>OY728135.1:1108842090-1111760569 GCA_963277665.1 Viscum album
ACAAAGGATTGTGAAAGGAAGATTGATGAACCAAATATAAAAGTCATGTGAATCATGTAATAATTGGTTTAAATAAAGGTAGTATCACAATTTTCTTATGAAAAGTGAGTCACATAATCGATGGTAATTTTTCTAAGAAAATAACATATGTCCCATAGGTTAGTGTAATGAATGGATGAGTAGGGCGTTTAGAGTTATGTCAATGTAAAATTCATTATAAATACCCATTGTTCACATCTTTAAGGAAGTAATAAAGTATTAGAGAGAATAATATGGTTATGATGAATACTCAAAGATGATAGAGGCTCCTGGATTAACATTTGAGTATCTATCCCATGAAAGTTGTTTCAAGGAAGGGATCTACAAAAAGAGTTATGTGAAATTCACCCATAAATTTTTTCAAGAGGATGGAGTAAGATGAAGTGGGAATATATGAATAAGTACCATAGAGGTGTTTCTCATAGAGGGTATTTCAATCAGGGTCTCACTATTGAGGGTATGAGATCAGGGCTATATGACTAGAGTTAATTGATCGAGCTTCAACGTGAATATTGATTCAATGAAATTTTTTTCATACTCTTAAAGTGTATTTCTTATGAATATGTTATGAAGACCGAGGATCATATTCAAAAATTTTATTCTATGTTTAATTATTAAAAAAATTATATATTTATTATTATAATGATGCAACCTTCAATTTGTTAAACCGAAGAAGTCCCCTTTAGAGTAGTACGTAAATTGGAGTTAATGAAACTGATCTGAGGGAGGAAATGAACTATTCCTTGTATACCTTTGTAAAGGAAGTGAGCCTGGAATGATGTTAACATCAATAAAACATTATAATCCACCAATACTAGTGACGTATAATGGATTTAGGTGTCTCTAATATGTCATCAATGTATATTCCTTGGACACAACCCTTAGTTTGAACTATTTAACATTTGTTATGCTCTTCTTTAATTTTATACGATTCTATGTTTGGTGTATCTATGAAAAAATCTTATATGTTTAACAAGATCATATAAACATGGGGAAAAGTTATTTTTAATAAAAATATAATGTTCACACCCTGATTCACCACTCCACTCTTATGGTGTCCCAAAATCTAAAAGTCATCATTCTTCAAACATGTTCCATACAATGTTTCCTTGAAATCCTATAATATTGACTGACTGATTTTTTTTATCTTATTATCTAATCACTTTTAAGGGAGAAGTGAGAAACCCCATGGCTATCAAAACAACAAAATAAAACAGCACAGAAGAACCCCAAGTAAAAAACATTTCCTGCATCTCCCTAACAACTTCATCATTTAAAGTCTCTCCACCAAATCATGGGTACTCAACAAACAGTCCCATGAAAAGATGCACAGGCACAGAAATGATGGCCAAGCCATACCCTCTCATTCTTAAACTCCAAGTTCAATGCAGAAGTGACTACCTCGTGCTCTAAACCCCATCTAAAGTAAAACCAAGTGAAATACTGGAACCGTAACACCCAAGTTCACCTATAGTCACCCAAACTCATAATCCATTATAAAATATTGATATCCAGTTACACTAGGTAAATAAATGCAACGCTTTATAATTGTGTTTATCGTCATATATCCTAAACTCATTAGGATATTAGGTGAAAAACAGTTTAATTTTTGTTTACTAATATTGACCTTTATTTATTGAATTTGATATTCTACAAGTTAAAACATAACCCCACAAGTGTCTAGGTCATTATATTTTCATCAAAACATCATGCTAAGATGAATATCACTATTTCTGTTAGAAAATAAAATTTATTTTCTTATAGATAAAATATTTAATAAATGAACTATATTTTCTATATCATATATTATAATCTATGTTTATAGACAATTTTTATATGAAAATAAGACTACATTCCATAAAATATACCATTGATGTATTGGGGGAAATCTTCCCACATATTTTAACAAACATCAAGATAAAAAATTTATCCTGGTTAAAACATTTTTGTCCTTGTATCCTTTTCAAACATTTTATTGAATTTTTTAAATCATAAACCAAATGTATTGAATCCATCATATCATATTGTTAATAAAAAATCTTTATTAGTAAAAAAAATCTCTTAATATATAAGATAAATTAGATTAATTTATGAATCCTTTAACTAGATCAATATGATCATGATATATTTATTTACATTCAAATATTTGATTTAGTAACTCATTTGTTCCTAAATTGAATGAAAAAAATAATCTCCCTAAATAATCTCTTAATTTCAAATTACAATACATTTTCAACACTTATAAAGTATATATTTGGTATCAAATACACTCTATAACAAAATAATTGATTTTGAAAATGTTTATACTCAACATGGGAATTCCAGGGAGTTTCTAAAACAACTTAATATATCTAAAACAATTCATTATCATTAAATCATTACTCCTCCTCCCTCATAAAATATTTAGGTTTCAATGTCCTTGACTGTATACTTGATGAAACAATGTTAGACTATCTAACAAAATTTTCTTCTTCTGGTTTGAAAATATACCCACTCATACTATCCATATAGAATAATAACCCAAAAATCACATGTCTAGTTCCAATATCCTATATACTTTTAGAATAATAGGTTAAAGTTTATTTAACTAATTCATTTTGATGTAACATTTACCTTAATGATAATAAAATGAATTTCCTAACTAGAATGATTCTTAAGAAAACTTTTAGTCCCACAAAGTCTTTGACATGTCCAATAATGTTGAATATATGAGTAGATACTAAAATTACTTATGTTATTTTGCACCTATTTCCTTTGAATACCTATGTGATTCATTTTTTGATTCATTTATGAATCTAGATTTACCTATTAAAAACATTAACAGTTTGGTTACTCATGAATATGTTTCTCTAACACATAGAATATCTATTCTTCTTATGAACATTTCATAGGATTTTATACTAGTTTAAGAAGTTTCTTTCAACATGTTTCTTATTTAATTAATATTTATTTCAATTTCATGTTTATGATGAGTATGTTATTTATCCCTATCATAATACTTTATTATATGGGTATCATGTTTTACATTCTTTTAATATTAAATTTTATTAAATGTAATACCACTTTAATTACAAAATATTTTTAATACATCATGTCCATTAGTAGTCTATGATCCATATTTCATTAGGAAAATAAACCTGATTTATTGTGAACCTCATCACTTATTTATTTAGGTAGGGAATCATCCCAATCATATAATATATGACTCTTGGATAGTTGAGTGGACGAAAATTTATCCAATCCAACATATGGAAAAATGTAACATTATTCCATGGGTATATTAACCCTCAGTGTTTCCCAAATAATTATAACATAAAGTTGGTAGTGTGATTTAGTTACCTAACTATTAGGGTTATCCATCTACATCGAGCCTTACAAAAGATAATCCATGAATATCCCACTTTTTCATGAACCTACCTGGTTGAAGGATTGATCTCTTGAAATGTATTTTATTTGGAAGGAATCAAATAATTAGTATTTTAAAAACGTTTTAATGTCAATATCTTATCTCATGATGTTCCATTTATGCATTAATGATTCTATAAATTATTTTGGAATCTTATTCCATCCACTAAATCAATATACTAAATAAAAATTGATGTGTAACTCTTTAAAAAACTGAAATATTATATTAGTAACCAAATTTAAAATCTAATTATATTCACATAAATCCTAATTAATATTATATAAAATTTATATGACATTATTTCATTTAAAGTTATAGAAATATTGAAATCAATAATTATTTCCCTCTGGAATTGGGGATGATCTTATTGATTTAAGATTCAAACATTCCAAGTGGTTTCTAATGGGTTTATTCGTAGAACCGGAAACATCCAATGATTCCATATCCATTTGGACCTACTTTCCAGAGGTAGGCACTCATTATTTATGGACTGATGAGGCTTATGAATTTGCATTGGTCGAGAGGATGGGAGGTCGGACTCATCCCACCTTTTTTAGGGGAATTATTGTCTACTCTGGGACTCTCTTTATAGATTTAAGTAATTTTCGTGAATCCTTATTACATTACCAAGTATAAAATGAGATTTCCTTTAGATTTGACAATCAATGATTGATATGTAAGAAATTTAGAGAATCTTTTATATGTATTCAAGGTTCTTCATCGATAGAGAATCATCTATATTTTTTTAGAGATTCTTAGCCAATGGTATCCTTCAATACATAAAATTCTCTTGGTCATTATGATGACCATACTAGTTTTAAATCCACTAAGTGGGGCAGTTTAAGTTTATTTTCATTTAGAAGGACAAGGATTATTTCAAAGTTGGGATCGTACTCGCAGATGGGCTACCTACGTATCCTTTGTTTTGGAAAAGGAATCAGAACCCATGTAGTTTGAGTAAGGGAGTATGATGTTTATGCATGATTGATGGCTCAAAAAAAGATGTCATGATTACTTTTACACTCTAAGATCACCTGAGTCATGCTCGGTGTGAGAAACAAGAGGTATTGGTGAAACTAGACAATTGTTCCATGCAATGATGTGGGGATTATGTATGTATGACTGCCCAAATATATGAGGATTAAGATTTACTTCAGGGAAGAAATTCATGAACAGGGTCCATAAAGGTATATGTGCTTCATGGAGATTTGGATACTCTAATCTTGGGGCTTACTCCTAAGGAAGATGCCCAAGATAGGAGGGGACTTATGATTGGGTTTTTACTCCTGGGAAGGAATCCCAGATCAAAATGAAATTAATACTGGGGCTTACTCTTGAAAAGGAGGCCCAGGTTAAAGGGATTTTAAAATTAAAGGGACTTGGGGCTTACTCCTAAGGAGGATGCCCAAATTAGGGGACTTGGGACTTACTCCTAAGGAGGATTCCTAGATTAGGGACTTGGGGCTTACTCCTAAGGAGGATTCTCAGATTAGGGACTTGGGGCTTACTCCTAAGGAGGATTCCCAAATTAATGGGAATTATGACTGGGGATTATTCTTGAAAAATGAGGCTCAGTTAAAGGACTTCTGTAACAGCCCGAAATTTTTGAATAAATCTTGTTTCCTGATTTCATGTGTTATTTTATTTTATTTTTATACTCAACAAAAATGTTTTATTTGATAAACATGATTATAATTAAAATGAGACCATTGGTGTTTTATGACCATCGGTCAATATGACCATCGTGAACAAAATGTTTTGATTACTGTCTCTAAATATAAGTAATCTTGGTTAATTATTATAGAAAGAAGATTTGATGGCCTCACCTAGTAGTCTTGGACCGATCGAAGCCCATATAACAGAACTTCGGAAGGAGGTAGCACCATTGGGATTTGCTCTGGACCAAACCCAAGCCGAACTTCATCGTGTGAAGCTAGAACGGAATCGCCTTCGCGAGAAGTTCAAACTGATAGAAATTACTACTCGGGCAATGTTGGTCGAGCCTCCCTCGGACTCTCTCACCTTAGCACACCTTACACTTAGGTCCTATGCTGGTGTGATAAGGGGCTATGTAAGAAGACCGTAACTTCCTTGTGTAATCCTTTGTTTTAAATAAAAATTGGGATTTCTTCTTATGATGATGTTTATGAATTTTTAAATGACCGGAAAAATATTGTATGCATATTTTTGATGAATTTTAGAAAAAGGATATTTTAAAAATGTTTATGTAAACCTTAAATAATTAAAAATGTGTAATGATTCTCAAAAAATGGTCTTCTACAATTATGTTCAGTACGAAATTTAGAGTCTAATAAGATCAACATGATTTTTGATGAAGAGTAAATTATGAATAGTGATTTCATGATTAGGATTAGTAATATGACCAAATGGATTAGTAATCTCACATAAAGAAAGTTTTAAAATAATCTAGGCACCTTGATTAAGTAATGTGATTCAATAAAATGGTTAAATAACGGTTTCATAAATTATTATTCAAGTATTAGTTTTTTCGGGTGAATAGTGTTTTTTAATTAAAAATAATTAGAAAATTATTTTTATAAAAAGGACTTTATTTTTGAACTCAGAGCATCGATATTATGTTATGGTAATTTTTGGGGATTTTTCTGAAAAAAATGAATTTTCGATGAATAGTGTTTTTATTTAAAAATTAAATTAAAAATATTTAGAAAATTATTTTTATAAAATGGAGTTCATAAATGTAATTAGAGGATCTATATTTAGTTAAGGTGAAATTTTGGGATTTTTCTGAGAAAGATGAATTTTTCAGTGAATAGTAAAAATGCAGTTTTAGAGTTTCGGTATGTTTAATGACATCATAACTGTGTCATGATGATGTCATGAGATCTTTTAAGGGTTGGCCGGCCAAGGGTGATGAATTTTTGTTTTGGGGGCCCCATGTGGCCTAACTCCATGATAAATTCCAAGGGAGAGCACATGGGTTTGAGAAAAGCACATGTGAGGTGTCCCTTGGCCATTAATGCCTTGTCCCTTCACTTTCCCTATAAATACCAAGCCCTCCTCTCATCAATTCGACTCCACACTCTTCACTAACGAAGTTATGGTCTCATTACCTCCCAAGGAGTCCTCCCAAGGTATCCCCAAGCCCTCAAGGTCCCAACCTTTGAGGTTTAAGAGTTACATTTTAAGGTAAGGGATCCGACCTCTCTCATTCTTTTCAAGTACTCTCTTTTATGTCATATCGTTTATGATCCATGTTCTTATGTTGTAGGATGTTCTTTTATATTCATCCTACTATCCTTTTTATGATCATATGATGAGAGACCCCCTCTTTCTCTCATCAATTCGTTTTAAGAATGTTTATGTGGCACCGTTAGGCTGCCGAATTTTTAAGAGATTCTTTCACCCTTCTCATTTTTTTTAAGTTCTATTTTCATGTAAAGTATTTCAAGTTCCTTTTTATTTTGTTGGGGTATGATCTATAAATTTATCATACTGATCTTTTATGTTCATATGATGAGAGACCCCATTTGATCGCTTCAATTCAGTATTTTGAAGTTTTAAGTGGCGCCGTTAGGCTGCCGAAATTTTAAGTGGTTCTTCACCCTTCTCGTTTTGAAGTTCTACTTTCATGTCAATTCTTTCAAGTTCCTTTTTGTTATGTTGGGGTATGATCTCTATATCTATCATACTGGACTCTTATGTTCATATGATGAGAGACCCCATTTGATCTCTTCAATTCAGTATTTTGTTGAAGTTTAAGTGGCGTCGTTAGGCTGCCGAATTTTTAAGTGGTTCTTCACCATTCTCGTTTTGAAGTTCTACTTTCATGTCAATTCTTTCAAGTTCCTTTATATTATGTTGGGGTATGATATCTATATCTATCATACTGTATTCTTATGTTCATATGATGAGATACCCTATTTGACCTTGTCAATTCAATTTTGTTGAAGTTTAAGTGACGCCGTTAGGCTGCCGAATTCTCACAAGAGAAATATTTTTTTTTTCTCTTCCTTTCATGTTCTTCATTTCATATGGTATATTTTCAAATTTCATTACCATGTTCTTAAATCTCTTATATTTTGTCCCTCTACTGTTTTATGGGTCATTTATGAATGTTTGACCCATGTCCCCTCTCTTCTCAATGTTTTCTAAAACCTTGTAACATAGCCGTTATGCTGCAGAATTTTCATCTCAAAATGCCTCTCTCTCTTTTCTAAATATTATTTTATGTTATAAAGTGAATACTCAAAGCTCTTATTTCTACAGGGGTATTCACATATATATCAAAATGTTCTATTTTAAATTCTGGGAATTACATACATGAAACCCTCTTTCCCTTTCTGTGGGTTTAAAGTGACGTAAAGATCATGTCTTTAAAGCAGTTTTTAAAACGTTATGATTATGAAATGAAACCCATTTATTTTATGCTATATGGGTTATTTATGAAATTTTTGATGATGATATATGTGGCTCACATGATAATAAAGTCAAATTTAAGGGTGCGCCCTGATAGCGCTCCAATGCATTGGGTAATGATGTAACCACTAGAGATTACAATTTTCACGATACCTTGGTGAATAACCTTGGTAATTTTCAAATGACACCTTGGGGATGGACCTTGGTGATATGTTCATGATTGTCTATGTTAAATTATGTAGCCACATCTTCATGTTATGAAAAATGTTATTTTTATTATGAAATGCATCATGATTTATTTCTCAAGCCTTAAAGATCTTTTCATGTCCTTATTGAAGTATATCAATTTCACATGTAAAATGTTCCTCTTGTTTCCCTTACTGGGCCTTCTGCTCACCCCTTCTTTTGATGTGTGTTCCCAGGTTATGAGATGCAGTAATGAACCTAGGATGAACTTGAGGAGAAGCCTTTCAAGTGTTTAAGAAGAATTCTTTATGTTGTTTTCATGTTTTAAGTTCCTGGTTTCCAAGACACTAAACCTTAAAGATCCTCAGTTTTGTAAAATGTAATTAAAGTTTATGTGATAAAAAGGTGGGATGTTATAGTTGGTATCAAAGGATGGTTTAGTTATTTGTGGAAATTAGGATATAAAAACTTTAGGAAGAACCCTATAGAAGAGTTTAAATATAGGAAATCTTCCTGGTATTTTGGTGAGTATTAAGTAAGGGGTTTCCAAGCAAATACATCCCTGTCTGGATACGAGCAGGTAGAGGTGGCTCTAGCACAGATGTACATAGCAGTAAAACCCGAAAACACCGCTTTGAGCTAGACTCGAACGGGAACTGGTACACGACAACGGGCCTTGCTGCACTCTTGGTTACGACACTCCCGGGGGATATGCTTTGGTAAATTCATAAGCTCAATATGAACCACTGTTAAAGGAACAAAGATAAAATAAAATAAAGGTTTATATAAGAATATATGATCATGGATAACCTAGAAGTGAACCTAGGGGATCACAAGTTAGGGTATAATTTACTTCTACAAGTTATACTTAGATTCTTTAAGTTTCTTTTCATGATTATTGGCTAAGTATTTAAGCCCCTAACTATAGCTTCTTTTCTTAGTTAATGGCGGGAAAGGGAAGAACATGTCCCAACAACCAATGTGATAGGAAATTCTACGATTGCCGTATTAATACGACAGAGATGATTATGGGATTAAAAGATGATTATTATTTTGGAAGACGTTCACTATTTTGAGGACCCTATATGATCAAGGTAAATAGATTACTACGGTATTTTCATTGAGGAGTAAGGTTGACTTATATTTTGAAGAATCAATGAATTTAAGGTGGACTTATAGTAATTTAGGTTACTTACGGGAATGATTAACCTATCTTAGGTAAAATATGTTTAGGTTGGCTACTTTTGTTATAAGATGTTAGGAGTGGTTGATGTTGTTTGGAGATGAACAATGAAGTTTATTTTGGAAGACTATGTTATCAAGTCCTTCTTGTATTTGGGTTTCAATATTAGTTTGGTTTACTTTGAGGAATTTTAAGGACTGTTATTTATGGAATGGTCTATGATAAACTTTGGGTATTACCATGGAACTTTGAAGATTTAAAAGTAGTTTCCATTCCTATGGGATTCTTTTGTAAGGGTTGTTTTACCTTACCCTTTCTAATTTTGGGATAATTCTTAAAGATAGAAGAAATAGATAGTTGATCTTTTGTGGATTATGTGATTCTCTAGAAGATGATTATTGTGTTTTGATGAGACCAATTAGTTTTGAATGCTCATCGTTTGGAGAAAATATTAGTTTTGGTAGAAGCTTATTAAAGTATGAAACTCTACATGAAGGTAGATATATTTCCTTATGTTTTTTATCTATGTTGTAAATGAATTCCTCAAAGTTATGAAAAGGAACGTAAAACAAAAACGTTGTTGGTTTACGTTTCCTACTGGGTAATCAAAGACCGCTTACACACATCATAATTTTGGGATTTTCTGGTGGTTAAATTCCTCCTAATCATGTTTTCTATCACTCTCCTTTAGAACGTTACCCTTTGTTTTCTCCTCCATGTCCATGTTTCCTACATGGAATACTAGTATGAGTAAACTCGGGTGGCCTTTGTACTTCCTTTTCTTTCTTTTAAAGTAATGGTGTTACTGACTCTTTTTCTGATGTGGGACTTTCAATGAAATTTCAAAACCCAATTTTTTTAAAAAAAATTGCGAGGACGCACTTTCTTAAGGGGGGAAGATTGTAACAGCCCGAAATTTTTGAATAAATCTTGTTTCCTGATTTCATGTGTTATTTTATTTTATTTTTATACTCAACAAAAATGTTTTATTTGATAAACATGATTATAATTAAAATGAGACCATTGGTGTTTTATGACCATCGGTCAATATGACCATCGTGAACAAAATGTTTTGATTATTGTCTCTAAATATAAGTAATCTTGGTTAATTATTATAGAAAGAAGATTTGATGGCCTCACCTAGTAGTCTTGGACCGATCGAAGCCCATCTAACAGAACATGGGAAGGAGGTAGCACCATTGGGCTTTGCTCTGGACCAAACCCAAGTCGAACTTCATCGTGTGAAGCTAGAACGGAATCGCTTTCGCGAGAAGTTCAAACTGATAGAAATTACTACTCGGGCAATGTTGGTCGAGCCTCCCTCGGACTCTCTCACCTTAGCACACTTTACACTTAGGTCCTATGCTGGTGTGATAAGGGGCTATGTAAGAAGACTGTAACTTCCTTGTGTAATCCTTTGTTTTAAATAAAAATTGGGATTTCTTCTTATGATGATGTTTATGAATTTTTAAATGACCGGAAAAATATTGTATGCATATTTTTGATGAATTTTAGAAAAAGGATATTTTAAAAATGTTTATGTAAACCTTAAATAATTAAAAATGTGTAATGATTCTCAAAAAATGGTCTTCTACAATTATGTTCAGTACGAAATTTAGAGTCTAATAAGATCAACATGATTTTTGATGAAGAGTAAATTATGAATAGTGATTTCATGATTAGGATTAGTAATATGACCAAATGGATTAGTAATCTCACATAAAGAAAGTTTTAAAATAATCTAGGCACCTTGATTAAGTAATGTGATTCAATAAAATGGTTAAATAACGGTTTCATAAATTATTATTCAAGTATTAGTTTTTTCGGGTGAATAGTGTTTTTTAATTAAAAATTTAATTAAAAATAATTAGAAAATTATTTTTATAAAAAGGACTTTATTTTTGAACTCAGAGCATCGATATTATGTTATGGTAATTTTTGGGGATTTTTCTGAAAAAAATGAATTTTCGATGAATAGTGTTTTTATTTAAAAATTAAATTAAAAATATTTAGAAAATTATTTTTAGAAAATGGAGTTCATAAATGTAATTAGAGGATATATATTTATTTAAGGTGAAATTTTGGGATTTTTCTGAGAAAGATGAATTTTTCAGTGAATAGTAAAAATGCAGTTTTAGAGTTTCGGTATGTTTAATGACATCATAATTGTGTCATGATGATGTCATGAGATCTTTTAAGGGTTGGCCGTCCAAGGGTGATGAATTTTTGTTTTGGGGGCCCCATGGGGCCTAACTCCATGATAAATTCCAAGGGATAGCACATGGGTTTGAGAAAAGCACATGTGAGGTGTCCCTTGGCCATTAATGCCTTGTCCCTTCACTTTCCCTATAAATACCAAGCCCTCCTCTCATCAATTCGACTCCCCACTCTTCCCTAACGAAGTTATGGTCTCATTACCTCCCAAGGAGTCCTCCCAAGGTATCCCCAAGCCCTCAAGGTCCCAACCTTTGAGGTTTAAGAGTTACATTTTAAGGTAAGGGATCCGACCTCTCTCATTCTTTTCAAGTACTCTCTTTTATGTCATATCTTTTATGCTCCATGTTCTTATGTTGTAGGATGTTCTTTTATATTCGTCCTACTGTCCTTTTTATGATCATATGATGAGAGACCCCCTCTTTCTCTCATCAATTCGTTTTAAGAATGTTTATGTGGCGCCGTTAGGCTGCCGAATTTTTAAGAGATTCTTTCACCCTTCTCATTTTTTTTAAGTTCTATTTTCATGTAAAGTATTTCAAGTTCCTTTTTATTTTGTTGGGGTATGATCTCTAAATTTATCATACTGATCTTTTATGTTCATATGATGAGAGACCCCATTTGATCTCTTCAATTCAGTATTTTGAAGTTTTAAGTGGCGCCGTTAGGCTGCCGAAATTTTAAGTGGTTCTTCACCCTTCTCGTTTTGAAGTTCTACTTTCATGTCAATTCTTTCAAGTTCCTTTTTGTTATGTTGGGGTATGATCTCTATATCTATCATACTGTACTCTTATGTTCATATGATGAGATACCCCATTTTATCTCTTCAATTCAGTATTTTGTTGAAGTTTAAGTGGCGTCGTTAGGCTGCCGAATTTTTAAGTGGTTCTTCACCATTCTCGTTTTGAAGTTCTACTTTCATGTCAATTCTTTCAAGTTCCTTTCTATTATGTTGGGGTATGATATCTATATCTATCATACTGGAATCTTATGTTCATATGATGAGAGACCCTATTTGACCTTTTCAATTCAATTTTGTTGAAGTTTAAGTGACGCCGTTAGGCTGCCGAATTCTCACAAGAGAAATCTTTTTTTTTCTCTTCCTTTCATGTTCTTCATTTCATATGGTATATTTTCAAATTTCATTACCATGTTCTTAAATCTCTTATATTTTGTCCCTCTACTGTTTTATGGGTCATTTATGAATGTTTTACCCATGTCCCCTCTCTTCTCAATGTTTTCTAAAACCTTGTAACATAGCCGTTATGCTGCAGAATTTTCATCTCAAAATGCCTCTCTCTCTTTTCTAAATATTATTTTATGTTATAAAGTGAATACTCAAAGCTCTTATTTCTACAGGGGTATTCACATATATATCAAAATGTTCTATTTTAAATTCTGGTAATTACATACATGAAACCCTCTTTCCCTTTCCGTGGGTTTAAAGTGACGTAAAGATCATGTCTTTAAAGCAGTTTTTAAAACGTTATGATTATGAAATGAAACCCATTTATTTTATGCTATATGGGTTATTTATGAAATGTTTGATGAGGATATATGTGGCTCACATGATAATAAAGGCAAATTTAAGGGTGCGCCCTGATAGCGCTCCAATGCATTGGGTAATGATGTAACCACTAGAGATTACAATTTTCACGATACCTTGGTGAATAACCTTGGTAATTTTCAAATGACACCTTGGGGATGGACCTTGGTGATATGTTCATGATTTTCTATGTTAAATTATGTAGCCACATCTTCAAGTTATGAAAAATGTTATTTTTATTATGAAATGCATCATGATTTATTTCTCAAGCCTTAAAGATCTTTTCATGTCCTTATTGAAGTATATCAATTTCACATGTAAAATGTTCCTCTTGTTTCCCTTACTGGGCCTTCTGCTCACCCCTTCTTTTGATGTGTGTTCCCAGGTTATGAGATGAAGTAATGAACCTAGTATGAACTTGAGGAGAAGCCTTTCAAGTGTTTAAGAAGAATTCTTTATGTTGTTTTCATGTTTTAAGTTCCTGGTTTCCAAGACACTAAACCTTAAAGATCCTCAGTTTTGTAAAATGTAATTAAAGTTTATGTGATAAAAAGGTGGGATGTTATAACTTCTCTCATCTTAAAGGATGAGATTGAATGAATGAAATCTCAATCTTTAATGACATAAAGATGTGTAAATCACTAGATTTTGAGAGATGTTCCATGGAGTTCCTTTTAGATAAGGAAGCCAAATCAAGAAATCATGCCATAAATGGATTTAAAGAGTGTATTTAAGACTGAATCTTGAATAGTAGAGGTGGAATGGCATAAGAGGGGTGAAATGGGCAGGAAAGGCACCCAAAACGATAGGGGCGAGCAAGTCCTGGCAGGCGCGCAGGTACTGCGTGGGTGCGTAAGTCCTGGTCACGCAGGTATACCTGTGCGGCACATGGGTACTTGCACGATTTTCATCCCTTAGAGTAATATTTGGGCGATCCTTGATAAAAGCCTTTAGAAATATCCCTAGATGATTTCTAGAAGATATCATGCAAGTTATGGTGAAGAAGTAGGGTGGCGCACAAGTGTTTCCATTCCCCTTAGGGGTAAAAACACTTAGGCGTGCAAGTGTTAGTGAATTTTAACAATTAGACCTTATTCCTCTTGTTTAGACCTTCCATTCTAGTTAAATAATTAACTTAGAAGTGTTTGGAAGACTTGAAGAAGAGACTTGGGCGTTCAGAGATTTTTATCTCAATTCTGGAAAAAATTCCCCCTGAAATGGGGGGCCCACAGGGTCTATTTATAAGCTGGAGAAGACCCCGGGCGGTTATCACTTATGGAGCACAAGTCACTTTCGCAACCATTAGGAGGCACGCAAGTATACTTGCATGACAGTAAGGGAACTTGCACGGTGTATGTGCATTTGAAGCCATGTTCATGCCTTTGTCAATTTTTGATGCTTTCTTCAAAGGATGAATTAATTTGTGCTAAGTCATTTCCCTTTCCATTCCCTTAGACAATGTGATGAAAAGCAGCGTCAACAAAAGTCCCCCCTCAGAGTTGGATCCGGAAGAATAAGGATGTGACTCTGAGGAAAAGAACAAAAACCAAAAGGAAATAGGTGCGCAGGTGTTCACCGCACAACTGTCATCACGCAAGTGCGAGTCGCGTAGGGCTGGAGCGCGCTGGATGGAGCGTGCTGGCTGTAGGCGTGCAGGTGGGCAGACTGGCCTATAAATATGTGATCATTTGTCGCGCATAGCATCTGATTTCCAGATTTTCGAGCTCTCACCACGCAGGTCACCTTCACCGCACAAGGTGCTCGTTTTCCATTGTTTCTTCATTGTCGTGTTGTTGTCAAGGTATTTGGACTTGCGCGGTTTATACTTGCATGCCAAAAACTTGCGTGGCACATTAACACTTGCGCGACACATCCATACTTGCACGCCAAGTTTAGACTTGCGCGCTTTAATTCCTTTGCCATTTGTTTGAATTCCTTCACAAAGTTTATGAAAAATAAACCCATTTAAGAGTTAATTATCCAACTTTTGTGCAGAATCAATGGCTCTCAGGAGAATCGGAATGGCTGATGAACTGGCAAGAAAAATAATTGATGAAATGATGGATATCATTGGTCACGATTATTATACCTTCAAAAATAGCACTCTTCCATATTTGGCTAAGTATCTGAAGAAATATCACTTTGATTTCCCACAAAGCACTTATCTGCCTTTGTACGGTTATGGTCATCTACGAGAAGTCACTATTCTAGAATCAAATAACTATTTCCCAATTTCTTGGTTTCATAATTATACCAACTTTGCTTCAGAAAATATCTCATGTGGAGGAGGATTTATAAATGCTGGAACAGTGGAGAAGGCCCACATGATGCATCATAGCCCTTGTATGCCAGATCTGAAACCTCATAAGCCTGAGCTGCAACCACATTTTCATCCTTCAATCTTCTGAAATGCTCAGATGGATCAATCCAAAGGTTGGAAGAAAAGTTGGGACTTCCGTCCTGGGGGAGGTATGAAGCCAACTTGGATGTGGGCATACTGGGTGTGACAAACCTGTGCAGATTTTGTCGAAGATCTGAAAGGAGTGGAGATATATGAATCTGTTTGGGTTGGGCAAACATATGTTTACAAACATGATAACTTTTTTCCAGAGATACTCAGCCACTGGAGCCCAGAAACTAATTCTTTCCATCTGACTCATGGGGAATTAGGTATCAGTCTGTGGGATGTCTACAAGATCTCAGGGGCTTCGATTTTGGGCAACATGTATGATGAATTCATTCCTCCCAAGGTGACTTGGAATGATTCAGAGAAGACTCCTGCTTTAGCTCGGGAATTATTTAAAATCTTCCATAGGCTCAAGAGTTCAGAGACCTCATTAACTCATTCTAGAAAGGATATTCATCCAGAGGAGTGGATGAATATATTTCTTATTGAGAATAAAGAGAAGAAGACAAAGGAGAAGGAGTCGAAGGATAAAGGATCCAAGAAAAAGAAATCCAAGGATAAGAGGCCCAAACATCCTACTACCTGCCCAAAACCTAAGAAGAGGGGTTCTCCTGGCACATTCTGGCCAACTCTAGAAGCATGAGAGTTTGAGAAATGAGGATATGAGGTGAATCAAAGGATCCTAAAGAAGACTCGTCTGGCGGACTTCTTGGCTTTGTGGCTCAGTATTTATCTCTTTCCAGTCAGGGTTTTGAAGGGAGGTGTCAGGCCAGAGACCTTCTTCATTACAGAAAAGTTGGCTGAGGAAAAAATGGTTGGGTTGGCTGCCCCCATTTTAGAAAAGATTTATAGGAGTTTACTTCATGTCTTCATGGGTAAATCTCCTTTAAGAATAGTGGTACCATTCCAAGTTTTATAGGGATGGATCGCCACTCACTTCAGGACTTACAATGTACAGAATGGATTAAAAATTTCTGGAAGTTCTTTTAGGCCATCAGTGCAAGAATTCTCTGGAGTTGCTCTGTTAGATCTTAATGCCTATAACATGAAAGTGAGGCTGAGCATGTTTAAGGAATTCAACTTCTTTCCCTATTGAAATCCACCAACCGGGCGGTTTGTTGATGATGGAACATACCACTTGGATTTGAGGGCATATATGCTAGCTTGCAGAGATGGTGTGATAGTTTCCTAGATTGACGGAGAAATTAAATGTGAGGCCTATGCTCCATATAGATTTGCACATCAATTCAAGTGTTTGCAACAGATTGTTGTAGCTCCCCCAGTACATGTCAGGTTAGAGCAACATCTGATGGTTGCTCAGCAATTGTGGCTGCTGACGTCAAGGGAGAAGACTGGGGTGGTATTTGATCTACCAGTTGAAAAAGCGGCACATAACTTGACTACATGGTATGTCGAGAACTGGATAGAATCATACCCTAAAGGGGTGCTGAATCACTCAGTTTATCAGGTGGGGAAAAGGAAGAGGACTGTGGAGAAAGAAACCCTTCCTCATAAAGGTGATGCTTCCACACCTGAAGCTGATTCGCCAGATTCCTCCTCTGGGACTGATTCATCGGATTCCCATGATGGGGATGATGAGGCACAACAAGTAGTAAAGCAGCGTCGTGCCCGATATAATCCTCCGGTTAGAATCAAGAGACCTACTCCATTAACTCCTAGTGAGTTAATTCATTGTGGTAATTTAATCACTACTACTTTATAAATAAATAAGTCTTATTTTCTAATTCTCTATCTACAGTTGTAGGAGATGGGAAGAAATTGAAGTCAAAAATTGTAGGACCTTCCTCACAGCCTTCATATTTAAGACCAGAGGCTATCCAGACATGGAAGAGTTTATACTATGGTACTGAGACCGCCTGGCTGGATTTGTGTGAGGGCCTACAACTTCCCGGAATAGGGAATCTTCTGGCTTCTACAGATATCCAATATGAGGATAACCCCAATGAAGTGTGGGATTACATCAGAGAGCTGGAAATGCTCATATATGCCACTGATGAGTCTGTTCCTGTCACTAGGTGGGTGAAGGAAATGATTGATCGTAGCGCCACTGAGGGGGCTGGTGGTTCTGGAGATGAGGAGTGGCATGATTATGTGGATCCTGAAGATGTAAGTTTTATTTCCTTATTTGCTTTGAAATTTGATTCCATTTGAAGCTTTTTTATTTAATGAAGTTATTTTATTCATCTTGCAGCATGAAAAGAAAGGAACTACTGAGGTTCATTCGCCACAGTATAGCCCTGGTGGTACTTCTATTGGGGTTGCTACTGAATCTCCTCACAAACCGAGTGAGATATATCTAGGCCAGCAGGCCATGAATGAGGTATTGGACATGGCCATCCATTCGCCAATTCAAGTGCCAATAAGGGAGACTGTTGACACTCCCAAAAAACCAAAAGGACAAAGGTGATGAAGGAGGAAGTCCACCGCTAAATGCTTTATCAGTAGTGGTAAGTCCTTTAGATAATCATGAATTTTAAACCATGAAAAAAATTTCTCACTTTCCTTGGGATTGCAGGGGATTATTAAATTTCCCCTCTGAGGGAAAGGACCGATCCTCCTTTAAGGACCACGGAGGGTGATGTGGAACAAACACAAATTCAGGTTGACTTGGCTGCTTCTGAAAAAGAGCCAAAATCTATTCCCAATACTGCTCCTTCTACTGTTACAAATAGAGAAGAACCTACACCAGAATCATTGGCAAAAGCAGCAACTGAATCTGTCATCCTTCCTGAAGAAGCTGTCCAGGGTCAGGGGCCACTGAATGAGGGTCTCCAAGAGGACACATCAAATGCTCCCACTGGTGAGACTAACCAGGATTCTAAAATATCATTGGATGAAATGATGAATCGTGGCATGTCTTTCGAAGAATTTTATGATCATGCTAAGTTATCATGTGATTTAGAAGACCTTGAGCGTGAGTGTTATCCTTCTCCCAGTAAATTTTCTTATAATTTACACTTCTAATCATGACTGAAAATAATATGCAGTTCCATCCATAGAAGTTGCTGAACTACCAATGCCTGAAGAGGGTGTGGACATTGATTTCAACCCTACCATTGCAGAAACATTAGCTAAAGTGGAGATAAACCCAATAAACCCTCCTGAGACCCATCTTGAAGATCTTGTTGAAACTGGGAAAGATGGGGAGGAGTCTTCTCAAGCTGTTTATCTACTGTTAGGTAATGATTGGACTGAGTTTTCAAGATAGACAACCAACTTCCATTATTCTATGAAACTAACCATACTTTTAATTGATCAAACAGGGCTATCAACTTTAATGGCTAGAACTGGAGGTGAAGTCTCAACCTCTTCCCAAATAGTAGTAGAAGGTGAAGCAACCAGGGTCAGGGGGGAAGGAGCAGAACAGGGCACTTTACTAAGTACATTAATCCCAGATTACATGCCCCCCCATTGATGATGCTGTCGAATCCGACCCGGAGGTGCTTAAGGCGCTCATTTTTTCACAACGCAAGGCATGGAACAACATATGGAAAATCATATCTAAGGTGCCTTTAGAAGAGATATCATCGAATGTCCCTCGATTTTCATCCCAATTCGTCATGCTAGGACTTGGCGGTTTTGGATACCAAGAGATCCATACCGCGGTGAAACAAGTCATCTTCAGGAGGGAGAAGGAGAAAAAGTGTCGTGAAGATCTGACCAAGGTGAAACTGTCAGTCAACATTGGTGAATTTGAGGCTGCAGTATCCTGAGTTGAGGCTGACTATGCTGCCAAGATGATAGAGCTGAAGCATAAAATCAAAGAAAAAGTCGTCCAGCAGGTGCATCTCCAGCAACAGTTAGATGATGTTACTGGGGAACTTGACCAGCTCAATAATTCATTGGAGGGAGCTCAAATGAATGGTATGAAAGCCATTGCAGATGCCAAGAAGGCACTCCATCAAGCTGAGAAGAGTGAAGCTGGTCGAGTACACGAGCTTCAAGTAGCTACTGATGAAGCACGGGATGTTGTACATCAAGTGAAGACTTATGTTGACAGTCTTTTGTAATTTCCTGAAAAAAGAGAAGAGGCTCCAATCTTTGGATGTCCCTTTAATTCTTGTGCATCAAATGGAAAGAATGCTTTCATCTTCAATCACTTGTGCACGTATTTTCCTGCTACCTACTTTAAATTTTACCTAATCCAATGGGCCTAGTAAGCATAGTTTGATTTTTACTAGGATTTTATAAATAACCCTACAAACTTTGAATCTTTTAATTGCTCAATATTATCTAAATCATACAAAATGTATGTTTAGTGAGATGGAACTTGACTTTTATTTAGAGTTCCCTTGTCTTTTGTGGGTAGTTTAAAGTCACACACGTCGGACATAAAGAGGCTAATGTTTAAGGTCAAAATAGCTTTGACCTAATGAATTATAATTGACTTAATTCCTTGAAAACTTATCTGAAAATATTTTACCACACTCAAGTATGGGGGAAAATATGTAAACTAAGACTTAAGAAAATTTGAATCTAAGGAATGATATGAAAAAGAGCTAAAAAGGAATTATAAGAAGTAGTTCCCAAGAATGAAGTTACCATTATTTAACAAACCCATTAGGGGGTTGAATTATGCAGGGCCACCTAAGGGCATTGGCTGAATAGTCAAATAAATAGAATCTTTTGGCTGACAGGTCAGTTATGTAGACTACTTATGCAAGGCCTCCTAAGGGCACATGCTGCATAGTCAGGCAAAAGAACTCTCAGAAATTTACTTTTCTACTGCTAAGAAGCCAGTGAAAGTTTATGGGGATTCAACTTTTCCAAATTATAGATTTTTCTATATAGAAAGAGGTACTTGAATATGGAGAAGATATTTCCAAACAAGATTATTGAAGAACTGGATGGATATCACTCCTACGAAGGTCTGACTCAAACGTAGGGAAGGAGAATATAAACCATAGACTTGAATACTTTCAGATCATGAAAAAGGATATGGGAAAAATATGTTAAGGATGCCAATTTTTTGTGGATCCATACATATTATCAAGACAAATAAAGACAAAATAGGTTTTCCTCCCAATAATTAAGTTACCACTATTTAAAAAACCCGTTAGGGGGTTAAATTATGCAGGGACACCTAAGTTCATTGACTGCATAGTAAAATAATAGCATCTTTTGGCTGACAGGTCCGTTATGTAAACTATTTATGCAAGGACACTTAAGGGAACGTGCTTCATGGTCAGGAAAAAGAACTCTCAGAATTTCAGGACTTTTGTGATTAGAAGTTAAGAAAAGGGTTATGAATATCTGCAGATATTTAAGGTTAGGATTATGACACATAAAGATGGGTATTGTCCAATGTATGTAGAGATACACAGATCAATGCTAACCATAATCATGTTGTGGCTGGGTCCTAAATGGAAATTTTGGACTTCACTACGTATCCCATAAGGATGGGAATCAAGCCATACATAGTTCTTGAACTACAGTTTAACATCGTGTGAGACAAAAGGATTGGAGATCTTAGTTTAGGGTTGTAGAGCTTGGACCATTATAAGAAATACACAGTGTTTGTTTTCATGGGGACTTTTCAACTAGGGTACTGAAAGAGGAATTTGGGGTTAGGCCCAAAAGACTTGGCGCTGGATTCGAGGGATACTCGAATGTTCCTACATATCCCATAAGGATGGGAATCAATCCCACGTAGTTCTAGAACTACCCTTTGTACAAATTAGGTTCGAACATGTGAAGGGTGAAAGGGGATTTTAGTGCAATGATGGTTTAACTCAAGATAAAAGGTTCAGGTATTGCCATGTATGCACGTAGTCTTTGAAATGAAACATGATTGAAAATCAATGTAAATAATGATTCCCTCTCAGTTGAGGGTATCAAAGATTATTGTAGTTTATTTTCATACTAGACAAAAGTGTTGTATAGTTTAACATCGTATAGCAAGGACGAAAGTGAACCAATGTAAATATATTGATTCTAGGGGCGGTTTCCTGAATCAACATCATATGAGATGGAGGTGAACCGATGTGAAGAGATTGGTTTTGGTCTTGAACCTTGGTAGGTTGCCTACGTACCCATCCTGGAAGGCAAGGATCAAAGTCCGCGTAGTTCAATTAAAGAATGAATAAGTGATCAAGTTGTCCTTAGGGACAACGACCTAAAAAATAGTGTTGGTACTTACACATGGTTAGTATTCCAGAGAGAGTGTTATGGTTAAAGTTTGCTCAAAGCTCACATGAGTCATACTCGGTGTGAGAAACAAGAGGTAGCAACAACCCTAACGATGCACAGTTTAATGTCATGTAGGACATATAAAGAGACTATACAGTTTTAAGGTCTTGCAGTTAGGACTATTGGTGCTGCACAGTTTAATGTCATGTAGCAGAGACAAAGTACAGTTTAATTTCATGTAGGACATATTAAAGGACTTTTGTACAGTTTAATGTCATGTATCTAGGACGATGGGGACAATATAGTTTAATGTCATGTTGGACAAAAGGGGGACTGTGCAGTTTAATGTCATGTAGTGAGGACAAAATAGTACACCATTTAAAGTCATGTTGTATGTATTAGGGACCTTTTCATAGTTTAACGTCATGTTGGATGAAAAAGGGACGATACAGTTTAGTGTCATGTTGGACGAAAGTGCGAATAGTTTAAGGTCGTATGCATGGACCGTGGATGGTGTAGTTTAACATCATGCTGAACTGTAAGGGACATGCAAATAGTTTAAGGTCATATGCATGGACCATTGCTATATTTTTTGTTCATACAAAATATTTCTTCAGAAATCTAGCATTGGTTGGAGTAGTGATGAGTTCTCCATCTATTGAGATTAAAGAATAATCTCCATTAGAGTAGACCTTATTTATTGAGTAAGGTCCTTCCCATTTTGGCTCAAGCTTGGGAGGTTTCTTTCCTGGTATCATTGGAGTTCTGAGTACTAATACCAATTCTCCCTAAGTTAATGAATGAAGACAAACTTTTTTGTTGAAAGCTCATGATATTCGATTCAGATAAACTTCCAAGTTGTGCAAAGTGCACAATCTTTTCTCATCTAACCGTTCCAATTCATTCAATCGATTTTGAGATTTTTCATCTGTAGATGACTGATCACAAATGGATACTCTGAGTGAGGGTAGCTGAACTTCAATGGGCAAGACGGCTTCCGTTCCATATACCAGTGAGTATGGAGTTGACCGCGTTGCAGTGTGGTTGGTAGTCTGATAAGCCCATAAAGAATGAAAGAGTTTATCAGGCCATGATTTCTTATCTTTATCCACCATCTTTTGCAGTATATTTGAAAGATTCTTATTGAAGGCTTCTATATGGCCATTTTCCGCTACATTATACTGAGATGAATGGTTGGATTTGATGTTGTATTCTTGATACAACTTCTTCACCTCAAATGAACAGAATTTGGTGCCATTGTCCATCAATATGGTATGAGGGACACCAAATATGGTAATGATGTTATACTTGATGAAGCTAACAATGAATTTAGAACTGACTTCCTTAAGAGGTATTTCCTCTGCCCATTTGGAAAAGAAATCAGTAGCAGTAAGAATATACTTAAACTGCTTGGCCGTAGCTGAAGGGTAAGGTCCCACCACATCCATTCCCCATGTGGAAAATGGCCACGAGTATTTAGCTGTATGAAGAAACTCTGGAGGTTGATGAATGAAGTTGGCATGACACTTCTTTGGGAAATTAACACAATCTTGTATCATTAAAGGCCAAAAGTATCCAAGCCTTCAAATCTGATCAGATAGTCTATGTCCAGACTGGTGAGCACCACAGACTCCTGCATGTACTTAATTCATGACAGCCATTGTCTCTTCACCATCAATGCTTCGGAAGAGAACTCCATCAAAACCATGTTTGTAGAGAATTTTCTCTAGGTGATATGGGCTATCATAAAGAGTAAAATTGACCACATGTCATCGGATTCATTCTTTCTCGGCTCTATCAGGTGGAAGTGTTCCATTTTGAAGGTATTCCCTGATAGGTGACATCTATCATGTAGTATGACCATATGGTTTAGGAATGAGACTAGTTTCATTAATTTCCTCTGTTCTGATTTGAACATAAGGTGAAATTGCACGATGGTGGGCAATACTGATGGTTGTCTCGTCCCGATTTGGATCTGCCAGAGCTGTGGCTATATTAGCCAGTGCATCAGCTTAAGCATTCTGTGATCGCGGGACATAAGAAAATGTAGGTTCTGAAGGGAATTTCGCCATTAACTCTCTGAAGTAATCATACAAAGGGATTAGTTTTTCTTTTATGATGGCATAATCTCTATTAACTTGTTTGATTAACAGGTCTGAATCACCTTTCACCTTTAAGTGATTCACTTGTGCTTGAAGCGCCAATTCCAAGCCTGCGATGAGAGCTTGGTATTCTGCTTCATTATTGGTACCACCTTCCCACAGTAAGAAGGAATAAGGTAACACTTCCTTTTCTGGAGAAATGAGCACAATTCCTAAACCAACTTTGTTGAATTTAGGATTTTCCATTTTCCTCCCTGTTGGACTTATAGAAGCACCATAAAAATAAATTTCACATGCCTGAGGAATTTCTTGAATAGAGAAGACTTCCTCATCAGGGAGTTCAATATCTGAAGATGTGTCTTCCACTAAAGGGTGTTCAGATAGGAAATCAGCCAGATCTTGGCTTTTTATTGCCTTTTGAGACACATACTGAATGTCTAATTGCTGCAAAATAACTTCCCACCTTGTCAGAAGTTCTGTAAGAATTGGACGACTAAGGATGAATTTGAGCGGGTTATTGTGAGATACCAATTGGACCTCGTGATGTTGCAGGTAATGTCTCAACTTCTGAACTACAAAGATTAATTCCAGGCATCACTCCTCGATACTTGAATATCGGGTTTCTGCTTCAAGCATAGTCCGACTGAGGTAGTAGAGGCTGTTTTCATTCCCAGCATCATTCTTCTGAGCAATAAAGGCACCCAACGATTGCTCTAAAGCTGTCACGTAGAGGATAAGTGGTCTTCCTTCAACAGGTGGCATGAGTACCGGTGGAATCAAGAGGTATTTCTTGAGAATATCGAATGCTTCTTGACATTCTTCAGTCCACTGGTAAGTGACTCCCTTTTTCATCAATTTGGTGAAGGGTAAACTTTTTCCTGCCAAATTGGAGATGAAACGCAGAATATAGGCTATGTGTCCTTGAAGTCCTCTTAATTCTTTCAAATTTCGAGGAGGTGACATACCAAGGATTGACTTTGTCTTCTTAGGATCAACTTCAATACCACGATGGCGTACAACAAAGCCGAGAAATTTTCCTGAGGTTACCCCAAAAGCACATTTGAAGGGGTTCATCTTCAAATTATGTTGTCGAAGCTTGCGGAATATGACCTCCAAATCATCCAGGTGATTAGAACGTTGTTTGAATTTTACCACCAAATCATCCACATAGCATTCAAAAAACTTCCATAAAAAGGGTTTGAAGATACGATGGATGGCATGCTGATATGTTTCACCTGTATTCTTTTAGCCAAAGGGCATTACCCAGTAGCAAAACACACCCTGAGGGGCTCTGAGGGCTGTGGATTCCTCATCTTCTTGAGCCATTCGGATTTGATTATATTTGGAATATCAATCCATGAAGGAAAGTGCTTCATAGACAACTGTTACATCAATCAAGAGTTTTGTAATCAGAACTGGAAAATCTCCCTTAGGATAATGCCGATTAAGATCTCTGAAATCGATGAAAACTCTAATTTGTCCATTCTTCTTCTTCACAGGGACAATATTATCCAACCACTTTGGATATTGAACTTCTCTGATGAAGTTGTCTTTGACAATCTTATCCACTTCAGCCTAAATTTTGGAAGCATAAGTGGGGTGTGTTCTTCTCGCGGCTTGCTTAAATCCTCGATGTTCTTCTGGTAAACCCAAATGATGAGTAGCAACATCAGGATCAAGCTCGGGAATCTCTGTATAGTTTCAAGAAAATATGTCTCAATTTTACTTTAAAAAGAAAATATACATCTCTTGTTCTTCAAGAGTCATGGTCGCACTGATTAAAGTGGGGAATGGATCTTCTTTTGTACCCAGATTTATTTCTCTGAGTTCATCCACAGTGGTAGAGATACCCTCTTCAAATGCTAGAGGAGCATCTCTGAGATCTTCCTCTTTTTCTAAAACATATGTTATTTCTTCCGTTTCTACTTGCATAGTAGATAATAAAGCAGAATTTCCATGATCAGAAGAGATGTTAAAATTTGAACATCTTGAAGAAGAAGCTTCCATTTCTGACCCGATTGATGATGAACGGTCTTCCTTGGGAAATAAAGAGGAGATGATGGATTGAGAATTGACATCATTGTTCACTTCTGATGTTGCTATAACTTCTTCTGGCCTGATTGGTGAAGTATAGACTTGTTGGATTTCAACAGATGAAATGAATACATTACCATTTGGGCTTTCATTACTGCTTGGTGGGTTACCAATTTCTCCCATGTTGTCTGGCTCGATTGCCGTAATTGACATTATGGATCTTTCCATAAGATTATTTTGATTTAGGTATATCTTGTCAATTTGACTAATAGGCAACACATAATCTGTACTCACATGTGTAAATGGATTTACTGGAATCTTCTCCAAACCATACGGAGCATTAACTTTGGTAATATCTTTTGTTGTGGATTCCTCCTTTCCCTTAATGTGGTAGAATTATGCCTCAATGTATTGAGATTCACATGTCTTGAATGGGGCCTTATCACCATATAATGTCCCAACTTGACCATCTAAACAAAACTTGAGACATTGATGGTATGATGAAGGGGTAGCTGCATGCCGATGTAGCCAGGGTCTTCCAAAAAATATGTTGAAGGCTGAGTCTTGATCAACAACCATGAAATCTGAATTGGACACAAGATCTCCAAACTGAGTTCTGAGTGTGATCTAGCCCAGTGGTTCTTGTTCATTTTTATCATATCCTTGTAACATAATGGTAGAAGGAGATAAATCAGATTTCGTGGGGCCCAATCGACGAAGTGTACAAATGGGCATGAGGTTGACTCCTAAACCATTATCAATGAAAGATCTTCGAATGTCTACACCATTGAACTTGCCAGATAAGTACAAAGTTCTAATATATCCATGCACGACATCATTTTCATCTTCATTAGTAAAAGATATTACTGCATGGAATTCTGCAGGATTATTCTCTATGTGATAGGCTTCAGCTGCATCAATTTCAGTTTCAAACTCCTGAGGACTTGACAAAGCCTCAATGAGTGCCCCCCCAAGATCTTTTGACAGATTCAAAGCATTCAGAATTGATAACTTGTCCAGTACTTGGGACAGATGTTTCAATACATCATACTTTTTAACTAGAGGTATGTGTTTCCCAACAGGAACATGTGGTTTAGCAGGTGCCTTAGAAGTTGATGATTTGGAAGTTGATGCATCTTGTATCAGGATAAGAGTTGGAAATATTCTTGGCTTTGGAAGATTAGATCGATTATATCCATTTACTTGCTGAGAGGAAGAAGATGGAACCTTCAACCGGTCTTTCAGAATAACTGTGTCAGGACTGAATTTGCTATTGGGGGAAAAACTTACTTGTTCTTGTCGAGCTCACTGAAGGGCTCTACCATGAGTTTCTATTGCATACATAGTTCTAGCAGGGGTTGAATTAGAATAATGGCTTCTAGGATATCCATGTCTTCCCCTGTATCCTGAGCCTCTAAAACTTCCTCTGATTCCTCTATTTGATATAGGGAATTCGGGCTCATCAAAATCGAAACTGCAACTGGCATATGGATCTGTTAATTGAATTATATTAACAGAACCGAAAATCAGCTCTTCATCTGATGAAGACTCTACCTGATTAGCCTGTTTAGGCTGTGCTGTTTGGTGGGACGGTGCCCGTGAATTTAAAGTAGATGGCATGAAGTCTGCCAGAGTCAAAGACAACTTAGGCTTTGACACATACTCATCTTCTTCTGATTCTTTTTCTTTCTTTGAATCGTGCTATTTCTTTGAGGATTTTCCCTCTGATAAAGAGGGTTTTGCTGAGGCATTAATGGCAGAAGGCACAATTGGTTTCTTCAATTGCGTTCGTAAAATAGCATGAGTTCGGTTGATCATCTTTATGACCATCCAATCATCATATTTTTGTGAATTTTTGTTCTTAACTTCTTGCCATTCACCTTATTCCTCTGGAACGGTAACAGTAACACATGCTACCTGAGCTGAAGAACCTTTTAGTTTGACTTGTCCCGAGTCGACCATATTTTGTAGGAGGTCTTTGAAGACAAAACACTCCTGGATGGGATGCCCCAACATTTGATTAATGGGGCAATAATTGGGATGGTCTTCATCTCCTTCATTGTTTGGCCTTTTTGGCCTTGGAAACTGAACCAAATTATTTTCCAAAGCCGAAATGAAGTAACCAGGAACTTGTTTATTTCAGAAAGAGTATGTTTTTCTCTTTAGATCCTCAAATTGCTTTCCTCTTTGATCTCTTTTATCATATTGAAGAAACGACCTCTTTTGTTGATGCTCAGGAGGTGGAGCCCTTCGAGAAGATGATGGTTTTGAAGTAGAAGCAGGTACAGGTGATTGCTTTAGCATAACTGTAGCAGTTTCTGCTTTACCCATTCTCCTTCCTAGAGCTGATGGAATTATACGAGATTTAGCCTTAGTCTATATAAGGGAATCTTAAATCTGTTGAGCGATTGAAGTATGGTCTCGAAACCCTCCTGTGTATTTCATAGGGATCAATGGCGTGCGTAATTCATCACGCAGATTTTCCACACAGATTGGAAATAGTTCTTCTTGAGGGAGTGTTAAGCTTAGGGAATATGTTAATCCCTTCCAGCGAGTAATGAAATCTGAGACCCTTTCATTCTCTCTTTGATTACAGTTTGTAAGATCAAAAACTGTTGTCTTTGGCAACGTTGAACTGAATTGGAGAAGGAATTTTTGGCGAAGATCCTCCCACCCGGTAATTGACCGGGATTGCAAGCTTGTATACCAGAAAAAAGCTGGTCCTTGCAAGGTTCGCACGAAGCATCTGAGTTTCACTGCTTCTTGTTGTTCCAGAGTTCCCATCATAGGATCGCAACAAGACACATAATGCATCAAATTTTGTTCCGGATCACCCGATCCATTGAAAATAGGGAATACAGGGTTCCCAAAACTTGATGGGGGAGAGATTGAATCTACCCATTCAAGGTAAGCTCTCTTTTCTGGTTGAACCTATGCACGCTTCCCTTACATAGTCTCTAATTGAGATGTTAATGACTCAATGGTAGTTATTAACTTTTGTGAAACATTCGGTTGAACTTGGACTTGGGCAGGTGCAATGACTGGAGCTGGTACAGATGTGGCAGCTGGTATTGCAACTGATGGAATCACTGCCAATTTTTGTTGCACTTGACCTGTAGGATTAGACTTGTGAGGGTGTACTGATAAAGGAGGATATTCTTGATCCATCTCATTAGCTGCAACAAACTCCCTTGACTGACTGACTCCAGCACACTTAGGAAGAAGACTACCCTGAAGTAGTTCTGCATTCATCCTTCTTAATTCCTTCATTTATTCCTCTTGTTGTGCAAATATTTGCTCTAGTTAGAGCGATTGGCCTTCTACATAGGAAGGATATGTAACCTAATTCTTTCCCTTACCCTTTTTTGATCCCTTTCAGAGAGGGGGAAGTGGGTTACCTGAAGGATTACCTAAGTTCTGAGTAATCCTTTGATTTCGTGTACGCACACCTTCTTCATTTATGTCTGTGCATACAACTTCTTGAGCAGGAACCTCTTAATTTGATCCCTCTGAGTGATCCTCATCTGGTGGATTAGCAACAACGTAATTAATGACATTAATTGATGCATAATGCTTTGCATCCCTTCTATCAGCATTTCTGTGATATTTTCTTCTGTCATGCCCCTGACGAGACATTTCCTTTTTTTGGTTTGATCCCTCAAGAACTTCTTGGAGAATCATAATTTGGATAGAATCTCCTGATAATTTGGCTCTTAGTTCCTCTTTTGGATTCTTTCCCAATCGAGAGAAGACCAAATTTCGCTGAGGAGGGGATTAATGATTTGAAAAAGTCCCAAGTCCAGTGGACTGGGGCTGTTCCTACTGTCTTTGCTCAACTCCTCGAATCCTATTTGTTGATTCCGAGGGTTGGTTTAAAAGAGTCCCCAGTCTGGAAAGTTGGGTGGCTATTGACATGCTATGTCTGATACTTTATTAAAATCTCTCCTGATCTTGCGGACCTTAGTCCGGAAATTAGCTGGATGCATCAATCGACATCCACTTTTATCACCCGGCTCGAAAGATCATTGGATGATTTCGAAACTTCTGTCACTTGATGATGTGCTTGCTCCATACGAGAGGCCTGTTCAATATTCTCATTTGCTTGATGCAGGAGTAATTCAACAACTTGTTCTTTTTATTCTTGATTTTGAGAAGAACTAGTTGAGGCCTGTTCTTGAGAAAGCTTTTGATTACAAACAAAACCCATTGACGGTGGCTGGCCATGGGCAATAACATTTCATGAGACCATTTTCGGTGGGCTTTGTTGACTAGAGAGCACAGTGAAATGTAGTGCTCCATGAACACCCCATCCTCTGATATGAATACCATACTGGGCATTGGCAATTAACTGGCACAATATTTTTAGTGCGCCAAGGCATGAATGATGAAGGGCTCTCTGCTAATTTTCAGCCTTCGGATATCGAGAGACTGATAGAGATGCCAAATAAATCTGACATTGTAACCCTTCTATTATCTTAACATGATTTTCATATTCATCATAAGATAATACTTTCTTTTTCAACTGGCAAAGAGTTTTCCATATGTTGAGACAAATATCATTAATTCCATCTTCCGTCAATATCTCTGGAATGTCATACTGAAAGTCAGCCAGAGGCCAAAACATGACTGACACTTCACCTTTTGCCAGTTGTTTTCTCATGTTTAGCATTTCCTTTTTATCATTAAATGAATATTCTTCTACCTGATTTGACCAGATCTGGTGCTTCCTTGTTGCTTCATCGGATTCAACAAGATTGGTAGAGAAATCACTAATCAAACTAGAAGATTCATGACTTAGGGGTGGTTCGGAGAATGACCTACACCCTAGGTTATCTTCTGATTGAGAAATTATTTCACCTGCTAGTGATGAAGCATCATACATGATTGGTTTTTCATTTGCAAGTTCCTCAAGATAAGAGGGCTTTCTCGACACTACATTGTCCACTAGAGCATTTTTCGAGCAATGTGCATCACTACTGCGGAGAGAACTTTCACAGTGAAATTCATCATCATGGGGACGACCACCATGGTGGGTTATAGCAAAAGATGAGATCTCTTACTCCTTGTCTTCTAACCACACAGAGGGTTCATGTTCCTCTCATCTTAAGATGAAACTTCGAGATCGACTGAATTTTCATGAAGTAAGCCTTCATGAGGAAGTGTCTGTTGAAGAACTTCGGAATTAATGTTCCCATTATTGGTAAATGAGGGAGTAGAATCTTGAATTACAACAGATAACTGTATAAGGGCTTCAAGAACTCCAGCATCGAGCAAGGCCTTGTTACAGATTGGCTCTTGATTTCTTAACTGTGCTAGGCGGGTCTTCTTCTTAGATGCCTTCTTACTCGCATTGGAAACCACTTTTTGATGAAAGTGGCTACTCTGATCAAGTGTTTGTTCTTGATCAGGAGATATGGCCAAATTAGGCTGACAATATCTACTCAAATCAGGTGTATGTGCCTGACTTGGTTGTCTTTATGATATGAGGGAATACGCCCCACAACCCTCTTGGACTGGAACAGATGTGTGTGTCTGTTTCGGAGTGAACTTTTGATTTGTCACTCCACTGGTAATGATAGATTTATGTGTCTTTCCCTGAGATGTTGCTGAAGCTGTAATAATATCCTGGCAAGAATCCAGAATATGAGCAGGGATTTTATTCTGCTCTTTCACCATTGATAGAATATGTTTGGTGAATTCAGCTGCTAGAATGGGGATATATGTCCATCCCGTGATTTGAGTAGGTGTGTGTACCTGCTCTTATCCTCCTTTTCCTGTCAGTGAATCCTGACAGTACTCAATTGTGGGGGCAGAGAGTTGATTCTGCATCCTATTTATCACCAGAGCTTTCCGACTGACTTCTCCGAGTGCTACCAAGCGAGACTGTTGGTAGGCTTGATCAACACTAGCAAGTGTATGTGCCTATTGATTGTACTTCGCCGAACGTGGTTGACGAGATCCATCATATGTAGTCAGACGAGCCTGTGGACTAGATGATGACGTATAAACAGGTGTATGTTCCTGCCTATACTACTCCGTCGGAATTGCCTGGTGGGATTGGCGTGATGCTGCCAGACAAGTCTGCTGGACAGCGGAATTAAAATGGATGGGTGTATGTGCCTGCTCGTTTTTTTCCACCAATTTAGGTTAGTGGACTTCTCTAGAGATAGTAGAGATGAGAACCTGCTCACTGTTGACCGGATTTTGCCTCTGGTGATTTTTCTTGCCTGCTCGGGTTCGAGGAACCTGAGCCGAACGCCTGGATTCAATAACCTCATCATGTTGAGGGCGCACTTCCGCACGAGTCTGGCGGTGATTGTTGATGGGAGCCCTCAGGAAGGACTCCTGCTTCCTTGAATTAAGGCCCTGAGGGACCTGCTCATTCACCTCCCCAGAATATGGGAGTGAATGGTGATTGCGTTTTGGGGATAACGACCCGAAAAGGTTGGAGACGATAGTTAGCACTGCTTGCTTCTTGATCGTTGGTCGTCGCTGTCCAGATGACTAGGGTGAATTGTTCAATTGGAGGGCTTTTCGAGAAGCCTCCAGAGTTGGAATAGTACCATGTTGACGGTACTCCTTAACCAGTGCATTTGATACCCAGTATTTAAGATGCTGAGTAGGTGATGCCATCCTCAGATCGGATGACGATCTAGCAGGAGTAGCAGTAGTGACATTTGCAGCAGAGGTTTTCATAGCAGACATATTCATGGATGTGAACTTAAGAGAAGCCATTCTGGAAATGCAAAAGATCTTGGAAAAGAGTGCCTGTTTGATATAACAGACATAATCAAGATAAGTCCTTCCACTACATCTTTTGGATGAGAAAATATGTCAATGATTTCTTTGTTGTCCCTCTCATTGAGTTTTAAATAGGGGCATAACAAATTATTAAAACATCATTTTAACTTGGTTAAGGATTCACGTCGGGTTCACCATTTTTTGTTTCCCTCTTGAATTGGGGATGACCTCTTTGATTGAAGGTTAAAACATTCCAATCGGTTTCTAACGGGTTTATTCGTAGAACCAGAAACATCCAATGATTAGATATCCATTTGGACCTACTTTCCAAAGTTAGGTGCTCATTAGTTGTGGACTGATGAGGCTTAGGAATTTGCATTGGTCGAGAGGATGGGAGGTCAGATTCATCACACCTTTTTTAGGGGAATTATTTTCCACTCTGGGAATCTCTTTATAGATTTAAGTTATGTTCGTGAATCCTTATTACATTACCAAGTATAAAATGATATTTCCTTTAGATTTGACAATCAATGATTGATATGTAGGAAATTTAGATAATATTTTATATGTATTCAAGGTTCTTCATCGATAGAGAATCATCTGTATTTGTTTAGATATTCTTATCCAATGGTATCATTCAATACATAAAATTCTCTTGGTCATTTTGATGATCATACTGGTTTTAAATCCACTCAGTGGGGAACATTAAGTTTATTTTCATTCAGAAGTACATGGATTATTTGAGAGTTGGGATCGTACCCACAGATGGGCTACCTACGTATCCTTTGTTTCAGAAAAGGAATCAGAACCCACATAGTTTGAGTAAGGGAGTATGATTTTTATGAATGATTGATGGCTCAAAGAAAGATTCCATGATTACTTATACACTCTAAGCTCACGTGAGTTATGCTTAGTGTGAGAAACAAGAGGTATTGGTGAAACCAGACAATTGTGCCATGCAATTATGTGGGGCTTATGTATGTATTACTGCCCAAATAGATGAGGATTAAGATTTACTTCAAGGAAGAAATCCATGAATAGGGTCCATAAAGGTATATGTGCTTCATGGAGATTTGGATACTCTAATCATGGGGATTACTCATAAGGAATATTCCCAAGTTAGGAGGGGACTTATGATTGGGTTTTTACTCCTAAGAAGGAAGCCCAGATCAAAAGGAAATTAAGACTGGGGCTTACTCCTGAAAAGGAGGCCCAAGTTAAAGGGATTTGAAAATTAAAGGGACTTGGGGCTTAATCCTAAGGAGGATGCCCAAATTAAGGGACTTGGGGCTTACTCCTAAGGAGGATGCCTATATTAGGGACTTGGGGCTTACTCCTAAGGAGGATTTCCAGATTAGGGACTTGGGGCTTACTCCTAAGAAGGATGCCCAAATTAATGGGAATTATGACTGGGGCTTATTCCTAAAAAATGAGGCCCAGTTAGAGTACTTCTCCCATCTTAAAGGATGAGTTTTAATGAATGAAATCTCAATCTTTAATTACATAAAGATGTGTAAATTACTAGGTTTTGAGAGATGTTCCACAGAGTTCCTTTCAGATGAGGAATCCAAATCAAAAAATCATGCCATAAATGTCTTTGAAGAGTGTCTTGAAGACTGAATCTTGAATAGGATAGGTGGAATGACATAAGAGGGGTGAAATGGGCAGAAAAGGCACCCAAAAAGATAGGGGAACACAAGTCATGGCAGGCGTGCAGGTACTGCGTGGGCGCGCAAGTCCTGGTCGCGCAGGTATACCTGCGCGGCACATGGGTACTTGCGCGATTTTCAGCACTTAGAGTAATATTTGGGTGATCCTTGATAGAAGCCTTTAGAACTATCCCTAGAGGCTTTCCAAAAGATGGCGCACAAGTTATGGTGAAGAATTAGGGTGGCACGCAAGTGTGTCCATTTCCCTTAGGGGTAAAAACACTTAGGCATGCAAGTGTTAGTGAATTTTAACACTCAGACATTATTCCTCTTGTTTAGACCTTCCATTCTAGGTAAAGAATTACCTTAGAAGTGTTTAGAAGACTTGAAGAAGAGACTTGGGCGTTCAGAGCTTTGTATCTCAATTCTGGAAAAAATTCCCCCCCGAAATGGGGGGCCCATAGGGTCTATTTATAGGCTGGAGAAGACCCCGGGCAGTTATCACTTAGGGCGCGCAAGTCGCTTGCGCGACCTTTAGGAGGTGCGCAAGTATACTTGCGCAATAGTAATGGAACTTGCGCGGTGTATGTGCATTTCAAGCCTTGTTCATGCCTTTGTCGATTTTTGATGTTTTCTTCAAAGGATGAATCAATTTGTGCTAAGTCATTTCCCTTTCCATTCCTTTAGACAATATGACGAAAAGGAGCATCAACAATAATCCCTACATGAGTAACCCTTGACCAACATTAACTTTTGATATCATAAGGAATTCCATATAGTTTACTAAAATGTATTTCAATTTTAACATTTTATATTATGCATTATTTATTAATAATTGTTTCGTAAACATATTTTAATTATAAATACTTTATAATTAATTATTTAATAAAAAAATTTATAAATTTATAAATTTTTTAAAATACCTTTTATTATATTTTATAAATAATTTTTAAAATACATAATTTAATTAATGATTGAATTTAAATATTTTTTTTATAAAAATCATATTTAATGACTCATAGGGAATCATAATCTACGATTGGTAGTTTAGTGGTTATTGAATTGTATAAGTGCTATCAATCATATTTTACAACTGATAGCCATATTTCCTCCTATGATACTGCCCAAAAAGGTAGACTTTCACATTTCGACTCATATTTTATGATATGAATCAATATCATAAAAGTGATATAATGCTCTATTTTTGAATCAATAGCACAAAACAGTCTTTGAATATGTTATCCATGTATCATATTCAATGACTCATATATTTCCATGGTATCTATATTGAGTACCTGACTACGATATCTCATATCATAATGTATGACTCAACAGTGAAAAATACTTTTATGAATATTATTTTATGATAGGGAATAAAACATGTATGCGACATCAAAAACATTCATTTATGGAACAATTTCACGAATCAAAAGGAATCTAAAGGATATAATACCACTATAAGGTTTCAAAGGATTTAACAATTCCTGTTAAAAAAAATATAAGAAATATAGAAAACTAAAACTAAAATCTACCTTACTAGATAAACGAAATTATGCGTAAACTAAATTAAAGAAATGGTTTTCATTTCCTGAAGAAATCCACTATAATTTCCTTTATCCCCTATTCTTAATGAAGACTGTATAAGTGTTAACTGAATGAAATTACTTTTTTGTAGGTATCCATATGTCTTTTTGAATCGCTCATCATACAAGAAATATCTTATCCTCATCCATGACACAATAGTGCCTCTTTAAGGAAAAGTGAAAAGAGAAAGTGTGCTTATAACATTGAGGGATTTTTATCCAAGAACATGAAAGAGTCTCACATACATATCTAATTGATATTATTTATCTATTTATTTATATTCATCCCTTGTAAACATTTCTTAATTTTTCAAAATTTTACCACAACATTGTGACACAAGAATATATTCCTCGACCAGTTTATGCAACCCTTGATTGAATGCATCAAACCTCTATGTGTTTCTTATTATGAAATGATTCATTTATGATATACCTAATGAATAATCACTAGAGTGATGATAATTATCATCCAGTCATCTAAAAGATCAAAAAAGTGGAATAATATCATATATTATTCCCTATGATATAGCTAGTTATAAACTATGACTTTCATGGGTAGTGGAACCTTATGATTTCCCTCTATCATATAATACAACATAGAAAAATTTCATCACATGCATACTAGATTTATAAAATATCTACTTCATCTTTATCATACTATATAATTATGTGAAACATAAATATCTAATTTCTTTTGGAAATACAATTAATTTTAATGATTTATTAATTAAAAAATGAAACTATATCTCTATTATATGGGAGTACAAAACATTATCCATTTCACTATGTAAAGGTGATTAAACCATTATATAGCGCTAGAAGATAGTGGGTCACGTATTCTCTTATACTATATGGAAGTGACTCATATATTGCAAACATGAATATTTAGAAGATAATTTAATTCAATTACTTTATGTTTTTAGACATTTTATGACATTAAAGGAAGTACAATATCATGTTTCAAGATGATTTATATTTCCTTCTATTAATTACTATCCAAATTAAACAACATTAATGTGGTTGGTGATAATTATTTTTCAATAATTGTTTTTCATGGTATAACTATGATGTAACTGATCTATGATTATTTCAGGATAAAATTTATCTTATATGTGATTTATATAATTATTTTCATGATAATATACACATTATTCATGATATGATTTAATAATGTTCCTCAATATTCTACATATATTTTTTGAATGCAAGGAGAATTCAATTTTTCCTACAAAAATAATCATTTTATGACCATTACAACTCTCTTTCAAAAAATCAGGATCACATGAATGATATCTTCATCAGTTATACACTCGCATTCTTTTTCATTACAATTAATGAGGTTAGTGTTCCAATGATATATGAAAAAATACATAACTCCATGCCATTTATCATTTAGGAGAGGGGCATTAAGTATGTTTTTTCATCATGTAAACAATTAATTCCTATATTTAATAATTTCATCCTATTGTATTAAATAAACAACACATAACATTAAATCATAATATAATGTTGTGATAATAAAAATAAAGAAAATCATTTCATTAATGAGTATGATAATCTATTTATTTCTTATGATCATAAGTAAAATATTAAAATAATGAATAAATCATTAAGTATAGAATAAAAATATAGTGAAACATCTTCTAAGACTATTTGAATGAAAAAATACAATTGGTAACAAGTTTTCTTCCTTTTAATGGAAACAAATAGCTATCCACTTTTATTAAAAAAATTATTTTAATATTTCATTTTATAAAAATTCCTCCTCTCTTATAAGATAAGATTTAATTTTAATGCAACATCTCCATTTTTTTATTATTAATCTGAAAAAAATTATTTTCAAGGAGAGAAATATAAATAAAATAAATAACATGATCAATTAATATGTAAAGAGAGTTTAAATGAATAATAAAAATTAATATTATTGGTAAATCAATGAGACCTAATGTTTAATTACCATAATATTACCTAAATTCCATAATACTCAAAATAAAGAATTCAAAAGTTTAAAAATTACTTGAATAGATTTTTTATAAACACATTTAATATTTTCTTATATTTCATGAAATTATTGATTAAATAAGATTTAATTATTTTTTTTTAAAAAGAAAAAATCATCAAAATTCACTTGATTATGATTAGTAAAAATAGCATTAAATAATGTATATTATTGTTTTAAAATTTTAAAATTTTATTTTTTTAATAATCACACAAAAAATTCATTTATAACTTCTATTAAATAATCCTTCTTCAAATTGGACTATAATTCAATGACACCTAATAGTTATATATCACTTTAATATATTCCAATATACAATACAATCATTTGAATAATGTTACAAAGAGCCTTCCATAACTCTCAATATATAGATATTAATCATGTTTTGAGTTCTTTTTTGTTATCGAACATTTTATATTGATTAAAATATAAATATTTATTTTTTTATTGATTTTAAAAGTACTTGACTATTAAATAATTAATTCCCTATAATGAATCTTTATGGTATCAATCCATAAAACATTTATAACATGATGTTAATATCTTTTTATAACTATAAGTGTATAGTCAACAAATTTAAGACATTATCTTGATATTTTTTTTCAAACAATCATAAAAAATATTAATATATGGATAAACAATAATTCATTAAATTTGAATCATTTTCATCAAACCAACACATGAATGAGGATAATTTTTTTCATGGGAATCATGTAATCATGAAAAATATAAATTATTTTTAAATTTCTATATCATATTTTCCTTAAAGTATAAAATATATAAAAGTACTTGAATTAATCACATAAATCAATGACATGGTCATGTATAACCCTTGATTATGTATGTGATGAATGAATCATTCATGAATGACCACTAAATATTTATTTTTAATAATTTTATTTCTTTAATGATTTCCATTAATATTATCATAAGGGAAAAATTGTACATCAAAAAGATAAAAAAGATTAATCAAGTTAAGATGGTTATAAATTAATAAAAAAATGATGAATAAAAATCAATGTGTAGTGAATAAATTTAATTACCTCTTTATCATATGAAAAATAATACCCTTGGAAATTACTTTAAGATCTTAAAAGAATTCTGGATTTTGTAACACTAATATTTGTTGGCCCAAATAGGAAAAATATAAATACCGATGGAATCAATATAAAAATTAACTGTGACTTCTCAATTTGTGATAATATTATTTATTTGGAGAATATAAATTCCCATTGAAAATATTACATCACCGAGAGTTATATCCTTCATTTTGAAAAAATAATTTTCATGTTTAATAATTTGAAAATATAATTTGATTTGATGGGATCTAATTTTCATTTGTATAAATAAATCCACATTGAAAATTTTTAAACATTTGAGTACAAAAAATATTTTCCAAGTTCTTATTCCTCTATATGAGCTTCCAAAGAAATTGATAAGTATTTTACCTTCTTACTCAAATAAACAAGCACCTATGAATGGATAATTTTGAACTATTTTCCCATATTCTTCAATTTCAATACATCATTTTTGAATGTATCGAGGCATGTTATATTTTTTACATATTTTAATATCAAAGTTTATTTTTATCCTTTAAATACTTCACATGCTTTAATGAACTCTTTCGAACTTAATATTTTATCATTATTTTTTCCCCATTTAACATTTTTTAGAAAAAGTATCCCAAATAAAAGTGACATGTGACAAATTTTCTTATTTAACATTATTTTAATACATTAAACATTTTTTAGTCAATTATTCATGATATGTTTTTAAATTATCTCTAGTGGATCCCTCATCATTAATATAATCTTAGGTCATAAATGACATAAATTTTATCCCTTTGAATTTTGGATTTGGCCATTTATATTTTGAATATTATTAATTCTCATTACATTAATCACAAACCTGTATCTTCCACAACATAGTTATTTTGTCCACTTTTTTAATTTTTTTAATATCATAAATTTTAATAAGTTCTTAGATTTTTTAAATCTCCCCAACACTATTAAATATTTATTTAAACTTTATTTTTAAACCAGATACATATCAAAAAAATAATTTATTGAACTTATTTTTTTAGAATCATTGGGACTTAACTAGGTGAACCAATAATTCATGGGTAAAATAATCTAGTCCATGTATGATAGAGTCTTTTTGTAATAAATCCAAACATTAATCACTTTTTTACTAGAATTAGTCTTCTATAAGACCTCTAGTGTGCCTCCCACTATCTCTTGAGGCTAGAGTAAATACCTTGGGATACATTATGGCTTAATGGGAATTGAATTTACCTCTTTAGAATTTATCTAATTCCATAGAATATTTTATCTAAAGACTAATATAACCCATCCATATATTATATGTTTTAATAATTAAAAATTATATTCCATATAAATAAAATATGTACACCAAAGGGTACCTATATAAGTTAAATAATAATGTAACAACATTCTCTATGTTTATAGACTCAAAGAAAATCAAAATACAACTACATATTAAATCCATTATCAAGACACAAACACAAGGTAACCCACCTATCTACATGGTCCTAAAATAAATAAATACAACACTAGATAGAGGTAAGGAAAATTTTATGACATGAAATCAAAAGGAGTAACATAATCCACCCAAGACCATATCCATATAAGATAACTATCATCTTATCAAAAACTCCAAGACTCAAAGATATTGTATCCAACATCCCTTAGCGTATGTAACTTTCCTCTACCTGAATCATGCATAAAAATGGATACATATATTTTATAGGAACATGTATAGGGTGTGATTATGACGCACCTAATATGTGATCACTACCTAACCATAATTGGATATCATATAATCAATTTCATATAGCAGAAACATAACATAGGTAAGAAATAAAAGATAATAAATAATAGTTTATCTTTTAAGAAATAAATAAATTAAACTAATAAATATCATGTTATATACACATAGATTTATAATATAGGTTGAATACAGCTTCATTGATCCATGATCAAAATCCATGCTAGTGAAATATAAACATCTTATATAGGAGACAAATAACTATATATAGTCACATAAAGAGACAAATATATATATCAACCCATAATCTACACTATCAAGTATATAGTACTTGAATTAAAAATATATCACAATATAAAGACCCCATATATTTGATATCACATATGAAAAAATATAAAAATGGATTAAATATCATTAACTAGCATAAAAAACAAAGGAACATGTAAATGATACATGTTCAGTATAGAATGAAAGAATAATCATTTAATAAGATTAATATTGATGGAAAACCTATTTAAGAAAGAGTTTTTTGTTGAAATAATTTTTTTATATTTATTCTTCATTTGACCAAATAATTTTACTAATGTAGATAATATGATAATATGATAGAAAATGAGGGAAACCTATTAATTTTTTTCTAAAAAAGGATTGAGGAAGAGTGTATGCAATTACTAAATAGATATGATTCGTTAATTAATGTTAAAATAAGAATAATAAAAAAATATTCATACTTAGAAACTTGGATGAAAGGAAAATGTAGGGATTAATCTTACTACCATTGTATTAGTAAAAGATCCAGTGAACAGAGCCTTATCCCATTGTACATTTTTGGAATGATAGGACTTATAGCACCTTGGTGATGAATATTATTAATATAGGCATTAGGGTGTCATGAGGGTGTTCTAAGAGAGAGGGGTGATGGTAGCGTGTGTCATGAATAACCACTCGACCCATGTGTTTTGAACCAAAATTGCTCCCAATGAAGAGAAACATGAATAGATTCATGTTGATTATTCTAGAGATTATGAGTAGGTGAATACCCATGAAGTTATTTCCAAACATAGAGGGTTGATAGAGAATATCCAAATAAGAGACAGTGTTGGTGCACTAGGACCTATACAAATAGATCTTGGACCCCCCAACTCTTCATCTCTTTCATTATAGTTTTTTCATATCTTAGAGGATGGGTTGGATTATAAGGTAGTGGACCATGTGTATACATATACACAACCAATCCTAATGATGCACCCAAGGATGTTATATGTGGTTAACCAATTATAGAAGGTGTTCCAACAGACTCATACTTGTTGAAAGTGGGTGACCTAGACCCATCTATTGTTGTACTTTGATTACAACAACATATATATTGTTTGTTATATATACATGTTTTTACCTTTCCATAATAGTGAAGATACTTCTGCATCCACTATATTTATGGTAATTTCCTTAGATTACATGTCATATCAAAGGGTTATAACAGTTCCCATGAAATAATGAGAACCTAGTGATACTATGACATTAATATTAATGTAATTTCTTATGGTCTAATTACATAATTCTAAAAGGACACAGATGATGTGTGACTATCAGGTTCTTGGGGATCATAAGAATTGATACTTCATCTATTGAAGTTCTCACTTGGTTATCTCTAGTAGTTGAGACCATAAGGACAAAACCACCCATAGGAACAGAACATGTTTGAGGTGTCATTAGTTGTTCCTATCTACAAACATGTGTAATGGTCTCATGAATTGAGATCATTATCAATGTATGTCATTTAATTGAATACTTTTATGCAAGATGGAAACCATAGAAATGAAGTCATAGAGAGGTAATCCTTGTTGAGTATGTCATTGGTGGCATGTCATTGATTGAATGATCGAGATAGGATTTGTCTATTCTAAGTTGAGGAAGAGATATATCGAGCCTGGTTGATTTGTATGGAAGCACCTACATTAAATACATGGTCGTGGTAGTTGAATGTAAGTCTAACCAAATTGATCAAAAAATAATAAAGAAAGATAAAGAATGATGACACTAGTGTGCACTCTGCTTTATTGAGATATTGATGATGAAGGGATTATATTACATAGATCATGTTCTTAGGAAGGCAGTCTTTTCTTTGACTTTTCCTTATCTCGATGGGGAACCCAATGGGTTGCGAGACCCTGCTTGTGGTCTATGAATATTATTCACTATTATTGAGATAAGGGACTAGAGAGTCACAGATAGTAGTACTTTGAGAATATTCCCTATTCTATTGAATAGGAATATAGAACTTAGTGGGCCCCACCATGGGGTTCGAGTATTATCCAAGTTCTATGGATTACCACGACATAAATAAATTCATTATTATTCAAGTCATGAACAAATTGGTTGAAAATATTTATAATATGTATTTACAAGTGATTAATTAAATAAATGGATAAATATTATTTGAACAGATATTAATTAAATATCCTAGGCTTGTTTAATATTACCAGGAGATGAGATTCGAGTTAAACACACCAGTTTATCATGTAATGTATAAATTTATATTACAGTTTAGTGATAAATTATAAATATTATTTATGGCATAATTTAATTTGACATAAATAATTATTTACAATATTGATATAGTGGATGTTGATTACATGGGGGCCAGGAACCCAACCTGGGTATTATGTGATTCCACTATATTATTGGAGATAGACTCTTCCAAAATAGAGTATTCATTCGTTGGAAGTGAGAGCCTCTCTCTCCTCATAATTCCTAGAGAGATACTCTCTCAATAAAGAAAGTATTTCATGTTTCTTCTTCTCGGATAAAAGACGTTGGATTGTGGTGATCGTCTCTATATCAAAGTGGTCGTTGGAGTTCCGTGTTGGCACCCGAATTCTAAAGAAAGACGCACAACAAGATTCAAGATGCATTTTTGGACAATCTAGAGGGATTTGAGATCAGAATCTTCAAGCAATGGACACCAGAATATAGCGATAGGATTATGGGCACCATAACCGAATAAGATACAAGTTTTTTCTATTTTGTACTCTGTTTAAACCATGTGTGGTACCCATACCATACTGGGACATGATTACCGGAGTTGATAATGTTATATCACTCCAGTGATTCAAAAATTTAAATTTACCAACCCATTTTCTTTCACTGTGTCCCGGTACATAACAGTGGTATTAGAGCCTCGTGTGGTTTTTTCTGAGTCAACGAAAAATTAAATTGCTTTAGATTTTGAGTAGAGGATTTTAACACTATTCCAAGAGATCTGACAGTGCATATATACATTTTCAAATGGCCAAGTAACGGCCATTTGAGATTTTTTAAAATGATCGATGTATGTTGAAGGGATTTTCATGTCTCTGATTATTAAATTTTATTTTTGATGAATGCAGATTTTAATTTGTAATTTCTGTTCTTCAATGTACTGGAATCCAGCCTAGTTTGTGCCAAAATCTGGACACCGGTTTTTCTCTAGTGAAATCCAATTATTATGAGATTAATATAATATTATATAATATAATATAATATTTATTTTTCTCAATAAAACACGGTTTGATGTTAATTTTGTAAAAAAATTCTTTAATTTTTTTGAATACATTGCAAAGGGAGAATGAAAATTGAAAAAAGGGCGTCGTGGTCTTCTTCCTTGTCGCGACCCCATCCTGCATGAACCTCCCCTTTTCCCCTCCCTCTCTCTCATCGAACATGGACCAGGCAGTAGGCTTCCCCCATCCATGGCCCCTCTTCTCGGCCCATCGCCTTCCCTCCTAGCCTCACTGGAGCCGCTGCATGAGGCAATCTCTTCCATCCCGGCTCACATCACCTCCCGCGAATAATCGTGATGCCCCTTACCCAAGATTTCCCTGCGCACTGTGTCCTTGATCTTCTGGACACCGTTGGCCCAGAACCGCTACAGCAGGACCTGGGATTTGGGCATGCCTACCCAAGCTAGAAAACCCATACACAGAGTTTTCTAAGCCCAGTTAGGCCCGCGAGGCAACGACCAAGTTCGCTCAGGGCTGTGGCAGAGTTTTCGAGCCTAGTTGAATTTCATTTATAAAAAATAAATTAATTTGATTGCATTAATTTAGTTTAAATTTAATTTAATTATAATTAATTTTTCCGTTTAAAATTTAATTGAATTCGAAAATTTAATTTAATTTTATCTTTAAATTATATTATTGGCCTAACATAACTTTTGGATTAAAAAATTAAATTAAATATTGTAACCGATAAATGATTTATTTGAATTTATTTAAAATCATTTAAATTATTAGAACACCATTGCACTGTTAAATCTATTATAGTTTGATTTTTATTATGCATTATTTTATATTGAGTGGGCTTGATGTAGCAACCGACCTGTGCATGTCTGCATTTATTATTCAATTATTTTTCATTGCATGAGATGATTGTAATAATTATGTAGTAAAATGACGGTCTGCGAATCATCTTATTTTAATTAAAATATGTAAAAGGGTCTGCGAATCCAATGCACTTATTATAAATTTCACCCTTAGACCCCCTCTCAAACGTGTGAGTATATTTGTAATTACACATTGACAATCTTAGACGCGGACCTCGCCAAGTCAATGTGGTAATCCAAATGGGAGTTAAGAACTTTGAACTTGGGGAGAATCGTGACAAGAGTCATGAGTCAACTCAGGTATGGAACCACCTAGGTCATGATTGATAAGTTATGGATCGATCATAATGAATTTCTCACAACCCGACAGATTGCATGTTTTTACTTTATGCATTGTTTACTGTTTTATGCAAGTTCATAATTAATAATTGATCACATAAAATAATATACAAGATAAATTGCATTAATATGTGACAAATATTTTTCTATTGCATGTTCAGTTGTGAGTGAGACAACCTGGTTTGAACATATTAAATATAAATGGATTATATTAAGTATTATTGGTTTACATTAGTCATATTTTCACAAAACCAAGTGTTTGAGGTGCTTATCAACCATAGTTGAGAGTGCTTCTTACTACTAGGCATTCTCATGAGAGTATTTGGTCGACTTAACTAAAGTGGGTAGTCAAGGATTAACCATATCTAACATTCTATCAATTTAGAGGTAAGGAGTTGAGGGAATATTATTATGATTCCAATAAGCCGAGACATTACTCAACCAAACAAGGAACCAACAGTTTAAGCGGTTGGCCAACCTAGCGCCTACCTTGAAACCCTTTGAGTAGTAGAGTAGCCATACTATCTAGAATATAAGGGAGGTTTTGAGGATCCTTTCCACTAGAATACTCAAGCAACATAGTATTCCAATTATAATTGTGAGGGATATTGAGGTTCGATAAAATAGTAGGAGACATTTAAAATAATAATTAATTAAATGTCTAAAAGGTTATAAAAATAAAGTACTGATTGCTAATATTTATCAGTTGTGGATCACAAAATGGAAATTATCAACACCACAAGTTCATTATCTCTACAATCAATTTTGGATAAAGAAAATATCTTGACTGACAATAGATTCCAAGAGTGGTACAAGTGCTTGCACATAGTACAACACCAAGAAAGGAAGCTATATGTGATGAAATCCTCAGTTCCTTCTGAGCCTCTCTAGGGAGTAAGGTGTAAAAACATAAATGTAAAAAGAATATAGATAATGTACTAGATGCTTAGTGTATCATGTAGTCATCCATGTCCAACCAATTTTAGAAAATGCATGAGGATGAGGATTAGTAAAATATTATTTCTCATCTCCAAGAGTTATATTAGGAGAGGGAAAGTTAGGAAAGTTATGAGATCTCTAGTTCCCTTTATAGGTGCATGATAACAGAAGGGCACCAAGCGGGTCCTCATGTACTCAAAATGATCTGGTACATTAAGAGGATCGAATCCCTTGGGTTCAAATTGAACCAAGAACTAGAAACATATCTCATTCTCTCCTCTTTACTGCCAAGAATTTTGACCTTTATTATGAATTATAAAATGCATGATATTATAAAGTAACTCCTTGTCCTTTTGGCTTCAGTTCATAAAGCTAAAAAGGATATAAAATATACCAATTCATTTATCCTTATGGTGAACAAGTGAAAAAAGGGAAAGTTAAAGATGTATAAGGCCAAGTCAAGGCCAAAGACACCAATGCACCATCGTACAAAGAATCGAAAGATTCAGAGGTAGAGCAATGAGCAGGAGGTTGCATGTTTTCTTTATGGAAAGAAAGGCCTCTTGATGAAAAATTATAGAGTTGGAAAGAATAAGAAAGTTGATACTTCTACTTCAGGTATTTTTTTTATTGAATGAAATCTCTCATTATCTACAAGTTGGGTATTGGATACTAAATCTGGCTTACACATTTTATTTATATATAGGAACCAAGTTGGTTTAAAAGGATCAAAAAAGGCAAAGTACATCTTTGAGCTGCAAATGGTGAGAGTATAACAACCATGGTAGTGGGAGATTATCACCTTACATTACCTAGTGGTTTGGTTCTAATTTTAAATAATTTTTATTCTGTACCTTTGCTAACCATAAACATAATCTCTATGTCATGTTTGGACGATATGGGATTTTATTTCAGGTTTAGAAATAAATGTTGTATCCTTTAAAAGGATAACATGTGTTATGGTATAGAACATCTTAAAAATTGTTTATATATACTTGAACTTGAAAACCCGGTAATGATAATCAATGAAAAAACCAGTGAAAATGACTCATAAATCACCTACCTATGGAACCTTAGGCTATACCATGTAAATGATATGTGATTACTAAACTACATCAAGAAGGGTATTTATAATCAATACAGTTAAAACCCATAGATGTATTTCAATCTTGTTTAAAAGGAAAAATGACCAAAACACTTTTCTTTGGGAAGGGATGAAGAGCCAATGAATTACTGGATTTAGTACATACTAATGTATCCAGTCTATTTCCTATAAAGGAAAGGGGTGGTTTCTTGTACTTAATTACTTTTACCAATGAATACATTAGGTATGAAAATATCTACTTGATGTGGTATAATTTTGATTCCTTTCAGATGTTTAAAGAATACCAAATAAAGTAGAAAATAATATTGGTAAGAAAATTAAGGCACTCCGCTTAGACCGAGGTGGAGAATATATTAACCAATCTTTCATTGACCACTTGAAAGAGTGTGATATAGTATCCCATATCACTCCTCATTATACACCATAGTGTAATGGTGTTAGTTAGAGGAAAAATAAGACCTTGCTCGACATGGTCAGATCAATGAGGAGTCATGCAACTCTTCAATTATTCTTTTGTGGATACCCCTTGGAGACAGAAGCATATACCCTAAAATAAGTTCCAACTAAAGTTATAGATGGGATTCCATATGAGTTATGGTATGGGAATAAACCCTCTATCACACATATATGTATGTGGATGCGATGCTTTTTAAAAGACCATATCTAATGACAAATTGGCATCCTGATATACAATGTGCATCTTTATAGGTTATCCTAATGAAACTAAAGGATATTAGCTATATAACCCTTTAGAGAGAAAAGTTATTGTGGAAAACATCCATATTTATTGAAAGGGAACATATTTTCAATGTAAATAGTAGGAGAAATATTGACTTCGAAGAAGTTAATGCTCCATATGCACAAGAGTTGGTATAGGAACAATCTCTATAAGTTCAAGTCAAAGAATTGGTTCCCGAGACACAAATACTGCATAATTATACTCGAGAGGTTAGATAACGAGAGAGTTATAGTTTTCTTATCACTGATTTAGGTGAAACATTACTCCTTGAGGATGATAAACCATTAACCTATAAGGAAGTAGTAGAAGGTGAAAAAGATGCCAAATGGAAAGATTCCATGTATTCCAAGATGGGGCACATGTACCAAAATCAAGTGTGGATTTTGGTAGACCCACCAATTAATGTAAATCCCATTGGGTTCAAATGGGTATTCATAAGAAATCTTCACATGGATGTTAAGGTTAATACCTATATAGAAAGACTGTATATAAAGTGTTTTAGGAAACATAAAGGTATCAACAACGATGAAACCTTCTCAGTAGTAGCAGTGCTGGAATCCATCAGAATATTCATTATAATAATATACTTTAATTATTATGATATTTGGAAAATGGACATCAAATATAATTTTATAAATGGGAAGCTGGTTTAAGACATCTATTTGACTCAACGTGAAGGGCTTTTTAGGTCAAATAATTCCAATAAGGTGTGCAAGTTAGAAAGATCCATCAATTCATTGAAGTAGGAAACTCCATCATAGAAGGTTTGTTTTGATGAAGCCATAAGAGAATTTGGTTTTTTCAAAAATGAATGTTAGCCTTGTATCTATAAGAAGGTTTATCAGAATTACATTGTTTTCCTAGTACTATATATTGATGACATATTAATTATGGGAAACAAAGTGCATGTATTATAGTCAGTAAAGACATGGTTAAATGAATGCTTATCCATGAATGAATTAGGAGAATCATCCTACATTCTAAGGATCAAGATCTATTGAGATAGATCTCAAATATTGTTTGGAATACATCAAAGTACATATATTGACAAGGTACTCAAAAGTTATAATATGAAACTATCCAAAAGTGGTTTCTTGATTATTTCACATGGTATTAATCTCTTCAAGAAAATGTTTCCAAAAACACTGGAGGGGATTGATAGAATGAGTAGAATACCTTATTCCTCAACAATGGGTTCTATCATATATTCCATGCTATGTTCTTCATTTGATGTTTCCTTTTATTTAAGAATGGTAGGAAGATATCAAGCTAATCCAAGAGAGCCCCATTGGGCAGGTGGTAAAACTATCCTAAAGTACATGAGTTATACAAAGGATAAGTTCCTGGTGTATGCTGGAGATGAGGAACTAGTAGTGAGAGGATACACTGATTCTATTTTCCAGACAGCAAGGATATGAAATCATAGTTTGGCTAAATCTTTTTTCTGAATGGTTGTAAAGTGAGATGTAGAAGCTCGAAGAAAACTGTGGTCACAAATTCAACTGTAGAACCCATGTAAATAGTGGCTTCTAATGTAGAAAAGAAAGCATCTTGGATACAAAATTTTTCTTAGACATTGGGTTGTTCCTAGTAGTGTAGAACCTATTCTAGTTTGTTGTTATAATACTGTTGCTGGGGTCACTACTGGAAATTAGATCTTTCCCAACGCTTCTATACCAACGGTTTGCAAAAACCGTTGGTATAGGTCCCCTTTCCCAATGGTTTGGCCAAACCGTTGGGAAAGGCCCCCAAATTGGCCACTTTTCCCAACAGTTTGGCCAAACCGTTGGGAAAGGTAGACCTATCCCAACAGTTTGGCCAAACCATTGGGAAAGGCCCTCAAATTGGACACTTTTCCCAATGGTTTGGACAAACTGTTGGGAAAGGTGGACCTATCCCAACGGTTTGGCCAAACCGTTGGGAAATGTCCCCAAATATACAACTTTTCCCAACGGTTTGGCCAAACCGTTGGGAAAAGTGGGCCAAAATTCAACATCCTTCACAGAATGAAAATCACAACCAAAGACCTATACCAACGGTTGTTAAAACCGTTGGTATAGGTCTATACCAACGGTTTTAACAACCGTTGGAATAGGTACTTTCATTTTTTATTGGACCTTCGTACTGAGAACATTATATAAATCAAAATTTAAAATATTTATGAGAATACATATATATATTTATGTAATTATGATCACAAAAGTCATGTTAGGTTAGTGGTTGAGTCGTTCAATTATAAACGAGGGGTCCTGGGATCAAATCCCAGCGGATGTTTTATTTTTGGAATTTATATACCAACAGTTCCATTACTATTGGTATAGATTTCATATTACCTATACCAACAGTTTCCAAAACCGTTGGTATAGGTCTATACCAACGGTTTTTGGAAAACCGTTGGTATAGACCTATCCCAACGGCTTACTTGGCTACGGTTCTCCAAACCGTTGGTATAGGCTATACCAACGGTTTGGAGGCCTATACCAACGGTTTCAAACCGTTGGTAAAGGTTAGTTTTCCAGTAGTGGGTGCTTTCCAAGGGGCCCATGTCTCACTAGAGGAGAAATCATATACCCAAAATGTTTCATCTCTTGAGGGATAGGTGAAGTTAGGGTTAGAAAAGTATCCATTGGGGACAATGTGGAAGACCCCCCAACTAAATTCATATCGTAGCAAAATGATGATTCACATGTGAGAGCTAGTGGATTGAGACTTGTTAGTAGTTGGATCTAGTGAAAGTGGGAGTGTTGAAAGTGGGTACCGTAGACCCAACTTGTTTTGTACTTTTATTACCACTACATATATAATTTATTTATATATACATGTGTTTACCTTGCCATAATAGTGAAGAAACTTTTGTGTCCACTATATTTAATGTAATTTCCTCAAATTACATATCATATCAATGGGTTATAGAAGTTCACAAGCTATAATGAGAACCTAGAGATACTATGATAGAAATATTAAAGTAATTTCCTATGGTCCTATTACATCATTATGATAGGACACATATGATGTGTGACTATCATGTGCTGGGGCTCATAAGCATTGAGATTTCTTCTCATGAAGTTCACACTTGGTGATCTATAGTAGTTGAGATCATGAGGACAAACCCGCCAATAGGAACACCAAATGTTTCAGGTGACATTAGTTGTTCCTATCTATTGATATGTGTAACGGTCTCCTAAATTGAGATCACCATGAATGTATATCATTTAATTATGTACTTCGATGCAAGGTTAAAACCCTGATAATGAATTTGTGGGGAGGTAGATTGTGTTGGGAACATCACTGGTGACATGGCATTGATTGAATGATCACGATAGGATTTTTTCACTTCCTAGTTGAGGAAGAGATATCTTGGGACTAGTTTATTAGGATGGAAGAAGCTTCATTAAATCCATGGCTGTGTTAGTCTATGGTAAGTAAATCCAGACTGATCAAAAAATAATAAAGCAAGATAAAGGATGATGACACTAGTGGGTATTCTACTTTATTGAGATATCAAAGGTGAAAATATAATATTACACCAAACATGTTCGTTGGAAGGTTGTTGTTGCTTTGACTTTTCCTTATCCTTATAGGGGACACGAGGAGTTTCTAGACCCCTCTATTGGTCTATGAATATTATTCACTTCTATTGAGATAAGGGCCTAGGGGGTCACAGACAATAATGCTTTGAGAATCTGCATTATTCTAATGAATAAGAATATAGATCTTTATGGGACCCACCATGGGGTCCGGGTATTTTCTATGTTCAATGGATCACCAAGGAATAAATATATTCATTATTATTCAAGTAAAAAATTACTTGGTTGAATTTATTTATAACAAGTATATACAAGTGATTATGTAAAAATAAAGATAAATTTTATTCAAACTGATATTAATTAAATATACTTGGATCGTTTAATACAATCATGAGATGAGAGTTGAGATAAAGAATCAGGTGTATCATATAATATATTAATATATATTATAATTTAGTGATAAAGTATAAATATGATTGATGTAGTAATTTAATTTTTCATAAATAATTATTTATAATATATATGTAGTGGATGTTAATTACACAGGGGCCAAGAAACCAAACTTAGTATTATAAGTTTCTCACTATATAAGTGGAGAGAGGCTCTTCCAAAGTAGAGTATTCAACAATTAGAAGTGAGAGACTCTCTCTCTTCGGGATTCCTAGAGATCGCCTCTCTCAATCAAGAATGTGATTCAAGTTTTTTCTTCTCGGATCAAAGATGCTGGATTGTGGTAATCATCGCTACATCGAAGTGGTCATTGGAGTTCCACTCTAGCACCTAGATTCCGACAAACGGTGTGTAATAAGATTCAAGAAGAATGTATGGATGATATAGGGGGATTCAACATTGGAGTCTTTGAGAAATGGACCCCAACATCTAGTGATAGGCTTGTGTACATCAGATCTAAATGAGGTACACATTTGTTCTATTTTGTAATCGGTTTAAACCACATGTGGTCCTCAGACCATACCAAAATGTGATCATCGAAATTAACGATGTTACATTGCTCTGGGGATTCAAAAATTTAAATTTCCCAGCCCACCTACTTTCTATGCACGTCCCAGTACCTAACAATACTAACTCCATACATAGGTATGTTTATACAAATATATGAAGCTATGGGTAGTTATCTATGTCATGCCTTCACTAATCCATTAACTTTTTCCCAAGACCTATATTTTTTAGAAAAAATTAGGTAAAAAAATAATTTCATTATTTTTAAAGGAAAAATAAGAATGAATATATCAAAAAATGTAGTTAGTATAAAACATGATCCTTTATAGTGTATAATAGTGAGTCTCTCATCTTTTAACACATTGAAATAGTGAGCCACCTGATCTATTAATTTAATTGGTAGTGACTTATTTATTTCAATCCCTAATCTGTAAATGGATTTTAAAATTCCTCTTTTGATGTTTTTATTATTTCTATTACAGGTAAGGATGTTTAGTGTCCTAATTATAGATGTCTTTAGTTTTATTTTTTCATCCAAATTATATTAGGTTAATATTTTTTTGTAATAATTATTCGACTTCCATTATTTGTAAAACATTCTAATCATATTGATGATCTATGATTATTACTAAATGAAAAACACCATGGCTATGATTTCTCATATTATATTCTTAACCATATTCACTCTATACAGAGAATGTCTCAATAATGCTGCTATATAATTTCTATATCATTTTACATTATTTGGATAACTAATCATGTTTCTAAAAATATAGTAATTCTATAAAATTTATAATTCTCTTATGAATCTTTAGGACAAATCTTGTGATTTATTCATCATGTCAACATTCAATTTGGTTTTTTAAACAACAATTGAAGTTAACATTATAGTGATATTTGAAAAAATATAGAACTACCGAACTTGTACTATGTTTTGAATGATAATTAATTATATGATTTTTTCATCACATAGGCACTTAGTTCCAATGATTTAGAAATTTTCATAGATATATTAAACAAACAATATAAGAGTTAAAATCATAATACAATGATATGACCATAAGTAAAAGTAAATCATTGAATTCAAGTGTATAATAATCTCTTAATTTTAATAACCTTTTATAAAATAGGAAAATAATAAATAAATAATATAAAATATATTATAATATACAATGAAACACTTTATACCTCTCTCGATGATGATGAAAAACACAATAGAAAAAAATTACCAACATTTTGAATAGGGACACCCATCCTAAACCATTTAATTAAAAAATAATATTTTAATATTTTATTTTATAAAACATAATGCACCAATATATAATAATATTCTATTTTTTATTAATCACTCTTATTTTTCAATTATGAATTGAAAAATATATACTTTTGAAGATAGAAAACCCAAATACACAATTAAAGTGATTGGGGAATATATAAAGGGATTTTATTAAACCACACAAATTAATATTAATTGAAAAACAATGAGACTTAAATTTTTTTTATATAAGGATTAAATAAATTCATTTTATTAAAAATAATAAATTTATTATTGTAAAAATTACATTAATATCGGTTTTATGATCATATTTATGGTTTTTAGATATTTCATGGAATTCATGATGAAATAAGTAATAATACTTTTATGAAAATGAAAAATTTATAAAACTTCACTTGTTATTTTTGTGTTTTAAACACTATATTTAATAAATTATAATGTTTTTTGAAAATTTAATTTTTTTAAATTTAAGATTTTTTGAAATATTCTCACTAGAATTTCATTTTCAACTTCCATGAAATAATGTTTCATTAATTTGTCCTATAATTCCCTGATAACTAATATTGAGATATTAGTTTAATAAACCAAAAAATCCTTTGGATTATTCTATAAACATGATTGCATAATTCTATATATATATATATATATATATATATCTTAGTATAACAATGAGTGTCTTTTTGGTATTGAAAATTTTATTTTGATTGAAATTAAAAGTTAAAACACTTTTTAATTTTTTTAAATTTCCATGAAGATTTCAGGATAACTCCCCTTTATTGAATTATGATGTTATAGAACCATAAAATATTTCATTATCTTAATAGGCTGTGGATTTAATTTCAAGTAATAACCTTGAGTGTAGAGTTATAAATTTTAAGATAGTATTACTATAATTATTTTTATAAATAAAACCATAAACCATATTAAGTCATAGATAACCAATACTTAATTAAATTTTTTACTATCTATATCAATACAACACATGGGTATGCCCTTCCCTGGGAAAGTTTGTGTACTAGTCATGGGGATTCCCTTAGGATTAACCATATTTGATCCCCTTGATCTCTTTTATTATTTTCATCAGGTTACTAAAAAACCTTTTGTTGAAATGACAAATACAACACATGAATGTGGATGATTATTATATTGATATAGACTTTTCTATTTTAAAATTTCCATGATAATATATATGTGTCTTATATTTCGTTGAATAATATATTATAAAACACTATTTCCACATAACAAAAAAGAATAATAATTTATTACATCAACATAACACATTAAATATGGAGAATAAATAAATTCCATTAAATTAAAAATATAAAAATGTGATAATAAAATAAAACTAACAATATAATTAGAATTTGAAAATTCAATCGGTTATGGTCACCCAGAAAAATCACTCCCACTCCCACTAACACTATAAATGAATTTTTTTTTGGAAATATGTTTGGAATTTTTAAAAAATATTTAGTGAATTTTTTGATAAAATGTTGTGAAGGATTAATGAATAAATAAATAAGTATTTATATGATTTATAAATTCGATATGATAATTTGAATAGTAACTCGACTGTTGGAATAATAACCTAACCATTAGAATAAAAACATAAATGTTAGATTAATAACATGGTCAATAGAATAAAAAATTATTTTAAATTATATTTACTTTGAATAAAATAAGTAAACATAAATATTATAATTCCATAAAATAAATATTAAAATTTGGTAACTCAGAGATAGTATAATTATATGTTTTTAAAAAAGTGTTTTTTAATTTATGTTTTAAAAAACATTTATTTTATGTTAATAATTATATATATAAATTACATAAGATAAAAAATTACTTTAAAAATTTTAATTTAATATTATAATCATAACACTTAAATTATTCAATTGTGATTTTTTTTCAATTTTCAAAAAAAAACATTAATTTCCATGTAAATAGTAAAACTGTAGTTATAAAAAATGGTGTATTTTAGGAAATAATATTGATTTAATAAAAACCTATGAAATATATAATGATTTTATAGAATCAAATTGAGTTTAATAAGAACAATAATCATTATACAAAAATAAATTCAATTTACGAATCTAGAAATCAAATTTCAATGTATAAAATATAAAGTATTCCATTAAGAAATTATTTTTAAATTTTTGTTTTTTCTTATATAGAACATATAATGTTTTTTAGAATATATTAAATCAAATAAAAAATATATATTTTTAATAATATACTATTCATAGTCTCAAATAGAACCAATATTTCATGTTTTGGTCTTGAAGTAATATATTATTCAGTATTTTATCCGAAAATACCCACCATCTTCAAGTATAAATACCCCCTCTCACCCCCATGAAAAATAACATCCCAAATACATTAAATTTCAAAATAATTTCTCAATTAAATTATCTTTAGACTATTAAATCCTTAGGTATTTTTATTACCTCACCTTCCTCCTAGCCCTCAAGCCCTCAATCTCATAAAAAACAAGAAAATGTCAAAAAATGTAACTTCATCATCCCCTTCATTTCATTTTTCTATTTCTACTCTCCAAATATCCTTTAAATTTTCTTCCTTATAAAACTAAATAATTCAAAACTATATATAAAAATGATGTTATTACGATATTATATAACTATTATAATCTAACTATAATATATATACTCTCTCTTCATATATTTAACACGACTCATTAATGGTTGGTTTTATTCACCACTAAAGACATTTTCAATTCATGATGTATCACTGAATTTATGTCTATTTAGTGTAATATATATATATATATATATTAAATATTATTATGAAACTATATGATGATAACTAACTACTTTTAATGTATACATATTTCTCTCTCTCTTTTGAGAAAGTCCCATTAATGGATGATTAATCCACCTACCAGGAGGTTGTCAATTCATTACATATTGTCACCTTAATGGTTGGTTAGAGAAACTTATCTATATTATAAAAATAGTGATTTTTATTTATTTTTATAATTATTTAGGTAGTTTCACTAATGGATAAATAAATTGGAATCAAAATAATGAAATTAATTCGAAATTAGATAATTCAAACAAAATATTCATTAATCCATTTTATATATAATAAAATGTTAATAAATAAATTCAAATTATTATAATCGATCAATAATAACATAAATAAATTTAGTATTCCAATCATTTAATGTTTTATTGTAAATATAGAAAAAATGGACATAAGGTAAGGTAATTTTCTCTTAATCATACTCTTTGAATCCTATATCATTATCTATTCTTCTTTCAAAGGGATTATAAATATTTTCTAATCCAACAATCCTATTAATTTTTTATTAAAATTTTATAAGAGTTTATATTAATAGTAATTTAAATATCAAATAATTATGCTCAATTCATACCTTATAACATTTTTATTGGGAATTTTAAACACTACTCCTTTTGAGTTTATCATCCCTAACCCTCTATTTTACCAATAAATCTTATAATTTCATTTTCAATGTATTTTACTTCACATAAGTTTAACAATTTCTAGGTATATACACGTTTTATTTTCTTGGGAAGAATTATTATACCCCTCAAATGATTTATATAAAGCCTTTATTTTTAAAACATATAATTGATTCTTCTCATATTATTTCTTCTTCTCTTCATGACCTACACTCCACTATTTTAATCTTCCATTGAATGTAAAAAAACATCCTTTTATGTATATATTTTTTAACCTGAAGTTTAATTAAATAACTTAATCTTTATAAAATTATTTTAAACCCATTCCTTTCTCATAAGTTTATAATTGATGTAAATTTATTTTTTAGGTAGTCTGCTTGATTATAAGTATATTATGATGTGAAGGGAGGACCCAAAACTACATATCCGTCTATTGTAATGATAAAATTATTATATATCATGAGATTATTATGCATGTAAATGATTTTTTATCATTGTATACAATTCTATAGATGGACATGATGCAATTAGCTTAGTCTATAATGAATTTTCTTCTTAGAAGTAAGCCTTAACATATGTTTACGATGTTTTATTATTATAATTATTCCACATTACATTATGAATACATATGATTTTTATGATTATGATAATATGATTATGATATGACGATGATTACTATGCTTAACTATGCATTGTTGATTATTTCATATCTCATGCTCCTCTCTATTATCCCCTACTGATCTTTTAAGTCAACTTTTCATTGATATATGACCCCAGGTGATTAAATTTATTAATAGTATTATGAAATATATTACGAGGAACATTATAATGGATTTTAAAATATTAATTTTTTATATGTTTTAATATTTCATGAACCTAATTCTTATAAGACCCTAAACCACTTTATTTTTGGAGTAGTAATATTTTATATTTTTTGATTAAAAATTATGTAACAATCATGTATGTAAGGTTCAAGTTACTATAGTTTCTTTCAAATAAAGGTATAATTAATTTTATTATTATTTTAATAAAATAAATCTTAGTTTAAACTTAGATATTTTATAAATAATTGATTTTTTCATATGAAATAGTTGTGGATCTATGATTTATTTACATTATATATTGTTCTAAATTTTTTAAACATAAAAATGGTGGTAACTATAATGAAACACATAATTACATGTTGGTGGAAATTCTGGATAATTTTAACTTTAGCTTTGAATGTAATGAACATGAATTTTTATTGTGATTTAGATGATGTTTTGTGATTGGTAGTTCAGTGGGATAAAACCAAAACTATGTTCTCATGTATTAGAGGATGAAATTGCATAGTCTAGAAGAGGACCATTACATAGTATGAGAAATTTTTTAATGGTGTTGGGTGAATTTAGAAAACCGTGAAGTAGTATAAGGAACCACAATGCGGTAGTTTGAAGCCAAGAAGGATCATAATTCAACACTGGTGGTGGAATTGTGAAGCTTTCATGGTGTGGATATCTTGTGGCATGATCCTTAGGGGACATTCCGTAAAGGGAATTATTATGTTCAACTTATTTTCCTTTTAATGGTAATTTATGATATAACTTGGAAATACATGGCCTAATGTGGCCTGGAAAGGAGGCATCACAATGTGACCTTCATGTTCACTCTATGACCTTTTAGTTTTCTTGTTTTTAATGTGGAATTTTATAATTTTATGGGGTCTTATTTGGAACACCCTTGAGAACCCCTTATGATGGCCAATCAAAATGGAAAAGATTGTATTTGGGTCTCCCAATATCCTCCCATTGTATCAATTTGATATAATAGTTTGGGAGAATTATTTCATGCTAATTTGAGGAAATATCACCCACTTCTCTTATTTGTGCTTATCCTGGTGTCTCTCTAGATTTTGCTTCACTCGCTAAGGTTTTAAGAAGATGATTTCACCAGAGAATGTGAAATAATCATTATTTTTGGGGATTTATTTTGTAGATTATAAAGAAGGTATTGAGAGGGGGTATTTAGGACAATATTCATTATTTGATTTTAGATATACTTCCCCGTAGTTTTATATTGGGGTTTTTAATAAAATTTAGGTGAAATTATCCATCGAATAAGGTAATTAATTTAGGGTAGTAGTGGGGCTTCAGTTTAGGTGTATTTTAGGAGTGGATTGTACCCCATTTCTAGTGTTTTTAGTGTTGTAAGGTCTACTCATGATTTTGAAATCAATTAGTCTAATTTAGGGATTTTTTTTAACTAGAGGGTGACTATTGATAAGATATGTGCACATAGACTCAGAGGAGGTTGGTATAATCTTGGGATTGATCGATGGTTCTTTGGTTGATGTAGGTGGATTGAATTTATTGATTTACTTACTCATTTTTTGATCATGTTTGATCTTTTTATTATTTTTTTCATGTTACATGCTTGTGTGATCTATCCCATAGATTGAGATGGGTTCATTTTAACCTAATAATCAACAATGAAAATTTAACTTTCTAAATGCTTTTTTGGTGATTCTTTATTTGAACAAGCTCCACTGACCCTTTTTATGGGTTTTCTGGTGGCATGAGATGAATTTCAAAGAGTAAGAGGTTTCATTTTTAAAAATTTATTTTAAAAAATGGGGTTTATTTGAAATGGAAATTATAATTAAAAGTGGTGATTTTAAATATGTGATTTGAAATTTTATTTTAAAACTAAAGTAGGCTCGTCTAAATTATGTCTTAATGGAATTTTTTTTCAAGGGCCTAACATGAGTAATATTTTACATGGTTTCATTTCTAAATTATATCTAAAAAGGATTTCTGATTTTTTTAAAAGGAAATTTGGAGGGCATTGGTTATGTTGTTTCAATAAATTTGATCCCTTATATGTGATTCCATATTTAATAACTCATGATTTAATTTTTTACTCACCTCATGGTTGTGATTTGCTTATGTGTTTCTTATTTTGTGATGATGATGTATAATTGTGACTGTTGGATAATGATATTTGGCTTTTGTTATTGAATCCTAGGTTGAGTTGAGATGTCATAGTTGGGAAGAAATTTGTACATATGGGTAAATTACATTAGTTTTTATAGAACCATTTATGGTATATTGAATTTATATGGTCCTATCTTCCTAGGTAAATTTTTCTGAGATTGAGTTGTTCAGGGGAAGATAGAGCCGAATGAGTAGGGTATTACTATGGGGTGCTATACGTTACTCGAATATGATGATCAGAGACCGATATAGTATTGATTTTATGGTATTGGGAGGATATATGAATAACACCCCATTATTTCTATGAAATATTTATCCATAAATAATATGATTTCTTTAATGGCATGCATGACATGCAACATCTAGTTTAGATGAACCATATAACATTATTGAATTGTTATGTATTTGTTATCGCCTAGACATTGTATTGGAATGTATAAATATTAAAAACTAAATTATAAGAAACATAAATTCTATAAATTTATAAAATGAAATAATTTTTTATAAAATTATTATAATGAAAAAAAATATTTGAAAATAAAAGTGATGTTTTTCTAAAACAAATTGTTTTTATGTGAGAAATGCATTTTTATTAATAAATAAAATTAATCTCTATTGGTAAATGATTTTAATTAAATAAATATATATATATATATATAATAACTTGATCCAATGTTTTAAATAAAGAACACTTATTGTTCTAGTCATAGGATAAGAATAATTCCAGTTTTATGCTTAAAGTATTTTTTTCCAATAAAGAGCAGTTTTGATCACTTTTTGAAAACATAATTTAAAATTAATTTATTCAATTCATAGATATTGAATTTCATAAAATGAATTAAATATTTTTAATCAAGAGTTTCAAATTTGGAAATTGGGACCCTTTTATTGTTTGTCTATATGAATAGTAACCTTGGTAAAATTTAGCACCATAGTAAAGAGTAAACCAGGTTAATTAGGATTAAAAAATTTGTGATATGACCATATTTTTTCAACCTAATTATTATTTTATAAATTTAATTAAACACTTAACACCTTAATTTCAAAATTGTGTTGATTAATGGATATTTTTCCATGAAAATGATTTATAAATTATTTAAATCAAGAAAGTTATAAAATATCACTCTATTTGTTTTTAACATCTCATATGTATCCAAATATGGGAAAAAGTAAGCTATGAATGATTATATGTGTCTGTTTTAATATTAATGTAATTATATTCATGATATAGATTTATTTTTAATTTTTATTATTTATATTCTGAGCTTAATTCCTTTTACAACATCGATGCAGTATGTCTCCATTTATTAAAAAATATAATAAATGATTTTAAAAATATTGAAAGTGACATAATGTGAATGAGTTTACCTCTTAAATTAATTTTAATTATCTATTTACACATTAAGTGTATGTGAATGCATTATATTCGAACCAACCTTTTCCTTGATGCATTAAAAGTTAAATTAAATTTATAGTGTCAAAATTAGAAATAATGATATTTTATTAATTTATATAACTATCATAATAATATTGAAATAAAAAAAATGGACATGATATATTTTTTTTTCTTCATAAAATGCAATTTTATGTTCCAATTTCCACCTTATAATTAAAAATTACAACCCTTTGATATTGAAAAAAGTTTCACCATGGTTAAAATTAAATTTTTTTAACTAATGGTTAGTCAAAATGGTATTGTTTAAAATGAAACCAAAATATCTGAAAAATTAATTAGTTTATAAGATTATGACCCTATCCTACATTATATTTAAATACATGTCCATTTGGAGGAATTTTTCTGGAGAAATAATTTATTGTAATTTAATCTTTAGTGAAATTCAAAAAATTTCCCTCACCTCAATTATTAAAGGGAACGTAATACATCCCTTTGTTTTACCACTTTGAGCCCTCTAGAACCACAAAAATCTATCAATTACTCTTATATACTTACCTATACACAAATTTGAGGTTCTGATCTTCTCAAAGGACCAACCATAGTGATCTTTAGAGGATATCTAAAGAAATCATTTCAAAGAAGTGGTAATTGCCTTAACTGAGTACTTTCTTCTCTAATTTTCATTAACTCCTCTAAATCAATGGTAATTATCATAAAATAATAACTTTAGAATCATAAATGTTCTGAAATATTATTATAATTAGGAAAATACCATTATACACCCTCCTTCCCATCAAATGAGAAGTGAAATCATCGTTCATGTGTACGTGCAACTTACCATCTTGATGAGCTCATGTCGTTGGGTGATCCCCAAAACAATATATGAATGACATAATAATGTATTAAAAGTCAGAATAAGATTATATCCATAGATGTTAGTATTTCATGAATGTTGAAATCATGTTTTCGGTATCAATTTTTAAAGAAACAATAAGAAATCTGGGATAGTTGGAAACTAATTTAGAAAGAAGTGGTTTAGCCTTGGATTATTCCCCCATTCACCTGTTCAATAATTATTCATAAGGACTATAATCTTCCTTTTATTAATTGAATCCAAATTATTAACCATATCTATAATTTTTGGTCTAGAAAATTAATTACAATAATAATTTTATCCCATATTCTAGCCTAGACTAATATTTGGATATTTTAATTTATCATTGAATTACCTCCATTACATTCTATCATAAGAAATATAATTAATTCAATTGGCCTATGTGTGAAACTACTATGAGAAGATGAATAAATTCACATGTAATCATAAAAACACCTCCACTGACCAAACCATTAACTTCAACAGACAAGTTAGTACAATATTTAAAGATTTGAATTCATCAACATGGAAGAATATATGAATTATCCTTGGATGAACCACTTAGGGTTTAGTGTTTCATTATTTGAGTATTAAAAAAGAAAATGAAAATAAAAAGTATCTCCCCACCCCTTTTCTCAAGGAAGTTATCTCCTTTTTGAATAGTTTTTTGACTCCATAAGTTATAAGAGGGAAATGTAATTCTTCATTTAATTCTAGAATTTCTGAAAGGGTATGTATTATTTAAGATTTATGGTGGAAAAGTGTCCCAAATGTAGGGACTTGATGAATTTATAAATTCATTGGGACTCTTCCACAATCTGGACTAATATTTAATTTAATGGTGGAATGTTCTAAGGATTATTAGTAAGTGAAAATGGACTTGGGATATTAATTATGGACCCCTTTAAAATAGAACTTGGGTTAAATTATTTTACCCACGAGAGGTAACCTTGGTCAGAATCTTCACTTGGATTATCTCATAATTGGTCAGATAATGCCAACAGTTTTCTTTTCAGTTCCACTGCAGCTTCTTTGTAGATTGGTTTTTTTCTCACTTCATACTCAGAGCACTCACCCATTATTATTTCTATTTAGTGGAGGAGGGGTATTATTAGTTCAACACTTTTCCCCTATTCTCTTCAGGCCCTCATGGGTGACTGTCCTTTTTTAACACGACTCTAGTGTTGATAGGCTACATTCCCCTTCTATACAGAGTGGAATGCTTAGGATATTTTATATTTCTTATGGTTAGTGTAGCTCCAAACATGGTTAAATATGATAGAACTCACTATTAGTGGGTGTAGGGATCAAATGATAGATGATTACTACAAAGGTTCTCTTAGAAGAGTAGATTTTCTCCACAATCAAATCAGAACCAGGAGTGGTTGTTAAAGGTGGAATCAATATAGAAGTTATCGAACTATTCTTCCCTGGGGTGGAGACATTTAAATAGGGTTGTTATTTCACTAATTTTAATTTATATACTAATATATAGGCCCCAAAAAGTGTGAATTTGAGGTTTTGTATTCTATAGAAGACGAGGGTTATGTTCTATTGATGACCACAAGGAATGAAGAGGCACAACAGGATGAGTGAAACTTGCAGTAAGTATACTTACAGTGAATATCACATTCAATTTCCTAACCAAAATATATATCCTAAAAAAGAGTTTTAGGGTATGTATGCCAACTATGAGAGTGGTGAAAAAATTAATAACATTCTTCATCAAGTCATCACTTATTTCCTTTTTATATTTTCTTTAACATACATGGACAGTTGTTGGAACTCATAGTAGATATGACTACCATGATAATATGGTGTGGTAAGGGGGTAATATGACCATGATTAGTTCTCATGATATGATTAAGGCATTGTAAACAAGCCTACCATGAGATAATAAGTTCAAGTAGGGGAAGTTTACTATTTGCACATGTTGTAATCCTTGTTACTATGGATATCATGGTCTCTCTTGTCATTTTAAATTATCAACCCTGCAAATGTCCACATACTTTCTTACTGAAATATTAATATCCACTATAAAATAAATAATTGGATTCACAATTTCGATCAAAATATATATTTATCATTAAATACCATTTTAAAGACCATATTCCAATTCTGTTCTAATTTAAGAAAGTCAACAAAAAATATATTTACATGGGAATAAAACAATAGTGAGATGTATTTTCAATGAATAAAAATTAAAATGTGAATATTATTTGGTCACTTCACTCCCCCATAATAATAATGTTTCACTGTCAATGAATTTATAATTAAATTCAATTTAAAATTTATCCTTTATAAATCTGAACTTTCTTGCCATAATTTAAAAAAAGCACAGATTCATCCATTGTTTAAGTTATCATGACACATTTATGAATCAAACTACTAACTTACTTTAATTTAATCAAATTTTTAATATGGGAGTGTATTGAAAATATTTTAGTGGAACCATAAATCTAATTAAAATAACCTTCATTAAACCCTATTTTGTAAGTTTCTGTAAACCATATTTTGATTTTCCACCTCATTCAGACAACTTAAAACAATGTGGTATAAGTCCAGTGCCCCTAATTTTATTGGATCAATATCACCCTCACCTAAATGGACTCATTTTTTTACAAGACCCTTTATTTTAAATTATATTTCCCCACTATAATTGTGTGTAATGAACTGTTCATGACACTTATTATGAAGGATTTATTTTATTATAGAGACACACCCAATTCCCTTCTCTCAGAGATATTTGGTCAGTTAACAATGACCCATTTTTATTTTAGGATTAAAGGAATTATCTCATTTTTTTATGTTTTATCCCTAAAGAGTTTGTCTCATAGAGGTAATATAACTTTAAATGAAGTTAAGAAATTCTGTTGTCTTAATGTTAGAAAATTTATTCCACCCACTTCTATTCACTCACCAACAATACCTTAATTCTAAGATTAAACTTACATAAATTTGGGATCAATTTAATCAAAAATCACATCAGTCTCATAGTTTTCTAACCATTGAATCCCCTTAACTCTAGAATTATATTTGTATACTATGAAAGGTTGAAAATAAGTATATGAAATGGGTGAAAAATTAAAATAAAAATTGTATAATAGAGATATATAAAACATTATTTATAATAAAAATTATTTTCAGATTCTAGTTATCTCTTCTCCCACACTTAGTTTTTATTCTATCATAGCTTAATTGTAATATGAATCTATTTTAAAATAATTAATTATAAAAACGATCAGTATATAGGCTTAAATAAATGGAAGAGACAACTTGGCAGTGATTATTTCCCAACAGTAGGAAGGATTTTGTACTTCTCCACTGGTTCATTCCAAAAGTCCTCATGGTATTCCTTCAACTGTTGGGAATTTACCTTAAATGGGTGATTTTAATCTTATTGATTAATCTCAATTGCACAAAAAGGGAAAGTATTATTTAATATATATTATCTAGTCAATTTGAAACAATTATTACCTGATAAGAGTTTTAGAATTGTAGAAAAAATAAGTACTTTATCTCAAAATTTAAATCTTCTATTCTCAATCAAATTATTATGGGAAGATTTGGTTTTTTCCTTATACAATAGTGAGTTCTCTTATGATTTTATCCTTATTTTCTTCAAGTTCTATTAGTTATAATCTCATTTTTTCCAACTATATTACACTCTAGGTTTACATGTTTGAAATATCAATAAGCTCTGTGCTACAGCTCAATATTCAAGTGACAATGATTACCATAAAACATTCAGCAGGGATACATATCTATTTGGGTCTTATAGGAAATTCTATATGCCCATAGTTTATTGTTTAGCTTCTTACTCATATCCTTGTGATTGGGCTGTACTTTTTTCTCTATGAATCTTTTTTAATTCTATGTTCCCACTTCTTCAAGTCTATTTTTATATGGATGGTAAGAAGTATAGGTTTTATGATTAGGTACTAAGTTGTTGGAAATTATGATTAGTAGTGTCTTGTCTTCTTTTAAAAAGGCACATTCTAAATTTGACAACATAGTCATTAATTATAATTAAAATGGGATTTTTTAGGGATATTTTAATTTTTTTATTCTCAATGTTAGATAGATGTACATGTAATGTAGAATTATTAGTTTTAGATTTAAGTAAATCGTCCAAAATTAATTTCACCAATTTATTTAATTCTTGTTGGCGCCAAAATATGGCCCGAAAAAAAGGAACGAAAAGGACGGCTGGCGCGCTGCCTCGCGAAGCACCGACGCGAAGCCCCACCGTGAAGCGCCCCGACAATCGCGACCTCGCGAAGCTCCCGAGACGGTAATTCTCCGCGAACGCATTTGATATTTGCGAGCCGCCGCGAATCTCCAGAGGCGGTAAATCTCTATGAATGCATTTGACGTTCGCGAGCCGCCGCGAAGCTCCAGAGGCAGTGCCCTCTATGGACGACGTTGACGTTTGCGAGCGTGCCACGAAGCACCAGAGGCGGCGCGTGAGTTCTGCTTCGCGGCGCCCCTTCACTATAAATACTGGACTCCCCTTGAGTCCTGGGGACGGACAATCCGACCTTTCGGCTTCTCCTCTCCCGAATCGCGAAGCACTCTTTGCCCCGGGAATCATGAGCTTCGCAAGGTATTTCTACTTCACGAGACGCCTCTGCTTTGTCTCGTTTTGAGCCCCTCTTCTGAGAGGGATGCCCTTCATGAAGCTCAAGGGAATTCGCGAAGGAAGGGGATTCCCAAGGGAACCCGGGCAGCCGCGGAGCACTTCTGCTTCACGAAACACCCAACCTGTACCAGTGATCCCTATGCTAAGGCAGGATCGCTCCACATCGCGAAGCACACTGCTTCGCAGGACCCTGCTTCACGAGACACCCCTTCTTCGTGAGGCAGTGCTCCGCGAACACTGTTCCACTTCGCGAAGCACCTTCTCCTCACACCCATGCCCCATGCCAAGGACAAGGCACTCTACTTCGTGAAGCACACTCCTTTTCTTAGTGATTCCTCTTCCCGTGCGACCTTCCAGGTTTGCACGATGTGATTTCAAAGTCCCATGGACAATACCACTCGTAGCGTTGCTTCGCCTAATGCTTCTTCGCATAGGCATGCTAACGGCTATTTCTTCTTCGCATAGCAACGCTAATGTGGACCCCCTGATGGTTCGTTCCACAACCCCCCTTAACCATGGCCTTACTGGTACCTTCCCTTCCCCAAGGACCAGAGGGTACCGGTTATGTAAGTCCTAGGGGTGCGGAGTGAACCCACCTCGTCCGAGCTGCAGGACGTTAAACTGCCAAGAACCACGTCCTCAACACATGACATTAAACTGTGACCCGACCTCGTGTCTCTCACGAAGGGTTCTACCATCTCGAACATTCTTTACACCACTCGTCTCCACAGGAATGGAATCACCCATCCACAAGGGATGATATCCTCCTTACTAGAGTGGCGTATGTTCATGGGAGAAGGGCGACCCTAGTTCCACAACGGATGACTGCACCTCTGCATCTCCGTACTTCCCCACTACCAAGGTCAGTGGAGGGCATGATAGGGAATGAGGCACCTCCCACCATTGGTCCCAAATCCCTCTTTCGCTGCGCTTTGTCGCGCTCTGGGCCTCCATCCCGGAGTAAGTCCCAACACCATGGGCCGCCTAACGCATAAGCCCCTCTTCGCTTCTCATGGATGCATCCTTCGCGACGTGATCGTCAGGTCCTTGCAACCTCTTGTTTCTCACACCGAGCATGAATCACGTGGGCTTAGAGTGAGCACCGACCCTGACCCCCATCCTAGCGAACTACGAGGACTTTGATCCATGACAAGGCATGGTACGTAGGAAGCCTCCTCGAGGTTCAAGACCACCCGTCATCTATTCACGTCAGGTCCCATTCCCATCCAGCATGACGTTAAAATGTATTCTGGTCCAGTGGTAAGCCGTTGCGACCCATCCTAGCGAACTACGAGGACTTTGATCCATGCCAAGGCATGGTACGTAGGAAGCCTCCCCGAGGTTCAAGCCCACCCGTCATCTATTCACGTCGGGTCCCATTCCTGTCCAGCACGACGTTAAACTGCATTCTGGTCAAGTGGTAAGCCGTTGCGACCCATCCTAGCGAACTACGAGGACTTTGATCCATGCCAAGACATGGTACGTAGGAAGCCTCCCCGAGGTTCAAGCCCACCCATCATCTATTCACGTCGGGTCCCATTCTCGTCCAGCACGACGTTAAACTGCATTCTAGTCCAGTGGTAAGCCATTGCGACCCATTCCCCGCGAACTACAAGGACTTTGATCCATGTCAAGGAAGGGTACGTAGGAAGCCTCCCTGAGGTTCAAGCCACATTGCTCGGTCGTTCATTCACATCGAGTTTCGCCCTCGTCCAGCATGACGTTAAACCGTATGCCCTTCCCTTTGTCCTGCATGACATTAAACTGCATACCCCATTCCCACCTGAACTACGAGGTCTTTGATCCATGTCAAGGCATGGTACGTAGGAAGCCTTCCAGAGGTTCAAGCCCACCACTCATTGGACCAAGGTCCACTTTCACGTCGGTTCGCTGACAAAGCCCCACCTGAACTATGAGGTCTTTGATCCATGTCAAGGCATGGTACGTAGGAAGCCTCCACGAGGTTCAAGTCCACCCACCATCCGGTCGTTCCGACCTCATTCACGTTGGTTCACCCCTGTCCCGCATGACGTTAAACTGCATTCCCCAATCCGAACTACGAGGACTTTGATCCATGTCAAGGCATGGTATGTAGGAAACCTTCTCAAGGTTCAAGCCCATCTCCCATCGGACCAAGGTCCCTCATTTATGTCGGTTCGCCGACACCCACCGCCCGTCGTTTATTCACGTCAGGGTTCACTACCGTCCCACATGACATTAAACTGTATTCCATCAACTTTGAACTACGAGGACTTTGATCCATGTCAAGGCATGGTACGTAGGAAACCTTCCCAAGGTTCAAGCCCACCACCAGTGGACCCACGGGTCTACTTTCACGTCGGTTCACCGATGAAACCCCCCAAACTACGAGGACTTTGATCCGTGCCAAGGCATGGTATGTAGGAATCCTCCCAGAGGTTCAAGCCCATCTATCATCAGACCAAGGTCCACATTCACGTCGGTACGATGACGATACCCATCAGACCAAGGTCCACCTTCACATCGGTTCGCTGACGCATCGGACCAAGGTCCACCTTTATGTTGGTTCGCTGACGACATCCATCGGGCCAATGTCCACCTTCACGTCGGTTCACCGGCACCATCCCGAACTACGCGGACTTTGATTCCCTACCATAGGGATACGTAGGAAGCCTCTTCAAGGCTCAAGCCCAACTTCACTGTCGCCCCCTACGATGGTCCCATTTCATTTCCCCTCCACTCCATTCATCCACCTATCATCCATCCTGATTCTCGCCTGGACCGTCATATCTCAGTGAGACCATGTCGGTATAATCTTCTTCACAGCCGCCCATGGGCTGGCCCTGGTATCGGCATCCCTTCAAGAGAAACACCTCAATCTGATCTATCCTAGCTAATGCTCTGGTTGGGTTCATCCATCTCCGCTGGACGTTAAACTCACGGCGTACCCTGTGTTAAACACGAGAAGCTGAGGAAAACCTCAGATATGTGTCTATGACATATAATTCCTCGCGCTCGATGTGGGATGCCTCGGGCTTCCACGCCCCCGAGAAGCCCTATAACCAGGGATAACAGCCAGACACGCCAGGTTCCCCAACATCCAGACATGCTACTGATGCCTCAACGTGACTACTCCCCCGACTGAAGGTTGCTTCCCTGACCGGACCCTTTGGAATGTCCCGACAGAAGCAGTGTAATTAACCGGCGTCCATGGAAACATGGCACTGAGAAGAGTTTCACGAACTACATATGAAATCTACGAGGGAGACCCGGACTAGGTGACGAGTTCTGAGGAGGAATCCACGGAAGGAAGAACCGACATCCCATCATCCTGTTTCGATCAAGGAGCAGACGTACCTGAACAAGGAATGAATGCCGCCCACCTTTGGAAAGCGGGAATGCGGGGCAACAAAGCCGTGAGTCCTCCTCCGCGGACGGACGGATGCGCGCGCGCCCTGGCGAAAGCGTCAGAAACAAAAATGGTGAACTCGACGTGAAATTATTCTCCTCAATATGAAGATTAGTAGCATTCGAGACACCAGTGGATTGACGTGTCACCGGATCCAGATATCCGGTGCCTGGTCACGCAAAGCAAATAGCGGGCCTGTCGTGAAACTCACCGAAAGTCAGGGAAGTAGAACGTGAGGCACTCCGTTCTGCAGCGTGTTGGCGTGGATCCTTCTTAGAGACCTGGATAATGGAAGGACACTGGGGCACTGGTTGTCAATCCTTTTCCCTCTCAGTGCTGATGAGTTGATCCCTTCGTTTCTCAGGAACCAGGTTGCTGTTACAAAGACGCGATCACCGCCCGCTAGCCTACATAGGGGCAGGGGAAACATCGCCACGGCTACCCCACATGGCACCGCTACTGCCACAACGGCTACCACATCGCGGAATATGGGGCGCCCACGTCCCCTTTCCCCATCAGAGGTCATCCAGCGAAGGGTGATCAACAACCTCGTGGACAGGTACGAGGAGGAAGGGGTCATCCCAACTCGGGATATGGCCCGCCTGGACCTGGAGGCGTCCAGGCCCTGCTGTCAACCCCACCCTAACAGGCCGCGCAGGGAGCCCCTGCTCCCCATCCCAACATTCAACCATTTCGGGAGCCTGTCTCCGGAATGCCTTGATGACTCCTCACCTTACACTGATGAGGCGGGTGCTGTCCGGCTCAGCCCACTCAGGGTCCCGACCCAAGGGCTCCGGACGAGAGCTCCCGCCCGGCTACGTCAGTGCCGCCTTCCGGCTCCGCAGGAAGAGAAGGCAGGCCATGCCCCTGCACCACCTGCACCAGCTCGCCTGACCCGACGTCAACGCCGGGCCCGGGCTGAGGACGCTCGCCCAGGCGCGTCAATGTCGACAGCTACAGTGGCCCAAGCCACCGCTGGCGTGCATCATGAAGCCCCTGCATACACTGAACAGGGGCACTCCTTTACCCAACCAGGATCGAGACCCCAACCGCCCCACGGGTAGGATGGGTTCACTCTTCGGGTTGCAGGCCCAAGTGGTGATCACCGCGAACTAACCCGCGGTGATGTCACCCCGTACGGAGGTCCTCCCCGTACCACTACTCCACAGAGCGTGGGCCTTCCCCGCTCCGAAGTTCGTCATGGAGGCATGCCTCGTGCTACCCCCATCCCGAAGGAAGACCTGCCCCGCGGCAGTGATGCTCGGCGCGGAAACCTTTCCCGTGCCCACTATACAGGGTATGGAGTCCATCCTCCTTCCCCAGACCGCCGATCTGAAGGAGCCATCCCTCCGGTCCTTCTCCAACGTGGGGGCCCTCCCTATGTCCTCTCTGCAACCGGCGAAGGTCCTCCTCGCCCCAACAACTCGAGGATGAAGGTCAGCCTCGCTCTGCCCACAACGACCATGGAGGTCCTCCCCATGCTCCTGCCAATTCCAACAGAGGCCTCGCCTACATGGGTGCTATTCATGGAGGTCCTCCCCATGTACCCTTCGACATTTGCCCCGGTGCCCCTCGCACCTCGGCCATCTCGACTGGGGTCCCTCTCCGCCACGGCGCCAGCGCCGCCCCGAGACTCCATGATAGGGATCAAAACTATCCCGAAGAGCCACCCTGGGGCAGGAGAGCAGGTCGTTGCCGCCACGAGAAGGGTCCTGGGAAAGCCTGGGTGGAGATCAAACCCGCCCGCTTCTCCGACTCTGAAGCGGAATGCGATTCAGCGATGGAACCTTCTCCCCGCTCCTCCGTATCAAGGACTGGGGCAGGAACCAGATGCGTTAGCCTCATTCTCCCAGAATATGAGGTCCACCAGATTCCCTTCTCTCTCCGCAGGTACATCCAGGAGGAAGAAATCTTGGGAATTCCGCAGGTCTCGACCGCGCAATCATCGCCATCATCACCAGAAGCGCCCTCTACCTCTACCAGAGATCACGTAGAGCTGTTTTGGGGGCCAGTGACGGTAGAAGGATGACATGACCGGTCACCGGTAGTCGTGAATCCTGTGCCAGAAGTTGTGGCTATCAGCCCATCGTACCGTGACATCGTGGCCAGGTCACCTTGCTCTTCGGAGGATGGCCCGGAATTCGGCGGCCAGTCAGCTCGTTCACCGTATTCTCCGCCGCCGAGCTTACTATCCCAGAGGTCCGCCTCGGTACCGCTACTGGTCCCTCAACCGCCCCCGGTTGACGAGTGGGGCAACACAGGGCCAGACCCCAAGTCTGAGCCCAGGAGCTTCTGGAGTATTCTCGCAGCGGATTACTTCCCGGAAAAGTTTTGGACGATGACGGCGTTGAATTTTCGCATACCGGAGTCTCTTACCCCTGAAGAAGTGGGGTGCTTTTGTCAAACCCTATGGGCGACACACTTCCGCCTCCGTTACGAACGGGTGGTGTACCCCAGAAGTCTAGAGAACTTTGAAGAAATCGGCGAGCAGTGCCGCCTGATCGATGCGGCCGCACTTCTTGTGGCCCAGCACCCTGAGTCACCAGGCTGCCAGAGCGCCCTTCAAAGAAAATGCGTTCAGAGTTTTAAAGCACTCCACAGGATCGCCAGGGAAGCCACCCCCCATGTGCAAGTCTGTGGTTGGGGACACTATGCCGCTCTCCTCTTCGACCCTATCCGATGACAGCCTGATTCATTATGTGATATTGAGGACATGCCCTCGAGAGGAGTCGCGGTCCACATGGCCGACGTCGTGGACAAGGAAGACGAGCTTGAATTCCTTGATGGAGACTTACCCCACGAGGGCGTACCGCCACTACTGGACCCATCAGGGAGAGTTACCCGTCAGCAGAGGAACCTGCTAGGCCTCCCCGTACCCACCGAATTGTTGGTACTCAGTCGAAATACCAACAAGGGTAAGGAGCATGTCAGAACTGTCAAGCACTCCGACCCGTCCGCCTCTGTACAGAAAACAGACGAGGATCCTGAGAAGGCCACATTACGCCAGCAGCTTGCTGAGCAGAAGAGGTTGGTTGACGAACTCTTGGCTGAGCGCGCCGCAGAGCGGCGACCCGACTATGGTGATCCCAGGCCGGGGCAGCAAGGGCAGGAACAATTTCCCCCCGGTGAGATGCCTCCAGGAAACCCTGATCATGCTACTGCCGCAGACAGGGTGGGAGCCGGAACGTATGTCAAGAGGGCACGATACTCCTCACCGAATCCCCCCGAGCGACGGGGCAATCTGAAGAATCCAGTCCGGGTTCCCCCAGTCGCCCTGCAGGTCGTCCAGCCAGTTGACCCACGAGCGGCCGAAGCCGTCTACCGTGTTGAAGAACCTGGCAATGTAATTGTGGTTAGGGATCCACATCAAGACATGGACCCCCGCCCGGATGATCTTATTGCGTCACTCACAACCCGCCTTGAAGCGTTAGAAACGCGGAAGGTGGTAGTCCCACCAGATGGAAAGCCTTATCCCGCGTGGGTGGATGATATGCCCGCACCTCCGGGTTTTGGGAACCCCACTTTCTCGCCCTTCAACGGGACACGGGACCCGCCCCAGCACTTGGCTCATTTCTCTTCCAGGTTTGGCCCCATGCTGGGGACCCCGACTCAGCAAGAAGCCGCCAAACTCCGATGTTTTGTACAGACATTGGAAGGTCTGACATTCGTTTGGTATAGTCAGCTCCCTATCGGATCGGTGACCGGTTGGGAGGATCTTCGCCGGCAGTTCTTATACCAATTCAGCTCCACCACGCGGAAGACCAGCATTGTGGACCTCTTCAAGTGCAAGCAGAGGCCTGATGAGCGAGTTGAAGATTTCATCGCCCGGTGGAAGGGACTTACGTATTCCCTCGATATGCCATTGACTCAGGAGCAATTACTGACGATGTCTGTAGGGAATGTCAAGACAGAGCTGGTACCCTCCCTGATCACCCAGAACTACCCTGGAGGGTTCAAAGATTTCTCATATAAGGCTCAAAGCCTCAAGGAAGCCCTGCAACAGGCTAATCAGGCACGTTTGTTTCCCCCTATGATCCCATCCAGGAGGGCCGACAGGGCTGAACCCGCCGCGGTGGCCCAAATAGAAGCCCCAAGGCAGCTGGAGTTACTGCCGGTGGTACCACCCCCGCAACCCCGCAGAGGTCCTCCACCTCAAGCATAGGCTCCCGCCCAGCAGCAACCGCCTCAGAACCGACAGGTTCCCCCGCACAATGTGCCACCACCACCTAGGTGAGACAATCAGGTGCCGCCTCCTCGGCAGGCCCCTATGGCCCCTCATCAGGGCCAGGCCCCCAGGGCCCCATATCCGAAAAGAAGGCACCAAACTTATTCGTTTAACGAAAATCAGGTCCCTGGCTATTTCCGAAGTGCTCTAGAGCAAGGGATCGTGCGCCTGCCCGAGTGAAGAAGGCCGACAGAGGAAAATATCACCGATCACCCCAACTACTTCCCTTATCATCGGATTCTGGGGCACACCCTCAAGCAATGCTATGTGTTTAAAGACTGGATTCAAGACCAGGTCAATAACAACATAGTCAAGTTGGGCCTGGCACCAGCACAAGTTGCGGGTGTCTTTGCAGGATTAGAGATCTGCAGCGACAGCGAAGGCGAGTGGCAGCAGGTCCCCAGCCGCGGATCCCGGAAATACGACGACTGGATGGCTCGAAAAACCATCGTTCGTACCCATGGTATCATCCAGGCACGCCTGAAGCAGTCAGAACCTTCAGAAGAAGTAGTCAGTGCCTCCGTATCATCTTCACAGTCAGCCTCTTCTCAAAAGGGAAAGCAGCGGTGAAGCAAGAAGAAGCAACGCGCACTGCCGATGCCGTCGTCATCCCGCACTCTCGGCGATTTTATGACCCCTGAAATAGGGATTCCTCCCAGAATCCGCCTAGCAGTGGATGACTCCTCGAGCGACAGCCAGGGGTACGCTTCGGTTAACACCGTGGAGCTGGTGAAGCCCTATATGACCCCCGATGAGGGGGAATGCCAGGCAGACCTCCCCAACATTCCTAGCCAACGTCAACGTCAGCAGAATCGCAACCGTGCCGGTCATCGAGGTATGTTAGCAGACACTTTTGGCCAATCTGTGCATGCTACTGAGACTAGGCAGCAGGCTCAGCGTAGATCTCAGCATGCGCAACCCCATCTAACGCCCTCGGCTCTACCTCCACCACCGTTCGTGCTACTGGATCGGGGAGAGCTGCCTCGTTCGTATCACAGTCAGTCTTGCCCGGCTACAGGCCAGCCTCCTCCATCCAATCCTAGTCCAGCGACTATTCTCTAGGCTTCAACTAGTAGGCAGCAGGATGTACCCAGTACTAGCCGATCGTCGGCTCAACCAGTAGGACCCGCTGTGCCTCCAAGTGCCGAGCGACCTCCTGCAAGCAGAGGTTCACGTTTGGCACGAAAGTATGATGTTCTGAAGCACCTAGCCTGCATTCCGGCGAGGCTCTCCATCCTTGAGGCCCTTCGCCTGTCATCCGAAATGCGCGAGCCACTTGCCGAGGCCCTAAGGAGCCCCCTCTAGTTTGAGACGGAGGTGGCAACTGCAGAATCCTTCCATAACGAGGCGATTGAAAACGCTGAATGTCAGGCGGTTATCTCGTTCTCTGGTGAATATGAGGACCCTCCTATACAGGGGAACATTTTCCCGCTGTACATCACTGGCCACTTCAATGGCGTGGAAATCCACCGCTGCCTCGTTAACACAGGTTACGGAATCAATCTAATTCCGACCCGGACATTGTGAAAGTTGGGTCTGTCTGAAGGTGATTTAACTCCCTCTGACCTCAGGATCCAGGGGTACGACAGGACCGAGCAAACCCCAGTCGGCAAGATCCGCCTGAAGACTCAGTTCGGTGGCTTAATTTCTAGCACCGAGTTCATGGTCGTCTCTCAGGACACCGCCTACAACGCGTTGATGGGTAGGCCATGGCTCCATCTGCACGCGACGGTCCCTTCGTCGTATCACTAGTGCCTCAAGTACTCGCTCAACGGTCGAGTAGGCATGATCCAAGGAGAGGTGTCCCCTTTTGCTTCTTGTGAGGCCCGCTACCTGGATGCGGGTTATTACAAAAGTAAGGATAAACAGATCCTAGTAAGCGAGGATGAACCCGCCCCGGTCACAAGTGATCCCTGGGCAAGCATGGATGATGCCTACATCCTCCCGATCCACCGGTTGGAGGCCACGACCCCCGACATGGGGCAATGTTTTGTTGTTTCGGGTACGCAAGGAAGGCATGTTCCCGTGTCCAAGCGACGGCGGAAAATCACCTCGTACTCCTACATCAACCAGGCTCAGGTGATCCCAGAACCTCCTACCCCTGTACGGTACCGGGACGTCAAGCTGATGACAACGGCGGTGCGCCATACGTGTCTCTTCCGCCGGGCTGGAATTAACCGACTCAGGCCGACATGCCACCACTGCTTTGATATCATCAAACAGGGCCCCTTAGGCCGAAGGCCAGATAGGATAGGGTCGACTGCCTTCATTGCTACGGTCTCGATGGCAAGTGAGTCTCCCGATGTGATGACCGCTGCTGCCCGAGCTGGTACCAGCTGCCCCTTGGATCTTGATAGCCCAGAAGTATCTTCCGTCGCGGGAAGTCCCCCCATGGGTGGGGAGGAAGACCTGGAGGATACTCCCCCCGCCTTTGAAGAAGGCGTCTCTACCACAGTTGATGAACTGGTACAGGTGAACCTTGGCAGCGAGGCAGATCCGAGACCCACATTGATCAGTGCAGCCATGTCCCTCGAGGAGCGGCAGCAGTACGTAGACTTCCTCAAACAGCACCATGATGTGTTTGCCTGGAGTCACAACGAGATGCCAGGGCTGGATCCCCAGGTGGCCATCCACTGTCTGGGCCTCCCGGCAAAACATCGTGGGTTTAAGCAGCCTCCCAGGAAGATGCACCCTTCTCATGGTGCTATGGTTGAGGCCGAAGTTGATAAGCTAATCAAAGCCAACTTCGTTAAGGAGGTCCAGTACCCCAAGTGGCTTGCCAACATTGTACCAGTCAGGAAGAAGAATGGGCAGATCAGAGTCTGCATCGACTTCCGCGATCTTAATCGCCACTGCCCAAATGATGACTTCCCACTCCCAATGACGGAGTTATTGATTGACACCACGGCCGGGTTCCAAGCCCTCTCTTTCATGGATGGATACTCCGGGTACAACCAAATCCGAATGGCCCCCGAAGACGAGGAGTCCATTGCCTTCAGGGTTCCCCAAGGTACCTTTTTCTACTAGGTTATGCCATTCGGTTTGAAAAATGAAGGTGCCACTTATCAGAGGGCCATGCATCGCATATTCAAACCGATCCTCAGGAAATTGGTGGAATTCTACGTGGATGACATCGTAGTCAAATCATGTCAGCGCCAGGACCATCTCAAAGACCTTGAGAAAGTGTTCGGTTTCCTCCGTTCCCGTCACCTGAAGATGAAATCGCTGAAGTGTACCTTCGGGGTCACCTCCGGGAAGTTTCTGGGCTTTGTTGTCAGATACCGAGGTATCGAGATCGACCCGGAGAAGATCAAGGCCATCATCCAAATGCCTCCCCCGAGCAACATTCGGGAGCTTCGAGACCTTCAAGGCCACTTAGACTATATACGCCGATTCATCGCGAATCTGGCCGGCAAGTGTAAGCCATTTTCCCGGCTCATGAAGAAGGGTGCCGCCTACAAATGGTATGAGGAGTGTCGGAATGCCTTTGAGGAAATCAAGCAGTATCTGCTCCAACCTCTGGTCTTGATGCCACCCGTCTCTGAAAAGCCGCTGGTCTTTTATGTGACCGCCCTGGAGAGATCCCTCGGTGCGCTGCTCGCCCAGAAGAATAACGAGGGTACTGAGAACAGTCTCTACTATCTCAGCCGCATGCTTCTCGATACGGAGGTCAGATACTCCCCCATCGAAAAGAGCTCCTTGCGTTCGTATTCGCCGTGCAGAAGTTGCGACATTACCTGCAGCACCATGAGGTGCAATTGGTCTCCCGGGTGGACCCACTGAAGTACATCCTGAACCGCCCCATGCTGACTGGCCGACTATCATGGTGGGCAGTGATTCTCCAGCAGTTTGATATCAGGGTTGTACCTCAGAAGGCCATTAAGGGACATGCATTGGAAGACTTTTTAGCTGCCCATCCGAACTCCGCGGATCAATCCCTGGACCTGGATTTCCCTGATGAGACGATCCTCTCAGTCGATCATGTTGTCCCGTGTTGGCAAATGCATTTTGACGGCGCCTCTCGGAGCCCCACCGGTAGGAGGCTCAACGATCCCAAGCTCAACCGAGTGGGCCTGGGTATTGTCTTCATTACCCCGACACAGGCCGTCCTTCCATACTCGTTCCTGTTTTCAGAAGGTTGTACGAACAACGAGGCAGAGTACCAGGCTCTCATCACCAGCCTTGAGTTGGCCCTTGAGATCCATGTTCCCCATTTACATGTGAAGGGAGATTCCGAGCTGGTAATAAAATAGGTTAATGGCGACTACGTCGTCAGGAAGCCAGAGCTTGCACCGTTGCTGGAGTACACCCTCCGCCTAATGACCCAATTCTCTTCTCGACCAGAGGTCACCCATGTCCCACGGTCGCAGAACGGACAAGCAGACGCCCTGGCTAGTTTAGCTGCATCGCTCACAGAACCTGAGTAAGATGATTTGATCATACATGTGGCACACCGGAGAGTCATTGCCCCCGTCACCCAAGAGGACAATGACGGCCTGCGGGTGAGTCATCTCACTGCCAGAACCTCTACGTCAGGGGTCCCAGGTTCGCCAGACGCAGTGATTGAATCCACTCTCGACTGGAGGGAACCTTTTGTCGAGTATCTCCAAAATGGTCGCCTCTCGGACGACCGGGCCAAGCGCGAGCGAATCCGACGCCGCGCGATGCAATTTACCCTCCAGAGCAGCCCCAGTCTTGAACAGATCCTTTATAAGAGGAGTTTCGATGGTTTCCTCCTCCGTTGCATCCAAGTAGTAGAGATACCTCAAGTTATGCAAGAGGTTCACGCCGGTTCCTGTGGCGCCCATCAAGCTGGGCCGAAGCTGTCCCATCAAATCCATAGGTTGGGGTACTTTTGTCCCTCTATGATCCACGATTGTATTGGGTATGCCAAGAGATGCCACGCATGCCAAGTTCACGCCAACTTCCTGCATCGGCCGCCGGAGCCCCTCCACCCCACCAAGTACTCTTGGCCATTTGCGGTATGGGGGCTTGATGTAGTAGGACCGTATCCACCGGCAACAACCCGCCAGTGTAGGTTCATTCTGACTGCTACAGATTTCTTCTCCAAGTGGGTAGAGGCAGTTCGGCTCAAAGAGGTCAAGGCCCATTCCATCGTTGACTTTGTGAGCTCCAATATTATCCACCGGTTTGGGGTACCTCACGCCGTCCTCACTGATAACAGCACCAACTTCCGAGTAGCATAATTAAAGAAATTGTACGCCAAGTACGACATCCGGTCGAACCATACCTCCCGCTACCACGCACAGGCGAATGGACAGATCGAGGCGTTCAATAAGACCCTCTCTAACATTCTACAGAAGATGGTTGGTCAGAACAAGAAAATTTGGCCGGACAAGATCCCCAACGCCCTCTGGGCTTACCGGAGGACGACTCGCAACTCCACCCAGGTGACCCCATATTCCCTAGTGTATGGAGCTGAGGCCATCCTACCCATTGAGATCCAGCTGCCGTCGCTATGCACTGCAGTTTATGATCACCAGACATCAGATGAGGTATCCGAGATCCATCTAGCTGAATTGGAAGCACTGGACGAGAACCGGCTTCGTGCCCTACACAATATGGAAAGGCATCAGGACAAGATAGCGAGGGCCTTCGACAAGAAGGTTCATCTCCGCTCTTTTCTACAGGGCGACCTGGTACTGGCCCTTTGAGCGCTAATGATTCCCGGTAGGAAACCACCCAAATTAGAACCCAAGTGGGAAGGGCCTTATATCATCCATAAGGTTTATCCCAATGGAGCATAATCCTTGGTGACCACATATGGAGAGCGTATAACTCTTCCCACCAATGCCAAATTCCTCAAGCGATACTTTGCTTAGGGAAAAAGGGTCCTGCACGACCCTAAACTGCGAGATGGTCCCGTACGACCTTAAACTGCATCCCCGTCCTTACTGCAAGATGTTAAACTGCAAGCCAGTCAGGCCTTCCTGACCAAGGCTCAGCCTCATGCCCCTTGGCCTCTTTGGGCCCCTGGCCCCCCGTCCTTACTGCAAGACGTTAAACTTCAAGCCATTCAGGCCTTCCTGACCGAGGATCAGCCTCAGGCCCCTTGGCCTCCTTGGGCCCCTGGCCCCCCTTCTTCACCGCGAGACGTTAAAACACAAGCTGGTCAGGTCTCCCTGACTGCGGTCTGGCCCCATGCCCCCTGGTTTTTTCCCTGACTTACCCTCTTACGAGATCGTACGGTGTGGTGTAGGACTACGTCCTCATTCACGTCGGATTACTTGCTGCACCGTACACATCCCCAAATGAGATGCTCCTCATCCCAAATGACGTTAAACTGCCTGTCAAGAACTACGTGTGTCTTGATTCCCATCTTCATGGGATACGTAGGAACGCTCGGACGCCTCGTCTTGAGCCCAGCCCCAAGAATTTCTCTTCCACTATCCCCCCTGGGGGTAGTTTCCTTGGAGGACCTTTGTGTAGCAGGAAGTATACTTTCTTAGCCCCGATCATACAACCCTGATCGCACAAGGATTGTAAGGGTCACACTATGTGCCCACTCCCATTCTTCTATCCTCCCACGTCTTCACCGCACGGCGCTAAACTGCATGGCCTTCAAGAACTACATATGGCTTGATTCTCATCCTCATGAGATACGTAGGAACGCCCAAACATTTTGTCCGTTGGCCCAGCCCAAAATCCAAAATCTTCCCCTTGGGTCAAGACATGGCAGGGTGCACACTGTTTCCCCAACTCACATCGAGCAAGCCTCGACCCGGCTGCACATCCCCCCTGGAGATGTTTGCCTCTTTCATGGATGGATACAGCTATGCTTCACCCACTCTTTGACTGGGATTCCATAATTTTTTCACACCCAAAGGGATCCCCAAGAACGACCTGGATACTATGCCCAAGGGATTTCCTACCGATATGGGCCAATGCCCTCGAGGGTTTTCAAGCAACAAGCCGATACAAGTCCCGCGTTGCGAATTTGGTCAGCGGTCGACGCTCATTTGTTGCTCCCATATCGGGTCACCATAGGAACGCTGTGTTTTGAACATGGTCAACAGTGTCCTGGATCTTCGGGTCCACCCCGAGATATCCCAGACATCGAGTGCAGTGATTCATTCTGCCCCATCCCGAGGTGACAAACTTCCCCCTGGGTGGTTCTAGTGATCGGGCCCACGGCCCCGATTCCCCATAGGGGTGTACGGTGTGGTGTAGGACTGCGTCCTCATTCACGCCGGGATCATGTACCATTCCGTATGCCTTCCCTTCCGAGGCCCAGCCTCAGGCCCCTTGGCCTCCTTGGGCCCCTGGCCCCCCGTCCTCATGTAAGACGTTAAACTGCAAACCAGTCAGGCCTTCCTGAGTGATGCCTGACCTTAGGCCCCAATGCCTTCTCGGCCCCCCCCGGCCCAGGTCCCCTCTTACCCAGGGTGTATGGTGTAATGTAGGACTATGTCCTCATTCACGTCGAGATCATGTACCATGCCGTACACCCTCCCTTTACGAGGCCCAGCCTCAGGCCCCTTGGCCTTCTTGGGTCCCCGACCCTTGTCCTCATTGCAATACATTAAACTACAAGCAGGTCAGGCCTTCCTGACCAATGCCTGACCATCAGGCCCCTTGGCCTTTCCGGACCATGGCCCAGGTCCTCCCTCATAGGAGTGTATAGTGTTGTGTGGGACTATATCCTCATTCACGACAACTTCTTCGCCATACCGTACACCTCCCTTGTTTAGGGGTATATTACTCCCCTCCTCGTACCATATGACGTTAAACTACATTTGGAGAACTATGTGTGGCTTGATTCCCATCCTAATGGGATACGTAGGACCACCCGAATGTCTAGGATTCGGGTCCAGCCCCATCCCTCGGGAATCTTCATTCCATCTTGTCCCCTTGGCCTATCCTTCCTTCATGAGAGGAATATATGGGGTGGTGTGGGATTATGTCCTCATTCGCATCGGTCTCATAATGACCGCCATGTACCTCTCCCTACTGAGCTATTTCATCGATCCCTTTCCGGCAGTCCACCGATGTGTCTGGGAGTACTCTGGTTCATTACCCGGAATGCCATTCTTTACTCAGACACGTCCGCACCCGCCTTCCAGGATTTGTGTATCCCTGAATCAGGGCTTTCATCATCCTTCACACCCGGAGGGACCCCCAAGAACGACCTGGATACTACGCCCAAGTTCTCTCCTACCGTTACGGGCCAACGCCCTCGAGGGTTTTGGACAACAAATCGATAAAATCCCGCGTTGCGAATATGGTCAGCGGTCGATGCTCATTTGCTGTTCCCACCTCAGGCTAACGCGATATAGACGCTGCGTTTCCACCATGGTTAATAGTTTTCCTCACTCGCCACGCCAAACCATTAGGCCCAAAATGTCGGGTGCACAATTCACGCCCTTCATCACTTCATTGTGTCCAAGTAGAGTTTTGAAACTCTTAGTACTTTTTCTCCGTGTACGTCTGTATATTGGGGAAACAAGCCGTGTCAAAGGTGTCCTTCGGGGCTCTCTACCAACTCCCGTTTGACTCGACCCAAGTATTGGGATGAGGATACCCCCCTTGTTTCCCACACTGAGTTTAGCTCACGTGGGCTTAGGGATCGGGTTGACATCTGTGCTTACTCAGGAAGTTGTCACCATCCATGGTCCGAGCTCTAAGACCATAAACTAAGATTCCCATTTGGAACTACGTTCAGCTTGATTCCTATCTTGATAGGATACGTAGGAATGCCCAGACCCCTTGTCTCTGGGACCAGCTTGAGTTCAGCAAATTCACCTCTCTGGTCCTGCCTTCAGGACCCCGACTATGGGACCGCGTGGCGTAGTGCGAGATTATGTCCTCATTCACGTCAGGTTTGTAAAGGATGCACCATGCACACCCCCGTTCTGAGAGTTATACCTCCTATTCCTTGTCTAACACGACATTAAAAGGAACCCTTTAGAACTACGTGTGGCTTGATTCCCATCTTCATGGGATACGTAGGACCACCCGGACGCCCTGTCATCGGGTACAACCCATTTGGGGAACTAGTCTTCCCCCTGTTTCACCTCTTACCTTTATATAGGCCCCTCGGCCTAAGGTATACCTTTTCGATTGGCATACAATTTGATGTGGGATCATGTCTCCATCAATTGTGTTTTATAACACTGCGCACATTTCCCGCCTAGCATCGTTTTTGCTACGTCTGCGCTGCATGATGATAAAATGCATGCTTGGTCCTATCATATGACCCTAAACTGTGACATTATCGTCCTGGCCGCACGACGAAAAAAGACACTGCATTGTGTTGACCTCATTATAGAGAACATCACGTTGGGTATTGGTCACGTTCCATGCCATTTGTCAACACCCATCACGGCTTGATCCTTGTGGCGACACCACGACATACTATTCTAGGTCTGTCGCTTCAAAAAAAAAAACAAAAAAAAAACCATTCACCTTAAAGAATAAACAAGATTCATCAAATTCCGCTTCTTTTAGTGCAAGGGCCACGACAACAGTTCCCCTTTTTCCCCTGGCACTGGTACCTTACTGTGCCACCTTTCAGAACTACGTATGGCTTGATTCTCATTCTTATGAGATACGTAGGAGCACCCGGGCACTTCCCCGCGGGCCCAGCCTAACCTGTGTGTTCGGTCCCTCAACTCGAGCACTTCTCCAGAGAATGCATGGTAAGTAGGGCTTAGGTCCTCATTCACGTCGGGTTTTGTAACCACCTTGCCATGTATCCCCTGCTCCCCTTACCCATCCATGGTCCAAATTCTACAACCCTAAACTAAGATCTCCCTATGGGAAAGGAATCCGCTCCCTCTCTCTAATACGTCTCGTTGTCGTATTCAGATGTGTTTCGACAAAGAGCCTGAAGTATGAGATTTTCATACGGACATTCCCCTCGTCCCATGACCATGCTTCGTGAACTCGCTATTTGGATCCTCATATTCCTCCACATCCAAAAGGACCCTCAGACGACATGGATACTAGGCTTAAGGGCTCTCCATGAATTCTGGACCTAAGGGCCCTCCAATCGTTTCGGGCCAACGTCCGTACAGATATTTGACAACATTTGTGACATGGTCCCTTGTTTCGAACATGGTCAATGGTCAACCCTCATTTGTCTGTCCCCATTCTAGGCTAACGCAATAGGATGATGTGTTGCGAACATGGTCAGCAGTTATCCTCCATTGTCATGCCGCCATCATCGTGATCTGAATCTCGAGTGCCATGATTCACACATTTCCACTTCATCATGTTCAAGTGGAATTCCATCATACTCGGCTCTTTCTCTTCGCGTATCTAGGTGTGCTAAATGATCGTGGTAGCTTCATTGGGCCGGTATTCACCGAGCGTCCCTTTTCCCTAACCTACCCCTTTTTGTGTCGGGAAATTCCCACCACGATTGCTTGTTTCCCACACCGAGCACGACTCACGTGGGCTTAGTAGTTTTGGTAGGATGTGTACCAACACGGCCAAGATTTTCATCGTCCCACATGACGTTAAACTGCGCTTCCAGAACTACGTATGGCTTGATTCCCATCCTCATGGGGTACGTAGGAACGCCCGACCACTCTGCTTCGGGCCCAGCCCAATCCTCACTCTTGGTCCCTCAACCTGAAGAGTTTCCTCCAGGGGTATGTGGTATGATTTGGACTCCTAGTCCTCATTCACGTCGGTTTCATATCTACCGCGCCACACGCTTCCTGGGATCTTTCCTTTTGCTCCACGTCCTATCGTATGACGTTAAACTACAGGAGTCTGTGTGTCCTCAACGCATGACACTAAACTGCGGTTCTACCCTGAACAAGTTCAGGATGCCCCAAGATCCCACTGGGAAGTGACAGATCCCCTCGTCAGAGAGGCCCTGTCCCAAAGAAGGAATGATCCATGATCAGACCGATGCGCCCATCTGGTGTGCTCCCACCACGGTGGTGTAACTACCTAAGTGTTGGATTCTATTCGGACAAACCATCACCCCATATTCCACGCTTTGTGTACCCCTTATTCGGACCCTTGTCCCCTTTCATGTCTGAAGGAACCCCCTAACGGCCTGGTCTCATGCCGCATCGGCTCACCTACCATCCTGGGCCAACGTTTCGGAAGACGGGTCATGTCTGGAAGGACCCCCTAACAGTATGGATGTCTGACCTATGGTCCACCAACTATCCTGGGCCAACGTCCCGAAGGATTGATCAACAACATTTGTGACATAGTCCCGTGTTTCAAACATGGTCAATGGTCGACCCTCATTTGTTGTCCCCATTACAGGCTAACACAGTAAGGGTACCGCTTCTCCTCTAAGGTTAACAGTTGTCCTTTATTGTCACGCCATCCCCACAGCATTCCGGATTTTGGGTATCGTGATTCACACTTCCCATTTTCATCTGTTTGGACCGATTTCAGTGCCCCTGGCGTTGCCCCGTTCGTGCATAAGAGCATGCTGAAGAAATGGTAATTCAGTTATCCTGAAAGTTCCTTCTCCGATCAAGCCTCTCCCATCTTTCAGAAACCCGTACTGGTAATCCGAATCCCGGATGCCCGAAGCATGATCCCCACTCCTAAGTTAGGTGGGATGAGAGGGCAACTATCTCCCGTTTCTCACATCGGGCTCGACCCACGCGGGCTTGGGGAATTGTCGCCGAACGTCCCGCAAACATTTTAGGGATGTAACAAGGCAATTCAAATAGTGGAAATCGTGCGCGCTACGACATTCAAAACAAAGGAAATAAATTGAAGCACAAAAGTACCAATAAAAGGGTTTTGGGTTTGTTACAATACTCGGGGGTCGACTCCCCCCATGGACGGGTTGACCCCTTCAAAAGAGCGTTGCAGCTCCACCACCCATTGACTTGCGGAATCCAAGGATTGCTGCCGCTGAATCAGCTCCCGCTCCTCCTCAGCAGCGGCGGGGCGCAGTTCGTCAGTTCTGGCTTTGGCCCTCTCTACGTCAGCTTGAACGGCAGCCATCTTTCCAGAGGTCTGCCTCATATTCTCTTCTTCCTCTGCCAGCTGGGCCTTCAACTATGAGACCAGCTCAGATTGTGCATCAAGAGAGGCTGAAAGCTCGTCTGCCCGGGTCTTCATCTGTTGGACCTCGCCTTTAGCCTTCTGGAGATTCTTAATGATAGTCGCCTTCCTCCGCTGCCAGCCCACGCTGAGCCCACGATCATGCTCCCGGATCTTCTCAGCCATAAGATCTCGGATGAGTGCGTGAGGACGTTGGACATACACTCCCCCAACACACAGTTCGCGCAATCGTGAGCGGAGTCTATCCATTTCGACCAGCCATTGTGCTTGGGGGGTGTCCTTGATAAATCGCGCGATCAGCTTCCATGACCGGCGGCGGACTATGCTGCTGTCTTCCTCGTCGGAGGCCGTTTCGTCCCAGTCTGCGTGATTAGCAGGCTCGTACGCAGGGTACACCCGTAGGAAATCCTCTGCAGGATCTACATATGGAGTTGAATCTAGTACGAAACCTGTCGCCGAAGCAGGCACGACAGGACTGGGACCGACCGGTTGATCCTCTTCCTCAGAGTCCACCTCAATGACTTCGGGTACGACCCTGATAATGGTCCCACCAGTGATGGTGTGCGTCGCAGCCTGAGGAGATGGGGGGACTATCGCCACCATCACCGGCATGCCCCTAGGAGGGGCGCCACCAGACATCCCGACCAGTCTTGCCGTAGCAGCCCACGCCAGTCGAAGAACTGTACGACAGAGAGGGACATAAACGTTAGTTGGCATGGCCTACATGTGACAACGAGGATACCAGTAGAGGAGAATTACGGAGATCGACCTCCTGGCACTGCTCTTGAGCCGGTACTGATGGGACCCCGAGGTGAGGCCCTCCGTATACTGTTGGAAGGTCTGAAGATTCCGGAGGAGCCACCTCGGGCGCCCTGGTCCCACCAGACGCGGAACTAGACGCAGCCATAGGCGCGGGTTCTGAAGGTCCCGCATCATCACCCACCAAGGAGCGAGAATGAGGCCTGCGAACAAGTTCCTCTTGCATGGCTCAAACATTGGTGAGAAGTCCATAGTGACCCAAGAATAGATCGTAAGGAGAGAATTTCGGAATGCTACCTCGAGAGCCTCCGCGAAGTCATCAGATTCTGAGCCTCAGTCTCAGACCTCTCCCTCCTCCAACGGGCTCCCTCCTCTAGCCTCATCCTCCCGAGAGGAGTCCTTTGATTCCTCCGGCAAGGGGAAGCGCTCCATCAGATCAGCATCCAATAACTATGGGGGGACTGTCTGATTCAACAGCACCCTCACCCGGTCTTTCATTGGGAGAGGGACACCACTGGAGTGGACGTAATCCTCCAGCTCGTCCAGGTACTGTTCTGCCTCCGCCAGAGACACCATGAATCCAGCCCGAACTGGGCCTATGCCTGGTAATTCCATCCCGAGGCGATTCAGGTGGGCCCATATCTCAGGTGGGCTGAGGAATTGCTGGTTGACATCCCAAATGTCCCAAGCTTCCTGGAAGATGGCATCCTCTTCCATGTCAATATGACATAGACGCTTCCCCGGAGCCTGAGTGGATATCCTACGAAATCCCCTCGGTGGCCGCCCCTCCGGATTCCCCTGCTCTTCCAGAATCACCGGATCCACCGCTGCTACCGTACCCTCGGCCGGTGTGGGTCTCGCCGCCATGGAAGCCCCGCTACCGTGAGTGGCCCTATCTTCCCTCCGACCCCAACCTCGAGACAGAGGAGGCCCACCGTCACCGACCCGGATAGTTGGTTGTGTAACAGCCCGAGATTTTATGAAAAATATTCTTTTTTATTTCACTAATGTCTTGTGTTGTACGCTACACCAAAAGGAGCTTGCACAACACGCATCCTTGACTTGCCTTGCATTACACGCAATCACAACCTTCCTCGATAGCGTGTGTGGTACGTAATACTGAGTTTCACGAAACAATGATATGCTATTAAAATATTATTAAAACTAGCCGTTATGAATAGTAATAACCACTTTTTAAATTTTAGAAATTTTATCTCTCAAAATGGACTTCATTTTTGGATTCGGAGTATCGAATTTAGCCTAAGGTGAAATTTTGGTACTTTTCGGATAACTTTCATATTCTGATGAATAGTGAAAATTACTAAATTATAATTAAAAACAACTTTTTTAATCGAAATAATTAATAGTGATAAATCATTAATTTGAGTGATTTTAAAGTATATTTAGAATATATTTTTACAATTTAATACAATGTTGGTCATTGGATGTAATTTCACATTTAAACTAGACATAAACAAGTGTCAATCTTTTGATAGATATTGTTTCTTAAAAACACGCTCTTTGTTTTAACAGCGGGATTTAATTATAAAATTAATTAATGCAACTTCTATGATATGAATTTGGTAAAATAGACTTAATTTTTGAATTCGGAATATGAAATATAGCTTAGGATGAAATTTTGGCATTGTTATGAAAAACATCAATTTTTGATGAATAGTGAAACTACTAAGTGGTAGTTAAAAAAAATAATTTCTTCATAAATCTTAATTTTACCGCTTCTGTGAATGGAATTTCAAAAATCCGAGAGACACGGTTGATATCAGTAAGTAAAATGTGGTTCAATGAGATAAAAATAATTTTTTGGTGAATAGTAACTTTTTACTTTTATTTACCACGGTTAATAGTAAATAGGGTAACTAAGGGTAAATATGATATTACTATTACCCTAACACATGTCCTAATTCTATTGGATAAGTGTAATTTGACCAAAAAAAACCTTATGAATATAATATGACCATTTAGGCCCACTTGGATTAGATTAGGACATTTATTATTATTTAATTCAAAGAAGAGTTAAAAGAGTCAAAATCAAAGTTTATTTACTAAAACATTTTTAATATAGGGTTTTACATAAGATAAATTCGATTGTAAATATTCATTAGAAATCTAAAACGATATCCTACATGATGTTATTTTATTTGTAATTTTTAGACATCAAATAAGTTAATTTATTTATGACACAAAGATGATGCAGTAATTATCTTATTAATGAAATATTGACATAATTGATGTTATAAACACCAAACTAAATATAATTTGAGACTTTTTATGAATTCCACTAATTTTCTAGGTTACTATGATATATTAGTGTTGATTTAATCAACTTGGTTCGAACATATAATTCTGTTATGACTTTCACAAAAATCATGTATCAAATAGTGTCAAAATTGACACAAAATAGTTTTTAAATCAAATATTATATTATTAATTGTTATTTTATTCCTAAAAATCTAAGGTTCGGCCAAATGACTTAGATAAGGATATATGTATTAATAATATACAATTTGGGGTTCGTTTGGCATGTTATAGTAAGTTTATTAACCATATAATGTAAGAAAACAAAAAGACACGGTAAAAGTTAAATTATTTAACTTAGAGTTAAATCTAATTGATAAGGTTAAAATAATAACCTAAACTTGTCTAAATCTTATTGGTTGATAGGATTTCGACCCATACCCACTTTAGTTTCTAAATAAGACCCTTTGGAACCATTATAAACCGATTTTGACTTTAATATAAAATAATATTTTGAGATATTCCTAAGGTGCCCCTCTCCTCCCTTATAAAAGGACACCTCCTCCCCCTCCTCCTCACACCAATTTGAGCACTCAAGCTCGGCCAAACCCTGACAAAATCTCTTCTCCACTTCCCTAGAAACATCCTAGAGGTTCTGGTCTTCCTCAAAGACCAATTTTAGTGCCCTAAGAGGAGGTCTCAAAGAGGCACTTCAAAGAAGAGGTAATTACCGTTACCAATTCTTTCATCTTTATTTCTTCTTCCACTTCTTCTTCTTAGGTTGTTTCATTATGAAGTAATAAAATCAGTATCACTCATATAATGATATGTTATTATAAGTATGAAACAACCCTATTTCACCATCTATCCATCCTACGGAAAAAGAAATCACCGCACGTGCGTACGTACGGAATACCGTCTCCACGCCATGGTGTAATCTATTTTCCACCACCACCTTACATGGATGGGTATAATGGTGTAAAGAATAACTATACATAGTTATTACAAAATCATATTGATTCTGATATATTTTATAATCCACTCCAATTCAATTCAATATTTATAGAAATGATATCATCGCTCGTGCGTACGTACGGACTACCGTCTCCACGACGCGATGAGATTCATTCTCCATGTTAACCATTTAAGAATGATTATAATGTATATAAAAGAAATAATAATGAAATATATGACATTATAAAGCTACTGGATTTATGTATATATATACATATGTATGTCATCTACTTACTTCCATTTCAAGACAATAAGGAAAGGAAAACAGCGTTCATGCGTACGTACGGACTACCGTCTCCATGAACGGTGTTTTTTCATTTTATTTATCTACCTATTATATATATATATACTGAATATATATGATATATAAATCATATTTTATATTCTGGAAGTGAGTAAATCATGATATAAGTAATAATGATGTCAAGAACAACAAGTCAAAACACCTACGATAAATGAAACGATTTTACCCAAAACGCTTCTTTAACATGGAATTTACAAAAGAACGGGTAATATAATGTCATAAGTGAACCATATATGATATCATAACAATGAATATGATTCTGTAATAAGTCAATAACATTATTTAAATCATTATACAGGAGTTTAGGACACTTACAAAGCAAGTCGGACCTAAGGTAAGGGAAAATAGCACAATCTCATTTTTATCCAAGATTGTTTATACTTTGATATTTACTGGGGTGTATTTTATCATCCAAATTCATGTTTCCTCAATATGTAATATTATTTCCATCCAACTACAATTGTTTAAATCCAATTTTACCCTTCGGTGAGTTTTTAGTAAAAATATGAAAGGAATCTTTTGACGTTTTTCATACGAGGTACTTTTTGACTTTTCCGACAAAAGTACGAAGAATGTTTTTTTTAACTTATACGGCTGTTTCGGTGCGGATGTGCGTCGGGTTACGCTGTTCCGCCAGGACGCGTTCGCGCGTGCACCCGTCAACCCGAGGGGATGGGCGCGCGGCTTGTGGTCCCGCAGTCCCGCTTTCCAAGGGCGGGCGACATCCGTCCCTTATTCAGGGGCGTCTGCTCCTTGATCGAAACCGGGATGATGGGATGTCGGCTCCTCCTTCCTTGGACGTCTCCTCGGAACTTGTCGCCTAATCCGGGTCTCCCTCATAGACTTAAGAATGTTCGTGAATCTCGTTCCCGACGCCATATCTTCATGGACACCGGTTAATTACGCTGCTTCCGCCCGGACGTTCCAAGGAGTCTGGGCGGGGCAGCAACCTGCGGTGAGAAGGCCGGGTGGCTCTGGGTGCTGGGGGCGTGTCGTAACACTGCGGCTCTGCACATCTGTCTTCCGTCCCTAATAGGGCTTCTCGAAGGCATGATGGCCTGAGGCATCCCGTACTAGGTGCGGGGAACTGTGTCACCTGAGGTTTTCCTCAGCTTCCCGTGTTTAACACGGGGTATGCCGCGAGTTTAACGTCCAGCGGGGACGACATCGGACCGATCAACACGAAAAGTGGATCAGATGACAGAACCCCTTGCGGGGAACCTCCGACGCTGGGGCCAGCACATGGGCGGCTTCCCAAGTAACGTGGAGTGGAGTGAAGTGGCATGACCCCACCGGGATGTGGCGGCCCGGGTAAGGATCAGGATGGATGATGAAGTGAAGAGCTTTGACCCCAGAGGGGCTTCCTACGTACCGCGCGTTAACACGGATCAAAGTCAACGTAGTTCGGGCATACAGTTTAACGTCATGCTGGACGTCGGCAAGCCGACTCACGAAGAGGTCGAGGCCGCCGGGCGGAGGATTGAACCGAACCACCTCGCACGGAGGGGGATGGAACGGCCGGGTGGATCACAGTTTCACGTCATGCTGGACGATAAAAGGGGAAATGGAAAAGGGGGGCTGTGGGGAGGCACCGTGGAGATACACACGGGCAGTCTCCCACAGGGGCGGATTCATAGGTGAATCAACGCAAGCGTGAACCCTGGAGGGGTCCACTGATGGACAAACCGACGTAAATACGACCGGGACGACCAGGTGGTGGGCTTGGACCTCAGGGAGGCTTCCTACGTACCCTGTATAGAAGACAGGGATCAAAGTCCACGTAGTTCATTCTGTCAGGACTTACGCACTTGGGGCAGCCCGGATGCTGCAAAACTCAGTTGGAAGGGACTTGGACCGAAAGCAGAAGACACCTCGATCCCAGTCAGACCCTCTACTGGCTTCGGCAGTGGGGAGGCGCAATGGAGATACACATGTGCAGCCTCCCACGAGAAACTAGGGGTTTGTAATACCCTGCCCCCATAGGGAAAAGCCACTCCCATTAAATCGTCCCTAAAGAGGGGCAATCCCGACATCCCTGCAGGGACGAGCGGGTGGGGGCCACATCCAAACCGGGGGGACCCTGCGTGCGGAGCACGGGATTAGGTTGCGGACGGTTTAGCGTCTTGCCAGACGAAGTACAGTTTAACGTCATGTGTTGAGGACGAAGCGGACGGTTTAACGTCTTGCCGGACGAAGTACAGTTTAACGTCATGTGTTGAGGACGAAGCGGACGGTTTAACGTCTTGCCGGACGAAGTACAGTTTAACGTCATGTGTTGAGGACGAAGCACTTGGCAGTTTAACGTCTTGCAGCGCGGACGATGGGGGCTAGGCAGTTTAACGTCGTGCAGCTTGGACGGATGTGCAGTTTAACGTCCTGCTGGACGAATATGCAGTTTAACGTCATGCTGGACGTATGCGCAGTTTAACGTCATGCGGGACGAATGCGCAGTTTAACGTCATGCGGGACGAATGTGCAGTTTAACGTCATGCTGGGCATAGGTTGCCGGACGATGGGTGCATGTCACTTCGCACGAACCTGGAGGGCCGCACGGGAAGACAACGCACGGTGCGGGCACCCGGGATGAGAATCATCGGGTGCCACACAGGCGGGTACCCTTAGGAGGTCAACGGGGACGACCCTGGCAGATTGCGCGCAAAAAGGAAGCTTTGCGCGCAATACTGCGGGCCGGCGCGCAATCGGGGCGGCTGGCGCGCAATTGGGCCAGCGCCTTGCGCGCAGATGCTTGAGATTGCTCACACCGGGCTTCGGATAGCGCGCGGGGGCAACGGCTCATTCTTTAACGAATGGCCACTTGAAAGAAGGGGGGGGGGGGTGCGCGCAATCAGGCCGGATTGCGCCCACCCCGGGGGCAATTGCGCGCAAGCGGGTTCTTTTGCGCGCAAAGGCCTTAGGGTGAGTTTTTATTCAAATGAAAGGAGCCAGCGGGGATTGCGCGCGAAGGCGGACCCCGAGGCTTTCTTGCGCGAAAGAAAGGAGGTTACCTGAAGTTCGTCATTGCGCGCGGAAGGGGTTGAATTGCGCGCACGAGAGACGTTTCGACTTCCAGCAACCTTTGAAACGTTGGGGGTCGCCTTATATTTATAGGCAACCCCGGGCGCGGAATCCAGGGTGCGAGCGCGAAATTCTCCTCGCGGGCGCGGAATCGGGCGCGGCGCGCAAGGTAGTCGTGCGGACCCGCGGCGCGCAAAATTGCGCGCCGGACCGGCGCATTGCGCGCATCCCGGGGGATTTGCGCGCGGAACATCACCTTTGCGCGCGGGCCTCTGAAATTCCGCGCAAGGCCTCCGGGCCCTCCGAAACATCCTTCCGACTCCAAATATGACATCGCTTTCCGCATCCGGAGCTTCGTTTGGGAACAACGGACTTTTCCGGCGTCTACAAAAGCCCCCCCTCGGAATCTGATCGGCGAGAGGTCGCAACGATCGGGTTCCGAGGGAGACGCCGGAATGCCGAAGTCCTGGGCGACGCGGGACTGTGGCGCGCAAAAATGGGTGTCGGGCGCGAAAGCGGCCGATGCGGTCGCGCAAAGCCTTTTCCGCGCAGCGCGGACCACGACCTCGCCTATAAATAGGGGCACTGGGTCCCTCCGTGCCGTACACTGGCCTTCCGCGCGATAAGCCTCTTTGCTCTCGTGCGCGAAATTGCCTTTTCCGGCGCGGAATTCGCTCGCTCGTCGCGCAAAACCGTCCGGACTTCGCTCTGTTTTTGCGCGAATACCCGGGGTTTTTCGCGAAGGACTTCCCGATTGCGCGCCGTCCACTAGGATTGCGCGCCGCCTCTCAAACTTTTCCACCAGCCTCGTCCGATCCCGCACGCTTCATCCCTTAACCCGCACGACTCCCGAATCTTCCGAGATGGCCGCGCACAGAGGAAATGAAGGGGATGCCGCCACTCGCAGAGCCGAGATGGCGACGAACGAGGAGGTTTACGGAGCCAAGGAGATTGTTTCTAACAATCAATCCTTGTTCGACTTACTAACGCCGGCCCAGAAGACATATCCACTGTCGGACAACCTGCCGCTCTGGAACTTCGGCATCCTAGATGAGGTTCCGGTGCCAGGGTTCGAGATTGATGCGCCGCGGACCTGGGTGACCCGGGAGGACGAGCTTCTCCGCTATAACATCACCAACAATGGGCATCCTGCCAGGGAGACCAGACACTTGGATGTCTATGTCCTGAACCCGAGGACGCGAACCATCGATGGGGGTGAGCCTACTGCGGAGAATTCTCCAGCCCTCTACTCGAGCATATATCGCCAGAGCGTCACGGACGACACCAAGGGCTGGCTGAAGGACTGGGACTTGCGGTCTGGGGGCAACTTCACCAGTGAATGGGCCTGGGCGTTCTGGGTACGCCACACTTGCGATCACTTCGCAGAGGAGCTGCGGTACATCGGCCTGTTCGAGGCGGTGTGGACGTCGCAGTTCCACTTCTACCAGCAGTCTGAGCTCGGGCCGGAGCTGTTCACTCGCTGGTCCCCGGATATCAACACCTTCCATCTTCACCATGGGGAGGTCGGCATCGGTCTCTGGGACATCCACTGCATCGGAGGTATCCCGCTGGAGGGCTACCAGTACGATGAGTTCCTGCCACCGAAGAACATCTGGGAGGACAGGTCACGGACTCCCATTATGACCTGGCATCTTCTTGACCTGGCTACGCAGCGGCTCGGGATCCAAGACTTCCAGAAGGACATAGCCTACAAGGATTGGTTCGGCCAGTTCCTGGAGCATGACCCGGTGGTCAAGATGCCAGGCAGGGGGAAGCGGTGCCCGACCGCAGCTCAGAGGAGCCGGAACGGGTCGTACTGGCGGGTCCTGGAGACGGGCGATTACCGCTCATGGGGGTACCGCGTCATCGAGGCCCGGGACCCGAACGTCCGGTACGCGGCGTTCCTGGCCGCCTTTCTGAGCGGGTGGCTCTTGCCAGTGCGGGATGCGAGGATGGGCGTTCGCCCGGCGACACTGGCGATGGCGGGAGCCATGGCTGCCAACAAGAGATACAACCTCGGGGTCCCAGTACTGGCGAGGCTGTATGCCATTCTGGGACGCATCTCACGAGGGGGGTCGCCACGAAGGATCTGTGGGCCCTTTCAGTTCTTACACGGATGGGTGGCTGCTCACCTCGGTGGGTATACGTTCCCAAATGCCATCAGTCCTCCGGGCAATGGCCTGCGACCCTCCCTGCTGAACATTGCGGGGGTCGCTCCGATGACCCTCAGTGAGGAGGGCGTGAGGGTTCGGATTGGCAATCATGCCAATTTCAACTTCAGCCCGTTCCCCACTCCCGTTGGCCAAATGATCGACAACGGGCAGGGTCCGTTGGAGCAGCATGAGTACTTCCTGAACATGCGGGGCGGGGTGCTCGTGGCTCGGATCGACGGGAAGGTGATCTGCGAGCCTTACGTGCCGACCCGGTTCGCCAGGCAGTTCGGGTGCCTTCAACGGATGCCGAAGAGGGTATTCACTGCTGTCCGGGAGGAGACGAACCCTTGCGTCCTTCGCCAGATGTGGCTGATGTTCGTCGCCTTCGGCTCTGGCGACGTCATCACTCTCCCTCCTACCGGGATCGACGCAGGCTTGGCAACCGAGTATGCCGAACACTGGGCCATCGCGTACCCTGAGGGGCTTCTACGGAAGCCAGTTCGGCGGCTCGAGGTCACCCGTGCGGAGACCGGGCATCAAGGGAGGAGGCGAGGCGCCGCCACACGGGGGAGAACGGAGGCGCGCCAAGCAGTGGGGCCGACGCGAGCAGGGACTTCGGCGGCGGGCGCATCGCAGGCTGCCGCCACGACCTCGGCGCCCAGAGAGGGGGCGCATGCGCCGGTCGGGGAGCGGCCCGGGAAGCAGGTGAGGCGTCTGCTCGAACCCTCCCACGATGCGGTCTTCCCGGCGCTGTGGTCAGCCTGGATGACCCTGCGGCAGTCACTGGGGACCGACGTCATCTGGCGAAAGATACTCAGAGAAGGAATCTATCTGCCAGAGGTCGGGCGCCTCCAGATCACCGATAGGGTGGACTTCAACCGGCAATATGCATATCTGACGGCCATGGACGAGTACGCGCGCCAACGTGGTCAGCGTGCGGAGCCATCCCTTCTGGTGAAGGTGATGCTCGGTCTCGAGCCCGCTCCAGAACAGATGCCGCCGGGAGAAGATGACAGTAGCGACTCCGAGGAGGAGGAGGAGACGGGGGAGGATGAAGGCTCCGAGGGAAGGTCCCATCGGGGGAGCCCACGGGAGAGTGGCGAGGTTGCCGGCTCTGACAACGTTGATGTCACTGAGCTCCTCGAGGTCCGCTTCTATCCCTACTCAACTTGCTTCATCCATTCTCTTATGCAGCTTCTAACCCGTTTCTCCATCCTTCTCAGGAGCACACGGATGTCGGTCAGGCGTCCTCAACAGGAGTAGGAGAGGCGCCAGCAGGACAAGGCGGGGGCCAGGCACCCATTATCGAACTGTCAAGCGCTAAGGGGTCCCCTGCTGCAACTGTTCCTGCGGCGACCGGGGTAGCGGAAGATGACGCTCCGAACTCCCGTAAGTCTCCTTACTTTACTGCTGGTGCTTGCCATTGACGATCCGTGACTAACCATGGCATGCCCCGCGCAGTGATCTCAACATTGGAGGCTCGTCGGGTTGCCGAACCCGGGCCATCTACGAGTGGACCAGTGGTGGACATGCCGCCTGCTCCGGAACAGACCTTCCAAACCGAGCCGGCCCCACCAACTGCTGATCAAGGGGCTCCGGACATCGGCGGTGCTGACATCGGAGAGAGGTTGGGGGCTGACGAGGGTGTCAGCGCCGCTGGGGAGAGAGAAGAAGGTTGCCCGGATGTTGGGGAACCTATCCCTCGTGAGGACCTCCCAGGGGCGGACCCTGCAGCAGACCTGCTGGCTGCCTTCCCTGCTTACCGGCCTGCCGACCCCGAGGAGATGGATGACTCGGACGCGGAGGCGGTCGAGGATAGCCGGATAACGCGCCGTAGGGGGTGGAAGTGCATCCAGCGCTTCCTCAAGCGAGACCCGTCGGAGTGGCTGGGGCGCATGGGATCACTTCAAACCTGCCTGCGCTTCCTGTGTGCCGGGGGAGCTGATGCTCAACGCCTCCATCTAACGGTCCGTGATTTCATGGCCGAGAAGATGCGCGAGAGCCGCCGGCGTGCCGACGTCGCACAAAGTCGGGACATGTCGAAGAGCACGCAGGCGCTCATCGCGGCAGAGCAGGAAGTCCGGCGCCTCGAAGGGCAGGCGGCAGAGAAGGAGGCCTTCGTCGCAGCGTGTACTGAGCTTGTGGAGCAACTAGCAGCCCAGCTGGTTGACGCCCAAGTACAGCTGACGGAGGCGGGCCAACAGATGGTGACAATTCAAGTCGAGCGGGAGCGTGCACAGGCCAGAATCGACGAACTGCGCGCTGCGACTGCCGACGAAGAGAGAGCACGCAGAGAGCGAGAAGCAGCTCTGGAGGCCACCAGCCAAAGGGTAGCGGCATTAGAAAGGCTTATCCAGCACGCTGATCCCTAGGGGATTTGTTTTCTTTTCCATTCCCAGAACATTTGCTTCCGCTACTTAATATTTTGATCCACTTGTATGAATCGCCATATTTATCTGCGTCTTTTGGTTTAACATACTCAACCACAAATTGTCTCGCAGGAGCGTTGACCAAGCTTCAGGCATCCATAATCGGGCCTGGATTTCTGGAGAAAAGAGGGAGGTCATTCCTAAGAAAGGAGACCTCAGACCTAATCAATGTATCCCCCCAACTTGTTCCAACACACGAGCGGGACAACGCTAGGGGCGTTGAGATTTTATCTGAACATAGGGAAATGAGCAAGGGTGAATCGCGTGTCCCGAATTCAGAAATCCACAACGGTCGGCCTTCCAGGAAATGCCCAAGACGGTAGGCGGACAGTGGATCGACCATAACAACTGCAAGAGACAGACCGAAGGTCATTATTCATATTGCAGGAGGCGGACCACATGTCATCATGAATACCGCTTTGGGGTTCCTTCAGACACAAGGGTGGAAATCCCGATCAACAGGGCATGCGAAGCGTGGGGCGAAGTGACGATTTGTTCGGATAGAATCCAACGCTCTCAAAATTGCGCCACCGCGGGGAAAGCGTATTAGGCGGATGCACTAATCTGGCCGTGAATCACCCCAGTTCTCAGACAGAACCTCTTTGACGAGGAAACTGTCGCTTCCCATCATTGCGATGGGGCATCCCGAGCTGGGTCGGGGAGAATATCACAACTGCACCACTCTACCCGAAGTCAGGCCAGACGGCCGGCGGCGAGGAGGGGCGGGACTTAGCGATCCCTGAGGCTGGACCCGAGTTGGAATGCCCGGGCGTTCCTACGTACTCCATCAGGCTGGAGATCAAGCCACACGTAGTTCTGAGAGTGCAGTTTAACGTCATGCAGGACGTAGGACCCCATTTGGGGAGATCTTAGTTTAAGGTCGTAGAGCTCGGACCATGGGGCTAGATCTTAGTTTAAAGTCTTAGAGCTCGGACCATAAGGAGAGATCTTAGTTTAAGGTCTTAGAGCTCGGACCATAAGGGGGGATCTTAGTTTAAGGTCTTAGAGCTCGGACCATAAGGAGAGATCTTAGTTTAAGGTCTTAGAGCTCGGACCATAAGGGGGGATCTTAGTTTAAGGTCTTAGAGCTCGGACCATAAGGGGAGATCTTAGTTTAAGGTCTTAGAGCTCGGACCATAAGGGGAGATCTTAGTTTAAGGTCTTAGAGCTCGGACCATAAGGGGAGATCTTAGTTTAAGGTCTTAGAGCTCGGACCATAAGGGGGGATCTTAGTTTAAGGTCTTAGAGCTCGGACCATAAGGACTCAAAGCACGCCACATCGTGGTCATATCCCCTGGATATGGGAAGATGCACTGAGGGATAGTGTCAAGAGTGTCGAGGTTTCGCCTAGTCAGAATGGGAGGTGGAAAATGTGAATCATGCGGCCATTCACTCAAGGACTGGGGGCACCGGTGTAACGATATGGGAGTACTGCCGACCGTGGCGGAAAAGCAGCATCAATATCGCACTAACCGTTGGTGGAATGAGGAAGCAAACGAGCATCGACCGCTCAATCGCAGGATTCATATCGATTTGCTGCCCGAGGCCATTGGGGGTACCGGCCCGAGTCGGTGGGAGAGCACTGAGGCATTGTGTCCGAACCGTTCACGGGGGCTCCACCCAGGGCGTAGACGATGGGTCCGAATGAAAGGGAGCACGAAGCCTGAAAAGTGGAGGAAACCTGACCAAGCGGATCCTGACCCTCCTGGAAATAAACCAGAGTACTCTTGACACCGGTGGACCACAGCAAGGGGTCGGGGAACACGCCTTGAGGGTGACCTGAAGGCGGCGGATTCCCCAGAGAAGGGGGAATCTCTAAGAGGTGGGGGGGCTGGACCCGAAGTTTCAAACATCCGGGCGTTCCTACGTATCCCATAAGGATGGGAATCAAGCCGCACGTAGTTCTTGAAGCGCGGTGCAACACAATCGGGCACCAGCGCGGGGAAGAGTGCGGGTCTGACCCTCGCACACAAAAGGAGCGGCATTTGATATTTCTTGTTTGTCCTTAAAGATGAATGGTTTTTCTTTGTGCGGCGACATGCCCGTGATTGAGAAATCTCTGGCGTCGCCACAATAATCAAGCCATGGAAGGCATTGATGAATGGCGTGGTCATTAACCAGCGCCCAACATGAGTGTCCCCTGAGGAGGACATCACGATGCAGTGCCGTTTCTCGTCGGGCGGCCAAGACGATCACAGTTTACGGTCGTGTGGTAGGACCAGACAACACAGTTTAAGGTCGTGTGGTTCGGACCATGGAGGAATCCGCTTATTGCGGTACGGCGGACACGGAGAAGGTGGGAACATACCCAGCCCTGCGGTCACGCACGATTCCAGGAGAAGAGTCTTGGGATAGGGGTCTGCATATGTCCATCACCCGAGGGGCAGAGATGCTAGCCTCCAGATATACTGGGCCCAGAACGCAATTGTTCGGGCGACTCCCTCCTCCTTATGGGGACGAGGGTCCAGCTACGCATGGCCCTTAGGGAGGATATCTGCATATATCCTTGGTGCTCAGATCATGGGAGCCTCGAACGACATCATTACCCTGGTTGGTCTGCCTAACGTGTAGAGGCGTACCGGAGGTCAGTATGAAGAGAGTGTCAAGATTCCACTAAAACGCACAAAGGCGGAGTGTGATGAGGACTGCGCAACCAATGTTCAGAGCCTGAGAGAGCTGACATGGCGATCAAGGACGTTGCTGACGCATTCGCAACACAACATCCGATCGCGTCAGCCTAAGACGGGGCAAGCAAACGAGCATCAACCGCTCAATCGCAGGATTCATATCGATTTGCGGCCCAAGACCCACCGGTAAATCGACCCGGAGCGGTGGGAGAGCACTGAGGCATCGTACCCAAACCGCTAACGAGGATCCCTTTGAGTGAAGGCTCGAACAAGAGGAAGCGCGGGGCCTGACAAGCAACACAGGACTTGTCGGGATTGAATCTGACACTACGAGTCATAGACCGAAGCACCCAAAACATGTTAACAGATCTCCGGAAAGGGTCGGAGGACTCACCCTGAGAGCAACCGAAGGGGGGCAGGTCCCCGTGATCAACCAAGAGACGGGGCTGGACCTGAGACACAAGCGTCCAGGCGGTCCTACGTATCCCATAAGGATGGGAATCAAGCCATACGTAGTTCTGGAAAGGCAGTTTAACGTCATGCAGGACGATGAGGGGTGTGAGGTAGTCCCACACACGGGGGAGGCGTACGGCGCGGCCAGTAGACCGACGTGAATGAGGACATAATCCCCCGCTCACGCGATACGCCTCGCACAAAAAGGAGGGGAACTGGGGCCAGATGCCCAACGCGGGATAGAGATTCCCGGGAAATGGGGCTGGGCCTGAAATATGAATGTCCAGGCGGTCCTACGTATCCCATAAGGATGGGAATCAAGCCATACGTAGTTCTTGAAGTGCAGTTTAACGTCATGCAGGACGATGAGGAAAAAAGAAGGGGGGAGCAGAAGGCATCCCCAAACGTGGGGGGGCGTACAGCGTGACGAGCAAACCGACGTGAATGAGGGCATAGCCCCGCACTCACACCATACGCCGCACACCCGGGGGCAACTGGGCCAAGGGCCCGAGATGGGATGGAAATTCCCGAAGGATGGGGCTGGGCCTGAAACACGAGGGTTCAGGCGGTCCTACGTATCCCATAAGGATGGGAATCAAGCCGCACGTAGTTCTTGAGTGGCAGTTTTACGTCATGCAGGACGAATGCTGAACAGTTTAACGTCTTGTAGCTCGGACGTAGTGCAGTTTAGCGTCATGCGGGACGAAGCACTTGGCAGTTTAACGTCTTGCAGCGCGGACGAATGCTGAACAGTTTTAACGTCTTGTAGCCTGGACGAATGCAGTTTAACGTCGTGCAGGACGTGGTGCAGTTTAGCGTCATGCAGGACGAAGTGCAGTTTAGCGTCATGCAGGACGAACGGACACTCAGGCAAAGTATTGCTTGAGGAACCTAGCGTTGGTGGGAGGAGTGACACGCTCACCATCCATAGTCGCTAGGGAGTACGCGCCATTGGGATAGACCTTGTGGACAACAAAAGGTCCCTCCCACTTGGGCTCCAACTTGGGCGGCTTCCTGCCGGGGATCATCGGTGCTCTTAGGGCTAGCACTAGATCACCCTGCAGGAAGGAGCGGAGGCGAACCTTCTTATTGAAATCTCGAGCCATTCTGCTTTGATGCCTCTCCAAGTTGTGCAAAGCGCGAAGTCTATTCTCATCCAGTGCTTCCAACTCGACTAGACGGGCTTCAGCAACTCTGTCCGGCGCTTGCTGGTCGTAGACCGCAGTGCGCAAGGACGGTAACTGGATCTCGATGGGCAGGACGGCCTCAGCTCCATACACCAGGGAATAAGGGGTCATCTGGGTGGAATTGCGAGTCGTCGTCCGATAAGCCCAGAGGGCGTTGGGGAGCTTGTCCGGCCAACTCTTCTTGTTCTGACCAACCATCTTTTGCAGAATGTTAGAGAGGGTTTTGTTAAACGCCTCGATCTGTCCATTCGCCTGCGCATGATAGCGAGATGTATGGTTCGAGCGGATGTTATACTTGGCGTACAACTTCTTCAACTCGGCTGCTCGGAAATTGGTTCCGTTATCCGTGAGGATAGCGTGAGGCACTCCAAATCGATAGATGATGTTGGAGGTCACGAAGTCAGCGATCGAACAGGATTTGACCTCTCTGAGCGGAATCGCTTCTGCCCATTTGGAGAAGAAGTCCGTGGCGGTCAGAATGAACCGGCACTGGCGAGCTGTCGCCGGCGGGTAAGGTCCCACAACGTCCAGTCCCCAGACTGCAAAGGGCCAGGAATACCTTGTGGTATGGAGAGGCTCCGGCGGCCGATGCACAAAGTTCGCATGAACCTGGCACGCATGGCACCTCCTGGCGTACTCGATGCAGTCATGGATCATAGAGGGCCAGAAGTATCCCAACCTCCGAATCTGGTGGGACAGCTTCGGCCCAGTCTGGTGGGCGCCACATGAACCAGCATGAACCTCTTGCATGACTCGTGGGATCTCGACTCCCTGAAGGCAACAGAGGAGAACACCATCAAACCCGCGCTTGTAGAGGATCTGCTCCAGACCGGGACTGCTCTGGAGGACAAACTGCGATGCGCGGCGTCGAACTCGCTCGCGCTCGGCCCGATCTGACGGAAGAATGCCATGTTGGAGGTACTCAACCAAAGGCGCCCTCCAATCACGGGCTGATTCGACTGCTATATCTGGGGTACTCGGGGCTCCGGGCATAGGGGCAACCGTGGTGAGGTTACTTACCAACGGGCCGCGATCTTCTTCCGGGATAACGGGAGCGATGAGCCTGCGGCGCGTCACGCGGACAATCAGGTTGTCCTGTTCAGGTTCCGCAAGTGACGCAGCCAGGCTGGCCAAAGCATCTGCTCGACCGTTCTGCGACCGGGGAACATGGACAATTTCCGGCCGAGAAGGGAACCGGGCCATCAGAAGAAGGGTGCACTCCAACAATGGCACAAGTTCCGGCTTCCTGACAACATAGTCGCCATTGATCTGCTTAACGACCAGCTCGGAGTCCCCTTTCACACACAGATGGGGCACGTCGATCTCGAGAGCTAACTCGAGGCCGGTGATGAGGGCATGGTATTCCGCCTCATTGTTGGTACAGCCCTCTGACAACAGGAAAGAGTATGGCAGCACGGCTCGCTCCGGGGTAATGAAGACGATGCCCAAGCCCACTCTATTGAGCTTAGGATTATCGAGTCTTCTACCGGTGGGGCTCCGGGAGGCACCGTCAAAGTGCATCTGCCAGCATGGATCGGCTCGATCAACCGAGAGAATGGTCTCATCAGGAAAGCCTAGATCCAGCGGCTGATCTGCGGAGGTCGGGTGAGCGGCCAGAAAGTCTGCCAACGCTTGCCCTTTGATGGCCTTCTGAGACACATACCTGATGTCGAACTGCTGGAGAATCACAGCCCACCGCGCTAGACGGCCAGTCAACATAGGTCGGCTCAGGATATATTTCAACGGGTCTACCCGAGAAACCAACTGTACCTCATGGTGCTGCAAGTAGTGCCGTAATTTCTGTACGGCAAATACGAGCGCCAGGCAGCTCTTCTCGATGGGGGAATACCTAACCTCCGCATCGAGGAGCATGCGACTGAGGTAATAGAGGCTATTCTCTGTTCCCTCGTTGTTCTTCTGGGCGAGAAGGGCACCCAGGGACCGTTCCAGGGCGGTCACATAAAGGACCAGCGGCTTTCCGGATACGGGCGGCATCAGGACCGGAGGTTGAAGCAGGTACTGCTTGATTTCCTCGAAAGCGGTCTGACACTCTTTATCCCATACATAGGTGGCACCTTTCTTCATAAGCCGAGAAAAGGGCTTACACTTGCCGGCCAGATTCGCGATGAATCGGCGTATATAGGCTAAGTGGCCTTGGAACCCTTGCAGTTCCCGGACGGTACCCGGGGGAGGCATCTGGCTAATCGCCCTGATTTTCTCTGGGTCGATCTCAATACCCCGGTATCTTACCACAAATCCAAGGAACTTTCCGGAGGTGACCCCAAAGGCACACTTCAACGGGTTCATCTTCAGGCAGCGAGACCGGAGGAAGCTGAACACTTTCTCAAGATCTTTGAGATGGTCCTGACGCTGGCGCGATTTGACAACCAAGTCGTCGACGTAGCATTCCACCAGTGTGCCGAGGATTGGCTTGAATATGCGGTGCATCGCCCGTTGATAGGTGGCACCTGCATTCTTCAGGCCGAAGGGCATGACCCGGTAGCAAAAGGTACCTTGGGGGGCCCTGAAGGCAGTGAACTCCTCATCCTCAGGGGCCATCCGAATTTGGTTGTATCCGGAGTATCCATCCATGAAGGAGAGGTCTTGGAACCCTACCGTGGCATCAATCAACAGCTCTGTCACTGGAAGGGGAAAATCATCCTTCGGACAGTGGCGATTGAGATCGCGGAAGTCGATGCAGACTCTAATCTGCCCGTTCTTCTTCCTGACCGGCACAATGTTGGCCAGCCATTTGGGGTACTGAACTTCCCTTACGAAGTTGGCTTTGATAAGCTTGTCAACTTCGGCCTCAACCATGGCACCATGGGATGGGTGCATCTTCCTGGGAGGCTGCTTGAACCCGCGATGGTTTGCCGGGAGACCAAGGCGGTGGACGGCTACCTGAGGATCTAGCCCCGGTATCTCGTCATAGCCCCAAGCGAACACATCACGGTGCTGCCTGAGAAAGTCCACGTACTGCTGCCGCTCCTCAGAGGGCATGGCGGCACTAACCAACGTGGGTCTTGGATCGGCCTCGGTTCCAAGGTTCACCTGTATTAACTCATCGACCGTGGCGGGGACGCCCTCCTCAAAGGCTGGGGGTGCGTCTTCCATACCCTCTCCACTCGGGGAGGGATCATCCACGGGAGAGACTGCGTTGGAAACTGCATTGGGGCTACCAGGTCCTGCTGGGCCACTGGTGCTGGCGCGGGCGGTCGCGGCCGTCTCATCAGGAGACTCGCGGACCGTCAAGACCATGGCGACGTCCAACCGGTGAATCGGGAGGACGTAAGCGTCATCCAGACCTGCCCAGGGATCGCTCGCAACAGCGACGTGCTCAACCTCACCTGCCAGGATCTGCTTATCCTTGCTCTTGTAATAGTCCGCGTCCAGATAACGGGCTTCACATGAGGCAAAAGGAGAGGCATCTCCTTGAAGCACGCCTACTCGACCATTAAGGGAGTATTTGAGGCATTGGTGGTATGACGAGGGGACCGCCGCGTGAAGGTGAAGCCATGGCCTGCCCATCAATGCGTTATACGCAGTGTCCTGAGAGACTACCATGAATTCGGTGTTGGCAACCAAGTCACCGAACTGGGTCTTCAAACGTATCTTGCCGACCGGGGTTTGCTCGGTGCGGTCGTACCCCTGGATCCTGAGGTCGGAGGGAATCAAGTCATCCTCAGACAACCCCAATCTCCGGAGCGTCCGAGTTGGAATCAGGTTAATCCCGGACCCCGTGTCGACAAGACAACGCCGGACTTCAAGGCCATTGAACTGGCCAGTGACATACAGCGGATGAATGTGTCCCTGTATAGGAGGGTCTTCATCCTTACCAGAGAACGAGATAACTGCCTGACATTCGGCGTCCTCGATCGTTTCGGCGTGAAAGGCCTCTGCAGCCGCAACCTCTGTCTCAAACTGGAGGGGGCTCTTCAGGGCTTCAGCGAGTGCCTCGCGCATCTCAGATGACATGCGCAGAGCCTCAAGGATGGAGAGCCTTGCTGGGATGTCGGCCAAGTGCTTCAGGACATCATACTTTTTGGCCAAGCGCGAGCTCCTGGTTGCAGGAGGTTGCTCTGCGGTTGGTGGCATGACGGGCCTTACCGGTTGGATCGGCGGCCGACTGGTACTTGGCGCATCTCGCTGTTCACTGGTCGCAGTCCGGGAGATGGTCACCGTACTGGAGTCAGGAGGCCGGGATGGACTTGTGGCAGGTCGGAGCTGGTCGCGACGCGGCTGAGGCGGTTCTGCCTGGTCCCACACCACAAACAGTGGCGGAGGCGAATCCGTCATCCCCGGATGGGGAGCCTGCGCACGTTGAGCTCGATCTTGAGCCTGCCGCCTAGTCTCAGTGGCGTGCACGGCCTGGCCGGAGGTACCGACGGCTGTGCCCCGGCGACTCCTGCTGCTGCGGTTCTTCCGACGGTGGCGACGACCGGGGACACTAGGGAGGTCCACCTGGTGTTCTTCAACGTCGGGAACTGAAAAGGGATTTACCAGCTTGACGGTGTTAACCGAAGCGTACCCAATACCGTCATCGGACGAATCATCCATCACCGGGCGGATCCGAGGAGGGACCCCCATCTCCGGGGGCATGAAATCGCCGAGAGTACGGGATAGTGGCGGGACTGGCGGGGCGCGCTCTTCCTTCTTGCGCTGCCGCCGTTTGCTCCTCTTGGAGGAGGCAGACCGGGACGACGATGCCGAAGCAGCACCCGCAGGTTCTGGGGGCTCAGGCTGATTCAAGCGCGCACGGATGATTCCCTGGGCGCGAATGGTCGTCTTGCGGGCCATCCAGTTATTGTACTTCTGGGATCCGCGGTCGGAGACCAGCTGCCATTCTTTCTCATCGCCACCATCGTCATCTGATCCCACGAACACGCCCGCTACCTGTGCTGGAGCTGGGCCCAACCTGATTACATTGTTGTTAATCTGGTCTTGGAGCCAGTCCTTAAACACATAGCACCGCTGGATGGTGTGCCCCAGGGACCGATGGTAGGGGCAGTAGCGGGGGTTATCTGTGAGATGTGCCTCCTCTGGCTTCCAACACTCAGGCAGTCGCACAATCCTCTGCTCCAGGGCGCTCCGGAAATAACCGGGGACCTGATCCTCATGGAATGAGTACGTCAGGTGTCGCGGGCCCCTGGGAGCGCAGTCTTGACGAGGGGCTGGAGGGGCCTGCCGAGGAGGTGGACCCTGATTATCTCGCCTGGGTCGCGGCGGTACATTACGCGGAGGGGCCGGCCGGTTCTGAGGCTGCCGTTGCTGGGCCGGGAACTGAGCCCGTGGAGGCGGATTCCTGTGAGGCTGCGGAGCTGGCCTCACCGGCAGCAGCTCCAACGGCCTGGGAGCCTCTATCTGGGCCACAGCAGCGGGCTCAGCCCTGCTGGCTCTCCTTGCAGGAATCATAGGAGGTAGCGGGTGTGCCTGGCTGGCCTGTTGCAGGGCTTCCTCAAGACGTTGAGCTTTGTCTGAGAAGTCCCTGAACCCTCCGGGGTAGTTCTGAGTAATCAGGGAAGGGACCAGCTCGGTCTTGACGTTCCCGACGCACATTGTCAGCAACTGCTCCCGAGTCAATGGCATGTCAAGGGAATACGTGAGACCCTTCCATCGGGCGACGAAGTCCGCGACTCGCTCATCAGGCCTCTGCTTGCACTTGAAGAGGTCTGCGATACTCGTCTTCCGGGTCGTGGAACTGAACTGGTAGAGGAACTGTCTACGGAGGTCCTCCCAGCTGGTTACCGACCCGACGGGGAGCTGGCTGTACCAGACAAATGCTGGCCCTTCCAGTGTCTGAACAAAGCAGCGAAGCTTAGCGGCCTCCTGCTGCGCCGGAGTCCCCAACATAGGCCCGCACCTCGAGTTGAAGTGGGCTAAATGCTGTGGCGGATCTCCAGTCCCGTTGAAGGGGGCGAAAGTGGGATTCCCGAATCCCGGAGGCGCCGGCATGTCATCCACCCATGCTGGGTAGGGCTTGCCGTCCGGTGGGATCGCCACCTGCCGAGTCTCCAAGGCTTTCAAGCGGGCAATGAGTGCCGCCATCGGATCGTCCGGACATGGGTTCCAGTCCTGGCGAGGATCTCTAACCACGAGCGCATTGCATGGCCCTTCAATCGGGTCGTCGACCGGGTCGTCGAACTCGGCAGCTCGTGGGATGGCGGGCGGAGCGGCCCTTGGGGCAGCGGGAGGAATCCGAGCGGGATCTCTCAGGTAGTCACGCCGCTCGGGAGGGTGTGGCGAAACATACCGCGCCCTCTTGCCGTAGGCAATGGCCTCTCTCCTGTCGGCGAACACGGCGTAATCACGGTTGCCCGGGAGAGTCTCGTCGAGGTGCGGTTGTTCCGGTCCCTGTTGTCCTGGCCTGGGATCACCGTAGTCAGGCCGCTGCTCCGCAGCGCGCTCGGCGAGGAGCTGGTCAACCAGCCTCTTCTGTTCGGAGAGCTGCTGACGTAGCATAGCCTTCTCGGGATCCTCCTCTGCCCTCCGCATGGAGGCAGATGGGTCGGCGGGCTTTACAGCCTCGCTGTGCTCTTTTCCTTTGCTGACGTTTCGGCTCAACGTCAGTGCTTCAGTGGGCGCGGGGAGCCCCAGGAGGTTCCTCTGATGACGAGTAACTCTCACCGATGGATCTGACGACGGCTTGTCTTCGGGGGGGAAGCCCCCGTCGAGAAGTTCCAAGTCGTTCCCCTCTCCCGACAGGTCAGCCATGTTGACCGTTCCTGTCCCTGGGGATATACCCTCAGGGCCACCCAGCGAATCGGGCTGTTGGCGGATCACACTGAAGCGTAGGGCAGCGTACTGCCCCCATCCACGGATATACACGTGGGGAGTGGCTTCCTCGATAACTTTGCGGAGTACTTGAAAACACTCAACGCATCGTTGTTGGAGGGCCTCGTGGTGCCCAAATGACCCGGGGTGCCGGACCGCGGGGAGCGTGGCCAGGTCAATTTGACGGCACTGCTCACCAATATCCTCCAGGTGTAGTTGACTCCCGGGGTATGGCATTTGTAGGCAGTGAAGACGGGAGTGAGTCTCCCGGAGAGTTCGGCGGAAGCATTCGAACTCACCCGGGGTGAGTGATTCGGGTGCATCAAAGCCCGGTCCTGCGACTGGCCAAAACTTCTCAGGGAAGTGGCCCTCTGCAAGGACGGTCCAGAAGCTCCACGACTCAAACTCGGGACCCAGATCTCCTCGGTCCTCTTCAATGGCTGGGAATGGACGGGGAACCAGCAGTGGTGCCGAGGCGGGCCGTCGGGCCGACGGGCTGGCCGGCGGCGAATACGGCGAGCAGGCCGATTGGCCTCCATATCCCGGGCCTCCCCCTGAGGGTGGCGGTGCCCCAGCTACCACATCACGATAGGACGGGCCGGCGAGCGAACATCCTGCCGTAGCATCGGTGCTCGCCGAGGGTGCACTAGATCGAGGTTCGACCGCCGGTCCCCAGATAAAGTCTCCGGCTTCTCCGATCGGGGCGGAAGGCACTTCCGGAGGGGCCGGTACCAACCGCAAGCTTGATCCTTGGGGGTCTACCAGGCCCTCGTTACTCCGGATATACCTTCGGAGAGAAGCGGGGATCACATCGATCTCGCTCTCGGGGAGCACGAGGCTGACGTGCCGCATTCCTACCCCTGCCCTTGACTGGCGGGGTTGGGGAAGGGGCTCTGTCGCCGAATCGTACTCTGCCTCTGAGTCAGAGAAGCACACCGGTCGGATCTCTGTCCGGAATTCCGTAACATTCTTCCCTCGGCGTCGACGCCTTGCCTTCCTGCCCCTGGGTGGTTCTTCGGGGCAGGGCTGATCTCTGTCCTGGCGTCCTCCGGCCGCACTGGTGCTGGGGCCAAGAGGACTGGGAACCAAGGTGCGAGGGGCACCGGGACAGATATCAAAGGGGACGCGGGGGGAGATGATTCCGGGCAGGCCTCCGGGCCGGGATCGGGAGGTGGGATGACCCATGCCTCTTGGATCAGCCACACGGAGTAGACCCTGTTGGTGAATAGCGCTACCGCGAGGTGGTCCGCGGTGGCTACTGCCTGTACCAGCAACCGGGAGAGTCAACCCAACCTGCCTTTGGGGCGGTCGGGGCCTCGATCCGGGTCGGGCATAGGAGTTCCCCCGCTCAGGATGCACAGAGGCCTGGCGACTGGAGCCAGCGGTGGCTCGGGCCAATGCGGCCGCTGTTGCTAGAGCCCCAAGGTGGGCATCCTCTTCCGCTCGTGCCCGACGTTGGCGTCGGGACAGACGAGTCGGAATGAGCGTCGCGGGCAGGTGGAGAGCCTGTTCCTCGACTTGAGGGGCCTGGCGGCGATGTCGCCGTGGCCTGGCGGGAGCCCTTATCGTGGATCCCTGGAGCGGACCTCGGATAGGGTGATCCCGGGCATCTCCCACCTCATCCGCATAAGGAAGGGAACTGTCAGAGCGCTCCGGGGATAAACTCCCGAAGCGATTGGACGTTGAGGTAGGCAGCGGTGCCTCCCCGCGCGGCCCTCGGGGGCGGCGGTGGTGGTGAGGCGCAGCCTCCTCGAGGTCTAGGCGAGCCATTTCCCTAGTGGGGATGACTCCCTCTTCCTCGTATCTCCGCACCAGGGTGTTGATCACCCTTCTCTGGATGACCTCCGAGGGGGAGAGAGGGCGTGGTCGTCCCGCAATTGCGGCTGCTGGGACGGCTGCGGAACGGGCGGGACCGTGCGGAGTAGCCGCGTCGGTGTTTCCCCTGTCCCTGCGCCAGTGGGCGGGTGGCGATCGGGCACTGGATCGGGCGACCTGATTTCTGAAAGCAGGGAGAAAGACCCATTAACACTGACAGGAAAAAGGAATCGACAACCAACCATTAGCGCCACGACGCCTTCCGTGGGGGGAACCCAGGCCCTCGACGTTGCGAGACGGAGTGCCCGATTTCACTTCCCCAGCCCCTGGCGGGTAAGACTGAATGCTTGGCCGGGCAACATGCCGGTCTTCCAACACCTCTGAAAGCCATCGGTCTTCGTATCGAGGAGAAGAGATTCACGTCGGGTTCACCATTTTTCTGTTTCGGTGCGGATGTGCGTCGGGTTACGCTGTTCCGCCAGGACGCGTTCGCGCGTGCACCCGTCAACCCGAGGGGATGGGCGCGCGGCTTGTGGTCCCGCAGTCCCGCTTTCCAAGGGCGGGCGGCATCCGTCCCTTATTCAGGGGCGTCTGCTCCTTGATCGAAACCGGGATGATGGGATGTCGGCTCCTCCTTCCTTGGACGTCTCCTCGGAACTTGTCGCCTAATCCGGGTCTCCCTCATAGACTTAAGAATGTTCGTGAATCTCGTTCCCGGCGCCATATCTTCATGGACACCGGTTAATTACGCTGCTTCCGCCCGGACGTTCCAAGGAGTCTGGGCGGGGCAGCAACCTGCGGTGAGAAGGCCGGGTGGCTCTGGGTGCTGGGGGCGTGTCGTAACACTGCGGCTCTGCACATCTGTCTTCCGTCCCTAATAGGGCTTCTCGAAGGCATGATGGCCTGAGGCATCCCGTACTAGGTGCGGGGAACTGTGTCACCTGAGGTTTTCCTCAGCTTCCCGTGTTTAACACGGGGTATGCCGCGAGTTTAACGTCCAGCGGGGACGGCATCGGACCGATCAACACGAAAAGTGGATCAGATGACAGAACCCCTTGCGGGGAACCTCCGACGCTGGGGCCAGCACATGGGCGGCTTCCCAAGTAACGTGGAGTGGAGTGAAGTGGCATGACCCCACCGGGATGTGGCGGCCCGGGTAAGGATCAGGATGGATGATGAAGTGAAGAGCTTGGACCCCAGAGGGGCTTCCTACGTACCGCGCGTTAACACGGATCAAAGTCAACGTAGTTCGGGCATACAGTTTAACGTCATGCTGGACGTCGGCAAGCCGACTCACGAAGAGGTCGAGGCCGCCGGGCGGAGGATTGAACCGAACCACCTCGCACGGAGGGGGATGGAACGGCCGGGTGGATCACAGTTTCACGTCATGCTGGACGATAAAAGGGGAAATGGAAAAGGGGGGCTGTGGGGAGGCACCGTGGAGATACACACGGGCAGTCTCCCACAGGGGCGGATTCATAGGTGAATCAACGCAAGAGTGAACCCTGGAGGGGTCCACTGATGGACGAACCGACGTAAATACGACCGGGACGACCAGGTGGTGGGCTTGGACCTCAGGGAGGCTTCCTACGTACCCTGTATAGAAGACAGGGATCAAAGTCCACGTAGTTCATTCTGTCAGGACTTACGCACTTGGGGCAGCCCGGATGCTGCAAAACTCAGTTGGAAGGGACTTGGACCGAAAGCAGAAGACACCTCGATCCCAGTCAGACCCTCTACTGGCTTCGGCAGTGGGGAGGCGCAATGGAGATACACATGTCCAGCCTCCCACGAGAAACTAGGGGTTTGTAATACCCTGCCCCCGTAGGGAAAAGCCACTCCCATTAAATCGTCCCTAAAGAGGGGCAATCCCGACATCCCTGCAGGGACGAGCGGGTGGGGGCCACATCCAAACCGGGGGGACCCTGCGTGCGGAGCACGGGATCAGGTTGCGGACGGTTTAGCGTCTTTCCAGACGAAGTACAGTTTAACGTCATGTGTTGAGGACGAAGCGGACGGTTTAACGTCTTGCCGGACGAAGTACAGTTTAACGTCATGTGTTGAGGACGAAGCGGACGGTTTAACGTCTTGCCGGACGAAGTACAGTTTAACGTCATGTGTTGAGGACGAAGCACTTGGCAGTTTAACGTCTTGCAGCGCGGACGATGGGGGCTAGGCAGTTTAACGTCGTGCAGCTTGGACGGATGTGCAGTTTAACGTCATGCTGGACGAATATGCAGTTTAACGTCATGCTGGACGTATGCGCAGTTTAACGTCATGCGGGACGAATGCGCAGTTTAACGTCATGCGGGACGAATGTGCAGTTTAACGTCATGCTGGGCATAGGTTGCCGGACGATGGGTGCATGTCACTTCGCACGAACCTGGAGGGCCGCACGGGAAGACAACGCACGGTGCGGGCACCCGGGATGAGAATCATCGGGTGCCACACAGGCGGGTACCCTTAGGAGGTCAACGGGGACGACCCTGGCAGATTGCGCGCAAAAAGGAAGCTTTGCGCGCAATACTGCGGGCCGGCGCGCAATCGGGGCGGCTGGCGCGCAATTGGGCCAGCGCCTTGCGCGCGGATGCTTGAGATTGCTCACACCGGGCTTCGGATAGCGCGCGGGGGCAACGGCTCATTCTTTAACGAATGGCCACTTGAAAGAAGGGGGGGGGGTGCGCGCAATCAGGCCGGATTGCGCGCACCCCGGGGGCAATTGCGCGCAAGCGGGTTCTTTTGCGCGCAAAGGCCTTAGGGTGAGTTTTTATTCAAATGAAAGGAGCCAGCGGGGATTGCGCGCGAAGGCGGACCCCGAGGCTTTCTTGCGCGAAAGAAAGGAGGTTACCTGAAGTTCGTCATTGCGCGCGGAAGGGGTTGAATTGCGCGCACGAGAGACGTTTCGACTTCCAGCAACCTTTGAAACGTTGGGGGTCGCCTTATATTTATAGGCAACCCCGGGCGCGGAATCCAGGGTGCGAGCGCGAAATTCTCCTCGCGGGCGCGGAATCGGGCGCGGCGCGCAAGGTAGTTGCGCGGACCCGCGGCGCGCAAAATTGCGCGCCGGACCGGCGCATTGCGCGCATCCCGGGAGATTTGCGCGCGGAACATCACCTTTGCGCGCGGGCCTCTGAAATTCCGCGCAAGGCCTCCGGGCCCTCCGAAACATCCTTCCGACTCCAAATATGACCTTGCTTTCCGCATCCGGAGCTTCGTTTGGGAACAACGGACTTTTCCGGCGTCTACAACGGCATGAATGGATTTTTAAAACATTATTTCCAAGAAGCTTCCTTTACAAGTTTTCAAGTTTATTTTTAATCAACTTCTTTTATTTTAAAGTTGTATGACATGTTATGAAAGGAAAAATGTTTTTGAAGAAGAAAGGATATTTTCCTCAAGAATGGAGTTCAAGTGTTTTATCAAAATTATTTTCCATCTAAGATAATAAAGGGTTCTGTTCTTATCCCTATTATTACATTGATTTGATCATGTTGTGATGGAATTATTTTTTATGAATTCCTTTATCTTATATGAATTGATTTATGATGTCATGATGTTTCAAGAATCCCATTTTTGTTACATGTGTTATGCGATGATGTATGTTTTATGATTATGTGGCACACATAATAAAGGATTCATTATAAGATGGGTGAGACCTATATCTCCCTCCAATGCATTGGGTAAAGATTTTATATCTCATGAGATAGACAGGGCTGGAACGGTAGGTTATACCGGTTCAGTGAAACAGGACTGAAACGAGGGTTACTCGATTCAGAAAGGGACTTTGTCCACTAAGATAGTCTTGGCAATAAGTCTTGACTAACAAGAAATGATTCTCTATGATTATGTGTGAATGCCACAAAGTTTCATGTTTTAAGTTATGATTATTGTGATTACATTTCACTACCATGATTTACCCCATGTTATGAAATTATGATCTCTTTTGCAGGTTAAGATTTCCAAAAGTTATGTGCTTATGTATATGATGTGATTGATATTTCTTTTGTTTACCCTTACTGAGCATTTGAGCTCACCCTTTTTATGTTTTCTTTTCCCCAGGATATAAAGAAAGGTTTTAGGTAAAAAAAAAGGAAGATCTTTATGGGAGATGTTGAAGATCTTTCACCACGATTAGAAGATTTTATTCCGAGTTTCCAAAGACACTAAACTATTACGATCCTTGTGTGTGTGTTTTTGTTATGTACTAAGTATTCCGCAAAAGTAATGTAATGTCCATGTACGTTAAGCTACGGGTCTCTACAGGTTGCTTCAACATCTCCCCTAGGTAAGCAGCCTCCCAACTGATGGCGTACTCCTTCACCAATCCGAAAGCGGCGGTGGATGGAGGCAATGAAATCCGCATCTTCCCATCTTCCCGTGTGAACATGAGCCACAACTGCCTCATCACACACGGGTGATCCTCATGACGCACCTCCCAGTAGACCTGCGGGGTCAGCCGCTGGAGGCACCAGAACTACCTCGCAAACCGATGTGGGGTGTACGGTTCACAGAGTGTCTCACGATCTATCCGTGCCACCAAAACTCCACCTCAAAAGGCTAGGAGGTAAGCCCGATGTTCTTCTGTTCCCCGCCCTTCATCAATAAGTATCCCCGTCGGCAAGGGGAAATGGTGGAAATTAAACTCGTCCGCCCTCCACACCCGATTCAATACCATCGGAATGGCCAGTTTGAATGGGAAGATCCCGACCGCATTCAGGATGGAGGGGCGGAAGTTCGATCCCGACGGCGAAATGAGGTTTGGATACTCGTAAATCCCCCTGATATGCACTGCGATCCACCCATACAGGAGGTGGAAGGGCCCGCATATCCTTGGTGGCTTCTTGCCCTCGCTAATATGCCACAGCATTCTGTACAATTTGGTGAGCATCGGAATCCCCAGATTGATCCGTTGCCCCATGGCCAACATCGACGCCATGATAAACGAGCTGGGCCGTACCCCCATGATTTTATCTCTCACCGGTAGGATCCAGCCACAGATGAGAGCCGTGATGAACGCCGCCAGCCTAACTATCAGCTGTTGTTCAGTGCTGACACTGAAACCCCAAGTCTTCCATTGGCTGTCCTCCAAGACCCGCAAATACGAGTGCCCCTTGCCCCGTTGGGCCGCCCTCGGACAAGTTTGAGGCCTCGGAGGGAACTCTCGATTCTCTGGGAAATTCAAGAAGCATTTGAACCATCTCCTAAAATGGACATCCCTCACTGCCTCCTTGTCCTCTCCAAGGATGAGTGCCATCAGCGCTGACGCCAGTCGCGGCATTTGCTCCATATCCTCCCACGCGCTGATGATGGGGAGGAATTCGTCATACATGGCCCCTAAGATCGGAACCCCAGAAATCTGGTGGACATCCCACAGGCTGATGCCCACCTCCCCGTGATGCAGGTGAAAAGTGTTGGTCCTAGACGACCATCTGCTCAGCAATTCCGGCATCAGTTGCTTGGGTTGGTAAATGTGGAATTGGGAGGCCCACGCCGCCTCATACAACCCCAATCTCCTCAGCTCGGCCCCGAACTCCTCGCATGAGGTGCCTACCCAGTAGGCCCAGGACCAATCATCAGTAAAGTTGCCACCCTAGCACAGGTCCCACTCATCGGACCATCCCTTCTTCGAATCCTTCAAGGCCGCCTTCAGCATGGTATGGTAGAGAGGAGGGGAAGTCTCCGGTTGCAATGGCCTCCCATCAATATCGTTCACATGGTTGTAGAGACAGTCAGCGGTGACGGGTGTGAAGTCCTCCCGCACATGACCATCGGCCACCCTGAACCATTGGTGCTGGCACGGTGTGCTCCTGAACCAGCAAGCTGGTTCATCCCTACTCACCTCAGGGATAAAGACGTCATCCCTCAGCCCGAAGCCGTACAATGGCAGTTTCTTGAATTGCGGATAATCCTTCTGACCCTCCGATAGCAGATCTGTCAAAGAAGTGTGGTCCGAGTGGCTTTGGACCATCTCCCCCAGGCCTGGACAGTTGGCCATCTCATCCCGACGAGCATCATTTACAAGCACCCCCAATACAGCCTCTTGATGGGCCATTTTAACTCTGGCCATCAGAAGAATTTTTTTAGCTGGATTGCAAAGCTCGACCGCGAAGCTGAATCGTGAAGCCGAATCACGAAGATCAGTCGCGAGACCAAGCCGCGAAGTCTGGCCAAGGCCGATAAGTAGAGGTTTGCTTGACGCGGACGCGGAGCCGGAGACCCGCGGTTCGCTGCGAAGCTCGATTCGCGGAGGGCTGTCATGGAGTACGCGGAGCTTCACGAAGTCGAGAGCACAAAAAGACAAGGAAGGCACGTAAAGACAAAAGAGGTCGACCCCCTATTTATAGGCGGCGACCCCGAAGCATCGCGGCGCGCCTCACCCGCACGGAGCATCACGGAGCGCCAGGATCGGTGGCCCCGGTGAGCACCGTGGGGCCCCTTCGCGTAGCGGCATCGCGAACCACCGACAATTTTGGAAATTTTCCCTCAAACTTCGACCCTTCGCCCTCCGTGGCTCCAAGTCTGAGGGGGGCATTTGTTGGCGCCAAAATATGGCCCGAAAAAAAGGAACAAAAAGGACGGCTGACACGCTGCCTCGCGAAGCACCGACGCGAAGCACCCACGCGAAGCCCCGCCGCGAAGCGCCCTGACCATCACGGACTCACGAAGCTCCCGAGGCAGTAATTCTCCACAAACGCATTTGACGTTCGCAAGCCGCCGCGAAACTCCAGAGGCGGTAATTCTCCGCGAACGCATTTGACGTTCGCGAGCCGCCGCGAAACTCCAGAGGCGGTGCCCTCCGCGGACGACGTTGACGTTCGCGAGCACGCCGCGAAGCACCAGAGGCGGCACGCGAGTTCTGCTTCACGGCGCCCCTTCCCTATAAATACTGGACTCCCCCTAAGTCCTGGGGATGGACAATCCGACCTTTCGGCTTCTCCTCTCCCGAATCACGAAGCACTCTTTGCCCCGGGAATCATGAGCTCCACGAGGTATTTCTACTTCGCGAGACGCCTCTGCTTTGTCTCGTTTTGAGCCCCTCTTCCGAGAGGGATGCCCTTCACAAAGCTCAAGGGCATTCGCAAATGAAGGGGATTCCCAAGGGAACCCGGGCAACCACAGAGCACTTCTGCTTCGCGAAACACCCGTCAAGCACGACGTTAAACTGCATTCTAGTCCATTGGTAAGCTGTTGCGACCCATACTAGAGAACTACAAGGAATTTGATCCATGCCAAGGCATGGTACGTAGGAAGCCTCACCGAGGTTCAAGCCCACCCGTCATCTATTCACGTCGGGTCCCATTCCCATCCAACACGACGTTAAACTGTATTCTGGTCCAGTGGTAAGCCGTTGCAACCCATCCTAGCAAACTACGAGGACTTTGATCCATGCCAAGGCAAGGTAATTAGGAAGCCTCCCCGAGGTTCAAGACCACCCGTCATCTATTCACGTCGGGTCCCATTCTCGTCCAGCACGACATTAAACTGCATTCTGGTCCAGTGGTAAGCCGTTACGAATCATTCCCCGTGAACTATGAGGACTTTGATCCATGTCAAGGAAGGGTACGTAGGAAGCCTCCCTGAGGTTAAAGCCACATCGCTCGGTCGTTCATTCACGTCGAGTTTCTCCCTCGTCCAGCATGACGTTAAACTGTATGCCCTTCCCTTTGTCCTGCATGACATTAAACTGCATACCCCATTCCCACCTGAACTATGAGGTCTTTGATCCATGTCAAGGCATGGTACGTAGGAAGCCTTCTAGAGGTTCAAGCCCACCACTCATTGGACCAAGGTCCACTTTCACGTCGGTTCGCCGACAAAGCCCCACATGAACTACGAGGTCTTTGATCCATGTCAAGGCGTGGTACGTTGGAAGCCTCCATGAGGTTCAAGTCCACCCACCATCCAGTCATTCCGACCTCATTCACGTCGGTTCACCCCTGTCCCGCATGACGTTAAACTGCATTCCCCAATCCAAACTACGAGGACTTTGATCCATGTCAAGGAATGGTACGTAGGAAACCTTCCCAAGGTTCAAGCCCATCTCCCATCGGACCAAGGTCCCTCATTTATGTCAGTTCTCCGACACCCACCGACCGTCGTTTATTCACGCCAGGGTTCACTATCGTCCCGCATGACGTTAAACTGTATTCCATCAACTTTGAACTACGAGGACTTTGATCCATGTCAAGGCATGGTACGTAGGAAACCTTCCCAAGGTTCAAGCCCACCACCAGTGGACCCACGGGTCTACTTTCACGTCGGTTCACCGATGAAACCCCCCGAACTACGAGGACTTTGATCTGTGCCAAGGCATGGTACCTAGGAATCCTCCCAGAGGTTCAAGCCCATCTCTCATCGGACCAAGGTCCACATTCACATCGGTACGCTGACGATACCCATCAGACCATGGTCCACCTTCACGTCGGTTCGCTGATGCATCGGACCAAGGTCCACCTTTACGTTGGTTCGCTGACGACATCCATCGGGCCAATGTCCACCTTCACGTCGGTTCACCAGCCCCATCCCAAACTACACAGACTTTGATTCCCTACCACAAGGATACGTAGGAAGCCTCTTCAAGGCTCAAGCCCAACTTCACTGTCGCCCCCTGCGATGGTCCCATTTCATTTCCCCTCCACTCCATTCATCCACCTATCATCCATCCTGATTCTCTCCTGGACTATCATATCTCGGTGAGACCATGTCGGTATGCTCTTCTTCACAGCCGCCCATGGGCTGGCCCTGGTATCGGCATCCCTTCAAGGGAAACCCCTCAATCCGATCTATTCTAGCTAATGCTCTGGTTGGGTTGATCCGTCTCCGCTGGACGTTAAACTCGCGGCGTACCCTGTGTTAAACACGGGAAGCTGAGGAAAACCTCAGATATGTGTCTATGACATATAATTCCACGTACTCGATGTGGGATGCCTCGGGCTTCCACACCCTCAAGAAGCCCTGTGACTAGTGATAACAGCCAGACACGCCAGGTTCCCCAGCATCCAGACACGCTACTGATGCCTCAACGTGACTACTCCCCCGATTGAAGGTTGCTGCCCTGACCGGACCCTTTGGAATGTCCCGATAGAAGCAGTGTAATTAACCGGCGTCCATGGAAACATGGCACTAGGAAGAGTTTCACGAAATACGTATGAAATCTATGAGGGAGACCCGAACTAGGTGACGAGTTATGAGGAGGAATCCACGGAAGGAAGAACCGACATCCCATCATCCCGTTTCGATCAAGGAGCATACGTACCTGAATAAGGAATGAATGCCTCCCGCCTTTGGAAAGCGGGAATGCAGGGCAACAAAGCTGCGCGTCCTCCTCCGCGGACGGACGGATGCGCGCGCGCCCTGGCCAAAGCGTCGGAAACAATTCTATCAATAATATAAATTATTTTCAGATTATATTCATTTTAAAAAATAGATTTTTCTAGTAGGTTAGGTGTTTGAAAATCTTATCATATTCTAATTATGTCATCAAACATCTGAATTTCCTCCCTATTGAAATAGGGAAGATCAAAATTATTTAAGGTGAAAGAAAATGTTATTTTATTAACTCAAGAATATTGAAATATATGATCTATTCACTAAATCTCATGGAACATATTCATCCATCGAAATTTATAATGGGTTTAGATGTTTTTTGAAATGGTATTACAAGAATGAGAGAGGAATGGTCTTTAAGTTTTCTTTATTTCATGTTGAGAATGTAGAAGTCAATAGGGAATGGAAATGCTTTTACACTTACATGAACATACTCTAGGACACCTACTAAATAGATAGTGGTCCTATTGCAAAGTTATATAACCACACGAGTGGTTTTATGTTCTCTGATATGTAGAGAAGAATAAACATAAAATATGAAAACATTAGTCAAAGAACCTAAGATACATAATTAATTGGAAAAATTAATATTACAATTTTTAAAAGGAACAAAAAAGTAACTAGATCATGGAATTTGTGGGGGAATTTGAGGGGTGATAAGAGAAAAAAACATTATTACCTAGTCATACCTCTTAATTTCCCTTCAGTATTATTTTACTGATATATATATCCTAAATAAAATTTACATACCTTTAAATCTATATAATATATTCAAGCATGGGGATAATGATTGTTTACATTCTTGAAAACATCCAACATCTCTTACAATAATGATCCCTCCTTGGGTTTTTCCTAGTTCTTGCATTATAACTAGAAATGAAGGTGGTTGTGGATTTTAAATGTATTTTCTTTTATATTTGGAAGGTTCATTCCAAGTATTATCCTTAGGATATTTTTCTATGGTAGGTTCTTTCTACTGGTATCTTCCAGTTTCAAGTCCCATGGATAATCCTTTTTTTAAAGTTCTTTTCAACTTCTCAATTTAGTGGAACTGATATTTACGTTGGTATTTGGAATTTTATGTATATGTATATTTAATTTACCTTGAATTACCATAATATTTATGGTTTTATTGATCTATAATTACCTTTTTAATTCTTTCAATTTTGACACTTAAGTGGTGAGGTTAGTTTGTTGATTATTTTGTTATTCTATTACTAGCATCGACTTTTCCTTGATGTAGGGTTCTTGTGATTTTCCTTATTGGTATCTTGTAGATGGTTAAAAAGGCTTATAAAATGATGGTCCTTGATCCTACTAGCTTCTGTATCCCAATTGGTGAGTAGTTAATTCTCCAAATCCTTGGATTCCACTTGGTTGGTTCTAGAGTTTCCTTTGGTACATGTCATAACAACCTTAATTTCCTTGAATCTGTGGGCATCCATCACTATAATGTTTTTCAGAATAAATTACTTGGAAATAACTTGGAGGTGTGGTGGCTGAGGGTTCTTAAACCTTATTCACAAATAATTATCTTATAATAGAAGTGTGAATTTGAGGTTTTACTTCATTTAATCATTTGGTTAAAGATCTCATTCCAAACTATTGGGAGTTTAGTGAGATCTTTTCAATGAGTTCCCTTACCTAAAATGGTTTATTTTCAAGGTTTTATCCTACAAATTAAGTATCAAGTAGGTTCCAAACATTTTTCATAAATACTTGGTTGGAAAAAACAATGATGTGATATTATTTATATTGTTGATGTGGGAAATATGTGGTTAGATTCTTAAACATCCCCCGAATATTTATATATTTTCTCCAGTCCACCATTTGATTCCATAAATCTCCTTATTAAACTAAATAATTCTCTAATCCCATAATAATTTATGGAGGAACATCTTATTTATCTCATTCTATGAGTTAACTTCTCTGGTATGAGATTATAGAGCCACTCCTTGACTACTCCTTTAAGTGAGAAGGGGAATGTATTTTGGCTAATTTGAGCCTCAGTGACTCCCCTGGTTCTAAATCCATTAAAAAATTCATTAAATGATTTTATGTTTATATTAGGGACTTATCTAGAGAGTCGATGAATCTTAGGTGGTAATCCAATCAATCAAATTTTGAGATCATAGTCTTGTTGATCATTTAAATGAAATTTTTGTTGTTAATATTGAAATAAGGTGCATACATTTTTCAAAAAGTCCTATTAACAAGACCGAGATTACTTTACATCTCCTCACTTCTAGTTTAATTTTTGGAGGAAGATGAAACTAAGTTGGGAGAATCAACCAATGGGATAATGAATAATTACCTTTAATCTTGATCAGTTTTTCTAAAACAATTAGTCTTGATATCACAGTTATTTCAACCTCTAGATAAAAACCAGTGAGGTGGGAAGAAATAGATTTGGTTATTGTAAAACAATTTTTTTGAACCATATTAAGATAGAACACTGTGTTCCTCCATAATGAAATCATGTTTACAAAGCTCCTATCCCTGGGTGATAAGGAAAACATTAGTTGAACCCAAGAATAATATAGTAAAAGTGGGACTTGGATTGTCTCCTGAGATGGAAGTGTTGTGTGAATGTTAAAAATTTATTGTGGATGGCTTCACTCTTTAATGAAACAAAAATTAATATAGGTTGGATGGAAATAAAGGTTGGAAGAAATGGTCAAGACTTGGATTATTCCCACATTCACATATTGAATCATTATTCAAAATGTCTATAATATCCCTCTTATGAATTGAATCCAACTGATAACTTGCATCAGGAAGCTTCAATGTAGAAATGGAATTACAGTAATTACTATATCCCCTATCATTTCATAGCATAGTATTTGAATATTTCCATTTACCATTTAATTACCCACACTATTTTCAATCACTTGCAGTGGAATTAATTCAAGTGGATTTTAGGTGAAATTTTTAAAATAATGAAAAGAAATTTAGAGCTAATCAGAAGATACCTCCATTGACAAAACCATTAACTTCAACATAGGATTTAGTAGAACATTAAAATATTAGAATTAAGGATGAACATGGAAATTATCCTTGGTCGAACCACTGGGGGATTAGTTTTCAATAACTTTATTATTACAAAAGGAAATGAAAATTACAAGTGTTGTCACCCCCTTTTCACTTAACTGTCCTCTTATATTTAAATAGTGTTGGGGTCCACTGTGTATGTTTGGGACACATACTAGTTAATTTAATTCCTAAATATATTTATGAGATGTTATTATTTAATAATTATAGGTGACATATGTATATAAAGTAGGGTTTGGATGAATTATCCAATGCTTTCAAACTCTTCCATGATCTAGACCAATCGTACCTTTTAAAGGTGTACTATTCTAGTGCTTAACATCATGGGAAAATGGTCATGGGATTTTAATAGTAGTCCTCATTTAATATAGTGTATTGGATAAATTATTTTAACAATGATACATCACTTTGGATATAATATTCATATGGATTCTCCCATTATTGGGCAGTGAAGTCCAACTATTTCATTGTCAGTGGTGTTATATCTTATTGGCAGATTGATTATTTTGACTCAACCCATTCTCAGAGCATGCACCCATCATTAGTTTTATTTAATTAAGGAGGGTAATTCTCAGTTCAACACTATTAATTTGTTCTCCTTATGTCATCATGGGTGCCTGGTATTTTTTTACAAGAATTTTATGTTTATAGGCTGCATTCTCCTTCCAGACAGAGTGGAATTCTTAGGTTCATTTTGATGTTGTACGGGTATGGAGGATCCGGATGTAGAACACATGGATGGACCTCACTCTAATTGGGTGTAGAGATAAAATGAGATAATATTACTCCTAGGGTTCTCTTGTAATATTATCTTTGCTCCACTGTCGACTTAGAAATAGGCATGCTAGAAAAAGGTGGTGTCGATAGAGAATGTGGTTCCCTGTTCTTCCTTCGGGTGGAGGTGTGTAAATGGGCATGAGAACTCCATATTTTTAGAGATTATAAAAACATATTTACCTCAAATAGAGTGAATATAATGGTTCATGTTCTTCAGGCGAGGAGAATAAGGTTCTATTGATGGCCTCAAGGAAGAAATAATCATGATTGTGTGGGTGAAGCTTGTAGTAAGCATGCTTATCATGAATGTCAAAGTTAGTATCCTAACTATAAGATGTATTCTGAAAAAGGGTTCATTGTAGGTATTCTTACCATGATATTTGTGGAATGATTAATCAAATTATTTACAATTTCATATATTCTTTCCTTTTTATATTTTCTTTAGCACACACGGTCAACTATTGAAACTCATGGTATGTTTGTCTACAATGACAATAGGGTGCGATATGGTGGTCATGTGACAATGAGCAGTGGTCATGGTAAGCTTAAGGCATGATCACCATTCCTACCATGAGACAACATTTTTAAGTAGGTGAAAGCATATGATCAACACATGTGGTAATCCTAGCGACCAAGGATTTCATGGTCACTCATGGGCTTTTCAATTTTCCACCCTATAAATTTCAAATCCTTTCTTAGTGAAATATTAATATCCACCCTAAAAGAAATAACTGTTTTCAAAATTTAGATAAAAATATTTATATATCATAAAAACAATATTTAAATAAGCGTTCCAATTATGCTCTAACTTAAGAAAGTAAATATAAATAATTATTTAACTTGGAATTAAATTATAGTGACAAGTATTTTTAATGAATAACAAATGAAAATATTTTAATTCTTTGTTCACATCACCTCTCCGTGTAGTTAAATAATTCATTTATCATTACCAACTTTTATCTATGATTATTATGATTGGTTTAATGATTATATATAATACTTACAACATAATTTCACTTTATAAATTTTAATATAACAGCTACCATATTACTATCTAATCCATTTGAAATTATGATGTTGTTCGTGCGTATGTGTGGACCACCACCTTCACAAAGCGCTTTGATTCATTTTTCATTTTAATTTTACATGTATGGTAATAAGGATATAAATAATGAGTAGATATATTTTATATAACAAGATAATTATTTTTAGAGTTTAATTATTATTTACCTTTTTTGTTCTATCTACTAAAAAAATGAAAACAACATTAATGTGTATGTATGACCTACCATCTCCATGATTGGGGTAATTCATTATATATATATATATATATATTACATTATAGGTGACTATACATATGTATAAAATGAATAAATATTATATTTAAATCATGATTAATATTATAGAGAGGTTGGAACCAAGTTGAATGCTAAAGGATCAAAATCAATAAACTCAAATACTCAAGAAAATCTATAGCAAAATACCTTGAAATAACTATTTTTTAATGAGGAATTATTGATAAAATATGGTGTTAAAATTCTATTAAGAGATCATATATGGTATTATAATTATAAAAATGAATTTTTTATAGAATTAAAATAAATTTAAATTTATTATACATGAGTTTATAATGCTTTCAAAGAAAGGAAAACTCAAGGTAAGGGTTTTATTTCAGAATATCATCAATATTTAAGATTTTTTATGTTTATGTCTCCACTAGGGAATATTTATATTCCATTTACATGTTTAATAGATTTTTTTATTCTTATTTTATTTTTAAATTTATTTTTACCCATATTTTATTTTTTTTCAAAATGGTTTGAAAGGAATCTTCTTGCCATTTTCAAGATGAGCTATGTTGTGAATTTTCAGACAAAAATATGGAAGGAATGTTTTTATCTTATATAGAATGGTTGTATTTTATCAATATCATAACAATTTTTTTGAAACATACATTACAAGTTATCATTGTTATTTTTAAAGATTTTTTTATAATTTCATAACCTTTATAAAATGAAGTGATTTCAAAGTGGAAAGGTTATTTTCATCCAGAATTATTCCAAGTGACATTTCAAATAAATTTCCATATAATATGAACAACTTTGATGCAACTTATGTTTACTGGGAAATGATATAAGGAAATTATTTTTATTCATTCTCTGGATGGTTTCCTTTTATGATGAAAAGATGAAATGTTTATGAAACCCATTTCTTTTCTATGGGTTATTCTATGATGAAATGTTTATAAAACCCATTTATTTTTATGGGTTTTGATGTAATAATTTTTTATGTTATATTGAAACACATATGCCTGATTTTTATTATGTGATGGGTGGGACCTATATCTCCCCCCAATTAATTGGGTATAATTTTATATCATACGAGATAACTATGAGATAAAAGTTAATGTGCTTGATATAATATGGGATACAAGTTGATGAGATTGATCTATCGTGGGATGAATGTGATTATTCCTGATAATTTATGGTTTGAAGGTATTGGTTGTTAACCATGAAATTATGAAATGGTTTTTATAACTATGTTGGTTCCACACTTTTATTACATTATCTTGTGATCCATTATTTATTTATGATTATTTTTCCCTCATTTGATCCATGTATCTGGAAATGATAATTCTTTTCTTTCTATGAATCATGTCTATGATATATAGTAGATTGGATATGAGCATTATAATATATGTTTATGATTTGATATTAGTATATGTATCTTATGTTTTTATATGATCATTTATTGATATTTTTCATGTTTAAGATTATTGAGTATTTCACGTCACCCTTTTCTTATATTTTATTTCCCTAGGTTATGAAGAAGGGTTTTAATTATGAGATGTCTAATAAAGAATCTAGTTATGAAAATATAAGTGGGATATGATATATATATATATATTTTATGAACTAGTTATTTAGGTTTCCAAGTATTCACTATTACTAGACCCAAATGATTTTGGTTTGGATTGAGATGTTATGAATATTCCTCTATTAAGTTGTAATATTTATGTTTGAAAAGTATGGGTCACTATAATTAGTATTATAATAGGTTTTAGTTAACCTTTGAAAAATAGGATGAGAAACAATTAGTAGGAACCTTTGGGATAAGCTTAATTATCATATTAAATCTTAAAGTTCCAGTAATACTCATGGATGACCAAGGTTAAACCTAAGGTTTCAGTGATTTAAAATTTTTTTGGATTTAGGAATCCTATAAATTATTTTTTTTCTTGATTATATTGTTTTCCACTATGATTCTTATTTCTCAGAATTTTTTTTCGTTTCTGTCAATGGATGGAACCAAAATGAATTGTGTTAATTATGAATGTGATGGAAAATGCAATGATTTTATCGATGAGAAAATAATAATAATTTTGTATATGGAATAAAAAGTCATGTTTCTATGCTCAAAAAATATTCTCAAGATATGTATCATGATGAGATTCCAAATTATAATAGGAGGGAAGTATTTTTTGTTGATTCCTTTATGAGGTAACATTCAAATTCATTTAGTGTATCTACTTATCCACTAGTTGGTGAGTAGTGGTTCATCACTATTGAGAAAAATTTTTCAACTCTATAGTGATTAGAACATGAAAAGGTTATATTATTCATTTATTATTTGGACAGAGAAGAAGATAAATGTGGAACATTATTAACAATACAATAAAAGAGGAAGAAACTAAATAAATGCAATGGGTTGATTTTAGTAAGATATTTTTCATAATTTAATTTCCTTATATTCTATGTACAATGATTGAGAATTAATTCGTTGAGCATAATCAAAATGATGATGAGTCCATTGGAATTGATGAGGGAAACTTTACAAGACTTATAAGGTATTCTTATGTCATAATCATTAACAATAAAATAGAAATTGATATATTATTAGTTGTATTAATACCATGTATTTGAATGGAATTAGCTGTTAGATACTTTAGTATCTATGAAGATATCATTTAATGTGCTGTCAAGGTAGAAATAGAAATTGTATATTCCTACCATTCTCATGGTTTTTCTATAAAAAGGAAAATTGATTCTCATGCAATATTAAATAAATCACATGGTAGAATGAAATTACAGCCATCTAAAATCCATATTTGTAGGAAAATCCATAAATTTATTTTCATGAATGAAACTAGGAGGTTCTTTATATATGGAATGGGTGGTGATAAACCACATGATTTTCAAATGGAAATGAGTAGGGAAATAAATGCAATAGAATAAAATAGGTTCAAAATAATGCACCACCTATGATCTAATGATTCAAATTCAAGGAGTGTGGGAATTATAACAATTAGTGGATGAATTATTCTATATTTTATGATTATAAAAAAAAACCTTATAACCACTAAAAAATGGAAATCTCTTATGATCATGACTACCAAAGTGGGTTACCAGAATAAAATGGTGAAATGTACACTCATCATTCATTCTAGAATATATTATGTCTTATTTTATTTTATCTATACCCAATATTTTTTATATAAGAATATTTTGAAGGTAATTTAATTAATAGATAAATTATTATATATTGAGTTAGTAGGGAAAACACCTAATATTATTATGGCTGCATCACATGCTTGTAGTTCCCCTCTGATTAATATTTGTGGAAAAGTGATTCTTTAAAATATTGTGATTCTCCCTTTAGTCAAATTTAAGATGATTTTTGGAATTAATTGGATTCATTTATTTGGATATCATATTAATTTTTGAGGGAGAGAATTAATATTTTATATTCCAAATGGATCTAGGATCATTTATCGGTGTGAAGATGAATATGAATATATAATGGGAATTACTTCTATATTGTGGGTCTTAATTCCTATTCATGAAGGGTAGATATCTCATATGGGTGGGGAAAAAAACATTGAGGAAAAACTTATTGGTTTGGAGTTATTTTTATGTTTTTTTAATATTTTCTTATTCTTCAACCTAATAATGAAGTAAAGTTTTCAACAGAAGCCGTACATGGTTCTACACCAATTTCAAATACTCCTTACAGAATGACCCCAATTGAGTTGTAGGAGTTGAAGAAGAAACTACAGGAGAATCTTGATGAGGGATTAATATGTACAAGTACATCACCTTGAGGTGAACTGATTATTTTTTTAATATGAGATATATATCAATTTGACATTATATGAATCATTGAGAACATAATAGGATCACTATTAAGAAGAAGTATCATATACCCGATATTGATGTATTGTTTGATCAACTGTGTAGAGGTCAATAATCTTCCAAGATTGATCTTCATTTAGGATATCATCAATTAATCTTCAATAAGTATAATATGACTAAGAAATAATTCCATATATGGTTTAGACACAATGAATTTATAGTGATTCCATTTGGGATTACTAAATCCACCGTTATCTTCAATGATTTAATGAATAAAGTCTTTAGAGATTACCTCGATCGTTTTCTGAAACTCTTTATAAATGATGTTATTATTTAATCAAAGAGAAATGTATATCATGAAGATTAATGGATCACTGTGATAAATACTGTAAGGAAGAAGAAAATTTATGTGGAATTAACAAAGTATGAATTTTGGACTAGGAATGTTTGATTCTTTGGTCATATAATCTCAGGTGCGTGTACACCAGTATACCCTTCGAAGACATAAGTTATTGAACATTAGAATAGAATAACCAATTTTTCTAAGATCTATAGTTTTCTTTCTTTGGATGGATATTATCAACACTTTATGGAGAAATTTTTAGGGGCATCAAATCTAGTCACCATGTTAACTTGAAATAGATTCAAGTTTCATTAGATAGAGAAATATGAGGAATTTTTTCAAGAACTGAAGATATGGATAGTTTGTACACCTTTTCATAAACAACCCTACAATAGAGAATTGTTTATAATTTATAGTTATGAATCAAATAAGGGACTGAGATGAATCTTATTATAGAATAATATGGTTATATCTTATGCATCATGATAATTGAAGGTGCATGAGAAATATTACCCAACTCGTGATTTAGAGTTAACTGCAATAATTTTATATGAATTACATGTAGGAATTATATTTATGGTAAAAAGTGATACATAAATATAGATCATAAATGTATGAATTATACATTCATTTTGAAATAGATAAATACGTGCTAGAGAATATGGTTGGATTTAGTCAAATATTATGATTGTTCTGTAAATTACTACTATAGGAAAGTAAAGAAGGTAGAAGATGCTTTGATTCTATAGGAAAATTCTATATTATCTATGAAAAGGATCTAAAAAGATCAAATATTTATATATTTTTAATGGATAGAGATATAAATATTTATGTATAGGGAGAAATATGATCTGAATCAAATGAGTGATCAACCATCTATCCAAGTGATGATTGAAGAGGAAGAGAAGGAAGATGTGGAGCAGAAAAAGAAGGTGATAAATTCTTCTGAGTTCAACCTTTATTGTGATGTAATAATAAGGTTTACGAATCTTGTATGTGTCCCTTCGATACCAAATTTGAAGAAGGATCTGATGGATAAAGATCATAGTTATTCATTTTCTATTCACCCTGAATATATGAAGATGTACAAGGATTTGAAAGCGTATTTTTGGTGAGATGGCTAGAAGAGATATATTATAGAATATGTTTCTTGGTAAATGGTATTTCAATAAGTTATGGATGAATGAAAGAATTCTAAGGGGTTGTTACAACCAATACCCATACCAGAATAGAAATGGGAAAACATCAACATGGATTTTCTCATCAAACTCCAAAAAAATCTAATGGGAATAATACTATTTTTGGTTTTAGTAAATCACCTTACTAAGTAAACACACTTCATTTCAATTAGATAATATTAATCTATTGATCAAGCTACTTGATTATACATTAAGTAAATGATAACATTTCATGGTGTAAAACTATTAATTGTATATGATCAGGATCTGAGGTTTACCTCAATGTTTTTGAGAAGTATTTAGTAGGATATAGATATATAGTTCAGTTTAATTGATTATTAATATCCTTATAAATATGGAAAATGTGAGGGAACTATTTAAAATATATAATACATGTCAAGATCCTACTATATTGATTTCAATGGTGGTTGGTATCAACAACCTACTTTGGTGGAATCTTCTTACAATTATAGATTTAACTATAGCATTAAGATGGATCCTTATGAAGCCATATATGGTCAAAAAATGGATAAACAAAACATTTTGGAATAAAGTTGGAGAAAAAATATATTGGGAACTGATCTAGATTAGTAATTGGTATACAAGGTTAAATCCATTCAACCTCACATAAGAGCATCCTAGAATCGACAAAAACGTTATACTGACAATCATATGAAAGATCTAGAGTTTAAAGTTAGTGATAATGTATTCCTAGGAATATCTCTCTAGAAGAGGGTGATGAGATTTGAAAATAAGGGAAGCTAATACCTATTTATATAATTCCTTTTGAAAATATTGATCATACCAGGAAAGTATCATATCGATTGGTGCTCCCATAAAATCTCTCTCATGTTTATGATGTTTTCCATATATCTCTCCTAAGGAAGTACATACCAGATCAATTCTATGTAATGAAATCATTGATCATACTATTGGAGAAACATCTTTTTTATGAAGAACAACTATAAGATATTACAGATCGAAGAGAGAAAGTGAATCAAAACAAGTCCACTCACTTGGTTAAAGTTTTATGGTGAAACCACCAACTTGAGGAAGATATGTGGAAACCTAAGGATGTAATGAAGAAAACTTTTCCTCATCTATTTATATTTTAGTTACAATTTTTGATGTTGAAATTCATTTTAATAGGGGTAGAATGTAACACCCTAATATTTTTATTAAATATTTTCTTTTAAATAATTAGATTTCTATGATGGCTTGTGTTACACATAACACCGAGTTTAGATGAGCCACATAACATTTTTAAATTATTATGTGCCCATTATCATCGAGCGATTGGATTAGAGGTTATGAATTGTTATAACTAAATTATGGAAAATATAAATTCTACACATTTATAAAATGAATTAATTGTATATAAAATTTTTATAATTAAAAACAAAAAATATTTGAAAATAAAAGTAATGTTTTTCAAAAATTGTTTTTATGTTAGAAATTAATTTTTATTAATAAATTTAATTAATCACTATTTGTTATAGATTTTAAATATATAAATATATACTTGATCAAATTTTTTAAAAAATCAACAAATATTTTTCTATGAATATGATAATAATAAATCTAGTCTTATTCTTAAAAATGCATTTTTTTTTCTAAAAAGTAGTTGTTGTCCCACATTGAAAACGTAATTTAAAATTAATTTATTAATTATAATGTTATTGATTTAGATAAAATTACTTTAAAATTTATAATTATGAGCTTAAATATTTTTAATTAATCAGTTTTTATTTTTAGTTAATATTAATAGTAAGCATGGAAAAACTGATCACTCTGGTAAAGTGTAAATCGGATTAATTTGGAATAAAAATAAGTAATAAGGCCATAATTTTTCATCCTATTTCTTATTGGATGAATATAATTTTTATATTAACACATTAGGGTCAAAATTAGTTGTTTAATGGACACTTTTCCATGACAATGACTTATATAGTATTTAAATTAACAATGTTACAAAATATCACTCCCTTTGTTTTTTGATTTCTCTAATGAGTCCGCATTGGAAAAAAATTAAGTTATAAATGAATATAAGTATCTATTTTGATCTTAATAAAATTATTTTAAAGGTATAATTTTTTTAATTTTTCGTAATTATATAATGACCTTAATTTCTTATGCGCCACCAATGTAGTATGTATCCATTTAATAAAAATATAATAAAAAATATAAAAAATATTAAAAGTGATATAATTTGATTGTTCTAATGTGTAACAATAATTTTATAAATCTATATGACATATTACGGTGGTGTGAATGAATTATATTAAAATTATCCCATTCCCTTGAAGTATTTAATGTTAAATTAAATGAGTAGTTTAAAAATTGAGAATAATGAAATGTTTCCTACATAATATTTTATTAAATTATTTAAAAGTCATATAAATATTAAAATAAAGAAAAATGGATATTATATTGTCTAAAAGGTCATAAATTGGACATTTATGGTCCAATTTTTACCTTATAAGTAAAAATAAATCCCCCTAATTTTGAGAATGTTTCCACGATATTTAAAATTAAAATTGGTTAACAAAAAGATATTAAAAATTAAAAGGTATAAAATAACATAAAAATTTATAAAAATTATATTTCTATGGTATGAATGACATATAATACATTATCACTAAATCCATGGCCATTTTGAGTCATTTTTCATGATAATGATTTTATTGTAATTTGATCTTTTAAGAAATTCCAAAAGTATTCCTCGCCAGATTTATAAAAGCAAAGATCCTAAATTACTTATTTAATCCAAATTGAGCATTATATATTTTCAAAAATCTACCAATTAATCTTATAATATTCCCAAAAAAATTATACAGTTTATGGTATTCCTAAATGACCAACCCTAGAGCCCTTTATAGGATATCTAAAGCAATCATTTCAACGAAGAGGTAATCGACTTAACTAATCTCTTTCTTTTATACTTCTCTTTACCTCATCTAGATATATTGTATTCATCATAAAATAAAAACTTATGTATCATAAATATTCTGAAAATTTATTTTTATTATTAAAACAACATCAAACAACCTCTTTCCCCTCAATTGAGAGGCTGAAGCATCCCTCGTCTGCACGTACATCTTAATATCTCCACATAGAGAAACAATTAAATTAAAATCACTATCTTTTATTGATGGATATTATGTTGGGTTTAATTTTTATATATTAAACATATGAAATAACTAAAATTCTTAAATTTTAATATAACATCAACCTTCTTACCTTCAAAATTGTTGGAAAATGATAACGTCATCTGTGCGTATGTGTGGATTGCCACCTCTATAAAGCATTGTGATTCATTTATCATTTCCATTTTACATAGATGGTAATAAGGATAGATTAAGTGAATATATATTATATATATAAAAATATAATGTTTCTATAAAGGTGAATTGTTATTTACCTTTCTTTTGTTTCATCTATTAAAAAAATGAAAACAATATTCACGCGTATATACGGCCAACATTCTCCATAAACATTATAATTAATTTTTATATATATAACTTTATAGATGACTCTAAATAGGTATATAATGACTATATATTATATAAAAATAATTATTAATATTATTAATATGATAGAACCATAATTAATATACAAGGATAAGAATTACTGAACAGAAATAATCATGATAAATAAAATAGTAAACACTAGAAGTAACGATTTTAATAAGGAATTATTGATAAAAGGTGGTGTTAAAATGTTATAAAATGGTAATATATCATATTATAATTATGAAAAATAATCTTTTATAGGATTATAATGAATTTAAATTTGTTGTACATGAGGTTATATTTATTTTGATTTAATAAAAACTCGAGGAAAGGGGTTTATTTCACAATCTCATCAATATTCATGACTTTTTATGATTAAGTCTCTATTGGGGAATATTTTTATTCAATATCCATGATTTATAAATTTGTTTTCAATATTTTATTTAATATTATACTATTATTTTCAATGTCATTTTCACCCATGTTTTACTTTTTACAAAATGGTTTCAATGGAATCTAATTATCATTTCCAAACGAGGTTTTTTGTGACTTTTCCAAAAACAATATAGAAGGAATGGTTTTTAACATAAATGGAATGAATGATTTTTCAAACCTTAATGACTAATTTTTTTTAATCTTACATTATATCTTCCAATGGTTATTTTCAAAGAAAATTTAATCGTTTATAATTTCACATATTTTGGAAAAATAAATTTCAAATTGGAAAGGTTATTATACTCAAGAATTATTTGAAGTGATATTTCAAAATCATCTTCCTTCTATGATTCCATCCTTTGATGTTACTTAATAATTAATGGGATATGACCCAAGGAAAAAATATTTATTCCTTCTCTATATGGTTTGTGTTTATGATGAATCTATGAAACATTTATGAAACCCATTTCTTTTCCATGGGTTATTCTATGATGAAATGTTTGTAAAACCCATTTCAATTATTGAGTTCTAATATAAAAAACGTTTTATGAAATTTTGGAACACATATGTATGATTCTCATTATATGATGTCTTAGAACTATTGTAGTGTCCCAATTTTTCCTTGTAATAAATCATAATATTTCTTGAAATATTTTTGGATCCAGGCATAGATACATAACATGATACCAAATCCGGATGAGCTCAGTATTGTATTTTTAAAATATTAAATATATTAATATTTTATATAGATTTTTTTCATATAATTGTATAAAAACTCCAAAATGTATTATCTAATCAAAAATATTAAAATGTAATTGATTTTAAAGAATGAGTTCTTTCCTTGGTGAAACATAACCATTATCGGCATCGGGCGTTTGGTTTAATAGTGTTTGTGAGAGGAATTGTCAATTTATTTATTAAATTAATTCACCAAAACTAGCTCCCTCTATTTAGGAACTATTATGGTGAATGCTTGGGGTTATACAAATAACCCTAGGAATTAAGATGAGAGTGTGATATAGTATTAGCAAACAGAGAGATCATGGATCATTGATCAGAGTACCACATAGATCATTAACAAAGATAGAGTTTGTGGATCTTTGCAATACCAACAATGTGAATTCTCTATTCATCATTAATTGATTCATCATCAAGGAATGATGTTATTATTTTGTATTTTATACTTGTTTCTGAATCCATTATGATTTTTGATTAATTCTACAAATAATATTATTTTTGGATCAGACAAGCATTGTAGTTACATATTTTATCTTCCTAGAAAATGGAATTTGATGTTGTGTTATTACTTCCTCATTATTTATCATTATTTCAAAATGGATCAAGGATATAATGATTGACAGTAAAGGTTAATTACTCAAATCATTTTTTATGGTTTTATCTCCCCATTATTTGTGAATTCATCATAAAAATTCAATTTTTCTAGCAGTTCAAAAAATAATTTATAGATGATCATTTGAAAATCAATATTTGCAGAAATGAATCATCACAATAGGTTAATGGTATATAGTCAACATCATGGTTAAGGTTTTTTATGATAGAAATTGATATAGGATCAGTTTGAAGATCCTATCATATGTATTTGTAATTATTGAATGGTGGTTCATAGAGGAGGCTTCCCCAATTATATTGGATGGTTGGAATCTGACCATAAGCAATAGAAAGGATACACTAGTCTTATATATGTGATCTATGAACATATTGGATATGAATTGAGTGAAAGTGGTGGCATGTGAGAATTTTTAGAAGTAATTGAGGTTTCTATAAAAAATAAGACTACTTGGGGTGTTTTCTAGAAAACACATTCCATGTAGGGGCCCTGGCCATGGAAGCTTGAGTTTCAGAATAGATAAGGATCACACACCATGTGAAAATTGTTACACACCATGTGGCATGAGGTTGGTAGATAACATGTACCCTCAAGATGCATGACCACATACAAAACCATGAATAGTATCTTGTATACATGTATGGTCAAGAATACAATCATTACCATGTACACACCCAAAACCATGGTATTGTAAATTGGAACAACCATTTACTTTTGAATGTATATGGTCACGACTGGGAGTACATTGGCACGAGTTGGTGACATGGGGAAGAACACGATGTAGTACAAATTTCAAGGGACATTCTATTTACCCTCGTTACAATATGTTTAATCCTTATATGGAAATTTGTGTCTCTTTCTTTCTTTAGTATAGATAGTCTTTTTTGGGTACATTCTCAATCTAGTAATATTTGTGTAAACACACTATTTCCTAGATTAGTGTGGGTGAGAACCGTTATTTTGGAGTGATTTTAGTTTCAATCCACCCCCATGAGGGTGTAGTAAAATATCTAGTCCTGATTATCATATTTCATACCCCTAGGGGTATTAGAGAAAAAATTCCTCATCGAGGCCCAAGGTGATACTCATTCCCTTCATCCCCCCAGTTGTGGTTATTAGAGTTTACATGACTATCAATACATGAGAAATTATTCCATATCTAATAGGATAAATCCAATAGGGTCAGGCATCCCCCATAACCCTAATGTGTGATCCCTTATCTGTGTATCTATATCTATTTTTTTCTGATGAGGTTGTCCAATCATGTTTGTATCTCAGATGAGTCCTCTTAGTTTCCTTAATTATTATACATGTATAGATCCACCAAGGGTGAAATCTTGGATGAGACCCATAAGTATAGTGTGGCCCTATGAGCATGACCTTTCATTAGAGTGTCCTTAGTCACAACATGTCTTGTGGAGTGAGTTACACCATATGAGTGTTCCCTTGATGCCTCAAGCAGAATCCTAGGTAGGCTTTGGGGTTGTAACACTAACCTAAGACTTAGGGCATATAAAAAGTATATATGGGTTATTATTATTTATCATTATGTCTAAAATCTTGATGTATATACCTATGTATTTATGATCTAAGTACTCTTGATGCTTTATTCTTGGAGATTTTGGGGTTTACTACAATGCAGTATTATACTCACACAACATGGGATCTGGCCACACATTCCCTGTATTATGAATATTATAGACCATTTACATAGTCCTTGGTGGACTAGGGGTAGGTGAATCATGGTTTGGAACATATAGATAAAGGATCTTACTGGTGTTTCATTTTATATAATTCCCCTCATTTTCAATAGGGTATGCTTTATTACTAGTTTTGATGGGCTTGTAATTAGACCCCTTTATTTATTTCAAGTACTTATATCATACTATGATATAGGGTTGATGTTGTTAATGCATTTATTATATCATATTTTTTTACCTTCTTGAAAATGTATGGCTGTGGAGACCTGTTCATGTGTAGAGGTACATTAGGCTAATTCCTCACAAACTTTTGACTTGCCTACTTTTTATTAGTCTTTATTCCCTTTCTTATTAGAGGTAGACTTGGGGTGGACACACTCAAATTATCTACATCCAAGAGGGCCCAGGTGGGTTGTGTTATGACCGAGTGGTTTTAGAAATGTTTTATCATAGGAATAGAGTTCTAAGCTTTGTCAACCCAATATATTTACTTGAGGATTTATCGAAATAGTGTTAAAGTGTTTCATATTTGACTTTAGGAAAGGTTGTCCAGTGTTGGTGAGGTGGTCTATGTATATATTCACCGCGCTCTGATAGCCAACTTGTTTAATTGGTTCATGAAAGAACTGGTTACAAGGAAGGCTTTGGTAAATGAATCATATAAGAATGGGTTATGGTTCCATGTCCTTCTTAAACCAACTTCCCAGATATACTCTCTAACCATTTTACATGTTGATAATTTTCAAGATGAATCTATAATAACAACCAAATATGATTCTGAGATAGTTTTATGATGATTCCCAAATGATTGATGTTGCATTAATTTAGGGACTAACTTATGAGCTATTTTCTCTAGGAGAGAATATATTAGTGCTACCACCTATTTAGTAGTTCTTATATCAATCAGTTGGTTTGATAGAAAATCAATGGAATTATGGGTAGATGATTACTCTAACAATTTTGGGATATTAAATGCATAGTTTTATCCCATTACACAAGTTCCAATGATAGGGAATGTTGAGGTTACATGGATATCCAAACCCTCAGGTAGTGGAGGATTGAATCGAGGAGGTGGTATGGGTTTTAAAGAACATGCAAACCTCAACCAATTAGATGGATGTGCTGGTGATAAATCGTCTTCATAATAATTACTTGTTCCATGTATTAATATATTATGAAACAACTATGTTTAGTGTGAATTGCAAGTTTCCTAGATATATATCACCCATGAATTGTGGTGATCTTGAACCCCTTATTAGGTGGAAGATGAAAAAATGAGCCTATGGTGTCACTGTTAGGGCATGTTAGGACCACTCATAATGGTTCTCCTAGTGGTGAGACCACTCAAGGGTTACATTTGGAATTTTTGGTTCCCTATATTAATGATTTTGTAACATTAATTTAGACGTGCAAGGAAGAGGGACAATTCCCCAACCAAGATTCATTCTTGTCATGTGATCCAAAATGGTCTAATTGAGTTAGTGTCGCCCAATTTTAATAGTTTTGATGTGTGGTGGACGAGTTATTTATAAATATATGGTTTAATTCAATAAAATGTGCTCTGGTGTTGGAGAAATACCTATTTTAGGTGATCATGTGATAAAGGGAAAGGATAACATTAGGTGGTATGGTATTCTGACCAATATAATTTAGGTGTGGATTAAGGTATGACATGTGTATTCTCTAATACAATTGTAGTTTTAGTACACATTTTGAAGCCATAGTTACTTAATCATGACCCTTATTTGATAAAAAGTGATACATGTGGAGACTTTTATCTTGACCCTTCTGTTGGAGGATCCCACAGAGAGGATCAATGATCAAAAAATTCTATCTATAGTGTGGCCCAACTCTGTGAGAAGAGAGATACTCACATGGAATATTTTTATAGTGGTTCTGAGACCCTACAATGTTATCCATGGTATATACTAGTTTCTTAGTTTCCATTAAAAGTTGATTGTAACCAGTGAGGGTTATAGTGAATTCATATTTTGGGATGAAGCATTATTTATGGGGCAAGAAATATTCCAAGGAAGAGTAGGATGAGATGTAACACCCCGACCCTAGTTACCCAGAGTCAGTGCATTATTACATATGTTTGGCATGATGAAAATAGATCAAGTCCCAAAAATGGATTAGTTTAGTATCCTTGGAAGTACTAGATATATACATAATTTATACATTACATCATGAATTAAATAAAAACAACAATGTGTCCCCTTTGAACACACTCATATCCCTTAGCCTATTCCTGCAGGTTAATCATGATATACTTCCTATCATACAAGGAAAAATAAAACATATAAAGGGATGAGATCAGATGCTCAATATGGATAACAATATAGAGGAAACTTTCATAAATAAGCATAAACATTTAAGGCAATGTATAAATCTAAAACACAAGCCTTTTAAACATATATTTCAGCATAATATGGAAAATATAAATCAAATAATTTCATTTACTTATTCACATGGATATTCTACTAGTACAATAATTGCATTTAATATCAATATCTAATTTCAAAATGATGGAATGCATAATTTCAAACATCATAACCACATAGTAAAGGCATCATTCCAAAACTAAAAATAAAGATTTTGTCAAGGCCTTGTGCCAAGACACTAGTTTGTCTCATGAGACCAACCAATGCATCGAGGAGATATAGTGGGATCCACCCATCAATTACTATGTCTAATGAATTTCTCATATGAAAATGTCAATACATAATCTAAACACTCGAATTTAAAACTAGCATACAAAATGTCAATATTTTAACCACAAACCTCAAATGGTGTAAAAATAGCACATCCAAAGTCAAACATAACTCATTAAATAAAATATTAAGGATTGTATTATAATAAATCAACCTCAATAAAAAATAACAAATGATATTTACATAGATAAAAATAATCAATAAAACTACTTGAGAGAAATATCCTCTTTTTCATGAAAACATTTAAAAGTCGCACTATTTATCAAAGAAAACATTTAAAAGAGATTTTTGAATCCAAGTGTCCTATACCAATTTGAAAATTTGAAAGGAATTTTAATTCTAAAACATTCATGTCCATATAAATAAATCCTTAAAACCATTTTTAAAACATGGACATTAATGAGAGATATTAAGAAGAATAAATCTTTAAAACATTTAAAACGATATTTTGGTTAAAGAGTTCCTAACCAAATGAGAGACACTTGAATACAAATAATTGAAAAATAACATTAATTAAAACGTTATAATATCATGAGAATAAAGGTATTCCTGATATAATATGTCAAAGTTAAGTATATACAACATATAAAAGCGAATTGGTACATAACAACAAAGAAGTCTCAATGGAATGTAAATTTAGATGAAATCCATTATAAAGACCATATAATTTGATTAAGGATTAATCAATGAAATAATTATGTCTGAAAAATATAAATAATCACAATATTATTGGATATTCAGTGTAAATCAATCATAGGACATTCACACATATTATTCTAAAAACAATACCAATGACTAGGATGATTAACTCAATTAAAGGAAATTGAGTTAAGATTTACCTTATCAAGTTCATATCAATGAGTTTAGAATTTATCAACAGAGTGATTATGTGTATTAAAAGTATATTCACACAAAGTGGAGTGTAAATTACGAAATAAATAAATAAATAGTGATTTCACACATAATCTTTGAGTAAAATAATCAATAAAGTGTGCGTAAAACCCAATGCGTTGAAATTGAAAGTAGAAGTTCCTTTACCGATTTGGTAACTTACAAAGCATAAACTCCATGAAAGAAATATCATAAAATAAAGATTTATATACCCATAAATTAAAGTATATTACAAAAATAATACAATAATAGGCAGTACATATGCCACACAAAAGGAAATAATGGAAAATATAGCAGGAATCTCACGAGAATAAAAAGTGAGATGAAATTCCCTTACATTGTACTTTCCTTAGTTGAGGGTATGTTAACATAATTTACAATGGTGAAACAATTGTTATTAAATTATACAAGAACTATATACATAAATATGATATCATATATGGTCTTTTAATATTGCATTGTTAATAATACTTCAGTAGTATCATTGTTTCAGGTGTTAACTGATTTGTTTTTCATTATATGTTGCATTACGTAAGTCATTTATGTTATAGATAGGATGTATTTGATTCAGATACAGAATGATATTATGTTCTTAAACATTATTTTTTAATCATAAAATGATATTTATTCTTGAATGATTACGATGGGGAAAGAATCTCATCTCGTTTGTGGAGACGGTAATCCGTACGTACGCATGAGCAACAATATCATTATATGGATGGTGAAATCGTATGTAATTGGATGATATATCATATATAAAGATTATTTAACATGTTATAGTTATTATTTACATAATCTATACTCATTATTATAACCATCCAAATAATGAAGTGTTTGAATAACAAACTACACCACGACGTGGAGATGGTAATCTGTAAGTACACATGTATGGTGACTTGTCATTCATAGGATGGATAGAATAATGAATATGGTTGTACCATATTTATAATGATATCAAAGGATGTAGAAGGTACTGGAGTAATTATGTTTTTATGGAAATTAAAAAGAAAGACAAAGTGGAAGAAGAAAAGAACATTGAAAGAGGTGATAAAATAATTACATCTTGTTTGGGTGTTTCCTTTTGATTTGAAAAAAAGGGATACTTAAGTTGGATTTCTAATCAAATAAAAGACTCTAGGTCGATGGGATGGTAGTTGGGAGGATATTTGAGATGGTTTTGGCTGAGACAAATGGATTTGATGTTGTGATTTTGAGAGAAGGGGAAGTACCCTTTCATAACAGGGGTAACAGTCACTTTAGGAAAAGCTTGATTTATTATTTTATTATTCAGTAATATTCGTTTTATAATGTCCCAAAATGAATTTATTTCGATCCTTAGGTGGTTATGGGTTGAAATAATCTCAACAAATAGGTTTGAGACATGTTTAGGTTACCATATTAACCTTGTCTTTAAAATATAACTCTTTGTTAAATAGTTTAACTTTTACCATGTATTGTTGTATTATTATATTATATGGTTAATAATATTACTATAAAATGGAAAGAGAACCCAAAGTGGTTCATAAATTATATATATACACCTTATATTTTTAGGAATATTATATCATTTAATAATATAGCATTTGTTTTAAAAAATCATTTATGTCAATTTTGACACTATCTAGTAACTGATTTTTTTGAAAGTCATAACAACATGATTACTTAAAACAAAATAAATTTAATCAACCTTAAAATGTAATATTAATCTTTAAAGTTATTTGAATGCATAAAAAGTCTCAATTTACATTTGTTTGGATATTTATAACATCGATTTTTTAACCTTTCATTAAAAAGGTAATTACTGCATCATCATTGTGTCATAAATAAATATAATTATTTAAAATCAAAAAATTATAAATAAAATACCATTATGAAGGAAATATTTTTATATTTCTAATGAATATTTATAGTTGAATTTATCTTATGTGTAACCCTATATTAAAATTGGTTTTGTTATTAAACATTGACTTTAACACTTTTAAATCTTCTTTAAATAAAATAAGAATAAATGTCCTAATCGAATCCAAGTGGACCAAAATGATCATATTTTATTCCTAAGATTTATTTTTGTCAAAATAAACTTATATAATAGAATTAGGACATTTTTTAGGGTAATAATAATATCATTCTTACCTTTAATTACCCTATTTACTTTTAACCATGGTAAATAAAAGTTAAAAGTTACTATTCACCAAAAATTATTTTCATCTTATCAAACTATATTTTACTAACTGATATCAAACGTTTCTCTTGGATTTTTGGAATTCAATTCACAAAATCGGTAAAATTAAGTTTTATGTAAATTGGAAAATGCTCTTAGAAGGTGGGTAAAAGATGGTAAAAAGTTGAATAAAATTATATATATATAATATTATTATATAATGACTCCAATGAATTATATTGAACATATATAGGTATTATGTATCTATTTTTACCTAAAATAAATCTAAATATAATAATTAATTATTTAAATAGAAAGTCAGTTTTAAATAATAACATAGTGTTTTCACTATTCATCAAGAATGGAAAGTTTTCAAAAAAATACAAAAAATTCACCTTAAGCTAATTTCGATATTCCAAATTCAAAAATGATGTCTATTTTGAAAAATAAAATGTATAAAATTTTGAAAAGTGGGTATTAAAATTCACAACGGCTAGTTTGATTGGTCGTGGTGTGTTAAAACTCCAAGTTGCGTACAACTTAAGCTACTGCATTATTCAAAGGGAAACGTACCGCAGAATCTTGGGGTGTTAAATGAGATAATGTGTATAAAAATACATGTGATTTCCTTTCAGATGTATTTTATGACCCTTGGTGTAGTGGCTACTATAAACTTCCAGTTTCTTGTGGTGTTGGATGACTTCCTTGAGGATGTTTCAGGATTATCTCTCCATTAAAAGATTGTTTTATTCATTGAATTTCACTAGGGATAGTCTGATATTTGTTCCAATATATCAGATAGCCACGTAGATCTATGGGATATAAAGGTATATTTGTTAGATATTTAGAGATTTAACTTTGTAATACCTAGTGTTTTTTATGGGTAGCTCAATGTTTCTCACCTAAGAAGAGGATGATAGCTTGAGGTTAAGTGTAAATTGCCAAAGACTAAACCATATGGGTACCATGTAAGAGTATCCACCCCTGAGAATTGATAAAATTAATCACACAATGGTTAGGGGAAAGTTGGTTCGAAGTTTTTGACCTCAATATAGGTTATCCCCAGCTCTTGGGGTTATATGAGTTATTCCTAAGGAGGATTTACTTAGAAGATATGGTTTCTTTGAGTTCATGGTGACACTTTTTGGAAAGATGGACACTGCAACAATGGTTTTTAGACTACTGAATTGGATCCTTCAACTATTCTTAGATTGGTTCATGATATTGTTCTTTGTTGGTACCCTTATGTACTCATTTATTGAGGTAGATCATGAAATACACCTGAGGATGATTCAAGACATTCCACGAGAGTACTACTTTTATGATAATATCTAATAGATTTGGTTTTGGATTTAGGGAAACCACTTCCCATGAAATGTATTCTCAAACATGGGAATGATATTAGTCCCAGTAAAGGTTTAAGTAGTGCTAGATGGATATCAATCCATTGGTGTAGATGTAGTAGAAGATAATCTTAGTGATGTTTTCATATGCTATTTTTAGGGATGTGATGGAGAATTTAAGCACTTCACAGTGTTTCCCTTCATGATGAGGATGGTTAAGTGTATCTATTGTATATGGTTTTTACCTGTTTTCTTCCTCAATGAGTTAGGTAGGTACAACTTGGAGATTTTTATAGTGAGGTCTTTCATGACCATATGTCCAATGGATATGTTCATAATGCATTTTTTTAAGGTGGGGAGTACGCCATTCTTCCGAGGATGGAAGAAGACACCATTCACACTATGATAAGAGGTGATTTGGAGTTTTATTTCCATTATAATACATCTAGTTGTGGTGGGGATGTATCATAATCCATTAGCATCATTTTCATGGACAATGATGTTGTATGTTTATGGCTAAGTTTAAACTATTTATGTCTTAGATTGTCATAGGTAGAGATTGAGGTTATTGGGTGGAAGTGGATATTGAATGGCATATTCATGGTTTTCAAGTTGGATATTCCATGATCAACATAAGGTTATGATGAAAATTGATAAATCATAGACCGACTCACAAAGTGTTCCACTTTCAAACCATCCAAGAGTAGAGATTTTTTGAGTGTTTAGGGTTCCATAACATGAAAAAATAGTAGGAATTTATGTAATTCCATTGATGATAATTTAATATAGTGATGTTCACTTCAAATCATGATTAAGGATACTATTTAATAGGATTTGGGACTTGGTTGTGGTTGAGCATAGTTTTTTTACCTTAGATATTTGGCCAGGTAATGTGGACCATTCAGGTTTTGGAGAACATGCTTCCAGATTACATGTTAGCTTTGGCATATAAATGGGAAGATCATATACCATTTGTATATATATTTTTTATCTTAATATATACCACTCCAAAATCAGTGCAACACCATTTGGGTGTATGTATAGGATACCTTATCAGTCACCGTTGTTCTAGTTAGAGCGTGTAGGTGAAAACAGTTATGGGGATAGGGTTTGTGGTAGATGTGGTATTAAAGGGATGAAGTTCATCCAGAGGTGGATGATAACTACCCCACAATGATAGTATATATTTTTCTACTAATGAAATCAATGTTGGGGTTTGGAGATGAAATCATGGGTTCTGAAGGATCTCCCATGGTCGAGGATTGAAAGAGATTTGGCCAGGGAAGCAAGCTATATACAGGGTTCATAAACCCTTTTTCCAGTTACTGTTTTGGATTAGTGTGGTGGTGTATTACTACTCCCAATGATGATATTTGGATTGGGTGATTGGTTTTTTTTCATATGACCTGGACAAGAAAATAAGTGCATGACTTGTTGTACGATGTCGAATAGGATGATCTAGACACTAAAGGTAGAATTATCCTTTTGAGGGAGTTCAAGGAAGCAGATAAAATTTGATTATTGACCAGAGAATACCCTTCATGGGAATTTTTTCCATTATGTGCATGTTTCCTAATGGAACATGAAATTTATGAATAACTCTTTGGAGTGGGAAGCCCAGATGAGAGGATAATATCCTCTATTTTTTAGAAATTTTTTTCTTTTTTGGAAACAATTATCTTTGGAAGAGATAATTTAGAAACATTATTTTTTTTCTTATAAGACATTTAATATTAATAGGAATCTTCTTAGAGCCAGGTAATAAGAAATATTATGATTTTGAGGCCTAGTGAGCTCGATATTTTTTTTAACAATAATAAATATATATATATATTACATGCATGTAAGCTTCCAAAAATAGTGTAATAACTCCCAAATTAAGAATTAGATTATAGATATTATACTTCAATTGAGTTTAGAGAATGGGTTTTTCACTAGGCATGGAATAATTTTTTTTTTGTGAAAACTGATTGGTTAAAAAGTAATAAGGTGTCGAATTGTAAATTAACTGATATTATTTTCCAAACCTAGATCCCTCTATTTTATGACTCCAATAGTGAATCCCTAGGGTTATATTCATAACCCCAAGGATTGAGAGGATATCACAAAGATGCATTAGAATAAAATAGGATCACAGGTCATCAAGCAAAGTACCGTATGGATTGTCCATAATGATAGAGTCTATGGATCTCACCAATGAGAACAATGTGAATTTATTCCTCATCAGTGGTTGGTACAAACATGAGGTAGGGTGTTGTTTTGTGGATTCAATACCCATTTTTTATGCGGATATGAACACGGATCAATTTTACCAATATTTTAACTGGATGATTAGTCGTGTGTTGTAGGTGTTGAATTTATCTTACTTGAATTATAGATTTGATGTTATGTTGATCATTACTCTTTTTAAATTTATTATAAGACACCATATCAAGGTTGGAATAAAAAATAGCTGAGGTTTTTTATAAACTTTTTGTTTTATGGTTTCTTTTCCCCGTTCTTTTTTCATTCATCATTGGCATTTGATTTGAATATTTGTTTGACAAATTCCTAGTGGAAGATAATTACATAATCTATATTAGTTGAAATGGTCCATCCCCATGGGTTTGGGATGGTGATTCGATAGTGTGGTTTTAGTTTTGGACAACGAAAATGGATCCATGGAAAATTTGGATATCCTAGTATAAGGATTTGGCATCTCAGTTGGGTGGTGCATGGTGGATGCTTCCCCAATAATATTTGATGGTTGGAATCTGACTATAAATAGTGGTACGACTCAACCAACCATAGATCTAGGATCTAAAGTGACATTAGAGGTGGATTGAGTGGTGGTAGCGATGTGGGTGAATACACTAATTGAACCGTGGTTTCTGGTAAAAACATGACTACACAACGTATAGTTCAAAGAACACATGGCGTGTACCGTCCCTGGGTACAATGGCTAGGGTTTTAGAAAATATAAGTACCACACACTGTGTGACCTATGTCATACGCTTTGTGGCTAGAGGTAGGTGGATTGTTGTGTACCCTTAGGGTGAATTAACATGTACATGGATAGTAATATAATATTTTATATGGTAACCATCTAGAACATGTGTACAACCATGTACACACCTAGGAACACAGTCTGGTACATGGGCATGACCATGTTCATAAGAATGTACATGGGCATGACCAGGAGTACACATATATGTGTTGCCAACATGGGGAAGGACATGACCTAGTCCAACTTTCTGGGGACATGTCATGTACCCCTAGTACACAACACTTACATATTCCCTGTAAATGTAAAGCCCTTACTTTATTTTTTATAGATGATATTTATTTGGGTGTGTTCCTTTTTTAGTATTGGTTAGGTGAATTCACTCTCTCCTAGACCAGTGTGGGTGAGATTTCTTATTCTGAAGTGAGTTGTCTCATTCCTCACATACAAGGGTTTACTATATAATATATACGCATGTATCAAAATTCATAAACCTTGGTGTATTAAAGAAGGTATCCTTATGAGAGGCTTGGATCGGTCCATATTCCCTTCATGCACCATAGGTAGGTTTTTTATAATATCCATGAAAAAACTACATGGGAGACAATCACCTATCTAGATTGATAAATCCAGTATGTTCAGGAATTACACATAATCCCTAGGTGTAATACCCAATCTATGTATCAATTTATATTCCTTATAATGAGATATTATAATCAATTTTGTATATCAGATGATTCAACTCAGTTTCCTTCATGCTTCTCCATGGAAAGACCCGATGACCATGACCTCTCAGATGAGATGCATCAGAATAGTGAGGCTAGATGAGAAATACCTCTTAATAGAGTGTCATCACTGACTACATGGATCATGGAGTGACATAAATATGTAGTGATGAGTTGAATACTCATAATTCTTTACGTGTGATGATTGTTTGATTCCTTAATTGGTATTTTTCTAATCACCCCTTTATGGGGTCTTAGAACCCATATCATGCCTTATGAAGATGAAAGAACTTTTAGAGATCCCTTGGTGGATCAAGAAAAAGTGGATCATAGTTTAGAGTAGACAGACCGAGGTGTATACCATTGTTTCCATTGACAAGTTTCCCCACATTATGAGTAGGTCATACTTTATTACCTTTTTTGGTGGGATTGTATTTATCCCCTTTTATTTGTTTCTAGTACTTATGTCATAATATGACTTGGGATAGATATTTTTAATATATTAATAGTATCATCAGTTTTTACATTATCAGCATTGTATGGGTTTGGAGATGTGTGTGTGCGTACAATTATTTTAGGATATTACCTACCATATATTTGATATGCCTCCTCAGTGCTGGTATCCATCCCATATTCTATTGGAGGTAGTCTGGGGGTACTCATACTAAGCTTATCTCTAACCATGTTTTCCCCATTGGTTTGGGTCATAACTTTTATATCTCTCTCTAATACACTGGGTAATGTTTTTTTATCTCATGAGATAACTATGTGATGAAACTTAATTTTATCATTCTAATATGGGATGAAATCAATGAGCTTTATATACTATGGGATGCAGGTGGATATTCTTGATCTACCATGGCTTGATGGTGTTTCCAATTAATAATGAAACTATGAAATAGTTCTTATACTTATATTGGTGCCACAATTTTATGACATGAGTTTATTTTTCATGATATATTGATTGTTATTTTTCACTCTTAAGATCTGTGTCTTTTGAAATGATAAGGTTTTATGTTATAACTCTTATTTATTATATATGATATATTAGTTATAAAATGTATATTTTATGTTCTATATTTCATATTTTCATGCTTATATTATGCTTTAATATGATCCTAGATTGATATCTCCCATGATTACCCTTACCAAGCTTATAAGCACAACATTTTCACATATTAAATTTCCCTAGGTTATGAAGAATGGTATTATGTTTGATATGTATTTGAAGGATTATAGTTGTGAAGAAAAACATGGGAGACATTATATGAATTTGTTGAACCAATTGTTTATCTATCCATGTTTCCAAAGACATAAGACCAAAATTATTCTGGAATGGATAACAATGTTATAAATATTCATATATTAAGATGTAATATATTAGTATGAAAATTATGGGTTACTATAATTTGTATTATGAGGTATACCATCAAATAAAGGGATAGGTTTGAAGTAATAATAACCTTATGATTTTCCTGGTGATGTTATGGGACATTCAACATCCCCTATTTTCTTTAACATACATGTGCATGTGATAAGGAAAAAATATTAGTGTGGTAATTGGTGGATCCAAAGGCCTGGGCTCACCTTGAGAGATAAGGTGTTGGTAAAACCCTATCATGAGTGAGAAGGTATCAGTTTTGATATGACATCAGATGAATCCTTGAGTGATAATCTAGTGGTAAGGATAATGGAACCACATTGAGTGATAAGGTTCTTGAAGAAACCTACCTTGAGTGGTAAGCAATGGTTTAGGGATATTATGAGGGGGAAAGTTTGGGATATTCCTAAGACTGAAGGGGGGATCAGTGTTACAAATTTTTTAAACCAGTTACTTATTCTTATCCCTATACCTCTTGACCAGTTAGGTTGATGATTTTCTTATTCTATTTTCCCTGTCTCATGAAATAATATGAAAGCAGTAAAAATATGGAAACAATATTTTTACAAGGTTTACCAATAAATAAGAGAATCTACATCCTTTCTATGTATGGTAGTGACTAGTGCATAGATTATCCACTATAATGTATTAACTGTTATAGTGGTTGACTATGAAAACAATCTTCTAGTCAGTGCAGCTCCCTACACTTGGAGGAGGGAAGGAAATAATCACTTCCCAGTTTTTATCCCTACACACAGAGGGGGGAAGGGAAAAATCCTATTCCAACTTGAAATGAGTAGGTCATACCCTTACATTAGGTGGTTCTTTATACTGCCCATGTAGATGGTCTCCTGCAGCCTCTAGCAGTTTTATTATACTACATCTAAAGGAAGTATTCTCTTTGTTAAAAGAGTTTGAAAAACCCAAATAATCTTCCACCTTTTGAGACCTATTGGATTCCACAATGCTACTTTTTTCCTTCCACAAACTTTTTCTTCTCCTTGTTACATACTAAGAAGAATGCAAGTAACCAAACTCTTCTTTATCTGCAGAAAACCTATAAGTTGCACACTCTTCTTCTTATTCAATGAAAAACCATATCCACTTAACTATTATTATTCTTCTTTCTAGAATAACATGTTCTCTTTGTGATTTTTAAATCAATGAAGTCTAACTCAACTTAGCATCATCACAGTTGGCCAGAATCTAGTAAGAACTTCTAGCACAACTGAATATGTGTGAAGAACCCAAATATTTCATGCACCCTCTTAGGTGTCTTTCAGGCTACTTTTATTCCCCACGTGCAAGATTTGACTTTTATCACGAAACACCTCTTGCACACAACTTCAATATTGCATGAAACTTCTCCTTCTTTCGCTCAACTCTCTTTCTTTCGAACACCGCCCTTTACTTAAAATTATTCCATGCTTCAGAGATCAGAATTTCTCTATCAGTTAATATCTCCAAATGAGAGGGGGTCATCTCTTATTTATAGACCTATCCAACCCCTATGAATAAAAACCCCGACGTGTCACGCAAGATCCTGACCCATTTTGAAAAACCCCATTTGACGTCGTATTGGGTGCGCAAGTCTCTTTCACACCAACTTAATATTTCACACACTTCTTCAATCTTCCTCGCACTTCATAATTTTTCCATTTTTCGATGTTTTGACCTCAAATCATGCCTTGCACACAACATTCCAAACTCCCTTCAATCTTGCATACAAAAACCCATCTTTCACGCAAGCCTCTCCTTTGTAATATTTTGATGTTTGGATCATAGAACTCCACTTGAAAACAACATACAAAAACATTTTGAAACTAGCATGTGTCATCCTTTTCCAAAATCACATTTCTCAATCTCCCTATTTTCATCCTCAAAAATTTGGAAATCACTGGGAAACGACACCACCATAAAACATATTTCGTAAAGAATAACAATGATGCTTCATTATTATCTAGTGTATTCAATAAAAAACTACATTCATCATGAAAAATATCTATCATGATATATAGTATTTGATCGAACATCGTTAGCATCATCAATCTTTCAAAAAAAAGTACTACAACTTCCATTTCTTCCACTAGAATCTTTCATTCCAATAAAAACTGAATATGACTAGCATCACCTTTTACTCCCCCTTTCATTCATAAATCTTTCATCACAAGTTCTCATAACTTATGATATTTGTTAAATAAAAATCAGCAAAGCATCATCTGATTTCATCCATTATCATAGTTCCAAGCCCATTCACTACTTCAAGTTTTCTATTAATCTTCAATAATAATCCTTTTTTATTCTTATACTCTTAGGAATATGAATTCCAAAGTACATCTTCTTCCTCACTTCAAATCCACAATTCCAGTTTGGATTTTTAATCCCAATGAACTCTAATGATCTCTCTTCATCCAAAAGTGGAGGCTTATGGATTCATCAAACATCTTCAATGTGGTAGACAATGTATCACCTTTGATACATGTATTTGGAACTTTAAGAATAGTGAAACAATCATCTAATTTCAAGGTAATGTGTAATTCATGACCATCATATAATGACAAGCCCTTATACACTCTCTCTTCTTCTTCATCCATCATTATCTAATTTATGCAAATCATATTATTATTTTCATCATGTAAGCTCTTGCATGGTTCTCATGCAATCGTGAAAAATAGCATAGTCTTCTTCAAATCCTCATTATTCTTCAATAATCATTAGATGGATGATACTTCACCATTCCTAATTGTTATAAAAAATGTTTCACCTTTTATATAAGTTCTTTGAACTTGGGATTAGTTCAAAAATATTTTGAATTACATTCTCCATCAACTATGGAGTTCTTCTTCATCTCCTTATTTATTTGACCTATATTGACAACTATTTAAAACAAATACAATCTTCATACACAAAGTGGTCACAACAATATCCCCTTTGTATTTTTTTGTCAATACCTTAATGTCTTCTCAAATGAATGTGTCAATGTCCAAATGAGAATCTTCTCTCTCAATATTACTTCTTTCTCTCCCCTTACTTTTCAAACATTTATTTCAATTTCACTCCCCCTTATTGAAAAGAAATACAAAGTTTATGGTACAGAGCCTACGAGTCCATACTTAAGTAGTGTTCCATCAATTATTTCACTTTAATTCTACTAGTTCAATGCTTGATGTATATTACAAGAGGATTTTATTTAAACAACAAAGCTATCCATTATCCACTTATCATGATACTTCATGAGATGAGATCTCATAAACTTGTCTTAAAGGGTTTTCCACATTCATTCTAGATCAAAGATATTGAATGTGATAGGAAATAATCAACTAGAAATTCTTGCACTCGCTTCAATAAACAGATCAAAAAACATTCAAGTGTAATTGGCATGATAAGTGGACTTGGGGCGCTATCATTCTTCTAATGTCACTGATTGAATTAGTTACTTCCCCTTTATAAAAATATCATTATTTTGAGTAACCAAGGATGAGATATTATAAAACAACATACCTTTTCCAATGAAATTCTATTCAAGAAGTTTCTAGAGTAATTTTAGTTGATACCTACTAAAGTTGATACTAATTGAAATAATAACTATGGCAGCTTCATCGTATGTCTCCCCCTTAAGGGAAAAATCCTCATCATCTTCATCAATGGTGATCGCTCATCATATTAATATTTGAATATCAATTGAAAAATCTTCGATGGATGAAAACTTCTTCATATTTTATATCAAGAGTTGATAGAAATCACTACTTCTCAAGTTCTCACCCTGAGAGCTTGCTTCACCTTCAATTCCCTGTATTATCAGAAAAAATACAATACAAAAATATTTAAGGTAATAAGGTGGATCCTTTTTTCCTCTTTAATGTGAGAAGGAAGGTTGGGATAAATTTCTCAACCAAGATTCTCTATTTTCTCCACTCCTCACACTTGCACATATAATATTTAGTTCTAACTATAGTTGTGTGGATATAAATACTTCTTCCATTTTTTTGTGTGTGAATATTCTTTCTTCAAGAGATTTCCAAGAATAATAATCTACTGGTTCAATTTTCATCCTTTTGATAAATTATTCTTGGGCTGGAATAAGTTCAATGCAATTTTTAACAGTTTGACCAACCTTGTCGAACCTCACACATAGAACTTCCTGAACATGAAATTTTTTGTTTGTTTTCAACATCTTATTCACCTTATCTTTATCATGTGGAATATTTTTATTTCTTTTTGAACTATCCTTAGCCTGTTCATCTTCCTCCCTTCTCATTTGTTTCAAATATTTAGTCCAGATAACCAATATGTCTTTAAGAACTATGGAAACAAGTTTGTAATTTCCAAATGGATTCTTCAGACTGTCATCCTTCTTGATTTTTGTTTTGGATACACTACCCGTCAACTTCCTGGATTTAGAATCCAAGGAATTCTCAGTTTTCCTCCTTGTAATTTTCATGGTATTATTTTCTTTTGCAATATACTTATGATTACTTCCCAAGATATCTTCTTCATTATTCACCAACTTTTGTGGTCTTCTGTTCTTATTATCTTTGAATACATTCTGAGATAAGCACGCACCATTCTTGTGACTACTCCCATTGCATACATCACATATGTTGTTAATAATTCTAAATCTCATTAGAGTATAGAGATGCTTCTGGATCTCTAGACATTTCTTCTTATTTTATATATTTCTCCCCATTGATATGGGCTTTATCTATGATTTTACATTTAAGGTATTATACCAATAATATTGTGCACAATTCCTAAATCTTTTTCAGCACCAACATTGACAAACAAATCATGACTTCGTGATATCTGCTTTATTAGATTGTTGTGACATATTTTTGAAAATTTGGGATCTATCTAGGGAACCACATTCCATGTTATTATTCATATCCACACTATCCATGGTGGTAGTAATCTCATCACCTTTCATCATCCATACATGTTTAGAGGTTTTCTTCCAACCTGTACTTTTTATAGAAACAATTTTAGAAGCATTAGTACAAGTTGGTATGGATGGTACCTCCACTTTCTCAGCTTCTTGTGATAGAAAAATTAGTCATGCCATGATCTTCTTATAAAATTTTGGAGTTATTTTGATAGTAGAATCCTCTAGTGAGCATTGAGTACATGTAGTAACTATTTCCTTCTTTTATGGAGACTCATTATGTCTCTTCTCAAGATTGGTCAACTGAGCTTCCAACTCTAGATATCTCATATTGAGGATGACTTCTTGGTCTTCAATCATAGTCATATTATCTTCACAATACTTCTTTAATCTTTAAAATTCCTCTTCATGCATCTTTGCTTTGTTTTTTAACATAGATTCATGTTCCTTGATCTTCTCGAAATTTTCTTCCAGATTTAATTTTTTGACTTCAGTGCTCCTTTTCAGCTCATCTTCAAGTTCATGGATCTTCTCTTCTTGAATATTATTGACTCCCTCTTACTCCTCAAATTTTTTGAGCCATTTTGAGGAACTTATTTCAAATTCCCTCTTTATTACTTTAAATGATCCTACCTATCTGGAGAGCTTTAGACATGCAATAATTTTCCCTTGCAATCCCTTCTCCAAACAATCATTTTATTATTCCAGCTGGGTGAAATATTCCTACATACATTGAAATACTCCACAAACAAGGGATGCACTTTCTTCAGGTATATCATGCATAATATATCTTAATCTATCAACTGATATTTATTGAGATGTTATAGATTGATCATCACCACTTGTGATAACATCTTCATCATGAAAATAGTTTTCAAATGTACTAACACATATATCTTAGATGGTTTTCCATATTCTTGGTGAAAGCAGAAACCACCATCTTATTAATTTCCATAACCGATATTTCCTCATTATTATCAGGGTTTGGTGATACAAATACTTTCTCTTCTTTAGATAAGAGGGACTTCTTCTTTAGCTTTATCTTCTCATTCTTTTTTCTATTCATCATGGTTTTGGTAGATATAGAATTAATCTCAGAGATAAAGGACTCTTCATCAAAATGAAACTTCATTTTTGACTCAGGAAAGAATCCCAAGTATTCAAAAAAGAATATCTTCAATGCAGAGAATGAAATAGAGGTGAACCTGTTTCTCTGATACCAATTGAGAGGACTAGTTTGGGATATGCCTAACACTGAGGGGGGGGGGGGGGGGTGAATCAGTGTTGGGGACTTTTTAAACCAATTACTTATTCTTATTCTTGTAACTCTTGACTTATTAGGATCATCATTTTATTATTCTATTTTCCCTGTTGCATGAAATAATATGAAAGTAGTAAACATATGCACACAATATTTTTACAATGTTTACCACCCAATAAAAGAAGCTACATCCTTTTCATGTATGGTAATGACCACTGCACAGATTTTCCATTATAATATAGTAATTATTATAGTAGTTGACTAGGGAAACAATATTCTAGTGAGAATGGTTTCCTACACTTGGAGAAGGGATGGAAATAATCACTTCCCAGTGTTTCTCCCTACACTCAAAGGGGGGAAGGGAAACAATTGTCTTCTAACTTGAAATGAGTATGATATACCCTTACACATTCTGGTTATTTATACTTCCAATGTAGACAGTCTCTTGTAGCCTCTAGCTGGTTCTTTATACTACCTCTAAAGACAATCTTTTCATTGTTAAATGAGATTGAAACACTAAAAGAATCTTCCACATGTTGATACCTATTGGATGCTACTGTGCTAATTTGTTCTTCCTCAATATTTTTCTTATCCTTGTTACTTACTAAGAATAATGAAAGTAACCAACCTCTTCTTTATCTACATCAAACCTATAAGATTCACACTCTTCTTATTATACTTATTCAATGAAAAACCAGCTGCACTGAACTCTTCTTCTTCTTATTTCTAGAACTACATGTTCTCTTTGTGATTGTTAAATCAATGAAGTCCATATCAACTTAGCATCATCAAAGTTGACAAGAATCTAGTAAGAACTTCTATAAAAACTAAATACATGTGATGAACCCAAATATTTCACACACCCTCTTAGGTGTCTTACATGCACATTTTATGCCTCACGTGCATGAATGACTTTTGTCGTGAAACACCACTTGCGTGAAACTTAAATTTTACGCACAACTTCTCATTATTATATAGAACTCTCTTTCTTTCATGTAACTCCATTTACATAAAATTATTCCATGATTCAGATATTGGTATTTCTCTATGTGTCAAGCTCTCCAAATAAAATGGGGTCACCTCTTATTTATAGGCCTACCTGAACCCCATGTGCAAAAACCCGCATGTGTCGCACAAGTTCTTGACACGTTGGGAAAAACCCCATTTGACATCGCATTTGGAACGTAAGTCTCTTTCGCACCAACTTCATCTTTTGATCACTTCTTGAATCTTCCGTGCACTTCATTCCTTTTCCATTTTTCTATGTTTTGATCTCGAATCATGCCTTGAACGAAACAATCCAAACTCCCTTCAATCTTTCACACAAAAACCAATCTTTCATCCAAGCCTCTCCTTTTCCATATTTTTTTTGTTTGGATCATAGAACTCCACTTACACACAATATTCCATGCCATTTTCAAACATTCACATTTCATCGTTTCCCAAAATCAAATTTCTCTATCTCCATATTTTTTGCCCAATTTTTTTTAAAATAATAGGAAACAATGCCACCTTAAAATCTGTTTTCAAAAGAACACCAAATCTGCTTCATTATCATCTATTGTATTCAACAAAAAATTGATTTCATCACAAACCATATCTATCGTGATATATAGTCTTTGATCGAACACCATTAACATCTTCATGTTTTCAATAGAATTTACTACAACTTCCATGTATTCCACTAGCATCATTCATTCCAATAAAAAATAAATATGACTGGCATAACCTTTTACTCCCCCTTTCCTTCATAGGGATTATATCAAAAGTTCTTATAAATTATGATAATTGTGAAATAAAAATCAGAAAATCATCATCTAATTTTATCCATGCTCATAGTTCTAATCCCATGCACTACTTCATGTCTTCTCTTCATCTTCTACAATCATCCTTCTTTCTTATAATACACATTGGGACATGAATTCCAAATCACCTCTTCATCCTCATTTCAAATCCTCAATTCCTTTTTTTGAGTGTTAATTCCAAAGAACTCCATCATATCTCTTCAACCAAAAGTGGAGGCTTTAGGCTTCATCAAACACCTTCAATGTTGTAGACAATGTATCACCTTTGATACATGTATTTATAATTTGCAGAACAATGAAAAAATAATCTAATATCAAGGAAATGTGTAATGCACGGCCATCTTAGAAAGAAGATCCCTTCCACACTCTATCTTCTTCTTCAACCATCATTCTTTACTTCATGCAAATCATATGATTCTTTTCTTCAAGTAAGAACTTGCATGGTTCTCATTCAATCATGAAGCATTTCATGGTCTTATTAAAATCCTCATTTTCTTTTTCAATTATACTTATATGGATGATAATTAACCATTATTCATTGTTGTAAACAATTTTTCACCTTTTACACAAGTTCTTTGAACTTAGGATCTGTTCAAAAATTTTCTGAATTACATTCTCCATAAACTATGGAGTTCTTCTTCATCTCCTTCATTTTGTCCTGTATTGAAAATTTATTACATCAAATAAAATATTTATACACAAATTTGCCCCAAAATATTATGTATGTCCTATATTATATAATATGGGATAGTCCAAGACTTGAGGTAAGATATCCCTTAAGTGATAAGTGATGAATATGACACTTGGTGTGTGACCTACCCAGAACCTTTGGTGGTGGTTTATACCTAGGATGAAACCTTGCCCTATATATTTGGATTTTGGTCTAGGCTTATGACATGATGTGACACTATTACTTATATAATGGGGAGAAGGTATGTATGATTTGGTTTTATGGTGGCATGTCTATAGAATAATGACTTTGAAGGTATGCTTATGTGTTCATTTTGTGTTATGTTTCTGGGTGGTTGCGTCTCTCAAGTAAAAATGCACTCATTATGTACATTTTGTTCAAATACACTTTATCATTGAACCAATCAATATTATTGATGCATTGGAGATTCCCTTTGGGATATTGGAATAAACTCTACCCATGTACACAATATGAGTTTCTATATATATGGGTAGACATTCATGTTTTCTCTCAGGAACTGATTTCACTTGGAGCTAGAATTATGGTACAAGTATTGAATGTTATGGAGGTTGAGGAGTTAGGAGGTTGGACTCTATGAGTTGGGATGAAGGATAATACATCCATTGTGGTTTCTTTGAATATGTACTATCTAGTGTTCCATTTATCTATTTATTATTAATATATATATATATATATATGATTCCCATTATAGTTGGGGTGGAACCAGAGTGGTAAACTCAATATTCCTACATCCAAAAGACCAGATATAAAATCTCAGAAAGCACCTTGTGGGATTTACGATGTATGTTGTGACATAAGTATGTCATAACCCTAGTGATGTAGGTAGAATAATGTAGTCATGACACTATACCGGGCCTTTGTGCCTTGTTCATGGGACACTTGGCCTAGGTCATATAGTCAATATAATGTGTGTCCTTCTTACTTGATATAAAGAGGACATTCCTTTCAAAATAAAAAAAAGGATTCCACCCCAATATTAAAAAAATATGTCACTTATCATATGTTTGTTTCCATTACAACAATTTTATGTTTTACTACATCCTATCGATAGTTTTATTACTTTCTATTCAAGATCTTGGGGCCCTCTTGGATCCCTTTTATATCTATACATATTTTGGGATGTCCATTATATAGATGGTTCATGATAATTTTTTTTGTAGATTCTAGCATGTCCCCTATGATTTGTTTTGATAGAGAAGTCTCGCAATGACTTTTTTAGGCCCTCACCATTAGTGGGAAGCCCATAGCATATGAGGAGGAATTCTTGAGGACTTGTGATGACCCCCTCATAGGTTTTATTATAGAGATGTTGTCCAAAATGTCATAACTAGTATCCAAACATGTTTTTTTGGATGGTAAAAAGTTAGTTAATGGATAATATTGGGTATCATGAATTTGGAGGGTGACCGAATGCATGCCTAGAAAGTATGACATTGGTTAAAACCCATGTTTCTTGGGCATGTTTATTATTGGAACTGGGAAATATAGAATTATTGATGTGTTGCATTGGATAGAGAATCCCAATTCCAGATGTATGTGACTCCATATGAGTCAAAGGGCTTGGATGGGAGCCATTAAGTTGTTTATGAATCACAAAAGTGACAAGTATAGGGAACGATACACATACCTATGAGAGGTGTTGTTTAACATAATTCCACAATAGAATCAACAATTAATTAAATAAACCTATAATATATTCTAGGTTTTTTTGATTACCTTAGAAGCAGTGACTAGATTAATATGGATTCATGGGTATTCATGGATTTATTGGGACAATTCTTATTGACTGGAAAAGGGAAATAATTTATAATGTGTGTAGTCTTGATGAAAAAGTTATTTTTAAAAGGAAAAACCTATTTTTGAAAATAAAAAAAATTCTATGACATGATCCATGTAGGAAATTGTTTTTATATGTAGATTTTTATTTTAAATGGTTTACGAATCCTAGTATTGTGAAATGGTTTTGGGTTTTCTTATTTTAAAAAAACCTTTAGAAAAATGTTTTGTATTTTTTTTTCAAAACTATCTCAAAAAATAGGTTTGACTTTCTGGAAAAATTAGTAGCTAGAATTTTGAATTTAGTGATTTTAGTTTTTCTAAAAACCCTTTGTTGAAAAAGGGTGTTTTAATAACTCTATAGAGTTTTGGGGTTTATAAAATGATTTGGTGTGGTATTAAAAATTATAGATTTATATATGTACAATCTTTATTTCTTAGATTTGTCTATTTTGTAAATGAATTTCCTAGATTCTTTAATTTCATATATAGATTATCTACCATGTTATTTGGAAAACAAAAAGTGTGGTTAACAAATTTAGATTTAGTTTGATCTATCACTAGGGGAAAATAAATTGGTGCACATATAGATTGGTTTGCAAGATTTTCAATGTTAGTCTATTAGTGACCTGACCGAATGGATTGTGACTTTTATTGTTATTATATGTTTTTTGAGTGTGCCTTGTGTTTAAGCTCATGAGATGATGTTTGATATTGGCCTCTAATATTTTTATGAGATATTTATGATTCTGTATTTTAGACCATTTGATTTGGGGTTCAATAGGAGATTTATTCAGTGGAAAACAACATTTGGTGGAGTCATCCATTACAAGTGGTGTCTTATTGTTAGGAGAACTGTAAGCCTCAGTATAAATTGGTGGTAAAAACCTATTTTTTTTTATCAATCGGTGTGATTGTGACCCATAATTAAGAAATAACCAATCAATATCTTTGTGATCACTATGGGGTGATTTAGTGACCCTCCATTCATTATGTTTTATTACTTTAGAATTAAAATTTACATCCTATTATGTAGATATTACTTTACTAGAATGTAAGAAAAGAAGAAAAACCATAGGAACACAAGTATTTACAGGGTTCACTACACAATAAGTGTATCAAGTCCTTGGAATGTACTAGAAATAATCTAATACCACATGAACCAATATAAAATAATCCTTTGTATGTGGTTACAGAAATCATGGATTATCCTTACACTTGAGTAGTACTATTTTCAATTTCCATTGGATGTGCTCCTTGCACAAAAAAATGATATACAATGTTTTTATAATGAATATAAGAACCTTCACCATAATGATTCAGTATGTTTTCAATATAATGATTAAATATTATTCAAAATTTCTTTTCATGCAAGAGATTCATATTATTCACTATCTTACAAAAAATTTGGCCCAAAACTTATTCAATCTGATGAATGTTTGTCTAATGGGTTCATCTTGTGTACTCCTTCTAGTGTCATTCTAGTACCCATCATCCAATTTTTTCCTCTGGATTATATCCAATTATACTAATATAATCATTCAATCTCCTTTCAATACCTTTTTTCTAATACCTCATGAAATTAACACTCTATCTAATATCTCTCAAATAATTCCTCTCCAACCGGTTTGAATAATCCCATATTATCACCCTCTATTCGATACCAACTTTATAGGAAATTCTATTTGGTATCCCCCTGACCCATGATTCTAGAATCTATTTGTATGGTCATCTTGATGATTTAGCGTCACTTCACATCACTTCATAAATCTTTAACTAATAATCCTTTAAACACCAAACCACATTATATATTAAATTTTCCTCTAATATTTTAGGGAAATGAATAGACTCAATTCAAACATTTTACATAGTATTTCAAGTGACCCGCTTAGAATCTTCCTTTGGTTGACTACAATGAAATTTACTTAATTCCAATCTACAAAAAAATCTTTCAAACATCCCTATCACTTGGTTAGAAATTTGAATATATTATCTATTATATTTGGATCATTGAATGATTAGATTTTCATCATCAATTTTTTTACCTTTTTGAAATATTTATAAACTCCATAAAATCAGTATAACCTTATATAATTCATTTATTTGGTGAATCTCCATAGAAACACTTTTGGCCAATGTAAATAGGTTTGATGAACCTGCATTACATTGTAGATTTTATTTTGAAATATCCCTCTAGAAACATCCACTATTTGATGAATTTCATTAGAATTATTTGAAAATTTCTTTCTCCCTCAATCCAATGAATGATGAATATCATATATTAACATCCATCTGATGGCATCATCCAAATCCATCCATCCAATGAATTAGAGATTCTGTTTAATCATCCTAAAATAGAAATACTTTCCATATTCTTAAAAAAACATATAATATTAATTTCAATACATAGTAGTATTCAGATATATGAATTCAATTATAAGAAAGAATCACTAATATTATTTTCCTACATTAATGATTTGGATATGTGTCGATTAAATCTGACTGATGTAATTGGGATAGATTATATGATGGTATTCAACTGATGAAACTCCTTCAAAACATCCCTTTAGTCTTTGACAAAATTCTTATGATCGTAAAAAATAAAAAATTATTTTTTTAAAAAATAATACTATTAGAACTTCTTAAACATCATAATCATGACACAAAAACACTACTCAACAAAACTTCTAACCAATATATTTTCCATAGTAAACTTCCTCAAAACTTTGTTGTATGAAATTTGTGTATAAAAAGTTTTTCTACCAATTTTATATTCAACATGGATAATTTGGTATTTCAATACTCATGATGTTAAAAATATTAAGGAAAAAAATCAAGATATTTATTCATCAAACACTCTATTTGATTAAAATTATAAGAAAGATAAGATAATAATTATTTATAAAAACTCACATTGATCAAATTATTCTAGTAATACTCATTCGATAAACATGGTCCAATAAACATAGGCTGATGACCTCTCTTTGATCACCTTTATTAGAAAGCTTACTGAAGAAGGTTATTTATGTTTGAAAAAAATATAAGCCTTTTGAGAAACCTGCCTTAACTTCCAAACCAAAAACTTCTTAACATCATCCATATTCTTCAAAATACCTCAAAACCACTTGGTCTTAACAATCTACCCTTTTTTATTTTATTTTCAAACATTGAACTTAAATCCCTAAAAACTTGAAACTAAATAATTGGATTACTTATTCAATAATTCTAACATGAGTGAAATCAATGTTGGGAAAAATAATCATTTGAAAAAAATACATTTTTGTTTATAAAAAACAACTTAAGAAACTTTTTATACCCCACAAAATAAACATTTCAAAAAACATACTGAATTTCATCATCCACGTGGAACATTCGTCATTATAAAAAATTCAACTTTCAAGATATTATTTGTCATACATATACTTTATAAAATTAATAAAATAGTTCACAAAGGCCAAAATCAAAGGTTTACCATTTTAATAAAACCCCCTAAATATATTATATTCATTAATAATGTTAAGCACATATCAATTGATACATTTTAATAAAAAAATTCCTTTCCTCTAAAACACTATCCAAATATATGATAAGATGGGTTAAAAATCACATGTCTTAGTTTGGATTAAGTTGATGTTGTATACCCATGATCAACCTTGGCTTATGAAATGTTTCATTCAAAAAGTTTTGGTCAAAAATATAAGCACCATGTTCCCTTGTTGGAAAAATCTATATCACTAGCTAATTATTTTCCACATTATCTTTGATGAAGGGATATTATTTAACAATGTTCACGGAAGAAAATTTTTTCACTATATTTTTAGTTAGGTTTAAATCAAATTTATTATCACACCCTAAGAGAATGGGTGACTTTGCATTAAAAAAAGTATTCAAACCATTTCTTAATCTATATAAGTTGTGTTGCATCATGGTGGAATCTATTTACCCATCTTGTTAAATTTTGATCATTACAGATTTTTTATTATTTGTATTCCAAATCACACATATTTCTCTAAAAATGGAATCTCCACCATATATGTATCTTTTTTCCTAAAAACACCTTCCCAATATGTATCTATAAAAACAAACATATCAGTATTTCATTAGATATTATATTTTTTTCCAAATATAGATATGCCATTGATATATCCAAGAATTATATTCCTTCCATGAGATGTGATTCTTTAAGATCACTTTGATACTTGGAACACAATGTAACCATATACACAATATCTAGTCTTGAAACCATTAGATACAAAAACCTTATATCCATTTTCCAAAACTCTTTAGGATCAACATACTTACCATATCAGTTTTTTGAAAACTTCATTCCCACTAAAATATGTGCTGAAACAGGATTTCAATATTTCATTAAAAAATTATTCAGATGTTCCTTTATATAATTCTCTTGAGGTAGGAAAATGTATTTCTTATTTTGAAAATTTTTTAGGCTTAGAAAGTATATATTTTCTCCTATCCTAGAAATTTCAAATAACTTAATCATCTCCTTTGAAAAAATTTGACATATTTTTTAAACATTCACTACAAATTTTATATATTAAAATTAAACAATAACAATGTGGGACACATATTGGTTTTCATTTATGTATATTTTACATTGAACTGTTCCTATTTTGAAGTTTAGATTCCTTAAGAATTTATAAAACATATAATACCAATCCCTCAATGACTACCAATTCTTCTTTAACTAAAACTCATAGCTATCCTTTTTTCCAAGCATAAAGACACATAGTTTTTCAATATAAAATTCACTATTGAGATCTCTATTAAGAAAAGATGACTTAACAACCATCTGGAAATCCTTATATCTTCATTGGTAAGGGATAATAAGAATGGTTATGAGAGTTTCTAATATTACCATTGGATAAAGTATAACATTAAAGTCAATGCCTTCAATTGGTCATTGTCCTTTAGAAACAAGTAACTCCTTGTTTGTTATGACATTAAATTTTTCATTCAACTTGTTTGGGAACACCCATTTTATAAAAATCAAATTATTATTATTTAGTTTGGGTAAAATTTCTTATGTATCATTCATCGCAAACCGATAAATATCTTAATTCATAGAATTAATCCAACAGTTGATTCTCTAAATCTTCACCAATAAATTTTGGATCAACCTTTTAATATATGGGAGTGTGTAAAACTATCATTCATTGGTCTTATGGTTTAAAACCATTGGAACTGATTTATAATGATTTTTTAAAATTCCACTTTCTTTATAATATAAGGATGAGATGAACATACTTATTTATCAACACTTGAGATATATGAGCTATAATCTTCATCTGAAGTAGCTTCAACATTATTATTATCATTAAGACCATTTTTATATTGTATTACTTTAATCACTTCATATTCACATACTCTCATATATGTAATTGATTTTGAATCTTCCTTATTTGAATATTCAAGAATTTGGACATCTAAAGAGTCATAAATATTTATTATATCATTATTATAACACAAGTATCCATTACTATTTTGAGGTAATCCAATAATGATTCCATCAATAAGACTCTAATAAAACTTCCAAATATTACCACCCATGACTTTTATATTAATTGTAATTCCAAACTGCCATAGGTATTTCAAAATTAAGGACTCTTTGTAATAAAAATCATAAGGATTCATATAATAGTTCATCCTATAGAAACATAAATTTTGATTATGAAATGTTTCTCTCATAACATGACTACCAAAATATTAAAAAATTTCATGTTCAATTAACATCATTCGAACCATCTCAACCAAACATATTTTTATTTTTTAAAAAAAATTTCTTCCTTATATTGTGTATGGTGAACTTAACTCCTGAAAAAAATCCCTAATTCTCAAGATAATATCTAAACGTCACATTGTAAATTCACCACCATTATCAGTTCAAACTTTCTTCACAGAACATATATATTTCTTTTCAAAACTTCTCCTGAAACTCTATTATTTTCCACATTAACACTTTTTTTCATACCAATATTTTGATTCCCTATAAAGATTTTATTCTTTAACTTATATTTCTTCTTAGTCTCAGCATAATATCTAACAAAATCATTTGGTTCAATGTTTTAAATGACATAATCTTTTATATTTTCAATTTTTTTTGACTACATACAAAGTCATCCTAAATTTTTATTTCTACTAAAAATATCCACTGTAGAGACCCGAATATTGACTTACATGAACATTACATTACTTTTGCGGAATACTTAGTACATAAGAAAAAAAACACACATACACAAGGATCGTAATGGTTTAGTGTCTTTGGAAACTTGGAACATAATCTTCTAATCATGGTGAAAGATCTTCAATATCTCCCATAAAGATCTTCCCTTTTTTTTACCTAAAACCTTTATTTATATCCTGGGGAAAAGAAAACATAAAAGGGTGAGCTCAAATGCTCAGTAAGGGTAAACAAAAGAAAAATCAATCACATCATATTCATAAGAACATAACTTTTGGAAATCTTAACCTGCAAAAGAGAGCATAATTTCATAACATGGGATAAATCATAGTAGTGAAATGAAATCCCAAAAAATCATAACTTAAAACATGAAACATTGTGGCATACACACATAATCATAAAGAATCATTTCTTTTTAGTCAAGACTCATTTCCAAGACTATCTTAGTGGACAATGTCCCTTTCTGAACCGAGTCACCCTCGTTTCAGTCCTGTTTCACTGAACCGGTATAACCTACCATTCCAGCCATGTCTATCTCATGAGATATAAAATCTTTACCCAATGCATTGGAGGGATATATAGGTCCCACCCATCTCATAATGAAACCATTCTTATGTGTGCCACAAAAATCATAAATCATACATCATTGCATAACCCATGTAATATAAATGGGAATCTTAAACATCATGACATCATAAAACAATTCATATAAGATAAAGGAATTCATAAAAATAATTCCATCACAACATGATCAAATCAATGTAATAATAGGGATAAAAACAAAACCCTTTATTATCTTAGATGTAAAATAATTTTGATAAAACACTTGAACTCCATTCTTGAGGAAAATATCCTTTCTTCTTCAAAAACATTTTTCCTTTATTAACATTTCATACGACTTTAAACTAAAAGAAGTTGATTAAAAATAAACTTGAAAACTTGTAAAGGAAGCTTCTTGGAAATAATGTTTTAAAAATCCATTAATTCCGTATAAGTTAAAAAAACATTCTTCGTACTTTTGTTAGAAAACTCAAAAAAGTACCTCATACGAAAAACGAAAAAATATTCCTTTCATATCCTTTACTAAAAACTCACCAAAGGGTAAAATTGGTTTTAAAAAATTGTAGGTGGATGGAAATAATATTACATATTGTGGAAAAATGGATTTGGATGATAAAATACACCCCATTAAATACCAAAGTATAAGCAATCTCGGATAAAAATGAGATTGTGATATTTCCCCTTACCTTAGGTTCGATTTGCTTCGTAAGTGTCCGAACCTCCTGTATAATGATTTAAATAATGTCATTGACTTATTACAGAATCATATTCATTGTTATTATATCATATATGGTTCACTTATGACTTTATATTACCTGTTCTTTTGTAAATTCATGTTAAAGTAGCGTTTTGGGTAAAATCACCTCATTTGTCGTTCGTGTTTTAACTTGTAATTATTCATATGATTACATAGATCATTATTACTTAATAATAGAATATAAAACATGATTTATATATAATATATATTCAGAATATACATATATATAATGGATCGATAAATGGAAAGAAATACACCGTTCATGGAGACGGTAGGCCGTACGTACGCATGAACACTGTTTTCGTTTCCTTATTGAATTGAGTGGAATTAAGTAGATGACATACATATATATACACATAAATACAGTAGCTTTATAATGTCATATATTTCATTATTATTGCTTATATATACTTTATAATCATTCTTAAATGGTTAACATGGAGAATGAATCTCATCGCGTCGTGGAGACGGTAGTCCGTACGTACGCACGAGCGATGATATCATTTCCATAATTATTGAATTGAATTGGAGTGGATGATAAAATATATCAGAATCATTATGATGTTATAATAACTATGTATAGTTATTCTTTACACCATAATACCCATCCATGTAAGGTGTTGGTGGAAAAACAGATTACACCACGGCGTGGAGACAGTATTCCGTACGTACGCACGCGCGGTGATTTCGTTTTCCGTAGGATGGATAGATGGTGAATTAGGATTGTTTCATACTTATAATAACATATCAGTATATGAGTGATACTGATGTTATTACTTCATAATGAAACAACCTAAGAAGAATAAGTGGAAGAAGAAATAAAGGTGAAAGAATCGGTAACAGAAATTACCTCTTCTTTGAAGCGCCATTTTGAGACCTCCTCTTAGGGCACTAAAATTGGTCTTTGAGGAAGACCAGAACCTCTAGGATGTTTCTAGGGAAGTGGAGAAGAGAATTTGGCAGGGGTTAGACGAGATGGAAGGCTCAAAGTTGTGTGAGGAAGAGAGGGAGGAGGTTCCCTTTTATAAGGGAGGAGAGGGGCACCTTTGGAATTCTTAAAAATATTAATTTATAATAAATATAACCCCACTTAAAAACCTCCAAAAATGACTCATATTCGAATATTAGATGATATAGGGTTGTAATATTATCAACCAATCAAATTTAGACATGTTTGGATATTATTTTAAACCTTATCATTTTGATTTATCCTTATTTAATCTATTTAAGTTTATTTGTGGTAATAAAATTCTAAATTTTAAATTATAACAAATAATTACTTATTTGTTGTGAATTTTCAATAATTGTTTACTTTATAACATTATAGACCATATAAATATAAATTTATAATTTTTAAATATTTTTGTGATTTTTAAACAATTTTATAATATGTTATTTTTGTAAAATAACAATAGTGTCAATTTTGACACTATTCATTTATTTGAATTTAAATAAAATATATACAGAAGATATGTTCAAACTAAAAGCTATAATATATTAATAAAAGGTCATATGTATCTATAAAATTAGTGTATCACATTAAATAGTTCATATAATATTTATTTTTTTATTTTTAAAACCATTTATTTGGTTTATCTCTTAATAAAATAATTACTTCATAATTTTTGTATAATTATTTAATATACATATTTGTTGTATAAAAATTTAAAATAAAATCATATGATGAAGATAAATTTATTACCGTTCACAATAATACTTTTACTCGAATTTATCATCTTAAAATCACAATATTTAAATTTTTATATTTATTAAATTATGAAGGTGACAACTTTGGCATCATTTAAAATAAAATAATATAAGTGTCATAATAGCTTGTATAAGACTCCAAATGGTCAAATATTCGACCATTGGATGATTATAGTTTCCATTTACATGACCAATAAGTTTTGGTCAGGGTTTTGTGCCTTTTATGGTCACTATTAGTTTAATAAAAACTATATTCTTGATTTTTCACTAGATAAATAATTTCTGCATCACTATTGTGTCACAATTAATGATAATTATTTAATCCAAAAAAGTTCTAAATAAATTCTCATGATGTAGATAATTTTGTTAGCTTTCTGGAGACTATTCATGTTTGAAATTTTATGATGTTTATCACTAATTTAAAATTATTATACTTATAATATTTAAGAGAGTGACATGTTGTCACTTTCTTTGGTTTTAATAATAATTAAATTATTTTCATGGTCAAAAGTCCATAAAATGAATCTAATCCGACCCTTAGTTGATATGGGTTTACTTTTAGCCATCAAATAGAATTTTGGCATGTGTTAGGGTAATTTTATAATATTATATTTACCCTTAATTACCCGATTTACCTTTAACTATGGTAAATAAAATTTACCGTAGTTACTATTCATAATTCCCAAAAATAAAAAGTTGCCTATTAACATAATTTGGACCCACTGATTCCAAATATGGAATCTATTTTTTAAAATTCAATACACAGAAGTTGCAGAAATTAAATTAAAATTAATCCCGTTGTCGAATAAAAACGGGTTTTTGTTTAAAACATTGCAAAAGATTGAATTGATTTAACCTACGAATTCAAGGTAAAATCAATGATAATGAAATTCATTATATTAAATGGTAAAAATATATTCTATTTATACTTTAAAACCATTCAATATTATAATTTAACCACATAAGATATTACGATGAAAAAAGTTGTTTTTAATTAAAATATAGCGTGTTTTTACTATTCATTAAAATATGAAAGTTATCGGGAAAATATCAAAATGTTATCTAATGTAAATTTTTACATCCTGATTCAAAAGAAGAATTTTATTTTGTCAAATTGAACATATAAACATGTCAAAAACTAGATTTAAAGTGGGTGCGTCATCAAAAGGCGGCAAAACTGCATTTTTTGATAAATACTTATTTTACCCGAAAAATTTATTTTGTTCTTATACCATGTTCTAGAAAATGTGTAAGATAAATAATAATGTTATAAAATTCAAAATTTAGTTAATACTATTCATAACAGCTAGTTCATGACAATATTATAATAATATATCATTGTTTATTAAAACCCGGTATTGCGTACAACACATGCTATCGAGGAAGGTCGCGATTGTGTGTAATACAAGGCAAGTCAAGGATGCGTGTTGTGCAAGCTTCTTTTGGTGTAGCATACAACACAAGACATTAGTGAAATTAAAAAGAATATTTTTCATAAAATTTCGGGATGTTACATTCTACCCCCCTTAAAATGAATTTCGTCCTCGAAATTCGTCGGGGTTATAAATGGTTTACTATTCAAAAGTTTCTTTAATAGAAACCCACATTGTAAAAAGGAATACCAAAACCAATATTTAAAAACGAAAGTATGAAACGTAACGGTTACCCAAATAAACTAATCACTGGGTTTCCACATAGGTGAGAATATGGATATGGAAGAAAAATCTAACCATCATGTTCTGATGGAGAGTGGTAGAGAACATGGCTATGGAAAAGCCAACAATCACAAATCCATAGATTTGTGATGATCTAAGGTACCATCTGATTAATCAGATATAAGAGCACTAGGACAACATTTTTGGCTTCCAAGATCATTTCCCTAAAGTTGAAGAATTTGAATACTTACTTTATTTTGGTACAATCTCACTGTTGTTCGTGCCTTGAACAATTTCCACTTCATCTCTTAAATAAATGAAGTTGAATTTGTTATTCGTGAAGTGTTAGCAGATCATGTGATAGAATGACGGGTCATTCCATCTGTCTCAAACAAAAAGGTTAGCAAAAATTATATACATAAGTCGATATATAGTGAGATTAATCATATATGGTTCCTAAAATGGACTTATACTTCATATATCATGCTGCTTAATATAATAAAACTAGTTTCTACTAAACAGGGACTTCCTGTAGGCCAGTGGTAGGAGATAAAGGCCAGTCGAACTTCGATTGTGGGTTCGATTCCCACAGCCTTGTCCGACACGATGGGCTGTCGCCCGTCCTGCAGGTTGTCCTTTTTCTAAAACTATATTACTATAACATCCCATCAATAATATCGAAACAAATTTCTATCCTTAAACAATACTAACTTATGTCCAACATAATCCATTCCAATCTTTAGGCTTATCCATAATACTGCAGTCCACTCTCATAACATAGTGGAAACGATTACCAGAGATTTAATACCATCATTGATCCCCATATATCATAAGATATATCTTGTTGGTCACATTCCAAACATTCAAAGGCCTTAATCATGTACTCTCTTGAATACCCATTGAACCTTAGTGAAAACATGAATGCAGTTAAAAGTTAACACCTTCCACATACCAAAATCCTCAAAATTCTATATACTCAAACCATGATATCACTTTGTCCTTATATCAATCATGAGATCATGAATACTGTCAAACATTTCATTTTCTCCTTATCCCTTCATTATGGGCATATTATCTACTTTCCAAAATATTTGAATCACTTTTCATGGTAACCGGTACCTTAAAATTATTGAAAACCACAATAGACCAATACATAAATATTTCAATACACCATAAAAGTACCTCAACAACATTATTCCTGAATACCAATACATAAACACTTCAGTCCATCCACTTCAATGATTGTCCTGGAAGAAGTCCTTCCTTGATTTAGAAGTAACATTTTAGGTCAGGGAATTGAGTTGGGTAATGCCCATGTTCTCCACAAATAAGACATTGAACTCCATAATAGTCTGTCACTCTACGACCCTTTTCTCCACACAGATAACATCAGTCCCTCCATTTGAGGTATTCCTCAAGGTTCTTCTTCCCTTCTTTAGAAATCTCAATCTTCATTTCTTTATGCTCCTCAAAATGCGAACATGCATAATAGTTTATCTTCCTCTTCTTTGATGAATTAGACATACCACAAAATTTCACCTTGTTAATCATATATCTCGATGACTGATTTGGCATAATCACAAGATCTTTCTCTCTAGGAATTACACAATTTTTTTGCTCATAGTCACCAATTTTTCCATTGGATTCAATGTTAACCGAATTCCTTCTGGTTCCCTCCATTAACTAAAACACAAAAAGAATCTTGTGAGAGGCAAAAATCATGCTAGGGAAAACAACATAGTAAAGGGGGAGTACCCTTAATATCTAACATCTTAGGTTAAATTCTATGATTTTTACCGTAGTTCTAGGACTATATCCTATACGTATACTTTTCCTTAGAGACATCCCTAGACATACCTTAGAAATATCTCTAGGGATCTCACTAACGTTCTCACATCCTAGTTTCCAAAGGTTGACTAAACCTTTCCTCTGATACCAACTGTAGAGAACCAAATCTTGACGTACATGAACATTACATTACTTTTGCGGAATACTTAGTACATAAGAAAAAAAACACACACACACAAGGATCGTAATGGTTTAGTGTCTTTGGAAACTCGGAACGTAATCTTCTAATCATGGTGAAAGATCTTCAATATCTCCCATAAAGATCTTCCCTTTTTTTTACCTAAAATATTTCTTTATATCCTGGGGAAAATAAAACATAAAAGGGTGAGCTCAAATGCTCAGTAAGGGTAAACAAAAGAAAAATCAATCACATCATATTCATAAGAACATAACTTTTGGAAATCTTAACCTGCAAAAGAGAGCATAATTTCATAACATGGGATAAATCATAGTAGTGAAATTAAATCCCAATAATCATAACTTAAAACATGAAACTTTTTGGCATACACACATAATCATAAAGAATCATTTCTTGTTAGTCAAGACTCATTGCCAAGACTATCTTAGTGGACAATGTCCCTTTCTGAACCGAGTCACCCTCGTTTCAGTCCTGTTTCACTGAACCGGTATAACCTACCATTCCAGCCATGTCTATCTCATGAGATATAAAATCTTTAACCAATGCATTAGAGGGAGATATAGGTCCCAACCATCTCATAATGAAACCATTCTTATGTGTGCCAAAAAAATCATAAATCATACATCATTGCATAACCCATGTAATACAAATGGGAATCTTAAACATCATGACATCATAAAACAATTCATATAAGATAAAGGAATTCATAAAAATAATTCCATCACAACATGATCAAATCAATGTAATAATAGGGATAAAAACAGAACCCTTTATTATCTTAGATGGAAAATAATTTTGATAAAACACTTGAACTCCATTCTTGAGGAAAATATCCTTTCTTCTTCAAAAACATTTGTCCTTTCTTAACATGTCATACGACTTTAAACTAAAAGAAGTTGATTAAAAATAAACTTGAAAACTTGTAAAAGAAGCTTCTTGGAAATAATGTTTTAAAAATCCATTCATTCCGTATAATTTAAAAAAAAACATTCTTCGTACTTTTGTCAGAAAAGTGAAAAAAGTACCTCATACGAAAAATGAAAAAATATTCCTTTCATATCCTTTACTAAAAACTCACCAAAGGGTAAAATTGGTTTTAAAAAATTGTAGGTGGATGGAAATAATATTACATATTGTGGAAACATGGATTTGGATGATAAAATACACCCCAGTAAATACCAAAGTACAAGCAATCTCGGATAAAAATGAGATTGTGATATTTCCCCTTACCTTAGGTCCGATTTGCTTCGTAAGTGTCCGAACCTCCTGTATAATGATTTAAATAATGTCATTTACTTATTAAAGAATCATATTCATTGTTATTATATCATATATGGTTCACTTATGACTTTATATTACCCTTTCTTTTGTAAATTCATGTTAAAGTAGCATTTTGGGTAAAATCGTCTCATTTGTCGTTCGTGTTTTAACTTGTAATTATTCGTATGATTACATAGATCATTATTAATTAATTATAGAATATAAAACATGATTTATATATAATATATATTCAGAATATACATATATATAATGGATCGATAAATGGAAAGAAATACACCGTTCATGGAGACGGTAGGCCGTACGTACGCATGAACGCTGTTTTCGTTTCCTTATTGAATTGAGTGGAATTAAGTAGATGACATACATATATATACACATAAATCCAGTAGCTTTATAATTTCATATATTTCATTATTATTGATTATATATACTTTATAATCATTCTTAAATGGTTAACATGGAGAATGAATCTCATCGCGTCGTGGAGACAGTAGTCCGTACGTACGCACGAGCGATGATATCATTTCCATAATTATTGAATTGAATTGGAGTGGATGATAAAATATATCAGAATCATTATGATGTTATAATAACTATGTATAGTTATTCTTTACACCATAATACCCATCCATGTAAGGTGTTGGTGGAAAAGCAGATTACACCACGGCGTGGAGACAGTATTCCGTACGTACGCACGCGCGATGATTTCATTTTCCGTAGGATGGATAGATGGTGAATTAGGATTGTTTCATACTTATAATAACATATCAGTATATGAGTGATACTTATGTTATTACTTCATAATGAAACAACCTAAGAAGAAGAAGTGGAACAAGAAATAAAGGTGAAAGAATCGGTAACGGAAATTACCTCTTCTTTGAATCGCCTTTTTGAGACCTCCTCTTAGGGCACTAAAATTGATCTTTGAGGAAGACCAGAACCTCTAGGATGTTTCTAGGGAAGTGGAGAAGAGAATTTGGCAGGGGTTTACCGAGATTGAAGGTTCAAAGTTGTGTGAGGAAGAGAGGGAGGAGGTGCCCTTTTATAAGGGAGGAGAGTGGCACCTTTGGAATTCTTAAAAATATTAATTTATAATAAATCTAACCCCACTTAAAAACCTCCAAAAATAACTCATATTCTAAGATTAGTTGCGATAGGGTTGTAATTGCATCAACCAATCAAATTTAGACATGTTTGGATATTATTTTAAACCTTATCATTTTGATTTATCCTTATTTAATCTATTTAAGTTTATTTGTGGTAATAAAATTCTAAATTTTAAATTATAACAAATAATTAATTATTTGTTGTGAATTTTCCATAATTGTTTACTTTATAACATTATAGACCATATAAATATAAATTTATAATTTTTAAATATTTTTGTGATTTTTAAACAATTTTATAATATGTTATTTTTGTAAAATAACAATAGTGTCAATTTTGACACTATTCATTTATTTGAATTTAAATAAAATATATACAGAAGATATGTTCAAACTAAAAGTTTTAATATATTAATAAAAGGTCATATGTATCTATAAAATTAGTGTATCACATTAAATAGTTCATATAATATTTATTTTTTTATTTTTAAAACCATTTATTTGGTTTATCTCTTAATAAAATAATTACTACATCATTTTTGTATAATTATTTAATATACTTATTTGTTGTATAAAAATTTAAAATAAAATCCTATGATGAATATAAATATATTAACGTTCACAATAATACTTTTACGCGAATTTATCATCTTAAAATCACATTATTTAAATTGTTATATTTATTAAATTATGAAGGTGACAACTTTGGCATCATTTAAAATAAAATAATATAAGTGTCATAATAGCTTGTATAAGACTCCAAATGGTCAAATATTCTACCATTGGATGATTATAGTTTCCATTTACATGACCAATAATTTTTGGTCAGGGTTTTGTGCCTTTTATGGTCACTATTAGTTTAATAAAAACTATATTCTTGATTTTTCACTAGATAAATAATTTCTGCATCACTATTGTGTCACAATTAATGATAATTATTTAATCCCAAAAAATTATAAATAAATTCTCATGATGTAGATAATTTTTTTAGATTTCTGGAGACTATTCATGTTCGAAATTTTATGATGTTTATCACTAATTTAAAATTATTATACTTATTATATTTAAGAGAGTGACATGTTGTCACTTTCTTTGGTTTTAATAATAATTAAATTATTTTCATGGTCAAAAGTCCATAAAATGAATCTAATCCGACCCTTAGTTGATATGGGTTTACTTTTAGCCATCAAATAGAATTTTGGCATGTGTTAGGGTAATTTTATAATATTATATTTACCCTTAATTACCCGATTTACCTTTAACTATGGTAAATAAAATTTACCGTAGTTACTATTCATAATTCCCAAAAATAAAAAGTAGCCTATTAACATAATTTGGACCCACTGATTCCAAATATGGAATCCATTTTTTAAAATTCAATACACAGAAGTTGCAGAAATTAAATTTAAATTAATCCCGTTGTCGAATAAAAACGGGTTTTTGTTTAAAACATTACAAAAGATTGAATTGATTTAACCTACGAATTCAAGGTAAAATCAATGATAATGACATTCATTATATTAAATGGTAAAAATATATTCTATTTATACTTTAAAACCATTCAATATTATAATTTAACCACATAATATATTACGATGAAAAAATTTGTTTTTAATTAAAATATAGCGTGTTTTTACTATTCATTAAAATATGAAAGTTATCGGGAAAATATCAAAACGTTATCTAATGTAAATTTTTACATCCTGATTCAAAAGAAGAATTTTATTTTGTCAAATTTAACATATAAACATGTCAAAAACTAGATTTAAAGTGGGTGCGCCATCAAAAGGCGGCAAAACTGCATTTTTTAAAAAATACTTATTTTACCCGAAAAATTTATTTTGTTCTTATACCATGTTCTAGAAAATGTGTAAGATGAATAATAATGTTATAAAATTAAAAATTTAGTTAATACTATTCATAACGGCTAGTTCATGACAATATTATATTAATATATCATTGTTTATTAAAACCCGGTATTGCGTACAACACACGCTATCGAGGAAGGTCGCGATTGCGTGTAATACAAGTCAAGTCAAGGATGCGTGTTGTGAAAGCTAATTTTGGTGTAGCGTACAACACAAGACATTAGTGAAATTAAAAGGAATATTTTTCATAAAATTTCGGGGTGTTACATCCACCATTCCTGTTAACCATCGAGGATCAATTTTTTTCATCCTTATGAGATTTTCACTTCTTAGAAAATTCACCAACTCCTGTAATATTTTTTTTGATGTTTATAATTACATGGTTTGATTTAAAAATTTATCATTGAATAAGGTCTAATTATTCTTCTTTTACATCCATATTTTATGAAATATTGATTTTGAGGTTATTTTTTACTTCTATTAACATTTTTAGATTATCAATATTTTTTTGAAACATGGATTCCTCCTTAGGAAAATATTTTGGATTAATTACTAAAATATTATCTTTTTTCAACTTCTTATTTTTCTTATCAAGTCTCACAATCTCCACAATAGATTATTAAAAATATCAATTTACCATGAACTCCAACTAACTATCTTCGTTATTTTATTATTCATATCTATTTATTTCACCACTTGTGAAATTTTAATTTTTTTAATTTTATGATAAACAATATTTTAGCCCCATCATCACTGGTGTCTTCAGTCTCTTCTTCCCTATTTTCATCTTCCTCATACATAGAGAAACAATTTCGCTTTTTTAATTTAGAGAACTTTTCATCATGTCCCTTTGTATGGGACTTGTATTTTTCTATATTCTTCTCGTTTGATCTTCTTGAATTTCTATCATCTTTATAAATTTATTCTTCTTCCTTTCATCAAGGAAAATTTTCTATGAAATTTACAAAATATCCACCACTAAAGTAAATTAGTGTTAAATTCAATTTTTACATTTTTATGCCTCTTTTGAAATTTGTTTAAAACAAAGGGCATACATTCATAATTATTTCTAAAAATTTCCAATTTGGTAATAGTTTCAAGATCTTATTTATTGAGAACTTTACTAGAATTTAATTTCATATTATATTTGTTATAAATTTAGTGATCAACATTTTATTTGTTGTTAGAAACATTTTTCTTCTCATTTCATAATTGATGAGAGTGCTAAGACGATCATCCAAGTATGAAGTTTCAATTTTTATATTATTCAACATTAATACCTTAATATAAAATATATCTAGAAGAATTCATAAAATATTTTCAATGATGATTGAATATTCTAAAATCTCAACAAGACCTATTATGGTTCTTAAAATGTCATTCACCCTTGTAATGAAGTCACCTATGAATTCATCATCACCCATTATAAGATATTGAATAATTAATCAACATATTTTTTATATTTTTTTATAACCATATTTACATCAAATATATTGTTCATCATTTCCCATATTTAATTATCCATTAAAATTACTTTATGTACTATAATAAAGTTACTTTTTTAGTTCGAGGAATGTAAATATTTTTTGGATCAACGATAATTCTTCAATTTTTTTATCGACAGATTTCAATGGAATATATTTGACATGAGGATACCAATGGAAATAAGTTAAGGAAACATTATATCATACTACATATTATAGTTTTACCCATAAAATATTGGAATAAACATATTTTTCATAGTGTTATAAACATAAATGGAAGCATATTTCTACTTCTGACTTTAGTAAAGAGTCAAAAAAGGGATCACACATATAATACCACTTAAAAATATTGATCATGATATGTGTAATCACTGAGAGGGGGAGGGAGTGAATCAAATATATTTTCTTTTTTATGTTTTCTTATGTATGAGAAAAACATTTCCTCATATTATAGAGATATAAATTTACTAGAACATAAGAAAACAATTATATCGACAAGAACATAAGTATTTACAAGGTTGACTACTCAGTAAGAGTACCTAGTCTTTGGAATTTTCTAGAAATAATCCAATAACAAATGAACCACTAAAAAATATTCCATTGTATGTGGTTAAAAGAAGTAGGTTGTATCCTTACACTTGTATAGCACTCTAGGAAATAAAAAGTTAATGTGCTCTTGGAATTGATAAAGTATATATAATGTCTTTATAACAATTGTAAGAAGCTTCACCAATAGATTTATTATGTTTTCACTATGCTGCTTAAAATTTACTCTCACTTACTTTTCTTGTAAGTACTTATTAATATTAATTTTTTATCCCAAAATTGGAAATGAACTTCTTTAGTCTGATGAAAATTTTTCTAATGTGTATGTTTGGTATACTCCATCCAGTGTCATTCTGGTATTCACCTTATGATGCATTCATATAAACTAAAACCACTTATGCCGCATTGTTTGTCTGATTACCTTAGAGTACCATCTATATGATACATATTGACATGAATACTCTATTAGATATCTTTCAACTAATTCCTCTTCATCACATTCCCTGATCTTCGTTTTATATTTTCTATTTGTTAAAAACCTTATGAGAAACTTTATCTGGTATTATCCAAACCTATACTTCAATATTTTCATCCATTTGTCTAGAAACTATAATAGTACTTTGAATTAATTAAAAAAATTTCAACAACAAATCCTTGATGTGTCAACCGTATTTATATTTTCAAGGACCCTCCATGGTTTTAGGGAAACATGAAGTCTTGATTCATAATCCCAACCTAGTATTTCAAGTGTCCCAATCAGAAATGTTCTTCCATTGACATCATTGAATGTTTTAGAAGAGATGATATAAAAAAAACTTTCAAGATTCCATTTGAATCTATAAAAAACCTAGATATTTTTTTCCATGATATTTTGAACAATAAATAATAAAATTTTCATTATCACATTTATTACCTATAAAAAAGTTTTTAAAATTCCTTGGAATTTTTATAACATTATACCATTCATTAATCCCATTAATCATTAAAAAAAATTTTGACTGACATTAGAAAATATAATGTTCCTGTATTACTTTGTTGTAATAGTTCAGAAATATCCCTCCAGAAACATCCAATGTTCAATGGATTGCATTAGAATTTTTAGAAAAGTTCCTTCTCACAACATTCTTTGATTGATTAACTTCATAAAAAGACATCCATATGATAATTTAAACCACAACCATCTATATGATGAATCAATTAATTATTTATGATAATCCTAAAACAAAATAACTTTAAATCTTCATATAAGTTTATCCAATTTTCATTTTTCTACATAGAATTATTTCACTCCATAAATTTAGTCAAGTAATTCAATCAACTATTTGATTATTCTAAATCACTGAATCAGATATGTACTGATGGAATTTTACCAAGAACATTATGAGTGATTATCCAAAGATTTTTGTCTGATGAAACTCTTATGAAAATTACATTTTTTCTATAAAAACATTCCTCTAATTGGACAAATTTATAAATGATTTTTTGAAAAAAAATTACTACAAAAAATTCAAAAAAAATCATAAACTTTGAACATAAACTATACTTATCGAAATCAGAAATTGATAGATTCTATCCAGTGAACATCATAAAAGCTGTGTACTATAAACTTTAAACATAAATTTGTTTTTCACCCAATTCTAACATACCCTGGACCATGGGGAATTTCAATACTTATGATGTTAGAAACATTAAGAGTAAAAAATAATCTCCATATTTATTCATAAAAAAATATATCCAATGAAAATTTTAAGCATGAGAGGACAATGATTCTACATAAATAATCATGATGGTAAACTTAGTCTAGTAACATCCATCAGATAAACCCAGTCAATTACAATCATGGTGATTATCTCCGTTCAATCACTCTATTTAATATTGTACTAGATATGGTGATTCATGTTTGAAAATTAAATAAAAACCTATGAGTAATGAAAATTATTTTATTACAATCCAATCAAAAATATTCTTAAAATCTTCCAAATTCTTCAAAAAACCTCAAAAAACCTTTGTCTCAACACTTGATGTATGGTGATCGGTGTTTCATTTTGGTTCTCATGTATGAATATGGTGGAAACATATATTCATTACACTTGGTAACTGGTAAGATGTAGATGATTTCGATCAGTTTTATGTTCAACATGTAGATTATAAGGATAATCCAATAGTGGGTAGAATATTTTTTTGGGATATGTGACCATCAGGTTGGTCAGGGTTATGGATATGGTGGAATCCAACATGTGATTTTGATTGAGGATATGCAAAGACTCATTAGTGGGGAACATCATTGATTTTGGTTGCCTAGGGATCCAACCATGGAAGAAAACCATGTTTCAATTTTAAATTCAGTGTGGGGATTGGATTTTTTTAAAAGGTTGGGTCCAAAGCCTCATTTATTATTAAAGAAAATAAAATACCACTTTAACTGGGGATTCGATGATTCAATGATTCATTTAATAGATAATAAATTAGACATAAGTAATGTAATGATATGTCAGCAGGCGAGGATGAGCATTTTTTGATAATTAATTAAAGGAGGACTGATTGGTGATACGGTATGGAAATATATATAGTGATATGGAACTCACATTAGGCGTATTCATGTATTGATCTGAGTGTAAAATGATATTGATGTGATTATATTCATGAACATAGATATAGGAAGCTTGATGAGTGGATGGATTCTTTTCTGGTGAGCAGTGAACCTATGGTTTACAGACCAAAATCACAATGGGTGTTCAATGATATGAAATGAAATGTTCATAACAATTTTTAAACTAGATTAGGTTGGTATGTAGGGTTGAATTGACAATATTTATTATTGAGGTAATGAAGCATTATGGAGGAGAGTTTGTAATAAAAAACCAAATCATAGGTTAATATAAATTTGGATAATTTGAATTTAAGGTCCTAGAGTGAGGGAAAATTTTTTTGATTGTATTTTTTTTTATCTTTTTGGGATATTTTAGCGGATTTATTTTGATGGGAGAACACATAGAGAGTGTTAGTAGGTGTGGGTAGATAAAACTCTACACCCAAGAATAAGAGCATGTTAAAATAGAGTTTGTTGTATCATAGTGATGTTGGGTGATGGTAGGGGCTGAAACATAGAATATGAAACTATGGAATTTAGATTTTTAGTTGGGAAGGCACAAAACACGATTTCGAAGATTATTTCACAATTTTTTTCTTGGATAATTGGTCATGGAGTGACCCCTCTGAACCACACTATAAAGGGGGTTGTCGAGATCCACCCATCTACATTTTTGGGGTTGGTTTCACTATAGTCAAATAGGACATGCCATGATGAGTAATGTTAAGGAGGCATTAAGATGCAACTTTGATTGTATCACCATGGACCAACTATTGAATTAAATTTTATGGGACCTTTTATCAATTTCAAGGGTTATATTAGGAATCCCTAATGATCCAATCATATATTTCTGTTAGAATATTTGGGAAAAGAGACTCATTAGATCTCAAAATCCCCACCCATTATCCCTATTTAACCTGTATTGTTCATAACAGGTTCATTATATGGATTTGAGGTAAGATATCTCCCATTATCCTCTTTGTTCTTTTTATATGTATCTCTTTATATTTTGGTTCACCATTAAATATTTCATTATTAAGATGTCACTATATCATGGTGAAATTACCCAACAAGATTGGTCTTTAATTTGTATTTTATATAGGAGATCCAAGGAAGAGGTATTCAAGCCTCAATTTATCATTTTATTTGATATATTTTCCCTGGGGTTTAAGGTGTTTTGGAAAACATTAGGTTATATATTATTTTTATTAAGGAAATTAATTTTGGGGTTTTATGTGGATTAGGTTCGGGTTCATGTATGGAGTTCACAATGCTCTATTTCATGTGTTTTTATCTCGTAATGTTTCTCGGTGATATTGGACATAATTATTCAATTTTTTTTTGTTTTGGTTTTGATTTCATGGTTTAATAATTTGATGTTGTTTATTGATGATATCATTTTTCATGAACTTAGTGGAGGTTATTTCAATATTTAGATTGATTTATGGATCCCCATTTGAGGTCTGTGGTCCGAAATTTAATGGTCCCCTTATTAATTTTTTAATTTTATGTTTTCATTCCATAATTGTTATTATTTTATTCATGTTTTAGGCTTGTGTTATATTTTCCAAACATTGTGATGAGTTCATGTTGGCTTTTTACTCAACATGGACCACCTAGTTCGCTAAAATATTTTATAGAGGAACTTTGGTCAAATAAGTTATAGTGGCCCTATTTATGGGTTTTCTAGTAGTTTGAGTTAAATTTAAATGAGAAATACTTATCCTTTTTAAAAAATATGTTTTGAAATAAGGTACTAATTTGAATAATAATTTCAAAGGGAAAGTGGTGATTTGAGAGATGTATTTTGATATGGTATTTAAAAAATAATTTGGTGTTTTCTAATGAAAAGTTTTATAGGATTTTGGCCACGTTCTTAGCATGGGTGTGAAGAAATTTGTCACATTTCCCATATAATTTTTAAAAATTATTATTATTTTTTTAAAAGGAAAAATGGAAGATATTGATTAAGTTGTTCTAGTATTCTTGACTTATTATGGGAAATTCCATATTTTATGAATCATGGTTTATTTTGTATAAAACTCTACATTGTGATTTAATTTTTTGATTTTTTTTATAATGGTGCATGATTTTGAGTGTATGAAAATGAGGTTTGGATTTTCATATCAAATCCCTAGTAGGGTTTAGATGAGGTAGTTGGGATGTGAAGGGTAAAGATGGATAAATTTTCTTAATTTTGAGGAATCTACGAATGGTTTCTGAAATTTAATACTAGTTATACACTTCGGTATTTTCATCATAGAGTGATCCATCTAGCGTCAGATAGAGTCAAAGAGGTAAGAGAACATGATGACTCCATGATGAAATCCTAAGGCCTGAACTCACCTTGAGTAATAAGGTGTTGGAAAAACATTTCCTCTACTAAGAAGGTAATGGTTGGGATGTGATATTAGACCCTAGCATGTGTGATATGGTAGTGGGTAGGATAATGTATCGACCTTGAGTGAGAATATTTTGGTATAAACCTAACTTGAGATAAAAGGTATGGTTTAAGATATTATGTGTGACCTCCATTGGGTGATAAAGGATGGTTAAGGACTTCAAGTGAGATAGCCCTAGAGTGATAAGGGATAACCATAATACATTATATCAAACCAATATAGAACCTTAATATATTAATTTAGATATGAAATGACACCATACTCAACATAATAGGGTTTGTGTTAAGACATATGATATTCAATGGCTTTATTTATTATATCATGGGTCCTAAAAAGGTATGATAAGGTGTTTTGGTTTCTCGGTTTTCTCTTTATGACCTGGAATTCATGATTATATGTGATTTTTATGTGTTTTGTTGAGTGTGTTGAATAAGAATGAATAGAATCCTTATAATGATTATATTTAATTGTACATTATCATAATAGTATTTTGTATTATTTTGTAATTGGAAATTCTTACTAGGTTTTTGGACTCACCCCTACCAACATATATGACATTGGTTTCAATATACATGAGTATAACTACATATTTCCACTCAAGAACAAGTATATCCTAGAGTTCTTAACATGTTAAATGTATATTAGGTTGTGTGGTCCATGGATATGGTTGGTTGGATTATATGAGTTGGGTGAGAAGATAATTTATATTTTTTTATTACTTAATATATGTATTATTACATATTCTATTTAATTATATATAATTCATATTATATATTACATTTTTCTTGTATGAACTTATTATATTTTTCTTCAAAATGTAAATTGTTTTAATACATTAAATTCTTGACCATGGGGGCCCTCTTGGATTCCTATTATGTTTATGGGTATTTCAGGCTGTCTATTATAAAGGCGGGTCATGCCTACTTTTTGATAGAGCTGGGAATGATTCATGTTATTTATTTTGAGGGTATGCTATCCGCAAAACTATATTAGTACCATTACACTATTTTAAATACTATCACATATAATTTGGCATATTTGGAGTCTAGTGATAACCCCCTCTCGGATGCTGTTCATGAAATCTGGGCTGTGGTGTTACATAAACCATGGGAAAAAATGAAGTGGTGAATGGTACAGTTAAAACTCAATATGGTGAAAGTATTATTTTATTATATCTCAAAAAATTCTTGTATATTATATAGTATTTCTTGAAACATTTTATCACCTCACAAATACCTTGATGTATACATATCTATGAAAACTTATAGTGCTGAAAATATTTCAGTGTAAGTGTTTTATTCTTCATTAATAAGCATTTCGGTAAAGATTATTTTAAAAAATTTATTAATTATTTTAGTTTAATTTAAACCCCTATTAGTAATGGAATTAATATCATTATATAAAACTCATATTAGCTACCAGTAAAATCAAATATATTTCCATATATTGAATTAACCCATGATCCAATACTAATTAAATGATGATTATGAATCTCTTTTTGAAAATACTTAAAATTTATGGTTATTGATACCCAATGTAGAATAAAAAATATCAAACTAGAATACATTCCCAATATAATGGAATATACTAGTGTATTACCTAAATATTGTTCTATACTTCTCCTATGTTATGAGTTATTGTTCTTGATTGAACTTATACATAGTTTTACACATATATCCAAAATCTCATATAGGATGTCCTTGATAGTTGGAAGAGTTTAGGAAGTTACGAGAAGATCATTTATATAAAGTGTTTATATTCACTTATGAATCACTTTTGGGGTGCAACAATGGTCTTTGTTATGGAGAATGAGGATTTAATGCATCTTTGTATCCATTACTAAGAGCTCAATAAGATAACTACAAAGAAGAAGTATCCACCGCCCTAGATTGAAAAATTGTTTGATTAAAATGATGAATCTAAATAATTATTTAAAGTGTATAATTTTACAATATATAATAAAATGATGGTTAAGAGAGAGTATAATCAAAATATAGTCTTTCTTATAAGACATAAAAACTATTAGCTTATAGAAATTCCATGTATAATTAAAAAGACCCTCTAAGTCTTCACAGAATTTTTTAATAAATTCTTTAAAGATTAACATTTTATATTTATGGTAATATTTATTGATGGTATTATAATAAACTCTAAGATAAAATAATAATAATAAGAAATTATAAGGATTATGCTAAATACTTTAACAAAGGTGATGTTATATAAAAAGTTAATCAAGTGAGACTTTTGGATAAAATAAGAACAATTATTGGGGCATGTGGTTGCATATGAAGGAATCTATATGACTCCTTAAATGACCATGGAAATTGATGAATTTTGTTCACATAAAAGTTTAATTGAGATCTATATTTTTCTTGGATGAGTTGGGTATTATCAAAACATTCATATAAATTTCTTATATTCTTCTATCCAAATATGTTAATATGGAAGGATGAAATATATGTGTGGATTAAACAACATGAATAGATATTTCAAGATTTGAAGAAGAGGATAGTTTCTAAAACTTTAATCATATTAAATTCAAGTGGAGAATACTTTTTGATATATATATATTCTTCAAATAATGGATTGGATTGTGTAATCCTACAAAATTATAAATCGACATACTAAACAAAAGTAAATTGATGATATATGATAAAAAATACTCAAATACTCATTTATATTTTGAAGATATAAAATTTACATTAAATAATTTGTGGAACTACCTATATAGAGAGAATAATAACATATATATTTATTATAATAGTTTAAAGTATACATTCACAAGGAAGATGATGAACATGAATCAATGAAAATGGTTTGATCTAATCAAGGACATTGATTAATAAATAAGTTTTAGTCATGAGAAGATAGAAATGTTAGTGGATTATTTTAGTATAAAGGATCCTACTACCCTATACAGTAATATGATTGAAATGGACCATGTATTCAAGGATGTACAATGTATGGATTATGAAATGGTAAAGGATGGGATGATATCATACTGTTCCCAAATGATTAACCAACCATCTATATAAGAAAAAATAGTGGTAGTAAAAAGTTATAATTTATAGATTTAAATTAATGTTAATATAAATTAAGAATTATTACAAAATTCAACAATGATAAAGATGGATTAATTATATTTCTATATATACTTTAAGTTACATAAAAAATCAAGATAAATAAAGAGATACTAGATAATTCAAATTTATAACATTTTCCATAACCCTAAGATATACCATGATGTGTTGAGATCATAGTGAAAAATTTTGAATAGAAAAAATAATTAAAGAGGTTATAAGGAGAATATCAATGTGTTTGGAATGATATAATGTTAATGAAGTTCATAAAAAGTCTAAGGGGATGATATAACTATTAACCATACCAATAAGGAAAATAAAGAACACCTCCTTGGACACTGTCACAGAATTTATATATACATATAAAGGAAATAATGACATATGTTTTGTGTTATATCACCATAACAAGAGTGACAACTTCATCTCAATATGGAAATATTTTTCTCTTGATCAGAATACAAAGATATATGTTAAGGAAGTGGCGAGGGTAACTAGGACAAAGAAATGAATTATTTTTTATTGAAAACCAAATTTACTACTATGCTCAGGAGGGGTCAACAGTATTCCCAAAATAAGAGTCTAAACATCATTAAGACCTATAACCCCTATAATTATGGTCGATTTTAAATGATTATACAAACAATTTAATATATATAGATATTTCTCGATGGACTTTAAAAGGGGCTAGTATCAACAATGTCCCTTGGTTGAGTTCTAATACAAGAAAATTTTTGAATCAATTATTCAAATATCCCCATATGAAGATTTATATGGGATGAGACATATAAATCCAAATTTTTGGTATAAAGTTGGGGAATATAAGTTATTAGATCCATACCACGTGAAATAAAATTAAGAGAAGATTAATTCTATTTAGTAACACATTAATATAGAACAATGAATCTATACTAATACCTATTGTATAGATTTTTAATTAAGTATTAGTGATTAATTGTTTATTAAAATATCACCCACAATTGTGATGTGGTGAAATAATTAACTTCATAGACTTAAGTACATTGAACTCATTATAAAACTTAATCATATATGATCAATGAACTATTGGTTGGAACAAATGTAAAACCTGGATTAAGTGAATAATATGTTCCTGATATCCATCCAAAGGAAGAGTATACCCCATGAAACACCAAAAAATTCTAAAATAAGGAAATTGTATTTGATAGTGTGTATGAAATGAAACACCAAGCGTAGAAGAGAATGCAACACCCTGAAATTCTAAAAGAATAACATTTTATTTAATATCATATGTGATACACAACAATAATTTTATCTTGGGTTACAAGAAACACTATGTTCAGATTACGTTACAAGAAACACTTATTTTAGCTTGTATTACATGTAAGACTGTGTTTCACTGAGAGACTGTGTTACATGCAAGGAAAATTTTTACGAGACAACAATATACTATTAATATTTATATTTAATATAATAGTTATCACATTGAAATTGGAATTGAGAGAATAAATATTATTAAATAACTTATTAAAATATATATTTTACACATTTTAATTAGATATATACTTATAATTCATAAAATAATAATCATTTAAACAAAAAATAACCATTTTCTGAAAAACTGAATTTTTTATAAAGAAAGGTTTAGTCACACTTTGCGAACTAAATTTAATAATTAATTTTGACCAATTTCATAAAAATTATATGAAAATATAAAAATAATTTTTTAAGTCATGATATCAAAATTATTTTAGGGTGAATGTTTATAATTTTTTTTTGAGATCGTAACTTTTTTTATGAATAGTGAAAACTACTATATTTTAATTGAAAATTGAATTTTAATTTAAATAGTTTATAATGTAAAATTATATTTTTAGTTGGTTTCAATTTATAATTACTCAAATTATATATATTAATAATATTTAGATCATTTGACTCATTTTTATATTGAATTTTTATATTAAAACATTTTAAACATTGGAACATTTTCACTATAAAAAACGTGATTACTCTTCGTGTCTGCCAGATTAATTTTATATTAAATTTTGATACTTATATGAGTTGAATTTAGAAAAATGGATTTCATATTATATGATATGTTTAACTTATTTTTTTACCATAATTAATATAGTAATAATTTAATATTTATTATCTTGATTAAGGTTAAAATAAGGTTTTTCTACATTATAAGAAGTTGTATTAAAATTAATTTTACACACACATAGGAGTTTTTTTAATTAAATTATATTTTATATTTATATTAAATAGGTATAAATTTTAAAATAAAAATATATTTTATTTTATTCTTAAACAATAAATTATCTAGGTAAATAAAAATAAACAATTTACTGTGGAAAAAACGAAAATGGTAAAATTAAGTAAACTTAAAGTCTAAGGAATAATATGTTAAAAATATATTTAATTATTTGTTTTAGATGTTTTTATATACAAAATAAATTATAACCTACATTATTTATCTATTTTTTATGTACATGAGGTAAGGGAGACCTCCAAGTAGTTAATATTTCTGGGTAATTACAAGAATGTCACTCCTCCTCAATTATAATAGGCCACTAACTCCACTCACTTCTTCACACCTTAAAACCAATTTGGATCACACAATACCTAACCAAATAAATTAAAAACGTAACTTATATCTTTTTATTATCCTTACATTGATCATAAATCAAACCTATGAAATCATTAGTGAAAACCTATGGAGGATATCTGAAGAATAGGTAATGTTCTTCAACAAGCCCATTATTTGACTTCTTTCCCAACCTATGGCAATTTTTTATTATACAATGATAATATCATAATTTCAGTATATTAAATATACTAGGATATTTTAATAATAATGATTTTACCTGAAACTATCCCCACTTCCAGGAAATGGGTTACAAAAATCAACATTCGTGTGTATGATAGACTACCGCCTCACGAACTGATGTCATTCATTTTTCCATTTTCACCTCTCAAGGATGGGTAGGATGATGGATATAAAGAATATATATGATATTTATAAAATTTTTATAATTATGGGGTCATAAGTTCTATTATATATTTTTACCTTCCTCTCCATAGGATATAAGATAATGTCATTAGTGTGTACTGCACACTACCGCCTCACGAAGTGATGTGATTTGTCTTTTACTAACACATTTCATGTAAGGTGTCAGGAATAATGTTAATTATTATATGTGATATAAATTACATAATTATGATGTTTATAAAATATTTACCACTCTTTAGATATAATATATATCATTTTATTTCTTTACTTTTCAATCATGCAAAGATGATAACATCGTTCGTGTACATGTGGACCACCACCTTTACGATGCGATATGAATCTCTTTTCCTCACCACACCACATAGATTGTATAGATAACTACATAATATTTTATATATGATATTATAATTATGTCATAATTATTATTTTTGAGATTATATATTTTCCAAATCATATCCAATGGGAGTGTCAAACTTGGTATGCATTAAGGACTATTTTCATGCACTATGTGATGATTGGATCAATCTAAATGTTCCCTTTTTGGAGTTATTACCCTGAGGTAAATCTCTTCCAGAACAATGTCTACTTGTTGTCTACTTGTTGTATACAGATAGGGTTTTATTGTATGGAAACACTAAGTGTAATTTATATGATTTTTTATCAAATTAAATTCCATTGAGACTTATTTGATATAATGTACCAATTAATTTTTATATTGTTCATATAATGTACCTTTTTAAATTTAATATATTGAATTATTAATTAATCATGGTATTTTAAATTTTATCTTGAATTTTATTATTAAATGGGATTTGACTTGAATGTTACCAAGTGGTGAAAGTTATTTTGAAATCTCACTTTCTTGTGTGGTTGTTATTGTTCTATTGAAACAACAACTTTATTGTAATAATTTTACATTAGGTGTTAAATATATCTAATATATAATTATTTTTGTGTTATGGATATAATTATTTTCCAAAATCTATACCATTATTTTATACAGTGTTTACTTTGAATGATTAACTGGGAAAATATTGATAAATATTTATCCTAAACACAATAAGGATATTTCATATTAAGTCCTATTTATTCATGAATTAAATATATTATTAGATATATGTAGAATTATTTGGATAGGTACAACATGGGTTGGGGACCAGTAAATTCATGTTCCTTGATTCGTCGGTAGTGTCACGAGACAAAATCAGTTGGATAAAACCAACTTGTTTGAAACTAGTATTTTTTAAACTCTCTTGTGAAAGGTCTTCACAATAATATGTTCTAAAAATTCTTGTGAATGGTATTTATATTAATTTTATTATTCTTATAGGATACATGAACTCTAAAAATTAAGAAGTTTATTCATTTATACTCAGTTATCATTATCCATTATATTTTCTCTATGGATGCATTTTATTTTTAGTTATTGATTATATGAAATGTGTTTTTGATTATTTATCTTTCTATATTGTTTCAATATTATCTTACCATGATGGTTAAGTAATCTAAATGGAATTTATGTTCATTTATTTACCTTTTCATGTTGATTATGATTATTGATTCATGATAGGTTCAGCTATATATAACCCTTAGAGAGAATTTGAGCTCACTCTTATTTTTCCCCTTTTATAAGAATCCATGAAGTGTACTTGTTTGATATACAAGGATATTTTACAATGAATAATGATATTATCTCAAAACACGTATGTTTTAATTTTAATATTAAATTATAATTCAAGACTCATGTATGAATATAGTCTAATAGGGCTACTATACTATTAGTTCATTGGGGATGTGATTCCTTGTATCTTATGTCAATTTAATAAAAGTACAACATCGAATTTGGGATACTAGGGTTAGGGTTTCTAAATTTGGTATTATAGGAATTTTAGTTCAAACCATGAAAAATATGTTTAGAAAATGATATATTTGGTAACATAAACCTATAATTCAATTTTATGATATGTATATAAAAACATCATAATATTTTTTTAAGGTAGAGATTATGTAGGGTTTCCATTCAATAAAACCCTATCTGTATACAACAAGTAGACATTGTTCTGGAAGATATGTACCTAAGGGTAATAACTCCAAAAAGGGAACATTTAGATTGATCCAATCATCACATAGTGCATGAAAATAGGCCTTAATGCATACCAAGTTTGACACTCCCATTGGATATGATTTGGAAAATTCACAATTTATTTTCAAATTATTAATTTTTTTATTAGATAATAAAATTTAGTGACCAAGGGTAAACCTTAGTCTAAGGAAGGACATATTTTGTAATAAAATCAATTAATTATTTTGATTAAAGAAATAAATTGTAGATGTATTTTTACCAATGGTATTTTGGTTATAAGAATCATGAAACATCTAAATATTTTATTAAATTTTAGAATCATATATGTCTTCATTAACAAAATATTTATGGATACCATCACGAGTTAATTATTTTAATGTTGATCATAATTTCAAGTCTTAAACACCTATTATTTGGTTTTATCTGATGAGATCCTACCATGATTGAAGATATTTTGGGGTAAAGTTATTATCGTCATATTTTTTAGTGGAACTGTTATTTCTGGAATAATCCCTTTGCAGTTTAGAGACATGAGTTTAAATGTACTGATAACCATTAGGGTTAATATGACCATTAAAAATTGTCATAATAGTGAAATAATATTATAAAACATTGATGAAAAATGGCTTATATTTAAAACCATATTAAATTGATTATTTATTGATTAATTTTAATTTAAGGATGTCCATAATATTTTGGAAACATTACATGATTTATATTAATATGATTATATAAAAAGGACAAACAAAATGCTTGGTGATAACCCATTGCATTCGATAAGGCGGTGGGGATTAAACCCCTAAATGAATAAGGATAAGGGTTTCACACCTACCACTGGCCAAATTAATTTATCAGTTGATATATTATTTTTTAAGTTAAATTATTTGAATGTAAAAAATTAATGCCGAAACAGGGTTGTTACTTTTGAGGTTTAGAGATTAATGTATCATATTGGATGATTTTTGTTATGTATATTGGTTTTGGAAAATATTTAAGACACATAGAATGAATTTTCACTCATTTATATATAATTGAATCCATTAAATATGAATTTTAGTGATTTCAGAAAGAAATAATTTATTATATTAATTTCTAACTGTAAGTGATTTATTTGAAATAGATTGAAGAATAACCAAATGTTGAAATTGTTTTTGTGAATTAAAAGTGTATTATGTGTGTATATGTCCTTATATTCCTAGAGAGTATACTAATTACTTAAATTTAGTAAGAGGACATTGAAACTAATTTTTTTATCATATTACATTCATATCCAATGAGTCATATGGTCTTTTATACCATCCATGATCTATGGTTTTGAGGCCCTTAAAATTCTATTGAACATTCACTGACTTGTGATCAATAAACTCAATCACTATCTATAATTATTTATTATTTCATCCCATGTACATAAATATATATTCCACCAAGGTTCTCATACCGAGAAACCTTCTTATGTGTTATTCTGGATAACCTTTATACTTCATCTTCTCTCTTATTAAGTGGATATTTTATTATCCATTTTACGATGTCGGTTTTTTAACAATGGTGTTTCAAAATATCAAAACCGTGATTTCCAAGATCAATTTTAAATTGCATGGAAAAATTTATTTATGTAGGTGAGAATTTAACACCATAAAATTATAAAATAATGACATTGTATTTGATAGCATGTATGGAACACAACACCAAGACTAGAAGAGAATACAAAACTCTGAAATTAAAAAATAATAACATTTTATTCAAAAGAATATGTTTCGTGAAACATTGAGTTTATATTGTGTTACATGTAATACAATGTTTAAGTTGTGTTAAATGGAATATTACATTTATCTTTCAACACATGAAAGGTTGATAATTTTTGAAATCTTTTGTTACACGCAAAACTGAGTTTTACAGGAAAATAATATACTATTAATATTTTTATTCAATATGATAGTTATCACCTAGCTATTGGAATGTAAGTTACGAAATTTTTTATAAATATTAGGAAAAAATATATTTCAGAGACATTTATTATTCATCTATTTATTAGTAATAAAATAATAATCATTTAAACAAAAGTGATTGTTTTTTGGAAAAATAGTATTTATTATAAAGGACGGTTTAGTCTTGTTTTGCACATATAATTTAAAATTAATTTATACCACTTTTATAAAATCTATTATATAAAATAAACATAATTTTTGAAGTAGGGATATTAAAATTATCTTAGGGTGAGTTTTGGTGATTTTTCTAAGAAGGTTACATTTTTTGATTAATAGTGAAAAATACAGAATTTTAATTGAAGATTTACTTTTAGTTTAACAAATTTATAATGTTAAATTATACTTAGAATTTGTTTTAATGAAAAATTAATTCAATATTATATCAATAAATAAAATTTTGGGGATTGGAACAATTCTTATTGTGAATTTATTTATAAAATCTTTGAAAATTTTTGAGCATTTTCCCGTTAACAACTCGATTTCTCGTCGCATATAATGGATTTAATTTAAATTAAATTCCAAATATTATGATATTTAAATATGTAAAAATGGATGGAATATTAAATTATAATGAAAAATTAAAATTTTCCCATAATTATGCTTGAAAATAGTTAAAATTAATAACATTGATTAATTTGAAAATAAGGTTTTGTGTATTACATGAGTTTGTATTAAGATTAATTTTACACAAAAATACATTTTTTATTTCATAAATTGGATTTAATATTTGAAATTAGTATATATAAATTATCTAATTAATATAATTTTAATTATATTATTATAGGGTGAATTATGTGGTTAAATAAAAAGATACAAGTCCCCGTGGTAAAAACAAAAATCATAAAATTGGGTAAACATAAAGACAAAGAAATAATATGGTAAAACTATATTTATTTTTGGGTGATGGAGGTTTTTATAGAAACAATAAACCTTAACCTTAATTATTGATATATTTTTGAAGAACATGAGGTATGGGATACCTCAAAATATTAATTACTTCTGGATATTTATGATAATTCCATTCCACCTCAATTATAAGAGGGAACTCACTCCCCTCAATTATTCACACCTTAAAACCACTTTGTTTCTCCAAATACATTCCCAAATAAATTTAAAACATCAATAATCTCATTCTAGAAGCCATATATTGTGAATAAATACATCATACGAAGACATTACTACAAACCTAAAGAGGATAACCAAAAAAGAAGTAATTTTCTTCGACAATCGTATTTATTTTACTTCTCTTTCCCCACCTCCATCAATTTTTTATTAAACCATGATTATTTAATAAAATCAGTATATTATATAAATTTTATAATTCTATATAAAGTTAATTAACTAAAACCATATCCACTACTATCAAATGGGTTATGATATCATCGTTCGTGTGTACAGTGGACTACCGACTCACGAATGGGTGTCGTTCAGTTTTCCATTTTCACCTCTCAAGGTTGGGTATGATGATAGATATAAATAAGATATATGATATTTATAACATATTTATACCTATTGAGTAATTATATATTATATATCTTGTTATCTTACAATCTATAGGAGATATGATAATGTCTCTTGTGTGTATGACATAATACCACCTCGCGAAGCGATGTCATTTATCTTTTACTAACGCTTTACATGGAAGGTGATAAGGAATAATTTTGATAATTATATGTGATATCAATGAAATAATTATAATATTAAATTAATATTTATAATTATTGTAATATAATATATATCATTTTATTTCTTTCCTTCCCACTCATGTAAAGATGACAACACCATTCGTGTACGTGTGGACTACCGCCTTCACAATGATATGTGACTCTATTTTCTTTACCAGACCACATAGTTTATATATATAACGATATAAAATGTTATATATGATATTATTATCATTATTTAAAGGTAAAATAGTACTTTTCTTCTATCTATATTGTTCATTGTAAAATGAAAATGTTACTCATGTGTACGTATGACCAACTGTCTCGCTGATCGCAGCACACATCATTTTTCACAACCATCACTCACGATTGGTTTTAAAGGTAAAATTGATATAAAAATATGATAATTATATAATTATTATTATCATTTATATTATATAAAATTATAATATGTTCAGGAATATGATCTTTCATGAAGAAACATGCATGGGAAAACTAGGCAATTAACACCCGAAACAATGAAAATTATGAAATATTATTATCAAACAGGTTATGAGATATTATAAAATGATCATACATGAGATTTTTAATATTTATATGGTTATATTATTAGTTAATAATGTGTTTAAAACTACAATATATAATATTAATAAACATTTAACCAAAATAAAGCATAAAGTGAGGGATGTTTTCTCATTTTACATTCTATTGAGTCTTATTGGGTATTATTTAGTAATTCATTTTTATGTGGCATATATACTACCCCCATTGAAATTTAATATCATGAATAATTAATTATACATGGTGTTTTATGTTTCAATTTTGAATAATTTTATCTAAGGGGATTTGACAAGAAAGTTACCAAGTGGAAAAAGTTAATGTAAAATCTCACTTTCTTTTATGATTGTTACCTTTATCTTGAAATAATCTATTTATTGTAATAATTTACAATAAGAAATTATATTTATCATAAATATACATATTATTTTTTGGATGAATGTTATTATCTTCAAAATTATACATGATTTTTACATATGGTGTTTACTTTGAAAGATTAACATGGGAAATATAGATAAATATGTATCCTTTACTAAATATAGATATTTGGTGGTAAGGCATATTGATTGATGAATTAAATAAATTATTAAATATATGGGGAATTATTTGAACATGTATGTGCGGGTTTGGGGACCAGTTAATGAAATCCCCTTGATGCATCGGTAGTCTCATGAAAAAACATCAGTAGGACAAACCCTATGCATTTGTAGCCAATATTTTTTAAACTATCTTCTGAAAGGTCTTAATAGTAGTAAGTTATAAGAAATCTTCTAAAAGGAATTTAATTAAAGGAATAATGTTCCTTGGAAAATTGAAATCCACTAATTAATCATTTCATTCACTCATAATCCGTTATCATTAACCATGATATTTTCACAATTATATTATATACGGTTTCATTTTATTCTCAAGTATTGATTAAATAGAATGTGTTTTTAGATATTTATATACCCATTTTGATTCTGCCTTATCTTACCATGACAGTAAAGTTTCATGCATATTTAGATATTTCCCTTTTAATTTTTATTATTCTTATTTATTCATGATAGATTCTATTGTACTTAACCCTTACTGAGTATATGATCTCATTGTTATTTTGTTTTCTTTCTTAGGAATCAATGATGTATACTATGTTTAATATAAAAGGATATTCATGAGGTAATAGTGTTAATCCCTAAAAAAAATAATTTTTGATTTTTGTATCCAATTGTAATTGAAGACCCATGTATGTATCCACATTACCAAGACTAATAAATTATTCGGTCTTTTGGGATAAAATTCCTTATGTTATATTCCAATATAATAATGTATCGAAGTGGCTCCAAGATACTAGGTTTGGGGTAGTTGAACCTGATCCATCACAAGTATTGAATCTATTATTTGTATAACATGAACATCAACACTCTTATGAGGAGTAGTTTTTGATGATCTTAGACCACAAATATAGTGTTCTTTTCAAAAAGACAGATCATATTGTCAAAGTACTTTGTCAAAATAATAAGTTAAAAGAGGAAACATGGGAATTTTAGGTTGTGATGAAATATGAGTACCCCCATCTATTATCATCCAAAGATATGAGTAAAAATATCTCGAATGAAATTTCTAAAAGAAGAAATAATTTAATGAACTAAACATTTTTATATGAAATTTTAATTAATAATATATATTTCTTTTATATATTTGTAAAACTTATTATATAAAATACATTACCCAAATAATAAAAACCAAATATACATTATTTCAATATAATTAATCATTATATATAGATAATAAATATAATCCATTAAATTAAAAATATCACAGTTAGATAACAAAAATAAAATAAAAAACATAAGTAGAATTTTAAAATCAATCGGGTTTTGGTTTATTAGAAATACCACACTTACAAATGGTAATATAATTAGAAAAAAATAAAATATAATTATGACTATAGATATCAATTACATCAATATAAAAATTATTTATTGATTAATGATTAAAGAAGAGGTATTAATATGAATTATATATTCAATATGACAATTGGAAGAGTAACCTACCATTGGAATAGTAAACTGGCCATTAGAATATTAACTTAACAATTAGAATGTTACTTGACTGATGGAATAATTAAACAATTAAATAATATTTTTACATGAATTAAATTAGTATATATATTTATATTTTAAGTTAATATATTAAATATTCAATATTATGAAAATTAAAGAAAGCATAAGAGTATGTTTTTAATAAAGTGTATTTCAAAAAAATTTAAGAATCCTTAATTTTTTTGTTTATTGTTAAATATTAAAATTAACTATGTTAGAAAACTATCAATATAAATTTAAGTTCATTTTTGGAATTTTGTTTTTGGTAATTTTATGAAAAACCTGAATTTTAGGCTAATAGTAAAAAAAAAATGTTTTTCCAAAACACAATGTTTTGTTAATTAGAATTAATATAGTAATTAAATAGAGAATTATAGAAATTTTTTACAACCCCAAAGTTATTTTAATATGATATATAATTCATTTAAAAAAATAATTTAAATTTTGAACAAATAAATTAATATCCAATGATAAATTTTTTAAAGTATTCCCTTAAAAACCTATTTTAATTTCTTTCTTCCATTTTTTATAAACTAATTAATTAATTTTAGGAATGGAATAAAGGTTATTAGAATAAATATATGCAATAAAATACTATTAATAGTCTCAAAAGGGACCACTATTTGATGTTTTGGTCTTTTAATATTACTATAGTCATTATTTTAACCTAAAATACCCATCCCCTTCATGTATAAATAACCCCATCTCACCCTCATTGAGAATAACTTCACAAATATACTCACTTTATAAATATATACATAATTCCATTGTAATAAGCTTATTTAGAGCTTTAGAGATATCCTAGAATCACATCACTCCATGTTTTCAAGCTCTTAGTCTCATAGAGGAGTAATTGTCAAAGAAGATGCAACTCTGACGTCTTCTTCATTTCATTTTTCTTCTTCAAAACAACTGATATAATTTCATTTATCTACCTTCATAAACTATTTAATTAAAATTTATATATAATATAAATTTTATTATTATATATAAAAACAATTATAATATAATCACTATATATATATATACTCTCTTCAACTCTTTTTTGACACATCCCATTAATGGTTAGTTATATCTGCAAATGATGGTATGATTAATTAATTAGGATTCACCATAGTTAATTATAATTAGTGTAACTTATAAATGAATATATATATATATATATATATATATGTGTGTGTGTTTTAATGATACTCTATAATAATTAAAAACTATTTGTAATGTATATATATCCCATCCTCTATTTTTGGAAAATTTCGGTTAATGGTTGGTTAGATCACTTATGAGGACATTTTTAATTCTTTCATTATGACTACCTTTATAGATGATTAGCACGAATTAAGTAAAATACCAAAAATTTAATTTTATATTATATTATCCTTCTATAAGATAATTTTATAATGAATAAATAACAAATAAATTAGAACCAAAAAATTAAAATGAAGATTGAATAATTTAAATAAAAATTTCATGAAAACATTTTATCTCTAATGAAAAGTTAATAAATAAATTATAGTGGTTATAATATATCAACAATAATATAAGTGAATGTAATATTAATTTATATAAATGTTTTAATTGGCAAAATTTTATTATTATGGATATGTATATTTGACAAAACAAAACTTTTTCTAGGGTATTGGGATTCTCTCCCGATCATACTCTTTGGATTCCCTCCATTTATATAATAATATTTATAAATGTTTATATATATTTTATACTCATAATATTATATTACTTTTATTTTTTAACTTTAATATTATTTATATTATATATAATTTAAATCTTAAACAATTATTCTCAAAACATACCTTACATTGTTCATAAGTGGACACATTAACTTGAATATTTATTTTGGATTTATCCTCTCTACATCTAACTTTTATCTAATATTCTTAAAAAAATCCATGGTAATTGTAATTTAATTTACTTTCAATTCAATATTTCTAGTAGTGTACATGTTTTATTTCCATGGGATGAATTGTAATACACCTACAATGATTTTGATAAATGATTTTTTTGAAAAATATCTAATTGATTCTTCATATGTTATTTCTTCTACTATTTTAGACCAATACTGTAAGGTATTGTTTTTTGAGGATCCCTTAAAGTTTTTTTGGTTATGAGAGGTATCTGGGATATGGATTAGTGAGTAGAAGTGAAGTATAAGTTAAAATATTGAAAGATGATATTACCACATGAGATTTTGGGATGTGGTGTGGTGCATCCTAGAGATGAACTCTTATGATGTGATTATTTGTATTGTTACATGGTTTGGTTTTGGAGGAATCCTTTAAACATAGTATAAATTATTATAGTATATAGTTTCAGGATGAGTGGTTTTTTCTTGTTTATCGATATGGAGGTAGTTAAGGTATTAGAATATGATATGATATAGATATAGTGAGGTCATGTTTTCTTCTCTCCACCTTCTGATGGATCACTGATGTTTTGGGTCTTGGAAGCGACAATGTACTACATGAGTTTATAGGATTTGGAAGAGGTAATTAGTTATTGAATTTTGTATTTTTGATGGTAGGTTTTGATTCAAACCTTTTTTACATGGTATTCCTTTCTATTCCATAATTTTGGTGAAAACCCTTGGGGTTAATTTGTGTTCATGGAGTTTTTTCTATGGTGCTGTAAAATTATAGCTTGGATATAAATTTTAAAGTGCCTCTAAAATATTTATATTTACATGATATTATATTTAATAATTTCTTGATCAAACCATGGTTAATTTTAGGGCCTCCTTTAGATACATTTGAACCCCTCTTGCTTGGACTAATGCTTAAAAACCTAGAGATCATTCATTGGTGATCCAAAGTGAGTACATATTCTTCTATTATTAGTTTTTACCTCAGAAATTAACTCCTAACAAGCCATGGTACTTGGTTACCTTGATTATCATGGGTATTATATTGTTTTTTAATAGTATATATATATATGTTGTGATGCCTACCAGAATATTGGGATTCATTATTGGATTAGGGATTTGAGATCAATACCTATCCTTCCATTCATAATTGATGAAATTTTAATGTATCATTTTAAATTAGGGGATTTTTTAATTATATTTTTAAGGGATATTTTGGGATTATAATGGATCAGTTTCTTTGGGTAATTGTGTAATTTAAATAATGGAAGACAATGATAGGAAATTAAGAATGTATCAAAAGGGTGTTGTGATCACATGAGGTGATTCAATATTTATTATGCCTCTTTATATTTTCTAGATAGTATGTCCTCTAATTTTTTTATTATAATTGTTTTTTAAAATTATTGGAATTCATGAAATTTGTAAAAAATGTAAACCTGGTAAATATTAATTGATTAATGAAAAAGTTATGTGTATTTAAATACTATTATTCCATGAAAACTAGTAAATATGATAATGTTACTCGAGTATGCTAAGTTGTTTATTATTAGTTATTATTAGCTATAGATTATTATTTTTGTTGAAACACATTCATAATTAATTGATTAATCCAAGAAGTTAATGAAAAGGTTATTTAACTAAATATGAATGTTTTGGTTTGTGTGATCTTATTCTTGTTTAATAGGCTTTTGTGCCCAATATCATGGACTTAGTTTCCTATACAATTTGTGTGATAATAATATATTAACTATATATATATTCTTTATTTTATATGATACCTTACTAATAATTGTTTTGAACTCGATATGGTTGTGATGTTATGTGAAGGATGTGTGACATAAGTTTAGAACTAGACTTTTTGGTTTCTTTTTTCTAGGATGATGTTGATGTTGGGATTGATGGAATAGGATGAGATATGGGATTCCTTATAATTGGATTTTTATGATGGTTTGATGATGGGTTTTTTAGGTTTATGATGATAGACAATATTGTTTTATTTTCTTGATTATTGTTTTCTTTAAAGGTTAGTAGACCATATGGTTGTTTGTGTGACTTCAAACTAACTATTTTAGTTGTCTTATACACCATGAGTGCATCTTACTTCTGTATCTAAGGATGAATAAAAGAGTGATTTTTTTAAATGGTAAAAAATTAATAAATAACTAATGGGATGGGTATCAATGTTTGTAATGTGGGATAATGGAAACCATGGGATGGTTGAAATAGATGCTATAAGAACATGGGATAGAAATGTTTAAATTACAATGCAAATTCTAATGAATATTGGTTTATAAAGAAATGGTTAAACCAGATATTATTGCAGGGCTAAATGATTGAATAGTAATTTCAAATGACCAGTGATGATGATTAAATATGATAAATTTGGATTCTTGTTTTCATTTATGAAATTTAGTTTTCTCATATCATAGTCATAGAAGAGGGTTTTTAATGAGAGGTGATAGTTATATATTTTTTAAGGTTATGCAATTTCACTTAGTTTGGTTGTGTGATGTGCTATTCAATATGCTTTATGATTTCATGTGCTCCACCACCTAAGTTGGGTGGGAAACCAATGCAAAAATATGTTGGATATGAGTATTTCCTCCAAAATCCATGTTGGTGAGGGAACATATGGATGATTTCTAGGTTGTAATAGTCTAATGTGCAGGGTAAATACTTTTGGATATGGGTGTTTTTGCATGATGTGTGCGAACATATGGGTTATAATAGCTTAAGGTGTGGGGTAAATATCTACATATGTTTGAGTTGAAATATTATTATTACTATAAATGTATGTGTATGCTATAGGGATTTAAGGTTATAGTACCTACATTTATCTGGCTGTAGTGACTATGGATTCCCTTGAGTGTACATGCATGGATTACCGTTTCTTGATGTATATTCCATGACACATCCATTTTAATGGATTTTAAACTATTTATTGGTTATTTATGTGATGTGATGAGGTGTGGTATGTATGAATGGGGTGAAGGATTACTTAAACAAAGAATGTGATAATAAGATGCTTGGCGTTTTATAATGAGAGTGAAAAACCTGTGAGGAAGTAGAAGTGAGGTACCTTTCTTATGTATATATTTTGAAATAGGACTTATTTCTATGTGTAACTTGGTGATTTATCCATGTCGAGGATAAAATATAGTTTTACTTGTCTAGTTTATAACTTTGTTTCATTTCTCTATTCAAAATGATTTAATATGATTCTTTCATATTTTTACATGAGTTTATGGGGTGGACCCCACTAAGTATACCTATATTCTCACCCATGTATAAATATACTAGTTTTTAGGTGTGTAGGAGAATACTGGTGATCAATTTGGGTGTTAGTATCTCAGAGTGTTTGTTCCTGAGTTTTTTTGATTTTTTGGTATTTCCAGTAATTTTACTTGATGTAAGATATTATAGTTATGTGTTGGGATTACTTATTTATTTATCTTATGGAGTTTATTGGTGGATCTCTTCTTATCTATTGTCTATAAATTAATATATTGGGGTTAATGCCTAACATTATTAGGCATCCTATGACCTTGGTTCTAGTCTAAATTTTTCACTTATTAGAGGTGGGATTTAGGGGTTACCCCCATCTCCACTCCCTTCAGAGGAGGGATACCAATGGGGGGGGGGGGTAGTATAGAGTATTATCAGACACAATGCATGAGATATAGGATAGAGTATGGAGATAAGAATTAGTGAGTATTTAATGGTTTAGTAGGGTAATTATTTCAACTAAACATAGTACATGATGCAATTAAGGGTGATTGGATAGGACATGGGTATTTAGGCCCCACTTTGGTCTAACATAATGACTGATATGTTTACTCAACATGTTAAGAAAAGTGAATATGCTTCCATATTAAATACCTTAGTAAGTATTATGAATTATGATTATTTATGATTATGTTTAGATTGGATGGACAATGATAATTAGGTTGAAATATAAGCAATTAACCTTAAATATGCTATATTCTAGGTTTATGATTCTCTGATTTTGGAAAATTTATAGAAATAGTTCTAGGCCGACGTCCTTGATAGGTCCACACAAAAGATGTTCAGACATATGTGCCAACAAATATTCTTAGTGGATGAAACTTCAGAGTTTAATTACTATAGTGTGTATAAGTTGAGGCATTTTTCCATATTATAATGTTAGAGATTTGTTTGAGGAGGTAGATATTGCCTTCAGTTTAATCCATACTCAAAGAGAGACTTTTGTTTATTTTGTCGAGCCTATGTTTCATAAAGAAGTTTAATAAGAATATTTCTCGTTCCTCAAGGATTAAAAATATTTTAATGTTTCAAAGTAGAATTTCCAAGATCATTTTTTAGATGAGTTTTTCTCTTCGACTGTGAAGGAATATTTTTGGTATGAGATTATTACTCTCCTATAGGGGAACTCCAACATGTTTGTCATGACCTGTCCTCAGGACCCATGTCGTGACTACCCCAAGCCCACCTTCCATAGGCCAGGGGCTAGCGACTAGCACCAAAGGTGTAAATCCTGATAAAAAGGGAAGGCATTGTCTTTATAAAGTAAACAAAAACCACAGAGTAAACAAGCTGAAGTAAACACTAAGGTAAAATGGGTACAAATGTAAGTGCTGGAAAGTAAATGGGCCAGAATACAAACCCAACTGAAGTAAAGTAAAACTGAACAGAAAGTACAACAACTGAAAAGTAAAGTAGAAATGTCGATCCGTCCACTGGAAATCCCACCTGATGGGTGGGTGCGAATAGCCTCCTCCTCAGCTCCTTGGGTCCAGCCGTCCGCTCTGTGTACGTCCCGCCCAGTGGTCCACCTCCAGGTACTGACTTTCTTCACAAGTCTCAACCACGATCAGTGTTGTCCGTCGTCTGCATCCAACACAACGTAGTGTGGGCATAACCCATGCATGGGTGAGTATACGCTACTCAGTAGGGACCCCGAGACCCCCTAAGGTCTCCCAAAATCCACAAAGGATAATCCACAAAGGAAAGATACAATAACGAAGTAACAACCAACTCTACTTAGGTATATGCCCATACATATACCTAAGTCATCAATTCCAGTTCGGCTCCAACATCTAAGCCCAAGTTCGATCTAGTCCACACAGGATAGCACAACCAATCCACACAGGATAACACAACCCAATCCACTTAGGATATCAAATCAATCATATCTAAGATAATGATTGAAATTCAAGACTCAGCTCACGAAGTTATACTTATTCGTAAGATGATAGAGATGATCAGATGTAGCCACTAATTCATCTAAGCTGTCGGACCCACACAGGATACAAGACCAGCTAAGCTGTCAGACCCACAAAGTATACAAGACCAACTACTCTGCCGAACCCACGTAGGATACAAGTAGAGAGTCAAATACTGCCAGACCCACGTAGGATACAAGAACAATAGTACTGTCGGACCCACGTAGGATACAAGAACAGTAGTCATCACTGTCGAACCCACAAAGGATTTCAGTACGGTCGTCATCGATGTCGAACCCACGGAGGATCCTAGTACAGTCATTTTCACTGCCGAACCCATAGAGGATTTCAGTGCAGTCGTCATCGCTGCCGAATCCACGGAGGATTTCAGTGCAGTCGTCATCGCAGTCGCAGCCAGCTCTAGGGTTCCCGCACACAGCATGCTCGTTTCCGGGAGGGTCCGCTCCACGAGCCAAGGGGTTGATACATCAACTGACACGTAGTCCGGAGTTGATGTATCCCAAAGTTCCATCTCGTCGATAGGAACTCAACACGACAGACGGCGCGTCAATCGGATGCCCGGTCTGAGAGTTATTTTCTTTTTCATTCCAGGGACCCGGTTGGTTTTTAAGTCAAAACCAACCAGACCATACTCCAACTGCGTCCAAACCTTGAGTGGAGTAATCCAAAAGGTCCGTCTCACTAAGAGCAATCCAACAAAGTCGAAGTCACGTCAATCGGATGTCCAGAGCTAATGTTATAAGCGTTTTCGCTTCGAAGGCCCGGTTAGTTTCGGGTTCGAACCAACCCGGCCATACCCAAAGTTCTCAAAAACCTTGAGTGTAATATACCGAAACAACCGTCTCGATCCAAGGATAATATCTCAACTGATGGTATGTTGATCGGAGGTCTGAAACCCAAGTTACGGGCGTTTGAATGAACATGTCCGTTTTTAGGGGGTTTTGGGCCCGGACCGACCCGACCCAAGACCCCCTGGGTCGGCCCAAACTGGGTCGACCCGACATGGGTCCGGGTCTGGCCCGGCCGGTGCGGACAGGCCCGGCATGGCCGGTCCGGCCTGGGCGGCTCGGCGTTGGCCGAGCGGACGCGGAGAGGGGGGCGCGCTGCCCCCCTTGATTGAGAAACGACCCCCACGGGGGGGCCCTCCTCTTGGCCAGCCAGGGGTTACGACCCCTAGATTTCAGAAACAGCCGGCCGAGTTGGCCGGTCGGTGTGCCACCGCGAGACCCCTCACGGGTGCCACCTTCCATGTGCCAGCGGCCGGCGGTTCCATCTGCCGCTCCTTACACCGCTGCGGCCTCTTCGTGGTTCTCCGGAGCGGCCTGACGGCGCTGCGCCCCTCCGCCGCGGCCCGACTCCGGCTGCGGCTTCTTTCGGCCTCAACGGCGTGGCACGACAGCGCCGCACTCCTTCGCCGCATTCCTCCTCATTCCCGCGCGGTGTCGTTGCACCGCGCTGCCTTCGTTCGAGCCGCTACGAGTACGACAACAAAGGGGGAGGATGGTCGGCCGTGTTTGTACGGTCTGGCCCCCTCCCGTTAATTCGATATCAAGCGGCTAAAGAATTTAACGTTGGACAGAAAAGAATATTCATGAACAAAACCAAACCCCTACCTCGAAGAAGGCGTTCGTCGGTGTCACGGTAGATGGCGTCGCGGTAGACGGGCATCGTTCTGTCAACGTTGAGAAGGATGAATCCAAGGGTGGCATCGACAGTCTTCGTTATTCATTGGAGGAAGAGGAAAACTCTCCAAGTGCTGGGCTCTGTGCTTTGCTGCTAGCGTTCCGCCGCTTGAAGAATCCATCAAGAACTCATCCCCCTGGCCTCCTTTAAATAAGAGTAGTGGGTTCGTCGTTGGCACGCAAGTCATAAATGGGGGATTTATGACATATGGACCCACTCACTTAGTTCACTGCGGTGGAACATTAAAAAGGGAGGAAGGATTCTCATGAATTAAACACGTTTACATTTAATTGAAGAGTGGGAGGGAAGGTTCCTCATAAACATGAGGGGTTGACATGAATTAAAGAGGGAGAGGGTGTTAAATGGGGTGTTAGGAATTTTAAGGAGGTGGGGGCTCATGTGGTCCCCACCCCACTTCCTCACAACTTCCTTTTCTATAACTCATAAACCACAAGAGGCGTAATAAAAATATAATTGTAAAACAATTATATTTTTATTCCTTACATTTTTAACATCTCATCCCGAGCAAACATAACTTCAAAAAAAGTCTTCCTAAGAAATTACCGATGCTATGGTTTGATCGGTGCCTTCAGATTTCAATTCCGTGCACCGGATCAAAAGCTAGAAAACCCACTCGTTCATTCACTAAACGTACCCAAGATAAACTTCAGAAAATTATTCCGGGCACACCGGGCCTCAGAATCAGGCACTATCAGAAATTGCGTACTCATAGAATTCCAAAGAAAATTAAGAAAAAAAATTTACCTTGAAATTTACGGGTCTTTACATTACTCCCACCTCAGGGCTTTACGTCCCCATAAAGATACATCACAAAATAGGGAAACAAATGAGGGTACTGAGCATGCATCTGAGCCTCTCTCTCCTAAGTGCTCTCCTGGAGGTTCCCGTGCTGCCACCTGATGCGTACTAGAGGAATCGACCGTCCATGTAGGACCCACTCCTGTTGATCCTCGATCTCCACTGGGACCTCCGCAAAAGTCGCCCCGTCATCAATGTACAGCTCCCCATGGTCGATGATATGTGTCAGGTCATGCACGTATCTCCTCAGCTGAGATACGTGGAAGACGTCGTGCGCCCGGTGCAACTAAGGTGGTAGAGCCAGGCTATAAGCCACCTCACCTATCCTGCTAAGAACCTGGAATGGTCCGATGAAGCAGAGAGATAACTTGCCTCCCCAGTCAAATCTTTTCAATCCACATCGAGGTGAGACCCGCAAGAAAACATGGTTGCCATCCTCGAACTCAAGTGGTATCCGTCTCCTGTCAGCGTAAGACTTCTGTCGGATCTGAGCTGTCCTCATCTGCTCCTGGATGACCTGGACCTTCTCTGTCGTGGCCTGGACCATCTCTGGTCCAACAAGTGATGACTCCCCAGGGTTTGTCTAGCATAGAGGTGATCTGCATGGCCGGCTATACAATGCCTTGTATGGTGCCATCCCGATGGTGGAGTGGTAGCTGTTGTTGTACGCAAACTCCACCAAGGGTAGGTGATCCTCCCAGCTGCGACCAAAGTCGAGGACACATGCACGGAGCATGTCCTCGAGCGTTTTAATGATCCTCTCCGTATGACCATCCGTCTGAGGGTGAAAAGTGGTGCTCAGACATAGCTGCATCCCGAATGCCTCCTGCAACCCCTTCCAAAGCCGGGAAGTAAAGCGAGCATCATGATTGGAGATGACAGATGATGGAACACCATGAAGCCATACAATCTCAGGAATGTAGAGGCGTTCCAAGCTCTCCACTGAGCCCTGCTCTTTGATGGGTAAAAAGTGGGCCGACTTGGTGAGTCGGTCGACAATCACCCAAATGGAGTCGTGACCTCTGGAAGTATGTGGAAGTCCAGTCACAAAATCCATAGATATCCCATCCCACTTCTACTTCGGGACCTCCAAGGGTTGTACCAAGCCTGCTGGTACCTGGTGCTCCGCCTTCACCTGCTGGCAGGTGAGGCACTAAGAAACGAACTCTGCCACAACCTTCTTCATACCTGGCCACCAGTGATGCCGTCTGAGATCCTGGTACATCTTCGCCACTCCTGGATATACCGCTAAAGGAGAGGTGTGTAACTCTTTAAGAACCTCCTCCTATAAAGCACCTGGTACCATGGTACGTCCTTTGAAAAGGACGACGTGCTCTCCTCCCATAGAAAAACCATCAGGTGCCTGTACTGTGGAAATCTATGCATGTCGCGTCTCGCAGTCAGCATCCCCATGCTGTGCTTCTCTGACCCGCTATAGTAGTATAGGAGTGACTGTGAGTGACTGAAGAAAGGCTGCTCTATCTCTATCCATGAAGGATATATGCAAAGCGGCAAGCTGCTCCATCGCCTCCCTAAGTAGTTGAATGCTCGTCCTCCTGCTGAGAGCATCAGCTACTATGTTCCCCTTTCCAGGAGTATAGACTATCTCAAAGTCATAGTCCTGGAGGAACTAGAGCCATCGCCGCTATCTTAGGTTTAGGTCCTTCTGTGAGAAGATGTACCTAAGACTCTGGTGGTTAGAGTAGACTGTAATGTGCTCGCCCATCAGATAGTGTCGCCAGATCTTCAGAACGAAGACCACTGCTGCTAACTCCAGGTCATGGGTAGTGTAGTTCTACTCATGCTGCCTCAACTGACGTGATCCATAGGCGATCAATGCCCGCTCCTGTATCAGGACACATCCGAGTTCGGTCTCTGATGCATCGCAGTAGACTACGTACCCTACTCACTCCTCCGGTAGACTCAAGATAGGTGCACTGGTCAATCTCTGTCTCAACTCCTGGAAGCTATGCTGAAATCTATCTGACCACATGAAGGGTTTCCCCTTATTCGTCAATGCTGAAAGTGGTGCCAAAACTCTGGAGAAGTCTGGAACAAATCTCCGATAGTACCCAGCTAGACCCAAAAAACTTTTCACCTCCGTCACGCTCCTGGGTGGCTCCCAAGCTAGCACTGCCTCGATATTCGCAGGATCCACCGCAACTCCCACCTAATAGATGATGTGTCCCAAGAAATGGACATCACGTATCCATAACTGACACTTCGAGAGCTTACCATAAAGCTGGTGCTCTCAGAGTGTGTCCAGTATAACCCGCAAGTGGTAGGCGTGCTCCTCCTCAGAAGTCGAGTATATCAATATGTCATCGATGAAGACCATGAAAAATCGATCGAGGTAAGGCTGAAAGATCCTATTAATGAGGATCATGAACACTTCTGGAGCATTGGTTATGCCGAAAGGCATAACGAAGAACTCATTGTGGCCATACCGACATCTGAAGGCCATCTTCCGCACATCCTCATCCCAAATTCTGAGCTGATGATAGCCTGACCTGAGGTTTATCTTCAAGAACCACCATGCTCCCTTGAGCTAATTGAAGAGGTCATCAATCCTCGGTAACGTATACTTGTTTCTCATGGTCACCTGGTTCAGGAGACAATAGTCGACACACAGTCGCAAGTTCCCGTCCGCCTTCTTGGTGAACAAAATCGGGGAAGCCCAGGGTGAAACACTAGGTCGGAAGAATCCCTTGCTCTGCAAGTCCTATAGCTGTACCCGTAGATCTCGAAGCTCAGTAGGAGCCATCGGATATGCTGGAGTGGATATCGGGGCTGTCCCGGGGTACATGTCAATATAGAATTCTACCTCTCTGCGAGGAGGTAGTCCTGGAACGTCGTTAGGAAAAACGTCCGCATACTGATCCACCACTACAGGAAAACTAGGACTCCGCATATCAACTACTCCTAGGATGAGGCAAGACAATTGATGAGTGATCGGCTATCCTCTCTTCTGCGTGAGTCCATCCTGCGCTGCGAAGGCTCCCTTTTCACCGGTTAAGGTGAACCTGCTCCCATCGGTGTGAACACATCGCACCTTGTGCCTAATACAGTCGATCTGAGCATGGACTGTAGATAACCAATCCATGCCCAAGATGACCTCGTAAGGCCTCGACGCCACTACAAGAAGATCCCAGCCGAAGCTCTTACCTCCTAGAGTAAGCTCACACTGCCGGTACTAGTGTATAATCATCGAGTCTGCTCCCGTAGGAGTCTCTAGTCGTAAGGATCGAGCCAACGGCTCCGTCAGAATCTCCGAGCTCCAAACAAGGGCAGCGACAATGAACGAATAACTTGCTCTTGTGTCTATAAGAACTGAAGAAAGGGTGGAGTAGACATAGATAGTACCTCGAATCATCTCTGGCATGCTGTGGTCATAGGCCTCCACTGCCTGAAGCTGAGCCTGCCTCTGCTCGCCAGCTCCTTGTGGTCAGGGTGGACTTCCTGGTGGTGGTGGTGGTAAAGCCTCAAAGCGTCGCCCACCACCTGCTACTCGCCCAGCTCCTCTACCTCGTCCGCCTGCTCTCTGCAGACCGCCACGGTCGACCCTCTGCCTCTGCCTGGGTGGACCTCAACCGTCTTCTGCACCTCTTCATGATGGGTCGGGCAGTCACCAGCCAAGTGGCCCTGCCCGCCACATGCATAGCACTGTCTGCTCCTCTGAAGGCTGGCTCTACACTGTGTGCCCCGCACCTCTGAGCCAGTGTCTTGAGGTCGTCCGCCTGGACCCCTGTGACATCTGTCGACTGCCAGCTATAGAATACTCTGATACGTGCAGCCCTGCGGTAGGTCTCGCTGCTGGTGTAGGCTCAACAAGAAAGCTCTCTATGAGAAGGGCTCGCTCTAGTACTCCTGCCTGCGTCAGAATGCTGAGGGAGATCATTGATACCCTGATCTCATGCCTCAATCCCTACTCAAAGGTCTGGGCCCAGAAGAATGGGTCCCGTATCATGTCCGTCGAATAGCGCGAGAGATCGGTAAATCTACCCAAGTATTGGGCTACCATCATGCTGCCCTGCCGCAGCTGTAGTTTCTCCTGAATGCGCACCGCACGTAGGGTGGCTGGGACAAACTCTGAGTGGAAGAGGATCTCAAAGTCCTTCGAGAGGAGAGATGCCTCGTTGTGTACCTGGAGCATTAGGCTCTACCATCTGCCAGCTGCCGCATACAAGAGGCTCGATGAAAGGATCACCACGAGGTCAGCTGGTGTCCCCACTAACCTGAAAACTCATACAACAGCCTCCGGCCAATCCTCGGCTGCCTGAGGGTCCATCTCCCCATGGAACCTGGGCGGTCTCTAATGCTGAAACTCGTGAAGTGCACTAAGGCGACGTGCACTCTCAGCGACTGGGGCTGGTGGCATCGGTGGCTCGACGGGTAGAGGTACCGCCGGTGCCTCCGCTGTAAAAGGGCCCTGTACTGAGGCCTCGTCGCTCGGTGGGCTGTCATCTCACACAAAGCTATGAACCCTAGCTGGATGCCATCATGGGACCATCCTGAAAAGAAACAGGTGCGCCACGGTCAATACAGTATACATGGTGAGCTGACACAAAGTAATCACAATGAAATTTTTTTAAACACACATGCAATCAATGTTTTCGTGAACTGAGTCAGAAATTAGAAGTCATGGTCCTGGTGTATAGATACGTCGGCCGCCTCACCAACACTGGACTCCCTGGACAGATAACCACACTCAATACCCTTAACATTATTACTTCACATAGAAGAAATATCAGAGTCCTGATTTCTGCGATAGTATCGAACTCCTCTGATACCAATTTTTCACGACCCGTCCTCGGGACCCGTTCCGTGACTACCCCAAGTCTACCTTCCATAGGCCAGGGGCTGGCGACTAGCACCAAAGGCATAAATCCCGATAAAAAGGGAAGGCATTGCCTTTATAAAGTAAACAAACACCATAGAGTAAACAAGATGAAGTAAACACTAAAGTAAACTAGGTACAACTGTAAGTGCTGGAAAGTAAATGGGCCATAATACAAACCCAATTGAAGTAAAGTACAACTGAACAGAAAGTACAACAACTGAAAAGTAAAGCAGCAACGCCGAGCCGTCCACTGGAAATCCCACCTGAAGGGTGGGTACAGATAGCCTCCTCCTCACCTACTCGGGTCCAGCCATCTTCTCCGTGTACGTCCTGCCCAGTGGTCTGCCTCCAGGTACCAACTTGCTTTACAAGCCTCAAACACGATCAGCGATGTCCATCGTCTTCATCCAAGACAACGTAGTGCGGGCATAGCCCGTGCAGGGGTGAGTATACGCTACTCAGTAGGGACCCCGAGACCCCTGAAGGTCTCCCAGAATCCACAAAGGATAATCCACAAAGGAAAGATACAATCACAGAGTAACAACCAACTATTCTTAGGTATATCCCCATACATATACCTAAGTCATCAATTCTAGTTCGACTCCAACATCCGAGCCCAAGTTCGATCTAGTCCACACAGGATAGCACAAACAGTCTACATAGGATAACACAACCCAATACACTTAGGATAACAAATCAATCATATCAAAGATAATTATTGAAATTTAAGACTCAGCTCACATAGGTTTACTTCTTCGTAAGATGATAGAGATGATCAGATGTAGCCACTGATTCATCTAAGCTGTCAGACCCATGTAGGATACAAGACCAGCTAAGCTGTCAGACCCACAAAGGATACAAGACTAGCTACTCTACCAGACCCACGTGGGATACAAGTACAGAGTCAAATACTGCCAGACCCACGTAAGATACAAGAACAGTAGTCCTACGAGACCCACGTGGGATACAAGAACAGTAGTCATTGCCGTCGAACCCACGGAGGATTTCAGTATGGTCGTCATTGCTGATGAACCCATGGAGGATACTAGTATATTCGTCATCACTGCCGAACCCACAGAAAATTTCAGTGCAGTCGTCGTCGCTGCCGAACCCACGAAGGATTTTAGTGTAGTCGTCGTCACTGCTGAACCCACGAAGGATTTCAGTGCAGTCGTCGTCGCAGTCGCAGCCAGCTCTAGGGTTCCCGCACACAGCATGCTCGTTTCCGGGAGGGTCTGCTCCACGAGCCAAGGGGTTGATACATCAACTGACATGTAGTATGGAGTTGATGTATCCCAAAGTTCTGTCTCGTCGATAGAACTAAACACGATAGATGGCGCGTCAATCGGACTCCCAGTATGAGAGTTTTTTGCTTTTTTCGTTCCAAGGGCCTGGTTGGTTTTTAAGTCAAAACCAACCCAAACGTACTTCAACTACGTCCATACCTTGGCTGGATTAATCCAAAAGGTCCTTCTCACTAAGAGGAATCCAACAAAGTTGATGACACGTCAATCAGACGTCCAGAGCTCAAGTTATAAGCGTTTTCGCTCCGAAGGCCCGGTTTGTTTTGGGTTCGAACCAACTCGGCCATACACAAAGTTCTCTAAAACCATGAGTGTAATATACCAAAACGACCGTCTCGATCCAAGGATTGCATTGTAACTAACAGTACATCGATCGGAGGTCTGTAGCCCATGTTACGTGCGTTTGAACAAACCTGTCCGTTTTTAGGGGGTTTTGGGCCCGGAATGACCCGACCCAAGACCCCCTAGGTCGGTCCCAACCGGGTCGACCCGACCTGGGTCTGGGTAAACCCGACATGGGTCTGGGTCCATCCCATTACTGGTGTTGCGGTTTCATCGGTGCCTTCAGATTTCAATTTGGATCAGTGGATCAAAAGCTAGAAAACCTGATCGGTCGTTCACTGAACGTACCCAAGCTAAACTTCGGAAAATTATTCCGGGCACATCGGGCCTCAGAATCAGGAACCATCAGAAACTGCATACTCGTATAATTCCAAAGAAAATTAAGAAAAAAAAATTTCCCTTGAAATTTACGGGTCTTTAAAATGTTGGTGTTTAGTATATGTTTTATAAACCTCATGGATTATTCTTTGTACCATATACCATATGAAGAGTCTAGGATGAGGAACATTGAGTAGTATTTGTATCTCGATATCTACTACTATGCCACCCTTTTCTTGTTCCCAAAATATCTCGAGGTTGTGGTGGGGGAATAGGTTATTGAGAGGTTTATAGCTAATACAAGATCATCTTAGGAGGGGAGTCTATAGGACTCACTATAGCGACCCTGACTTTTATTACATTACTATTACATCATTTTAAAGGTAAAAAAGATAATATTATTACACATATAGGATCCAATGGTTTAGTGTCTTTGGAAAACTAGGACCATACATAGCAATTACAACATCAAGAATAATCATTTATTTAATTTCTTCTTCTCCAATCCATTTTTCATGACCAGATCTGAAGGTAGAAATGGAAGAAGAAAGCATTTCATTCTTGAATGTGATAAATTAACTCCTCACAAACAACAATTTCTTTAATAAAATAAAAGGAAGAGGGAAAGGGGGTTGGATGATATAATATCCCATTAGAATCATAAAATTCCATTATATGTATAATACTAGAGTTACAATTCCATTTAGATGAAGATAGGTGGGGAGATATCAAGAAACGAAATTGAACTTGAAAGAAAATTAAAGGAGAAGAGGGAGAGAAATTACCTCTTAAATCCTCCTCTTGAGATTCTTCTTAAGGAAGCTAGGATTGGTCTTTTCATGAGACCAGAAGCTCTTGAATGTGGGAGAGGGGATAGGGAAGATGTTTGGGCAGAGTTTATATAAGGCTTGGAGGTTGAGAGGTGTGAGGAAATGAGGGTGTGAAGGGTGGTTTTTATAGTGGAGGGGAGAGGGGTTTCCTTAATATAAAAATCATTAGTTTATTAATTTCCCCTAAGATATGGAATAGTGAGTCTTGAATGAAAACTAATAGTAATTTTATCATGTTATCCTAAACCAAGTTGTCTAACATCAGCATAACATCACAGATGACTCTATAATTAGTTCATTTAGCTTATTTTTTTAAATTACGGTATTTCACAATTTATAAAAAATTCAAGTGTTTCAGAAAAATCCTAAAATTTCACCCCAACCATTTTTCGATGTGTAGAATAAAAAAATGAAGTCCATTTTTCAAAAACAATTTTCTAAATATGATTAATTTAATATTTAATTAAAATCATGGCCTATTACTAAAAAACATTTTTAAAACTTTCATTTACTTATTCAAAAATATAATTACATCATAATTTCGATTGAATATTATTTTTATACTATCATAGGTAAGATTAATATTCATTATGTTATATCACTATTAATAAGGGTATGTTACTATTCATAATGGTAGGTTACTATTCACAAAAAAAATATTTTTGTTTTATTAGACTCCAAAAATCATCTTGAACAAAACCATGTATGTCTAATTTTCAAAATTCCCAATAAATAAGTGACAAAATTATGTTTAAAGGTCACTTAGCACTTAGTAGTTCAATATGTTGTGTTTTCATTTGATTTTATGACATAATTATAAGAAGGTAATTCCATTGAAAATCTTTGGGTCGTTACATTCTTCCCCCCTTAAGAAATTTCACCCCCAAAATTTCACTCTACACAAATAGGTGAGGGTGTTTCTTATTCATTGCCTTTTCTGGTTCCTAATTTGCTTCCTCAAACTTATGGTTCCTCTACAACACTTTGACAATATGGGTTTTCTTGTTGCGTAGAACCTTATCCCTCTGATCCGAAATCTTTACTCGCTGCTCCTCATAGGAGAGATCATCTACAGCTGCACCACCTCTGAGTTTAGTACATGTGATGGGTCTGGTATGTACTTCCTCAGTAGTGATACATGAAACACATCATGAACTTGAGCCATATTTGGTGTAAGTGCAAGACGATAGGCCATGAATCCTATGTGGTGAAGGATCTCAAAGGGGCCAATATACCTTGGGATTAGCTTCCATTTCTTCCCAAATCGCATGACTCTCTTCCATGGAGATATTCGAAGGAAGGATTTATCTCCAACGTCGAACTCCAAGTCCCTTCGACGGTTGTCAACTTAGCTATTTTGCCAACTTTGACCAACTTTGATGTGTTTCTGGACGACTTGAACCTTCTATGTCATATATTGAACAAGATCGGGTTAAAGTAGATTTCTTTCTCCAACTTCATCCCAATAGGTTGGAGTTCTACACTGATTTCCATATAGAGCTTCATATGGAGCCATCTTAATACTCTAGTGAAATATATTGTTGTATGAGAACTCAACCAATGGGAGATGATAATCCCATCCACCTTTGAATTCTAGAGAGTATGCTCTTAGTATATCTTCAAGCGTCTTAATATTTCTTTCAGACTAGCCATCAGTTTGGGGGTGATAGGCCATGCTAAAATCTAATTCAGTACTCAAAGCATGTTGAAGGATCCTCCGGAATATAGATGTGAACTTTGGATCACAGTCAGAGACAATTGAGAGTGGAACACCGTACAGTCTCACCAATTCCTTCACATATATCTTTGCAAGTTGTTCAAGTGAGATAACTTCCCGAATAGCAATAAAATGGGAAGTATTTATGAGTCGGTCAACCACAACCCATATCACATTATTTCCCTTCGACGTCTTTGGGAGACCCGTGACAAAGTCCATAGTAACATTTTCCCATTTTTACATGGGTATAGGCAATGGTTGCATCATACCTTTGGACTTTTGTTGCCTAGCTTTAACTTGATGACATACCAAGCACCTTGATATATATTCTTCAATCTACTACTTCATGTTATCCCACCAAAAGTGTTCTCAGAGATCATGGTACATTTTGGTACTCCCAGGATGGATAGAGAATGTTGAGCTATGTGCATTGTCCAATAGCTCCTTCTTTATCCTGGGTGATGAAGGCATATAAAGACACATTCCAAACTGAATCACACCATCATCATCGATATGGAACTCTTGTATATTCCCTTACTTTACTGCATTCACCCTCTTTTGTATCTCCACGTCATCCCTTTGTGCTTCCTTAATATTCTCTTGGATGGATGGTTGCACAATAATTTGGGAAAGTTAGGATGTATCCCCTACCCTTATGATTTCTAAATCCATTCCTTGGATATCCAATATGATAGGGTCTTTCTCAATCCATAACATGGATAGAGTAGCAGGTTCTTTTCTGCTTAGAGCATCAACTACCTTGTTCGCCTTTCCAGGATAGTAGTGAATAGAGCAATACTAATCCTTGATTATCTCTAACCATCTCAGTGGACTCATTTTGAGATCCTTTTGTGTGAATATATACTTTAGGATCTTGTGGTCGGTGTATATGTCACACTTCTCACCATAAAGGTAGTGCCACATGATTTTGAAGGCAAAAATCACAGCTTCCAGCTCTAGATCATGCGTCAGGTAGTTCAGCTCATGGATCTTCAAATGTCGGGAGGTGTAGGTTATCACATTATCATTTTTCATGTGTACACAACCCAAGCCTTTCCTTGAAGCATCATTGTATATCACAAAACTTTCTCCACTTTTCGGTAGTGTGAGTACAGGTGTAGTGATTGGCCTTCTCTTTAGCTCCTTGAAGCTTCCCTCACATTCTTCCATCCAGGCATACTTTACCCCTTTCCTTGTAAACTTAGTTAGAGGGCTTGACAATCGTGAGAGGTTACTCACAAAACATAGATAGTACCCAGCTAATCCAAGAAAACTAGGAATTTTTGTGACACTAGAGGGCCTGGGCCATTCCTCAATCACCTTTGTTTTTGAAGGATCCACAAAAATTTCTTCACATGTGATCACATGTCCCAAGAACATGACTTGTTTCATCCAAAAGTCACACTTGATGAACTTGGCGTACAACTTCTCCTTTCTCAATGTCGCCAACACAAGTCTTAGATATTATTCATGCTCCTACTGGATCTTGGAGTAGATGAGAATATCATTAATAAACACTACCACAAATTTTTCGAGGTAATTTCTAAAGACTCTATTCATCAAATCCATGAAGACTGTAGGGGAATTAGTATGTCTTAAGGGAATCACAAAAAATTCATAGTGCCCATACCTTGTACGGAAGGCAGTGTTCTGAATATCTTCCTTCTTCACCTTTACCTGATGATATCCAAAATGAAGATCCACCTTTGAGAAGTATTGAGCTCCTCTTAACTGGTCAAAGAAGTCAACAATCCTTGGGAGAGAATACTTTTTCTTTATGGTGATCTTGTTGAGTTCTCGATAATCGATACACAGCAGCATTGTTCTATCCTTCTTCTTCACAAAGAGCACTTGTGTACCCCAAGGTGATGCACTAGGGCGTATGAACCCTTTGTCTAGATGCTCTTGAAGTTGCTTCTTTAACTCCTCTAGTTCGATATGAGCAATCCTATAGGGAAAATTCAAGATATGAGAATCTCTGGTATGAGTTCAATTGAGAACTCTATCTCACTATTCGGAGGAATTCTGCGTAACTCTTCGGGAAATACATCTTCTTATTCCCTCAAGATGGGAATTTCCTCAAGGTTGGATCTTTCCTTTGACTCAACCATTTAGGAAAGGTATGATTCTTCATAGGGAATCAACACCCACATCATTGAAGGATTTTTAAAAGGAGATTCATGATCTTCCTTTCATTTGTAGAGGAGCATGGGATGGTTCGGAATATGAAAAGATATTTCCTTTTCCCGACAGTTGATATGTGCTCTATATAAAGAGAGCCAATCCATTCCCATTATAGTATCAAATTCCACCAAGGGAAGTATTACAAGATTTGATGGAAGAATATTCCCACATACTCCAATAGGAGAAGAGTCAAACAGTTGGGTTGAAATGATTTCACCACTTGGTGTTTTTATAGATATCTCTACTACAAGGTTTCGGGGCTTCGATTCTATAGTTCTAGCAAACTTGTAAGTTATAAAGGAATGCATAGAACCAGAATCAAATAAGAAATTTTCCATTCTTGAGTGAATAAGAAGTGCACCTTGTATGACTTCATTATCATGCTCCACCTCCGCAGTAGTGATGGCATAAGCCTTCCCTTGTTCCTTTGGATTTGGTGGTTGCTAACATTGATTACCCTCAAGAACTCGAGGTTTAGTGCACTGACTTGCATAGTGCCATAGTTCCCTACAGTTGTATCATTGAACCATGAGTGGTTATCTCCTTTCTTCTACCACATTCTTCTCCTTTTCATGTCTTTTCGACACTCTTGAGCATGGTTTCCTTCTTTCCCACACTTGAAGCACTTCCCCATCCCTTTGAGGCAGTTCCCATGGGGAAACTTCCCACAGTTTTGGCATGTGGGTGATTGAGTTTCTTCCCACTTTTTTCATTAGATCCTCCAACATGAAACTACATCATTCGTTTCCTATCCCCATATCCATGGGACCATTCTCCAAAATCCATCTCCACTTTGAGGGAATATCAAATAACTTCTTCATAACTCCCAAAGTCTCTAATTTCAAGATCCTTTCGAAGGCGTGGTTTTAATCCACTAAAGAATCTATCAATTTTTCTATCATTATTGATAACAAAACCAAAAGCGTACCTTCCAAGCCTTGTGAAATTTGTTTCATAGGTTTTGAAAGATTCTCCTTCTTTTTACTTGAGCTCTATGAATTCTCTGTTCATCTTTGCATGAAGAGTTCATGGGAAATACTTATTGAGAAACATTATCTTAAAGTTTTCCCATTACATCTCTTCAATTTCCTCCCTTGGCTTGGTGTTCTTAATAAAATCCCACCATTGATTGGCTTCTCCATCTAGATGATAAATGGCTAGAGTCACCTTCTCCATCTCAGAATATTATAGAACAAAAAAGATCTTCTCCATGGAGTTGACCCACTGTTCCACAACTAGTGGATCAGAATATCCACTAAACGATGGTGGTTGTTGATGTATAAAACATTCGATAGCCAGTTACTCCCTCTTTGGTAAAAAAGGATGTTCCCCATTATTATGGTTATTGTTCAAAACCTGACATAATTGGGTAAGCATAGCAATGAAGTTTTTAAATCCACCTCCCAAATCATTGGGGATGTCGTTCAGGAAATCGTTGCATTGGCCCTCACACGAGTTGTTGGCCTGATTTCTCCTAGTTCCCACCATTTTCTAAAATAGAAATGGTTAGAACAAAACATAAGTAAACAATTCATGAATAACTTATTCATTTAAACAATTTATACCAAAAACATTACATATGTGATCCCTATGTAAATATTCTTTTGTGCATATTTCCACTTAGTCTCTTGATATAGGTTTTCTCTAGGGTTCACTAATCCTAATTCCCAAATTAACCAAACCTTTCCTCTGATACCAACTATAGCAACCGTGACTTTTCTTATATTAATATTACATCATTTTAAAGGTAAAATACATAATAGTATTACACATATAGGATCCAACGGTTTAATGTCTTCATAAAACTAGGACCATACATTACAATTACAACATCAAGCATAAACATTTATTTAATTTCATCTTCTCTAGCTTCTTATTGGAACATGACCTCTCCTTAGTACATGTAGACACCTTAGGATATACATCAAAAGGGGTGAGCTAAAATCCTAGTAATAGGATGGATAAGAACAATATAGCATGGGGTGATCATAATCATGACACATGCAAAATATGATGAACATGAGAGAAGCATAAATGAAAGACTTGAAATGTGGAAATGCATAAAACAAATGAAACATCATATCTTTGTGGTTAACTACCACACATAATTTTGAACCAAGATAGAATCTTTTTCACACATTATTTCACATTTACTCATGAGATTAATCACTTTACCCAATGCATTGGAGAAATTTATAATTCCAGGCACACCCATCACTCTAAAACATTCATATTGCGATTTATAATTCCGGGCGCACCCGCCACATCATAACGTTATCATTGTCATGATTTCCACATAGAACATATATCTAAAGTAAACATAACTAAACCATTTAAATTAATGGGTTACATCTCATAAGAACACATTCATAAACTTTGGGTTTCCCAAATAAAGAGGGAATAACATACATGTTACAAGAACCGTCCACTTTGATTGAGAAGTAAAAGGTGTGTTCTTAAAAGAAGAGTTCTTTTGGAAAACATTTTGTTTGACATAAAAACCAGGGAAAAACATGTATATCCCATAAAAGTAAAGACAGTGATGAATAAATGATCTTTAAGGAGTAACCGTATCACAAATGGAGTGAAAGAGGGAGAACCTGAAGGATGAAAGTTGGGTTCGAGAATTTCCCCTTACCATGTACCCGAATGATTCCTTCTCTTTAATGTCCTGTATAATGATATAATATTCATTAATTAGAAATATATGAACCTTGTGTACATTAATATGGTTCATTATTCTTTCATTAAGTGATTTTATTTTCATTTTTATGAGTTATAGAGTTTTAAAACATTGTTCGAGAATGTTTGTTTTTATGGTTTTCTTGAGTGGTTCACTTGTATTCTTAAATTGAATTTTGGGTAGAACATGGGTAAAAATCAAGAACTGATATTACATGTTATTAATTATATTACAGGATATTGAATGATCTTATAATGAATCAAATTATATCCATGTGGATGAATCATTAGATAAGAATTAAATGATGATTTTTTGGGTTAATTTGGGCGGTTTTTCGATCACAACAAACTTGTTTTAATTTATCACTTAGTAATATGGTCATAAGTTATTTCCAGAAATTCAAATAGGAAATAATAAATATAAAAAATTCTGTTTCAACCATAAAAATGGTTTCGTGACCAGATCTTAAGGTATAAAAGGAAGAAGAAAGCATGTCGTTCTTGACGGTGATAAATAAACACCTCACGAACAACATTCTCTTTAATAAAATAAAAGGAATAGGGAAAGGGGGTTGGATGATATACTATCCCATTAGAATCATAAAATTATAGTATATGTATAATAATGGAGTTACAATACCATTTGGATGAATATATGTGGAGAGAGATCAAGAAACAAACTTGAACTTGAAAGGAAATTAAAGGAGAAGAGGGAGAGAAATTAACTCTTAAATCCTCCTCTTGAGATTCTTCTTAAAGAAGCTAGACATGGCCTGTTGATGGGACCAGAATATCTTGAAAGTGAGAGAGGGTATAGGGAAGATTTTTGGTCAGATTTTAGAGAAGGCTTGGAGCTTGAGAGTTGTGAGGAAATGAGGGTGTGAAGGGTGGTTTTTAGTGGAGGGGAGAGGGGTTTCCTTAATATAAAATTCATTAGTTTATTAACTTCCCCTAAGACAAGGAATAGTGAGTCTTGCATGACCAGAAATAGTAATTGTATCATTTATCCCGAACCAAGTGGTCTAACATCAGCTGAACATCACACATGACTCTATAATTAGTTTATTTAGCTTATTTTTTTTAAATTACGGTATTTCACTATTCATAAAAAATTTAAGTGTTTCAGAAAAATCCCAAAATTTCACCCCAACCATTTATCAATGTGTAGAATCTAAAAATGAATTCCATTTTTCAAAAATAATTTTCTAAAAATGATTAATTTAATATTTAATTAAAACCGTGCTTTATTACTAAAAAACAGTTTTAAAACATTAATTTACTTATTCTAAAATATAAGTACATCATACTTTCAATTGAATATTATTTTTATACTATCATAGGTAAGGTTACTATACATTAGTGTATATCACTATTCATAAGGGTATGTTACTATTCATAAGGGTAGGTTACCATTCACAAAAAATTATTTTTGTTTTATTAGACTCCAAAAATAATCTTGAACACAACAATGTATGTCATATTTTCAAAATTCCCAATAAATAAGTGGAAAACTTATCTTTAAAGGTCATTTAGCACTTAGTAGTTCATTATGTTTTGTTTTCATGTGATTTTATGACATAATTATAAGAAGGAAATTCCAATGAAAAACTTTGGTTCGTTACACTCACTTTGGATAAGAAATGTTTCTATAAGTTTTCAATTTCATTGTTAGAAAAAGATTTAGATAGTAGAGAGTTAGTTCTTGCCTTCTTGATTTGATTTTATTGGGTATGATAATTCTCAAAACCCTTCTAGTGGATCAAGTGTAATTTTTTATTCATTCATAGATATTTGAAATTGTAATATCGTGTTCCCACCTTTATTATAAGTTTGATTGGATTTGGAAACTCTCTTAAGGTTTAGTTTTTTCCTTAGTATTATTTAAAGAAATAGAAATATAAGGGTGATAAATCTTTTTATTAGTAGATAAGTGATGTGGTGGGATGTGTAAATCCATGTGTTTTCCATAATCCCTTGTGATAATGAGCAGAGTGTAACTATAAAGGAGTTTGTGATAAAGGATAGAGAGGTCATGGATCTGAATGAGGTCATAAATATTTCATATAGTTTCTTGTTCTTGATGATAAAAAAATTACAATATAAAATAGGGTTATATTCAACTTGGGCTTATTCATCTGATTCTAGATCCATAAAATATTTCATTTCTCCCACCGTAGTCCATTCCTTGGGTCTAGAGGTAGAGAGAGTTATATATCCTTTATTATTGACTACGCTAGTGGAAGGATGATCCAGTTTATATGATATTTGTAGAGACTATGATTTGATCTTGGAGAAAAATATCTATTGGGGAAATTTTCTATTTTTTAGATACAACCATATGAGATTATACTTATAATTGACTATTAGTATATTTTAGATTACATAAAAATTGGTGTTATATTATAAGATGTCGATTGAGTGAAGGATGTGTTTTTTACAGAGTCAGACCCTCTGATGGGTTAGCCAAATGTCATGTACCTTCCTTACTTGATGAACAGGATAATGTTCATATCATTAGAGGATAATACAGTAGTGTTTCTTAGGTTTGTACAAGAGTACCCTACAGTATTTATAAAAGATATTTTGACACTATCCCATTGATGTGAGATCGATTTTGGGATATAGTAACATATGAGTGTCATTTTGAAATATATGTATCCATATATGATGACACCCTTTAAGTTGTGGGATCTCAATATTTAGTTTGATAATCCATGAAAGAGTGGTTCCATTAAGACTAGTTTGTCACCATGAAGTGATTTGATTCTCTTTACGAAGAATAAATATGGAAGTATTTTTTCATAAAATATCATTACATGAACTAGGTGACAATGAAGATACATTATCTTCTCCCATATATAAGGAGTTTAATTTTATTAGTAAAAGGGATCTAGAAGATTCTTGAAGATTGATATATAGTGGAGATATCATCAGTTCATGGTGGTGTTTATTGATGACATCAATGTGTTTTTAGTGTCTGAGGTAGAGCATTAAGAACCTCTATGATATGTTTTAATGGTTATTTATCATCTAAATATGGTTGGGAAGCTATAAAAGTGTGATTTATAGGCCTATGAGATTTGTTTTATTGGGATTGTTTTGTATCTTTTTCCAGTATGTGCAAATCCTTAAACAATTCAAGAATTTGTTTCATAGTTATACCCTAATAATGTTGTGAGGTTGTGGAGTTTCTTTGGTTTCATAGGATACTATAGTAGGTTCATACCCTTATTCTATTATATTTCATCTCTTTTAAAATATTTTATTTATACGAATTAGGTTTTAACTTGGACTGATTAGTTCCCAATTTCAATTAAGTATTTGAAGGAGAAGATGATTGGTTCTCTAGTTGTTCATTTTTTAGTGGAGGTAATTGTTTTTTAGGTTTATTTTGATTCCACATGTCTTATCTTGGGTCACGTTTTGATAAAATATATAGTTGTCATCTCTTATGGATCTCATCAATTATGACCACATGAATATAACTATACCACCCATGATCTTGATCTTATATATGTTTTGTTTTTACTCATGTTGTGGTGATATTTCCTCATTAATAAGAAATTTTTAGTCATTACAGATCATAAGAGCCTGAGGTACCATGTCTCCTAGTGAAATTTTAATAGTAAATAGTGAAGGTGGGCGGAATTCTTATTGGATTATCACATCTATATTTCCTATACACTGAGAAAATGTAATTTTGTGTATCATGCTTTGAGCCTGAAGTCACATAGTGATTCTGTCTGTAGGTCTTGTGATTTTGGGAAGGTAACATGGAACATTTCAAAGATTCACTATGATGTGGTATTTGTTGATGGTATATTGTGACTTTATAATAAGTTGGTGAAACACGATTTTTTGTAATAGTTTATGAATTCCCAACTAGGGGATTTTGATGTAGACATCTTATGAGATCAATTTTTTTATAGAGATGATACCAAGGGATTGTTTGAGGATGTTCAACATTCGGTTTTGTTTTACGGGAGACTCTTTATTCTGTTGAGGATGTGTGATGTGCTTCTCTTTTAACTCCCTAGTTATCCCTAGGTAGTACATCCTAGTCGGGCTAAGATGTATTATTTCTTGCAAGTTTAGTTTTATTGGTTTGATTTAAAACTATTAGTTGTAGAGCTTACCTCTCACTATTTGTTTTGTTAGAGGGGGAAGACTGAGCACTCTATTTTAAGTGGGTTACATTAGTTTCTTTATGTTCCCTAAGGGAAGTGGGTGAAAATATTTATGGGATTCATTAATAGTTTTACTTGATCACATGACGCTATGATGCAGTTTGGGTGATCGTTGACTTAATGATGTAGGCAACTAACTTATGTAGAATTAAAGAGTCATGATTAGTATAGATGTTATCAAAGAATTACATGGAGTACATGGTGTGGTTTTTTAGATTTTTGGATTTCTGAAGTTGACCATCTATGTTCATGATCCCCAGTTCACCTCCAGGGTATGTAGAGTTCTCCAATATACATTTGGCTCTCAGTTTTTACTTAAAACAAATTTTCATTCACATACAAATGATCAGATAGATTGGACTATTTAGACATTATATGATATTTTTTAAAGTGACACAGGATTAACATACATGTATATTACATCAATATAGATGAATATTGAGCATATTACAAAAATACATGCCTGCAGACCATAATAGTTTAGTGTATTTGGAATCTTGAAAAAAATCCTTTGACCTATAAAACATATGAAATGTTCCCAAAAAAGATCTTCCCAAATAGTAATTATATTGATAACCTTTCTTCATAACCTGGTTATAGGAAACATAAGAAGTGGGTGGGTGTAAATGATCTATAAGGGTAAATATTTTAATTATGTAATCATAACACAGACATAAGGGTGTGATAATATGAGAATATAATTTGATGATCATATCCTTCATATAAAAGATCATAATCATGATGCATGGGATAAATATTGGTAGTTAATAATACATTAATCATAATGTAATAATGAGAATAGTCCATAAAAGCATAAATGAGGAATAATATGTAAAATTTATGGCATACACATAAGTATAGAAAGTATTATGTCAAGGATACCTACCAAGATATTCATAACATGTTAGGCATATGTTAAAACCTATATCCCTTTTTAGTATTGGTATAAAAACCCATTTACACTCTTTTTTAGAATTTGGATATAGCTCATGTAACCTCTTGTTTTTGGTCTTGGGCTATAGCCTATTAACTCTCTTATTGTTTTTGGAATGGCCTAAAATTCGTGTACCCTTTTATTTTTGAGATTTAAATACAACCCATGTACCATTTGAGATCATATGCCACATACCCTTAACCAATGAGTTATAGGGATATATATATCTCACTTGTGACATAATAAAAACATAACTACATATTCTAAAAGATAATAAATCATTCATCATATCATGACCCAAAAAAATAGATGGGTAATGTAAATATGAAAACCCAAGAAATGAAATGGGGGTCATAATTATTTATCATATCACAAACTATGGAAAAGATATAGGTTTAATAATAATTTAATAATATAATAACACATGAAAGGAATCGGGTTTTATAAGTATATAATCGGTGAAAGAGAAATAGGTTCTATCATCACATAACATGTGAAATAGAAATGGGTTTCATAAATGTCATGTCATCAAAACATAAACCATTCAGAGAATGAATATGAATATATCCTTGGATAATTTCCCTAATAAGTATTGATTAACACCAATGTATGTCATCGTAGATGGGAAATAATTTTTAAAATAATTTTTATACATTTCTTGAGGAAAATTTAATTTATTCTTTGAAAAAAATGATTTTTATAACATAAAACCATTTAAAAACTATTTACTTTAAAAATAACCTTTAAAAAATATAAAGGAATCCTAAAAGAATTTAGAGAAAATTTTTCCTTGAAAAAATGTAATATAATTTTGAAAACACTTTGAAAACCTTTTTATAAAACATAGTTTTGAGAGTATACAAAATTTACAAATGAAAAGAGAAAGATTATCATATTTTAATGAAAGCATTTTGTTAATTATATTAAGTAGAAAATAATATAAATATGTTAATAAATACATGAATTAATCATTAATAACCATAGGATACTGAAATTCATGAGTTTTCATGAGATATGGATTGTAATATTTTTAATTAATGGTAGAATAATCATAAAAATCCTGATAGATGATTAGCTTGTTTTAATAAACTCTTACCACTTGGTATCATAAAATCATAATCTGCAGGAAATAAAATTAAATTTAAATAAGCCTTTAATATAATTAAAATAATGATATTAATGAGATAACATATAAAAGATCAGTGTGTAATCCTCATAGAAGAATATAGGTTTATAACATGGAATTTGTCTCAAAGAGGGAAAATTGAGACAAAATTACTTTAATGATTTTGTAACTTTTGAAACATAAACCCTTTGAAAGAAATATCATTAAACCAACATAAAAATAACTATAAATTTATTTATAATAATCATAAAATACATCCATGGGTATTACACACAACACATATAAGAAAAAGGAGTTGAACATGGCATGTGTCTCACAGAAAATAAATGCGAGATGAGAAAACCATTACTGCAAGAGTAATTTATTGAATAGTGATCCTAAAGAAATAATGGAATAAATTAAAACATCTAATATCATTAAATAAAGGAAATTAATGATATAAAATTTCATTATGCATTATATACACCACATAAAAGAAGATAGTGGTGAATATGAAATGAATCTTACTAAAATAAAAAGTGAGGTGAAATTCCCTTACCTTAAGTATTGAACTAATTCATACTTATTAAAACCGCCTGAATAATAAATTTAAGTTTATTTTACATATAAAAAAACTATATTATTATATATAACACCATATATGGTTTGGTTAGGACTCTGTGTTACCCCTTTATTAATATCTCCATGTTATTATTACGTTTCAGGTAACACCCACTTTGTTTTTCGTATAAGATTTGACTTTTTAGTATTAATACTGTTACATAGATCACAATTTACTTATTTATATAATATTAAAAATATTTTATATATCATATATATTTTCTATATAAATATTTTTAATAATCTATAAAATATAGATATGTAAAATGGAATACACTATTTATAGAGATGGCTAGTCACACGTATACATGAGCACTGTTTCTGTTTCCTTCCATATTGTAAGAATGAAAGTAAATTAAGGTTTTATTTATATATAATATCATTAAATTATAATTATTATTTCATAAATATAATATATTTTAAATAAAACCACCCTTAATACATTCCATATAAATTGTTAATAAATTACATAACTTTGAGGAGGTGGTACTCCACACATCCACAAACAAAGTTATCTTCTATCTACAATATGAAAGGCATGATGGTATGTTTTATAAAGAAATATAAAAGAATAAAGAAATCATAAATATCATATATATACTATAAAAATATATTTTACATCATAATTATAAATAATGAATGGTGTTAATGGAAAAAACAAACAACATTGTTTCAGGAGGCGGTAGTTCACTGTATACAAGAATGATAATATCATTTCACATTTAATGGTAGTATGCATAAGTATTGGTAAAAACCTTAATATAAAAACATATAAGTATGTTTAGGATACTGTGGTTGTTATTTAGCTGTAGAATAAAATAACTGAGGTGGTGGAGAGAGAAAATAAAGGAAAGGATCTTAAGGAAGGATGTTACCTACTCTTTGTGTAACTCTATTTGGTTTTCAGAAAAGGGATTACTTGGATGGATATATTCCCAAAATAAATCTTATAGGATGAAGGGATAGATATTTGGAGAATAGTTTACCCATGTTTTGATGAAAAAATTTTCTTGATATGTGTGAGGAAGGGAAGAGTGAATGACTTTTTATAACAGAAGAGTGGTATTCTTAAAAATACCAAAATGTAAGCAATATTAGGAGGTATCACTTAATTAATGTTCTTAAAAAATAGAAAAATAATTAAGTAAATGGGAATTATGGTCTAGAAACACTAACAACACACAAAAATAAATTCATTTTTATTATTCTATTCCTTATTCTTCAAGTTTCATTATCATTATCATTTTGGTTTTTATTAAAGTAACTAGATTCCTATCCTATGTAATTTAACCATTAAGAATAAATAAAAGTGGTATTTATTATAAAATACCGAACCAATTAATTCCAAATATTTTATATAATTAAAAAAACATTTCCCATCTTTTTTGTAAATTATTATTAAAACAAGCACATGTTACGTGCAAAAACACTATTTTAACCCGAACCGTGCTAATAATGTTTTTACTATTTAGGTGTCTACCTATTCATTATAAAAGGTCAATTGGAACATTAATATACTATATTTTATATTTAATAAAAATTAAAAATAAATTGGTGGAAGTTAGGAATTCTATTATTTGTAAATAATTTAATAAAATTGAATTTGTTATAAACTAACATAAATGTCAATTTTGAAATTATTAATATAATTTTGATTTTAAAAAATATCAAGACAGTGATGGAATTAAAATATATTAGGTTAAAATATGTTTAAAATTATATATTCATCTATATGAAAATAATGGATCACAATGATTCATTAAATTTTATTTACTTTTAACGTTTTTAGCATCATATATTTTATTTAATTATTAACCCAATTATCCATCTGTTGGCATTTGTTGAGCATTTAATGTAATTAATTAACCTATAATAAATAATTATAAATTATTATGATACATATAACTCATTTATATTTCAAAAGTATATATATAGAAAATAAGATGTTGTTTTTTTAATGTCTCAATGTTTAATAAATGTTAAAGGTTAGGAAAGTTTGTCTTTTTCCATACTTAACTTATGAAATAGGGAATGTTTATTGAACTGTATCCCATTAACTAATAAAATTAGGAACATGAAGGTATATAGTATAAATATGTATAGAAAATAGATTTTAGATAGGTGAATATATAATTTTGGCCCTTAGGTTTAAGGTTTATTCCCTTTTTAAGTTTAATTTTACCTTAACCGTTGTAATTAATTTTAAACACTTTCAATAATTATTTTTGTCAAATATTAAGATAATTTTATCTAACAATAAATATCATAATTATTACAACTGTTTATGTATGTTTTTCTAAATTCAATTCACAAAAGTGGCTAAACAAAATTTAAATCTAATCCCACAAACGTGACAAGAAACTAAAATTTTGAAGTAAAAATGTTCAAAAGGAAAATAAGTTTGTATATATAAATTGAAAATAAGAATGCTTTTAATGAGATAAATTAGTTTCATATATGTATTATTTATCTATTATACTTTAAAACCAAATTTATATTATAATTTAATATTAATAATTATTTAAATGAAAAGGTAGTTTATAACAAAAATGTAGTATTTTTAACAATTCATAAAAAATGAAACTTCATAGAGAAATAACAAAAAAACACAATAATATAATTTTGACATTCGTAATTCAAAAATGATATTTATTTTGAAAAATATAATTTATTAAAGTGTCAAAATTTAGTTTTCAATTAGGTTTTCCATTAAAAAGTGGTAAAAATTGACCTTGCATGTAATGTAAGCTATCGAAGGAATTCAACAATGTGCATAACTCAAGATAAAAATAGTGTTGCATGTACCCTAATACAATATAAGTGTTTTTAGTTCAATATTATCTTCAGTTAGAGTAAAAATAAATAATAACTTGGTTCTTTTATATAACACATGCTATATTCAGTGCTGTGTGAAATGTAAAATTATCAAAATTGTTAAATTAATTCAATAAAAATTCAAAAAATATTAGGGTGTAACATTATACCCCACTTTGTCACTCCCTAACCAAAATATTTAATTTTTTAATTATTTATTGATGTTGGGTCCTTTGGTTGATGTTCGTGTTATGTGACCCACAAAAGTCTTTGTGTTTTTGTGGTTTTGACTTTCTTCTAGCCCTATTCATGTTTATTGTGAGTGATATTATGAGTAGGATTTATGGTAGAGTGTTTTTGACACCCATGATGTCATAATATTGTTCTTAAATCCTTAAATTATATTTGGGTGGGCTTCCCTAGTGTTTTAGGTGTCATTTTAGGTTTTTTGGCCTATTTTTTATGTTGCACAGTTTGATCACAATTTACAAAACCCTGCAGCAAAACTGTACAACCCATTACGAGATTGATAACTTTTTACCTAGATATATGTGTTAGGTGATTCCACCTCATAAATTAATCCATATAAATTGATCATCGACCACATGTGCCTCCCCCTTCATCCTACTTATTTTTGGGTTATTTTTTGGGAGATTCCTCACTAAAGGTTAGTGGTTCTTCTTGATTTCTTCCTCTCATATTCCCCTCTCTTCTTTGTTTTCTATCTATTGACTTGGTTTTTGTTTATCCAATACTTAGTGTTAGGTATGGCTTATTTTGGTTTGTCTTATTATTTCTAGGGTGTGTGGATTGCTCATGGGGATTAGATCTTCCTCTCATTGACGTTTCTTTCCATTCACACAAGGTTTCGGTTGGAATTTACAATTTTTTCCTTTCCAAAACACTCAATGATCACTTGTGTGTTTTAATTTAATTTTTAATTATCTTTAACACATCTAATATATGTATGGATTTATGCAAATGGTGTTTTTGTGTGGGAAGAATTTACTAAAAATAGGTTCTCAAAGGGATTTGTGTGAAATTCCATGGTTTATATAACATAGGGTTATTATTTAAAATTCCATTGTTCTATTAGAATGAAATTGAGGTTTTTTATAAAATTTGTAGAATTGATTATGGTGTGATGGTAATTTATTTTTGGTGAACTTGGTTTTGTGTTTATTATTGGGTAATGTAATGTATTTTTGGTCATGTTGAAATGTTTTGGAATGGGTTTTATGGTTCCAAAAGGGGTTGTTCTATTCTTTACATAATTTGAGTGGTTGGATTTGGATTCCATGAAAATGGTAATTTTAGAAAATGGTTTTTGAGAGATTTCCCTAGGCTTTATAGTGTTTCATTTGCTGTTGGAACATCTATGGGTTCACTAGGTCCACACATGTATGTGCATTAAAATGATGATGAAACACTAAATTATTTTTCCCTAAAAGTTTATTCATTCTCCTTTATTACATTTTTCCGAAAAAGGTATTCCCTTCATTCGAATGGTAAAGTTTTTATCAAGTGTTTTGTAAAATAAGAATTAATTTTTATTCCTCATAATTTGCCCTGTATGTCTTTAAAACTTGCTTTGTTGTGAGTTTGAGAAATGTAAAGGCCCGTTTTGGTAACCGTGAAGTGTTTAGGTGTATGTTTGGAACCTAAGGGCCCATTAGGCATTTCAAATATGGAAGCGATGTTTGTTTTTGTAAAGTGGTTTTTCGGGGAAAACCCAAAACAAAAAATTTATTAAATAAAAGGATTACATGAGTTTAAAATATTATTTTTTATAATACCTATCATAAAGAGAAAGTAAATAAATAGGGAGTTTGTTCATCCATGTTATGTCTTGATTGACTCCAATATTTGCATGGAAATTTGTAAGATTATTCTCTTCCAAAAAGGTATGATGGTAAATATAGATGATATCGATAAGTAAATTTATACATTCCACCCAACATGAATTAAGAGACCATGAAAGTCACACTTTGATATTCCAAAGAGTTTTCATAATGTTCGTCAAATCTCTTTTGATCTAGATATTTTTCCTGCCATGTTACTTCTCAAAAAAAATAACATAATTCACTCCAATAATTTCAGATTATAATGATGTGGATACCCCACAACATCCATAAATTCACCCAAGAGTCTGCCTAGAGTGGTTTCTATAGATTATGCCTCAACTTGAGGTACCTGAGTTTCCTTTTGAAGCACCCTATTGTTTTGGAAAATGAGTACACCTGATTTCCAATCTAGGGTGGTTTATAAAATGACATGAATATTTTTTTGGCGCGAAGGCCCGGTTGGCACCTTTGTATGAAATACAACGTATGTATATGTATATGTATGTAAGGAAACATTATATATGGTATTTCCCTTTTATGGGTTATCATATATTGGTGTTTGTGTTTGGGGTAGGCAAGTATGGTGAAGGAAGGTAAGATCAGTCACACATGTGTTGGCCTCCTACTTACGCAATATTTCTTCCACTATGGGTTTATGGACATATTTTAGTTGATCAAGTAATGGTTTCTTACCAACTCTAAATATACGGGTTGGTACCCCCTGGTTGATATAGAGGCCATAAGGGAAGTTATACTGGTTTTCTCACGAGGGAAATTAGTGGGTTACATACTATGGGGATTCAACATATGCTAGTAGGTGGTTTTGAATCAAGTTCATCTAGGGGTATTCTAGGGATATTTAAGATCTCCCATGGTTAATACTTATTTTTCATATTTACTTTTCATTTTTACTATTTTGTTTCCATATTTTACTATTTATTTGATTCTTTTTTAGTACAACTTTGGCCTTTATTTTCATATTTTTTCTTTATAAAATGGAAGTTGGTTTTTTTGGAAATGACATTTAGAGTGCGTTGGATTTTCAAATCGAAAAAATGATGTTGTTTATATAAAAATGTGAAAACCCTACTTTCATAGAAGTATTTAAAACTTTTGTAAATGGTTTGTTTGGGGAATTTAAACTCTTGGATTCATTGTTTATCTTTGGTATACCTACTGAGAATTTTGGTTCTTACACCTATCCTATCTTTTGAGTTGTACGCCCAGATTTTATTCAGGTTCCTCGTTCAACTACTTATTTATGAATCATGGATGGTCTTGTGGGGGGAGGTGACCAAGTGGTCACCCATAGATCATGGTAGAAGTATAGTTTTCTTGATCTAGTTTTTAGTCGGTTTAGTTATATCTTATAACTAAATCAATTGTTTATTTATCTAATATTTAGATATTTAGTTTTGAAATTCCTTCAGTTTCTTTGTTATATGTATTTGGTCCTGGTTGTTTATTTCAGGATTATATCATTCCCAAGTTTATTTTTTGATGCCCGACATAAGTGTCCATACCGGGGGATCAAGAACACCCCTCGGGACATGTTGTGGACTGGTACGAGTGACTGGTTCAGGGTCAACACAGTCTTGTTCATGACACCCATAAAAATGAATTTCTCCCTCAAAATTCATCTAGATATTAAAATATTTAACACTATAAATTTCCTTTCATATAACCCACATCATAAAAATGAATACTAAAACTTACATTAAAATGGAATGTTTAAACCTTAATAGTTACCCAAAGTAACCCATAACAAGGTTCCTACATCAGAGAACACTATTTGGAAGTGAATATTGGATATATAGAAAAAACATAAATAATTATAGAGAGGGTTAATGATCACTGATCACCAACAACTGAATGATTGATAGAATATTATAGGCCTATAAACCTTAAATCTATGGTGATTTATAAGTCCATGGTATCAACATGAACAAAGATATTGGGATAAATATTTTTCAATATCATATTCCTATATTTTATGAATTATTTTACTCTCTAAGAACCTATGAAATATACATACATTATTTTATTCCTTTTTATATGCACAATATCACTATTTTGATTGTTCCTCGCTTGATTTCTAGTTCATCTTTTTTTTGAAAGAGATGATGCTGAATTTGTAATTTTTGAAGTACTAATAGACCAGGATATCAATACATAGAAGGATAAGTAATTCCATTAATCTATAGATATCATCATAGAAAAATGTTTTGCATAGGTTATCCAATATGAAGAAATCCCTATATGGATAAATAACACTTTAATCTCTAAAATGTCTTCTGAGGTATAACTTAGAACTTTTAATAAATGTTCAACCTTTTAACCCTTCTTAATTACAAAAAAAAAACTTTATAAATAAGGTCAATAAATCATCTTAACATTGATCCCCCATATATCCTAAGGTAGATCTTGGTGGTCACATACCAAATATGTGAATACCTTCATCATGTATTCTCTTAAAACATGATAATAACCCAAATTACCATAAATACTTACTAAAAACATGCATGTTTCCATATTCCATAGTTTTTTAGACAAATTATTTAAATCTAAAAATGTTGTAAACTCCATCCATGATTGCACAAACTAATTTTTCAAAAAATCCTTAATCATTTCCCATGAAATTGGTACTTTATAATTTACCTATTAATATCCAACATATCATTATCGAAACATCATTATCTTAACATACAAATCATATTAAGGGTTATCTTACCCTTAACATTGTTTTCCCCATGAATATTACCTTATATTTAAATAAATTTTCTAGTCCATCAGAACTATTTATCATATTTTTATAAATCCTTAGTAAAAAAAACATAAAATGAAAAATCCTTATATAATTCACCATTCATAATTCTTGAATCTAAATACATAAACACATTAATAAATCCACTTTAATTATTTCCATATAATACATAATTCCAATGTTTAAAAGTAAATTATTAGGTCAGGGCATTGAGTTGGGTAATTCTCTTGTTCTTTACAGATGAGGCATTAAACCCCATGATAATTCATCAATATATGACCCTTTTTACTACACATATAACATCTTCCCCTCCATTTGAGGTATTCCAAACGTTTCTTCTTACCATAAACTATATATATAAGAATCTGAATCTTCTTTCTTCTATGATTCTTACCACGTGAACATTTATAAAATTCCTTATTCCTCTTATTCGGTGTGTTAGGAATATCACCAAATTTAACGTTGATAATCATATATTGAGATAACTGATATAGTATAATCACAATATTTTTATCCCTCATAATTATCCAATTCCATTGTTCATAGTCACCAAATTGTCCCTCAGATTCAATGTTAACCCAATTCCTTATGGTTCCCTCTATTGAATAAAAACTGTTAACATATTGTGATCAACACATATCATAGAGGAAAGACACAGGACAATGAAAAATTATATATAACATGCCTAATTCATGATAACTATATATAAATCTATGACACTTTGGACTATCCTTAGAGTCACCCATAGTCATATATTTAGACTTATTCATATAGATATCACTATGTTTTTATCATCCTAGTTTCATAATTCTGACTAAAAGTTTCCATTGATACTAACTATAGAGACCCAGGATTAACATACTTGGATATTATATAAATATAAATTAATATTCATCATATTATAATAGTAAATTCATGAGATCTATAATAGTGTAGTGTCTTTGGAAACATGGAACAAAATATTCTAAATTTTGAATGTTATACAATGATCCCCAAAAAAATCTCACCCTTTATTAGTTTAAAAAAAAATATTCCTTATAAAATGGGGAAAGGAAAAATAAGAAGGGGGTGAGCTATAATTATCAGAAAAGGTAAAAAAATAAGTACGTAAGCATAATATAAACATAAGGGTGTGAAAACAAGATAATTTTATGTGAATATCATACCTTTCATATCAATTATCATAATAAAGATACATTGATGGAATATTTTAATTTCAAATGACTTGAATCATAAGGGAATAAAGAGAATAATCCATGAAATCATAATAGAGGAATAAGACATAGTATTTGGGAAATACACATAAGTAGAGAAAATATTAAGTCAATGGCACATACCAAGACCTTCATAAAATGTTAGGATTAAGATAAAACTCATGTAATTACATCAAGATTTGGATAAAAATATGTGTACCATATTTTTTTGTATTGGGCAATAACTCGTGTACCCTCTTGTTTAAGGGTTTGGTCTATAGCCAGTGTTCCCTCTTGTTTTCAGGCTTGGGCTACAACCTTTGTAACCTCTTTTTTTGGTCATGGTATACAACATATGTACCCTTTTTTCTAATACAAAAATTATCATTACCCAATGAATTGGAGGTAGATATAGGTACCACCAGTCCCATAATGAAATCATACCTACATGTTCCACAAGATAATAAATAATTCATCATATCATGACCCATAAAAAGAGATGGGTCTCATAAAAATCATATTCCATGAAATAAAAAGGGTATCAAAAATATTAAATCATATCACAAAATATGGAAAATATATTTCTTTCATTATAATTTCATTATTGAATAACTTGTGAAAAGAAGTGATTTTTAGAAGCATATAACTTGTGAAAAATAAAAATATTCCATAAACATATAAACTGTGTACGAGAAATGAGTTTCATAAATTTCATTCCATAAAAACATATAAAATGATATGAAATATTATAAATTTTACCTTGGATTATATCTAAAATAAGTAAGGATTGACACCTATGGATGTAATATTAGATAAAAAATAATTTTGAATGATATTTTTTTATCTTTTATGAAGGTAAATATTTACAATTATTTGTAAAAATTATTATTAGATCATAAAAAATTTGAAAAATATATTTATTGAAAAAGAACCTTGAAAAGAAAATAAAGATTGAAATCATTTCAAAAATTTTTTTTGTTGAAAATAATTAATATAATACTGAAAAATCATAGAAATTATTTTTTAAAAAATATTTTTGAAAGAACATAAATTTATGACGAAAAAATTGAAATAGAGTCAGATTTTATTAAATCATTTTAACAATTAACTTAAGAACCAAAGGGTGTAAATATGGTACTAAATACACTAATACATTATGAATAATAATATGAAAAAATAAAGAGTTTTCTTCAGAGATGGATCATAATATTTCATAAATAGAAGCATGATAATAAATAATCCTGATAAAAGATGAGATTATTGTAATAAAATCCTACAACTTGGGAACAATGAATCATACTCCCCATGCAGCAGTAGAATATGAGCATCTTATCTCCCTATATTATATACACTAGGGTTTCCTCTGTGGTGTCTTGGAAGGGGGAGGCCAATGCGATGCTTCTCCGACCCATTCTCCTTGATTTCTTCCCTACTCCCCCTTTCTCCATTTCCATGTTTCTCTTCAATTTCTTCTTTGTTTTATTATCCTGCTTCACTAGTCCTACTCGGAATATTTTTTTTACTTTTCACATGTTTAATCCCTCATTTTATATTCCCCTATTATTTATTCCCAGTGGATGAATTCCCAACCCCATTCTGGTCTTGTGTATGGGTTTCTTAGGGAGATCTGGGATGCACATGCTGAGTTGTGTTGGTTTCTCAGCTTCATAGCTTTTATATAGTATCATCCTCTCCCTGTGATTTCTTCCTGAAAATTTTGTTCATTTGGTGTTGTTTTAGGTGTGATATTAACATGGAAGAGGATTTATTGGTTGGGATTTGCATCCCAAATGAGGATGTTCTTATATATTGAGGTCATTACATGATTCTCATGTTGCGCTATATTCTGGTTGCTTTGTTTCTCTCTAAATAGGTCTACTACATGGGTTCCATGGAGGCTTTGGGAAGTGCAGTTTTATTAGTCGATGGTGTTCCTAGAGGTGCATACAATTATTCCTTCAATCCTAGATATAGTGGTCCTATTTTGATTTTTTCTATGTGTGATGAATCATGGGTTTAGAGTTTCTACCTTGGGTTTGTTTAGGGTTTGGTTTTATGGCTATTTTCTCTGGTTTTTCATCACAACAATGGTGTTTTTTGGATGATGGTATTGGATCATGATGCCAATGGTGGTGGTTTCATGATGGAGAGGTTTAAGGGTTATATTATTTTTTGAATATTGGATCTGGGTGTGGTTGAATAATGACAACAATGGTGGCCTCTCAAGAGACGTGTTCTCATCTGATGCATTGGTTTCAAGGTTTAATAGGGAGGATGCTGGTTATGGAATTCATCTGTTGATGATGGTAATGTGATAAAGATGATAGAGATTTATTTATAGGAATGTTTGTGTAGTAGGATATTTGTGTCACAACTTGTCGTAAGAGGCAATTAAAATTTAAAATCTTGGATCTGGTTGAAGCATGGGTTGATTTTCTTTATTTGGATCTCTATTGGTGTTTTTTTTGTAATCTATAGTTCCAAATCAACCTTAAAGTGGATTTTAGAAAATTCAAGAAAAATAGAATGGATTGGATACTTACCATGTAAGAAAAAAAAATTCATGAAGCTTAATATATCATGAAAATAGTGGGTTTCATGAGACAACATATCAAATAGTAGTGTCTATGCCTCATAGAATAATTTAGGTGCATAACATGGCATGTATCTCAAAAAAGGAAAATAGAGACAAAATTACATTAAACAATTTGGTAAAATTTTAAACATAAACCACTTGAAATAAAAACCATAAAATGGATATTTAAATACTAAAAAAATTAATTAATATTACCATAAAAATCCATGGTCAATATACATGCAACATATAAGAAATTGGAGGTGAACATGGCTTGTGTCACATGGAAAATAAAAGTGAGATGAGAAAACCCTTACTACATGAGTAATTTTTGAATCATGATCATAAAAAAATAATTAAATAAATTAAAACTTTTAATATCATTTAGTAAATGAAATTAATGATATAAAATTTCATAAGGAATTTTATACACCACATAAAATAATTGTGCGGTGAATATGTCATGAATCTCATGGAAATAAGAAGTATGATGGATTTCCCTTACCTTATGTATTGAATTTCTTAATACACATTCAAACATCAGATATAATAATATATATGTTTATTATAAATCAATATAAAAACTATATTCTTATATCTAACTCCATTTATGATTTGGTTATGACTATGTATTACCCATCTATCAACAACTCAGTGTTAATGTTACGTTTCAAGTAATATCCTCTTGGTTTTTCATAAAAGTTTTGACATGTTATTAATGATCCTCTTTCATAGATTATGATTATATTATTTCAATAAAGAAAAACATGATTTATATATCATATATATTTAGTATATATATATTTATTATAATATATATATATATGTTAAATTTAATACACAGTTCATAGAGACAGAAGGCCGTACATTTTCATGAATGTTTCTTCCATTTTCATGAAACATTGAAATAAATAAAGTAAATGAAATGTATACATATAATATCATTATAGTAGAATTATTATTTTATAAATATCATATATTATCCCTAAAATCACCCTTAATAAATTCCATGAAAAGTGTGAATGAATCACATTGCATTGAAGAGACAGTAGTGCACACTTCCACAACCGAAGTTATCTTATACCTAAAATATGGAAAAAAATGAAGATATGTTTTATATAAAAATAATAGAATCATAAATAAATCATTAATATCATATATATCATATGAAAATTGTTTGTCCGTAAAATATCCAAACCATGAGAGGTGGCAAAGGAAAAATTAACAACATCATTTCATGAGGTGGTAGTTCTCCGTACAAAAGAACAGTAAGTTCATTACTCGTTTGATGGAAGTGTGTGTAATTGTAGATATAAAACTTAATATAACAACTTATAAGTATATATAGGATAATTTTATTATTATTTAATCATGGAGTAAACTAATTTAGGTGGTGGAGAACGAAAATATCATAAGGAATCTTGAAGAAGGATGTTACCTTTTCTTTAGGTAACCACATTTGGTTTTCACCGAAGGGATTCCTTCGATGGATTTATGAAAATATTTAAGCCTATATAATAAAGTGAGGGATAATTGGAGGTCATATGAGACATGTATTGATGATCTAATATGTCTTGAGAGGTGTAAGTAAGGGGAAGAGTGAATGCCTTTTTATAGTGGAGGAGGAGTGTCAATCTTGAAAATACTAAAAGGGGAGAACTATTGTGATGTCTCCCTTAAATCATGTGATTAAAAAATATAAAAAATGTATTAAATTTAATTTATGGTCTAGACACACTCACACCACACAAGAAGAAAATAATTTTTATCATTTTGTTCCTTATTCTTCTAAATTCATTATTTTTATCATTTTAGTTTTTATTATTTAACAAGTTTTCCATGAAATGTAATTAAACCATTGAGACTAAATAAAAGTGAGATTTATTATAAATTATATGCCCAATTAATTATAAATATGATATAAAATTTTCAAAATATAATTCCCAAATTTCTTGGAAATTAATTTTCAAACAAGTGCATGTAAGGCACAATAACTCCACTCTTACAAAAAATGTGCTAACAAGTTTTTTAAAATTTAGGGGTCTATATATTCATTATGAAAGATAAATTGGTCCATTAAAAGACCATATTTTATATTTAATAACATATAAAAATCACATGGTATAGGTTAGTATTTTTATTAATATATATCATTTAATTAAATATATTTTATTGTAAAATAACATTAATGTGAATTTTGAAATTATTTATTTAATTTAAATTATAAACATTATCAAGACAATGATTGAATTAAAATATATTATTTTTATATATTTTTATCATGATATATTCATCTATATAAAAATAATGGAACACAATGAATTATTAAATTTACATTACTTTTAATGTTTTTAATATCATTTATTTTATTTAATTATTAACTAAATAATCCATGTGTAAGTGTTTGTTGAGTGTATAATGTAACTAATTAATATATAACAATTAATGATAAATTATTATGAAAAATATAACTCATTTATATTTCATAAATCTATGTATAAGCGAAAATATGTTGTTTTTTCCACATCATAGTTTTTTATAAATGTTAGAGGTAATGAAAGTTTTTATTTGTCTTTTTTCCTCACTTAACTTATGAAATAAAGAAACATTTATTTTATAGTATCACAATAAATCATAAAATTAGAACCATGAAGTGGTATAGTCAAAATATATGTATCATATGGAACTTGGACAACTTTCTATGTTATTTTTCCCTTAAGTTTACGTCTTGATACCCTACTAAGCTAAATTTTACCTTAATCACTGTAATTAATTTTTATCACTTTCACTAATATTTTTGGTCAAAAATTATGTTAATATTATTAGACTATAAATATCATACTTATTACGACCTTTCATTTGATTTTTCCAAAATTAAATTCATATGAGTGGCTAAATTATATTTAATTATAATCCCACAAACGTGGAAAGAAAGTAGGTTTTTAATGTAACAATATTGAAAAGGTTAATATATTTTTATATAGAAATTCAATATAATTGTTTTAAATGGACTAAATTGGATAAAAATATGTATAATTGATCTATTTTGACTTTAAAATCCAATTTAAAATACAACTTAACATTAATAATAATTTGAACAAAAAAATAAATGTTTAACTAAAATGAAATATTTTTCACTATTCATTAAAAATTAAAACTTCATAGAGAAAAAAAAAATTAAACCAAAGATAATTTTGACATTATGAATTCCAAAATTATTTTCATGTTGACAAATGAAATTTATAAAAGTGTCAAAATTGAGTTTTTAAGCAGCTTCTCCAACAAAAGGTGGTAAAACTCATCCTTGCATGTGACACAAGCTATCGAAAGAATTCAAAATTATGAGTGACACAAGACAAACATAGTGTTTATTATACCAAAATCTAATATAAGTGGTTCTTATATTGAAATATTATCTTTATGTATAATAAAAATCATGGATAACTTGTTGGTTTTATATAATACATGTTATATTCAATGTTGTGTGGAATGGAAAAATATCCAAAAGTTTAAATAAATTTAGATTCAAATTCAAAAAATCTCAGGGTGTTACATGTTTCTAGCATTAATTTTTGATTTTGGAGGGGTTTTGTTGAGGAAACTACAATTTATGTAGTTTTATTAAGAAATCAATAATCAGTCCACTATTTGTTTGTCTCCATTTGAAGCTCCATATAACCAACCCTTCCCACATTAATTTTATTGGATCAAGGATGAAGAGTCTTCTATTATAATAATTGGATTGGTATGTAGAATAATAGATATGATACAGTTGACCCATACATGGATAAAGGAAGTTTAAGATTTTTTAAAGTATTATAATGATAATAAGGGTATGCCTTTGGAGTTCAATTTGGGATATCATGTGTTTTTGAAGGTGTCTCTTTATTGTGGGTAGAAAAGGTTAGGTTGTGGGAAGAAAAATTCTCCCCAAATTGTTAGACCAATCATGGTGTTGGTTCATGATGGATTTGTTGCTGATCAATCATCACTTCTCCAGATAGATGATCCAAAATCATTATGTCTTTCATGTGTTATAGCGTTGCTGGTACATACATTATGATTCACATGTCATTATCTCAGGTGATCTGGATACTGAATATGATTAATATAATAAACCAAAATTTTATACATAGTTTCAAAAAAATTGTAACAAAATTATTTCACTAATAAATTATGTAGGACCTTTGAGAGCCTCAAAAGTGGGCTTGATTCTTCTATTTGAAGATAATGAAACATAACGCACATCAAAGCTAATCCTGTTTCGGTTTCATAATGGATCAAAATGGGTGAGTTATCAATTATTGCTCAATTTTTTCTTCTTAAATGTTCTCAACCTCCAAAAATTGATGAACTCAAAGAACTAATTTCATTGATTTGGGGTTTCTCATCAAGGAGGTGTGTCTCGCTTGGTCAGGGATACTTCCATATGCTTTTCCCCACTAAATATTTGAAAATCCGAGCTTGGAGTTTTGGATCCATCGAGCTCAAACTTGGGATTATTCACATTCTTGAATGGGATAAGAAATTCAATCCCTTGGATGTTGGTAACAATACTACTCAAATTTGGGTAAGATTTGATGGGTTAAATTGGATACTTTGGGATCCCAAAATATAGTATGATATTGGTTTATCTATTGTAATTACAATTAAAATTGACAAAAAATGGAGCTAGCTCAATTTGGTCACTTTTCCTGGTTCATGGTTGAGGTTGAGCTGGGATCGACTCTTGTTGACAAGGTAATTCTCACAACTGATGATGATATTATTGAGTTGAAGATAGTTTATGAAAAAATTCTAAAATTTGGAAAATATTGCAATGTTATTGGTCACGAATCATCTTTTGGTCAGTGCTCCATGGTCTGTACCTTCTGTGATTTGCATGGTCATAATGTGAGTAATTGTATCAAGAAGAAAAAGAATGCCTCTGCTCAGAAAAATAATTTTCCTCAGTTACCGCATGAGAATGGAAAAGATCTTTGAATGAGTATTGAAGGTCTGGGAATTGCTGTTGACTTTGCTATGTAGAAGAAAGAGGCACAGGGCGCTGCTCGTGAGGAGAAAACTAATCACCTGGTTGATGGGAAGGGTGATAACCTCAGTGACTCACCTTATGTATATGCCTCCACCTCTGAAAATAAGATGAAGTCTTGGGACCACATTTTTATGGATGGGGAGAAACTTCACAATATTGATGCTTCAAGAAAAGAAAAATGTGTGGTTTCACATCAATCTTGTTTGACTCCTAAATATAATGACTCATCTACTGAGAACGTTAGAGAATAAGAAGTCCAACTTGAGGTGGATCATCAAAGGATGGTCTCCTCAAGTAATCGAAAAGGTATTAATTTTTTAGATTCTGATGCTCCAGTCATATCTAAATCTTGTCATACTAATTCGAAGATAGTAGTGGATGATGAAGGATTTCATCTTGTCTCAAACAAGAAGACACCATCCCTGATTGTTACCCCAACGGTGGTTGGGATGTCTATTGCAGGTAATAATGATTATCACTATAATAATAATATCCATGATACCAGTGAGATGAAGGACTCAATTTTGAGCTCTCGTGATGGGAAAAACCATCATGAGATTTTGGATCGGGCTAATGCAATAGAGGTAGAAGGAATGATGATGCAAGTGACAAAATATTATTCTCCTGAAAAATACAAAGAAAGAAAAGAGGATAGCTCTGAATTTGAAAGCACTGATGCTGAGATGCTTTATGAAAGGCTTTAATCTCTCTGAAGTAAGGGGAGTTAAAGCAGGGGAATATCGAGAGGCCGAGGCCGAGGTCATGGAAGAGCAGATCTGAATGCACTTCAAGAAGAATAAACGAGGCTAAAAAAGTGACTGGTGAAAAAGTTAAACAAATAGTTTTTGTTTTAGGATTTTCCTTGTTTCCCCATTTTCCCTCTTCGATCCCTTTATTTTACTTGATTTTAATAAAATATTCCTAGCCTCCATATTTTCTGAAGAAAAATTATGTATAAATTTTTTGAGGTTTATTATCTTGGAATCTAGGAATATAATTTATGGAATATAGAGATCACATAAGAAAATATTAATAAATTTTTACTCTCGTGTAAGACCTCATTATTATACCATCCGAGATCACCTCACTATATATGATATCCTTTGGAAATTTTTTAGAAGAAAGGGTTTAGCATAAAGCTTAGTATGGTATTAAAATGAAAATGAAACATAAATGAAAATCATGGGTAAAAAATTTAGGCATAATATAAGAACATGAACATAAGAAATGAGTCATAACATGATCATAAGAACATGAGGCATTCCATTATCATATGTAAATGAGGAATAACATGAAAGTGTAGCTACAATATAAACATGATACCTTCATAACCACATCACCAAGTGTCATCATCAATGTTTTGTAATAGAATATCACCATGTTTATCCACAATGGTAAGATAAAAAATTGGTAGGGAATGAAACCAAGGTATCAAGAACATGTCATAGTTAGATATAAATTCATTACCCATCAAATTAGAGAGATATTAGGGAACAATCTTCATATGTCAATAATTATGTGTGCAAAAATGACCATATAACTGAAGAATGTATTTTATAATTTCAAATGAATAGATGGATTAGCATCTGTTTGATCACTATGAGGGAGAGGGGTGAATCAATGATCATTGTATTTATGGTATTATACCCAAGAAAAAAATTCACCTCTAACTAGTGTGAAATGACTCTATAGTAAAACAACAACCAATCACAACCACATGAACATAGGTATTTACAAGGTTTACAACTAAAAAAATATTAGCTATCCCTTGGAAGTATTTTATGTAATCCAAGACCATAAAAACTACTAGAAAAAAATAATATTAGTGGTTACCAAAATAATGGATTATCCCTCACTTTCATAATACTTTTACCCTTACATATTTCATCTGATCCTCACTCAAATAAAACATATAACAATTATTTTTAACAAAAATAAATCTTTTACAAAAAGGCTTCATCTTTATTATGGGACTGATTGAATAATAAGAAGTTCAAATTTTTCCTCCACTTTACATTCCTATATAGATGAAGAAAAGAACTTATTCCGAGTATTTTTTTATAAAATAGTCCATCTAATCACTTATATTTCTGGTAACCTTTCTCCAATCAACTATACTTGGTGTACTTAGTCCATGTTCATCAGATTTACTCAATACACCAATCATTCTATGCATGTTCTTAAATTTTTTGGTAGACCCAAATTTTTAAGAAAATATATCCCATATTCATTAGACCAATGCCTCTTCACTCAGTTTTCATCATGCCTCATTATTGGAAACTATATCTAGTAACACAATACTTAAATTACTCATCACTTCACCCATATTCATAAAAAATATCAAAAAAAACATCTAAACACTCTAACCCTTATATATCGAAAACATATCTTCTAAATTATAGGGAGAAGAGTGAACTTGAATATCAAATACCCTACTAAAACATTGAATATCCTGCTTAATCATTCTATAGATTACCACCTTAAAACCTCTATATGAATATAAGTTAACATTATTTTATAGAACATTCATTAAAACAAAGTGTCAACATTTATCAAACATTCTTAATATCTTATTTTGAATCAAAAACTATTCTTCATGATTGTTGAAGCACTGAATGACCAACATAGAATCTTCTAAATTAATGAATTTATGAAAAACATTATAAATATATCTGAGTCTTCCATATGATATAACTTCTAATTTTTTTTACTTATAGTGAAATATCCAACTTGTTTTCCTTCACTTATTCATAGAAACATCTCAAAATATTTTTTTTGAGACGCTTTCTTTTTCTAGGTACTTTATTTGGAAAAAATCCTTTGGTTTCATTTTAAAGGAAACCTCTATCCAATAAAATTCATCTTGAAACATTTTTATAATGAATTCATATATGAACTTATATAATTTGACTTAGATATAATTTTCTACTCATTATTTTACATCTTTACTTTTCATATTTATCTTTTTACAAGTACATCAGAAAAACAAAAAACCCAAGAAAACATTTATATTTTTTGTTTAACATGAAAATCTTCATTCAGTGGACTCATAAACTTTTATTTGACTGATGAACTGATAAAAATTATTCCATCAAGGATATTATTGAATATTAGTCGATTAAATTATTTCTTATGAACATGATTTGATGAAATTACTTGCATACCTCTATTAAAAAAATATTCAAATAACCTCTACTTGAAAAAATTCAAAAATGATTTTTGTGATAATAATTTGTTCCTATACGACTCTAAAACTTCATAAACATTGAAATTTTATTCTGTTGATTTTATTAAATTATGTTTTTAACATTTTATAGCCACACATTTTCTCGATAACATCATTCTAATAGACTCATGTTTGTAAAACTTTAACTATCTGCAAAAACTCAACTAGAATCATGAAACTCATCATTATGTTTAATACATTTAAGAATGATAAATAATCACTTAATTTTAAACTTTACTAAAAATATCAATCCCATATATCTATGAATTTAATTAGATAAGAAATAACTACCACACTTCATTTTATCACTTTATTCCATTGTACTTGATCTGTTGGACTCATTCCATTAGACTCGATCAATTAGAATCATTCTATTTACCTCATACATCTCTATACATTAACCTTTTTATGTAATTTGAAAATATTATGTAATTTATGTTGATAAAAAAAAATAAAACATAGAAGTAATACTTCTTTATTTATATCCAACTTCTTCATAGAAACACCTCAAAACCTCATGAGTTCAATAATCTCCCCTTTGTATTTTGTTGGGAAATATAAAACATTAATCATGGAAACTTTGTAACCCAATCAATGGATCACTTATCCAATAATTATAATCCAACATGAGATAAATATATCTAGTAAAAAATAATCATTTAACAAAAATACCACAATGTCTATAAGGAAGTAATTCATAAAACATTTCATTTGTTTGAAAAATTCTTTCACTTTGATTATTCATCATTAAAAATAACATCAAAAACTTCAAAAACAAAATCATACACCCACTTCCAAATACAATTAAAATAGGTCAAACATAATAAAATCAAAGCATACGCACTTCAAAACCCCAAAAAAACATTCTCCTCCTTAAAAGGTAAAGCACAAACAAATGGATAAATTTATGTTACATATTTTATACCCATTTGAATACACAATATTATGGAAATATGATATATGGGATATGAATTTCACATAAATTATCCTCAATAAAGGGGATTTTATGTACCCTTGATCAAACTTATTTTCTGAAATGTTTCCTTTGACAGATATTTCGTGAATATATCAACAACTTCCTCTGTTATAGGTAAAAACTCCAACTTCAGTTCATTTCTATCCACATGAGATGTGATGATTCAATATTTAATATCAATATGCTTGGATCAAGAATATTACAGTGGGTTATTATTCATATTTATATCACTTTGATTATTAAAAAAATAGATGTTTTAGCTTCACATCAAATAAAAAAACTTCTAAATGTGTCATTATCCACAATAATTGTGTTGAAACTTGACTAGAAGTTAGGTGCTAAGATTATACAGTGATGATAGTTCATATATTTTCTTCCTTATATTCCAATTCACACCTCTTTCTCCCAAGAATAAAACACCACCAGATATAGATCCTATGTCATCAACACAACTACCCTATATGTAATTGTGTAAATAAACTAATAAAAATATAATATGAATTAATATTTTATTATGAAATTAACAATGAATTTAACTTATATAAGAATTATTTTTTCATTCCATAAGATGATATTACTTTGGGGATCTTTGATACCTAGAACCTAATGTAAAAAAATACACTATATCTTGATTTGAATATGTAAGAGATAACAAGTTGTAAACCGACTTTTTAAATTATTTAGGATCAACCTACATTATATTACCATATTTTTAAAACTTCTTTCACAAAAAAATAAGTGTTGTACTAGGATTTTAATAATCCATTTTGAACTTTTTCATTATTTCATTAGAATAATTCTTTTTATATATGAAAATGTAATTTTTATTTTGAGAGATTTTTAAGCCATGAAATTTTTTAATTCCTCCTAGAGTGGACATTTCAAATAACTTCTTCATCACATCATCATAAATTTCATTATTATTCCATATGGATATGATATAATTAAAAAAATTACATTGAGGGAAACCTCATAGGATACATTTTTATAGGGGATAATATCGACTATTCATTTAATGAAATTCAACTAACATAAGAATGTATAAAATTTTGAATACCAAGAACTCAATGATTTAATAAAACCATAAAAATAAATCTTTAACATTAATATATATATTTACTCATTACCATTAATGAATACATACATACTTTCAATATAAACAACTTCATAAATCTATCTATTAAGAAAATTTGAGTAGACACCCATATGGAATATCATATATCTTTATTTTATAGGGGAAGACAGAATTTTTATTCAGTTTCATGTCATTATAATGAAGAAAATGGCTCATAGAAATCAATGTCTTAAGATTTTGAGTAGCCTTACTAACCATTTATTCCTTTATTCTTATCACATTACCCTTTTCATCAATGTTTTTTTCTTCAGAATACCCATTTTATACCAATCAAATTCTTATTTTTTGGTTTAGGTAAAAGTTTCCATGTCTAATTATTCTGAATCTAGTAAAATTATTCATTAATGTAATCAATACATTTTTTATTCTCCAAAGATTACTAAACATATATTTTCTCGACCTATGAATACAATGAAGTACATGTATCTAACTTCAATGTTATTCTAGTTTGAACATGTTGACCTTGATCTCCAATGATATTCTAGACCTCACCTTATTTTCTTAGACTAGGATGAGATTAATAAGATTATTCATCATTAATTGAAATATCCGAGTAAGAATCTTAATCTTTAATAGTATCTATATCATAAATTCTATTTTTTTAACAATAAAAAACCTTATCTTCACTTTCTCTCACATATTCTATTGACTGTGAAACATTTATATTTTAATGTTCTAGTAGGTTCACATATGTAGAGTAAAAAATCCTTTATGTATCTCTATTATGGAAACTATACCCTCTAACATTATAATATTATCTAGTAAAGATACCATTAATAACTCTTTGATCAAACATCCCATGTTTCTGAGCTGTGAATTTGATAATAGAAGAACTGTAAAACACCCTTAGGTATTTAAAAATTGTGGTTTCTTTGTAGTACATATTTTATGTAGTTATATAAAAGTATTTCTATTAGAAACATAGATTCTAAATATGAACTTCCCCTCAAATTTATTTCCTCTAAAATAATTTAGAAGTATCCTCTTCAATCAATAGAGTTCATTCAATTTCCATTAAACTTTTATTTATTATTTCTACAACACAATTTTTGTTATAGTGTCTATGTTTCACTAAATTAATGATGAATTCCTTTATTTAAAATAAAATATTTAAGAATCTAAATATTTTATTCTCCACCGTTATCAGTTCAAATCTTCTTTTTGGAATAACCACATTAATTTTCATCACTTATCTTGAAATAATTAAACATTTTTATAGCCATTAAATAATATTTCAAAAACATAATACATGTGATGAGAGTAAAATCAATAAAATGTAAATAAAATAAATATATCTATATATCAATTCTTTTCCAATAGGACCATATATGTTTGAATGTGTAATCTATAAGGGATGAGTTGAATTTATCTCAACATTCTTATGCACTGTCTTTGTAATATTCCATTTTTAAAATATCAAAAAACAATAATATATTCAACTTATCATATATATAATTATATGAATACCTTCTATCTTTATTTACATGGTCATATTATTATTATTCCATAACTGATACTCTTCTATCTGGATCAGACAACATGAACCCTATGAATCTCTGACTTGGAAAAAGTTTCCCCTAGTTTATTATCATCTTATTAACACTTTCCGTATTTAAGACTATTAATAACAAATATAATATCTTCTGATAAAAAACATTGTAACCCTTATCAATTGTTTTTGAATCACTCAATAAATTATGTTTCAACTTATCAAAAAACAAATAACATAAGTATTTCAATTATGTATTTTCTAATAATAGTAGATATAATGCCTTTGATTCTAATTGACACATCATTTAAAAAATAAATTATACCTTATTTATAATCTTTTATGTTATTCATCAATTTAAAACCTCTTTTCATATGTGAATAACACCAACTATCCAATATATTTGGTTATTCTCCTTTTTTTCTTCGAGATATGTTCCAACAATAAAAGTATTTCCCTCTATTTTAATTCCATCACATATAGATTTTGAGATTTATCATATAAATTTTGTTGACTTGGTGACATTACAAGACAATCTTTATCAATATCACCCAGATAATCACACCGTTCACAAATATTTTCCATAGGTTGAAATCTATTTTCATTTTTGAAATTGTATTTCTCAAGTTTCCTTATTTGAGTGGGTTGACTCCACATCAAAATATAACTCTAGTTCATATAAGATGTTATATACTAATGTTGATTGAACAAATAAATTATTTCCATTTTCATGAATCCTCCATATTACCATCTGTTTCAATGGAAAATATTTTCCCTCTCTAAGTGGCATGTTATCCAAAAAATTTTACCAGCTTCCCAATATATTTCTTACTATCCACAATGACACTTTTTTATGAACCAGTGTTCTGGTAGCCTCATGGTATCTTATTCTCATTCTTATATTTTTAATTTTCCAAGGTTATATTAAAATAAAATATTTTCTAAAATACTTTTAAATTTTTTAGAATTTAAATAAGTAGCTTCAGAGTAAAAATTTATTTTACACAAGAAATGTTCCATTTGATATTTTAAAATGAATTTCAATCAAATATGAAATCATTTGGCATGTCCTTTCCTTTATTAGGGATATGATCTGATGATAATATTCTTATTATTTTATTTTATTTTATATGATTATAATGAAAATATGATTATGAAATTAATTCCAATCCATGGGTTATGCTATGATGAATTGATGAACTTTTTATGAAATTTGTTTATTTTCCATGGGTAATTTCTAGATTAAATGTCTTGAAACCCATTTATTTTTCATAGGTTATTATATGAATAATTGTTTACGATATTGTGGAACAAATCTATATAATTTTTATTATGTTATAGGTGGTCCTGAAATTATACATCCCTATAAGGAATTCGATAAAGAAAAAATCTCATGAGATAAAGAAGAGTGGAATTCGGAGTGAACCTAGTTCAATAAGGGACTATGTACTCTATGAAAGTATTTTGAGTTACTCTTGACTAATAAGATATAATGGGGAGTGAAACAAAATGACTATAAAAATCTTGGTAGTGATCCCTGACTAGTAATTTAATGATATTATATTAATATACATACACCAATAAATTAGTTATTATGATAATTTTATGATCTTGTGGATAATGTTCTTTGATTCCTTTATGATTAATGCCTTATGAGCTTCCACGATTTATTCCATGAATCTTGATTTTGATATATGATATGCTGGGTATGGTTAGAGAATATTACGATCATATTCTCATACCCATATTTATGTAATTTTTAAGAGATCATTGATATATACCTTTCTTACCTTTATTGATCAACTGAGATCTCTCTTTCTTATGATTCTTTTCCCCAGGTTATGAAGGAAGGCCTTATGTATTATGTGTCTATGAAGGGGACTTGTTATGAAGATATATACTCGAGATGATATAGATATTTTAAGATCTAGTTTTTTTTTGTATCCAAGATTACAATGATACTAGACCTATATGATTATGGTGTGGATTATTATACTATGTAATAAATATTCATATAATAAGATATAGTATATATGTTTAAAATGTAAGGGTTTCTATAGTTTTTATCATAGAAAGGTTTAGTTACCTTTGGAAACTAGGATGAGATAAATTTTGTGAAAACCTTTAGGATAATCCTATTTATGGGTTAGTTTCCTATATTATGGAAATGAATGGAGTGTGTTTTCCGTAGAAAAAATCCATGTCTGGATTCTATAAGTGAACATAGTTTTGGAAAAAAATAATTTTGGGGTAATAAACCCAAAAAATAGTGTTTCAAGCATATCAAAACCATCATTTTGGTGCATGGTGAGTGTTCCCCTACTATGCACACAGTTTGACACTCCCATGGGATATATTCAGGTTAATTAACATTTTATTTACATACCATTATCAAGGATTTGATTAGATGGTGATCTTGAATTACTGAGGATAAACTTAAGGTGTCATAAATTTAAATGATTATGTCATGATTTTGATATCCTAAGTATGATTATTCATGATTAATGACTCTGATTAATGAAGATTAGTGGTCACAAAAACCATTTTTTCGAAGGATTGAAGATGGAATGATGAATTTGGCATGGTAATAAGCAATATCAAATATTAAAGTACCCTTTTGAATATAGTAATATATATTATTATATTAGTAAAATTTGGAAGAGTTGATAATTAATTTCCTCAATGATTAGATGTTGAATTAGCAATGATAACCCATAATGGAAAGATAATATCATCACAAGTCTATCATTCTTTGCTGATTTATTTTTGTTGGAATGAAATTATAGTAAATAATGATTATAATCCCAATAGATAAATTAGATCTTATTTTGGGAATGAATTTTATTTCTTTACATAAGTCCTAAATCAATTTCCAAGGAAGGGTAGTCACGTTTGATATTCTAAAACAACCAATTTTTTTCTATTAGTGTGATGATAAATATGTACTTCCAATGTTAATTCAAACAATTGTATGGGCCTTTATTCCCATTAAAATATGTTTTCTATTAGAGATGGTTGGGTAAAAACTCAACATTGATGATATCTGATCATGAAGGATATTTTTGATGTCTTTTAGGAATATTTTTATATCCTTCCACATAATCATGATGTAGTGTTCTCAATATAACACATACCTAGATCTAAACCAATTTGAATAAATTCATATAGAATGACCATGATTGAGTTAAATGAATTGAAATAAAATCTGTATAAGGGTCATGAAATTAGATTCATTCATCCATGTGCATCACCTTAGGGTGCACCTGTTATTTTTTTTAAGAATAATGATAGGTTAATGCGATTCTGTATTCATTATCAGGAACCAAAAAATATCACTATCAAGGATTAGTATCCCCTACCCTATATGATGACTTTGTTGATTACCTATACAGAGATTATTAATTTTCCAAGATTGAACTTCATTCTAGATATCATAGATTTAGATTCAAGAAGGAGGATATATCTAAGAAATCATTTCATACAGGTAGGGACACTATGAATATATAGTGATGCCATTGTTTTTTACTAATTCCCTTGCTATTATAATGGATTTAATGAATAGAGTCTTTATAGCTTACCATGATCAGTATGGAGTAGTCCTTAAAAGTGATATTCTTATATATTCAAATTTTAAGGAAGAGCTTGAATATCACTTGATTATTATTTTAAAGACCCTAAATAAAGATAATTCATATGTAAAATTGATAAAGTGTGAATTTTGGATACAAAAAGATTATGTTTTGGTTCATATAATCTCAAGAAAATTTCTATTAGTGGATACATAAAATAAAACTAATGAACATTGGCTCAAATAAACCACTCTAACTAAGATCTATAGTTTTCTTGGTTTGTCTGTATAATATTGGTGCTTTTTGGAGAATTTCCCACAAATTTCTAATACACTGATTTTGAAAGGGAGGAATGTTACTTCATAAAGATGAATCTAAATAAAATTTCTAGGAGTTGAAGAGAAGTTTAGTAAGCCCACCGATGCTTACATTACCATATAGTGGATACAGGTTTTTAATCACTTGTGATGAATAAAATAAGGGACTAAGATGAGTTCTCATGAAGAATGATATGGTTATAGCTTATGACTCATGACAATTGATGGTTCATGAGAAAAATTAAAAATCTATGGATTTGGAGTAATATATGGTAATTTTTCATTGAATATATATAGGTATAATATTTATGGATAAATATGTGATATACATACTGATTATAAAAATATAAAGTATATATTCATGGAAAAAGAACTAAATATGTCCCAAGGAAGATGGTTGGAGTTGATTAATGATTATGACTTCTTAATACATTACCTCAATGGTAAAGTGATCAAGGTAAAAATGATCTAACTCAATAGAATCATACTAGATTTTCTCTAATTAGAAACACAAAATTTCTAGTATTTATATATTTTCAAAGGATCTATATAAAAATGATGATGGATGGGGACAAATCATATCTTTCTAAAATGAGTTTTCAAACATCTAACAATATGTGGTTAAAGATGAACATAACTAAGATGTGAAACAGAAGAATAAGGTAAAATATGTTCCAAATTTCAACATTGATGGTAATGAAATGATAATTTTAGGATCCACATTTGTGTTTTGTTGATACCTTATTTTAAGAATGAGATTTTGGATGAGGTATATAGTTAATAATTATTTATTTACCCTATATTTATGGAGATATAAAGAGATGATAATAATTATTTCTTGTGGGATAACATGGAGAGAGATGTTGTAGATTATTTATATTAGGGTCTAGTATGTCCGAAATTTAATGTTGATAGATAGTTGTTTAAGGTATGTGATAAAACACTATTTTTTTGAATATTTTATTGATAATAAATGATATAATTTCCTTACATTGTGTTAAATATTTTTATTTATAAAATATTTGGGATTTGATCATTCATTTGAAAATTTGGTGAAAATTCCAGTTTTACTATTTATAGTGCACTGTAGTATTTTGAAGATAAATATTTTTATATTTATTATTGGAATTTGAAATTTTGTAACAGTGTTCCTAACTTAAATTTATACAACTTTCATTCAGAACACTAGAGCTAATAAGTGCATTTGGATGGCGTAAATGTGCCATTAAGACAATGGTGGGCTGGACTCGACAGAATGGACATGGGTTCTGTATTTGGGCCATATCGTCTTCATCTAGGATTGGATTGAGCCCAAATTTTGAGGAAAGCTCGGGGACAGGATTTGGAACAAATCATCCCCCTGCAAGGTCGTCCAATGCACGCGTGTTGGTGGTCAAATGGGCGGTGAAAGTTGGAATAAAATATTTGGACGAGATTCCTTATTCACACTTGAAACCAATTTGAACCTAGCCTCCCCACCACTCTATAAATTGGTGTTTTTCATATTTGGTGGGGTTGGGAAGTAAATTGGGAAGTTGAGGGAAGAGGAGAAGTGGATCCACTCCAATTATACAACCATTTAAATAAGGGTATCTCTTGAAGCAAGGATCCCTCCGACGAAGCCTTCTTCTTCTCCTTCATGTTGTAATGATTTTGTTTATGTAATAAACTTTGTTGTTCTTCTTTTATTTATTCTATTATATTCTGTTTTGTTTAAATTTCTTCTATTAATCTTCCTATTTGGGCTGTAATTCTTGTGTATAAGCATTATTGGGTTATACCCATTATAATCCTTTGCACATGAAAAACCCTTCTACGATGATTACGCCACCCATGGAAGAGTAGTTCTTTTTAGTAATCGATTGACCTCTATCCTTCTTCATTCATTTATTTTGAATCAATGAGCTACTGTAATTCAAATAATATGATATATAAATTGAGTTTTTAATTTAAATGAAACTAAGAAAGCAATTGAATAGTTAACACAAAACATGCGAGGTCGGGAATTGTGTGAACTCTGAGAGCGCAACCTTAACCGGTAATTCAAAACCACATGGGATCAATTTGTAGAGTTAAAATATAATCCCTAAACTCAATTAATCCTTATTTCCAGAGTGGTTATGTGCCTTAATTTACCACTGACCATAAGCTAATCTTAGAACATCAATCAAATCAGGGTGTTTCGATTCCATGTTCCGAAGTTAGCATAAGGTTAAATTCACTTCATCTTCGTGGTAAAGTTAATTCTCGTAGGGTTAGGGATTTAACAAATTAAGGGATCATAATTAATTGAATATTAATTTAAATGATAATTATTAATAAATTATTGAAGAGGTAGAGTTAGATCGATTACTTCTTTTAAATATTGTCTAAAAAAACATCTTTTTGTTGTGTCATTTTAATCGAACTTTATTTCAAAACTAAAAACAAAAAATATACAATATTATTCCAGAAAACTTCTTCTAGATTCATAAACTATAAACAACCCCCATCCTTTCAAGTATTGTTTTTATTATATTATATTTTATTTGTTTTAGAATACCTTTAATAAGTTGTTAAATTCACTTCCTCCTTTGAGAGACGACCTTGGTCAGCCACTCTGCTGCACCTAAGAACCCCAAAATCACATTAATCATTTGAGGGAGCCCACGACAGCGACCTATCCGTATGTTACAACCATTACCCATACCAAAATGGAAATGGTAAAACGTCACCACTGATTTTTTCATCAGACTCCCAAAAACGTCAAAAGGACACAATGCTATTTGGATTGTATTATTTCACCTTAGAAAGTATAAAAAATTCATTTATATCATATATTATTTCTATATAGATCATTTTTCTAGAATATACATTAACAGAGTGGTAAGATTTCATGGATGACCACATTCTATTATATCTAATCGAGATTCGAGGTTTACCTTGATGTTTTGGAAATGTATTAAACATGATCTAGATTGAGTTTCATTACTTCTTGTCATCACTAGATATATTTTCAGTCTAATAAAACCATCCAAAACCTATAGTATATGTTGAGAACTTTTCTATGGACTACAAGTGGGTTCAGAATCAACCCCTTCCACTAGACTGGTTTTCTTACAAATATAGCTTTCGCTTGAGCAATTAGATTGATACAGTTTAAATCCCTAAATAGAATGAATAATAGAAATAAATCATGATGGTATGAATTTATATTAAAAATATATTTTAATATTATCATGATGCGGAAATGGTGGATAAATATAGATCTATTCAGCATCCCATCATTGTAGTTTGATGTTGAAAAAAATTATGTTGATTATCATCGACAAGATCCAAAGTTCAAAGTTAGTGAGAATATATTTCTTTGAATTTGACTATAGAATATGTTTATGTTATTTAGAAAGAAGTAAAATTTGAGCCATAGATATATTTTCCCCTTCGATATTCTTTATCAAATAGGGATGTTATCTTATCGCTTGTCACTTACACCGAACCTCACTTAAGTTCATGATGTGTTGCATGTATCTATCTTGAGAAATTACATACCTGATCCTTCACCAGTACTAAACTAAAATATGATATTGGTAGGTCATAATATTTATTATGAAGAACAACTGGTATATATATTGGACTATATAGATAAAGTTCAGCCAAACAATACTACTCACCTGATTAATGTTCTCAAGAGGAATAAAAAATTCAAATTATCTCCCTGCGAACTCGAGGATGTAATGAAATAGAGATATAGTCATTTATTAGTATCATATTAACATACATTAAAGGGTGAAATTAATTTTATTCTGGGGAATAATGTAACACCCTGTGATTTTATTTTATATTCCTTTTAAACAAAAATTATTATATTTCTTCGGATACACACAACCTTAAGTCTAAATGAACTGTCAAATAGTATACTATTATAACCAAGCTATTCAATAGGAGGATATGAATAGTATGAATAAAATTATAAAAAAATATTGTTTGAACATGTATAAAATTAATTAATTTATTATAAATTTATTATAAACGAAAATAAAATAACATTTTTAAATAAAATATTTGTTTTTTAGAAAACTATTTTTATGCACGCAATATATTTTTAGCTTAATAAATAAAATCTATCACCATTGGTCAATGATTTTAATGAAATTTATATATTATTTATTCAATAATTTTTTTTCAAATTTATCAAATATTTTTCTAGGATTGAGATAATAATATATATCTTGTTTTATGCGAAAATGTATTTTTTTTTCAAAGAAACAGTTATTATCAAGTTTTGTAAACTTATTTTAAAATAAATTTATATCAATTAAAAAAAAATTAATCTTAAAAAATGTATTTTATATTTTTAAATTTGGGGATAAAATTTGGTAAATATGTATTTTTTTATTTTTGTTAAATATGAATTGAAAACATAGTAAATTTTTGACACAATAATTTGGTTGAAACAAGTAAAATAGAGTTATAACATTATTATAAGGCTTTTAAATTTATACAATACTTGAATTTATCCTATTGGATGAGTTTATTTTGTCCATTTCTATCCATTTCTGGAATATATTGGTTCCATATATCTTTTATAATTACTATTATATTAATTTATGAAAATAATAAAAAATGTTACTATATTGACTTTATTATCATAATGTTAAAAAGATAATATATTTGTTTCTAAATGTGTATATGAAATAAAATTTAATTTTTTTATCACCGTATTTTATTAATTAGTTTTAGTAATTGTATAATTACCTTAAATGATTATGCAATTTCGACAGAGTATTCATTTAATTTATAGAAAGAAACTAAATGATTTAAAAAATATTAGAATTAAGACAATTTGTGTTAATTATTATGTTCGATAAATGTTTTATAAACATAATAAATATTAGAGAAGTATGAAAATATCATATTAAAATTACAAACTTTTCATGTTGTCTTTAGAATGAAATTAAATGAATAGTTCCAAAATTAACATTAATTGTATTTTATAATAAATAATATTTTTTAAATGATTTAAAATTCATAAAAATATTATCTTAAATACATTTAATGTAATATTTTCTAATATATAAACCATGTTCAGTTTTTGATTCACTTTTCCATTTATGGTACCATTATTAACCCTTTAACACATAAATATTTGTTACGTCGGTTATGGTTTCAATTTGTTAACAAAGATGATAATCAAAACAATAATATTTAAAATGACTAAAAAAGTTGTATAAATTTCATTAGATGATGTTATTTATACCTCATACTCTATTTATTTGAACCTATGTAATTTTTTAAAATTTTTCATAATAATTAATTAATTATATTTTAATCTTTTTAAGAATTCTATGTGTATCATTTCCCTCCCTTATGATACGAAACCCCTACCCTCTAATAATTACACATATTTGAGCTATCTATATCAACCAAAAAATTACCTATTTTATTATAAACATAATTATCTGAATTATATATATTTTGGTATCCCCAAAATAATAACCCTAGTGTTCTTATGAGGATATATAAAAGAGTTATTTCAAATAAGAGGTGATCACCTTTACCAATAACATTAATTTTATATCATCTTTTTCCTCCTATGAATATATGATATTTATAACAAAACCATAAATTCATTATTATAAATATAATTATATTTTATTATGATTTTTAAACCACAATTTTCAATTCTATTTTCCATCAAATAGAATGTTGAAGTACCGCTCGAGTGTACGCATGAATTCCTGTCTCCATGTAGCGATAAAATTCATTTTTCATCACCATATTTTATAGAAAGATATTATCAAGGGAATAATTTTTAGAGATTATATTTATGACATAAGAATTTTTCTTTAATGATGATATCATATCTAAAATTTTAAATTTCAATATATTGAAAATGATACTGTCACTTGTGCGTACGTACAAACTACCACCTTCATAAAGTGATGTGATCATTTTTTTCATTTTATTTTGACATGGATTGTAATTAAAAAATATTTATATAATATATTATATATATATTATATAATAATTAATCCTTAATTGTTAATTATTATTTACCTTTATTTTTTTCATCTATCAAAAAGTGAAAATAATGATCATTTGTATGTATGACCAACTGTCTACATGAACTGTGTCATTCATTTTTCTTCTCCAAGTTTAATCGTTGACTATAAGTATTTATTTAATGAATATATATGTTATTTATATCCTGATTAAAATTATATATATTATTTAACCATTAAAAAATTACAAGGACCATAACTACCAAAATAATTTTATATAAAAACGAAATAGTTTGAACTTGAAAATGACGATTTTAATGAGTTATTAATAAAATGGTGTTAAAATGTTTTTTTGGGTAATATATAAAATTATATGTGTTCTAATTATTTTTCTATATAATTATAATTATTTTAGGTTTATTATATTGTATTTTAGTGTGATTTCAAAGTAATTGAACTTCAACGTAAAGGTTTTATGTTACAATAACATTCTTTATTGAGATTGATTATAATTAAGTTTATCATGCCGAAATTTAATGATATAAATCTCAAGATAAAGATGAAATTTATTATCCTATGGTTATTTATTAATATTACATGTTTTTATTTCATTTTACTCTCTTTAATTACACAAGATACAAATATAATGTTTTAAGAAGAACTAACTTCATTTCTCTATTCAGTTGAAAATAATTTCTCTTCGATGTCCCTGTTTTCTATAAAATCATTCAAGAATATATTTAATATTATCTAATTATTATAAAATTAATTTTTAACATTTATTAACTTTTTAAAAAATTTTATAAAAAGAATATATTTATTTTATTCTTAACTGGAACTTTTGACTTTTTACAAAAAATGCGGAAGGAATCATTATTTTAACAAATACTATATGAATAGAATTTATCACCATAACAATAGATCATTGATTAGAATAATCCTTTAAAAGTTTCAAATGTTATTTTCAAAAAAATTGTAGAGAAATTTTATGATTTTAAATAATTTATTTCGAGGTGAAACTTGTATTTTCTTCAAAAAACATTCCAAGTGATCTTTTTAAAGCATTTTCCATCCAAGATGACATCTTTAAGGTTTCTTAATATTTACTGGATATATGATCAAATGATATTATCCTTATTAATTTTATTTATAGTTTATGTTTATGATGATAAGATGTTTATGAAACCCATTCCTTCCCATGTGTTATGTGATTATGAATTTATAAAATGTTTACGGAAACCTTTTGTTTTCCGTAGGTTATTCCATAGAAGATTGGTTTTAAAACCTATTTATTTTTCATGAGTTATGTAAGGATAAATGATTTATGATCTTTTAGAACACATATGTAAGATTTTAATTATGGGATGAGTGGTCCTATAATTATATATCCTCCCAATAGATTAGTTAAATATGTATATATTATTAGATAAATAGAACAAGAATAGGGAATGAACCTGGTTCAGTAAGGGGATCTATCCACTATGATTGTCTTGGGAGTAGACCTTGAAAACTATGATAGAATAGTAAGTGAACCTAATATGATATGATACTCATTCCAATGATCCTTTACTATAAAGGAAATGAATTTCTATTCTTATGTGTATACCATAAACTTATTTTATATTCCAATTTTATTCTTTCATGGATCATGTTCTTTGAATTCATTATGATTCCCATCTTATGGTTCTCCAAGATTTAGGTCATTTTCAGGATTATGATCTATGATATATAGGATGTTTTTTTAAAATGTTATTATCATGTTCTCATACCCTTGTGTTCATTTTATTTTTAAGTGATAATTGATATATCCCTTGTTTACCCTTACTAGGAATCTGAGCTCTCCCTTTCTTCTATTTACATTATCTATTTTATGAAGAAAGATTTTAATTTTGTTGTGTCTAAGAATAGTTCCAGTTATTAAGATCTAAGTGGGAGATGATGTAGATATTTTATGAACCAGTTTTTTATGTATCCATGTTTCTAAATATATGAGACCTATATGATTTTATCATGGATCATTTTGTTATAATGAATTTTCATATAATATAATCTAATATCTATATAGGAAAAAAAATGGGTTTATATAGAAAAGTATCAATATTGAAATTTATCATGTAAAAAAAATTTCAATATCAAATTAATGATTTAATTTTCATCATCCACTTGGAAAACCTCAGTGACATATATATACATATATGATAATACATGTGATGTTGTAAAATCAAGAACAACCCATGTATAATTCTTTTCACCCATATCTGAAGAATAATTTGTATCACCACACTTGTTTATACTTGTTCTAGTTTTAATATATTATTAAAACACATTTTTTCACTGATAAATATTTATTGTGGATAATGTAGGATGTTTCTCAAATATTCTAGATGGTTATTATCATCACATAAATCATGAATTTTTTCTTAATATAATTAAATAATAAACAAAAAATAATAGTAAATAATTATATAATAAATATATCTCTTAATTCATCATTAAATGACATTATTTTGGACAAAAACTAGCATATCTCACTTACACTAAAAATAAAAACTATTGTTTAAAATATTTTAAGATATAATATGATCATATGGGTTTTTATAGTAGTTATTTTAAAATGAATATACTAAATTTTTTATCATGGATAATATTTATATCCCAACATCACCAATTTTGAAAAACAATTATTAAAAATAAATATCTTTGAAGTATATTTTTAAATTTATAGCGATATCATGGTTCTCTAGTTGTAATAATCACTCGATTATTATTAAAAATTATTTCAATGGGTTTTTCAAATGTTGGGATTACATATTATTTTATGATGGAATTTTTATTTTAACTAATTCTTAATTTAAATCAAATATCATGTTGTTTTTAACTTCTGTTACATAATTAATGGATATAAATTTCTTAAAACTATTTTATCATAAAACATAAATATATAGAAAAAAAATTCATAATATTTCATTTTATTCAAAGTAAATTTCATTTTTAATTTTTTTTATAATTATTTTATTATTCCCTGTATATTTTCTTGAAAATACTTTTTGGTGGCATGTGTTCTATGGTTGCTGGACTTATTGTCTATATCCAATAGATTTGGGTTTCTTACAATAAATTATGTTCAATAATATGTTTTTTGTGTCCTATGTTCTTTGTTTTGTGCTATATAGATTTTATGGATTTATTCTACCCATTCAGGTTTTTACTCATATTTTACAATTTTGTACATATTATTTTTTATGTCCTATGTGTTTTGTTGCACAAGTTTTATAACCATTATGTTGTGTATATTTTTCATCATCACATTACTTATGTCTTATGAAATTCAAGTTATATATTTCATCTTTGGTAACCACTTTATATTTTATTTCAATATAGTCTATTTATATGTCAATCCAATATTGTCAATTCCTTAGTCTCTAAAACATTCTTATTTATTAAATTCATTCAATGGAAAATGAGATTTATTACTTCACATATTCTTCCAAATATAAAACCATTACCTTTATTATAATAATTCAAACAATTTCGTTATTTATCCAAACATCAAAAGATTATATAAATACGAATAAAATTTATTTGATATATTATATTTTCACCACCATTTAGGTTCCTAGTTCATGTGATGATTGGACTCTAGAGGTTCTAGTTGTTGACACTGATGGAGATCCCTTTGCTCTTTAGTTATAAAATATATCAATTATAACATTTTATATTAAAAAAATTTCTATAAGGTTTGAGTTTTCTTATTAATTATTGACCAGTGAAAATGAGCTTTGGAAAATGAATCTTGGTTATATAATCCTCTCCATTTTTTTACTTAACATTTATAATTATATAATGATCTATTAAATCTATTTTTATTGGGTGGATTAAATCTAGTAAGAAATATCTATCATTTCCACGTTTAATTTTTTATCATGGTATTTTTGGTTTTTTTCTTTGATATTTTTCTCAAATAGGTTAATTATTAATAATTTCTTATACATTTCACTTATATTTTCATTCTTTATTTTCTAATTTAATAAATAAAATTTTAATGATGTTCCAATCATTAATTTATATCCTAGTGTAAACTAATAATGTAAATACTTTTTATCATTTACTTTTTTATTTTTTTCATTTACATCTATCTTATATCACAAAAAATTCTATTTATGTTTTCACTAAATGATTTCATTTATTATACTAATGTGAATCTTATATATTTATTTTATTTGAATTATTTTATATGTTTTTAAATAATTTTATATTCATTTTTATTTTCTATATTTTTTTTAAAATTCATATTGATAATAAAAGTGTTTGTACTATATTTCATTTGATTTTAAGTTAGTTTCCAATGCTTATTATCTTAAAATATTGGAGTCAGAGATAAAATATATTTCGTTGTGGATATAAATAAATTTAAAATAGAGAAATACCATAGTGAAAATGAATAATAAATTGGAATCTGAAAATAATTTCTTTATTAGTTCAAAAGTCCTTATTAAGTTTTTTTGTAGTCCAAGAATGAAAATTATCTCTTTTTCTATCGATGGGTATATAAATATTTATTAGTTTTATATTCCCATTGATACAGTAATATAAGGAAGATGTGATAGTGAAAACCTTATAGGGGGTGAATTAGTGTTAAAAAAAATACAAACTCTCAAAATCACATTACCTATACTAGTTAGTGTGACCAGATCTTGAATGAGATGATGTTATATGGAAGATACGGTGAGAAATAAAACATATGAAATATGGGTTTTTACCAGGTTTAACCACTCGTTATATCAAGGGACTAATTATTATTGAAATTAAATTATAATCTAACTACACACATTCATATTTTATTATCATAAATAATATGGAATATATCTTAAATAGCCTTAAACTCCAAGTACATGAAACCAAGATAAGAATAAAGAATTTAATCAATATTCACATCATGAACTCATGTTCCTTGGGAATTTAGATCATGTGTGAACCCTTTTTCTTTACCTTATCCTAGCAAAAATCTCCCTGATTTTATCTATGGAATGGGAATCCTGTTATCTCAAATTTTCATCACACCACACTCTAGGTGATTCTTCCGTAATTTATGACCCAACATGCATTATGATGTAATGATATTTTTTATGGTGAAATTTTATGATCTGAATGATATAGATTATAGATCAATAGAAATATATCATAAACTATGATATGCATATATCCACTATCGAATGGAAATAATATATACTCTTATGTATCGAATAGTTTTTACAAAAAGGCTATAGAGCATGTGATGTGGTATCTTTACCATTTTATTCCACTGGAACATGATAATATTATATAATTACCTAATTATAAAATAAACAATCCTTTAATGGTGTGGAGTCCTCACATGAATCATGATGTTCTTCAACTCCCAAGATAGTGAAATAAAATAATTAGGGTGTTCTTGTCATATCATATCTCTCACCGCACAGTTACACGGGAACTAATACAAGGTGCAACCTCCATATACTACAACATATTATATATATCTATGTGTAAAATATTCATATATGTTAAATCACCATATAATAAGTGTATCCTTTTCTCCATGATGTCCACAAACTTAGGGAATCATTCACTATTCTTCATCCAACTCAACTTTAACAAGCCTCTAGCTCCATCATGAATATTTTCTAAATAAATTCAAAATAAAAAAATATCATAAATATTTATAAAATATTTATCACAATAAACTATTCATATCATTACTCTCTTGGTAATAATATCTAAAAAATACACTATTGGATAGAATAGTGTTTTGAGAGTTATTTAATATTTATTATAAGGCTCAGCACTATATTGACCATGTCATAATTGAGATAAACTCATAGTTATCACATTTTCATTATAGTTCATGATAGCTTATAAACCTTCCAATCATCGACACCCCAATTTCCCACAAGGGCATCTTCAATCTACTCTGTTTTATTTTTTAATCAAAGGAAATAACTCCTAAATTCTTCTATATACTTCAGCTGACAACACTTCATGCCTTCCATTATAAGGGAAAACTTATTATTTCCTCTACTTTGATCATCAGAGGTAAAAATAAATTGATTCACTCCCCCTTTTAAGGAATTAATACTTTCATTATCCAATTTTTATTAAAAATAAAAATAATGAATAACGAAAAATAAATTAGAAAACATAAAGGGGTATTTTGAGAGAATACACTCTAAAATACACTCTCTAATGATGAAATTAATCCATTATTAGTGTATTTTTCATGATATTTTCTACTTTCACATTAGTTGAAATATATTTTATTGGAATATCATTATATTGTACCTTCTCATTGACGACATGGTACTTGATATCAATATTATTTGACCTAAAAATATTACTATATTATTTGAAAATTTTATTTCAATTTTATTATCACACCAAATTATTAATGGGAATAAATCATCAAACCTCATGTGTAAAGTTGTGACTTTACCTAAAAATAATAATTTTTATGCGACAACATACTAAACTATTTTATTTTGTAAGGTGAGTGAATTATTATTCTTATAATGAAAATATATTCATATTCCTATAATAAAGAATAAAACAATCAAAGTTGATTTTCAATCACAAATTTAACCTTCCAAATTGGTTTAAAATATCCATAAAGTGGAAAATTTGTGTCTTTTTAATATATTAATCCATATTCACGACTTCTGTTGACATATCTTAAGATATGTTTCACTTCTATAATATGTGACTCATTTTTTTCTTTGAATCATACACAAAGAGTCACTATAAATATAGTGAATTATCATGACCTTTTCAAGTAGCATAGTATACCAATAAACCATTGTGACTCTATTTTATAAAGACTATTTTCTCCTTTATGAAATAAAACTTAGTCTAATGTGTTAAAGGAGTAGAGAGCTCTCTTGATTCTTCCTTGCATAAATTCTTCAACAACTCATAATAATATTTTTCTAATGATTGAAATATGTAACATTATTTGTTTATATTTATCATTCTCAAAAATATTCATGTTGAAAATCAATGAAATGTTAATGAGTTTCCTAATTTTTTATGAAATATCATCAAAATTATCCTACTTATTCTATAAAAAATAAATTTATCATTATCGAGAATCACTATGAATGAGATTTTATAGTCTCCCTTAACATAAAATTTTTTATCCCCCTATAATTTATTAATTTTTTTGTTATTTAATCTGCTTTATAGCTTTAAATAATATTATCATGTGTTTTTTAGACTAACAAGGTGATTTCTTTAGCATAAAAACAAAATAACAATCACCATCAAGTACAAATCCTTATAGTTCTTTGATTTAGAATTATTACTCAAGTTACCCCTTAAGAAAATATAGATTCAAATTGATTTGGAAAACATATTATCTAATTTGACCACATTTAAAAATAGTGATTTAAATCATTATAATCCATTCATTTGGAATAATAATCTTATAAAAATATATACCCTTAATTTGAGAGTATCCTTTATAGGTAAGATGAGATATATTCATAGATACATAGAAAATTTCATTGATTTTATTTATAAAAATACATTTTATCAAAATAATATTCATGTTCTTAGGAAATAACACTAAATAAAAAGTTTATTTATTCTAAATTAGATTCAAAACTTCTTCAATTACTGAAATCCAGTCATCATTTTGTAAGGCTTTTTAAACACTCTTCTATTCAACTTTTAAAAAAAATTGATTGTTATTCAAAGTTCTCAGACTAATCTACTTATACATAGACTTGATACCATATAAATGGGTTTTTTTCTTTCTAAACATATTTTTTAAGAAATTGTATCTTATATTATTAAGTATTTAGGCCATCATCATCACTAGATATTTTATAATCATCCTATGAGTTTTAAAAATATATTAATATAACTAAATCACTCCCTTATTTCCTATCATTATATCAAATAAACTCTCCAATATTATTAATAGAAAATTTTGTTTGTAAAGTGTTTTTATTGTCTAAATAATTAATTTATATATATCTAAGAATTTTATCAGACTCTTATTGAAACACCAATAACTCCATCCACTGTGTGTATATCCATGAAATATTCTCTCATAAACTCTCTCATTGCACACATGTTTACATTTTATCTTGAGGTAACAAGGACTATCAAATACCTTTAATCTCTTCATGATTTGTTTCTTTTAAAAACAAATAAAATACCCGTGTTGACCAAATTTGGTCATTGTAAACATTGAATAGAATATAAATATCCATTGTTTTAGATTTTATTCAAATGTAATATTATGTGTCATGGTTTGATAACATGGTTATTCCCATGTACACTAAAAATTAATTATCCCACTCCCAGTTAATATATTATTAGGGTTATAATGAAATAATATATTCAAGCATAATTCTATATTTATGAAGATATGCTTCAAATTATTCATTCAATTATTTTGATGTACTATGTGATACAATAATTTTATAGAACACATCATTTTATTTTAAGATCACATTTAAAAATTTATAGAAATCATAATATATATATATATATATATTATAAAATAAACATAAGTCGTAGGAGTGAAGTAATTAATAAATGTAATGAAATACTAATCTCAATTAGTTTACTTCATGCTCATCAGACTAGACACATATGAATGTATTAATTCAAGTGGTTCATTTGTTTTAATCTGAACCACATTTTGACTCTTGTTTTCCTTTTATTCAATTATTACATGTTTCATTAGTATTTAGTATTTAATGATTCAACATTGTTAAATTTATTTCTTCTTTAAATTTAACAATCTCATCCTTATAGTTTTTCCTAAATGGAAAAGTAATCTATTCTACAGTGAATTTTCATCCTTTATAATCAAGAAACATGAAATTAGATCTTTGGATATCCTAAATAAGTTTAAATTGGTTCATTTTCCCTTCATGATGGTAATTTAAACTTTTAGTAACATTGTGAAACAATCATTATTATATAATATCCCCACATTCCCATTATTTTAATGTCAATAAACACTCATGATATTATGCTTAAACCCATAAACAAAGTCAACACCAAAATATTCAAGTTTCCTTTTATAAATATTTATTATTTTATCAAATTTGAAATTTAATGATCCATAATTTATAATGTGATAGATCCTTCATCATAACATTGGAAATATTTTAATAGTTGTCTATTACTAGACATGTATGTCTAGAAACCACTATCATGTATTCATGTATTTTAACCATTTATGGGTTTTTAATCCACTAAAACCACTAATTCATTTTCATTATTATGCCTCCCCTTAAAGGATTTATAGTTTTCATTCCTCTAAAATTTCTATAGTAGCATGGTGAGTCACTTTTTGATAGTGTGTATCGATTGATGAATCCTACTAGAACATTACTTCAAAAAATTAAGTGAATTTTTCAATTGTGTCTCCTCTTTCTATTATTACCTCTTGTAAATTTAGATTCATTAGATTAGATCCACCAAGATTTTTTATATTTCATTTATTAGGGGAGTGATAAATTATACCATCACTTGTAGGCATAATGGTAATAGGCCCGACAATGCCAATGTATACCTTTAAAGAAAAATATCTTCATTTATAAATAACATTAATCAAAATCTTCTCATTGTGTTTAATTTTGTTCATAACTTCACTATTTATTCTCAAGTTTTTACATATTGAAGAAATATCCTTTATTGTGGATTTTTCTATAGGATTAGACTCAAAATTCATATTTTGAACACATAATTGTTTTTTATATTTTCAAAACCAACACTTAGTTTATGTTTGGGTGTTTTCTGTTACTTATGTGAGGTAATCACCTTCTCTGCTTTCTTATTATGTATTCTACCATTTAGATTTCATACTATAGTGTCGAATATTATATTTCATTGAACTATAGGTTAATCTATAAGTTTAATGGTGTTATCTATAAAATTTTATAATAATTTTGATTTTTCATTGTCCACTTTTAAAGAATTTTAAAACTCAAGTTGTGGATGTTTTTTGAGTTTTTTAGAATTTAGAAAATTCATTTTTAGGGACTTATTCTCCTAATTATTATTAATCATGTTCTTATTATAATATCAAGCATCTTATCTCTTTCATAATGGATTTTATTAATATTATCCATATTATTTGTGATCTCTATTTCTATCTTATTTATGTATTCTGATTTTGATTTACACAGATATTTATTAAAAGAATCATTCTCTTTATCCAAAACCATAATTTCCCTACGTTGTTTTTTGTATTTATTTTTATCTCATGTAATGTTACATCCTTAATTGGAACACTTTTGGTGTCTTATTGTCTATATTTTCTTCTTCATTTTCCCTTGTTCATTCCTAGAGGGATTACAAGACTATTTTAAATTAACCATGAAAGTCATACATTGTTCTCCCTCCATGTACACTTTCAACATCACATATTCGTCATCTCAAGATAAAACATCATGTTTTGAGATAAAACTGTTTTTAGATAATATGTTTTCCTTTCAATTATCTATTAATTAATTTTCATCATAATATAAAATTTCCACATTACTTCTCCCCAATAATCATTGAGATTGGTTATAAGTTTCTTCTGATTTATTATTCTTAAGGAAAATGATTAAAGTGGTTCAAATATTTCTAAATTTGAAGAATTTAAAAATAATAATACACTTGTATTTATCATTCTGTTGGTAGATGACCATAAAAAAATCATCAAATATTATAGTTTCATATTTGATATCTGTTTCCCCACCATTATACTTATTAAGATAAAAATATTTCAAACCTTTTGAAACATTGAATTATATCTATCTCTTATATTTTATTTATTCCCTTTAATGTCTTACTTATTTTAATATCAAATAAAATCAATAATTTTTGGGGTTTTTTTAATGGTTCACTAAATTAATTATTTTTCCTATTATATTGATATTTTTTCATTGATTTTATCTGGGAGAACCCATATTAATATATTTAACCCCATGGAATAATAAATACTTTTTCAATAACATTGAATCAAGAATATCTTTTTTCACTAGAATGAAGTATAAATCCACCAACTCATCTTATCTAATTAAAATATTCTCAATTTGATTCCAATATTTATGTATTTGCGACTCATTTACTATCTTTTCTCCCAATGGATATCATGGTGTTTTCACTAAATGACATTAACTTAATTTTCCCCCATAACTCATGTAAAATACTTCTCTGATAGGGATTAGAGTATTGTGTTATGTTCACTATCATAATATTTATTATTTTTCTTACCTATAATTGTATAACACTTCCTAAATTTCAGAATATTTACACAATTTTTATTAGCATCAATAATGTCTATGATAAGAGAAATAAGTTGCAAAACATTCTTCTCCTTTTATTGGTAAAATCCATTCCTATCAAACATGAATACTCTTTTATTAATGATGAATTTCATGATTTACATATATATCTCCAAGATAATGATATAAGTAATAAAGATAAACCTTTTATCTAAGGTAAATACCTAGAACCACTTTAATATGATCTATAATAATAGCCTATTAAGATACAACTATATTAATAGTATATCCTTCTCTAAAACCAAATAAGAGACCACACTAGATATGAGATGAATTTGAACCATTCAACAACCTACTCAGATACCAAATTCAAGGATAGAGTATGAGTTAAAAACCACTAAGAAGGGGTGAATTAATGGTTACTATTCATGGAATGTTTGTGTTCACTTTTTGTTTGGGCTGTGAGAGTGATTTCTAAAAGAAAGTTATAATTTGGATGGGATAACAATGTATAAAGTTGTGCATTGAGATCAATAGTTTGTGAGTTTGACTCATCAAATGATGGTTCTTATTTTATATTCATGTTCATGATATTCTTCACAATAACAATATCAATTACCCTTTTCATGAATGTGATTGATTGATACTGTATATCTTTGTGAACATTTGTACATATCATAAGGAATTTTTTATATTTATGATTAGTTATTTATCTTCCCTATCATTGGTAAATTAGACTTTGGTTTAAATCTAGAGTGATAAAATATTCAAAATTTATCCACATCTAGGAGGTCATTAGTGTCTTGGAGTTGATATTTTTCCCTTGAGAAGGAAATATTACTTTCATTATATGGGGAATGAAAATCCTAGTAGTCTAGGTCCATTTAATGAGGTATTTAATACCTTTTATGGTCATGTTACAAGGACCATAGGAGTTCCTTTTAAGGTCACACAACAATGAAAAATGATATTCCTATTATGTTTATATGTCTTGGACCATAATGTTTCATTAATGGTTGTGCATATGGAACCATTGAAGTTCATTTTACGTTCATGTATTCAAGAACATAATGTCATTATATTTATGTAATTATCTAAAATTTCATCAATGGAATTTTCATTATAAATATATAATTGAGTCATATTTTTAAATATAATATTATATTAGGAAAATCCACCACATGATAAAAACAAAAAAAAATTATTATATTAATTTGAACATTAAATTTAGAATATAAATATTTCCATAATAAATGAAAGTTTAAAAATGGAAAAAAATAGAAAATAATATTACAATAACAAGAAAATTTTGATCTTCTTAGTCCCCTAGAATAATCTCAGTCATGATCAATAATGTAGAAATAAAGAAAAATCTGTGTAATGAAATATGTATTTTGAATATGAAAATATATATAACCTTGTGAAAAAATAAAATTAAATAAATAAAGAATTAAATTAGGGGAATTTATAGAAATCTTGGAACCCAAATGATCATTACAAATCTAGCCATTGGAATAGTAATTTGACTGTTAGAATTGTAACATGACTATTAGAATATAAATATAACCATTGGGAATAGTAACCAAACCATTAGAATAGTATCATCACCTAATGAATTATAAATTAATATTTATTTAACTTGTAAAATTAAAATATGTCATATTTATATCATGATAAAAGTAAATAAAGGTTTAAAAAAATGATAAAATAAGTATTTATATTCTTTAAGAACATATATATTTCATTTCCATTTTTATAAAAAATATAATGATATAAAACAAATGGTTATTTTCATAAAATCTGTTTATAAATTATTGTTTTTTTGTATTTCAATGATAATATAATTTTATGATACATTAATTAGTTTTTTAATTGGTGTAAAAATTGATCACAATAAATGTTTGAAATAATATTTTCTTATATTAAAATAGTATTTTTTAAATAAATGTAGTTTTTATTTAAAAATTAATATTTTAATATGTAGAAAATCATTTTCATAAATTGAAATTAAATTGTTAAATCTACACATAAAAAATTGTTATTATGAATTCTTATAATTTTTATAAAATAGTTGAAGTTCAAGTGAATAGTGAAATATAAAAAAATTTGATATTTAAATTTATCTACTCAATACATGAATTATTGATCCTTTAATAATGTAAGAAACTATTAGTTCAAACATTCATGCACCATCTGTGGTATATACTTAGATGAATCAATATTATTGGTATTCTTGATCCAAATTAATAATCTAATAAATATAATATTACAAATCGCTCACATAACCTCTTCTCCACACAACACTGAAGCCTTGGATCTTAGAAAATTTCAATCCAATTATCTTATCCATTCTCAAACACATGAACTAGTAATTTTTGTCACACCAAAATTAAAAATCTAAATTCCTGAATGAGTTTTTCAAGGTGATGATATTCAAGAGGTAATATTCTCAAAGTGCCACCTATAATTTTTTTTCCACATTCTCCTCACCTACCTTATACAAAATGAAATAAAAACTAAAATATCAAATATATATAATAATTTTATAGTTACAATGGAATATATACTATACATCCTCTCATTGTACCCACTTATTCTAAAAATGAAACCATTTTCCATATTTTGTCGGTTCACTATCTCTATGGATGATGATTTTTCATTCTCCATTACTTCCATCAAGGCTAGTCATAAAACAACTATTATGATTAAATATGATAATAAAAAATGTATCCAAAATTATATAATTTTCTTTAATGAATATATAGACATAATTTAAAATAAAACCGAAATAGTTCATAATGGTAGGTAAAACCACCTAAATCAACTAACTTCATAAAATTATCATTTTTATTAAGAGAATAATCCCCATGTAATATTAAAAAAAGATATTTGGAAAAATTATAACTAATAAAAGTTTATAAATACTATTTCATTCCACTTCAGGATTTTTATTTGCATTTGAAATTAAATTTAGTAATTATCCCCAAGTGATCCGACCTTGGAACCATGAAACGAACTCCATCATAGAAATAAAAATAATCATTATATCTCATTGAAATGGTTATAAATGAACATAATAAAATTCTATAAATTCAAATATCAATGTAAAATGTTTGAATTAATTAATTAATTAATATTATTTGAATATAATTTAGATTAATTCCACGTGGAAAACTATTCTATAACACAAGGTAAGGTATCTATCCCAACTACCCTATTTTTTGGGGTTATACATTCTCTATCATACCTCAATTTCTCACTAAAATATTTTTATTTACATATTAAATTTCAAAATATATTTAAAAAGTATAACTATATTAGTTTAACTTTACTTAAAGTGGATACATTTGTTTGAAAAGGTTCCCCTCTCGTTTTCTCTATATAAGAATACCTGACCAAAGGGAACTTTTCTTCTTCTTTATCTATTAAATGTACCACCCATTAATTGGTTTTAAACCACAATTGTTTTCAAAAATTGATCATCCTATCATGTAATCCATTTTATTTCATTTCCAGTTTTATAGAAATTATTATTCTCTTACCCTCTTTAAAATTTCAATACCCTTTGTCGTAGAGTGTTACTTAAGAGGAAATTTTCTTAAGGGATTTATATTCTCATTTTAATGTATTCACCTAACTGGGAGATAATTTTTAATAAAATTTTATTATGAATTATACATAATTATAAAATTCATTAATTCAGGGAAACCATTATGATATTCCATCAGGTTGTCATATATGGAATGGTGATGCAAGAAATTTCTTTCTATGGCTAATAATTATGTTTGGGCCTTATGTTCATTTTCATTATGTGGAATACATATGCATGTATGCATTATTATGGGTGAACCTAGATGGTGGTACAATTAATTGGTTAATTTTTGTCTTATGATACATTATATATGGGATTAAGGATTGAGCCTAGTCCACTATTGGACTATGTCCACCAAGTGATGTTATCTTTTTTGTTAGCCTTGACTTATGCTTATTCCATGTTTTACATTTATATAATATTCCTACTTTTTATAGGATCTCTGGATTCAATATTCTTTATGTTATTCCTACATATTTTTATTCACGAGTAATCTGTTTTATGATAACATGTTCCTCATTATGACTCATATGTTATGCTTCGTTAGCATTTTTATTCCCTTACTAGGCTTTTAGATCACCCATTTTGATAACGTATTACCCAACATATTATATGTAGTTTGGGGAGAAAAAAAATATTTAGAGTATATTATATAGAATAAAATTAAGATTTAATGTTTTGTTTTCTCTTCGATGTATTATGATCCTATTATTCCAAAGACTCTATGAATCGTGACCGTTATGTTACATTAATTGGATATTTTTTTGTTAATAGTCATGTAATAATATGTGTAAAAGTATAAGTTCACTATAGTTAGTATATGACAAAGACTTGATATTTATGGGTATATGGAAAGAATAATTTAGTAAGAAACCTAGGGATATTATTAAGTGTGTGATAATATCCTGAAATTTTGATGAAGTATAGAGTGAGTGGTTTCCAAGAATTTACATCCATGTTTCAATACTACAAGTGGATATGGATCTGAAACATTTGTATATAGGGGTAATAAACCTATGAAGGGTGAATTGTGTATTAATTAAATATTCATCTTGTGTATGATAAATAGGACTTATCAAACACCAATTTTCACACTACTGAGGGATATGGTTTGGAAAATCCAGAACTATTTATAAACCAAAACGAAAGACTTGAATGAATTGATATGTTAGAAAAATAGATAGCAATGTTACTAGGGATGGTCATGATTGAATCCTATAAACACAAAAGTCAGGGCTTAAGTTTCATTTATAATTTATTCCCTCCAAGTTCATAGTTTTCCTCTTATATATTTTTTACTTTATTATTATCAACCATTTTTTATTTTAGTTAATGGTGGAAAATAAAAGGAATTGTGACAACAAACAATATTATAAGTAAGATAACGATTTCCCTAAAACTATTCTTAACCAGATGAGAATTTATGAGAAGAAATTCATGTAAGTATTAGATCAGATAACTCAAGATATGAATAATAACTTTAATTATGTGGAACAACTATTCATCCTAATAAAGTTGAAGTCATGGTTGATTAGTTTATGAAACAAAGGCCTCCTATATTTAGCGTCCCTTATAACCCAATCATCATGGAATAATTTTATAGCTATATTGAGATGATATTGTCAATACTCTAATGATCATAATAATGGAAATGTTTTCTATTTTTCAATCATCTTGAAGGAAAAGCTAAATAGTTTTAAAAACTGAACAAGAACAGGATGTCTACAGAGGAAATTTATTCCATATATTGGGAAGGGTTCTAGAAAATATTTTTCAATAAATATTTTCCCCTAAACATAGTATTTCAAATTGAGAGGGAGTTCCTTAGATTGATGAAAAATGAATTTGAGTCTATCAGTGCTTGTGAGGCACACTTTATATGGCTTGCATGATACAACTACTTCAAAATTGATATATAGACACACCTATAAGGCCACATGTTAAAAAATTGGTGGCTACACCCACAAAATAGCCACAAATCTGTGGCTGAATACCCCCAACCAGTTCATTACTTCCTCCTTCTTCTCGATCCATCCTCCACGAAACCCCTCAATAGCTCGATTCCCTCCCAAATGCCTCCTCACCATGACCCTTCTCGTCTAGCTAAGTTGCTCCGAATAGCCTCCCCACCTCATATCTTCCTTCTTAACAAATCTCCCCCATAGCACACCCTGACACCGAGGTCGACGCCCCCAACGCCCTCCCTGACGCCCTCTCTGACACCCTCCCCAACAACCCTCAATACCCATGAGGTCTCCTCACCACAACCCTCCTCCCCACGATCCTCCTCCTCCAATTAAGCTGCTTCAAGTGGACTTCCCACCTCAACCCTTCTTTCCCAATGACTCTCCCCCGCAACCCTTAACAACTTGACGCTGAGGTTGACACCCCTGATGCACTATCATCATGGAATTTGAATATTTCTTTAATTTCATCTGTTCTTTCTTGAATCTGAAGATAATACTGGATGTGGAGTCTTTTATTTCTTCAGTTCATTACTGAATCCAAATCTAATACTGGATATGAAGTGAACTAAGATGCTATGGTAGATGGTATTTTTATTTTTCAATTAATTACATGATTTTATATTATGTGTTGTCATTGTTACCACAATAATTTCTATGTAACACAACCAAAATTCCAAAAATAATTAATTTAATTGTTATCACCTTGCTTAAGGTAGTCCTGGAAACCTAAAATTTTCATCCTAGACTGTTTTAACTCGATTTGAGCCACCCCTTAGGGTGAATCACATTTAATGTCCCATAATAAATATAATTGAATATTAATGGAACCTCCACGCAAGATCTTTTGAGTTTCCCACTATTATTAAATTGTAGTATGAATCTAAAAAGGAAAAATAGTAAGCCTATATTAATAGGCCCTTGTTCATATTTTTTATAGATTGAATTTTCATTATAAATTAAATTCCCAAATGGAATCTTGTGAATTTTGAAATGTTATGGGTTCCACTATCCAAGACCATCCAGCATGACATGTAATGGTTGATATAACTATTCTGACATGAAACACCATGTATGCGATCACTGATCTTTTGAAATAAAATGAATTAAAAATTGAATTTCATTATGCATTAGGCGACATATGGATTCATATGAATAATTAATTAGATGATATCACATGAAGAGTGGTATTAAATTATGCCACACGTGACCTTGGTGTTACGTATATAAAATATTGAGGGTAGTATCAGATGGAAGTGTATTTCATTATGTATTGAGTAACACTTGGGTTCCTTATATGGACTACCAAAGACAGGCTTTGGATGTGATGAAATTATACCATGCATTAAAGATACTTGAATTCCTATGATGATTTAAACAGATTGACTTTTAGGTGGATGTTTTTACATTACAGTAAGTAAATATTGTGGTTACATATGTCAAATGCCTTGGGTTGGCCTAAATTTAAAATTAATTTAATTTTACGATGTGTATTCCAGTTCAGAGAACATACTTGGATTTGGTATATAATTCGCATTCATGGAGAACATTCTTATTTATTTCATTCAATTATAAATTCCATGGGTCTTATTTATATCTTATGTATGTATTACAATATATGATCCTAGATTTCGAGACAATATTACAATTTTATAATTATTAATAAATGTTCCGGCATATTCCAATAGTGGCTAAAGCCGGTTTTTTAGATGGATGTTCTATGAGGAACCATGAATGATATGGTTAATTTCATTGTCTCTCCTATTCATTTTAATTGTAAACTGCTCATTATATATTCATATGTTATATTTTCCTAGACACCATTGATGGTGGGATAGTGAGTTTATCTCACACCTTATTCAAGCCGCCGATTGGTTCCCGAACAGACTCCATTGATATAGACATGGAAAAGGGGAAACATCAAATGAAGAGTTCTTGATTTTATATACTATGATAGAGCATGGTATAAGATAACTATACCAATAATCACAATTGTATTTGAGATAAATTTTGATCTTTTTTTACATTTTTGTATAAAAAGTTTCATTTCCCTTATTACTCCAATTCCCTTATATTCCATAATTATTCATATCATACAGTCATGATGTATTTTTTATATGATACTAGATATGGGTTTTTATTGTTTATGATGTTATTTCACTATTTAGTATTATCATTATGCATACTATGCTTCATCAGTTGTTTGTACATCTGATATTCTCTTTTATCAGTTATTTCCACCGCATGGGGGGTGCTGTGGGGGTGGATTTAGGGGGGAGGGGTGGGCTGGGGGCTGGAGGAAGTGGGGGGTGTAGGAGGGAGTAGGGGTGGGTCGGGGGGGGGGGGGGAGGTTCCCAGGGGTGTTCATGGGGAAGTGGGGGAGGGGTGGTGCAGGAGGGGATGGGGGGGTGGGGATGGGGTCTGGTGCACGATGGGTTGGGGGCTGGTACACGTGGGGGAGGGGGAGTTGTGGAGCGGGAGGGCATGGGGGCTAGGGGCTGGGGCTTGGGGTTTGTGTAGGTGGGAGAGGGAGGATAGGGTATAAGAGGGGCTGGGTTTGGGGGCTGGTGTAGGTGGGGGATGGGGGATGGGGGGGGACTAGTTCGGGGGTCTTGCTGGGGGGTGCAACACATCTCGACATGCCTTTTCATGCATATAACCAAATCATGTATCTTCTAAAAAAAAGATATAAATTCCTTTGATTAATGGACCTTCTCATTAGAATAAACCTTTATAAGCTTCACTTTGTAATATATTACTTTGAATTTATCAACATGGCTACCCCACCTCCTGGGGATCATCTGCCTTCGATGGTTCTATTATTTTTAATTCTTCTTTTCACATACTAGAGATAATTTTTATCATCAGTTTTATTACAATTCTTTTTGATGAATGATTGATGGATATTGTTGGGATAGTGTTTTAAGGATCATTAGTTCCCAAAAAATAGATAATCAAGGTTTCGTACTTGGTGTTTTGTTTTTTAGTTGGAGAATATTTTGGTCCTCAGGTTGTGGTAGGTGACTAGTTACCTTTCTCCTGTTTTAAAGTGAAAGTATGAAATTATCATGATTTAATCCTTTGGGTAATAGTGTAATTAACCTAATGAAGATAATAATATAGGAATCTAAAGGAAGTATGAATTTTTTGTTTGGGCCTGTAATCACTTTTGGTTTTATACCCGTTAATTCCTTGTGTTTTTCTATGAAAGCATGTTATCTTTTTTTTATAGTAGTTGTTGTTCTAAGCCTGTTTTTTTCTATAAATTTGATAAACATTGTATGTATGGAAATTTTAATAACTTTATTAAATAATGAGGCATGTAGTATGATATGTTTTCTTCCTTATTTCTCATATAATATGAAATTCATGTTAAATACAAGTTTTTGTAATTTCAAATATATTAATAGATGACAAGTTATATGTTACCTATTTCTGAAAATTTGTGCATTATAAATTTTCTAATTAAAGAATGGGGGTGAGGGGGGGGGGGGCAATGGGGGTGCTGTAGGGGGTGGGGGTAGTGGGGGTGCAGGTTGGGGGGAATGGAGGAGGTTGAAGGGGCAGTGGGGGAGAAGGATGGGGGTGAAGGGTGGGGGTAAAGGGGGCAGTGTTCAGGGGAAGTGGGGGTGAAGGGGGTTGTGGGAAGAGTGAAAGGAGGGGGCATGGGTGGGTGGTGCGGGGTCAAATGAGATGGGGTGAAGGGTGGGGTTTAGTGGGGGTGTATGTGGGTGGTGTAGGGTGGGTTTGGTGGGTGCAAGTGGGTGTGGGTGCAGGTGGGGGGGGGGGTTGGGGAAAGTGGGGGGGGGGAGGGTTGGGTTAGTGGAGGGATACTAATTTTTAGTAATAAGATAAAGGTTATATAGATTGAGATTAGTTAGTTTTATGGAAAGGACTATGACATCTTGTGGATGAAAATAGAATTATGTCACATTTTAATATACCTGGATTTTCTACTAAATGGATTCAATACATAAAATATATAGAAATTTTAATGGAATTAGCTCAATTTTAAGTCACATTAATTGGTGAGTATTGCATTGGAATAGAATTTTTCATTCAATATTTGTGAGAAGAAATGAAAAAATATATTGGTTTTCATGAAAAACATGTATGGAAAGACAATATTATTAAATTCAGTGTTTAAGAGATATATGTTGTTCGATTTGAGACTAATTGAAGTAAGTAAAGATTTAGTACATGTTAAAAACAATAAATGATTTGGAGTAGGATAAATTCAATCAAAATCACTTTCGTGGATGATGTTTGGAAATTAATTTTTCTTTCATTGACATCACATATATATAAGAATTCGTTATATCTCATTTCTTTTCCCACAATTTTCTTATAGGTGGTTTCATATGATCGGGTTGGTTCTATCCACCACCATTGAAGACAGTGAGTTCAACATCGGATTTGGGTAAGGTTTATTCTATTTTTATTCTTTTGCCCAATTTTAATTAGGGATTCTTTGATTTTTGGGTTCCTTATATTTTTGTAGTGCGTTTTCGATTCTATTGAGGTGGAATCGAGTCACCGTTGATGAAGGGTTACATGTGTATCCATAAGTAGGCATATACATATATAAGTTCTCACTTTATATATATTCACTCATGGAAGTATGAATATATATATATTGGGGCTATGTGTGCTTATTTATATATATGAAAAATGCATACATGTGTTTGTTTAAAGGGGAATATGAAAGTATAAAAATACATCTAAGGAACCCCTTGTGCATATTTGGCCATTAAAATATGTACATAGGGGCTAGCTGTCCTTATATATATGTGAAGTTGCAAATGCGTACAAGGGGAAAAGGGAATATTTGAGTTGTCATCATCAAAATCAATGCACCTTGAGGTTGAGGAAGGTTCCCTCTTCTTAAAACAATAATCTGAACTCTATAATTTCTTGATTGTTTTAAAAACTTGTTTCCATTATTGCTTTATTGTTTTAAAAAAATGGTTTTCTAATAACCTCTATCTTTTTCAAGTAAGAATATGAATATAGCCCTTGAACTTATTTATAAACCTTGTTCAAAGAGGTTAACAAATTATAGTAGTTTATAGATACTAGAACAAGAGATCTAAAAACCATACATTGATCATCCTTAGAGACATTCACGATCTCATTCAACTTCCCATTAAATTCATCATAAAAGACCACAAATTAATTTTAGGATCTATTAGTTACCAATATTCCTAACATCTTCTCTGGTATCATGGAACTCAATGAAAATATTATTCTTGAAATCTTGCATAAGGAATGGCCTGAACATATCACACAATATGGATTGAATCTGTAAGGACACATAATTCAATTTTGAGCGACTCCTTACCAACCAACTAGATTCAAAAAAGTTGAGTTGCTATCATATAACTACTAAATGGTCTTCAAAATAATTGCAGATATGGTATTACTCTTATGGAATATCACTTCCTCTCCCTCATTCAAATAAACTTCCATATTCTTTAAAACTATTGAGATCAGCCTACCATAATGATAGTAATTCAGATTATCTTTCCCTTTACTTTAGTGATCCATGAAAAAAATCATATACCTTGGCTGGTTGAACATCATATTATTAAGAAGAATATAAAACAGATATATATAATGAAAAACGACTACATCCATCTCTCCTACTCTTGTGGCTATCCATGTTTGGAAAAGCTCATAGTGAACCTTCCACTTAGGTTCTAAGTCCTACATTGATGTACTGGGTTCTTTTACAAGGGTAGGGGGAGGATGAATGGGGTGTGTGGGGGGGGGGGGGGTACAAGGTGTGCATTGAGTGCATATGGGTGCAGGGGGTGTATGGGTGGGGGGTAGGGTGGTGTGCTGGGTTCTTTTGCAAGGGGTAGGGGGAGGGTGCAAGGGGGTGTGCCGGGGGTGCATGGGGTGGGCAGAGAGAGGGGGTGTGCAGGTGGGGGGAAGGGGTGTGTAGGTCGGGGGGTAGGGGTGTGTTGTGGGGGGTGTGCAGGGGGTGCATGGGGTGGGAAGAAGGAGGGGGTGTGCAGGTGGGGACAGGGGGAAGGTGGGGCGGGGGGGGGGGGGGGGTAGGGGGTGTACTGAGGGAAGGGAGTGTGAATGGATATATTTTCCATCAAACCATTATTTGGTCCTTTGGTCTAATAAACCAAAAATTAACCCCTTAACTCCATTGCCTTCAGTTTCCCAAACCAATAATAATATAAACATAAACTATAAACTACATTCCTAGGACTCAGAATACATTGATACCATTCTAACATGTCTCAAACCATTGGAACCCAAATTGGGCAGGTGATGAGTTGGGTGTTCCACTATGAGACTTGCCTTCTTTTCTGTAAGAACTTTGTTCTTTTATGAAAGGAGAGGATTTTAATATACAGGGGACCTATTTTTTTGGAATTCATAGGCTGTTGCAAGAGTGTGTCCAGGAGGGGGGTGTCCAGGAGGGAGGGTGGGGGTGTCTAGGGGGAGGGAGGGGGTTACAGGAGGGGGGGGGGGGTGCTATCCAGGGGGAGGGAGAGGGTGCTGTAGGGGGAGGTTGGGATGTCCAGGGAAAGGGAGGGTGCTGTAGGGGGAGTGGGAGGGGTGCTGTCCAGGGAAAGGGAGGGGGTTGCAGGTAAATATAGGTGGGGTTTGTCTGGGGGGGGGGTTGCTGGTGGAGTGGGGGGGGGGGGGGGGGGCTATCCAGGGGGAGGGAGGGGACGGTGGGGCAAGGGAGGGGGTTGTACAGGGGGAGGGAAGGGGTCTGCAGGTGGGGGTGTCCTGGAGGGGGGCTGTAGGTGGGGGTGGGGGTGTACTCTAGGGGGAGGGAGGGGGATTCAGGGGGAGGGAGTGGTTGTTCAGGGAAATGGAGGGGGGCTTCTAGGGTAGTGGTGGTGGGGAAGGGGGGAGTCCAGGGAAAGGGAGGGGGATGCAGGGAAAAGGAGGGGGTTTGTCTAGGGGGGCTGCAGGTGGAGTGGGTGGGTGTCCAGGGGGATGGAAGGGGATACATGGAAAGAGGGGGAGGGTTGTCTAGGGGAGGGGGCCCTAGGTGGAGTAGTGGGGGGGGGGTGTCCAGGGGGAGGGAGGGGGTTTTAGGGGAAAGGGAGGGGGCTGTAGGTGGAGTGGTGGGGGTGTCCAGGGAAAGGGATGGGGATGCATGGGGAGGGAGGGGGTTTTGTAGGGGAGGTAGGGGATGTAGGTGGAGTGGGGGGGAGGGGTTTCCAGGAGAAGGTAGGGGGGTTCCTAGGGGGAGGGAGGGGGATGCAAAATGAGTGGTGGTGGTGGTGTGGGGGGTGTACAGGGGGGAGGGAGGGGGCTTCAGGTGGGTGGGGGGGGGGGCGTATAGGGGTTGGGAGGGGGCCTACAAGTGGAGTGTGTGTGTGTGTGGGGGGGGGGGGGGGTTGTCCCAGGGGTGGGAGGGGGGTTGCATGGAGAGTGGTGAAGGCTATCTAGAGAAAGGGAGGAGGGTTTAATGTGTAGTGGGGGGGGGGGGGGGTCTAGGGGTTGGGAGGGGGATGTCCAATGGGGGGTGGGGGTACTGCATGGGGAGTGGGGGGGGGGGGCAGTGGAGAGGGCGTGGGGTAATTGTTTTTGAATTTTCAGACCCTATAGCCACAGTTTTTAACCGCGGTAATTGGGATATTTCCATGGTTTGTAACCATGGATATAAGTCTACTACCATAGTTAGAAAACCATGGAAATAGAGTCTGTCTATCCTAAGGTATATCCAAGGTTCCAAACTGTGGCTTTAGTAATATTACCACGATTCTAAACCGTGGTTGTATACCTTTTTCCACTGTTCCAAACTGTGGCTATAGTTCAAGACCTATAGCCATGCCAAACATAGACATGGTTCCTCAATCTGTGGCTATTACCTATAGCCATAGTTTGAGGACCTATAACCATATTTTTAAACCATCGCTATAGACAAAATTTCCATTAGGGAACACCTCTAGATTTTCCATCAACAAAAAAAGTTAGGGTCACTGCTTATTTTTTAGGTTAATTTTGGTTTTATTAGAATCATTTATGATTAAATAATTTGATAGCTAGGAATAGATCATTTGTTGAGCACTGAATTTTGATGATAAATACTGGTTACTCTAATTGGTATTATGGGCTAGGAGACAAAAAGTTTAAAATTGTGTTTTATTTTGGAGGATAAATAGATGAATCTAGTGGAGGAATGAAAACACAATTTCCCACATGTCAAAAGTGTGGGAAGAAGTATCCCAGTAACTATATAACTAGAACCAGGATATAGTTCAGGTCTGAAAGATAGTGGAATTAGGCTAATCAATGCTGATAAGAGACGAAGAATGTAAGAACCCAATGTTTTGACAATGTAAATTCATTCTTATAATTATTCTTTATAGTATAATCAAATCAGAAAAAACATTGAAATATCATGATACAAAATACTATGTGACCACTAAATATAATTTTTCCACTTCAATGTTTTGAATTTCAAAAATCTGAAATACACGGTTGCGATAAGTAAGATGTTTGGATTCGAATAGAACAAACTTAATTTTTGTTGAATTGTAACGCACCATTATGAATAGTAATATTACCCTTATAAAAGTAATATGCCCTTATGAATAGTAACCTCACATATGATAGTTTATATGTTGGATTTAAGTGAAATCATGATGTACCCATGTTTTGATATAAGTAAACAAATGTTTTAAAAACTGTATTTTTCAAGTAATTTATGATTTTATTTAAAAATTAAATTAATCGTATTTAGAAAATTATTTTTGAAAAATAGAATTCATTTTTGGATTCTACACATCTAAAAACCATTAGGGTGAATTTTTGGAATTTTTCAAAAATACTTCAATTTTTTGTGAATTGGTATATACATTAATTTACCGTATAAATACATTATAATTTAAACCCACTATTCGTGACATAAAAAGTGATGTAAGCACTCAAATTTCAAACTCACATGAGATATTTACTATTCTTTTTCATGGAAGACTCTCAATTCCATGACTTGTGGAGAAATAAAAAATTAATGAATATAATATTGAGAAATCCTCTATCCCCACCACTATAAATACCACCATTCACACCCTCATTTCCTCAGACCTCTTAGGCTTGAAGCCTTGTATAAAATCTACCCAAAAATATTCCCTACACCCTCCCCCATGTCTAAGATCTTCTGGTCTCATCAAAAGACCATTCCTAGCTTCTTTAAGGAGGATCTCAAGAGGATGATTCAAGATGCAATTCCTCTCTCCCTCTCTCTCTTTCCTTTAAATTCATTTCGATTTCTTTTTCATTTCATAATCTCTCCCCACCCATCCCCATACACATGATATGGTAACTCAATTATCTCAAATATACAAGAATTTTATGTTACTAATAGGATAATATATCATCCAAACCTCTTCTCCTCTTCTTTCATATTTAAAAAATGAAAATGATGTTTGTGAGGTGTTAATTTATCACCTTCAAGAATGACATGTTTTATTTTTTCAATTTCTACTTTTAGATCTAGTCATGAAACCATATTTATGGTTGGAACAAAATATTTTATATGTATTATATCAAATTTAATGTTCTGAATCTTACTTATGTACATATTAATAAATGATTAAACAAAACAAGTTTATTATGATTGATAAACCGCCCAAATTAACCCACACAATCATCATTTAATTCTTATCTAATGATTAATCCACATGAAATATAATATAATTAATTATAATATAATTTAAACTTATATAATATCATTAATAACACTAATGATCAATTCTAGATTTTTATCCATGTTCTACATGAACATCCATTTATGAATACAAGTGAACCGCTCAAGAAACCCATATGAATGAACATTCCTGAAGAGTGTTTTTAAAATCAATAACTCATCCAAAGGAACATAAAATAAATTAATTAAACCATAATGAATCCTATTCATGTAAAAAAGGTTCTGTAATTTTTAATTAATGAATAAAATGTGGTTATATAGTACATTAAAGCGAAGAAAGTGTTCAGATACAAGGTAAGGGGAAATCCTCAAACCCAACATTATTTATTCAGTTTCTCCCTCTCTCACTACATTTGTGGTATGGTTACACTGTAAACATAATTTTTTAATCATTATATTTCCTATTATGGGATATTCATCTTAACCACTATATTTTATGTCAAACACAATGTTTTCCAAAATAACCCTTCTTTCAAAAACATAGTTTTTATTTCTCAATCAAGGTCGATGGTTATTGTATCAAGCACATTATACCCCAATTTCTTTTGGGAACCCAATGTTTATGAATGTTTTCTTTTGTTATGAGACCCATTACTTTCCATGGTTTAGTTTTTTTCATTTTTGATATAGATTCTATGTGGAATTCATGATAATGATAATGTTATGATGTGACAGGTACACCTAGAAATATATAGCGCAATATGAATGGTTGAATGTGACGGGTGTACCTGAAATTATACACCGCTCTAATGAATTTTTTAAAGCCAAAAATCTCTTGAGTTAAAGTGAAATGATGTGTAAAAAATATGCTATATTTTTTCACAACTGTTTGTGGTAGTTAACCACTAAGAAATGATGTTTCATTTTCATGCATTGCCACATTTCATGTATTTTATTGAAGTTTCCTCTCATGATTTTGATGATGATGTTATGATTATTCTCACCCCATGGTATATTGTTTTTTATCTACCCTCTTACTAGGATTTTGGCTCATCCCTTTTGATTTATATCCTTAGGTGACTACATGTACTACAGAGTGGTCAAGTTCCAATAAGAAGCTAGAGAAGAAATAATTAAATAAATTTTTATGTTTGATGTTGTAATTGTTATGTATGGTTATAGTTTCCCCAATACACTAAACCTATATACCCTAATGGTGTAATAATATTATGATATCTATCATTATAATGAAGTTATAGTAATTTAAGAAAATGCAGGGTCACTATTGTTGGTATCATAGGTAAGGTTTAGTAAATTTGGGAATTAGGATTAGTAAATTGTAGAGAAAACTTCTAACGTGAGACTAAGTACAAATTTTCATAGAAGAATATTTACATAGGGATCCCATAATTTATTCTTTTAGTATAAACCATACAAATGAATAATTTATTAAATCATGATTTGTTGACTTATGTTTCGTTTTAACCTATTTTTTTAGAAAATGGTGGGAACTAGGAGAAACCAGAACAACAACTCGTGCGAGGGCTAATGCAATGATTGCCTGAATAACATCTCTTGTGATTTGGGAGGTGGATTTCAAAACATCATGGACACATATACCCAAAAATCTCAGGTTATGAACAATAACCAGAATAATAGGGAATGCCCTCCTTTACCAAAGAGGGAGCAGTTGGATATTGGGTATTTTAGGCAGTAACGAACACCAACATTTAGTAGATATTTCAATCCACTAGTTATGGAACAGTTGGCCAACTCCCTCGAGAAGATATTTTTTATACTCCACTGTTCTAAGATAGACAAGGTGACTCTATCCGTTTATCAACTAGATGAATAGGTTGATCAATGGTGGGATTTGATTAAGAACACCACGCCAAGGGAGGAAATTTATGATATGGAATGGGAAGACATTAAGATCACATTTCTTAATAAGTATTTCCCACAAAATCTTCGTACGAAGATGGAGAGAGAATTCATAGAGATAAATCCAAAATAAAAAGAATCTTTCACAACCTATGAATAGAATTTTACAAGGATTGAAAGGTACACTTCTGGTATTATTATCAACAATGATAGTAAAATCAATTGATTCTTTAGTGGATCAAAACCACACCTTCTAAAGGCTCTTTCAATTTGAGACTTTGGGAGTTATGAAGTAATTTTTCATTGTTCTTTAATGTTGAGATGTATTTTGGATAATGTTATCATGGATATTATGATAAGAAAAAAAAGATGGAGTTTCATGTTTGGGGATCTAATGATAAAGGTGGAGAGAAAACTCAACAACCCACATGCAAAAAATTTGGGAAGTTGCATCATGGGAACTACCTCAAAGGAATGGGGAAGTGCTTTAAGTGTGGGAAAGAAGGAAACCATGATCAGGAGTGTAGAAATTACATGAGAAGGAAGAAGATTGTAGTGGAATAAAATATATAACCTCTCATGGTTCAATGCTATAACTGTATGGAGCAAGGGCACTATGCAAGCTAGTGCACTAAAATTTGAGTCATCGAGGGTAATCAGAGTAAACAGCCAGCAAAGCCAAAGGAACAAGGGAAGGATTATGCCATCACTACTGCAGAAGTTGAGAAAGATAATGAAGTTGTACAAGTTAAACTTCCTATTTAATCAAGAATAGAAAAACTCTCAATTGATTCTGGTTCTATACATTCCTTTATATCTTGTATGTTTTCTATAACTATATAATCGAATCCCCTAAACCTTGAAGTAAAGATATCTATAAAAATTCCAAGTGGTGTAATCATTGCAACCTTAGTGTTTGAATATTATCCTATTAGAGTATGTGGGAAGAATCTTCTAGAAAAAACCATAATACTTTCCTTTGTGTAATTCAATGCTATAATGGGAATGGATTGGCTCTCATTATATAGAGCACGTATCAACTATTGGAAAAAGAAATTATATTTCCATATTCCAAACCACCCCATGCTTCTCTACAAATTAATGTAAGATAATGAATATCCTTGGAAAAATCCTTCAATAGTGTGGGTGTTGATACCCTATGAAGTAGCATACCTCTCCCAAATGGTTGGGTCAAAGGAAATTTCCAACATCACATAAATGTCCATCGTGAGGGAATACAATGATGTATTTACCGAAGAGTTACCTTAACTTCCCCCAGATCACGAGGTATAGTTCTTAATAAAACTCATACCTAGAGATACTCCCATCTCAAAGTGTCCCTATAGGATGGCTCCTATCGAACTGGAGGAGTTAAAGAAGTAGCTTCAAGATCATTTGAAAAAAGGGTTCATATAGTGCATCACTTGGGGGTGCCCCAATTCTTTTTGTGAAGAAGAAGGATGGAACAACACATTTGAGTATTGATTATCAGGAACTCAACAAGATCACCATAAAGAACAAGTATCGTCTTCAAATGATTGATGACTTGTTTGATCAATTAAGAGGAGCTCAATAATTCTCAAAGGAGGATCTTCGTTCTAGATAGCACGTGTTAAGGGTGAAGAGGGAAGATATTCAAAAGGCTACCATCCATACAAGGTATGGGAACTATGTGTTTTTAGTAATTCCCTTAGGACTTAAAAATTACATTATAATCATCATGGAATTGATGAATAGATTATTTAGACATTATGTCAATACATTTGTGGTGGTGTTTATCGATGATATTCTCATTTACACCATGAGCTAGGAGGGACATGAATGACAATTAGGACTTGTGTTTTAGACCTTGAGAAAGGATAATTTAAATTCCAATTTCAGAAATTGTGACTTTTGGATGAAGCAATTCACGATCTTGGGACCTGTGATCACAATTGTGTGAATTTATATAGACCCATAAAAAACAAAGATGATTGAGGAATGGACCAATCCCTCTTGTGTCACAGATATCTGTAGTTTTCTTGTATTAGTTGGGTACTACCGACGTTTTGTGAGAAATTTCTCATTATTTTCAAGCCCAATAACTAAATTAGCAAGAAAAGGGGTAAAGCATGTCTAGATGGCAGAATGTAAAGTAAGCTTCAGGGTGCTAAAAAGAAGGCTGATCACTTCACCTATACTCACATTACCAAAGAGTGGAGATTGTTTTGTGATATACAGTAATGCATCAAGGAAAATATTGAGTTGTGTACTCATGAAAAATGATAATGTGATAGTCGACACCTCATGACAGTTGAAGATCCCTAAGAAAAAATACCCGACGCATGATCTGGAGCAGGTATCCCTGATTTTTGACTTGAAAATCTCGAGGCACTACCTTTATAGTGAGAATTTTGATATATACACTGACCAAAAGAGATTAAATTATATATTCACACAAAATCATGTCAATATAAGTCAAAGTATATGGTCAGATATAATCAAGGATAACAATTTATCTATTCACTATCATCCAAGAAAGGAAAACAAGGTAGCTGATGCTCTATGTAGAAAAGAACTTGATACTCTATCCATGATACGGATTGAGAAAGACCCTTTCTTATTGGATATGAAAATGATGGATTTGGAAATCATAAGGGTAGGGAATACATACTAACTTTTCCAAATGATTGAGAAACCATCTATCCAAGATAATATTAATGAGGCACAATGGGATGATAAGGAGTTACAAAAGAGGGTGAATTCAGTAAAGGAAGGGATGTTGTACGAGTTTCATATCGACGATGAAGGTGTGATTCAGTTTGGAAAGTAGATTTGTGTGCCTTCATCACCCTGGATAATGTAGGAGATATTGGACAATCCACGCAGCTCAACTTTATCTATCCATCTTGGTGGCACCAAGATGTATCGTGATCTATGAGAACACTTCTGGGGGAATAACATGATGAAGGAGATTACATAATATATATCAATGTTCTTTCTATGTCAGCAAGTTAAATCAGAGTGAAAAATTCCAAAGGGATGATGAAACCATTTCCTATACCCATGTTTAAATGGTAGAATGTCACTATGGACTTTGTAATGGGTCTCTTGAAGATTTCAAAGGGAAATAATGTGATATGGGTTGTGGTCAACTGACACACCAAGAGTGCGCATTTTATCACTATTAGGAAATACATCTCACTTGAAAAAATTGCAAAGATATATGTGAAGGAAGTGGTGAGACTGCATGGCATTTCACTCTCGATTGTCTCTGATCATGATCCAAGGTTCAAATCTAGATTCTGGATAGGTCTTCAACATGCTTTGAGTACTGAATTAATTTTTATCATGGCCTATCACCCCCAAACTAATTTTCAACCTGAGTGTACTATTCAGGCACTTGAAGATATGACAAGATCCTTCTCTCTAGAATTAAAAGGTGGATGGGATCAACATATCCCATTGATTGAGTTCTCATTCAACAATAGCATCCACTTGAGTATTCAGATAGCTCCATATGAAGATCAGTATGAAAAGCGATGTATAACTTCAACATGTTGGGATGAAGTTGGAGAAAGAAAACTACTTGGACGTTACCTTGTTCAAGAAATGATAGAGAAGTTTAAATTCATCCAAAAACACACCAAAGCTTCTCAGATTTGGAAAAAAAGTTATGCAGACAACCGTCAAAGGGACTTGGAGCTTGATGTTGGGGATAATGTCTTCCTTTGAATATCACCATGGAAGAGCGTCATGAGATTTGGAATGAAAGGGAAGCTAAGCCGATGGTACATTGGCCCCTTTGAGGTACTTGAGCGAATTGGAGATGTGGCCTATCAGCTTGCACTTCCACCGAATATGGCTCAATTTCATGATGTGTTTCACATATAACTCTTGAAGAAGTACATTCCATACCCCTCACATGTACTGAACTCAAAGGTGGTATAGTTGGAAGATGATCTCTCTTTTAAGAACCAACTGGTAAAGATTCTGGACTAGAGAGATAAGGTTCTACCCAAAAATACAACCCATCTTGTCAAAGTGTTGTGGAGGAACCATATGTTTGAGGAAGAAACATGGGAACCAGAGGAGGTAATCAATGAGAAGTACCCTCACCTGTTTATGTAAAACAAAATTTCAAGGGAAAAATTTCATAAGGGGGGAATAATGTAATGACTTGATTTTTTGTTAATGAAAATACCATCTTATAATTATTCCTTATAATATAATCACATTAGAATTAAAAATGAAATATTATGATACTAAATACTATGTAATCAATAAACATAACTTTTCCTCTTATATGTTTTGAATTTCAAAAATCTGACATACATGGTTGCGATCAGTAAGATGTTTGGAGTCTAATAGAACACACTTAATATTTGGTGAATATTAACCTACCCTTATGAATAATAATTTTACCCTTATGGATATTAATATACCCTAATTAATAGAAACCTCACCTATGATAGTATATATATTGGATTTAAGTGAAATCATGATTTACCTAAGTTTTTTGAAGAAGTAAACAAATGTTTTAAAAATTGTATATTTCAAGTAAATTGTGATTTTAATTAAAAATTAAGTAAATCATATTTATATTTTTTTTTGAAAAATGGGCTTTATTTTTGGATTTTACACATCATAAAATTGTCAGGGTGAGTTTTTATATTTTTCTGAAATACCTGATTTTTTTGTGAATTGTAAAATACATTAATTTACTGTATAAATACATTATAAATTAAAACCACTATTCCTGACATCGAAAGTGATGTAAGAACCCAAATCTTGAACACACATGACCACTGTAAAATTATTGTTCATGGAATACTCACTATTAATTTTATCGTGAAGAAATATTAAATTAATGAGTATAATATTGAGAAATCCACTCTCCCCTCCAGTATAAATACCACCCTTCAAACCCTCTTTTCTTCAAACCTCTAAAGCTTCAATCCTTTTCTAAACTCTACCCAAAAATCTCCCCTAGACCCTTTCCCATTTCTAAGTGCTTCTGGTCTCATCAAAAGACCCTTACAAGCTTCTTTAATGGGGATCTCAAGAGGATGATTCAAGAGGTAAATCCTCTCTCTCTCTTTTTCCTTTAAATTCCTTTCAATTTCAAGTTCATTTGTTAATATCTCTCCACCTATCCCCATACACATGGTATGGTAACTCCATTATTTCACATATATTGGAATTATATGATACTAATGGGATAATATATCATCCAACCCCTTCTTCCCTTCTTTTTAATTTATAAAAAAATGTTGTTCGCGTGGTGTTAATTTATCACCTTCAATAACGACATATTTTCATTTTTCCATTTCTACTTTCATATCTTGTCATGAAACCATTTTTATAGTTGAAACATAATATTTTATATTTATTATATCATATTTAATGTCCTGGATCAATCTTATGTATATATTACTAAATTATTAAACAAAACAAGTTCGTTGTGGTCGAAAAACCACCCAAATTAACCCAATCATTCGTCATTTAATTATTATATAATGATTAATCCACATGATATATAATATAACTAATTATAAGATCATTTAAACTTATGTAATATCATGAATAACATGAAATATCAGTTCTTGATGTTTATCCATGTTCTACATGAACATCCATTTATGATTACAAGTGAATCGCTCAAGAAAACAATAAAAACGAACATTTCTGAGCAATGTTTTTAAACTATAGAACTCATGAAAAGGAACATAAAATAACTTAATTTAAACATAATGAACCATATTCATGTATATATGGTTTTTTAATTATTAATTAATGAATCTAATGTGGTTACATAGGACATTAAAGAAAATAAAGTTTTTGGATACAAGGTAAGGGAAAATTCTCGAATCCAACATTCTTTCTTCGGGTTCCCCCTCTTTCACTACATTTGGGGTAAGGTTACTCCATAAAAATCATGTGTTCGTAATTATATTTCCAATTCTCAGATATAAACGTTATCCCTAAGATTTTATGTTAAACACAATGTTTTCCAATATTACTCTTCTTTCAAAAACACACCTTTTATTTCTCATTCATGGTTGATGATTATTATATCAAGTATGTTATTCCCAATTTTATTTGGGAACCCAAAGTTTATGAATGTGTTATTATGAGATTTAAAACATTCCTCTACATGGGTTAGTTATATTCATTTTTGTTATATTTTCTATGTGGGATGCATGATAATGAAAAGGTTTTTCTGTGACGGGTGCACCCAGAAATATATAGTACAATATAAATGTTTGAATGTGGCAGGTGTGCCCAGAATTATACGGTGCTCCATTGCATTGTGTAAAGTGATGAATATCATGATTTAAAGTGAAATGATGTGTGATAAATATTCTATCTTTGTTAATAACTATGTGTGGTAATTAGCCACTAAGACATGATGTTTCATTTTTTATGCATTGCCACATTTCAAGTCCTTTATTAATGTTTCCTCTCATGATTTTGATGATGATGTTATGATTATTCTCACCTAATTCTATATTTTTTTTATCTACCCTCTTACTTGGCTTTTAGGTCAACCCTATTTGAGGTATATCCTCAGGTGACTATATGTACTAAGGAGAGGTAAAGTGCCAATATGATGTTAGGGAAGAAGGAATTAAATAAATGATTATGTTTGATGTTGTAAATGTTTTGTATGGTCCTACTTTTCCCATGACACTAAACCTCTGTATCAACATGGTGTAATACAATTTTGTTGTTTATCTTTATAATGACATGATAATAATTTAAGAAAAGGCAGGGTCACTGTAGTTTTATCAGAGGTAAAGTTATGCTAATTTTGGAATTTGGATTAGTTAACCATAGAGAAAAACTATAGCATGAGACTAAGTATAAATATGCACATAATAATCTTTAGATAGGGATCCCATAATTCAATGTAACGATTTCCCAAATGACATCCCTAGTTATTTGGGAGGTGGAGTTCAAAACATCATGGAGATACTTACCCAACTGTCTTAGGTTATGAACAATAACCTGAATAATGGGGAAAGTCCTCCTTCACCAAAGAGTGAGCAGCTGACTATTGAGTGTTTTATAAGGAAACGACCACAGACATTTAGTGGATCTTCTGATCCACTAGTTTCAGAATAGTGGGTTAACTCCATAGAGAATATCTTTTTTGTGCTCCACTATTCTGAGTCAAAGAAGGTGAATATATCCCTTTATCGACTAGATGGAGAGGACGATCAATGGTGGGATTTGATTAATAACACCAAGACAAGGGATGAAATTGAAGAGATGGAATGGGGAGACTTTAAGATAATGTTTCTTAATAATTATTTCCCACGAAATCTTTATACGAATATGGAGAGATGATTCATTGAGCTCAAGCAAAAACAAGGAGAATCTGGAACGACCTAAGAAAGGAATTTTACAAGGATTGCAAGGTACTCTTTGGTTTTTTTATCATTAATCATAGAAAAATTGATTGATTACTTAGTGAAATAAAACCACACCTTAGAAAGGATATTGAAATTTGAGACTTTGAGAGTTATGAATATGTTTTTCGGTGTGCTCTTAAAGTGGAGATGGAGTTTGGAGAAGAGTCCCATGTCTATGTTGATAAGAAACTAAAGATGGATTTTCAAGCTAGGGGATCTAATGGTAAACGTGGGAAGAAAACTAAATGAACCACTTGCAAAAAATTTGGGAAGTTTTATCAGGGGAACTACCTCAATCGGTAGGTGAAGTGATTGAAGTGTGGAAACGAAGGACACCATACTGAAGAGTGTCAAAAATACATAAAAAGGAAGAAGATTGTTGTGGATAAAAAAAGAACCAACCATGGTTCAATGCTATCACTATAGGGAGAAAGGGAACTATGCAATCTAGTGCACTAAAACTCGAGTCCTCAAGGGTAATTAGTATCAATAGCCACCAAAGCCAAAGGAACAATGGAAGGATTATTCCATCACTAGTGAAGAATTTGTGAAAGATAATGAAGTCATACAAGGTACACTTTATATTCACTCAGGAATGAACAATGTCTTATTTGATTCTGGTTCTACACATTCCATTATATATTACATGTTTTCTAGAACTATATAATCAAATCCCTAAAACATTGAAGTAGATATATCTATAAAAACATCAAGTGGTGAAATTATTGTAACCCAAGTGTTTGAATCTTCTCGTATTTGTGTATGTAGGAAGATTCTTCCAGCGAATCTCATAATAATTCCCTTGGTGGAATTTGATGGTATAATGGGAATGGATTGGATCTCATTATATAGATCACATATCAAATTTCGGGAAAAGGAAATATCATTCCAAATTCTAAACCATCCCACGATCCTTTACAAATGCAAGGAAGATAATGAATCTCCTTTGAAAAATACTTCAACGATGTTGGTGTTGATACCCTATAAAGAAGAAAACCTCACCCAAATGGTTGAGTAAAAGGAAAATTTTAACCTTGCAGAAATGCCCATCGTGAGGGAATACAGTGATGTATTTCTCGGAGAGTTACCCGTACTTCAACTAGATCATGAGGTAGAGTTCTCAATAGAACTCATAACTGGAGTTACTCCTATCTCAAAGTGTCTCTGTAGGATAGCTCATATAGAACTGTAATATTTAAATAAGAAGGTGCAAGATCATTTGGAAAAAGGGTTCATACACTCCAGTGAATCACCTTGGGGTGCACCAGATCTCTTTGTGAAGAAGAAAGATAGAACAATGCAGCTGTATATTGATTATTGGGAACTCAACAAGATCTCAATAATGAACATGTATCCTCTTCCAAGGATTGAAGACTTGTTCGATCAGTTAAGAGGAACTCTATAATTATCAATGGTGGATCTTTGTTTTGGATATCATCAGTTAAAGGTGATGAAGAAAGATATTTAGAAGGCTACATTTAGTACAAGGTATGGGTACTATGAGTTTCTGGTTATGGACATCGGGCTTATAGATGCCCTTGCAATCTTCATGGAATTGATGAATAGGGTCTTTAGACATTACCTCGACAAATTTGTGGTGGTGTTTATCGATTATATTCTCATATACTCAAAGAGAAAATAGGAACATGAAGACCATCTAGGACTTGTGTTGGAAACATTGAGAAAGGATAAGTTGTACGCCATGTTCCGAAAGTGTGACTTTTGGATGAAGCAAGTTAGGTTCTTGCGATGTGTGATCACAAGTGAGGGAATTTCTGTGGACCCATAAAAAAAGGTGATTAAGGAATTACCCATTCCCTCTAGTGTCACATTAATCTGTAGTTTTCTTGGATTAGTAGGGTAATACAGACATTTTTTGAAAAATTTCTCAATATTGTCAAGCCCGATAACAAATTTAATAAGGAAATGGGTAAAGTATGTCTGGACGGAAGAATGTGAGGTAAGCTTCAAGGAGCTAAAAATAAGGCTGATCAAAAAACTTGTACTCACATTACCAAATAGTGGTTAATGTTTTGTGATATATAGTGATGCTTTAATGAAAGTATTTGGTATTGTACTCATGAAAAATAAAAATGTGATAGCCTATGCCCCATGGAAGTTGAAGTTCCATGAGAAAAACTACCTGACACATGATGTAGAGCTGCATGCCTTTATTTTTTCCTTGAAAATCTGGTGGCACTACCTTTATGGTGAGATTTTTGACATATAAACCAACCACAAGAGAATAAAGTATATATTCACACAAAATAATCTCAATATGCATCAAAGGATATGGTTAGAGCTAATCAACAATTATGATTTCTGTATTCCCTATCATCCAAGAAAGTCCAACAGGGTAGCTGATGCTCAAATAAGAAAAGAACCTACCACACTATAAATGTTATGGATTGAGAAAGACCCTATCTAAATGGATATGAAAAGGATGGATTTGGAAATCCTAAGGATAGGGGATACATCCTACCTTTCCTAAATGATTGCATAATCAGCTATCTAAGAGAAGATTAAGGTTGCACAAAGGGATGATCTGGAGTTACAGAAGAGGGTGAATGCAGTAAAGGAAGGGACGTTTCATGAGTTCCATATCAATGATGAAGGTTTGATTTGGTTCGGAATGAGACTTTGTGTGCCTTATTCATCCAAGATAAAGAAGGAGTTATTGGAAAATGAACATATCTAAACTTTCTCTATAAATCTTTGTGGCACCAAGATGTACCATGATCTCCGAGAAAACTTCTGGTGGGATAATATGGAGAAGGAGATTTCAAAATATATATCAATGTGCTTGGTATGTCAAAAAGCTAAATAAGAGAAAAAATGTCCAAATGGATGATGAAACCATTGCCGATACCCATGTGGAAATGGGAGAATGTCACAATGGACATTGTAATGGGTCTCCTGAAGATGTCAAAGGGAAATAATGTGATATGGGTTGTAGTTGACCGAATCACCAAGACTGTTGATGTTATCACTATTCATGAAGAACCTTCTCTTGAACAACATGCAATGATATATGTAAAGGAAGTGGTGAGACTGCATGGCGTTCCACTATTGATTGTCTCTGATCATTATCCAAGGTTCACATATAAATTCTAGGGAAGTCTTCAACATGAATGGAGTAATGAATTAAATTTTAGCATTGCCTTTCACCCCCAAACTGATGGCCACTCTGAGAAGACTATTCTAATGCTTGAAGATATTATAAGATCCTACTCTATAGAATTCAAAGTTCGATGGGATCAACATCTCCCATTAGTTGATTTTTTATACAAAAATAGATTCCACTCGAGTATTCAGATGGATATATATTAAGCTATGTATGGAAATTGATGTAGAACTCCAACCTATTGGGATAAATTTGGAGAAAGAAAGCTACATGGACCTAACCTTTTGTAAGAGATGATAGAGAAGGTTACAGTCATCCAGAAACACATCAAAGCTTCTCAGAGTTGGCAAAAGACCTATGCTGACAACCGTAGAAGGACCTTGGAGTTCAACGTTGGGGATAAAGTCTTCATTTGAATATCATTATGGAAGAGACTCATGTGATTTGGAAAGAAGGAAAAGCTAATCCCATGGTACATTGGCCCCTTTGAGATACTTGATCGCATAGGAGCTGTGGCCTATCAGATTTCACTTCCAACGAACATGGATCAAGTTCATGATGTGTTTCACGTATCACTCCTGAAGAAGTGCATACCATACCCCTCACATGTACTAAACTCAATGGTGGTATAGTTTGAAGATGATCTCTCTTATGAGGAGCTACCTGTAAAGATTATAGACCAGAGAGATAAGATTCTAAGCTACAAGACAACCCATCTAGTCAAAGTGTTATGGATGAACCATAAGTTAGAAGAAAAAACTTTAGAATTAGAGGAGGTAATGAAGGAGAAGTACCCTCACCTATTAATTAAAAACGAAATTTTGAGGGTAAAATTTCATAAGTGGTGAAGAATGTAACGACACAATGTTTTTTCAATGGAAATTCCTTCTTATAATTATGAATTATTGTGTAATCACATTATAAAGCGTAATAAAATATCATGATTCTAAATAATATGTGATCAATAAACATAACTTTTCTATTTCTATGTTTTGAATTTCCAAAATCTAACATACGCGTTTGCGATCATTAGGATGTTTGGAGTCTAATAGAACAAACTTAATTTTTGGTTAACAGTATTATAACCTGATTAATAGTAATGTCACCCTTATGAATATTTATATACACTTATGAATAGAAACCTCACATATGATAGTATATATGTTGGATTTAAGTGAAATCATGATGAACCCATGTTTTGGAATAAGCAAACAAAGGTTTTAAAAACTATATTTTTCATGTAAATTATGAATTTAATTAAAAATTAAATTAACAATTTTTATAAATTTATTTTTTAAAAATGGAATTCATTTTTATATTCTAAATTTTGAAAAATGGTCAGGGTGAATTTTTGGGATTTTTCTGAAATACTTGAATTTCTTATGAATAGTAAAATACATTAATTCATCGTATAAATACATTATAATTTAAAACCACTATTCCTGACATCACAAGGGATTTAAGAACCCAAATCTCAAACTCACATTCCTTATTTTCTATTATTGGTCATGAAAGACTCACTATTACTTTTCTTGTGGAGAAATAATAAATTAATGAATATAATATTGAGAAATCCCCTCTCCCCTCCACTATAACTATCACCCTTCACACCCTCATTTCCTCACACCTCTCAAGCATTAATCCTTTTTTAAAATCGCCCCAAACATATTCCATAGAACCTCCCTCACTTCTTAGAGCTTATGGTCACATCAAAATACCAACCTATATTTTTTAAGGACGGTCTCAAGAGAATGATTCAAGAGGTAATTCCTCTCTCTCTCTTTCTCCTTTAAATTCCTTTCAATTTCAAGTTTATTTCTTAATCTCTCCCCACATATCCCAATCCAAATGGTTTGGTAAATCCAATATCTCTGATATAATTTAATTTTATGGTACTAATGGGAGAATATATCATCCAACCACCTTATTCTCTTCTTTTTATTTTATAAAAGAAAACGTTGTTCGTGAGGTGTTAATTTATCTCCTTCAAGAACGACAAGTTTTCTTTTTTCCATTTCAACTTTAAGATCTGGTCATGAAAAAAATTTTATGGTTGAAACAGAATATGTTATATGTATTATATAATATTTAATGTTATGGATCTAACTTGTGTACATATTACTAAATTATTAGCCAAAACAAGTTGGTTGTGGTCGAAAAACCGCCCAAATTAACCCAAACAATCATCATTTAATTATTATATAATGATTCGAAGACATGGAATACAATATAACTCATTATAAGATCATTTAAACTTCTGTAATACCATTAATAAAATTAAATATTAGTTTTGTATGTTTATCCATGTTCTACACGAACGTCCATTTAGGAATAAAAGTGAACGTCTCAAGAAAACCATAAAAATGAATATTCCAGAACAATTTTTTTTAAACTGTATAACTTAATAAAAGGCATATAAAATAACATAATGAAACCATAATTAACCATATTAATGTAAAAATAGGTTATTTAATTGTTAATTAATGAGTCTAATGTGGTTATACATGACATTAATGTGAATAAAGCGTTCAGATATAAGGTAAAGGGAAATTCTTGAACCCAACTATCTTTCTTTGGGTTCTCCCTCTTTCACTCATTTTTTGGTATGGTTACTCCATAAAAATAATTTTTTTAACATTATCTTTCCTATTCTAGGATATACATGTTCTCCCATGTATTTTATGTCAAACATAATGTTTTCCAAAATAACACTTCTTTCAAAAATAGACCTTTTATTTCTCATTCAAGGTTGATGATTATTGTATCAAGTATGTTATTCCCACTTTTTTTGGGAACCCAAAGTTTATGAATGAGTTCTTCGAAGATGAAACCCATTCCTTTACATGGTTTATTTATTTCAATTTTTTTATATGTTCAATTTGGAATTCATGATAATGATAATGTTATGATGTGACAGGTGCACCCAAAATTATATAGCACAACATGAGTGTTTGAATGTGAAGGGTGCACCCAAAATTATACAGTGCACCAATTCATTGGGTAAAGTTATGAATATCATGATTTAAAGTGAAATTATTTGTGAAAAATATTCTATATTGTTTCACAACTATGTGTGGTAGTTAAGCACTAAGACATGATGTTTTATTTTTTATGCATTTCCACATTTCGAGTCTATTATTAAAGTTTCCTATCAGGATTTTGTTGATGATGTTATGATTATTCTCACCCATTGATATTTTTTTATCTACCATCTTTCTTGGATTTTATTTCACCCATTTTTGAAATATATCCTCAGGTGTCTACATATACTAATGAGAGGTCAAGTGCCAATAAGAAGCTATAGAATAAGTAATTAAATAAATGTTTCTATTTTATGTTGTAAATGTTATGTATGGTCCTAGTTTTTCAAAGATACTAAACATATGGATCCCTGTGGTGTAATACTATTATGTTATCTATATATATAATGATGTAATATTAATTTATAAAAAGGCATGGTCACTATAAAGAATCCCAATAATATTATGAATGAAAACCAAAGGATTAAGTTAACACTCAACATGTGGTAGAGTGTTTGAATAACAACGAACATGGGAATTATTTGAATTAATTCCCTAATAGAAAGGATTTTATAGATAATAAATGAAAAAACCTCCATGTTATAGACATCAAGGAATGATATATTATACCACTTCTTCTGAGGTGGATATAGATAATGATGTGGTGATTTGTTTATTGGTTATTTATTCACAAATGGTGATCATACTTTTTGATTTTAGTTATTCACATTCTTTTATATCTTGAAAGCTTAGTAGAACTATTCAAACATTACATCTATGTATGGGGGATGAGCTATTTTTTTGAATATAAAATAGGGAAATTATTTCATCCCAATTATATAAATCCTCCCCAATCAATGATTATGGAATAAACCTCAAAAAATATCTTTTTCCTACATACTTTATTATAGTTTTATGATATATTGGGAATTTATTGGTTGTCATTATAAAAATACATTACCAAATGTTATAATAGGGATATCACTCTTCACACACTGATCTATCATCTTATTTTTTTAATGTGCATGGAGGAGGGGGAATCTACTTTGGAATATTCATCTCAACTGTGGATATTATTGTGTTATAAGAAGGAATGTCTATCCCAAATGATTGAGAAAAATGAGAGGATCATTATTAAAGGAATTCCCATTGAGAGGGATTATACTAGTGTATTACCTGATGATTTGTCTAGTCTTCTTATTGGATGAGAGGCTGGGTTATCCATCAATCTTATACATGGATATCTGACCATATACAAGAATCCCTAATTAATGGAAACTATTGATTTGGGAGAATTAAAGAAGTATTTACATGAGAATATGGAAACGAGTTTAATAAGACCAAGTGATTCACCATAGGGTGAACTGGTCAGCTTCATCATGAAAGAGGAGGTTTAAATGTTCATCAACATTAATTATCATTAAATAAAAAAAACATGATATGGAACAAGTATCCCCTATCATGGATAAATGACTTTATTGGTCAACTATGTGTGGATCAATTTTTCTCTAAGGTAGAACTTTAGTCAGATATCACAAATTAAAGGTGAATAGGGGAGATATTCCCAATACTGCCTTTCAAAAAAATTATGAACAGTATGAGATCATATAAATTCAATTCAGACTCAACAATGATCTATAAATATATATGGACTTAATGAGTAGATTCTTTTGAGATTACGACATTTTTTTTTCTAATCTTCATAGATGATATTTAAATATAATCCAAGAATAAGGTAAAGCATTAGGATCATTTGAATACTATGAAAATGAAATTTTGAAATATTAAGCTATTGAAAAGTGTAGAAATTGTGAGTTCTATATGGAAGAAGTATCACTCTCAAGGCATGTTATCAGTAGAAAAATGATATTAGTGGACCCTTTTTAAATAATGGAAACTGAGGAGTTCCCTAGACCAGAATCTATAATGTAGATCCATAGTTTCCATATACTATTTGGGTATAACAAATTATTTTTGAGAAACTTATCATGATTTTCAAACTTTTTAACCAAGATGAGTTGTAAAGGTGTAATGTTTTTCTGGAATGATGTGTGTGAATAGAGCTTCAATGAGTTGAAATAGATACCTATCATCGAATCAGTCCTCAAACATCCCTCATGTGGTGGACTTTTTATGGAATAAAACAATTCATAAAATAGGGATTGGATGAGTACTAATACAGTATGACAAGGTTGTATCATACCCCTCAAATAATTTGAATATTCATGAGAAGAACTATCAAACAAATGATCAAGATTTAGATACAGTGATCCTCACATTGAAATTCCAATTGAATTATATCTATTGGGATTTGTGTGAGATATATATGGATCCTAAGATCATTAAATATATATTCCCATATAAAAATATTAATATGATATAGTGAATATGGGTTGAGATGATCATGAATTACAACTACTCAATCTACTATGATGATAGGAAAGAAAATAAAGTGGTTGTTTCTCTTAGTAGAAAGGATTCTAAAAACTTATCAAATATGAAAATTTAGAAGGATAAAATCTTCTTATACATGAAAATAATAGACTTGGGAATGAAAGAGGATGAAAAATCATCATTCCTTTCTCAAATTATTTCTCAACAATCTCATCTAGAAAAGGTAAAGGATGATAAAATAGATGGTGTGGAAATACAAAAGAATGTGGAATCTATAAGAAAAATGAAATCCTATGATTTTAAAATTACTGAATAAAGAGTTGTATGATTTGGATCATGATCAAGTGGATCATAAAATCCTAATATGTAGAAGGATCTATTGAATAATGCACATGGTTTGACTTTCTAAAACACATCGAGGGAGCATGAAGATGTATTGGGATATAAAAGACACCTATTAGAGGGATAATATTAAAAAAAGATCATGAAATATACATCAAGGTTCCTGGTATGTTTGTATGTTATTTATGAAAGTAAAAAATGATAAAGGGATGAAGCCACTATTACCCAGACCTATATGGAAATAGAAAATAATAACCATATACTTTTTCATCTGTGTTCTGAAGATGTCGAGAAAAAGTACTTCTATATGGTTTGTGGTGTCTTTTATTACAAATAATGATCACATTTTTTCAATTTGAGTGGAATTATCACTTAGTAAAAACAGAATGATATACATTTTATAATGTTTGAGGATACATGGAACACCATTATCAATTATATCTGATAGAGATCTTATATTTAACTCCATATTCTTGAAGAGTATCCAATGTGATTTAAAAACTAAGTTGAAAATTATTTTTACATACCAAACCCAAACCAAAAGAAAATTTGAGTATATTATCTATAAACTGGAAGAAAGTTTGAGTGCATGCTCGATGAAATTCAAAAGGGGATGGGATCAACTTCATATTTTGTTTAATATCTCAATCTATAATAGTTTCCACTCAAGCATGAAAATTTATCAATATGAATAATTTATGAGAATATATCTAAAAAACCTATGTTTTAGTATGATGTTGTAAAATGAAAGCTGTTGGGTCCTAAAATAGTATAGGAAATTGTATAAATGGTCGAGACCATTCAAAAAACATATGGAAGCTCAGAGTCGATAGGATAGCTACGCTAATAATCATTTATGAGACCTAGATTTTGATGTTCGAAATAAAGTGTTCATCTATAAATCTATATAAAAGAGAGTCATGATAAATGAGAATAAGGGAAAGTTAATTCCCAAGTACATTATCCCATTTGATATTCTAAATTTAATCAACGTTATAGACTATAAACTATCACTGCCACTAACCCTATATCAAGAACATGATTTATTGCACACATCCCTCTTGAGGAAGTAAAAATCATATCCCTCACATGTACATAATTCACAATTGGTGCATCTGGAAAAGGATATCTCTTATGTGGATCATATGTTAGGGATATTGGACCATAGATATAAAGTTCTACATTATATTAAAACTAACTCAATCAATGTACTATAGTGAAAACATAAGTGTGTGGTGGTGTCATAGGAACTCGAGGAAGCTATAAATTAAAATTACGCAAAACTATATTCTCCTTATAATATAAAATTAAATATTTATGAAGAAATTTTAAATAGGGGAAGAATGTAATGACCTTAAATTTTATCAATTGAATTTTTCTTAAGAATTTATAATTAATTCATATTTATTAATATAATATTATATAATTCACAATCACCACATGATAACACCAATTACAATTTATCATATAAATGTAAAAATTAAATTTATTGAATAATTATGTCTATAATAATTGAAGGTATTACTATTGGAATATATATATAAAAAAAGAACAAAAATAGGAAAATTGGATATGATCGATCCTCATGAGAAATCCCACTCATAAACGACACTGTAGAAATAAATTAGAATTTTAATATCGTAATATGAAAATTGAAAATTAATATAAACATTTGATTGATGGAAAATAGTATTAAATTAATAATGAATGAAATTTTATGTATTTCTATAATTTATTGAACCCATATGACCATTATAAATATGACCACCATAATAGTAATCTTTACATTTTAATAGTAACATGACCGTTGGAATATAAATATGGCCATTAAGAATAGTTAGCTGGCCATTATAACAGTATTATTAAATTTTTAAGTGGTAATTTAGTTATCTTAGAAAATGAAAATATAGAATATTTATACCATGATACAAGTACATAAACAGTTTAAAAATGGAAAAATAAGTGTCCATATTTTTTAAAAAATTATATTTTTTATTTTCATTTTTATAAAAATTATAATTATTTAATAGAAACTTTATTATACTAAAATGATTTTATAAATTTATATTATATTATATTATAATGATAATAAAATTTTATGAGACTTTATCTAAATTTCAGTGGGTCAAAATGTGCTCACAATATTAAAATTGGTATTTTTCAAATAAATGATAATTTGATTAAAAAAATATAAATTTCACATATTTAAAAAAATATTTTCCTAAAATGGACATAAATTTTTGACTTTATTGGTTAAAAAATTTTGGGGTGAAGTTTTATAGTTTTTATAAAATAGTTGAATTTTTTGTGAATGGTAAAATATAGAAAAATAGAATATTTGATTTTATAAGCTAAACACATTAATTTTGGAGTCATTGATGATGTATGAACCAATTGTTTAAAACTCACATACACAATTTACTATATATAGTCAAAGTAATTAATAATATTAGTAGTATTTAGTCAAAATACTAAACAAATAAAAATAAAATTGAAAATCACCCCTCCCCTCTTATATATAAACCACACACAACCCATTCTCTGAAAAAAATATAAGTCTTGAATAATTAAGAATTTATCCCCAATTCTCTTTCTGATCCTATATCCCATGTCCTAGTTCTACTGCTCTCATCCAAATTCTAATTCCATGTTACTTAAGGAGTTTTCCAGGGATACAACATTCAAAATGTAATATTCTCAAAACTACCTATTTGAAATTATTTTTTTCTTCTTCCTTCTCCTCAACTACCTAATATATCATGTAATAATAACTATATTATCATATATATAATAAAAAATATATATGTATAATTTAATATCCAACATCCACCCTCTTATCTTCTCCACCCTTTCTAGAAATGAAACTATTGTCCATATTATGTCGGTTTACCACCTCTGTTGATGTTGAGTTTCCATTTTCCATCAATTCCTTTAAAGTTTGTCATAAAAATATTATTATGGTTAAATAAGATTAAAATAATAATATTAAAAAATATTTTATGTTAAATAATATATATATATATATATAATATTAAATAAAATGAAATTAGTTCATGATGGTCGGTAAAATCACATAAATGAGCTAACCACATAATGTTAAAATTTTTATTAAGTGAATTATCCCTATGTTAGAACCAAAAATGATATTTCGGACCATTAAAAAATTATATAAGTAAATCAGTTCCATTTAATATTAATTTTGGGGGTTATGGTCTTATTTTACATGAACTTCAATAATTATCCACAAGTTATCCGACCACAGAACACTGGAATAACCCCCTTAGGACTATAAAATTAAACCTTATATATCATTTAAATTATTATAAATGAATATAATAAAATTATAATAAATAAAATTTAGAAGTAAATGTTATATAATTTTGTAATTAATGAATCTAATTAGATTATCTTGTACATTAGGTTCAACCGTTGAATGATTCTGGAACACAAGGTAAGGGATCACTCCAAGCCACCCTATTTTTTAGGGTTATACTATCTATCTCTTACCTCACATTATCACTATAATAATATTATATACTTCTTATATATTCTATAAATATTCCCCAAACATATATACATAAATTATTTAATATTTCCTTGATGGGGTATATATATGATCTAAAAGTTTCCCTTCTCAATTTCTCTTGATGAGCATACCTGATTAAAGGTAACTTATCTATTTCTTTCTTTATTAAAATATTAAATACTTAAAATGTTTTAAACCACCAATTTTTTTATAAAATTTCTAATTTTATCATGGATACCATTTTATTCTATTTTTATTTTTATAAAAATTATTATTCCATTTCCCACTTTAAATACATGTTACCCTTTTTCCCACAACCCCTCTTAAATGGAATATTTCCAAATAAATTTATCAACTGTTTTTGAAGTCATAAAATCACATAAATATCATTTATCATGAATAATTATTATAAATTTTTAATAATTGTTGAATCACTTATTTCATGGAATCTATTATAATAGTTATTCTGTTTATTCTATATGGAATGGTTGTGAAAACCATTTCTTTCCATATTTAATACTTAGGTTTATGTCATATTTTCATTTTCTTTGTATGTTAAACATATGCATGTACATGTAATGATGGGTTCACCCCTACATCACTCCAATGAAATGGGTAATGTTTTTTCATGGTACATTGTTTATGGGATTAGGGAGTAATTGTAATCCATGATGGTAATATGCCCACCAAGTGTTGTTGTCTTAGTGATAATATTTGATATATGCTTATGAAATGTGTTATGTTGAGGTCACATTCCTATGTTTCTATGATATTATAATTCTATATCCGTTATGTTAGTCCTCCATATTATTATTTATAATCCTTAATGTTAATGATATCATGTTCTGAATTCAGACTCCCATGTTATGCCATATTATAGTATCTATTAACATAATATACTATTTAAGAATATCATTTCATTTATTCATTCCCGAGGCTATCCTATATAGTTTCAGTAGATCAAATGTTTTTAGGACAAATTTTTGGAGAATAAAATAAATATTTTTAGTTTTATATTTTTTTGAATTCATTATGGACCTAGTATTCAAAAGAAACTAGGTCTCATGATCTATGGAAAATATTTATTAGCGATACTAGATAAAAAATGTAATAATATTTGTAAAAGGCTTATTTCACTATATTTTATGGTTTAATTAATATGAAAAATTATTAGAAGTTTCTATTGAGTGTCTCCTTGAACAAGTTTATGTTTTGATAATTACAAATCCTTATGTGTTTTAATTCATTTAAATGGTTTAAAACATTAAATTCTATATAAAATAATGTGGGATTAATCTTTACCTTATCATTTTCGACATACATTAAAATGTATTTAGTTTTCATGATTTCATTGTTCATAACATGTTTTAAAAATTGTTATTTTGTGGTCCTATGATAAATATTTCATTTTAGCCCTTAAAATATCGATTATACATGTTTTTCCTATTCCTATATAGAAAATAAATCATTCACCATATAACCAATTCATAACCCATATAGTAAATTTCTAATTCATGGAGATGTTTGGAAATCAATGTAGTCATTTACTAGTATCAATTACCACTGTATTTCAACCATATAATGTGTAAGATCCCGAAAATTGTGGAGTAAGTTCTCATTTAAATTATTGGTTTAAATTTTTTAATGGTGGTTAATGAAAATATTACATGGTGTATGAGGATGCTTGGGGTGTCACGGTGTTATGGGATATGAAAAAATGGAAAAATATCATTCATGACCATGTTTCATGGTTAGCTCATGGTTAGAGATAAGCTTATGTCCAAATTGTGCAAGCCAAGAGTAGGGGTTCACTGTTTAGTAAACTGTGGATGGAGAAAAGTTAAATCATGTTGGACAGATCAGTTTCAAATGATTGTCACATAGTATGTCAAAATATGTGGTGTCCTAAGGTAAATGTGTTACTTGGACACCTCTTAAACAGTGGCAAGAACACGGTTTGCGAACGGTTTGGAAAACCGTGCAACCAAACCATTTATCCCATTAAAAGTGGGGTTTTACCACCCCCCTCAAAATTTAAAGTGTTCTACCTGATTTATTCCCCCATTTAGTCTCCATAAACCCTAGGGATGAACCATTTAGGCTATAGCTTCCCATGAATTTATCTACTCTGATTAAAGGCTGTTTTGAGTGTCATTGGGTGTGGATCGTAGCTCCAAGTAAGTCTAATACCCCTATTTCGTCTCTTTTCATGATTAGGTGTTTTGGTTTTCTTCTTCTCCTTTCATAGCCCTAAACCCTTCTTTTTTCCAATGGATTTTAGAATGGGTATTTGAGTTCTTTTTGGATCTGACTCAAAGGCCGGTGTTAAGATAACATTCATCTTCAAAATCAAGGTAGGCGATCTAAAAGTTATATCCTATAGCATTGAATTTTTTTTCTTCATGTGTGGTTCTGATTTCCCTTCTCTATTATTTTGAAGTTTATCCATCTATTATTATTTGGTAAAATAGTTGGATACATGATGAATTAAACCTCTTATGGTTCCCGTGGGATGTATTGAGATATATCCGACTAGTTTATGGAAACCCTTGGGGTGCGCCAATATTATTGAACAAAGAAAATTGTAATGTTAATAATTACATTGATTTTTGTTGAGATAGACCCCATGATAAATATTTTGATATGTTGGATGATTTATAAATAGGAACTAATGGTATTTTTTTTATTCATCGGGAATGGAATAAGGTATTGTTTTGTATAATATAAAATGGATAAATAAAATAGATTGAGTGCGACAAATGTCTTGAGAGTTTTAAATTTAAATGCATTAATGGGTTAAAGCTTGTGAATTGATGAATATGTTATATGGGATAATTTATTGAAATTTTTTATTATTCTTAATTGGTTAAGGATTGAGAATATAAAATGCGTTAAATGGGATATGAAATGTAAATGGAAGATGTGCTAATGGATTAAGTCTTGATGTTTATTTATATATTGATTAATTATGAAATGTGAATGGTATGTGTATTGATTGTGTATATTTTATGTTATCGTATATGTGGTAAATAGATAAATGTGCATGTGATAATTAATTGTTAGTTGTGAGGCATTGGACTTGAGTATCTATGCACACATATTAAGTTAGACTGAGTCTCTAAACCTGTAACACCCCAAGCTTCCACGGTATGCTTCACTTTGAATAATACAATAGTGTGCGATTTACACAAGACCGAGTTCAAGCGCTTCACAACCTATAAAACTAGCCATTTAAAAAAGCAGTTATGAATAGTAATAACCAAATTTTTAATTTTATATATATCTCATATAATTTTAACATTCATATTTTGTGTTTCTTAGACATAATATAAGGACAAATTCAATTTTTCAGATGAAAGAAATATTTTAAAAAAATGTAGTTTTTTCACATTTTAATGGAGAACCCTTTCTAAATCCAATATTTGAGAATTTTATATATTCGATTTAATGAAATTAAATTCTTCTTTATAAGTGGGACATAAAAATTTAGTTTGGATAAATTTTTGTTGTTTTTCTGATAACTTTAACATTTTGATGAATAGTGAATGATACTAAATTTAAATTGAAAACATATTTTTAATAAAAATAATTTATTGTGTAAAATTATAAATTTGAATGGTTTTTAAGTATTATTATATTATATTTTTATAATTTAATCCAATGTTGGTCATTGGAAGTAATTTCACTTTTAAACTAGACATAAACACATATCAATATTTTTATAGTTTTTACTTCTCAAAACCCCGCTTTCTAGTTATGACAACGTGAATTAAATTTAAATTAATTAATAGAGCTTCTATGTTGTGAACTTGGTAAAATAAACATATTTTTTGGATTTGGAATGTAAAAATTAAATTCGGGTGAATTTTTTGTATTTTTCTGATAACTTTCAATTTTTGATGAATAGTAAAAAACACTATGTTATTGTTTAAAAAATGACCTTTTATTTAAATAATTATTTATTTTATTTAAATTTATTTTATGTAAAAATAGATATATAATACTAATATTAGTTTAATGTAATTCATTGGAGTCATTTTATAATAAAATTAGATGTATAAATTTTTATTGAATTATTTTACGTCTTTTACCCACATTCTAGGCACATTAGAAAATATGCATAAACATAATTTTACTGCTTTTGTGAATTTAATTTCAAAACAATGAGAGAAATAGTTGACATCATTAAGTAAAATGTGGTTTAAAAAGGTGAAAATTATTTTTGGTGAAAATAAACTCTTGAATTTTATTTACCACATTTAAAAGTAAATAGGGTAATTAAAGGTTAAAATAATATTATAATTATCCTAACACTTGTAATAATTCTATTGGATAAGTTTATTTCTACTATAATTAACCTTATAAGTAAAATATGATCCTTTTGGTCCTATTGGTTTAGAGTAGGACATTTATTATTATTATATTTAGAGAAGTGTTAAAAGTGTTAAATTCATATTTTAATTAGTAAAACATATTTAATATAGGGTTATTCATAAGTTATTTTCGACTATAAATATTCATTATAAAGATAATAAAATTTTATAAATCATGGTATTTTATTTATAATTTTTAAACCTTAAATAATTAAATTTATTTATGACAAAATAATGATGAATTAATTACCTTATTAATGAGAGATTAAACTAATTAATATTATAAATATTAAACTAAATTTAAATTGAGAATTTGGATGCATTATATAAATTTTATAGGTTAATATTACATGTTAGTGTTGATTCAATTCATTTTTTTTGATGAAATAATATGGTTATAACTTTCAAAAAAACCAATACTAAATTATGTCAAAATTGACATAAATGAGTTTTTAAAACAAACATTATATCATTAAATGATATAATAGTCTTAAAAATATAAGGATCAGAAAAAGTATTTACATAATAATAGATATGTAATTAATGAACCACTTGGTGTTCTCTTGTCATTTTATAGTAATATTATTAACCATATAATATGAAAATACAACGAGACATGGTAAATTTTAAACTATTTAACCAAGAGTTAAATGTATAAGATAAGGTTAATATGGTGACCTAAACCTGTCTAAAACCTATGGGTTGAGAGTTTTTCAACCCATCCAAACCATATCCTCAAAATAAACTCTTTTTTATCCATTATAAAGATAATATTATTGTATAATAAAATAATATTTCAATGTTTTCCTAAAGTGACTCTCACCTCACTTATAAAAGGGTACTTCCCCTTCTCTCAAAATCACACATCCAAATCCATTTCTCTCATCCAAAACCTACTCAAATATCCTATCAAATATAATAAATTCAACATATAGGCCTTACATTGATCATAAATCTAACCCAAGTAGCCCTTTTGATCAAATCAAAAGGAATCACTCGAAGAAGAGGTAATAATTTCATCACCAATTTCAAAGTTCTTTTCTTCTTCCACTTCCACTTTCTTTATTTTTTCCATACCAAAATAATAAATCTAGTAACTTTTACATATTTAGATGTTATTATAAATATTTTACAAACATATTCATTATTATATCTATCCTATGAATGACAATGTCACCATACGTGCATACGTACAGCTTACCGTCTCCACGCCGTGGTGTAGTTTGTTATTCGACACTTAATTATTTTGGATGGGTATAATAATGAGTATAATTTATGTAAAAAATAAATATAACATTTTAATTATTTTATATATATGATATACCATGAAATTACATACTATTTCACCATCAATAGAATGGTATTGTCGCTCGTGCGTACGTACGGATTACCGTCTCCACGAACGCATTGAGATTCATTACACATCGTAACCATTCAAGAATAAATATCATTTTATGATTAAAAAATAATTTTTAATAACATAATATCAATCTGGATATTAATCAAATACATCCTATCCATAAATAAATTACTTATGTAACAAAATATTTAAATAAAAATGAATCAGTTTACACTCGAAACAATGATACTACTGAGGTATTACAAAAATACAATATTAAAAGATCATATAAGATATAATATTTATTTATACAGTTATTGAATAATTTAATAAAGTTTATTTCACCATTATATAGGAGGTTGAAATACCATCAACTAAAGAAAATACAAGGTAAGGGGATTTCATCTCACTTTTTATTCTAGTGAGATTCATGCTATATTTGCCACTATTTCCTTTTGTGTGGCATATGTACTGACCATGGTTGTATTATTTTTGTAATATAATTTAATTTATGGGTATTTAAATATTCATTATATGATCCTTCTTTCATGGAGTGTGTCCTTCATAAGATACCAAATCGGTAAAGGAACTTCTAATTTCAATTTCAACTCATTGGGTTATATGTACACTTTATTGATTTAGTTACTCTAATATTATGTGTGAAATACCTATTTATTTATTTATGTAGTAATTTACACTCCACTTTGTTTGGATATACTTTTGATACACATAATAACTCTATTTTTAATTCTCAAGTCATTGATATGAACATGATAAGGGCAATCTTAACTCAATTTCCATTCATTGAGTTAATTATCCAAGCCATTGGTATTGTTTTTAGAATAATATGAGTGAATGTACCATTATTGAATTACACTGAATATAAAATCATATTGAGTGTATTTATATTTTTCACACATAATTATTTCATTGATTAATCCTTAATCTAAGGATACGGCCTTTATAAGAGATTTTGTCTCAATTTACATTCCATTGAGACTTCATTGTTGTTAGGTGCCAATTCACTTTTATACGGTGTATATACATTCCTTTGATAGGTTATATAATGAATCCTTTTATTATCATGATATTATAATGTTTTGATTAATATTATTACTCAATTATTTTTATTTAAGTGTCTCTCATTTGGTAATGAACTCTTTAACCAAAATATCATTTTAAATGTTTTAAAGATTTATTCTTTTAAATATCCCTCATTAATGTCCATGATTTAAAATGGTTTTAAGGATTTATTTATATGGATATTAATGTTTTAAAATTAAAATTACTTTCAAAGTTTCACAGTGTAATGTGACAGTTTGATTCAAAAATTCCTTTTAAATGATTTCTTTGGGAAATAGTGGGACTTTTAAATATTTTAAATAAAAAGGGGATATTTCTCTCAAATAGTTTTATTGATTATTTTCTTCTATGTAAATATCTTTCATTATTCTTGATTAAGGATGATTTATTATAATACAATCTTCCATATTGTATTGATTGAGTTTTGTTTGATTGTGGATGTGCTATTTTTATACCATTCATGGTTTGTGGTTAAAATATTGACATTTCATATGATAGTTTTAAATATGAGTGTTTAGATTATGTTTTGACCTTTTCATATGAGGAATGAATTGGACACAGTAAGTGACAGGTGGGCCCCTCTATATCTCCTCAATGCATTGGTATGTCTCTTGAAAAAAACCAGTGTCTTGGCACAAGGCCTTGAAATTTTTTTTATTTGTAGTCTTGGAACGAGGCCCTGACTATATGGTTATGATTCCCGACATTATGCATTCTATCATTAAGAAAATTAGATATTGATATTAAATGTGATTATCAGGCAAGTAGAATATCCATTTAAATAAGTAAATGACATTATTTGATTTATATTTTCCATATTAAGCTGAAATTTATGTTTAAGAGGCTTGTGTTTTAGTTTTATACATTGCCTTAAATGTTTGTGCTTATTTATGCAAGTTTCTGCTATATTTTTATCCTTACTGAGAATCTGAGCGAATCCCATTATATGCTCTGTTTTTCCCAGTATGTGAGGAATTATATCATGATTAACCTACAGGAATAGGCTAAGGGATATGAGTGCGTTCAAAGGGGACACAATGTTATTTTTCTTTATTTAATGATGTAATTTAAAACTTATGTATGTATCTAGTACCCCAAGGATACTAAACTAACTGGTATTTTGGGACTTGATCTCTTGGGATAATGCCAATGATATATAATAATGCACCGACTCTGGGTAACTATGGTCGGGGCATTATAGTTGATATCAGAGGAAGTTTAGTATAAATGTTGGAAACTTGATTTTGAAGAACTCTGATCAGAGAACATTACCCTAAGATAGAATCTAGAGATTAGTATAGAAGAACATCCAAAATTTTGGTAATATAAATATTATATGGGGTTTCCAAGAAATACATCCCTTTCTGGATACGAGCAGGTAGAGGTGGCTCTGGCATTGATGTACCTAGGGGTAAAACCCAGAAACACCACTTTGATCTAGACTCGAACTGGAACTGGTTCTTGACAACCGTCCTTGTTGCACTCTTGGTTACGACACTCATGGGGGATATGCTTAAGATAATTCACATTTTCTTTACAAACTGATTTGAAAGATTTTAATATAATATGAGAATAAATAACCTTGGTTAATCCTAAGGTGTTTTAGATTGAAAATAAGGTTTCATGATATTATCTAAATGATATTTTGACAATTGTTACTCACAAAATGCTTTTTGGTTTTAGTCAATGGTTGGATTCCAAGGAATTCATAGTAACATTGAACATGATGTAAAAGGTGGGAACAGTGGTGGAAATTGTAATGTCCCGTATTTTTCTTTGTATTATTTTTAATATTATATGGGAATTATTTTGAGACTAGGCCTTGAGACGGCGCACAGTTCCGAGGCTCGGTGAGCCCGAAACAATTGTTTGAATTTAATTAAATAATTAAATAACACGTGCATGTGGTTTTCCTGAAAAAGTGGAATAACCCTTGAATGGGAGCTCGGATCAGAAATCTGAGGGCACCATTGCATCCAAAGCAGTGGGATTACCCTAGGGGAGACCTAACCTCGGCTGGCGTAGGTCGGTGGCGAAATATTGTTTTTGGACAGATCATTAATAATAAAATATTTAATAAAAATAGTTTATTAAATCCTTGCTGTAGTGAAATATTTTTATTCTTTTAAATAGATATTTCATAGGGGGTCAGGTTTACAATTATTATAACTCTGAATTTCTCTGGAGAGCTCTGGAGAAAACCTCCCGACGCATCAACGACGTTCTTGACGAACTTCACCGGCAACAACGACGCGACAACCAGATCTTCGCCATCGAATGCCGCGAATCCAAATAGGATGTTTAATTTGTGATTTGTTCCCTGTTATTGATTTCTATGATGAACTCGGACTAATCCATGAACATATTATCCCAAGGATCGATCGTTCTTGTGGGATGGTCTTTTGTGGGGATTTTGGGGGATTGAATCCATGTTGATCTATTGTTGTTGATTTTCTGCTCCGTTTACTCCTATTAACGAGAGTGGATCAACATTGTGATGATCAACGATAGAGTTTTGTTCGTCAAACTTGTTTCATTGTATTTCTCCCCTTTCTCTTCCGCGCGTTCTTCACATTCTTCATGAGGCGATGAACAATGAATCGTTGCACATCAGTTCTGCTATGTAACGATCCCAAATTAAAGAATCGAAACCATGGCGATCTCACGGAGGTGCAACGATGGTTTCGGCGGATGATTCAGAGGGGATCAGGAGATATTTCGTTTTTTGGACGTTTTTCTTCGGATGGATCGTTGGAGTTTGATGACCTGATCGAAGGACCGAAACACCCGTTTCGGTGTTCGTATGATGGGAAAAACCAAGCCCTGAAGCATCGGGACGGATGGACGAGAGATCACGGATCCAGAAGATCAACCAAAGCGCGAGGAAGAAGACGAAGTTCTGGAAGAATCCTGACTACACAACGTGAAGTATGGGCTACACGACGTGTGTTCGTCAGCGGATCACCTGGAGTGTACTCCATGAGTACACGGACATGGGTTGGGTACACGGCCAAGGAACACGACGTGTGTACCCCTCCCCGGCCAGACCCGGCCAGATATACGAGATACCCCATGTACTGGTACATGTGTAGGCGATACAGAAATACACCGTGTACGGGCATATGGCCAGGGTACACGGGTGTTTTCCAGTTGACTGAACACGACATGTTCTTTGACTTACATGCCACGTATATGATTTCCTACATGACTTCGATTTCAGACACGAGCTATTTACACGGGCAGTACTCGGAGTCAGGGAACACAGCGTGTGATCCTACTACACGTCGTGTAGTTGAGTTTTACATAACTTGGACAGATGACATGGGCCGTTACACGGGCAGTACCCGGTGTCAAGAAACATGGCGTGTAACTATACTACACTCCGTGTAACCTATTATACATTGCTTGAGCCAGTTTCATTCTATGACTTGGACTAGTTTCCTTATGGTTTATCCCCTAGGTCTTTCTCTTGAAGGTTTCTGGTATCATTTCCTACATACAGGAGTATGATCCCTTTAGCAGGACTTCCTGATTAGAGTTGTTGGAATCACCTCTATGAGACATAGAGCCGGTTCCTCTATTCATTCCTGAAACCCTAGGTAGAGATCTTGGTATCGACGTGACCAACTTTACCCAGGCGCTGATCGTCTTCTTAGTGGATTAGTTCAGACTGAGTTGTTGGATTCACCCCATAACTATAGGTTCTGATCCTCATCTGAACATTGTATTTATCAAGTACTTGTGGAGTGTTTTCTCCCAGAGTGAGTACTTTGTCTCTATCTCTTCGGACTTAGTAGTGTGTTCTCCTTGTTACGTTCTTAGTGGAATTTATGAGCTGGATCCTAGTAGTGGTTTCACGATGGTCGATCATGTATGAGTATATTTGGATATTCTGGTTATATGTTCTGCCAATATATACTTTGTGGAGCTGACTGTATCTTTCCTTTGTGATATTTCCCTTTTTGTATTTTCTTTGTAGTTTCAGGGTGTCCTACTGGGTATTTTTATACTCACCCCTACATGGGCTTTGCCCGCACGTGTCTTGTCTTATGCAGACAAGTGAGCTTTTGACAGGATTCTAGGAGGACCCGGACCGGACGGTGCTCAGTGAGAGCAGACAGGCCGAGGTGTGTTCCTATGGCTATGGATTGTAGTCCCAAAACCTTTGTTTACTGGTTGGACTTTGTTACAGACTTTCTTTTTGTGGGCTTTTACTTTTAGCCTAGGGTTTTACTTTACTGTACTTTACTTCCTGTCGTACTCTGTTGGTTTGTATTTTTCTAGTGTATGCATGCATTTCCATTTTTAGTAGTTTTTTACTTTTCGTCTTTGTGGGCTTGGATATGTGTGTGCATGTGTACATGTTTATAGGCAATGCCTCCCATGTTAGTAACATGCCTACTCGGTGCTAGTCACTAACCCCTGGCCTATTAGATGCGGGATTGGGGAGTTGCGGCTCGGGCCCCACTGGGTCGGGTCATGACAGAGTGGTATCAAAGGTGGTCGGTTCTACCTTAGGACCGAGAGTATGTGAGTTGGTTTGGGGCAACAATGTTAATTTTTTCATGTTCGGATTTCAGGCTAGGGATCCCAGTGTTTGTGCGGGCATCCAATGTATCCATACACCAGGACTCTGATAACTTTCTTTTTGACTCGGAACATGAGAACACTAGTTGCAGGGGAAAATAATGGTACATATATCATATAAGAATGGGTTGTGGTTTCCATGTCCTTCTTGAGTTATCTCTCTATATATACTCACTAATTGAGAAAAATATTGTTCTTTAAAAGATGCCTCCATGATGCGCACCCGCTAGGATCCAGCAGATCGATCATGAGGATGACTCCCTGAGTGATGAAGCTTCGATACAGGGACCAGATCCCCCAGCTTTACCTTCAGGAGGTGTGCCAGTTATTACACCACCTGTAGAGAAGTGTTTAGTGCCTGCTGTACCAGTAGAGGAGGAGCGCAGGCTGAGCCCACTCCACGAGTTTCAGAGAAAAATACCCCTCAGGATTCGAGGCGAGCCTGACCCTCAGGCAGCCGAGGACTGGCTTGAGGTAGTGGCCAGAGTCTCCCGCTTGGTTAGGACACCAGCATACCAGATGGTGATCCTGGCAATGAGCCTTATGTAGGGATCGGCAGGGCGATGGTGGAGTTTTTGTTATCCAGACCCACGAAGAGGAGACTCTTACATGGTTAGAGTTTGAGCATGTCTTCAGGGAGGAGTTTTCAAGGGTTACCCTGAGAGTAGTACATATACGAGAGCTTCTTCATCTATAGTAGGGAACCATGACGGTGGATGACTATTCATCGAGGTTTACTGACCTCTCACAGTACTCAATGGATATGGTTAGGTATCAGTACTTCAAAGCTCAGAATTTTGAGCGGGGCTTGCGTAGAGACATCTAAACTAGCATTGTCCCTAAGAGTATTCTTACTTATGCTGGGGTGCCCGAGCAGGCTTTAGTAGTCGAGAGCTTCTTGGTAGACCAGAGACAGCCGACAGTTGTCAGCAGTGAGCGAGCTGGAGTAGGGACCTCAGCAGTAGGGAGCCAACATCAGGGACCCAGGCATGGGAGACGTTTTCAGAGGAGATCCGAGGACAGAGGATCTACCATACAGGGTTCACAGGGTGCATCCATCCAGCCTTGAGAGAGGTGATTCTACTCATGTGATGGAAAGGGACATCTCAATCAAGGTTGTCCGACCCACCGTACTACTGACATGGGGGCAGTGGATGGACCACTGAGGCAGAGGCAACGTGTGGAGCAGACAAATCCACGGGGCGGCTGACATGGTAGAGGATCTGGGAGAGCAGCTAGAGGTGGTCGTCATTTTGAAAATTTTCCACCACCACCCCCAGGGGGTCCACCCCAGGCTCAGGGAGCCGGTGGATAGAGGCAGGGACAACTGCAGGCAGCAGAGGCTTATGACCTAGGTACTCCCAAAATGATTAGAGGTACAGTATGTGTATTTTCTAATTTGGATTTCGTACTGATAGACACAGGTGCTATTTATTCTTTTCTAGCTTCTTATCTTGTTCGAGACCTTGAGATTTCTATTAAGCCATTTACTCAACCCTTACGCTTAGAAACACCAAATGGAGAAGATTCAAAGATCACACACCTTTTCAGACAGTGTGACATGACCCTTGGAGGCAAGAGTTTCGGTTGGATACTCTTGGTGGTAGCGTCGAGGCCTTACGATGTCATTATTGGTATGGATTGCCTATCCACATTTTATGCCCAGATTGATTGTTTTAGGTGAAGGGTGTGGTGGGTCTGCATTGATGGGATGAGGTTCTCCTTCGTTGGTGAAAATGAGACCCAAGAAGCGTAGGATGGACTCGTGCATAGGAGGGCACAACCGATTTCACATCAGTTTGCTAGCCTAGCCCTCAGCATAGTAGATGTTACGAATTTCCAGTTTCCAGCAGTAGTGGCTGAGTACAAGGACGTCTTTCCAAAGGATGTCCCTAGGATACCTCCCCGTCAGGAGATAGATTTCTGCATTGAGTTTCAACCCGGGACGACACCGATATCAACATCATCATATCGGATGGCTCCTTCAGAGCTTTGTGAGCTGAGGGTGAAGTTGGAAGACTTACAGAAGAAGGGCTTCATGAGACCCAGTGTTTCAACCTAGGTGGACCTTGTGTTGTTTTCCAAGATGGCAGACGGGAGCTGGAGGTTGTGTGTGGATTTCCAGCGCTTGAATTAGGTGACTGTGAAGAGCCAGTATCCACTACCAAGGATCGACGACCTCTTTGACCAGTTATGAGGGGCACAATGGTTCTCAAAGGCTGATCTATGATCGGGATATCACCAATTGTGAGTATGGGATGGGGATATACCGAAGATGGCCTTAGGATGTCGCTACGGTCACTATGAGTACTTGGTGATTCCCTTCGGCATGACGAACTCCCCAGCAGTGTCTATGGGACTAATGAACCGTATCTTTCAGCACTATCTAGATCAGTTCATAGTGGTATTCATCGATGATATCCTTGTGTACTCTACATCTGAGGAGGAGCACGCGAGGCACCTAAAGATGGTTCTAGAGACACTCCAAGAGCACCAGTTTTATGGGAAACTCTCGAAGTGTCAGTTCTGCATACAAGAGTTCCACTTTCTGGGACACATTATCTCAGCAGATGGTGTAGCAGTAGACCCGGCCAAGGTAGAGGCAGTGCTAGCATGGAAGCCACCCTGGAACGTGACAGAGGTGCAGAGTTTCCTTGGATTGGTAGGATACTATCAGAGATTCATTCTTGATTTCTCCAGGATTTCAGCACCCATGACAGCTTTGACCCAAAAGGGGAAACCTTTCGTGTGGACCGAGAGATGCCAGTAGGCTTTTCAGTAGTTGAGACAGAGTCTGACGAGCGGCCTGATCTTGAGATTACCGGAGGTGGGTATCAAGTATGTAGTGTTCTGCAACACATCAGGAACCATGCTTGGTTGTTTCATGATGCAGAAGCAAGTGGTGATTTCCTATGGCTCACGACAGTTGAGGCCACACAAGCAGAACTATGCAACCCATGATCTTGAGTTGGCAGTGGTAGTCTTCACATTGAAGATGTGGTGGCACTACCTGATGGGTGAGCTATTTGTCTTCTACTATGATCACAAGAGTCTCAGATATATGTTTTCTCATAAGGATTTGAATTTGAGACAGAGGCGATGGCTTGCGTTCCTCTAGGATTATGACTTTGAGATCTTTTATACTCCTAGGAAGGGGAACATTGTGGCAGATGCTCTCAGTAGAAAATTCTGTTCGCAGTTGCTGGATGAGGCGACGAGGCAGTTGACCTTTTTAAAGTTATCATTCATAGATATAGATGAGGGAGCTTACCTTCAGTCGATGGTTATTACCCATACACTCTTACAACGAGTCAAGGAGGCACAGCTCGGGGTTGCTAGCTATGAGACTCGACAAGCCCAGATATCCACAAGAGATGCTACCGATGGATATTCAGGAGGTGGGGAGCACATTGTTCTTTTCAGATGGCATACAGTAGTACCAGTGACATTGTGGGAGTAGGTTCTGAGGGATTTCCATACATCTCCTTTGGTGGTGCATCCAGGCGTGGAAAAGATGTACTAGGACCTCCAACGTCAATTCTGGTGGCCATGAATGAAGAAGAGTGTGGAAGAGTTTGTTTCTCGGTGCCTTACTTGTCAGCAAGTAAAGGCTGAGCACCAGGTTCCAGCAGGATTGACTCATCCCCTTGAGGTTCCAGAGTGGAAGTGGGACGAGATATCCATGGACTTCATGATGGGTTTACCATGTACGTCCAGGGGACACGATGCTATCTAGGTGATCGTTGATCGAATCACCAAGTTGGTCCACTTCCTAGCCATACGGGAGAAAAGTTCGGTAGAGATCTTTGGACGCCTCTATGTGCAGGAGATAGTTCGACTTCATGGTGTTTTATCCACGATCATCTAAGATTGTGATGCTCATTTCACATCCTAGTTGTGGAAGTTATTGCAGGAATCTTTTGGGACTCAGTTACGCTTGAGTACAACGTTTCATCCTCCGACTGATGGTTAAACAGAGCAGACCATCCTGGTCCTGGAGGATATGCTACGAGCTTGCATACTTGACTTCGTTCATAGTTGGGAGGATCACCTACCACTGGTGGAATTTTCTTATAACAATAGTTATCATTCCACTATTGGTATGACACCATTCGAGGCTTTGTATGGGCGACCTTGCAGGTCACCACTTCGCTGGATTGACCCAGGCGAGTCAGCACTCATGGGCCCAGAGATGGTGCGAGCTACTATAGAGAAAGTGCAGGTCATCCAGGAGCGGATGAACACTGCACAGAGTCGGCAGAAGTCTTATGCTGACAAGAGATGGAGGCCCTTGGTGTTCGAGGAGGGAGACCATGTGTTCCTTCAGGTCTCACCTCACCAGGGATTGCGGAATTTTGGCCGAGGTGGCAAGCTATCTCCAAGGTTTATCATCCCTTTTCCGATTTGGAGTAGAGTTGGCAAGGTGGTGTACCACTTGTATCTACCTCCTCAGATGGACCAGGTACACAATGTCTTCTATGTGTCGCAGCTGAAGAGGTACGTGCATGATCCATCGCACGTTATAGACTGGGGCGAGCTGGACATCGATGATGCAGTGACCTTTGCTGAATACCCAGTGGAGATTGAGGATCAGCAGGATAAGATACTTCTTGGGTGATCTATTCCCTTGGTGCGTGTCTGGTGGTAGCACAAAAATATCCAGGAGAGCACGTGGGAGTGGGAGGATCAGATTCATGTGAAGTACCCACATCTTTTTGAGTAGCCCCTGTTTTGGCTTTTCGAGGATGTAAAAGCCCTATGGTGGGTGTGATGTAATGTCCCAGATTTTTCCATGTATTATTTTTAATATTATATGGGAATTATTTCAAGACTAGGCCTTGAGACGACACACAGTTCCGAGGCCCGGTGATCCCGAAACAGATGTTTGAATTTAATTAAATAATTAAATAACACGCACGTGTGGTTTTTCTAAAAAAGTGGCATAACCCCTAAATGGGTGCTTGGATAGGAAATTCAAGGGCACCATTGCATCTAGAGCAGCGGTTTTACCCTAGGGAAGACCTAACATCGGCTGGCACAGGTCAGTGGCGAAATCTGGTTTTTGGACGTAATCATAATAAAATATCTAATTAAAATATTTTATTAAATCCTTGCTGCAGCGAAATATTTTTATTATTCTAAATAGATATTTCGTAGGGGGTTAGGGTTACAATTCCCATAACTTTGAATTTCTCTAGAGAGCACGGGAGAAAACCTCCCGACGCATCAATGATGTTCTTGACGGACTTCACCGGTGACGATGACGCAACAACCAGATCTTCACCATCGAACACCGCGAATCTAGGTGGGATGTTTAATTTGTGATTTCTTACCCATTCTTGATTTCTACAACAAACGCAGAATAATCTACGAACAGATTAGCCCGCGGATCGATCGTTCTTGCAGGATGGGCTTTTATGGGGATTTTGGGTGATTGAATCCATGTTGATCTATTGTTGTTGATTTTATTCTCCATTTAATCCTATTAATGGGAGCGGATCAATGCCATGATGAATGAAGACGGATGTTCTTTCCACAAACTTGTTTTATTGGATTTCTCCCCTTTCTCTTCCGCACGTTCTTTGAGTTATTCGCGAGGTGATGAACAACAGATCGTTACGCATCTATTCTGCGATGAAACGATCCCAAATTGAATAATTGACACCATGGAGATCTCTGGAGGTACAATGACGGTTTCAGCGGATGATTCGGAGCGGATCAAGAGATATTTCGTTTTTGGGTGTTTTTCTTCAGATGGATTGTTTGAGGTTTATGACCCGATCGAAGGACCAAAAACACATGTTTTGGTGTTTGTATGATGGGATGAACCAAGCCTTGAAGCATCAGGATGAACAGATGAGAGATCAAAGATCTGGAAGATTAGCCGAAGCGCGAGGAAGAAGATGTCATTCTGTAAAAATCCCGACTACACAGCGTGTAGTATGGGCTACACGACATGTGTTTGTCGGCGGATCACCTGGCATGTACTCCGGGAGTACACAGACATGGGTTGGGTACACAACCAAGGAACATGACATGTGTACCCCTCCCCAGACAAACCCGACCAGATACACAGGATATCCCGTGTACTGGTACACGGGCTGGCGACACGGACAGACACCGTGTACGGGCATACGACCAGGGTACATGGGTGTTTTCTAGTTGACCGGACACGACATGTTCTTTTAATTACACGCCTTGTATATTATTTCCTACACGAATTCGATTCCAGAAATAGTCCGTTTACACGGGCAGTGCCTAGAGCTAGGGAACACGACGTGTGATCCCTCTACACGCCGTGTAGTTGAGTTTTACACAACTTGGACATATGACACGGGCCATTACATGGGCAGTACCCAGTTTCAAGGAACACAGCGTGTAACCATACTATATGTCATGTAATCTATTTTACATGGCTTGAGCCAGTTTCCTTCTATGACTTGGACTAGTTTCCTTAGGGTTCGTTCTCATGGTCTTTCTCATGAAGGTTTTCGATATCAATTCCTATGTACAAGAGTATGATCCCTTCAGCAGGAATTCCTGAATAGACTTATTGGAATCCCCTATGTGAGACTTAGAGTCAGATCCTCTATTCAATCCTAAAACCCTAGGTAGAGTTCTTTTTATCGATGTCACCAACTTTACCCAGACACCGATCCTCTGCTTAGCAGATTAGTTCAGACCGAGTTGTTGGAATCACCCCATAGTTATTGGTTGTGATCCTCATATGAACATCGTTTTTCTCATGTACTTGTGGAGTGTGTTCTCCCAGAATGAGTACTCCATCTCTCTCTCTTCAGACTTAGAAGTGTGTTCTCCTTGTTACGTGTTTAGTAGAATTTTTGAGCTGGATCCTAGTGGTCGTTTTGCGATGGTCGATCGTGTAGGAGTATATCTGGATATTCTTGTTATATGTTCTGTCAAAATATAATGTATGGTGCTGACCGTATCTTTCCTTTTTGGTACTTCCCTTGTATTTCCTTTGTGGTTTTGGGGTGTCCTACTGGGTATTGTTATACTCACCCCTTCACAAGATTTGCCCACACGTGTCGTGTCTTTTGTAGACGAGTGAGCTTTTGATAGGATTCTCGAAAGACCAGGACTAAACGGTGCTCAGTGAGATCAGACTGGCCGAGGTGTGTTCCTATGGCTACAAATTGCAGTCCTAGTACCTTTCTTAATAGGATGGAATTTGTTACAGACTTTCTTTTGGTGGGCTTGTACTTTTGGCCCAGGGTTTTACATTACTGTACTTTACTTCTTATCGTACTCTTTTTGTTGGTATTTTTTTAGTGTATACATGAATTTTCATTTTTAGTAGTTTTTACTTTTCAGCTTTGTGGGATTGAAGATGTGTGTGCGTGTGTACATGTTTATAAGCAATGACTCCCATGTTAGTAACATGCCTACTCGGTGCTAGTCACCAACCCCTGTCCTATTAGAGGCGGGCATGGGGAGTTGTGGCTTGGGCCCCACTAGGTCGGGTCACGACAGAAATGAACAAAATAAATGGAATGTTTATAGGAGTAAAAGATATCATGTTCATTCTAAATCAGTTCTCAAAAAATTTGATCAAAAACATATATATTAACTGACTCCCAGACTCAACAAAGAAGAGAAAGGAGGTGAATGATAAGATATCTAGCAATGGAGACCATGGAGAAAAGAAAGATCATTTTCCATCACGTAAGAATTGTGAAAGGAGACACTAAGAAAAGTGCCTCAATGGAACAAATAAATTCTTTATGTGTGGGAAAGAAGGAAATAAAGTAAATTATTGTCGAGGAAAAATGAAGAGTACTATGGAAGAAATTAAAAATGATCCCAATAATCAATTTATAGTCATTTACCACAAATGTAGGGGACCTGGGCATTACCCTAGCCAATATACTATTCAATAGGATAACCTATTGGTCAATGAAGAACCCATGTGGAAATGAATGGATGGAGAAATGTTTAAAAGTATTAGTGATATTTATTGATGGGGTTACATTGGAAGACTTTTATCTTGTATGTGTAAACCTATTTTTTTTATGTGAAAATGGTATTTGAGGAAGAATTATATTTTATATTTTGGATATAGTTATAAATAACCATTTGGGTTTATATGATACTTGAATTTGATGCACTTATAGGTAATTTATTTTTGGGATGAAAATGTGAGGCATACGATAAAATTTGTGGATAAATTATTTTTTTGTTATTTTAAAGAATTTATCCCATTTTAGGAATGTTATAATATATAGTTTTTGAAAAAGGTCAACACACAGACCGTGTGACAACCCGTCGCACCGGACAAAGCTACGAGAATCGAACCCAAAACCAGCGTGCAACTAGGATTTATCGCCTACCACTAGACTATATGAAGTCCCTAGTTAGTGTGACTAATTAAATGATTTTATTGACCAATAATATTTTGATTTTGGATATTATGTTTTATCAAATTGATATCCTTAGTTTAGGAAAATGATTTGCTGATTAAGTAATACATGTTATTTTGGAAGATGTTTTCTCTATTGGGAATACTATATGCCTAAGGAAAATAGAATACTATAGGATTTCATTTGAGGAGTAATGGTGGATTTTTATCTATGTTTTTATTATATATTTATAGCGATTTGGGTTATTTATAGAAATGATTAACCTATCATAGAAAATATATTATTAGGTTAATTACTTTTTAATATGAAAATTTTAGAGTAGTTGATGTTATTTGGGGATACAATTTAACATGAAACACTACGTAATAAAATTCCTATAATTTTTGGGTTTCAATCTTAGTTTGGATTATATTTAAGGATTTTATGGAAACATTTTATTGAATTGAATTTGTTGAACTTTGGGTATTGTTGTTTAAATTTTAGAAATTAAGATCCGTATTCCATTCACTAAAGGATTATCTTTTGCGGTTCATATGATCTGGTAAGAACCTTTTTGGTTTTAGTTAATCAATAAATAAAAGGTAAATATATAGTTTATCCTTTTTGGATTATGTGATTCTCTAAATGTTGATTCTACTGCATCAGGTGTGACCAAGTAATCTTGAATACTCATCCTTTCAACTGAAAGAGGAGTTTTTGGTAGAAATTAGTTAAGGGATGGAACTCTATATATCAAGTATTTTTTTTCTTATTATATGAATAAATTAATTCTTTAACCTTAGGGAAATGATCTTAAACCCAAAAATGAGTTATCCTAATACCTTACGTTATTTTTCATTGATTTATGGCTTTGAGGCCGTCAATTTTACATTCAAATGTTTGTGATTAATGACCTCAATCACTCCCTATAAATATTTACATTTTCCCTCAAATTATAATTTCCCCCAATGTTCTCCTATTTGAAATCCTAATCTGGTAGTGACTTTTTCATTTCCCTTTCCCTCTTATTCTGACTAAATTTTATTCACCCTATTTCTGATTTGGGTTTTCCACCAAATGGATTTTCTATTATTTACAAATAATAATTTCAAATTGATAGGATGAAATATATTTAATGAGAGAAGAATTTAACACCCCAAGCTTCCACGATACACTTCTCTTTGAATAATACAATAGCGTGCGATGTACGCAACACTGAGTTCAAGCACACTATGACCTATCAAACTAGCAGTTTAAAAAGCAGTTATGAAAATAGTAATAACCAAATTTTAAATTTCATATATTTCCCATATAATATTAACATTAATAGTTTTGGTTTATTAGACATAATATATGGGAAAATTCAATTTTTCAGATAAAAGAAGTATTTTTCAAAAATACATTTTTTCTGCCTTTTAATGGAGAACCCTATATAAATCCAATATTTGAAACATTTATATATTACATTTGATATTATTAAATTCATCTTTAGGATAAGGATATAAAAATTTAGTCTGGATAAATTTTTGGTGTTTTTTTGAAAACCATCATATTTTGATGAATAGGGAATGATACTAAATTTTATTTGAAAACAACATTTTTAAACAAAATAATTTATAGTGATAAATTATTAATTTGAATGGGTTTTAAGTATAATTTTATTATATTTTTATCATTTAATCAAATTTTGGTCATTGGAAGTAGTTTCACTTTTAATCCAGTCATAACACATATCAATCTTTTGATCATTTTTACTTCTCAAAAACTCGATTTCTGGTTATGACCATGAGAAGTAAATTTAAATTAATTAATGAAAATTCTATTTTTGAATTTGGTAAAATAGACATCATTTTTTTCATTTAGAATATCAAAATTATCTTAGGGTGAATTTTTTGTATTTCTCTATAAACAATCAATTTTTTTATGAATAGTGAAAAACATTGTGTTATTATTTAAAGAAGACTATTTATTTAAATAATTATTTATTTTATTTAAATTTATTTTATGTAAAATTATATACATAATGCCTATATTAGTTAAATTTAATTCATTGGAGTCATTTTATAATAAAATTAGATGAAGAAAATTTTATTGAATTTTTTAACGTCTTTTACCCACCTTCAAGTCACCTTAGCAAATTTTCATAAAACGTAATTTTACCTCTTATTTGAATTGAATATAAAAAATTATAGAGACATGGTTGAAATCAGTAATTAAAATGTGGTTCAATAATATGAAAATAATTTTTGGTGAATAGTAACTTTTGAATTTTATTTACCACGGTTAAAAGTAAATAGGGTAATTAAAGGTAAAAATGATATTATAATTACCCTAAAACATGTAATTATTCTATTTTATAAGTTTATTGAGACCAAAATTTACCTTAGGAATAAAATATGATCCTTTTGGTCCACTTGGATTAGATTAAGAAATTTATTATTATTTTATTTAAACAAGAGTTAATAGTGTTAAATTCAAATTTTAATAAATAAAACATTATTAATATAGGGTTATACATAAGATAGTTTCTAATTTAAATATTCATTATAGATCTAAAAATATTTCCTACATCATAGAATTTTATTAATAAATTTTACATATTAATTATTTAAATTTATTTATGACATAATGATGATGCAGTAATTACCTAATTAATGAAAGATTAAAATAACTGATATTATAAATAATAAAATAAATGTAAATTAAGAGTATTTCTGCATCCCAAAAATTTTATAGTTTAATATTACATGTTATGGTTTAGTAAATGCATTTTTTTTGAATAAATAAGACTGTAATGACATTCACAAAAACCAATACAAGATACTGTCAAAATTGACATAAATGAGTTTTTAAAACAAATACTATATTATTAAATGATATAATAGTTTTAAAAATATAATGATAGGTAAAAGGACATAAGTAATAATAGATATATCATTAATGAAAAACTTGGGTTCTCTTGTCATTTTATAGTATGATTATTAACCCTATAATATAAAAAATACAAGGAGACATGGTAAATGTTAAACTATTTAACCAAGAGTTAAATCTATAAGATAAGGTTAATATGGTGACCTAAACCTGTATAAAACCTATTTGTTGAAATGTTTTCAACCCATTATCACCTTATAATAAAATTTAATTCTTTTGGAGCCATTTTAAACCGAATATGATTGTATAATAAAATAATATTTCAAGATTTCTTTAAGTGACCGTCACCTCTCTTATAAAAGGGTACTTCCCCTTCTCTCAAAGTCACACCTCCAAAGCCATTTGGCTCGACCAAACCCAGATCAAATATCCTACCAACTACCCTCATCTCATTATATAGGCATTATTTTGATCATAATTCCAACCTATGGATCCCTTTTGATCAAATCAAAAGGAAGCACCCAAAGAAGAGGTAATAATTTCATCCCCTCTTTCAAAGTTCTTTTCTTCTTACACTTCATATTTCATTATTTTTTACATACCAAAATAATAACTACAGTACCTTATACATATTTTTATGTTATTATAAATATGGTACAACCATATTCATTATTCTATCCATCCTATGAATGAACAAGTTACCATAAGTACGTACGTACGACTTACCGTCTCCACGTCGTGGTGTAGTTTGTTATTCAACACTTGATTATTTTATATGGGTATAATAATGAGTATAATTGATGTAAATACTAAATATAACCTGTTATTGATTCTTTATATAGGATATAACATCCAATAACATATGATTTCACCATCAATAGAATGGTATTGTCGCTCGTGCGTACGTACAGATTATTGTCTCCATGGAGTAAAGAGATTCTTTCCCCATCACAACAATTCAAGAATAAATATCATTTTATGATTAAACAATAATTTTTAAGAACATAATATATTTCTTTAAATGAATCAAATACATCTTATCCATAACAAAAATGACTTATGTGACAAAACATATAAAGAAAAACGAATAAGTTAACACCCGAAACAATGATACTACTGTGGGATTATTAACAATGAAATATTAAATGATCATATATGATATAATATTTATGTAAATATCTTTGGTATAATTTAATAACAAATTTTTCACCATTAAACAGGAGTTTAACATCCCCTTAACTAAATAAAGTACAAGGTAAGGGGTTTTTATCTCACTTTTTTATTCCTGTGAGATTCATGCTATATTTTCCATTATTTACTTTTGTGTGGCATATATACTACCCATTATTGTATTATTTGTGTATTATAATTTAATTTATTTTTATTTAAATATTCATTCCATGATCCTTCCTTCATGGAGTTTATGACTTGTATGTTACCAAATCAGTAAAGGAACTTCTAATTTCAATTTCAACTCATTGGGTTTTATGCACACTTCATAGATTATTTTACTCAACGATTATGTGTGAAATCACTATTTATTTATTTATTTAGTAATCTCCACTACCCTTTGTGTGGATATACTTTGGATTCACATAATCACTCCATTTATAAATTCTTAAGTCATTTATATGAACTTGATAAGGCAATCTTAACTCAATTTCCATTTATTGTGTTTTTTATCCAAGTCATTGGTATTGTTTTTAGAAAAATATGTGTGAATTTACTCTGATTGATTTATACATAATATCCAATAATATTGAGTTTATTTATATTTTCACACATAATAATTTCATTGATAAATCTTTAATCTAAGGATACAGTCTTTAAAAGAGATTTTTTTCTCAATTTATATTCTATTGAAACTTCTTTGTTTCTATGCACCAATTCACTTTTATATGGTGTATATAATTTACTTTGACATATTATATCATGAATCCCTTTATTCTCATGATATTATAAATTTTTGATTAATGTTATTCCTTTATTAATTTTATTCAAGTGTCTCTCATTTGGTTAGGAACTCTTCAACCAAAATATCATTTTAAATGTTTCAAAGATTTATTCTTCTAAATTTATATCATTAATGTCCATGATTAAAAATAGATTTAAGTTTTTATTTATATGGGAATTAATGTTATAAAATTAAAATTACTTTCAAATTTTCAAATTAGTATGTGAAACTTTGATTCAAAAACATCTTTTAAAAGATTTCATTAATAAATTGTGAGACTTTTAAATGCTCTCAAGAAAAGGGGGATATTTCTCTCAAATAGTTTTACTGATTATTTTATTCTATATATATATATCCTTTGTTATTCTTGATAGAGGTTGATTTATTATAATACAGTCTTCCATATTGTATTGAATGAGTTATGATTGACTGTGGATGTGTTATTTTTATACCATTCACTGTTTGTGGTTAAAATATTGACATTTCGTATACTAGTTTAAAATCTGAGTGTTTAGATTATGTTTTGACCTTTTCATATGAGGAATGAATTATAATTCTTAAGTGATGGGTAGATACCTCTATAGATCCTCGATTCATCGATAGGTCTCATGAGACAAACTAGTGTCTTGGCATAAGACCTTGACAAAATCGTTATTTGTAGTCTTTGCATGAGGCCTTGAATATATGGTTACGATGTCCGACATTATGCATTACATCATTATGAAATTAAATATTTATATTTTATGTGATTATTTGAGCAGTACAATATCCATGTGAATAATTAAAGAGGATTATTTGATTTATATTTCCTATATTATGCTGAAATTTATGTTTAAAAGGCTTGTTTTGGAGTCTTATACATTGCCTTAAATGTTCGTGCTTATTTATGAATGTTTTTTATATATTGTTATCCTCACTGAGAATCTAAGCTCATCCCTTTTTATTTTTTATTTTTCCTAGTATGTGAATAACTATATCATGATTAACCAGCTGGAATAGTCAAAGGGATACGAGTGTGTTAAAAGGGGACACAATATTGTTTTTCTTAATTTAATGATATAATGTAAAACTTATGTATGTATCTAGTACTTACAAGGATACTAAACTAATTGGTTTTTCAGGACATTATATCTTATTATCATTCCAATGATATGTAATAATGCACCGATTGTGGGAAAATAGGGTCAAGGCGTTACAAAACCACACCTCTATAATGCATGAGTAATCGAAGGGGACTGAGGCTTGACACCCCTAATGGTTTCATTTGATGAGGCTACCTAGACCGAGGCTCTAAAGTAAATGTGATGTCATCATTTATGAAATTTTTATCCCTAGTGAGATATGAAACTTGAATTATTCTCTTATACAAAGTAATTGAGGGTCATATTCCATAGTGTAAATGATATAGACCCCAAACCCATGGAATAAGTGATGAAAATGGTTTAAGTGAACTTGTTAACTTGTGGAAATCAATTTACCATTATATATCTTATATCTTATTTTGTACATTCATACACTATCTATTTAGACCTGATATTTTTTATACATCATTGGTGGGGGCCAACTGAGTTGTACTCACACCCTAATTTGGACGCCATTGGGTACCCGAGAATATTTCATTGTTGTTGTCTAAGACAAGGGTAAATTCCCTATGGTATGGAGTTTATTTGGTCTTGGAATATACATGGTTAAGGATCAAGACATGGATTCAAGAACAATTTTTGGGAAATCTAATGTTTATCTTTATTTTTTGGTTTCCATCTCTTTTGACATTTTTAGCATGACATGGAATATTTATTGTTTAGTTGTGTTTGTAGCCTTTTTGGGAAATGGTTAGAAATGTATTTTCTTTTTTATTTATTATTATTCCATTATTTTATATGTTATTTTATGTGTCTTACTTCGGTAAATAGGGTATAGTTTCTCCATGTTATCTTTTAGACCCTTGCGGCTAGTCAAAAACCTTTAGTGTTTGGAGAGGTGCACTTGAGGTCATGTGGTAACCTGGCTCAGGGCACCAGTTTAGTGGCTTCTAGGTTAAGAACATTACAAAGTGGTATCATAGGGGCTCTATTCTGTTCCTTACTATTTGGGAATGGTAGATAGATTACTAGGAAGTTTTGGTCCTTGGAAATAAGCCCGTACATGAGAGTAGCTAACCCATGTATGAGGTAAAATCCACATTTCCCAAGGTGATATTTTTTCTTCTCGATGTATGTTATTATATTTGAATGATATTTCACTATTGAATGATTATCTTGTTGTGTTATGTGACTATTTTATGATATTTTCTCATTGCCAAAATGAAATCAGTTTTTGCATTCAGGCATCATTATAGGCACCGAGAGATATAGGTGACATGCATCATGGTAGGCACATTTGGGATAGGTGTGTGGTACTTGAGGAGTAAAATGAATTTCATATTCTTTATAAATTTTCATAAAATAATGTATAATAAATATGATTCAATTGGTTGAATGGAAATAATATTAAAGAGTGGTTATATAATTTTTCTTGATAAAATAAATTAAATGAATTAAATTTTTGGATTTAAGAATTTCTGAAATGGAAAGGTGCCTAAAAAAGAATGATTTATATTGTGGATGTAAAAATGGTTTAAAATGTTACTTAATGAAGGACTTGTGAATATGTACATCTGTTTACCCAATATTGACTATGTCCCATAGTAGGTTTGGTTGAGGGTAGTGTTCTAGGTGTGATGTTATTCATTCAGATAGTGAATGTGAAAATGGTAGTTTCTGGATAGTGTAGATACTTATTTTGTGTAAACTATATAACTTATATGTTATGTGTTCTAAGACTCATGTTTGACATTATAAAAGAATTACACCATGACCGCATGCACCGGTTGGGTGAAAATAGGATATCGCTGAGAATGATCCGCTGGTAAAAGAGAAAAAAACTTGTTCGTCCAAGACAATCGAGGACAATGGAAGTTTCATGAGAAAATTTCTCATTTTATGAAGATGATGGAATGGGAACCTATGTAGGTTGTGATGATTATGTTTGATCTTATGAAGGAGTTTTAGTTTTACCACCATCTGATGTTTTTGGTAAAAGACATACATAAGGTAAAAAATTTATAGATAGATTCCATCTAGATGATTTTGGATCACTTGAAGCCTCCTCTTAAGAAGATAGTCATGTTGGAAGCTTATATATTACAGGGACCAGGAAAGCACTAGTGGGATATTTTGGTTTAGTATTCGTAGGATGATGGTATATTATGGAATGAATTCAAGGAAATATTTCTTGAAAATTTCCATCTAGAGACCTTGAGACATGCCTAGGCTTCATAGTATATGAGGTTAACCTTGGAGACTATGTCAGTGATGGATTATGTTGGCCTATTCTCAAACTTGAAACTCTTTTGTATAATTATTTCAGGCGATGAGGTCTCTATAGTGAGATGTTTCTAGGATGGAATTATACATGTGATTAAGTCCCATGTGAAAATATTCAATTTAAATAGGATTACATAAGTGGTGGATCATGCCCTTATTTAATAAGGAAACATAAAAGAGGGTTTAGGTTGTGGTTTTGTAGTTCTAGTTAGACGAACCATTAGTTTTTATTTTGAAGGAAAGAAGCATTGTTTTAGGAATATTCATCATGGTGGAAATGTGAAAAGTATTCAAAAGTGAGGATCAACCTCTCTAGGTGGTGACCAAGTGTTTTTTTTCAATTTGGTAGGTTGGGGGACATGTGTGGGAAGTACCCCTGACCACCGATTGAGTTATGATTGTAAAGAAGAATAATATATTTGTAGAGGCTCTCTAGAAACCATAGACATATAGGCATAGATGGAGGATCGAGGTTGATACTGAGCGCAAGCCGAGGGTCAGCTACCCCATATCAGGTAGGAAGTTAGAGCTGGACCAGTTGTATTGATCAAGGAGCTAGGTATAGTACTATGGTGTGATGACAACCACATAATAAGGGTATTTCATTTCAATAAATACAGACTAGAGCTCACGGTATAGGGGCTTATCAGTTTCTTGTAGTTCAGTCTACACCTTGAGGTGGTGAAGTTTGACCATCAACTATTTGAGTTACAATCATAGTAGAATCCACTCTTTCTAGTGCCTTGTTCGATACAAGTGCCCCAAATTATTTTATTTATACTCATTTTGTGGTTATTTTGGGTCTAGAAATGAAAATGTTGTGTGGGGTTATTTCGATTAATACACCATTAGAGGTGAAAGTAGATAATATTAGGTAATGTAAGGGGTGTGCTCTTGATGTTGGTGGGTATAATTTTCTTGTGGGACTTGTTTGTTCTTGAGATGTTAGATTTTGATATGATTTTGGGCATGGAATTTTTGGCATTTTACCTAGACCATATTTATTGTAACTTACATAGGGTAACATTCATGTCCCTTGATGGAGACACATATTTATATCTTGGTGAATGGGATGTTCGAGAAGGATGTATTAGGGCATTTTTTTTCAGCTGTTGGGTGAGCTCACATCCCAAGTGGCTTATCTTATTCTAGATAAAGTGAGAGTAGAACAAAATTTCATTCCTCTTATAGTAGAACATTTTCAGGATCCGTTTCTAGAGGAATTAATGGGGCTACCACCTGAGAAGGATGTTGAGTTCACAATAGAGTTTCTTCTGGGAGAAAACTAGTTTCTGTTCCGCCATATAGAATGACACTGGCAGAACTCGAGGAACATAAACTCAGTTGTAGGATTTGGAGAATAAAGGGTTCATTCATCCTAATACGTCACCCATAGAATCTCCAGTGTTTTCTTCAACAAGTATGATGGATCATTATGATTATGAATTTATTATAGGAAGTTGAATTAGATGATGGTTAAGAACTGATACCATCTTCCTTAAATTGATGATCTTTTTGACCATTTGAGAGGTGCTTTATTGTTATCCATGATGGATCTGAGATTAGGGTATTATCATCTAAGGGTAAGGCCTTCTGATGTACCATGTACTGCCTCTATGATCAGTTATGGACTATATGTGTTTTTTATGATGTAGTTCAGGTTGACCAATTCACCAAAAAATTTTATAGACATGATGAACCGAACCTTTCACCCATACCAAGACTAGTTTCTAGTTGTATCTATTGATGCCATATTGGTGTAATCTAAGATTCATGAATATCATTCCAAATATCTTGAAATCATATAGAGTATAGTAAGAGAGAATATGCTTAAAAGAAATCTATCAAGGTGTTTTTTTGGTTTGATTGGGTGAATTTATTGGGAAACATCATATCAATGGAAGGTGTTTTAGTGGAACTAGATAAAGTACATGATTATCCAAGAATGATTTTGATATCAGATGCCTTCTAGGATTGGTGGGCTATTACTGAAGGTTCATTGAAGACTTTTGAAATTGAGAAACACTAATACATGCTTGACCAAGAAGTGAATGAATTTTTAATTGTTTTTGGAATGTTGGAATGCTTTTCAAGTGTTAACAAATGTTTAGCAACTGCATCAATTAAGATCTTACCCGAGCCAGATAAAAAGTATATCCTGTTTTGTGATGCGTTTGGTGTTGGGCTTGGGGTAGTGTTGATGAAGAATTTTCGTCTTGTAGCATATGCATCATGATAGATGATGCATCTTTAGATAAATTAATCTACTCATGATCTTGAGTTGGCCATGATTGTTCATACTTTAAAGTGTTAGTGGAATTACTTATTGGGAGAATGATTTACCATGTATACTGATTATAATATTCTAAAGTACATATTTTCCCAACACGATTTGAATCTTAGGCAGTGAAGGTGGGTTGAGTACATGCAGTCTATTGAATTTTCATTAGTTTGTACACCAACAAAGGGAAATATTGTTGCAGATTCCTTGAGTCAAAAGACTCAAAATCATGTAATTCAGGAATCTGTCTCTGAGGGTAGGATGACAATGTTGTTTGCTGAGATGCAGTTGTAAGTGCATGACGGGCATGCATAGATTCCCCATTCTACCTTTTTGGTTGATTATTCACTTATAAGTTGGATCAAGGAGAGAAAATACGAAGACCTGAAATTTTGCCTTTGATGGAATATCTTAAGGGTGGGGATTAAATTTCTGGTTGGAATTTTAGTGAGGATGAGATTGTTAATATTCAGGGTTATTTTGTAGTGCCTAAATGTATGTGGGAAGATTTGATGCTCAATTTTGTGTATCAAAGTGGGAGGTGAATCCTAGTTTGACCAAAATGTATCATGATCTTCATAGGTAGTATGGATGACTATGGATAAAGAAAGAGGTTTAAGTTTTTATGGAGTGATGCCTTACCAGTAAGTATGTGAAGGCCATGAATCAGTGATTGGGTGGTTAGTTACTCCTATTTCCAATTTTGGAATTTAAGTGGGATGCCATAATGATATATTTCATGGTGGGTCTTATGTGGAAGCTTCCAAAAAATGGTGTGATTTGGGTGGTTATGGATCTATTGACTAAGGGGGATCATTTGTTTCCAATTAAAGAGACTTTCACCATTGATCAGTTTGGTGAGTTATGTTTTCGTGAGATAGTATGGTTAAATGAGGTTCAATGAACTACAGTTTTAGATCATGATCCTCATTTTACATCTTATTTTTGGATAGTGATTAAAAAAGTCTCTTGTTACCCATGTGTTTTTTATTATTCAATTCCACCCATTGATAGATGGAAAGTTGGAGAATACTATTTAGGTTCTAGAGGACATGCTAAGGGAATGCATGATATATTTTGGTCGATCGTGGGAAAATAATTTGGAGTATGATGAGTTTTACATTAAAAAATGTTATTTATATAAGATTTAGATAGAACTATATGTGGCACTCTATGGTATATTAGGTAGATATCCATTGTGTTGGATAGAGGCTTGAGAATTAGAGTTGTTAGGATTGAGCCACATGCAAGATATGTCAAAGAAAGTTTAGTTTATTTAGAGATTAATTTCAATGAAAAAAAGTAGATAGAATTAATATGTAGATCAGAAGTATAGACATTTTGAGTTTGTGGTTGGTGATCATGCATTTCATTGGGTGTCACCATGGTTGGGTCACCATCAGATTTCAAAATAGGGTTAGTTTTCACCTAGGTATGTGGGGCCTTTTGAGATTTTGGAGTGGATTAGACTGGTGGGGTACTATTGGGATATTCTATAGAAGTACAATGGTATTAATTATGTTTTCACATGTCATGGCTTTAGTAGCATCTTCATGACCCATATCACGGGATTGATATTAATGATGTTAAGATTGATGTTGATGCATCTTTTGAGGAGAATCCGCTTCTTATTTTAGATTGTGCAAGGAAGTATTTTGGGTTAATACTATACATTTTGTTTTAGTTTTTTGGAAACATGGTAAAATTTAAGGTAAATATGGGATAGAGTTAGATATGATAGTTTATTGGCCCAATATATTTAATTAGAAGGCTCAATGATTCTTGGATGGGAAACTCTAAGATGATCCATTATAAGGTGGGGAGGTTTTAAGATTCGAGACATCAAGAAGGTATGTTCTCATTTAAATTATTTGTTTAAATACCTTAATGTAGGTTAATGAAATGTTCCCTGGGTGTATGAGAAGTATTGGTGGTGTCACGGGGGTTTGGGACATGATAGAAGAAAATTTGGGCCATCCAGTGCATGTATCATGGTGGGTGTATGATTATTGATTACCGTGCGATAAAAATATGTAGGCTAAGAGAAGGGGTGCACAGTTTAGTGAACCATTCAAGGGTGGAGGCCTAACTATATGGGTTGGGATAGATCCATTCAACACAGTTGCCACACAGTTTATCAAACCACGTGGGATCCCCAGGTAACTGTGTGACTTGGTCCCCTTTGAGAAAGAGGCATGCAAAAGTTTGGTGCATGGTTTGGAAAACCATGAAGCCAGATTGTGTGACCCATTAAAAGTTATTTTTTACAATTTTCCTCCTTAGGATTTTACGTTTTATACCCAATTTTCACCCATTTTTTCTCCAACAACCCAAGTAATGAACCATTTTGACAACGTCTTCCCAATGACCAATCTACTTTGATTGTACGTCATTATTTAGTGTTGTTGGGTGTAGATCAAAGATCTATCTATTTATAACAATCATCTTATTAATTTTTTCAAGATTAGGGCTTGTGGTTTTGTTCTTCTCCTTCTAAATCCCTAAAACCCTATTTTTCCCAAGGATCTTAGGTTGGTAATTCATGCATTGTTCATATATAACTTAAAGTCTATTGTTAAGGGAGAATTCATCTTTGGAATCTAGGAAGATGATCTACAGATTATATCCTATAGTATTGATGTTTATTTCTGTATGTGTGGTTGTGATTTTTCTTCCATCTTCTTGTGAATTTGATTCATTTAGAAAAATTTGTTAAAAATGTTGGATAAATGATATATTAAACCCCTCATTCTCCTAGTGGGATGAATTTAGATTGATTAGACCAGTTTAGAGACACCCATGGGGTGTACCCATATTTTCGAACATGGAAAATTGTAATCTTAAGCATTTTATTGATTTATCTTGAGAGAGAGTCCATAATAAATACTTTGATATTTTGTTTGAGTTTAAAGAGGAACTAAGGGTAGTTGTGTCTAGTGATTAGAAATGGCATAAGGGATTATTTTGTATATTGTTTAAGGGAAAGTTAAATTAGTGTGAGTGCACCAAATGGATTTTGAGTTTTTAATTGAAATGCATAAATGGGTTAAAGCAAGTGAATTTTTTAATATTTTAAATGGCATAATGTGTGGAAAATACATATTATTATTAATAGATTAAGGCATGATAATGGGAAATGAGTTAAATAGGATATGAATTGAAAATTGTAAATGTGATAGTGGGTTAATGATTTTTGTTGAATTATATATTGAATAATTAGAAAATTTGAATGGTATGTGTATTGATTGTGTATGTTTTGTGTTATGTCATATGTGAAAATGGATAAATGATCATGTCATCATTGATTGGTAGTTTTGAGGTATTTTTCTTGTAGATATTTTTCTATGGGTCAAGTTAGACTAAGGCTATAAACCCCACCCCTATAATTCATAGTTTAAGGAAGGGGACGGAGGATCTCTTTCCCTAACAGTTGCAATGTATGAGACTAACTTGACTGAGGATCCAAGGTATCTTTTGTATAAGTTTTTATGAAATTATTATCCCTTGAGAGATAGGTAACTTTACTTATTCTCTTATGAAGAGTAATTGAAAATTATTGGCCACAATGAAAACGATATAGATGCCTAACCAATGGAATAAATTATGAAAATGGTTTAAGTTAAATTATTAACTAATTTCACCCAATTTTCCATTATTTATCTTGTATCTTATTTTGAAAATTTTATACATGGTCTTTTTACACTAAATATTTTGTAGACACCATTGGTGGTGGTGTACTGATTTGTACTCACAACCTGCAAATGCCACTATTAGGTACTAGAGCAGATCGTGGTCGCAGGTCAGGACAAGGGTAAAGGCCCTATAGTAGGGAGTTGAGTTGGGCTTGGGATGTGAATTGTTAAGGACCTGACATTGGAGTTACTCCCCGTTTTGGAGAATTCATTTGTTGGTATTTAATTTTGGGGTTTACTTCTCTTTTGGTACTATTATCATGGCTGACATATTTATTTATTGCTTATTGTTTTACCTTGTTTCAGAAATGGTTGGAAATGCATGTTTTTGGTTTATTTCTTATTGTTCTTTATTTTATATGTTATCCAATGTGGATTAACCTTAGAAAGAAGGTATAATATCCCCATGTGATCTATTATACCACCCCTATTAGTCAACAAACATTAGAATATGGGGAGGTGCTCTTGAGGTCTTGTGGCGACCCGACTCGGGGAATCAGTTTAGTGGCTTCCGGGTTGGGGATGTTACACCACGAGTTATAGAACTAATAAATAATTTATTGAAATTTTAGAAAATATAATAATATTATATACATTTAATTACAATTCATCAACTATTAAATCATTCTATATCATTTCGGATGTTGGTTTTGAAGTCACTACAAATTTTCAGTTTAATTTATACTGTTTTCAGAACTATTTTGCTACTTATTTTTGATAAATTGAGTTATATAAATCTAATTAAGTAGATCCATGAATATTTTGAAATATAATGAAATTTTATAAATATAATTCAAAAAAACTGAAAGATGATTTATCATTTAACAAGGTTTGTTTTATTAATTAAAATTAAAAAGTCAATCTGTTTTTAGTTTTCAATAATTCCCTTACATGAATCAACTACAGAGTAAATTAACTTAATAAATTCCATTAAATATAGAATTTAATACATGATGAAATCAATTTAATTTCATACATTAATTTTTCTATGTGTCCATTTCACTTATGTAGAGAGAAAAATCTGACATGAAATTCACCTATGTTAATTTGGATACGAATTTTAGTGAAATCCAACTGGAAATTTTGATTTGTTTTATGAATTATTTTTTTATCTATTTTCTGAGTATTTTTTTATTATGTTTAAATATTTATAATGAATTTATAAATTCATATAAGTTATTTAGAACCTATGTGAAGTGTTTCTAGTTTTTTTAAATGTTTTTATGAAGATCTAAAGTGTTTTATTTTCAGTCATGAAACATACATCTTGGAACTCATAAATTATTTCTTTTAATATTTTGTTGTTTTCTTCAATTTTATTGTTTCCAAATTTATAAAAGTTGATATTAAACTCATTAAAAATTTATTTAGTTTCTTTTTTATAGTATTAATTATTTTTAAAATTCTATGCATATTTTCTAATCATTTTAAATATATAGTTTTTAGAATTTCACATTTCACATTCCAACATGTTATTTTAACAGTACTTTTCGTTGAACTATTATTATAGAGACTATTTAGATTTTTTGAAAAATTATTTAAAAGTAGTTTGAGTCATTATTCACTAATTTAAATTTTGGTCATGATTTGAGAGATATTTAAGTAATGATAATATATTTACCTCTCACTCAGACAATATATATTTAACAATTTTTTGAATTATGAATTCTATGACCTCTCTCATTCGTATTGTGTTTATTTTGTTTTAAAAGGATTTTGACACTTAATGTTCTGTGTGGGTATAATATGATTCTTCTTCAACAAGAATTTTCATATTTTCAAGAATTATAGTGAGAAGATCATGGAGGTTTTGATACTATAAAGTGTCGTAGATTCTTCATATTAGAAAACTTTTGTCACTACTATGGGACAATCTCTCAAGGGATAAACCAAAACATCTATGAATTATTTATTTTCTTTAATATACAATCAATATGATCATGCAATTATGAAATATTACATATGTTATATTCCCATTCTATCTATTTTATTATGCTTTATTTAGTTTGTAACACTTCAACACATTTCTCACAAGATTTCACATTATATTTATGATTTTACATAAAAATATTTTTCTATCTTTGGTTTATGACTCCCATATTCTAAGGTTAGGACTGTTCTGGTTTTGATTCATATTTTCTAAAGTTAGTGTTTTAATTGGGTTGTGACTCCCCATAAAAATTTCATGTTTATCAGTAATTCTCCACTAGAAAAATTAGTTTGGGTTATTATCCCCCTTCAAAAATCAGATTACTTCAAAACATATATCTCACCAAGTAAGGTGGTATAAGAGTATACAAGTTCCAATTTTGATTGAACAACTATAAAAAATACTTGTGATCTTTACATTATTTGGGTGCTAATTAACTTTATTAACAAGATTTAATAATTAATTTTGATAGTCAATTTATTTGTTTAAATTTTTTAGTCAAGTATATTCATCCCTCAATCCCCACTAGACCATCTTCAATTATCCTTCTGAACCTAATAAATTGTATCAGATAAAAACCCTATTAATAATTGTTTACCTATATTATTATATTTCTGGATGCAAAACATTTTATTTCAGAGCTTTTTACCTTTTAAATTTATCTAATATTTCTATAGAGTCTGTTGTATATATTTTATTATGCTAACATAATCTAGGGACTCATAATCTAGGAATAAGATATTTATGATTGTATGAATGGATAAAAACAATGACTGGATTCCTTAGAATCCACCTCACATCAATAGTAATTATTATTACTACTAGAGATCCAGAATGGAGGAATACCTCAAATAATTCATCCTAGAAAAATGGTAAATCATGTAAAAATCATACACAATATCAGAAGAGGAATCAAATAATCTTATATAAAATGATACTATTAAATAGGTTTTAAATGAAAAAGTTGTGAATATTATATATTATTATATTAGTAGAAGTGTGTTTAGTCATGTGTCAACATGTAATAAAACTCATGAGATTTCAAATATTCAACAAGTTACCCACCTTGGATCAGACATATTGATATGAACCAAACTTGGAATGATTCATTTTCAAAACGAATACTTCAAGATAGGTGAAGATCAAAATGTTAACCAAATTTTCCAATTATTCAAAATCATTAGGAATGTAATGATATAACTTGTTGAAGATTTGGATAACCCCATACTTGTTGAAAAAGTCTTAAAATAGATACTAAATAAATGGCACACAATGAAGGATACCAGTGATGAAAGTAATAATTTCAAAGAGTATACTACATTTGAATTTATTATATTACTACAAAATTATAAACTAGAAAAATATAACATATATTAAGAGGAGACAACAAAAATAAGGAGTAGAGCTTAAATATATAAATGTTTCTTATATTGACTCTTCTAAATCTGATCTATTATATGGTGAAAATGAAGATATATATCATATTGTTACTAGAGTTTACAAATGAATAAAATAAAATAACATAAGAACAAATTTGAAAGAAAAACTAAAAAATTAAAATACATATGAGATAAAAAGGTAATAATAATTATATTTATTTATATGTTACTTGTATTGAGTGTTTAAAGTAATGGTATATAAAGCATCAATGTCTAAAACTAAATATTAAAGTAAAATAAAATAATAACAACAAGTAATTACAAACTAGATGGTGTTTTACAGAATAATATAATTCTATAGAATTATAAATAAATGAAAAATAATATTCTAACTTGTGCTTCATTTCCACACTAAATGAGGAATAAATCCATTGGATGTCTTCATAAGAACATATGGTATGTGGAAAGTGGATGCCCTTGGAATATGACCGAATACCCATAACATTTTACCACATAATTTTTTTAAAGAAGAATAGTTACATTTGGCGTTAATGTGAATGGAAAAGTAAAATGTTTTGGTAATGTTGTTATTTACAATCTACTTTTATTTTTAATGTCTTTTATGATAAAAATTTAAAACATAATTTAATTAGTTTATAGAAATTATGTGATGATTGAATGAAATTTAAATTTCAAAACAATAATTGTTTAGATATCAAGGAAAAATATTTATCATTCCACAATAATATAAAGGAAAATATTTTCAAAATTAATTTTTCTAAACTAACTATTCAACATATTAAGTGTTTGAATTTTTTATGGTATGACATAATTCTTTGGTATTGATTACTAGGTCTTTTAAATTTCGTAATGTTACATAACCACTCTAAACATGAGAATATGATATAATTACCTTCTGTGGAGAAAGAACAACTTTATGTTTGTGATGCTTGTGTAAAATGGAATCAATGTAAAGTTTCCTTCATAACTAAAAGTTAGATAACTTCTAATATCACTTTATTGCTATCATATCTTGATCTATTAGCTCATACTCAAATTTATAGCCATGATTTAAATAAATATAATATTGTTATTGTTGATGATTATAGTTTACTTACAAGGGTTTAATTTTATATATGTAGAAATGTTACTATATGAAGAATTATTTATTTTTTTAAATATAGTTAAAAATATAAAAGTATATATGAGTGTTTCTATATATAGTAATAAATAAACGTAATTTAATAATTTAAATTTTGAAAACTTTTATGAAAATAATGGTTATTTCCATAATTTTTCTCATCATAGAATACCACTACAAAATGGGGATGTATAATAGAAAAATAAAACCGTTTTTCCAATATCTAGAACTAAGTTAAGGTAATATGATTTACGTAGTAATTCATTTGGGCAGAGGCCTTATTTTGATTCTTTTTATATTTCAAATAAAATTCTTTATAAAACATTGTTCAAGAATGCTCCTTGGAAACATTAGAATGGTAAAAAAGACTAAAAATAGTTATTTTATAGTTTTTTGCTTATAAATGTTTTATTTTAAATTAAAAATATAATTTAGATTAATTTGATGCTAAAAGTGATGAAGGTATTTTTATTGGACATTAAAATAATAATAAATAATATAAAAATTATAATAAAATATCTATAGTTATTTTTCAATATGTATATATTATGTTTCATGAAAATTATGTAAAATTAAATTATAATTTTAATGTTCTAAATGATGATTTTAGATATTTTAATTTTGGTGAAGAAAAAAAATGTAAGGATGAATTAATTGATGGGGATAATTCTACTTCTACCCCTTATCCTAGATCTTGCAGGATTCAAAAATATCTTCCCTTTCTTAAAGAAACTGGTAATATTAATTCTAGTATTAAAACTAGAAATTTTTCTTTAATTTATTTTTTGAAAATTAATCATTTATTTCAAATCATGTTCCTAACAATGATTTTGTTTCTATAAATAAAACAAAATGATTTTTTAATTTATTATGATATTAATCAATTTGTAGAAATAATGTTTGGTCTTTTGTTGAATTTACTAAGTATAATGATGCATTCAGAACAAAATGGGTATTTAGAAATAAGCTAGATGAATTTAGACCAATTTTTAAAAATAAATCCCAATATATTTCCCAATGATACTCTCAGGATAAAGCTATAGACTTTGAAAATTCATTTTAACCTATTTATAGTTAGACATGAGATTAATGGGAAAATTACTATTCTTTATTATACATAAAATTTATTAAAGTTAATATAGCATATTTCTTAACCAATCAAATTATGATAATGTATTTCTTAAAATTATTAGTTATTATTCCTCTAAATCATTAAAAGCAATTATGGGTACTAGTTTTAAATTTGACGTTGATGCATCTGGTAAATGTATTGATATTAAATTTCATATTGGTGTGATGGGTAGGTTGATTTATTTAATTGCATCTAGACATGATTTTATGCTGTATTTTTTATGTGCATGATTTAATGCTAATACTAAAGATAGTTTTATTAATATTGTGAAATGAATAATTAGACATGTTAATGGAACACTTAAATATAGATTGTTTTAATCTATGTATAATTTCTTTGATTTAATATCTTATCATAAATTTGATTCTGGAAGCTACAAAATTGATAGTAAAAGAACATCTAGTATTTTTCATTTTAATAGAAGGATTTTAATGTATTGGTATTTTATAAAGTAGTTTTTTGTTTCTCTGTCTATTTTATATTCTTAGTATATCTATGCTTCTCTTCTCAAATTTTATTAATTAAGAAGAAATTATGTTATTTTGGTACATATTATAAGAAATTTATTTTTATTATAATAATAATTATATAACTTCAATTTTAAATAATACTTTACAAAATTCTATAAATATTCAAATTGATTTAAGATTTCATTTTATTAGATATCATGTGAATAAGGGATATTTTGTTTTAGGGTATATCCCTACTGAAAATCAACATGTAGTGATTTTCACTAAAGATGTTGTCTTTTCTTAGTTTAAAAAGCCTATATTTGATCTTGGAATGTTTTAATCTATATAGTTTTATGGTTCCATGTGTTTAGGGGGATTTTGTGTATGTTTATCTTCTTAATGTTTTATATTTTCATGAAATTTGTAAACTCTGAAATATGTTCTTCATATTATTATTGTTAATTTGTATTCATATTTTTTTATTATAGAACTTTTTCATAACCTCTCATAAATCCTATATGATGTTAATAAACTTTTTAAATCTTTAGTTTGAATAAAATCTTATTTTTAAAAATATATCTCATTACTTTGTATCAAATAATGTTTTAAAATAAAAATCATAGCATTTACTTATAATTTTTAATGGTGGATGTCTTTATAATAACACCTTGGTATATGTTTTGAAAAAGGTATTTATAGAAACTCCTTGACATATGTTTTTAACTTATTAAAGTTTAAAATTGTACCATACACTACTTTAAGGAGATAATTTTTTCTATTAGAACAATATATTTATAAAATTTTAAAATAGGGGGAGATTTCATTGAAATTTTACATGGTTCTATAATTATCAAAAAGTGGGAGATTATTGACTAGCTCATTAAACTACATTATATTTTAATATTTACAATGTATCATGTGTTTTATTTAATTTTAAAGTATAAATAATTTGAATTATTCATTAATTAATGTATTATTAATATTTATCATATCATTTTTTTCTTATTTAATTTTTTTTAATTTTCATGTTTTGATTCTTTATATAATTTTATAAAAGTTTTATTTTTTACATCCTAGGATAAATAAGTCATTTAAAACACTAAAATATCATTTATAAATGTTTTTTATTGTTCCCATACATCAAATATACTTTTCAACATGTGACCAATTCATAATCCACTTAGCCAGTTTGTAATACATGCATCCCTTGTGAAATCCACATAGAGGATTTTCACGAATTAGTTACCCACTGTATTTCAACCATATATTGAGATAAAAACTCAAAAATGATATATTATTTTAAATTTATAAATATAATAATATTTTCTATATTTCATTAGAATATATACATTTCTTAATAGATATGTATAATGTAGGAAATTTGTTTTCAAAATAGATGCTTTTTTTAGTTAGATTTTTTCTTCATAATGGTTTTGTTATTGTTTTCTTGAATATTACTAGATTTATAGAAATCAAACAATGATGATTCTTGATTATTTATAAATATAAAAAAAATTTAAAAATATAATTCAAAAGGACAAAGAGTTTATTATATATTAAACAAGGTCTGTTTTAGGTATGAAAATTGAAAACTCAGTTTATTTTTAGTTTTTTGGAATTCAGTTATGTGAATCACCTACATAATAAATTCACATGCCTGATTACCTTATGCAGTGAATCTCTTATGAGATGAATTCACTTATGGGAATCTATTACATTAATATCCTATATATTTTATCAGATGTGGAAGATTATATTAGCTAGAGAAAAATGCTTGTGCATTTTTCACCAAACGTGAAATTAGGTACATAGTTCAGTGAAATCATATATGAAATTATGTTATGTAAAATTTTTCATTTCTTATATATATTTTCTACAAGTTTATTTCATATGTTTATATTTTTCTAAAGTTTTTATAAATTCATATTAATTATGTTTAATTTATGTATGGTGTTCCCATTTTTAAAAAAATATTTTTATGAAGATCGATATCTACTTTATTTTCATGCAATGAATATGAATATTGAAAAAAATAATCATTTATGATAAATTTATATTGTTTCATTAGTTTTGGTTGTTTAAAAATTAATATTAGTTGATATTAAACTCATTCAAAATGGTTTTAATATATATAATGTGATGTTATTAATTATTTATATTTTACACATGTTTATTTCTTAATTTAAATTGAATGTTTTTTGAATTATTTATTTTAAATTCTAATAAATTAATTTTAAGGGATTTATCATTAATACATCATCAAAAAGAGTATTTACATTTTCATGTCATATAGTGTGAAGTGTGTGGTGGTGTTGATACTGTAAAGTCCTATATATTCTATCTATGTAGATAATTTTATCACAACTATTCTATGATCTATCTAGGTTTGAAAAAAAACTATATGAATTCTTATACTACCTTGATGAGATAATAAATATGAAAAATAACTATAGAACATGATCCTATGTTTTATTATTATTATATCCATTTGATATAGGTTTCTTGAGTCTGTAACACTTCATCCCATCTCTAAAAAGCTTTGAGTTTCTATTTATTATTTTATATACAAAATAATTTTCTATAATCAGGTTCTGACTCCCAGATTCTAATGTTTTTACTGTTAGGTTTGTTTCTCCCATTTTTTAAAGTCATGGCTGTAATTTTGTAGTGAACCCCCTTTCAAAATTCATATTTTAGGTTAATCTTCCTCTATAAAATGTAGTTTTTATTTGGGTTATGATCCCCCATAAAAAATAATATTAGTGCACAATGAATCTCTCTCCCAGTATATATTTATAATATTATAGTATGTCCACTTTTGAAAGAACTACTATAAGAAAATCCATGTGTTTATTCTTTTATTATTTATTTAATTAAAATTAAAATGAACTCTCTTAATTAAGATAAATAATAAATTTATTTCATTTAAAATTTTTACTCTAGTATATTCACCCCCAGTACATATACCACTATCCTTCCTAACCTAATAATTTGTATCATAGCCTAACCGTATTAATAATGTTTTGGCTCTATTATTATCTTTCCTGATACAAATAAAATTTGTATCATTGTGTGTTCCTTTCAGAAATTAGCCAATCTTATGTTAGAGTGTGCTATATATATTTTATTATGCTAACCTATTCCTAGACAACAATATCTAAAGACACAATATTTATGATGGTAGGAAGAAATAAAAATGATGTATGGATTCCATATAACCCACCTCAATTTAATGGAAATGGTTGTTGAAAATGTAGGTATAGAATGAAGGTATACCTCAAATAGTTAATCAAAGAACACTAGTCCATTATGGAAAAAGAATAAACACTACAAGAAGCTGACCCAAACACTTTTATAAGAAATGATGATGTCAAATATGTTTTAAATTAAAAATTTGTGAATATTTTATAATTTATTATTAGTAAAATTGTGTCTATTCATGTGTCTTCTTGTAAGATAACTCAAGAGATTTTGAAGATTCTAAAATTTACTCACATTTTCTTAAAATAATTGGTAAAACCCAAACATGGACTTTATTAAGATCAATACTAAGACTTAAATATGGGTGAAGATTAAATTATGAACAAAATATTCCACTAATTCAAAAGAATTTTGAATGGAATGGATTAACTTAGAGAAGATTTAGAGAACCCCTTACTTCTTGAATGAGTCCTATGAGAACTACCTACCAAATGAAACATAAAAAAGGTCACAATTGAGAAAAGTAAGAACTTAAAAGAGAACACTCTTGATGAATTGAATGGATCACTACTTTATTATGAACTTTAATTAAAGAACATAGTATAATAGGAGATAAAATAAAATAAAAGGTATATCATTAAATTTTTAATTTATGTTTTCACTAACACATCTGATTTTTATCAATAGGATATTGAAGAAGAAGTTATGAATTAGATTGTAATTGGATTATATTAATGAATTAAAAATAATGGATTCAAGAATTGATTTATAAGAAACCCTCAAAATTAAAGTGAGAGGCAGATAAGAAAGGTAATATTAATTATAAGGCTTTAGATGTTAATTTTTTTGGGTGCAGAAAGAAATAGTATATCTCAATTATTTGATAATTCAATGGGAGTAAAATTTCAAAATGAAAAGTTTTTTTGATTTCAAATATAATGAACTATTATTCAATGATTATCGAAAGGATAATATTTATACTATTAATTTTGTTGAAATATCTGACATGTTAAGTGTATGAATGATTTGAAGAGTGATAGAATTATTTGGAATCATCAATTAGGTTATGTTAATTTTATAATGTTACTTAATTTCGCTAAATATGAGTTTGTTCTATATTCACCTTCCTCGTAGAAAGAATAACTTAATGTTTTTTATTCTTGAATTAAAGGGAAACAACCCAATGTTTCCCTAAGTCCGATAATTCAGGTAATTTCAAATTGACTGATATATGTAGTAAAAAATGATATTGTTGGTCCTACTCAAATTTAATGAATTGGTGGAATGATGAATAATTTAGTTATTATTTATTATTATACTAGATTTACATGGTTTTAATTTCTTATATAAAAAAAACAAAAACATTATCTAGATTTATATATTTTTGTAATATAGTTGAAAAGGATAAAAGAATGTATAATTGTTTTAATCTATAGTAATAAAAGTGGTTAGCTTCAGAATTTAGATATAGAAAATTTTGTGACAAGAAATGTTATTTTAATAAATTTTCTACTAATAGAACAGAAGAAAAAAGACAGTCTTATAGAACATAAATATAAAATACTTATTGAAATGGTCATAACTACATTGAGTGAATATGATTTTGCAAGATATTTTTATGTTGAGGGATTTTGTTTATTATTGTATTTCAAATATAATTATCATTCAACCTTTTATAAGGAAAACTACTTCTGAAATGTTTAAAGGTTAAAACTCTAATGTTGTTTATTTTATAGTTTTTTAGTAAAGTTTTTATTTTAATTTCAAAGGATAATTCAGATAAATTTTATGCTAAAATTAAAGAATGTATTTTTCATTGTTATTCCAAAATATAGTGAATATTATATTGTGTATAATAAAATAATCATGTTTATTAATGAATATATTCATATGTTTTTTTATGAAAATTGTGTAAAATTAATTCCTCATTATAATGTTTTTCATGATGTGTTTAGGGATTTTAATTTTGTTGGAGAAAAATTAAAAAATAAGGATGAATCAAATTAGGGGGAGAATAATCCTTCTACATCTAATAATTGGTATTGTAGTATTCATAAAGATCATCCCAATTGAAAATGTAATTTTTAATATTGATTCTGGTATTAAAACTAAAAATTATGTTTTTTGAAAATTATTCTTTTATTTCGAATCATGTTCCAAATAATGTTGTTATTCATTAAATTATGATAATTGTATTGTTTTTATAAATAAAAATGATTTTTTAATTATTTAGAAAGAATGTTTTTCCTTTAGTTTAATTTCCTCAGGATAATTATTTCATCAGATCTAAATAGATCTTTTAAAAGAAGCTAGATTAATCTAGATAGATGATATAAATAAATCGAAACATATTTCCCAATGATACAAGAATGGTGAAGGTATAGGTTTTGAAGATTAATTTTCACTTGTATTCAGTTTGACATGATATTAATGGGAAGATAAAAGTTCATTATTAGAATTAAAATTTCCCAAAGGAATGATAGGATCATTTTTAATCAATCTAGGTATGCTAAAGTGTTTCTTAAAAGGATAGGTCTCAATTCCAATAAATTAATGAAAATGTTCATGGGTTCTAGTTGAAAATTATATTTTGATTCATCAGGTAAATAATTTGATAATGATTTTTATAGAGTCATGATAGGTAGTTGAATTTATTTAATTATGTCAAGACCTGATATATTATTTAGTGTTTTTTATATGCAATATTTATTATTGATCCTAAATAGGTCCATATTAAAGATGTGAAAAGAATAATTATATATGTTAAAGGAACTGTTAACTCTAGTTTGTTTTATTCTAAGTTTAATTTGTTTTGATTTAATACCCTATCATACCTATGATTTTGGAAGATGTGAAATTGAAATGAAAATCACATTAGGCATGTATCATTTTCTTGGAAGGAGATTAATTTTATGGTCTTATAAGAAGTAGTTTTCTATTTCTATATCTACTTTAGAAGCTGGGTATATCTTTACTTCTACTTGTTGTGATCAATGTTTATGGGTTAACAAAAAATTATGTGATTTTCATATATATCTTGATAAATTTCATATTTATTGGTATTAAAAATCTACAATTTCTATTTTTAATATTCTTTTACATCATTATTTAAAAAATCATATTTATTTTATGCTTATATTTATTTGATATCATATGAATAAGGGATACATTATTTTAGAGTTCAACCTTTCATAAAATCATCTTGTAGATATATTCACTATTCTTAAATATTTTTCATAGATTAAAAAACATTAATTTGAGCTTGGAAAACTTTAAAATTAATAGTTTTATGTTTTAAGGTGTTTAGGGGGGGTTTGGGAGTCTTTATATACAAGAATGTTTATATTTACATGAAATTTGTAAAATCTAGAATATGTTTTACATATTTCTATTCTGAATTTATGTATATATTTGTTTTTTATAAATATTATAAAACCTCTCATAAATATTCTATGGTATTGGATAAATCTTTAAAACTCTATATTTCTTAAAATATTATTTTTTGAAAGATTTATCATTATTTATCTCAAAAAGTCTTATAAATTTTGACCACAACATTTTTTCTATGTTTAATAGTGGATGTGTTTACTATGGCTCATTGAAATCTGTTTTCGAAAAAGGGATTTCTTTTACCTCTTTCTCATATTTTTGGGCATGCGAATTTATAAGAATATTTAATACACTATTTTAAAGAATTATTGTTTTTTCTATTTAGGTTATATATTTTTGATAATTTGAAAAGGGGGGATGATTTTTTGAAGTTAAACATGGTTTGGTAATTATAAAAAATGGGGATAATGTTGACCATATCCTTATACCATTTTTTGTTTTCATAATTGAAAGGTCTTATGTGTTTTATTTCCTTTTAAATTATTAATAATTTTCATTATGAAGTAATTAATGTATTCTTAATCTTGATCATATAATTTTATTCCTTGCTAAAAATATCATTATTTTTCTTGTTTTGTTTATTCTTAACTTGTTATAAAAGTTTAATTATTAGTTAATGGGTTTGATATGTCATTTAGAAACATAAAACACCATTTATAAAAATTGTATACTATTCTAATATTGAAAATATATTGTTCACAATGTTTCAAATTCATAATCCATGTTGTTGATCTGTAATTCACATAGACATTTTGAAATCCATATTACAACTTTTCCATAATCAGATAACCAATGTATTTCGATTGTATTTAGAGATACAAAACTCCAAATTGAGTTATTATTTTCTGATTTTCAATATAATAATATTATCTAAATTTCATTTGAATTCATTAAATTTTTAATTTACCTATGTAATATATGTAATTATTTTTTTCATTCTCTGCATATTTTGAGTTTTATTTTTGTGGGGTTTTAGAGCTATTTTGATATTTGTTTTAATGGTTACATGGGTTATTGAAATCCAATTTTGGTAGATCAATATATTTATAAAAAAAATAAAATTATATAAATATAATTCAAAAGAAACCAAATATTATTATGTATTTATCATGGTTTGTTTGGGAAACAAATTCAATAATTCTGTCTATTTCATGTTTTTAGGAATTCAATTATACGAATCATCAACGAGATTCCCTTGCATATTGAATCACATACATGATGAATCATTTTATTTAAATCACTTATGTAAATTCCTTATATTTATTATCCTATGTGGTCAATTATCTAATTTATATAAAAGTGGTTACAAGAAATTCACCTATGTGAATTTGGATATTTGGTTCAGTGAAATCCAAGTAGAAATTGTGGTATGTTTTACTTTTTGTTTCCCATATAGATTTATTATATGATTATTTATTATGATTAAATTTTTATAATGACTTTATTAATTCATAATATTTATATATAACACATTTGAAGTGTCTTCCATTTTTTTAAATATGTTTTTATGAAGATCTAATTGATTTTTGATTTCACAAATGAAACATATAGCCTGAAACACAAAAAAATGTTCATTATTATTTGTTGTTGTTTTCATCAATTTTACTATTTTTAAATTAATAATAGTTGATATTAAAATCATTAAAAACTAAATTAATATCATTAATGTGGTTTAATTATTTTTGAATATTATATGCATGTTTACAGCTCATTTTAAATGCATTTTTTTAAATTTTGTATTTCAAATTTAAAAATGAAATCTTCATGTGAGTTACCACTAAACTATTATTCTAGAGACTAGTTAATTATTTAACAAATTATTTTAATTTATTTTGAATCATTTTTTGTTATTTTAATTTTAGTTAATGCATTCAGTGATATTTATCATACAATAATATCTTTCTCCCTCTCTCTCCCTCTCTGATAATATGATGCTATCATTTCTGAATTTCTAATTATATAACATATCTTGACTCTATTGAATTTATTTTGTTTGTAATGGATTTCAAGAATTTTTGTTGTGTGTGTGTCTAATATGAATCCTATTCAATGATATATTTCATATTTTAAAGTAATATTGTTCAATGAGTGTGGTGGTGTTGATACTATAATGTTTTATACAGTCTTCATATTGAAAACATTTACACACTACTATTATAATATCTCTCAAGGGATGAACACAATTTTCTAAAACTCTGTATATGGATTTTTTGACACATTCAAGATGAACAAGCACTCTAGAACTATTACCTATGTTTTTTCTTCTTCTCTCTATTTCTTTATTGTTTCCTTAGTCTATAACACTTCCTCCCATATTTCAGGCGTTTTCACTTTCTATTAATGCTTTTATATACAAAATCATTTTTGATCTTCAGTTTGTGACTCTGAAATTATAAATTCAGGACCATTTGGATTATAAATATCATTTTCTAAACTCAGTGGTTAAATTGGGTTGTGATTCCCAATACAAAAGTTAGGTTTCTTGTTAATTTTCCACTATAAAAAGTGGTTTATAATAGGGTTTTGATTCCCCATCAAAAATTACATTATTTTAGAATGAATCTCTCTACAAGTAGAGATGTATAAGTGTAGAATAGGTATAATTTAGACCATACTACTACAGAAAACATCCATATGTTCTTTCCTTAATTTCATTGATAATGAAATTTATTAACTAAGTTTTATAATTAATTTAGATAATTCAATATTTTGATTAATTTTTGTTTGTATTGTCTATTCACCCCTACTAGAGCATCTTCTATTACCCTTAAAAACCTAAAAATTTAGTATTGTATAGAATGGTATAATTTTTAAAAAGTTCTTAACTATTGTATTTGTGGGACTTATTGATATGAAACCCTGTCTTAGTTGTCTTTTTTACTTTAGTAAATTTATAGAGATTTATAACTCGTCAAATTAGTGATATAAACCAATCAAGAAAGGTTGAGGCCTATACTAGGTTGTAGGACCATTTGATTTTTCTTCTAGACAATTTAAACTATACAATAAAAGATAAATAGACACATGATGATAAAAAATAGTGGAAAACATTTAGTGCATATATCCAATGAGTATCCCATTTGTGCTCATGACTCAGTGAATATAATAGATTAGTTTATTAAAGGTCATTTGAGGTGCTTGGTGAAGATGGTCCTATTTAGAATAGCTCTATAGGGTGTACCAAGGGGGTTGATATAAAAAAATCCCACCATTTCTCAAAAAGGGAGACTCCCCATTATAAAGGTAATACATAATCAACTATATCCTAAGGGTATCATCAGTTAGGAAGGAAATTGAGTATGATACCTCTTATATGATTTTTAATTCATATAATCAAAGGAATTCAATATCCAAGGGGATCAAAGGAATGTGTACAATGATATATTCATGTAGATTAGGTTATATTGGAAGATTCTATGATGGAATGAGATTTTTGGAGTTGGGACTTGGATATGGTGGTGTAGGAGAAGTCTTTAAACAATTGAGGTATGAGAATTTGTAACACCTTGAGATTTTATGAGAAATATTTTGTTTGTATGTATTATGTTATACCCAAAACCAAATGAATCTTTCACAACACACATCACTGTCTTGGCTTGCGTTACACGCAAGAGCAACGTTCCTCGATAGCTTGAGTTTTACGCAATTCCGAGTTTCACTAAACAATGATATGTTTTTAAAATATTATATAAACTAGCTGTTATGAATAGTAATATTTTTTTTTGAAATTTTATAAAATTTTTCTTTCAAAATGGACTTCATTTTTGGAATTTTAATATCGAAATTATCTTAGGGTGAATTTTTGGTATTTTTCTGAAAACGTTCAATTTTTGATGAATAGTGAAAAACCCTAAGTTATAGTTTAAAAAAGAATTTTTATTTAAATAATTGTTTATTTTATTTCAATTTATTTTAGGTCAAAATAGATACATAATACCTATTTAATTTCAATGTGATTAATTGGAGTCATTTTATTGTAATTTTAGATATATAAAAATTTTATTGAACTTTTTACCGTCTTTTACCCACCTCCTAAGAGAATTTAAAAATTTACATAAAATATAATTTTAACTCTTCTATGTGTGGAAGTTTAAAACTATGAGAGACACGGTTGATATCAGTAGGTAAAATGTGGTTCAATAAGATAAAAATAATTATTTGTGAATAGTATCTTTTTACATTAATTTACCACCGTTAAAAGTAAATAGAGAAATTAAGGGTAAAAATGATATTATTATTACCCTAAAACATGTCCTAATTATATTGGATAAGTGTAATTAGACCAAAAAAAACTTTAGTAACAAAATAAGACCATTTAGGTCCACTTGGCTTAGATTATGATATTTATTATTATTTAATTCAAAGAATATTTAAAATAGTTAAAATCAATGTCTTATAAGTAAAACATATTTAATATAGAGTTATACATAAGATAAATTTGACTATAAATATTCATTAAAAATATAAATTTATTTCCTACATAATGGTATTTTATTTATAATTTTTATACATTAAATAAGTTAATTTATTTATGACACAATGATGATGTAGTAATTACCTTATTAATGAAATATTAACATAATTGGTATTATAAATACCCAAATAAATGTAATTTGAGACTTTTTATGAACTAAACTAATTTTATAGGTTAATATAACATATTAGGGTTGGTTAGATGAATATTTTGCGAAGTAATAATGCTGTTATAAATTTAGAAAAAACAAAATACCAAATAGTATCAAAATTTACACAAAAGTATTTTTAAAACAAATATTAAATTATTAAATTATTTTCTATTCCAAAAAATCTAAGGTTCGACCAAAAGACTTATATAATAATATATATTACATTAATGAACCAATTGGGGTTTTATTGGTAGTTTATAGTAATTTTATTAACCATATAGTGTAAGAATACAAGAAGACTCGGTAAAAGTTAAATTATTTAACTAAGAGTTAAATCTAAATGATAAGGTTAAAATGGTAACCAAAACATGTATAAAACCTATTCGTTGAGAAAATTTCTACACATACCCACCCTAGCTTCCAAATAAGTCACTTTGGAGCCATTATAAACCAAATATGAATTTATTATAAAATAATATGTTATGTTTTTACTAAGGTTCCCCTCACCCCTCTTATAAAAGGGCACTCCAACTTCTCTCTAATTCACACCTCCAAAGCCAATTGGATCAGAAAAAACCTGAAAAAATACCCTCTAAACTGTCCTCCCTTCATCCAAGAGGACTTCTTTTAGTCCGAAAGCCAACATAATGACCCCTTTTGATCAAATCAAAAGGAAGAACCCGAGGAATAGGTAAATATCTCACCACCTATTTCAAGTTCCTTTCTTCTTCCACTTACTCCTTCTTTGTTGTTTATATTATAAAATAATAACTCCATTATCTTATATATACTGTTATGTTATTATAAAAATTGTACAACCATATTGGTTATTTTATCCATCCTATGAATGAAAAAGTCACCACACGTGTGTACGTACGACTTACCGTCTCCACGTCGTGGTGTAGTTTGTTATTCAAACATTTAATCATTTAGATGGGTATGATAATGTAAAGACCAGTAAATTTCAAGAAATATTTTTTCTTAATTTATTTTGGATTTTACGAGTACACAGTTTCTAACAGCACCTGATTCTGAGGCCCGGTGTGCACGGAATCAATTTCCAAAGTTTAGCTCGGGTACGTTCAGTGAACGAACGAGTGAGATTTCCTAAGTTTTGAACCGGTGCTCGGAATCGAAATCCAAGGGCACCGATGGAACTACAACACCGATAATTTCTTAAGAGGACTTTTACTGAAAGTATGTTTTCTTGGAAGGAGTTGTAAAAAAATGTGGATTAATTAATAAGTAAAGTAAAATTGTGAACAATTTTATTTTATCCATGGAAGTTAAACTCTCTCATGGGAAGTTGTTGGTGGGGCCCACGACCACCCAAAATCCCATGTGTGGTTATGAGGGAGGTGGGGCCCAAAAAATCCTCCACCTTTTCACATTCCTTAAATCCGTAACGTCCCCTTGTTTTTGTTAACTCCCCTTTAATGTGAGACCACTCAGCTCCCCCTCTCTTCTCTTTAATCATGCCAACACACTTGATTAATTAAGTGAGTTATGTGTTTTAATTTTAAAAATGAAATTCTTGGCTTGATGTAATAAAATAAGATAAGTCTTATTTTATTTTGGGGGGGTTAGTTGTTGTTTGAGGAGATTGGGGAGATAGAACTCTTTTCTCTTGGGAATAACTTCATCCTCCCGTGAAGAGATTCAATCCTTCCGCGAAGAACTTCATCTCTTTGATGAAGAATGACTCAACGACTCCAGTATCTCCATTCCCTTTCTCCTATGCGACAAGGGAAGAGACACCGTTGTGAGAGTTCTCCAATGACGCACAATCATCTTCTTCTCTCCATTATAAAGAGAAGACGACGTCTCCTCAGATGCTCTCCGTTGACGTCTACAGAACCACGCCGCGCGACGCCATATTTTGTGGTGCTTGACAACCGAGAATTACTTTGTGAGGTAGGGGTTTGAGTTCAAATATTATGGATTAAATTTTCTCTTGCTTGATGAAGATATTTATTCTTTTTGGGCCACCTATTATCATTATAACAGGAGGAGGTCATACCGCATGAACACGGCCGACCCTCCTCCCTTTTTGTTGGTGTTCTTGTTGTGGCACGAACAAAAGCAGGGTTGTGCAACGGAACCGCGTGAGAACATGGAGAATCACAGTGAAGAAGCGCGACGCCGTTGCACCGCGCCTTTGAGGCCAAAATAACCCGTGGCTGGAGTCGGGCCGCAGCGAAGGGGCGCGGCCCTGTCGTGCCGCGCCACCGAACCAAGAAGACACCGCGTCCGGAGTGCGGCTGCAGCGGAGGGGATCGGCGCCGTCGAGCCGCGCCGGTCGGACCAAGGACAAGACCTTTGGCTGCGGCGGAGCGGGGAACAATGGTCAGAACCACCGGCCGCCGGCGCATCGGAGGGGTGAGATCATGGGGTCCCGCGGTGGCAGAACGGCCGGCCAGCCGGGCCGGCCGATCTAAGAAGGCCGAGGGTCGTAACCCCCGGTTGGCCAAAGGAACGAACACCCTCATGGGGCCGCCGTTTCAAAATAGGTGGGGGGGGGGGGTAGCACCCCCCCTTCCGTGACAGCTCATCTAGTGCCGAGCTGGCCATGCGGGCCACGCCAGCCGGGCCGGGCCGCGCCATGTTGGGCCGGGTCGGTCCGGGCCCAAAACCCCCTAAAAACTGGACAGTTTGTTTAAATGCCCGTAACTTGGGCTACGAACCTCCGATAAACGCACCATAAGTTGTGATTAAATCCTTGGATCGAGACGATCGTTTCGGTATATTACACTCAAGGTTTTGGAGAACTTTGGGTATGACTAGGTTGGTTTGAACACGAAACCAATCGGGCCCTCGGAGCAGAAACGATTATAACTTGAGCTCCGGACGTCTGATTAACGTGCCGTCAACTTTGTTGGATTCCTCTTAGTGATATGGACCTTTTGGCTTACTTATCTCAAGGTTTGGACACAGTTGGAGTATGGTCGGGTTGGTTTTGACTTAAAAACCAACCGGGCCTCTGGAACGAAAAAGCCAATAACTCTCAGACTGGGCGTCTGATTGACGCGCCGTCTGTCGTGTTGAGTTCCCTATTTTGAGATGGAATTTTTGGATATATCAACTCTGGACTATGTGTAAGTTGATGTATCGACCCACTTGGCTCGTGGAGCGGACCCTCCCGAAAACGAGCATGCTGTGTGAGGGAACCCTAGAGCTGGCAGCGACGACGATGACGACTGCACTGAAATGCTCCGTGGGTTTGGCAGCGACGACGACTGCACTGAAATCCTCCGTGGGTTCGGCAGTGATGAAGACTATACTGAAATCCTCCGTGGGTTCGACGACGATGACTACTGTTTTTGTATCCTACATGGGTCTGGCAGTATTACTGTTCTTGTATCCTACATGGGTCCGGCAGTATTTGACCTCTGTTGTAGTATCCTAAGTGGGTCTGACAGTGTAGCTGGACTTGTATTCTAAGTGGGTCCGAGAGCTTAGCTGGTTTAGTATCCTACGTGGGTCCCGGATTAGATGAATCAGTGGCTACATTTGATCATCTCTATCACCTTACGAAGAAGTATACCTGTGTGAGCTGAGTCTTGACTTTCAATCATTATCTTTGATATGATTGACTTGCTTTCCTATGTGGATTGGGTTGTCCTTTCCTGTGTGGATTGGGTTGTACTATCCTGTGTGGACATGATCGAACTTGGGCTCGGATGTTGGATCCGAACTGGAATTGATGACTTAGGTATATGTATGGGCATATACCTAAGTAGTGTTGGATGTTACTTCATGATTGTATCTTTCTTTTGTGGATTATACTTTGTGTATTCTGGGAGACCTTCGGGGGTCTCAAGGTCCCTAATGAGTAGCGTATACTCACCCCTGCATGGGCTATGCCCGCACTACGTTGTGTTGGATGTAGACGTCGGACAACGCTGATCGTGGTTGAGGCTTGTGGAACAGTCGGTACCTGGAGGTGGACCACTGGGCGGGACGTACACGGAGCGGACGCCTGGACTCGGGGAGCTGAGGAGGTTATCTGTACCCACCCTTCAGGTGGGACTTCCAGTGGACGGCTCAATGTTTCTACTTTACTTTCAGTTGCTGTACATTCTTTCCAGTTGTACTTTAATTTTAGTTTGGGTTTTTATTCTGGACCATTTACTTTCCGTACTTACTTTTGTACCAAGATTTACTTAGTGTTACTTCTGTTGGCTTACTCTATTGTGTTTGTTTACTTTATAAGGGAATGCCTTCCCCTTTTTCCAGGAGTTATGTCTTTGGTGCTAGTCACCAGCCCCTGGCCTATGGGAGGCGGGCTTGGGGTAGTCACGACACAGGTCCCGAGGATGGGTCATGAAAAATTGGTATCAGAGGAGTTTGGTTCTACCGCAGAACTCAGGACTCTGATCTTTCTTCAATGAAGAAATATTGTTAAGGGTATTGAGTGTGGTTATCAGTCCAGGGAGTCCAGTGTTGGTGCGGCGGCTGATGTATCCATACTCCAGGACCCTGACTTCTGATTTCCGACTCAATGCATGAAAACATTTATTGCATGTGTGTTTCAAATGTTTTCTTTGTGATTACTTTGTGTCAGCTCACCAGGTATATTGTTTGACCATGGCACACCTGTTTCTTTTCAGGATAGCCCCATGACGGCAGCCGCCTAGGGTTCTGAGCTTTGTGAAAGATGACAGCCCACCGAGCAACGAGGCCTCGGTGCAGCGCCTTTTTTTAGCGGAGGCACCGGCGGTACCACTACCCACCGAGCCACCGATGCCACCAATCCCAGCAACTGAGAGTGCATGTCGCCTTAGTGCACTGCACAAGTTCCAGCATCAGAGACCGCCCAGGTTCCACGGGGAGACGGACCCTCAGGCAGCTGAGGATTGATTGGAGGCAGTTGTTTGAGTTTCCAGGTTAGTGGGGACACCAGCTGACCTCATGGTGATCCTTGCAGCGAGCCTCCAGCACGCGGCAGCCGGCAGATGGTGGAGCTTGATGCACCAGGTGCACGATGAGGAATCTCTCCTATGGATGAACATTGAGAGCCTCTTCCGCTCGGAGTTCTTCCCAGCCACCCTCTGTGTAGTGCACATTCAGGAGCTTCTATAGCTGCTGTAGGGCAGCATTACGGTCGCCTAGTACTCGGCGAGATTTACCGATCTCTCGTGCTATTCGACGGACATGGTACGAGACCCATTCTTCCGGTCCCAGACCTTCGAGCAGGGACTGAGGCGTGAGATCAGGGCATCAATGATCTCCCTCAGTATTCCGTTATAGGCAGGAGTACTCGAGTGAGCTCTTCTCATAGAGAGCTTTCTTGTTGAGCCTACACCAGCAGCGAGACCTACCACAGGAGGACATGTAGCAGAGTCGTCTGCAGCTGGCAGTCGACAGACGTCACAGGGGTCCAGGCGGACCATACCATCAGGTGGACAAACCCAGGACACTGGCTTAGAGGTGCGGGGCACACGGCGCAGAGCCAACCTTCTGAGGAGAAGACAGTGCTACGCATCCGGCGGGCAGGGCCACATGGCTCGTGACTGCCTGACCCACTGTGAAGAGGGGAAGCAGACAGTTGAGGGGCCACCTAGACAGAGGCAGAGGGTCAACCATGGCGGTCCGTAGGGAGCAGGCAGACAAGGCATATGAGCTGGCCGAGCAGTAGGTGGTGGGCGACGCTTTGAGGCTTTACCACCACCACCACCCGAAGGTCCACCCCAACCATAGGGAGCTGGCGGGTAGAGACATGATCAGCTTCAGGCAGTAGAGGCCTACGACCATGGCACACCATAGATGATTTGAGGTACTGTCTCTGTCTACTCCACCCTTTCTTCAGTTCTTATAGACACAGGGGAGAGTCATTCATTCATTGCGGCTTCCCTTGTTCGGAGCTCGGAGATTTCGACGGAGCCGTTGGGTCGATCCTTATGGCTAGAGACTCCTATGGGAGCAGACTCGACGATTACACACTAGTGCCGGTAGTGTGAGCTTACTCTAGGAGGTGAGATATTCGGCTGGGATGTTCTTGTAGCGGCGTCGAGGACTTACGACGTCATCTTGGGCATGGATTGGTTATCTATAGTCCATGCTCAGATCAACTGTATTAGATGAAAGGTGCAATGTGTTCACACCGATGGGAGCAGGTTCACCTTCACCGGTGAGAAGGAAGCCTTAGCAGCGTAGGATGGACTCATGTAGAGGAGAGGATAGCCAATAACTCATCATTTGGCTAGCCTCATCCTAGGAGAATTTGAAGTTCAGAGTCCTATTTTTCCTGCAGTGGTGGATCAGTATGCGGATGTTTTCCCTGATGACGTTCCAGGACTACCTCCCCACAAAGAGGTAGACTTCTATATTGACTTGTACCCTGGGACAACCCCGATATCCACTCCATCATATCGGATGGCTCCTGCTGAGCTTTGAGAGCTACGGGTACAGCTGGAGGACTTGCAGGGTAAGGGATTCATCCGACCCAGTGTTTCACCCTGGGCTTCCCCGATATTGTTCACCAAGAAGGCGGACGGGAGCTTGCAACTGTGTGTCGATTACCGTCACCTATACCAGGTGACTGTGAAGAACAAGTATCCACTACTGAGGATTGAAGACCTCTTTGATCAGCTCAAGGGAGCAAAATGTTTCTCAAAGATAGACCTTAGGTCAGGCTATCATCAGCTCAGAGTTCGGGACGAGGACGTGCAGAAGACGGCCTTCAGATGTTGGTATGGCCACTATGAGTTCTTGGTTATGCCTTTCGGTGTAACCAATGCTCCAGAAGTGTTTATGGGTCTCATGAACAGGATATTTCAGTCATACCTCAATCGATTTGTTGTGGTCTTCATCGATGACCTTTTGATATACTCGACCACTGAGGAGGAGCACGCCTACCACTTGCGGGTTGTACTGGACACACTCCGAGATCACCAACTTTATGGTAAGCCTTCAAAGTGTCAGTTCTGGTTACATGAGGTCCACTTCTTGGGACACGTCATCTCTGAGGTGGGAGTTGCGGTGGATCCTGCGAAGATAGAGGCAGTGCTAGCTTGAAAGCCACCCTGGAGCATGACAGAGGTTCAGATATTCTTAGGTCTAGCTGGGTACTACCGGAGATTTGTGCCAGAATTTTCCAGAGTTGCGGCACCACTTTATGCTTTGACGAAGAAGGGGAAACCCTTTATTTGGTCAGATGGATGTTAGCAGAGCTTCCAGGAGCTGAGATAGAGGTTGACCAGGGCACCTATCTTGAGTCTATCAGAGGAGGGAGTAGGGTACGTAGTCTACTACAATGCATCAGGGACCGGGCTCAGATGTGTTCTGATGCAAGAGCGATCAGTGATCGCCTATGGATCACGATAGTTGAGGTAGAATGAGTAGAACTATGCTACCGATGACCTGGAGTTAGCAGTAGTGGTCTTCGCTCTGAAGATGTGTCGACACTATCTGATGGGCTAGCACTTTACAGTCTGTTCTGACCACCAGAGTCTCAGGTACATCTTCTCGCAGAAGGACCTGAACCTGAGACAATGGAAATGGATCGAGTTCCTCTAGGACTACGACTTTTAGATAGTCTATACTCCTGGAAAGGGGAACGTAGTAGTCGATGCTCTCAGTAGGAGGATGAGCAATCATCTACTTGGAGAGGTGACATAGCAACTAGCCGCTTTGTAGATATCCTTCATGGATAAAGATGGAGAAACCTTTCTTCAGTTACTCACAGTCACTCCTCCACTACTACAGCGGGTCAGAGAGGCACAGCGTGGGGACGTTGACTGTGAGAGGCGACGTGCACAGTTCTCCTCTGGATAGGCACCTGATGGATTCTCTATAGGAGGAGAGCTCGATGTCCTTTTTAGAGGATGTACCATGGTACCAGATGCTTTTCCGGAGGAGGTGCTGAGAGAGTTTCACACTTCCCCTTTAGTGGTACATCCAAGAGTGGCGAGGATGTACCAGGATCTTAGATGACAACACTGGTGTCCGGGTATGAAGAAGGCTATAGCAGAGTTCGTTTCTCGATGCCTCACCTTCCAGCATGTGAACGCGGAGCACCAAGTACCATCAAGATTGGTACAACCCTTGGAGGTCTCGGAGTGGAAGTGGGATGGGATATCTATGGATTTCATGACTGGACTTCCACGTACTTCCAGAGGTCATGACTCCATTTTGGTGATTGGTGACATACTCACCAAGTCGGATCACTTCTTACAAATCAGAGAGTAGGGCTCAGTAGAGAGCTTGGGACGTCTCTACGTTCAGGAGATTGTATGGCTTCTTGGTGTGCCATCATCTATCGTCTCTGATCGAGATGCTCTCTTTACTTCGCAGCTTTGGAAGGGGTTGCAGGAGGCATTTGAGACGCAGCTACATCTGAGCACCGCCTTTCACCCACAGACGGATGGTCAGACGGAGAGGACCATTCAGACTCTCGAGGACATGCTCCGTGCATGTGTCATTAACTTTGGTCACAGCTAGGAGGACCAGCTACCATTTGTGGAGTTCGCGTACAACAACAGCTACCACTCCACCATCAGGAGTGGCACCATATGAGGCATTGTATGACTAACCTTGTAGATACCCTCTGTGCTGGACAGACCCCGGGGAGTCAGCACTTGTGGGACTGGAGATGGTCCAGGACACGATAGAGAAGATCCAGGTCATCCAGGAGTGTATGAGGATAGTTCAGATCCGGCAGAAGTCTTATGCTGACAGGAGGCGGAGACCACTAGAGTTCGAGGATGGCGGCCACATTTTTTGACGGGCCTCACCTCGACGTGGATTATAAATATTTGACCGGGGCGACAAGTTATCTCCACACTTCATCGGACCATTTCAGATTCTCAGCAGGATAGGCGAGGCAGCTTATCACCTGACTCTACCACCTCAGTTGCACCGGGTGCAGGACGTCTTCCACGTATCTCACCTGAGGACATACATGCATGACCCGACGCATATCATCGACCATGGGAAGATGGACATCGATGACGGGGTGACTTTTTCATAGGTCCCAGTGGAGATCGAGGATCGACAGTAGAGGGTCCTACGTGGGCAGTCGATTCCTCTAGTGCACATCAGGTGGCAGCACGTGAACCTCCAGGAGAGCACTTGGGAGCAGGAGGCTCAAATACGTGCTCAGTACCCTCATTTGTTTCTCTAGTTGTGATGTATCTTTATGTGGATGTAAATCCCTGAGGTGTGAGTAATGTAAAGACCCGAAATTTCAAGGAAATGTTTTTCTAAAAATTTCTTTGGGATTTTACGAGTAAGCAGTTTCTGACGGCACCTGATTCTGAGGTCCGGTGTGCCCAGAATCAATTTCCGAAGTTTAGCTCGGGTACGTTCAGTGAATGAATGAGCGGGATTTCCTAACTTTTGAACCGGTGCTCGGAATCAAAATCTGAGGGCACCGATGGAACCGCAGCCCTGGTAATTTCTTAAGAGGACTTTTACCGAAGGTGCGTTTTATTGGGAGGAGTTGTAAAAAAATGTGGATTAATTAATAAGTAAAATAAAATTGTGAACAATTTTATTTTATCCATGGAAGTTAAACTCTCTCATGGGAAGTTGTTGGTGGGGCCCAAGACCACCCAACTTCCCATGTGTGGTTATGAGGGAGGTGGGGCCCATATTATCCCCCACCTTTTCACATTCCTTAACTCTGTAACTTCCCCTTGTTTTTGTTAACTCCCGTTTAATGTGAGACCACTCACCTCCCCCTCTCTCCTCTTTAATCATGCCAACACACTTAATTAATTAAGTGATTTATGTGTTTGAATTTTAAAATTGAAATGCTTGTCTTGATGTAATAAAATAAGATAAGTCTTATTTTATTTGGGGGGGGGGGTTAGTTGTTGTGTGAGGAGATTGGGGAGATAGAACTCTTTTCTCTTGGGAAGAACATTATCCTCCCACGAAGAGCTTCAATCCTTCCATGAAGAATGTCATCTCTTCAACAAAGAACAACTCAATGACTCAGGTATCTCCATTCCCTTTCTCCTCCGCGACAAGGGAAGAGACACTGACACAGGAGTTCTCCAATGACGCGCAATCCTCTTCTTCTCTCCGTGATAAAGAGAAGATGACTTCTCCTCAGACGCTCTCTGTCGATGTCTACAGAACCACGCCCCGTGATGCCATATTTTGCGGCGCTTCACAACCGCGAATTACTTTGCAAGGTAGGGGTTTGAGTTCAAATATTATGGATAAAATTTTCACTTTATTGAAGAGGATATTTATTCCTTTTGGGCCGCCTATTATCGTTATAACGGGGGGAGGTCGGACGGCACGAAAACGGCCGACCCTCCTCCCTATTTGTTGTTGTTCTTGTTGTGGCACGAACAAAGGTAGTGTAGTGCAACGACACCACGTGGGAACATGGAGAATCACGGAAAAGAAGCGCGGCACCGTCGTGCCGTTCCATTAAGGCCGAACAAACCCGCGACCGGAGTCGGGCCGCAGCGAAGGGGCGAGGCGCCGTCACGCCACGCTGGAGAACCACGAAGACACCGCGGCCGGAGAGGGGCCAAGGCGGAGGGGCGCGGCGCCGTCGTGCTGCGCCGGTCGGACAAAGGCCGCGGCCTATGGCCGCGGCGGAGCAGGGAGCGATGGTCGGAACCACCGGCCACCGGCGCGTCGGAGGGGCGGGACCGCGGGGTCCCATGGAGACAGCACGGCCGGCCAGCCGGGACAGCCGATCGAAGAAGGCCGAGGGTCGTAACCCTCGATTGGCCAAAGTAGCAGCCCCCCTCATTGGGCTGTGGTTTCAAAACGGGGGGGGGGGGGGCAGCGCCCCCCCCTTCCGCGACAGCTCGGCCAGCGCCAAGCTGGCCATGCGGGCCACGCCGGCTGGGCCAGGCCGCGCCCTGTTGGGCCGGACCCGAACCTGGGCGGGTCGACTCGGTTCGGGCCGACCCAGGGGGTCTTGGGCTGGGTCTGTCCGGGCCCAAAACCCCCTAAAAACCGGACAATTCTTTTAAATGACCGTAACTTTGGATACAGACCTCCGATCAACGCTCCGTCAGTTGTGATGTGATCATTGGATCGATATGGTCATTTTAGTATATTACAGTCAAGGTTTTGGAGAACTTTGGGTATGGACGGTTTGGTTCGAACACGAGACCAACCGGGCCCTCGGAGCAGAAACACTTATAACTTTGAGCTCTGGACGTTCGATTAACATGCCGTCGACTTTGTTGGATTCCTCTTAGTGAGACGGACCTTTTGGATTACTCTACTCGAGGTTTGGAAATAGTTGGAGTATGGTTGGGTTGGTTTTGACTTAAAAAACAACCGGGCCCCTGGAACGAAAAAGCCAATAACTCTCAGACCGGGCGTCCGATTGACGCGCCGTCTGTCGTGTTAAGTTCCCTATGTCGAGACGGAACTTTGGGATACATCAACTCCGGACTACATGTCAGTTGATGTATCGACCCCCTTGGCTCACGGAGCGGACCCTCCCAGAAAAGAGTATGTTGTGTGCAGGAACCCTAGAGATGGCTACAACTGCGACGACGATGACGACTGCACTGAAATTCTTCGTGGGTTCGACAGCGACGATGACTGCACTGAAATCCTCCGTGGCTTCGGCAGCGATGAAGACTGTACTGAAATCCTCTGTGGGTTTGACGACGATGACTACTGTTCTTGTATCCTACGTGGGTCTGACAATATTTGACCTCTGTTGTAGTATCCTAGATGGGTCCGACAGAGTATCTGGACTTGTATCCTACGTGGGTCCGACAGCTTAGCTGGTTTACTATCCTACATGGGTCACAGCTTAGATGAATCAGTGGCTACATCTGATCATCTCTATCACCTTACGAATAAGTATACCTGTGTGAGCTGAGTCTTTACTTTCAATCATTATCTTTGATATGATTTTCTTGCTTTCCTATAAGGATTGGGTTGTGCTTCCCTGTGTGGATTGGGTTGTACTATCCTGTGTGGACATGATCGAACTTGGGTGCGGATGTTGGTGTCGAACTGTAATTGATGACTTAGGTATATGTATGGGCATATACCTAAGTAGTGTTGGATGTTACTTCGTGATTGTATCTTTCTTTTGTGGATTATCCTTTGTGGATTATGGGAGACCTTCCAGGGTCTCAGGGTCCCTACTGAGTATTGTATACTCACCCCTGCATGGGCAATGCTCGCACAACGTTGTGTTGGATGCAGACAACGGACAACGCTGATCATGGTTGAGGCTTGTGGAGCAGTCGGTACCTGGAGGTGGACCACTGGGCAGGACATACACGGAGCGGACGCCTGGACCTGAGGAGCTGATGAGGCTATCTGTACCCACCCTTTAGGTGGGACTTCAAGTGTACAGCTTGGCGTTGCTGCTTTACTTTCAGTTTCTATACTTTCTTTCCAGTTGTACTTTACTTTCAGTTTGGGTTTGTATTCTGAACCATTTACTTTCCATACTTACTTTTGTACCTAGTTTTACTTAGTGTTACTTCTGCTGGCTTACTCTGTTGTGTTTGTTTACTTTATAAGGCAATGCCTTCCCCTTTTTCCGGGATTTACGCCTTTGGTGCTAGTCGCCAGCCCTGGCCTATGGGAGGCGGGCTTGGGGTAGTCACGACACGGGTCCTGAGGACGGGTCATGATAGATAATGAGTATAAATGATATAAATAATAAATATATAATTATTATTATACTGTATATATGATATACCATCCAATTATATACGATTTTAATATCAAAATAATGATATCATCGCTCGTGCGTACGTACAACCTACCGTCTCCACGATGTCATGTGACTCATTCAACATGATCATACTTGAAAAATGATTATATAAATGAATTTAACGAATAAATATGATATATATTACACTAATACCATTATTTAAATGATTTATCTATAACCAAAAAAGAGTAATAATAATTTATTTGACAAAACATGCATAAGAACATAAGGAAATGAACACCCGAATAAAAAGTAGCAATGAAATATTACTAATAAGAAGATATAAATATGACCATATATGATATCATAAAAATGAATATGATTCTGTAATAATTCAATTACATTATTTAAATCATTATACAAGAGAATCAGATACGTATGAAGCATATCAGACCTAAGGTAAGGGAAAATCTCACAATCTCATTTTTATCCGAGATTGTTTATATTTCAGAATTTACTTGGGAATATTTATCATCCACATCCATGTTTCCTCAATATGTAATATTATTTCTATCCTCCTAAAATTGTTTAAATCCAATTTTACCTATTGGTAAATTTTTATTATATTATGCGAAAGGAATATTTTATCGTTTTCAGTACGAGAAAATTTTTGAATTTTCCAGCCAAAGTACGAGAAGAGTGTTTTTTTTGAACTAATACGACATGAATGGATTTTTATGATTTAATTGAACATTATTTCCATGAAACTTACTTTACAAGTTTTCACGTTTATTTTTAATTAACTTATTTTAGTTTAAAATTGTATGATATGTTATGAATGGAAAAATGTTTTTGAAGTAGAAAGGATATTTTCTTCTAGAATGGAGTTCAAGTGTTTTATGAAAATTATTTTCCATCTAAGATAATATAGGGTTCTGTTTCTATCATTATTTTTACATTGATTTTATTATTTTATGATGGAATTATTTTTATGAAGTCATTTTATCTTATATTGATTATGTTATGATGGCATGATGTTTAAGAATCCCATTTTTATTACATGGGTTATGCTATTATATATGATATATGATTTTGTGGCACACATAAGAATGGTTTCATTATGAGATGGGTGGGACCTATATCTACCTCCAATTCATTGGGTTAAGATTTATATCTCATGAGATAGACATGGTTGGAATGACAAGTTAATCCGGTTCAGTGATACAGGACTGGAACAAGGAGTGAACTCAGTTCAGAAATGGACTTTGTCTGCTATGATAGTATTGGAAATAAGTCTTTACTAATATGAAATGATTTTATATGATTACGTGTATATGCCACAAAGTTTCATTTTTTATTTTATGATTATTTGGATTACATTTCACTATTATGATTTATCCCATGTTATGATATTATGATCTCTTTTTCAGGTCAAGATTTTAAAAATGTTATGTTCTTATTAATATGATATGATTGATATTTCCTTTGTTTACCCTTACTGAGCATTTTAGCTCACCCTTTTTTTATGTTTTATTTTCCCTAGGTCAAGAAAAAGGGTATTAAGTAGGATATGACAAAAGGGAATCTAGATATGATGAAATAAACAGGAGACAATGTAGATGATTTATGAACCAATTGTTTATGTTTCCCAGTTTCTAAAGACACTATACCTATATGGTCCTATCATGGTTTTGTTATATGCTGTAATAAATATGATTCAATTATGATGTAATAACAATTTATGTAAATTATGGGTTGTTATAGTTGGTATCAGAGGAAAGTTATATTCAACCTTTGGAAACTAGGATGTGAAATCCTTAGTAATAACCCTAAGGATATGTATAAGAATAGAACACAATATTAGTGTTTTAGAAATGGCCATGAATAACTTATGATAATACCTAAAGTGTTAAATTTTATTCTTGATTATGTGGTTTTCCTATTATGATTAGTGTTTCTCACACTATTCTTATTGGTTTTAGTCAATGGCTGGAACCCAAAGGAAATGTGTTAATGATGAATGCAACGGGTAATGTAATGATTGTCCCCCTGAGCAACCAAACTTAATGGGAGCTGGAATGAAAAATCTGGTAGCCATACTCTCACAACATTCTCAAGCTATAAACCATACATGACTTCCAAACGATCAAAGGAAGGAGCAACATCTTGTTCAATCCTTCATGAGGCAGCGTCCACCCTCATTCACCGGGTCTACTGATCCATTAGTGGCTGAACAATGGATCAGTACCCATGAAAAAATATTTTTAGTTCTTCAATGTTCTGAACATGATAAAGTCATCTTAGCAGTATATCGTTTGGAAGGTGAAGCTGATCAATGGTGGAATATTATCAAGAATATGAGGCAAAGAGACAAAATTGAGTCCATAGAATGGGACGAGTTCAAGAACATATTTTTCAATAAGTACTTCCCTCATATTCTTCGAACAAAGATGGATAAAGAGTTTCTTGAACTAAAGCAAAAGAATGATGAATCTGTTAGTACCTACGAAGCAAATTTTATAAGACTTGCAAGGTATTATTCCAGAATTATTATCCAACCTGAGAGTAAGATCGATCTATTCTTTAGTGTCTTAAAACCAAGTCTTTGAAGGGCGTTAGCCATAAGGGACTTCAATAGCTACGAGGAAATTGATCGATGTTCTCTCAATGTTAAGATGAAGATTGGAGTAACCCATCAGTCATATGGGTTTGATAAGAAGAGGAAAATGGAATTAAAAGGTAAATCTAAAGACCACACTAAAAAGAAGATGCGTTTTCCCTTATGCTCAAAGTGTGGAAAGAAACATAGAGGGAATTGTCTTAAAGGGACAAGTAAATGTTTCAAATATGAAAAAGAAGACCATCAGGCCTTTAAATGCCGCAATGATGGAAAAAATATGTCTAGTGATGTGAAAAAGGAAAAGGATACACAGAATGCACCTCTTATACTTCAATGTTAAACATGCAAGGAAATGGGGCATTATGTTAATCAATGCCCTAATCCAAGGGTTGTTGATGATGATCGGCGTCAAAAAACTCATAAAGCAAAGACAATGGAAAGTCACATGAAATTTCTATCGGTGATGTGGAGTACAATAACAAAGTTGTTAAAGGTACACTTACCATCTAATCTAAATTAAAAAATGTTTTATTTGATTCTAGATCCACCTACTCTTTTATTTCTGAATAATTTTCGAAGGTTATCGTCATACTACCTCAACAATTAGTTGTTGATTTAGCTGTGACAACTCAAAATGGCACAATGGTTTCATTAAAATTTTATAATTCTTCTCCAATTGACGTTTGTGGGAAAGGGATTTCTAAAAATATTGTGATCTATCCTATAGTGGAAATTGATTTGATTCTTGGCATGGATTGGGTTTCCTTATATGGAGCTCATATCGATTTCCAAAGAAGGGAAGTCACATTTTATATTCCTAATCAATCTATGATTATCTATCGATACAAGGATGAATATAACCTTACAGTGGAAATTTCTTCCATCTTATGGGTCTCGATTTGAATAAATGAAGGTTATTTTTCTCAAATAGTTGCAGAGAAACTCATGATTAAGAATATGCCCATTGTATGGGAGTTTGATGATGTATTTGTAGAGGAATTTCCAGTTCTTCCACCAAATCATGATGATGAGTTTTCAATAGAAGTCATACCGGGTGCTTTTCCTATTTCAAAGACACCCTATAGAATGGCCCCAATTGAGTTGCTGGAATTGAAGAAGTAACTCCAAGAGAATCTTGATAAGGGATTCATGTGCCGTAGAGCATCACCTTGGGGAGAACCTGTTCTATTTGTTAAGAAGAAAGATGAATCAATGAGACTCTGCATTGATTATCTAGAACATAACAAGATCACTCTCAAGAACAAATATCCTCTCCCATGGATTGATGACTTATTTGACCAACTACGTGGAGCTCAATACTTTTCCAAGATTGATCTTCATTCAGGGTATCATCAATTAAGGGTCAAAAGGGAGGATATACAAAAGGCGGATTTCCGTATAAGGTATGGAAACTATAAATTTATAGTTATTCCATTTGGTCTTACTAATGCCCTTGCTATCTTCATGGATCTAATGAATAGAGTCTTTAGAGACTATCTTGATCAGTTTGGGGTAGTCTTTATAGATGATATTCTATTATATTTAAAGAGAAAGTAAGAACATGAAGATCACATGAGAATTGTTATAAAGACCCTAAAAAATGAGAAGATTTATGCCAAATTTACCAAGTGCAAATTTTGGCTTCAAAAAGTTTCATTTTTGGGTCACAAAATCTCAAAAGAGGGGATATCTGTGGATGTAGAAAAAACAGAGGTTATTGAAATATAGTCGAGACCAACAACAGTAACTGAGATCCAATGTTTTCCTGGATTGGATGGAAATTATCAACGTTTTTGGAAATCTTTTTCACGATTATCTAATACCGTCACCAGGTTGACTCGAAAAGGAGTTTTGTTCGTTTGGACGGAGGAGTGTGAAGAGAATTTCAAGGAGTTAAAAAAAGGTTATCCAATGCACCTATGCTCACACTGCCTTGTAATTGAGAAAGGTTTGTGATATATAGTGATACATCAAAGAAAGTATTGGGGTGTTTTCTCATACAAAATGATATGGTTATAGTTTATGACTCATGACAGTTGAAAATACATGAGTAAAATTACCCTACTCATGATTTGGAATTAGCTGCAGTAATCTTTGCATTAATGATTTGGAGGTATTATCTTTATGGTGAAAGGTGTGATATTTATACTGATCATAAATTAATAAAGTATATTTTCACACAAAAGGATATGAATATGTGCCAAAGAAATGGTTGGAGCTGATTAAGGATTACGACTGCTCAATTAATTACCACCCTGGGAAAGAAAACAAGGTGGGAGACACATTAAGTCGACAAGACCATGCTAGCTTATCCATGATAAGGATCACAAAAGATACAATATTTATGGATTTACAAAGGTTGGATCATTGAATTATAATGGAAGGGGAAAAATATTATCTTTATCAAATGAATGTTCGACGATATATACATGTTAAGATTAAAGAGGCACAGAAAGATGATGTAGAGTTACAAAAGAAGGTGAGAAATGTTCCTGAATTCCACATTGATTGTGATGAAATAATAAGGTTCAGGAATCAGGTTTGTGTTCCTCCCATCCCAGAATTAAAGAAGGAAATATTGGATGAAGCTCGTAGTTCTTCATTCTCTATTCACCCTGGAAGCATGAAGATGTATAGGGACCTGAAGGAGTACTTCTAGTGGGATGAAATGAAAAGAGATGTTGCTGAATTTTTCTTTCGATGTTTGGTTTGACAACAAGTTAAAGCTGAGAGACAAAAGTCTAAGAGGATGTTACAACCATTACCCATACCACAATAAAAATGGGAAAAAATCACTATAGACTTTTTCAATGGACTTCCTAAAACATCTAAAAGAAATAATGCTATCTGGGTTATAGTTGATCATCTTACGAAGTCGGCACACTTCATTGCTATTAGAGAAGATTTATCTCTTGATCATCTTGCCAGGATATTTGTGAAAGAAGTGGAAAGATTTCATGGAGTACCAATTTCAATTATATCTGATCCCGATCTGTGGTTTAACTCGATGTTTTGGCGAAGTCTTCAGCATACTCTAGATACAGAGTTAAGTTTTAGCACTGCCTATCATCCTCAGACAGATGGTCTGTCTGAGATGACAATTCAAACTCTAGAAGACATGTTGACAGCTTGCTCTATGGATTTCAAAGGTGGTTAGGATCAACACCTACCTTTGGTGGATTTTCTTTATAATAATATATTTCACTACAGTATTCATATGGCTCCTTATGATTCTCTATATAGAAAGAAATGCAGAACTCCAACTTGCTTGGATGAAGTTGGGGAATGAAAGCTATTTGGACCTGCTCATGTTGATGAGATGGTAGAAAAGGTAAGATATATTCAACAACACATAAGAGAGGCTCATAGTCGACAAAAAAGTTATGGAGACAACTGAAGATAAAACCTAGAGTTTGAAGTGGGTGATAAAGTGTTCTTACGAATATCTCTTTGGAAAAGAGTAATGAGATTTGTAAAGAAGGGAAAGCTGAGCCCTAGATATATTGGTTCTTTTGAAATACTGGGCCGTGTTGGGAAGGTAGCTTACCGATTGGCGCTTCCACCGAATCTCTATAAAGTTCATGATGTGTTCCATGTATCTCTCCTAATAAAGTACATACCCGATCCTTCACATGTACTAAGCTAAGAAGTTGTACCATTGAAGCAAGATCTTTCTTATAAAGAACAACCAATAGAGATTATGGATCATTGAAAAAATGTTCTATGAAACAAGACCACTCTCTTGATTAATGTTTTATAGAGGAACCACACATTAAAAGAAGCTACATGGGAACTTGAAGATATGATGAGGGAGAGTTATCCTCATCTGTTTATTACGAAGTGACGAATTTCGAGGGAGAAATTGTTTTTAATGGGGGTAGAATGTAACACCCTGAGATTTTATGAGAAATATTTTGGTTTTATGTATTATGTTATACACAACACCAAAGTAATCTTTCACTACAGACAACACTATCTTGGCTTTCGTTACACGTAAGATAAACCTTCCTCGATAGCTTGAGTTGTACACAATACCGAGTTTCACTAAACCACAATATGTTATTAAAATATTATATAAAATAGCCGTTATGAATAGTAATACCCACTTTTTTAAATTTTATAAATTTTATCTTTCAAAATGGACTTCTTTTTTGGATTTGGAATATCTAAATTAGCTTAGGGTTAATTTTTGGTATTTTTCTAAAAACATTCAATTTTTGATGAATAGTGAAAAACATTGAGTTATAGTTTAAAACTGCATTTTTATTTAAATAATCATTTGTTTTATTTAAATTTATTTTAGGCCAAAATAGATACATAATACCTATATAAGTTCATTGTAATTAATTGGAGTCATTTTATACTAATTTTTGATATTTAAAAACTTTATTGAACTTTTTACCGTCTTTTACCCACCTCCCAATAGAATTTAAAAATTTAATAAAACATAATTTTACCACTTCTATGAGTGGAATTTCAAAAATCCAAGAGACGCAGTTGATATCAGTAAGTAAAATGTGGTTCAATAAGATAAAAATATTTTTTGGTGAATAATAACTTTTTTATATTTTTTACCATAGTTAAAAGTAAATAGGGTAATTAAGGGTAAAAATGATATTATTATTACCCTAAAACATGTCATAATTCTATTGTATAAGTGTAATTCGACAAAAAAAACCTTAGGAATTAAATAAGACCATTTAGGTCAATTTGGATTAGATTAGGACATTTAATTTTATTTAATTTAAAGAAGAGTTAAAATAGTTAAAATCATAGTTTAATAAGTGAAACATTTTTAATATTGGGTTATACATAAGTAAAATCCAACTATAAATATTAATTAGAAATATAAAAAGATTTCTTAAATAAGGGTATTTATTTATAATTTTTAGAAATTAAAGAATTTAATTTATTTAAGACACAATGATGATGCAGTAATTACCTTATTAATGAAATATTAACATAGTTGATATTTTAAATACCCAAATAAATTTAATTTGAGAATTTTTATGGATTACACTAATTTTATAGGTTAATATAACATATTATTGTTGGTTATATGAATTTTTTTTGAAGTAATAATTCTCTTTTGAATTTAGCAAAAACAAAATACCAAATGGTGTCAAAATTGACATAAAAGAGTGTTTAAAACAAATATTAAATTATTAATTGATATTATATTACTAAAAATATAAGGTTCGTCCAAATGACTTATATAATAATATATATGACATTTATGAACTAATTGGGGTTCGATTGGTAGTTTATAGTAAGTTTATTAACCATATAGTGTAACAAATACCAGAAGACATGATAAAAGATAAATTATTTAACTTAGAGGTAAATATAAATGATAAGGTTAAAATGGTAACCTAAACTTGTCTAAAACCTATTGGTTGAGACTATTTTGATCTATAACTACCCTATACTAGAAATAATTCACTTTGGAGCTATTATAAACCAAATATGAATTTATTATAAAATAATATTTTAAGTTTTTCCTAAGGTGCCCCTCACCCCTCTTATAAAAGGGCACTCCACCTTCTATGTAATTCACACCTCAAAAGCCTTTTGGTTCCGAAAAACCTTGCCCAAATACCCTATCAACTATCCTACCTTCATCCTAGAGGCCTTCCTTTCATCATAAAGCCAACCTATGGAGCCTTTTTGATCAAATCAAAACGAAAAACCTGAGGAAGAGGTCAATATCTCACCACTTATTTCAAGTTCCTTTCTTCATACACTTCCTCCTTCTTTGTTGTTTCCATTATAAAATAATAACTCCAATATCTTCTATATAATGTGATGTAATTATAAAAATGGTAAAACCATATTATCTATTTTATCCATCCTATGAATGAAAAAGTCACCACACGTACATAAGTACGTATTGCCGTCTCCACATCATGGTGTAGTTTGTTATTCGAACATTTCGTCATTTGGATGGGTATGATAATGAGTATAAATGATATAAATAATAAAAATAAAATTATTATGATTCTGTATATATGATATTCCATCCAGTTATATATGATTTTAAAATCAAAAGAATGATATCATCACTCATGCGTACGTATGGCCTACCATCTACATGATGTGATACGACTCGTTCTACATGATCTTCATTGAATAATGATTATATAAATGAATTGAATTAATAAATATGATATATATAACACTAATACCATTCTGTAAATGAGGTATCTATAACGTAAAAAGAGGAATAAGAATTTATTCTATAAAACATGCATAAGAACATAAAGCAATGAACACCCGAATAAAAAGTAGCAATGAAATATTACTAATAAGAAGATAAGAATATGACATTATATGATATCATAATGATGAATATGATTCTGTAATAAGTCAATGACATTATTTAAATCATTATACACGAGGTTAGGATACGTACGAAGCATATCAGACCTAAGGAAAGTGAAAATCTCACAATCTCTTTTTTATCCGAGATTGTTTATTCTTCAGAATTTACTGGGGCATATTTATCATCCACATCCATGTTTCCTCAATATTTAATATTATTTATATCCTACTACAGTTTTTTAAATCCAATTTTACCTATTGGTGAATTTTTATTAAAAGATATGAAAGGAATATTTCTTTGCTTTTTAGTACGAGATACTTTTTGACTTTTCCGGCCAAAGTACGAGAAGAATGTTTTTTTAACTTATACGACATGAATGGATTTTTATGATTTCATAGAACATTATTTCCATGAATCTTACTTTACTTGTTTTAAAGTTTCTTTTTAATTAAAATCTTTTAGTTTGAAATTTTATGACATGTTAATAAAGGAAACAAGTTTTTTGAAGTAGAAAGGATATTTTCCTTAGGAATGGAATTCAAGTGTTTTATCAAAATTATTTTCCATCTAAGATAATATAGAGTTCTGTTTCTATCCCTATTTTTTCATTGATTTGATTATGTTATGATGGAATTATTTTTATGAAGTTATTTTATCTTATATAGATTATGTTATGATGGAATGATGTTTAAGAATCCCATTTTTATTACATGGGTTATGCTATGATATATGATTTATGATTTTGTGGAACACATAAGAATGGTTTCATTATGAGATGGGTGGGATATATATCTCCCTCCAATGCATTGGGTAAAGATTTATATCTCATGAGATAGACATGGTTGGAACATCCTATTAATCCGGTTCAGTGATACAGGACTGGAATGAGGAGTGAACTCGGTTCAGAAATGGACTTTGTCCGCTATGATAGTCTTAGAAACGAGTCTTGACTAATATGAAATGATTTTATATGATTATGTGTATATTCCAAAAAGTTTCATGTTTTATGTTATGATTATTGGGATTACATTTCACTACTATGATTTATCCCATTTTATAATATTATGATCACTTTTGCAGGTTAATATTTTCAAAATGTTATGTTCTTATAAATATGATATGATTCAAATTTCCTTTTTTACCCATACTAAGCATTTGAAATCACCCTTTTGTTTTTTTCCACAGGTTAGGAAGAAGGTTATTAAGTAGGATATGCCCAAAGGGACTCTAGATATGATGAAATAAACGAGAGACAACGTAGATACTTTATGAACCAGTTGTTTATGTTTCACTGTTTCTAAATACACTATACCTATATGGTCCTATCATGGTTTTGTTATATTTTGTAATAAGTATGCTTCAATTATGAAGTAATAACAATGTATCTAAAGTATGGGTCGTTATAGAATTGATTTTTGAAAGGTAAATTGTGATTTCATAACCTAGTGGACACTAAATAGATCCTTGAATCGATTGGACACATGGCCTTAGGAACACCCCCCACATACTAGTGGCTTTCAACTATATGTGAAAGAACAAGGTGTTATTGTTGGGAGACTATTACCTTGTGTTAGAGTAGAGCACAATAGAATAATATAAAGAATATAAAACAGTATAAATAGTAATATTAAATTTAAAATATAATAATTATAATAAATAACATCAGTAGAACAATTAAAGAATCCATACATAATAAAATGATGATTAACCAAAATATCCAAGTCATATACAAATGATGATGATTTTATGATACTATAAACAACTAGAATCAAGAAAACATTTATATAATAAATATTAAAACACATGGAATAAAAAAAGGGATAAACCCCAAAATAATACCAATCTTCTACTCGATCCTCTTATCCCTTAAAACATTATATAACATGAATCAAATATATAAAATAAGACATTTTCCTTTTTCCTGAGAAGCAACCATTATGTCTATCTGAGTACCAATTTATATCTTAAATATGGTGTGTGTAATACTCAGTAGGTCCCCACTAATGGTGTCTATAAAAAATATATTATCTGATTATAAATATTGTAGTGTAAAAGTAAAGTGATAGTCATATGAATAATATTTTGAAAAAATAGCCATGTCAGGATCCAGTTCTTCTTGGGATGCCCAGCCGACAGTACCTAGATTTGACTAATCCATATGTCTATGAATATGTAGGATATAAAAATTCATAGCCCATGAATATGATAATATTTTCCTTGGGATAATTGCAATGATGGAGTATTGCTGTTGAAACCAATGAATCCATTACATTATAATTCCATACAATATCATAGTAGTAACCGTTCATCCTTGCTAAAGGGGTCCAAGTGTAATATGATGGGTACACCTTTAGGATTACATCATTGAGGTATCTCTAACAATGTCCTTAGAATAATTAAAATTTAAATATCTCACTAAAATGACTAGATCCCAAGTAAATGATTTAGTATGTTACATATCTGGAGACATCATGCTGAATCCATGGAGATAGTCCAAGGCATTATAACTTCTGAATATAAATCGAATGAATCGTCAATACTATACTGATACATTTTTTAATAATAATACAATTAATAAATTATATGGTGGGTATAACCCTTTTCAAATGGATCAATATATCATGGTAGAATTATCTGAGTACTCAAAGAATTAACTATAGAATCTGAGGATAGCTTAAGTCCAACCACTCCTTTAAAAAGAAAAAGGTCCATAATCAATTATCACTATATATAAATAATCATATTTCATGTTTTAGTTCATTAATCATTAACATTATTTTAAATTCAATCATTTCATTTAAATTTATAAATGATTATATTTTATAAAGTGTTCTTCCATTTTAGTAAAAATTTTTATAAGAAAAAAGGGGTCGGGTGAACGGTATTATCCATACTATATCACAGTTATTCATTTATTATAATATAATAAAATTAATTTTTAAAGGTTAAGAAAAGAAATGTAATCATTGTCCAAGTATAATATAAATAAGTAATCATCCATGGGGTGATCCTTGGTGATATTTCAACATTTAAAAAGTTTTTATGGTTTACAAAGAGGGTATAGGTCATAATTAACACAATTAATTTATTCAATATGTTTCATAATTATATTGAAATTCATAGAGATTCTAGTGTGTTACAAAAATCAACAATTATAAATGGAAATCATTTGAGGAAAAAATTAGAGACCACCTACCTTATAGAAGTATAGGAACATTCATCCATTATCAACCTAATATTCAAACTAGAATAGCAGGAAAAAAAGAGAAATAGATAAATACCATGGAAATTGGGAATATTATCATGAACAGAAATAGTGATAAGTATGGAGAAAAAAATTAAGAAATGAAGGTAACTAGTTGAAGATATTATAGTGGGATAACCAATGTGATAGACGGTGGTCCAATAAAATATTTTATGGTGGATTAGATTTATTGCATAAATTTTATGGAGATAAGGGGCTCTCAACATGACAAATGTTATTGGATAAATAAGGAAGAAAGATGGATTTAGATTTATAATGTTTTAAGGGATAAATTGACATTTCCCATTATAAAGGGGGTCTAATGGTATGGCTACATTGTTTTTCCAAACCATGTGACAACCATGCATCTCCACTACATAAGTTTCACTATGGGTGTGGACTAGGCACAATTTTTTCCTAATTATGTACATCCCATGTGGTCCCCTTTACAACATTTCTACAGTTTTTTTTCACAAAAATGTGGCCTTCCTTAGATGTTTTTTTCAAACCTTGATCCCTTATATACAATTCACATTGTTGATCCACACAGCTACTGCTAACCATGAGCCAACCATGAACCTCAAAAACATTTCTAAAGAACAAGATCTCTAGTCTCCAAACAAGCCTTAGAAACTCCCAAACCCCTCATTAACCATTTAAGAAAAAATATATGTTTAAAAAGGAATATTAAAACTAAAAATTAAAGGAACTATATCTTATCAAAATGTGGTACTTTATAGAAATAGACAATGGAGAATATTGTATCAGAGTGTAATATTGTAAGACAAGAACTAATCTTCTAGGAAGAGAATTGAGTGACATTGTATTAGACCCTAAAAACTATCTATTAATAAAGGATACATCCTTAATGAAAGAAATTGTGAAGTTGAAACATTTTAAATAGTGGAACATAAACTATAGGAAGTCATTATACTATATATGATAGGGTTTCTATGGAATCATAGGGTCTATAATTGAATATAATGATTCAAGGTTTGATATAGTGTATGTTTTATGTGGTGGGAATCCATTTGTTAAAGTTTTATTCATGATTTACTAGGATATAAAATAATTATGTTTCAAACAATAAAGCATTCATGGGGTTTGGTGTAACGATTTATTTTTAAGGAAATGATTCCAAGGTTTTTTATATAGAGGACACATACCTACATAAGTTTTATATTGTGGATTTAATCTATCTTAAGACTTATTTAGGTGTCAAACTATAGGAATGTGTCATTAAAGACTCTATTACAAAGATGTCTCTCACAAATGACACAATTTTTCTCAAACACTATGCACTAGAATATCCATCTATACATGTTGGTGTCTATTTTTCAAAATTCATGTCAGGGTCATATTTATAGGTAATTTCACATAACCACCCATTTTGGACCTTGTGTAACAATCAACACATAAAATTATTCATCTCTGAATAGGATCCCTACTTCATGGATAAAAATTATTAGGCTCCATGAAATATTCTTTCCAGCCCAAAAATGATAATGAAGATCACAAGAAAACACGACCACTCATCCATAAAAGTTTTTGGACCATAAGGGAATTTGGTGGATACAAGGTATCTTTGCATGTGTTCCAAAAATGAATCTCCTTCAATATAGGTTTTAAATGGTCTATATAGTATTTAGGAATTTTGTCAAATTTTCCATAATTAATAGTTTACTTTAACATGATTGTCTTCTAATATTCATGATTTTTTTTAAATTTTTTGTGGAGCCAACAAATGAACCCAATTTTAATTGAAACTATTTAGAACAAAAAGGTCAAATACTAAGAAAATTTTCCCATTTCACAAAATATTTATCTAATATACATAACGAATAAGATAAAAGTGCACCATAGAACATTTAAATTCACAATGCCTTGTTATATAATTCTAATTTTTTATTCTCTCCAATTTAATAATAAAAGGAAAATCTCATCATATTTATTTTATTGGAATACTTTGGATTTTATTATTTAAATAACCTAAAATATTGATTTTAGTGATTTTTTTATTATTCTATTCTTAATTGATTAAATTTAAAAGCTTCTTAATTTGTGATTTTAAGGATTTTTAGTAAATGTTAAGGCCCTTACCTGTGAGTTAGCCCATGGATAAGTGTAATTTTGAAAATGTGTAGAAATCAATGAATCAGTTATGGAGGGAAATTTGGAAAATTACAACGAAACATAAGATTAAAGAATTTATACATTATTGTAACTCTCAGGATACATAATGTTAACCATATGGTTATACTAATATGTAAATTTCCTTTACTATTGGACATGAAGTTTGAGGTTTCCCCAATATACTTAATGAAAAATTCGGCATAGAGTGTTATAAAATAGTAAATAATTTTTTCCCTAATGAGTTCAAACCCATATATAAGAGTAAAGTAAAGGATACATATCAGTCTTAATAGTACTAATTCAGATATTTCATTATGGATGAGGGTAATACATAAGAATCATTCCCATGGACCATGTAATATATATTGTTTATACATTTTCAAAAAAGGTAAGTTGAGCTTCTTAATTAAACATAAGGGTAAACTCTACCAATATATAAATGTTTCTAAGAGATTCCTTATGAAACATAAAAGGCTTTCCATTTTCCACAAGGATTGTCTACATGTTATGTAATTTTTTCCAGACACTCACCCTATATATTTGATAGTTAATAACTATGTTATTAAAATGTTGATATTTGATAAATTAAGGTTATCTCAACTTAAAAATTGATATTTAAGGGTTATCTAAGTTTAAATTTTGATATTTGAGGTTCATTGTTATATATATAACAGAATCATTGTTAGAATAATTTCAAGGATAAAAAATTACAGTGTTTCATGCATCCAGTGATCCATAAATATTGAATATTTTTCTATATTTCATATTGATCACGTTATTTCATTTATTATAAAATTAGGAAACAAGATTTAATAGAGATTTTAAGGTGGTATAACAAAGATATTGGAATATTTCATTGAATTAAAGATGTGGATTTTTCAAAATCAAAGGAGAGAATCACATAAATCATAAATAGAATTGTAAAGAAGAAATTGACATGATAGAGGTGGATTTAAACCTTTATGGTCAGTTGGACACCTGAAGGAAAAGAAAATAGATCTTATATATTACATATACATAACCATCTAAGACCCATGTAGAATTGATCTATCGGAAACTCATAGATCCTATATTGAGACTAGATTTATTTTTCTCCAATTTGAATGCTTCTAAATATTTTGTTCCTTGAATTGAAACTGGTTGTTTCCATTCTTCTAAATGAGTATTCTTATGATTCTATTTTAGTTTCTATTCATTAAATTATTAGTAAATGTGTTTCTATTTATTAGTTGTTGAAGGATGATTCATGATTTATCCATTTAATTTAAGTTAAATGTTTCATTATTTAAATATATTAACAAATGTTTTCTTAGGAGCATAGTGAATTTTATTAGTTCTGATTAATTGAGGTTTATATTGTAATGATATCATTTCTAGGGGAAGAATAACATTCATATTGTGGTTTTATTATGAAATATATGAAATATAATATGTTACTTAAAAGGTGTCAGGTTTTCCATTGAATAATTCATAAAGGAGAGACATACAGTGATAATGTTGAAAGTGGAATACAAATGTAAAATATAGTTCACAACTACTGCCTTTTACTTGTAAACAATCTTATCTAAATTTATCTATTTCTATTTCCATTATCTCTATAATAATTTCAAAAAAAAACACAAATATTATAATTTCAAATCATCAAAAAATTACAATAACAAAAACTATCATTAGAGATTGTTTTCAACCTCTACGTGATACATCCTCATAGACTGTTATCCATGAATTACTAGGGGATAAAAACTAAATTGATATTTATGTAAAATATATCCTTTTTAGGTCACCTTTGTAACAATATATAGTGAATTAATCCCCACACCCACCCTTCACTACATCTCAATAATTAAGCGGATACTTGATGTTTATATCATTCTATTTAAAAAATATTATAGATTTCACAAGAACTCAAAAATAAAACAATTTCATAAGATGTATAATAAAAAGTATAATAATTATGTATTCATTCTACAACCATGAAATTTTTATGTGTGAATACTCTTACAACCAATAATTTGTGTGTTTCTCTTTATACATAAGTTGTATATGGGATTTTTTAATTTTATAAACATTACAATGGACTTATTCCACTCAATTTCACTTTCTAAATTAACTTGGAATGTAGGGTTTTCCATTTTGAATTTCATATAAATTGACATGGAATAGATTTATTATTCTTATATAGTAAGGTTGATAGAGATGACCAATATTTTTTACAATATAAAATGTCAGTGCTTCACCCATGGAATTTACTTCTATAAGAGTTGATGAGACAAAATATTTGGAATTTCCTTATGTAAAAAAGGCTTTAACTTTATGGATTCAGGTTCCTATTTGATGCAATAATTCTTGAAACACAATCAGGTGAAACCAACTAGTGCATTGAGTATACAATTCCCTAATCTATCCTCATACAATATATTTATGATGTGGAACTTCATTAATAATCTCAATAATAATGATGTTTATATCCATGGGTATAGCCCCTAACAATATAAAATGGGTCTCATATTATAGAACCATAGAAGAGGATAATATTATTCAACACTATTAATATATTCTTTATAAGGACTTTCATCCCAATGATATTGGTGGAACTCAAACGGGGACCCCATCCCTAGACGTGACATAAAAGTAGATTTAGTGTAGGCCTAATGGGTCCTAAAAAGTTGGGAAGAATTTGATAGGTAGTAAAAGTTGTTGGGAACCTTGGATGTAGTCTATATTTCAATGTTATTCACCACTATGTGAAGCAGATAATTATCATCCTATTTAATATAGGGAGCCCAAACACCAATCATATTAACACAATGCATGGGGAGGATGGAATCAACCTTTTTTATACACAGAAAAATAGGCGGGGCTCTGATATTGGGGAGATATATGATATGTCTATCCCTCCCATTTTCACATTGGATGATGGGGATAAGATTTCCTCACTTATGAGGGAGATACTATAGTTGGTGAGAGACCTGATAGAAAAATACCTTCATCCACACACTGATAATCCCTTAATCTCCTAGATATAAATCTTCATCAATTAAAATGGTTGTATGTTAGCCACACTACATCCCAATATAATAATCTCATGGGTCTCTAAGAATATATTTTCCAACTCTTGAAGAGGGTTAACATATTGTATGAGCATAGGAACTCATCCCCAAACTACATCTATCCACTCATATAAAAGCATCAAATACTATTTTCTAAGAGGATACCTTATTTTGAAGTGAGAGTTATATCATAGAGTAAGAACTAGAAAATTGATGATTGTGGAAGAATAATCAAGCATAAAAAAAATCAACTTATAAATTTTGATACTAGCCAATATCTAATTAAAATGAGCAGGGTTTTTGTAAAATATTCCTAGTCAAATAAATGAGGTTTTTTATTACTTTCTCCACACAGAAAACTAAAACCAAAAAAATGTAGACCTTTGTAAAATAAATATACATTTATAAGGTATAAGTAGTGATAATGGAAATATAAAACAAAAAAAAATATTGATATATATATATATATATTTATATATATTAATGTTCAGTTTAAATATTTACTCAGCTTGTAAAATTAAATTTTTTTTTAAAAAAATTATCTTCTTTAAAAGTATAATATTTTTTATATAAATAAATGATTAATAATATTTTAGTAATTAATACATAGGAAAATATAATATTTAATATACCAAAATTCATTTTCCTATAATAATAATTTTTTTCTCTAATTTATGTTTTTAAATATAAATAAAACCTATCAATTTAAGGATGTGTATTTGAAAAAAGTTACGTCAAATTTATTAATATATCCATGAAATATTAGATTAATAGTAATTTTCGTTACTTTTGTAGAAAAAATTATTTTTTGGTGAATATTGAAAAATACTGGTCCAACAAATAATAGGACTTTGATTAAAATATTAATATATTTCAATGATTTAGAAATTCATTAATAATTTATATAAGAATAAATATTTATTTTACAAGGGTATTTATAATTTAATACATTTCTATTTAAATTAACAAAACCATATTTGAAATTTTAAAACATGAGTTATATTTTTCAAAATCATTGAATTTAATAGATTATATATTTATTAATTTATAATTAAATTTATCACTTTTATAAATTTAATATTATTAAATAGATCTACAAAATTTAAGTAGTGGTTCTAAATTATTTAAAAATGATCATTTTATTTTTGGGAATAAAGGATAAATTAATTAGGTAAAAATAGTTAGCACAATAAAAGAAAAAATGGAAAAAGTAAAAATTTAAGTGTAAATGACATAAAAATGTTTAAAATATGTGTCAAAATGTGTACTTATGGCCTTTATCAACACTATAATTTTTATTCTCCTTTATTTCTTAATTATTTAGCCGTAATACTTAAAAGTGAATTCTCATTATTGATCGTTTTTGAGTATTTAGGTAAATTTCATCCCTTTTTCACTTATAAAAGGGAATCCCTCTCCTCAGTTCCCCTCAGAATAAACCCACTTAGTTTAGTCTAAAATATATCATCCCAATCTTAAACATTCCTATATCTCTTTAAGAGGTGTTGGTATTCTCAAAGGACCATGATAGAGATAATATTTTCCACATTTTTTGTATTCATTTCAATTGTTTTAGTCATCCCAAACAATCAATTTGAGCTTTTATGAATCAGTATTGGATTTATGACGTGTTTTGAGCAAAATGTTGAAAAATGCATAATTCTGGATTTTAGACAGATTTTTACATTAAGGGTATTTTAGTCATTTCATGAAAACTATAATTCAAAATTTTGTGATTAAATTTTTTTATAATCCTGATTTAATTTCCTTCACCATTATCTTCTGGACCACGAGCTGATTCGGCCATCTAAAGGGCTTAACAATTTATTGAAGTTGGACATTTTTCCGGGCCGACAGTGTGGACCCCACCACTGTAACGGAACCCAAAAGTGGTCTATACATATCCAAATGAGGTGTTTCAACCTCGGATAGATCAAGGACAGATAGGAACGACTCTACAACAAATTTGTGAGATTTTTTAAGTCATTAAGGCAGACATTTAAGGATATTTTTTTAGAGGAACATTCTGGGAAGCTTTGTCCACAAACAGAAACCACCAATGAAAAATTCATAACAACTACAAATGGTGGCTAAATGAGCTGAAATTTGGAGGTAAAATGGAAGAAACATTACAAAACAACGTTTATGAAGACTTCCACATGTAAATCAGCCATATATGGGGACAATAAGGCAAAAACGTTTGGGGTCCATAATTCTTCCTATAAAAGGAGGCCCTGACCTCCTTCCCAAATCTATCTCTCATATTCTATCCAATTCATTCTGGGACCCCAATAAGAAGAAATTTTCAGATTTTTATCTTTTATTTATTTTCTTTTACATTGTTTTGTAATATTTTATTCTTCCCGATTTTTCTCGATTACCCTTACCATGGTGGGGTAAACATTTTGAGTGATTGGGGAAGGGTTGGTTTTATTTTTTGTAATGCTTGAGTTCATGGACATAATTGAATGAAATTTCTTTCTTCTTTAAAGTTGTTTTTAATTTCATATAGTAGATTTTATTATCATATGTGATCATTCATTTATTTTAATTATGTTATTGATTTTTTCCTTGTTAAATAATCGTTATCTCCCTCCACTAATTTCTGTTTTACATACTTTGGAATAAACCGGGGATTAGTAGTGAAGTACTCGGCGATCGTCAGTACATGTAAAAGGATTAGTGAATGTTCTTGATTTTTTGGGATAAACAAGACCCGATCGGGTATTTCCCATTTCAATTAAGGATATTCAATACAATTATTTTTCACATGGAAGGAGAGTTGACCAAACCAAGATCTTGGTAAGGTTTTCTCTCACCATTATAATTTCACAAAGTAACTGAGAAGAAACAATTATGGAAACTCACTTTAATCAACTAAGAAGATGAGGTTTTAATTAAATTTAACAATGATAGAATTTCAATTAGGAATTCGACCCCGACCTAATTACCCTTTTAAATATCATATTTTTTAATCACTTGAATTTCAAATATCCTTTAAAGATGAAATCATTTTTACCCTTGTTTAAAAGTGAAAAACTACTTTTGTGTACACTCCTCTTTAGAAGACTTCCTAGGGTTATTCACAAGACTACACTTAGGAAATTTAAAAATTGTTTTTCCAGGACCTATGATAGGCGTGCATCAAAACTGGCACAGTTTCTGGGGAGCTAATCGGTTGTTTAATTTAATTTTTCTATTTTGAAATTTTACATTGTTTCAAGTTTTTTTTAAAAAGTCTATGAAAAAAACTTTTTCCATGATGCATTCAAATTCAAATTATTTTGCATGGAACAATTACTCACAGGTGAAGGAGGAAAAAATAGACTATACTGAGGAGTCCCTCCAACGAAGAGCAGATTCCCTAACGATAATGGTCAAACAGGTGGAAAGAGGAATAACAAAATTGATCTCACTAGAATATTTTATGGCCATGGTCTATGAACTCCATGTTGACATAAAAAGATTCAAGGCCAAGAAAGAAGTGCCACTAGTCTTTTTGGATTTCACTAAATACATCCATGAAGTGAAATCCAAACTCAAAGTGGAGGAGCCTGACTACTTACCTCTATCTAGTAAAGATCAACTCCAAGAGGCACATTCAATTGAAGATGAGATTAAAGTTGAACTGACTCAGGGAGATGATACAATATTAATCTCAAACATGTTTAATTTTATTGATAATAATTTGGGTATCACCCCTAAGAGTTTTGAATTTTTAGATTCAGCCATCTCAAATTATGCCTTGGAGGATGATGAGGGAAAAGAAGTTGCACCTGTTGAGGAAAATTTAGAGCACCCTAAACACACTGAATATTTAATATGGTGAGCACAAGAAAGGAAAGAGAATGTTGCACAAGTTGCAACAAATGAGAAGGATGATATGTAATTCATCCTACCCCAACCATGAAAGTTGTTACACATTGAGATGGTGGTGGATCTGGTGTACTCTATCCATAGATTCCTCCTCAATAAGAAAAATTAACTGCAAGCTAGGAAGAGCCACATTTGGTGGTTTAAATCAAAGAAGCTTTATCCACCAATAGATTATGGATAAAAGCTGGCACTGCCCTCTAGAGGTAGTAAAAGATTCTAGGACCCACTTGGGGGATCATACCAAGATTTATCATTTACTTTCATTATATTAAATTAATACAGAATATTAGTAATATATATTTTGAATTCAATATTATGAATTAGTCCAGTATGCGGCCCCCTCCTTCCAATATTTTCGAGATTTAATGACAAGATCATTGTTTTTAATTGAGTAATAATCTTTTGCAGGATCATGATGGAAGAAGGAATCCCCAAACATTAGTGGAAGAGGAACAATTCTTTATTTCAAAAGGGAGTTCATTTTTATTATTTAAACTTTTAAACTCCTTACATTTTCTTGGTCCAAAACATGATTCGATCTTTAATGATAAGAGTTTCATACCCACACTCTAATTAATGCTTTGATTGATTTATCTAGGAGACATGAGTTTCTTAGGAATACAATAATGGTATGTTTTAGATTTCAAAGTTAATGATATTTAATGAGTAAAATAGAAAATTGAATGTTTAAAGTGAATCATGGATATTTAAATGATGATTCATAATTTAAGGGAATTAGTTGATTTATGTAAATGAAATTTCCCAACCATTTTTCATACATTGAATTTCTAAAATTCATGTGAATTAATTTGTTATTAATGATCATTAATTGAGTGATTGTCCAATATCATATGTCTCATTCCTGAGAGGATTTCTAGACCAAGTACTTCATATTTATTATTGAGCATATTTCTTGAGTGATCTTGGGACATGTCACAAACCAGAACTTGTATTTGAACTTGTCGAAGCTATGACTATGCAGAAACACATTTAAAATGATTTAGTAATCCTTTGAAAAGATTATTTTTCTTAAAATAACACCATTACATCAATCCTTATTTTATCCCATAGAATCCATGAATGACCTTTATAGGGATGAGACATGTTTCAAGCCATTTTGATATATTCCTACCCTACTCTTGGTATTTTCATGATATTTTAAATTTGAACTGTGGGGGTAAAGAGAATCATGGTGGATGGGATGATACACATTTTAAGGAAGATGTGTGGGGGTGTTATTATGGGAATTGTAAAAGGTTTTTGAATCATTCATTATACTCAATTGTTTTCCCCTCTTGAATTAAAAAAATGAAAAAAACCAAAAAGATCCCAAAAATAGATAAATGGGTTTTGATTTGGGAGAACCAAAAATCACCATTTTATAGACTAAATATCATATGATAGTATGTGGTTAGGTTATGTATGTGAGGTTTGATATAATCATAAATTTCGAAAAACGAAAAAAAAGATACAAAATAAAAAAAATCAAGAGGGTGCACAAACTATTCATTATGCATAATTTGATCATAACCTTTACTTTCAGTTTTTGGAAGTGGGTGTTTCTAGTTTGAAGGGGATAATTTCATTACAATTTTAATTTTTATATCATGAATTTTACTTAAGATATTATCCTCCTTATTGAACTTTAATTTTTAAAACATCAAATCCTACCAACCTTAATCCTCAGAGTCATTTGAACCTTTATTGAAAATTTCTCATGATTTTATGTGCATTCTGTCTTTACAAAGTGGAGAAAGTGGTTATTTTAAAAGATTATGGATAAGGTGCATGTTATCATGATATTAACATAACTGTACTTGAATTTTATCAGGAGTGATGAGAGGAAAAATTCAAAGGTGAGGTAAATCATGATGTGGCATGATTAATAATAATCAATTGAGAAGGTTGAATGAAAGAAACAAGAAGTTCCATTTTTTCAAAGGGGAAATGTAAAAAAATGAATAAATTTTTTATTTTAAAAATGGGAAATTATATTGATATATTATGTGGATTTTTGAACGTTTTATTTGACATTTAAAATTGTTAAATTTTATTACATTGGAATTTGAATATTGGTAACATTGGTGTCCTCTGAATTCCATGTTGAGATTTTATGCTTGAGGATAAGCAAAGTTTAAGTGTGAAGGAATTGATAGAGATAATATTTTTTAAATTTTTTGTATTCTTTTCAATTGTTTTAATCATCCCAAATAATCAATTTTTTATTATATGAATCAATTTGGTATTTATGATGTGTTTTGAGAAAAATGGTGAAAAATTCCTAATTCTGGATTTTAGGCATATTTTTCATCAAGGGTATTTTAGTCATTTAATGAAAAATATAATTCCAAATTTTGAGATTAAATTTTTTAGAATATTGATCTAATTTCCTTCAACTTTGGATTCTGGACCAGAAGCAGATTCGGCCATCTAAAGGGAATAATAATTCATTGAAGTTGGATATTTTTCCAGGCGGACATCGAGGATCCCACCACTGTAATGGAACCCAAAAGTGGTCTAAACATAACCAAATGAGGTGTTTCAACATTGGATAAAACTAGGATAGAGAGGAAAGACTCTACAACAAATTTGGGAGAGTTGTGAAGTCATTAAGGTGCCCATTTAAGGACATACTTTTGGAGGAACCTTCCTGGAAGCTTACTCCGGAAACAGAAACCGCCAATGAAAAATTCATAACTCCTACAAATGGTGGCCAAATGAGCTTATATTTTTTGGGTGAACGGAAGAAACATTAAGGAACAATTTTTATGAAGGGGTACAGGCGTCAATCGTCCATTTATGGGTACAACAAGGCAGAAACTTTCAGGGTCTAGAATTCTGCCTATAAAAGGAGACCCTCACATCCTTCCTAAATCCATCTCTCATATTCTATCTCATTCCTTATTGGACCGCAAGAAGTACTTTTTGGATTTTTTCCTTTTATTTATTTTCTTTTAAATAGTATTCTAATGCCTTCTTTTTTTCCATTTATGTCGATTACCCTTACAATGGTGGGGTAAACATTTTGAGTGATTGGGGAAGAGTTGGTTTTCTATTTTGTAATGCTTGAGTTCTTGGATGTAATTGAATGAAATTTCATTCTTCTTCAAAGTTTTTTTCAATTTCATATAGAGGATTTTATTATAAAGTGTGATAGTTCTTGATTTTTAATTTCTTTATTGATTTTTACCATTGTAAAATAATCATTATCTCCCTCCACTAATTTCTGGTTTATATACGATGGAATAAACCGGGGATTAGTGGTGAAGTACTCGACGATCTTCAGTACGTGTAAAAGGTGTAGTGAATGTTCTTGATTTTTTGGGATAAAAAAGACCCGATCGGGTATTTCCAGTGTCAATTAAGGATATTCAATACAATTATTTTACACATGGATGTATATTTGACCAAACCAAGATCGTGATTAGGTTTTTTTTCGACATTATAGTTTCACCAAGGTAGTGAGAGGAAACGATTATGGAAACTTACTTTAATCAACTAAGAAGAAGAGTTTTTAATTAAATTGAACAAGGATATAATTAAAATTAAGAATCCAACCCCGAAATAATCACTCTTTTTAATATCATAGTTTTTCAATCATTTTAATTCCAAATATTGTTTAAAAAACAGATCATTTTTACCCATGTTTAAAAGTGAAAAACTGATTTTGTGTGCACTCCTCTTCAGGATACTTCTTATGTTTAATCACTATACTACACGTAGGAAATTGAAAAATTGTTTTTCCATTCCCTACAATAGACATGAATCAGACCATCCCTAAATGGCATAACCCCCTTATAAAGAAGATAATCTAAGAAGTGATGTATACATTTTTAACCACTCCTTCTTATTTTCTAATTTTTTATGTACACTTATTATTCTAAAAATTCAATTAAACATCATAAAATTATAAAATAAGTATAATTAGTACAATGGTATATTATTTTATAATGTTACACGATTTAACAACCTTCCCTTTTCAATTATGAAAAAACGAAATGTAATTTGTTCTTGTGTGCATACTACCGCCTCAATTAAAAATCATGCATTATATTTTTCTATCACCGCCATATCTAGATTTACTTTATATTTAAGGATTATATATGATATATATATAAGTAATATATATCATTAATATGGTTATTTATGGATAACATAATAATAAATAATCCTTATGTAGTAGTCTATTGATACTGGTAAATTACTTAAAACATGTTCAACACTGTTTTCATCTTCCCAAAACATGAATAAAACTTTAATGTGATCTAATTATAAAAGTTTATGTATTTAAAAATCATTAATTCAATCAATTTTTTTTTATTTTTATATGATTATATTTTGAAGAAGAAGACAGACTATCGACACAACTTTTACGAACCTAGTTTAAAATGATCAATTTTGTTGACACATGAGGTTGAAAAGATGTTATAACTGCCTAATATAAGAGGATAATAGTAATTAATGGTGAATATATATGGAAATGTTTATGAATAATTATTTAAATAGGTAATTAATATATTTAACGTTATTATACATACCTTTTAATTTATTAAATGGGAATCAAGAGTTAAGGTAAGGGTTTCATCGACTCAATTTTTGATTCATGGGGTCATAGTGTTTCTTAATTGAATATAATATATAAGTTTTCTTGTATCCTAAAATTCCCTTATTTTATATTTTATTTTATCTTGTTCAATTTTGAAATTACATCTCAACCTCAATAACCATTTTTTTATAAAACATTTTTCACAATAAAATTTTAACATTGATAAGAATAACTCCCATTCTCACCAATGAATCTTATATTCCATGTTCCCATTTTTACTATAGAAAGTGTTTTACTCAAAGAAATCCAAAAATATTTTGAATTTTACTATATTAATATTATAATTTTCATCTTTTACAAAATATAAATCTTTAAATGTTTCTCTAATGTGATTCTTTTAAAATGGGCTAAAAATCTCAATTACCACTCTAGATTTATTAGATTATTTTTTGTTTATTTACATGAATAAATTATTTGGAAATATTTATAATAATGGTTTAGAAATTTCATATATTTTATTATCCAAATTATTTTTTTTAAAATTAAATTTCACTTCATCTTTTGCAAAATTTGGTAAATGGATTTTTGAAAACATTTGTATTTTCACTTTAATTTTTACCCTTATTATTGTCTCTTAAAATGTAATGTTCTAATCACCCTATATAAGTTGTTATGATATGTTTCATTTTTTAAAAATTTAAATTTTAACATCCTATTATTTATTAAGATCATGTAATATGACTTTTTTGAAAATGTTGAAAAAAATGATTCTTTTGAAAAGGTTCGTTAGGTTTTCATCAAGGTTTATTTTATGTATACCACATATGTATGGATGATGATAAGTGGGGTATAATATCAAACGTATGTGAATTGGTTTAATTTTATATCTCATGATATAGTTAGGCATGGGAATAATTAGTCATCTCACATAGAAGTAGGCATAATGGGTTATCTAACATTATTTGGCCTGAACCAAATGCGTTTGTTCTCATAGGCACAAACATAAAGGGTTTTCTCACAAAGGTGTTGCAATTATTATGGTTGTTCCACTTTTCCATATTATTTATCATGTTATGAACGATTTAAAAGATGGTTTTCATTTTTGTGATATTTCATTTTTTTCATGATTACTTCTTATTTTTAATGCATTATGCACCTTGACATCATGCTAGCATGTTTTATTATTACTAATTTGTATTTTGACACAAGTTATAAATTTTAAATATTATTAACGATCTTGTTATGATATTATGTTTCTATACCATATTATTTTATTATCATCTATGGTATTATGATATTTTATTAAGATATTTATGAATTATTCATATTCTATTTAATGCTTATGATCTAATACATTAAGATATTTTTTTCATTTACAAAGAATCAGAGCTCACCCCTTTATTATATTTTATCCCTAATGTTCAAAAGATGATTATATCATGTGAGATGTATAAAATGGTCAGCATGAGTTCATATATAGATTATTGTTTCCAAGTGTTGTAAAATAAGATGTTTATATTAGTAATCACCAAGATACAAAACCTTACATTCCATGGGTTGTGAGACTTTTTGAAATATTTATTACCTAAATCTGGAAATTAATATATTATTGATGATATCTTTATATTATGTAACATTAGTTAGAATCAAATTCAAGGTTCAATTATTTTTGGGATTAGTTTAGAAAAAATTCGTGAATACCCTAGTGATAAGTCTATGTGATAAGACTATGTATTAGATAACATCATAAAATTTTGATAAAGTAGAGACTATGTTGTTCTCATCAAAATTGTGTCCCTTATAGATACTACTAGTTGATATATGTTATCAAATAGATTTACCTAAGGGTAATGAACTATAAAATATTGGACTGGGTATTACCTTGATCGTCACCTTGTGTACAATAAAGTGTCCAAACTGCACACCTGGACTGATACTTCAAATGAGATATGATATGTTTATCACATGCTCTTTATAAACCATTATGAAGAATTTTTACATACATAACTATTTAAGTTAGAATAATAAACCTGGATAAAAAAAATTGAAACCTATAGATTCATATACTAACATATGCACGAAAATTATGAAGTCATCCTTCTATGTTTATAGTTTTCTTATATTTACTTTCACTAATTTTTGTATACTTCTTCCCAAATTTTCATTTCGCAAAGGTAATGGGGGAACCTAAAATAACTTCGTTAGAAATGGGTGAATTGTAAAATGTAGAGACTGTCCTAATAAGAAACATAATGAGATTGGGGATAAAAATTGAAAATCATCGTGGAAATTCTCACCCAACCATCTCAAGAGACTGGAAACATCCAAAATATTCATTCTCTCCCAAAATGAATAAAGAGTAAATCATTTTATATTCATTTATATGAAAAAATTCATAAAACATAGGTCATACATTCCACTGGTTAATTAGAAGTGGGTTAATTTAGTATATTAGATAATTTTCATTCTATAATTATCAAATAATGAGATAGTCTTTTTGGTATTCTATTATCAAGAAGTTGATGATTCCCATTGCTATAATCTCAATAAGAATACAATAGATAATGAGGAAGTAGATACAATGGAACGAGAAGAGTTTATGAAGATTAATTTCACTATGTATTTTCCTTGGACTCTTTTCACAAAAATAGAGTGAAAATTATTATAAATGATGAAAAGGAGGATGAATTTATTTTATCATATAATGAAACTTTCAAAATACACCCAATGTATGCCTCGAGTTGCATCTCTGATACTGATATAAGAATTGATTACTTATTTACTATCTAAAATCCTAGTATTCAAAGGTAATTATCTATAAGATACTTTAGTAGAAACTAATATATTGTTTGATATGTGGTCAATATAGAGGCAGAAACTAGAACCTCCCAATATTTTGGGGAAAAGAAAAAAGTGGAGTATCATAGATGAACTGATGATAAGAAACACAGTGGGAAGAAAGTTCAGTTTCCTACATGCAATAAATTTTGGATAAAACACCTTGGTAATCTCATACAGGGTTCAAGTAATTATTTTACATGTGTTAAATAAGGACACCAACCCCACAAATATACAACTAAGGAGAAGTGGCTGATTATGTAAACATAAGAGTGAAAGGTCCCTAGTGATGATCCAACCACATTTCAAATCTTTGAATTCAAGGATTTGGGATATTATATGATTTTTTAACACCCAAAAATTTCATTATAATATAATATTATGTTCAATATGGTATACTAAATGTAATACTGATCATTAATCAAATTGTGATATACTATTAAATATAATTAATTAAATATGGTAGTTATAGAATTGTTTTTGAATTAGTTGATATGAATACAAGTAACTATATTAGAATATATATATATATATATATATAACAGACCAAATCAATATAGAAATATTGATTAATTATTCATAATTAATTACTTAATTTTTAATGAAGTTATTTTATACTTCAAATATATGTTATTTTAAAAAATGGTTTTATTTATTTTTCTGAGTGAATATTACAATTAATTTATTCCACTATTAGAAATTTTATTTTATAAAAAATTTATCACTTTTTAAATTAGTATATTAAAGTTTTATTAGGATTAAATTGAGGTATTTTTCTGAAAATATCTATTTTTCAATGAATAGTGAAAAATAGTAATTTTTTTAAAGACTATTTTTTAATTTCATGTATTATAAATGTTCCAATTTGTTTTAAATTTGTATGTAAACATTATTAGTTTTTTATTAAATGTAACCAAATAATTTCTTTTTAATCTATATTATTATTAATTTTTAAATAAAAAATATTTATACTTAAAAGCTAATTTTTTTCTAGAAAACATTTTTTGTCGTGTTTTATATGATTATTTTAAAAATAATTTATTCCATTATAAAGATGGAAAATGATAAAATGTTTTCAATATTTTGAATCCATGTTTCATAATTTTTTAAATATATCAACATTATTTTTGGTCATAATGAATAACAACCCTGGTAAATATTTTTTATCTCAATAAGGGTAAATCAGGTAATTAAGGCTAAAAAAATATGATAAGGCTTTAAAAATGTATACAATTCTTAAATTATTTCTTTTGGATAAGTTTATTTTTATCATAAAAATAAAATATTTTTATATATAGGAAATATGTGTGATTTTTTATTTATAATGAATTTAATATTATTTTAGGTAAGAACAAATACAAAATGTCACTCTTTTTTTATATCTCTAATATTTTATCCAGATTCTATGTTCAATTATAATTATTTCATTGAAATATGAATTAATTTCCTATCATGTAAATTTAATTTTAATTTTTAATGATAGAATAATTATCGTGAATGTTTATGCAACACCAACATAGTTCCTAAAGAAGTAGTAGATAAATAATGAAAATGATTTTAAAAAAATAAAAAATTAAAATATTTTTGGGATGAGGTATGTTATTAATTTTTTTTGATAAATAAAATTTAATATATATGTGTTAAAAGTTTATATTTGAAGTACATTAATATCTTGATTTAAAAAATAAATAAACTATGTCAACAGTCTTGGAAATAACTTCAATGGTACCTTATGTTAAATAATATTGAATTAAACATATTAAAATTCATAAAAATATTATATGAATCCAAGTGGATTTTATATGGTATATAATATCAATAATTTTCAACTTATTTGTCACATTCCCTTTTATTGAAACATTATTCACCCGTAAATAATTAAAGCTATGATATTGTGGAAATTTACAAATGGTTAAATAAGGGGAAAAAACTAAGAGATAGGGGAAATAAACATGTATATATTTTTTATGAAATAATTTAGAATTATATTAATCCTAGATTCCAAATTAATCATTTTTATACACTTTAACATGAAAATTATTTTATATTTATTTAATACATTACATAATTCCAACGGTTCCCCTCTCATCACTTAAATAAGGACACCAACTATCCTATCTTACTTGATCTTATTGACATAGTTATCTTGAAAAAAACAACTAAAAACATATTATTAGTATCCTTACAGAAATTATAGTTGTTTTGGTCTTCTTAAAATACCATCTCTTGGGTCTATTAGGAGATATCCAAAGGAGGTTCTACAAAGAGGAAGTAATTTCCTTAACTAGGAGTTTTCATTTTACTTCATCTACTACCTACGTAAATTTTACCCCAATCATTAAAATATAATAAATTTAGTATCTTCCAGATACTGAGATATAGTTATGTTAATGTAATAACCATCTTAATTGAAATTTTCCATTAGATTATAATTTTAACTATCGCTCATTTGTATGTGTAGACTTCCACCACCATGTAATGATACGATTAGTTTTTCGTCACCATCATTAATGATTGGTTATCATAATGAATTTAATATTATTACGTGATATTTATTATATAATTATTCTTTTTTAATTATAATATTTTATATACCTTCATACCTTTCTATCTATTATAAAATGATAATGTCAGTCATGCGTATGTGTGGACTACTACTTCCGTGATGCCATGTGATTTATTTTTCATTTCAGATTTACATTAATAGAAATAAGAATATATTTAATGAATACATATAGATATTTATGGTAAAATAATTAATCTATAAAGGTTAATTAAAATTAAAATTTCATTTATTTTATCTATCAAAAAGTGAACACCTCACATGTGCATATACATGGTGTACAGTCTCCATGAAGTGATGTAATTAAACTTTTATCACCATTTTTAATAAATTATTATAAAACAATATATAAGGATTAAATATGATAATTATTTCATGATTATTATTATATAGATGATTAGAACATGATCAATATAAAATTTCTAAAACCATTGAACTGAATCTTCCATGTAAAACATATATTTTCACATGAATGTCCTTTTTAATTATAAAATTTCTAATAAATATATAAATGAAAATTATAAAGGAATTATAAATATTATTTTATGTATTAATAAGGTTTTAAATAGAATTATAATAAGTCAAAATTAGTTATGCTATATCATTAAATGTGAACTATGTAATATGTGACTTTATGTAAGGGTTTATTGTAACACAATTGTTTCCTTGAGACATAATCCATATTCACTAATGGTTTCTTTCAAATGCTGTATATAATTCCCCCTTGATATTATATGTTTAGAACCAAACCCCTATACCTAGATCCAATGTATACTTTATTAAATTCTCATAAGATATAATGAATCACATCACAAATGACTGGATAGTTTATTTGTCTTGGTAAACTAGATATATACATTATTCACATATTATATTTGAAAACACAAACTACAACATAAATTTTTTGAAGAATAATATTTTTCCCTAAATAATATACTTTCACATAAATTATTGTACACTTTATAGAATCCTCGGAATATGAGATAAAATAAGGGAGAGAACAATTTCTTAGTGTGGGTTAAGTACAAAAAAATCCATCAGGTGTTAATAAGAATAATATAAAAGGTAAGGAAATAACTGAACACAAATTCCATTTAAATAATTTTACTCTCATGATTAGATAATACATAGTCAATATAGAAATGTAAATAACTAAAAACTAATTTCATTTAATCAATAAAAATATTATCATAGATATATGAGATATAATCAATAAGTAAAGTTAAGTAAATGACAACACATTCCAGTTAAATAACATGATTGTTCTGAATAGATACGAAATAATCAATATGGATATGTAAATAAACAGATACAATCCATTTAATCAATAAAATTAGAATGAAATGAATCTATATAGAATATCATTGTTAAAATATCATAGAAATTAATAACTAAATTCTTAATAATGAAACTCTTAATTATAGGTCATAATGTCCCAGGAACATGATATATATACATTCACGATATTTCTTTAAGAAATTTTAGAACTAATGTGTAAGTATACTCCAAAACCCATTTATCTAAGGCTAGACAACTAATATGTACCATTAAACTATAGATGCATTAAAGGGCTATTTATAACTCGGCCCCATCAATGTCTATATGTCCAAATCATTCCTTATATATTCAATAATCGATTTAATTCATGAAAATTGTTAATTATCATTAAATATTCATATTGAATAAAGAATATGGAATTATCAATATTTTCATAGAAAAAAAAATATTTTTCAATTTACAACAACATATGTAGAAATGATATACAGTTTAAGGAATAAAAATATCCATGATAAATAATATGAATATATAGGTGAAATTAACTATACAATGATAACATGTAACAGAATATTTTGAGGGAAAGTTAATGACTGCAAAAATGAATCATGAATGTGATTGTTAATACTTTCCTACAAAAAATGATAATAAACCAAATATATAAAGAATAAAGATATTATCAATCCAAAATATACCAATTTGATGAAGAATATAGAGTTTGTGTCATAGATGAAGAGAAATACCTTAAAAATATCATTATAACATTCTTACAGAAAATATCCTTTTCATTTTAAAATTAAATTCTTAAAACAAAAATTTCACAAAACATTTTGAAAATAATTTCATTTAAAAAAACTATTGAAACATATAAAGTAATATTTAAAACATTTGAGTGGTCATGAAGACATGAAATTCTATTCATGTTATATATGTTAAAATAATTATTATTTTCTCTTTTTAGTAAAATATAAAAAGAATTGTTTTGAAACATTTATGAAGAATTACTAAAACAATTATTTAAAAATAAAAAATTGGAAAAAATATCATTAATGAATACTTTTTAAATGGGTTTAAAATATGGTTGAAATAAAATTTTGAATATAGTGTTTTTATAGAAAACAGATTACCAACCAAAGAGGGAAATGAAGATAGATTTTCATAAAAATATGTCATCATTCATTTTAACCACCAAATAGTGTAAAATGGAATTATTACTTTAAAATATGATGAATATCAATATGTGATAAAAATAAAAAGGGTTTATTAGAAAATGGTCAATTAATTTCATTTAATTGAAATTTAAGAATAAAAAATCTCAATTAGAATGAGATTGTAAAATAAACACATACAATGATAATAATGCTGATCTAAGGAATAATTAATTAATATTTTATGTGTATCAAATTTAAATACCAACAAAAAAGTTGAAATAAATCATAATATAATCATATTTTATTTCACACATGATCTTATAATATCAAATATGATTATAGAGTAATATAACCCAATGAAAATAAATTTGGTTATGAATTTATTTACTACTTGGTAATTCTTAAGAGAAATCCCATTTAATTTAATGACTCAAATTGAATCTTAAAATTCCATGAATTATTACAAAATAATTATATTAAATGTAAAATTGTTAGTATATACACCATTTAGAATAAATTAGATTTATAATATTACAATATGCCTCAATGAATGGAAATAGATATAAAGTCCCTTGCCAATTAGTAATATTCAAACCAAATATTATTGGATGAAATAACTAAAATTGAAATTTAAATTAACATTAATACTGAATTATTCATCATATTACATGTGAAATAGGATATTTATACACCATATAAAATAAATTTGTTCTTAACATACAAATGCGCCTCAATGAATGGAAATTAAGACAAAATCTTTTAGCTCACGCTTCCTTTTACATGAACATGATTTAACCAAATATATCGTGGTTTTATAGATTTTAGTAACTTGTAACAGAACCATATTAATATTTATAACAACATATTTTATCTTTTTATGACAACTAATAACCCGTTTGTTAATTATATTTCAATATTTTCATGGGTTATGGTGTTAATTGCCTTATTTTCTAATGTGTGTGTTTTTTATGAAAGATATATTTATTATACATATTATATAGTTTCATCATCTCCCAAATAATTATCATGCAACAATTATTATGTTTATATATCAATTATAATTTTAATTCCAATCATTTAAGATTGTTTTTATAAATTAATTATGTTACAATCATGGAGATGGTAGACCATATGTATGCATGTGTAACATTTCTATTTTTTATTGTTTATTATATAATGTGGGTAAGTATTATTTTATATTTATAGAATTATAATAATATCATAAATAAAATATTATTTAAATAAATATACTCATATTTTTCATCCATGTTTTGTGGTGATGAAAAAGTGTCACATCACTTCGTGAAAGCGGTAGTCCCCACATACATGAACGATGTTATTATCTTTAAGTGAGTGAAAAGGAAAGAAATAAAATGAAATATTATCTTTTAATAATTATAAATATTTCATTAATATCACTATTATTTCATTTATATCATATAAATACCTTAATTTTATCCTAATTACATTCCATTTAATGTTTTAGAAAAAAACCAATCACATCATTTCGTGAGTCAGTAGTCCACCGAACACACGAGCGATGTAATTGTATTCCCTAAATAATGGAAAGTAAAAAAGTATATATGATATAATGACCCTATAGGTAAAAATATTTTTGTAATATTATATATATATATACTTTTTATCGATCACCACACCCAATAGTGAGAGTTGGTAATGGAAAAATGAATGACAATATTTTCTGATATGGGAGTCTTCTGTACACACTAATGATTATTTTATAACACATTTTATAGATGTGAGGAAGGTTTTAGGTCATTAAATAATTATAAAAACATCTCATTATATTTAATATACCTATATTATTATATCATAATAGTTTAATGAGAATTGAAATATGTGGAGTATGAAATAAAATAAAAATTATCTTTAAAGAACATTACCTCTTCTTCAGTTAACCTACTTATGTTTGAACTAAAAGAAATACTAGGTTTTATTTATGTACACATTAACGATTAAAGGATAATAGAGTATAGATGTTGGTAGGTTATTTCTTCAGGTCCTCACAAAACTAAAATATTTGGATGGTGTGAGATGTACGGAGAGGGGTGTCCTTTTATATCTGTGGTGAGTGTCACACCTATAATGTTTTTAAAAGGAAATGGTGTAGTTAGGTTTTTCAGATGAAAAATGGTAAAAATGGATTATTCACAAGATTTAGACACTATAGGTCTCAATGTGGTAATAAAATATATTTTATAAAAGTTTTTAGACATTTTAACACTTATCATTTTAGTTTAACCCCTGGTATATCAACTTTTACCCTAATTATAGTAAATAATTTTTACTATTTTCACTAATCATTGTGGTAAAAAATTGATGTTCCCTATTAGAGAAAATAAATTTTCATAAAGCACAATAAATAGTGTATTTTTAAAATTTCCATTCATGTAAGTAGAAAATTTAATTTAAAATGAATCATGTAGATGGGATGAGAAATCTGGTTTTCAAAGTGAAAATGTTCAAAAATTTACATAGTTTTTATATCCAAATTCAATAAGAAAAATAAAAAAATAAAAAAAATTAGATTAATATATATTCAGTATTTTTCATTTTTCATCAAAAAATGAAATATTTCAAAAAAACAAAAAATAACCATAAGATAATTTTGATATTCTAATTTAAAAAATTAATTTACTTTTATCAAAATTATTTTTTGAAATTAGTAAAAATTAATTTTAAATTATGTGTGAAAAGAATGATTAAACTCCCCTTTAGGAGGAATATAATTTTTAGAAAAAATTTCTTTTTCTTTAAAATGCTTAAATAACCATTATTTTCATAATTTATTAAATAATATTAATACCTACCAACTTAATATCTGGGTCATAATAGTATATTATATTATGGTTTATTACGACTGAGCTTTTTTTTCCTATAAGCTATCAATGTGATTAAATTAATTTCAAAAGAGATATTTTATAATGTCTTTAGTGTTATGTTTTCTTCTATAATTGGTGTTAGATGTCATGAATGTTATCCAAAAAATTTCTTCACTTAATATCTCATGGTTTCACATTCTACCTACTATAAATAAAGTATGTCCTCAAAATTTTAACTTGATCTCAGTAATCAAGGGATTGAAATTTGGAAATACCAGTATTGAAAAAAACCAACTTCATAAAAGGGTTAATAAAACATTCTCTTAATAAGTGACAATGAAAAGTATGATAGTCATCTAGAATAACACATAACAAGGTTTCCAATTTTGATAACATATTTGGGAAATGAAATGATGGAAATGGATGAAAATAATTAATAATTATATATAGTGATAGATGTTATTGATCAAGAGAATGTGATTGATCAAGGTAACGTTAAAGACCTCAATAGCAGAAAACTATTATTATTTTAAAGACCATATAATTCATAATATACGAATATATTATGATACAAAACTTAAAGATCAATTTCAAATATTTGATGATTTATTTTATTGACTAAGATTATATGGACATATAATTACTTGATATGTAGTTATTTAAGAAGCACAATATAATCCTTTCGTTAGGATTTTATTAAGTCATCATTATCAACTTAATCCAAGAAATGAATTTCCAAAAATGAACTTTTTATTCCTAATGAACTAAAATTAACTTTTAATGGAGGAAAGTATTTATAATAGAATGATAATTAATTCCTTTAATTTTCAATTATTATTATGAAAATATGGTTTGAATAGGTTATCCAATATTCATGAATCTTGATTTGGTGAAGAAATAAAATAATCTCTAAACCATCATCCAATGTTTATCTTATACTATTTTATAAAGGTTTAACCTTATGGATCATAAAAAAGATAAAGATCCATAAATTTTGGAAAGTTCACTGAAATTCCAAAATAAACATGTCATTAATCCCCCAAACAACTTGAATTAGTTTACAATTGTTACATTCCAAACAAAGGAATACCTTTATGAAGAAAATTCTTGAATCATGGGAATAATATAAATTACCAAAAAACTTTATTAAAAACATTATTTCTTCTTTATTCATTAATTAAGACATAGATTTTTGGATATATTACTTAAATCCAAATGTTTTGTAAACTCTATCAATGATAGTATAAACTACTTTTTCAATAAATCATTAATCAGCCTCAAGGTAGTCAGTACTATCCAATTTACATTATCCATATATATAATATGTTTATCCCAACATCAAGAATATATTAAGAGTTATCTTTCCCCCAACAATGTGGTTTACAAGTTTTTTAACTTATAACTAGATCATTTTTCTTGGTCATCGGTAATGTTTAACATAAGCTTTAAAAACCAAAATTTTAATTTACTATTGTACAATCCATATGCATTTTATAATTATTATATCAAAGATATCATTTTTAAAATACTCAAATGACATAATTCTTGAATCTAAATAAATTCACATTAATCAACAAACCTCTTATTTTGTAATAGTATAATATTGAACATGAACCATTAGATTCTTAAGCATTATATTCCTTTTATTTTTGATACATTGATTTGTGTAGTTCCCCATCTTCTTATAGTTGAAGGATTGAACATTTTAAAAAAATTGTGTAGCCTTACAATCATAATCATAGTCTCTCTTATCTCGACACTTATAGAAAACTCACATTACTTTTAAGGATGTACCGTGGTGTTTATTCCAACAATTATCAGATGATGGAAAATAAATTTTCCCCTCATTCCCATTATCCACTTTTTCTCCTACCATCCTATTCTTCTCACGATTCCCACCAAATTCATAATAATTGTAGATTGTTTCTCTATCATGTTATCACATGATACTATTTCCTCATATGATAATAATGTTTGAAATACTTGTTTCATTTCAAATACTGTCTTAAGACCATCAATGAAATTACCATTCTTAATATTTGGCCTACATGCATTGATTTAGTTCCCATTTATTCTTATAGGTTCTATTTATAAAATATAGATTACACTATACTAGATCATATCATTATGAAAAATAATTTTAAATCCTAAAAATATTGTAATAGTTACCAAAAATTGGGAAATATATTCATAATTAGTCTCCTAATCATAAACATGGATTTTTTGGGAACATATTTATTTGAAATCATTCATAATGGTTTGTTAAAAAAATTCAAATTATCCTAAGAATTTTTGGATGGATTTTCAGTCCCAGTGTATAGTAAGGCCCATTCCTATGAACCAGGTGATAATCAGGTCACTCCCAATGAATCCTTTTTAGAGTTATTACTCATATGTAAATCTACATCGACACAACATCCATTTATAGTATCTGAACAAATATAAATTTTATTGGAACAACCACATAATATATTATTTATAAGAAATTTAATATGTTATTATATAAATATCTTAAATGTATATCATAGGGTTATTTTATGTCATATATGTTTTGTGAAATCTACTTCCCAAGGATTCAACTAAAATTCATTTGCTACCAACTATAAAAAACCTGACCCCAGGTGCCTGAAGTGAGTGTCTGCTTTATTACATTGTCATAAGAATGAAGGAATCACAACCAAAATTAATGAATAGCTTAGAAGTCTTGGTAAGCTATATACATACATTATTCCCATATTTCATTTGAAACCAAATTACAACATTTTTTCATGACTAAAATTATATCCTCTAGTATATATTTTCACATAAATAACAATACACTTCATAAAATCACAGTGAATGGAAACCAAATAAGGGTGAGAGAAAATTTTCAATAAGTTTTATGTATAATGGAAGCTATCATAAATAGATAATCATAAAAAACATGGCAAGGTATCTAATTAAAAACTCATCCCATTTAAATAACTTTACTCTCATGATTAGATAAGATAGAATCAATATAGAAAGGTATATAACAGAATAAAAATGCAATGTAATCATTAACATGACTATAATAGATAGATAATATATAATCAACATGAAAAGCTAAATAATTGAACACACATGTCATTTATATATCTTTACTATCATTAATAGATAAGGTATAATAAATATAAAAAGGTAAATAACTGGAGACATGCCATTTAATTAGTGAACTTATAATTAAATGCATCCATAGATAATATAATTTTGAAAATATCATGGATAATAATAACTGATTTATTAATGAATAAAATTATTAATTGTAGGATTTCATGTATCAGGTACATGATACCTCTACCATCAATATAATTCCTCATGAATTTTAAAACTGATGGGTAGGTATACACTAGAAACCCATTAAACTACATCTATCCAACTAATTCGCCTCATAAGACTACCGATAAATTGACGAGATATCTATAATTGGATCCCACCAGTGTCTTCATGTACAAATAATTGATCATATGTCTAATAATCTAATTAATTAATAAATAATGTTCCGTATCATCACATATTTGTACTGTGTATAAGAAACATAATTATTAATACTTTCCCAGATTAATAAATAAATTTCAATATAGAAAAACTCATGTATAAATGATATATGTTTTATGGATTAAACATATCCATGATAAATAATATGTAATTTTAGTTGAAATTTAAAGTCCAATTATCATAGATAAGTGAATATTTCAACCGAAAGATAATGACTACAAAAATGAATCAAGAAAGAGATTTTTTTTAAAAGGCTGGGGCTGAAGCCTCATTTATTATTAAATCAAAGAAAATACCTCTTTAACTGGGTAGAGGGAGACCCATTACATAGCCTAAAGGCCTAGTGGGCCTTTCACCCATTACATAGCCCATAAAACCAGTTGTTTGGCCCAAGGCCCATTCTATGAATAGTACTGCTACAATAGCCGCTGCTACAATACCACACAGTACCTACCACCACTACAGTGCTCTGCCACCTCTACAGAGACCTGCCACCGCTATAGTTCATATCGTTCCTACAGTACTGCCACTACTAAAATATGCAATAGTACTGCTATAGTACCCTGTGCCTAATGTTATTTGAACCCCCATTTTTTATGTAGGATTACGGGGTGCTTAACACTAAGCCAAACCCCAACTACATGAATCAAGAAAGCAAATGTGAATACATTTATTAATCAAAATGAACATAAAACAATTATATAAATAATAAGGATAATATCAATCCAACATATACCCATTAGAGTATAAATAAAGAATTTTTTTAATTGATGAATAGAAATACCATAAAAATATCATTAAAAAATTCTTGATGGAAATACCCATATCATTTGGAAAATTAATTTTAAAACAAAAGTTACCAAATCGTTTTGAAAATAATTTTATTAGAAAAAAATCATTGATACTTATAAAATTCGATTTAAAACAATTTATTTTTCTTAAAGATATTGAGTTACATTCATGTTAATAAGTTAAAACAACGATTCCTTTAACTTTTCAGTAAAATAAAAATGATCATTTTTTTGAAAATGAAAATAACATTACTTTTTTTAAGTCAAAATTGGTAAAAAATTATTCAATGAATAATTTTGAAAAGGGTAAAAAACTTTTTTGATTTATTTTAAATAGCTTTTTTGTAGAAAATGGATTTCTGGTCGAAGAGATAAATGATGTTACATTTTTTTCAAACCATTTTCTCAATAATATTAAGTACCCAACAGTGTGAAAATCATACCATTACATGACAACATCATGAATAACCATAGGAGAAGAATATTAAATGGGTTTATTAGGAAGTGTTCAAATAATTTACATCAACTAAAATTTAATAATAAATAATCTTTATTAGAATGAGAATGATAAATAAACCCATACAAAGATCATAACGTTGTCGTGAGAATTAATGAAAAAATTGATTCAGTGCATCAATTAAAAATACACAAAAACATTTTGAAATGAAACATGATACAATAAAAAGAAATTTCACACATAATATTTGAATATTAAAGATGCTTAAAGAGTGATATAATCCAATAAAAATAAATTGAGTAATGAAATTATATACCACTTGGTAACTTTAATGTAAAATACCCTTGGTTATAGTAATTAAAAACAAAACTCAAAATATCAGGGGTTATTAAAGAATCATGATATTAAATTTCAAATGTTTTGTACATACATCATATAAAAGATATTTGTTTCATAATTTTTTAATATTCCACAATAAAGGGAGGTTGAGACAGTCCCTTACCACTTGGTAATATTCAATACAATCCACATTGGAGGAATATTTTTAATTGAAACATAAAAAATCATTAATTATGAAGTATTAATGACATTATATGTATAATTAATTTTCTATAAATTATATAAATTGGTACATAACAAACAAATATACCCCAATTAAGGGAAATTCAAATAGAATCTCTTAACTCATGCTTCATTTTAGTTGAACATGTTTAAACCTAATATATAGTGGTTTTAAACATGCTATAAACTTATAAACTATGAATATTAATACTTATAATATCTTATATGATTCTTTTATAATATTTTATCACTCTTTAATTTATTATCTTTCATTATTTTCATTGTTCCAAGTGTTAATTGTCTTCTTTTATCATGTGTGTTTTATTATGAAAGATATTGTTTTTTCATATGTTATATAGTTCCATAATATCCCAAATAATAATATTGACCTAATTATCATATTTATATATCAATTATAATTTTAATTCCAATCATGAAATATAGTTTTACGAAATGATGTATGTTACGATCCGGGAGAGGGTTGGTCATATGTACGCATGAGAAACATTTCCATTTTTCAATGATCAATATGTTAAGTAGGTAATTAATATATATATATATATATACAATCCATTTTATGTTGTTATAAAAATATATTCACATCACATCATGAATGTGGTACTCCACACTTACATGAATCATATTATCATCTTTATGTGAATGAAAAAATCCGAAATAAACTGATATATTATATTTTAATAATAATAAATATTTAATTAATATCATAATGGATTCATGTATATCACATATATTCTATAAATTTATGCTTATTATGTTCCATATAAAGTGTTACTGAAAAAATAATCACATTTCTTCACAAGGTGGTAGTCCAATGTACACAGGAGAAACATTGTCATATCCCAAACAGATGGTAATGTAAAAACAAATGATATTTTTTCATGAGGTGGTAGTCCACCATACACATGAATAATGATTTCATAACCTATTTGATGTAAGTGTGCATGGTTTTTGGTCATACCCATAACATTAAAAAATATAAGTATATTTAATTTTAAACAGTTATTAAATCATAATGGTTTAATAATAATTGAATTATGTGGAGGAATAAAAAAATAAAAACGCTCATTGAAGAATGTTACCTTTTCTTTGGGTAACCACATTCGGCTTCCACCAAAATACTTCCTTGGTTGGATTTCATCTCAATGGAACAATTCTATGATTAGATGAGGGAGTCTATAAGTTTATTTGGGTTTATACTGTCCGAACCAAAAGGTTTTCATGGTTTTAAGAAGATAGGTGAGGGGTGACCTTTTATAAGTGAGGTTAGGAGAAAACTTGTAATTATTGAAAAGAAAATTGTGTAACCACATTTCTCAAATTAAAAAAGGGTAAAAAGTACATTATTGAAGATAAATATACATTATATTGTCTATATAGGGCAGGAAACATATTTTAAATAAGCTTTTGGTCATTTTAACCCTTATCTTTTTAGTTCAACCCATGATAAATCCATTTTACACTAACAATGGTAAATAATTATTACTATTTTCACTATAAATTCTGGTGAAAATTGGAATTACATTTTTAGATAATATTAATTATTCAAATTCAAAAAATTTAATCTTTTTTAAAAAACTACATTCACATTATTTTAAAATTTTAATTTAAAATTAATCTAGTGGACACGATGTGAAGGTGGGTTTTCAAAGGGAAAATGTTCCAAAGTTTACAGAGTTGTTTTTATCAAAATTCAACATGAAAATTATTACAATGACACAAATTTTAATAATTTGATATATAGTTGAACTAATTTTATTTTAAAACCAATTTACAATATAATTTAAACATTTAAATATTTAAAACAAAAAGGAAGTTAATTAAAATTTAGTATTTTTCACTATTCATCAAAAAATGAATCATTTTTGAAAAATACCATATAATCACCATAAGATAATTTTTTGGTTCTAATTTAAAAAATTAAGTTCATTTTTTCAAATATATTTTATAATTTTGGTAAATATTAATGTTAAATTATGTAAACAAAGAACGATGAAACCATCCTTTAGAAAGAATACTATTTTTTAGAAAAGAATTTTTTTTAATGCTTATGTTATTTTATAATCAATATAACTATGATTTACATTATTTACTCATTAATATTAATACACTCTAACTTACCAAATGGTTTATAATGTTATACTATATTGTGGTTCATTTTGACTCAGGGTTGCGTGTTCCAAAAGTTATAGAATATATAAAAATTATTTCAAAAAAAGCATTTCATAATGTATTGGCTGTTATATTTTAGTCAAAAAATGTTTTTTTTGTTTCATGCATGAAATTTTTAAAAATGATATTATTTTAAAATATTTTTTCATTACATTATATATTATAAATATATTTAAATACATGGAATTTAATTTTTCATTTAAAGTAATTTCTTTTATGGGGGTTATGATTAAATATTTACCAATGTTATAAGGGTTTGAATTATAATGAAAAGTATTTTCAGGAGTGTCAATGCTATGTTTATATTAAGGATAATTTTATGAAATTTATCCTTTAAACCTAATCTATTTTTTCTCCTCTAGTAATTCCAATAATTTTCAAGTAATAGTACCATTTTCCTTACTCTGGTATATAAATGGATTAAGAAAATGTCTATAATAAAAACATAATTTTTATCCACCATGGTCCTATATAATTTTCTTCCATGTCTATATTCTACAAAAAATGTTTTCAAGAATATTTTTACTATTATAAAATGATTTATTAAATTTATTTTTATCCATATTTAACTTTCTTTAAAAAAAATAAAAGGAATCTTCTTATGATTTTCCTAAGGGGGTAATTTTTTACTAAATGTGTGAAAAAAATATTTGTTTTAATATATACCACATGACTAGATTTACAACCATCAAAAATACTATTTTATATAAACATTCCTTTAAAATTTTCAATTTTTTCTGGAAATAATTTTTTTTCCTAGAATTCTATATATTTTCGGAAAATCAATAGGTGATTTCAAAAGTAAAAGGAAATTTTCCTCAAGAAATGTTTTAATAGTGTTTTAAAGGTATTTAAATATATGAAAACAACCTTTGAGGATACTTATTATTCTATTTGTACATGATCTAATGACACCATCCATATAATTTCTCATTATGGTCACTTATTCTGATGATGAAATCTTGATGAAACATCTTTTATTTACCACCGGTTAAGGTATGATGAAATGGTGAGTTTCATCATGACCATAAGGGGTAATTATGAATGAATTGTGATTATTTGATGGTTTGGTTCATTATATCTCTTTAATACATTAGGTAAATATATATATATATATATCTCAAGAGAATCTGATGATGATAAACTTGGAAATGATTTTGAATATCTTTGTTTACATTTTTCCATTTATGTGTTATTTATTCAGGATATAATCAAAATAATAATCCTAGACATGATTATGAATGGATATGTTCAAATTTTTATGTGTGGCTACTATTTCTTATATATACAATCACAAGAATATTAATGGACATAATTTAAAATATACATGATCAAAAGATTATGAATTTATTACTTCTGATACCGTATATCTATGTTATGATTCTCGAATGATAATTATTGCTTTGACACACTTATTAATCATATTTCATGAAATGAATTTATTTTGGATTTTATGATATAATATTTTATATTTTAAATGTTCTACATTGACAATATGCAATTGATTATGTTATCATACCCGTATGATCATCTTATTCTCTTATGACTGATGTCTCTAATATTTACACCTATAAAGAATCTAAACTCAACCATTCTTATTTTTTCCTTCCCTTAGTATTGATGGATGGTTCTAAGTATGATTTGTAAAGAAGATTACTAATATGAGGAATATTTTTAGAGACAGTTAAGATCTTTTAATAAATAAGTTTGTTATGCATCTAGTCTCTAAAATACACTAATCATTTTTTGTCATTGATGGTGTAAAATTTTGATATATATATAAAACTCATCCAAAATTATTTAATATTTGTATATATTATACTGGAATATATTTAAAATAAATACTCTAACCCTTTTGAAAATGAAAAAAATAGGCCCTCTCAATATCCCAAACCATGGGAATATGTAATTCCATTTACTATTACTACCATGAAGGTAGATCATGACAATTTAGTGATGCAGGGTATAATTTATCACTTTTCAAGATCTAATAAAACCTTATTTTAATCGAGTTCATGAAATTATTTTATATGACAAACGTGTTTTAATAATGTTTGACCACTAACCTAGGAAATGGATATTGAACTCTCATTTAAATCCCATTATGGCATAATGACCACTTATTTGATTTACAAATATTCTCTAATTTAGATTTTTGGTAGGATAATTATTACAGATCTTAGTCTACTTCTATTGGTTGAATCTGATCGAAGCATGGGTAAGGATTGGCTTTCCCTATATAAGTAACATATAAAATATCATGATATGGAAATATCATTTCATATCCCCAATCATCATATTTTCAAGTATCAAAGAATGGATGATTATGGACTACCTATTGAAGAAAATTCTATAATATGGGTTATGGGAGGCAACATTGAGGGACTCGAGACACAAATTATTAGAGGGGAAGTCATCATTGACGGCATGCCCATCGTATGGGAATATACTAATGTATTTCTAAATATCTTTTTGGTGTTCCCCCAGAAGGCGAGGTTGAGTTTCAAATAAAACTCATACCTAGATCTGTACTTCTCTCAAAGAGTCCATATATAATTAATCCGATTTAATTTTAGGAGTTATATAAGAAAATATTATAGAATTTTTCAAGGGTTTTATATTCCCAAGTGTTTCACCATGGGCTGAACCATTCCTATTTATCATAAAGAATGATAGATAAATGTCTATTTTCCTTTATTTTCATGAGATTATTAAATGAATGATAAATAAAAAGTATCATCTTCCCTATGTTAATGATCAATTAAATTAACATAGTTGAAATTGATACATCTTTGAGATTGAACTTCAAACAGGATATCACCAATAAAGGGAAAAAAAGCGATATTTCTATGAAATATTTCTGTATGAAGTACAAACACTATAAATTTATATCTTTTCCTTTTGTAATTATTAATTCCCCCATTATCCACATGGTTTAAATAAATAATGACTTTAGATAATTCATTGATCTATTTTTTGATGTATTTCTATAAAATTTTCATGTATATTTAAAGAGAAATGAAGAGTATGAATATCATTTGTGGATTTTGTTAAATACCATGAGAAATGGTCAATTTAATGATAAATTTTTTAAAAAATAATTATCGTTTTATAAATTAACAATATTACTTCGTGTAATCACAATAAATTTTATATCATTAAATCTATCAAATATAGAAGTAACTGATGAATGACCCTGACTGACCAATGTAATTGAAATTAGTAGTTTTCTTTTGGAAAATGGGATATTATAGAATTTTGTAAGAATTTTTTCATAGCTACCAAACCCTCTAACCACGTAAACTGTAACACCCCAGGTAAATAAAGAATATGACATTTTCATATTTCTCCATATTTTTGAATAAAATATTAATATGACTTTAAATGGGACACTATGCTCGATGGCGTACCCAACACGCAACAACGAGTTTCTTGGGAATCTTACGTTGCACTCTAATAATAAAATAATATTATTTTAAATGGTAGTTAACATATAGCCTTTGTATTGGCGGGAATGGATATAAATAACTAAAATATGGTTATATATGTTTTTAAATGTTTTTAAATTTATCCAATAAAAGATAAAGGCATAAAATACGGAAATAATTCAATTTTAGGCGTATATGCCCTAGTTTTCACTAAAGGTTCACTTATCACCTTTTGATGGAGAACTGTCATTAAATATAGTTTTGTTCACTCTTATACATCCTTTTGGACCAAATAAAACTCTTCTTAAGAATTGGGACATCAAAATTTACTTTGTGTAAATTTTTGGTATCTTTTTGATAAAGTTCATTTTTTAATGAATAGTGTAAAATGTTGTATTTTAATTCAAAACCTCTTTTTAATCTAATTTAGTTATATGATTAGATTATCTTTTGAATTGGTTATAATGTGAAATTAGAATATATTTTTACCATTAAATCCAATAGTGTTCGTTGGAATTAATTTCACTTTGAAATTAGACTTAAACTAGTGTCAATCTTTTGATACTTATTGTTTCATAAAAACACGCTATTTGCTCTGACAGCGGGAATTAATTATTAAATTAATTAATGTGACTTATATGTTTTGAATTTTGTAAAATAGACTTCATTTTTGAATTCGGAATATCAAATATAGCTTAGGGTGAATTTTTGGAATTTTTCTGAAAAACTTCAATTTTTGATGAATAGTGAAACCACTAAGTGGTACTTATAAAAACTGATTTTTCCGTTTAAATGAAATTTTTCCATCTTTGTGTTTTGAATTTCAAAAATCCTACATACATGGTTGTCATTAAGAAGTAAAATGTGGTTCAATGGGATAAAAATAATTTTTTGGTGAATAGTAACTTATTAAGTTTTTAATCGCGATTAGAGGTAATTAGTGTAGTTTAAGGTAAAAATAATGTTTTAATAATATGAAATGAACTTGAAACATGTCCTAACCTCATTGGATATGTCATGGCTGACCAAGACAGCCCATGTGTCAACTTGGGGACCCCATGAAGCCACTTGGGTTGGAAAATGACATTAATATCTTTTTATTTAAAGTTAAAGTAAAAATGAGATAAACATGAAATGTTTTACTGAAACAATTTTTACATGGGGTTATACAAATCATATTTTTGACTATAAATATTAATTGGAAATATAAAAATATTTCCTACATCATAGTATTTTTTTTATAATTTTTAAACATTAAATAAATTAAATTATTTATGACATCATGATGATGCAGCGATGACCTCATTATTTAACGATTTAAATAAAATGGAAAGATAAAGTAATATCTAAGACCTGCACATGTCCAAAACCTATTGGATGAGTGGATTTAGAACCCTTATCACCTTATCCTAAAAACACATCAATGTGGGACCTCTTAAATCCGAATACCATTTTAAAATAAAGTGACTTTTCTTTACCTTCCAAGAGTGCCCCTCCTCTCCTCTTATAAAAGGCCCCCACCTCTACCTCCTTACCCACACTCCCAAAGCCTTTGGCTCGGCCAAAATCTTCCCATTTTGTCTCTAAACTTCCCTCTCTTACTCCTTGAATCCTCACTTTGGTTATAAGTCTTCCCAAGGAATCCATTTAGCTCAAACCAAAGGGAGTTACCCGATTTTAAGGTAATGTCTTCACTTGAGTCCTTTTGTTTTATTTTGCTTCTCCACCCCCTAAAATCTTTTTATTCATTTATTTTGTAACAACTACAGTATAATAAATATAATAGGATGTTGTTATAAGAAGTATTCGAGCTACACTTTCACACACCTACATCTAATGGTTAAAGAACATACTGTTTCTGTGGATGGCGAATTTCAGCCTCCCGAAACGATGATTGTTCAACATTATTTTAACACCTTCAAAGGTGGCCATTAAGATGAAACTATATTTATATATGATATATAATATGTTTATGTTTTCCTTAAGCTTCTGTATTTTTCATTTTGGGCATAACTTTATGGTTTCCATTATGGGTAAACGCGATATCTTCATTTAAGGAAGTGCAGACTACCGCCCCCTCAAAGTGATTTGATTCGTTAATACCATATGTTGTACTTATAAAGGATATATTTAAAGATATTATATATGATACCATACTAGAATTAAAATGCTATTATGTATTATTATTTTTAATTCCATTAAATATGAAATAGAAATGGAAGTAGCGTTCATGCGTACGTACAGCTTACCGTCTCCATGAACGGTACATTTCATTTCTTATCTCAAAATGTTATGTAATATTATAAGTACATATATATAATGGATATATATGTAATATATTACGTCAAAATTATGGATATCATTCTGGAATTATAACATATATATATCTCTCTCATTTTGTTTTAATTCCATTAATATGACAAAAAATGAAAGTAGCGTTCATGCGTACGTACGGCCTACCTTCTCCATGAACGGTGCTTTTCGTTTTTTTATCTCCAAAAGATATGGAATAGTATGAAATGAATATTTACTAGATATATATGATATTTTAATCATTAATATTATTCATGAAATTATTTACTTATAACTACATGGGAAATCTTTTTTCAAACAAGTTCATTTTTGACTCATGTACCAAACATCGACAAAAACGTCTGATATGAACTAACATTGTTAAAAAATTATTATAACATTATAATATGTGATATGAACTGAATAATAATCTCTAAAGTAGGTACTTATGCAATTATTAATTTACCAAAGTTTATTATTCAGGAATATAAAGAAACAAACAAGACAAGTTGGACTTGAGGTAAGGGATCCTACTCCTCTCTTTCTATTTAAGTACACTCTTTTATGTCATTCATTCTAAGCTCATATTTCTTGTTATTGGGATGTTCTTTTATATTAATCTTACTTTATGTTTTATGTTCATATGATGAGATACCTTATTCTCTCTCATCAATCCATTTTGGATGTTTTGAGTGGCGCCGTTAGGCTGCCGAATTTTCGTAAGAGATATAACCTCTCTCTTTCTCTTTAAGTACTCGCCTTTATGTCACTTCTTTTAAGCTCCTATTTGTTATGAAGGGGGATGTTATTTTATATTCCTCTTGCTGTAAATTTTATTTTAATGTGATGAGATACCCTATTTGATCGCATCAATCCATTTTTGGAAGTTTTAAGTGGCGCCGTTAGGCTGCCGAGTTTTCATAAGGGATTTTTCATCTCACTTTTATTCTCATGAGATTTATGCTACATTTGCCACAATTTCCATTGAGTGGTGTATATACTGACCATTATTTTACTCGTTGTGTAATATTATTTCATTTATGAGTATTTACATCAATGATGTATTGTCCTTCTTTCACGGGGCGTAAGTTTCGAAAGATAGCCATGTCGGTAAGGGAACCATTCACCCTCCTCTTTTTGAAAGACTTATTTTGTTATGTCTTTTAATTCACATAATATTATTTTGGGATATGTTCATCTATATCCTTATTGATGTAAATCTTAAGTCCAAGTGATGGGATACCTTTTTTATCCCTCATCAACTCTTTTTCTGAATTTTGAAGTGACGTCATTAGGCTGTCTAATTATTGCAAGGGAACTTCTTAACCCAATTTCGATTCTTTGGGATAAGCTTGTACCCCTTGAATATGTCGTTCTATGAATATGTGTGAATATCCTCTGATTTTTTTACACTTAATATCCACTTATATTTGGTGTATTAGTTTGTCACACATAATTACGTAATTGATTTATCCTTAATCCAAGGATACCATATTTGTATGGGACTTCGTCTCAATCTCCTTTCATTGAGGCATATTTTGTTTTATACACAACCTTCTTTTATACAGTGTATAAACCCCTTTGACTTTTATGTTTATCTGAAAGGAATCTTTTTTTTATACAAAGCATTTTACTAGACAACAAAAGGGAATGTTTTTTTCGTACATATGCGGCGACAATGACTTCTCCACTGCCGTGACCATTATTTGAGTTTCGGCTTCCTCTACAAGCCATACATTTTTTTAAAAGAAAAATAAATACCGTGTTTTACTTTTCTTTTATTTTGGTATTGATAATGGTTTTCATAATGTTTTTATATCAATGTGTTGTATTGATATCTTGTGATTGAAAAGTGAAAATGTTATGTTTACTTTATGCATGTTTTATGTGATACGATTCTGTTATGGTTCTTGGGAATTATTATGAAGATGGGTGGTTCTGTGATAAACTATGGGCGGGTGAGCCCGATATAGCTCTCCAATGCATTGGGTAACGCGAAGGAGTGAAACATTAAGGTTTATCTGAAAAGATTTAGGGAATATACTGTGATGGGTATTCCAAACGTAACCAAGAGGGTTACTCCCTACGTAAGAATTTTATGAATGCCTCAAGTTACCTTTATATCTTATGTTTTCTATTATTTATTCATGGTTTGATGAGGTATGTTAAAGTGCCTATGTTTTATAGGTAAAGTATGATTTCATTCTTATGTATATATGAACTCAAGTTTCCTTTCCATATTTTTATAACCCTTACTGAGCTTTTTATGCTCATCCCAAGTTTTTGAAATGTTTTTCACAGGTCAAGGGAAAGGTACATGATGTGATGATAGTGTCAAGGATGTGTCAAGAAAGAATCCATGTTTTATTTTCAATATGCTTCCGTTGATGGGAAGAATGAATACTGTATTTTATGTAACCACTTTGTTTAAATGTGGAATGTAATGCAGGTTTCATGATCTAATTCTCTAAAACTCTAATCCTGAAAAGATCCTCAATGTGTAATCTTGTAATAACTCAAGATTAAGTAAGGTTTAAGGCTGGGGCCTTATAGTTGGTATTAGAGGTCGGTTTAGATAACTTTAGAGGTTAGGGTATTCTCTTTGCATAAGTGACAGTACCATAATGGATAGGATTTCAGAAAGTGTCCTAGTTTTAGATAAAGTTAATGAGTAAGTGTATCTTAGTGTTTACCTTCCTCATTAGTACATGATGGTTTTGTTGATATACTCAAACTGACATTTCTGTTTTTAGTGAATGGATGGATCTAGCAGGCACCAAAGAGACAACAGGTTCGAAGGAAACTGTGGTGGTTCTCTGATTAAGATACTAGATAAAATGGGGTATTCAATGAGGAAACTCGTGGTTGTTCTAAACCAACTATCAAGGAGTCCTGATCATCCACTTGAACATTGGTATGTTCTATAATGCATCATGTACGAGATGACCAATCGATGTGGAAGTTTAGGTAATTATTATAAAGGTAACCATTAGAGTTTATATGATCCTTACTTTTGAGGTAATTATGGGTTATTATATGATGTGCTGGAAAATGAAAGGCATGAGATAAACTTGAGGTTAAAATATGTTATGATCATTTTTGATGATTTTATCTCTTTTTGGGGAATGATTTAAGAATTATATAGTTTTGGAAAAAGGACAACACACAGACCGTGTGATAACCCGTCGCGTTGGACAAAGCTGCGGGAATCGAACCCACAACCAAAGTGCGACTGGTATTTATCGCCTACCACTGGACTACGTGAAGTCCCTAGTTAGTTTGACCGATTATTTTTGGTTAGATGATTTTATGAATTAAGATTAAGTTGATTTTGGGTTATTTATGAAAATGATTAACCTGTCATGGATGATATGTGATTAGGTTAATTACTTTTCAATACGAGACTTTAAGAGCAACTGATGTTATTTGGAGATAAAAGTTAATTTGTACCTTGGAAGAATATGTGACTAAATCCTTCAAATATTTGGGTTTCAATCATATATTGGTTTACTTTGAAGAATTTTTGGAAAAATTGATTATCGAATGGTCCTCGTTGAACTTTGGGTTTTTTTTGGACAAATTTTGGAGATTAAGAATAGATTTTCTTTTTATAAAGGGTTATCCTTTTCTGGATTATCTGATCTTTTACTAACCTTTTTGGTTTTGGTTTTGGTTAAAATCTAAATACATGGGAAGTATATAGTTCTCTTTTTTAGATTAGGTGATTCTCTAGAAGTTGATTATAGTACTCTTAATATGAACAACTCTTCCTGAATAATCATCTTTTGGAGAAAATATGAGTTTGTGTAAGAAATCTAATAAAAGTTGAAAGTCAACATGATAAGTAATTATGTTTCCTTATGAATAAATTCCTCAATAAAAAAAAACAAAAATGTTGTCTATTAACTTTTCCTACTAGGGAATCGAATTCCGTTTAACCCATCACAAGTTTGTGATTTTCTTCTGGTTAAATTTCTCCTAGACATGTTTACTATCACTCTCCATTAGAACATGACCCTTTGTTTTTTCCTCCATGTCCATATTTTCATACATGGAATCCTAGTATGGGTTAACTAGGGTGACCTCTATACTTATCTTCCTTTATTTTAAAGTGATTGTTTTACCGACTCTTGTTCCGATGTGGGACTTTCAAGGATGTTTCCAAGCTCAATTTTAAAAATTGCGAGGACGCAATTCCTAAAGGGGGTAAGGATGTAACACCCCAGGTAAATAAAGAATATGACATTTTCATATTTATCCATATTTGTGAATATAATATTAATATGACTTTAAAGGGGACACTATGCTCGATGGCATACCCAACACGTAACAACGAGTTTCTTGGGAATCTTGCGTTGTACTCTAATAATAAAATAATATTATTTTAAATGGTAGTTAACATGTAGCCGTTGTATTGGCGGGAATGGATAGAAATAACTAAAATATGATTATATATGTTTTAAATGTTTTTATATTTATCCAATAAAAGATAAAGGCGTAAAATACGGAAATAATTCAATTTTAGGCGTATATACCCTAGTTTTCACTAAAGGTTCACTTATCGCCTTTTGATGGATAACTTTCATTAAATATAGTTTTGTTAACTCTTATACATCCTTTTGGACCAAATAAAACTCTTCTTAATAATTTGGACATCAAAATTTACTTTGTGTAAATTTTTGGTATCTTTTTGATAAAGTTCACTTTTTAATGAATAGTGTAAAATGTTGTATTTTAATTCAAAACCTCTTTTTAATCTAATTTATTTATATGATTATATTATCTTTTGAATTTGTTTTAATGTGACATTAGAATATATTTTTACCATTAAATCCAATAGTGGTCATTGGAATTAATTTCACATTGAAATCAGACTTAAACTACTGTCAATCTTTTGATACTTATTATTTCATAAAAACACGCTATTTTCTCTGACAACGGGAATTAATTATTAAATTAATTAATGTGACTTATATGTTTTGAATTTTTTAAAATAGACTTCATTTTTGAATTCGGAATATCAAATATAGATTAGGGTGAATTTTTTGGATTTTTCTGAAAAACATCAATTTTTGATGAATAGTGAAACCACTAAGTGGTACTTATAAAAACTGATTTTTCTGTTTAAATGAAATTTTGCCATCTTTGTGTTCTGAATGTAAAAAATCCGACATACATGGTTGTCATTAAGAAGTAAAATATTGTTCAATGGGATAAAAATATTTTTTTTGTGAATAGTAACTTATTAAGTTTTTAATCGCAATTAGAGGTAATTAGTGTAGTTTAAGGTAAAAATAATGTTTTAATAATATGAAATGAACATGACACATGTTCTAACCTCATTGGATATGTCATGGCCGACCAAGAAAACCCATGGGTCAACTTGGGGACCCCATGAAGGCACTTTGGTTGGAAAATGACATTAATATCTTTTTATTTAAAGTTAAAGTAAAAATGAGACAAACATGAAATGTTTTACTAAAACAATTTTTACATGCGGTTATACAAATTATATTTTTGACTATATCTATTAATTGGAAATATAAAAATATTTCCTACATCATAGTATATTTTTTATAATATTTAGACATTAAATAAAGTAAATTATTTATGACATCATGATGAAGCAGTGATGACCTCATTATTTAACGATTGAAATAAAATGGAAAGATAATGTAATATCTAAAACCTAAACATGTCCAAAACCTATTGGATGAGTGGATTTCGAACCCTTATCACCTTATCCTCTAAACACATCAATGTGGGACCTCTTAAATCTGAATACCATTTAAAAATAAAGTGACTTTTCTTTACCTTCCAAGAGTGCCCCTCCTCTCCTCTTATAAAAGGTCCCCACCTCTACCTCCTTACCCACACTCCCAAAGCCTTTTTCTCGGCCAAACTCTTCCCATTTTGTCTCTACACTTCCCTCTATTACTCCTTGAAGCCTCACTTTGGGCAGAAGTCTTCCCAAGGACACCATTGAGCTCAAACCAAAGGGAGTTACCCGATTTTAAGGTAATGCCTTCACTTGAGTCCTTTTGTTTTATTTTCCTTCTCCAACCCCCTAAACTCTTTTTATTCATTTCTTTTGCGACAACTCCAGTATCATAAATATACTAGGATGTTTTTATAAGAAGGATTCGAGCTACACTATCACACACCTACATCTAACGGTTAAAGAACATACTATTTCTGTGGATGGCGAATTTCGGCCTCCCGAAACGATGATTATTCAACATTCTTTTAACACCTTAAAAGGTGGCCATTAAGATGAAACTATATTTATATATGATATATAATATGTTTATGTTTTCATTAAGCTTCTGTATTTTTCGTTTTGGGCATAACTTTATGGTTTCCATTATGGGTAAACGCAATATCTTCATTTAAGGAAGTGCGGACTACCGTCCCCTCAAAGTTATTTGATTCGTTAATACCATATGTGGTACGTATAAAGGAAATATTTAATGATATTATATATGATACAATACTGTAATTAAAATACTATTATGTATCATTATTTTTTAATTCCATTAAATATGAAATAGAAATGGAAGTAGCGTTCATGCGTACGTACGGCTTACTGTCTCCATGAATGGTACATTTCATTTCTTATCTCAAAATGTTATGTAATATTATAAGTACATATATATAATGGATATATATGTAATATATTAAATCCAAATTATGGATATCATTATGGAATTATAACATATATATCTCTCTCTCATTTTGTTTTAATTCCATTAATATGACAAAAAATAAAAGTAGTGTTCATGCGTACGTACGGCCTACCGTCTCCATGAACGGTGCTTTTATTTTTTTATCTCCAAATGATATGGAATAGTATGAAATGAATATTTACTGTATATATATGATATTTTAACCATTAATACTATTCTGGAAATTATTTACTTATAACTACATGGGCAATCTTTTTTCAAACAAGTTCATTTTTGACTCATGTACCAAACATCGACAAAAACGTCTTATATGAACTAACATTATTAAACAATTATTATAACATTATAATATGTGTTATTAACTGAATAATAATCTCTAAAGGAGGTACTTAGGCAATTATTAATTGACCAAAGTTTATTATTTAGGAATATAAAGAAACGAACAAGACAAGTTGGACTTGTGGTATGGGATCCTACTCCTCTCTTTCTTTTTAAGTACACTCTTTTATGTCATTCCTTCTAAGCTCATATTCTTGTTATTGGGATGATATTTTATATTACTCTTACTGTAATATTTATGTTCATATGATGAGAGACCCTATTCTCTCTCATTAATCCATTTTGGAAGTTTTGAGTGGCGCCGTTAGGCTGCCGAATTTTCGTAACAGATCTAACCTCTCTCTTTCTCTTTAAGTAACCCCCTTTATGTCACTTCTTTTAAGATCCTATTTGTTATGATGGGGGGATGTTATTTTATATTCCCCTTGCTGTGCATTTTATTTTAATGTGATGAGATACCCTATTTGATCACATCAATCCAATTTTGGAAGTTTTAAGTGGCGCTGTTAGGCTGCCGAGTTTTCGTAAGGGAATTTTCATCTCACTTTTATTCTTGTGAGATTTATGCTACATTTGCCAAAATTTCCTTTGAGTGGTGTATGTAATGACCATTATTTTACTCGTTGTGTAATATTCTTTCATTTATGAGTATTTACATCAACTATGTATTGTCCTTCTATTACGGGGCGTATGTTTCGAAAGATACCCATGTCAGTAAGGGAACCTTTCACCCTCCTCTTTTTAAAAGACTTATTTTGTTATGTCTTTTAATTCACATAATATTATTTTGGGATATGTTCTTCTTTATCCTTATTGATGTAAATTTTATGTCCAAGTGATGGGATACCCTTTTTATCTCTCATCAACTCTTTTTCTGAATTTTGAAGTGACGTCGTTAGGCTGTCTAATTATTGCAAGGGAACTTCTTAACCCAATTTCGATTCTTTGGGATAAGCTTGTACTCCTTGAATATGTCGTTCTATGAATATGTGTGAATATCCTCTGATTGTTTTACACTTAATATCCACTTATATTTGGTGTATTAGTTTGTCACACATAATTATGTAATTGATTTATCCTTAATCCAAGGATACCATATTTGTATGGGACTTCGTCTCAATCTCCTTTTATTGAGGCATATTTTGTTTTATACAAAACCTTCTTTTATACGGTGTATAAACCCCTTTGAATTTTACTTTTATCTGAAAGGAATATTTTTTTTATACAAAGCGTTTTACTAGATGACAAAAGGGAATGTTTTTGTCATACATATTCGGCGACAATGACTTCTCCGCCGCCGGGACCATTATTTGAGTTTCAGCTTCCTCTACAAGCCATATAATTTTTTAAAAGAAAAGTAAATACCATGTTTTACGTTTCTTTTATTTTGGTATTGAGAATGGTTTTCATAATGTTTTTATATCAATGTGTTGTATTGATATCTTGTGATTGAAAAGTGGAAATGTTATGTTTCCTTTATACATGTTTTATGTGATACGATTATGTTATGGTTCTTGGGAATTATTATGAATATGGGTGGTTCCGTGATAAACTATGGGTGGGTGAGCCCGATATAGCTCTCCAATTCATTGGGTAACGCGAAGGAGTGAAACGTTATGGTTTCTCCGAAGAGATTTAGGGAATATACTGTGATAGGTATTACAAACGTAACCAAGAGGGTTACTCCCTACGTAAGAATGTTATGAATGCCTCAAGTTACCTTTATGTCTTATGTTTTCTATGATTTATTCATGGTTTGATGAGGTATGTTAAAGTGCCTATGTTTTATGGGCAAAGTATGATTTCATTTTTATGTATATATGAACTCATGTTTCCTTTCCATATTTTTATAACCCTTACTGAGCTTTTTATGCTCATCCCAAGTTTTTTAAATGTTTTTCACAGGTCAAGGGAAAGGTACATGATGTGATGATATTGTCAAGGATGTGTCAAGAAAGAATCCATGTTTTATTTTCAATATGTTTCCGTTGATGGGAAGAATGAATACTGTATTTTATGTAACCACTTTGTTTAAATGTGGAATGTAATGCAAGTTTCATGATCTAATTCTCTAAAACTCTAAACCTGAAAAGATCCTTAATGTGTAATCTTGTAATAACTCAAGATTAAGTAAGGTTTAAGGATGGGGCCTTTTATAAACATGGAAGGGATTTATGTTCTTTTATATAGAATAATGTTATGAAAGTTTTGATTAACTAAAAAAGTTGTTGGTCAATACTATTGTAATTACATTACCCTTTAATAGAGAAATGTTTATAATATATAGGGATTCTTAAAAAATGTTTGGGTTCCAAAAACATGGAAAATGATAATCTAATTTGTTATTACCCATGATAATGAATGAATCATGAGAAAAATTACTGGACATATGATTTTGAGCTAATAACATAGATCCTTGGAATAAAGATTTGCTGGCATTTCTCAATGGAGAAAAGCATGATGTATATATACTGATCAGAAGAGAATAAAATATATTTTCACCTAAAAAGAAAATAATATGTTCAAAATAATATTAGATTAATTCATAAAATTATATGATTTTTCAATACAATACCACCCATGGAAGGAAAATGAAGTGGTTTATGCTCTGATAAGAGATTCCATTCTACTATATCTATATGGAGGATTGAAAAGGACTGAATACTCATGGATTCTTAGAGGGAGAATATTTATTTCATAATGGGAGGTGATAAATCATATCTTTCCAAACCAACTTCTCATCCTTCTATTCATGTAAAGATCAATTAATTATAGAAATACGATGTATAGATATTGAAAAGGGTAGGTAATATTTAAGAGTTTAACTTTGATAATGATGGATTTATAAGATTTGGAATGAAGACATGTAAACCATCAGAATTGGAATTGAAGAATTAAATTTTGGATGATGTATATTGCTCATTATTTTATATTCTTATAATAAGTTAAAAAATGTATAGATATATAAAACAGGTATTTTGGTGGGATTACATGACGAGAGAAAACTGAAGAATGCATATTTAGATTCTTGGTATGGGGGTATGTTAAGGATGAATGGAAAATTTATAAGGGTATTTTGAAACCATTATCAAAATATATATGGAAATGGGAAACAATCACTATGGAAACCATTATAGGACTCCAAGAAATCTCAAAAGGACATAATTATTTTCATGTTATAGTCGATTTACTTAAGAATAAAATGAATTTTATTTTCTTTAAAGAATATTTCTCTCTTGAAAAAATCTCCAAGATATGAAAAAGGGAAGTGGTGAGGTTTTAGGGAGTACCAACATCCATTTTATCTTATTGGGATCCAATGTTTACCTCAATGTTTTTGAAAAATATTCATAATGAAATAGAGACATAAATGAGTTTTATCACTACTTATGATCCTTATAAAGATAGTGAGTATGATAGGAAAGTTCAAACCCTAGAGGATATTGTTAGATCTTTTTTGATGGACTTCCAAGGGTGCTAGGATAAACATACACCTATTTTAGTGTTCTCATATAACAATATCATTCACTCAATAATTTAGAAGGATTAATATGGAGCTCTTATGGAAAGATATATAAGACTCTAACATAGTGGGTTGAAGATAGAGAAAGTAAGATGGTATGACATAAACTTATCCAATAAATAATATTGAATTTTCAAACCATTCAGTGACATATGAAAGAAGAACACAACCAAAAAAATTGTTATGAATATTTTCATTTATGAGATAAATATTTTGAAGTGGGTGATAAGGTTTTCATTTAAATATCTCCATGCAAATAGATAATGATATTTCAAAAAAAATGGTGATGAACACTTGATATAGAAATCCCTTTAAGATCCTTGATCATCTCAGGGTTTTATCCAGTCACTTATAACTCCATCTATACATACCAAAAGAAAATGACATGTTCCATTTATTTATTTTCATGAAGTATATACTATATCTATAACATGAATAGAGATTTAATGATACATAACTGAAACATATCCATTCATATAAAGAACAAAAAAAGAAAATATTAGGTTGATGATACATGTTTATGAGAAAAAATAACACTCATATAGTCAAATATATATGGAAAAATAAAATTTTTTGAGAGGAAACATGGGGACTTGAGTATGTAATGACAGAAAAGTGCCCTTAATTTTTCCACTATGTTAAAATATTTTAGGAAGGAATTCCTTTTAATGGGTTATAATGTAAAAAATTATGTTTTATATAAATATAACTACTTAAATAAATGTTATTCATGATAACATTATCCACATGAAACACTGAAAAATATATATACCATTTTAAGGTAGTTGTTTAATTAGAAATTTTAAGTAGTGATAATGGAATTATGAATCATATATATATATATAATAAATTTTACTATAAACATTGAATAAAATTTACTATATATTAAATAATTATTCTAAGATATAATACATTTCATGAAAAATATATTTTTATATTAAGAATGAGGAAGATTTTGTTCAAAAAGTTGTTGATGATATTATTCAAGTGTCCACTGGCGAGCAGAAAACTCCTGATCAAGAATCGATTCTGAAAAAGGACAAGGGAAAGCAACTCCTTGTTGAGACTCCGAAATCAGTGGCTAGCAAGAAAAGAGAAATTGGCGATTCTTCTAAAAGGAAGTTGGAGCTTATTGAGGAATAAAGTTCTCCAAGTAAAGTTTCAGATTCGGATTCATCCTCGTTGGGACATGACTTTGTTGTTCAATATTTGAGGAAGTTAGTTGGTTCCATTCAGACCATCTCGACTATAGACTCAAGATGCCAAATGCTCCAAAATGCTCTGAATCAGAAATCAGATCATGTATCCTTGGTTATGGATAAGTATGTCAAGATAGAAGCCGAATTCAAATCTTTTCTTGTTGGATATGAAACCCACAAAAGATCTTGCAAGAGAATGACGAGCTGGTCGAGGAAGACTGTGGAAGAGATGAGGCTATTTGATGAGTTTCAAGACAATGTTAAAGATGCCTTTGAGACCGAGGGCAAGAAGATAAATGAGTTAACTTCATCCTTTGAAGAGAAGCTGAAAGATGAAAAGAACTTCCGGATCCAAGAAGTCAGAGATCTAAATGGGAAACTGAATTCCGTTTCTCAAAACCGGAAGTTTGAAAGGGATCATCGGATTGAGTTTGAACAGAAGATGAAGACTCAGGAAGAAAAGATCAAGGATCAGGAAGAAAATCTGAAAGCCCAAGAAGAAAAGATTGAAGCTCAATCTACAAGAATAGTGGTCTTAGAGAAGCAAGCTGAAGAAGATCATAAAGACCTGAAGAAGATCAAGACTATTCTTAAGGGGCTCATTTCAAAGGAAAAAGATCCGAAATAACTAAATCCGATCTTTTTGTTGTATCTAGTTTTCTTTGTTGTTGACATTTCAAATCTAATGAAAATTGTGCTTCTCGGTTCCTTTGTTGTTATTAATAATTTTTCAGGTACTTTGTTATTTTTTTTCCATTCCCTTGATTTCTTTTTGAAAATCACAAAGGGGGAGAAGGAAAAGATCCTTAAGAAAAAGAAGAACTCTAATAAGAGTTTATATAAGGAGGAGAAGGAAAAGATCCATAAGAAAGAAGAACTCTAATAAGAGTCTATCTAAGGGGGAGTTTTTAAAGAAGACTTTCTTATTCATAATAAAATGTTACTCCGGAAATCTAGAATACGATCCTTAGAGTTTCAAATCCTAAGGGGGAGTTAGTCATATTCATCTATATCCTTAAAGAAAGGGAGATAAGCTTTTTCTTCTTAGAATTTCTTTTTCGTAAGGATGTTTGTGCTTTCCAAAAAGGGGGAGATTGTTGATTCAATAAAGTTTTCCTTATGACTTTTCCATTCCTTCTTGTTTTGAAAATCACAAACACCTTACCTTTAGGAAAATTGCTTTTATAATGAAAATTGTTTTCTTTAGGAAAATTTCTTTTATAAGGAAAAATGCTTTTATAAGAAAAACTATCCTTATCATTTTTTTCATCTAGATTTTTCTTAAGTATAAGATTCGGATTCATTTCTATTTTCTCGGAATCGTTGAAACTTTGATATGAAGCATTCTGTTTTAGGATCCGAATTCTGGATAAGAACTTTAAGGAAGTTTCATTCCGAATTGCGGATACGAACTCTGATTAAGTTCTACTCCAGACTCAGGATATGAATCCTTATGAAGTTCGACAACAAATTCTTATTACGAATTCTGATGACGAATTCTCATTCTGAATTCTGATGATGAATTCTCATTAAAAATTCTGATGAAGAATTCTCATTACAAATTATGATGAAGAATTCTCATTACGAATTATGATGAAGAATTCTCATTACGAATTCTAATGATGAATTCTCATTCTGAATTCTCATTCCAAATTCACCTAGTAAATAGAATCTGATTATCTTTGTTTTATATACTCTGAATTAATTCAGACTCCAAAAAATATTTTGGTTAGACTCTGAACTTTTATTTTTCTTACACTTCTATAATTTGTCTACTCTTTATTATTTTCATTACACTCCGAACCTTCACTCCGATGCGTTTATTCCGAACTTTTGAGTTATATTTTAAAACGATGTCGTACATTCTGTTATACTTGTTTTGTTATAAAACGATGTCGTCTATTTTGTTATAAATTAACCATTGTCTAAGTGACACGTGTACAGGTCCCTCCTATCTTTAAGGAAAATATGACCGTTGGAGAAGGAGCTGACCTTACCTATAAATAGGAGCTCATTTGAAAGAGATCAGGGCTAAAAGGATGACTGATCTTCGACTCATGTGATCATATGCTTGTAGTGATTTCTAGAGAGAGAGGCTCTTATTAACTCTCAAAGCTTTGTGCGACTCCGAATGTTGGTGATTACATTCGAGGGCTTCTGGGGATAGGAAGACAGAGGTGCCGACTACCTTGACGTTCGAGGGGTTCCTTACTGAGGAAGACAGAGGTTGCCAACTACCTTGAAGTTGATGGCTTGCGGGGATAGCAAGATAGAGACTCCGATCTTCGTATCGAGGGCTTACCCTGGTGTGGGTAAGAAAGAATTGCTTGAAAGTATAAATCAAGGTACCTTTATCCAAGGTTGTTGGATACCCTTCTCTTTGGGTTAAAAGACTTATATCTTGTTACTAGTAGTTCTACTACTTGTTTATATTCCGCTGCATTTTGTATTATAAGGAAAGTATAACTTCTTATACTTCCTTACTTGTACTCTGTTTCATTTAGATTCTATACGCTTTAAGGTAGAATCTCATATTGTAATCTTTTGTTAAGTTTCAATTTCTGGAACCATATTTTCGGAACCTACTTTCGGAATCTCTTTCCAAGGTTGCATTCGGTGTTAGAGGCTTTGTGAATTTTCTTAGTTTAACTTTGTTAAACTTAGCCTTTTCCTTTTCTTAAGGAAAACATAGTTATTCTTAACTAACTTTAAAGGTTCTAAAGGAATTTTTAATGTATACAATTCACCCCCCCTCTTGTAAATTGAGCATCTACATCACTATTTTGATCCTACAATTGGTATCAAAGCAGGTCTCTGAAATACTTATACTCACGAATAAGTTTTTCTTGCTCACTTTATCATTCCGAACTTTATCATTCTGAAAATTCCCTATCCGAACTTTGTGATTACAAAACTTTTTCTACTAACAAGTTTGTGTATCGAAGGATTTTTCTAGTATGGCAGGAGTCAATGTTGGTTCAATTGATAATCTAAATCCTACAAGAACACCTATATTTGATGGTAATGTCTACGAGTACTGGAGAGATCGAATGAAGACTTTTGTTATCAACACTGGAGTGGACAACTTTGTTATGCTTACTGGTGATTATAAAATTCCTGACAAGGAAGTTAGAACTTTCACTAACCAGGAAAAGCAAGAATATCAACTTAATTATAAGGTACGCAATACTATACTTTGTTCAATGACTAGAAATATATATAGCCAAATTTCTTCTTGTGAAGCAGCTAATTGCATATGGAAGAAGGTAGAGGTTACACACTTTGGAACTTCTAAGGTGATTGAGACTAGAAGAGCTATGCTTAGAGCTGAATATCATGGCTTCAATTTTCCTTATATAGAACCTATCTGTAATGTTCAACAGAGATTTATGACTATATTCAACAGCCTACAATCTATGGGAGAGAAAGGTTTAGATGATGAAGCTCTTGTGGATAAAATAATTGATATTATGCCCAATGAGTGGGAATCCAAGAGAACAGCTATAGATGAAAACAGGAAGGTCACACAGATCTCTCTTGATGAGCTTTCTGGAAATATTCTCCAACATGAAACCAGAATGAAGAGAGATGCAGACAACATCAAGAAGAAGAATGGAAATGGTACTCTTGCTTTTACTACAACTTCAAATCAGATGAAAGCTAAGACTCCTGAGAGAGTAACAAGATCCAAGTCTAAGAAAGTTATTTTCCAATCCGAATCTAGTGAGAGTGAAGTCTTAGAAAATGAACTAGAAAATCTTGCTCGAAGGATGAACAAGATAGCTAGACAGATAAATTTCCAATCCAAGTATAAGAAAAAGGACAGGAAAGATAAGAAAGATAGATAAGTTACTTGTTATGAATGCAAAAGAGATGGACATATTAGACCAGATTGCCCTATACTCAAAAAGAATGAAAGAAAAAAAAGTCATTCAAATAGGAACAAAAAGAAATATTATAAAGCCAAAGCTAAGAAAGTTCTGAAATCTAATGACACCTGGAGTGCCAGTGGTGGTGACTCTTCAAATGAATCTTCTGATTATGAATCTTCAGGACAGAAGAATCTTGGTCTTATAGCCAGATTATCTATTGAAAATCATTGTTTTATGGCTAAGGTACGAAATGCTAAATCATTGACCAATGTTTCTTTAAATTCCAATGATAGTAAGTATTATAACTCTTCTTCTGATGAGGAAAATAATTTACCTACTTATGAAGAAGTCTCTAGGTTTGCTGAACTTCTTGAGATTGAGAATTCCAAACTCAATAAGAAACTTGATAAGGAAATTTCTAGGAATTCTATTCTTACGAAAGAGATATCATATCTTTCTAAAGATCTTGATAAGAAAAATACTGATTATGAAAGTATTTCAAAAAATCTTGAGGAAGTAAGTTCTGAGAAGAACAAAATTTATAAAGAATTAGAAAAAGTAATTTCTAAGAAAAATGTTTTCGAGCCTAGCTCTAGTTCTAAAACTAATGATTTTCAGGATAAAAACATGGTTGTAAAACTCAAGTCCGAAATTTTTTCCTTAAAGAAGTGTTTATCAAACTTTACCCATGGTAAGGAAAATTTTGATAAGATGTATTCCCAAATACGACCTTTAAGAAATAAAACCGGATTCGGTTATACCCATGCAAAACCAATTTTTAGTAACAATTATTTTGTTCCTCAAAGTGCCCCATTTTGTACTAAATGTCAATGTGGTGGTCACTGGGCAAAGAGTTGTTCCTTAAAAAAAACCCAATCTCTAGGATTTCACAAAGCTTACTTTTCTAAGAAGATGTGGGTACCTAAAATTTTATTGTCTGGAAATCTCGAATCTAAACAAGTTTGGATTCCGAAAGTCTAATTTACTTCTTGATTTCAGGAAAAATAAAGAGAGTACCAGCAACAATACATGGTACATGGATAGTGGATGTTCCCGAAACATGACTGGTAACAAAAGCTTTTTTGAAAATATTATCAAAACGAAAGGAGGAAAGGTAACTTTCGGAGATAATGGTATGGGAGAGATTGTTGGTATTGGTAATATTGTTCTTCTTGATAAAACATTGATTTCAAATGTTCTTTTTGTTAAAGGTCTTAAGCACAACCTCATTAGCATAAGTCAGTTATGTGATGAAGGTTACCTTGTGAATTTTAGGAATGATAAGTGCTTAGTTCAAAATTCCAAGGAATAATTTATTCTCTCAGCCAATAGGTAAGAGAATGTTTACACTCTAAACTTAGAAGACCTCAGGAGCCAATATTTACCTTAACTTAGTGCAACGGAAGATCATTTCTGGTTATGTCATAGAAGACTAGGTCACTGTAAGCTTAGGAACCTATGTAAACTCTCTAAGAAGAAACTAGTTAAGGATCTACCAGAGCTTAGGTTTGATTCTTCTAAAGTCTGTGATCCTTGTCAATATGGAAAGCAACATAAATCTAGTTTTAAATCAATCAGTGAAGTCTGAACAACCGATGCAATACAGTTAGTGCACATGGATCTTTTTATTCCAACACAAACTGGAAGTATTGGAGGAAAATACTATGTGTTTGTTCTAGTTGATGATTACACTAGGTTTACTTGGGTCTGTTTTCTAGCAAAGAAGTTTGAATCCTTTTAATATTTAAAAAGTTTTAGAGCTCAAGTTAAAAATGAGAAAAACCTTCCATTGAAAACTATTCATAGTGATCATGGAGGAGAATTTCAAAATTCTGATTTTGAAACTTTTTGTAGTAAGAAAGGTATTACTAACAATTTTTCAGCACCTAGAACTCTTCAATAGAATGGTGTAGTTGAAAGGAGAAATAGAATTATTCAAGAGATAACTAGAACCATGTAGAGTGAATATTCTATTACTAGACATTTCTGGGCTGAAGCTGTAAGTACTGCCTGTAATACTATAAATCGAGTTTTGATTAGACCTTTTCTTAATAAAACTCCTTATGAGTTATGGAATGGTAGAAAACCAAGACTATCCTACTTCAAGGTTATTGGTTGCAAAGTATTTATTTTGAATACTAAATATAACTTACATAAATTCGCACCAAAATATGATGAAGGGATTTTCTTAGGATATTCCACAACCTCTAAGGCTTATAGAGTTTTTAATAAAAATACTTGTACTGTTGAAGAAACAGTACATGTAAAATTTGATGAGTCAGATCCTTTTGTTTTTAAACCACCTCAACCTACATCTTCAAATGTGTTTTCAAAAAATGATTATCAACCTTTGATAGAAGAACCTTCTGATAAGGATAATGTTCTTGAAGATACTTTTGAAACATTTACCCCAGAAGACTTTCTACCCTATGTTGATGAACAGGATTTACAAAACCCAAATCAGGTGTTTCTTAAGAATCATCCCAGTGATAATATCATTGGTGATGTAAATCAACTTGTAAGGACTAGAAGTTCCTTAAGAAATGTAGTAGAACATCTAGCATTTAATTCCCAATTAGAACCTAAAAGCACTGATGAAGCTTTAGGTGATGATGATTGGATTAAATCCATGCAAGATGAACTAAATGAATTCGAAAGGAATAAAGTCTGGACCTTGGTTGAAAGACCTAATGAAACTTCTGTTATTGGAGTAAAATGGGTTTTCAGAAATAAATGTGATGAAAATGGAGTCATAGTTAGAAATAAATCTAGACTTGTTGCTAAAGGCTACAATCAACAATAGGGAATAGACTATGAAGAAACCTATGCCCCAGTAGCTAGACTTGAATCTATCCGTATTCTACTTGCCTTTGCAGCATTCTTTAATTTCAAACTTTTCCAAATGGATGTGAAATGTGATTTTCTTAACGGTTATGTTCAAGAGGAAGTTTTTGTTGAACAACCTCCTGTCTTTGAAGATACAAAATATCCGGATCATGTTTTTAGACTTACCAAAGCTTTGTATGGTCTTAAACAAGCCCCACGAGCATGGTATGATAGACTCACTGGATTTTTGCTTCAAAATAACTATGTTAAGGGAAATGAAGATCCAACCCTTTTTATAAAGAAAGATAAGAAAAATGTTTTGATTGTTCAAATTTATGTTGATGACATTATATTTGGTTCAACTCAGCAATCTTTGACTGAATCTTTCGCTTGTCTAATGAAATCTGAGTTTGAAATGAGTATGATGGGTGAGTTAACATTTCTCCTTGGATTTCAAATTTCTCAAAAACCAGAAGGAACCTACATATCTCAACATAAGTATATTAAAGATCTTCTTAAAAAGTATGGTTATGACAACACTAAAAGTATAAGTACTCCCATTGGTACCTCAAACTCTTTAGATCTTGATGAAGCTGGGAAACCAGTAGATCAAAAATCTTTTAGAGGTATGATAGGAAGTTTACTTTACTTAACAACTAGTCAACCAGACTTAATGTTTTCAGTATGCTTATGTGCAAGATATCAATCCAATCATAAGGAATATCACTTAAAGGAAGTAAAAATAATTTTTCTCTACCTTAAGGGAACCATGGATCTAGGATTATTTTATACTTCTGGAAATTATTTTGTTCTAAAAAGATTTTCTGATGCTGAATTTGGTGGATGTAGAATAGATAGAAAAAGTACATCCGGAACTTTTCATTTCTTAGGAGATTAACTAGTTTCTTGGTCCTGCAAGAAGCAACATTCTGTAGCACTCTCCACTGTTGAAGCTGAATATGTAGCAGCTGGAAGTTGTTGTGCTCAAGTGCTGTGGATGCAACACACACTCACAGACTATGTCTTGAGTTTTACTAAAGCTCAAATTTTGTGTGATAACACAAGTACCATTGCCCTTAGTAAGAACCCTGCACATCACACCTGTTCAAAACACATAGATATTAGGCATCACTTTCTTAGAGATCACACACTTAAAGGAGATATTATTCTTCAGTTTATTGGAATGCAAGATCAACTTGCTGATATTTTCACAAAATCTTTGCCTTCTGATAGATTTGAATATATTAAACAGAAGTTAGGAATGATAACCGTAAGGTAATACTCCTTAATTAACTTTCTGTTGAAAAAGTCTCCTTACAGCAAAACACTCTTTTTCATAGGGGGAGTACATTTGTTTGATAGTTTAATAAATTTTTTCAAAATTTATTTTCAAACTTTTCGGAACGAAGATTTCAGGAATGGAGATTTCCGGAACTACAATTTTCCAGAATGGACATTTTTGTACAGAATACTTCTGGAATGGAAGTGTTCGTATTGAAAACATCTGGAATAGAAAATTTCGTACTGGTATTTTTATAACGGAACTTCCATACTGAATCTCTCTTAATAAGTTTTTTTTAAAACTCTTGGAATGTGTTTTTGTACTGAATTTGTTTTTTGTACTGAGCTTTCCGTAATGAGTTTTTCATACTGAGTTTGTTTTTCATAGTAATGTTTTTTTTGCGATCTTTGTCTTTTCATAATAAAGTTTTTTTAATCATTTTTATATTACCCGTTACGAATAATCCTCCTAAGCCAATCCGAAAGGTATAATTTCCTTACACAAGTTTTCGTAGTCATTTTTTTCCTAGCTGGCATTTTCTTGTATTTTGTTTTCGGATTATAGTTTTCTAAATTCTTTGTTTTAAAAACCTAAAAAAGATCGGATTCAAGTTTTCAACCGTCAGATCTGATCTCAGCTTATCCCAACCGTTAGATCAGCCAAGTAAGTTGAACCGTCGTTCCATTGCCTATATAAAGGGGATTCAATTACTTGTCCCACATCGATTTCAAGCTCTCGCATCCCGAATCTCTGCCTCTCTATTTTTAAAGTCGTTCCGAACTTTAGACTTCTCTGTTCTGAACTTCTCAGAGGACTTTAGATCCGAATGTCTGCGGAGTTAGCGTCTCAAAAGATGTCATCCACAAAACCTATTTCACAATGGTTAGTTTACAGAGAAAGGCTAGTCCATCCGTATTTCTTCAATAACTATGATTCTCTTATTTCAAAGAACATTAAGTTGAATGGCTGGGAAGATATTTCTGTATCCAAACTGGGGAATCAAGACGATTTTTTACGGAGTTACTTATTAAGTTCTATGAAACAGTTTCCTTCTTTCAGGAAGATAATAGGGAGAAGTTTTCTTTTAAGTCTTATGGAAAGACCTATAATCTTTCTTATACCAAGGAAGCAAGCTTGGTAGGGCTAAAGAATGAAGGTGAAGATGAGTTTATATCTCATGTGTTGCCGGACTCTAAGGGTAGCTTCGACAAGGGAAAATCCTTGAAGACTCTCGGACTCTCAGACGACAAAGCTCCGAAGATTGCTAGTTTTCCTATAAATTTTTGGATTCTAGAGTTGTGGGTGCAAGGGCTTATCATACCGAGGAAAGGTGATAAAGACAGTTTGAAGAAGAGTGAGATATATATCTTAGATTTCCTGATAAATATAAGGAAGTTCAACTTCATGAGGCACATTCTTATAACCATTGAGAATCTTAAGAAAGGAAATCTTAGAGCCCAGATCATAATATACCCAGCAATTTTATCAAGATTGATAGTTCGATGCCTTGAATATTTTAAGGAAGCTTGCAGATCTAAGCCAATGGTTTGTAAAATTTTGTTGGTCAGTGATGATACCCTTAAGAGGATGGATGTGGCTTTCAACAAGGAGACTGGTGAGTTCTTTGATTTACCTAATCAAGAAGAAGCAGATCCGAAGGCTGCTGAACCGGAATCATCTAATCCAGTAAAGAAAAGAAAGTTGAAAGAAGTTATAGTCGAAGTTGAGGATCCTAATGCTAAGGAAGTTCAAACCACACCTCCCAAACCAAAGAAGAAGAAAACCTATCCTGATGAAGTTGTTGCGAAGTGGAGAGCAGATAAAGAGAAAAGGAAAGAAGGGGATCCGCAGTTCGGATTGGACCCTGCGGAGGCTAAGGCCTTGAAGGAGAGAACTACTGATGATCTTGAAAAACAAGTAAAGGAAAAGAAGCTCAAGAAGAAGATGACAGAAGACGAGGAAGTCCAAGCATTGTTAAAGTTTAATGAGATGGTATCCGGAAGCATTCCAGTTCCGAGATCCTTCTTCTTGGAATCTCTACCTGAGACTCCAGGTAGAAACCTTGATTTTCCAGAAGAGATTACAACTGAACATGTTGAGCAACTCGAGCAGATTCAGCAAGTGGAAGAGGAAGAATTAGTTGCTGAAGGAAGTGGTGAAACAAGAGACTTATTGAAAGAGGTAGATGATTATAAAGGGTCGCCTTCAAAACACCTATCACTCCGAACGTTAGAGGCTGAATCCTCTAAGTTAGTAACTACAAAGAAGGAGAAGAATGAGGAAGATGTTGTTCAAAAAGTTGTTGATGATATTATTCAAGTGTCCACTGGCGAGCAGAAAACTCCTGATCAAGAATCGATTCCGAAAAAGGACAAGGGAAAGAAACTCCTTGTTGAGACTCTGAAATCAGTGGCTTGCAAGAAAAGAGAAATTGGCGATTCTTCTAAAAGGAAGTTGGAGCTTATTGAGGAAGAAAATTCTCCAGGTAAAGTTTCAAATTCAGATTCATCCTCGTTGGGAAATGAATTTGTTGTTCAATCTTTGAGGAAGTTAGTTTGTTCCATTCCGACCATCTCTACTATAGACTCAAGATGCCAAATTCTCCAACATGCTCTGAATCAGAAATCAGATTCTATATCCTTGGTTATGGATAAGTATGTTGAGATAGAAGCCGAATTCAAATATTTTCTTGTTGGCTATGAAGCCAACAAAAGATCTTGCAAGAGAATGATGAGCTGGTCGAGGAAGACTGTGGAAGAGATGAGGCTATTCGATGATTTTCAAGACAATGTTAAAGATGACTTTGAGACCGAGGACAAGAAGATAAATGAGTTAACTTCATCCTTTGAAGAGAAGATGACAGATGAAAAGAACTTCCGGATCCAAGAAGTCAGAGATCTAAATGGGAAACTGAATTCCGTTTCTCAAAACTGGATGTTTGAAAGGGATCATCGGATTGAGTTTGAACAGAAGATGAAGACTCAGGAAGAAAAGATCAAGGCTCAGGAAGAAAAGTTGAATGCCCAGGAAGAAAAGATTGAAGCTCAATCTGCAAGAATAGTGGTCTTAGAGAAGCAAGCTGAAGAAGATCATAAAGACCTGAAGAAGATCAAGACTATTCTTAAGGGGCTCATTTCGAAGGAAAAAGATCCGAAATAACTAAATCCGATCTTTTTGTTGTATCTAGTTTTCTTTGTTGCCGACATTTCAAATCTAATGAAAATTGTGCTTCTTGGTTCCTTTGTTGTTATTACTAATTTTTCAGGTACTTTGTTATTTTTTTTCCATTCCCTCGATTTCTTTTTGAAAATCACAAAGGGGGAGAAGGAAAAGATCCTTAAGAAAAAGAAGAACTCTAATAAGAGTCTATCTAAGGGGGAGTTTTTAAAGAATAATTTCTTATTCATAATAAAATGTTACTCCGGACATCTAGAATACGATCCTTAGAGTTTCAAAGCCTAAGGGGGAGTTAGTTGTATTCATCTATATCCTTAAATCAAGGGAGATAAGCTTTTTCTTCTTAGAATTTCTTTTTCGTAAGGATGTTTGTGCTTTCCAAAAAGGGGGAGATTGTTGAGTCAATAAGGTTTTCCTTATGACTTTTCCATTCCTTCTTGTTTTGAAAATCACAAACACCTTACCTTTAGGATAATTGCTTTTATAAGGAAAATTGTTTTCTTAAGGAAAATTGCTTTTATAAGGAAAATTGCTTTTATAAGAAAAACTATCCTTATCATTTTTTTCATCTAGATTTTTCTTAAGTATAAGATTCGGATTCATTTCTATTTTCTCGGAATCGTTGAAACTTTGATATGAAGCATTCTGTTTGAGGATCCGAATTCTGGATAAGAACTGTAAGGAAGTTTCATTCCGAATTCCGGATACGAACTCTGATTAAGTTCTACTCCAAACTCAGGATATGAATCCTTATGAAGTTCGACAATGAATTCTTATTACGAATTCTGATGACGAATTCTCATTCCAAATTCTGATGACGAATTCTCATTACGAATTCTGATGAAGAATTCTCATTACGAATTATGATGAAGAATTATCATTACGAATTATGATGAAGAATTCTCATTACGAATTCTAATGATGAATTCTCATTCCGAATTCTCATTCCAAATTCACCTAGTAAACAGAATCTGATTATCTTTGTTTTATACACTCTGAATTAATTCATACTCCGAAAAATATTTTGGTTAGACTCTGAACTTTTATTTTGCTTACACTTCTATAATTTTTCTACTCTTTATTATTTTCATTACACTCCGAACCTTCACTCCGATGCGTTTATTCCGAACTTTTGAGTTAGATTTTAAAACGATGTCGTACATTCTGTTACACTTGTTTTGTTATAAAACGATGTCATCTATTTTGTTATAAACTAACCGTTGTCTAAGTGATACGTGTATAGGTCCCTCCGATCTTTAAGGAAAATATGACCGTTGGAGAAGGAGCCGACCTTACCTATAAATAAGAGCTCATTTGAAAGAGCTCAGGGATGAAAGGCTGACTGATCTTCGACTCATTTGATTACATACTTGTAGTGATTTCTAGAGAGAGAGGCTCTTTTTAACTCTCAAAGATTCATGCGACTCCGAATGTTGATGATTACATTCGAGGGCTTCCGGGGATAAGAAGACAGAGGTGCCGACTACCTTGAAGTTCGAGGGCTTCCATGCTGAGGAAGACAGAGGTTGCCAACTAACTTGAAGTTGAGGGCTTGCAGGGATATCAAGACAGAGACTCCGATCTTCGTATCGAGGGATTACCCTGGTGTGGGTAAGACAGACTTGCTTGAAAGTATAAATCAAGGGACCTTTATCCAAGGTTGTTGGATACCCTTCTCTTTGGGTTAAAAGACATATATCTTGTTACTAGTAGTTCTACTACTTGTTTATATTCCGCTGCATTTTGTATTATAAGGATAGTATAACTTTCTTATACTTCCTTACTTGTACTCTGTTTAATTTTTATTCTATACACTTTAAGGTAGAATCTCATATTGTAATATTTTGTTAAGTTTCAATTTTCAGAACCATATTTCCGGAACCTACTTTCAGAATCTCTTTCCAAGGTTGCATTTGGTGTTAGAGGCATTGTGAATTTGGTTAGTTTAACTTTGTTAAACTTAGACTTTTCCTTTTCTTAAGGAAAAAATAGTTATTCTTTACTAAATTTAAAGGTTCCAAAGGAATTTTTAAAGTGTACAATTCACCCCCCTCTTGTAAATTGAGCATCTACATCACTATTTCAATCTTACAAAAAGATATCCCTATTCACATATAAAAGGGTCACACCTCTCGTTAATTACCCTCTCACTAGAAGTCAATTGTTGTCTAAAAATATACCTAAACCTATAATAAAAATCAATAGAAAACTATAATGGGTTCTATATTTCAAAAAATACCATCCATCAGAGGCCTAACCCCCTATACAAAGGAGATAATCCATGAAATGAGGAATAAATTTATAACTGCTTCTTCAACTTTTCTCTTTATTTATCTGCCCTTATTCTTTCTAAAATATTCATTACACTATATTAAAATGATAAAATATGTATAATTAGTTTTTTGGTATTCTATTATAATAGTTTTACATGTATTAACCACCTTTTCCTATTTTATAGAGAAAAAAGAAAACATGATTTGTGCATTTGTACGGTCTGTCGCCACCACAAGCAAATATGTTTTATTTTCACTACCACCATCATGGATGGTTTTAGATTATGTTTTTTTAGTATATATAATATATATAAGAAATATATATCTTGATTATATTTATTTATTTATTATATAAAGAAATAATGATCATTGTATGTTAATTCATCAATATCGATTAATAACCTTAAATAATTTCAACATCGATTTAGTCTTCATGAAATGTTCCTATAACTCTTATGTGATGAAATAATAAAATAATTTGACTTTATACAACATAAATTCAAGTTCCTTTAATATTTTTTAAATTATTATCTTTCAAGATGAAGGAATATAAAAACCACTTTTACAAACCTAGTTCAAAACAGTTAAGATAATTAACACCTGAGGTTGAAAAGAGGTTATAAAAATTGAATACGATAAGATAATTTTAATTAATGAATATTATAATTGAAAATATATATGAATAATGTTATAAATTATTTAATTAACAAGTTTATCTTTATGATATATTAGGTTGAAACACTTTCTTGGGAATCAAGAGTAAATATATTGGTTTCATCAACTCAATATCTGATTCATTGGTCCATATTCTTTCTTACTTGAATATAATTTTACTACTTTATTTAATCATACTATTACCCTATATTTTTTGTTATTTATTCTTTTTATCTAGTTAAATTACTTATAAACCTCAATAATCATTTCATTGATAAAAAATTAAAAATGAAAATATAACATTGTTAAGAATAACTCCCATTTTTACCAATTAATCTTTTATTCCATTTACTTGTTTTTTCTGTTGAAAGTGTTTTATTTATGGAAAAAATACCTGTTTTATATTATTAATATTTTATTTTAAACCTTTTATAATATAAAATTCATCCAATGTTTCCCAAATGTGTTTCTTTTAAAAGGGATTAAAAATCCTAATTATCATCCCACGTTTATTAGCTTGCTTTTTGTTTCTTTTCCAGTGTATTTTTATTTAGAAATCATTATAACATGTAATTAAAAAATTAATATAGTTCATTCAAAAAATTTGACTTTGAAATTAATTTTAACTTCATCTTTTACAACAATGTTTAAAAGGTTTGGTGAAAGATTTGGAATTTTGAACTCCATTTTCCCCCAATTTTTATCTCCCATTATATAATGTTTTTATCACCCTATATATTTTTTATGATATTTTTCCTTTATAAAAATGAGTTTTTTGAGATTTTATGATCTATTAAGTTCATTATATGTGTGGTTTTAAGGAAATATTAAAAATAAATTATTTTCCATGGGTTAGTTAAGTATGTTTATAGTATATTTTATGATGAACACATATGTATGGATGATGATGTGTAGGGTGCTATACCACCGTATAATGAATTTGATTATGTTTATATCTCTTGATATATTGAGGCATATAAATAATGAGTTTTTCCTGCACATTCATGGGAATTATGGATTTTTTCACATGTTTAGGCGTGGACCTAATACGTTTGTTTACATTGTTGTTGGTATAATGGGTTTTCTCTCCAAATTTTTTCATATAATTATGGTTATGGAAAATTTTATTTAATTTATAATGTTATAACAAATTTGAAAAATTATTTCCATTTTCATGATATTATATGTTTTCATGATTTCTAATTATATTTAATATATCCCACACTTTTATATCATGCTAATATGTTTTATGATTATTGATATATATTTATTGATGTGTCATTATTTTTTTAATTAATTAATGATCATGTTATGATACTATGTATCTCTATAATTTTATTATTATTATCATATATATATTTAGTATCTTTTATTATGATATTTATGTCTTCCTCATGTTCTCCTTCAGGTCTATGATCTAATAATGTACGATTTGTTTTTACCTTAGTTTTTTAGTTAATCCCCTTATTTAGTATCCATACATGGGGTTATGATGTGTATTATTTCATGTGCGATGTATAAAAGGTTCTATAGGATTTAAATTATAGAGTAATGTTTTCAAGTGTAGTAAAATACGATGTTTTTGTAGCAAATATCCACGACATTAAACCTTTCAGGCCTCAGTTTGTGGGATTATTTTTGGGAAGTATTATCTAAATCATGAAATTAATGTATTATTCAAATTATGACTGTATCTTGGGTAATATTACTTGTGAATACCTAAACATATCATCAAGGGGAATGCTCTATTATGGATAATTGTTCATTTTTAGCTTCTATGGGGCTGAATCATAGATCACTTGGGGGATATGATTTTAACAATTAGAATCTAATCCATAGTTCCTGGTTTAAGACATTACATCAATGAATTTCCTGAGTAAGTCCACTTTCATTGTGATGAAAATATATTTCTTTTATAATAAATTTACATAATTGATTCTTCTTCACATTTTATCAGTGTATCACTTTCCCAATCATCAATAATTTCATTGATATACATAGGTAGTGAGATTTTCTAATAGCAATATGTGATAACGTGCTTGTAGTTTGGATTAATGAAGATACCATCAGAAAATCATATATTATTTTATGATTTGGCAATTAATTTCATTGTGCTAAAAATATATCATAGTGAACATATTTTTCATTAAATTTGTATTAAATAATTTTTTTGATAAACAACGTAATATGAATACAATAAAGGATCCAATGATATAATGTCTTAGGAAAATTAATCTCATACATAAATTGAACATGGAAAAATATAAAAAACGTAAAATAATTCATCTTTATCATCAACATCTCACATTATCCTTACTATATATAGTCACCTAAGGATATACATCAATGAAAGGAGTAAGCTAAAATACTATAAATATGATGAATAAGGGACATGAATTAATATATAATGGGTGTTCATAATCATCATCATCACATCATAATCATAGTATCATCATTAATATAATTGATAAATGAAATGATAAAAGAATGGAATGTGGAAATTTAGAAAAATGAAATATCATGTTATAGCGTTCAAATACCACACATAGTTGTGAACAAATATTTAATAATGTTCATGCATAACATATGTTCATAATCATAGAATCATCATTGTGAACAAGTATAACATAGTTTTTGTTCTTAATAAAATTTATCTAATGAGATACATTACATTACCAAATTCATTTGAGGGATATATAATTCTGATCCCACCTATCACATTATAATATTTACATAGTCATGCATGACATATAGAACATAAACTGTCATTTTCATGAAATATCTCAAAAAACGAATGAGTTTTATAATGATTTCATAAAGAATATATTAATAAATAAACTTTTCTAATACCAAAATAAAAATGTATTTCATACGTCATAATAAGAAATAATTTTTCTTTGGATAAGAAATAACATATAAGGAGTAGAATATTTGTTTTGTAAAGAGATTTATTTCAGGAAAATCATTGTATTTGGCCTAAAGATGTTGGTTGGAACAAGTATATCAAAAAAATAAAAAAGAAAAACAATGAAATGATTTTGAAGAAACATTAAATTAATATCCATTATGAAATTTATTTTAATTATAGAAGTCCTAAAGAAAGCGGGTTGGGTTAGAGAATCCCCTTACCTCTACTCCCGCTTTATTTTTCCACTTTTGTGCCTCCGAAATAATAAACATTGGGTTATTAAGAAAATTTATCCAGCAGTGAATTATTGTAAATTTTACCACTATTTATAATTTTTTTTATTATATTTATTAAAATCCTTGGTTAAAGGGAAGTCAATTTTATATCATGGTTTACTTAAACTTTTCCCTTTTTTCATCGATTTTTCTACTTATTTCAACTTAATTTATACATTAGTATAATTAATTCTATAATATTATAAAACATATAATTACATGTTTAAATATTATATACTTTTTATAATATAAATCCATGTTTATTTTTATATGTTGTTAAATGTAAATGTCTTCATAGGTGGTCAACCGACCATTGATGGGACATTGTTAGGATAATGAAAAAGGGAAGTCTAAAATTTATATGTACAATAAATATGAAACATACAGTAGGTTACCATAATTAAAATAATGTTAAATTACAATATAATTAATATTATATTATTTTTTTGTGAATGGGGTGGTTAAAAAAGATATAAAAGAAGAATAACATATAAAAATAAGAAGATTTATTCAAAATGTACTTAATCCTCGATATAGATTCTCTTGTATGCCATAACAATTCCCATGAAATTTGGTGTTTTTACTCTATAACATCCCTAACTACTATAATGGTATTGATAGGGAGTATTTTTCTAGATTTTCAGATTTAAAAAGTGGTTCATCAGTTTTTCCCATAGGGAGGGAGGGGGGATATTTATACATGGGGGTATGGGTATTCTGAGAATAAAATATTGGATAAAATATTATATCAATGGTAAAACATGTAATATTAAATATTTAAAATGATAAATCATAAAAAAAATATAATATACTAGGTTTAAGAATTTATATACCCTTCATAATTCTAATTAATATTTTTATTAAAGAGGAAAGTGGTAAAAATGGAGATTATTATTTTAAGGAATCTCTTTTCAATTTAGGTTTTGGTAAAATATTTTTTTAAAATTAAGTTTACTGTATTTTAATTAATCATTTTTGAAATAAAATATATCATGGTCTACGTTCATGTTCTATAATGTACCATGCCATTATTACGAGATAAATGATGTAATTTAAGATACACTAGTTATGGGAAAAACGGTATTTTTAATATTCATATAAAAATTTATGTATTTTATAAGATTACCTAAAAATGAACCTTAGACAATTTTTACTAGATGATTTAAAAGAAATAATAATTTTGTCAAAATAAATTACTATCATATGTAATTTTAAATTTTAATATAAAAATTATCATTTTTATGAAATACTTTAAAATATATTCAATTGAAATCATCATTATATACTCATTGAGTTTTTTAATCATGGTATTTATTTTTTAGGCTTGAATATTTATATTTACTTATAATAATAATGATCAATATTATTTATTTTATATTTTATTATTTTGAGTTCAAATTACTATGTCAATGGTCAGGTTTTTATATCCAATGTTCAAGTTACACTTCCAACGGTCACATTAATATTTTAATTGTCATGTTACCTTAAATAAATACAACTTCATTCCTTTAATAAATATTCAAATAAATTCCTCTTAAAGTTCAATATTTCCATATTATAATATTTTTATTGGTTTACTAATATTTTTTCTTTTCTATAGTGTTGGTTTTTGGGGAGATGATTCTAGTAGATTTGGGTGATTCATATTTTCCCATTTTAAGTTTTATATTTTATACTATTTATACAATTTTAATGTTCGAGATTTTCATTGGTTTCACTACGGATAAATGTACCAATATTTATTAATGAAATATTTATTAGATTATTTATGTGTATAATATGATATAATATATTAAAACACATTTCTATTTCAATAGATAAAAATAATTTATAAAATTATGGTTTTTACATTCTTTACCAATTGATAAATTTAATTCTTTAAATTTTAAATAATATTCTCAATTGAGAATAGGTGAGGGTAATTTTTCTTCTCTGTTTCCTCTATTTTCTAAACTACCTCTTTATACTTATAGTTCCATAAAAACTCTTTGATAATGTGTGTGGTATTATTCTATAGAACATTGTCTCTACGGTCTAATAAATTAACTATGTTCTCTATATATGAGAGTTCATTCTCCAATAGCACCACCTCTATATTCAATACATGGGAGGAATCATGTATGCATTTCCTCATGAGTGATACATGGAACACAGACTGAACATGATTCATAATTGGTGGATGTGAACCACTTCTCCTATGCGAGCAATTATTTTGAAGGGGCCAATGTAACTTGGGATAATATTCCATATGTTTCCAAACCACATGATTCTCCTCCATGGTGATATTAAAAGGAAAAATTGTGTCCAAAATTGACCTCCAAGTCCCATTGATGGTTTCCATCATATCCCTTTTTCTGAATTTGATAATCATTTATTTATTATTTGATTGATTGAGCCTTATCTGTTATGTACTGTACAAGGTCGAGGCCATGTAGATTTTATTCACCAACTTTATCCTAACAAATTATAGTCCCACATCACTTACCATGCATATCTTCAAATGGATCCATTTAATATTCAAGGGGAATATATTATTATATAAGCACTAAACCAATGGAAGATATTTACCATATACTCCTTTGAAATCCATTGGGGAGGCTCTTAACATTTCCTCAAGCATTTGAATATCCCTTTAAGATTAACCATCAGTATTGGAGTGATAACCCTTTCAAAAATTCAATTTAGTACTCAAAGCTTGTTGAATACTTTTCTAGAATTTATATTTGATCCTTGGATCATGATTAGATATTTTTAAAAGTGGAAACCTATCCATCCTCACCACTTCATTCATATATATCTTGGAAAGGTGATCGGTTGATAAATCATCCTAAATAGAAATGAAGTGTGAATTCATGGTGACTTGATCGAACACAACACATATAAAATTCTTTCCTATGGATTTATCTAAGATACTAGTGTTAAATTATATAGTGACATTTTCTAATTTCCATGTGGTTATATGAAATGGTTGAATCATCCATTTGGACCTATATTTCTTATCTTTAACTTGATAACATTCCAAATACCTTGACATATTCTTCAAAATATCATTCTTCATGTTGTCCAACTAGAAGTTTTATAGAAGGACATGGTATATCTTGTTACCTTTAAGATGGATGGAGAAATATATGTTTTGTGAGTTATAAAATACATCATTCTTTATCTAAGTTTATGAAGGAAGACAAAGCCTCATTCCAAACTAAATCACACCATAATCATTGATGTGGAACTAATCTAGCACCCTTTGCATTACTAATTCAACAATATTTTATCACTCAAGATAATCCTTTTATACCTCGTGGATATTATATTTGATATATGGTGGGGAAATAATTTTGGAAAGGTAGGATATATTCATTACCATTATGATTTCAGGATCCATCCTTTTCATAGCCATTAAGATGTGGTCTTTCTCAATTTTAATTATTGATAGAGTAATATGTTATTTTCTACTAATATAACTAGTTACCTTATTTTCCTTTCTCATATGGTAGTGTATAGATAAATCATAGTCAATGATTAGTTTTAACCAATATCATTGATTCATGTTGAGATCATTCTATGTGAATATATACTTTAGACTCCTGTGATTAATATATATATATATATATATATATATATCACACTTTTTACCATAATGGTAGTGTCTCCAAATCATAAAAGAGAAGATCACAACTGCTAAATCCAAATCATGGATTAGGTATTTCTTCTCATGGATCTTCATCTTTCATGAGGCATAGGGTACCAATTTATCATTTTAAATGAGTAAAAAACCAAAGCCTTTATTTTAAGTATCACTATAAATCATAAGATATTATCTACTTGTTATTAGTGTGAGTACAATATTTGTGATGAACCTCTTATTTAGATCCTTAAAGTCTTACTACCATTATTTTTCTAATACATACTTTAATCCTATACATGTTAACATAGTTATTTGGTTATAAAATCATGATAAATTCCTCACAAAACATTGGTAGTAACCAGTTAATCCAAAAAAACTACATATTTACCAGACAATATTTTCTCAGTGTCATTCCACAATTAACTTTGTCTTAGAAGGGTCCATATAGATTTCATCACTTGTAATCATTCTTCCTATTAATGGAACTTTCTACATCCAAAAGTAACACTTTCTAAGCATAGAATACATTTTCTCTTTACTTAATGTCACCAGCACAAAAATTGGATTCTCTTTATGTTCCTCCATACTCTTAGTGTAAATGATAATATCATCGATAAACACAGCCAAACAATTTTTGAGGTAGTATATAAAGAATATATTTATAAAATACATAAATATTAAAGGGTAATTAGTAATTTTGGAGTGAATCACTATGAAATCAAAGTGACCAGACTTTCTATAGAAAGTATCATTCTGAATATCTTCCCTTTTTCACCATTAGTTGACGAAATCTAGAATAAATACCCACCATTGAGAAGTAATGAGCTCCTCATAGTTGATTTAACACATAATGAATCCTTTTTAGAGGATAATTGTTATTTATGGTGATCTTTTTGAGCTCTTGATAATAAATACATAGCTACATTGATCCATCCTTCTTCATGAACAATATCATAGCCGCACCCCAAAGTGATACACCAGGGTGTATGGACCCTTTATCCAAATTCTCCTGGAAATGCTTATAAACTCCTAAAGTTTGATTAGGTATATTCTATATGGGTATTAGGATATTGGAGTGTCCTCGGATATAAGTTCAATTAATAAGTCTGCCTCATAACCTTGGGTAAGTATATGTAAATCTATAGAAAATATATCACTATGGTCCATAAAAATGGTCATTTTCTCCAGGATGATAGCTTACTTGGACTCAACATTTTGGGAAAGGGATTCTTGTTCATAAGGTATCAACACCAACACACTTGATGGATTTTAAAAAGGAGATTCATGATCATCCTTTCATTTGTAAAGGATCATTGGATGGTTCAAAATATAAAAATAGATTTCTTTTTCTCAACCACTGATGTGTGCTCTATATAATGAGATCAAATACTTACCTAGTATATAATTTAATTCCACCGAGGGGAGGATTATGATATTCTCTAAGTGAATCATCTCATATAAACTTATAGGAGAAGAGTCCAACACTTGAGTTTCAATTATATTTCTATCATGTGTTTTTATAGATACTTTACATCAAGATATCATGGATTTGATTCAATAGTTCAAGAAAAGATTCATGATATAAAAGGAATGTGGTGAAATATAGTAAAAAATAACTAATATTGAGTTAATATTAGTTGTACCTCTCACCAATTCCATTTATTGATTATGATTCCACCCTTCTCTTATGAAAAACATAATTCAAAAAACCATGAATAAATAATTTATTCTTTTATGTATTGTAAACTAAAGGTATGTCTTAGGGGATCACTATGTTTATCATTTTCTAAAAATATTCTCCTAGAAATTTGTTACCTATACATAGGATTACAAATAATGTTTTAACTCTAATTTTCTAATCCAAATTCCAAAATTAACAAAGACACACTTTGATACCGACTATATAAACCTTAATTTTTGTTACATGTCTACTAAATCATTTTTAAGATTAAATAAATAATAATGATACCATCCAAGATACCAAGGTTTAATGTATTGGAGAAATTAGGCTCATATATAAGTTTAACATTAAAAATAAAATTAAATCCTTCATCTTTATCCTTAAAATAAAACATTATCCTTAGTAGATGTCATCACCTAAGGATATACATCTAATACTGGGGTGAGATGAAATCCCAGTAAGATGATGGATAAGGGACAAAAATCAATATACATTGTGAGAGAATAATCATAATTATCACATCATAAGAATAGGATTATCATTGATATCATGAGGCAGACATTTGATAAAGGCATGGAATGTAGAAATGCATAAGAATGAAAAATCATGTCATATTGGTCAAATAACACATTTAGTGGTGAAACAATATTACATCATGTTCAAGAATAACATATGTGAATAATCATAACATTAGAATTGTGAAAAGATATATAATATTGTTCACTAATATTACATATTATATCATGAGATAAATCATATTAACCAATTATTTTGAAGGATATATAATTTTGGGCCCACCCATCACATTATAATATTTAAATAATCATGCATGATAAATATAACATATAAAAAATCATTGTAATGAAATAACACAGGGAATTAAATTAGTCTCATATGGATTTTATTCATAATACATTCATAAATATTCTTTGGTTATAAGGACTCAGCCTTAAACATTACATAATCTAATAAATTACATTAGAATTCACTTGTTTATATCCCAAAAGATCGTTTTTGTTTAGAGTTGTAGAAAATTAAGACATTATTAATCTAAATCAACCCACAAGCATAAAAAATTTGTACTACTAAAATCATTTCCATTTCTTTTATAATATAATAGTTTTTAATAAAAACATGAAATCAGTTTCTGAAAAGTCTTCACAGCATTAATCATGGCTTCTCCTTTTCTATTACCAATCCTTAAAACCTATTATAAAAAAATTTAAAACATGGTATGAGAAAAAATATCTTAGATAGGTATATAAAAAGAAGTATTGAAAACATTAGTCTATTAATACTTATAAAAATATGAGATCTATTTCACAAAGACATAGTTCTCACCCAATAAGTATCATATAATTACTTTTTGAAAACATGATATTTCAATACATCATAGAAAACATAAATAATAACATAAAAGTACCTTGGGGAATTAATTATTTAATATTGTAACCCTTGAGGCTACCATATTATTTGTGACCATCAGGGATACCTTATAATGTAACCCTCACAGCTACCTTACAATATAAACCTCATGACTACTTTATGGTGTAACCATCATAGTTACACTTGGAGTAACTATTTGGTTGACCTAAAACATAATCATACTCAATGTATTGGAGGGAGATATAGGTACAGACCTTCATATTAATAATTCAAAATAACCAAAAAATAATTAAAAAACAAGAATACTTGAAAAAAAACATTCTTTTCAAATTTTGTAAAAATAGAAATTTAAAAGAGTTTTTTTAAAGATAAGTCCTTTAAAAATATCTTATAATTGAAGTGGGAATAATTAAAATGAAAGGAATATGTATATTAAATGTTAATCCATATAATAAATCACTATATAATGAATAGATACTTCACAAATAGTCTAAGAAAAAAAAATCAATAATGTATGAGGTTAACCCAAAGAATGTATATTGGGTTAAGAACTCGATTACCTTGGGTTTGTATTACATCAAACATCTTAAAAACTCATGTAAATTAGTTTGTATGGTGTTATTAATATATTTAAGAATAAAAAGTATCTTTATAATTACTTATATGATTTCATTATAACATCATTCCATCAATTTATTAATAATATTTTGTTATTTTCATTGTTTTAGGTGTATTTATTTCATGGTTTCCATGGTTGGTTCATTATGGATTTTCATATCAAATTAAAGACAAAATGTAGAAGTAAAATAAAATTGTGTTAATATGTTTCCATTGTTTTACAAAATACCATATATCATTTTTTTCTTATATGAGGATGAATCATTATATAAAACATAAATGAGAATGATTTAATTTATTATGGCGGTTTTTATGATCATCACAAACTTATATAATTTTATTAAATATCATGTTTATATATATGTACCAGAACATTAAAAAACTTATAATTTTTATGATAAAATATTATTTAATCATAATAATGGTTTTATGACCATCCTTGATGTTCATAATGGAAAATGAAAGTGTACCACCACGCTTGTGGAAAATCGGTACATCACGTATAATGTTATCAATTTTAGAATTAAAGGGCGTGGAGAAGAAGTTTGATGATGTATTTTTCCATAAACATGATAATATTACATTATTTATAAGATACTATACTTTTTATTCCACTTAGATAAGGGTATATGATGATAGTATAACGAAAGAAAAAGAGTTTAAAAGAAAATAAAAGGAAATGGTAGAGGATTTTACCTCTTAAATTGTCCTCCTTGAGAACCTCTTTAAGGCCCTCTATTTTGGAATTTTGGTGAGACCATAAGGTCTTAAAGACGGGGAAAAGTATTTGGAATAGAAATGGGAAGACATTAAACAAGATAAATAGCTTTGATTTGTGATGAGAATTGGTGGTGAGGGGTGGTTTTTATCGTGGAGGAGATGTGTATTTTTAAAATATTTTATTCCATTGTTAATTATTTTGGCTAAATACTATGAATTATTTTAAAATTACCACAAAATATATTAAAATAATTAATTATAATTATAAATTATGGTTATTACATCAATTATGACTCAAGGAATAGTGTATTTAACTTATAATGTATATATACCATAAATTACTATATTTTACTATTCACAAAAATTCCAATACATTATAAAAATAAAAAACAATCACCCCAACCATTTTTTTACATGTAGAATTAAAAAATGGGCTCCAGTTTTTGATAAATAATTTTATAAATATGAAAAAATTAATATTTAATTAGATTTATAATGTATTCAAAAAATACGAATTTCAAAACTATAACTGATTTTATAACACTTTGATAAATTAATTAAAGTATCATAAAAGTATATTTTAATCAAACGACAAAAAAAATTATTATTATAATATATGAGAATATATTTTCTTTTCAATCATTATATAAATTATAATAATTTAATTTAATATTTATGAATTACAATAACACCAACACTTATTTTATCATTTCCAAAACATTTATTTAATTATTATATGAAATAAATATATCATGATTACACTTATAAGATACATAAATTTTATTTATACTCTCATAGGTGAGGTTACTATTCTATTGGCTAGATTACAATTCCCACTGGTCATGTTACTATTCTAATGGTCAAGTTACTATTACATCAGTATAAATTCCATAATTTATATAAATCCCAATTGTTTCATTGTAACTTCATAATGAATATAAATATTTAAACCCATAATGATGAAAAACTATTTTATAAGTACCTAGATTGTTACACTCTCTCAAAATTCTATAAATTGTGTCCTAAAAATTTTTATTTAGTTATTAACCATGTAAGATACTTTTCCCTGATATAATTTTCAGATTCCCATGTTTATTATTCTACCATGAGGCTTTTCCACAAAACCACAACTTGGTAAATTACCTTTTTCTACAATACATTATTTCTAAAATCAATAATTTAAAGAGGATTATCTTCGGAAGAATGTTTCTCTTCCAGCTGAACTACTTCTGGGCTCAAAACATGGGATGAATCTAGAACATACATTCCCAACATCAAAACAGGAAAAAAAAAATCAACCTGAGATAAATACAGAGGCAAAAAGATTCAGTAGGAAACATTCCCAAGTTTATCTAGGAATTAAAAAGGTCTAATGAACTATGGACTTATCTTTACTTTCTTACCAAAACAAATATCATTTCTTCAGGGAGATATTTTAAGTGAAACATGATCACTTACCATGAATGAAATGTCTTTAATCCAATTATCTACATAAATTTTCTTTCAATTATGTGCTTTCCTCATGTGTTGCTGGATCATCTTAACTTTACCAGCCACTTCCTCTACAAATTTTGGTCCCATCAACTTCCTTTCTACAAATTCATACCAAAATGATATAGTTTGACACAACTTTCAAATAATGTTTCAAAAGATTCCATATGTATAATTGATTTAAAATTTTTATTATAATAAAACTCAAATAAATAAATATGTGTATATGATTATCCGTAGTAATATATTGTAAAATCTCAAAGCATTTACTCCAATGTTTAAATTATTCACTCTGACTTTAATTAGAAAGAGGATGAAAATATTTGATTAAATTTAATTCAGTTCCCAATGAATTCTGAAGGCATTCAAAAAAATTAGAAGTGTTCCTAGGATCACTATCAGATACAATTGAGAGAGGAAATATTTGTAACCAGAAAAGTTTTTTGAGGTACAATTGAGAAAGTTGAACCAAAGTGATTGCATCTTGAATAGGGATAAAATGTACAAATTTAGTCATTCGGAAAAAAAACCAAATCATATCATTAACTCATGATGTCTTGGGTAGCCCCACCATGAAGTCCATGGATATATTTTCTCATTTCCACTCAAGAACTAGAGAATGCTAAAGTATTCCCCTTGGATGTTGTTTCTATATATTAACCAGTTGACATACCAAATATTTCATATTAAAATATGCACTAACGTTTTTTATTCAATACCACCAGTAATCCCCTTGAAGGTCTCTGTACAACTTAATTTTTCTAGGATAAACTAAAAATGGAGAATTATGATCTTCAAACAAAAATTCATTCTTCTTATGGGAATCACAAAACCCATATAATATCTTCCCAAATATCAAGAAACAATGTATATCAATGTTAAATTTTGGACGCATACCCCTTTTAAAAATTTATAACTTTTATTGTAACTCAAGGTCTTCTTTCCATTCTTGATTCATACTTTATAATAGGGATGACTCTTCTGATAACTAAAACATAATATAGATGTTTCCTGCATCAACACCTGTCAAGAAAAAATTTATCAAATCATTAATTAAGGCTTCATATTCCAAATGTGACATGGTTAATGTATCATGATGTTTTTGAATCAAGGTATATGCCACTTTTTATTCTTTTCCAGTATGGTAATTTATCTTGAAATCATAATCCATTATCTATTTAATCCATATTCTCTATCTCATAATTAATTCCTTCTATGTAAATATATACTTGATAATTTTATGGTTAGTATATATTTCACATTTTAATCCGTAAAAAGGATGAATCCAATTTTTCAAAGATAAAAAACACGACTGAAAATTCCAACTCCTGTGTGAGAGAATTAAATTCATGAGATTTTATTTTTCTTGAATCATAAAAAATTATCGGATCATTATAAATTAGAATACAACCAAAACCTTTTAATGATGCATTATTGTCGATGACAAAGTCTCCCTTTCTAGAAGGCATGGCCAAAACTGAAGCATTCACCAATTTCATCTCACGTTCTTAAAAACAAGCATCACATTCTTATGTCCAAATAAATGTGACCCATTTTCAGGTTAACTTAGATTACATGAAAGATAATTGTTCGCTGTTTTTAACTAACTGATTGTAAGAGGCCTCTAATCCAAGAAACTTGTGAATCTATATTACATTTTTTGGTCTTGATAATTCATTAAATACTTTTTTGGAAATTTCAACTATTATTCCATCATTATTTATAATGTTCCCATGAAAATAAATCTATTTCAACCAAAAATCTCATGTTCTAAATTTTACATATAACTTAATTTATTTGATAGTTTGTAGGAAAATCCTTAAATATTTTTCACGATCCTCATAATTTTTTGTGAAGACAAAAATATCATTAGTAAAAAAAACAAACTTATCCAAGTATTCAAGGAATATAATATTCATAAGTTCCATGAAGACAATAAGGGAATTTTTCAAACAAAATGTCATAACCAAAAAACTTATAATTCTCATATCTAGTATGAAAATTTGTTTTCGGAATTTCACCCTCCTTCACCTTCAGCTATTGGTACTTGAATATCAATTCAATCTTGAAAAAATACTGAGCTCCATAGAGATTATCAAAGAAGTCCTCTATATGAGGAAAAATGATACGTATTCTTAACTGTAATGTTATTTAATGCTTTATAATCAATGAAAATTCCCATGGAACAATATTTATTTTAAATTAACAAAACATAGGCACCCCATAGTTATTTTCTAGGTTAAATGAAGTCTTTATCAAGAAAATCCATCAATTGATATTTAATTCAACAAGTTCCACATGAGCCTTTATATATGGGGGTTTTGAAATTGGCTTAGTATCCAGATCTATGTCAATATTAAATTCAACTTCCCTATCTGGTATAACACTGAGAAACTAAATAAGAAAAAGATACATGTATTCACTTACCACTCGTACATCATTAATCAGAATAGTTAACTTGTTTTCCACAATATGAAAATGATAAATTTCATTTCTATATTTTTATAGTTTCTTAGATTCCTGATATGTTATAAATTGTATGGGTTTAGTATTCTATAAAAAATTAATCTATTTCGAAAAAAAACTTCCTTAGATCTACAATCAATCAAGACATGATAAATAGAAATCTAATCCATACACAAAACAACATAAAACTCTAATAAGGTAAAAATAAGGTTTTTAGGTATTGTATTTCCACATACAACAATATAATTATTACATTAATGCATTTTTGTTGTAATATATCCCTTGATGTTTTATCCATAAGTTATGGTCTAATTTCTAGAGGTGAAATTTCAAATTTAATGAAAAACTTATCACAAATAAAGAAATATGTAGACCCTATATCAAACAAAACATTAGAAAAGCCCAAGTGAACCAACAAAGTACCTTAGACAACTTCATTGGATGGATATACATCTGCTAACATAGTTGCAAAGGATTTCACTATACCTTTCTGCATATAATCTGTATTCTTACCATCATTAAGATCTTTCTTTGGGTAGATATTTACATAATGTTGTATATCACCACATTTAATTCACTTTACAGTTTTCTTATAATAGTTAATATTATTATAATTTTCATTGAAATCTTGAGACATATATCCAAACTTACCACATCTAAAACATTTCTTCATTTTGTTGAGGTATTTTTGGGTATGATTTTTATGATGCTTTTCACAAAATGTAAATGGAAATTTCTTACCTTTAGATTTACTTGATTGATTTTAACCCATTTATTACAATATAGACCTTTTCTTCTAATTGTTGTCAAATTTCATATGATCATAAAAAAACCATTTCTAACCTATCATCACATTAGAAAAGTTACAAACAACATTTTAATTAATGGGAGGATGATACCCTATGATATCTTGTATTCAATCTTAAGTAAAAATGTTATATTTTTCTATCAACATCCCAAATAATATTTGGAGCATACCTAACCAATCAAGTGAAGTTTTCTTTATAAATTACTATTAAGGTTTCATATATTTTTTCTATTCAAGGAATTGTTTTCCATACTTTTTCAAAAAACCTTAGAAAAATATTTTAAAATGAAAATATTCTTAAATTCGTTCTATTCCAATGCATAAATATCTTCTTTGTCTTATATATTATTTATATTTGACCACCACTGCACTCTATTACCTTCAAAATGATCAACGTAGAGAATAAATTTTTTATTTTCCAAACAAATAAAGACATTGAATATATTTCCAATGGATTTAATACAAACTTTAGTAGCCATTGGGTTAGAAGATCCGCTGAAAGAAGAAGGGATTTTTCTTTATAAAATGTTCCACTCTCATCGTCTTCATTTGTGGTAGTTTTGGTTATTCTCTTGCATGGATGACTCCACTATTTATAGCCTATTTTAACTAGGCTATTACTATCACAAACTATTTGGTTCCAATCACCACCATTTTGGGTTATGGATTCAGAAAGATATTAGACTCCTGGTGTCTTCCAACATCATCTTCCTTGTTCCTTTGGCATAAAACCATTTTTAATAGACATATCATATATGATAAAAAAAGGAAATATTTAAATTCTATATCATTTCAAAACAAACCATTGGTAAAAATTATTTATGGTATTAGATTAATAATATCATAACCTTTAATTTATCTAAATAATTCTCTAATACCGAATATATGTACCTGGCCATAAATATTAAAAAATCTAGTAAATTGTTTTAGAATACACTTTTTAATTTTCCCAATGACATTTTTAGTTTAGAGATTAATAAATGATGAAATTTTCAATTTAGGGTTTCAAAAAATAAGGACATAATTCATACATATTGTCCGACAACCATATAATGTGGGTACTACTAAAATAGTATCCATTTCTTCCATAATACAAATTCTTCTTTATAAAAACATGAATTATTTTCCTGAAAAGTCTTCATAGAATTCATATTGGCTTCTCATTTTATATTATTCCTATTTAAACCCTATAAAAAATTTTAATACTTATAATGAGAAAAAAATATCATTTAGGTACATAAAAATAAGGATAGAAATCATAAGTCCATGAATGCTAACAAACATATGAAATCATTTTCAAAAAGACATACTTATCACCCAATAAGTATCATTTACATTGTATAACATGATATTTCCATAAAACCTAGAAAAAATAAATAATACCATAAAGGTGTTTTAGATAATTACTTACTAAAGATTTTAAAATCGTGACTACCATATTATTTGTAACCCTCATTAATACAATATAATATAACCCTCCTATCTACCTTATGGTGTAACCGTTGCAGTTACTCATGGAGTAACCATATGGTCGATCTACAAGTTAAAATAACCAATTCATTGATGGGATTTATTGGTCACACAATTCAACATAAAAAAATAACAATGACCAATACATAATCACAAAACAATAATACTTTCATAAAAACATTCCTTTGGAATTTTGTAAAAATAGAAATTGTAAAGGGGGATTTTAAAGAAAAGTCCCTTACAAATATCATATAATTGAAGAGAGAATAATTAAAATAAAATAAATATTTATATTAAATATAAATTAACATAATAAAATAAAATATAATAATTATTCACTTCATAAATAAACTTATAAAAATCAATGATGTAAATGGATAACCAAAAGAATGAAAGTTGGGTTAAGAATTCCCTTACCTTGGGTTTGTCTTACTTAAAACATGTTCAAACCTCCGGTATAATAGTTTATTGGGTATTATTAATATGTTACAGAACTATATTCATATTTATAATTACATATATTATAATCTTATAATATATTTCCACCCAATTATCAATTATATTTTGTTTTTTTCATTATTTCAGGTGAATTTATTTAATGGTTTTAATGGTAGGTTCATTATGGATTTTCTTGTTGAATGGAATAAAAAATCCAGAAGTCGAATGAAATTGTTTTAATATGTATCTAGAATTTTAATTATACCATGTACCATTTTTTCTTATATGAGGATGAATCTTTAGATAAATCATTAATGAGAATGATTTAATTTATTTTGGTGGTTTTTATGATCATTACAAACTTATATCATTCTATTAAATATATTGATTATTTATTGGTTCCAGAACATTAAATAACTTATAATTTTAATATTAAAATCTTATTTAAGAATAATAATGGTTTTATGACTAGAATTTATGGTGATAATGTAAAATTAAAGTGTATTTCCCATGACTAATTTAAATCACCATATCAAAGATGATATTCTCATTTTAAGAATAAAAGAGAGAGGAGAAGAAGTTTTATGTTGAATTTGTCATTAAAAAGATAAAGATATAGTATATATAAGGTATTAGAGTTCTCATTCCACTCTTATTATTGGAGTATAATTTAGTATAAGAAAACTAAAGGAGTTGAAAAGAAAATAAAAGAAAATGAAAGATGATTTTACCTCTTGAATTCTCTTACATGAGAACCTCATTAAGGTCCTTGGTTCTGGCCTTTTGGTGACACCAAAGGGTCTTGGTTGTAAGAAAGAGTCTTGGTAATGTAATTGGGTAGAAATTAAACATGATACAAGTCTATGAGATAAGAGGATAATAGGTGGTGAGGGGTGGTTTTTATAGTGGAGGAGAGGGATATTCTTTGAATATTTTATTTCTTTGTTTATTATTTTTGCTAAAGACTATGAATAATTTGAGAATTATCAAAAATATATATATTAAAACTATGAATGAGGAATCAATATTATAGTTCTTATATCATTTATGACTCAAGGAATAGTATATTTAACTTATAATGTATATATACCGTAAATTATAATATTTTACTATTCAATAAAAATTCAAGTAATTTAGAAATATCCCAAAAAGTCACCCTAATTATTTTTTGACCTGTAGAATTAGAAAAATGAACTATATTTTTAAAAATAATTTTCCAAATATCATAAATTTAATTTATAATTAAAATCTAAATTTATTTGAAAAAATTCCAATTTTAAAACTATAACTGATTTTATAACATACTGAAAAATCATTTAAATTCTCATATTTTTTTATAATTAAAAGACAAAAAAATAATTTGTGAATATATTTTGAGAAAATAGATTTTACTTTAAATAATTATATGAATTATAAAATTTTAATTCAATATATATAACTTACAAAAGTACCAACAATTAATTTATCATTTCCAAAACATTTATTAACTTATTCGATGATTAAATATATCATGATTACATATATAACATTTATAAAATTGATTAACACTATCATAGGTTAGGTTATTGTTCTATAATCTTGATTTTTATTCCTAATGTGCATGTTAATATTTATGAGGTCAATTTACTATTACATTAGTATAAATTCCTTAATTTATATAAATACCACTTGTTTCTGTGTACCTTTATAATGAATTTAACTATTTAATTCTAGAATGAAAAAAATTATTTTATATGTACCTCAGTTGTTGCATTGGAAATAACATAATAAAATGGGATAACATAGATTGTAATAAGAGACCATTTTTCTTTGGATAAGAAACAACACATGATGAGACAAATATTTGTTTTAGAATGAACTATATTTTTGAAAAATCATTAAATTTGGCCTAGAAATCAAGGTGAAAACATGTATATCCCTAAAATAAAAAGGAATAAAAATGAAATTAAATTAAAGTAACATTTAACTAATATCCACATAAAAATTTATGTGAATTTGGGAAGACCGAAAGAAAGTGGGTTGGGCTCGAGAATCCCCATACCATTATTCCTACATTATTTCATCAATTTTATTCCTCTGAAATAATAAGAAAAGATATATTAAAAAAAATTATACATAAGATAATTATTGTATTTTTTTATACTATTTATAAAGTATAGTCATTTTATTATATTTATTAATTTCAATTTTTTTAGGGTAGTCAATTGGATATAATGTTTTAATTAAAAATTTCCTGTTTTTCATAGATTTCACTAATTTGTCCAATAAGATTTATACATTAGTATTATTAATTAAAATATAATATAATATATTAAATTACATGTTTATATAATAAATTTGTAATATAATATCCATAAATTTTTATGGTTATTAGTGGTGACATGGAAATGTCTCCATCATTGGTTAACATACCTTTGACATGACATTATCGGGAGAGTAGGAAATGTATGTTTGAAATCTATATACATAGTAAATATGATACAAAAAGTAAGTTATTATAATTACTGAAATTTTAAATTACTACCAAAATTATCTCATATGGTTTGGTTTTGAAAGGGGTGGTTAGAAAATTTAAGAAGAAGAAATACAAAGAAAAATATTTGATCGGGACTTACTTAATTCCTGCTATAGATTCTCTACTGTTCCACTAAAACTCCCATCATATTTGGAGTTGGTTTACTTTAGAAAATACCTAGGTATTATAAAGGTATTTATAGGGAGTATTTTGGTAGAGGTTAGGATTTAGAATGAGGGTAATTATTGATTTTCCATTTGGAATGAGTGGGGTTATTTATACTAGAGGAGAGGAGTATTTTTAGAATAAAATAGTGAATGAAATATTACATCAATGATAAAATATGAAATAGTTAATTTTTGACAATATAAAACTTTTATAAATATAAAATAATTGGTTAAAAAATTTAAATACCCATTTTAATTAAAATTTATTAGTTTGTTAAATAATAATGTGGAAAAAAGAGAAATTGCTATTTTTTAAATCACATTTGACATTAGGTCTTAGCAAATTCTTATTAGGTTTCGAAATTAATCATAATTTTTTTAATGATTAATTAATTAAACAAAATAAAAAAGTTATTAACATCAATTTATAGAATTTTTTACATGATTTTTAAATCTAAATGATGTTATTTAAGATACACCACTCATGTGGAAGACAATATTTTTACTATTCACATGAAAATTGATGTGTATTATAAAATTACCAAAAAATCACCCTTTGAAAATATAATTGTGAATATTTAAAAAGTGATATTAATTTTATCAAAATAACTTTATATATTATGTAATTTTGACTTTTATTATATATTTTTTTGTTTTTTTAATAATACATTAAAATACATTCAATTAAAATGTGCTTATATTTTCTTTAAGTTTTTTAGTCATGATATTTATTTTCAAGAATTATTATATTTTTATACATTTCTATAAATGATTTTAAATAGTATTTATTTTATATTTTTTTATTTTGATGTCAAATTACTATTCTAATAATCTAGTTACTATTCCCAACGGTTAGGTACTATTCCAACTGTCACAATACTATTGAAATAGTCACCTTACCTCTAATAAATACCACATATTTCTTCCCCTAAATATTTATCTCAATCCCTCTCAAGGTTATATATTTCTATTTTCTTGTATTTTGATTTTTAGTGACATTTTCTTTATTTTTTATATTATTAGTAGTCATGGTGATGATTCTTGTAGATTATGGTGATCTATATTTTCTCATTTTATCCTTTCAATTTTGTATTTTTCTTACAATTTTAATGTTTGGGATTTTAATTAGATTCATTTATAAATAATTTAATATTATTTATTAATGAATTTTTTTAATGGTTTCTCTCTGTATATAATACAATATAGTATATTATAACTAACATTTATTTCAAGATACATATATAATTTATATACTCTAGGTTGTTACATGTATTCCCTAATCTATATTTTAGTAATAGGACAAAATGAGATTACATGGTTATGTAACAATTGTATTTGATACCTCAGTATAAAAGAACTCATCATTTTTTAACAACACATTTTTTCTATAATTTTTGTCCTTCATTTATAATATGGGTAAAACAATATTATTCATTTGAAATATTCTTTTAGAAAAATGATTTTTTTCTTGATGAATATCTACAATGAAAATGTAGTTTATCCTATATAAATTTGGTGGAAATGCACAAAATTTTGACAAAATCACTATTTTTAAATGGAACTCATATTTTCATTGTAACAAGTCTCTTATTTGAGATGATAGAGACATTTTTCCTCAAATATGTTTGTTGGAATAATTATTTTTGATGGATTGTATATTTTCAAAACTAATAGTCACTTCTTGAAAGACTTATTTCCAATGAAAAGGTCACTATATCATAAATATGTTTGTGGGAATACTTATTTTTGTTTGAAGTCTTATTTACATAAACAAGATACTCTTCATGAAAAAATTATTTATGAAGGATGTTTCATTAAATCAAAAATATGATTGTGAGAATTATTATTTGTGTTAAAATAAATATTAATTTTGTAAAAAGTCTTATCATGGTTGAATTTTTTTTGATGGTGTGATTTTTTTTCAAAAAAAGTATGGTGGTGGATTATTTACGATATAATGTTTCTAATGTAAATAATTTTTGAATAAATATGGAAATTATTTATATTGGGTACTGGTTGGGTTAGGCATCCCCACTATTCAAGAAACCCATCAGAAATAAATTATTTCATAAAAAATACCTGTCAAATTTTTTCAAATGATATACTTGTAATGATGGAATAATCCATCATGAAAACTAAAACTACTCATGTATCCTACCGCTCATAATTCTAAATTTTTCATTATTTCACTTTCTAGCTCAATTTTCTCAATTTCATTCTGAAATTTAGTTTTACAATTCAGATAAACTAATTTTTTAAAACATTATATTAATACATTCTTTAAAAATATTTTTAATTTCAATTAATTTAATGTGATTATTTTTATTTTTTACTGTACAAATTAATAGATACTTGAATTTATTGTGGTTTAATTACCTTTCCATATAGGGTTATTAATTTTTATTCTTCACACATGACACTATAATTGAGTGGGGAGGTGGGTGTTCTATTTGATTCTCATTGGGGGATTGACCCCTAACTACTGTAGTGGAACAATTTTATTTAGGGGAGGTTAGGTTATTTCATGAATTTATAGGTCTCCATAGATTCATGAGAGGTATAATGGCACATGGAATTGGGCATTTTAGGTAGAGGTACTTTAGTGAGGGTGACTTCCCTCATTGAAAGTGGAGATTCAATGCTAGTGGCAGGGGTATGGTACGAAGGGCATGTGAAGGCGAGGCTATGTTCAAGGTGACCACCCTTATCAGATGGTGGATAGATCTGATACTAATTGTGGGGGGATAGCTTCAATGTGCTATAATGGAGGAAGGCCATTAGTAGTGCGATTGGGCCTTTAGTCCAAGTTTGGACCTATGGATCTGGGTCTTCTCGCCATGTAATTGGATTCCTATTCCCAGAAAAATGAGAATACATTCTTACATTCAATAAAAAATGGGGTTTCCCTACTAATTCTGAAAGAAATAATTTTCATTTAATTATCATGTTTTTAATTATTAAAATTTTTAGGTTTTTTAATAGGAAAAAATGTAGCATGATTTAGATATTTTTTTTGTATTGATTTTTAGATTAATGTTTTATTTAATTAATATTATTATTATTATGTGGAATAATTTTTTAATACATTACATTATAATAGAAAAATATTTTATACTAAATTATTGAAATTTTTTTTAGTGAAAAAAATTAATTTTATATAATCAATGTTAGTTACAATTACTAAAAAACAATATAATAATTATCATGACCTGACTTACCACAAACCATGAACTAGGTTAACTAATTCCATGTGTCTCCTATAATGCCTTGGTTTTATTTCTATAACACCACATACTATTTTCTATCAGGCTCACTTTTCATACAAATTACTATCCCTAGAGGCCATACATGTCCATGTATTGTGTTTTTTCATCACTCAAACACACCCTAGGAAACATTCCCGGAGGTCACCAATCCTGATCACTACTCTTGGCCAAGCATTATTATATGTAAAGTTATAATTAGGTTACATCATGAAAATAAATTTGCACCTTGTTAAAATGGTTAGTATCATTTTTTATTTTAATTATCACTTTTGGAGATGTGTTAAACACACCAGCCCTTTATTGAACAAATCCCACATTGTGGTTCCGAAATTTCAAACCCAGGGAGTGCATAAGAACTTTAGGCTTTGTATTGGATATGATACCATTTATCATGAACCGACCTTCCATGGGACATAAAACTAGTCGACTAACCCCATGGGTCTCATATAACAACTCAGTTGTCTTACCAAAACATCATAGGCTATAACCCACCATTGTCACATACTAGAAAAATGATTCTTATAAGTACCTGGCCTTAGATATTACATAATCTTGAATTAAATGAATAATTCACATTAAGGATCTTTTCAAGTTTAGAGTTTTAGAGAATTAGGCCATAACTATTACATATCAACTTGAAAATTACATGTAGGCAGTACTACTCAATATCCATTTTAAAAAAAATAAAAAACAAATAAAAAGATACATTTCTAGTTACATGTTTAAGACAACATGACTTTTCCTTGATACTATCATTGACCTTATTAATCTTTAAGTCATGTGAAAAACATTTCAAAAACATGGGATGAGCATAAAAAGCTCAGTAAGGGTTCTAAAATAAGGAAAGGAAACATTAGCCCATCAATAAATAAAAATCAATGAAACCAATACTCTTCAATCATAAAATACCTTTCAAAATAATATGATTTATGAATAACACATAGAAATCATAAATCATAAAGGTAACTTATGACATTCATGACATAATTACATTGTAGCTATCACAGCTACATAGGGAGTTACATTGGGAATACCCATCACAATATATTACCTAAATCTCTTAGGAGAAACATTAACGTTTACCTCCGTCATGTTACCCAATGCATTGGAGAGGTATCTTGGGTTGACCTTCCCTAGTTCTATCATGGAACCACCCGTATGCATAAAAATTCTCAAGAACCATAACACATTCAAAATACATGAAACAAAAATAAAGGAAAGAAAAAATTTCCACATTTTAATCACAATATATCATTTCAATATATTGACATAACAAATCCATTATTAAAACCATTTTCATTACCAAAATATGTAAAAATATTATATCGTGCTTATTTTCCTTTTAAAAACATTGCGGCTTGTTATAAAAGCCAAAGAATTAATAATACTCACGGTGGTGGAAAAGGTCGTTGTCACTTCTTAAGTTATAAAAAAACATTCTTTTTTCTATCATTTAGTAAAACGCCTCGTACGAAAATATTCAATTTGAATGAAATGAAAATTAAAAGGTATTTATACACTGTACAAAAGAATGTTGAGAATAAAACAAAATATGCCTCAATGAAAGGTGATTGAGATGAAGTCCCTTTCCTCATGTCCGACTAGACCCGATCATTCTTTAATCTCACGAATAATACACTAAAGATAATTTCTACTTATTTAAGAACCTTTTCAAGTTTATTATTCCTTTTATATCACTTATTACCATGTTATAAACATTCTGTAATCATTTAAGTTAATAATCATTATTTCGTCGATATTTGGTACTTGTGTAAAAATGAACACCTTATAATTACAAGTTGTCCATGTCGTCAATAATGCATTATATCCATAATTATATTAATGATTTAGAAATAATATACATCATATATATACTTTATATTTATGTATTTATAACAATACATAACATTTGGATTTAAGAAATGAAATGCACCGTTCATGAATACGGTAAGACATACGTACGCATGAATGCTACTATCATTTCAATTTCATACTTTAATATAATTAAAACATAATGATTCCTAAGTATATTATAATTCTAGTATAACATCATATATAATACCATTAATTATATCCTTTATATGTCACACATATGTCATTAACGAGTCATATCACTTTGAGGGGGTGGTAGTCCACACTTCCTAAAATGAAATTATAGCATTTACCCATTATGGAAACCATAAAGGTATGATATAAATGAAAAATACAGAAGCATAAATATAACATAAAAATATTATATGTCATATTTAAATATAGTTCCATAATAATGTCCACCATGATAGGCGGTAGGAGTTAATTTAATAATCATCGTTTCGTGAGGCGTTAGTTTGCCATCCACAGAAAAAGAAAGTTCATTACCCATTATATGGAGGTGTGTGTAAGTGTAGTTCGAATAATTCTCATAAAAAATCCTAGTATATTTAGGATATTGGTTTTTTTATAAAATAAATTAATAAAAGGAGTTTAGGGGGTTGGAGATGTAAAATAAAACAAAAGAAATTAAGAGAAGACGTTAGCATTAAATCGGGTAACTCCCTCTGGTTTGAACCAAAAGTGTTTCTTGATGTAATTTCTGCCTAAGATAAGGCTTCTAGGATGAATATAGGGATCTTGGGAGCTTATTGGAATATAGATTTTACAAGAAAACGGCTTGAGAAGTGTGAGAAATGGGTAGGAAGTGAGGGCTTTTTATAAGCGAGTGGAGGGTCTCTTTATGAAAGTTTGAAACAATTATTTTATTATAAACTCATATTCGGTTTCAAATGGTAAAACAATCATTAAAATCAATTTTAAGATGACTAATGGTCGAAATAAACTCATCCAATAATAATTTGATAGGTTTTGGATATAGTTTTAATTTTTATAATCTTATTTATTTAAATCATTTATTTATGAGGTAAATATTGCATCAATATTCTGTCATAAATACTTTAATTTATTTGATGTAAAAAAATTAAAAAAAAATACCATGATGTTTTAAATATATTAATATTTCCAATTAATAGTTATATTCTAAAATATTAATTATATAACCCCAAGAAAAAAATTATTTACTAAAAGATATTTGTTTTTGTCATTTTTGTCTTTACTTTAAATTAATTAATATAAAGTGTTATTATTACTCCCATGTGGCTCCATGGGATCCCAAATTCGTCTAAAGGATGCCCATGGTCAGATATGTGTCAACCAATAGGATTAAGATACATGTTAGGGTAATTTAATATTATTATAATATTATATTTTACCCTTATTTACTATATTTACCTTTTAATCATGGAAAACAAAATATTTACTGAAAAAAATATTTAAAATGACTAAAAATAAAAGTTACCTATTTACCCAATTATTACCTAATTATTAAAAATAAGGAACCCATTTTTATAAATTAATAATGCAGAAGTGGAAGAAATTAGTTTAAAATTAATTCCCACTCTCAAAATAAATAGTATTTTTTAAGAAATAATAACTATTAAAAGATTGACACTTGTTTATGTCCAATTTCATAGTGAAATTACTTCCAATGAACAAAATTATATTAAATTGTAAAAATATATTATAATTACCCTTTAAAACCAATTAAAAATATTATCTAGCTATATAAATAAATTATATAAAAAGGCATATTTTAATTAAAATACTGTACTTTTCACTATTCATTAAAAAATAAATTTTATCAGAAAAATACCAAAATTTAATCCAAAGTAAAATTTTATGTCCCGATTCTAAAGAAGAATTTTATTTTGTCAAATATAACATATAATAGGGACAAAAACTATATTTAAATAGGGTTTGACATCAAAAGGCAGTAAATTGACCTTTTAAAGAAAATTATGCCCAAAATTAGATTCATTCACATTTTAAGCCTATAAAATTTATTAGATAATTTTAAAAACATTTAATAAACATATATAATCATATTTTAGTTAGTTATATTCATTCTTACCAATACAATGTCTTGGATTTAACTACCATTTAAAATAATAATACTACATTATTAGTGTGCAACGTAAGATTTCAAAAAACCCATTGTTGCGTATCAGATACACCATTGAACATAGAATCCCCTTTAAAGTAAAATTAATATTTAATTAATGTTTTTTAATAAATATGAAAAGTGTATTATTAATTATTTATCAAGGATGACACAATTTTCCGCACAGGCCAACACATGTTTTTTAGTGCGTTTTGTCCTCACTCGCATATATCGTTGGAATCTTCCCTGGGGGTCACCGATCTTGATGATGCTTTATTGTGAAGTTAAAATTCATTAGGATCCTAAAAGGAAAGGATCAATTTATAGACTTGAGTAGTATCATTTAACTTTTAAAGTACCACATTTTATTTTTTGTTACAATAAAAAATATTTTAATATTTGTAACAATAAATAAAAATGCATCATCATTAATTATTATAAATTTATAATATTTTTGATAATTAATCTAAAATAAATAATAATATTTAATAATATTAAAAATTATAAAAAATTAATATATAGAAAAAATCAATATAAATAATAATTTATAATTAATCAAGAGTCATTAATTATTAAAAATTTGAAGATTTTTTTTAAAAATAAAAAATAATAAATGTTTTTTTAAATTAGAAAAAATAATAATCTTATAAATAATTTAATATAAATAATTATAATTATTGAATGAATAGTCATTAATTATTTTAAAATAGAATAAGTTATGGAAATTAATATAAAATAATAAATGTTAGTACCAATTCGAAAAAATTATAAATATTTTCTTATAAATAATAACAAGTGAATATTCCTTAATCATTGTGATTAATGTTTTGAAATATTATTTTATTTTCAAATGGATTATAATTTATATATTTATTTATAATTAAATGTATCATGTTTAAATTCATGTGATGAATACTATTTGTGGAATAAATTTAAATATGTTACAAATAAGTTGATAGAATACTATTTTTGATGGACTTACATGTACTATTGAAAATAGTATTTGAGATGGGATTAAATATTAGTCAAAAATAATATTCTGGATGAAACATGTAAATTCGGTAAATATATATTGGTGCTAAATTCTCTGTGGAAAACTTCATTATTCATTGTAAGTATTATTTTTTGACATATTCCTACTATGAAAGGGTAATTGCGATGGGAATTCATTTTAATTGACCCATTAAAAACATTATTTTAATAGTGCTCACATGATATGACACATACCGGCATGTCACTTTTCCACTGAATGTGATTATAAGGCCCCAGCCTTAAACATTACTTAATCTTGAGTTATTACAAGATTACACATTGAGGATCTTTTCAGGTTTAGAGTTTTAGAGAATTAGATCATAAATCATGCATTACATTCCACATTTAAACAATGTGGTTACATAAAAGATACTATCCATTTTTTTCCCATCAATGGAAACATATTTAAAACAAAACAGGGATTCTTTCATGACACTTCCTTGACCCTATCATCACATCATGTACCTTTCTCTTGACCTGTGAAAAACATTTCAAAAACTTGGGATGAGCATAAAAAGCTCAGTAAGGGATATAAAAGTATGAAATGAAAACATTAGTCCATGTTTAAAATCATACTTTAATCATAAAACATAATCATTTTAACATACCTCATCAAATCATGAATAAATCATAGAAATCTTAAGACATAAAGGTAACATGAGGCATTCATAACATTATTACGTAGGGAGTAACCCTCATGGTTACGTTTGGAATACCCATCATAGTATATTTCCTAAATCTCTTTGGAGAAACCTTAACATTTAACCCCTTCATGTTACCCAATGCATTGGAGAGCTATATCGGGCTCACCCGCCCTTAGTTTATCATGGAACCACCCGTCTTCATAAACAATGCCCAAGAACCATAACATAATCGTGTCACATAAAACATGCATAAATGAAACATAACATTTCCACATTTCAATCACAAGATATAAATACAAAACATTGATATAATAAAAACACTATGAAAAAAATTTCAATACCAAAATAAAAGAAAAGTAAAACATGGTATTTATTTGCCATTAAAAAAATGTTATGGCTTGTAGAGGAATCCTAAACTCAAATAATGGTCACGATGACGGAGAAGTCATTGTCGCCGCATAAGTACGACAAAAAAAACATTCCCTTTTGTCGTTTAGTAAATGCTTTGTATAAAAAAGATTCCTTTTGAATAAATGTAAAATTAAAAGGGGTTTATACACCATATAAAAGAAAGTTGTGTATAAAACAAAATATGCCTCAATGAAAGGAGACTGAGATGAAGTCCCATACCTTGGGTTTGACTTGACTCGATCATTCTTTAATCTCCTGAATAATAAACATGAGTTAATTTCTACTTACTTAAGAACCTTTTTCAAGTTCATTATTCCTTTTATATCACTTATTACCATTTCATGAACACTATGTAATTATTTAAGTTAATAACGGTCGTTTTAACGATCATTGGTACTTGAGTAAAAAATAAACTCTTTATAATTACAAGTTGTTCATGTATCCATTATATCCAGAGTTATATTCATGATGTATATATCATATATATCATATATATCCATTATATACATGCATTTATAATATTACATAACATTTAGAGGTAAGAAATGAAATGCACCGTTCATGGAGACAGTAAGCCGTACGTATGCATGAACGCTACTTTCATTTCTATTTCATATTTTATGGAATGGAATTATAATTACATAAAGGTATATTATAATTCCAGTATAATTTCATATATAATATCATTAACTCCATCCTTTATACGTCCCACATATGGCATTAACGAATCAAATCACCTTGAGGGGGTGGTAGTCCGCACTTCCTAAAATGAAGATACCGTGTTTACCCATAATGGAAACCATAAAGGTATGCCAAAAATGAAAAATAAAAAATCTTAAGGAAAAAATAAACATATTATATATCATATATAAATATAGTGTCTTCTTAATGTCCACCTTTGAAGGTGTTAGAAGAATATTGAACAATCATCGTTTCGTGAGGCAGAAATTCGCCATCTACGGAAACAGTTTTCTCTTTAACCATTAGATGAAGGTGTGTATAAGTGTAGCTCAAATATTTCTTATAAAAACATCCTTGTATATTTACGATACTGGTTTTGTTACAAAATAAATGAATAAAAAGAGTTTAGGGGGTTGGAGATGCAAAATAAAACAAAAGAACATTAGAGAAGACTTTACCATTAAATCGGGTAACTCCTCTTGGTTAGAACCAAAAGGGCTTCTTGAAGAGATTTAAGCCTAAGGTAAGGCTTCTAGTATTAATATAGGGATGTGGAGAGATAAAATGATCTGGGATTGGCCGAGCCAAAGGCTTGATATGTGTGGGTAAGGAGGTAGAGGTGGGGGCCTTTTATAAGAGGAGAGGAGGGGCACTATTGGAAAGGTATAAAATTTTACTTTATTTTCAAACGAGTTTTGGATTTTAAAGGTCCAAAATTGATGTATTTAAAGGATAAGGTGATAAGGGTTCGAAATATATTCATCCAATAGGTCTTTGACAAGTGTAAGTCTTAGAGTTTACATTATCTTTTCATTTTATTTAAATCGTTCATTAATGAGGTAATCGCTGCATCATCATGATGTCATAAATAATTTAATTTATTTAAAGTATAAAAATTATAAAAAAGTACTATGATTTAGTAAATATTTTTAGATTTCCAATTACTATTTATACTCCAATATATGATTTATTTAGACAAAATTAAATTTTTTTTACTCAAGTGATACATTCTTTGTTATATTTAACTTTGTTTAAAAATAAAAAGATAAAAAGTCATTATCACACAAAAGTGATTCCATGGGGTCAGAAATTTTGGCACAAGGCATACCATGGTCAGCCATGACACAACCAGTAGCATTAGGACACATGTTGGGGTCATTTTTTTATTGTTATGATATTATTTTATTATCCTTAACTACCTGATTACTAATTAATCAAGCTAATTAAAGATAATTACTGTCGTCACTATTCATAATGTCCAAAAACAAAAGAGTCTTGATTAAATAATTTGGACCTTTTAATTCCAAATATGTAATCCATTTTACCAAATTACAAACACAAAAAATTCAATAATTAATTTAAAAATAATTCCTGTTGTCAAATCAAATAGCGGGTTTTTTAAAAACAATATCTATGAAAAGTTTGGCACTTGTTTATGCCCAATTCCAAAGAAAAATTAATTATAATGACCACCATTGGATTAAATGGTAAAAAATTATTCTAATTACACTTTTAGACCAATTAAAAAGATAATCTAACCATATAATTATATTTTATGAAAAAGAAGTTTTGATGTAAAATGCAGTATTTTTCATTATTCATTATAAAATGAACATTGTCAGAAAAATACCAAAAATTTATCCAAAGTAAATTTCAATGTCCCAATCATAAAGAATAAGTTCATTTTGAAAAATAGAGCTTATAAAATTGTCAAAAGTTTGATTTAAAATTGGTTTTCCATCAAGAGGATGTAAAACAATATTTTAAAAATATTAATGTATTCCATGATTAAGATTGAATTTATTCTCATTTTAATCCTCTAAAACACTATCTAATTCATAATTAGACATAGATAAGAATATCTATTATTCATTACTTACATGGGATGTTACATCCTTCCCCCCTTCAGAAAATTGCGTCCCCGCAATTTATTTACTTATCGAATAAGAGGGGGTGTTTAGCCCTCATTGCATTTTCAGATTCCCATATTGCCTCTTCACTCATGTGATTTTTCCACAAAATGTTTACTTGATGAATCAACTTATTCCACAACACTTGATCCCTGTGGTCAAGAATCTGGACCGGTTCTTCCTTATAAGATAGATTCTATTCCAGCTGAACTACCTCTGGACCCAAAACATTAGATGGATCTGGCATGTACTTTTTTAACATTGAAACCTGAAAAACATTGTATACCTAAGATAAACTCAGAGGTAAAGCCACTCAGTATAAAACTGATCCAACTCTCTCCAGAATTTCATATGGTCCAATGAACCTTTGACTCAGCTTTCCTTTCTTACCAAATCGCATCACAGTTTTCCATGGTGAGACTTTGAGGAAGACATGATCACCTACCTTAAAAGAGAGATCCTTCCTCCTATTGTCCGCATAACTCTTCTGCCTACTCTGAGCAGTTCTCATGTGTTTCTGTATCAGCTGAACTTTTTTTTGCCAACTCTTCTACCAATTATGGCCCCATTAACTTCCTTTCACCTACTTCATCCCAAAATGCTAGAGTTAGACACCACTTCCCATATAACACCTCAAATGGTGCCATCTGTATACTGGAATGAAACCTGTTATTATAAGAAAACTCAACCAAAGCAAGATGTTGGTCCCAACTTCCCAGATAATCCATCGAACAAGCATGTAGCATATCCTCCAAAGTATGAATTTTTCGTTTTGACTACCCATCTGATTGAGGATGAAAAGCTATACTAAAATTTAATATAGTTCCCAAGGACTTATAAAGGCCTTTACAAAAGTTAGAAGTAAACCTGGTATCACAATCAGATACAATGGAGAGAGGAAATCCATGTAACCTGAATATCTCATTAAGATACAAATGGTAAAGTTGATCTATGGAAAATGTTTCTCGTATATCAATGAAATGAGCAGAGTTAGTCAAGAGATCAACAAAAACCCAGATTGCATTATTACCTCAAGGTGTCATCGACAATCCCATAACGAAGTCCATGGATATATTCTCCCATTTCCACTCCGGTACTGGTAAAGGATGATGCATCCCTTTCAGTAACTGCCACTCTGCTTTTACCTATTGACAAGTCAAGCACATCATAGTAAAATCATCAATGTCTCTTTTCATTCCATCCCATGAGTAACACTCCCGAAGATCTCTATACATCTTAGTACTACCTGGATGAACTGAAAACGGAGAACTATGAGATTCACATAAGAACTCTCTCTTCAACTGTGAATCACACGACACACACAATCTCCTCCCAAATCTCAAAACACAATCATTATCAATGTTGAATTCAGGAAACTTACCCTTCTAAACCAGCTCTACCTTTTTCTGCAACTCATTGTCTTGCTTCTGTGCTTGCTTAATTCTATCTGATAGAGAAGATTTCACTGATACCTGAAACAAAACAGAAGGACATACTGCTCCAACAACTTCTATGCAAAAGTTCATCAAATCCTTAACCAAAGGATCATGTTCCAAACACAACATTTTTAATGAAGCATTACTTTTTCGACTCAAAGCATCACCCACTTTATTTGCTTTTCCCGGATGGTAATGAATTGTACAATCATAATCCCTGATTAATTCCAGCCATATCCTCTGTCTCATGTTCAATTATTTCTGAGTGAATATATACTTTAAACTTTTGTGATCGGTATATATTTCACACTTTACTCCATACAAATGATGCCTCCAAATTTTTAAAGCAAAAAGAACAGTAGCTAATTCCAAATCATGTGTAGGGTAATTTACCTCATGTGTTTTCATCTTTCGTGAAGCATAAGAAATTACCTGGTCATTCTGCATTTGGACGAAACCAAGTCCTTTCAATAAAGTATCACTGTAGATAACAAACTCCCCATTCCTGGAAGGTAGTGCCAAAACTGGAGCATTCACCAATCTTCTTTTAAGTTCTTGAAAACAATCATCACATTCTTTTGTCCAGATAAAGTTAACAACCTTCCGAGTTAGCTTAGTCATTGGACTAGATAACTGTGAAAAATTTCTATCAAACCTTCAATAATAGCCTTCCAAACCAAGGAATCTACGAATCTCTGTTACATTTGTGGGTCTTGTCCATTCTTCAAAAACCTTTGTTTTTGCAATATCAACAGTTATCCCATCTTTAGAAACAATGTGACCAAGGAAAGAAATTTTTTGCAACCAAAACTCACACTTTCTGAATTTACCATACAATTTCTTTTCTTTTAAGGTTTGAAAAATAACCATTAATTGTCTTTCATTCTCCTCTTTACTTTTTGAAAACACCAAAATATCATCAATGAAAACAACCACAAATTTATCCAAGAACTCATGAAAAATTTTATTCATAAGGTCCATGAATACAGCAGGTGCATTGATTAGCCCAAATGGCATAACTAAAAATTCATAATGGCCATATCGTGTACATAATAGGGTCTTCGGAATATCTGCTTCCTTTACCTTCAACTGATGGTATCCCGATCTCAGGTCAATCTTTGAAAAAAAAACTGAGCTCCCTGGTGCTGATCAAAAAAATCATCGATATGAGGCAAAGGATATTTGTTCTTAACAGTGATGTTATTCAAGGCTCTATAATCAATGCAAAGTCTCATTGAACCATCTTTCTTTTTAACAAATAAAATAGGTGCACCCCATGGTGATGTTCTAGGTCGAATGAAACCTTTCTCTAATAAATCTTGCAATTGATCCTTCAACTCTAAAAGTTCAGTTTGAGCCATTCGATAAGGGGGTTTTGAAATTGGCTTAGCATCAGGAACTAAGTCAACAGTAAACTCAACTTCCCGATCTGGTATTATTCCAGGAAACCCATCAGGAAAAACATCAGGATACTCATTTACCACTGGAACATCATTAATCTAAACAGTTCCCTAGTTTTCAATGATATGTGCAAGGTAAAATTCATTTCCAACTTTTACAGGTTTCTCGAACTCTTGATATGTTATCAAGAGTAAGGGTTCATTCTTGTACACAAACTAAAATTATTTCTAAAAAGAAACTTATTTAGCTCTACAGTCAGTCTTAGCATTGTAAATAGAGAGCCAATCCATACCCTGGATAACATCAAACTCTACTAGAGGTAAAATAATAAGGTTTTCAAGTAGGTTCTTTTCACAGATAAGGATAGGAAGATTCTTATAAATTCTTTTTGCCTCATCATTTCCCCCCATGTGTTTTTACCACAAGTTCAGGAGTCATTTATTGAGATGGTATTCCCATTTTACTAGAATCTTTTTCAGAGATGGAAGAATGTGTAGACCCTGAATCAAACAACACACTTGAATAATCTGTAAAAACAAACAACGTACCTGATACAACTTCATTTGATGGACCGAAATCTACTGAAGTAGTTGTAAAGGATTTCACCACCCCCTTCTGCTTGTAGTCTAACTGCTTCCCATCAGTCGAGCTCTTTTTCGGACGCTCATTTTCATAGTGACCCATATCATTGCACTTAAAACAATTCACTAACTATAAATCAAATTTGGTCTTACTATCACCCTGATCTTTTTCAGTACAATCACGAGCCTTACGTCTCATCTTACCGCATCAGTAGCACTTAAAAGAATTCAGATGTCATTCCCTAGCATGCCTTTTACCACATTTATCACTAACTGGAAACTTATTTTTCTTATTGTCAGAGCTTTTTGAATAATTCATTCCTTTCTCCTGCCACCTCGGTCTCTTCTTATGCTGGTTGTAATAGAACACTTGATCATCGGCAAACTCCATTTCCACCTTCTCAGCACACCGAACAAGCTTTTCATAACTCTTGAACTCGCGAGAAGCTAAATCCCTTCAATATTTTGGCTTTAATCCTGAGTAAAAACGATTGATTTTACTATCAAGGTCTCAGATAAAATTTGGAGCATACCATGCCAGTCGAGTGAACCTTTCTTCATAGGTAGCCACTGAGTCTTCCTCTTGCCTCAATTCCAGGAATTGTTTCTCCATCCGAAGTCGAACAGCCTTAGGCAAATACTTATCAAGAAACATACCTTTGAATTCATCCCAGTTAAGAGAATCAATCTCATCAGTGTCCCTGATATTTTTAACCATTGACCACCACTGATTTTCTTCACCCTCCAAACTATAAAAAGAAAGACTAACCTTTTAATTATCTGAACACCCCATGACATTGAAAATATTCTCCAGTGCTTTAATCCACCCTTCAGCTAGCACAGGGTCAGATGAGTCTCTGAATGATGGGGGATGTTGCCTTAGGAATTGTTCCACCACTAACATGTTCCTATGTGGTTGATCAGGCTGATCTCGTGCATGGATACCACCACCATTTATCACTTGAGTCAACTGTGCCATTACTACAACAAACTGTTCAGTTCCAATCCCAACCATCTCAGGATGCTGATTTAGAAGGTTATTTCCTTCTGTATGCCTTCCTAGCACTCCTTCCCTGTTTCCTCTACGGAAATCCATTCTGAACAAACATGTCTTAGAAGAAAAGACATGGTAATCTTCAAACGCTATATCATTTCAATTTGACCATTAAAAAATATTTTTGTATAATCATTTAATAGAATTCTAACTCCTAAAGATATCTAAACTGACCTTTGATACCAACTATAAGGCCCCAGCCTTAGACATTACTTAATCATGAGTTATTACAAGATTACCCATTGAGGATCTTTTCAGGTTTAGAGTTTTAGAGAATTAGATCATAAATCATGCATTACATTCCACATTTAAACAAAGTGGTTACATAAAAGATAGTATTCATTTTTTCCCATCAACGGAAACATATTTAAAACAAAACATTGATTCTTTCATAACACTTACTTGACCCTATCATCACATCATGTATCTTTCCCTTGACCTGTGAAAAACATTTTAAAAACTTGGGATGGGCATAAAAAGATCAGTAAGGGATATAAAAGTACGTAATGCAAACATTAGTCCATGAATGAAATCATTCTTTACTCATAAAACCTAAGAATTTTAACATACCTCATAAAATCATGAATAAATCATATAAATCATAAGACATAAAGGCAACATGAGGCATTCATAACATTCTTATGTAGGGAGTAACCCTCATGGTTACGTTTGGAATACCTATCACAGTATATTCTCTAAATCTCTTCTGAGAAACCTTAACGTTTAACACCTTCGCATTACCCAATGCATTGGAGAGCTATATTGGGCTGACTCACCCTTAGTTTATCATGGAACCACCCATCTTCATAAACAATTCCCAAGAACCATAACATAATCATATCACATAAAACATGCATAAAGGAAACAAAAAATTTCTACATTTCAATCACAAGATATCAATAAAACACATTGATATAATAAAAAAATTATGAAAACCATTTTCAATACCAAAATAAAAGAAAAGTAAAACATGGTATTTATTTTACATTTAAAAAAAGGGTATGGATTGTAGAGGAAGCCGAAACTCAAATAATGGTCACGATGGTGGAGAAGTCGTTGTCATCGCATACGTACGACAAAAAAAACTTTCCCTTTTGTCATTTAGTAAATTATTTGTATAAAAAAGATTCCTTTTGAATAAAAGTAAAAGTCAAAGGGGATTATACACCGTATAAAAGAAAGTTGTGTATAAAACAAAATATGCCTCAATGAAAGGAGATTGAGACGAAGTCCCATACCTCGGGTTTGACTTGAATTGATTGTTCTTTAATCTCCTGAATAATAAACTTGAGTTAATTTATACGTGCTTAAGAACATTTTTCAAGTTCATTATTCCTTTTATATCACTTATTACCATGTCATGAACACTATGTAATTATTTAAGTTAATAACGGTCGTTTTAATGATCATTGGTACTTGAGTCAAAAATAAACTCATTATAATTACAAGTTTTTCATGTATCCATTATATCCAGATTTATAATCATGATGTATATATCATATATATCATATATATCCAGTATATACATTCATTTATAATATTACATAACATTTAGATGTAATAAATGAAATGCACCGTTCATGGAGACAGTAAGCCGTACGTATGCATGAACGCTACTTTCATTTCTATTTCGTATTTTATGGAATGGAATCATAATGAAATAAAGGTATATTATAATTACAGTATAATTTCATATATAATATCATTAACTCCATCCTTTATACATCCTAGATATGGCATTAACAAATCAAATCACTTTGAGGGGGCGGTAGTCCGCACTTCCTAAAATGAAGATATCGCGTTCACCCATAATGGAAACCATAAATGTATACCAAAAATGAAAAATACAGAAGCATAAGGGAAACATAAACATATCATATATCATATATAAATATAGTTTCATATTAATGGCCACCTTTGAAGGTGTTAGAAGAATATTGAACAATCATCGTTTCATAAGGCAGAAATTCACCATCCATGGAAACAGTTTGCTCTTTAACCATTAAGTGAAGGTGTGTTTAAGTGTAGATAGAATACTTCTTATAACAACATCCTAGTATATTGAAGATACTTTTGTTGTTACAAAATAAATGAATAAAAAGTGTTTAGGGGTTTGGAGAAGCAAAATAAAACAAAAGAACATTAGAGAATACTTTACCTTTAAATCGGGTAACTCCTCTTGGTTAGAACCAAAAGGGTTTCTTAAAGAGCTTTCAGCCAAAGGCAAGGATTCTAGTATGAAGAGAAGGATGTGGAGAGATAAAATGATCAGGTATTGGAGGATCCAAAGGATTGATAAGTGTGGGTGAGGAGGTAGAGGTGGGGTCCTTTTATAAGAGGAGAGGAGGGGCACTCTTGGAAAGGTATAAAATGTTACTTTATTTTCAAATGAGATTCAGATTTTAAAGGTCCCACGCAGATGTATTCCGAGGATAAGGTGATAAGGGTTCGAAATATACTCATCCAATAGGTATTTGACAAGTTTAATTCTTATATTTTACATTATCTTTTCATTTTATTTAAATCATTCATTAATGAGGTAATCGCTGCATCGTCATGATGTCATAAATAATTTAATTTATTTAAAGTCTAAAAATTATAAACAAATACTATGATGTAGGAAACCTTTTTATAATTCCAATGACTATTTATAGTCAAATATATCATTTATTTAGACAAAATTAAAATTGTTTTACTTAGGTGATACATTCTTTGTTATATATTACTTCCTTTAAAAATAAAAAGATAAAAAGACATTATCACACAAAAGTGATTCCATGGGGTCAGAAAGTTTGGAACAAGGCATCCCATGGTTGGCCATGACACAAACAATAGCATTAGGACACATGTTGGAGTCATTTTATTATTATTATTATATTATTTTATTATCCTTAACTACCGGATTACTAATTAATCAAGCTAATTAAATATAATTACCGTAGTTACTATTCATAATGTCCAAAAACAAAAGAGTATTGATTACATAATTTGGACCTTATGATTCCAAATATGTAATCCATTTTACTAAATTAGTAACACATAAATTAGAATAATAAATTTAAAAATAATTCCCGTTGTCAAAACAAATAGCGGGTTTTTTAGAAACAATATCTTTGAAAAGTTTGGCACTTGTTTATGCCCAATTCCAAAGTGAAATTAATTCTAATGACCACCATTGGATTAAATGGTAAAAAAGTATTTTAATTACACTTTAATACCAATTAAAAATATAATCTAACCATATAATTATATTAGATGAAAAAGCAGTTTTGATATAAAATGTAGTATTTTTCACTATTCATTATAAAATGAACATTGTCAGAAAAATATGAAAAATTTATCCAAAGTAAATTTCAATGACCCAATCATAAATAAGAAGTTTATTTTGAAAAATAGAGTTATTAAATTGTCAAAAGATTATTTTAAAAATTGTTTCCATCAAAAGGAAGTAAAACAATATTTTAAAAATATTAGTGTATTTCATTCTTAAGATTGGATTTATTCTCGTTTTAACCCTCTAAAACACTATCTAATTCATAAATAGACATAGATAAGAATATCTATTATTAATTACTTAATTGGGATGTAACATCCTTCTCCCCTTTATAAAATTGCATCCCCGCAATTTATTTACTTATCGAATAAGTGGGGGTATTTAGCCCTCATTGCATTTTCAGATTCCCATGTTTCCTCTTCACTCATGTGGTTTTCCACAAAACCTTTACTTGATGAATCACCTTATTCCGCAACACTTGCTCCCTGTGTTCAAGAATCTGGACCAGTTGTTCCTCATAAGATAGATTCTCTTCAAGCTGAACTACCTCTGGACTCAAAACATTAGATGGATATGGCATTTACTTCCTTAACATTGAAACATGAAAAAAATTGTGTACCTGAGATAAACTCGGAGGTAAAGCCACTCAGTATGCAACTGATCCAACTCTCTCTAGAATTTCATATGGTCCAATGAACCTTGGACTCATCTTTCCTTTCTTACCAAATCGCATCACACTTTTCCATGGTGAGACTTTGAGGAAGACATGATCACCTACCTCAAAAGAGAGATCCTTCCTCCTGTTGTCCGCATAACTCTTCTGCCTACTCTTAGCTATTCTCTTGTGTTTCTGTATCAGCTGAACTTTTTTTGCCAACTTTTCTACCAATTATGATCTCATCAACTTCCTTTCACCTACTTCATCCCAAAAAGCTGTAGTTCGACACCACTTCCCATATAACACCTCAAATGGTGCCATCTGTATACTGGAATGAAAACTGTTATTGTAAGAAAACTCAACGAAAGAAAGATGTTGGTCCCAACTTCCCTAATAATCCATCGAAAAAGAATGTATCATATCCTCCAAAGTCTGAATTGTTCATTCTGACTACCCATATGATTGAGGATGAAAAGCTGTACTAAAATTTAATTTAGTACCCGATGACTTCTGAAGGCCTTTCCAAAAGTTATAAGTAAACCTGGGATCACGATCAGATACAATGGAAAGAGGAACTCCATGTAACATGACTATCTCTTTAAGATACAAATGGTAAAGTTGATATAGGGAAAAAGTATCTTGTATAGTAAGGAAATGAGCAGATTTAGTCAAACGATCAACAATAACCCAGATTGCATTATTACGTCGAGGTGTCTTCGGAAATACCACAACGAAGTCCATGGATATATTCTCCCATTTCCACTCTGGTACTGGTAAAGGCTGAAGCATCCCTTTCAGTAACTGCCGCTCTTCTTTTACCTATTGACAAGTCAAACACTTCACAGTAAATTCAGCAATGTCTCTTTTCATTCCATCCCACTAGTAACACTCCCGAAGATCTCTATACATCTTAGTACTACCTAGATGAACTGAAAACGGAGAACTATGAGATTCACATAACAACTCTCTCTTCAACTGTGAATCACACGACACACACAATATCCTCCCAAATCTCAAAACACAATACTTATCAATGTTGAATTTAGGCAACTTACCCTTCTGAACCAGCTCTACCTTTGTTTGCAACTCGCTGTCTTGCTTCTGTGCTTGCTTAATTCTGTCTAAGAGAGAAAATTTCACTGATACCTGAAACAAAACAGAAGGACATCCTACACCAACAAATTCTATGCTAGAGTTCATCAAATACTTAACTAAATAATCATGTTCCAAACACAACATTTTTAATGAAGCATTACTTTTTTGACTCAAAGAATCAACCGCTTTATTTTCTTTTCCCGGATGGTAATGAATTGTACAATCATAATCCTTGATTACTTCCAGCCATCTCCTCTGTCTCATGTTCAATTCTTTATGAGTGAATATATACTTTAAACTTTTGTGATCGGAATATATCTCACACTTTACTCCATACAAATGATGCCTCCAATTTTTTAAAGCGAAAACAACAGTAGCTAATTCCAATTCATGTGTAGGGTAATTTACCTCATGTGTTTTCATCTGTCGTGAAGCATAAGAAATTACCTAGTCATTCTGCATTAGGACACAACCAAGTCCTTTCAATGAAGCAGCACTATAGATAACAAACTCCCCATTCCTGGAAGGTAGTGCCAAAACTGAGGCATTCACCAATTTTCTTTTCAGTTCCTGAAAACAATCATCACATTATTTTGTCCAGATAAAGTTAACACCCTTCCGAGTTAGCTTAGTCATTGGACTAGATAACCGTGAAAAATTTCTAACAAACCTTCGGTAATATCCTGCCAAGCCAAGGAAGCTACGAATATCAGTTACATTTGTGGGTCTTGGACATTATTCAACAAGATTTGTTTTTGCAGGATCAACAGTTATCCCATCTTTAGAAACAATGTGACCAAGGGAAGAAATTTTTCACAACCAAAACTCACACTTGCTGAATTTCCCATACAATTGTTTTTAAGGTTTGCAATATAACCCTTAAATGTCTTTCATGCTTCTCTTTACTTTTAGAAAACACCAAAATATCATCAATGAAAACAACCACAAATTTATCCAAGAAATCATGGAAAATTTTATTCAAAGGTCCATGAATACACTAGGTGAATTGGTTATCCCAAAAGGCATAAATACAAATTCATAATGGCCATATCATGTACGGAATGCGTTCTTCGGAATATCCGCTTCCTTTACCTTCAACTGATAGAACCCCAATCTCAGGTCAATCTTTGAAAAAAAATTGAGCTCCCTGGAGCTAATCAAACAAATCATCGATATGAGGCAAAGGATATTTGTTCTTAATAGTGATGTTATTCAAGGCTCTATAATCAATGCAAAGTCTTATTGAACCATATTTCCTTTTAAAAAATAAAACAGGAGCACCCCATGGTGATGTTTTAGGTCGAATGAAACCTTTATCTAATAAATCATGCAATTGATCCTTCAACTCTAAAAATATAGTTTGAACCATTTGATAAGGGTGTTTTGAAATTGGCTTAGCATCAGGAACTAAGTCAACAGTAAACTCAACTTCCCGATCTGGTATTATTCCAGGCAACTCATCAGGAAAAACATCAGGATACTCATTTACCACCGACACAACATTAATCTGAATAGTTCCCTTGTTTTCAACAATATGTACAAGGTAATATTCATTTCCATCTTTTATATGTTTCTTAGCCTCTTGATATGTTATCAATAGTAAGGGTTCATTCTTGTACACAAACTGAATGTATTTATAAAAAGAAACTTCTTTAGCTCTACAGTCAATCTTAGCATGGTAAATAGAGAGGCAATCCATACCCAGGATAACATCAAACTCTACTATAGGTAAAACAATAAGGTTTTCAAGTAGGTTTTTTCCACGGATAAGGATAGGAAGATTCTTATAAATTCTTTTTGCCTCAACATTTTCCCCCAGGTGTTTTTACCACATGTTCAGGAGTCATTTCTTGAGATGGTATTCCCATTTTACTAGAAAATTTTTCAGAGATGAAAGAATGTGTAGACCCCGAATCAAACAACACACTGACATAATCTGATAAAACAAAAAAAGTACCTGATACAACTTCATTTGATGGCCCGACATCTGCTAAAGTAGTTGCAAAGGATTTCACCACCCCTTTATGCTTGTAGTCTAACAGCTTCCCATCACTCGAGCTCTTTGTCAGATACTCATTTGCATAGTGACCCATCTCATTGCACTTAAAACATTTCACTAACTGTAAATCAAATTTGGTCTTACCATCACCCTGATCGTTTTTAGTGAAATCGCGAGCCTTACGTCTCATCTTACCACATCGGTAGCACTTTCCAGAATTCAGAAGACATTCCCCAGCACGACTTTTACCACATTTCTCACAAACTGGAAACTTAGTTTTCTTACCTTCAGACCTTTTTGAATAATTCTTTCCTTTCTCCTGCCACCTCGGTCTCTTCTTATGCTGGTTGTTATAGAACACTTGATCATCGAAAAACTCCATTTCCACCTTCTCAGAAAACTGAACAAGCTTTTCATAACTCTTTAACTATCAAGAAGCTAAAGTCCTTCGATATTTTGGCTTTAATCCTGAGTAAAAACCATTGATTTTACTATCAAGGTATCAGATAAAATTTGGAGAAAACCTTGCCAATCTAGTGAACCTTTCTTCATAGGCAGCCACTAATTCTTCCTCTTGCCTCAATTCCAGGAATTGTTTTGCCATCCAAAGTCGAACAGCCTTAGGAAAATACTTCTCAAGAAATATACATTTGAATTCTTCCCAGTCGAGAGAATAAATCTCATCAGCGTCCATGGTATTTTTAACCATCGACCACCACTGATCTGCTTCACCCTCCAAACTGTAAATAGAAGGACTAAAATTTTGATTGTCTGAACACCCCATGACATAGAAAATATTCTGCAGTGCTTTAATCCACCCTTCAACTATCACAGGTTCAGATGATCCTCTGAATGATGAGGGATGTTGCCTCATGAAATGTTCCACCACTGACATGTTCCTATGCGATTGATTTGGCTGATCTCGTGCATGGATACCACCACCATTTATCGCTTGAGTCAACTACTCTATTACTGCAACAAACTGGTCATTTCCAATCCCGACCATCTCAGGATGCTGATTCGGAAGGTTATTTCCTTCTGTATTCCTTCCTAGCACTGCTTCCCTGTTTCCCCTACGGAAAACCATCTTGAACAAACATGTCTTAGATGAAGAAACATGGTAATCTTCAAATGCTATATCATTTCAATTTGACCATAAAAAAATATATTTGGACAATCATTTAATAGAATTATAACTCCTAAAGTTATCTAAACTGATCTTTGATACCAACTATAAGGCCCCAACATTAAACATTACTTAATCTTGAGTTATTACAAGATTACACATTGAGGATCTTTTCAGGTTTAGTGTTTTAGAGAATTAGATCATAAATCATGCATTACATTCCACATTTAAACAAAGTGGTTACATAAAAGATAGTATTCATTTTTTCCCATTAACGGAAACATATTTAAAACAAAACATGGATTCTTTCATGACACTTCCTTGACCCTATCATCACATCATGTATCATTCCCTTGACCTGTGAAAAACATTTTAATAACTTGGGATGAGCATAAAAAGCTCAGTAAGAGATATAAACGTACGAAATGAAAACATTAGTCCATCTATGAAACCATACTTTACTCATAAAACATAAGCATTTTAACATACCACATCAAATCATGAATAAATCATAGAAATCATAAGATATAAAGGTAACATGAGGCAATCATAACATTCTTACGTAGGGAGTAACCCTCATGGTTACGTCTAGAATACCCATCACAGTATATTCCATAAATCTCTTTGGAGAAACCTTAACATTTAACCCCTTCACGTAACCCAATGCATTGGAGAGCTATATTGGGCTCACCCTCCCTTAGTTTATCACGGAACCACCCGTCTTCATAAAAAATTCCCAAGAACTATAACATAATCGTATCACATAAAACATGCATAAGGGAAACATAACCTTTCCAAATTTCAATCACAAGATATCAATACACCACATTGATATAATAAAAACATTATGAAAACCATTTTCAATACCAAAATAAAATAAAAGTAAAACATGGTATTTATTTTCCATTAAAAAAAGGTTATGGCTTGTAGAGGAAGCAGAAACTCAAATAACGGTCACGGCGGCGGAGAAGTCGTTGTCGCCGTATACATACGACAAAAAAAACATTCCCTTTTGTGGTTTAGTAAACTCTTTGTATAAAAAGTATTCCTTTTGAATAAACTTAAAATTCAAAGGGGTTTATACACCGTATAAAAGAAAGTTGTGTATAAAACAAAATATGCCTCAATGAAAGGAGATTGAGATGAAGTCCCATACCTCGGGTCCGACTTGACTCGATCGTTCTTTAATCTCCTGAATAATAAACTTGAGTTAATTTATACTTGCTTAAGAACCTTTTTCAAATTCATTATTCCTTTTATATCACTTATTACCATGTCATGAACACTATTTAATTATTTAAGTTAATAACGGTCGTTTTAACGATCATTGGTACTTGAGTCAAAAATAAACTCTTTATAATTACAAGTTGTTCATGTATCCATTATATCCAGAGTTATATTCATGATTTAGATATCATATATATCATATATATCTATTATATACATGAATTTATAATATTACATAACATTTAGAGGTAAGAAATGAAATACACTGTTCATGGAGACGGTAAGCCGTACGTATGCATGAACGCTACTTTCATTTATATTTCGTATTTTATGGAATTGAATCATAATGAAATAAAGGTATATTATAATTCCAGTATAATTTAATATATAATATCATTTAATCCTTCTTTTATATGTCCTACATATGGCATTAACGAATCAAATCACTTTGAGGGGGCGGTAGTCCGCACTTCCTAAAATGAAGATATCACGTTTACCCATAATGGAAACCAAAAAGGTATGCGAAAAATGAAACATACAGAAGCTTAAGAAAAATATAATAATATTATATATCATATATAAATATATTTTCATCTTAATGGACACCTTTGAAGGTGTTAGATGAATATTGAACAATCATCATTTTGTGAGGCAGAAATTCGCCATCTACGGAAACAGTTTGCTCTTTTACCATTAGATGAAGGTGTGTGTAAGTGTAGCTCGAATAATTCTTATAAAAATTTCCTAGTTTTTTGAAGATAATGGTTTTTTTACAAAATAAATGAATAAAAAGAGTTTAGGGGGTTGGAGAAGAAAAATAAAACAAACGAACATTAGAGAAGACTTTACCTTTAAATCAGGTAACTCCTGTTGGTTAGAACCAAAAAGGTTTCTTGAAGAGCTTTCAGCCTAGGTTAAGGCTTATAGTATTAAGAGAGGGATGTGGAGAGATAAAATGAGTAGGTATTGTCCGAGCCAAAGGCTTGATACGTGTGGGTAAGGAGGTAGAGGTGGGGGCCTTTTATAAGAGGAGAGGAGGGGCACTCTTGGAAAGGTATAAAATGTTACTTTATTTTCTAATGAGTTTCAGATTTTAAAGGTCCCACATTGATTTATTTCGAGGATAAGGTGATAAGGGTTCAAAATATACTCATCCAATAGGTCTTTGACAAGTGTAAGTCATAGATTTTACATTATCTTTTCATATTATTTAAATCGTTCATTAATGAGGTAATCGCCGAATCATCATGATGTCATAAATAATTTAATTTATTTAAAGTCTAAAAATTAAAAAAATACTATGATGTAGGAAATATATGTAGCTTTACATTTACTATTGATAGTCCAATATATCATTTATTTAGACAAAATTAAAAATGTTTTACTCAGGTGATACATTCTTTGTTATATTTAACTTTCTTTAAAAATAAAAAGATTAAAAGTCATTATCACACAAAAGTGATTCCATGGGGTCAGAAAGTTTGGAACAAGGCATACAATGGTTGTCCATGACACAACCAGTAGCATTAGGACACATGTTGGGGTCGTTTTTTATTATTATGATATTATTTTATTATCCTTAACTACCCGATTACTAATTAATCAAGCTAATTAAAGATAATTACCATCGTTACTATTCATAATGTCCAAAAATAAAAGAGTTTTGATTACATAATTTGGAACTTATGATTCCAAATATGTAATCAATTTTACCAAATTCCAAACCTAGAAATTTCAATAATTAATTTAAAAATAATTACCGTTGTCAAAACAAATAGCGAGTTTTTTAGGAACAATATCTATGAAACGTTTGGTACTTTTTATGCCCAATTACAAAGTTAAACTAATACTAATTACCAACATTAGATTAAATGGTAAAAAGGTATTCTAATTATACTTTAATACCAATTAAAAATATAACCTAACAATATAATTATATTAGATGAAAAAAAGTTTTGATGTAAAATGCAGTATTTTTCACTCTTCATTAAAAAATGAACATTGTCAGAAAAATACCAAAAATTTATCCAAAGTAAATTTAAATGTCCCAATCATAAAGAATAAGTTTATTTTAAAAAATATAGCTTATAAAATTTTCAAAAGGTTGATTTAAAAATGGATTTCCATCAAAAGGCAGTAAAACAATCTTTTTAAAATATTAGTGTATTCCATGCTTAAGATTGGATTTATTCTCATGTTAAGCCTCTAAAACACTATCTAATTCATAAATAGACATATATAAGAATATATATTATTCATTACTTACTTGGGATTTTATAGTGATTTTTATTGGGTTAACCACCAACTATATTAAAGCCTTGATTAGATCAGATCTTAGTGTAATGCTAGCATATATCGCTCTCTCTTCCTAAAAAATTTCCCTTGTGTTTCTCCATGACCTAGAAGTTTCAAGGGTGTTTGAGGTCTTCTTCCATATGATATTTCTATGTTTTATTCCTCCCTTAATAATTACATTCACGGTAAAAGAATTTATTCTAACTATTGACTAATTTCTTCTCATGGTCACACAATCCCTTCTCATTGTCACTATTTTTTTCACATGGTTATACATCTTTTTATGACGATACCATAGTCCCTTATTATGGTCATTGTTTTTTCTCACAGTCGCACAATCTCATATCATGGTCCAGTTTGTTTGCATGATCATATTATAGCCTCATGGTAACATAAATTCTTCTCATGGTCAAACATTTATCAATTTCAAAACCATCAAAATCACTCAAACAATGTTATGAATTTCTAAATTGACAAAATATAAGAAATATACTGAATTGTGGGAAATTATTTTGAACCAAATATAATTATTTTAAAACAAACATGATTTTTTAAATCATACTTTTCAGGATTAAATCTATAAATTTAATTCAATAAAAATCATGGTTTTAAAAATGGATGTCGTTCATTTTAAAATGAAAGTGCATAAAATAAAATTTAGAGAAAAAAGATGACCATGTAAATATTTTAAAATTCATACATGAAATCATAAAAGTATTAAATTTTCCTCATTCAGTTATTGGATGTCTTATTCAATCCTAAACTAAATAAAACAGTTTTATTGGACCTTGGGAAGAAGGATGATTTCACCCAAATCCTTCCTGATCATAATTCTAGGAGGGTTCAACGTCATGGATACCACTCTATTTTTAATAATAGTGACTAATTATGAGTTATGTTCATGGTTCTCCACTATATTCCCTCATTATACGTAAAATTTTTATAGTTAATTAATCTCTTACTTTTTTGATATACATACGATGAAATCATATTATTTATCACATTATTTTGTGCAACATGTTTTGGAACTTCATTTCAAGGTAGTGGATCCTTGATATCTTCAAAATATTTGAATTTGTGGGGATTTCATTATTTTTTCATCCATTGGATGGATATTACGAATTTTATTTATTTTTTGATAATTAATTTTTTTAGTCTTAATTTCATGGGTACAGTGGGTGTTCTAATGATTTTACCTATTTTTTGATATTGCTTATTATGATGAATGCTTGATATTATTGATTAAAAGAATTGATGTTGAGATATTTGTTTGTTATTTGATTATAGTGTATTATAATAGACTTGTGGTTATTTTTTGATATCACCATGCATGGAAAGGTTAATAATTTATATGTGGTTAATGAACTAGTTTCCCATGGAAATCATGAATTATGAAATATTTCCCAATAAAAATAATATATAATGTTATAAAGGCACTTAAATTGAAATTATAGTATATAAAAAATCTATAACATGATCACATGTGTTGATTTATAATGTTTGTCATACTTGGTGATGTGTGGGTATATTTTTGAACTATTACCAATGATGGTGGGTACCATGTTTTAGGTGGAATGTGTTGCCCAATGAATCCATTATTGATTGACATGGGATATGATGTGGGATAATGTGCAGTTGGTAGGATGTGTGATTATTATTGTGATATGGTTGGGCTTTGGTCATGGATTTTCTTATATTGTGTTGTGATGTTGGTCAATATACGGTCAGTGAGTCGTAATGTAGGGTGGTTGAGTTTTTTCTAGATTAGACATGAAATTGTCTATTTGAAAATGAAAAAAATAAAATATCATGGGACGAAATATATTTATAGTAATTAGAATAAATGAATTTATAGTAAAATAAATTGTCTCGATTAATGTCCAATGAAATTTTCTAGTAAATGAAATTATTGGAAACTTATTAATTCTAGAAATAGTGGAAGTTGTAATTGAAAGTGGATCTTTATGGATCATGTGTGGTGGTTGTGTGGTGTGATGAACTAGTAGTGGTAGTGGATAGTGGTGGAGTTTGTGAAGCATTTTGGGGATGTCGTGAGACATTTTTCTTCTCTTATTAAGAATCCATATGTTTGAATTGTGTTTTATATATTATAATTTTTATTTTCCTTGCTATTTCTATATACACCCAACCCAAGTTTTGTGTTTACAATGACACTATAACATTTTGGGTTCTAGGTGTATTCCCCAAACATCTAGGATGGTGGAGATGGATGGATTCTTACAGCCTCTTCCATACTCTATATTCTATGTGAGGTTGATATAAACATTTTTATGGATATAATTCCGAATTCCACTAGAGGTGATGATTGGCTATTGTACTATATGGTTTATGGTGGGTGTTATCCATGGTAGGACGAGGGCATGTGATTTATTACCTTCATGTTCATGATACACTGTTATTATAGTTTATTGATGTTATAATGGGATTATGATTCTATGATGTGTGGATTGATATTGATTCCAATGTGATATTTTGGCCCATAAAGACAGTTAGGAAAGGTAAGGATGCATCCTGACCCACATCCGAGGTTTACATTTACGTTATGTGATATACATAGAAGGGATGAGACTTACTAGAAGTACATAATTGGGGTATGAGGTTGTAAAATAAGTGGGTATGTGGTGCGGGGTACCTTTATTATATATGATTATTCATTTATTATTATACATGTATGTTTTATTTGGAGATTAAGTCATGGTGAGACTAGGGATAGATAAATTACATATTTAAGGTCATTTTGATTTTTTTTGACAACTAGTTTATTATTATTCTATTTTATGTTATTCGTAATTAAATTTGGGTGTGATAATGCTCAACATACTTATTATGATCACACTATATATATATATAAATTCAAGATTTTGTGGTGGACTTCTATAATCAAGATAGACATTACTAGGCAGGATTTTGGATATGTTGTCATGTCTCTTCCATGGGACTTATCTTTTGATATTCACTTGGGGACTTTTATTTTTCTTTATTGACACTGTACATGCTGTATGGGATGGTTTGGTTTCCTTTACATTATATCATGTTATTTATTTTTTAGTTATTGATATCGTAACTCCAAATTGTACTTCATTTGTTGAGGGCAACACCTTCCATATATGAGATTTTTATAACCTAAGGGATATTCACCAAACCAGGGCTTACTAAAAGTGGGTATTGTGGGTCATTATCTCTATCACTTAATTTATGTCCTAGGAGGTGTAACTATGGTGGTAAGGGGTTCATGATCGGGTTGAATCAGATTTAATGTTTGATATATAGGGAGGAGATTGAATTTAATTAGAAGTGAAGACTATATGGGTTGGTATGTCAATGGTGTTAGTGGAGCTTGGTTTAGGATATAGACTAGGGATACAGACATGGAAATTATATTTTAAGGCCCACATGGTCTAATGAAAGGAATATAATCATACCGAAAGACCATGTGAGGTGGTGATTTTCATAGGGTAGATTCCAAGGAGAGGTACATGCATCATGCTTATTTCACTTCTGATTGGACAAGGTTGTTCTAGGAAGATAAAAATGAATTTAATAAAAATTGAAATTTTATGCATGTTTCTTTGACAATTCATTTGTTTTGGTTATTAATGAGTTTTTATTGATTATTGTGTTAGTTGTATAACATAAAAGGAAAGAGTAAAATTGTGACTTACTTCATATGTTGATTGTTTAACACCTTGTTGATACATGATTGTGTCACTCCCATTCATATTATAACAAGATTCCTTATGAATATTAGTTTTCCATTTTAAAAATGAATAAAATGATAACATGTTTTTAGAATTTTTAGAATTTTTACTGAGGTATGCTTGGTGTGTTTAGTTTTTTAATAGTTAATATATTTTTAAATACCTTATGAAGGATGTTTCCATATGTATATTTCATACTTCCAACCAAAAATTATTTTTTTGAATCCATTATTTGGAATATTATAGTTCTCAAGAGAGTTTATATACCATTAATTTACTTTTAATTCATAATTTATCAAGATCATGTCTTATGAAACTATTTTAAATCTTTTTTTTGGAAATTTAAATACAATAATTTAAAAAAAATCATGATTATTGATAATTCATTTAAAGTATAAAAAATTGACAATAATAGCTTTATCCTTCCATTTGGACATGATTGGGACTCAATAATAGTAATATATTCATATGTTCTATACATGTGTTAGTAATTTAATGGAAGGGTGAAAATTTTTGGGTTATCTATTTATATATTTCATAAAATTATATGTGTTCTTAGTTATAAAAATTACCAATTTAAAAGTTTTAAAAAAATATTTATGTCATACCATTATTAAAAACATTGATATGATATATTATTAATGTTATTGAATATTTAAATGGGAATTACATTCCATGTGTGACCATTCTCCAATGGCCCGAAGGCCTTTATTTATTATTGGTCTTTGATAATATACCTTTCAAGGGGTGAGGTAGAACCCATAAAAGTCACATAGGAATAAGTAATACATGGCCTATTGGCCTTAGAGCAATTCATTTACTGTAGGCTTCAAACATTACATACAACCCAGGATAACTACTTGGAACTGCACCTCCCCAGCATCTTCATTGTGAAATAAGCTCTCTACCTTCGAATGGCTATTCAGATAGGCTATCTCGTGAATGCATAGGCTTATCCTGATGGAAGGTTCCATACACTCCAATTCTTGTAATACATGTAGCTTCTGCTGTGGTGAAAGCTCATTGCTCATCCTCTCTATAGAGATTGTTCCTTGTAGGTTGTCTGGTTTGCATCTGTACTTAAGGTGGCCCGAAGGCCTTGAGGTGGCTCGAAGGTGTTACTGGCCCGAAGGATTGGGTGGCCCAAAGGCCTTAAAGGACTTAAGGACCAAATCGATGGCCCAAAGGCCCCAACAGGGGAAAAATCACAGCTGCTATAGTGCCAAATAGTGCCTGTTAAAGTTCCCGCAACAATACCTGCTACAACACTGCACAGTTCCGCAACAGTACCTACTACAATACCCTGAAAACTATGCCTCTTCCTGGATTTGATCTCGGGTCGCCTGGATGCACTTAAGAGTCCTCACTAACTAGGATGAGGCTCATGTGCCATGTGTGACCATTCTGCTAATGAAATATAACTTTCATGTGTTAGTAGTTTATTTAAAATAAGTAATTTGTTTGTTTTTTTCTAAATTCCATGAAAATGATAATCATGATGTTGGTTACCTATTGAAACTTGAAATTTATTACGTGATTAAACCGTTTATTTTCAATATTAAATAACTTTTAAAACTAAAATAACTATAGATCACCTGATAACACAAGACACGTTTATTATTAGGAGCATATTTGAAGCTTGAAAAATCTGTACGACCTATTATGAAATTTCAAGAAAATTGATATTAAGTAGGAATCATGTTTAGTATGTTTTAATTATAATATAATATCATGTTTTGTAATTGTCATATTGTGTTTGAATATGAAGGAAAAATAATGTTATCCCTATTTCAACATATAATCATGTTTTACAGAATAATGAAATATTTTAATAATGTTTTGATTGAGCATGTAATGAAAATCATATTATAATAAAAAACATGATGTTTTATTTTCTGATCTAAAACCATGTTTATTTTGAAGCCCAAAATCATGCCACTTGCATGATGAAATATTTATCATAGGTTTATTTTGGAATGAATCAAATGATGTAAGAGATATCATGTACATATTTTTTTTATAAGGGATGCATGATTACTTATAAATAAAATGGATATTTTAATTAATCCAACCATAATATATTGTATATGATCATGTACTATTTTTTAATTTAATAAGAACATATTCTGGATTTTTTTTATATTCAAGTCATGATATTTAACATTAAAAGGTTTTTATGTGCAGAGTGTTATTTAGAGATGTATTATTTATTGAATTGTACATTTATTTGTTGATATTCCTTTCTGAAAAAAGTTTTTACTTATAAGATGATGTTTTAAGGCCTATTTAAGAATATGATGGTTTATAATGATTATTGAGACATGAACCATTTATATTTATTAACAACAATAATTTTGAGATGATTTTCATGCTATTTAGAATATATACCCATGTTGTAATCATGTGTTCAGTTATTGATTTTTGATGGAATCACCTACCACCCATAAAATTTTAATGAAATAATTTTTTTTATAAGAATGTTATTTGGAGAATCCTGAAATTTATGAAGATGAATTTTCATTCTAAACTTAAATTAGAATAAACAAGTGATTGACTATTATATCATTTTACTTGGTTTTTATATTATTGAGAATATTAATTTAATGTTTTTTAGGGATTAAATAATATGGAAAGTGTGAGATCCCTTCTCCATGAAGAAAAAATATATTTATGACACATCTTAAAACTGTTAGGGTGAGCCTATGCCACCCAAAGTGGACAACAAATTGATGTGGTGGGTGAGGGACATTTATTTATGTGCTTGCAACGAGGATGGTTTTGCTATTTTTAATCGAAGAGGAGGTTTTATATTCTTATTATTGTGTATGTAGGGGAGATATATAGTGGTTAAAATGGTGGTGTGTATGGTAATGTGGAAGAGAGGATTCTTGTGGTTAGTGTTAGATAATGTGGTGTTGTTCCTGGTAAAGGATGGTGATGTTGATGTGTGGTGTACGTTGCAGATTATTTGGAATAGATTGATGTGCTTCTTATAATGAACTTATGTAACTTATGAGTTTATTTTATATCATATGTGAAATATGATAGAAATATTATTTTCATTGTTGGATGTGTGAATGCTATTCTATGGTTTCTCTAAAACTAAAACAAAGGATGGGATGGGGGACTTTTTGGTTGAATTTGTGTCAGTGAAATACCTAGGTGAATTTTTAGCTAATTTGGTAATTTTCAGGTTTTGTAAGGAGGAAAATTGGTGGTGGGAGATTAAATGTGGTGATCTGGGAGAAATATCTTTAGGAAAATTTCATAAATTATACAAGAAATGTTTCCTATAATAAATATATATGTGTGAATATTAAAATAAGGGTTCTAGTGAGGATCCATTCTAAATGGTTGGGAAGGTGGTGTTGAATAATATTGGATGCATGTATAAATATTCCAGGAGGAAGAGATTGGGTAAGTCTATTATGGATATAGAACATCTTAGAGCTATGGGATAAGTGTTTGGAGTTTTATTATGTCTATATAGTTGATCAATTTATAGTGTCATGCTAAGGGGAACTATCAAAATAATAGATTTCTCAGCCGGTATTATAATTATGAGACAAATAATGTCTTGGTTAATTTGTACATTTTTTAGTGAAAACATGTCATGTATTTAGAAATTTGACTCAATATTGGGTTAAAAGCAATGTAAATTTATGTATTTATGTTTTCTGAAAATTTATAGAACAAATCCTATCAAACAGAATAGAAATTTTTAAATAATATAAATAAATTGTTTCCAAATTTATGTCTATATTGAAAATATTTTTAAGGAAGAATTAGTGTTTGGATAAGGTTGGCCGCGAGTAAGAAAGATAGTACCACATTGTATTTATCTAGTGGTGGTGCTCTATTTGACAAACATCACTAGTAGTCATGAGTTTTTTGGTAGATTTTTTTGTTAGATAATCATGATTTGAAACTTATAGAAGTTGTTGGTAGTATGTAGGTTTCAATTGATAGGTATATCCTAAGAGGGTGTTTTAGTTATGTAGTGTATTAGTAAGTTTTTCCCCCATGATTGGATAAGATATTTGACATATTCCATGTGTCATAGTTTTATCAATATTTTCCTAACTACTCTAATGTCATTGAATGGGTATTTTTGGATATTGGGGATGATGCGTCATTGTGGAGAGACAAGTGATGATCTGGGATCCTCAAGAGAGAGTGTTATATAGAGGATCCATTCCCTAGGTTCGTGTGTTATAGAGTCATGGTGAACTGATGGAGGGTACATGGCAGTGGTATTCATATACGTATTCTTAGTACCCTGAGTTTTTTAGGCTTTTCTTATTTCCCTTTTTATGAGATGATGTGTTTTAACCTTAGGAATTATTTGAGATTAATTCCCTCCCTTTGTTTATGATGTCACTTGGCTATGTGTTATCTTCCTCCCATGTGTGGCTCATTCAATAATATAGATGAGATACTTGAGAGGTATACCATATGTGGTTGTCTAGACATTGTTTCAATTTTCTTTCAGGTCCTATTTTAATTATCATGGATGATAATTATTTGGGCAGTATTTGATGTAACACTCATGGTTCCTAAACCCTTTCCATTTCCTTTGTGCAAGTCTTGTAAGAGTTAAAGTGGGTTTTTGGGTCTTCTTCCATTTAAAATATTAATTTTTTTTATCACAGAAAAAAAAATTAATTCTCACATTCAGATAATTACTTATCATGATCAAATAATTTATCCCCATTGTCTCACAGTCCCTTCTCATGGTCATATTTTCCCGCATGGTCAAGAATCTTGTTATCATAATCAATCAATTATATCTCATAGTCATAGTTTGTTCACATGGTTATCATTTATCCTCATGGTCACATAACTCCTCATATTTGAAATTTTCTTGTTGTAAAACCCTTTACATTCTCTCTACCAGTTTACAAAATTTTTAGTTTTTCAAAATTCATATAATTTCCAAAACGGGGAGGAAAGTGTTTTAACATAAAAATGGAATTTAATGCCTCAATAAATTTATTAACATTATTTTTTTAATATTAAATCAAGAAATTTAATTCCATAAAACCTATTGATTTAAAAATGGGGTTTCCACATGTTTTAAATGAAACATAATTAAAAGAAAATTAATGGGGGAATTTGACCAGGATAATATTTATAAAACTACAAATGGAATCACAAATGTATGTTACCTTCCCCATTAATGTATTGGATTTTCTATTGTATTATTCTAAAAACAAAACCTTATTATTGAACCTTGAGAACTCTCCTACTTTCTCTTATAGCCTTCATGTTCTCAATTCAAGGAGTGTCCAAAAACCTGATTCCCATCCTATTTTCTACTATAGTGAGTCATGTTTGAGGTAAGATCTTATATATCTAGAATATTTATTCTTATATAAATGCTATAAAGTTGTTTACTCCCTTATCTTCAAGATATATATCTCGTGAAATTATCTTCTCTTCCCCTATTTTCAGGGTAGGGTGTTTTTGAACATCTTTTATGGGTAGGGGATTCTTAATCTCTCCTAATTATGTAATTTTTTGGAGATTAAATGTATTTTTATTCATTTGGATGGATATTAAGGATTATTATAACAAATATAATGAATTTTATTCATCATAAATTTAAAACGATGGGTTTCTTGTAATATTTTTACTTATTTTGTGGTATTTCTAGTAATTATACTTACTTGTTCTTCTTGCTCAAAATTATGGTTGTTGGGAACCTTGTTTTCATTTTTATTTCTATGTATTGTGAGACCAATTGTTTTGGTTTTGGTATTGATATCTCCATACCCAAAAAGTATAATGACATATAAATGGTAAATGAATCTATTCACCATGGAAATCTGAATTTTTGTGATTATACCCATGCAATAGAAAATATAATGTTATGAAATCCATTGAACAAAAATTATTTTAGAGTCAAATGCTAGAATTTTTTGTTATTTTCTGATGTACATTTTGTGTAATATTTTTTATTGTGTAGGGATCTTCTGGGTCTTTAACCAGTGATGTTAAGACTGAGTTTGAGGAATATTGTGTTGTCTAGGTAATCCATGGTTGGATGTCATGGGAGATGATGTGGGTTGATGTATGATGGTTGTTATATGTATTTGTTCTGGTGATATGGTTTAATTTGTGGTGATAGAATGGATTATATTGTGTTGTGATTATGGTTGATGTGGGGTGGATGAGATATGGTGTGGTGTGGTTGTTTTTGTTCTCCTATAAGCCATGAATTTTTAAATGGTAAAACATTTATATATTATAGGATGAAATTGATATGTGGAAATTATAATAAATGAGTTGAATGATTAAAAATAGTATGTGTTAGCATGAAATGAAATGGCCTAGTAAATGAGAGTTAGTAAAAACTAATTACTTTTTGAAATGGTGGAACATTTAATTGAATGTTAAACTGTGTGGATGTGTGTGGTGGTGGTGCGTAGTGCCAGAGTGATGGTATAAGATAATGGAAGATCTTGTGAGATGTTATGGGGATGTCATGAGAAAATTTTATCACTTTTTAGGAACTCTTATGTTGGGAAACATGTTATATATTATTCTTGGTATCTTTCATCTAATTTTTATATGGACCAAACCCAAGTCATATATTTACACTCAAACCCAATTTTTTTGGTTTGAGAGTTTTCCCCAAATTTGTAGGTTGTTAGGGAAAGATGGATGGATACCCCTTCATCCCCACTGTCTCTTTCAATAAACAATAATTTATATGTTATATGTTATCTAGATGTGAATAGTTCACTATATTCATAATTTATCGGAGGATGATGTGGTTCATGGAGGGGGTCATGCGTGATGGGAGGAGGTCATGAATATTATGTACTTTATGTTTTTGATACCCTACTATTTTGGTTTGTATATTTGGTTAAGGGATAAAGATTCTATGCTATATGGATAGTGATTGATTCCAGTACAAGATTTAGGGCCCCGAAGGAGGTTGAGGTAGATTGGGATACATCTCATCCCACATTAGATATCGATGGTTATGTGATGTGATGTGTACGAAAGGTATGGGAGTTCCAAGACATATGATGTTGTTGAGTAAGATTGTAAAATATGTGTGGAATAAATGTGGGGTACCTTTCATGATATGATAATTTTTAAATTATTATACATGGATGAGTTATTTCATGATTTATGTTGAGGTTGAAGATAGATAGATGATCTATTTAGGTTCATATCGGTTATATAGTTTGTTCGCTGGTGCATTATTATGATCATTTCATTAGACTGAGATACCATGGATATGATCATAACGAGTATACATGTTATCCTTAATATACATATATATAAACGGTTTTTAGGTTTTCAAGGGGACTTCAGAGACTTATCTTGACATAACTACCATGTATTTTGGAGTTGTTGTTCAGTCACTTCCATAGGACTTGAATTACAATATTCACATGGAGACTTTTATTTTAGTTTACTAACATTGAACATGTAGCAAGAGATGGTTTGTTTTAATTTAATAAATACTATTTTATAGAGTTTCATGGGGGTTGATATACTATCTTCATATCCTACATCAACAATTAAGGGTAATTCCTTTCATATATGTTATTTTTATAACCTCTATACTAGCTAATAAATAGGGTCCAACGAATGGGAATACTTAGGGTATTATTATCAATCTCTCTTCAATTTTCTCCTAATAAGGGTACCTATGGGTAGAGGGGATCATGATTTATAAAATAGGGTGGACCAAGTTAAAGGAGTACTAGAAACTGAAAGGTCAAAAAAGAAGGATATGCCAATGAATACAAGTCCACATAAGTAGTATGTGCTCTGAAATCCTTTATATAGTTAGATCCACAAAAATCAATTTAGGTATCTAGATATATTTTCCTCCACATAGGTTGTGAATCCTCCAAAAACCATCCCCAATAATGATTAGTTTTTAAAATCATAGAGTGAGTGGGATTTCTGAAAGAGTGTCTTGTATTTAAATAAAATATTTGATTTTCTATAAGTAGAGGATATAATTTTATTAGACCAAGGATAAATCAGCATACCCTTATTCATTACTTATGATGACCAACCAGATTAGATTAACTCTTATATCAGGGATTTCAAGGCCATGGTTCAAGAACTCAAGGTTCAATTTGTTTACTCACATCGAGCACTCAAATTGATGGGCCATGAGTCCAGAATTGACGATGACAACAAAAATGAAGTTGATAACAATTATAGGAAATATAATGATGATAATGAAGGGAAAGTAGTTGATAATTAAAGTTCCTTAGAGGAAAGTAACACCATAGATGAATAAGAAGATAAAAAGGTTATTCTATTTCATAGATAATGTAAAACTCATTCATTCTTCATATATTGTTATTAGTACTATTAATGACATATCCAATCATATTTTATGGGAATCAAACTTATCTATCTCACCAAACTAGTCCCCAAAGTATTCTTTAGGAAATATCTGATTGGTTATGCTACCAATATAAGCGATGGGGTTGAAGGGATCCCCTCACCTGCTCATTTGGTATTTCATAGGTACATGGATTCCAACATATTATAGGTATTTATGATTCCTAGACAATTTTTTTCCATAGATGGTCTTCCAATAAGTACCTCAGTCATTATGATAGGGAATATAATTGGAACTCTACTTGTGTTTGGGAGTCAAAGGTGAGTCTTGAATTCATGTGACCAACTAAATTTCACTAGTTTCATTTACTCAAAATTTACTTTTTTTTGATACCATGGTTTTCAATTCGGGATTGTAATCACTATCCATTTTAGAGCCAAAATACTATTCCCCTCAAGAGGATACATCTTGAGTGGCCTCTAATAAAAATGTCAACCAAATTCCTAAATCATGAATAGATATAAACGTCTCAGCTGATACAAAAACTTAACTATAGATATAATATTTATTTCATGTGGACATTAAAAATATTTTCAAATATTTTTAGTAGATAATTTTTTCACTCATAAAAGTTTAGATAGTGTATTGCTTCAGATACTTGTGGTTGTTATCTTTACATTGTATTAATCACATTGATAAATATCAGTTGACTTTTATACGAGTATCCCTACATGAGACCTACAAGAACGGACTGAAATAAGAATTATGATCTATTTTCATAATTTCACTAAGGGTATGCAAATTAATGGGGTAGATACAGCTCCAAAATGTTGTATGTTGGGATTAATTATAGAAGACCTTATACTCACATCGACTAATAAGAAATCAACGACTCAAAATTTTATCATTACAACAAGTGATGATGAATATCATAGATATTGTTTCATAATATAATCATTTATAAATTTAAACTTGATTTAAATGTGTATTAGTTTAGGATTCTCATAAATAATGGACATTTAAGAGACCACTACAATGAAATTATAATCAGCTGATATTTTTGAGGCAATTACTACCTAAGTGCCAACCTTCTTGGGGAGTATTGAAGTGAGTCCTTATTTAAGTGATATATTTATATATTATAGCCTAGTTATTGGGTTATTATTTGAATTTTAACAATGTTCTACATAATTTTAATAAATGTTGTGGTAGTAAATGTGGCAGAGAATTTGGAATCTGATCACTAAAACTCCTCTTAATGAGATTGGGTCAGCTGAACCATCTCCAAAAAAATCACTAACTTTGGATATGGAATATCTTCATAGATGGAAATAGAATTTATTTTGAATAATAAAGATAATATATAAAATATATTAGGAATTATTTAGTAAAATATTTTAATGGTAGAATTTATAATCCACTCTATAGAATTTAGGACCATGGATCTCTAAGAAGCATCCCACTATGTAGTAGTGGAAGTGGAGAAACAACACCAAATTATAGAAGGATTGGATTTAGTATAGAGACTTAATTAATAATTGACCACTATTGAGGTAGAAATAAATGAGTACAGAAAAGTGGATTAGGGGTCTAGGAAAGAAAAGATGAATGTTGTTGTAAGGGAACAAAAAATGTATCTCATTGAAGTCCCAAAGTCACAACATTATCTGAGCTCAATCAAACTATAATTGATTAAAAAAAATCAATAATTTATTTTTTCATTTAAATTAATCAAGTAGTATAAATGTTTTCCAAATTTAATATATCCTTCTATATATGACTTTTTATTACCAGAAAGAAGATCCCCATGTTATGGACGGTCCTCCTCATTTTCTCAATTGTTAATGTAATATTTTTCCCAAGATATTCTCAACCCTTTCAATTAAAAATTCTAGATAACTCATTGAAATGTGAAAGAAGTAATATCATAATAAATTAATCCATTTCTAGGTTGAATGAAAATGGATATTCTTAATCATAATATCAAAATACTTAAGTTAAAAAATGGAATCGAATCAATTAATGATTTTTATCAAAAAATATCTTGGATGGATATATGAAATCTTGACAGGAAATATAAATATGTTATCATCATAACCCAAAGTAAACATGTTAGATAAAATATTCAAATGTTATATTTCCTCCTAGAATTATGCTCTATGATGGGTAGAATTGAGTCATATATGTAATTCATTTACCATTAACATAATCCATAGTTAGATTATTCAGGTATAAATATGTGAGTGAAAGATTTTAATTGAAATAGTAAATAGATATAATCCTGGAGGGGTTAATTATCAAGAAAGGTTCAAGTATGAAAAAATATAAAAAATTTCATATTTCAAAGCGATCATCTGGACTAGCATGGTGGGTAACAGAAAGGTGATCTAATTTTTCCATAGATATATAGGATTAGAGAGCAAGGATATTATCTTTTCATGCACAAAATAGTATTCCCCATAATATTTTGTTTATTTTTCATTTAAATCTAAATTTTTTGTAATCCATGTAAAGTAAATTATTAATGGGTTTAAAATAAAATTTTACTCAAGCATCATTCTATGGGTATTCAACCTCAATAGTTTGCTCTTTTCTCCATATTTTTAAATTACCTAAATTTTTTCTTTGGTAAATAAGGTTCATTTATAGAGATTAGAGACTCAAATTTCTAAAATTAATCCCTTTATAGGGTTTCAAACTTGGTGAGTACCGTATCCCTTTAGATTGGAATATCAAGGACATGAATGATGGACCAATGGATACATGTTTTTATGGTCATATAACATTGACCAAAGTAAGGATGAAGTTTATGGTTATACAAATTTAATCAAAATATAATGAAATATATTTAAAAATAAGGGAAATATAAACCTGATGTTAAGGGAGAGAGCAATACTAATAGAGAAAACCTTTGAAAAATATTTAAGTACATTATGGTCTTAATGATAAGACTAAAGAGGGTTGATGTTTAAGGTCATATATCATTGACCAAATATAGGGATGATGATTCATGTTTTAAAAGAGGGAAATTCAATATAATGGGAAATAATTAACAATACATATGTATAAAAACATACACTCATAAATTAGTGTTATAATTTTCAAACCATGGTGGGAAGTGTGACGAAAAAATATGTTTTTGTGGGATAAAATTATTTTAACACTATGAAAAATTGTATCTGGGGTTTTTTGGATTGGGAAACTATGAAATAACAATAGATAAGAAATGAAAATTGTGGTTCATAGTAAAATAATATCCATTTTATTGTATTAATAAATAAGAATGCTAAGGACGACCTCTTACCACGATCATGGTTCCAATTCAATGTTGTTGAGGGCATATGAGTATAGTGGTTATTCTATGTTAGATCTAGATATGAATGGAATTAGTTTTATATGGATTGAATATTTTTTGTACTTATATCAATTTAACTGAGGGGGGGGGGGGGGGTTCTGGAATCTGATTTACTCATTACTATTATCCATGTAAAGTTTTTAGTCATTCAAGTACTTAATGTTAAAAATTATATTATTTGGGAAGAGAATATTCAAAATGTAATTCCAATACTCCAGATTAGAACCAACCAAGATTATGATATTATTGAATGTTATAAGGGAGTGTATAGGGATATGTTTTTATCACTAGGCCCATGATAAATGTTATAGATATCACTCTATATTTTTTATAATTAAAAAATAATCGACATATAGTTCTTAGAAGAAAATATATCATCCCAACATAGATTCAAATATGTAAAGGTATTAGGGGAATGAGGAGGCCCTATATTGGTAAGGGGGTTGGATAGTGGTGGAATTTGAAAACAAATCCAAAATGGGTTATTTTTTGATTCACTAGTATCCAAGAATAATTGAATTCATGCACCATAGAGTTATATGATGGAGTCCTCTTGGTGTATTATACTAATACGATGGGGAAAATTAAATTATTAAACTTATTTTCAGTCCATTGAAGGAAACCTGATGTAAATTACTAAGGTCCCACACACCAAGATTGGTTTAAAGATTTAATATGGAAAATTTTCAGTTGGTTCCAATATAGGTAGTATAGAAATTACTATTTATATTGAAAAATAGTTATCAAGACATAAATAGATCATAAGAAGAATTATCTAAGTGTATTTGGCTCATACATATGTGAATTAAAACAAAATGGTTATGTCATAATGTAAGGATATTTGAGTAAACCTTATATTAATCTGTGAGGTCCTCATTATGAAAAATTAATGCAAAATCAGGGTTGATGAAATATATATTTAGGTCCAAGATAGGTGGTCAGGATTTCACACTCTATCCTATAAGGATATGAATAAATCCATTAGTAATTACTAACAATGGGTGATGTTTTATCCTTGAGTATGATTATAAATGGGAAAACAATACCATAAATACTTTCACATGTATTTGATTCCAATGTAAGGAAAACTAGTCAAATAATAGAAACCAATCTGTATAGTTTAAGGGCCAAGTGGAATTCACCTATATGTCATACAGTTTAACATCCTACAATGAGGAAAATTTGTTATGTATTTTAATGTCAAACATCATGAAATTGGGTTTCAAGTAGTTTAGGTTAATATAATAATGACCTTTATGTCATGAAGTTTAACATCCCCTGATGGAGACATTGTGTTATGATATTTAAAAATAATATAGCAATGAATTGTGTTCTATGTAGTTTGGGGTTTTATGATGAGTTCCTTTATGAATTTTATTTTAAGTTCATATGACTAAGAGAAGTTTTTTATAGTTTAATGATATATGACTTTGAGTTATTATGACTTCATGAGATAATACATGAATTATTTCTTCAGAACCCGTGTATTAGTTAATGAAAAAATATTCTCTTTACCCATTGTGATCAAGGATTAGGCTGTATTAGAGTATAAATTATGAATGATGTAAGGTATTTAATATTTAAGATATAATATCAGGGTTTCTTTCAAGATATCATAGTTATTCACAAGGTTAATTCCAACTCCCCTAAATGACAATGTGAATTATGAACATTTTATTAGAAGCTATTATTATATAGTTCTGATGGATTTTTATGTTATGTAGTGCTGGTAAAATTTCTCATTACATTATTAAAACCCATTTATAAAGAAATAAGAAAATTTATCTTCATATAGTTTATCACAAATGAATATTTAAGGTGAGAGAAACTAAACTTCATTAGGAAATATTATTTATAATCTAATGTATTGAAAAATATAGGGTCCCCAATGTTGAAGTATGGGTCATGGTGACATAATACCACATATAATGTAAGATTTATTCTAGAAAATACATCATTTCCATTCTTGATATTTTCTAAAGGATAATAAATGTAACTCCACAAGATTTTATAGTACGTTATTTCTTCTAAGTAATTCTATAACTTGCGCTACACGCAACACTGAGTTCGAGCGCACCACAACTTACCAAACTTGCTCTTCAAAAGTTTTTTGGAATAGTATTATATACATTTTTAATTCGATATATTATATATAAATTCTCACATCCATATTATGTGTTTATTAGACATAATATAAGAACAAATTCATTTTTTTTTCAAATAAAGGAAATATTTTTCAGAAAATGAAAATTTATCACCTTTTAATGGAGAACACTTTGTAAATCCAATATTTGACACTTTTATATATTCATTTGACAAAATAAACTTATTATTTAAAATAGGGACATAAAAATTTAGTTCTGATAATTTTTTGGTGTTTTTCTGATAAATTTTATATATGGGTGAATAGTGAAAATTACTAAATTTTAATTGAAAACCAATTTTTTAATAGAAATAATTCATAGTGTTAAATTATACATTTTAATGGTTTGTAAGTACAATTAGATTATATTTTTATCATTTAATACAATGTAGTTCAATATAAGTAATTTTACATTTCAATTTGACATAAAGACATGTTAATCTTTTAATAGTTTTTACTTTTTAAAAACCCACTTTTTTGTTTTGGAAACATGAATTAATTTTAAATTAATAAAGGAAACATATATTTTATGAATTTGGAGAAATAGACTCAATTTTTTAATTCATAATATCAAAATTAATTCGGGTAAAATTTTGGTATTTTTTTGAAAACCTTCAATTTTTGATCAATATTAGAAAAAAACACTACGTTATTATTTAAAATCAACTTTTTTTAATAATTATTTTTTTATTTAAATTTATTTTAAGTCAAAATAAATATATAATACCTATATATGTTTAATTTAATTCATTTGAGTCATTTTATAATAAAATTAGATGTATAAAATTTTATTGAACTTTTTAACATTTTTTACCCACCATCTAGGAGCATTTACAAATTTGAATAAAACTTAATTTTACAGTTTATATGAGTTGAATTTCAAAAATCTGAGAGACAGGGTAGAAATTAGTAGATAAAATGTTGATCAATAAGATGGAAATAATTTTTTTGGAAAATTAATTTTTGACTTTTATTTACCATAATTAAAAGTAAATAGAGTAATAAAAGGGAAAAATGATATTATAATTACCTAATCACATGTCATAATTTTATTATTTAATTTTAATTTGACCCAAAACATCCTTAGGAATAAAATATGATCCTTTATGTCCACTTGGATTAGATTAGTACATTTATTATTATTTTATTTAAAGAAGAGTTAAAAGTGTAAAATTCAATGTTTATTAACTAAACCATTTTTAATATAGGTTTACACATTAGATAAATTCCACCATAATTATAAATTAGAAAGATGAATTTTTTTCCTACATAATTATATTTTATTTATAATTTTTAGAGATTAAATTATTAAATTTATTTATGACAAAATGACGATGTAGTAATTACCTTCTTAAGGAAATATTAAAATAGTTTTAATTATAAATATTTAAATAAATATAATTTCAAAGTTTTGATGCCATAATTGAATTTTCTAGGTTAATATGACATGCTAGGGTTGATTATATAAATTTATTTCTAAGTGATAAAGTTTTTCTGACATTCAAAAAAACAAAATACAAAATAGTGTCAAAATTGACATAAATTAATTTTTAAAGAAAATACAATATTATTGGTTGATATAATATTCCAAAAAATATAAGGATCATCCAATGGGATTAAATAATATTATATATGTCATTAATGAACCACTTTACATTCTTTAGAAAGTCTAGAGTATCTTTTTTAACCATATAGTGTAAGAATACAAGAAGACAAGATAAAAGTTAAACTATTTAACTAATAGTTAACTCTAAAAGATAAGGTTAAAATGGTAACCTAAAACTATATAAAACCTTTTTATTGAGAGGATTTTGACCCATAACAACCAAATTTTCAAAATAAATTCATTTGGAGACATTAAAAACTAAATATTATTGTATAATAATTTAATATTTTAATCTTTTCCTAAAGTGACCCTCGCCCCTCTTATAAAAGGGCACTTCTCCTTCTCTCAAAATCACACCTCTAGAGACATTTGGATCCAACAAACCTTGAAAAAATATTCTCCCAAATTCCCTTCATCAATATATAGTCCGTAATCTAATTAGAAATCCATCCTAAGGAGCAATTTTGATCAACTCGAAGGGAAACACCTGAAGAAGAGGAATTAATTTCACCACCCTCTTTCAAGTACTTCTCTTCTTCCCCTTACTCTATCTTTGTTGTTTCCATACAAAAATAATAACTCCACTACCTCCTACATACTATGATATTATTATAAATATGGTACAACCATATTCACTATTATATGCATCCTATAAATGAAAAAGTCACCATATGTGTGTACGTACGGCTTACCGTCTCCATGTCGTGGTGTAGTTTGTTATTCAAACACATCATTATTAGTATGGGTATAATAATGAGCATAACTAATTAAAATAATAAATATAACATGTTAATGATTCTATGTATATGATATACCTTCCAATTACATATGACTTCACCATCAATATAATGATATTGTCGCTGGTGAATATGTACGGATTACCGTCTCCACGAACACGTTGAGATTCATTATCCATCCTAAACATTCAAGAGTAATTTTAATTTTAGGATTAAAAATAATAATGAAGACCTTAATATCATTCTGGATATTAATCAAATACACCATATCTATAATGAACATGGCTTACGTAACCAATCATATAAAGTAAAACAGATCAGTTAACACCCAAAACAATGATACTACTAAAATATTATTAACAAAGCAATATTAGAAGATCATATATGATATCATATTTATGTATATGGATCTTTTATAATTTAATAACAATGATTTAACTATTATACAAGAGGTTAATGTACCCTTGAACAAGGAAAAGTAGATAGTAAGGGTTAAATTTAACAGTCTCTTTATTATATGGGGTTGTTTATACGTGAGTATATACTAAGACCTCTTTATCAGACACATCAGTGTTTTTTAAAAATGTATTTCAAAAAAAATTACTATTTCCTTGAATATGGGTTATAGTCATTTATACCCTTTTTGGAATTTTTATAAAACGTTTTGAGAGGAATCTTTCCACCGTTTTCCAAACAATGTACTTTATTAAGGTAAGAATGTTTTTTTAACTTATACGGTTGGTGAATCAATTTTTTTCCATTAAAACATTTTTGAAGCTTCCCTTAAAAGATTATAAGAATATTTTCAAAATAAATATTTTATTTTATAATTTCATGATGTCTAAATTATTTCAAAATAGAAATATATATTTCTCTCAAAAAGTTTTGATTTCATCTATGTCAACATCCTTTGATGGATTTTAAACTTGTTTGAAGTTGATTTAATATAATACAAATCTTCGATATTATATTGATGGTTTTGTAAGGTATTCGACTGTGGATGTGTAATTTTTATATTATTCATGGTTTATGGATAATATATTGACATTTCTAATTCTAGTTTTAGTATAAATGTTTATGTTATATTTAAAAATTTTCATATGAGTAATGAATTGGACTTAGTAAGTGGCCAGTGGTGCCCGTTATAGATCCTAAATACATCGGTATGTCTAATGAGACAAACTAGTGTATTGGAAAAATGCCTTGAAAAAAATCTTATTTGTAGTCTTGGCACAAGGCCTTGAATATGTGGTTATGAAGTCTGGCATTATACATTCCATCATTATGAAATTGGCCATTGATATTACATGTGATTATTCAACTAGTATAATATCTATGTGAATAAGTAAATGGAATTATTTGACTTATCTTTTCTATAATAAAATGAAGTTTATGTCTAAAATAATTTTGTTTTAGTCTTATACATTTCCTTAAACGTTTTTACTCATTTATAAAAGTTTCCGCTATATTTTTACCTTTACTAAGAATTTGAGATCACCCCTTTCTTATGTTTTATTTTCCCATGTTTCCATGAAGTGTATTATGATTGATAAACAGTGTTAAGCTAAAGGAATAACGACGTTCTAAAAATAAAATTTATGTTTTGTTTTATTTTCAAATATATAATGTAACGTTCATGTGTGTAATCTATTTTCCAAAACTACTAAACTGATCAGTCTTTCGGGACTTGATTCCTTGTAATCTTGCCAATGTATTAAAATAAATCACCGAATCTAGGCTTCTAGTGTCGCGACATTACAGTTGGTATCAGAGGAATTTTAGCAACAACCTTGGAAATATATTTAGATAAACTCTGAATAGAGAACATTACCCTAAGATAAAATTTGAGGATTAGTGTAGAAGAACTTCCTAGAATTTTGGTAATGTAGATATTTTGTGTATTTTATATTCAATACATCCATGTCTATATACAAGAAGGTAGAGGCGGCTCTGGCACAGATGTACCTAGGAGTGAAAAATATGACATGGAGTTTCAGGCTTGACCTAGGGTATCCTGGTACATGACAATGAGCCTTGTGGAACTCTGGGTTTCGACACTCCCGGTGGATATGCTTCGGATAATTCAAATTTTGATTAGTATATATTATGAAGGATTTTGGAGTAAATACTTCCACAAATAAAACATTTTATTAGTATAGATTATATTCATCATATTTTAAATTTACATTATGTATTTTACAAGTTCGGAATTATGCATTGTGATTCATAAACTAACCTAGTGCATGCCATTGTTTAGAAAGGTTTCCTATTAGAAGGAATGAGAATTCCTGCAATACACATGATTGAAAGATTAAGAAGGATTATATCTTTCATGGTATTAATCAAAAAAATTAAAGGGAAATAGTCTCCCACATATTCTCATTATATCAAGAAATAATATCATGTGTTAATAATATCAATAAAGAATTATTTGAGTCCTGTGTATTTGAAGGGAATCAAGAGAAGAAAAGGATGAAAGAGAGAAATATAAATAGAGGGAAGAGGGGGAAGAAGGATTTTCCCAACTCTCATAACTGTGGAAAGAATCACCTTGGTATGTTCTTTAAGGAAAAGAGAGTTTGTTATAAGTTTGGAGAAAAAGGACACCATGTACATGATGGTAATGGTAAGAAAAAGGTTTGAAATGTACAATGCTTTATCTTCAAGGAGTTGGGACACTACACGAATCAATTTCCAAATCATCATAGTATACCACAAATGCTGGTATTGGATAATAATCAAGTTATGATACTACTGAAGATGAAGAAGAAGGATTAGAGTTCTTATGTTGTTATTAAATTATTGTGTCATTAGAGTACTGCATTAATGATGTATATGTTATAAGAATTATGGATTATATAAGGACTGTACTATAGTACTATTTAATTAAGGACTTGAGATTGTGTGGAACCAAGAAAAATGACTCAATAACAAGTCAATTCTTTTGGATAATATATGGTTTAGAGAAAGATAAACAATAATAAGGTTCTGAAACTGAGGTACTGATATTGGAATAATTTATGATTGATTTGGATAAATTGTATTGGATATTCATAACTACCTTGAAACTGATTAATAATTTGTATATTCCATCATTGTTGGTGTGTACAACATTTTTGGATAAAAGGAGTATATCCAGTATAATATATGTAATTACAGAGAATGAATGTAATCAATAAGGTTTTATTGTAATTCAGGGTGTTACAGTGTTTTAAAAAAAATACATGACGACGACATTCACATGTTTTTATGTGGATAAAGGATTTTTATTGTGTTTACCATCCTTCAAATTTCGGACTGTGAGTTTGGAAAGAAGTATTTGTGATAAGTCAAAATATTGGAATCGATTAATTTTGACATTGGATACTATTATTAAGTTTAAATCATTTCTGGAGATTATTTTTGGATTGTCATAAAAAGGACAACCCTGAGGTCAGGTGACAACCTGTCGCATCCGGTAAGGCCGCGAGACATGTACCCGCAACCAAAGGGTGATATGGGTGGATCACCTACCACTGGAATACATGGTGTCCTAGTTTGTATATTGTTTTTTTAAAATATTCTAACAAATAAATTATAAATTCATTATTTTTCGAACCCTATACGATTAGGATAAATATAATATTTTTAAATTCTATTATCTTTTGTAGTGAAAGATAAGTTCTTTTTAAGAATTGGTTGAAGGATGAAACTCTACTTGAAAAGTATATTTTTCTTCTTATTCTATGAATAAATTAATTATTAAATTTTAGGGAAGGGATCTTAAAACCATAAATATGTTTTCCTAATACCATATGTTTTTTAACCGATTATATTTTAAATCATCATAGATTAAAGGATTTGAGACCCTCAATTTTACACTTGTTTGTGATTGATGAACTCAATCACTCCCTATAAATATTTATGTTTTTCTCTAATTATGTGTCTCTAATTTCAACAAATGTTCTCCTAATCGAGATAATAATTTGGATTTGACTTTTTCTTGTCCAATTCCCTCTTATTAAGACTAAATTTTATTAACCCAATTTCTTATGTGGGTTTTCCCCAAATGTATTTTTCTATTTTTAACCTTTTAGTTTTGAATAACAATTTCAAATTATGAGGACACAATTTATTAATGGAGGGTATAATTTAACACCCCATGATTTCATAGTATGTTATTTCATTAAAGTAATTCAACAACTTGCGCTACACGTAACACTAAGTTTGAGCGCACCACGACTTACCAATCTTGATGTTCCAAAGTGGTTATGAATTGTATTATCTAAATTTTGAATTTTATATATTCCATATAAATTTTAACATTTATATTATGTGTTCCATAGACATAATATAAGAACAAATTCATTTTTTTCAGATAAAGGAACTATTTTTCAGAAAATACAACATTACCGCCTTTTAATGGAGAACCCCTTTTAAATACAACATTTGACACATTTATATATTCAATTTGACAAAATAAACTTCTTTTTTTGAATAGGGACAATAAAATTTTAGTTTTTTAAATTTTTTGGTGTTTTTCTGATAACATTAATATTTGAGTGAATAATGAAAAATAATAATTTTTAATTGAAAACACTTTTTTTAACAAAAATAATTTAGAGTGTTAAATTATACATTTCAATGGTTTGGATGTATAATTATATTATATTTTTATCATTTAATACAATTTAGTCATTATAAGTATTTTCACATTTAAATTTTACATAAACACATGACAATCTTTTGATAGTTTTTACTTTTTAAAAACCCACGTTTTGGTTTTGACAATTGGAATTAATTTTAAATTAATAAATTCATCTTCTATGTTTTGAATTTGGTAAAACAGACTTCATTTTTGAAATAAGAATATAATAATTAGTCTAGGGTGATTTTGTTTTCTAAAAATTTTTAGATTTGGATGAATGGTGAAAAAACACTACGTTATTTTTTAAAACCGACTTTTTATTTAAATAATTATTTATTTTAATTAAAATTACATTAATTTAAAACAGATATATAATAACTATATAAGTTCAATGTAATTAATTGGAGTCATTTCATAATAAAATTAGAAGTTTAAAATTTTATTGAACTTTTTAACGTTTTTTACGCCCCTTCTATGAGCATTTGCAAATTTTCATAAAACATAATTTTATCGCTTCCGTGAGTTGAATTTAAAAAATCTAAGAGACACGGTTGAAATCAGTCAGCAAAATGTGGATCAATAAGATGAAAATAGTTTTTGGTGAATAGTAAGTTCTGGCTTTAATTTAACACAGTTTAAAGTAAATAGGGTAATTAAAAGTAAAAATGATATTATAATTACCCTAACACATATCATAATTATATTGGATATGTTTAATTGGACCGAAAAAAATCTCAGGAAAAAAATATGATCCTTTAGGTCCACTTGGATTAGATTAGGACATTTATTATTATTTTATTTAAAGAAGAGTTAAAGTGTTAAATTCAATGTTTATTAACAAAACCATTTTTAATATAGGGTTATACATAAGATAAATTAGACTATAAATATTAATTATAAAGATGAAAATATTTCCTACATAATGGTATTTTAATTATATTTTTCAAATATTAAATAGTTAAATTTATTTTTGTCACAATGATGATGCAGTAATTACCTTGTTAATGAAATATTACAATAGTTTATATTATAAATATTAAAATAAATATATTTTAATAGTTTTGATTCCATACAAGAATTTTCTAGGTTAATATGAAATGTTAGGGTTGATTAGAAATTTATTTTTCTAAGTGATAAGGTTGTTATGATTTTCACAAAAAAAAAATACAAAATAGTGTCCAAATTGACATAAATTAATTTTTAATAACAATACAATATTATTGGTTGATATTATATTCCTAAAAATATAAGGTTCGGCCAAAGGTCTTTAATAAAATTATATATGTCATTAATGAACCACTTGAGGATCTTCTGTATGTTTAGTGTAAGTTTATTAACCATATAGTGTAAGAATACAAGATGACACAGTAAAAGTTAAACTATTTAACTAAGTGTTAAATCTAAAAGATAAGGTTAAAATGGTAACCTAAACTTTTATAAAACCCATTAGTTGAGAGGTGTTCGACCCATAACCACATAAGGATCTAAATAAATTCATTTTGAGCCATTATAAATCGAATATTATTGTATACTAATTTAATATTTTAATCTTTTCCTAAAGTGACCCTCACCCCTCTTAAAAAAGGGCACTCACCCTTCTCTCAAAATCACACCACCAAAGCCATTTGGGTCAGCCAAGTCCTGACCAAATATCCTCCCAACATCCCTCAAATAAACCTAGTTTCATTACATTGATCAGAAAGCCAACTTAAGGAGCCCTTTTGATCTATTTAAAAGGAAACACCCAAAGAAGAGGTAATAATTTCACCACCCTCTTCCACATACTTTTCTTCTTCCACCTCCTCTTTCATTGTTATTTCCATAAAAAAATAATAAATCCAGTACCTAATACATACTGTGATATTATTATAAATATGGTATAACCATATTAATTATTCTATCCATCCTATAAATGAAAAAGTCCCCAAATCTGTGTACATACAGCTTACCATCTCCACGTCGTGTTGTGGTTTGTTATTCAAACACTTCATTATTTGGATGGGTATAAAAATGAGTTTAACTAAGGTAAATAATAAATATAACATGTTAATGGTTCTGTTTATATGATATACCATCCAATTACATATTATTTCACAATCAATATAATGATATTGTCACTCGTGTGTACATACAGATTACCGTCTCCACGAACGCGATGAGATTCATTCCCCATCATAATCATTCAAGAATAATTTTCATTTTATGATTAAAAATAATGTTTAATAACTTAATATCATTCTGGATATGAATCAAATACAATATATCCATAGTGAACATGGATTACTTAACCAATCATATAAAGTAAAATAGACTAGTTAACATCTAAAACAATGATACTACTAAAATATTATTAACAAAGCAATATTAGAAGATCATATATGATATAATATTTATGTATGTGGTTATTTTATAATTTAATAACAATTATTTAACTATAATACAAGAGGTTAACATACCATCAACCACAGAAAAGTACAAAGTAAGGTTTAAATTTCACAGTCTCTTTATTATTCGAGGTTGTTTAAATGTGAGTATCTATTGGGATTTCTTTATCATCCACATATGTGTTTCTTAAAAATGTATTTCAAAACATTTTTTCTTTTTCATAGAATGTGGGTTAAATTAAATTATACCCTTTTTTTGAATTTTTAAATTTTTTTGGAAAAAAAATCATTCTGCTGTTTTCCAAACAATGTAGTTTATTAAGGTAAGAATGTTTTTTTAACATATATGACATGTGCAACTATTTTCTGCCGTTATAAAATTTTTGAAGCATCCCTTTCAATATTAATAGAATATTTTCAAAATAAATTATTTCTTTTATAATTAATTTACTTCTAAATTCTTTCAAAATAGAATGATATATTTCTATAAAAAAGTTTTGATTTCATCTATGTTCACATCCTTTGATAGATTTTAAACTTGTTTGAAGTTGATTGAATATGATACAGATATTCCATATTGTGTTGAAGGTTTTGTGATATATTTGAATCTGGATGTTTTATTTTTATACCATTAATGGTTTATGGATTAAGTATTGATATTTATTATTCTATTTTTAATATTTATCTTTATGTTATGTTTAATCTTTTTCATTTGAGAAATTCATTGGACTTAGTAAGTGACGGGTGGAGCCCGCTATAGCTCCTTGATGCATCAGTAGGTCTCATGAGAAAAACTGGTGTCTTGGAACAAGGCCTTGACTATGTGGTTATTAAGGCTGGCATTATGCATTCCGTCATTATGAAATTAGCTATTGATATTACATTTGATTATTCGACTAGTAGAATATCCATGTGAATAAGTAAATAGAATTATTTGATTTATCTTTTCTATATTTTGATGAAGTTTAAGTTTAAAAGGCATGTGTTTTAGTCTTATACATTGCATTGAATGTTTATGATTATTTTTGAAAGTTTCTTCTATATTCTTATCCTTATTGAGCATCTGAGCTCACCCCTTTCTTATGTTTTATTTTCCCATGATTCCAAGAAGTGTATTATGATTGATAAGAAGGGTTAATCTAGGGGATTAATGGAATTATCAAAGGATCATTTAGTTTGTGTTTTATTTTCTAATGTGTAATGTATCGTTCATGTATGTAATCTATTTTCCGATACTTTTAAACTAATCAGTATTTTGGGACTTGATTCCTTCTAATCATGCCAATGTATTAAAATAATGCACTGACTCTGGGATTTGTGGGTCAGGGAATTACATTAAATATATTCTTATTGAAGTCCTTTATCTATATGTTCTCTAGTTTTTGATACTGAATGAGTGTTTGGATAAAATATTGTTCTCAGTGGCTCTTTAAATTTTTCATTAGGTTTTTATAATCTTGTACCTCTATCATATATTGTTATTGTGTTTAATAATTTTTATATTATTCAATATTTATTTTATTATTATTCTAATTGAATTAATTATTTTATTTTCTTACAATTTTTTTAAATAATTACCGAGGTATATGATATTATGTATGCCGAAGATCTTAAATAAATTATTATATTCAGGGTTTCGGAAAAGTAAAAAACATTATGTATTGGAAGAAATGTTTATGTGTCAAAAGTTTGGAAGATTTATCTAAGTCAGAATGACTAATAAAAAAATTATAATATAGCATCTAGGTAGATTAAAACATATCTTATGTGTGAATTAAATAATGTTAAATAATATATGGTTTTTAAATAAATATATTACATTTCAAGGATTCGATGTATTGGAGGACTATTATATAACATGGCAGAGTTGGAGATTTGGCCATGTTAAAATCATTACATATATAGTGGTGTTACAAAAATATAACATATTAAACTTTTTAAAATAAAATATGATTATATATGAATATTATCTTAAATATGATTTTTTTTGAGATTCCGAAATGTGTTGTACTTTGATGTATTGATCAGATATGTAAACTATGAAGCAATATATTATCTATGAAAATTATTTCTATTAATTAAGATTAATGTTTGATTTATCATATATAGTTTTCTTTAATAAGGCCTAGACTATTGGAAGGACAAGTGTCCCTGTAATATTTGGTATATAACATAACATCATAAAAATTGAATATAATAACATTAGTGAAAACTTCCTTAACATGTTCTTAAGTTTTCACCATTCTTCTAAAATTGCACGGGATAACCTGGAAACATTCATAAGAAAGGGGTAAGCTATAAATACTAGTAAAGGAATAAATAAACATTCAATAATATAATTAAATTAACACAATTCAAAAGGCATATCAAAGAAACATGATAGGTAAGAATAATAATAATGAACAATTTTGCATGGTATAAAATGATAGCAAAAAAGGAAACATGGGAATCTAGAAACGACATTAAACAAGATATCATAAGAATAATTCAAGTTTATCCACTATAAAATCATAAAACAATGTGATTAGGATGAACTCTTATGAGCTATACATGGAATATCATGTGGAAAAAACATTTCTCAATGTATTAGAGTGCTATCTGGGCATACTCATTCATAATCATATCATGTACATGCATTAGCGTCCCACATATATCATATATCATAATAATGTATTTCATAAATTTTATTCCAATGATAAATTGGTGTGGGTTATATAAATGTAATTCCACAATCAGTGAAGGGTATTTCTATCTATATTAAAACCCTTGAGTTGAAATGGGGTGGATAATAAAAACATAATCTTTTGGTAGGAAAAATAACAATGATATTTTGACATCATAGCATAAGATCTTACAGTTTCATAAAATAGTTTAATTAAATAAAAATTTATAAATAATAATTTTAACATCAAATTTTTATCATGAGTGTTGTGTAAAAACATATCCCAACATTAGTAATTGGAAATAAAAGTTATAAAATAATGAAGGTTCTATAATGGAAAAGAAGAGGGAGATTCCCCTTACTAAATTTGGCATAGTAACAGCTTATAAAAATGTTATAATGAGTGGGGATAAATGATCCGACGTTATAAGAAAATAAATATAAAAGTATGTATAATTTTATAAAGGTGTGATAATATAACAAAGTTATATTTAAAAGGATAATACAAATATTTCAATATAATGAAAGAGAAAAGAGGGGTCCTTTTATAAATTTGAAAATAGTAACGACATTGGTAAAGGTTATAACAAGAAGGGATAACTATTATTTTATTTTATAAACAGAAATTTTACATTAATGGTACATTTTTAAGTGAATGAAAATAGAACCAATTAATATTCAAATTTATAAATAAGAAGAATGTTCTTGAATTGAAAAGATGAGAGAGGGGTCCATTACTAAATTGCAGCATATTTACATATTAGGTAAATCTAATAATGAAAAGGGATAAATGAAATATAATTAGAATAAAATTAATTTGATATTAGAGGAAAATTTTAAAAGGCATAAAAATAAAACCAATTGAGATTAAAAAGGAAAAATATAAATAAGGTGCTTGAATGGAAAAGAGGAGAGAGAGGTCCATTACCATGAAAGGGGGATTCAAAAGGCTTAGGAGGAGCTTCTTCAGATCTTGGGGGAACCATTAGAGAGATATATTGAGGAATTAGTAGATTAAGGTTGCGGTATATGTTTTTTTTTAGTGGATAGAAATTGGATCATGGGTGGGTTTTAGATAGGTAAAAGGAGGTGAGTTCTTTATTATCTTCCAAAGATAGGTTTTAGAATCTATACAATAATGTAATGAAAACGAAAAACCAACCAATAGTTTATACCAATGGGTAGTGGTTAGAATTTTTGTATAAGGTCAACAACCTAAATAATTAAAATATTACCCTTGGTGATATTGGAGGGGTCATGTTTATAAAGAAATGATTTTTAAACCCAAAAAAACGTTATATATGCTTTGGAGGATTCATAATGGTTTGATAAAATTATTTAAACAGACTAAAAAACACATTATTTTAATGGGGAAACATATATTTGGTCTTATATACATTTTATGGGTTATTTTAAATCACTTTTGGGTCCTTATTATGTCATAATACATAACGTATATTTATACCATATTTAATTTTTACCCGAAAATTCGACTGTCAGAGAAAGTTGTGAAAAATACACTACTAGATAATTTTGGTGATCTGAATCCAAAACTAATATTTATTTCATCAAAATATATCAATAAATTTTAAAAAATTCACTTTTAAATCAAAATCATCATTTATTAATAAATGATGGTTTTTACACAATAACAATTTTTTTACCCTTATAAAAATTATATTATCAATTCATAAATTGTATAGTAATTTTTTATTTAATATATAATATTTAATTAAAATATAATTTAAATAAAAAATTATTTAATTAATAAAAATGTGTGTCTTGATTAAAACTATGTAATACTAAAAATATAATTTTTTTGTTATCATATCAAAATCTAATTTTTATAAAACTCATTAATTAATAATTTATGAAGTATAAAAAATAAGGAAAATTATAATCATTATTTTATTGGAAATAAAATAAAAATATTCATACTATTAGGTTTTCGATTCATAGTGCTTCATTACACTAGATAATTCTCTAAGGGTAATGTTTGAAAAAGTGATACTTTCTTGGGGTGGTTTGGTGAACACCTCTATGACCTTGAACTTCTCCCATAAATTGTTTTTATCATGATTTATTTATTAAATATCAACTGGGGATTGGTCAATGAGAAGCCCAAAGACACTATCACCTAATGAATCTATAATAGATGAGATTCATAGGGTATGATCCCATTACTTCAGCTCATAAATTCTTTTTTTATGTAAGAAGAACTGTATCATAACTCTTAATTTATTCTAATCAAATGATCACTATTCAGTATCTATATTATCAATGGTTATGATGATTATTGGTCTTTCAAATATAATAGGATATAATATTCTAATATAACATAAGTAGTTCATCTTTTTTTAAACATTACTTATTAGTGAACATATTAATTTAAAATGAGAATTTTTATTTATAAAAGTTCAGGTCAACACATTATTCACCCCTTCATAAATTTCACCCTCGATGTTTTTGTTTCATTGATTAAAAGAGATAAGGTTATTTATATTTCCCAACCTTTTCATTTTCCTATATTTCTTTCATAAACATTTGTTTCCTCTATATCACTTTCACTGGGTTCATTTGTTTTTATTACATACAATTTTGCCTCTATGATCCAAGATCTTCATTGAATTCTCCTTATATGAAATATAATTTTCTAATGGTTCCAACATTGAATTTAGTACATGATGAGGATTTAGTATGTACTTCCATAATATTGTTGTAGGGACTATATCATATACTTGAGACATAGCTGGTGGGAGTGATGGTTGATATGCCAAGGCACTAAAGTGATTGAGAACCTTAATAGGGACAATGTAACTAGAACTTAGCTTTCCCTTCTTCCAATGTATCCTAACATTGTTAGTTAGATATATGAATTCTAATAACTTATATCCAACCTCAAACTTTATGTATCATCAATGATTGTTATCATAGCTCTTTTTTCAACTCTGAGAAACCTTGACATGTTGTTGAATGGTCATGACTTTTTCCACTGTTTCCTCAACCATTTCAAGACCCATAATTTTTTATTGACTATATTCATCTTGGAATTTAGGTTCTCTTCATTTCTTCCCATATAGGGATTTATAGAGATATATTTGGATTCTTGAGTTAAAATAGTTATTGTTTTATAACTTGACCGGAGGAAGATATTGATCTTCACATCCTTTGGAGTATATCAAGAATACTCTCAATATGTTTTCCAATGTATTAATAGTCTTATTTAATGGGAAATTAGGTTTGGGGTGATAATGCACTAATTTATGACACATTATTTATTTAATTTTATAGAATGTTCCATAAGATAAAGGTAGATCTTGGATCTGAATCATATATAATTGATAGTGGTATTCCTTGTATCCCCACCACTTCTCTGATGTATATCTTTACTAACTGATCATGTAATAAGTATTATCTAATTGAAATGAAGTGAGAAGTACTTGTAAGATTACCCACCACAACCTAAATATCATTATTTCCACTTTATTTCTGTAGAATACTCGTAAAAAAGTCAGGTGTTATGTTTTCCCATTTCCATGTAGGTAAGGATAATGGTTTTATCACCCCCTTGGACTTTTGTCACTCATCCTTCAGTTATTGACATACATGAAACCTCGATGTATATTTTTGGATAAACTTAATCATGTTTCTCCTCCAAAATTGTTATCATATATCTAGATACATCTTTTCCCTCCTTGATGGATGAATAAGGTCGAGCTATTAGAATCATCCAATATCTCTTAATTTAAATTAGTATTTAATGGTAAAACTTTTCACGACCACCATCTTTCAAATAATTTTACATTAATTGTAGACTCCAAGGATTTACATTTTCTTATAGATTTCATTGTCTTCTCAATTTCCACATTATCTATTTCATAATCCTTTATCTTCTACATAAGGGATGGTTGGGAAAAAATTTGTGAATGGACTGATAACGATCCTTCCTTTATGATTCCCTTGTACATCCTCTTCAAGTATAATAAGATCATGTCCTTATCAATTTCCATTATTGATAAGGTTATGTGATCCTTTCTACATATATTATCTTCCACCTTATTTGATTTCATGGGATGGTAGGGGATTGAGAAATCATAGTCCTTAATAATCACGAACCATCTTGACTGTACTATATTCAACTCTTTATGTGTCAATATATAATTGAGGAATTATGAGGTTTATATAATTTAAACTTACCCCCGGATAGATAATTGCACCATATTTTCAATTCAATGATCACTACAACCAACTCCATATAATAAATTGGATATTAATGTTCATAATATTTCAATTTACATCATGTATAGGCTTTCACTTTTTCATTATACCTTAGTACACATCCAAATACATTCTTTAAAGCATCAATTTATACCACAAAGAGTTCTCCACTTGTGTGTATTGTAATTACAGGTGTAATGATAAGCCTATTTTTAAAATTCATGAAGATACTTTCCAAATAACTATTTACAACAAACATGACTCCCTTATGATCTTTCCTGGTTAAGTGGTTTGGCAATCATGAGAAATTTCCAAAAAATCATTGTTAATATCCGTCTAATATTAAGAAACTATGGATAACTATTGTATTTCTCTATCTTAGACATACTTTTATTGCCACTATCTTACACGGGTCAATAGACATCCCATTACACCTACTCAACTAAAACTCAAATTTTTTGTACTTTTCCTAAAGCATCTCCTTTTATAGATTCTTTTGCACAGTACCCATATTCTACGGTTTCTCTTCCTTACTATTTGAGTATATTATAATATCATATATAAATACAACCATAAATACATCAAGGTATTATCTTTATCCACTATTCATCATCTCTATAAATATTTATAGATGATATTATAATATAATCAAATAGTAAGGAAGGTAAAAAGTAGAATCTTAAATGGAATCACTATTAACTCATAGTGCTTATACCCTGTATGAAATGTGGTATTAGGGATATCACCTTTCTTCACCTTTACCAAAAAATTTCTCTAATAGAGATCCACCTTGGATAAGTATTGTGATCCATGTAGCTGATTGAAGAAGTCATCAATACATCGAATAAGATGCCTATACTTTAACATGATCTTGTTGAGAATATAATAATTGATACAAATCTACATTTACTCATCCTTATTATCAATGAAGAGGAATGGTACTCCCCATGGTGAAGCACTTGAGTGTATAAACCCGTTATCCATATTCTCTTATTGGTGTTTATTCATTTTCTAGAGTTTGAAAATTTTCATTTTATAATAAGTCTTGCATATATTGAATTCACTATGTATAATCTCTACTAGGAATTCAGCCTCTCAACTATGAGGGAGACTAAACAATTCTTCAAGAAAAACATCAAAAAATTCATTCATAATTTACATGTCTTCAAGGATTATATTTTTCATTGTATTAATCATTTGATCCAGATATGATTTCTCATAGGGAAATAATATCTATTCTTGTAATGATATTACCAAATATGTTTCATCCTTCTACTTGTACTTGTATAAAATCAGAGGATGATTCATGATATGACCGATAAGTTATTTATCTCTACAATTTCTATTGGATCTATATAAGGAAATACAATCCAAGCCTAGAATTGAATCAAGTTCTACTAAAAGAGGTATCAAAAGGTTCATTGGGAAGTTCATCACATAAATTTTCACAATGGAGGAGCTATATACTTGGGATGTAATAGTTACGCCATCATTTATTCCCATTGACAACTCTACCTCCACTCTTTGCGGTGGTTTTTGAGTAGTTTTAATAAACTTCCCTAATATAAAATAATTAATCAAACTATAATTAAGAAGATATTTTTCTATTCATTAATGAATAACCAATGTACCTTTCACCACATTAATATCAGGGTCCACCTCAGTTGTTGTGATGGAAGGTGAATTTCATATCTACCAAGGAGTTTGTTGGAATTGATTGTCTCCAACAACCCTTGTCATAGGTAAGTGGTTCACATAGTTACATTTTAACTTATTGATGAAAAATTGGAAAATAGGCTTAGGTTTGACTATAGAATCCCTCAATTCCTTCACATTAGTTGGTTTCTCCCATCGACAATATCTATCTATGTGCCATTATATTCTACACCAAAATCATTCCCTATTCACCCTTAAAAAATATATAGGATTCATCTTCTAACACTTTTGATAAATGGGATATTATATATTCTTTCTAAAATTTTGTTTATCTATTATAACATCCATATAAAACTCAATTTTTTCTACTAATCTCCATTGAATCCTTGAGATTCACTAAACACCATTTCAACTTTGACAACAAAGTGGATAATATACTCATAGTTTTATATATCCCAAATGACCTAGGATTTTCATATACTCAACTTCATAACACAAAAGAAGAGGTCAATATTTTAATCAAGGGTAATAAAAAATCCATAGGTGTATCATTTAATTCTTGTGATTTTTTCCTCCTACACCCTTACTGAATCATCATCTTTTTTCTTGAGGGAAAGGCATAGGCTTGTTATTCATGTCTTGTGAATTTTTCCTCATAAACCCTTTTGATTCATCATATTTTTTCTTGAGGGAATGATAACCCCTTTCCATTTTTAGTTAAAGAGTGTGAAAATTTATTGACAAAAAAATTCCAGAATTCCTTCCACTCAATCACAGTGATCTATTCCTCATGATTCATATTTTTTGGTCAACATCCATCATTTATCAACTTCTCCTACCATATGCTAAATAACCCATACAACCTGCTATTTCTTGTAGCATTCAATTATAGAAAAATATTTTTTTAATGAAGTTGATCCATTGTTAATTGAATAAGGGATAGAATGGTCTACTAAAAGAAATAGGTATTTTTTTCACATAAAGTACTCAATTGCATCATTTTATATCTTAGGTTGGTTGGACAATTATTCTTTATTTGGTTTTCCATTCATAACATGATTAAATTGAGAAATTATGATCCTGAAGTTCATGATTCCTTCTCCCATTATATTTGGTAATCTCATTTATGATGTCATCACATTTCCACAAACATTGGTTGTTGAATGAATTTCAACTATTTCAATCCATTGAATACAATAAAGGTAAATTTAGGGATGAGTAATTTTGAACTATTGAACCCATAATTGTGAAATCGTTAACATTAAATGAATACAAAATAAATGCATATTTTACTTAAATTATTAATTTTGAGGATTCTATAAAATTTATTAATTATATATTTCCTAATATAAACTCACATGGGAATTTATTTCCATGAATAATGGTTCACAATGATATTCTGAATTTCGAAAAGAATACTACCTATAAAATTCAAACATAGTGTGTAGTAAGAACCATTTTCATGAACCAGATCCTAATCGTTTCTACTTCAATACAGTGTTTTTTGGGTTTATACACCAAGGTACATATGTACCAGAGTCACATCCACTTATTATATCCAGAAAGGGAAGTAGTTTCTTAGAAAAAACATAATAATTACTTTACCAAATTTTAGGTATATTTTTTTATGTTTATTATTATCCAAAAGTATTATATAGGATTTTTCACATCATATTCCCAAAAATAACTAGACTTTCATTTTAAACCAACTATGACAACCCTTGTTTTCAATACACATTATTTCATGATTTCTTTCATACAGTTACACGTAATACATACCAGAAGATATATATTACTAGTGTATTAGTGATATTAAGTATATAACATAACATCATAAAACAAGAATATAATGAATCTATTAAAAACTTCTTAAACATTCTCTTAAATTTTCACGATTCATTCAAAAATACATTGGACATCCTGGGGGAATACATAAGAAATGAGTGATCTATGAAGCTGAGTATGGGAATTGAAAATTAATGATAAATTTTAATAGAATAAATTTCAATCAACATGCATAAAAATGTGACATAATAGGTGATAATCATAATCATAATCAATGAGTCATGGTATTAAATGATATCATAAAGGCTGCATGGGAATGTGGGAACAACACTAAACATGAAATCATAAGAATAAGTCATGGTTAAACACTAAGTCATAATAACATAATGTTATTCTAATAAAATTATGTTCACCATAAATGTAATCTTATGAGGGTTAAAAATTTTCCAATGAATAATTGAGATAACTAGGTGTACCTGTTCATAATCATATCATGTACTTGTATAAGTTTTTCACATGGATCATATTTCATAATAATGTATTTAATAAATTTATCCCAATGATAAAGAAGTGTGAGTTACATATATATAAGTATCAAAAAAATAAAGAATATATATATATATATATATATATCTAGGTAAATACCATTTAGTGGAAATTGGGTTGGATAATCACAACACAATCGGCCGACATGAAAAATCATAGAGAATTTTTAATAGCATAACGACAGTTCATAATGCGTCATAAAATGCTTAAGTGATATCCAAAGGGTTCGATCATCATTTTAACATAAATATTATAGTATTATGTTTTTTTAAAAATATATCCCCCCATTATGAAATTAAAATAAAATGTGTAAAATAAATATGGGGCTTGAATGGAAAATAATAGAGAGAGGGCCCTTAATAAATTTCATCTTAGTAATGACATAGGTAAAGTTATAAAAAGAGCGGATAAACGATATCCCATTACAATAAAATAAATTGGATAGTAAATTGATATTTAGAAATACATGAAAATATTAATAATTGAGATTCATGTGGATAAATACAATGAATGTTCTTGAATGGAAAAGAATAGAGCGTGGTCCATTGGAAAATTTTGGAATAGTAAAAAATAAGGTAAAAGTTTTAAAGAGAAGGGATAAATGATATATAATAATAAGAAAATAAATTGAATGGAAAATAATTTTTTTAAAGGAATGAAAACAAAACCAATTTATATTCAAAAGGCTTCAAATACAAAGAATTGTCTTTAATTGAAAAGAGGGTAGAGAGATCCCTTACTAAATTTTAGTATAATAATGGCTTAGGTATAGGTTATAAAGAGATGGGATAAATGATATCTCATTATAAGAAAATAAATTGGAAATAAAATAACCATTTATAAAGGAATGAAAAAAATAACCATTTCATATTAAAAGGGATACATACAATGAAGGTGCTTGAATGGAAAAGAGGAGAGAGAGAGAAATACCTTACCTTGGGAGGGTGATTCCAAAAGTTAGGGAGTAGATCATTGAGAGTTTGGGGGAACTTTTGGAGGGATATATAGATGAATGGGTATATTAATTTCATCATAATTTTTTTTGAGTGAAGATAAATTGGTGATTGAGGTGGAATTATAAAATAATAGAGAGGGGGTTCTTACTATTTTCTAGACATTGGTTTTAGAATCTATATAAAATTAATCAAAACCAAAATCCTTGTCATGGATTTTTCTCATGGTTTCTAATTAAAGGTAGTATTTTTCATTATTTTATAAGTATAATAACCTAAATAATCAAAAATATTACCCTTGGTGATGTGGAAGTGGTCCATGTTTACAAAGAAATGATTTTAAAACCTTAAAATACAATATATGTTTTATAGGATTCATAAATGATTTATAAAATTTGTCAAATAACATAAAAAACAATATTTTAATTTTAAAACACATTTTTGTCTTTCATAACATATATAGTATATATTATATCACTTTGGATAAATTATCATGTCATAATACAAAGAATATATTTATACAGTATTTAATTTTTACTTAAAAATTTAATTGTCCCATAAATTAATAAAAAAATCATCATTAGATAATTTTGAAGTGTAGAACAAATTTTTTTATTTTTTTACCAAACTAATTATTTATCTATGATAAATTACACTTTTATTTCAAAATCAATATCTATTGGAAAATGATGCGTTTTTTTAAATAATACTTTTTGATCCTTAAAAAAATTACTTTTTCACATCATAAAATTATATTATCATTTATATTTAATATATACTATTTATTGACACAAATTAATAAAAACGTCATTTATTTCAAAAAATGTTGAATTAATCAAAAAATCCTTGATTAAAATTACATATTACAGAAAATACTATTTTATTTATCGTATCAAAACATAATTTGAATCAAAATCATTATTTAATCATTTATAAAGTATAAAACATAAAGAAAAATATAATCCTTATAATATTGGGAATATAATTTAAATATTCATTCTGTTAGGTTCAAGATACATAGACCTTTATTATATTAGCTAACTCTTTTAGGGTAAGGTGTGTGGTGGTGAGATTTTCCTAAGGTTGTTTGAACAAACATAGTTTAGGCCATGATATCGATGAACATGAACTTCTCTCATAAAGGGTTTATATCGTGCTTTGTTTATTGAATATTTTATTGGTTTTGGTCAAGGAAAAATACCATAGATTTTATCTCTATACAAATCCTAGATAAATGGGATTTATAGGGTATAATCTTATTAGTAGAGGACATCACTTATTTTATCTGTTTCCTTGGGGCTTTATCATAAATATTTAATTATACAAATCATATGATCACTATTCAGTAGTCATATTGTCGATGGTTATAATGAATAAATGTATTTTAAATATAATAGATAAATAATTATGAAATAAAAAATGTATTTTATGTGTTATCTCTACATTAATTAATATGGCACAAAATCATTTCAAAATAGAATTTTTATTTGTGAATTTTTGGGTCGTTGCATTAATATTTTGTTTGTCTCAGAATGTGAAGTTATATAAATTTCACAATCATTATATAATTATATAAGAATATTTTATGAAAATTATAAGATTAATTAGAATAACTCATGTGGAACTATCTCATGTAATAATCATAATAATCTTTGGTGTGATTTAATTTATATGATATTTTTTAGGGATATTAGCTAATTAATTCACTATTTATTCTATGCTACAATATAAAATTTTGGGAAATGTTGTGTATTTGTGTGAATATTGTCTTCAAGGATTTCTCAGATAATATATGGAAATTTTGAATTAGTATTCAATAACAATTTTCCTAGAGAATTATATGATAAATTAAATTATAATTTTTAAAGAGATCTATAGAATTATTATCATGAGTCCATGAGTGATAAATTCAATCATCATTGTGTGGATTATGGTAATTTGTTTCCTTATTGGACTTATTATGTTATTTTATTTACAAGTTATTGAGATATTTAAGGATACAACCATGTATATTTATCAATAATAATTTAGTATAAGAACATGTAAATTATGATAAATTTATTATTTATTAAAGAATCATATATATTAATTCCAAATATATCAAGAATTGGTACATTGAATATAATTGATTCATAACACTAAATTGTTTCAATGTTTTGAGTCATAATGTTCTTACACACTACCTTTTTAGTTTTCAAAAGTTTTAATCATTAATAAACAATATGAACAATTAAGGGTAACTATTTCTAACCTAATAACCCATATATGACATTTAATTTGTTAAAATATTATATCTTTTCATTATATGTTATTTCCTTATATTGAAAATTTGTTCTTGAGTAGTAACACAACCGACACACTATTTCTATTATTATTAAAAGGTTCAATCTTGGTTCTTCTCACCTAACTGAAAAGGATTTATATAGATTTTTCCTAAACATGTTAAAAAGAATATATTGTGGATGCTTATAGAAAGCATGGGGTAGGTATTCACGAGTGTAAAATGCTACATTTTTTATGTACACATGTAAAAGTTTATATCAAAGTGAATATCCATATTATTTATTTGAGAGTAAGAAGAGTAGTAATATGATCAGTTGGATCTAAATTAATATAAATCTAAAGTATTTTATCATTTTCATTTACTAATTTCACTTTATAGGTATCCATTATGTCATGTTTCAATTCATCAATTTTTTATTTTCATTATATATTGAATTTCACATTATTATTTGGATTACTCCGATTACTTATTATTTTTTGAATATTATCTATTTTCATCCAATCAGTATCTTAGTCCTTAATTTGACTAATGGGTAGATTTTTTTGTTATGATATGTTATAATGTGGTTGTGAATTTGAATCCTCTATGACCACTATGATTTAATGGAAAAAACTATGGTTATTTGAGTGGAATAATGGAAGTGTTTATAAACAATATAGATATTGATCAATAGACTATCACGACTCAGCCTTATAATCTATCATAATCTGATCTTAATGCTTTGGTGAGTGATGATTCTGATAATAAATACACTAAGAATTATAATGTTATAAATTACCATTATTATTCTATTAGTTGATGTGTTGATATTCATGTTTTTTATAAAACATACTCTTCTATTTTGAAGAGTTTAAACATCACTCATCAAGGTATGGATACTTTAAAAAGAACCAAGATTGGTATGAATAAGGATTAATTTTATGAATTCAAAAAAATTTAGCATAAATATTTTAAAGATATGTATAATAGGTTTTCATGGAATATGAATAATAATAAATGTATTAGTGAGACTATGAAGAGTGATTTTTCAATTGAAGGTATTTTTCATGTCATAGTAGAGAACTAGAATTATAAGATGGTTGAAATTTACAAAATAATGTGCTTTGTTAAATATTCTATGGTTGAGATTTTTGGATTATTATTATTGTACAATCTTTAATTGGAGAATATTTATAATGAAGATAAAGACAGGTGGAAGGAAGCTTTTAAATAAAATAAAGGTTTATATTTTGATTCTTCTAGTGATAGTAAGGGTTCATCAAGTAGTGATAGTGGTGATGATTTAATCCTAGTTACAAGATTTATAATAGGATTAATAAAGAGAGTAAAAATTTTCAAGAACAGGTGAAAAAAAAGAATAATATGAGAAATTTTAGAAGTAAATGGAAGAAGGGTAATCCTAATTTTAATGCTTGATGTTTTGATTTTATAAAGATTTTTTATACCAAATATAAATATCTAATACTGAAAACACACTAATATAAATTATCACCCATCCCCATGGACCTATACTTATATTTTTTGAGAAAAATTTAATATCACAAAAATCACCCCTATACCAATAGTTTTTGAGATCCATTGGTCAAGCTCCAAAAACATTCCCCTAAAAAAATTATTCTGGTGAACCATTGGTCTAACACTGAAAAAAATCAGGTTCCTTTAGCAATAATTCTTTAAATCCATTAGTATATATATATATATACACCAATTGTTATAGAGAATCATTGGTATAGGTAAATGGGTTTTTACAAATTTTTTTGTCAAATAAAATTAAATATTAAAAAAATAAATTACTTATATATATATTTATGTTTATAAAATTAATTCTATATATATTATGTTCTTGGAGGTATAATTTCATTCAAACACACAGATAAAATAGAATGTAAAACCATAGCCCACCCAAGGTATAAGCCACCCATCAAGCCTTATTTTTTTAGTGCATGACCCATATGCCTGGTGGGAATGAACCGTATAACATGACCTAAAATCCTAGGGTAGTAGTATCATGCCTGCATCATCTTTCCTACATCACAAAGTCTACATCCTGCCTACATCACCGCCTACCTGCATCATTATTTTTGTCACCACCTGCATTCTACTATAATAGTACCTACTCCCACCCAGATTTGAAGCTGGGCCTGAAGTATAAGTGAGAAATGATGGGATCTGAACCCAAAAACATTTTTTTAAAATTACTTATATCAATAGTTTTTTCAATTGTATCACCCCAGGATTTTATGGTATTACCCTCTTTAATGTTAATATTTTTAGAAGTTTTCATAGCACGTAACACCCAACATAAGCAAACTACGAAATATTATTATAATCTAGTTGATGAATTGACAGGAATGAATGTTATTATAAAAATTTCAAAATTTATATACTATATGTTCAACCTAACATTTATCCATCATCCAATTTGTTTTCTATACATGATATAAGAACAAATCCAATTTTATGGATAAAATATATATTTTAATAGAATGAAAGTTTTACCGCCTTTTGATGGTGCACTTGTTTTAAATATTTTTATGACACTTTTTGAAATTATATTTTAAAAAATAAACTTCATATTTTAATTCATAATTTCAAAATTTAATTTGATTTAATATTTATTATTTTTCTTACAAGTTTTATGTTTTTTAAAATAGTGAAACAAACATTGTATTCTAATCAAAAATATATTTTTCAAATAATTAACTTATAGTGTTATGTTATATTTTTAATTGGTTTTAAAGTATAATGATATAAATTTTGTAACATTTAATCTAATTTTATTCATTGTAATTAATTTTAAATGGAATTTGGATAGAACAAAAATTCAATCCTCAGAATGTTTTTTCATTAAATTTTTTTTTCTCGTTCCATCAACATGATTAATTTTAAATTAGCTTTAGTAACTAATGTTTCTAGAATTTTTTAAAATGGGTTAAATATTTTGAATCATAAATTAATTTTTTCTAATTAGATCCATTTTATTTTTGAACAAAATATGAATATTAAATTTTGGTAATTTTTGTTACCAAGATTAAGTGTAAATCGGGTAATTAAATTTGAAAATAATACCTAAAGTATTACAAAATTTCCACAAAACTTGTCCAAATTTAATTTTTTGACTTATTTATGAACAAAACCATCCATGGGAAGATTTTTTCACCTCTTGGATGGTTTTAATACTTTTATAGTATTTTAATCTAATGAAAGTCAAATATACCATACTCATGTTTGTAATGTTACTTTTTTTATTTATGGTTACTCAGAAGATATCATAACAAGTAATTATTCATTTGAAATATAAAATGTTTATATTAATCCTGATATGTTATTTAAACATTTTAGGGAATAAAAATATAAATTAAATTCATAAACAATGTTGATGCATTTATTGTCTAATTAATAGACATATTAAATAAATGTTATAAGAAATATTAAAATATATTTAATTTTATATTATTAATGTCATACAAGAATTTTTCAAATGAAATAGACATATTTGGGGTGTATTTAAGGGTTTTTGAAAATTATTATGTTGTTATTATTATGTTAAAAATTCAAGAAATGAAAAGTATCAAAATTGACAATAATGTTATTTGAAAATAAATAATATTTTATTAAAAGATAAAAAATTAATAAAATATATATTAATCAGAAAAATATCTATATAATATTTACAATTTCCTAAATTTTCCATTTATGGTTCTTTTATCATTGTATAGTTGCTTTATTAACCCTTACTGTGTAAGAAATGAAAGTTGTCATGGGAAGGGTTAAAGGGTTTAATCAAGGGTTATTACCAAAGGATAAGAGTAATAATGTTATATAAATCCATATAAAAATTATTGGATGATATTATTTCTACCCATACTCATCATATATTAGAAATAACTCCCATTGGAGTTATTTTGAATTGAAAATTAATTTATTTTATTTTAATATTTTGAGTGTTTCCAAAAATTCCCCTCACCAGAATTCTAAAAAGGCTAATCTTATCTCACTTAATCACACCACTTTGAGCCTTCTAGATCATACAAAACAAGAAACAATAAGCTACAAACGTACCTAAACTCGTCCTATAATTCTTTTTTTGGTAATAAAACCGACCAATAAAGTCTGTTGGTATAAACAAAAATGTGTTACCCGAAAACGAGGTAACATTATTCAATGATAACATTCATTTTATTTTTTCTGAAACCATTCAATGATTCTTATTATACTCTTATGAAATAAAATTATTATATTCAATATTACAAGATTTTTTTATGATAACATTTCTACCTAAAATTTGACACACATCCATCATATGGGATACACAATCATATTATATGTGTACAATAGACTACCTCTTCACGAACTGATGTCGTTCATCCTTCCATTACCACCTTTCAAGGTAGAAAATAATGATGGATTTATAGTTTATATATGAAATATATGATATTTATAATTTATTTATGATTTTTTAATTCTTATGTAACACATACCTTTATTTGTTTCCATATTATGGGGATATGATAATATTGTTTGTTGACGTATGGACTATCGCCTACTCAAAATGATGTGATTTGTTCAGAAATTACACGAAATATATTAAAGATGATTATAATAATTTTTTTTAAATATATGACATAAATATGATACTATAATTATATTATACATATATATAATTTCATTTTCATTCTCTTAAGATGCCAAATAAATTGAACTAGTATTCATGTGTACGTACGACCTACCGTATCCATGAACGGTGTGTTTCATTTCCTATATCCAATTTTTATGGATTATTATAAATACATATTTAAAGAATATATATGAAATTTTAATCATTTTTTAGATTATTTAGATTTTTAAATCATGATTTAATTAATTGGAACAATAGGTTCTTAGTCGAAACATACTTGAAAAACAATGCAATTAACACCAAAAATAGTGAAACAATTGAAGATTGTTACCAAATGGATAATGATATATTATAAAAATTTAATAAATGATATCATAAATATGATTATGGTTCTTTTATAAGTTAATAACATGAATAAAAATTGTATACAGGTGGTTAATGTTTGTTCACCTAAAAGGAAATTCATAGTAAGGTATCTTGTCTCAATTTCATTTCATTGAGGCATATTGTAATTTTTTACACCTTGTATCTTTTAGGAGGTGTATATGCACCCCTTTAACATATAATGTCATTAATTTATTTATTATCATGTTACATAATGTTTTTTGAAATGTAATTCCATAACGGGGATTATGATTCCAATATTTTATGCCGGTATGGGACCCTTTAGAATGTATAAATATTATTTTCCCCCAAATTTTTTAATGATCATTCAATGGTATTCCCATTCATTAATTTCATTAAACCTAATTGTTACTAATCCACCATTGAATAATTATTCATAAATCCATATTATTTATTCAATATTGATATGTGGTAAAAGGGGACATTGTTTATTAATTAAATCATTTATTCGATTTATGAGGAATACTTTGGACTTGAAGACATGGATGAGGCACAATTATTGATATCACCTCAATTAATATGTAGTCTCATGTGATGAATTAGTTGGAAAATCATAGTTGCATACAATTTCAAGAGAGTAGGTCTTAATAGTATAGTGGTTCATGTCCCAGATACATGATGTCCAATATTAAATCATTACTTTCATTCATAATTCATTTCAATTATTATGCATAATATTTTCACTATGAAAAAATATATGGATTCATTTTATTTTAAGACTATTTATTAAATGAAATTTGTTTCTTTTTTACCTTTACATGTTGTTTATGACTTATCCAGTAATTTGAATTACATTTGGTATCATCTATTTACTTTCCCATTATGATTTATTCTAATTGATTCATGACAGATTTCACTGTACTTAACCCTTACTAAGTGTAATTCCCTAAATGCAGAAGTTCAACGATGGTGCATTGTTTTATACTTTGGAATGATTACAAGGAATCAAGTACCTAAGGACCGGTAAGTTTAGAAATCATATAAAGTATGATTATATACATGATGTCCATAATACACTAGGAATTATAAAATACAAACATGACACATAATATAAAAAAATAAACAATATCCTTGAAACTAATTCAAAGGATCCTCTTAATTTCCTGGGTAAAGAAAACATAATATGTATATGCTCAAATTCTCTATAAGGGTAAGTTAAACGGAAGAAATATTGTATCACTGCAAATAAATCTACATGGAAAGGTAAATAACTAATAACACATTCTATTCAAATAACTAGATAAGGAATAATAAAGATGAAAAGGTAAGAAATTGAAAGACAATCCATCTAAATCAATAAAATTAGAATAGAATGTATCAATAGATATGCCAATGAAATATCTAATGGATAAATAATAACTGAGTATAATATGGAGATGCTTAATTATTGGACGCATGATTACAATGTACATTGAAGCTTTACCATCGAGAAATTTTACAAGATAGTCTAGTATATCAGTTAAAACCCCATATTTTTAATCCAAATATTTCTTATCATGAGACTACCGATGCATCAAGGGGCAATCTATAATCAGGCCCCACCCATGTTATACTTATCCAAATAATTCCTCATATTGAATAATTGATTTGAATAATAACTAATATGACTTATCAAATATCCAAATTGAATAAAGGATTAAAATTTTTCAAGAATTTCCAGATGGAGGATAAGTGAAAACAAGGGTTATTAATGTTGATGAATGTAAATACCATATGAAGATCATTAAAACCTTTTTTAGGAAAATAATCTTTAAACATTCCAATGTGCCCAAAACCACATTGGAAAATTTGAATCATAATATCAATGAAGGTCTAAAATTAAATTAAAATTATAATATAACACTAATTATATTCATGATATAATATTTCAAAGGGTAGTATATACACCATATAAAATTTATTTGTTTTGTAACAAAAAATAAGTATCGATGGAATGTAAATTGAGGCGAAATCATTTACCTTGCATTTCCTTTTGGATGATAATACATTAAACTCATATATAATAGTTTTAATAGTGTTAATAACTAATTATATAACAATATTAATATTTATTATATCATATATGATAATATTATAATATCTTATTACCTATTTGTTACAATTCATTCCTTTCACTATTTTCGGGTGTTGATTACCTAGTTTCTCGAGTATGTTTTGCCTTGTTATTTTTTCCTATTAATTTCATCATAGTTTCATCATATCCATAATTTAAACCATGATTTAAGTATCATATATATCAAATATATATTTATTTATAAAATTCCATGTAATATAGAGATAAGAAATGAAATGCATCATTCATGGAGATGGTAGGTCATATGTACGCTTAAACGCTACATTCATTTCTTTTTCATATTAAAATAATGAATATTAAATGATATATATGTATAATATAATTATAGTATCATAGTTATCTCATAAATTTCATACATTAGTATTAAAACCTTCCTTTATACATTCTATGTAAAGCATGAAAGAATCACGTCACTTTGAGGAGGCGGTAGTCCACGCTTCCACAAATGATGTTATTGTATTTATACAAAATTGAAAGCATAAGGGTATGTGTTATAAAATAATAACATAAGAATTAATAAATAATAAATATAAAATATAACATATATAAATATATTTTACCTCATAATTACTGACCATTATATGTGGTAAATGAAAAAAATGAACAGTCATCATTTCGTGTGGTGGAAGTTAGCCATACACATATGAAGTATATTCGTTACCCATTAGATGTAATTATATGTAAGGGTAGGTAGAATTCATAGAATAAGAACATTTCAGTATATTTAGGATACTGGTGTTGTTATTTAATTTTGGAATAAGATTATTCTAGGGGGTGATGTATGGAACTAAAACTAAAGAGCTTAAGGAAATATGTGACCTCTTCTTTGGGTAACTCCTTTTGGTTTACACAAAAATACTTCATTTTATTTATTTAATCCAAAATAGAATCTTATAGGATGATGTTAGGTATTTTGGGATCTTTTTTTGTAATGGTTTTGGTGATCTAGAATTCTCAAAGTGGTGTGATGAAGTGAGATAGGGGTTCCCTTTTATATTTGAGGTGAGGGGTACTATTGGGAACTATCAAACTATTAAATGGATTTAATTTATTTTCTATTAAAAAGGGGTAAAAATGATTTATTTCTATGATATGGTGGTTATTTATTTTATCCTTTTAACCAATAATTTTTAGATAATTTTAGGTCACATAATTACCCATATATTATAGCTTTATCCCTTAGTTAAATCCATTAAATCCTTCCATGAAAACATGGATTTTTACTCTTTAAGGGTTAGTATATTTATTATAAAAAGAAAAACTAACTCTAAATGAGTAATTGGTTAAATTTTATACTTTATCCAAATCTTTTTTTTTATTTATTAATTTTATGAATTTTTTATCATTTTAAAAAATATTATTTGTTTTAAAATATCACTACTGACAATTTTGACACTATTAATATATCGACTTTTAAAAAAAAATAATTACATAATATGACAATGAAAAAAATAATAAATACCTCCCTAATATGTCTTCATTATCTAGAAAATTCTTGGATGAAATCAATTATATAATTTTTTATTTGAATATTTTTAATAATATGTATTTGATATGTCCATTAATTAAGCAATTATTTCATCATCACTTTGCAGGACATAATTTTAATAATTTATTCCCTAAAAATTAAAAATAAATAGTAATGATGATGATAAACATTTTCAATTTCAAAATAATATTTATAGATGAAGATATACTCTACATACCCATATATGGAATATGTAATACTTATTAAAAACAAGAGTGTGACATATTGGACTTCCCTAAAATAAAATACTCTAATGGAATTAAAGTCATATAAGAGGATCCAAAAGGCAATACAATTGGCCCAAATAATAATTTGTTCGAAACAAACTCTTTTAATGAAATTATAAAAAGTGTTAGGGTTGTTTTATAATATTATTTCTACCATCAATTACCTGAATTACCATTCACCGTGGAAATAAACATATTAATAAATATTCTATTCATATAAATAGAAATAAAAAAAATATTTACATAATTATGAAACATTTAATAAAAATATATAATATATTTTTTAAGATACAAAACAAATATTTTGAAAGAATTAATTAAAAATTAATCTAGTTGCTGAAACAAGAATACAAATTTTTAAAATGAAAATGTTCAAATGATTGGAAGGTTTTTATATCCAATTTAAATTTGAAATGGATTCCAGTGAGCTAAATTAGATTAAATGATAAAAAATTAATCTAATTATAATTTAAAACCAATAAAAATATAATTTATCCCTATGAATTATTTTGATGAAAAAAGTTGTTTTCATTTAAAATTTCGTATTCTTCACAATTCATCAAAACATTAAAATTATCATAAAAATACCAATAATTCAAACATAGTAAATTCTTATATCATTAATCAAAAGAATAATTTAAATTTTATAAATAAATTATATAAAAGTGTAAATAATTGGATTTAAAATATGTTCACCATTAACTGGTGATAAAAATTACATTTTAGAAAAAATAAAATTTTAAAGCATAAAACTGGATTTATTCGTATCATATGGCGATAAAATATATTGGATGAATGACAAAAATATATGACTGAAAATAAAATATATATAATATTCTAATACAATCCACTAATATAATATAATTTAATATATTAATACAAATCTCCTTTAGATGTATAAAAATAGTTATTTTATAAAATCAGTCCCATTATATTCATTTGATTCTATATTCATTTTTAATTAATTTAATAATAATGAATTCAACAATTTGTTTTTATAAGATAGGAAATAATATTCATTACAAGAATCTTAATAGCTACATTATATATTATTATATTAAATAATAATTTTTTAATAATATATTGTTGTTTGGTAAACTCAACCGTACCGGTAATGCAAGACAAATAATTGTTGTATGTTTTGTAGTCTTAACATGATGTTTCATATAATGAAAGATATAATGAAAAGAATAAATTTATCCTAAAAGAAAAGTTATGTAATGTATTTTGGTGTTATTTTATACCCCCTTAAATGGAATTATTCCCTCATAATACTTTCGTACTCTAAGTCTGGATTTCTTTGCTCTAAATATGGAAGTTTATTATTTATAAAAAATAATTTTATTACGATCCCTAAAAATAGAAAAATTTAGTAAATAGAAACTCATACCTTCATCTAGGTCTTCAATGTTGGAATCTCTCATAAAAATAAAGATCCTTGTAATTTCATTGATACTTTAGGGAATCCTCCAAATCATATATATCCTCTTTACAAATGAAACTTGTTTTGTTTAGATGGAAATGATAAGGACATTGATAAGTATTTATGAATTTTCTTATTTTTAATATAAATTTTCTAAACATCTGTGTGAACCTGACCTTTTTAAAATAATGTTATTTTGTTTTCCTTAAAGGTACCAAAATTTTCTTTAATACTTCCAAAGAAAAAAAATTAAAATTTGATAAATGTAAGGTTCTCGAAGGTCACCCTCTCTTAAAGCTCCTTCAAGATTCACGAGAGGATTTTATGGTTTAGGTAGGGCAAAGAACTCAAAAATATCATTATAATACCTTCAAAGTATGGAATAATAGGAAAGATAAGAATAAAATATTTGTTGGTATACAAACAAAGATCCTTAGAATAAATAGGGAACAGTAGAGGTCTAAGATTTCTAGTACAGTTGCTGGAGGGTAGTTTGGATGTTGATAAAACGTTTTGATATCATATAAACATGATTTTTAGATTGTACTTGAAATTAGATCCTATGTAGGATAGAGAAATGTTTTTTTGATCTTTCTCCTTCCATTTTGAGGATGTTCTTCAACAGAATATAAATTTTATGGAATAAAGATTTTACAAAAAAAATATAAATAGAAAGTTTAATCTATTATTAAACAAACGACCTTCCAAGTTCCATTTATAAATAATGTAATATAGTAGATTAGATCATAAAATCATAAGGTATAAATACAAATATGTTATAGCATGTAACAATTATTTATGCATCATAAATCCAAGAATTATAATCATTGGTTTATTTGGGTACATTTTACTTTTAAATCCTTTACAATTGATTGTAGAGAAAATGTGATTTATCCCAAGAACATCCTCTAGTAGTATCAAACCAAGTTCATTGTAAGGATCATTGTCATGTACCGGGTTACACTGAGTCGAGCCTGACACGCCTTGTCAGAGTTTCCACCCATAGGTGTATCTGTTCCAGAACCACATCCACATTTAGTATCCAAACAGTGAGGTATTGTGAGGAAGACAAAAATAATATATACCTTACCATAATTATATGATGTTCTTATATTCTTATCAACAAATTATATCTTATGGTTATATTCAAAAATCAATGATTTCTAAATCTAGTTTCCAAGGTTTCTACTAAACTTTATCTGATACAAAATTTAATGACTCAACCCCAAAATCCTATAGCTGGTGCATTATTTTCATACATTGGCATGATAACAAGGAATAAAATATTGAATGATGGATTAGTTTAATAGTATTGTAATGCCATATTACATACAAGATACCTATAATAAATTAGAAAATAGGAAATGAAAACATGATATGTAATAAAAAGAAATAAACAGAATCCTTGAAACTCATTCAAAGGATTCCTATTCATAAATTTGGGAAATGAAACATAATAAGGTTGGTCTCAAATGCTCAATATTTCTAAGTAAAATAGAATCAATATTGAATCAATGGAAATAAATCAACATTGAAAGGTAAATAACTGATAACATGTGCTATTAAAATGACTAGATAAGTCATAATCAATAAGGAAAGGTAAGTAAAAGAAACGAATGCCATATAAAGTAGTAAAATCTGAATAGAATTAATTAACGGGTATAACGACACAAATTTTAAAGGATAAATAATAACTGATTCTAAATGAAGGATATAATTATTTGTTGGATGTCATGTTTTCTAGGTACATGGAATGTTTTTCATCAACACATTTTACAAGATAGCTCTTCATATCATGTAAAAACCAATCTTTTGACAACTTGGCTTTAACCTTCAGTTAAAACATTTAACTCTTACCATAAAAACATGACATTTTACTCTTTAAGGGTTAATATAGTTACTATTAAATTATAAAATAATGATAAATGATTCATAAATCTAATTTTAAACATTATCCAAATACATTTTTCTGAAGATTATATTTTTATTAGTTTTATATCATTTAATAAAAAAGTTATTTATTTTAAAATATCACTAATGTCAATTTTGAAACAATTCATTTCATGACTTTTTAAAAAATATCAACACACATGATAACATAGAACCAAAACCTTTAATACATCCCTAATATGTCTTGGTCATCAAGAAAATTCTTATATGACATATATTATATATATATTTTTTTTAATATTTTTAAAAACATTTATTATAGATTTCCATTAATTAAAAAATTATTACTTCATCATTATTCAATACATAATTTTTATAATTTCATTCCTCAAACATAAAAATAAATTATAATTATTAATATAAACTTCTTAGATTTAAAATTACTATTTATATTTGAATATATCCTCTACATAACAATAGATGGAAAGTATGATGCTTATTAAAAACAAGAGTGTGACATATTCCATTTCACTTCGAATGAAACACTATGAAATGATTAAAGTCAAAAACGTGGATCTAAGAGGCCATAAAAGTTTTCCAAGTATGTTCTTTTTTGAAAGAAACACATCCAATGAAATTTGGAAAAGTTTTAGGGAAATTTTAATATACTAAATTTATATTTAATTACCTGAATTAACCTTAACCATGGTAATAAAAATATTTCATAATTTAATACTAATATCCCCAAAAATTAAAGAAATATATTTACATATCATATACCCACAGATTAGAAAATTGTAATCTATTTTTCAACGTACAAAAAATATAATTGTCAGTAATTAATTTAAAAATAATCTCATTGACAAAATGATAAAACACATTTTTAAAGTATAAATGTTCAAAATATTGAACAAAATTTATATCCAATTTCAATATCAAATTGATTCCAATGAAAAAATGGATTAAATGATAAAAAATATCTAACGATACTTTAAAAATAATCAAAAATATAATTTTACACTAAAAATTTTGTATAAGAAAAAAAATTCAATTAAAACATATCATTTTTTCACTATTCATCAAAACATGAAAATTATCAGAAAAATACCAATAACTCAAAAAAAGTTAATATTTATATCCCAATTTAAAATAAAAAAATTTATTTTTTCATATAAAAATATAAATGTTTCAAAAATATGTTCAAAGTAGGATTACCCTTAAAAGGCAGCAAAATTTCCTTTTTAGAAAAAATACGATATTTAAGCAAAAAAGTGGATTTATTCCTATCTTATGTCTACCAAATATATTGTATGAATATAAAAAATATTTGATTTAATATATAATATTTATATTCAATTAAAAAAATTAAAAAATATTAATTAATTTAATTTTTCAAGATATAACACCATTAGAAGTATAAAAATATTTCCTTTAAAAATCATTCCCTTTATATTTATTAGTTTCTATAATAATTCATAATTTATTATTATCTAATGAATATGAACATATGTTATCATAATTAAATTAATAATATTCATAAAATTCAAATTAATATCTAGGTTATATATTATTATAATAAATAATAATATATTAGTAATATATTATTGTTCTGTAAAATTTGACATTGCGTGTAAGGAAAAATGACACATTTTTTAGTGTATTGTATACTTAACATGGTGTTTCATATAAATAATGAAAGAAAGAAAAAAAATTAAATTTATTCTAAAATAAAAATATTGCAATGTCTTGGGGTCTGACACTGCTCATTTGAGCTCACCCATTTCATATGATTCATTTTTCCTCAGGATTCCGAGAAGTATATTAAGACTGATGTGAAGGGTTACCAAAAGGGGGAATAATGGTGTTCTCTAAAGAAATATGTTTTTAATTTTAGGTCCAAAATAAAATTTAAAATATAAATATCTATCTAGTTTACCAAGACTTTTAACCTATTTTCCCCAAAAGGATGTGATTAATTATATCTTATCCTAATGTAATAAAGAAGGCATCAACTCTGGGAAACAGGGACTAGGGTTGTTATAATTGGTATTAGATAAAGTTTAGTAAAAACATTGGACACTTGATTTTGGAAAAATAGATTTGTGAATATAACCCAATGACTAACATTGAGGATAAGTCTATTTATTGGATAACATCATATATATTTGGTAATGAAAATTGATAAACATGATTAAAACTATGGAATCATAGTTAGATAAAAAGATGTTATGATTTAGACATCCCATAAATAATTCTTCAAGACTATATCACTATGAATATTGTTGATGAATTTTTGGGTTTTTCTAATGGTTAGAATCTATAAGATTATACAAGTATTATATATTTTGTTGATGATGAAGACACTACAAAAGACAAATTAAAGGAAGAAGGTATTTGGGAACAAGATGATGAGGCTTAGTAAATGGTTTATGAATGATGTAGAATGATTAATTTTCTTGTGTTTTAGGTTTAAATAATTATTTCATCAATGATGCACTGGTTATATGAATCGTGAGAGATATAGGGATTTTAATGCAGTACATTTTATTTAAAGATTTAGAGGAATGAACATTTTTATTATGTTTTTTAAGGTGGTAAAATATTTGGTACATGAAAATAATATCTAAATTATGTTGTTTGAGGAATCAGATTTTAATATTTATTTTGTAAATTTAGAGACCGTTTTTTACTATGAATTTAGACTAATGTATTTTGGATAATTCTTATGTTTGGGACGGATTAAGTTAAAAAATAGATATTATTATTTGAGGTTAAAGTGTGATTTATTATACTTGATATCATGTTCTAACCATTTAGGTTTTGATAATATTTAAAGGATTAAGGAAAAACTTATGTATATTTCATTATTAGTGCTTTTGGCAAAAAAAATATGTCTTGAATATCCATCTCCACGTGTATGAAATGAAGTGAAAATAGATCGAAGCATAACCAAGTGATGGTATTATGATCATGACATGGAAATTAATCAAGTATGATTACTTTATTAAGTGTTTATATGGATATTAAAATAATACCACAACTCTATAAAAAATATTTAATGATAAAAACATTATTTTTTTAATTATTTTACTCAAAAATAAATGTTATCTTTAACCCATCCCATAATTAATTTTTTGTAATGATAGACTTTCTCATGACCATATTTTCTATCACCCTCTATTAGAAAATGATTTTTTATTTACCTTATATGTAATAATTATCACTTCCTGCTAATTTTATCCTATTTTAATTTATAATTTTTTTGTGTCCTTTTAATTACCCTTTTCATATTATTATTGGGATGTTTTATTAACCCTATTTCCAATGTGGGTTTCCCATAAAAGAATTTTATAGTATCAGCTTTAGAATTCAGAAGTCCATTTTAATATTAAAAGGATGAAATTTATTGAATTTTGGGGGAATATAATACTCCAAAATTTTATGTTATTCCACTGTTTAAAGTTAATCTTTTTAAAATCTTACATTGCATGCAACACCCAACTTAAACGAACAATGAAATATTATTATAATCTAGCTGATAAATTTGTGAAATGAATAGTTTCAACAAAAGTATAAAATTTTAATATTATATATTCAATATAATTTCTAACATACATCATATGTGCTTTCTAGATATGATATAAAAAAATATAATTTTACGCATAAATGATGTAATTTTTATAAAAGGCCAATTTTACTAAATTTTGATGATGAAGTTGTTTAAAATATAGTTTTTGAATATTTTATAAAATCTATATCATAAAATAAACTTATTATTTTTAATTTAGAATATAGAAATTTACATTGGGTTGATTTTTTGCTAAATTTTAGGCAAGTTTCATGTTTTGGTGAATAATTAAAAAATATTGCATTTTAATTGAAAAAAACTCTTTAGTCTAAATAATTTACGGTTGTAATTTATGTTTTTAATGGGTTTTAAATTATAAATAGGTCAATGTTTTATCGTTTAACCTATGTTAGTTCATTTAAATCAATTTCACATTGAATATGGATATAAACACTTTTTAATCTTTTGAATTTTTTACTTTAAAAACATGTTTTCTCATTCAATCAATTGGATTAATTTTAAATTAATTTTACATAGTTATGAATTTTTAATTTTAAAAAATATGTTCCATAGTTTGAATCAGTAGGTAAAAATTCTATTATTATTTTCTTATTATTTTTTGGTAAAAATAAGAATTTTAAACATTAGAAATCTTTATTACAATGATTAATGGTAAATCAATTCATTAAGGGAAACAATAATATTATACGTATTATATAATTACCCTAAAACCTATACTAACTTCATTTGATGAGTTATTTTAGAATAAAATCATTCTTTAGTTGATTTTATAGCCTCTTGGATCCACTTTTATATCTTTAATCCTTTTATAGAATTTTCTTATGTGAAAGTCAAATATGTCATACTCAAGTTTTTAAGAAGTATTACATTTTGTAAATATAGTTATTCATATTATATCTTCAAATATAAATAGTCATTTAAAACATGAAACTATTATCATCATCATTATAATTTATTTTAATTTTTTAGAAAATAAATAATTAAATTAAAGGCTTTCATAGTGATGATGCAATAATTTTAATATAATGTACATTATAAATAAATATTGATAAAAATGTTAAAATAAAATTTATTTGATATAATTAATGTCATATAAAAATTTCACATAGTCCCAAGAAATATTTTTGAGTTATAAATGGTTTTTAAAGTTTTTATGTTATTATGAAATCTTTAAAAAAGTCATGTAATGAATAGTGTCAAAATAGACACTAATGATATTTTAAAATAAATAATAATTTATAAAATGATTTAAAATTAAAAAAAATATAAAATTATGCAAAATAATTTTGATGATGATTAAAATGTATTCAATTATCCATTTATTGTTCTTTTTCATTTTATTGTAACTATATTAACCCTTAAAGAGTAAAACCCGATTTTTCATCGTAAGAGTTAAAGGGTTTAATTAGGGTTAAATCCAAATGATAAAGGTAATAATGTGACGTAAATCAATATAAAAATTATTTAATTAGATTATTTAGAGCCATGTTAATATTATATTCAAAATAACTCTCTTTTTGGTAATTTATAATTGTAAATTAATTTATATAAATTTTATATTTTCAGTGTTTCTAAAAGTGGCCCTTGCCTCAATTATAAAAGGGAACTTTTTCCCTCACTTCCTCACACAACATTGAGCATTATGTATCATCAAAAAATGATCCAAATAATCTCCAAACATCCCTAAACTAATACTAATATACATTCTTTAGTCATAAATTAAACAAAGTATGTCTTTTGGTATTATCCAAAATGAGTTACCTGAAAATGACATAACATTCTTCAACGATCACTTTAATTTTATTTCTCTCTCAAACCATTCAATTATTATTATTAAATAATGATATAATAATCTCATTATAATAAATATAATGATTTTTTTTATTAAAATAGGTATTTTTACACTTTCTGACACATCCATAAAAAGGGATACACAATCATCATTCGTGTATTTGGAGGACTATCGTCTCGTGAACCGATGTCATTAATTATAAAATTTTCCACCATTAAAGGGTTTAAATAATTGTGGTATTATATGTTATATATTTGATATATAATATTTATAATTTTGTTTCAGATTATGGGGTTATTATATAACATATAGCTTCATGTGGTCTATATTGTGGGGATAAGATAACATTGTTTGTGGACGTGTGGACCACGACATCTTCAAAGCAATGTTATTCATTAAAACATTACATGGAATGTATGAAATATGATTATAATAATAAAATGTGAAATATTTTACATAAATATCATACTACAATTAAAATATACATATATACCATTTACATTTCATTATTTCAATACGAAAAAGAGTTGGAAGTAGCATTTATGCGTACATAATGCCTACAGTGTCCATAAACATTGCATTTCATTTCATATCTCATTGTTTAATGGATTTTTCTAAATACATATGGAATAAATATATATGATATTTTCATCTTGTTTTAAGTTATATATATTATTAAATCATAATATAATTAATAGTATCAACATGTAACAAGTCAAAACATACTTGAAAAACCAGGCAATTAACACCAAAAATAGTGAAAATAATGGAAGACTATTAACAAATGGGTAGTGAGATATTATAAGAAGTTAACACATGATATTATAAATATTATTGTAGTTTAGTTATAATTTATTAAAATTCATAAAACCATTATACATGAGGTTAAAGTATTTTCACTCAAAATGAAATGCAAGGTAAAGGATTTGTTCTCAATTTCAATTTATTGAGGCATATTGTAATGTTATACACCTAGTTTCTTTTATGAGGTGTATACAGAACTCATGTGACATATACTACAATTTATTAATTTATTATCATGCTATTTAATATTTTTTTTAATTGTTATTCCTTCAATGGGATTATGAATCAACTATTTCATGGTGGTATGGGACGTTTTGGAATGTTTAAAGATTCTTTTCCTCAAGAATGTTTTATTGATTGTTCAATTGTATTTCCATTAATCAACTTCAACGACCATTATTATTAAATATCCTCTTTACATGAATTAGTTTTAAATTTTTATTATTAACTCAATATGTATATTTGATGATAAGAAATATTTTTTATTAATTAAATCATTTATTCAATATGTGAGGAATGTTTTGGACTAGAAGACAGAGGTGTGGCCTGATTATAGAAATTACCGTGATGCATCCATAATATCATGGAATGAATTTGTTTCCCAAAAAATAGTAGTTTAAAATTTATGGAGAATATATCTTGATGTAATAGTGGTTCTTGTTCTAGATACATGAAGTCTAATATTAAATAATTACTTTAATTCAGAATTCATTTTAGTTATTATCTATAGATTTTAATTATAAAAAAAATCTATGGACACTATTTATTTTTGTACTATTGAGTAAATGAAAATTTTTCAGTTATTTACATTGAAATATTTTATATTCCTTATCCAGTTGTTTTAATGTCATGTGTTCTCATTTATTTACTTTTCCATATTGATTTATTCTCATTGATTCATGATAGGTTCCATTGAACTTAACCTTTACAGATCATTTGACATCAACCATTTCATATGTATCATTTTTCATGAGATTCCCAGAATTATATTAAGACTGATATGCAGGGCTATACATAGGGGGAATAATGGTGTTCCCAAAGGAAATCTATTTTTAATTTTATGTTCAAAAAGAAATTATTATTTCAAATATATATATAATTTACCAAAACTACTAAAATATTTTATCTATTGGGATGTGATATGTTTTATCCTTCGATAATTTAATAAATTAATGCATTAGCTCTGAGATTCTAGGGTTGATAAATTACACCAACTCATTAGTATAATTAATTAATATTCCAAACCATTACCCATGTTTTGGAAATCAATGTTATGGACCTCCTATATTAATGGTTTTCCCAAAACCATTGTTATAGGTCTATACTAATGAAAAAATATCCAAGGGCTCTTTAAACCATTAGTATAGGATATAACAATGGTTTTTAGGAAAAACACAATGGTTCTAAACCAATGGTATATCCTTTTTTCACCTAATTAGTGTAATATAGAAAAATAATAATTATAAAATGGAGAAGAGTTTAATGGATGTTGGATGGAGATAAAAAATATATTGATTCATATAATGAATTTGGATGCGATAAGGGAACTGTAAATCATAATTTCATAGAAAAAATGACTAAAATCAATGATATTGATTTTGATTCTAATTCCAAATCTTCTAATGATTATGGAAATGAAAAACCTACTATTATGGATTTAAATATGATTTTTGATAATTTTTATAAATAAATTTAAAAAACCATAGACTTACATACGAAGTCGAATAAGAAACATAAGATGTTTATAAAGGAAAATAATAATATCATTTTGGAAAATATGAAATTAAAAGGAACTAATTTAAAGAATTATTAAGTAGAGGATGATAATTTAAATCTTATAATAGATTGTATGACTAATATAATTAAAGATAAGGGAATATTAAACAACTGTTCTTCAAGAACTAAGGAGAAAATATATGATGTTATGGAAGTTTTATAAAAGGAAAATGGGAAGCTTAATTATAATGTATAAAGATTAAATTAAATTTTTTCTAAGATCGCTATATAAATAGAATACTTGGATTATTTTTTGAGATTGAAAAATATGAACAGAAAGAAGAAGGAAAAAATTATTATCTATAGTACTATAGAGATAAAGTTATATGAAAATTAATTTATAAAATTTACAGTAAAGGTATTTCATCTATTAATTGTTTTATGTTAAAATAATTTGGTCATTATTCTATAAAATATTCATTATTGGTTGTTAAAACATTATTATCAAAAAATATTTTCTATCTAAATATTCATTCAATGTTAAACTAATTAACCCATTTGCATCATGGGTTTTTAAAATATCTTATATGGATCCCATTAGACTTTAGATTGTTTATATTACCATGTGATAATTATTATATTAGATACAATTCATACCCATTATAGTAATATTATTTGGTATATTGGTAGGAGATTATTTGTAACTTCTTAATTTGGGCTACTAAGAATGCATTTATTTTTTTCTTATTTTCATAACTAGAATGTCCTTAATTTGTTTTATTTTTCAAACTATTTTAATATAATTTATAATTTAATAAATAATATTAATTATTTTCATGGAACTTTGGTGTTTTTTGTTTTAAATTGGAGGAGTTTGTATGATTAAAATTCAATTTCAAATAATTTATGAGAAGTAATATTTGATTAAAAGGGGTATTTTTCAATTTAAGTGTTGTTTTTAATATAAAGTTATGATATTATATAATATGTGTTGTGATTGATATTTCTTACTAGTTAAGAATTATTGTAAATTTATTCAATTATTTTTTTAACAATGATTTATTGCTTAAATATGGGGGAGACTCTTTTTAGTTATATTTCTTAACCATGTCATTTTTAATTTTATTATTTTTTGTGATTTAAGTTTTTGCATGAACTACTTGATATTAACATTACTTTTTGATCTTACAAGAAAGGGGAGAGATATTTATGTTTGGTAATTATAAATAAAGGAATTATTGAATGGGTCATTGGGATTATTTATTATGATTTTATAATTTCATAACACTCTCTTATATTATTTACTATATTGAATATTATTTATATTATTCATTATTATTTATTTATATTATTATTCATAAATTTATTATTTTTATTTCTTAAATTTTGTTTTAATGAATTTTTCAGAATATTGGATATTAAGTATTCATAAGAACCGAATAAACCCTTATATTATGGATTTTTGAAAAGTATAGAACCTTATTTATTAGAAGAAATATTTATGTAATAGAAGATTATAAAATATTTCTATGTTCTAATACATACATATACTGTTCAGAATATATTAAATATGTCGATAAGGAAATTTATTAAATTTTTAGGAAATAATATTATTTATGAAGTAAATATTAATTTAAAAATATTATATATCAAGTTACTAGTCTGTTTTTAGACTACTTCATAATATGGGAGAGTTAGATATTTTTATATTTTAAAAACTCTTCTCATTGAATGTAGTTGGAAAAATATTTTTAATTGAGTTATTTTGAAAAAAAAAATTAAATTAAATATGAAGATACTCTTATTAATGATTTAAATTTTAGTTATTTGAAAATTGTTGGGTCATTACATTAGAATTATTTTTATAAAGTATGAATTCACATAATATCATCTATTTATCATGTTAGGTGAAGTTACTATTACATTAAAATAATTATATCACCCCATAATAATAATTCATGTGATGTATGGTTTGTGTAAGGTGAAGTCGTGTGGAACCAATTCACATATGATTAACCCAATTAGATGATACATAAAGAGATAAACTTCTTGATATAATATTTTTATTATATAATGCCAGATAATTTTTGTAAACAAAATGTAATTATTTGAATATTTAGTAGGAATTATTGAAAAAATAGAGGGATGTTATGAATGAGTATTCAAGATTTATTTTCATGTATCATATAATAATGATTCAAATAATTATTTATATGGGGAATTACAGAATTATTTTCATTAGTCTAATACTGATTAATTCAATGATTATTGAGATAAAAATGGCAACTATTTTATTTCATAAATTTAATTAGTCTATTATTCTCTTTACAAACTATTGAGTAATCTAAGGAAACACCTACATGATGTTATTGTTGATCATCAAGAAAATGACCATGAATATTATACCAAATAAATTTTTCATTGAATATATTTATATATAATTTTAGGGGAAATATAATAGTGATATACCAAACATACTCAATTCATTACACTGATGTGCAACAAAGATCTTGAGAATTTTTTTTGCACATTTCATTACCAATTCACCAAAATATAAATATTTACACTATTTTTTCAAGGTATAAGACCATCATTTATAATAACAAACCTCACCTAAAATATAACATTGGTTAAACCCTTTTATATTTTCATTTTATTTGTTTCTTGTATTATAATGTTTTTATCATGTTTTAATACAACTCACACCCTGATTATACCATGATTAAAAGGTACATCTTGGTTCAGCTCAACTAACCAAATGGCTAACACATAGTTTATTCTAGAAACTATTCAATGTTAGAGGATAGGGAATCTCCTATAAAAATTAGGTTAATTATACACCCATGTAAAAGGATAGTGTTTTATATAACTTTGTAAAATGGTATAAGTTAGTGGATATCCATGCTCTTTTTTTGATAGTGTGAAAAGTAGATGTAAGTTCATTTGGATTGTAGCTAATATAAATATATTGTAATACATATTTTTATCTTTACTACTTTCACTCTTCACATATCCACTACATTATTCTTTTACTCATGAATTGTTTTTTCTCAGTATCCTCAATATCACGTAGTATTATTATTATTACTCTAATTATTATTTTGATTTACAATTTACCACCACCCTCACGCCCCATTATTCTTTTTAAATACCTATTTTGGGACCTAAAAATGGAATTAGATTTGTATCATATATTTCAATATATTTTTTCCTTAATTAAAAACAATTTGGTAAATATTGATTGTTTTTAGAAAATATGCATCCTAGGACTTAACAATTCAAAAGTAAATATATATTTTCATTTTTTATAATTTGGTAAATGGTTAATAATTCAAATATTATAGGGACTCCAAATTTTAATAGAAATATCTATGGTTATTAGAAGGATGTAATTGAATTTTTTTGATGAATATTGGTATTGATGAAGGGATCATCATGGTTATACCTTATAAAATATTAAATGTTGAGATTGATATATTGGTTGGTAACTATTATGTTAAATAAATTAAGAATTATAAATTTATGAATATGTTTTATTATTCTATAAGTATAAGTATTTATAGTCTTATTTATTCTTGTAAAACTACTTCTGATATTTGAAGGACATTAAATTTCACTCATCAAGGTACAAAAAATTTGCATATACCAAAGTTTTGTAAATATAGGGTAGAATTTTTTGAAGCCATAATGTTTGAGTTTAAAGGTGTTAAGAAAAAGTATAACATGTTTTCTAATATTTTTAAAAACAAGACTACTCATAATAATACTATAATGTTTGATGCTTTGATTTAAAAAATTCATTAAGCACTACTTAAAAATTGAATTCCAAGAAGGATGCAATTTAGTAGGGAAAAAATATTTTTAATATAACATGGATGATATTATTAAATCATTATTAAATATATTTTTTTAATTTTAGAATATCTATAATGAAGTTAATGTATGTATTATTTTTTCACCTAGAGGGGAATTTGGTTAGAGATACGCTATAAGGGAGTGAGTTAGAGCATGAATCTATTTTGTGTTTCCCTAAATTCTTTTGAAACTATCACTATACTAAGAGATCTAAAAATCACTCATTAGTAGGATCACTCTTCTATTCACCTCTTATGTTATTATATGATTAATTGGTATCCATATGTTATATTTATTCAAAAAATATCAATGATTCCTCAGTCCACATGCATTGATTATAATTTGGTCAAATATAAAAAAATAAAACACACATGTATGAATTATTTTAGTTGTTTAACCCCCACTGGGCTACACCCAAGGATAACACTCCAAAACTACGTCGATGTGAAGAAATAAAACAATAAACATTCAGTGGTGGGTTTGGTATATATCACTCTTATTACAAGTGTCACTCCCCTTACAATATTTGGGGTCAATTTATTACCAACCAAGGGTCACTCCCTTCGTCCTCTCCCTTTTCTTGATACTTTATGATTGAATGATTCCTAATATATAGTACAATGAATTTATTAACTATCTGAGTGTTATTAAACTGATTAGTTCTCATATATATACACACTACTCTTTCAAAAATTATTTATGAACACCACTATTGAAGAATCATCACATTCCATGTTGAACTAGTCTTCAAGGAAAATGAAATTCCTTTGGAAATGACTAAAATGAGTGACAATAATTTTTTTATTTCATGAAACTCAATAATTTCTTACAATTTTTTCAGTATATTCATGAAAAAAACTATGATTTTTAATGAAACTTTTAAATTTTGTGAATATTACCACGTTTTATGATTCTTTATAAACCTTTATGAAACCCCATTGGTCATACATAACATGTCCTTTCTATGTAGATCTAATGTTATTAAAAATGATTCATGTAAGAAAAATCATTTCGAAATTCATTCAAAAATTTAGATCCCTTGGATCTTCAAAATATAAGGCATTCTTAAATTATTGGGGTAGAGGTTTATTTATATATGTTGTTTCCTCTTCATGTAAAATTCATTCTCACCATAGATTTTTGTGAAACTATTCATTTCATTCACCTGAATGGATTGAAGTAATTCTTTTTTATTGATTTTTGATAACCCCATTTTCAAGGGATGAGGGGGAACCCTTACAATGCCCATAGGCTCATAGATTACAGGGCCCTTAGGCTTAGGATATTACATGGCTCAGTCGTCTTAGGGAATTAAACCAGTCTATCTACAAGGAATTTCCCCTCCTTAGCATCTGTAACAAGATAGTAGCTCTCCACCTTCACATGGTCGTCTGGCTTGGCATCCCGGGCAAGCATAGGCTGGTCTCGATGGCATAGCCATACCCTCTCATTCTGACAATCCATTTGGCTCTACTCTAGTTGGTGAACCTGCTCTGAATCATCTTCTATGGCTGCTTCTTTTCTGTAGAGTCTGTTTGGGGAAACTACTTGTGGCCTAAAGTCCTTGAGGTGGCCCGAAGGCCTTAATGGTGCCCCAAAAGCCCTACTGACCTGAAGGCCTGGCTGGCCCAAAATCCTAAAGGACTCCAACCTCAAACTGATGGCCCACAGTGAATAGTTCCTACTGCTACAGTACTGAACAGTACCTGCTACAGTAACTTCTACAAGCCTGCTACAGTACCCACATAGTGTATAGTTATTCTACAGTACCTGTACAGTGTACAATCTACTATAGTACTGCACAGTGTACAGTACTGCTATAGTTCCTACTAGAGTGCTGCTATAGTACCTTGGAAAATATGCCTCTACCTTGTTTTGAACCGGGCTCTGGTGGATGCACTTAAGGATATCTCACTAACTAGGATGAGGCTTATGTGCACTATTCATTTCATTCATATAACAATATTTCTTCATGAAAATTATAGGAAAATATTTTATTCCCATAACTCTATATCTTCATGAAACTTATGTTAATATATTTTATTTATGTATTCTTTTTGAGACACATAATATCTTAAAAAAATTCTTTTTAAAACATACCGCCGATAAGAAGCTTTCATACATGAAACACAAATATTTTTTTTTAATAACCATTCATTCTCAAATTATATTTCTTTTCTATATTTTTATTTGGAATAATCAAAACATTACTTTCATGGAATTTTTGATTCCTTTCATGAATCTTCATCACATTAATGAAAACCATTCTTCTAATATATTTTCTTCACCATGTTTGAACCATTCACCTATTTCAAATTCCTACACTCACTCGAGATCTTTAAGAGTCATTTATTCATGAATAAATAAGTATATTCACAATACTTGTACTTATCCTAGAACTTTTCATGGTGTATCAATATCTTGGTTATCCTCTTTATTCAATTTCTTTAACTCATTTCTCAGTATTATCAGGATCACCATTTTAGGCCCACACATTGCTTTAGGAAATCAGTCACATTTTTCATTATTGACAACACTATATTCTCATGAAACTGTCTCATATTTCCTTCTATTAACATTTCATAAGGAAATCCACCACCTTAACTTTATCAGGACAACCATCTTCCCATGAAACTATTAACACGGTGATTAAAAAATCCAACACGATCAACTACACCATGTTAATGGAAACACTAGAGCTAATCAACCAACACACTAGGGTTTATATTGATAGATTTGAAAACAAATTTATCATGTAATACATAGAAACACCTGTTCTAATTCTTGTCCAAAAATCCCACCCCCTTATGAATTTTTTGGAAACACTTTTATAAATCCTTTACCTTTACCTTGATACAACTTGATGATCCATTTTTAGGACTAGATTTCCATGAATGAATGTACCAATTAACTATTTTTTTGATCAATACCAACTGTTGTATAATCTGTGGCACATGAGAAGACCACATCGTTAGATCTCCTGGGAAATTGATTTCATCATGAACTCATTTTATGATTTATCTTCATTGAATGTTCTACTTAATAAATTTCATTTTTTTATCCTCCACTTACTACTCCCATTTGAAGGGTTGATCATAATGAAACATAGATCAATGATCCTTTTTACTCTAAGTATAAAATTAATATGGATTCAAGATCCTTATTATAAGGACCTGCCGTTATTACATTACATAATCTTAAATTTTAGTCAACTACTCACTTTCTTTCACATTGGTGATCTTTTAAAGTTTATAGCTTTTTAAGGCTAAGATATAATAAATACACAACATTCCACATTTATACAGAGTAGATACCACAAAAACAATATCTATTTCTCCCAAAATATAAAACTTTTCAAATAAAACATGTTTTATTTGAAAAATCTTCATAACATTCAACTTGGATTCCTTATTTTTCTTACCCATACATATAACCTATGAAAATAATTTAAAAACATGGGATGAGAAAAAAATCTCACTAAGGGTTATAAAAAGTAGGAAAGAAAACATTAGATCATGAATACTTGTAAATGAATGAAATCATTTTCTAAAAGACATAATTTTCACCTATATATACATACTTTTTGAAACATGATATTTCCTAGATATTTACAAAAAACATAAAAAAAATAAATAGAACCATAATGGAATATCTAGGAATTATATACAAAATATTATAACTCTCTCCTAAAATTCTGAATTATAACCATTACGATTACCAAACAATGTAACCCCCATGACTACCTCATTGTGTAACCATCGTAGTTACAATTGAAGTAACAATACGACCGACCTACAACTTACACATAACCAATGCATTAGATGTAGATATAGGTCCAACCCTTAATTATAAAGAATTCCCAAGAACTGAAACAAAATCATACAATATGAATAATTGCATAAAAAAATTGCTTTTTAATTTTTTATAACAGGATTTTAAATGATTATTTTAAGAGAAAACCCCCTTACAAATATCATATAATTGAAGTGAGACATAATAGAGTGGGTGGAATATCTATATAAACTATAAATACACATAATAAAACATAATATAAAAAATAACAACACAAACAATATTAGAACCATATAATCAAAGAAGTATAAGGTTAACCCAAAGAATGGAAATTGGGTAAAGAATTTTGTTACCTCGGGTTCATCTTACTTAAAATGTGTTTAACACGTTTGTATAATAGTTTAAATTGTGTTTTTAATATCTTATATATACATATTCTTATTTATAACACCTTATACGATCATTTTAGGACATCATTCCACTTATTTATTAATAATAATTTTTTCCATTTTTTCAGGTACATACTTTACTTGGTTTCCATAGTCGGTTCATATTTGATTTTATTATCACATCAAAAATGAAATTCCAGAAGTAGAATGAAATGAAATGAATATGTTTCCATTATATTAAATGATTCCATAAACCAATTTGTTTATATGTTATGTGGGTGAATCATTAGATAACTCTTTCGTCAGATGTGTTTAGATCATTTTGGTTGTTCTTCGATAGTCCTGAACTTGTTTCATTATATAATTTAATATCATATATATAAGTTAATTACAGATCATAAACAAAGATATATCAAAAAATTAAAATCTATTACAACCGTTAAAATTGTTTTAAAAATAGTTTAATGAATATAAGTGAAATTGCATTTACATTATCCATGATTTTGGTAAAAAGGCATATCACGAACGATGTTTTTCTAAGAGGGGGAGGAGATGTAGTAAGTGGAGGGATTTTTTCATAAACATGATAAAATGAAAAATATATATTATTTTTTATCTTTCATTCCTCTTGTATAATGGTAGGGTAAGATATTATAGGAAAAGAAAAGGAATTGAAAATAAAACACATGAAAATGAAAGAGGATCTTTATCTCTTGATCTTTTCTCCTTAAGATCCTCATTAAGGCCCTTGTTTTTGGAATTTTGTTGAGACTAGTAGGTTTTGAACATGGGGGAGGGGCTTGGGAAGAGTATTTTTCATAACATAGATAATTCTCAAGGCTTGAGTGGTGTGAGAGTAAGATGGAGTGATAGTGGTATTTATAAGGGATGAGAGGAGTGGTCTTACGTTATTTTAATCATTAGTTTATTTTTTTTTAATGAATATGAATAGTCTTGATTCATGTGACCAAAAACATTAATAGGTGCATGTGATTTCGAACCAATTGGAATTTAAATCTTCCATGTCTCAAGAAATATGTAGAAATTCATTTATTTATCATATTTAGTTAATTACCGTATTTCACTATTCACCAAAAACTTATGTATTTCAGTAAAATCCCAAAAATTCACCCTACCCATTTCTCAACGTGTAGAATTAAAAAATGAGCTCTATTTATTGAAAATGATTTTCTAAAAATTATTAATTTAATTTTAAATAAAATCATAATATATTCAAAATATAATAATTTTAAAACTAAAAATGATTTTATATAACCTTAAAAAATTTAGCAAGATCTCATTATCTTATAAACATAAATTAATAATAATAATAATAATAATAATAATAATAATTACTATTAATAGGGGTCATATTACTATACATATTACTATTCATAAGGGTATGTTATTATTCAAAAAAAACAAATTAGTTTTATCAGACTCCATTAACTTATTGATTACAACCATCGATGTCTATTTTTAGAAACTCAAATCATAGATGTAGAAAAATTATGTTTAACAAAAAAATTATTTCTATATTCTTTAAACAAGTTTCCTCATTTAGAGATTCATTGTTTCATATATTTCAATTTATTTTTCAAACCGTAGGGTGTTACAATCTCCCCACCTTCTGAAAATTACATCATAACAATTTTAATTTACTTATTTAGTTATTAAATAATTGTTGGCACCTTTTCCTCATATCAATTTCAAATTCTCATTTATCATCATCAAACAAGTGGTTTCTCCACAAAACATTACCTGGTGGATTACCATATTCCACAATAGTTTAACTCAATAATCAATAAATCTATACATGTTTTTCTTCATAAGAAAGGTTCTCTTCCAACTGAACAGATTTTGGGCTCAAGGCATTATATGAGTCTTCCACATACATTCTCAACATTGAATCATGAAAAACATGTATACCTGAGATAAATACATGATCACCAACATTGAAGGAAAAGTGTTTCCTCTTGTTTTATTCATAAGTTTTTGTCCTACTCTAAGCTGTCCTAATGTGTTACTAGATCATCTTCACATTCTCAGCAACTTCCTCTACTAATTATGGTCACATCAACTTCCTTTCCCTTACTTTATCCCAAAAAGTTGGAGTTTGACACTAATTCCTATACAATGCCTCAAAAGGTTCCATAATTATACTATAATGAAAACTGTTATTTTAAGAAAACTCAACTAAAGAAATATGTTGATCCCAACATCCCTAGTAATCCATTGAACAAGATTGAAGCATATCCTCCAATGTATGAATCATCCGTTTTATCTTACCATCTCATTGAGGGTGAAAAGTTGTACTGAAATTTAATTATGTTCCTAATGACTTAGGAAGTCCATCCAAAAAATATAAGTAAACCTAATATCCTGTTTAGATATAATAGAAAGGGTAACTCTATGTAACCTGAAAATCAATTTGAGGTATAGTTGAGAAATCTAATCCGAAGACATTGTATCTTGAATAGGAAGGAAATATACAGATTTACTTAGTCAGTCAACAATAACCCAAATCAAAATTTTACCTCTATAATCCTTTAGTAGTTCCCCCATGAAGTCCATGGATACAATTTCCTATTTCCACTCTGGCATTGTAAAGGGCTGAAGCATCAGCTTTGGTAATTTCCGCTCTACTTTAACCTATTTAAATGTCAAACATTTCTTGGAAAAATCTACAATATTTCTTTTCATTCTATCCCACTACTAATAATAATGAGGGTCTCTCTACATCTTATTACTTCCAAGATGAACTGAAAATGGAGAACTACAAACTTCACAAAATAAATCTTTCTTCAACTTGGAATCAAAAGGTAGAGACAAAATATTTTTCCAAATCCAAAAACACAATCTTTATCAAGGATAAATTCAAGAAACATACCAATTTTAACCAATTATACATTTTTCTATAGCTCACAATCTTCATTTTTCAATTTCTTTATTATGTTTTATAATGATGACTATACTGAAACATAAAAAAATAGAGGCATTTCCAAAAACAACAACTTATAAGAGAAAATTCATCAAATAATTAATCATGGCATCATGTTCCAATTGTGAAATGGTTAATTATTCTTGATGTTTTAAGCTCAATGAATACACCACTTTGTTTTTTAGGCTGGTAAGTGATCATAAAATCATAATTTTTTATCTGTTCAATCCAACTTCTCTTCCTTTTATTGAATTCCTTTTGAGTGAATATATACTTTAGTATTTTATGGTCAGTATATATTTTACATTTGGCTCTATATAAATGATGACTCCAAATTTTCAAAGAAAAAAACATAGCTGCTAATTCCATATCCTGTATGGGATAATTTACCAATTGAGGTTTTAGTTTTCTTGATGTATATGAAATTACCTAATCATTTTGCATCAGAACACAATAAAGTCCCTTCATTGAAGAATTTCTATAAATGAAAATGTCACTATTTATGAAAGGATGAACCAAAAATAGATCATTCATCGATCTCTTATTCAGTTTCTAAAAACAAATATCACAGTATTCTATCGAATTTTTTTTACCCATTTTTATGTTAGCTTAGTTTTCATGATAGATAACTGTGAAAAGTATCTTAAAACCCATCATTAATAACATGCCAATTCAAGAAAACTATGAATTTATATAACAATTGAAGGTATTGGAAATTCATCAACCACCTTTTATATGGTAGGATAAACTATTATTCCTTCCTTATTTACATTGGTCTCAGGAATAATAAATCTGTTGCAACCAAAAATTACACTTTATTAATTTTCTATTCATTTTTTTTCCAAAAAGGTTTTCAAAACAACCCTTATATTTTTTTCAATATCCTATTAACTTTTATAAAATAATAAAATTTCATCAATAAACACAACTACAATATTATCTAAGAACTTATGGAATATTCTAATCATAATATCCATGAATACTCTTCATCCATAGAAGCATGTATCTTGAGAAGTGGCTGACATTCTCCTATACCTTCTAGCTATGGTTATTTCAGGCTTCCAATGAAACTTATCAGTATTATCATGATCATGTTCTCTTTTTTGATGAGGAATATTTTCAATCAAGAGCCGAAAGGCTATAATTCTGGAGTATTTTTCTTTGAGTTTCACCATTTCATTTTCATGATGATTTTCTATTGATCTTCACAATCTATATTGGTCTGCATTATGCTTTCACTTGTTTCTTGTGAAGTCACTGACTACAGTTTTGCACAGCCTTGGATCCTGTAATTTTTTTTGTAGGTTGTGCCTTATGCCTTCATGTTCAGGTGGATGGATTGCCCTCATGTTTCATGATGATAATATAGGCTATATAAGGAGATTTAATATCGTATTACAAACTGCCCACTACATGCTCAAATATATGGAAAATTTAGGACCCTACAGGAGGAAAACGTGAAATGGATTGTACACAGTTGAAGTCCGTAATTCAGGATCTGAATGTGCAGTAAAAGCATCATCAATTCAAGCCTGAATTATTGTTTCTAGATCCATAATTTCATGAAAAATCTATACATTTCAAAATTCGGTTGCTGCTATCTATTTTTCTAGACAAACACAAGTATGATTGAAGGCTATTAGATTTTTCAAGAATATTTCAATGATGAACCAGTCATTGGGGATAATTTTTTAATGATTCTGTAGTTTTTTCCATTATATGTCAACTGTTGGGCATCATTATTTGCTAAGCTCTTTTTCCCTCTCAGTGATAATTTATAGGTTTCTCTTGGGACATTCTTTTTATTTTCTTTTTTTATTAGTGGTACAAACTCATTATACCTCGTGAAATCACATGAACATTACTTTTTGTTAATAAAAATTGGGGATCATGGGTTTTTACTCATGTTCCGAGCCTTTTTGAGATAAAATAGGATCACCCCATGGTGAAGCGTTAGAAAAAATAAAGTAATTATTATGAAACTCCAGTAACTGATTTTTCAATTCAAGAAGTTCCATTTGAACCATTAAATAAGGGGGTTTTGAAATTTGATTAGCATTAAGAACTAATTCAATGACAAATTTGACTTCTCGATCTAGTATAACTCTTGGAAACTCATCAGAAAAAACATCAAGGTATTCATTTACCACTAGAACATCAGTAATCTAAATAGATCCCTTGTTTTTAAAAATACGAGAATGATAACATTCATTTACATATTTCAACAGTTTCTCAGTTTCTTGATATGTTATGAATTGTATGGGTTAATTCTTGTAGACAAACTAAAACAGTTTCTAAAAAACAACTTCTTTAGCTATACAATCAATATTATTAGGATAAATAGAAGTAAATCCATTTCCAGAATGATATCAAACACTACTAAGGTAAAAAAATGATTGTAGTTAATCTCTTTCCACATATATTAATAGGAAGATTCTTATAATTCATTTTTCTGTAATATTCCCCCTAGTATTTTAACAATATGTTCTAGTCTCATTTGTTGAGGTGATATATCCAATTTACCAAAACATTTCTAAAAAATAAATGAATGTGTAGACCCCATATAAAAGAAAATATTAGGAAAATATGAGTAAAAAAACAAGGTACATGATACAAATTTATTGAATGGTCTGATGTATGATAGAGTAATCACAAGGGATATCACTACACTTTTCTGCTTATAGACTAGCTTCCTTGTATCATTCATATCTCTCTTTGGGCAGGAATTTTCATAATGACCCATATCACCACATTTAAAACACTTTACAATATTCTTATTAGGATTAGTATTAGGATAAATTTCATTACAATCTCAAACAATATGTCCCAACTTACCACATTGAAAACACATCCTAGTTTTGTTAAGGCATTCCCCATAGTTTTTTCCACACTTTTCACAAAATAGAAAATGAACATTCTTACCATCAGATTTCTTTGATCGATTCTTACCAATTTATTTCCATATATAACTCTTATTCTCCATGTTGTAAAAGTTCATTCAATCATCATATAACTCAATTTATACCATATCATTACATCATAAATGTTTTTCATAACATTTGAACTCACGGTAATCCAATTCCCTATGATATCTTGGCTTATATCCAGAGTAAAAATGGTTGATTTTACTATCAAGACCTAAAATAAGATTTGGAGTATACCTCACCAGTTGGGTAAAGTTTTCTTCATACATATCCACTGAATCATCCTATTTTTAATTCAATTAAATTAATTTCTCCTCCATCCTAAATCAACCTGCCTTAAGAAAATATTTTTCATAGAAAATACTTCTAAATTTATCCCACTCTAAAGCTTCAATATCCTCTATATCCTTGATATTCTGGAATATTAATCACTGCTGATCAACATCACCATCTAAAAGATACATGAAAAGACTTAAATTTTTATTATCTAAACATCCCATAACAATGAATATATTTTCACTGGCTTTAATCGATCTTTCAGCGACTACTATGTTAGAAGGTCCACTTAAAGTAGGAGGGTGTTGCCTCCTAAAATGTTCCACTATCATCATATTCATTTGTGGTAGCTCTGGTTGTCCTCTTACATGGATGCCACTACTATTTGTTTCTTATTTCAGCTGATCCATTACTGTCACAAACTACTCGGTTCCACTCCTTACCATCCGAGGCTGTAGAATAGAAAGGACATCATTCTTTCGGTGCCTTTTAACTTCATCTTCTCTGTTTCTTCTACAAAAATCAATTATGAACAAACATATATTATTCAAAGTAACATTTTAATCTTTAAATACTATAACATTACATATTAACCATTGTATATAAATCATTTATGATATACTATTAACAGCTTCCTAACCCCTAAATGTATCTAAACCTCACTATGATGGCAACTGTAAGGACCCGACCTTATTACATAACATAATCATGAATTTTAGTCAAGAACACACTTCCTTTCAAATTGAACATATTTTCAACTCTAGGGAATTAGAGAATTAGGATATAATATATACATAAAATTCAAAATTTATGTTGAGAGGATACCACAAAAACAATATCAATTTCATTCATAATATACAAATTTTCGTATAAACCATGTTTTATTCGAAAAATCGTCATAACATTTAAATTGGATTCCATATTTTCGATACACAACCTTATAACCAATGAAAATCATTTAAAAACATGGGATGATAAAAATATTATTAGCATGTGATATAAAAAGTATAAATGGAAACATTAGTACAAGAATACTTATAAACATGTGAAATCATTTCCAAAAAGACATATGTGTCACCCATATATACTTACTTTGTGAAACTGGAGATTTCCATGAGATTTCCACAAAATATAATGAACATAAATATAACCATAAATGTATATTGGGACATTAAATTCATAATATAGTAATCCTCTTGGCTACCTTATTATTTGTAACCCTGATAGATACCTTACAATGTAACACTCATGAGTACCTTATTGTGTAACCATCGCAATTACACTTGGAGTAACCATATGTCTGACCTACAATATACACATACCCAATTCATTATAGAGACATATAGGTCCTACCCTTCATCAAAAACCATTACCAAGAACTAAAACAAAATAATACATGAATAATTTCATAAAAATGTTGCTTTTGAATTTTGTAAAACATAATTTTATAAGGGAATTTTAAGAGAATATCCCCTCACAAATATCATATAATTGAAGTGATACTTAAAATATTGGATGAAATATGTATATAAACTATAAATTCACATAATTAAATATAATATAAAAAATTCATTACTCAAAAAATCATAGAAACATATAATCAATGAAGTTGGAGGTCGACCTAAAGAATTAAAATTGGGTTAAGAATTCCCTTAGCTCGGGTTCATCTTACATAAAATGTGCTTAAAACTCATATATAATGGTTAAAGATTTATTATTAATATCCTATAGAAACATATTCATGTTTATAACACCATATGAAATCATTTTATAACATTATTCCTCTTATTAATTAATAATATTTTGTTATTTCTATTGTTTCTGGTGCGTACTTTACATGGTCTCTATTGCCAGTTTGTGTTTAATTTTACTGTGACATGGAAATGAAATTATAAAAGAGGAAAGAAATGGAATTAATATGTTTCCATAATATTAAATGATTCCATAAATCATTTTGGATATATGGTATGAGGATGTATCATTAGATAAATCTTTAGTGATACCTGTTCGGATCATTTTAGTAGTTCTTTGGTAGTCATAAACAAGTTTCATTATATAATTTAATTTCATGCATAGATGTTCATTACATAACATAAAAGAGGTTATATGTTAACCTTTAAAACATTTTTAACCATTTTAATGGTTTTACTGTAACATCCCAGGTAAATAAAGAATAATACATTTTCATATTTATTAATATTTGTGAATTAAATATTAATTTTACTTTAAAGGGGTTGCTATGTTCGGTAGCGTACTCGATACACAACAAAGAGTTTCTTTGAAATCTTACGTTGCACACTAGTAATAAAACAATTTTATTTTAAATGTTAGTTAACACGTAGCCGCTGTATTGGTGGGAATGAATAGAAATAACTAAAATATGATTATATATGTTTGTTAAATGTTTTTACATTTATCCATTAATGGATAAAGGATTAAAATACCAAAATAATTCAATTTTAGGCATATATACTCTAATTTTCACTAAAGGTCCACTTATCAACTTTTGATGGTGAATCGTTATTAAATATAGTTTTGGTCACTCTTATAAATTCTATTGGACCAAATAAAATTCTTCTCTAGAATCGGGAAATCAAAATTTACTTTGTGTAAATAATCTGTATTTTTCCGATAAAGATCATTTTTTAATGAATAGTGAAAAATATTGTATTTTAATTCAAAACCTCTTTTTAATATAATTTTTTAATATGATTAGATTATCTTTTGAAGTTGTTTTAAAGTAAAATTAGAATATATTTTTACCATTTAATCCAATAGTGGTTGTTGGAATTAATTTCACTTTGAAATCGGACTTGAAATAATGTCAATCTTTTGATACTTTTTGTTTCATAAAAACACGCTATATGTTTTGACAGTGGGAATTAATTATTAAATTAATTAATTCAAATTCTATGTTTTGAATTTTGTAAAATATACATCATTTTTGAATTCAGAATATCAAATATATCTTAGGGTGAATTTTTGGTATTTTTCTGAAAAACATCAATTTTTGATGAATATTGAAACCACTAAGTGGTACTTAAAAAACTGATTTTGCATTTAAATGAAATTTTACCACCTATGTGTTTTGAATTTAAAAAATCCGACATACATGGTTGTCATTAAGAAGTAAAATGTGGTTCAATGAGATTAAAATAATTTTTTGGTGAATAGTAACTTTTATATTTTTAATCGCGATTAGAGGTAATTATTGTAGTTTAAGGTAAAAATAATGTTTTAATAATATGAAATGAACTTGACACAGGTCCTACCCTTATTGGATGTGTCATGGCCGACCAAGACAATCCATGGGTCAACTTGGGGACCCCATGGAGCCACTTTGGTAGGAAAATTACATTAATATCTTTTTATTTAATGTTAAAATAAAAATGTCACAAACATGAGTTGTTTTACTAAAACACTTTTCAAATGGGGTTATACAAGTCAGATTTTTGACTATAAGTATTCATTGGGAAGCTAAAAATATTTCATACATCATGATCGTTTTTTTATAATTTTTAGACTTTAAATAAAGTAAATTATTTATGACACCATGATGATGCACCGATTACCTCATTATTTAACGATTTAAATAAAATGGAAATATAATGTAAACTCTAAGACATACACATGTCCAAAACCTATTGTATGGGTGGATTTAGAACCCTTATCACCTTATACTCTAAACATATCAATTTGGGACCATTACCAAGACTGCCCCTCCTCTCCTCTTATAAAAGGCCCCCACCTCTACCTCCTTACCCACACCTCTCAAGCCTTTGGCTCGGCCAACCCCTGCCCATTTTCTATCCACATCCCTCTATTACTCCTAGAAGCCTCACTTTGGGCAGAAGTCTTCCCAAGGAATACTTTGAGCTCAAATCAAAAGGAGTTACCCGATTTAAAGGTAGTGTCTTCTATTTTGTTCTTATGTTTTATTTTTCTTCTCCAACCCCATAAACTCTTTTTATTCCTTTATTTTCTAAAAACTCTAGTATATTCAATATACTAGGATGTTTTTATAACAAGTATTCTTGCTACACATACACACACCTTCATCTAATGGTTAAAGAACATACTCTTTCTGGGGATGGCGAATTTCTGTCTAACGAAATGATGATTGTTCAACACTCATATAACACCTTAAAAGGTGGACATTAAGATGTCTCTATATTTATATATGATATATAATATGTTTAGGTTTTACTTAAGCTTATGTATTTTTCATTTATGGAATACCATTATGGTTTCCATTATGGGTAAACACGATATCTTCATTTTAGGAAGTGTGGACTACCGCCCCCTCAAAGTGATTTGATTCGTTAACACCATATGTTGTACGTATAAAGGATAAATTTAATGATATTATATATGATACCATACTGTAATTATAATACTATTATGTATCATTATGTTTTAATTCCATTAAGTATGAAATACAAATGGAAGTAGCGTTCATGCGTACGTATGACTTATCGTCTCCATGAACGGTGCATTTCGTTTCTTACCTATAAATGATTATGTAATATTATAAATGCATGTATATACTGGATATATATGATATATATGGAATCTAAATCATGAATATAATTCTTGAGATAATGGATATTTGACTATGTGAACAACTTGTAAATATAAGAAGTTCACTTTTGAATCATGTACCAAATATCGACAAAACGACCATTATTATCCTAAATAATTACATAGTGTTCATGAAAAGATAATAGGTGATATAAAATGAATAATTAACTTGAAAATGGTTCTTAAGAAAGTATAAATTAACTCAAGTTTATTATTCAGGAGGTTAAAGAACGATCGAGTCAAGTCGGACCCGAGGTAAGGGACTTCGTCTCAATCTTCTTTCATTGAGGCATATTTCGTTTTATACACAACTTTCTTTTATACGGTGTATAAAATACTTTGAATTTTACTTTTATACAAAAGGAATCTTTTTCTATGAAGTGTTTTACTAGACAACAAATGGAATGTTTCTTTTAACGTACGCGATGACAACGACCTTTTCCGCCGCCGTGAGTATTATTTGGTATTTGGCTTCCTCAATAAGCCGTAATGTTTTTAAAATGAAATAAATACCATATAATCTTTTATTTATTTTGGTATTGAAATTTTTTTTATAATGTATTTGTTATGTCAATATATTTAAGTGATATATTGTGATCAAAGTGTGGAAATGTTTTCTTTCCATTATATTTGTTTTATGTCATATGATTTTATAATGGTACTTGGACATTTGACGTGTGGTTACGTGATAAACCATATGACGGGTGGTGCCGTGAATACCAGGATGGGTGGTTATGTTATAACCTCCAATTCATTGGGTATGGATGTCGTCCGTATGGCTATTCCATTAAGTATATATGAAAGCTGTCCGAATGGCTATTCCATTAAGTGATATGTGTGGAAGTTGACCATATGGTTATTCCACTTTAGTATTTTTATGTCCCAAGTTACCTTTATATGTTATGTGTTCTTTATATGGGTTTTATGGTAATCTTTTGGTTACAAAAGGGTAAGTAATGATATTTTATTTAGTGAAGAGTTTTCACTACTTCATAAAGGTGGAGGTATTACTTTGATAAAGTATACATGGTTTACTTGTTGTTTTAAAAACTAACAGTTTTCATTATTTGTGTATCCCTTACTGAGCATTTTATGCTCACCCCAAGTTTTTTTGAAATTTTTTTCACAGGACTTAATTTGGAATTGGGTCAAAGATGGGATCAAGGGTAAGTCATGCTATCTAAAACATGGAACTAGACATGTTTCTTTTTAAGATTTTTTATTTTATGGAAACTTAGTAGAAGTGTCTACTTTGTAATGTTTTGAGATGTAATAGTTAAGTCTTAATTATCTAAAACTCTAAACCTAAAAATATCCTCAATGTGAATTATTCATTTAATTCAATATTAAGTAAGGTTTAAGGCCAGGGCCTTATAGTTGGTATCAGAGGTCAGTTTAGACAGCTTTAGTAGTTAGAATTTTATTAAATGATTATCCAAAAATATTTTTTTTATTGTCAAATTGAAATGATATAGAATTTGAAAATTACCATGTTGCTTCGCCAAAGATATTTCTTTGTTAAGAATGGGTTTTCATAGAGGAAATAGAACAACTTTTCTAGGAAGGCATACAGAAGGAAATAACCTTCCGAATCAGCATCCTGAGATGGTCATAATAATAACTAAATAGTTTTTTGCAGTGATAACTCAGTTGACTCTGGTGAAAAATGTTGGTTTTTTTATTGATGATATTTTGGTGTTTTCTAAAAGTAAAGAGGATAATGAAAGACATTTAAGGCTTATTTTTAAAACCTTAAAAGAAAAGAAATTTTATGGGAAATTCAGCATGTGTGAGTTTTGGTTGCAACAAATTTCTTTCCTTGGTCACATTGTTTCAAAAGATGGAATAACTATTGATCCTGCTAAAACAAAAGTTTTTGAAGAATGGCCAAGACCCACAAATGTAACTGAGATCCGTAGTTTCCTTGGTTTGGCAGGTTACTACTTATGGTTTTTTGAAAAATTTTCACGGTTATCTAGTCCAATGACTAAGTTAACTCAGAAGGGTGTTAATTTTATCTGGACAAAAGAATGTGATAATTGTTTTCTGGTGTTGAAAAGAATATTGGTGAATGCTCCAGTTTTGGAACTTCCTTCCAGGAATGGTGAGTTTGTTATCTATAGTGATGCTTCATTGAAAGGTCTTGGTTGTGTCCTTATGCAGAATGATCATGAAATTTCATATGATTCACGTCAATTGAAAACTCATGAGGTAAATTACCCTACACATGATTTGAAATTAGCTGCTGTTTTTTTTCTCTAAAAATTTTGAGGCATCATTTGTATGGTGTAAAGTGTGAAATATATACTGATCACAAAAGTTTAAAGTATATATTCACTCAAAAATAATTGAACATGAGACAGCGGAGATGGCTGGAATTAATCAAGGATTATGATTGTACAATTCATTACCATCCAGGAAAAGAAAATAAAGTGGCTGATGCTTTGAGTCGAAAAAGTATCAGTGAAATCTTCTCTGTCAGACAGAATCAAGCAAGCACAGAAGCAAGATAGTGAATTGCAGAAAAAGGTAGAACTGGTTCAGAAGGGTAAGTTTCCTAAATTCAACATTGATAATGATTGTGTTTTGAGGTTTGGGAAGAGATTATGTGTGCCTTGTGATTCACAGTTAAAGAATGAGTTGTTATGTGAGGCTCATAGTTTCCCATTTTCAGTTTATCCTGGTAGTAATAAGATGTACAGAGATCTGCGGGGGTATTACTGGTGGGATGGAATGAAAAGGGATATTGTTGATTTTACTGTGAAGTGTTAGACTTGTTAGCAGGTTAAAGCAGAGCGGCAGTTACTGAAAGGGATGCTTCAGCCTTTACCGATGCTAGAGTGGAAATGGGAAAATATATCCATGGACTTTGTTGTGGGATTACCAAGGACATCTCTAGGTAATAATGCAATCTGGGTTATTGTTGATCGATTGACCAAATCTGCTCATTTACTTCCTATTCGAGATACATTCTCTCTAGATCAACTTTCTCAATTGTATCTTAAAGAGATAGTCAGGTTGCATGGAGTTCCCCTATCCATTGTATCTGATCGTGATCCCAGGTTTACTTCTAACTTTTGGAAAGGCCTTCAGAAGTCATTGGGCACTGAATTAAATTTTAGTACAACATTTCATCCGCAATCAGATGGGCAGTCAAAACAAACAATTCAGACAATGGAGGATATGCTACGTGCTTGTTCGATGGATTATCAGGGAAGTTGGGACCAATATCTTTCTTTGGTTGAGTTTTCTTATAATAACAGTTTTCATTCCAGTATACAGATGGCACCATTTGAGGCATTATATGGGAAGCGGTGTCGAACTCCATCTTTTTCGGATGAAGTGGGTGAAAGGAAGTTGATGGGACTAGAATTGGTAGAAGAGATGGCAGAAAAATTTTAGATGATTCAGAAACACATGAGAATAGCTCAGAGGAGGCAAAAGAGTTATGCAGATAACGGGAGGAAGGATCTATCTTTCGAGGTTGGTGATCATGTTTTTCTCAAAGTTTCACCATGTAAAAGAGTGATGCGATTTGGTAAGAAAGGAAAACTGAGTCCAAGGTTCATTGGACCATATGAAATTCTGGAGAAAGTTGGATCAGTTGCTTATTGAGTGGCTTTACCTTTGAGTTTATCTCAGGTACACAATGTTTTTCATGTTTCGATGTTGAGAAAGTATATTCCAGATCCATGTCATGTTTTGATCCCAAAGGTAGTTCAGTTGGAAGAGAATATCTCTTATGAAGAACAACCAGTCCAGATTATTGACCATAGAGAGCAGGTGTTGCGGAATAAGGTAATTCACCAGGTAAAGGTTTTTTGAAAAAACAATATGGTTGAAGAGGGAATGTGGGAATCTGAAAATGCTATGAGGTATAAATACCCCCACTTATTCTGATAAGTGAATAAAATTGCGAGGAAGCAATTCCCAAAAGGGGGGAAGGATGTAACTTCCCAGGTAAATAAAGAATAATACATTTTCATATTTATTAATATTTGTGAATTAAATATTAATTTTACATTAAAGGTGTTGCTATGTTCGGTAGCGTACATGATACGCAACAAAGAGTTCTTTGAAATCTTACATTGCACACTTGTAATAAAATAATATTATTTTAAATGTTAGTTAACACGTAGACGCTGTATTGGCGGGAATGAATAGAAATAACTAATATATGATTATATATGTTTGTTAAATGTTTTTACATTTATCCAATAAAGTATAAAGGCGTAAAATACAAAAAGAATTCAATTTTAGGCATATATATACTCTAATTTTCACTAAAGGTCCACTTATCAACTTTTGATGGCGATCCGTCATTAAATATAGTTTTGGTCACTCTTATACATTCTATTTGACCAAATAAAATTCTTCATTAGAATCGGGACATCAAAATTTACTTTGTGTAAATTTTATGTATTTTTCCAATAAAGATCATTTTTTAATGAATAGTGAAACATATTGTATTTTAATTCGAAACCACTTTTTAATATAATTTTTTAATAAGATTAGATTATCTTTTGAAGTGGTTTTAAAGTTAAATTAGAATATATTTTTACCATTTAATCCAATAGTGGTCGTTAGAATTAATTTCACTTTGAAATCGGACTTGAACTAGTGTCAATCTTTTGATACTTTTTGTTTCATAAAAACACGCTTTTTGTTTTGACAGCGGGAATTAATTATTAAATTAATTAATTCAACTTATATGTTTTTAATATTGTAAAATAGACGTCATTTTTGAATTAGGAATATCAACTATATCTTAGGGTGAATTTTTTGGTATTTTTCTAAAAAACATCAATTTTTGATGAATAGTGAAACCATTAAGTGGTACTTAAAAAACTGATTTTTCATTTAAATGAAATTTTACCACCTCTATGTTTTGAATTTCAAACATCCACCATACATGGTTTTCATTAAGATGTAAAATGTGGTTCAATTGTATTAAAATAATTTTTTGGTGAATAGTAACTTTTAAGTTTTTAATCGCAATTAGAGGTAATTAGTGTAGTTTAAGGTAAAAATAATGTTTTAATAATATGAAATGAACTTGACACATGTCCTAACCTTATTGTATGTGTCATGGACGACCAAGAAAATCCATGGGTAAACTTTGGGACCCCATGGAGCCACTTTGGAAGGAAAATGACCTTAATGTCTTTTTATTTAATGTTAAAATAAAAATGTCACAAACATGAGTTGGTTTACTAAAACAATTTTTACATAGGGTTATACAAGTCAGACTTTTGACTATAAATATTAATTGGAAATATAAAAAGATTTTCTACAGCATGATATTTTTTTTATAATTTTTAGACATTAAATAAATTAAATTATTTCTGACACCATGATGATGCAGTGATTAACTCATTATTTAACGATTTAAATAAAATGGAAAAATAATGTAACATATAAGACCTAAACATGTCCAAAACCAATTGGATGTGTGGATTTAAAACCCTGATCACCTTAGCCTCTAAATACATCAATTTCTGACCATTAAAATCCGAAAATCATTCTAAAATAAAGTAACATTTCCTTACTTTCCAAGAGTGCCCCTCCTCTCCTCTTATAAAAGGCCCCCACCTCTACCTCCTTACCCACAACTCTAAAGCCTTTTTCTCGGACAAACCCTGCCCATTTTGTCTCTCCACATCCCTATCTTACTCCTAGAATCCTCAATTTGGGCATAAGTCTTCCCGAGGAAGCCTTTGAGCTCAAATCAAAAGGAGTTACCCGATTTAAAGGTAGTGTCTTCTCTTGTGTTCTTATGTTTTATTTTGCTTCTCCAACCCTCTAAAGTCTTTTTATTGCTTTATTTTGTAACAAATAAATTATATTCAATATACTATGATGTTTTTATAATAGTTATTCGAGCTACACATACACACACCTTCATCTAATGGTTAAAGAACATATTGTTTCTGTGGATGGCGAATTTCTGCCTCACAAAACGATGATTGTTCAACACTCATATAACACCTTCAAAGGTGGACATTAAGATGTCACTATATTTATATATGATATATAATATGTTTATGTTTTACTTAAGCTTATGTATTTTTCATTTATGGCATACCTTTATGGTATCCATTATGGGTAAACACGATATCTTCATTTTAGGAAGTGCGGACTACCGCCCCCTCAATGTGATTTGATTCGTTAACACCATATTTGGTAAGTATAAAGGATAAATTTAATGATATTATATATGATACAATACTGGAATTATAATACTATTATTTATCATTATGTTTTAATTCCATTAAATATGAAATAGAAATGGAAGTAGCGTTCATGCGTACGTACGGCTTACCGTCTCCATGAACAGTGCATTTCATTTCTTACCTCTAAATGATTATGTAATATTATAAATGCATGTATATAATGGATATATATGATATATATGGAATCTAAATCATGAATATAATTCTTGAGATAATGGATATTTGACTACGTTAACAAATTGTAAATATAAGAAGTTCACTTTTGACTCAAGTACCAAATATCGACAAAACGACCATTATTATCCTAAATAATTACATAGTGTTCATGACAAGATAATATGTGATATAAAAGGAATAATTAACTTGAAAAAGGTTCTTAAGAAAGTAGAAATTAACTCAAGTTTATTATTCAGGAGGTTAAAGAACGATCGAGTCAAGTCAGACCAGAGGTAAGGGACTTCGTCTCAATCTCCTTTCATTGAGAAATATTTCGTTTTATACACAACTTTCTTTTATACAGTGTACAAACCCCTTTGACTTTTACTTTTATACAAAAGGAATCTTTTTCTACGAAGCGTTTTACTAAACGACAAAAGGGAATGTTTCTTTTAACATACATAGTGACAATGACCTTTTCCTCCGCCGCGAGTATTATTTGGTCTTTGGCTTCCTCAACAAGCCATAATGTTTTTAAAATGAAATAAATAACATATACTCTTTTATTTATTTTGGTATTGAAAATGGTTTTTATAATGAATTTGTTATGTCAATATATTTATGTGATATATTGCGATCAAAGTGGGGAAATTTTTTCTTTCCATTATATTTGTTTTATGTCATATGATTTTATAATGGTACTTGGACATTTGACGGGTGGTTACGTGATAAACCATATGACGGGTGGTGCCGTGAATACCAGGATGGGTGGTTACGTTATAGCCTCCAATGCATTGGGTGTGGAAGTCGGCCGTATGGCTACTCCATTAAGTATGTATGGAAGTTGGCCGAATGGTTATTCCATTAAGTGATATGTGTGGAAGTCGACTATATGGTTATTCCACTTAAGTATGTTTATGTCTCAAGTTACCTTTATATGTTATGTGTTATTTATATGGGTTTTATGGTAATATTTTGGTTAAAAAAGGGTAAGTAATGACATTTTATTCAGTGAAGAGTTTTTACTACTTCATAAAGGTTAAGGTAATACTTTGATAAAGTATACATGGTTTACTTGTTGTTTTAAAAACTAACAGTTTTCATTCTTTGTGTATCCCTTACTGAACTTTTTATGCTCACCCCAAGCGTTTTTGAAATGTTTGTCATAGGACTTAATGTGGAATTGGGTAAAATATGGGATCAAGGGAATGTCATGCTATCTAGAACATGGAACTAGACATGTTTCTTTTTAAGAGTTTTTATTTTATGGAAACTTAGTAGAAGTGTCTACTTTGTAATCTTTTGAGATGTAATAGTTATGTACTAATTATCTAAAAATCTAAACCTAAAAAGATCCTCAATGTGAATTATTCATTTAATTCAATATTAAGTAAGGTTTAAGGCTAGGGCCTTATATTTACAATATTTTTAATGTAAATAATGTAAATTGCAAACACATCGTCCATGATTTTGGTAAAACAAAACATCACGAACGGTGTTTTCATAAGAGTGAGGAGGAGATGAAGTAAGTTGATGATTTTTTACATAAAATGATAACATCCAGAATATATAAGATTCTATAACTTTCATGCCTCTTGGATAAGGGGAGGTGAAGAGAGTATAAGAAAAAAGGAATTGAGAAGAAAACACAAGAAAATGAAAGAGGATCTTTACATTCTGATCTCTTCCCCTTGAGATCCACATTAAGGCCCTAGGTTTTTAACTTTGCGTGAGGGAAGTAGGTCTTGAACATGGGTTAGGGGATTTGGAAGAGTATTTCACAGAACATAGGCAAGGCTTAAGTCATGAGTTGTGTGAGAGGAAGAGGGGGTGACGGTAGAATTTATAGTGGAGGAGGTGAGGAGTTTTATATTATTATAAACATTAGTTTAATATTTTTGATAAATTATATTAATATTCTTGATTCAATTTACCAAAAAGAGTATTAAGTGCATTTTATTTTGAACCAATGTGCATTTGCTTCATTCATGACTCAATCATGATGCAAAAATTCATTTATTTATTATATTTTTTTAATTACCGTATTTCACTATTGATCAATTATTCAAGTATTTCAAAAAAATACCAAAAGTTCACCCTAATAATTTTTCACCATACATAATTCAAAAATGAACTCCATTTTTAGCAAATAATTTTCTAAATATTATTAATTTAATTTTAAATAAAATTATAATTTATTAGAAATAGAATGATTTTAAAACTATAACTCATTTTATACCACCTAGAAAAATTAATCAAGGTTTTTTTATCTTATAACTTCAAGGAAAATAATAAAAATAAGATTTACTATTCATAAGGATCATATTACTATTCATAAGGGTATGTAACTATTCACTAAAAAAACATGTTGGTTCTATCATACTCCAAATAACTTACTGATCACAACTATATATGTCAGTTTCTTGAAATTAAAATAATATAAGTGGTCAATTTATGTTTAATGGCTAGTTTATAAATTTATCCTTAAAAAAGTTTCAATATGCAGAGATTAATTGATTCATGCATTTCAATTTATTTTTAAAACCTTGGGGTGTTACAATTATCCTCATTTGACATAAAATCCAATATATACTTTGTACCATATGAACCTGATATAGAATCTAACGAAATCACATACCTTCGAAAACAATCATAATATTTTTAGAAAAGAATCATTCCCTCTTGTTTTACATGATGTCATATAACATAATATTCTATCCTTAGAAAAATACTATGATTATTCATTGTATAATTAAATTCAATATCCTTTATCGATGATGTGCATTGGTAGATTTATATTTCTTCACTTCAATCAATATGATCTTTACATTTGTCAATGAGAGACAATGCTCCCCCTATGATATAAAATTCAACATATTGTTTGGCTCACTAATTAGGCTAATAAATTCACATATTCTCTTCCATTATTTATTTAAATTTTACAATGGGTTTGAGTAATATCTATGGTTCAAAGAAAAATTTCATCTAAAGATGATTTCAACATTATTTTTAGTGGGTGAACATACAATATAGAAAAGAGACATCAATAATAACTCTGAGCCTAATGAGTCATGAATTGGTGAAAGAAACAAGGGATAGGATGAATAACAACATAAATGTCTTTTTCACTCTCATACTTTCTTACACCTCAAGCATACATAGAGATTCTTCTTCTACAAAGGAATTATACCATATTTATTCTTCATATTTATAAATCAATATAATATTTGTTTTAAAACTGATACAAATAGATACCATCACAATTAATGATACCATTGATTAAATAATTATCTATATAATATTTTTAAATAAAGACTCATTTTTTTACGTTTCAAGATCACTTCATGAATATAGATGTAATTAATTTCTTCTCTCATATAATTATAGTCTTTCCTTATTTTAATGGGAAACCATATATTATATTTTCATCTTAAAAACATCCCCTAATATATAAATCTTTGTCACTAAATATATATTTGAAATTAAACATGTGATTTATACATTTATAGTAGCCTATGATATCCTAATAATAGGAAGATGATATCACCTGATAGAACAAATAAAAATAAAACATGAGAACTCATTTTGTTTTCTAGTTACCCATTTTTCTATCTTCAATAACTAAAATCATATATATTAGGTTCTCTTGAAGTCAATTCTGTAGGTATATCTATACCACTTAACATCAATTAGAATTTTATCTTTCAACTCCTGATGCCAATCATTGTAACTCCCCATTACATCTTGTAATCTTATTCTCTCTGAATTAATTGTGAATTTATATGCACAAAAATTTAATCTTCTACTAATTTGAATTTGTTTTTACTTTAGAGCACATACAAACACCATTTTTCACTTTTTGATGTAGCTTACCCATGGATCGTATATCACCTAAAGCTTAAAACATTTTAACAAAAGTTAATGGAATTTAATTACATTGGGGGAGGGGATATTTTACTTCCTCGTTTTGAGGATTGAGTCTAGTCACAGTGGACCTCCCCTTAAAAATTACACATTCCATTTCAATATTTTATATTTGAGTAAATTAATGTCTTCAACTTGTTGACTTATTCATGTACCAAATCACTCTTTGTGGTAGGCTTCTTTAGATCCTTACTGGTGTATATTTTTTTGAGTGATTTCACATAAAGAACTCTATTTTTTATGTTTGGTTTGGAATTAAACTTTACTAGATTGGGTATTTCTTTTTATTAATCACCCATATCAAAATAATATTCTTCCTTGTGTACCCTTGAAAATAAGGGTCTCCTCAATTGTTACCGATTGGATTCTTCTACTCCATTTCTTCTTGAAAATGGGTTTATTCTGCCTAATTTATCAATAATAACAACCAATGTATTATTTCTAGATTTATCTTTCACTTGAGTATCTTTTTGATTCCTTTCATTTTTCCAAATGTTATTATTTTTGTTTGATGAAACCTTTAGTAAAACATCAAATTTGGAACTCATCTTCAATCCAGTATTTTCCCTCTTCTTTGGAACTCCCACAATTCCCTTCGTCTATCTAATTTTGGTATATTTTTTAATTAAAACTAGCTAAAACTATAGTATTTAATCCTTGATAAGAAATTTAAAAATGAAATGTTTTTCTTTGTAGGATATTTCATTTTATACTAATATTACATTCTAATTGTTGGAAAAACTTCAATATTTTTCCGACAGTTTTTTATTTCCTCTTAGGAGGGTTTTTATGAGTAAACTGATATTGATGCATGATGAATCTTTCATTGAGAATCTTTAGATTCCCCCATAGTGGTAAATAAATTCTCTACATTAAAAATATTTCTTTTTGTGAAGAAGTTATTATCGTTAGTTATCGAAATGGAGTATTTTATTATGCTACTTTTAGTACTATTTTTATTTTATTTATATTTATATGATCTTAATTATACCAAATAGAGAAACTCCCATAATAATTATAACTCATATATTCATTCCATGGTTAAGATGTTGTTAAATAAAGTTTTTAAATTATATAGGACCCTTGGGATTCCAGGAAGATACTCATGGTATGAACCATGTTTCTATAATAGTATAACAAAGTGGTTACCTTCCTTCGAGGGTCATATATTTAAGATTTGGATAGATATTTCCCCTTATATACTAACCCAGTATTCCATAACATAGGGATTCTACATATTTATTCTTACATGGGAGGGATCATTATCTTCTCAATTTAGGTTTTCGTCATCCCTTGGAGATCATTGATCTTCCTATCATTATCCTTTAGTTGGGATGTCATCTTCTTCAAATTTTCTCTTGGTTCATTTCCATATTTTAACCTCAATTCTGGTTTTTTAGAGGGATGATATTAGATTTTCTCTGCTTATCTATATCCATTTTATTCTCTACATCATGTGAATGTTTAACATAAAATTATCTTTGAATCTTCATTTTTTACACATATTTAGAATTTTATCAATCTGGGCCACCTTTAATTTTTATGGCCTTTGGTTCTCCTCAAATAACCCTTCCATGTGTGTAACCAATTCATCTTTATTGGACCTTAGACTTTTTACGACCTTATACTCAAGGATCTTTTCATTGGAACCAAATTTAAACTCTAAATTTGAAATTAATTTCCTACAAATCCTAGGGCTAAGTATATTTTTTCTCCCTTGATTATGTAGGAATTTAAATTATTCTTTTATTGTGGGTTTTTATTTTATTGACATTGATTTTCAAAAATTTAACATGGACCCCTTGACATTAATTATTCTTCCTCAGCTCTATGTTTCCTTCAATCAACCCCTAGTCAAGATCCTATAATATGTGGAAAGATTCCACCATTGTATATCTTAATATTTCATCATCCTTAGTACTTCTAAAATTTCTTTTCATATCAAGATCCTTGGATACTTCAACAGTAAAATTGTAAAATCAATTAGATACCTATTGAAATTCTTACATACCTACTCTATGTTATTTGTTGGGATCTTTTAGATCAATCAATCATTTTTAAATACTATTCCATTATATGAAATTCATTTGGGGTTAGTCCTCATATTTAGATTCTTTCACTTTCTCATTTCGTATGGGTAGGATAAATTTCAACTCTAAACACTAATTGGATCAATTAAGATAAAAATTATAATAAGATAAGAATTAATTTTGGTACCAATTATTATACCCACATGGGTCTTTGGTGACAAATACACTTATGGAATGAATATAGGTATCAAACTCATTTTCATTTCCCCACAAGTCTATGAAACTCTCATTTTCCTAAATGATCTTGACCTCACATGTTAATTGGGTAACTTTTTTGTTCACCAGTTAGTGTGGATATGATTAACTGGTTTGATGATCTTGGACTTATTCAAATAATAATGTTGGTATATTCATCTATATTCACTTATTTTTATCCTATAGAATATAAGAAAACATACAAAAAATAAATAATATTTTTACTCGATTCACACACACTAGACTATGTACCAAGTACACACACTAATATTGTGTTGATGTTCCAAAATCCAGTAATAATATATTAGTGGTGAATTTGGTCTAAGTCACTCTTATTATTAGGGTCACTTCCTATAAAAGATTTAGGGTTGGATTACTCCCACCCAAGGGTCACTCATTTTTTCCTCTCCTATTACTCACGGCTTGAAGAGTAAAATATTTTTAACACACAAACCAATGCATTAAATCACTATCTGAAAGTGTTTACACTAAATTGTGCTCATTGATATATACATTTCTCTTTAAAAAACTGGTTGTGAACCTCACCATTGAATTATATCCACTTCACTTGTTGAACTAGTAATCAAGGAATACTAACTTCCTCTGGAAATGATTGTAATGAGTGCCAACAACTTTCCATGTCATGAAAATCAAAACATCCGCACAACCTTTTCACCAATTTCATGGACCATTTTTATTATTTGTGCAACATTCCAATTCCATGAAACTCACAACCTCTTATAAATCTTGTTAAACCATCACAAAACACCCTTTTTTGGATTTACATTATTACATTATTCATGGAATTGATATTCATATTAATATTACATGAAATATTACTCATCATATAATTATTTCAAAAATTTAGTGCCTTGTAATATTTAAATTGCTAGGCTTTCTCAAATTAGTGGTATAGTTTCCCATTTAGAGATATTAACTCCCATTCATGAAACATTATCACTTACCACAAAATTTAATGAAATTATTCGTTACATTCAAGTAACTCCCATTATTTTTGTAAATTTTATTCAATTATTTTATTTTTTGGTAAGATAAAAACTGCACAAATACTCAAGAGGGGGTGAATTGAGTTCTTGAATTTTATTTTCATAAAACCACCATATTTTATTATAATAATGAATATGATCTTTTCTTAACATAGGAAATAAGTTGAAATAAAATTAATAATAAAAAAATCAAACACATGAGATTTATAGGGCTTTAGGGAATAAAAATACATAAGTACACCCAACCATAACTCAACACTATGGATTGTGAATTTAACTAAAACCAACAATTTTCCTAGGGACCGACCAATTTAGATCAATAAGTCAATTCTAGGTATAAAACTATGATATTTTTTTGAGATCCTGCATGGATTTACAAAAACCATAGCCTTGAATTCTCAGTACATAGAGTGATCACTTCCATCAATTGGAGAGAATATTAAATGTTTACAAAATAAAGCACATAGTTGCATGATGAAACTAAATGAATTAATGTGATAACAAATAGAGATAATGAGAATGAGGAATTTATTGATGAGAGTCTTAAAAACATAATTTATCATGGTATCATAGCTATAGAAAACATAAATATTCTTCTTCTGGTTCTTAGATAATATAGGAAACACCTAATGCTTCGAAATAGTGTGTGTGTGTGTGGAAGTTATTTCTTCTATTAATATTATTTATATATTTTCTCTTGTTTGAATACTATTTATTATATTCTAACTTACTATTCCACAGTATAATATCCCATAATATCTAGGAATGGGGTAATACTTTAGGTAGAGTTTTCTAAAAATTATCTCAATAAAATTCACTTAGTAATAAATTATTATGTATTATTTTCATTTCTCGATATGTGAAACCATATAGAAATTTTTTATACTTTAAAGTGGAATTATAATATTTAGTGAATTACTTGTGGCACTAATTTCCACTTAATATATGCCAATGGTAATAAATACACAATTTAAAAATCAATATAGATGATTCAAGATCACCACAAATCTGAATTCCATAAATTTGAATTTCCATAACTGAATTAATACACATAGATGTTCTTCATAGAGTTTGTTTTATCACATTTCCAAATTACAGAGTCTTATTGCTCATGTAGCTAAATTTAGCATATTCATCTTGAAAAATGTAGCTAAATGGAACCAGATAGCTAAATATGAAACAAATTAAAATAACATAGTTGATTGCTCCTTAAAGTGGATTCACATTGGCGATTCATCAATATAGTCATTTCTCAAATAGTTGATTCATATATGTAACCAATATTCATGTATCGAAATATGTATCATATCTGATTTATGTAGGTTATTACATCACATATCTAATCAATGTGGTTGATTACTTGATGTATCCAAATATCCATATATCCAAAGTCCTAATGTGAATGAATTTTCGATACATTTGTAAACTTCAGAAAATTACAAAATTTTATATTTTTAACAGAATTCACTAAATAGACAAAGAACTGATAAACAATCTAAAATACACAATCATTACAAAAAAATAAAGGCTTCTTTGGATCACAAAAACATAAAATAAATTCGATATATTGGAAAACCATTAATAGTCTAATAATATTTCATTTTTTTAATGATAATAACCTTATTAAACATTAAACATAAAATATTAAATGGTTTAAAAAATATTATTGTTTTTTAAAACAAAAGTAAAATATAATATATCTATTTTTTTCTTTATCATTTCTTCTACAATTTTATTTTTATTATAAATATATATATTCTATTCATTTTTTAGGAATTAAGAGAATTGGTAATGAGATTAATAACCTATATAATGTATCACCATGAATTATGAATGGTTAAAATAGCGCGTTGAAAATAAATTTGTAGAAGGAATGACTAAAATTCATAAATTTCAAAAATTAAAACATTCAAAAAGATGTAAAAAATTAAATTAAAAAAATATATTAACACAAAAATAATGAGATAAAAATGATTTTATTAATAATGAACAAATTTTCAATGATACAAAGACTTAACCCATAAAACACATATACATAATATCAATCGGGTGAACCTAGTTTATGAATGTGATCGAAATATGATATAGGATTCAGTGTATTTTTTTAAGGACTGAGATGATGTAGAGGTTATCATATGGTTAACTACTAGAGGTAAAAATACTCTTCCAAGATATATAAAGTATCTTTAGTACCAGAAATGATATATCTCTAGGCCCCTAAAGTGGAATGTTCATGACTCTATCATGATTTTAAGAATACATAATGAATTCCGAAAATCTTAAACTCACAAATTCCATATTCTTTATAGTTGATGAAGACAGAGTTTCTTTTTATAAAGGTTCCATAGTAGTAGTTAATAATATTGATTATTGTTATATGTAGATACAAGATGGATCAATCCCAACATCAAATGTCTCTATAGAACCTATATCAAAATATGAAGGTACTGTTCTGAGGGATCTTCTTCCAAATCAAGATAAAATACCATCAATATATAAATATATTCTCTTGATGAAGTTTGATTTTTGGAAATCCATGATAATAGTACATGCATGTCAATTCATCTGTGAAATGGAAGATTAAGCATTATTGAAAAGGTATTTTAATTCTCCAATATGTTCAGAGTAAAATCCATAATAAAATAAAGACATTAAAGTGGAAGAATAAGGACTGGATGTAGATGTAAGGGTTTATGAATAGAACTAGAGGGTTATTAAGAAGTAGGAGCTTTAGTAGTATCAATTCTTTTCCAAACTTTTGTTCTAAATAAAAAAAAATAAAGGGGTGAATTGAAATCTAGAAAAATTCTTAACTTTTAAACCACCCTCTTCATGGTATGCAGGATCCAATAATTCCCCTAACAAATTAAGGTAGAAAAAATATAAAATATTATAGGAAAAATATTGAACATAATGGATTTATAGTGGTTTAGGTAATTGAAATCCCTTTAGTCCACTCTGCCAACACTCTACCCCATGAGTTTGGTGATTTACCCTATGACAACATTTTTCTATGAAATCCTAGCAGAGTGTAAGTAGATATTAAATATTTCCATGGTAAAAGAACTGTTAACAAATATATATCTAAATAAGGCCTAAACATTACTGTAACACACTAAATTACAACGAGTTTAGATGAAATAGAGATGACAGAAATTTGAAGAATTGTTGCTGCACATGGTTGTAAGAATCAATTGACAATAGATAAAGATACATCCGGAGAATATAATGATTTTTAAAATAGAAATTTGGAGGTTCATTGATTAAATAAGATGATCTTGTAATCACAGTACATGAACATTGATTTTATAATGTATGAGATTTATTCATTGTAAATTTGTTGATTTTTTGGGTTATTCATCCATAAATACTGATATGTATATATTAAAAATTTCTATTATGTATACAAATAACCTATTTATAACACCTTTAGAATAAGAATAATAAATAATGAAAATGTTAGAGTGAATAAACTCATTGATGTTTTTTGAGGAATTATATTAATTGAGTGTCCTTCCTCTGTAAATATGGAATAACTTTCCGAGGCAGAGTCTTCAGAATACTTCTTCATTGTATTTTTCTACTCTTGAATTTTTTTTTTATCACTATGTCATTATTTTACCTTATTGGTAAAACTACTTTTATTATATATTAATAGAATTAATAGACTTATCATGTTATTACACCAACATTATATGCATAATCATGAAACTATTTGGTATAATTTGATCTTTTTAGGATAAGAATTTCATATTATTGTTCTCATAAGAAAAATTTGGGAATAGATTAATAAGATAAAATACTTCATATGTTATTATGAATAGGATAATTTTTATTTATGGTTTATGTAAGATAAATTTTTTAATTATATGATCATTAAATTCCAACTTTGGAAAAATTCTAATGATTACTAAAAGATAGTTATTTTATAAATATAAACTTTTTAAGATAAATTTTTTTATTACGTATATTTCTTGATCTGAACATGTCGCATAAAAATTCCATCCATCATAAGATAATATCTTTTATAGAATTCCTAATCTGAGGTTCCACTGAATTAAAACAATTCCACATATTTATGACCTTTGAGAAGTTAGAAAAATATACTAATATAATTATTATGTTATGCATAATATAAATTTCTATAATAATATAAATTACTCTGTGATTTATCCGAAAATAAACTCATCAATTATAAACAGAGTTAGAGATAAAACTGAAACACTCAAGCCAAATTTATTAGAATATTAATAGTTATTTTTAGAATCTCCAAAAATCATAAACAACTAATATATGTTTGAATTGTATATGTTTATCCAAGATTCTCACCAATTTCGATGATCACAAAACCCACTGAATAATAAAATTGTAAACTTGAGGAAAATATATTTTATTTTTTGTATTCTACTTCTTCTTCTCCACCTTTTGGTGATATAAAAAATAAGTAAGATAAGTAAAAAATAAAATATATAAAGAACATGAACAATAATAAACAGTTAGAACTACTAAATATGAATATAATTTGGCATGGACATGTAATAAGGGAGGGAATAAAAAGAATATAAATAACACAAAAAAGAATACATAGGGAAATAATAGTGTGGACAACAAATTAGAATAATTAATAAAATATAAAAACATATAATTAATATAATTAATAATAAATTTGAGTCAATAATAAAAATTTAGAATTATTTTGGGAGTATGTAAATAAGAGATAATGGTAAATAACAAAAAAAATTACACATCAAAACATTCAAAAAGTAGGTAAATAAAAAATTCACTATAAAACAAAAAAGTAAAAAACATGAAATAAAACAGTAAGTAAACAACCATTTACTCTTTTAAACAGGATTCAAATGTTTAAGAGGTACCATTCACTAAAAAGATATAGTTAATGAAATAATTTAGTTATATTTTGTGATTTTTGTTTCGATGGTGGAATTTTTAATGACTTAGGTTTCCCAAACAGTAGTGAAGATTTCTGCATAAGAGTGTCATCACTCACTCCAAACAAATCATCCAACATATATAAATATCCTCCAAGTCCAGCTCCATCACCTCGGGAGATCCTTACGATAGTGGACTGAATATAGAGAGCTCTTTGTTGAACCCATTCCCAAAAAGAGTTATATACATGGGTAAATGATAGAAAAGAAGAGGGTTATAGTAAAGGAAAAAAACTCATTTGACAATCTTTAGATTCTCCATTGAATAGTTTTCATTATTATCAATGATATATTTAAATATATTTTAGGTTACATCATAGAGTTATTAAATTTGTCATCCAAGAGACCATATTCCTCTTATATAAAATAATTCATTCATGCACATGTCATGTCATTTCACCATTCCATTTTTTGTTGAAGACTAATAGAGCAGTAAAACTATTCCACGCACTGAATGATAATTTCAAAAAAAAATATACATATCCCATTTCATAGTACAATTTTGAACTAACTTCATTATAAATAAAAACTAGTTATGAGATAAACATATTGAATGAATAATAGGAGAAGAACATAACAATGAAAATTACATTTCTTTTACCTTTGAATAAGTATTTAATTATTTAGTTTCATCAACACAATCTACTAATTATTCATATTCATTTAAGGATTATAATACAAATGTGTCCATAATTGGGTGATGTATCTTTAGAAACATTTCTTACAAGGATTCAAAATTATTGGGTAATGATCCTGCCATTTTTTCTAAGTAGGTGATAGTAAAATTAACAACCTATACGGTCTTTTTTGAAATATCTTGAAATACTTAAAACTTATCATTAAGTAGGGAAATAATAAATTACTAAGATTGATCAACGTTTCTTATAGTGCTTGGAAGAATTATTTGAATTCCCCTAATTTCCCTCACCACATTTCCCTTAAGGTCTTGTGTCATTTCCTTAGATATATGTTCACTTTTCATTAAGGATACTTTTAATGTTAATTTATCATTGGAATGAGACACTTCTTGAAACATTGATTTAATGGTAACATGGTCAACATGTATCAAACCTATGGCTTATTTAGAATAATGTCTCAAAAACTTTTCAATAATCAAATTAATCATTATATCTACCTAATAAAAATCATTCTTTGAAAAGGCCTATTCTTAGAGAGTTTTCATTTTTGTTTTAAACTCATAAAAATCATTTTTCAAGGATTCCTCTTCAGTCATTAGCTCAAAATAACTTGTTCAGGGTTGAACATAAATTTAATTAAGCTTGTCCGTAGGTGTTTGAGGGCTCACTCAGGGTTCTTAAATTGTCGAAAACGTTTCTTGGTAACATTATCTATTTGGATGTTCAACATTCAGATCACCTCTAGATAATAATTCTTAATGATGTAGGTAGGCAGATTATAAACTAGATCTTATTTTTTTAATAAGAATGGTGTGTTTATCTATTCTATTTCTTCCTCAAAATCACAAATAATAACACTTTTAAAAAACTAACAACCGTTATTTATCTTCTTATATGGGTTCCTTTCAGTGGAGGTATTTGACAAAGAGGATCAGTTCTAGATTTAATGGATATATTTTTCCATTGGAAAACACTTATCAATTTTTTCATAGCTGAATCCAGTCCTTCCTTTATAATAGAAACTAATGGAACAGAAGAAATACTAAGATAAACATAATGTAATTTTGTAGTTTTAGAAGGAACATCAAGAGGATTGTTTTCCTCACTTAAATTATCATATTATATAAAAAATATGAATATAATGTTCATTTTATAATGAGTTATATTATCTAAAATTTACTCTAATTTCACACATATAGAAGGCGATACTGATGATGCTAGAATATTAGTGGTGACTTGATAAAAACGTCCACTAAAAACAACATCGCAAGAAGAATCCCTTGAAATATTTATAGGGTTTATCTCAACCTAATATTATCAACTAATGAGAAAATTATTCAATAATTAATTATAGTAAAATACACTTCATTTTAACACACTATCACTCAAATTTTTTAAACTAGGACAATGTTTGGAAGTTGTTTAATCCAATAAGACCTCAGTTTTACAAAAAAAACAATGCTAGCAGCCTTCCAAAGTGGTATACATTTAATTATTTTTTTAATATGACATATTTATTTCATAATATATTATTCCCGGATCATATTTTTAACTATTATAAATAGATTTTATAACATAACATCTTGATATAAAAATATTTTAAAACTCACAATTTTGTAGAGCTATTACAGACTAAATAAACTTCCCCAAAACATTTTTTTTATTATTCATTGTATTTAAAATGATTCTTTTTAACATTAGTTGTTCTGAATGGAAATTTCATCATCCCTAGGGTAATTAATTATTCTATAGAAGATAGAGACATAAAAAACATGGAATAACCTTACTAGGTTCATTTGAAAGTTTCAACCATTTCCATTGATGTTATAAAAGTATCAATTGGTTCCACAGTTACTATAACCATATCACCACTATCACAAAAATAAAATACATTTGTTTTATAAAACTCATAAATTAATTTCTCAAAGAAAAATTCAGTTATCTTCTTGTCATAAACAAACTCACATCCTTGATGATTTTCTCCCTTTTGAGAAAAATGTGTGTTCAATCTGGCCAACTGAGGTTGGCTGCTATTGCACTCAAAAATTTTCCTATGGCCCTTAAGATATTAACCATAATAAAAGTATCACTATATATTCCCTTATATTTTTCAACTGAATAAGGTTTTAGGGTTTAAGTTTTAGGGTATAATGTGTTAGGTGGCAAGTAGGTAAAAATTTTGAGGTTTGAAAGGGTTTATCATGTAGAAGTTAATTAATTTATTTTGTTTTGTGGTAACTAATGGGTCACATTATTCCATCTGTAGAGTAACCATTAAAAAACTAGGTTATATTTCATACTAGGATATGACTAATATTCAAACCAGTGGAACTAAATCTCAAATTAAATAAGGAAAATATAATATTTACTAAATATAGATATATACTCATTTTGAATTATAACATTATGTAGAATAAAATTAAGTTAAATTAAACAAACCTAACCCAGATTTGATAAACTCAAATGTTTCAGAAGATAAATATTTTGTAAATCTTTCCACTAATTGGTATTATTTTCAATCAAATTCAAAAAATATACCATAATTTTGTGCATGATCAATAAAAATCAATCCTTACATCTATGTGTTTTTTATAGATTGGTTTATTTTATTCGTTGAAATGTTAGTAGGACTTATGTTATCACAGTTTATTAGAACACAAATAAAATTGAATCCAAAATCATGTAAGGTGTGCTTCATCCATAACACTTATGCACAGAAACATCTCACTATAACATATTCAGCTTCAGTCGTTGATATTACAATAGATTTTTGTTTACTAATCAGCCTTGTATCATGATATTTACAAATAAAATTATAGGTTCATCAGTTTATCATCCAATTTATTCTACAGCTACCAAAATCAGAATCAATGTTTGAAATTAAATTAATATCTAATGTTTTTTTCAAAAAGTGAATAAATAGTAATAGTTCCTTTTGAATATCTAAAAATTATATTAGAATCATTTAAATGATAATTTGTTTTATTAGATTTAAGTCTAGAAAAAATACTTAATGAAATCATAATGTATCGTCTAATTTTAGTAATATAAAAAAATCTTCTTATTTTTTCTCAATATAACTTGTTTTCATATAGATTTATAGAATCATCTATACCGTGTTTAATATTGGATATCATAGGAGTTTTATAAGTATTACAGTTGTCAATTCCAAACATTTTATGTAAATTTGGTATGTATTTTATTTCATTTAAGACATTTACAAAACAAAAAGATAAATTTGGAATCAAATAATTTTTTTTAACTCACCGATCATTCACATGTCTATTTTTTTCAAAAGTATTGAAAAATACTGATATAATTATTGGTTTTTTGATCTAAAAAGAACATCATCAATAGGTATTTGATTCCACAAAATATATAAATATTAAATTATTTTAAATAATATAGGATATGACTATCTTACTAAAAACAGATTTAATTAAATAAAAAAGATTAACTTCTCATAACATTCTCTAGGTTCTTGTTTTAGTCCATATAGAACTTTGGTATGTTAAAAGATAGATTTTTAAAAATGAGGTTATTAAAACCCCGGTGGATCTTCAACATATAACTCTTACATTAAAATTCCATTTTAAAATTTAGATTTAACATCCATATTATCTATTTTAAAATTCTTATAATATAAATATTTTGGAATGATTCTAATCGCTCCTAGCCTTGCTACATTAGAAAAGTCTCTTTATTATATATTCCTTCCTTTTGATTATAACCATATTTTACTAATATATTTTTTTCATAGTGATGTCACCATGATCATCTAGTTTGTTCAGAAATATTAGTTTAGTACCAGTAAAAGGATATCCATAGGTTCTATCAACTAATTATCACACCTTGTTCCACTCGAAATATTTTAAAAATTATATCATTGATGAAACCCAACACTCACCAGATAAAGAATTCTTCAGTATTTTTAGGTTCTAATTGAGATAAAAAGGTATATATTTATATAAGTATTTATATATTTATTCTAGTTCTAAATCCTTCATATAAACTTCCTACAACTATTTCTATAGGATTCCCCTTAATGTTTCTAGGTTTCAAGGAAACTAAATTTATGGGTCACTAGTATCAACCCTTATAAGTCATTAAAAATAATCATGTTCCAAATTTTTATCCTTATTTTTTTTGAAAAGATGTTTTGTTGTCATGTAATTAGGATAATCACATAGCTTATAATATTTATTATTTTTTGGATTAAAAGGACCACTTTCATTAAAATTCATGTAAGTTGACCCTTCAACAATAGTTGACATTCGGTGAAAACTTTATTAGATTTGGAAGTTGTAGAATAACCTAAGAAGATTAATTCATCATATTTGGATCAAATTTAACTATATTTTACATAGTGATTAAGAAAAAACATTTTCATATAAAAATGTTAAAGTACCATACTTTTTGTTTTCTATTAATCCATTACTCAATGGGTGTTTTCTTTATGATAGAACTTATTAGAAATCTATTTATGACATAACATAATGTGTTAATAGCTTCATCCTAAAAATAAGTAGGAATGTTATATTCATGTATCATTATTCTAGTAATATATTAAAAGTTCATATTCCTCTTTTCAATAACACAATTTTTGAGGTGTCTTGGAGGCAAAAAAGTCTATTTAAAAACATGTTTCAAGAATAACTAATTAAATTCTGGATTGTAAATTTTTCCTCTAGGGTCACTTTTCTAAGTCAATATTTTGGAATCATTTTCATTTTTTCACATGTTTTCATAAATAAATAAAAACATAGTTGTTTTTTATTTTCAATATCAATAAATATACACAAAAAATATTGAAAAATCATCAACCAAAACATAGAAACTTGATTTTTCCAGTAAGGATTTTTGTTCTAGTTTGACTGACAAGATCAACATAGATATGATCTAGAGGTATATAGGTAAAAACATTTTTAATTGGTTTAAAATATGTATTTTATTACTTTCCCATTTGGAATGAATCACATATTTTAATTTTATCTAATTTAATATAAAGTAAATAAAAAATAATTTCATTTTGATGATTTTATCGAAGAATAAATATTAAAAAATTCATTCTTCTCTGAACAATCCCTCATCAATTTACCTAATCATTAAAACAATTTAATTTTTCTCATAAAAAAATGAGATCTGAAGTATATACATTATATTTATAAGCTGTTATAAACCTAATATATTTTTTTAAAAAATGAAAATTAATTATTTGAGAAATAAACTCAATAACCATCATCACAAAGTATAATAAATAATTATCATATTTTTCCTTGGGACTTCAACATATAATTCCTTCTTTATGATGAAAGACTTTGTACATCAAACTGATCTAATGCAAATAATTTTTCCTTTTAATTATCACAAAATATGAAATAAACTTTATCAGTTATAGAAAATGTGTGAAATTTTGATAATTGTCCACTCATCTGACTTAAAACCCCACAATACATATACTATTTTGGATTATTGTTTATCTAGTTTATTCCCTCCATATGCAAATCAAAAAATATATATATTTTTTGTACCCTAATATTCTTTAGTCCCATAATGTCTTCTACAAAATACTTTGGAAAACAAATTTGTTTTCATTTTCTAAAAAATACATAGAAAATTTTGGAATCATTTCTTGAAAGAAAAGTATTTTAAATTCCATAGATTTGAGTTTTTTTAACCCAAAATATTGGAACAATTATCTAGTTCACAATATTGAAGGAAAGTAACCTTAGGTATGTTTTTATTCTTAGATCTAGGTAAAAGTTGATTATTGTTATAAAAATTAACTATTGATTCCAATAGCATATTTTTGTACAATAGGTTGATTTTTAATTAGGATTTATAGGCAATCCTCCCACTGAGTAAAAACAATTTCAATATCTTTTTAGTTTTGAACTACTTTATTCATGTTCTTAATTGTTATTTTCTATTCCTTACATGATTTTAGAGACTTTTCCAACTATTTTTTTCAAGTCTGTAATTTTATTATTTAATCCCTCAACTTCATTAGATTTTTTTTGGAGTTTTGAAGATATTTATTTTTATTGTTTTAGTATCTATACTTTGTTTCTATCATGGTACAATATTCATCTAATAATTAATATGATCAATTTTTATTTTTAAACTCAAACTCATTCCCCAAAAAATAATATTTTACCTCATATAAATGTTCCATGAAATAAATGTTTTAGTTTTTAATTGATACTTTATATTTTGATTCTAAATTGTAATAATTAGTAATGTTTTCAGAAGAACACTATTTCATTTTCATATCCTTCTTATATTTTTTATTAGACATGTCCTTATTAAAAGATTTTTTATTAATATTATTATTTTCATGTAATTGAGTATAGTCTTGATGGATGTGGATAATATTTTTACACTTATATCATCTTAGTTCCTTATAGTTTTCACCATGATTCTAGTACTTGTTGAAAGGTCATCTAAAACTCTTATTTTGTTATTTAATTTGATCAGATTTTGTGAAATCTATTCATGCTCATTATCTGATCCATGCTTTGTTGAGGAATCATATTCTTAAAATGATTAAATGATTAGTATACCCTTGTTTTTTCATCTTTTAATGAAGAAACTTTTAAATCAGTATTTATTTTCAAAACCATTTTACATTCCTCAGATTTTTCTTCCATTTATTCCTTAAATATCATAATAGGTAAAATGATATATTTTATTTTAAAATTCATTTATTCTATATATTTTTTAATGGAAGCTAAGATTCCACTCCACTTAGGAGGTAAAACACTTAAATCTTTAAATTCTTCGTTGGTCTCAGTAATTGTTGTTCCTAGAGAAGAAAATTTATTAAAAATATCACGTTGTCTTCAATTAAACTAATTAATTATTTTACCTTTATCTAATTTGAAGGTGTTGAAATTATGTTTGGAATTATCATATCTAAGGTCCTTTACATTGTTTGTACCATAATAGGAAACTACTATAGTGGTCTACATTTCATTGGTCATTTGACATTGAGAAAATAAATTCCACTCATCCCGACCTAGTCCACAAATAATTTCATTCATTGATTTAAAATTCAGGTCATAGATTTATTTAGTTTCATATTCCCACATTTCATGTTTTTTTATCAAATTTCACATGTCATCAAGCAATTAAGATAAAGCTTTAGACCGTGGTTCTTCAAATAGATGGTCATTTTTTCTTTTCAACAACAATAATTTTCTCTATTTAAATAAGTATCTATAAATATAGACATAACTTCTCTATTATCATTCATAGTATCCATTTGAAATAAGATCAATGGACATCAAACTTTGACAGCTATGTACTCAAGATTTGTGAGCTCTGATATTAATTTTTTTCCTATAGAATGGCTAACTAAAAACTCAATAAGGGGTGAATTAATTTGTTGAAAATTTATTAATTTTATAACCACCCACATCAAGGTATGTAATAAATAGTATTTTACAAAACAAAATTAGGTAGTATATATGTTAAATATTATAAGAAAAATATTGAAAAAAGGTGATTCATAGTTTTTAATGGAATATAAATCCCATAGTTAACTCCACCAAAACTCTACACTATGAGTTTTGTGATTTTTACTATTAAATCCTTTTTTCTAGGGGATGGAAACTGAGTGAAAGTAGTTGTTACTCGTTAGAAAGGTCCAAGATATTTTAACAAATATCTTCCTTTATGAGGCCTATCCATGGCCTTTAGATGCTATATTTTAACAGGTGAATATAGAATAGATATGAATGAAATTGAACGAATATTTTCAACAAAAAATTATAAATATAAAATTATAATATATAATGACACACCAATAGAAGACAATGGTAATAAAAGAAAATATCTATAGGTTCTTCACATGATATAGATGAAAATTTAAGCACAATAAGAAAATATTGAGTTAGGAACAAACAAAATTTCTCTTATGTACATGTGTTTGTGCTTCATGTTTTTTATTTTTTCATATATACATGTATGTGTTTCATATATCTTTTTAGTAGCTAACTATGATATTTATTTCTCATTTTTGAATAATAACACTAAATAGTTACAATGTTTATGTTATTAAACCCATTCACTATTGGGTGATATGGGATCTTAAGGAGGTATCCTTCTTTCAAAATATAGAATATCTTTTTCAGGTAGAGTTTTTTGTAAACTTCTTCATCATATTTTTAATTTTATGGAATTTTTTTGACAAAATCATTATTTTTATACGGAAAATAATTTTATTATATTCGTAAAAACATAAAAATACATATCAATATATTACACCAACATTAGATGTATAATCCTGATAGTCTATGGGATAGATTGATCTTTGAATTATAAACATCTGATAGAACTGTTCTCAAAAGATAAATTGGTGAGATGATTTGTAAGATAAAATGGCTCATATGTTGTGCTTCATAGAATAATATGAATTCAAGGTTTTAATAAGATAAATTATTTCATAATATTATCGTTTACTTCTATGGGAAGAATATTGTATACTGATTATTGTAAGATAATTATTTTATGAATCACCCCTTCATAAGAGAAAATATTTTTATTACTCGTTATTTTCGATCTAAAAATATGGTAGAATATTTACTTAGTTTGTAAGATAATATATTTTTTAGAAATTATAAATTTATATTTCATAGAATAAAAAATTAATCAAATACTTGAGACTTTTGTGAAAATACAAAAATATTTTGTATAATGATTTCGTTAGGCGTAAGATGAATTTCTAGCATAAGATAAATTCCTTTGATATATATCCAAAAAAAATATCATGAATTATAAATAGAGTTACACATAAAACTAAATCCCCTAAGATAAACTCATTATAATATTATAATCAATTTTATGAATCATAAAAACACATAAGTAACTGAGATAAGATTTAACACCTTAAGTCTATCAAAATGATATCCCAAGGGAAACTATCATAAGAAATATATTTAATAAAATATATATTTTCTTATCACTAGAAGGTACTATATAAGATTAACCAGACTATAAAGAGCTATAATCATCTTTAAAAGAATATTTGTAAATTTTTTTAACTCCTCCAAAAAATATTATCTAGAAAAGCGGAAACAATACAGTGGTTTATGCTAGTTGGATGAATAGAGTAGAAGCCTTGGACACCTCAAAGTTTTAATCTAACTTATTATCAATATAGGTAATAGATTCCTAAACATATGAAATTATTTCATTTAAGGAAACATATCTACCAAAAATAGTCTACAAATATATTCTTTAGTATATTAAAACACATTTAATATATCTTTTAATGATTATTTCATAATAATTGGATTAAAAATTTAAAATTAGTGTGAATGGATGTTAGATGATACTAAATTGAGAGATGAATTCCATTAGACAACTTGATCTGGAAGTTTGTAACAACTAAAGGTTCTGAAATATTTGCGACACTTGGTTGATGACTCTAAAATAATTCAAAATTACTCACAACCACACATTTTAGAGTGCTATATCTCTCTTTTATATCATTATTGAAACTCAGGATTTCATCAATTGAAACCAATAATATATCTTATTAAACTAATGAAATGTTATGAATTATTTCTCTTTGATATGCCTCAAGCACTCCACAGTCATTTACCTCAAAATTAAAAATATAGATTCCTTTAATTTCATTCACTTATTCAATCACAACCTTGTTTTCTTAGTATTCACACCATATATTTCCTAAGAATATCATAAAATCCTTTGATATTATCAAACAATATCATAATGGAAGAGGAAAATATCTTCATGCATTTATCAATATTTGATCCTTTAAAAATGTTTTCTCACAAATTTTTTATCCTCTTTCACTTGAGAAGGATATGGAATAGGCTCTGGGGTATGTGAAAGAACACTATAATCCACCATGGCCATATTCCTATTTCAACATCTATATTTGAGAGTTGGTCTAGGGATTAGATCAACTTTAGTGTTCTCAACCTTGAGTTCCACTCGACTTTTATCAGCAGGCATTATAGGCATAATATCTACTGGCCTCTCATATTAAGCTTCAACAGTTATCTCGAAAAAAGAAAAACTAACTGAACTGCCTCACCTGAACAAGTAGTTATATATTCTAGACTATAAGATTTTTCTACTATAGTTATATCTTTAGACACAATAGGATTATATCTGTAGCACCCCAAAAATTTTATGGTATGTTTCTATTAAATACATTCTATTCATCACTATGTTCCTTTGAAACAAAACTATATTATTTAGGAGATAGTAAAAACCTATCCATTAAATATAAATTTTACACTTATATGTTTTGAATTTCGAAAATTGGTCATCTATAGTTGTAATCAGTAAGTCATTCAGAGTCTGATAGAACAAACTTGATTTTTGGTGAATAGTAACCTACCCTTATGAATAGTAATATGACCCTTATGAATAGTAAATAATAAAATTATTTTATTTTCTTAAGGAAATAAGATAATAAGATCATAATTAGTTTTTCAATGAGAAATAAAACTAATTGCACCTTTAAGATTGTTATTTTTTTAATTAACATGACTTTATTTAAAAATTAAATTATTAATATTTAGAAAATTAATTTTGAAAAATGAAGTTCATTTTTAAATTCTACATGTCGATAAATGGTTAGGGTAAATTTTTGGTATTTTTTTGAAATTCTAGAATTTATGATGAATAGGGAAATATGATAAAATACAGTATATACAAATTATCAGTAAAATACAATATTTATGACACCGTAAGTGATGAAATACCACTTGGTTCAAACTCACATGCACTTGTTACTATTAGGGGTTACATTAGAATTTACTATTGGTTGTCTTGAGGGAAATAATAAAATAATGAATTAAATATTCAAAATTTACCCCTCTCCTCCACTATAAAAACACATCACCACTCCCTATTCTCTTCACTCCTCTAAGCCTTGAAGATCCTCAATGTTCTACCCAAATACCCTTCCCTAGTAACTCCCCATGACCCGAAAGCTCTTGGTATTTCAAAAAGACCAAAATCACTTCCCTTAAGGTGGTTCCCGAGGAAGTTATTTCAAGAGGTAAAAAACCTTTCTTTTTCTTTTAGTTTCATTTGAATTTATATTCATTTATTATCCTCCCCTCATCTCCTCTATACAAATGATCATGAAAACTTCAGTATCATATATATATTGGATTTATATAATGTTAATGGGAGAACCATCATAAATATTCTTACGCCCTCCCTTTTATTTTTATAAATGAAATCGACGTCCATGGGGTATCAATTTATAACCTTCATGGATGATGAAGTTTTGGTCTTGAATTTATTCTTAATTACTGGTCATAAAACCATATTTATGGTTGAACCATACTATAATAAATATATTATAACCTAATAAATATTTTGTAACTAGAATATGTACATATAAATAAGTTATATCACAAAACTATTTCATAATAATCCAAATACAGCCAAATAATCGAAGTGGTTGTCATCTAATAATTCACCTTCATTACATGTAACCAAATAAAATAAATAACCATTATCTATTATGTGTTTTCATAAATAGTGTTTAATTTCAATCCTGGAGATTTATAACCATTTCACATGAACTCCCCATACTTAAAAACAGGTGAACTGGTTATGAAAATAAAGAAAATGAACACCCCTGAACAATGAAATTCAAGACAACAACTTATCAATGAGGATATAAATGAACTAAACAGAATTATGATAATACAACTACATGCATAATAGGTTCTTAAATAATTTATTAATAAGTATAATTTCATATTCTAGGAGCTAAAGTTCAAGAGAGGAACACGTTCGGTGTTAAGGTAAAGGGTTTCTCATCTCACTTTCATTTATTTGAGATTTCCATTGTTCGCCGATTATTCCTTATATTTGGTATATTTGTACTTCCATTAGATACATAAAAACATTATTCCATTTATATTCATGTTATTTAATGATTCAATTGATGGTTATTAAGTTCTGGTCATATGGTTCGACCGATTACATTATGGTAAGGGACTTTGTCTCAGCTGCCGTATTCGTTGTGACTATCTTTGTATTATGAACCTAATAATCCTTATGTGGTGTACCTACTACACATTTGAGACCACTTTTCATTTGAGATTATATTTATATTAAATATCCATAATCTCATGTCATGTAAATGTTTTCTTTCTAAACCGTATACCATTTTACATACGGTGTTTATTTGGAATGTTATTTTAATTATGGAAATATTGATGAACCAGTATACTCTACTCCATAAGGATATTTAAAGGTAATATTTCTCTTGAATTGTTGAAATGTATAAATAATGATTTTTACATGAAGTGGTGGGTGGGGACTGCTATATCCCCTTGATGCATCGGTAGGTCTCATGAGACAAAATAGTTTGGCAACAGACCCTTCGAGTTTGTTTCCAAAAATCAGATGGGTTTCTACCCACATAACTAAACCATTTCAATGGTCTTATGGTTTCATGTTCCAGATACATGATGTCCAATTAAAAAGAATTCTCTTTATTCATTATCAGTTATTATTATTATCCATGAGGTTTTCACTATGAAAAAATCTATGGATGCAGATTCATTTTCAGTTTATTAATGGAATTAGTTATTCATTTATTCACTATGCCATATTGATTATGTCAGCATGATTATGATTCACTTATTTTTGTACTCATGCTTCTGTTTTTTTGTAACCCTTACTGAGAATTTGAGCTCACCCCTTTCATTGTTTACCTTCAATAGGTGATGAAGAGAAGGTCTTTTATTAAGTTCGTGTGGTCGCTGTTTTTTGTTTTCTTATGTATTGTATCTTGTAACCTTTTTCAATGTAATTTGTGTTACATCTATGTATCTTGTTTCTTCAAGACTAATAAACTAATCATTCCTTTGGTATTTTCATTCCTTCTAACCAGGCCAATATCACAAGTAATGCACCAGATCTGGTCTAGAGGGGTCGGTGTGTTACAGTTGGTATCAAAAGAAGTTTAGTAGGAAACTTAGAAACTAGAGTAGGAAATGTATAGTAGGGAACAAATACCTAAGGTAGTATTTGAGGACAAACATACAAGAACGTCCTGGTATTTTGGTAAGGAATAGATTATGTGGATCTTTTTAAGCAATACGTCCCTGTCTGGATACAAGTAGGTATAGGCGGCTCTGGCACAGATGTATCTAGGGGTAAAACTAGAAAACACCGCTTTGATCTAGGCACGAATGGGAACTGTTGGATGATAACGAGCCTTGCTGCACTCTTAGATACGACACTCCTAGAGGATATTCTTAGGATAATTCACATTTTCATAGAAGCCATTATGAATGAGTTTAATAAAAAAAATTCCCTAGAGGAACCATGTTTATATGATTAGCTATGCATATAATTTCAATCTATGTTGAGTGCTTTTATATTTGAGATTCATAAACTTATCTAGTGTATCCCATTGTTTAGAAATGGCATCTAATGGAAGAAGGGGAATCAATACTCATGGACAAGGTAGGGATCTCCCTACTGAGCAAGTCAACACATTCAATGTTGGAGCAGATCAGATCATGACTATATTGGGAAAACATACTCAAGTTTTAACGAATAACCATTCCACACCTGTGTTGGATTTATTCATGCGGCAGAAGCCCCCATCTTTCAGCGGGACTATTAATCCAGTGGTATCTAAGAAATGGATCAAGTCCCTTGAAAAGATATTCATGGCATTAAGATTCAATGAAAAAGAAAAGGTAGTACTGGAAGTATATTGTCTCAAGGGTGATGCTGATCAATGGTGGTCCCTTATTCAAAATACCACGGAGGAAGAAGATATAGATGATATGGAATGGAGGAATTTTAAGGAAATATTCTTCAAAAATTATTTCCCTCATGAGCAACGAACTGAAATGAAGATGAAATTCATTGTCTTGAAACAAAGGGAAGAAGACAGTGTTGCAGAGTATGAGGATACCTTCACAAGGCTAGCTAGGTATGTCGTGGATTACGTACGTGACTCGGTGGATAATATTGATCATTTCTTTGAAGGTCTTAATCCAAGTCTTCGAAGGTCAATGGCTTCTCAATCATTTTCATCATATAATGAAATTGTATCAAGTGCCATCAAAATGGAGAAGGAGTTTTCTAGATCCAATTTTTTCAAAGGAAACCAAGATAAGAAGCAGTACTCTGATAACAAAATAAAATGAGAAGCACTAAAGAAGAGAAAAGGAATTAATAGTTTCCCATTATGTGAGAACTGTGGAATGAATCATCCCAGGAAATTCTTGAAAGGAATGGTATTCTACTATAACTGCGGAGAAAAGGGTCATCGATCTAGTGATTTCAAGGGGAAAAAGAAATTCAATGATATTCAATGCTACAATTGTAGGGAGATGGGACACTATGCAAATGTGTGTCCTAAGCACCAATAAAACATGCCTCAGAAAAATCCAAGAGATCAAGGGAGAGCCTATATGATTATAACCATAGAGGTTGACGTTCCTAATGATGTGGTGGCAGGTACTTTAATTATTTCCTCAAACATAGACAACACTTTATTTGATTCAAGATCATCGCATTTATTTATATCCTCTCAGTTTTCCAAGAAGATTAGATATGTCCAATTTTATTTAATAAAGGAGTTGTCAGTCAAAACTCCCATGGGATGTATCGTTGCAATAAAGGCATGTCGATAGTCCCCCTCCAAACACCAAAATGTGCTTTAGTTTTAACCTTATCATCATACCCATAACTGAATTTGATATAATTCTTAGTATGGATTGGATGTCAAATTATGATATGAGGATTTATTGCAAGAAAAAGGAAGTTACAATTTTTAAAAATGGTATAGAATCCCTTGTCTTTAGGGAAGAAAATTCGCCACCTGATTCTAATCTAGAACCACCCCCAGTTGCTATATTTAATACAATACTTATAGAGGAAGATAAAAAAATATCTATGGGAGAGGAAAGAAATATTAAAAATTGAAGATGTTCACATAGTGAAAGAGTACATTGATGTATTTCCATAGGATTTGCCTGGACATCCTCCAGAGTGCGAGGTTGAGTTCTCTATTGATTTTATTCCTCATGAAAAACCAGTATCAAAGACCCTATATATAATGGTAACTGTGGAGTTAGTGGAGCTAAAGAAACAACTAGGTGAGTTGAGTGACAAAGGATTTATTCGAACTAGTATTTCTCCATGGGGATCCCCAGTCTTGTTTGTAAATAAGAAAGTTGGATCCATGAGGCTTTGCATTGATTACTAGGAAATCAATGCTATTACAATAAATAATAAGTATCCTCTACCTCAGATTGATGATTTATTTGACCAACATCATGTAGCTCAATACTTTTCGAAGATTGACCTTCGATCCAGATATAATCAATTGCATGTGAGGAAGGAAGATATTCCAAAGACAACATTTTGAACCAGGTATGGTCATTATGAGTTTACAGTGATGCCTTTTGGACTGACAAATGCACCCTCTATTTTCATGGATTTAATGACTAGATTTTTCAAGGAATATCTTGATAAATTTGTTGTGATATTCATCGATGATATCCTGGTATACTCAAAAAGCTATGAAGACCATGAGGATCATTTGAAAACTATTCTGAAAACTCTTAGAAGAAATAAATTATATGGGAAGTCTTGCAAGTGTGAATTATGGATTCCGTGAGTTCTTTTTCTAGACCATATTGCCTCTAAGGATGTAATACTAGTTGATCATACAAATACAATGGAAATCCAAGAATGGCCCACGCTAACAAACATAACTGAGGTACACAGTTTTATTGGCTTAGCATGTTATTATCGGCATTCCGTACAGAATTTTGGCCGACTGGCTAACCCACTAACGAAGCTCACATGTAAAGGGGTTAAATTTTTTTAGACAAAATATTGTGAATAATTTTTCAAAGAACTGAAAAGAAGATTAGTCAATGCTCTAATATTGACTCTACCATCGGGGAATAACAGGTTTGTTATTTATAGTGATGCTTCAAAGAAAAAAATGGTGGTGTCCTTATACAAAATTATAAGGTTATTTCATATTCATCACAACACCTAAATGTTCATGAGAAAAACTATCTTACTCATGATCTTGAGTTAGCTGCCATAATATCTGATTTGAAGATATGGAGACATTATTTATATGGTGAAAAATGTGATATTTATACTGATAACAAGAGTTTTAAGTATATTTTCTCATGGAAAGAACTCAACATGAGGCAAAGGAGATGGATTGAACTACTCAAGGATTATGATTTCATGATACACTACCACCCAGGGAAGTCAAATAAGGTGGAAGATGCTTTAAGGAGAAAGGATCATGGAGTTTTGAACAAGATGAGAGTTGAAAGGGATCCTATTTTTATGGATCTAGTAAAGATGGATATGGGAATAACCATGGAAGGTGAAACATCAATGCTTTTTCGAATGGTTGCCAAACCATCTTTACTAGAAAGGATAAAAAGTTCTCAAGATGATGATGTGGAGTTTCAAAATAAGATTAAAGTTGTGAATGATAGGAGATTGAGTGACTTCGTATATGAAGATGGAATTTTGAAATTTGGGAAGAGACTTTTGTTCCCGATATACCTGATTTAAAAAAAGAATTGTTGGATGATGTTCATAGTTCTAATATCTCTATACACCATAGTAGCACTAAGATGTATATAGATTTGAAGGAACATTTTTGGTGGGACAACATGAAGAGGTAAATTGCTGATTTTGTGTCAATATGTATGGTTTGTTAACAAGTAAAGGATGGAAGGCAATGGCCTGGAGGAGTATTGCATCCTTTTCCTATACCTGAGTGGAAATGGGATAATATCATGATGGAATTTTTCATGAGACTACCAAAGACTCCTAGAAGGAACGATGCAGTATGGGTCATTGTTGATCGTCTTACCAAGTTAGCACATTTTCTTGCTATAAGAGAAGATCTATCACTTGAACGTCTAGAAAGAATATATATTAATGAAGTTGTGAGACTTAATAGAGTAAACCTATCGATTGTTTCTAATCATGATCCACATTTACATTAATATTCTGGAAAAGTCTGCAGAGGACCCTAGATACTGATCTTTGTTTGAGCACTACCTACCACCCACAAATTGATGGACAATCAGAACGAACTATTCAAACATTGGAAGACATGCTGAGGACATGTTCACTTGATTTTCAAGGCACGTGGGATCCATATTTAACTCTCATGGAATTTTACTACAACAATATCTTCCATTAATGTATTCATATGGCACCCTATAAAGCATTATATGAGAGGAGATGTCTTACACCAACTTGTAAGGATGAAGATGGTGAAAGAAAGATTGTGGGCCTAGAACTTGTTGAAGAAACAACGGAAAAGGTAAATATTATCTTTAACCATATCAAAATAGCACATAGTATGCAAAAGATCTATGCATATAACCTAATGAAGGATTTGGAGTTTCAAGAAGGAGATCACGTTTTCTTAAAGGTGTCTCCATGGAAGGTTATTATATGATTCAGTAAGAAGGGAAAGTTAACACCCAGGTACATCAGACCTTTTGAAATTCTGGACCGAAGTGGAGCCATAGCTTACCGTTTAGAGATGCCACCAAATATCCCCAAAGTTCATGATGTGTTCCACGTAACATTGTTAAAGAATTACATGCCAGACCCGACGCATGTACTCACATATGATGAAATAGAACTGAAACCTGATTTTTCTTACTGTGAAAAGCTTATCAGGATTCTTGTCACAAGGGAGAAAGTATTGAGAAATCGAACAACTCGTCTGCTAAAGGATGTTTGGAGAAATCGGAATATAGAGGAACAAACATGGGAACCAGAGGATTTCATGAAGAAGAACCACCCACATATTTTTGGTGGGCCTGATACATAAAATTTCAAGGAAAAAATTTCTGAAGGAGGGAATAATTTAGCACCCCAAACATTTTATGATATGTTTCTATTAAATACATTCTATTCATCATTGTGTTCCATTGAAACAACACTAGTTTATTTAGGAGATATTAAAAACGTAGCCATTAAATATAAATTTTCCACCTCTAGGAATTGAATTTTGAAAAATGGTCATCTAGAGTTGTGATCAGTAAGTCATTTGGAGTCTGATAGAACAAACATGATTTTTGGTAAATATTAACATACCCTTATTAATAGTAATATGACCCTTATGAAAAGTAAAAAATAAAATTATTTTATTTTTTTAAGACAATAAGCATATAAGATCATAATTAGTTTTTCAATGAAAAATAAAACTAATTGCACCTTTAAGATTGTTATTTCTTGAATTAACTATGTCATTATTTAAAAATTAAATTAATAATATGTAGAAAATTAATTTTGAAAAATGGAGTTCATTTTTGAATTCTACACATCGAAAAATGGTTAGGGTAAATTTTTGGGATTTTTCTAAAATTCTAGAATTTTTGATGAATAGTGCAATACGATAAAATACCGTACATACAAATTATCAGTAAAATAAACTCTTTATGAAATCATAAGTGATTCAAGACCACTTGGTTCGAATTCACATGAAATTATTACTAATAGGGGTCACATGAAACAATACTATTGGTTTCCTTGAGGGAAATAATAAAATAATGAATTAAATATTAAAAATTTACCCCTCTCCTCCACTATAAAACCCCCCTACAACTCCCTCTTCTCTTCACTCCTCTAAGCCTTGAAGCTCCTCAATGTTCTTCCCAAATACCCTTCTCTAGTCACTCCACCTGACCATGATTTTCATGGTCTTTCTAGAAGACCAAAATCCCTTCCCTTATGGAGGTTCCCAATGAAGTTATTTCAGAAGGTAAAACATCTTTCTTTTTCTTTTAGTTTCATTTGAATTTATCTTCATTTGTTATCCTCCGCTCACCTCCTCCATCAAAATTATCATGAAAACTTCAGTATCATTTATATACTGGATTTATATCCTGTGAATGGAAGAACCATCAGAAATATTCTTACTCCCTCCCTTTTATTTTTATAAACGAAATCGACGTCCATGAGGTACTGATTTATAACCTTCATGGACGACGAAGTTTCTTTCTTCAATTTATTATTAATTACTAGTAATTAAACCATATATAAGGTTGATCCAGAATATGTATATATAAATAAGTTATATCACAAAACAAGTTCATAATAATCCAAATACCGCCAAATAATCGAAGTGGTTATCATCTAATGATTCACCCAAATTCCATGTAACAAAATGAAATAAATAACCATTATAAATTATGGATGTTCATAAATAGTTTTTAATTTCAATTCTGTAGATTTATAACTATTCCACATGAACTCCACATACTTAAAAACAAGTGAACTGATTATGAAAATAAAGAAAATGAACACCCCGGAACAAAGAAATTCAATTCAACAACTTATCAATAAGGATATAAATGAACTAAAAAGAAATATGAAAATAAAAATACATGTATAATATGTTATTAAATGATTTATTAATAAGTATAATTTCATATTCCTGGAGCTTAAGTTCAAGAGAGGAACACGTTCAGAGTTAAGGTAAGGGGTTTCTCATCTCACTTTCATTTCTATGAGATTTCCATTGTTCATGGATTATTCCTTATATTTGTTATATATGTACTTACATTTGATATATAATAACTTTATTCTATTTATATTCATGTTATTCAATGATTATATTGATAGATATTATGTTCCGGTCATACGGTTCGACCGATTACATTATGGTAAGGGACTTTGTCTCAACTGTCGTTTTCATTGTGACTATCTTTGTATTGTGCACCTAATAATCCTTATGTGGTGTACCTACTGCTCATTTGAGACCACTTTTTATTTGAAATTATATTTATATTAAATATCTATAATCTCATGTCATGGATATGTTTTTTTTCTAAACTGTATACCATTTTACATACGGTGTTTATTTGGAAAGTTATTTTAATTATGGTAATATTGATGAATCTGTATACTCTACTCTATAGGGATATTGAAAGGGCATATTTCTCTTATATTTTATCAATGTATAAAGAATTATTTGAGAATTAAGTGGTGGTTGGGGCCCTATATAGCCCCTCTATGCATCGGTAGGTCTCATGAGACAAAATATTTTGGCGACAGACCCTTCGAGTTTGATTCCAAAAATCAAACGGGTTTCTACCCACAGAACTAAACCGTTTCAATGGTATTATGGTTTCATGTGCCAGATACATGATTTACAATTAATAAGAATTCTACTTATTCATTATCAGTTATTATTATTATCCATGAGGTTTTCACAATGACAAAATCTATGGATGCAGATTCATTTTTAGTTTATTAATGGCATTAGTTATTCATTTATTCACTATGCCAAATTAATTATGTCAGCTTGATTATGATTCACTTATTATTGTACTAATGATTCCATTTTTTTTGTAACCCTTACTGAGCGTTTGAGCTCACCACTTTAATTGTTTACCTTCAACATGTAATGAAGAGAAGGTCTTCTATTGTGTTCGTGAGGTGAAAACCACTGATAAAGGGGGTGGAGGGCTATTAAAGGGGTTGTATAAGCACTTGTTCTGGTAAAGGGGTTCGGGATCATAATTATCTTAAAAAATATAATTTTACTCCATTTAGTAGAATTTACTTTATTAGCACTAAAAATAAACTGTTAAAGGACCCCATTAATAATTTTTTTATCACTGTTAAAGGGGGACTTTAACATTATTTTTGATGTGCTGATAAATTTTTTGGAGTTTAACTATATTCAGATTGTTAGTTCTTTTTTAGTGATGACAAAGGCCTATTCTAGAATGTTTAAAGGCCTATTTTGTATTATTGAAATGATAATAAGAATATAAAAACCCAAATGAACATGGAAAATAAAAAATAAAACCAATTCCCCATACATCAGAAATATCAAAGAATAATATGGGTTGTCGGGGAATCTTGTGTCACCTTGTAGTGTTTCTAGTGTGTTGGAAATGTGAGCATGACTTATAAAACACATGATCATCATTGAATATTCTAGGAAAATATAATCTATAATCTGAGACATTCCTAGATTTCCATTGGGGTCTAAAGTGTATTCGACATGAAAGTGTATGGAAGAAATGCAGAACATTGTCAAATTCATGATAAGGAACACACCTCCTAAAAACATAATCACTACACATCTACGAGAGGTAGGGATCATCCAACACATAAAACCTATACCTACTATTTATTTTTTTTACATGATGTTTATTTAAATTTGAAGGCATTTTCAAGGAACTAAGGTAGTTAACTAAATCTTCATACCAAGGATGTGTACCTGATAGTTCATGAGGACGCTTTTTGGGAAAAGTGTCCTGAAGTGGTGCCTAATTCCATATGTCATCCTATTGTGTGTGAGTGATCCTAATCATGTGGCCTGCCACCAAGATATCTAACACCTTTTTATCAATTATCTCAATATCAAATTCATAAATAAGTAGCATCAATTAGAAATGTCTGGGCTTTGCATATAGCTTCTTCAAGAGGTACCAAAGAGCTGCATGGTCAGAAAAAACAATGATTTTAGAGCCTAATAAATATGAATAAAATTAATCTAAATAAAATACGATGGAAATAAAATCCTTTTTCATGGTTGTGAGGTTTTATTAGGTTTAATCCAATATCCTTGAAGCATAGGAACTCACATTAGAATATATATCCACCCTCAATGATAAGACAACTCCAATTTTGTTGTTTGAAGCATCACACATAATCTCAAATGGAACGCCCCACCATGGGGGAAGTATGATCTGTGGAGTAGTCAGAAGCTTCATAAGCTCATTTAATTATACGCAGTGTGAATCATCAAAAATGAGGTCAAAATCTATTTGAGGAAGTGGACGTAAGGGTAGAGTTATCTTACTAAAATCTCAGATGAACAGTCGGTAAAAACCTGCATGCCCTAAGAATGATCTAACATCATGCACAATTGAAGGATATGGAAATGATGAAATAATATCTACCATAGATCTAACAACCTCTATTATATTTTTTGACACTACATTCCCTAACACAATTCCATGCTCTATTATAAAATGAAACTTTTCAATGTTCAAAAATAGATTCAACTCAATAAGATGATTCAACAACATTCCTAAACTAGAGATACATTCATCCAATGAGGATATATAAACTATAAAATCATCCATATTTAACACCATGCATGTCTCAATGAAAGATGAAAAAATATTCACCATGCATCTTTGGAAGGTACCTGGGGAATTGTAAAGTCCAAATGGAATACTTCATTAGGAAAATGTACTAAATTGAGTAGTGAATGGTGTCTTCTCATAGTCCCTTAGAGCTATTGGAACCTAAAAATATCTGTAAAATCCATCCAAGAAACAATAGTGTGCCTTTCTAGCTAGCCTCCAATGAATTTGATCAATAAATTGTAGTTGAAATGGTCCTTGTGAGTGGATTTATTTAGTTTACTATAATGAATACACACACGCAAACTATTTTGTAACATCATTGGAACTAAATCCCATTTCTCATTTCAATCAATAGTCTCCCCACTTTTCATAGGAAAAACTTAATATGACTAAACCACTAGTAAAATGAAATGGGATAAATTATACCATCCTTGATCAATTTTACAACATTTTTTTAAGAAATTTTAGAATAGTTGCATTCAATATCCTTTGTGGAATCTTAATTATCTAAGTCCATTCCTCTTAAATAATTCTATGAATGAAAATAGAATGGATTAAACAAGATATGTCAACCGAGGTCCACCTGATTTCCCCAATGTTCTCCCAAAAAATATTAAAAATTCATTCTTCATTTTTAAAAAGGGATATTCTTAGCAATGATAATAGGTATTATCTCAATGCTCAACAAGTATTTGTATTTTATATTTTTTATAAATGTAATAAGTTACAATTAAGGGGGGTGTTGTATAGATGGATACATTGATAGAACTGAAATTCATGAAAAAATAACATCATTATTAGAATAGATATCATCAAAATTAGTGAATACTGCATCAAATCCATCAGCGTACTCAACAAACATGTCATAATAAGAGTGAACATAATCAAAATCAGAATATGAATCCATATAAAAATCAAATCCAAGGGAGTATTATGCATTAGAAACATGTGTTGATGTTCTCTAAAACATAAAACTTGAACCAATTCTCATTATATCTCAAATCATCGGACAACCAAAATATACAGGGTTTTTAATAGGTGGTTCAAAATGGGAGATAAAATAATACAAAATGGTCCTCTGAGGTATACTTAATGGATTCTATATTGTTAAATATCACAAATTCATCTCCATACTCCATGGAAAAGTTTACCATAGTTGAAATTTATGATTGTTTTTCATTTTTGATGAAGGTAAAACCTAATATAATGGGAAAATAAGAATTTAACGGATCATACTCCATGTTAAGAACCTACAAATATGCTAGAAAGATTAGGTATCTTACCCGAAAAACTAAATCCTCAAGGACTCCTACTAGATATATTGTATCTATATTAAACAACTAAACCACTCCTATTATTTACTTCAACTCATCAACATTTAAATAATATAATAGAGAGTGAGGCATCACATTTATGAAAGATTCTAAATCACATAAAGCATCAAAAGAGTGTAACTCCCCTATGGTGCATGGGATGGTGAATTTCCCGAGATCCTTTCACTTTGTTAGCATTGCTTGATTTGGGGTAATTATTGATGACACATTCCTTCCAAGATGGATTCTCCCATTTTTTTGATCCCTCTTCAAAAGGTAAAATGTTATTTTAAGAAATTTTAATACATTTTGATTTTCATAATGGATTATAATATAGGTATATTGATCTCAATACACTTGAATATATCTAATACTTTTATATTAAATTCCTCTTCAGTCGTATTCTTGGTTTGAACAACTATATTGGGAACGTGAATCATTTTAAGAGAAACATCATTTACTTTTTCTTAACATTTTATTTCTCCTTGGGTTTCTCATCAATTAGTCTTGAATGGGGCTTCTGTAGAGTTTTGGTGAATCCTAATGGTATAATAGGTGTAAAGGTATCTATTGTTTTCTTCCCACTTCTCAATGTGATGGAACTGAAATTCCCTTTTGGATATTGAGTTTGTTGAGAAGGAAGATTTCCATATTTCCTAATTACTAGATTATTGAGGGTAGTGGTAATATAGCTCATTTGTTTCTTTAATTCCCTCAACTCTGAACCTTGACACTTCAAATAATTTTGTTGATTAAGAATATTTGTTTTTCAAATTTCATCATTATTATAATCTACCTTTGGTTTGGGATTACCATGTTGTTGTCGTGTTGATTTTTTGGCTTCAAATCTCTTTTGTGGTTGTTGGAAACCATGTGGGAAAAGTGGCGGCTTTATTAAATTCTACTGAATAGGGTTCCTTTGTTTTTGCCACGGTCCATACTTCATGTATAATTGATCCTTTCATACTTGGATAAATGTTATTATAAAGTAATATTACTTCTTCAAGGGATGTTGTTTTTATTCTACTGATGTGTTCTACAAGGTAATACTTTTGTGCAATCCCCAGTTTCTTGTATTTGAAGGGGAGAATCATTTGCATGGTATGTTTCAGTGAAAATTACACAAGGCCTCATAGGAGTAAGTTGAGATTTATTTTGATCCAAATACATTTTCCTCACCATAGAGCTCAGTTATTCTAACATAGTATGAATCATATAATCTTAAAGAGAAGAAGGGTATCCTTGATGTACTCATATATCATGTGGTGTATCTTGATCACCAAATTGTTTGGAGTTTTTTTTCATCTTGTCAATCAACACACACACTGCTAATGGTGTTTTTTTTACCAATGCCCCACCATCCATAGAATATGATGTGCTTCTCTGCATATGTGTGATCCATTCATATTAGTATTGGAGAATGATTTTCTTAATGATTTGGTGATGTGGGAAGATTGAACACCACTTCTTGAATTTCTCCAAGTACCCATAAATTAACTCCCCTTATTCTTACTTAATACCTAATATAACTTTTCTAATGAATGTTGTCCTTGATGATGGAAAGAATATCTACAAGAAAGGACATTTCAACACGTTACAACATGTTACATTTTTAGGTTGTAAATAATATATCCAATTCTTCATAGTTTCATAAATTGAAAATTGTAATGATCTTAGTTTTATTTGATCTTCAGAGACACTTCTTAGTATTAGGGTCGAAAAAACAACATTAAATTATTTTAAATTTTTGTTTTTATACTCAATAGATAATCCCTTAATTTTTTAAGAAGGTTAATTAACCTAGATTTATGTTCAAAGTATGATTCACGATTTGGGTATAAAATACAATTTGATTGATAATTAATATTTAGTGTAGAAAATTATTGAATGGATATTTTAGGATCATTATTATTTTATTCATCCATTGGTCTTATTTTAGGTTTGATTCAACAATTATTCTAATTTTAGTTTTCCTAGAATTGGGGAATTCGACAATTAGTTGAATGTTAAAACATCCTGTAGACTGAGACTATCTGATTCGATCCATAATGCTACGTTCAATCTATGGTTTCAGATCTAAGAGATCCTCTATAATAGTTCATAACATAAATAAAATAAAAAATAAATGAATAAAATTAGTCTATAAAAATATAGGATGTTTGAGATAATTGTCTAATAATGAAAAAAAGAAAATAAAGAAGATTACTTGAGAAATGGAAAATAATGAAGAATGAAGAAAATAAAATAATAAAATGAAAAATATACCTCTAATTTTCTAAATAAATTGCTTTCCTTCAAAGAAAAAATTCCAATTTGGATGGTTTTTTGTGGTTACTCTCAAATGATGTTTGGTTTCTGGTTATTTATGTAAGAAACCTGATCTTTATTTTAGGTATGTTTTCCTTTTCTAGTCATTTTTTAGAAAAAGAGGAAAATCCAAAAATTTTCTAAGTACACGTCGTGTACTTTGATGTAGTGTCAGTCCATGTGCTGGCCATTTCCAGCCCACACACACGGTGTGTAGGGGCGATGTGGAGGCCACATAAAGTGGAGTACGGAAAGGCCCAGTACACGCCATGTACCCCAGAAGTACACACTGTGTACTTTATTTTTTTTCATTAAACGAACCGGGGTCGCGCCTGACGGACAGAACTCACTTCTTCTTCAGGTTCTTCAACTGAGAGAACCCGTACAGCCACAGAAATTTCCCGAATCCCCGAGCCTCCGTCCGTTCTCCGAATCGATTATTGTAAATTGTGTTGGAGCCATAGTAGTAAGCCCTTCATTCTCCTAGATCTTTGTTTTCCAATTCCTCATCCATCTCAAGATATCACAGGCTGAGCGTTTTGTGCGTTTTTATAGATATACGCCATTATAAAGAGAATTAATCATCGTGGTTCAAGTATATCGACCTCCTAGGATCGAGGTAGGTGGTTTGTGCCTTTATATAGGATGTCTTTGAATATTTTGTGCAATTCCACCAATTCCCTTGAACTTGGTATTGTGTGTTTCCTATTTTTCCCTTGTTGTTTGCCTGATTTACTTAATTTCTTGAGTAGAGGTCGATGCTTGTTAATAGGTTAATCCTTACTATCATCTAGATGTTTTTCCATTCATGTTTTCACTCTAATGCGTTTTTCAAGTTGGCATTCCTAGTTGTAGGATAGTGGAACTATTTTACTGTTATACTGTTGTTCCTTGGAATGATATCCAGATAGTTTTTGAGGTTTACATGGGGTGATACGTGTGCTATGCATGTTGTTTTACACAGGGCTCTGAGAACCTAGTGCAGTAGACCATAGAAAGAATGGACGTAAGGGCTTCTCCAGAGTGTCTTAATAATTCAATCCGAGACCAAAGGGGGAATTGATGATGAGTGATTCTTCAGAGAGTTTGTAGTTCCTCTACACAATCCATAGGGGGAATGAGATGTTGAGTGCTTCCCCAGAGAGCCTTTAGTACGATACAAGACTATTGGGGGAACTGACGGTGAGTTCTTCTTCAGAGAGTCTATTCTTCAGCTAGACTAGAGGGGTGAGACTGTGTGTGCCTCCCAAAGGATGGCCAGTACTTGTAGGTTGAACCATAAGGGTTAGGTTTTGAGAACTACCCAGAGGGGTTACCTATTGTTCTACTTGTTGATTGGCTGTTACTTGTGTACTTTATGATAGACATTGTGGATTATAGTTTATGTGTGCTTTACTGTTTAATGCTTCCTATACTTTTACTTTCCATGTATTCACTGACTATTAGGCACAGATATTTGGGTGGTTGCCTACTGGGACCTTGTCTCAGACCCTGTTTGGGCCATGCTTTTGGGCCCAAACAGACTATGTTGTTGCAGGTAAGATAAGGGAAAGCGCCCTTCTACTTCTGGAACTTGACTTGCTGTAGAGGTGGAGAGCATGGGACCAAGCTATGGCTTGCGATGCTGAGGATTTTACCTATTTTATTTTTCACTTTAGTTTAGTATTATATTCAGAATTGTGACTTGTTTGGCTTCTTTCCTATACATATGTATCATGCATCATTATATATATATATATATATATATCTTTGTGCTCTAGTTGTTTACTGTTAGTCTTCCACTATTTATCATTTACTCTTGTATGGATGGTTATGGTTTCTGCAGTTGTCTACTTGTTTTTCTTTCGCTGTGTACTCTGTCAATGAGGGCATAGTTTATCCACTATCACACCCAAGGCCCTCACTGCTAGTCGGTAGACTTTGGTGTTTGGGGAAATGCACTTGAGGCCATGTGACCCACCGGGTACAGGGCGCCTCTTGGTGGCTTCCAGAACCAAGATGTTTCAAAGTGGTATCAGAGGGTTTCTTTTCTCTTGATTTACTGTTCGGAGCCTTTAGCCCGGGATAGGATGGATTTGGTACTTGGTATTAAGCTATATTCAGGAATAGCTAACTTGTGTATAGGGAAAAGCCAATCTACCTTGCTTATTATAGTTTTATGGTTTCGCTATGTTACAGTTGATCTGATTTCACCTAAAGTGATTCAAATGCATTGTGTTGTTATTGTTGTTGATATCGTGGTTCTATTTCTGTCGCAACCCGATGAGATGAGGGTATGCCATCTCATGCATCATATAAGCACTTGTTATAAATCACATGAAATGCATTCTTGCCATACCATCTAGGGTGCATTAGCAATTTCATGTTGTTGTGATAGATGTTGTGAGGATTATGCGTTCTGTTGTGATAGATGCTTTGATATAATCCCTCTAGTTTGATAGAAAGGTTCGTTATATTGTAACTTGCTTAAATGAACGCCAAATTTCGGTTCTTGAGGTGTTATGGCCCCTCATGAATCGTAACTTGGTGGATCATTGACTTGTTCCATTATATATGATATATAGGAGATGCGAAGCTTTGATTCACGGGGAGTATGGGCCCTCACAGATTGTAATTTGGCACCTTCATGCTTGTTTTTAAGTGTTTCCTGGGATTTGGTGCAGTATCAGAGCTACTGCCAGGAAAAACCAAGAATACACAACGTGTACTTTATATATACATGTCATGTAGTTTTTAAACAGTGTCACTGACTGTGTGAGAAGAAACACGGGTTGTGAAAAATCTTCAGGGATACGCCGTGTATGGTAGGTACACGTCATGCAATAGTGAGCCGTGTACCCAGCCGTGTCACTAACAACATGGGTTGGGGAAGCTCGTGTAATTCACGCCGTGTTTTTTATGAAAACGCCATGTAGTTTTTTTCTAGGTACCCGACCGTGTCACGAACAACACGGGACAGTGTTATCTCCTCCTATACACGCCGTGTTTGTTCGGATCATGCCGTGTACCCAGCCGTGTCACAAAAAACACGGGTCGGGAAAAATCTTCGAGTACACGTTGTGTTTGTTCGGAACACGTCGTGTAGCCTCAACCATGTAACCGGTCATGTAACTAACAACACGGGTCGTTGAAACCTTGTCTACTACATACCGTGTCCACAGAGAACACTCTGTGTAGTCTCAGTTCAAGAAGACCATGTGGGTTAGCTGTGCAAGGAGACTCAGGAAGGGGAATAGAGTTGAGTATATGCTGTGTAAAGTTTATACACGTCATGTTGTCATGTTTTTGTAAAACTTGAGTGTTTCCTTATCCTATTTCTATTTTGTACTCCTTTGTTATCTGTCCTTGATATTATTGATCTAAGGTATGCTTTTGATCTTTCAGAGCTATGCCTCTGAGACGTCCTCTGGTTTTACGTCAGTTGCAGGATAGTGATCAAATGCCAGATATGGCTGATCAGGGACTTTCTGTCGATCTTCCAGTTGTTCCAGCCTTGGAACCAGATGTCGTACCAGTTTCAGGTGTTGATGCATAGTCTAGGTAAGGCTTTATGAAAATGATGCAGTCCTTTCAAGGAGCACCACCTCCTGCTACAACTATGGCAGACGTGACGCGGGTTTTCCAAAAGCAGCATCCTCCTACTTTCTCGGGGGAAGGAGGACCACAGGTTGCAGAGTCATGGATGGAAGCCATGATGACTATCTTCTAGCATCTGGAAATGCCCCCAGAGAGGCGGGTCAATCTCACTACCTATATTCTACGAGACTCCGCTAAGAGGTGGTGGGACGTGATCTCACAGGCGGGTCCTCAGTAGGTTATGGCTTGGGAGGAGTTCCATCATGCATTTTATGACTACTTATACCCAGAGACCCTGAGGGCCGATCAAGCCCGGGAGATCATAATTCTAGAGTAGGGTACTCTTTCTGTTATGGAGTATTCCTCTCATTTCACATTGTTTCAGCATTTCACACCCCTCCGAGGTGGAGATGGGATGTTCTTAGCAAGGAAGTTTGAGGATGGTCTTAGGAAGGAGATCCGATCGCAGGTGAATATCTTCCTGTTGACTTCTATCACTTCTATCGTCAACCAGACACTGATTGCAGAGCACAATCTGAGAGACTCCGGAGCTGCGAGCCAGGAAGGATCTGCTTCCATAGCTAGTATTCCTCCAGTTGATAGTTGGAAGCGCCGTAGGGAGTCTACGCCTGGTGATCCGAGGAGGCAAGATACATCTTTAAATAGCCATATAGTATGCTACCAGTGTGAAAGGGTAGAGCACATGGGTTCTTCAATGACTCCTCATTCAGGATTAGCACCACCAGTTTCTCACTAGTCGGGGAACTTGAGTTTTTCTGGCCGTTCAGGCTGAGGTGGATATTGAGGTCATGGCAGTCGGTCACCAGTCATTCAGCGTCAGTAGGGAGGATCTGCTCAGAGGGGTCAGGAAGGGTCATAGGGCCACGGGGCAGGCCAGACATTTGCGGTGGAGCAGAACTATCAGGGCCAGGATCCCGGAACTTCTACAGTTCGAGGTAAAATCTTAGTAGCCTTAGTTTTATCTTCAACTCTTTTCGATACTGGTGCTACGCATAGCTTTACCTCGATTGCTATTATAGAGAGCCTTGGGATCTGTATCTTTTCTCTTCCCGACTTGTTGACACTAGACACGCCTTTGAGGAATATAGCATCTAGTGTACGTCAATTTAAAGAGGTCCCTCTCAAGGTTGTAGGGTATCATTTCTTATGGGATCTCTATGTTCTAGAGATGTGTCTGCTATGATTTCATTCTTGGGATGGACAGGTTGGTTCCCTTCCAGGCAGTCGTCGACTGCTATCATCGTAGGGTGAGTTTCATTTCACCAGAGGGTGAATCTTTTCTTTATAGAGGTGAATGGGATGTTCAGGCGAGTCGAGCAGGACTTGAGCATCATGTGCTAGGAAGGGTTACAGTTCAGATTTCTAGTCTTTATCTGGATGATCAGGGGACTTCACAGTTGGAAATTACTCCAGTGGTGGATCGTTTCAGAGATATATTTCTAGAGGATTTCTCAGGTTTTCCTCCAGAGCGTGAGGTAGAATTCTCTATTGAGCTCCTACCAGTAGAGGCACCGGTGTCCATCCCTACCTATAGGATGGCTACACCTAAGTTACAGGAGATCAAGAAGCAGTTGGGGGAGTTGCAGGCAAAGGGTTTCATCAGACCCAATACTTCTCCTTGGGGTTTTCTTGTCCTGTCTGTGAAAAAGGCAGACGATACCCTTAGGCTCTTTGTGGATTATCGGAAGTTGAACCAGTTGACAGTCAAGAACCGATATCCCTTGCCGATGATTGATAAACTTTTCGATCATCTTCGAGGAGCCCTGGTGTTATCGAAGATCTATTTGAGGTCTAGTTATCATCATTTGCGCGTTAGACCATCAGATATGCCTCTGACAGCATTCAGAAGTAGGTATTCTCTCTATGAGTATATGGTTATGCCGTTCGGTCTCACGAATGTGCCAGTAGTTTTCATGGCACTGATGAACCAAGTGTTCCATCCTTTCTTGGATTCCTTCATCGTGTTCTTCGTGGACGATATCATGGTGTACTCTCACACTCGACACAACCATGCTATCCATCTTGAGATCATTCTGAGTACACTAAGAGAGCATCAGATTTATGCTAAACTCTCAACGTGCAACTTTTGGATGGATCAGATTCACTTCTTAGGTCACGTTATCTCGGAGCCAAGAGTATCTGTGGACCCAATGAAAAAGAGAGATGTAGTTTCCTGGGAGCAACCAAAGAATGTTTTTGAGGTACAGAGTTTCCTAGGGCTGGCTGGATACTACAGACGCTTCATTCATGACTTTTCACACCTAGCAGCACCATTGACGGGTCTGACCAAGAAGGGGGAGAAGTTCTTATGGTCAGATTCTTGTGAGTCAGCCTTTCAGGAGATGAAGGGAAGGTTGATGTTACCACCGATACTAGTCTTTCTAGAGCCAGGCAAGAGCTATACTATTTATTGTGATGCTTCAGGTATTGGGTTGGGCGCTGTGCTTATGCAGGTAAATGGAGTCGTTGAATATGGGTCTCGGCAGTTGAGGCCACATGAGAGGAACTACCCGATGCACAATCTGGAGTTGGTAGCTGTTGTTCATGCCTTGCGTCATTGGAGACATTACCATCTGGGAGAGCACTTTTTGGTTTTCACCAACCACAAGAGTCTCAAGTATGTCTTCACTCAGCGTGATCTAAATCTAACATAGCACAGGTGGGTCGAGTATCTTCAGTCTTTTGATTTCGATTTTTCCTATCCACCGGGAAAGGGCAACATAGTGGCAAATGTGTTGAGTAGGAGAACTCAGATTCAGGTAGTTTAGGAGGCCAGCAGTGAGTGGCATCTTATGGCTCTGTTCTCTGAGATGCATCTGGAGGTGCACGACAGACAGGGACAAACTTTCCTATCTTTTGTAGCTCTTACCTCTACACTTCTTGATTGGGTATGGATGAGGAAACTATCAGACTCGGAAGGCTTAGTCCTGTGGGAGAGTGTGAGGGGAGAGGACTCTCTTCTTGGATGGAAAGTGGGCGAGGATGAGATCTTGATTTTCAAGGGACACGTATGGGTGCCAGAAGACATACACAAGGAGTTGATGCGGGATTTTCATTCCTCAATTCGTGCAGTTCATCCTGGAGTCACCAAGATGTATCGGGATCTTCATCGCCAGTACAGGTGGCCAGGTATGAAGAGAGATGTTGCTGGTTTCGTCTTGAGGTTTCCTACTTGTCAGCAGGTGAATGCAGAGCATCAATGATCAGTAGGCCTTTTACATTAGTTACCCATTCCGAAGTGGAAGTGGAACGATGTCATGATGGAATTTGTGACCAGATTTTCAAGGTCGCCTCGAGGGAATGATTCTTTTTGGGTTGTCGTCGACATGCTTACGAAGGTTGCTCACTTATTACCGATCAAGGAAACCTTTAGTGTTGATGATCTGGGATGACTATAAATCTGAGAGATTATACGTCTGCATGGAGTACCACACTCCATTATTTCATACAGGGATGCACGCTTTACTTCTCAGTTCTGGCAAGGGCTTCATAGGGCTTTGGTTACACAAGTACTTTTGAGTACAACATACCATCCCCAAACAGATGGCCAGTCCGAGCATACGAACCAAGTGCTTGAAGATATTCTCCAAGCTTGCATTCCAGACTTTGGCGGTTCTTGGGAGAAGCATATCCCTCTTGTGGAGTTCTCCTACAATAACAGTTTTCAAGAGACTATTCAGATGGCACCTTATGAGGCTTTGTACGGTAGGTCATGCCGATCACCTTTCTGCTGGCTGGAAGTAGGAGAGGCAACTTTACTCAGACCTCATCTTGTTTAGGAGACCTCAGAGCAGATAGAGTTTATTCGAAAGAGGATGGGTATAGCACAGTCTCGACAGAATTCTTATGCTGATCAGTAGAGATGACCTCTGGTGTTCAAGTTCAGGGATCAGGTTTTCCGGCGTGTCACACCGAGGTTGGGACCTAAGAGGATTCAGACACAGGATAAGCTTTCACTGCGGTACGTCGGGCCGTTTGAGGTATTGGAGAGAGTTGGTATAGTTTCCTATTGGTTTCAGTTACCTCAGAGGTACTGGTCCATGCACGATGTCTTCCACATCTCTCAGCTCTGACATTACTTTTCAGACCCGCCTCATGTCTTTGAACCCGAGGAGGTTTAGCTTGAAGTGGATGTGTCATTTGAGGAGCATCCTATTCATATTTTCGATGGTAGTACGAAGGTTCTCTGTGGCCAGTTTTTTTCTCTGGTATGGGTGATATGGTAGCACAAGCGAGTACAGGATGAGACAAGGGAGATGGAGGCTGATGTACGATTGCAGTGGCATAAGCTATTCAGAGGTTCTTCTTCTATATCTCACTAGGGAAATTCAAGGACAAATTTATTTAAGGGGGATTGTTTGTTATAAATCGGATCTTCATTTCAGGTATGTTATCCTTTTCTGGTCATTTTTGAGAAAAAAAAAGGAAAATCTGGAAATTTTCTTAGTACACGCTGTGTAATTTATAAGTACACGCCGTGTAATTTGATGCAGCGGCATGCTATGTGTTGGCCATGTTTGGGCCACACACACGGTGTGTAGGGGCGATGTGGAGGCCACTTAAATTAGATTATGAAAATTCCAAGTACACGCCATATACCCCAGAAGTAGACGCCATGTACTTTCTTATTTTTCATTAAACGGACCGGGGTCGCGCCTAACAGACCGAACTTGATTTTTCTTCAGGTTCTTTTTCTGAGAGAACCCGTACGGCCACAGAACTTCCATGAGCCCCTAATCCTCCATCCGTCCTTCGAATCAACTGTCGTCAATTATGTTGGAACCGTAGTAGAAAGCCCTTCCTTCTCCTAGAGATTTTTTTTTCCAATTCCTCCTCTTTCTGAAGATATCATGGGTTGAGCATTTTGTGTGTTTTCGAAGATCTACGCCATTATAAGGAGAATAAATCATCGTGGTTCAAGTATATCGATCTCCTAGGATCAAGGTAGGTGGTTTGTGCCTTTCTGTAGGATTTCTTTGAATTTTTTTTGCAATTCCACCAATTCCCTTGAACGAGGTATTATGTGTTTCCTATTTTTCCCCTATTGTTTGCCTTCTTTGCTAGATTACTTGATTAAAGGTTGATTCTTGTGAATAGGGTAATCCTTACTCTCCTCTGGATGTTCTTCCATGCATGTTTTGCCTGTTAGGCGTTTTTCCAGTTGCCATGCCTAGTTTTAGGATATTGGAACTGTTGTACCGTTATGCTGTTGTGCCTTAGAATGATATCCAAGTAGTTTTTGAGTTTTACATGGGGTGATACGTGTGCTATTTGTTTTGTTTTACATTGGGATCTGAGAACCTAGTGTAGTGGACCATAGGGAGAATGGACGTAAGTGCTTCTCCAGAGTGTCTTATTAATTCAATGCGAGACCAAAGGAGGAATTGACAATGATTACTTCCTCAGATAGTTTGTATTTCCTCGACGCGGGCCACAGGGGGAATAATACATTCAGTGCTTCTCTAGAGATCCTTTATTACGATACGAGACTATAGGGGGAATTGACAGTGAGTGATTCCTCAGAGAGACTTTTCTTCAACTGGACTAGAGGGGTGAGACTGTGTGTGCCTCCCAAAGGGTTTCTAGTACTTGTAGGTTGAACCATAAGGGTTAGGATGTGATAATGACCCTGTGGATTTACCTGTTGTTATACTTTTTTATTGGCTGTTATTGTGTACTTTATATGTTAGACTCTGTGGATTGTAGTTGTTGGGTGCTTTCCTGTTTACTGCTTCCTGTACTTTTACATGCCATGTATTGACTGACTGTTAGGCACGGATCTTTGGGTGGTTTCCTACTAGGACCTTTTCTCACACCCTGTTTGGGCCATGATTTTGGGTACAAACAGACTATGTTGTTGTAGGTATAGATAAGGGTAAGCTCCCTTCAACATTAGGTACTTGACTTGTTGTGGAGTTGAAGAGCATGGGACCAAGCTATGGCTTGCGATGCTGAGGAGTTTACCTATTTTCTTTTGCAATTTAGTTTAGTATTGTATCCATCATTATGACTTGTTTTGTTCCTTTCCAAGACATATCTATCATGCATCATTATATATATATATATATAAGTGTGTGTTCTCCATTTGTTTACTACTTGTCTTCCGCTGTTTATCGTTTACTCTTGTATGGATGGTTACGGCTTTTGTTGTGGTCTATTTGTTTTTCTTCCACTGTGTACTCTGCAAAAGAGGGAATAGTTTTCCCACTATCACACCCAAGGACCTCACTGCTAGTCGGCAGCCTCTGGCTTTTGGGGAAATGCGGCTGAGGCCATGTGACCAACCGGGTACGAGGTGCCTTTGGGTGGCTTCCGTAACTAGGACGTTACAATTTATGTTTATTAGAGTGGATGACCAAGATTGTCTCTCAAAGAGGTAGTAATTAAAACAAAATCCTAAATGTAGTATGAAAATTGAGATAAAATAAATACACAAATAAGAAGGATGGTTTGGTTATATTTATAAAATATGGAGAAGATATATGACGTAAGAATATTTTTTTTGAAATGAAATTTAATTAATAAGATATAATGTCAAAATGTTTTTTAGAAAACAATTTGATGAATAATTGATCTCACTCTACCCCATAAATTAATTATTAATCCTTTTCAAATAAATTAACAACAACATAATTATTTTCCCTTAATTTTTTAACACTCGTACCCTATGAAAACCATCTTTACCCCAAGAAATGAAAATAAGTAAACCATAGTGTAGCTTCAGAACATTCAATCGTACCACCCTTCTTTGATTTTAGTTCTAAGGATATATTATGGTTAATGGTAAATTATGGAACATATCTTGTCTAAAAATTGGGATTAATTGAGTTTTGGGATAATATTTTACCTATAAAAATTTATCCCTTGACATTTTGTTTTACCGATTAAAACTATGCTCTCAAAATACACACATTACTCTACCTAATGAGTTTTGTGTTAATTGTTCAATTACTGGTTTAGTTTTATTTAATTTAATAACTCAATTAATGGATAATATTATTTGAATTAAATTATCTCATATATTCAAAATAATTAAATCAACAACGTAATAGATAGATCTATTCTATGAAAAACTACTCTTTTATTGGTGGTGTCGTCATTGTAGAAACATTTTGGATTCATAAAGTTCAGGGAAAGTATATAATCTAATGATATTTATACTATTGATTTCCATCTAAAGGATTATGATAATATAAGAATAAAATAAAATAAAACAAAGTAAATATAGGATAAAATAAGATGTTTTATTGCAAGAACAAAAACATTACAACAAAAAAGAGGAAAACAAGAGCATTTTGAAAGAGATCCTAGATTTATAGATTATCTCCTCTAATGGTGAATTGAAATGGTATGAAAGCACTTATACTTTACTAAAAATCCTATAAATCACATCTATCCCTGTCCAAATGAGATGAAAACCAGTTTATAAATTGGAGGGGAGGCTATATTTGAAATAGGTTTCAAGTTCACATAGGGAAATTCAGAAAAATATTTTAATCCAATTTGTATTGACTGATGCACCTCCATAACGCGTGAACCAAATATTCTTCCAGAACAGTTATTTGTAAAAAAATTTGTTATATATCTTCTCTACATATTTTGTTTAAATAAAATTAGGGATAAAGATGGTATGGCCCAAATACTGAAAGGGTTTCCAATCTGAAGAGTCCAATTATTCGTTAACATCATAGCATATTTACTCCACTCAAAGGAAAAATTTAGCTCATATTTCCCAAATAAAAGTTCTATCCCATTAATTCAAGAACACATTTACAAAATTTTAGGTCCAAATAATTCACCGATAAATCTTTATGTTTGAAATAATACAATTATCTTTAAGGAAAAAAACAAGAATTTTCATTACGTTTTTAAATGAATTATCTAATCCCAAATATTTTATAAATAAACACATTTAACAAAATTTTAAAAAATTATGTCCTTTATAATACATAAAATTATGTTTTATCATGTATTTTTAATATTCAAGAAGAAATAAAGTATTTTATATAATTCTTATTAATTCTCCAAAACTGAAATTCCACAAGAAGTTTTCAAAAATTATATTTATTTAATAATAATAATTATCTATTTTTGAGAACTGTAACATTTCAATATAATAAAAATTATTTATTAAAAAAATAGTGTGTTGAAAATGAATTGAAAAATTTCAGACGCTAAAAAAATCCATACCATAATAAAATTATCTTATCATTTAAATTGAAGTAAGAGTGTTCTTTTCCTATTATTTCATTAAAATAAGTATTGCACATAATACCTTAGTTTTGTATAAAAATTTATATATTTTATAAATTGTATATTTTTTCGGAAAAATTTATTTGAGAAAACTATTCTTGAAATGGAATTGATGGAATAACGATTGAATTTGTACAAAGGAATTACACTTTATGTAACTAAGGCCTAGACACATAACCCATTATTATGTGTACATGCACCCTAATAGTAAGGTTTATGATGATGGTTGTTTTTTTCGGGTGTCTAGAATAGCATAGACCGAGTTGTAATCTCCACTAACTTGAACTTCTACAATAAGAGATTTGGTGCATGCTTAACTTATTGAATCTCATATTGGGCTTTTTCAAGGGAGAACCCTAGTGATGATACATCCCTACCATTTCCTAATAGTTCGGATTTAAACAACCCAACTCTAATTATTTAGGCCATAGACTCTTCTTTCATTATCAATTATCCTTTTAAACATTTTACTTCTAAACAGTAATTATATTTTTAAAATTACACTCAAGATTATAGTTCCCAACTACCATATAGAATAATGGTCATAATTGACCTACTATTGTATAATTAACGAATTTGGATGGTCAAATTTCCCTTAATATTCACTTCATTATTAAAGAGAAAGATTTGTATTGTGTGTAATATAATATAACAATCATTTTTAATAAAAAATTATTATCATTAAAAAATTATGGATCGTTATATTCTTCCCCCCATACAAAAAAAGCTTCCTTGAAATTTCAAATAATTCTCTTAGTAAAGAAAAGGTGTGGGTACTTCTATCTAATTGTCTCCTCTAGTTCCCACATCAATTATTCAAGATTATGGTTCCTGCATAACAATCTCACGAGGTGGTAGTCTTATTGTGTAGAACCTTGTATCTACTACCCAAGATTTCTACTAGATGACCCACATAATAGAGGTCATGATATAGTTATACCATATCCAGATTCAAACCTATGAAGGGTCAGGTATGTAATTCCTCAAGAAAGATGCAATGAAAATATCATGAACCTAAGTTAGATTTTGTGGAAGTTATAGTTTATAGGCCACTACTCCTATGTGATCATGGATCTCATAGGGGCCAATGTACTTCATGTTAATCTTCTATTTCTTACCATTACACTTAACTCTCTTCTATGGTGATATTTGAAGGAGAAATGTTTTTCCTTATTGAAACTCCAAGTGCCTTCAAAGTTTGTTAACATAGCTCTTTTTCCGACTCTGAGGAACCTTAATGTGTTGTTGGATAGCATGAATATTTTATGAAATCTCTTGTACGAGATCAAGACCAATAATATTTCTCTCACCAAATTCATCCCAAGATGTCAGAGTTATAAATCACTTCACATATAGAGCTTAATAGTGCAGCATTTTAATAATTGAGTAGAAAATGTTATTTTATGAGAACTAAACTAATTTGAAATTTTCATCCTATCCAAATTAAAATTCAATTAGGTATGTTTTCAACATGTACTTGAGTTCTTAAATAGTTCTTTTAGATTTTCCCTTAGTTTTGGGGTGATTGAAAATACTCAAATTCAATTTGGTAATCAGATAATGTCGTAGATTTTTCTATAAATTTGATGTCAACCTTAGATCATGATAAAAAATGATAGAAAGTGGAACTACATTAAACCTCAACACTTCCATTACATAAACCATGGATTTTTTAATAGATAAATCTTCCATAATAATAATGAATTGGGTAGTTTTTGTTAGTCAGTCCCCCATAACCCATATCAAATTTCTTATGTTTGGATGTTCATGCGAGACAAGTGACAATGTACATAGTGATATTATTTCACTTCCATGATGGTATGGGTAATGGTTTCAATACCACTTTTGAAATTTAACGCTCTTCCTTCACCTGCTGACATACATGGCACCTTATAGTGTACTCAGAAATGAACATGTTCTTATTATCCTACCTATAATGATCAAGATGTTCCTTGTATAGTTTTGTGATTCTATGATGTATATATAATGTAGAGCTGTGAGTTTTATCTATGATCTACTTATTTATTTATGGAATAAATGGGAAACATATCCTTGTACGAAATTTTAGTACACCTTCTTAACCAATATTGATCTTAGGAAACATTACATTATTCAAAACCTCTATCACATTTTGTAGAAAGGGATATTTTATTTGAACATTCTTGATCTTCTCTCGTAATGAAGGTTGAGAAATCATTTGGGATAGGGTTGATGATGTCTCTTCTCTTATGATTCCCATGTCTAATTTCACTTGGACATTGATCAAATGATCTCCTTGAATCCTCACCATTTCTTGAATAATACATTCTATTCTACTTAATGCATAAGTGACTTAGTTTTCTCTTCCTGAACAATAATTAATTGAATAATTTTAATTGCTATGAAGTTCTAACCATCTAATATTTCTCATGTTTTATTCCTTTTGTGTGAAAATATACTCCAACATTTTTTGTTTCTATATATATCAAGGTTCTCCATATAAATATAGTTCATCAATATATTTATAGAAAAAATAACTATATCTTGCTCTATTTCATGCTTAAGATAATTTTTCCCATGAGGCATTAATTGTTGAGATTCATAATAAATAAAATTTCCATTTTCAATGAGGACTCACCCAATCCCTTTAAGATATGCATCGTGAAAAATAACTAATCCTTATTTGATAGAGAGTAGAGTTAAAAAAAATTTATATCTAATATTTAATTAGCTCTTGGAAACATTAATCACACTGCTTAGTTTAGATGAACTTATCCCTTTTCTAGTAAACTAGTTTAGTGGATTAAAATTTTGTGAAAAAAATTCATAACCTCCTATAATATCTACTAAACCCATAATACTATGAATCTTAGTTATTATTATATAATGATGTCACTCCTCTACATCATTTGACTTTTATGGGTCAACTAATATTCCTTCATTATTTATAATGTTCCCCAAGATAGAAACTTATTTTAACCAACATTTTAGTTTAACGAACTTTCCAAATAGCCTCTCCTTTTTTAGAGTTTTCAAAATAACCTTTAAATGATCCTCAATATCCTCACAAAATTTGAAATATATAAAGATATCATCAATACAGACTACTTAAATTTTATCAATGTATTCCTTAAATACTTTAATTATCAAATAAATAAATATAGTTGGAGAATTAGTCCAGATGAAGTGTATAAGAACAATCTCAAAATGCCCAAATCATGATAGAAATTCAGCCTTTATAATATCTTCTTTCTTCACCCAGAAATGATGATAACCATATCAATGATACATCTTGGAGAAGAATTGATCCCCGTGAAGTGGGTCAAAAAATAATCAATCCATGGGAGAGGGTACATGTTCTTCAATGTGATCTTGTTAATTTCTTTGTAATCAATTCATACTCACATTGATACATCCTTCTTCATCATAAAGAGAACAATTGCTCCCCAAGGAGACACACATGGTTTGATAAACCCCTTCCCCAAAAGATCTTGATGTTTATTATTTTGTTATTCCAGCTCTACATTTTTTGTTTTATATGGGGTCTTTGATATCATCTTGGATCTAGGTATTATTTCAATAAAGAACTCTACATCTCTTTCTAGGGTTTGTCCAGGTAAATCTTTTGGAAATAAGTCAATGTATTCTTGAATATTGGGAAAATTTTCTATTATTATACTTTCATTTCATTCATCCTATTCACCAATCATCTCTATAAAAAAGGCTACTGGTGTTTCTTCTATAATAATCCTAGGTCACAATATATTTCCTTTTAAAATAACAATAGGTTTTCTGATCTTGACTACTGATTTTTTACTTTCTTCTACAGTTGTTATTATAATAATACTTTGAGATCCATTCCATCCCTATTACAATGTTGACTTCCAGTATGTGAATGACTAGTATATTTACAATGATATTTTCCTCACAAAAATTCAATTTTAGAGTTTCTATACAAATTTGATCCTTGATTAATCCATCAATAAGTCTTGACTGATAACTCTAATACTAGTTCAAGGATAGATTCTATATTCTTAGAAAACATTAATGAAATAAAGGAATGTGTAGAAATAAAATCAAAAAATGTATTTTCTAGCTCTATGGAAACAATTTTATTACCTTCCACTACATCATTTGAAGCCTATAATCCATCTGTTTTGATAGAAAATGCCTAATATTTCTCCCTCTTCCTCTGACATGTTTGATGGTGATTTCCCTTCATTACCTTATAATTTGAACAATAATTGGAAAATTTCCCATTATGTCCACACTTATAGAAATGGACTTTTGTTTGGTCCTAAACCATATTCCATTTGTCATTGGTGTTGAGAATTTGAGACTTCACCTCACTACGATAGTTCCAAGCTATGTGGCAATCTCTTCCACACATGTAACATTTTCCACTCCTGAGCAAGCAACTCCCTGTATACTACTTCCCACATTTTTTGTATGTAGGATGTTTAATGTAATTCCATCCTCTTGCAAGATCAAATTTTTCCCCATTGTTTGGATCCAAATATCTCTTATTTTAATTTTGTTTATGTGACAGCTAAATCTATTTGAACTTAAGTTAATCCTTCATAGCACTTTTTACTATCTCCTTATAGCATTCATAGTTTCAATTAGATTGATTCCTCCATATATGAGGTCATAGTCCGTGAAAAAATCTATCGACATTTACATTAGGTTCCATAAAAGATCAATATATTTAATTATAATGTCTTGTAATGTTAATCTCATAGATTCTCATGGATTAATTTTTCTTCTACCTTAGATATAAGAAATCCTTCTCAATTTTCGTTCTCATCAAATGGGGGAAATAATTACTGAAAAAGGAATCTATAAAATCTTACCACTCTATTTTATCTATCTATCATATTTGATTTGTGTTTTTAATATTTTTACACCATTGATGTACTTATCCCTCTAAGAAGTATACTCCCAAGGTTACTTTCTCTTGTTCTGAACAATAGAGTACAAAAAAGTATCATTTCTGAAAATATTATCCCTTATTCAGTAATAAATATATTGGTAGCTCTACAGAAAGAAAGTGGTCATTGTGTCATAAAGTAATCAATAAAAATTTGTTCCTTTTGAGGTGAATCTTGTATCTCAACTTGATTCATTTTCTTGTTCATAACTTCAGATAGTTGATTCATCATTCTCAGGAATCTTTCCAATTTAGCTTCCATAGAAGGTCCATCAGTACGTGTTCTATTTCCCAATCTATTTACATGGTTCCTCCTATTTCATTCAATTTTCCAAAATATGAAAACCTTGGTGAGAAATGTGATTCTCTTAATAATATTATAGCTCTAAATGAATTTTATGTATTAAAATATTATTCTTAAATATGTTATTCTTTAACAAAAATTACATTTTCCATATATATCCTTTATAATGGTTCTTAAAAATCTTGTGATTAACCAAACATATCCCCCAATAGTGTAAAAATAGGTATACAGGAAGGTGAATTTTCAAGAACCAGTTTTCATTCAAGTCTAGATAATAGTGTTGTTTTCAAGTGTTACCCATAGATACATTTGTTTTTTATCTATATCAACTTGTTCGTATATAGACAATGATTTATTTTCTCAGAAACCACTTCCTTAGTAATTCAACAAAATCCCATAATGTTTTAATTTATTTAAACTTCTCTGTATAGTCCTTCTTAATGATTTCAAATCCTTATTTCCAAAAATAACTAAGCCATACATTGATACCAACTATGGCATCCAACCTTTTTTGTTACATAACATTTTATTGCATTATACAAATAGATGACCTTTTAATGTTTATATTATTGGAAATAAGGTACATAACACATGAAAAAATAAAAAATTATTCTAATCCACTTGAAATTAATATTATATTATTTATCCTTATTAATTTTAATACATCTCATAACATGGGTACATGCATCAACGACAATGTTAATCATAAGGCCTAGTAAGGAAATAAGAAAGGGAATCAATTTATATGCGATCTTAAAGAATATCACTAAGAATATGTGGGATATCATTATAGAATGAGAAATATTTCATGAGGCATGTTGTAATAAAAATAACATGAATCCTAAGATGGAAATTTGGATAAAACATTTAAAATTTACATTTATAAGAATATCACCATGGTTATTAACTAATGTGTCATAAATGATAATTATAAAGCTTATTCACCAAGGTATCGCAAAACATGTCATCTCTAGAGATTAAATTATTTACAAAATGAATTATAGTGCTATAAAGGTGAACCATTAAGGTTTATTAATTAATATAGTACCCATAGATCATAACCAAACATTTCTTAAATACACCATGGAGAATAAAAATGGGTTTCATATCGAAATCATGGCATTTCAAATGTTATTAAAAACATGATCAGTAAGTGATTTCCAACCCAAGGAAAATGAATAAGGGTTTCATGTATGTTGATGTGAGAAGTAAGTAAATCATTTTTAAATTTAGGTAAATACCCTTGGAAAATAAATCGGTTTGGGAATTTATAAGAAAAATATAAAAAAGAATTTCTTTAGAATAAGAGGAAAATTTGGAGTATTAAATCCTATAGTGTACTGGGTATAAAATATGTTTTTAAACCTGAAAAATGATTTGGAAAAAAGGTATCCCATTAATTAAAAATAATTTTACTATTTTTTTAGGATAAAAATTTAATTAGAGAGTTTCATCAAGGAAATTACAAGATGCATACAGAAAAATGGTTCTTGAATTGAATATAAAGGGAAGAGTCTTCCCTTACCATGAAAAGTAACTCCTAAAACATTGGGATTTACACCTTAGGGCCTTGACGGCACAATGGAAAGAGTAATTAGGAGGTAAATTTACCAAATCTTCATTTAGTATGGATTGGTGCTGAATGAAAATTGATAAATGGGAGGTTATTTAAAGAAACAGTTTGGGATTTGTTTATTAATTTTCAAATATATTCCTTGCTAATTTATGTTGTGGAAAATGAAAAATAATGGGCTTCACCAAGTTTTTCCACAGTTTTGGAAATTTAGGACATATTATATGTTATTTCTACAAAAAAAACCTCAAAATAGATAATATTACATCTTTTTTCAAGGAAAAGTAATGTTTTTACAAAATAATATTTTTAATTTCAAAGTTTCTGTTTTAGATATTGGAAAGTAACTTATAGGTTTTAAAATTGATAAAAATTTACTAAAATACTTTATATTAATAAAATAAAAAAAATTATGTCCTATATTATGGTAAACTAATTATTATATTAATATTACAATATTATAATGTCATTAAAAATACGAAAAACCTCAAACTGCATTTTTACTATTCATGAAAAATTATAGAATTTTAGTAAATCCTCATTAATTCACCATAACCTAAATTAAACATTATTATTTCAAAAATGTTTTTTATTTTATCATAATAATTATATAATAATGATAATATTTTCTTTTATATATAAGCATACTTAGGTATTAAAAAATATCAGTTTGAACATGCATAGTAAAATTTTTGAAACTCAAAAATGTTCAATGTAGTAAAAAAATTATCTTATCATTTATGTTTAAATAAGATTAATTTTGACATAATATTTCACAAAAATAATTATTATTTATAATACCGTAGTTTATTATAAAAATTTATATCTTTTTTGGAAAGTACAATTTGTTTCTGAAAAATCAATTTATCAAAACTATTCTTAACACCGAATTAATGGAATAAAACTTTTATTTATTCAAAGGAATTAAAATTTATGTAATTAAGGCCTGGAAACATAACCCCTTATTAAACCCATCTACGTCCTAATAGTATGGTATGTGATAGTGGTTGTTTCCTGGGGTTCCTTTGCTAACATCGACCGTGTGGTAATCTCCACTAACTTGAACTTCTCCCATAGGAAATTTTGATCAAGTTTCACTTATTTAATCTTATAAAGGGCTTTGCCAAGTGTAAAACACCGTGATGATACATCCCTACCATGTTCAAACAGACGTGATTCAAATGGAACAACTCTACTAGTTGAGGTCATCGAATTTTCTTTATGAATCAATTATCCTTTTAAAATTTTTTACTTATAAAAACAAATTATAACATTAAAACTATTTTCAAGAGTATAGTTCCCAATGATCATATTGACCAATGGTCATAATTGATCTATGATCATATAATGGTCAAATCCAAATGGTCACTTTTACTTTAATATTCACATTTTTTTAAATAAATATGGTTTTGTTGTATATAATATAATATAACACTCATTTTTTGGACACAATCATCATTCAAAATGTATGGTTCATTACAATTTTCATGTCAGGTGAATTTACAACTATATCTCAATTGTTATACCTCCTTGTAAGAATAAATTGTGTGAACTATGTATTCTATAAGGAGATGTAATACAGAACAAGAACATATATGAATCATAAGATTGTCATGAAAGATTATTCCTCTTATATTATATTAAAGGATATCTTATTCTTGAGTTAATATTTATCATATTCTATCATTGTTATTAACGGAAAAAACAGAATATTCATTTGAATTTTTTCTAAGAAAAATTCATTAAAATTATTGGGTTATTTTGAGGGTTTGTTCATAAAATATTTTCATACAAAATTGAATGATTACTTAAATAATTATTTTTATTGGTAAGTGAAAAACTATTATCGGGGGTTAATAAATAATAAATTCAATGGAAACTAAGAGAATTATGGTAAAAATTTTATTTCTGTATTTTAATTATTCTAATAATTAAATTACAAATTATTAATTGATTAAGAAACACCCATGTGATGTTATCATTAATCATTAACCAGAATATCATAGATATTATACCATATTTATTGGCCATTATAGAATCATCTATAAATAGGAAGAAGTAATCAAGAAATTATACACCAAACATACTCAATTCATTACACTAAAGTGCCTCATTATTTAAGAGATAATTTTTTTCACACTTCCTTTCTGGTTTTTCCAATGTTGAATCATTACATTACTTTATCAATGGCTAAGTATCACTATTTGCACTCATGTAACCCATCTACAAAACATTATTGGATTAACTATTTTATCTTTTCTTTGTACTATATTTTATTATATTGTGATGTTTTAATGATGTTATAACAAAAACCAAAACACTAGTTAAAAAACCATTAATTGGTATCGTATTTGTTCTACTAACCAAGAAAACATATAGTTACACAATTTTTGTAAGAACCTATTAAAATTCATAATTTATGGATACTCCTAAAAATTATTGGTTATGTCTACACCATTTTAAAAAGGTTGGTGTTTTCTTTATCCCATATAAAAAGAAATGTCATTGTGGATATCCATACTCTTGGGTTGAGAACATAAAGTGTTTTTTTGGATTTGATTCCCAATAACAAATTGATTATGTACTTTAGATAGCCTGGATATTAAAAAACAATAACATTAATAAATTAATTATCACATAAATATTTTTGTTCTGCATAAAATTAATTTGATAATTTTATTAGAGTGGTTTCTACATCGAAAGTTCAAATAAGTTATCTGATATGATGAGAACATTAAGTATTTTGATAATATTATTTAATATATATTTTATATGGTCAAATAAACTCATATGGTTGGAGGCAGATGATGTAGACTATCAAGTTATTGAAATAAATAAGTGGGAGAGGATTCTTATTATTATGTTATCACTTAGTAATCTCAAAGACTAGAGAGTATAATGATAGACTTACAAATAAGAAAACCACATGATTTAGTGTCATTGTATATTCCTATTTATGAATGTGTGTATTGACTCGTTAAAATGACAATATTATTAATTCATATCTTGAGTAATGTACTTAGATATATTTCTTAAATCTATGATGACCTATTTTCATAGTGAATTAAGATATGTTGGGAGTGTCAAGAGTTATATGACATTAATGAATGAGTAAATAAAATATTCTCCCTTACAAGACTGGAAGATGATATCTTGTCAAATTGATCTAAATTTAACTTCCAAAAAAATATCAGGGCAATGGTGACTGATACATTCATTTCAGAGAGTTCAAGAAAGATATTTTATGTGAATAGTTTGGTGACATGTTCAGGAAACTGACATGATGAGATATCAAGGGAAAAAGATTACACTATACAATGTGTGTTCATATGTGGTTGCCTTTATTTAGACATTAACTTCATCCTCTATGAGTGACTTCACATGTTTCCAAATGTTGATATTTGACATTAGGTAAGCATGCATGATGCTATTAAGGAAGAGTCCTATAGTCCATCACATTTAGTGTATCTATTGATTTCTATTAAATTATATTGGATTTTAAATGATGAAATAAATTTTATTTTAGAGATAGTGAAAAAATAATAATTAAATATTTTTTGGTTACAAATATTTAGTAATAATATTTATATGAGTATAATATTAAATATATATTTAAGTTCAATAATATTAATATAATAATTATTTATTTTTTGAATGAAGAATATATATTTATTGTTCAAGGTTCTATATATTTTTTAAAGGTTAATGGGGCAAGTTATATGTACGGTAACAAAATTATATAATCCTAAATATCAACTATATTAGCAAGATATTATTTATTTTGAAAAATGACAATTATTTATACAATTTAGTTCCTTCTAGTGTATAATAATAACGTTATTATCATTATTATTTTTATTATTTTATTAGGAGTTAATTATCAATAATAAAAATACCTCTATATATACCCAATTATATCATTTTTGAGATGGTGTGAAATAATTTATGTTTTGTGAAATGAATATTATTCCAAGAGAATAATCACAAAAAAGTATATATTTAGGGTTCCTCTCAAGATGGAGATAATTATTTCTCCTCATTCCTCCCTCTAAAGTACAAGAGAATGGGAGATAAGATTCTTTAAGACTAAAGTATCAAGATGCGATTAATATGAGAAATGTATGGGGATTGGATCATCCTTCCTAGAACCCATAGTTCCATCAATGTCATTCAATGATCAAGGAGAATGTGTCGATCATTGATATATAGATTTTACAATAAATCCTCTTAGAATATAGTACAAACCAAACAGGATTCAAATGATTAATATCTTCATTGATGAGAGAACCTCAAGATTTATTGAATTCTTGAATTTAAATTAATTATAAACTTAACATAAGAAAATTCTCATTATGTTTTGAGATTCCTTTATTCTATTTTATTCAATTATATTCATTAATAAGTAATATTATTCATCATGTTCTTATGAATTATTTATTAAATATAATAGAAACAATAATTGGTCATGGGCCTAATCAGCTTATGATATGCTAGGATCATACACGAGTTATCTATATGATCATATAAAAAAACATAAGTGTTAACATTTTTTCATCAATACTGTGATTCTTTTTTTAGATTTCAGTTTCAATTTTTATATAATCCATTATGTTGGGATAATAAATTAGTTCACTATCATATGAACCAGAACATGAAATGAATAGGTGAGGAATGCATTGTGATTCCATCCAGAGGTCTTGGAGATTATGACTAATTGATTAGATAACATTTTGTGTAACCTAATTACATATTGGGTAGTCTTGGTTAGTCAAACTGTTATATGATTATAATAAACATAGATGTTAATGTTGGGGTTCATTACATAGTGTCTAATTACACTATATATTGGATTTGGGGTGGAAAATGGGTTATGGGGTTAAACAATGTGTAACAAACATGCATTATATGTACCTCCTTGTGATTTGAAGGCAGTGCAGTCAATGTATACAGTGTGTAATTAATTACACCACATGATAATTACTAAATATCATGTATTGACTACTAGTCAATAAATATGGTCTAATTAGTAATTCAATGAAAGGATCTAGCATACACTCCATGTGACTCATAAATATCTATTCCAATTACACATTGATTCTCTAAGAATGTGTCTCATATGACAACAAAATATGATACACGGTGTATAATAGACTATAAAATCCATGTAACATGTACATGTTTACATGGTGTACATTCTAAGATAGGTTATACACCATAAAAAATAATTACATTTAATAAAATTAATTTTAGTATAAAAACCAAACAACCTAATGTGTAGTTGGTATACACATCATGTGATAGAGTTTTATATAATATTAATTTCTTAATTAATTTATACATAATTTCTAAAATAATTTCCATATAATATCATTATACAAGTAATTTACATCAAAATAATTAAAATCAATACATGGTAAATATATTAATTTCTTTCACACATCATATGCAGTGAGTTGAATACTTGGATTGAAAAACGAAACTGCACGTCATGTAATAACACAACATGCCAAGTAAGTAAACATTACATGACTGAATGGGAAGATATGTCATTAAGAAGAGTAAATGGAATGAAGATTCTGTGTACACATAATGTAAATAAGTAAATTTTAATTAAAGGAGTTTATTGAAAATTTTTAATTTTTTTTAAAAAAGTGGATATAAAACTTATATATCTCTAGAAGTACTTAGATTAAAAACAAAGTTAAATATTTAAATAATTAGTAATTTCATTAATTATAATTATATATAAATTCAATTTATCTAAAAAATTGTTCTAAAGGGAATGATATATTGTGTTAATTTGTTTTCATTAAATTTGTGTGTCTGTTTATGATCTTGACAAACCAATTTACGTGTTGGGTTTTAGTTTAATTTAACACTATTTATTATTTTTTATACATAATAATGATTAATTAAATTAACTATTATGTTATGTGTATCATAACTAAAAACATTATTAAATAGGACCTATATAACCATTGGTTATTATGTATCTTATACCCCTGTTTTAACATCTCTCCTTTTTTAATACATAAAACACTCATTACATGAAACCAAAATTAATAATACATAGAATATTTTAAGGTTTAGTTTCATGGAATTTAGGAACATGGTATATGATGAGCATAAAGTTTCTATAAATCCATGTAAAAGGATTCTATATAGGTGCATAGTAATTTACTTTTACTAAATCTCATATCGTGAGGACATACATCAAAATAAATGGGTTAGTATAAAGCCTAGCATGGGAATAAACAAATGAGAGATTTGGTATGTGAAAATGCAACATAACAACTAAGTTTGATCGTATAAACACATGGGGTATCATAATAAAAATATCATTGATCATAAAATGGAAAATTTTGTATAATATAAAAATGATACATTCATAATCATATCACCAATGTTTATCACCAAGGTGTCGTAAATCAAAATTTCCAATGTTATACACCAAGGTATAATAACAAATGTCATTTCTATAGATTGAGACTATACCCAAATAATTGGAGGGATATTTGGTTCAAACCTTTATATGCATTAATTCAAGTGATCCTCACTGATCATAATAAATCATCTCGTTATTAACATGTGGGGAAAAAACTGATTTCATATAAAATCAATTCATATAGATGTACTTAAAGACTTGATCATTACATTATTTTTTAAAAATAAGAATGTAATATGGATCTAATAAACATAAATACCTGAAAAAATAAATTATATTTACATCAAGGTTAATGCTGACGGATAAAAAATGGTTTTTTTATTCACAGTATAATAAATTTTCATGTGAAAGAGAGGGATTCAAGAAACGAATTCAGCATCCTGACAGTATAAAATGTGGATTATGGAAATGGTTTAATTGTAGTAGATGAAGGTATCTCATTGATAAAACAATATTTTCAAGTAATATTATAATAAAAATGGTATGAAAATTTGGTAATGTAAAATTTATAAAACATTAAACAAAAGAGGTACTTGAACAAAAAAGAGGAAGGGGATACTCCCATTACCTTGAAGAGTTTCATATTAAAACTTGAGGATTGAACCATGAGGGCATAAGGAAACATTATAGGGACTATTTGGGGGTTATATTACTAGAATATCTTGTAATATGGATTATTATTGGAGAGGAATAATGATATTGGTGGGTATTTATAGTAAAAGGGGAAGAATCATTTAAAAATTTCAAAATAAAGTTCATTGAAATTGTGGTTGTGGAAAAATAAAAATCATGAACCTTCCCATGAATTTTTCTTATGGTTTTAAACATTCGAGAAATGTTTTAAAATATATTAATAAATTATAAACTAAAAATATTTTTTACTATTTTTTATTATAAATTTGGGATTTAAAATGTAATGTTTCCAATAAATATAGTTTTTAAAATCAGAATTTCTATTTTAGATTTTAAAAAGTAATTTATATGACTAAAAAAGATATAAACCCATTAAAATACATCATATTAATAAAATTATATATTTTGGATCATATATTCGGTTTATATAATTATTACTTTATTATTATATATATATAAAGTCATAAAACATATTAAAAATGAAAAATCATATTTTTAGTAACCACTGAAAAATAATGTATTTTAGAAAATTATAAAAATTTCACCCTAACATAATTCTGACATACTTATTTCAAATATAAATTTTATTTTTTGAAACTAATTTTATAAATATAATAAATTGAAATCTTTATAAAAAATAACTTATTTATTGAATAAAATAATTGTTTTCATGACATGGTAAAATATCATACACATATAAAAATTTCTTAGGCCATTATAATATTATATTATCATTTATATGTAAATAAATATTATTTTAAAGGATATTTCATTAAAATAAACTTTATATAATACCTATTTTTATTATAAAATTGTATTCATTTTCTGAAAATACAATTTTGTTTGTATCCAAAAAAAATTATTAGATTTATCTTATTTTCTCCAATTTTTTGTTATAAAACATAATACTAAAAATAGGATTTATAAAATATCCATTTCATTTATACAAAATAAAACTACACTTTTATGATACTAATATTTAGACAGATAACCCCTTTTTACAGTAGTACATTCTCTAAGGGTAAGGTGTGTGATTTTGGTCATTTCATGGTGTGGCTCAACTAACATTGATCAACTGGTGATATCCCTAAAATTAACTTATTCGATAATCTATATAGTTCAATCCTTACTTATGAAAAGTTTTCTTAGGTTTGGTAAAGGGAAAACCCTTGTGACACTACCGTCCTCCCAAGTTTTAAAAAATGTGCTTTAAAAGGAATGAATATGCTGGTTGAGGTAATAATTTATCCTTTACAAATCAATTATAATTTTTTATAACCATTTATAAATAATAATTTGAATTGCAACATTTTCACAAGTGGTCAAAATTTAAACTCATTATATTTATCAATGATCATATTGACTAATGGTCTTATTCGATAATGGTAATATAGGCCAAAGGTAAGTTAATGTTCATATCCAATTAGTCACTTTTCCTATTGTACTCTGCATATACTTTAACATTCATCAATAGTAACCACTTGACTCCCAAAGGATTTTTAAAATACTTTTGATAACAACCATTATATTCCAAATAGTTATTTCTATTTCTATATTTTTCATAGAAGGGTTAATCATTTATCTAGAGTTTGAACATATGGATTATACCATTTCATGGTTGATATTCTTTGGTTTTTATATATATATATTAATCTTAGATTTAGTGATTTTTTTATAACATTACACGTATGATTTATTTTGTAATAGTATTTCTATATACGGCTATTGCGTAATATAATATAATAGACATTATGAAAAAGTGTGTCCTTTTATAATTTATAGAAGGAATTTTCATGCCATTACATTCTCCCCCCCCCTTTATGAAATTTCATCTACAAATTTTTTTATCAAATCAAAAAATATGGGGGTATTTCTCTAAAATTGATTCCTTAGGTTCCCAAGAATCCACTCAAACTTGTTATTCCTCCACATGACTTTAAAATATATATTTTCCTTGTTCCTTAACACTGATTTTCTTCTATCAAGGATCTAGATTAGTTCCTCTTATTATAAAAAGTCATATTCAAAATAAAAACCATTGATATCAATTTTATGTGTTTGTGTAGACATGTATTTTCTCAATATATATAGTTGGAAGACATCATAGAAATTAGAAATATTTGGGTGTTTTTTTAATTGATAATTTCCACCCCAACATGATCTAGAATCTCAAATAATCCAGTGTACCTTAGTCTTTGTTTCACCTTCTTTATAAACCTCATGACTCCTTGACAATGTGATATCTTCAAAAATATGTGATCCCTAAAATCAAACTCTAATTAATTCCATCATTTTTTAGCATAACATTTCTATAGACTCTAAGTATCCTTGATGTGTTTCTGTATTACTTGATGCTTTTTTAAAGTTACCTTCAAAATGTATGGTCCCAACATTTTCCCTTTCCTAACTTCATCCCAACATGTCTGAGTTATACATCATTTATGATAAAGATCACCAAAATTTTCTATTTGAGTGCTTGAGTGGAAACTATTGTTATAGGAGAATTCCCCAAGTTGTAGGTATTGATCCTTACTCCATTTAAAATCTAGTGACATATATTACAATATGTATTCTGATAATCAAATAGTCTTCTTGGACATACCATTGATTTGAGGATGATAAGCCATGATCAGGTTTACTTCTTCATTTATAGCCTCATTAAGGAACCACTAGAATATTAAAGTAAATATTAGATCACTGTTAGAAAGAATTGATAGCAGTACTCCCTGGGATATCACTACATCTTGATTATAGAGGTGATATAAGTTCTTCAAGAAGAATTACTCTATTATAAATATGAAATTTGAATACTTTTTCAATCAATCAATGATTACCATATACATTGTTACCTTTTGATGTATTTGAAAGATAAGAGACAAAGTCTATAGTGATATTATCCAACTTCCATAAAGGTATGTATAGTGGCTGTAATAACCCATTTGGAAGTTAAATATCTGACTTCAATTGTTGAAACACCATGAACCTTATAGTAGAACCAACAATTTCTCTTTTCATATTATCCCTCAAATATTGATTATGAAGTTCCATGTACATATTAGTTATTCCAGGAATTATATAGAATGTAGATCTATGGAATTCATCCATCATCTCTTTAATTATCTTCAGAATAGATAGAATATATATCCATGTTGTATATTATTATATATCTTATTGATCAATATTGAATTTTCTAAACATCCCAATTTTTATTTCCTCATTCTTCTTTTCTATCAAAGGATCATATCTTTGAAATTTCATGATCTTCTATAGTAATTATGTTTGACAAATGATTTGGGATATGATTTAGGATGTCCTTTCCCTTTTCATTCCCATTTATAACCTTACTAGTTCATTAATTAATAGATTTCCTTCAAACTGCATCATTATAATAAAACTAAGATATTTCTTACTCAATGCATATGTCACATTGTTTTTTCTTCCATTGTGATAATGAATAATAAATATGTAGTATTTAAGATGTTCCATTAAGCTCTTCTGTCTCATGTTCAGTTTATTTTGTGTGATAATATACTTAAAAATTTAATGGTATCTGTATATATCAAAATTTTATCAATAAATATATTGTCTCCATATATTAATAAAAAAATGCATGCAGCTAATTCCATGTCTTGAGTATAATAATTAATATTATGAGTCCTTAACTATTGAGATGCATATTCAACTACCTTTTCATTTTTGATGAGATAACATCCAATCCCATTCATAGATACACCACAATTGATAAAAAACGATATCTATAAAAGGGTAGATAAAGAATAGGTGTAGTAAACCAACTAATATTCAATTGTTGGAAATTTTATTCACACTCATTTTTTAAGATAAACATAACTAAATTTTGAGTAAACATAGTTATTCGATTATAAAACAATGAAATGTTTTTGATAAACCTTTTATAATATCCTACTAGTCCAAAAAAATTGTTAATATAAATTAAACTTATAGTATATGGCCACTCCTCCATTGCATTTGTCATGGAAGGATCAACTGATATTTCTTTTCTCAAAATGATGTTCCCCAAGTATGTATATTTTTATACTATAACTCATAGTTACTGAATTTATCAAAGAAATAGATATTCCTCATAGTTTCTAATATTACCCTTATATAATCCTCATGCTCATCATGACATCTTTAGTATATCAAAATATTTTCAATAAATACCACCACAAATTTATAAATGGTTTCCTTTAAGTATATATTCATTAAATTCACAAATAAGGTATGAGAATTTTTAACGACTAATAGAATAAAAAACATGTAATGCCTATATCTTTTTTAAAATGAAGTATTTTTTGATAAATTATTTCTTAAAACATAATTTATGATACCCCGATCATAGGTCATTCTTTGAAAAGATTTGATCACCTCAAATTTAGTTGAACAATTTACCAATCCTTGAGAGGGGATATTTAAATTCACTATGATCACAATAATTTCTCTATAGTCAATTCATAAATGCATTAATTCATCTTTTTTAACAAATTTAATAGGTTCTCTGCAATGAGATATGATTATTATAATAAATTCTTTCCCCAAAAACATTGATTATAATTCTTTAATTCTACTAACTCCACATAGCTCATTATATATGGCATCTTTGATATTGGCTTGGATTCAGGAATGAGTTCAATTAAGAACTCAACCTCTCTTTCATGGGTAGGTTCATGTAACTATTCATGAAATAAATCAATGTATTCCTAAACAATAGCGAAACATTCTATCTTTATACATTATCATTCATCAGTTTATTCCACAATCACTTCTATAAAGAAGGATTTAGTATGTTCTTATAGATAGAGTTTAGGATGGAATACCTCTCCATTGAAAATAACCCTATTTTTTCCATTCAATACAATTGAAATTTTATTTCCCTTTCAACTAATATTAGCAATATACATTTAGATCCAGTCCATCCCTAGTATAATTTCTAATTCCATCATGGGAATAACTACAGGATTTTTGAAGGGATTTTACTCACCAATGTTGATATATGAGTTTTTATAAAAATTTTATTCTTTGGTAATTACTCTAGACCTTTTAAATTATAAATCTATATATATTGGTTTTGGTATTGATTCTATATTATTTGAAAAAAAAGGATGAAATTAATGAATGAATAGAACAATTCTTCAACCAATATACTTACTGGATTGGAGAGCACATTGATTGTTCTTACCACCACATAGTATGGAGCCTCTACTTCATCTACTATTATTGTGAATGGAAAAATTATCTCCCTTATCCTATTATGGGGTTATTAGTGTTTTCACTCAATTATATATATATTTTAACATTCAATTTAATAATCCCCAAGTTATCTATACTTGATGTATTTAACATCAGGATGTCTTAGCACAATAATCCCACTGAAATTTTCATTGTGATGTTGATTCATGACCTCAATGTGACTATTCTAAGCAATATATCAATAAATCATTCAATTTTTTCACATTACTCTACCATGAAATTAGTTTTGTAAGTGTTTCTTACCACATTGTTTCATGTAGTAAGTTGTTATTTCTTTCCTCCTCTTTTGTGATAAAAATTACTCACTGGGTTTAATCCCATTTCTCTCTTCATTTAACTCAAACATTGTGACCACATCATCTTTCCAAAATCTATTTCAACTGTTAAATCACTCTACATTATCTCCCCACAGCTCTTATAGTATAAATATTAAAAAAACATTCATATATGGGGTCTCATCTCACCAATGAACCTATCAACCTTTCCAATAGGATCCATATCAAAGATAGTGGAGTATGAAGTATGTATTTTAAAGATAATTAAATAGATTACCAATAATTAATTTCCCCTCAACATTAGTTCTAATAGTTCTTATAATTACGGGAACTTTACATGTATTATTTTTAGATATTGTACGGGTTATTTTTGAGACCATGCATTGAGACAACGTGAAATCTCGATGCCCAGTGTGCCAGGAATAAATGTTTCAAATATATTAATTATAATAAATAACATGTCCACATAGGTTTCCTAAAAATGTTTAGTAACATCTAATGGGGGCCATATCAAAAATCCAATGGAACCACTAAGTTCAGAATTTGAATTTTACTTTAGGTGTGACATAACTTCTGTTCGCATGAGGTGTTTGTGAAAAATTCATTACGGACATAAAAACAAATAAAATTATTTTATTTATCCATTTATGGAGAGACATAAATAATCCTTTAATAATGTGACTATGATGGAATTATAGGGTTAGCTACATAACCGTTGTTCTATTAGAGAACCCTTGGAGAGAGTGTTGGAGGACCTCTCTCAAGCGAACATTAAACTAATCAATGATCTATAATCATTGTGAAACAAGATTCAAAAATATCTCTAACAACCAAGATGTTGGATATTTATTTGTTAGTTATTGATCCATCTTAAGGTAGTACATTGATTTGATTTATAATCTTTCCACATTTTTAATTTTATAGTGGAAATGGATCAATCAAAAAAAATATTGATCAATGGATCATGTGTATTATGGGATGACATTATTAAAGGGATTATTCTGGATAATTTTATTGTGATTAATTTTTATCTATTTGTTTATTGTTCTAACTGAAATTAATCAAGGTTTACATAAACATCAATTGAATTTTGTTCCTCATAATTATTCCTTGATATTTTCTCCCTGATTTATTCATTCATCACGGGACTTCTTCATTGAACCATGGATTGATATACACTAAGAGATCAATCTTTTTGCACCCATTTCTTATTGAAAAAATTTAATATTCTAGATCCTGGCTTGGTATGATGTGATTATGGTACGACGATGGAGGTGCATCAGGCTGTGTGGATACTTGATTTTTGGGTTCTTTATCTTATAAGGAAGAATCATGTATGAGACCACTTTTAGAGTAGTTTTTGTATCCGACACCAATTTTTCAACAATAGTACGACTCAGGAAAAAATATTTCTTGATTTTATGAAGAGTTGAAGCGGTTTTGGTGGCCAGATGAATAGAGAATAAACACAAAATTATATTTTGGGATTATGGAAATTCCCAATGAACACGACATGTAATCTAGGATTACACGCCATGTAGGACCCTCCTAGTGGCGGTTAAGGTTCCATGGTAGAGATATGTATCACACATCATGTGACCATGTCACATAAAATGTGACCTATCCCTGATGAAACAACATGTACGTCATAGGGTACACGCACACATGATGCAGTTAATGGGAAGGGTCATTCCATGTTCTCCCACACGGTCACAACTTGGCTAGTTATACATGGGCATACCCGTGTATGGTACACATGCTCATTTATTCCATGTAATATTACATAGACATGGTCCATTTACAAAGGCAAGACCTAGGGTTTAAGGGTCATGGTATGTTACACTACTAAACGATGTTTACCCATTAAATGTTATCTTGGAACCCTTTTCCATTGTATCTTAGAAAATATTAATTTGGGTGTCTTCCCCATATCATTTTCATGATGTTTAGTATGGAATTTAAATATAATAATATATAATAGTCTCATCAACCTGAATTATTTATATAGTTATGAGAATATTAATGTGATGACTATAGTACGATCCTTTATCATCTTATTACTCTAGGTGGAGCTCTTATTATCATCGTGACCAACACTACATGGGCGCTGATCGAATATATAATAAGTTATTTAAAATTGAATTTTTGGTATCCCCCATGGCTAAGGGTGTGATCGTACTCTACAAGATTGTAACACCCCAGGATTTCATAGTGTGTTATTTCTTAAAAATAATTCAATAACTTGCACTACACGCAACACCGAGTTCATTCACACCACGACGTACAAAAAAAAGCCATTAAAAGAGGTCATGAATAGTATTAACAACATTTTGAACTTTATATAATCCTTATAATTTTAGAATCCCTATTGTGAGTTTCTTAGTCATAATGCAAGAACAGATTCATTTTCAGTATTGAACTTTTATCAACTTTAATAGTGAAACCTTTTTAAATAAAATATTTTAAACTATCGGAATAAATTGGGACATCAAAAAAAATTTAAAATGAAACATCCCAAGCTTCCACGGTACGCTTTCCTTTGAATAAAATAGTAGCGTGTGTTGTACGCAACCTTGAGTTTTAACACACGCCACAACCAATAAAACTAGCCGTTATGAATAGTAATACCTAAATTTTGAAATTATATATATTTTATATTTTAAAATGGACTTCATTTTTGGATTCGGAATATCGAATTTAGCCTGAGGTGAAATTTTGGTACTTTTCGGATAACTTTCATATTTTGATGAATAGTGAAACTTACTAAATTTTAATTAAAAACAACTTTTTTAATCAAAATAATTAATAGTGATAAATTGTGAATTTGAGTGGTTTTAAAGTATATTTAGAATATATTTTTACCATTTAATATAATGTTGGTCATTGGACATAATTTTACAATTAAACCGAACATAAACAAGTGTCAATCTTTTAATAGTTATTACCTCTTAAAAACACGCTTTTTGTTTTGACAGCGGGAATTAATTTTAAATTAATTTCTGACACTTATGTGTTTTGAATTTAGAAAAATGGATTCCATATTTGGAATCAGGATGTACAAATTGTGTAAATAGGTAACTTTTATTTTTAGACATTTTGAATAATTATTGTGGTAAATATTTTATTTACCATGGTTAAGGGTAAATCCGGTAAATGAGGGTTAAAACATAATATTATAATAATACAAAATTAACCTAAAACGTGTCCTAACCTTATTGGTGGACACATACCCGACCATGAGCATCCTTGGGTCAATTTGGGGACCCCTTGGAGCCACTTGTATGTGGTAGGGACACATTATATTAATAAAGTTAAAATAAAAATAAAAATGGCATAAGCTTACATCTTTTAGAAGAACAATTTTTACATAGGGTTATACATGTTGGATTTTAGATTATAAATATTCATTAGAAAGCTAAAAAGATTTCTTACATAATGATATTTTATTTATAATTTTTAGACATCAAATAATTTAAATTATTAATGACACAATAATGATGCAATGTTTACCTCATTAATAAATCATTTAAATAAATAAGATTATAATGATTAAAATATTATCTAAAACCTGTCCAATTATTATTGTTTGATGTTATTTAGAATATGAGTCATCTTATCTTCGACCTCAATGATTTTTGGACCATTAGAAACCGAATATAATTATATTATAAAGTAATACTTTCACTCTTTCCTAAAGAGCCCCTCCTCTCCCTTATAAAAGGAGACCACTTCTACTCATTCCTCACACCTCTCATGCCACTTGGCTCGTCCAAACTCTGCCCAATTAGGCTCCCCACATCCTGCTCCTCCTCCTTGAAGCTTCCCCTTAGGCAGAAAGCATTTCAAGAAGTCCTTTGGTTCCAACCAAAGTGAGTTACCTAAATTAAAGGTAACGATTTCTCTTAAATTATTTTCATTTATTTTGCTTCTCCAACCCCCAAACTCTTTTTATTTCCTTTCTTTTGTAACAACACCAGTATCCTCAATATACTAGGATGTTGTTATAAGAAGGATTCAAACTACACATACACACAACTCCATCTAATGGATGATGAACATAATGTTTCTGTGGATGGCAAACTAACGCCTCACGAAACGATGATTGTTCAAATACATCTTACCGCCTCTCATGCTGGCCATTATGATGGCACTGTAATTAAATATGATATTAATGATATATATTTTATATATAATCTTCTGTAATTCCATTTTATTTCATACCATTATTCGTTTCATGTTGTATATACGTACGATAATTACATTTGGGGAAGTGCGGACTACCGCCCCCTTAAAATGATATGACTCGTTCATACCACACATGGAACGTATAAAGAATGGTGTTAATGAACTTAAGTAACATGTATAAAATATTATATTATACTGGAATAGTAATATACCTATGTATCATTTGTATTCGATTCTTTTAAAATAAAAATTAAATGGAAGTAGCGTTCGTGCGTACGTACGGACTACCGTCTCCACGAACGCAATGAGATTCATTCTCCATCATATCCATTCAAGTATAATTATCATTTGATGATTTAAAAATGATGTTTAAGGACTTGATACCATTCTGGATTTGAATAATATACAACTTATCCTTTACAAACATGTCTTACGTAACCAAACATTTAAGAAGAACGAATCGATTATCACCTGAAACGACGATAATACTAAGATATTATTAATAAATCAATATTAAAAGATCATATATGATATCATATTAATGTATATGATTCTTGTATAATTTAATAACAATTATTTCACCATTATACAGGAGTTTAACCTACCCCAACAAAGGAAAAGTACAAGGTAAGGGTTTACTTTACAACCTCTTCATTATCCAAGGTTGTTTATACGTAATAATCTACTAGGATCTCTTTATCATCCACATCCATGTTTCTTAAAAATGTATTTCAAAACATTTTTACTATTTAGAATATGAGTTAAAGTCATTTATACCCTTTTTGAATTTTATAAGTGGTTTATAAAGGAATCTTTCGGTCGTTTTCAAAACAAGGTCCTTTTTAACCTTTTCGACAAAATTAAGGTAAGAATGTTTTTTTTACTTATACGGTGGGTGCGGTTATTTTCCGCCGTTATAAAATCTTCAAAGCTTTCCTTAGAAGATTATAAGAATATTTTCAATGAAAATGTTTTATTTTATATGGATCTTAAATGATTTCAAAATAAAAAGAGATATTTCTTTAAAAAGAATTTTGATTTCATCTATGTCAACATCCTTTGATGGATTTTATGCTTATTTGAAGTTGATTTATTGTAATACAAAGCTTCTATATTGTATTGATGTTTTTGTGATATGTTTGACTGTGGATGTGCTATTTTTATACCATTCATAGTTTATGGTGAAATTATTGACATTTCGTATGCTAGTTTTAATACGAATGTTTATGTTATGTTTAAACCTTTTCATATGGGAATGCATTGGACTTAGTAAGTGACGGGTGGAGCCCGCTATAGCTCCTCGATGCATCGGTAGGTCTCATGAGACAAACTAGTGTCTTGGCACAAGGCCTTGACAAAATATTATTTGTAGTCTTGGCACGAGGCCTTGACTATGTGGTTATGATAGTCTGGCATTATGCATTCCAACATTATGAAAGTGGTTATTGATTTTTGCATGTGATTATGCGATTAGTAGAATATCCATGTGAGTAAGTAAATGGCATTATTTCATTTTATTTATGCCATACCATGTTGAAAGTTCATGTTTGAAAGGCTTTTGTTTTAGTTATACATTGCCTTAAATGTTTATTCTTATTTATGAAAGTTTCCGCTATATTGTTATCCTTACTGGGCATTTGATCTCACCCCTTTTCTATGTTTTATTTTTCTCAGGAAGTGAAGAAGTATGTTATGAATGACCTGTAGGGATATTATGTGGGGATATGAGTGTGGATTATGGAGACAATATGCTGTTGTAGTATTTTTTAGTTTAATGATGTAATGTGAAACTTATGAATATATCTAGTGTTTCCAAGGCTACTAAACCAATCGGTCTTTCGAGATTTAATCTTTCTTGTGATCATGCCAATGTTACGAAGTAATGCACCGACTCTGGGTAATTGGGGTCGGGGGGTTATAGTTGGTATCAGAGGAAGTTTAGTACAAACCTTGGAAACTAGATTTAGATAAACTCTGATTAGAGCACGTAGACCTAAGATGAACTTTCAGGATTAGTATAGAAGAACTTCCTAGAATTTTGGTATCGTAGAGATTTTGTGAGTTTTCCGAGCAATACATCCCTGTCTGGATACGAGCAGGTAGAGGTGGCTCTGGCACAGATGTACCTAGGGGTAAAACCCGAAAACACCGCTTTGAGCTAGACTCGAACGGGAACTGGTGCACGACAACGGGCCTTGCTGCACTCTTGGTTACGACACTCCTGGGGGATATGCTTAGGATAACTCTCATTTTCTTTACAAATCATTATGAAGGGTTTATGAGTATATACTTCCTCAAAGAAAACATTTTTATGATTATGGATTATATCCATAAATAGTTCAATTTATGTTAAGTGTTTTATAAGTATGGGATTATGTATTTTGATTCATAAACTGATCTAGTTTATGCCATTTTTTAGAAATGGCGCCCAGTAGAAGGAATGAGAACTCCAGAAATGCACATGATCCAAAGAGAAGGAAGGATCATATCTTTCATGGTCTTAAGCTAGAATTTATAAGGGAAATAGTCTCCCATGTATTATCATCATATGAAGAAATAATATCATGTGTTGATAAGATAAGTAAAGAGTTTACTGAGTCCTATGGCTTTGAAGGGAAGCAAGAGAAGAACAGGATAGAAGAGAGAAAGATGGATAAAGGGAAGAGGGAAAAGAAAAATTTTCCCATATGTGGTAACTGTGGAAAGAAACACCCTGGAACTTGCCTGAAAGGAATGGGAGTTTGTTATAAGTGTGGAGGAAAAGGGCACAAAGTACGTGACTGCAAGGGTAAGAAAATGGTTTTAAATGTACAATGCTTCATTTGCAAGGAGTTTGGACACTACGCGAACCTATGTCCCAGTCATCAGACTATGCCGCAAATGATGCTATTGGATAATAATCAAGTTATGATACTACCATAGATGAAGAGGAATGATTAGAGTTCTTATGTTGATTATGTCAATTGAGTGTTGTATCAACAATGTACTTGTTACAATAATCATGGAGTATATAAGGATTGTACTGCAGTACTATTTCATTAAGGACTTGAGATTGTGTGGAACAAAGAAAAGTGACTCAATAGCAGGATAAATTTTTGGAAAATATATGGTTGAGAGAATGATAAATCATAATATAGTTCTGATACTGAGGTAGTGACTTTGGAATAATATGTGATTGTTTTGGATACATTATATTAGATATTCTTGACTACCCTGGAACTGATTAATGATTTGTATATTCCATCATTGTTGGGGTTTAAAACATTTTTGGATTAATGAAGTATATCCAGCTTTCTATATGGAATAAGGGAGCATGAATGTAATCAATAAGGAATATGGTAATTCAGGATGTTTCGGTGTATTAAAAGAATACATGATGAAGGTATTCATATGCTATTACGGGGTAAAAAGGTTCTACATTATGTTTACCTTACTTATAAATGTTGTACTGTGAGTTTGGATAGAAGTATTTTGGATAGTTCTAGTTTGGATTATTTTGGATTTCCATAAAAGGACAACCCGGAGGTCGGGCGGCAACCCGTCGCGTCCGGCAAGGCTGCGAGACTTGAACCCACAACCGAAGGGCGAGAAGGGTGTATCACCTACCACTAGCCCAAGATATGTCCTGGATTAAATAATGTAGTTTTTTTTAAATGATCTGGTAGATGAATTATAAATTCGTTTATTTTGGAACCCTGTACGAATAGTATAAATAGAATTTTGTTTATGAGTAAAAGATGAGTTTGTGGTAGAAATTTATTAAGTAAGTATATCTCCTTATGATCTTAGCCAATCTCATAAATATATTCCTCAACATTAATAAAAGGAACTTAGAACAAAAATGTTGTCCTAGATGGTACCTTAAATCATCACTAATTCATGGCTTTGGGATTGTTGGCCTTTTCATAGCCATGTTCTCTACCACTCTCCATCAGATAATTGATGGTTAGATTTCTCTTCCATATCCATATTTTCCTACATGGAACCCTAGTATGTGTTATTTTCTGTAATCTATATACTTTCCACTCTTTATTTTAAATAGAGGCCTCGTTAATTCATTTTTTGATGTGGGATTTCAACTATGATATTTTGAAACGTCAAAAATGTGTTATCCTAATACCCTATGTTTTGTTGAACCGATGGTATTTCAAATCATCATAGATTGATGAATTTAAGGACCTCAATTATACACTTGTTTGTGATTGATGATCTCAATCACTACCTATAAATATTTACGTTTTTCTCGAATTATATGTCTCTAATTGCCACCAATGTTCTCCAAATCGAGATCATAATTTGGTGGTGACTCTTTCATTTCTCTTTTCCTCATATTAAGACTAAATTTTAGTAACCTAATTTCCGATGTGGGTTTTCCCACAAAGATATTTTCTATTTTCAACCTTTTATTTTCGAAGAACAATTTCATATTTCGAGGACGCAATTTATTGAAGGAGAGGAGAATGTAACACCCCAGGATTTCATAGTGTGTTATTTCTTAAAAATAATTCAATAACTTGCACTACACGCAACACCGAGTTCAATCACACCACGACGTACAAAAAAAAAGCCATTAAAAGAGGTCATGAATAGTATTAACAACATTTTGAACTTTATATAATCCTTATAATTTTAGAATCCCTATTATGAGTTTCTTAGTCATAATGCAAGAACAGATTCATTTTCAGTATTGAACTTTTATCAACTTTAATAGTGAAACATTTTTAAATAAAATATTTTAAACTATCTGAATAAATTGGGACATCAAAAAAAATTTAAAATGAAACATCCCAAGCTTCCACGGTACGCTTTCCTTTGAATAAAATAGTAGCGTGTGTTGTACGCAACCTTGAGTTTTAACACACGCCACAACCAATCAAACGAGCCGTTATGAATAGTAATACCTAAATTTTGAAATTATATATATTTTATATTTTAAAATGGAATTCATTTTTGGATTCGGAATATCGAATTTAGCCTAAGGTGAAATTTTGGTACTTTTCGGATAACTTTCATATTTTGATGAATAGTGAAAATTACTAAATTTTAATTAAAAACAACTTTTTTAATCAAAATAATTAATAGTGATAAATTGTGAATTTGAGTGGTTTTAAAGTATATTTAGAATATATTTTTACCATTTAATATAATGTTGGTCATTGGACATAATTTTACAATTAAACCGAACATAAACAAGTGTCAATATTTTGATAGTTATTACCTCTTAAAAACACGCTTTTTATTTTGACAGCGGGAATTAATTTTAAATTAATTTCTGCCACTTCTGTGTTTTGAATTTAGAAAAATGGATTCCATATTTGGAATCAGGATGTCCAAATTGTGTAAATAGGTAACTTTTATTTTTAGACATTTTGAATAATTACTGTGGTAAATATTTTATTTACCATGGTTTAGGGTAAATCCGGTAAATGAGGGTTAAAAAAATAATATTATAATAATACAAAATTAACCTAAAACGTGTCCTAACCTTATTGGTGGACACATACCCGACCATGAGCATCCTTGGGTCAATTTGGGGACCCCTTGGAGCCACTTGTATGTGGTAGGGACACATTATATTAATAAAGTTAAAATAAAAATAAAAATGGCATAAGCTTACATCTTTTAGAAGAACAATTTTTACATAGGGTTATACATGTTGGATTTTCGATTATAAATATTCATTAGAAATCTAAAAAGATTTCCTACATAATGATATTTTATTTATAATTTTTAGACATCAAATAATTTAAATTATTAATGACACAATAATGATGCAATGTTTACCTCATTAATAAATCATTTAAATAAATAAGATTATAATGATTAAAATATTATCTAAAACCTGTCCAATTATTATTGGTTGATGTGATTTAGAATATGAGTCATCTTATCTTCGACCTCAATGATTTTTGGACCATTAGAAACCGAATATAATTATATTATAAAGTAATACTTTCACTCTTTCCTAAAGAGCCCCTCCTCTCCCTTATAAAAGGAGACCACTTCTACTCATTCTTCACACCTCTCAAGCCACTTGGCTCTTCCAAACTCTACCCAAATAAGCTCCCCACATCCCTATACTCCTCCTTGAAGCTTCCCCTTAGGCAGAAAGCATTTCAAGAAGTCCTTTGGTTCCAACCAAAGTGAGTTACCTAAATTAAAGGTAACGATTTCTCTTAAATTATTTTCATTTATTTTGCTTCTCCAACCCCCAAACACTTTTTATTTCATTTCTTTTGTAACAACACCAGTATCCTCAATATACTAGTATGTTTTTATAAGAAGGATTCAAACTACACATACACACAACTCCATCTAATGGATGATGAACATAATGTTTCTGTGGATGGCAAACTAACGCCTCACGAAACGATGATTGTTCAAATACATCTTACCGCCTCTCATGGTGTCCATTATGATAGAACTGTAATTAAATATGATATTAATGATATATATTTTATATATAATCTTCTGTAATTCCATTTTATTTCATACCATTATTCGTTTCATGTTGTATATACATACGATAATTTCATTTGGGGAAGTGCGGACTACCGCCCCCTTAAAATGATATGACTCGTTCATACCACACATGGAACGTATAAAGGATGGTGTTAATGAACTTAAGTAACATGTATAAAATATTATATTATACTGGAATAGTAATATACCTATGTATCATTTGTATTCGATTCTTTTAAAATAAAAATTAAATGGAAGTAGCGTTCGTGCGTACGTACGGACTACCGTCTCCACGAACGCGATGAGATTCATTCTCCATCGTATCCATTCAAGTATAATTATCATTTGATGATTTAAAAATGATGTTTAAGGACTTGATACCATTCTGGATTTGAATAATATACAACTTATCCTTTACAAACATGTCTTACGAAACCAAACATTTAAGAAGAACGAATCGATTATCACCTGAAACGACGATAATACTAAGATATTATTAATAAAGCAATATTAAAAGATCATATATGATATCATATTAATGTATATGATTCTTGTATAATTTAATAACAATTATTTCACCATTATACAGGAGGTTAACCTACCCCAACAAAGGAAAAGTACAAGGTAAGGGTTTACTTTACAACCTCTTCATTATCCAAGGTTGTTTATACGTAATAATCTACTGGGATCTCTTTATCATCCACATCCATGTTTCTTAAAAATGTATTTCAAAAAAATTTTACTATTTAGAATATGAGTTAAAGTCATTTATACCCTTTTTGACTTTTATAAGTGGTTTATAAAGGAATCTTTCGGTCGTTTTCAAAACAAGGTCCTTTTTAACCTTTTCGACAAAATTAAGGTAAGAATGTTTTTTTTACTTATACGGCGGGTGCGGTTATTTTCCGCCGTTATAAAATCTTCAAAGCTTTCCTTACAAGATTATAAGAATATTTTCAATGAAAATGTTTTATTTTATATGGATCTTAAATGATTTCAAAATAAAAAGAGATATTTCTTTAAAAAGAATTTTGATTTAATCTATGTCAACATCCTTTGATGGATTTTACGCTTATTTGAAGTTGATTTATTGTAATACAAAGCTTTTATATTGTATTGAAGGTTTTGTGATATGTTTGACTGTGGATGTGCTATTTTTATACCATTCATAGTTTATGGTGAAATTATTGACATTTCGTATGCTAGTTTTAATACGAATGTTTATGTTATGTTTAACCCTTTTCATATGGGAATGCATTGGACTTAGTAAGTGACGGGTGGAGCCCGCTATAGCTCCTCGATGCATCGGTAGGTCTCATGAGACAAACTAGTGTCTTGGCACAAGGCCTTGACAAAATATTATTTGTAGTCTTGGCACGAGGCCTTGACTATGTTGTTATGATAGTCTGGAATTATGCATTCCAACATTATGAAAGTGGTTATTGATTTTTGCATGTGATTATTCGATTAGTAGAATATCCATGTGAGTAAGTAAATGGCATTATTTCATTTTATTTATGCCATACCATGTTGAAAGTTCATGTTTGAAAGGCTTTTGTTTTAGTTATACATTGCCTTAAATGTTTATTCTTATTTATGAAAGTTTCCGCTATATTGTTATCCTTACTGGGCATTTGAGCTCACCCCTTTTCTATGTTTTATTTTTCCCAGGAAGTGAAGAAGTAAGTTATGAATGACCTACAGGGATATTATGTGGGGGTATGAGTGTGGATTATGGAGACAATATGTTGTTGTAGTAGTTTTTAGTTTAATGATGTAATGTGAAACTTATGAATATATCTAGTGTTTCCAAGGCTACTAAACCAATCGGTCTTTCGAGATTTGATCTTTCTTGTGATCATGCCAATGTTACGAAGTAATGCACCGACTCTGGGTAACTGGGGTCGGGGCGTTACAAAGATTATCTCTCCAGACTTCCAATGTGTGCTTCTAATGGTGAGACACGATAATCACTACCTCTTGGACAGATGTCATTACTGTTATTTGACATGTGGAGTGTGTTATACTTAATGAGTATTGTGTGGAATCTTTAAGATGAAATACAAGGCTGGAATTATGCATGAAACTTTACCTTAAGATTGTGTGTTTTTGTTGAGTAAATTTTTATATTCTTGTTATATTAATTTTAGTCATATACATATGTAGAGATGATTTTTATTCCATTATTGTATGATTTGTGGTTTCAGGGTGTCCTATTGAGTATTTTTATTCCCACCCCTGTATATTTTTCCCATACATGTCTTGTGATGTGTAGATGATCGAACTTTTAACAGACCTAGACGGACTAGTACCAGACTTTTCTTAGTGAGACCAGATATACCAAGGTGTGTTCCTATATTATCTTGATAGAAGTCCCTATCTTTTCTTTCTAGTTGGACTTGTTTTCATACTATTTTTGGTGGGTTTTCCCCCTAGTTAACTTATTTTACATACTGTAACACTGAAGTTGTTGGATTTAGATGCATGCATACATGGTTCTTCAGTTGTTGGTACATTAAAAAATTGTATGGGATTGGAGGTGTGTGTTTAAGTACAAGTACTTCGGCTAAGTCTTCCCATGTTAGTGATACACTTACTCAGTTCTAGTCCCCATCCCATGACTTATTAAAGGCCGGCTTGGGGAGTCATGGCATGAGCCCCAGTGGGACAATTAATGATAATTACATTTAGATTATTCATCATCAAATGTAAATTTTTTATTTAAATAGATTCTCCTGAACTCTTTCTAGTCTATAACATCAATCTCCCCTCTTCGATTCATGTTCTAAATTAGTGTCCATAAATGATCTAATTCTCATTATAAGAGGTATACTACTAAGGTGAATTTATATAGCTCTAAACAATGGAGTATATAAACTATATTCCCCATAGAGGTAATCCATTTTTAAATAATTAACTGATCAATATATTCACTAAATAAAGGTGATTATTGGCATATGAATGACTCAACTGCATGTTCATCCCTTTAACGTTAATCTAGATAATCAACATGATTTATGATTTTATTCATAACCCAAGATAGTCGATTCATCATCCTCATGATTATTTTCATTCTATATTCTATTATGTTAGAGAAGTCATTGGTATATCATCCATTACACTCATTATTTACATGGTTCCTCTTATTTCTTTCTATATTTCTAAAACAATATAATCTTAGTGGGTAATGTGTTTCTTTTATTAGTCTTGTAATTATTAAGGGTGTTTCTGTTCTAAAAAAATTCTTAAAGATTTTATACTTTTAATCTTTTTTAATAATAATAATATTGTCAATAAATAATTTATAAGGGTTTATAAAATTCATGTGATTAACCAAACATATTCTCCATGAGTGTCAAATTCGGAGTGCAACAAGTCCTATTTTAATAAACCAATTGATGATAGAGTCAAATCCAAATGAAACCCTTATGGGTTTGTTACCCCTAGGTACAAATATGTTAGATCCACATCCACTTGTAGTATCTAGATATCGATTTCAATTCTTGGAAACAAATCAACAAATACTTCACCAATATTATTGGAGCATTTCCTATATGTAGATGTATCCCTAGGGTTCAAACTATTTTTTTCTAATCATAATTTCCACAAATAATGAAATATACCTCAGATACCAACTATGGTAGCCCTTTTTTTTCAATATGTAAATTATTCATTATATGGTAGAACATATAATAAAATTGAGGATCTTTTAAGGTTCAGTTTGGGAAAATTGGAAATGTGTTACATGAATAATATAAAAATTATTTAAATCCACTTGAATATCTTATTGATAGGTTCATTCTAAGTTTCTTTTATAGTATATCATATCCCCAACACATAAATACAAATAAACAGGTGGATATAAATGCCAATAATTGATTATAAAAAGAGATATCTAGCATCTGACCATGTGGCATAGCAATTGGGAATGATCATAAGTACATGGGGAATATAAAAATTGAAACATAATGTATTAAAACATATAAATGCGGCTACAATATAAAAATGGGACATTCATAATCATATTATGAAGGCTTAACACTAAAGTATCATAATTCTCAAATACCATGGTTATCCACCAAGGTATGATAAATAATGTCATGTATAAAGATTAATTATTTACCCAATGCATTGGAAAACTATCATGGCACACCCTTTTTATGTGATAATTCATGTGATAACTAATTATCACAATAAATAATTTCATTATTAACCTATGGAGAATTAATAACATGTTTCATATAAAATCATTTTGTTAAAAAGTTCTTAAATACTTGAACATCATATAATTTTTAACCCATGGAAAGGAAATGTGGGTTTTATACATGTGAACCCCCCCCCCCCCAAAAAAATTTAATTTTACATCTATTTAATACACTTCAATAATGAAACTCTTTAGGTATTCAAAATATAAAATTTGTTTATGGGAAAGAGATAAATTCAGGAAATAAATTTTGTAACATCATTGGATAAAAAGTGGATTTAGGAAACGGAATAATCATAGAGGATAAAGTTATCCCATTTATAAAAAAAATATTTGATAATAAATGGGATAATAATAAAAGAGGTTTGAATATATTGTAATCCAACATTTTGAAAACATTCCACAAAAGAGGTACGTGAATGGAAAAGATGATGTGTAGAATTTTCTTACCTTGAATTGTTGTATCCTAAAACATGAGGATGGTATATTAGTGGCCAAATGAAACATTGGAGGGACTATTTAGGAGGTAAAATAACCAATAATTCGGGGATTATTGATTGAGAGTGGATAAAATTGGTGGTATTTTTTGTAATTTATAGAAAATGGTTATGAATTTTATAATAATTTCTAAATATTGGTCTTAGAAGTCGAGGTTGTGGAAAACGAAAAACCTTGGTCTTGACCATGGATTTTTATCTTGGTTTTAGATATTTAAGTTTTTTATATATAATATTTTAATAAATTATAAAGTAATTAAATATTTCATTATTACTTTTTACATGGAAAAGTAATTTTTCTACAAAATATTGTTTTTAAAATCTCAATTTCAATTTTAGACTTTGGAAACACATTATTTGGTATGAAAATTCATTTAAATCCATAAAAATAAATAATAATAATTAAATTAAATATTTATGGTCCTTTATTATATTTATTTTATTATTATATCACTATTACTTATACATGAATTCATAAAACATAAAAAAACACAAAATATTATTTTTTCTATACACTGAAAAATAAAGTATTTTAGAAAATTCACAGAAAATCACTCTAAGACAATTATGACTTGATTATTTAAAATATCAATTTCCTTTATCATAATAATTTTCCGAATATGATAATTTAGAATTTAAAAAAATAGATCATTTATTGAAAAAATTATAGTATTTATGACATAGTCATGTTTTTTTAAACATATACAAATTTCTTAAGCCATTGTAAAATTATATTATCATTTATAATTGAATAGATAGTGTTTTAAAATATTATTTCATGATAATAAACATTATATATAATGACTGGGTATATTAAAAAATTGTATATATTTTCTAAAAATAGAATTTTATTTGTATCCAAAAATCAAATTATCAAATTCATCTTATTTTCATGAATATTTATTTTTTAAAAAATAATACTGAAAATGGGATTAAAAATTTACCATTTCAATATAAAAAGTTAATTAAACCTTTATGATATAGATTTCTGGATACATAACCACTTATTACATAGGAATAATCCCAAAGGGTATGGTGTGTGATTGTTGCAGTTTAATGTGGTGGATCATCTAACATTGACCAAGTGGTGATCTCCACTAACGTTAACATATTATATAGGTGATTTAATTCAAGCCTCAATTTATGAATCTCTTCTTGGTCTAGGTTATGGGTATACCCTAGTGGTGCTAAATCCCACCCATATTTTATCAAATGGGATTAAAAAGGCATGAATCTACCAATTGAGACCATTATTTCTCCTTTCTACATCAATTATCATTTTTCATTACAGTTTCTAAATAATAATTATAAGAGTAACATTGTTACCAATGGTCTTAATACCCAATATTCCTATTTACTAATGGTCATATTGACTAACAGTTATATAGATAAATGGTTGTATATGACAATAGTCATGTAAATGTCAGATCCCAATATACACATTACCCTTTATACTCTATATATAATCCACCATTCATTAATATTTACCACATGATTACCCAAATAATTTTTACAATTCCTTTGATAATTTCAATTATATTTCTATGTTTTATACTAATTTTAAGAGATTCATTATAGGATTAATTTTCTTACTATAATTCAAACATATGTAGTATACCCTTTCATGGTTCATATTCATTGGTTTTTGTAACCCAATACTATTAATAGATGTAGTAATTAGTTTTATTAAATGAAATGTAATATGTTTTTATAATAGTACTTAAATGTACATATATTGTGTAATATAATAAAATATTCATTATGGGAAACACGAGTTATTTTATTTTTTATAGAAGAAATTTTTAAGTTGTTACACCTATTTACTCTCACCTGTATGTGATTAAAACATATAAATAATGGAGTTCCAAGTAGATGGGGATATTTAGAACTAGATCCAAGGTGATACCAACTAATAATACATTATGTTTAATGGTGGAATACTACAAATCAAGCTAATACTAACTCAAATATTGTTTTCCAGATGTTTCATATATTGATCAATTTTCTACTTGATAAATGAACCATTAGCAAGATCTTGATCAAGACACCTCATTTTATTTTTTCAATGTACATGGACATATATGTTATATTATTCTTGTTTATAAAATTCAAAATGCAATCACATAAACTAAATAATAAACTAAAACATAAAAGATAATGTTAAATTAATATATGATGTGTAAATAATTTTTTAAAAATTGGATTCGTTAATTTTATAAAAGAGAAATGATATTAACTATACATGAAAATGATAAAATTAGTAAATATATATATATATATAATAAATAAAATCCTTAAAGTACATATAAAGTCAATATCCTTCCATTACATAGGTTATGAATGGAACCAAGTATCAAATTTCTTATCGGGACAAATTTAGTGGTTTTCAATTATCAGTGAGTTCTGACTAAGGTTTTGGGTATCCTTGAGTATGTTAACATCATAGTTTGACCAAAAAATAGTAATTGGTAAAATTCAGAGGTAGCTGTTAAGGAAATTTGATTCAAAATTTCTAGATTATAGAGTCCACTCAATGGATCAAGGAGTTGTATGTTGTGTATTGGTAGGAATACCTATGTAAATACCTTTGAATAATTTTATAGGAAACATTTTGGACCATGAGAAGATAATTATGGATTCTTGTTGCTATAATTTCCATGAAATATGACATTAGGATTTCAATGGCAAAGGAGATTGGGACTTGATAAAATATTGAGAAAAAAAGATAATTAAAATTACTTTATCTCATGTATTTATTTAATCGAGATAAATTCACTAATTTTAATTAATTTTGTTATAAAAAAATAGTATTTTTACTAATATCTATATGATTTTAAATTGATAAATAAAACATAAATTATATAAGTATCTTTATGGAGTTGTACAGGAAACTGTGAATTGTGTTACTCCATGAATGGAAGCTTTATGTGTTGGAGGCCCATATTCCTGACCCTTCTACTAAAGATGTTAATTAAGAAGAGACGTGTGTCTACCTAAAACCCTTGAATGATGTTTTATATTTATAGTTTTTGATTTTATCATATATTTTTTACAATATCTTGATGTTTAATGAGACTATGGATGCCTATAGAATGCTCAAACATACCTATAATCTATATAAGTAGAAATATTGATAAGTGTGGGTTGAGATAGAAAATGAACTCTTTACATGAAAACTTTGAGAGGGTTCACTGGGTGGAAAGCATATGGTCAACATAATTGGATACATTGAGAATCTATAAACTTTATGTTTTAAGATAACTAATTACTTTCACACTAAACTCGTACTTTCTTCACTTACTCAAATCTTTTATATCATTGTTGTAAATTTTAATCTGAAAACTATTGATAAATGTCTCATATATATACTTTATCTTATTTTCTAAATATATGAGTACATGTAGAAAAATTATCCTTTTTTAAATATAGTTAACTATATGATGAAAAATGTGAAAGGTATTAAGACTAACTCAAAGTATATGGTGTCTATGAAATTTCTATATAAGAGGTGGAAGATTATTAGGAAAGAAATGAAAGAAGATTCCAACTATTTTTCATGTTTAAATAGGGGCCACTGGATGGATAAATAAACCACAAAAAGAATAAAAGGATAGATATGTGAGTATTCATTATCGAGTGAAATATATCTCTTTTTATAAATTGGGTATTAATTACATCTTGCGGTTCTGAAATTTGTATAAAATTATAGGAGCAAAGTATATTGAGATGTTTTTTATGAGGTGAGTTAGATCTAGGATGCATTAACGAATATAGAATCACTGCATGATCTGTTGGAGAATACAGCAATACATTTCCTATAGGATTTATCTTGGTTTAAATGAACTATTATTATGTTTGAAGTGTTACGGAATTTTTTTTATCTAGTATTGATTTGAATGTTTTTATTTTTTAAATCGGGGAATAATTTTCTTTTATATTACAAATATAGATTATTTTATAGTATGGAGTATAATAATTATGGACCTTATGTGTGGGAATTCAAAAAAACTAGTTTAGAACATCGATAAAATATCTAGTTTGCATGAATCACATCACACCCAACTATGGAATCACTAATGAAAATATATTGATAAATGTTTATTCAAATGTGTATATAGATTATTTTAAACTATCTCCACTTGGTATATTTCATTATTTTCTCAAGTATAATTGATAAGATCCCCATTTAGTGGAATTATTGAAAGGGCAATATAATATTCTTTAATTTGCTTAGGTAAATGTGTGTAGACCATTTTTTTTTTGAATCAATGGGTGTATACTCATAATTTATAACCTTTTCTAGTGAATTTAATATATATGTAATTTTTTTCTTAATAAGGTTTAAGTTTTATTCATTTGAAATTATTAAGTAGTATAATAATGGATTCGAGAATCCATTTTGTAAGAAAAAAATTAAACTCCACTCCTGCCATATTATAGAATATAAAAACCTATATATATTTATTATCTAAAGGAGTTTGGCATCATATCTCTACTCACTTCTAAATATACACCATAATAAAATGGTGTAAGTGGAAGTAGGATACCAACTTTATTAGAAAATGTTATTTTAATGATGTTTCATACAAGTCTACCACTCTCATTTTGAGGATACTCATTTTAAATAGTAGTTTACTTTCCAAATAAAGTTCTAATAAACACTTAAAGTGGGTTTCTATTTAAATTACCAAGGGTTAAGAATATTTTTTGTAATATATATGTGATTTGTGTTGAAAATCATATGTTATGTCCCATTTGGGTAACAAACTTTCACTGTTAGGAACAAGTTGTATATTCATATGATATCAAAAGGAAACTAGATGGGGTTATCTATACGACCCAATAGAAATACAATTTGGGGTGGAAAAAGAATCTATATTACTTATAGTGGAGAAGATCTTTAAATGTGATAGAGATAGAAAGATAGAACTCAATGAAGTCATGGTAAAATATATGAAAGAATTTCCAGATGAAAAGATTCCATAAATCCTCATTGAAAAGGACGTTCCAACAACAAAAAACTGTGTACAATCACTATATAGGTAATATAACCAAAAAGACAATTTTTTAATTCTTCATGTGATATGACTCACTAATTGTTGATAATAATTATAATTAGTTGTATAATGAAGTATTAAGTGGCCTAGAAGCTATAAAATGGAATGAATCCATGAATTCTGAGATGGATTCCATATACCAAAACCACATATATATTTTTGTTTATCATCAATTGGATATAAATCCAATTGGTTTAAAAAGGTAATTTGAGAAGAAACTATACATAGAAGGTAGGGTAAACACATATAAGTCCAAACAAGTTGCAAAATGGTTTAATATGAATCGCGATATTGATTATGATGATAAATTTTCACCAATTGATATTCTAAATTTCATCACAATTCTATATTCCATAGAATCATTTCATGAGTATGAGATTAGAAAATTGTAATTAAAATAACCTTCATTAATGGGAACCATGCATAAGATATCTACATGGAACAACAAAAAGGGTTTATGTATCTTAATGATATCAATAAATTATGTGTTTTAGAGATCCATTTATGGATTAATGTAAGTAAATAGTTCATGGAATAGTCATTTTGATGAATCCATAAACGAATTTTGTTTCATAAATAATGAATATGGGTCATGTAAATACAATTGGTTTAGTGGGAGTGTGATCAATTTTCAGATCGTATATTACTAGTTGGGAATGGGATATGATTCTTAAATTATATTGATAGTTTGATAAATACATGCTTTTCCATGAAGGATTTTTATTAAGTAGTATACAATCTTCATACTATTATCCTTTAAATTTTATCACATAGACTACTTGGAATAGTTCAATGTACAAATATTGACAAGGTACTAAACAGATTCAATATGTATCAATACCTAAATTTATTTTTTACAATGTCATGTTTGATTCATTTCTCCTAGAAAATGTGTCATAAAACATAATATGAGAGATAAATGATGGCCAAAATCCCATACACATCAGAGATAATATCAGTCTTGTATTCCATTCTATGTACCAAATATGATATTATCTATTCCTTGAGCTTAGTAGGAAGATAAAACGTAGCTCTATGAGACCTATATTATATGTATTTTAAGAATATACTAAATTATATGAGGAATAGTATGGATATGTTCTTGGTTTATAAATGGTATGAGTAGCTAGTCATCAGGGGATATATAGATGCTAATTTCAAAATAGAACAAGATTTTCTAAAATTGAAATTGGTATATATATACAAATACTCAACATATGGTTTTTTGTATGTATATCTCAAATAAGATAATATCCATTGATTATAAAATTTATTTTGAGCATATTGTGGCATTTGAACCATCTAAATAAGTAGTTTAAATATGAAATATCATCCAAGAGAATAATGTGGTTCCTAGTAGTAATTATAATTCCATATTATATTAGGATAATAATGAAGTGGTGGCTCTTTATAATGACATAATGTGTAATAAGAAGATAAAGAACATATGCTAGATGTATCTTCTTTTGATGGATTTTTCTCAGAGATATATGGTCATAGTAAGAAGAGTTTCCATAAAGGATAACATTGTTGGGCCATTGAATAGAGCTATATCCCATTAGAAGCATGAATAACAGGTAATATCTATTGTACTAAATCTTTTTAGTTGTATTCACTAGTGTAATTAATATTCGATTATATTTAGTGCTCGAGAACCAATGAATATTTTAGTTTACATTTTTTTTTAATAAAAACATTGATATTAATAAATTTCCAATCGTATATTTATTTTTCATATACATGTTATTAATTTGATAATGTCCATATACTATTTTTTACATTTAAAGTTCACAGATGTTCCCTACTATGATAATAAACTTGAGTGTTATAATAATATTTAAGAACATATATGTCATACGATTGAATAGTTCCATCTAATTGGTATATATCATGAATAACATAAATTAATTTATTTATGTAAGTATGTAATGTGGCAACCCAATAATATTATCCATAAATATTACATCATATTAGATGTGTATTATTTATATATCATCAAAATACCTTCCAAAACCATTATGTTTTAGAATTTTTGGAAACAAGGATACATAAAAAATGGTATAGAAAATATCTACATAATCTTCCATTGAGTTCTTCACAAATAAAAACCTTATTGGATATATCATATATAGATCCATTCATTATATCTTGGGGAAACATAAACATAATAAAGGGTGACCTCGTATGCTTAGTAAGTTTAAATATATGAGAAATGAATCAATGATCATTTTTATGAATAACATGAGTGTAAGTGTACGAGAATATGAACTTAACATTAGAAAAATCATTCCTAAAAATTCATATATCATAACCATGAGTCATGGCATAAATCCTAGTAGTTTATAAGACGTGATTCACAAAGGTGTTAAATAACATCATCCATTATTACATATAATTGGAAAGAGAACAAGTCAAAAAAGAGTGGAATAAATTGTGGAATAATCATAATCATATAAATCATATGTTAAGGCTACCCACCAAGGCATTAGTCACATGTAAATCTTTGGGTAACAACCCATGTACCTGCTTAGGGATTTTGATAACCTCCCATGTATCCTATTTTGGAATTGGTATAACCTCTCATGTACACATTGAAATCCAAGAACATTAATTGTTTCCCATTTAATTTTATGTATATAATGAGTAAACATGCCGCATAATAATAATAAATTAATTGGTATGCCAGAATATCATTAAAACATGAATTACTTTATCATTACTTAACACAAGGAAAATAAAATGTGTTTCATCAATGTTTTACAATAATCAATAAAAATATAGAGAAATAATAAAGCTTCTATTATATAATCATATCCTAGATAAATCATAGGTAACACCAAAGGATGTTATATTAGATAAAAAAATTCTTTTAAAATATCACTATAATCTTTCTTGAGGAAAATAACCGATTCAATTTGAAATCACATATTTAAAAACTAAAAAATACCAAAAAATTAGGAAAAATATTTTTCAAAGAATAATATTAAATTTTATTTATTTCTTTAAATAAAATAGTATTCATGATTTAAGAAAAAGTTGTTCATGATTTGTATCTTAAAATATAAGTTTTAATTACACCTTTATTAAAAATTACCACATTCAAAAAATGACTAGATGATTGTTTTAAAAAAATTTATGTAAATAAAAACATTTTTAAAATTTTATTTAATCAGTAATTGTATTATAGTAAAAAAAATATTGAAAACATTTTAAATATAATATAGACATTAAAAAAAGTATTCTCAATTTAATAGAAAAACCAGGTCTGTTTTCTTTTCAATCATTATTTTATAATTTTGAGTACTTTTAGAGATGAAAATAAAATGAAAAAATTTAATTTAAATAAATAATAATATAATTGAATTCATAGTAATTTTTATGGAAATATAATATAATTTCATCATCATAATTTTAAGAATAATTAATCTTGGGAAAACAGATTTTGTAACATAAAACCCTTACCTCATGTTTGAAATTCTATGAAAAAACTCTAAGAAAATTATAGAATATTTAAATTTATTATAATTATATAATATAACTATATTAAAACTTATAATTATTTAAAGTTTTTACTAATATCATTGCATTACTCATTCATTAACAATTATTTATCAAAATAACTCTTTTGGGTGATAACTATTTTATATTTTATAAATGTTTTGATTCCTCTGTAATGGTACTTGTGTCTTGGTCTTGGTTCCATCATCTCAAAAATTATAATCATGATATAAATATTAAATATATTCATTATATAAATATTTATAATTTTCTATAAAAGGTAGTGATAGAAAAATTAATTACACCATTCATGGAGATCATAGTTTATACATACATATGAACGTTGTTTTCATTTTCTAAAGAAAAGAAAAGAAAATATATAATATTTTATCCTTATAGAATTTTAATTCTATCATAAATATAATATATATTTATTAAACTCATCATTATATCTGTAAAAATGAGGGGATTATAGAAATTGAATCATATTACTATGTGGAAGTGGTTGTCAAAAATTACACATGAGTGATACATTCATTTCCTATTTTATGAAAAATAGGTGGAAATAGTTTTACCTTAATCATAATAAAATATAATTATATTTATGATATTGTATTATTCCTATTATTATAGGTGCAATGGGTTTCTAGAAGGTGTAAGAAGAAAATAAATTTAAAGACATCAGTTAAGATTTATAACTCTTATTTGAGACACCTCCTTTGAATTACACACTATGCCTTGAACAATTGGTCTTATAGGATGATGGTAAAGAATATAGTAATGTTTTTAGGTAGGTATTGTTCAATATATAATACTCAAAATTAATTAATAACTGTGTAGATTAGGTTCCCTTTTATAAGTCAGGGAGGGGACACCCTAAAAATTAATAAAATTATTTAATAAATATAATGTCACTATCTTTTGAAAGTGGCACAAAATGGACATGAATTGGAAAATATAGTATAATATAGGATATAAATATCATAAAATAATTATAATTAGATATTTTTATGTTGAACTATTACCTTTATCTCTTAGTAAGCCCCCCACCCCACCCCGGTAACTCGTTTTAACCGTAATCGTGGTAACAATTTTTTACTATTTTAATATTCATTAGGAAAAAATGAAAGTGTTTATACTAAAGTTTTTGTAAAATATTATTCCAAATATAAATAAAATTTTATCAAATTAATGTCCATTAAACTTCTTAATTTCATTTTAAAATGAAATTAAAAATTATTATGAAAACTTATTTTTTAAAATTCATTTGTTAAGTATAAAACTAAATTTACCTTAATTTATTTCCTAGAAAAACTATAAAATTAATGTCAAATTATTTTTTTTAATATATTATGTATAAATTTCGTTAATAAATAATTTTTTATTTCATTTATTATGATATAAACATAATTCTCCCATAAAAATATTTTTATGAAAAATCACCCTTTTAATGATTAAATGATTTTATCTTCATTATTAAATGTTAGATAAATAATGTATGGATGTCAACTAATATAGTAATAGTAAATTTCATTAAAATATCTTTAAAATATTTTCAATATGTTTTTTATATAATAATACATAACATGTAAAAACAATTATTTCATAAAAAAGTAGGCCTTTTATATTCTGATATAAGTTTAATAAAAAGTTTAATGATTATATATTTGAAATTAATCAATAAATTTGAATTTAGAAAATTATTTATGTATATATTTTAAAATTTGGATAATCATATATATTCCCATCAATCCAATGGATAGGTTATAAAAGGTATATTATATCCCGGGTTTATTTAGACTCGGGGTGGCATAAAAAATGTATTGAATACCTCCAGTTTATTTAAAACGAAATTCATATTAAAAAATGGTCTTACATTATATCCCCCTTAAAATGAATTTTTCTATCAAAATTATATCACTATAATACAAAAAATGGGGATATCTCTTTTTTAGAATATCCTTAACTTCCCACATAGCATCTTTCGATTTCAAATTCCTCAAGAGATATTTAACCAGGTGAATAGTCATGTTCGGTAGAACTCTATTTATATAATCCATGATTTCTACTATTTTTTCATAGGAAAGATCATGCTATATAGGTAAATTATTTTATTTTAGTACATATTAAGGATCAGGTATGTACTTCTTTAAATTATTAATATGGAACACATCAATAACTTGAGAGAGGTTTGCTTGAAGTGAAAAGTTATAAGTTTCAATCCCTACTCAATAAATAATCTTAAAAGACAAATACTCATAAGGCTCAAATTTAAAATCTTTTTTAATCTCATAAACATATACCATATAGAAATATATAGAAATAACATCTCAAAAACATCAAATTCTATATCTCACTAGTGATTTTCATCACAACTCTTATATCAAATCTAAGCATCAGTGATGTAATGTGGAAGGGGTCAATAATTTTATACAATTTATTCAGCTAGATTAGGTCACAATATCATTCTTTCACTGGCTTCATCATATAACATTAGTGTTTTAAAATTCCGTCCATAGGGGGATTTATATAGTCCCATCTAAATTCTCAGGTGAATGATATTGTTATAAGAGAATTAAATAATTAGAAGGTGTTAATCCCAACCACCTTTCAAATAAATAGAATAGGAAGATGAAATATCCTACATGGTTTTAATGGTCCTATAAATATAAAAATCTATCTAATGAGGATAATCAGTAATGAAACATCACTCGCTATAATGAACTTGTAGAAAAGTATTCCAAAACATTAAGGTAAACCTCTTATCTCGATTAGATATAATTTAATGTCATAATCTATCCCTACTTACCACTTCCTTAATGTATATCCTAATAATATTCTCAAGAGATAAATACTCTCTGATATAAATGAAATATGTTGACTTTGTAAGGTGGTTGACTATAACCAAAATAGAATTATGAACTTTAGGCATTTTGGTCTGTATGGTAATAAAATACCTGGCCATATTCTCATTATTCCATTCTGGTATGGGTAAGGATTGTAACATCCCATTAGACTTCTATCTCAAAAAATTATCATGATGATATTCCTAGAACTAAGAAACAAACTTTTTAATATATCTCCTTAAGTTATCCAACCATAAATACTCTTCAATATCTCCTTTTTCATGTCTTTGTATTTGTGGGAAACATTCCTAGTTCCTGAACCTTGACCTTATATCAGAATATGGATTTAGCTCAGGAATATTATTTACCATCTTTTATAGATCTACATATTTTTTTATACCTATTTAATATTCACATGGATAGATAGTTCAATGTTTGTTTTATAAAAATAATATTTATCCCCATCTATTAAGATTTTAATGTTCATTATATAAAAATTAATAAATAATAGATCTTTTGTGATCATCAACATAGATAAGCTGGAATGATCCTTTTGACTCATAGTATCATCCACCTTGTTCACTTTTCCATTTTGGTAATGTATTAAGCAGTCATAATCTTTAATCGACTCAAACAATATTTTCTGTTCATTTTTATCTCTTTAGTGAATATATAAATTTAAAATTTATGATCAATACATATATCACAGATTTATCCTCGAATATAATGAATTTATATCCTTAATTAAAAGATTATAACTTCTAACACTAGGTCGTGGGTTAGATAATTTTTCTCATAAAACATCAATTGGAATGAGTAATAAGCAATAACTATATAATTATTCAAAGGTATCCATCACTATAAATCACATACCCTTCTACACTATATAGTCGTGTGAGAACATGTTCAATAACCAAACATACTTTCAATTCCATGAATGTTTCTTCACGTTCATTTGTAAAATAGAAATTTACTCTCTTATAAGTTCGCTTGGTGACCAGATTATATACTAATGAGAAATTTTCAACAAAGAGTCAATAATATCCATTCAATAAAAAAATGGTATAGAAATCAGTCCCAATGGTTTGTCTGTGATAATTTTAAAAAAAATTTTATTTTGGAATCATTCACTGATATACCCTCTCTAGAAATTATATAACCCTTGAATGAAAATTTATGTAAAAATATTCACAGTTAGTAGATTTCCCATAAAACATATCAATTCATATGGTCTTAATTACAATCCTAAAGTGGTATTAATTCTCTTCATTTCTCTTGTAATATATAAGAATATATTCTATAAATACCACCATTAACCGATCAAGAAAACCTCTAAAACTCTATTCATTAAATATATAATGATAGTGTGGGCATTAAAATGTCAAAATAGAATCACTATAAATTCATAGCATCCATACCTTATAATAAAGGATATATTGGGTATTTATTCACTTTTGACCTTCAACTGATAGTATCCATATCGAAGATCATTTTTTAAAATATTGATCGACTTATAATTAATCCAAAAAATCACCAATAAAAGCAAGGGGATACCTATTATTGATTGAGATATTTTTATGTTCCCAATAATAAATATAGAGTCACAGGAATCCATCATTATTCTTAACAAAAATAACATGTTTTCCTATACTGATTCATTTGGCTGAATTAATCCCTCATCAAGATTCAGGTAGATTTTCTTCTTAAATTCCTTCAATTCAATCTGGTCTATTCTTTATAGATTGCTTGAAATAGGCATATATCAAGGTATGAGTTCTATTGAAAACTCAAATTGATGATTCATAGGAACACTTGGTAACTATTTCAAAAAGATATCAAAAACCGCTTATTTAATATGCATATATTTCTTATTGATTTTATCCCTAACCATATGAGATAAATATCCCCCTTTGAGTGGGAATTAATACTCATATAATGGATGTAATTTACATTGGAAATTCAAAATTATCCTCAAATATATAGAGAATAATAGGTTGGTTTAGAATATGAAATGTGACTTCACATCCTTAGTAATTGATATGGGATTTAAATAAATAAATTTAATCCATGGACAAAATAATATCTAATTCAATTAGAGGAAAAATAAATAGATTTTCAAGAATCATATTCCCATAAACATCAATCAGTGACTAATCATAAATTTGATATTATATCATCATACCATTAAATGTTTTGACTCATAATTCAACATATAATTATTAAAATAATAACATGATACCCATAGAAAATTATTCAGATATAAAATAGTGTGTAGATCCAAAATAAAATCAGACACTTACAATTATAGAGTGGATGGTAGGTGTGCCTCTCATCACTTTTTAATCATACCCAATATTAGTAATAATAATCATGTGATATTTCCCTTTGTCTCTAGGATTAAGAGGTTATTGACATCAATCCCCATTATTAACCCTCAAATCTAGTCAGTAGTTAGTATAATTACCACAATTCATTTATTTGAAACACAAGAGTCTAGGTGGTCCATCTGATGGTCCTTTATCCTTAGTCGCATCATTAGATAACATCTTCTTATAACATTAATATTTTATCTTCCTATGACCTTCATTTCCACACATAAATAATTTACTAGTAACATTATTAAAATTTAATTAATGAATCCGTCCATACTTATGGAATAAAAGAAGACTCATCTCCTTCCCTCCATGGTTTTTATTCTTAAAATTCCCTTTAAATTATAATATTTTTTCTTATCAAAATCGTGATATTGATGGGTGAATTCAATTTCCATTTTTACAATGAGATAACATCAAAAATTCTTTTATTTCTATTAGAGTATCTTATATCTAACACCCTTTGAATAATTTTTTAAGCATATAAAGAATCAATAAACCTTTCTTTTATGTTGGATGACAATACAAGAATCATGTGTCATAATCCTCATAAAATTTTCCTTATTTTTTTTAATGGATTCATAATCCTTATAATTCATTTGAAATAAATACTTCTCCATTTTCATATGATGAATTTAAGGAAATTACATGTTGTAAAAACAATTCTAAACTAATACCACTCTATGTATTCAATTTCTTCTCATCACCATCTGTTCTTGATAAGAGTCCACCATTGATCTGCTTCACCTTCTAAATGATAAACATCCAAAATTAATTTTGCATGCTCCAAACATAAGAGAATTGAAAATACATTTTGGGTGGTACTAATTTATTTCTCAGTAATTAGTGGATTAGTGAACCCATTAAAAGAATATATTTGTTGCCTCATAAAGAAATCAACAGAATGTTATTGCATTCTTTAATTGTTTGGAATCTTTTCATGATTTATATATTGAGAAAGTTGTGTAATAATTTCAATGAAATTGTTTATTCTAACTCTCATAAAAATTGGTTTATAAGGATGAAATTTATTTCATTTTCCATCCCATTCAGTTTTTTCATAGTTCCTGATAGTTCCATCCATTAACTAAAACCAAAAAGGCTAGTGTGAGAAACAATAATCATAGAGAGAAATCGTATAATAAAGAAAATAATTTATATGATGTATAGATCATGAAATATTCGTTTCAATCAATGAAACCTTAGGTATAACCAAGGCCATTCATGGTCATAATCTATTCAAATATTTCATAATTTATCAAAAATAAAATTAAAATTAACCCACGAATATCGATCGATAGTGTTTATCTTGTTGTGTATTCTTAGGCCAACCCATTATACACTAGTTATGATCAAGCTAATACCCCAAAAACCCCTCTTAGAGTTGTTGCCTATAGTTGCATCTATGTCATAGTCAGACAAACTTTCCTGTATCTATATAGAGATTTAGTTTCTAAGAAAATCAAAATCATTCATTACCATAACACAAGATGTTCATTTATATCTAGGCTTACCCTATGGGTTCTCACTAAAGCTTCCTATTCCTGGTTTCTTAAAATAACTACATTTATTTTATAATAACACTACTAAAAAACAGAACTTTAACCACAATGGCCTTTATCATTGCTAGAAAAAAAAGTGATGACAATTGGTACCCTTTATCAGAACTTTTATATAGGATGAATAAAAGATACCCTTTCTTATTGCTTTATTTTTAGCATTGATAATGGGAACCCTTTAGCATCACTTTATTTTTTACAATAATAAAGCGTACCCTTTATAAGAGATTTATTTGTAGCACTCATAAGGGGTACACTTTATAAGTATTGTTTTATCGCTGATAAAGGTCTCAAATAAAGTTAAAAAATTAAAATTTTAAAAAATATAAAATATAAAATTTAAAAATTATTAAATTGAGGAAACATATTACTAATTTTATTAATTAAACAATTAAGATTAAAATAAATAAATTTAATATACATATATTTAAATTTTTAATATTAATGAATAGTATGTATTAAATTTATTTATATTTAAAAATACTAAAATGAAATAATTAAACAAATAAAAATTAAAAATGAGTAAATTATGAAAATATTAAACCTTGTATTAATTAAATAAATTTTGAAGAATGATTAAATTTAATATAAAAATATACAGATTACAGAGATAAATTAATACAAAGTATATATCTATATAAAATGAATAAATTTTAATAATTTAGCCAAAAACATAAAATTTAATAAATAATAATAAGTAAACAAATAAATGAATAAATAGTAAAATTATTAAAAAAATTATAAATGAAAAAATACTAATAAAAATGAATAATTTTAGTATATATATATATAAATTATAAATAGTAATCAATAATATATATTAAACATAAATATATAAAATGAATAAAGTGTAATAGTTAAAAAATTAATTAGTTACCCATTTGTTATTGTTTCTATAAATAATTATTCATTAATACATTTAATATAGAAATATATTCATATATATATATATATATGAATGTATAATATTTCCTAAATTATTATTTAATATAATAGAAAATATTTATGTTTAGATATTAAATAATTTAGATATTTTGTGAAATTTTTTTTATAATTAAAAATAAATACTAATTAAAAATACTGATTAATTGTATTGAGAAAATAATTGAATGCCTTTTTATTTTTTCATTAAACATATATCAAACGGGTGTTACATTAATTTCATATCTGTGTGTGTGTGTGTGTCATGAATTTTTATATACGACACAAACACAAATATTTATATAACTAATGATATATTTTATATATATAAATACATACCCATAATGTTTATGTAATTTATTAAAATTTTAGTATTCATTTAATAATTTCATTAAAAATGATACATTTAAAATATTATGTTTTTAATAAGTAAATTTTGTTCATTTATTTTAATATTATTATAATTAGGTATTACTTTTTTAAAGTATATTTTAATTTTAATTTTAATATTTTTTTGAATTTAATTATTTTCTAGTATATATTTATATTAATTTATTTACTATGTTATAACTATTTCAATACGAATTCCTCTTTATTTCAATATATATCCATATTTTTCTAATAATTTATATTTAATTAATAAAACATATTTATGTTTTAAATATTTTTAATGCGCACTTATTTTTAATTATTAAATGTCACTCATTTTTAATATGGGTGCATCTAAGATTATATATTCACTAATAATGTTAAAAGCATATCTGTAAATATATATATATAAATAAATATGTTTATAAATGTATATTTACTGAATTTATAAATCTATATATTTATAAATTTAAATAAATAGATATTATTTTTTGAAAAAATATTTATATAATTATAGATAAATAAATATATATAATTATATAATTATAAAATTGAAATAAAATTATATAAATAGTGAAGATATTTTCTGAATTTATATTTTTTTATAATTATATATAATTATTATATATATATAATTATATAAATATATATATAATAATATAAATGTATATATAATTGTATAATTATATAAATATTATTTTTTAGAACATTATTGACATAATTATAGATAAATAATTATATATTTAAATAATAACAAAATTCTATTAAATATATTCAAATAATTAATACATTTACAATATTTATATTTATATATATTAAATATATATTTTAATATATATATATATATATATTTATATATATTTATAAAAATATGTATAATAATATAAATATATTTATAATTGTAGATAAATTATTATAAATATATTTAATAATATATATTTAATATATTATTAAATTTCATATTATTAATTAAAAATAAAAAATATTAATTTTTAAAAAAGTATTTATATAATTCTAAATATATATATATTTAAATAGTTATGAAAGTATCGAAAATAAATTTTTAATTATATAAATATATTTAATAATTTTTTATTTATAATTATAATTATAAATCCTTTATGAGACCAACAAGCATATACTAGAGTGGTAGATGTTCCTTCTTATCATAAAAAAATAGGATCAAATCTGTGTGTGGGTAAATTTTTGGTTTATTGTAGCTGTGTTGTAGCGGTTACTGTAGACAGTAATGTGTGGAAATATATGATCCGGGACTATACATCTGATTTGGTCCTTCGGGCCATCGATTTGGGCATATGTGTCTCTGGGCCATCGGGCCATTGGGATTTCAGGCCACCAAAGGCCTTCAATCCATTTGGATTTTAGGGCACATGGACTTTGTGCCACCATAGGCCTTTGGGCCACCATTGGCCTTCAAGCCATCGGGCCTCCAGGCCCCAAAAAACCAAGAAGTAGCTCAGGTAGACCATATAAGAATAGGCCCAGAAGTTGATTCAGAGGAAGTGACATCCACTTGACCAGAGCTAACCATATTAGAAAAACCAGAGTGTATGGAACTTTCCATCGGTATGAGGCATTGTGCTGCTCTACATGAGGAAATGATAGTAGATCATCCATGAAAGGTGGGGAGCAAGTAACCTTTAAAGATGGTGCTGATGGGGAGGGGAAGTTCCCATGTTTAGTAATGTCTTGGGACATTAAAGTTCATGTACTGGGACTTGTGGCTCTGGGCCTTTAGGTCATGTACGAGACATGTTCCTCTGGGCCTACTGGTCATGTAAGGGTTCCCCCACAACTCATAATGGGGGGATTATCGAAAAAATAAAAAAATCTAATCCCTTCACTCTTTCAGAGTAAATCCTTTATCATCGCTAATTTGTTTGCACTAAAAAAGATGTATTTTACCATTGCTTCTTTAGTACTGATAAATATAAAGCTTTATCTGTGAAAAAGAGAAATCATAAAATATATCTTTATCCATTCTAATGTTTCAGTGCTGATAATGTTAGATTTTATCAGTGCTTTTTTAGAACTGATAAATCTCTATCATTATCAGCACTAAAAAAGGACTGATAATTGTAGATTTTATTAGTGATTATTTATTTATCACTAATAAAAGTTATCTTGATCATCGCATTTTTAGACATGATAATAAATGTCTCTCGATCAATTTAAAGAACCATAGCTATGACTCATTATTTTTCTATATCTATATCTCTCCACAGAATCCACAGACTGCTGAAACTCCTCCTTGAATCATGGATTGAATCAAGTCTCTAATCACATCTCAAATGCATCCAAGGCTCAAATCCAATGATCAAACAAATCAAGTCCCAAATGAATCCAAGTCTAGAATAAATCCAGGATTTCACTAATGATATCTTCACTTTATCTCTAAATAATAAAATCTTGAATCCATGTTGTACTATTTTCTCATACTCCTCATTCATTTATTTCTTATTTGGGTACCACATATGGTGCTTTTGACTTAGTTGGTGGTCTTTTTTTGAGTAAGCCTAGGATTTTTGGGTGCATAATATTTTTTGACTTCAGTGAATGGTTCTGGGTATTTTACCTTTATAAGGAGGTACATATATTCTAGTATGTGGGTTACTAATCATCTATTATTTTCACAGATATTTTTAGATGTCACTTTATAAGCATAAACACCATCATCTCATCATACAGAGAGTTAGAAATCATCTCCATTGATATTTATAAACTGGGTGAAATATCCATCACTAGAAGGACGTATAATGGATTTCTACCTTCATCCAGTGATATGGAAGATACAAAAAAACCCCTCACCTAGTGAGATACATAATATTCATAGTTTATATAATACTAAAATGGAATCTTCATCCACATTCAATTGTTCCATTTGGGATGTATTATAATGTCATAGTGATTTATTCATGGGATATTTCCTATTTTTCATTAAATTGAATATAATTTGAGTTGTTACTGATGGAAATTTTCCTCATAATATTATTGAGAGAATACCTTAGATCATTACGATGATTTTAGTAGTGGTTGAAACATTGTGTCACTCCCTGTTGGGTCTTCTTATGTTATTTCTAAGAAAATTAACTACAGAAATTATTTATAATTTCTATATAATTATTTATTTTATGAGTTTATTGATGATATATGGGCTCATGTGATTGAAGATCTATGTATCAATATTCCATATAATGAGATAAGTGATGTCCATGTGGTTATCTTAATAAAATAGGTGGGTTGTACCAAATTTATCCAAAAATATTTTATATTTTTTTTTGTGTGAAATGTGATTTGTAGAAATAGCTAATCTGGGAAAGGTGGCCATAGTGAGTTATAATAAGGGTTTATGGTCATTTTTTATAATAATTCACAATGATTTGGAGTAAAATAGTCCTTCTATAATATTTGGGGTGATCATAAACTAACATGGTGGTTTCATTGACTTATGATCTTCAGGTCTGTTAGTTTGGAAAATCCTAAGGGATATTAAAATATAAAATCAAGGGGGGTTAACCTAGTATATTCTTGTATGATTGTGTGAGAGGGACCTTTGAAATTGAATTGTTTGATTGATGGTTGTAGGTGGTTTCGTTATAGTTCATAGTTCATAATGAAAGTGATACAAGGGCTGAGAATGTAGGATATAACAATGTAATTTAATTTCTCTTATTATATATCTTAGATTATGAGAGGCCAAGTGAGGGATAATCATGGCTAATGGATATAGCCCATAAGGGTATAATAGTGTTTTAATTTCCTAATGCAAGTTTTTCTTTGGGTAGTGATCTTCTAAGACGGATTATATCATCACCTTAGTAGTGATTGAATATGTGGTATAAAAATTAATATAGTCCCTTGAAACCTAGTGGGATAACATATAAAGGGTAATATTGATTAGTTGGTCATATATGTTACTTTTTCGTGATATTTCTGGTATTTGAGTAAAATATTATGATCAATAGGCAATGATATTTTAAAATGTGTGATCTTTTAGAAATAGGATCAATGCCAAAGATAGTTGACCATTGAGTTTCATATATTAGAATATGATGGTTATTAGGTGGGGTCTATGTATGGTATGTTAGATTGTGACATACTATAGACATGTTAGTGATTCAATGATGTCTATAGTCAGCGTGATGTGACATTTATGTTGTTTTTGGATCTTCATTATGGGGTCTCAGAAGTTAGGTTTAACTAATGTATTGTGGCACCCATTGTGTTGTTATTTCCTATGGGAACCAATTATGATCATACTTCTCCATATTTCAACTGCACTTCCTAAAAAATTTATAAGTTATAACCATTTCATGATATGGATGAAATACGTAAATTTGATGGCTATCCCTGAGGGATTGTCTTAGATTCTAGTGGTATGGGGTCGAATATCATGGAACCAGTGATGTGGTTATTTCCAAAGGGTGCAAAATAATTTTTTTGCCTCCCTAGATTCAAATGATAACATTTTATTAGTGAATTAATTTGAATTTTAAGGTATAGTAGTAGTATAAATTTATGGTATTATTAGTAAAATTTAATATTATGAAATGTAGTAGGTATATTTGATCATAATAGTTCCCATTTTAAGACACAATGACATGAAATACATGTGTAATTTTAGTGTTACTTATTTTAACATATACAAAAATGTATCAATTTTTGTATATTTTAGGGACCCTTTTTTTATTTACTTGTTGATTTTTATACTCACACCCTAAACATGAACCTTAGTGGACATAAAGCTCTTAAATTTGAGATACAAGTAATGGAAAGTACCAGTAACAAATATTAGCATCAGTACAAAAAAGTGGGGATGAGTTGATGTTCTCATGGTAGTGTTTGGGACCTCTTATCATTTTGAGATGAGATATCAAATTTTGAATTAAGATGTGGAAATTTAAAAAAAATTAAGTATATGAATTTAAACATCATCATCTTTTTCTACCAAATAGTTATTATTGAATTTTTCTGATTGATACTCATCCCCCATATCTTCTATGTTTCTTTAACTACTCTGAGAAGTAGTCATCCAAAATTATCTCTGGTACCCATTAAGGGATTACTACTATTCAGAGCAGTTCAAGAAAAATAGGTTCATATCAAAAAGTGATAGAGGATGTGTATAAAGAAATAACATGAAATAATAAATGTTCAGGATATACAGATTATTAGGATGATAGTTTTCATTATGTTTCACTTTTTGATGAATTCAAAGGAGAACACATACCATAGTGGAGAAATGATTTTCATAAATAAAATTACCAATTTCCTTCAAAATGGATTCATTCTAATCGTTTGACAAAAATGTATGAAGATAGAGTTAAAGAGTTCATCAATTTTACAATAGTGCATGCATATGACCCTTATAAAATCCATTATAGGTGTTTATGTTGTTTTTATTCAAAACAAATTAAATGTTTTACAACTCATACAAACAAAGACTTATGTGCCTGATGATGTTACCAATCCTAAGGAAGAATAGACTGTTGATGCTAAAACTACATAATTATTAGAGGATCAACTAAATTTTGGGGAGAAAATAATAATGTCTTATAATCACGAGGTTTATTAAAATTATCAAGGAAATAAGTGAGGGTATAAAATTTGAGGTTGGTTTGAATCAACATCTCTAACATTTTGACCCAAATAAGTCAATGTTTGTTAGTTATGTTGGGACCATGATAATATTGAATGTACTGATTGATATTGATTCACGGTGCCAAATTCATCCAGTAATGAAGGAAGCCCTTTAAAAATATATAACAATAATGTTACGATATAATTTCACTATTTTATCAAAAAATTATATAATGAAACATTGATTAATTTTTTTTTATTCCTTACAGAGTTCATTTATTTTAGAATATTTACATAATAAGTTTTATTAATGGCCACTATAAAATACAATAGAGGCTTTCAGACTCTTCTTACCAAGTTACATCATGGGGGTGACAAGGGGAAAGTGAAGCCCCAACCACCAATTAGTTATACACATATTATAAACTATGAAAATTTGAATTATTTCATAATTTGTCTCAATGTAAAACAATTTTAGGTGCATTGTAGTTGATAATATATTAGTCAAGAATTATTTATTTTGTACAATTTGATTTCAAATTGTAACTTTTTGAAATATAAAAAGTGTGTTGAAAATAAAGAATGTTCATCAAAATCGATGTAACCATATCACAAAAGAAGGGTTGGGGAGGCTTCACTACAGAATAAATTCATTTGTATTTTAAATAAAAAATAATATTTTTATTTGATATGAAACAACATATGTTATTTTTTTATATATAGATTGATAGATCAAAATTTGAATCCACTTCAATCCCACATTATGTTTTATCGAATGAGTCTCACGTAAATAAGAAGTATGAACTAGTTGATCCGAACACATAAGAAGTATGGGAAAAATGTGTAAATATAAAATAATATAAATTATTTGTGATTTATAATTGCTTTAAAAAAAATATCTACTTATGTGCATATTTTTTTATATGGTGTATAAAAAATAATTGATTGTGATTGTACCCAAAGAAAAACTAATTTCAGTAGAATTGAAGGAGCTAAACAAATATGGTTGTGTCAGAGTAGTGGGTTTTGGAGTGTCACCTTGAACATTTTTCAAGACGATAAAGAACACAAAGATACAAATAATATAGTGCATGTATTCCTGGCATAAACATATTCTTTGTAAGATATTAATATATTGTATAGTTTAGAAGACCAATATATGAGACATGATTTAAGAGAGCCTTTGGTGAGAAAAATATCATCACATGATGAACCAAATCATCCTTGTTACATTGAGTCTAGTCTTTCCCATCAACTACATACCTTAAATGAGGTAATATATTTTTTCATTACCATTTTCCCAAAATCTGAATCAATACACTTCCAAGAGAATTATATTACTAAAATTCTATAGGGTGCAGTTGTATGTTATTTATATCAATCAACACCCACATACAAACTTGTTGAAATGGGTATGGTGTATAATATCTTGGAAGACCAGCAACAATAGAAATTACTCCCAAAAGGTCACCTAAGTGTGGGGATTGAGGTAGATCATGAGTTGACTATTCAATTTCCTATTCCAATTAATGATCTATATATTACAACAGTCTATGGTGATATTGGAACATTTAAAACATGACTGTATAGTTTTATAATGATACATGAGGTGGGTATTTAACAAATTTTTTATATGAAAATCTAGTAATAGTTGATGAAAAAATATTAAAGTGAATTATGTTATTATCGATGGATAAAGAGATGTTGAAATGGAATGTCAAATCACGAAAATCTATTGAATTTACTAAGAAATCAAAAGGGAATCTTGGGAGTACCTTCTCCCCACCAGGTCTAGAACAACATTTAATATCACAAAAAATTCATTCATATTCCATGTTTAAAGATGAAAATATGTCTTACATTACATATGAATACGAAATATATAGAACTTCCCTGACATGCATAGTTGGCCTTGATAGTATAAATGATATTCTTAGTCATTAATGGCTTGGTGCCTTAGTTGTGAATGCATAAATGAGGTAAAATTTCATAATACATTTTTCAAATAGTAAGACAATATGTTTATTAAGTATAATAACTAGTCATATTTTCTATAGGATTTTATATTACTACTATATAAAGGGAATATTTTTTAAATCATGATTTGAATACATTAATCCATATATTATTTCTATAGAGAAAACATATATTTTATTAGGAATAAAATGATAAGAAAAGAAATGAGCTAATAGATTTTTTTGAGATAAACATATGATCTGACAGACCCTCTTTTATACCAACAATATTTAGGTAAATCTATACAATCTAATCACATAAAATATTTTTTTATTTTTTCAATTACATATTTTTTAGACATTTCTGGATGATGATCATAGTCATTCATGATAATCCAAATAATTATTTTTTGGATCCAATGCATCGATATTGAGAAAAACGACCACACATGAAATATATTATGAATTTTTAATACACTTCGATCAACATTTGTTTTTGATAAAATTAGAATTATATGTTTCAGACTATGTTTTAATAATAATTTTTCCATAATAGGGAGGTCTCTAAAAATAGGATAAATCAAGACATGAATTTGGTGTATGAACATAAAACGTTTGTGTGTTACTACAAATGGAAACAATTAAGGCATATATAAAAATATATAACAATCAGAAAAATTTTCCAAAAAAAATTACATATTTTTCATTGTTTTTATAGTGATTGATGTAAGATAATGGAATTTATTGTGAATATAATGTTTAAAATTTGTGAGATAGATCATAATACTTGAAAAGACCAGCATCCCCAAACTAGTAATTTCCAAAAGTAATTTAAATTTCATGAAAATATTTATTAATAATTTATTTATTTATTTTTTCTTAGTTCTACCTAGAAGTATGAGAACCTTCATATTTAAAAGAAGATGTAAATTTTTATAGAGATGCGTAGACAACGTTCATGATGTAAAAATGTTTTTCAACATCAAATTTATTTTATTACGTACTATGTTTGTGATCTAGTATGATCTATGACCTTAGAAATATCTTGATGGTGCATAGAATTAGTTTCAAAATGCATATATATTATGTTTTTCATGTTTTTAAATGATAAGTATAATTGTTGAAATCAATTTGTTTAAAGGTGATGGCCTACAAACAATTAAATTGTTTGGAAATTGAAGAGGTGGAGGAGAAGTCAAAGGTGGAAGAAGAGACAGCGGTGAAGCTGGAGTCAGAGTCAGAGATCAAGGAGTATAAAAAGTAAAAGATAGAGACTGGAAGGTCCACTAGTATAGATACCCTAAGAGGGTGGTGGGGGGTGAATCAGTGTATGAAAAATTAAAACAACTACTCCTTTTGATATTTTTTTGTTGTTATAAAAAATCCTCTTATGTCTCTCTTACCCATTGCAAAGTATGATTTCTCTTAAAGCATGCACAAGACATAACAATTTTACTTGGTTCACCCTCATTGGGCTATGCCCAAGGAGCATACACTGGAAATTTTCCAATTTACCAAATCCATTATAAGCACACTGATTTTTACAAGTTCGAAGTGGACTCACTGTCCCTCCTGGTTTAAAACCATTCAAAATTTGAGAACTCACTACTCTCTCAACTAAAGTGAGCTCTTTGCTTCCTCAGAAGATCCAATGAAAGTTTATTGACCTGTAAGTCTCTTCATTATCACAAATGAATATATCTTTTTCTATTTTTAGATGCACTTTTGAAGTTCCACTTTCATCCACTGATGAATAAAACATTACCACGGGTGTACCGGGAAATCTTCCAACTTTTACACATCCCTAAAATAACTGGTGAGCTTTTCCAATCCTGGCGCGCTTCTCTATGCCTTGGTATGCTTCTACAAGCCTAGAGTGCAAGTTTCACCTTACCACTTGCATGGAACTCCATTCCCCAACAATGAACATGTGAGACTCACACTCTTTTACACCGAAACCAATATTGTCACACAACTATCAATTGGTGCGCAACTTCTAAATGTCTTTATACTTGTGCGACCAAACCACCACTTGCATGACCGAACCACCTGCACGATTGGAGCTCTAATTTTCTCGAATTCTTGTACTCAGTGAAAAATGAAGAGGAATATCCCTCTATTTATAGTCATTTTGGACACCCTGAGCCCTAGTATGCAACTCACCTCTTGGAACACAAGTCCAGCTGCCTGAGACTCTATCGCCCTAGTCACTTGCATGCCCAAACCAAAACATTGGTGCCCCTATTTCCTTTTCCATATTTTGATGTTATGTTCTTGAAAACCATATGGCATGATAGTTTCCAAGCTTCCAAGACACTGGCACAGAAGTCCCTTTTCCAGAGACACTTTTCTCCATTTGTCGATTTTGTGGCCCAACAGTTTGAAAAACACTAGAAAATGACACCACCTTACATGATCTCTATTTATACCGCCTCAATATCATCCATTCCTTTGTCTAGGTTCTTCAACCAATCATGGATTGTTGAAAACATCTCTTGAACTTGATATGTACCCATTAAAATGACCTTTGTCAAAAAATTTATACATTATAGTCTGCTTTGTCAACAAACACAACATAAAGGCTCGTTTTTTCAACAAACACAATCACCTCAAAAATGATTCAATGATACCTTGAGGTATTTTTTTCCCAACAGAGACCAATGTGAAAGAGGATATAATTCAATGGCCTATAAAAAACAAAAATATTTGGAAATAAATAATAATGGGGATAATACCTAGGTTGTGTTTGAGAAAAACTATTGAAAAGTATGCACAACACTTTTCAATTAATATAAGATCTGATGTGAAACTGTTTTAGGTTTCATATTGATTTTTTTCAATACTTGTGTATGTGATTTAATAAAAGAATTTAATTTGGGATGTGTATTTAGTAATAAAAAACACCACTTATTTTATAGAACTCATTAGCATAGGATGAAATTTCTATTCACACATTTATAGTACTATCAAATTTTACAGAGGTAAAAAAGAAACCCATCCCCGAAATAAAATTTGACAACAATAAAAAACTGATGCAGTTGATTTACCATGGATTATCTATGATTTAAATAAATGGTCTTAGTTGTATATACAATAGTTACTTGCTCATAATATAGCACCAATGCAGTCATCAAACAGTTGTATAATCTAGAAAATGTTTTTGAATAAATATGTGTATAATAAACCACCAAATCCATTATGTGTATGAGAGAACTACTGGAGGAAAACTATTACCAAGAAATCGTGGTAATAATGGAGGTTTGGTGTTAAATGAAACATGGAATCAACTATAAAGAAACCACTTCATGAATATATACCAAAAAATGAAAAAACTACTTCAAATGAAATCGCGAAGCACAAAAAATCCAAAAAAAGACCCATTTGAAAAAAATGATTATATCTTCATCCAAACCCTCTAAAATAATAGTAAATAAAAGTTTTCATTGAATAAATCATGAATTTTAAAAAGATAAAAATACAATGGCTTCACATTGGTGGGTGGTGGAATTATTTTGGCTATTAAATCAACAATTAGATTCATGAAATAATATCCCAAATGCTTGTGAAATCCCTATAATTAACATTCATTATGAATGTGCACATTCATTATATAAAATGATCCATTTTCCCAAGCTCGTTAATAAATAACTCATAAGAATTATCAATTAAAAATACATGAGAATAATGACATTCCCATTTTTATGAACAAATGAGGATAATTTTATGTTAGAGTTTATCATAACTCATAATATTTAAAAGGATATACTAATCTATGGAAAAATCCCGGAGGAGTTAATGGATGCAGATTTTAGTGTCCTTTGGATTCTATAAAGTGCTATAATTGAGATTAATACTATTAAAAATGGAGAAAAAATTTACAATTGAGTTTAGTGTCTATAAAAAATACATAATAGGCCACATTTAAGTTTTTTACATCCAAGGAGGTAAATGGTTCATCGTGGATTTTTTACTCTTTGTAATGGTAAAAGGTAAAGATATATTTTATTTTGTTCCATAAAAACACAAATGTAAATATTTATTTTATTTCAATCAACGAACTCTCATAGGTTTAAACAAATGTTTAATTTTTTCTAGGAATAAATGACTTCATCAACAAGGATGATTCACTATTTTACTATGATCATGCACTCAATAAATATGAATCACTTGTGATGATGAAATTTTATTTTATTCTCTAATGAATTCATAATTATGGGTTATCAAAATAGAATATTGTTAGGTAACCTAGGGTGTTGAATGCACTATAGGGTAAAAATACATGGCGTAATCAAGAATACATCAAAGGAATATATAGTGTACAGAATGTGACTTAAATTCCATTGTTTCAGTTGAAAATGAAATTTTATTAATATATTGTTTCATATTTGATGTACCTGACTTGTGTATATATTTTAATACATTTTATTCAGTAAAACAACATGTTTTAACTTGAAATATGTTGTTTTTAGATAAAATTATTTATTTCGGTGTTCATGATGATTTTCAGATGTTTTTCATCCAAAGGTGAAAATTGGGATAATCAAAACATAAGTTCACATATCCATGATGTGTACTTTATACAAACACACCGTATACCATTGTCCTGACATGGATTGGCCAGCTCAATTACACACCCATGTTTCTACCTCGATTCACACATCATGTTCCCCCTTACAGAAGTGATTAGTGGTTGAGGTTGATACTACAAACCATATGGGGTAGCGCTACACGTCGTGTACCCCCACCAACTGACCGTTGATGCATTCAATATCAATGGTGGGGCAACAAATCACCTTCTTGCTGAGAAAGCATAGAAAATTAAAGTTTACATGACTACACACCATTTTCTTTATGGTATATTCCATGTAGTTCAAATTTATATAAATAAGATGGAATCATTCTATGTTTCAGAAAACAACCATTTTGATAATCAAGGTGAGGTGTTGCCTCTCTTTCATTCCAACGTTCTTTTTTTCAGATCTGTTGTAATGATTATCTCAATTACTAAGAGGATTTTATTCATCACTTGTACAATATATAGCTAATTTCTCATATGTGTTGGGGCTATGGATAATTATGGATCATTGTTAATCAAATTTTTTTTGTATTTATGTTGTTTTCTTTCCTCTCATTACTTCCTATGAAACCTTGTTCTTAATATCACTGGAAACCCAATTTTGTTCCAAGAATGGTGTTCTCAGGGATCATCATGGTAGGTTACGACAAATTGATCCCATGAACATTTGAGCACTTGTCCTCTCATAAAGGATTTTTCATATATAAAGTTAATGAAGGTTAATTCCTATACCAAGGAATCAATCATTACTTTCTAATAGAAATTCACCAGACCAAGGGGTTCCATTACATTCAGAATCTAGATATGGGAGTTTTTATGAACAACACACCATGATAATAAAATCCTTTTATACATGACATTGAAAATCCACAACCCTAATGCATTCTTCCCATTCATATTCAGAACCAATTCTCTCATTTTTTTGTCTTTAAATAAATTCACCCTAGAAATTGAAGAACTGGTTACTCTATCATTAGAACATAAAACATAAACTCTAAATATTCAGAAACCTCCATATAATTAATAAAAAAACTAGAGAAATAGAATGCCTTGATCTTTCTCCATGTTGATCGTCCCCATACATACACTATACTAGTAGTAATAGTGGGTTTTTCAATTTGGGTTAGGCAAATGAAACACTTGGTATAAAACAACATCATATTATGGAATTGTTTCTATAGAGAAAAATTTAATGATGTTTTGTAAATTTGATTTGGTATCAATTAAGTGAAAATAAAAAATCACAAATTATTAAAAAAACTATTATTTATCTCATTTATAATTTTAATTTTTTTTCTTCCCTTTTTATGCTTGGTGTGTTTTTTGGTGTTTTGAAGGATTAAAGGTGCATGAGTGGATGAATCACCTATTCCAATAGATCTGAGTCATCAGAATTCCTTCTGCTTGATCTAGAAATTGAACAGATGATCTTAAGGAAACGTCGGGAAATTAGGTTTGAGAATAACCAAAATGACCCCAAGGAAAGTTTGGAAGGGTGAGAACAATCTATCATCTAAGGAGTTGGATTGTAGTTTATTCTCTATGAAAAACAGAACCAAAATCTACCTATTGAGGATGAGCATAACCAACTTCCACCATACAATATTATGGAGTTCATGCCACATAAATAACAAAGTCATCCAACTAAATTTGTTTGGGGTTATGGACAGAAGCAACCCAAGAAGTATCTTCCACTAGAACGGTTTCCATACATGCATCCAAATTTGCGGCCTTATTTTTCTCATGAGAAACAGTTTATGCCACTGCCTCCTCAAGAATAGCTACCCCCATGATGTACCCTTATGGATTACGAGCGTCCTTCTATCCATGGAGCAGATATGGGTATTTTTAAACTACTGGTGTATGTCCATTAATTTGAGATTAATCCAATTATAATGTAGATTATCCTAAATTTTATGTAGTTTGGAGGTTTACCAAGTGAAGACCACAATGCCAATCTCTCCAATTTTTTGGAAATATGGGATACATTCTCTTACCATGGAGTGTTCGAGGATTCCATTTTCCTTTTATTATTCCCCAATTATTACCCAACTCATTGTGGGATAAAAATGACTAGATTAAATAATTTCCTCAACATTCTATCCTCACATGGGAGGCATTGAGATATGCATTTTTTCAATGTATTTTCCACCTTCGAAATTGGTGACATTGTGAAATGAAATTCAATACTTTCAACAATTTTATTCTGAGTCACTAAATAAATATTTGGAGCCTTTCAAAGAAATTTTGAGGAAATTCCCTCAGCATAGACTCCTATTGTGGTTGAAAGTACAAACTTTTTATGGAGATCTTACTATAGAGACCAAATCAATGGTGTATTATGTTGTGGGAGGAATGGTTATGAGGGAATCCCATGATGAGCTGTTTGATCTACTAGAGGACTTGTCAGCAAATAGCTTCCAATGGAATTCTGAGTAGGTAACTTATAAGAGAGGCATGCATAACATTGATTCCACTATAATGATTTCTACCCAACTTGAAGTAGTGTTAACGAAAATTGATGCTTTGAATCTGAAAAATGCATCCCATGTTTAAGAGATAAATCATACATCATGTAGTGAATGTGGTGAAAATCATGTCATGGGTGAATGACCGGGGTCATGTGTTGATCCCTCAAAAAGTTAGGTAATATATGTTTCCCAAAATTGAGGTCTGAACTTGTACCCTCAATACTATAACCCATCTTGGAAAGATAATATGGACACAGGTTGGGGGTAGCAACAAAAAACCCTAAACCACACCCCCAAAGGCTGGCTATTATGGTCAACAAAAACATCAAAATCTATATCCCAGACAAAAATAGGGAAAAAAGTTTTAGCAAGGATGCTTCTCACAGTAAGGGTCTCAAAACCATTGTATGACATAACCACCAAGACAGCCACAACCTCCACCAGCTGAACAACAACCTTAATAGGAACACCCATCAAGGCTAGAATAAATGATGTCAAAATTTATAACAACCATTCAGACAAAATTTATGAATCAGTAGGCATCTGTTAGAAGCCTTGAAAATTATATTGGGTAGCTTACCAATTAACTCTCTTCAAGGCAACCTGGTAGACTACTAGGTAACACTAAAAATAATCCACAGGAGGAGGCTAATTCTATCAGTCTAGGAAGTGGGAAAGATCTTCCCTAGAAAAAATTATAAATCAAGGTGAATCCAATAATATAGCTCAACCTACACCCTCATTGAATAGAGAATCCGAATCAAAGGAGTACCTCTCATCACAGGGACTATAAAAAGAGAATGAGGCTTCACATGGTAAGGAAAAGAGGTGTTTAAGCCTTATCAACCCACCTTACCATTTTCCAATCAAATTAATTAGAGTAAGTTGGATGCATAGTTTGGAAAATTTATAGAGGTATTCTGGAAACTTCACATTAAAATTCCTTTTACAGAGGAATTGACTCAAATGACAACATATATGAAGTTCATGAAGAAAATCCTTTTGAACAAGAGATATATGGAGAATTTGGCTACCATTCCTCTCACTAAGGAATACTCAGTGGTGGATCAACATTCTCTTCCTCAAAATATCCAAGATCCAAGAAGATTTACAATCCCTTTAATAATTGGATCTTGGGAATTTGGAATGGAACCATGTGATTTCGGAGCTTGTATCAACCTGATGCCCTTTGAAGTCTTTACGAAGGTGGGGTTGAACGATCTAAAGCCAACCTGAGTGGAACTAAAGCTTTAAAATCACTCCATTAAATATCCTAATGGGATACTTCATGATCTTATAGTTAAATTAGGGAGGCTTATTCTTCCATCTGATTTTATCATACTCGGCATTGAGGAAGATGAAGATGAACCTCTTATTTTGGGAAGACCCTTCTTGGATATGGGGAATGTTTTGATAGATTTTCACCAAGTAGAATTGATCTTCAGAGTAGGATATGAAAAGGTATCCTACAACAACCTCAAATATATTAAGCAAGCATCACTTTTTGAAAATGATTACTGTTATGCATTGACTATAGTGGAAAATCACTTTGGCTATATGGGAGATGACATGAGATGTTGTTCTATCACCAATAAAACAGTCTTCAGGGAAATCCAGCCCGATTATGAACCACAGGAGTTTAAATTTATCATAGTCTTGGGTGGTTATTATTGGCAGCGTACAGTTGATCCGGATATTCTTCACTGGTACTAGGTAGAAATGATTGTGCCCTCAATTTTGAAATCCCCACAACTTGAACAGAAACATCTCCCATCTTCTTCAAAATATGGTTACTTGGGTGATAAGAACACACTTCCAATTATACTCAATGAATATCTATCGTGAGATCAAGAACATTCCCTTATATAAGTTCTAATGTGAAGAAAATAGGCTATTGGGTGGACAATTACTGATCTTAAAGGGATCTATCTAAATATTTACACACATAAGGTGTACTTGAGGAAGGAGAAAATCACTCTTGATAGCTGTAGTTATAGATAAACCCTCTAGTGAAGGATGTAGTGATTAAAAAAGTGATCAAGGTATTAGATGATGGAATCATCTAACTAATCTCCTATAACCCAAGGGTGAGTCCTTTGCAAGTGGTTCCCAAAATGGTGGTGTCATCGTGATTTCTAATGATAAGAATTAACTCATCCCAACAAGAATGGTTATGGGATAGAGAGTGTGTGTGGACTACTAAAATTTTAATGAATCCACATGAAAGGATCACTTCCCACTTACTTTTATAGATCATATTTTGGAGCGATTGGCGGGGCATGAGTTCTACTGCTTTTTAGATGTGTATTGTGGATATAACCTGTAACACCCCGAGATTTTATGAAAAATATTCCTTTTAATTTCATTAATGTATTGTGTTGTACGCTACACCGAAAGGAGCTTTTACTACACACATATCTGACTTGGCTTGCTTTACATGCAATCACGAACTTCCACGATAGTGTGTGTTGTATGAAATATCGTGTTTCACTAAACAACGATATGTTATTAAAATATTATATAAACTAGCCGTTATGAATAGTAATACCAACTTTTTGAAATTTTATAAATTTTATCTTTCAAAATGGACCTCATTTTTGGATTTGGAATATCGAAATTAGCATAGAGTGAATTTTTGGTATTTTCTGAAAACATTCAATTTTTGATGAATAGTGAAAACTCTGGGTTACTGTTTAAAAACCAAATTTTTTTTAAAATAATTATTTATTTTATTTAAATTTATTTTAGGTCAAAATTGATACATAATATTTATATAAGTTCAATGTAATTCATTGAAGTCATTTTATAATAATTTTCGATATATAAAAATTTTATTGAACTTTTCACCATATTTTACCTACCTCCTAGGAGCTTTTTGCAAACTTATATAAAACTTAATTTTACCGCTTCTGTGAGTGGAATTTCGAAAATCCAAGAGACATGGTATATATCAAGGACTAAAATGTGGTTCAATGAGAGGAAAATAATTTTTGGTGAATAGTAACTTTTTACTTTTATTTATCACGGTTAAAAGTAAATAGGGCAATTAAGGGTAAAAATGTATTATTATTACACTAACACATGTCCTAATTCTATTGAATAAGTGTAATTATACCAAAAACAACCTTAGGAATAAACTATGACCATTTAGGTCCACTTGGATTAGATTAGGACATTTATTATTAATTTATTTAAAGGGTTAAAATAGTTAAAATCAATGTTTTATAACTAATTCATTTTTAAAATGATGTTATACATAAAATAAATTCGACTATAAATATTAATTAGAATGCAAAAATTATTTCCTACCTAATGGTAATTTATTTTTAATTTTTAGACATTAAATACTTTATGTTATTAATGACACAATGACGATACAGTAATTATCTTATTAATGAAATATTAACACAATTGATGTTATAAATACCCAAATAAATGTAATTTGAGACTTTTTATGAATTACACTAATTTTATATTTTAATATGACATGTTAGTAGTGATTTAAGTAACTTTTTTCGAACTAATCATGTTGTTATGGTTTTCACAAAAATCAATTACCATATACTGTCAAAACTGACATAAAATAATTTTTAAAACAAATATTATATTATTAATTGTTATTATATTCCTAAAAATCTATGGATCGGCCAAGATACTTATATCATGATAGTTCTATCATTAATGGACCATTTGGGGGTCTCTTGGATATATATGGTATGTTTATTAACTATATAATATAAAAATACAAAGTGACATGGTAAATGTAAATCTAATTAACTAAGAGTTAAAACTAAATGATAAGGTTAATATAATGACCCAAACCTACCTAAAATATATTTAATGAGAGTATTTCGACCCATCACCACCTTAGATTCAAAATAAATCAATTTGGAGCTATTAATAATAGAATATGACTTTATTTTAAAATAATATTTTATGTTTTTTCAAAGGTGCCCCTCTCCTCCCTTATAAAAAGGGCACCCCTTCCCTCTTCTCTTCACACCCTTTTTAGCATTGACGCTCAGCCAAACCCTATCCATTTCTCTTCTCCAATTACCTAGTAACATTCTGGATGTTTTGGTCTTCTCAAAACACTAACTCTACTTCCTTAAGAGGAATCTTAAAGGAGGTGCATCGAAGAAGAGGTAATATCGTCTTCTGATTCTCTCAAGTTTCTTTATTCTTCTACTTCTTAATAATTAGTTGTCTCCTTATGAATTAATAACATTAGTAATTATTATATACTGATATGTTATTATGAATAAGAAACAACCATATTTCACCTCTTATCCATCCGACGGAAAACGAAATCACTGTGTGTACGTACGTGCGGAATACCGTCTCTACACCGTGGTGTAATATGTTTTCGACCACCACCATACCTGGATGGGTATAATGGTGTAAATAAATAACTATATTTGATTATTTTAAAGTGATATTTATTCTTAAATATTATACATACACTTCAATATAATTCCACTCTCATGGGAATGATATCATCGCTCGTGCGTACGTTTGGACTACCGTTTCCACGACGCGATGAGATTCATTCTCCATGTTAACCATTCATGAATGATTATAAAGTATACATAATGAATAATAATGAAATATATTAAATAATACGGATACTATATTTATGAATATGTATATGTATGTCATCTACTTAATTCCATTCAATTCCATAAGGAAACGAAGACAGCGTTCATGCGTACGTACGGCCTACCGTCTCTATGAATGGTGTATTTCATTCCATTTATCGATCTATCATATATATATGTATATTCTGAATATATATTATATATAAATCATTTTTTACATTCTGGAATTGTTTAAATCAGTATATAAGTAATAATATCAAGAACAACAAGTTGAAACACGTACGACAAATGAAATGATTTTTCCCAAAATGCTACTTTAACATGGAATTTACAAAAGAACGGGTAATATAAAGTCATAAGTAAACCATATATGATATCATAACAATGAATATGATTCTGTAATAATTCAATGACATTATTTAAATGATTATACAGGAGGTTCGGATACATACGAAGCATATCGGACGTAAGGTAAGGGATAACTATTCCAATCTCATTCTTCTCCGAGATTGTGTATTCATAAGTATTTACTGGGGTTATTGTTGTCATCCATGTCCATGTTTCCTAAAAATGGTTTCATGTATTTTTAAATTCATTTTTATCCATTTTTGACTTTTACTACATGGTATGTAAGGAATCTTTCTTTTTTACCATACAAGACACTTTTTGACTTTTTTGACAAAAGTACGAGGAGAATGTTATTTTTAACATATACGGCGTGAACGGGTTTTTACGGTTTTATAACGCCTCATTTTCTTGAAGCTTCCTCTATAAGATTGCATGATTATTTTCAAAAAAACCCTTTTCTTTTAAAATTTCATGGTATTTTGTGAAAATAAAATGATTTTGAACAAGAAATGATATTTTCCTCAAGAATTCATTTCAAGTGTTTTATCAAAACCATTTTCCATCTAAGATGAAATTATTTCATGTGTATATTTCAAGTATAATTCCTATATTATTTACATGGTTTTATTCTTCTTATGATGAAATGATATCCATTTTATTATATGGATTATGTTGTGATGAAATGATTTTTAAGAATCCCATTCTATTATATGGGTTATGCTATGATGTATGATTTATGATTTTGTGGCACACGAAAGAATTATTTCATTATGAGATGGGTGGGACCTATATCTCACTCCAATGCATTGGGTAAAGATTTATATCTCATGAGATAGACATGGCTGGAACGATAAGTTAATCTGGTTCAGTGTAACATGACTGGAACGAGGAGTGAACTCGATTCAGAAAGGGGGTTTGTCCACTAAGATGGTTTTGCAGCAATGCCTTGGCTACTATGGAAATCATATCATGTTCTTAATGGTTTCCACAATCATATGTTTTATTCCCATTCTTTTTTATCATGATTAATGTTTCATTATGATCTATTCCTTATGTACTGCCATGTTTTATGTCATTGATCAAGGTTTTGATGTTTAAACATTATGTTCATGTTTTTAAGTTCAATTGTATGTGATTTGTTTTATTTTATCCATGTTTACCCTAACTGAGAATTTGAGATCACCCTTTATATGTTTTCTTTTCCCTAGGATTTAAAGAAAGGTTTTAGGTAAGAAAACAAAATGGGGAAGATATTTATGGGTGATGTTGAAGATATTTCACCACGATTAGAAGATTATGTTCCGAGTTTCCAAAGACACTAAACTATTACAGTCCTTTGGTGTCTAGTTTTGTTATGTATTAAGTATTCCACAAAAGTAATGTAATGTCCATGTATGTCAATCTTCTGGTCTCTATAGTTGGTATTAGAGGAAATTTTTAGTTAACTTTTGGAAACTATGATGCGAAAACTTTAGTGAGATCCCTAGAGATATTTCTATGTATGTCTAGGGATGTCCCTAAGGTTAAGTATAAGTATAGGTTATAGTACTATAATTACGGTAATCATATTAGAATTAAACCTAAGGTGTTAGATATCGAAGTTAGTCCCCCTTTATTATGTTGTTTTCCCTAGCATGATTTTTGTCTCTCACACTATTCTTTTATGGGTTTTAGACGATGGCTGGAACCCGAAGGGACCGTGTTGATCAATGTAATGGACAATGAGATGATTTTCCTCTTGAACAAACCAATGTTATGGGAGATGGAGTGAAAAATCTTATTGCTATACTTATGCAAGTTATGAATCATTCTGGACTTCTGAATGAGTAGATAAGGGAACAATATTCTATTGAGTCCTTCATGAGGCAACGTCCACCTTCTTTCAATGGGTCTTCTGATCCAATTATTGTCGAACAATGGATTAGTACCATTGAAAATATCTTTTCCATACTTCTCTATTCGGAGCAAGATAATGTCATTCAAGCTATTTACCATTTAGAAGGTAAAGAAGAGAAGTGGTGGACTCTAATTAAGAATACAAGTCCCCAAGATGAAATTGAATCCATGGAATGGGACAAGTTCAAGAACCTGTCTTTCATTAAGTACTTCCAACATATTCTTCGAAAAAATGGAAAAGGATTTTCTTGAGCATAAGAAGAAGGATGATGAATCTGTTGGTATATACGAATCCAATTTTACATGACATGAAAGGTATGCATCTGGCTTTATCATCCAACCTGAAAGTAAAGATGATCGATTCTTCAATGGCTTAAAACCAAGTATTCGAATGGGATTATCTATAAGAGGCTTCAGTTGCTATGAAAAAATTGTGTGTTGTGCTATCAAGGTAGAAATGAATGTTGGTGTTACATATCCATCTAATGGTTTTGATAAGAAATGAAAGATGGAGTTCAAGGAGAAATCTCAAAATAATAGTGAAAAGAAGATAAATGTTTCTTTATGCTCAAAGTGTGGAAAGAAGCATGGTGGAGATTGTCTTAAAGGGACTATAAAATGTTTTAAGTGTGGAAAAGAAGGTCATCAAGCAGTTGATTGTCGAAGTAATGGGAAAAAGGTTAATAATGATGTGAATAGAGAAAAGTCTACAGAGAACACTCCACCAACACTTCAATGATTCAAGTGCAAGGAAATGGGGCATTATGATAATCAATGCCCTAATCCAAGGGTTATTGATGATCAACATGAGCAACCTCTTAAGGAAAAGGACAGAGGAAAGTCACATGCGATCACTATTATCATTGTTGAGTATGACAATGATGTGGTGGAATGATTATTTGTTTATGTAAAGGGATTACAAAATAATGTTGTGGAATTTCATTTATAGTATTATGGAATGTTTGAATATCTATGTAATGGTTTATTGTGGTTTTAGATAATTATATGGTACCAATAACCATGAAAAGTTATTCCAATATTTTGGAAAGCAAATGATATGCGTATAAAGAAGGGATAAGGAGATAATGAAATGTTTGATAGTATTAATGAGCTCATGACTAATATAAGGAAAAAGTGATATCATGGTTTGTGTATATAGAATTTTTTGGAATTTGGTATATAGAAAGAGTTACCTTGTGACAACATTCATGTTTTCACTATGGTTCAAGAGAATACATGATTAAGGTATTCACATGTTTGGGATGTGACCAACAAGATATATCGTATGATATATGGGGGATAAATGATGGTATTCACATGCTCGGTAGATGAAATTTCTAGTAATTGTTTTCTTTATACTATGAGCTTGTATAGAAGTATTTGGGATAAGCCTAAAGATTTACATGAATTAAGTTAGACATAAGATAGTAATTTTTTATATTTTTTTGTAGGAATGTTTTTATAATGTAGTTTTAGAAAAAGGGACAACCTGCAGGACGTGAGACAAACTGTCGCGTCGAACAAGGTTGTGGGAATCGAACCCACAACTAAAGTGCGACAGGCCATTATTGCCTACCAGTGGCTTAAAGGAAGTCCCTGGTTATTATAAACTAGTTTTATTATATTATGAAGTATGATAGATAAAATATAAGTCCATTTTTGGAATCATATACGATTAACCTCACCATAGATGGACTTATGTATATTTGATAACTTTTGCTAACCTTTTGTTTGAGACATATGGAATGACCCATCATTCTATCACATGATCTGCTAACACCTCACAAATGAAAAATTCGACTTCATTTATTTAAGAGATGAAGTGGAAATTGTTCAAGGCATGAACAACGGTGAGATTATACCAAAATAAAGTAAGTATTTCTTCTAATTAAAATTCTTCAACATTAGGGAAATGATCTTGAAAACAAAAAATGTTGTCCTAGTGCCCTTATATCCGATGAATCAGATGATACCTTAGATCATCACAAATTTATGGCTTTGTGATTGTTGGATTTTTCATAGCCATGTTCTCTACCACTCTCCATCAGAACATGATGGTTAGATTTCTCTTCCATATCCATATTTTCACCTATGTTCTCCTATGTGGAAACCCAATGATTAGTTAATTTGGGTAACCGTTACATTTCATGCTTTAGTTTTTAAAGTCGAGTTTGGTATTTTTTTACGATGTGGGTTTCTATGAAAGAAACTTTCAAGTAGTAAACCGTTTATAACCCCAACGAATTTCGAGGGCGAAATTCATTTTAAGTGGGATAGAATGTAACACCCCGAGATTTTATAAAAAATATTCTTTTTAATTTCATTGATGTCTTGTGTTGTACGCTACACTAAAAGGATCTTGCACTACACGCATCCCTGACTTGGCTTGCTTTACATGTAATCGTGACCTTCCACGATAGCATGTGTTGTATGCAATATCGAGTTTAACTAAACAACGATGTGTTATTAAAATATTATATAAACTAGCTGTTATGAATAGTAATACCCACTTTTTAAAATTTTATAAATTTTATCTTTCAAAATGGTCCTCATTTTTGGATTCAAAATATCAAAATTATCCTCGGGTGAATTTTTTGTATTTTTCTAAAAACTATCAATTTTTTATGAATAGTGAAAACTCTGGGTTACTATTTAAAAACCGACTTTTTATTTAAATATTTATTTATTTTATTTATTTTATTTATATTGATTTTAGGTCAAAATTGATACATAATACCAATATAAGTTCAATGTAATTCATTGGAGTCATTTTATAATAATTTTCAATATATAAAATTTTATTGAACTTTTCACCGTCTTTTACCTACCTCCTAGGAGCTTTTTGCCAACTTACATAAAACTTAATTTTACTACTTCTATGAGTGGAATTTAAAAAATTCAAGAGCCACGGATAATATCAAGGACTAAAATGGGGTTCAATGAGATGAAAATATTTTTTGGTGAAAAGTAACTTTTTACTTTTATTTACCACGGTTAAAAGTAAATAGGGTAATTAAGGGTAAAAATGTATCATTATTATACTAAAACATGTCCTAATTCTATTTGATAAGTGTAATTCGACCAAAAAAAACCTTAGGAATAAAATATGACAATTTAGGTCCACTTTTATTAGATTAGGACATTTATTATTACTTTATTTAATGAAGGTTTAAAATAGTTAAAATCAAAGTTAAATAACTAATTAATTTTTAATGTTGGGTTATACATAAGATAAATTAGACTATAAATATCCATTAGAAATATACAAATATTTCCTACCTAATGGTAATTTATTTATAATTTTTAGACATTAAATAATCTATGTTATTTATGACACAATGATGATGTAGTATTTATATTATTAATGAAATATTAACATAATTGATGTTATAAATACCCAAATAAATTTTATTTGAGCCTGTTTATGAATTAAACTAATTTTATAGGTCAATATTTCATGTTAGTATTGATTTAAGTAACTTTTTTCGAACTAATCATGCTGTTATGGTTTTCAAAAAAATCAATTACCAAATAGTGTCAAAATTGACATAAAATATTTGTTAAAACAAATATTATATTATTAATTGTTATTATATTCCTAAAAATCTAAGGATTGGAAAATATACTTATATCGTGATAGGTGTATCATTAATGGAACACTTGGGGGTCTCTTGGATGTATATGATATGTTTATTAACTATATAATATAAAAATACAATGTGACATGGTAAATGTCAATCTAATTAACTAAGAGTTAAAACTAAAAGATAAGGTTAATATAATGACCCAAACCAGTCTAAAATATATTTTTTGAGAGTATTTCTACCCATACCCACCTTATCTTCAAAATAAATCAATTTGGAGCTATTAATAACCGAATATGACTTTATTATAAAATAATATTTTAAGTTTTTCCAAAGGTTCCCCTATCCTCCCTTATAAAAAGGGCACCCCTTCCCTCTTCTCTTCACACCCTTATAAGCCTTTAAGATCGGCCAAACCCTGCCCATTTTTCTTTTACACTTCCCTAGTACCATTATGGAGGTTCTGGTCTACTCAAAAGACCAACTCTACTTCCTTAAGAGGAAGCTTAAAGGAGGTGCGTTGAAGAAGAGGTAATCTCTTCTTCCGATTCTCTCAGGTTTCTTTATTCTTCTACTTCTTCTTCTTTAGTTGTCTCATTATGAAGTAATAACATCAGTATTAATTATATACTTATAGTTTATTATAAATATGAAATAACCTTATTTTACCTTTTATCCATCCTACGGAAAACGAAATCACTACACGTGCGTATGTACGGAATACCGTCTCCACGCCGTGGTGTAATCTATTTTCGACCACCACCTTACTTAGATGGGTATAATGGTGTAAATAAATAACTATATATGATTATTGTAAAGTGATATTGATTCTGAAATATTATACATACACTTAAATAAAATTCCACGATCATCAGAATGATATCAACGCTCGTGCGTATGTACGGACTACCGTCTCCCTGACGCTATGAGATTCATTCTCCATGTTAACCATTCATGAATGATTATAAAGTATAAATAATGAATAATAATGAAATATATGACATAATAATGAAACTGGATTTATGTATATATATATATGTATGTCATCTACTTAATTTCATTCAATTCCATAAGGAAACGAAAACAGCGTTCATGCGTACGTATGACCTACCGTCTCCATGAATGGTGTATTTCATTCCATTTATCAAATTATCATATATATATGTATATTCTGAATATATATTATATATAAATCATGTTTTAAATTCTGGAATTATTTAAATTAGTATATAAGTAATAATATCATGAACAACAAGTCGAAAAACGTATGACAAATGAAATGATTTTACCCAAAATGCTACTTTAACACGGAATTTACAAAAGAACGGGTAATATAAAGTCATAAGTGAACCATATATGATATCATAACAATGAATATGATTATATAATAAGTCAATGACATTATGTAAATCATTATACAGGATGTTCAGATACATATGAAGCATATCAGATGTAAGTTAAGGGATAACTATTCCAATCTCGTTCTTATTCGAGATTGTTTATTCGTAAGTATTTACTGGGGTTATTGTTATCATCCAGGTCCATGTTTCCTAAAAATGGTTTCATGTATGTTTATGGTCATTTTTAACTATTTTTTACTTTTACTGCATGGTATGTAATGAATCTTTCTCTTTTTACAATACGAGGTACTTTTTGACTTTTCTGACAAAAGTACAAGGAGAATGTTATTTTTAACTTATATGGAATGAACGGATTTTTACGATTTCATAACAACTCATTTTCATGAAGCTTACTCTACAATATTGCATTATTATTCTCAAAAAAAACCATTTTCTTTTAAAATGGAATGGCATTTTGTGAAAAGAAATTGATTTTGAATAAGAAAGGATATTTTCCTCAAGAATTCATTTCAAGTGTTTTATCAAAACCATTTTCCATATAAGATGAAATTATTTCATATGTTTATGTTTCCAGTATAATTTCTCCATTATTTACATGGTTTGATTCTTCTTAAGATGAAATGATATCCATTTTTTATATGGGTTATGTTATGATGGAATGATGTTTAAGAATCTCATTCTATTACATGGGTTGTGCTATGATGTATGATTTATGATTTTGTGGCACACGAAAGAATGATTTCATTATGATATGGGTAGGATCTATATCTCCCTCCAATGCATTGGGTAAATATTTATATCTCATGAGATAGACATGGTAGGATCGGTAAGTTAATCTGGTTCAGTGTTATAGGACTAGAACAAGGAGTGAACTCGATTCAAAAAGGGACTTTGTCCACTAAGATGGTCTTGCGAGAAATGCCTTGGCTACTATGGAAATCATATCTTGTGCTTAATGGCTGGCACAATCACATGTTTTATTCCCATGCTATTTTATCATGATTAATGTTTCTTTATGATCTATGCTTTATGTACTATCATGTTTTATGTCATTGCTCAAGGGTTTGATGTTTAAACATTATGTTCATGTTTTTAAGATCAATTGTATATGATTTGTTTTATTTCATCCATGCTTGCCCTTTCTGAGAATTTGAGCTCACCCTTTATATGTTTTCTTTTCCCCGAGATTTGAAGAAAGGTTTTAGGTAAGAAAACAAAAAGGGGAAGATCTTTATGGGAGATGTTGAAGATCTTTCACCACGATTAGAAGATTATGTTCCGAGTTTCCAAAGACACTAAACTATTACGGTCCTTTGGTGTCTGGTTTTGTTATGTATTAAGTATTCCGCAAAAGTAATGTAATGTCCATGTACGTCAAGCTTCAGGTCTCTACAAAACCAACTTTCTATTGCTCCAAAAAATCAAGAGAAAACACCTTTACATGCCCCTACATGAATTTTTTCTATAGACATATGTCTTTTAGCATGTGAAATGCTCCATCCACCATCCAATGATGCATGTAAGAAATATTCCATGACATGTTATACTAGATTCTAGAAGTCTTTTTGGACGATTTTTTTAACACCCCAACCTTCCATGGTATACTTCTATTTGAATAATATAATAGCTCTATACGCAACTTCATGTTATAACACACCACGACTAATAAAACAAGCTGTTATGAATAGTAATACCCAATTTTTGAAATTTTATATATTTTATTTAAAATAGAATTTGTTTTTGGATTCAAAAATATCAAAATTAGCATATAGTGAATTTTTTTATTTTTCTGAAAACATTCAATTTTTGATGAATAGTGAAAAACACTGCATTATTGTTTAAAACTGACTTTTTATTTAAATAAAAGGTTATTTTATTTAAATTTATATAAAGTAAAAATAGATACATAATACCTATATATGTTCAATGTAATTCATTGAAGTCATTTTATAATAATATTAAATATATTAACTTTTATTGAACTTTTTATCGTCTTTTACTCACCTTCAAGGCACATTTGCATATTTGCAAAAAATGTAATTTTACCACTTCTGTGAATTGAATTCCAAAAATCTGAGAGGCAATATTGACATCGGTAAGTAAAATTTGGTTCAATAAGATGAAAATAATTATTAGTGAATAGTAACTTTTGACTTTTATTTACCACGGTTAAAAGTGAATTGGGTAATTAAAGGTAAATAATTATAGTATAATTACTATGACCCATGTCCTAATTCAATTTAGTATATTTATTTTGAACAAAATAAAACATAGGAATAAAATATGATCCTTTTGGTCCACTTGAATTAGATTAGGACATTTAATATTTTTTTATTTAAAGAAGAGTTAAAAGTGTTACATTCAAAGCTTAATAACAAAAACCATTTTTAATATAGGGTTATACATTAGATAAATTTGTCTATAAATATTAATTAGAAAGATATAAATATTTTCTATATAATGGTATTTTATTTATAATTTTTAGACATTAAATAGTTAAATTTGTTTATGATACAATGCCGAGGTAGTAATTACCTTATTAATGAAAGATTAAAATAATTGATATTATAAATATCCATATAAATGTAAATTGAGACTTAAAATGAATTAAATTAATTTTATTAATTAATATGACATGTTAGGGTTGATGTAATAAATTTCTTTCGAAGTGATAATGTTTATGTGACTTTCATAAAAACAAAATACAAAATAGTGTCAAAATTGACATAAAAGAGTTTTTAAGAAAAATACTATATTATTAATTGATATTTTTTTTAAAAGGTTGGGGCCGAAGCCTCATTTTTATTAATAAAGCAAAACAAAATACCTCTTTTAACTGGGTTGAGGGAGACCCATTACATAGTCCGAAGGCCCAGTGGGCTTGTAGCCCATTACATAGCCCGTAGGTCCAATTTTTTGGCCAAATTCTGATTCTGTGAATAGTAACCTGGCTGCTACAGTACCCGCACAGTACCACCGCCGCTACAGTGTCCTACCGCTGCTACAGTACCCGCCGATCAATAGTACCGCCGCTGCTATAGTGTCCGCTACAGTACTGCTACAGTACCTGCGCCCAATGGGTTTTGAACCCCCATTTTTCATGTAGTATTACGGGGTGCTTACCACTAAGCCAAACCCCAACTACTTATTAATTGATATAATATTACTAAAAATATATGGTTTGGAAAAAGGAATTAGATAAGGTTATATATATTATTAATGAATTTCTTGGGGTTCTATTGGCTTTTTATAGTAATTTTATTAACCATTTATTCTAATAATACAAGAATAGATAGTAACATAAAACTATTTAACTAAGAGTAAAATATAATAGATAAGTTTAATATGGTGATCTAAACTGGTATAAAACCTATTGGTTGAGAGTTTTTAAACCCATACCCATATTAGCCTCTAAATAAATCATTTTGGAGCCATTATAAACCGAACATGATTGTATACTAAAATAATATTTCAAGCTTTTCCTAAAGTGACTATCACCTCTCTTATAAAAGTGTACTTCCCATTATCTCAAAAGCACACCTCCAAAGCCATTTGTCGTGGCCAAAACCTGCTCAAATATCATCCCAAATACACTCAATTAGACCTATATGCATTACATTGATCTGAAATCCAACCTAAGGAGACCTTTTGATCAACTCAAAAGGAAACACCTGAAGAAGAGGTAATAATTTCACCACCTCTTTCAATGTTCTTTTCTTCTTCCACTTCCTCTTTCTTTTTGGGTTCAATACCAAAATAATAAATCTAGTACCATATAAAACTACGATGTTATTATAAATAGGGTACAACCATATTGAATATTCTATCCATCCAATGAATGAAAATTCATCATACGTGCATAGGTACATCTTACCGCCTCCACGTCGTGGTGTAGTTTGTTATTCAAACAATTAATTATTTGGATGGGTATAATAAAGAGTATAACTGATGTAAATAATAAATTTAAAATTTTAATGATTCTGTATATATGATATATCATCCAATTACATATGATTTCACCATCAATAGAATGATATTGTCGCTCGTGCGTTCTTACAAATTACTATCTCCACGAACGCGATGAAATTAATTCCCAATCATAACCATTCAAGAATAATTTTAATTTAATGAACAAAAATAATGTTTAAGAACTTAATATCATTATGGATATGAATAAAATACATTCTATTCATAAGAATCATGGCTTATTTAACCAATAATATAAAGGGAAACAAATCAGTTAACACCCAAAACAATGATACTACAGAAATATTATTAACAAAGAAATAATAAAAGATCATATATGATATCATATTTATATATTTGGTTCTTAAATAATTTAATATAAATTATTTAACTATTATAAAGGTTTTTAACATACCCTTGATCACGTAAAAGTATAAGGTATGGGTTAATTCTATAATCTCTTCATTATCTTCTGTTGTTTATACGTGAGTATCTACTGGGATCTCTTTATCATCCACATCTATGTTTCTTAAAAATTTATTTCAAAACATTTTTACTATTTCCTATACTATTTATTAAACTAATTTATACCCTTGTTTTAATTTTAATGAGATGTTTATAAATGAATCTTTCTGACATTTTTCTAATAAAGTCTTTTAATATCTTTTCGACAAAATTAATGAAAGAAAGTTTTTTTAACTTATACGGTGGGTGGGGATATTTTCCACCATTTTAACACATTCTAAAATTCCCTTACAATATTATAAGAATATTCTAAATATAAAAATTTCTTTTAAAAATGAAATACTTTTAAATGATTTCAAAATAGAAAGAGATATTTCTCTCAAATAGTTTTGATTTCATCTATGTCAACATACTTTGTTGGATTTTACGTTTGTTTGAAATTGATTTATTATGATACAATCTTCCATATTTTATTGAAGGTTTTGTGATATGTTTTACTGTGGATGTGATATTTTTATACCATTCATGGTTTATAGTTAATGTATTGACATTTTTTATTCTAGTTTTAATATAAATGTTTATGTTATGTTTTAACATTTTCATATGAGGAATGCATTGGAATTAGTAACTGACAGGTGGAGACTGTAATAAATCCTCGATGCATCGATAGGCCTCATGAGAAAATATAGTTTCTTGGCACAAGGCCTTGAAAATATCTTATTTGTAGTCTTGGCACAAGGCATTGACTATGTGGTTATGAATTTCGGCTTTATGCATTTCATCATTATGAAATTGGCTATCGATATTACACGTGATTATTCGACTAGTATAATATACATGGGAATAAGTAAATGGAATTATTTGATTTATATTTTCCATATTATACTCTTGTTTAAGTTTAAAAGGCTACTATTTTAATCTAATACATTTCCTTAAATGTTTATGCTTATTTATGATAGTTTCTACTATATTGTTATCCTTATAAAGCACCTGAGATCACTCCTTTCAATGTTTTATTTTTCCTAATAATTGAGGAAGTATATTATGATTTTCCTGTAGGGATAATATAAGGGATAATATTTTGTATGAATGAGATACAATTTGGTTTTTTTATTTCGTGATGTAAGGTAAAACTTATGTATATATATAGTACTTCCAAGGCTACTAAACTGATAAATATTTCGGGACATTATTTATTATATCATGTTAATGTTATGTAATAATGCACTGAATTTGGGTAATTGGGGCCAAGGTGTTACAGTTGGTATCAGAGTAAGTTTAGTAGAATCCTTGGAAACTAGATTTAGAAAAACTCTGATTAGAGAACATTACCCTAAAATAGACTTTGAGGATTAGTAAGAAGAACTTCCTAGAATTTTGGTATTGTATAGATTTTGTAATTTTTATCAGAAATTCATCTATTTCGAGATACTATTAGTTAGAGGTGGCTCTGGAACAGATGTACCTAGGAGTGAAAACTCTGATAAGCAGTTTCGAGCTAGCCTCGGGGTATCCTGGTACACGACAACAGAGCTTGTTGCACTTTTGTTTATGACACTCCTGTGGGATATTCATAGGATAATTTTAATTTTTTTTAGAAACGATTATCAAGGATTTATTCATATAAAACTCTTCAAAAATTTTTATGTTTAAGGATTATATCCATAAAATGTTCAATTTATGTTAAGGCTTTTAAGAGATTGGAATTATGTATTGTGATTCATAAATTAATCTATTGTATAACATTGTTTAGAAATAGTGCATAGTGGAAGGAATAGAAACTGTATCAATTCACATAATCCATGTAAGTATTTCCATCCTAATCAAGACAATTATAGTGGAGTTAGTGATGCAACTGGTGTTTATCAGCTTATCACCATACCAGGATAACTCACTCCGGTTATGAATAATAACCTTACCCATATGGAGAACCCTGATCCATAATGTGGAGGACTAATGTTAGAATACATAATGAGGCAACAAACACCAAAATTAAATGGTACTAAAAATCCATTTTCAGCTATGTAATGGATAAGTTACATAGAGAAAGTATTTCATGATTTGGTTAGTAGCGAAAGGGAAAAAGTTGTCATGGCAGTTTATCACCTCACGAGAGATAAAGATCAATAGTGGTTATTAATTCAAAACAAAGAGGAAAATAAATATATATAAAATATAGAATAGATGGTGTTTAAAGATATTTTCTTAAAAAAATACATTCCTCGTGACCATCGAGCGGATATGGAAAGACAATTTCTGAGTCTAAGGAAAAAGGAGGATGAGAATGTCTCAAAGTATGAGGCTATCATTAAAAGGATAACAAGGAGTGAAACAAAATATATATGTAAACCAATGAGTAAGATTGATCAATTATTTAATGGGTTAAAACCATTTCACTATCGAGCATTAGTCTCACAATCTTTCTCATCATATGAATATATTTTCTCATTTGTAATCAAGACAAAAAAGGAATTTTCTATGTCTTACAACTTTAAATCAATGAAAAAGAAGAAGAGATATTCTAATAACTACAGAAATGGAAATAAGAAGAATAAGGGAAATGTTGAATTTCCATCCGATAGTAAATGTGGGAAGAAACACCCCGATACATGCATGAAGGGAATGAGAGTCAATTACAAGTTTGCTGAAAAGGCCTCTATGCTCGTGATTGTAAGTGAAAGAAATAGGTTGTCAATGTTGAATTCTACAATTTTAGAGAAACGGGGCATTATTAAAATGAATTTCCTAATCACCAAAGAAACATACATCAGAAAAGGCCAAGGGAGAAAGGCCAAGCTTATGCAATCATGACTATTGAGGTTGAAGCTCCGAATGACGTGGTGGAAGGTAATTTAATGGTTTCCTAAAATTTATCCTATGCTTTATTTGATTCAGGATCAACAATTTGTTTCATATATTCCTAGTATTCTATGAAAATTAGATATTTCCTATTTTATTTATCAACGATGTTTTCAGTCAAAACTCCTATGGGAAGTATAATTGAAACAATGTTTTGTGAATCAGTCCTCATTAGGGCATATAATTGTTCTTTGTCTACTGATATCATTATCATACCCATGATTTAATTTGACATAATCATTGGTATGGATTGTCTTTTGGACCATGATGCGAAAATTTATTATAAGAATAAGGAAGTTTCAATTTTTGATGACGATAAGGAGTACCTTATCTTTAGAGCAGAAACGTCACCACCTAATTCTTATCATGACCCACCCCTAGTAGCTCAAAAAAATTAGATTATTGGGTCGGAATATAATGAAATTAATATGGGTGAGGAAATAAATGTTCACATATAGTATGTACCTATTGTGCAAGAATATGTTGATGTGTTTCAAGAGGATTTACCTGGACATCCTCCAGAACAAGAAATTTGGTTTTCCATTGATGTAATTCATGGTTCAAGGACCATATAAAATACCCCTTATAGAATGGCCATTTTGGAATTAGGGGAACTAAAAAAACAACTATAATAATTGAGTTATAAAGGATTTATTCTCCCTGGTGTTACTCTATGGGAGACCCTATTCATTTTGTTAAGAAGAAAGATGGGTCTATGAGGTTTGGAATTAGCTACCTGGACATCAATGCTATAATAATAAATAACAATTATCCCCCACCTCGCATTAATGATTTATTTGATCAAATTCATGGAGTTAAATATTTTTCAAATATTAACCTTCGATCTGGATATCATCAGTCGTGTGTGATAAATGCAGACATTCTGAAAACAGCATTTCGAAACAGGTAGGGACATTATGAGTTTACAGTAATGCCTTTTGGACTAACTAATACACCCTTGGTTTTCGTGGATCTAATGAATAGAGTTTTTAAAAAATATCTTGATGAATTTTTAGTGGTATTTATTGTTGATATATTGGTTTATTACCAAATATTTGAAGATCATGAAAATCACTTACACATTATTTTGAAAACCCACAGAATAAATGAATTATATGGGAAGTTTAACATGTGTGAATTCTGGCTTCAAGAAATTTCTTTTCTTGACATATTTTCTCTATGTTTGGAATCTCTATCAATACTTCAATGACCAAGGAAATCCAATAATGTATAGAACTTATGAGTATAACTGAGGTACACAGTTCTATTGGTTTAGGAGGTCATTATGGGAATTTTGTCCAGAAATTTGATTGATTGGATAATCCTATAACCAAGATCACATGTAAAGGGGTTAAATTTGTTTTTAAGAAATAGTGAGAATAATGTTTTCAAGAACTAAGTAGAATATTATTCAATGATTCTATTTTGAATCTACAATCATGGAATGATGGGTTTGTTATTTATAGTGATACTTCAAAGAAAGGACTTGGTTGTGTCCTTATGCAGAATGATATAGTTATTGCCTATGCATGATGACAGTTAAAAATTCATGAACAAAACTATCCCACTCATGATCTTGAGTTATAAGGTGTAATCTTTTCTTTGATGATATGAAGACACTGTCTCTATGGTAAAAAATGTGAGATATATACCGATGAAAAGAGTTTGAAGTATATTTTCTCACAGAAAGAACTGAACATGAGGCAATGAAGATGGCTTGAACTACTCAATGATTATGATTCCACTATACACTACCGCCTGGAGAAGGAAAATAAGTTGGCATATGCTTTGAGCAGAAAGGATCAGGATGTTTTAAACAAGCTGAGAGTTGAAAGGGAGCCTATGTACATGAATCTAGTAAATATGGATATGGGAATAGTCATTAAAGGTGAAACATCAATACTTTTTCAAATGGTTGTTAAACCATATTAACTAGAAAGGATAAAAATTTATTAGACTGATGATGAGGAGTTTAAAAAGAAAATTAAAGCTGTGAAGGATGAGAGATTGATTGACTTCGTATATGATGATATAATTTTTTAAATTTGGGAAGAGACATTGTGTTCTTGATAAACATGTTATAAAAAGGGAATTGTTGGATGATTATCATATCTCCAATTTCCCTATACACCCTTGTCACACTAATATGTATAGATATTTTAAGGAACATTTTTTATGGGACAAACTCAATAGAGAGATTGCTGATTATGTGTTAAGATGTATAGTTTGTCAACAAGTGAATGTTGGAAGACAACAACCTAGAGGAATCATGCAACCTCTTCCCATATGTGAGGGTAAATGGGATAATATTATGATGGAATTTGTCATGGGAATACCAAATACTCCTAGAAGGAATGATGCAATATGGGTCATTTTTGATCGTCTTACCATTTCCGCATATTTTCTTGCTATAAGAAAAGATTTACCACTTGAATGCCTATAAAGACTATATATTATTGAAGTTGCAAGACATCACGGATTACCCCTATAGATTATTTCTAATCGTGATCCTTGTTTTACATCAAGATTCTGTAAATATCTTTAGAAGGCCATGGATACTGAACTTCGTTTCAGCACTACAAACCCCCTCAAACTGATGGATAATCAGAACAGACTATTCAAACCATAGAATACATTTTGAGATCTTTCTCACTGGACATTCAAGTTATGTGGGAATAATAATTACCTCAGGTTGAATTTTTTAATAACAATAGCTTCTATTAGAGTATTCATATGGCACCATATGAAGCGTTATATAGAAAGAGATGTTGCACACCAACATGTTGGGATGATATCGATGAAAGAAAACTTGTAGCCCTAGAACTTGTTGAGGAAACAATGGAAAAGGTTAATATTATCCAAACCCGTATCAAAGCAACTCAATGTTGGAAAAAGATATCTGTCGATATCTGAAGGAAGGATTTGTAATTTCAAGTAGGAGATCATGTTTTCCTGAAGGTATCTCCATGTAAGGGTGTCATATGTTTCAGTAAGATGTGAAAATTAAGTCCCAGGTACATCAGTCCTTTCGAAATTCTTGAAAAAAATTAATTTGTAGCACATTTTTTGGATATTCTGCCAAGTCTCTCCAAAGTTCATGATGTGTTCCACATATCACTATTGAGAAAATACATTCTTGACCCAACGCATATACTCACCTATGAAAAAATAGAACTGGAACCCGATCTATCTTATTGTGAAGAGCCTGTCATGATTCTTGATACCAGAGAATAAGTGTTGAGAAACAGGATGACTTGTTTGGTAAATGTTCTATGGAGAAACCATAAGATGGAAGAGGCAACGTGGGAACCCAAGGAACTTATGTTGAAGAACCACCCAGATCATTTTATGTAGTAATATTCTACAAATTTCTAGGAATAAATTATTTAAAGGAGTGAATAATGTAACACCCCAAGCTTCCACAATATACTTTCTTTGAATAATAGTATAGCTTGCACTATACGCAACTTTGTGTTCTAAAACACAACGACAAATCAAACTAGCCCTTATGAATAGTAATACCAACTTTTTGAAATATTATAAATTTTATTTTTCAAAATGGACTTCATTTTTTTATTGAGAATATCAAAATTAGATTTGGGTGAGTTTTTGGTATTTTTCGGAAAACATTCAATTTTGGATTATTAGTGAAAAACACTGCGTTATTGATTAAAATATAATTTTTATTTAAATAATTAGATATATGATTTAAATTTATATTAGGTAAAAATAGATACCTAATACCTATATATGTTCAATTTAATTAATTGTAGTCATTTTATAATAATATTAGATAGATAAAATTTTATTGAACTTTTTACCGTTTTTTACACAACTTTTGGGTGCATTTCTAAATTTGCATAAAATGTGATTTTACTACTTATGTGAATTGAATTTATAAAATCCGAGAGGTATGGTTAACATCATTAAGTAATATGTGGTTCAATTGGATGAAAATAATTTTATGTGAATCGTGAATTTTGTCTTTTATTTACCACGGTTAAAAGTGAATATGGTAATTAAAGGTAAATAATTATATTATAATTACCGTAACACATGTCCTAATTCTATTGGATATTTTTATTTAGACCAAAATAAAACTTAGGAATAAAATATGATCCTTTTGGTTCACTTGGATATGATTAGGAAATTTACTATTATTTTATTTAAAGAAGAGTTAAAAGTGTTCAATTCAATGATTAATAACTAAACCTTTTTTATTATAGGGTTATACATAAGATAAATTCAACTATAAATATTAATTATAATTCCAAAAAAAATTTCTACATAATGGTATTATATTTATAATTTTTAGACATTAAATAATTAAATTTATTTATGACACAATCATGATGCATTAATTACCTTATTAATGATTGATTAAAACTATTGATATTATAAATATAAAAATAAATGTAAATTGAGACATTTGATGAATTCCATAAATTTTATTGGTTAATATGACATTTTAAGGTTGATTAAATAATTTTCCCCAAGTGATAATGTTTTTATGACTTTCACCAAACCAAAATACCAAATACTATCAAAATTTAGATAAATGAGTTTTTAAAACAAATACTATATTATTAATTAATAAAATATTCCTAAAAATCATAGGATCAGCCAAAGGACTTAGATAAGGTTAGTTCTATTAAAAATGAACCACTTCGGGTCTGATTGGATTTTTATAGTATGTTTGTTAACCATTTATTATAATAATACCAGAATACAAGGTGAAAGTTAAACTATTTAACTAAGAGTTAAATATAACAGATAAGGTTAATATGGTGACATAAACCAATCTAAAACCTATGGGTTGTGTAACACCCAAATATTTTATGAAAAATATTATTTTTAAGTTCTTTGATGTCTTGTGTTGTATGCTACACCAAGATTATCTTGCACTATACACAACACCATATTATCTTGTTGTATACGTAACACTATTCTTGGCTTGCGTTGCATGCAAGAGAAACCTTCCTCGATAGCTGGCATTGTACACAATACCTAGTTTCACTAAACAATGACATGTTATTAAAATATTATATAAACTAGCCGTTATGAATAGTAATACCCTCTTTTTGAAATTTTGTAAATTTTATCTTTAAAAATGTACTTCATTTTTGGATTCGGAATATCAAAATTAGCCTAGGGTGAATTTTTGTTATTTTTCTAAAAACATTCAATTTTTGATGAATAGTGAAAACACAGAGTTATTGGTTAAGACCGAGTTTTTATTTAAATAATAATTTATTTAATTTAAATTTATTTTAGGGAAAAATAAATACATAATACCTATCTAAGTTTAATGTAATTAATTGGAGTCATTTTATAATAATTTTAGATATATAAAACTTTTATTGAACTGTTTACCGTCTTTTACCCACCTTCTAAGAGCATTTGCAAATTTACATAAAAAGTAATTTTACTCTTATGTGAGATGAATTTCAAAAAACTGAGAGACACAATCGATATTAGTAGGTAAAATGTCGTTCAATGAGAGAAAATATTTTTTGGTGAATAGTAAATTTTAACTTTTATTTTCCACGGTTAAAAGTAAATAGGGTAATTAAGGGTACAAATGATATTATTATTACCCTAAAACATGTCCTAATTCTATTTGATATGTTTAATTCGACCAAAAACAACCTTAGGAATAAAATATTACCCTTTAGGTCTACTTGGATTAGATTTGGACATTTATTTTTATTTTATTTAAAGAAGAGTTCGAATAGTTAAAATCAATGTTTAATAACTAAAACATTTTTAATATAGGGTTATACATAAGATAAATTCGACTATACATATTCATTAAAAATATAAAAATATTTCCTACATAATTAAATTTTATTTATATTTTTTATACATTAAATAATTGAATTTATTTATGAAACAATGATAATGCAGTAATTACGATATTTATGAAATATTAACATAATAGATATGATAAACACCCAAATAAATGTAATTTGATACTTTTTATGAATTAAAATACTTTTATAGGTTAATATAGAATATTAGTGTTGTTTAGATGAATATTTAAGAAGTAATAATTCGGTTATGAATTTAGAAAAAACAAAATACCAAATAGTGTCAAAATTGACATATAAGAGTTTTTAAAACATATATTATATTATTAATTGATATAATGGTCCTAAAAATCTAAGGTTCTTCCAAAAGACTTATATAATAATATATATTACATTAATGAACCAATTGGGGTTATATTGGTAGTTTATAGTAAGTTTATTAACCATATATTGCAAGAATATAAGAAGACACGGTAAAAGTTAAATTCTTTAACTTAGAGTTAAATCTAAATGATAAGGATAAAATGGTAGCCTAAACTTGTCTAAAACCTATTGTATGAGATTATTTCTACTCATACTCACCCAAGACTTAAAATAAGTAACTTTGGAGCCATTATAAACTGAATATAAATTTATTATAAAATAATATTTTAAGTTTTTCAGAAGGTGCCCCTCACCCCTCTTATAAAAGGGAACTCCACCTTCTCTATAATTCACACCTCCAAAGCCATTTGGATCAGCCAACCCCTGCCCAAATAACCTCTAAAATTTCCTCCTGTAATCCTAGAGTCCATACTTTAGTCATAAATTCAACTTAAGTAGCCCTTTTGATAAAATCATAAAAAATAACTCGAAGAAGAGGTAAATATCTCACCACCTATTTTAAGATCCTTTCTTCTTCCACTTCCTCCATATTTGTTGTTTCAATTCTAAAATAATAACTCCAGTATCTTCTATATACTGTGATGTTATTATAAAAATTTTACCACCATATTAGTTATTTTTTCCATCCTATGAATGAAAAAGTCACCACACATGCGTACGTACGGCTTACCATCTCCACGTCGTGGTGTAGTTTGTTATTCAAACATTTCATCATTTGGATGGGTATAATAATGAGTATAAATGATATAAATAATAAATATAACAAAATTATATTTCTGTATATATGATATACCATCCAATTATATACTATTTTAATATCAAAAGAATGATATTGTTGTTCGTGCGTACGTACGAACTACCGTCTCCACAAACGTGATGAGATTCATTTTCCATGATTAACCATTCAAGTATGATTATAATGTATATATAATAAATAATCATGAAAGATATTACAAAATAATGATACAGTATTTATGTACATATATGTTTCATTCACTTAATTCCATTCAATTCAATAAGGGAATGAAAACACCCTTCATGCGTATGTATGGTCGTCTTCATGAATGGTGTGTTTCCTTCCATTTATCGATCTATCACATATATTTATATTATGAATATATATTATATATAAATTATGTATTAGATTCTGGAATTAAGTAAATCAGGATATAAGTAATAATATTATGAACAATATGTCTAAACATGTGCGATAAATGAAACGATTTTACCCAAAATGCTGCTTTAACATGGAATTTACAATAGAACGGGTAATATAAAGTCATAAGTCAATCATATATGATATAATAAATATTATTATTATTATTTTACAAGTTAATAATTTGTTTAAAACCACTATACAGGAGTTTCAGACATGTATGTAAGAAATTGGACCTAAGGTAAGGGATAATTTTGATAATCTCATTTTTCTCCGTGATTGCTTATATGTAAGTATTTACTAGGGTTATATTTTTCATCCATGTCCATAAAAAGGATTTTAATAAAGTATTTAATATTCTTCCATGTATGTATAAAGTCATCTTCACCCCTCTTTGACTTTTACTTTGTGTTATGGAAGGAATCATTCTTTTGTTTACCATACGTGGTACTTTTTGACTATTCTGTTAAAAGTATGGGAAGAATGTTTTTTAACTTATACGGCATGAATGGATTCTTACAGTTTCATAATGCCTTATTTCCCTAAAAGATTTCAAGATTATTTTGATCAAAATTCTTTTCTTTTCAAATTTCATGTCATTTTAAGAAAATAAAATGATTTGAAAGGAGAAAGGATATTTTCCTCAAGAATTCATTTCAAATGTTTTATCAAAACTATTTTCCATCAATAATGTCATTATTCAATATGGTTAGGTTTCAAGCATGTAACGTCTCGATTCTGAGTACCACTCTATAGGCTCCCCGAACCCGATTGGTCACATGACCTCAAGCGAATTTCCCCAAACACCAGAGGCTGCCTACTAGCAGAGAGGGCCCAGGTCTGATAGTGGGGAAACTATGCCCTCATTTTTCAAAGTGTATAGCAGTGGAATAGTCAAAAACATTCAACAACAGTGGAAGCAATAAACCATATGCATTTGAAATAAACAACTGCATAAAAAGATAACAACCAGTTATATAGATGATGATGCAATATGTCTCAAGTTCTAAGAAAACAACTAAAACATGAGACACAACAATACAATACATCATAATACAGAGTACAACAAAACAAAACAGTCAGTATCATCTCGAGCCTAAGACCAGTCCCATGCTTCCCTACTCCTCAGCAGAAATCATGTACATGTAAAGGGAACCTTTCCCTTATCCACACCTGTAGAAATGTAACTTGTTTGGGCCGAAGACATGACCCAAACAGAGTGTGAGAAATAAATCCCAGTAGGCACCCACCAAAGACCTGTGCCCTACTATGTGAAAATATGCAACAACATTGTATAGTAGTAAAACACAATACACTAAGTAGTACTCAAAAGAAACTAACTTTACTAGTTATATTCCCATTTTACTATTCTTTTTAACATTCAATTTAAGATATCACCACAGTGAATATTCTAAGTAAACTGACAGAGTCCTCAGACATGTAAACCCTTACCCTTAGGTAAAGAGAATACAAACATAGGAATCTTCCTACAGGCATATAGAATATTGCCCAAATGCATACGAGGTGTCTCCCACAGGCACAGAGTCAACTGCCCACAGGTACGGAAGAAGTTTCCCACATGATAAGTAATACATTTCCCACAGGCTAATCACAACACTGCCCTTATTCTAAATAAGTAATCAGGCCATGCCCAATATGTAAAAAAGAAATATACATGCAGTACAAATGCAATTCATCTCAAGGAAATTCTATAATCATTATTATAAAGTCATACCCTTGGGTTTCCTGGCCAAACGTCTAAACAGAGGAACACACCCCCAGGGTGGTCCTGGATCCAAGCAGCTACCCCAAATAGTATTTTATTATCACATTAAAATTACCTATACAATTATAGGTATTTAATTCAGCAAGGCCTCAGCCATATGACAACCCATTCTTGGGCGCGTATCTCAATGGTACACAAAAGTCACATCAGTTGGAAATTAAACACCAATCCACCTACCTCGATCACCCATGATCTATATACCCGAATGAAGCCTTATAAAACATCCAAGAACATCATATATTTGAGGTAAAATAATTCTCATTCAACCTCAAATAACTCCCTTTAGGGGAATAATTGGAAAGAAACATACAAAGAGAAAGAAGCTCTTACTCGTGTGGTTCCAACGAGATCGACGGCGGAAGAATCTGATTCCTGACGTGCGATTGGGAGCTCTTCAAAGATCCGGCCTCCTCTCCTGACTCTAAAACACGTCCAAAGCCTCTTATTCCAAAGGAGGAGGCTACTGCCCATTTGAAGAGAAGAAAACACAATACACGGCGTGTACTCTCAAGTACACGGTGTGTACTTTCCATTTATGAACTGTTCCGCTGGTAGCTTCTCGCCAGCATGGCACTGTTCATCTGTCGACATGAGTACACAATGTGTATGACTCTCTATATGGTGTGTACTATCACCCAGCTGGACACCGCCTTACTATTTGCCTGCCGACTGACTACACGGCATGTAAATATCCACTACATGGTGTGTAGTCTGTTTTTACACCTTTCGTCGCCAGCATGTCTACACAACCTGTGTACTCATCCCACATGGCCAAACTACACGACATGTGGAAAAGTACATGGCATGTAGTCCCAAAATTTAAGATTTTCCCCATTTTCCTTATTTCCTCAAAAACACCTAAGGAAAAGAGAAAAGATGAAACATGTACCTCAAAAATAAGAACCGGGTTCTTACAAACATCCCCCCTTAAAGAAATTCATCCCCGAATTTCCCTTCCAAGGGTGGTAAAGATATAGCTGTGAACAACTCCGGCCACTGAGCATGTATGTCGGTCTCCCAATACCAGGTTTCATCCTATACTCAGCCATACTGCCATAGTACCCGTACGAGAGGAACTCACCGACCTCGAAGAACCTTCGTGATTCTATCAATGATACGAATTGGATGCTCTTCAAAGGATGAATCTACCTCATGCTCATCCTCCTTGGGCTGAAAGATGTGAGACGGGTCTGAATGATAGTGATGTAACTACGATACAAGGAAGACGTCATGCATGTCTCAGTACCTTTGTGGCTACTGCAACCGAGAGGCTACCAGACCGACACTCTCTAGAATCTCAAATGGCCCCACATAACTCGGTGAAAGTTTTATCCTATCTCCTGATCCTCCAATGTCCCAACCTCAGTGAAACACGCAAGAAAACATGATCCCCAACCATGAACTCCAAGGTTCATCTACAGTGATCTGCATAAGATTTCTGATGAGACTGTGTGGTGGCCATCTGCTTCTGAATCAACTGAACATGTTCAGAAGTATCCTGCACGAGACGTGGTCCCAGTAAAGCTGTCTCACCCACCTCTAACCAGCACAAGGGTGATCGGTATGGCCTACTATATAAATCCTTGTAAGGTTCCATTTCAATAGTTTCCTGAAAAATATTATTAATGCCCAACTCGACTAGGGGTATATGCTTCTCCCAAGAGCCCCCAAAGTCTAGGATGCATAAACACAACTTGTCCTCAAGAACCTGTATCGTACGATTTGACTGACCATCGGTCTGAGGGTGGTAAGCTATGCTTAGAATCACCTGTGTACCCAGTGCCCTCTGAAAACTCTGCTTGAAAAAAGAAATAAAATGGGTGTCCCTAAATTAAATGATAGAACGGGGGACCCCATAAAGATGTACAACCTCTCAGATATACAACTTCCCGAGCTCATCAACTCTGAAGGTCTCCTTGATCATCAAAAATTGATCTACCTTTGTGAGTCTTTCCACAACAACCCACACATGATCATTGCCTCGAGGAGACCTCAGCAACACAGTCATGAAGTCCATCATGACCTCATCCCATTTCCATGTCGGAATGGGTAACTACTGCAAAAGCCCAGCTGGCCTCTGATGCTCCGCCTTCACTTGCTGACAGGTGGAACACCTCGTAACAAAACCAGCTACATCCCTTTTCATTCCCGGTCACTAGTACTGACATCTCAGGTCTCAGTACATCTTGGTAACCCTGGGATGAACTGCCCAAGCCGAAGCATGAAAATCCCGCATCAGCTCCTTGCATATATACCATGGAACCCACACTCGTCCATGGAAACAAAATACTTCATCATCGCCTATCGTCCAACCAGGAGAAGGGTCCTCACTGGTCACTGACTCCCGTAGATGTAGGCCTTCTGAATCAGATATTTGTCTCATCCTCACTCTATCCAGGAGGATAGAAGTCACACCTAAAGATGAAAGATAGGTCTACCCTCGACTGTCGTGTACCTCAAAATGCATATCAGAGAACAAAGCCATAAGCTGCCATTCACCACTAGTCTCCTACACTGCCAGTATCTGAGTCTTCCTACTCAGTGCATCAGCTACTACATTACCTTTACCAGGTGTATAGGCAAGCTCAATATCGAAGGACTGAAGGTATTCAACCCACCTTCACTGCCTCAGGTTCAACTCACCCTAGGTAAAGATGTACTTGAGACTTTTGTGGTCCGTGAACAGCAAAAAATGTTCTCCCAAGAGATAATGTCTCCAAAAGTGCAACACATGAAAATCTGTAGCCAACTAGGGATCAAGTGTCGGGTAATTCCTCTCATGTAGCCTCAATTGTCGAGACCCATAAGAAACTACTCGGTCACCCTGCATTAACACAGATTCTAGCCCAATACCTGATACATCGTAGTAAACTGTATAGCTCTTCCCCTGCTCTGGGAGTATTAGTATCGGTGTTGATGTCAACTTTCCCTTCAAATCCTAGAAGGCTATCTCTCAAGCTTCGGACCAAACAAACTTCACACCATTCTTAGTCAAACCCATCAACAGTGCTTCTAAGCGGGAGAAGTCCTGTATGAAGCATATGTAGTAACCATCCAGCCCCAAGAAACTATGTATTTCAAACAAGTTCTTAGGCTGCTCCCAGGAAACTTCCGCTTTCACCTTCTCTAGGTCTACTGCAACTCCAGCCTCTGAAACGATATGACCCAAGAAGTGTATCTGGTCCATCCAAAAGTGGAACTTTGAGAGCTTAGCATATATCCGATGCTCTCTCAGTGTACTCAATACGATCTCAAGATGGGTGGCATGGTCATGTCGAGTGTGGGAGTACACAAAGATATCATCCATGAATACTACCACAAAAGAATCCAGATAAGGATGGAACACACAATTCATCAGATCCATGAAAATTGCTGGTGCGTTCGTGAGTTCGAACGGCATAACTGTACACTCATACAGACCATACCTACTCCTAAAAGCTGTGAGTGGTATATTAGATGGTCTAACATGCAGCTGATGATATCCTTATCTCCAGTCAATCTTCGAGAACAATCGTGCTCCACGAAGTTGATCAAAAAGATCATCAATCCTTGGAAAGGGATATCGGTTCTTAACCGTCAACTGGTTCAGCTTTCGATAATCCACACACAGTTTGAGGTTATCATCCTCCTTCATTGCAAAAAGGACAGGAGAACCCCAAGGAGAAGTACTGGGTCAGATAACACTTTTCCTGTAACTCCTCTAACTGTTTCTTGAGCTCCTGCAACTCTAGTGTAACCATCCTATAAGAAGGAATGGACACCGGTTCTGCTCCTGGAACATGCTCAATATAGAAATCCACCTCACGCTCTAGAGGAAGACCTAAAAAGTCATCCGGGAAGACATCTCTGAAATGATCAACCATTAGAGGGAAATCCTTCTAAAAATTCCCCTGATCATCCATATATATTCTCGCAATCTGGGCTGTGACTTCACCTTGCCCACGATTCTCGGGTCTAGCTCGACTCGCGTGAGCATCCCACTCGCCCATGTATAGAAACTCTCTTCCCTCTGGTGATGTGAAAATCACCCCACGACGATAGAAATCCATAATGGATCGAAAGGGAACCAACAAGTCCATCCTGAGAATGACATTATAGCTTGTCATCTCTAATACATAGATGTCCCAGAGGAAGTGACACCCACCAACCTCAAGGGGGTACTCCTTGCACTGACGTACTCTTGCCATTCTAGTTCCCAACAGAGTGTCTAATGTCATAACAGCAGAAGAAGAAGAAACACAAAGCCCAAGGCTCTCCAAAACAGGTAAATATATGAAATTATGTGTAGTACCTATATCAAAAAGCACTGTAGATAAAATAGAATCTACTAGTATAGTACCTCTGACAGTAGAAGGTCAGGAATCCTACTCATGCTGGGTCTATTGCACTGTATATGTCTTCCTAGTGTCGCGGCCCTACGACACAGCGTGGCTACCCATAGTTGTCCTGCCCTGCTACCTCTGAGATCCTGGTGTCTGACTACCATGGCCACATCCACCATCCCTGCCTACATGCCCTAATGTATTCCAGTTCCCTGATTGGTAAGAAGCAGGTGGTCCTACCCCCGCATGCAGAGTCTGCCCAGATTCTTTCCCACTAGCCACTGGTGGAAACACCATACAAAATCACTTCAGATGACCCATCCTACTTCATGCTCGACATTCCACTGGGTCATGTGGACACCGAGGTCACTTGTTCCCCTCCTTACCACACTGGTAGCATACGACCTGGCCACCTGAAACATTCTTCTGGCTGGTACTGCCTCCCTGAGAGAAGTCCATCTGTCTCTTCCTCTTACCAGTAGACATAGTTCCAGAAACTAGTGCTGAACTGCCCTGTCCCACACCACTAGCTTCCCACAGGTTCCTCTCTATAATCATCACCTGGTTCAAAATAGCATGTACTGAAGGCAACCTGAAAACATTCACCAGTGCTCAGATTTCATATCGAAGACCATCCTCAAAGCGTCTGGATCTCAGCATCTCATCGCCCACCAGAACGGGTGCAACATGCTAATGCTCGGTGAAACAAGATGAATAATCCATAACCGACATAGCGCCCTGCTGAAGATTCATGAACTCTTGAGCTTCATCTGCCCTCAACATCTCTAGGAATAAGAATTCATAGAAGGCTGTCTGGAAATCTTCCTATGCCATGTCTCTATGTTGTTCTGACTGGGCGGTAACATCCCACCACCTCTTGCTAGAATCACACAGCATATGAGATGCGAGATTGACCCTCTGCCCTGGAGGGATCTATAGGTGCTGAAAAATAGTCTTCATCGACCCCAGCCAAGACTTCGTAGCCTATGGTCCGCCATCCCCGGAAAAGATAGGCGGATGCTGTTGCTAGAAGATACGAGTCAGCTCGGCCAGATATGTGGCATCCGGCGGTGCTCCCTGAAAGATCTGAATAAACTGCATAAAGCCTTCATAGAACTGCACCTCCGTGCTTGTATCCGATATTATGGCTAGAACCGCATCAGGCTCTGCTAGAGGATCCACTGGTAGCCCATGGCCCACTATCTCTAGAGTATACTCATTGCCGCTCTCCTGGAAAACATCACGTGAACGTCTCAGCGGCATGACACTACAAGTTCAAACACACACATTAGATCAAGATTATCACAGTATTAAAATGAAGGAACCAAAAGGCAAACAAGAGGAAGAAGGCATTTTAGTTTGCATGACAAGACCACATGGTGTGTATACCGACTACACGACGCGTACCTGAATTTTCGTGCCCTGCCCGGGTCCTTCTACACGTCCAAGCTACAATTCTCCTGTTAAACAAAACTAAATGGCGTGTATATAATCTACACAGCGTGTATGGTGTAATTTTACAACTTCCTATGTCGTTTGTGACACGGCTGACTACTCGGATTGATACTACACGGCGTGTTACACACGCACACAGCGTGTACACCACTCCGTCTTCCCAACCACATAGCTAATTCCACACGGTCTGTCCCTGGTAAAGACTACACGACGTGTCCCATAGGTACACGATGTGTACTATACGATCTTCGCCGACCCGTTTTATTTGTTACACGGCCAGATACAAGGCTCCAACTACACGGCGTGTTCAATTTACACAAGGTGTGTACATGAAAGGATTACACCGACTCATGTTGTTAGTTGCACGGCCAGATCCTAGGTCAGACTACACGGTGTGTACTTCTGGTACACTGCGTGATCGCCCCAAGCACTTCCCTTCCCCATGTCCCCGCCCACACGGTCTATGACATGGGAAGAGAATACATGGCGTGTATTTAGGTTACACGACATGTACTCAAAAAGTTTTCTTTTTCTTCCCGAACAGCAGAACATACATGGCATCTCTTAGCTACTACAAGGCGTGTATACTGGGTTTCCAGATAGTATGCCTCAGAAACTTCTCCAGAACCTAGAAAATACTGACAAAAAACACCTAAGTGCCAAATTTTGATCCTTGAGGGCCCATACTCCCCATGAATAAAATTTTGGAATCTTATATGTGTTATAACTGAATAAACAGCTAATGAACCACCAAATTTCGGTCAATGAGGGCCCATACTCCCCAAAAACAAAAGTTTGGAGTCCATTCTATAAATAGGCTCACACAATAATACCCTATCAAACAGCAGGTATCTATCCAAGAAGCTATCACAACAATATGATTCCACTAGCACAACATTTATCACAACAACATGAAATTTCTAATGCACCTACATGGAATGGAAACTATGTATGGCATGTGATTTCTAGCATGTGCCTAAATGAGGCATGAGATGGAATACCCTCATCTCATCAGGTTGAAACTAAATAGAACCCATGTATAAAATTTAAACAACACAATCACAAGTGCATTAACCAACGGTGAAATCAAATCAACTGTAAAATTAGCAAAATCAGAAGAATTGCAAAAATACGAGGTAGACTAGATTTTCCCTGTACACGAGTTAGCTATGCCCAGGCACATCTTATTACCAACTAACATTACCATCCTATCCATGACTAAGGATCTAAATAGTATGTCAAAGTAAAGAACTCCTTTGATACCACTTTTTAATGTCCCGGTTCTGGGTACCACTCCACGGGTGCCCCGAACCCGGTTGGTCACATGACCTCAAGTGCATTTCCCCAAACGCCCGAGGCTGCCGACTAGTAGCGAGGGCCCAGGTCTGATAGTGTGGAAATTATTCCCTCATTTTTCAAAGTGTAGAGTATCGGAATAATTAAAAACATTCAACAACAGTGGAAGCAATAATCCATACACATTTCAAATAAAGAACTGCAGTAAAAGATAGCCAACAGTTATATAGATGATGATGCAACATGTCTCAAGTTCTAAGAAAATAGACAGAACATGTTACACAACAATACAGTACAGAACAATACAGAGTACAGAAAAACAAAATAGTCGGTAGCATCGCGAACCTAATCCCGGTCCCATGCTTCCCTACTCCTCACCAGCAATCAAGTACTTGTATAGGGACCCGTTCCATTATCCACACCTACATGAATGTAATCTGTTTGGGCTGAAGACATGACCCAAACAGGGTGTGAGAAACAAATCCTAGTAGGCACCCAGCAAAGTCCCGTGCCTAACTGTATGAAAATATGCAACAATAGTGTGCGGTAGTAAAATGAAATACACTAATCAGTACTCAAATTTAACTAACTTTACCAATTAAATTTCTATTTTATTATTCTTTTTAACATTCAATTTAAGATATCACCACAGTGAATATTCTAAGTAAACATCTAGATTTCTCAGACACGTAAACCCTTACCCTCAGTTAAAGAGAATCCAAACACAGGAATCTTCCCATAGGCATATCGAATATTGCCCATAGCCATATGAGGTGTCGCCCACAGGCACATACTCAATTTCCCAAAGGTACGGAAGAATTTTTCCACAGGCTATGTAGTACATTTCCCACAGGCTAATCACAACACTATCCTCAGGATAAACAAGTAATCAGACCATTCCCAATATGTGAAAAAGAAATATACATGCAGTAAAAATGAAATTCATCTCAAGGAAATTCTATAATCATTATTATAAAGGCATACCCTTGGGTATCCTGGCCAAATGGTTAAATAGAGGAACGCACCCCCGGGGTGGTCCTGGATCCAAGCAGCGATCCCAAAAAATCGTTTATTATCACATTAAAATTACCTATACAATTCTATGTATTTAAATCAACAAGGCCTCAGCCATAGGACACCCTATTCATGGGCGAGTTTCTCAATGGTACACAAAATGCACATCAATTGGAAATTAAACACCAAGCCACCTACCTCGATCACCCATGACTGATATACCCGAATGATGCCTTCTAAAATGTCCAAGAACCTCGTAGATCTGAGGTAAAATAATTCCCGTTCAACCTCAAATAACTTCCCTTAGAGGAAGAATTGGCAAGAAATGCACAAGGAGAAGGAAGCCCTTACCCGTGTGGTTCCAACGAGATCAACAGGAGAAGAATCTGATTCCTGACGTGTGATCAGGAGCTCTTTAAAGCTCATGCCTCCTCTCCCAGCTCTAAAATGTGTCCAAAGACTCTACTACCAAATGAGGAGGCTAATTCCCATTTTAATCGAAAAAAAAAACAAAATACACGGCGTGTACTCTCATTTACACAGCATATACTTTGCATTTTTTAACTGTTCCGCTGGCAGCTTCTAGCCAACATGTCACTGTTCATCTATCGACATGAGTACACAATGTGTATGACTCTCTACATGGTGTGTATTGTCGCCCAACTGGCCACCGCCTTACTATTCTCTTGTTGACTGACTACACGGCGTGTAAATATCCACTACACGGCATGTATTCAGTTTTTAAAACTTTTTTCACCAGCATGGCTACACACCTTGTGTACTCATTCCACATGGCCAAACTACATGGCGTGTAGTCCCAAATTTTAGGATTTTTCCCCATTTTCCTAATTTTCTCAAAAACACCTATGGAAAAGAGAAAATAATAAACCCTTACCTCAAAAATAAGAACTGGGTTCTTACAAAGCATAATGTCTCTATTATTTACATGGGTTCATTTTTTTTATGATGAAATTATTTCTAATATTTTATATGGACTATGTTATAGTGGGATGATGTTTATGAAACCCATTTTATTCTTTGGGTTATGAAGAATGATTTATGATTATTTTGTGGAACACGAAAGAAAGATTTCATTATGAGATGGGTGGGACCTTTGTCTCCATCCAATGCATTGGGTAAAGATTTATATAACATTAGATAGACATGGATGAAATGGAAAGTAATATTTGGTTCAGTAATACAGGGCTGGAACGACAAGTAAACCCGGTTCAGTAATGGACTTTGTCCACTATGATGGTCTTGGCAGTAATGCCTTGGCTACTATGGAAATCATAACATGTGATTAGTGGTTTCCAAAATGGCATGTTTTATTCCCATGCTATTTTATCATGATTAATGTTCATTTATGATCTATGCCTTACGTACTACCAAGATTTATTTCACAAATCAAGATCTTGATGATTAAACTTTATGTTCATGTTTTTATGTTCAAATGTATATGGTTTGGTTTATTTTTTCCATGTTTACCCATATTGAGAATTTGAGCTCACCCTTTTTAGGTTTTCTTTTCACCAGGATATAAAGAATGGTTTTATGTAAGAAAACCAAAGGGGAAGATCTTTATGGGAGATGTTGAAGATCTTTCACCATGATTAGAATATTATGTTCCAAGTTTCCAAAGACACTGAACTAATATGGTCTTTGGGCATCCGTTTTTGTCATGTATTATGTATTCTGAAAAAGTGATGTAATGTCTATGTACATCATGCTTTGGGTCTCTATAGTTGGTATCAGAGCAAAGGTTTACTAAACCTTTGGAAACTAGGATCCGAAAACTTTAGTGAGATCCATAGATATATTTCTAAGGTATGTCTAGGGATGCCCCTAAGGTTAAGTATAAATATATGTTAAAGTCCTAGAATTATGATAACGATCACGAATAACCTAGGATTAAACCTATGATGTTAGAGGTTGAATGTACTCCCCTTGATAATGTTGTTTTCCTAGCATGATTTTTGACTCTCACAGTATTCTATTTGGTTTTTATAAAATCACTGGAAACCAGAATATTCATGTTAATAGAAAATATTACGGACAATGTAATGATATTCTTCATGATCAAGCAAATGAAATGGGATTTGGAAGGAGAAATATCATTATATTTCCTAATCAGAAATCTCACAGTATGATCAATAATCTCAACATTGGTATGTTTTTTGACTCAGTTAATAAGAGAAAGAAGGAGTTTTATGATGATCATAGAGGAAAGAAAGTTCAATTTTCCCCACGTAAATCATGTGGGAAGAGACATCAAAGGGAATGTTTCAAAGGAACTAGAAGATTCTTTGGGTGTGGAAAAGAAGGACACAAAGCCTGTAATTGAAAAGGAAAGGGTTCAGTTAACACTATGGACATGGATAATGGTATTGATAAGACATATACAACTGTTAAATGTTTTAAATGTGGAATGTACGGGCATTATGAAAACCAATTCCCGAAGGGAAAGTCTCATAAAGATAATCACCATGGTCATATGGGTAGTATTTTTGTTGTTGATGATGAAGATACATCAAATGATATATGATATGAAAGAAGTGTTGAGGAATAAAATGATGAAACTTGTTCGATGGTTTAAGAAGGTAGTGGAATGATTTTATGTTTATAAAGAGTAATGTTGTATAGGTAATTTAATGGTACTATGGAATAAAGAAACATCTTAGGATTGTTACACTATTGTTTTTCCATGAGTATTTGAAAGTATATGTTGAATGGTACTGGTAACCTAGAAAGGTTATTCAGATATTTTTGGAAGGCAGATGATATGCGCATAATGAAGGGATAAGGAGAAAACAATATGTTGGACATTATTAATGATCTCATGAATGATATAAGGACAAAGTGATATCATGGTTTGAGTATATAGTATTTTTGGGATTTTGGTATGTGGAAAGAGTTATCTTTTTACAGCATTCATGTTTTCACTAAGGTTCTATGGTAACTCATGTTTCAAGAGAATACATGATTAAAGAATTCAAATGTTTGGAATGTGACCAACATGATATATCTTATGATATATGGGGGATAAATGATGGTATTCACATGCTTGATAGATGACCTTTCTAGTAGTCATTTTCTTTATACTATGAGATTGGACAGAAGTATTTCATATAAGCCTAAAGGTTGGAATGTATTCAGTTTGACATCATATAGTATTGTTGAAGAATAGAACATTTTTATATTATTTCTGTAATGTTGTAATAGTATTGTTTTAAAAAAAAGGAAACCCGTAAGATGGGCGAAAACCCGTCGTGTCGGACAAGGATGCGGGAATCAAACTGACAACCAAAATGCAACATGCCATTATCTCCTACCACTGACCTACATGAAGTCCATGGTTAGTATAAACTAGTTTTATTTTATTAAGCAATATGATAGTTGGAGTCTAAGTCCATTTTTTGAATCATAAACAATTAACCTCACCATAGATGGACTTATGTATATTAAATAACTTTTGAAAAAAACTTGTTTAAGACAGATGGAATGACCTATCATTCTATCGTATGATCTGCTAACACTTCACGAATGAAAAATTCAACTTCATTTATTTAAGAGATGAAGTGGAAATTCTTCAAGGAATGAACAATGATGAGATTGTACCAAAATCAATTAAGTATTTCTTCTAATTCCATTTTTCATCTTTAGTGAAATGATATTGAAAACTAAAAACGTTTTCCAAGATGGTACCTTAGATCATCACAAATTTATGGATTTGTGATTGTTGGCTATTTTATAGCCATGTTTTCTACCACTCTTTATCAGAACATGATGGTTATATTTCCCTTCCATATCCATGTTTTCACCTATGTTCTATTATGTGGAATCCCAATGATGAGTTAATTTTGGTATCCGTTATGTTTCTAACGTTCTTTTCTAAAATAAAGTTTTAGTATTCCTTTTTACGATGTGGTTTTATATTAATGAAACGTTCATGTAGTAAACTATTTATAACCCCGACGAATTTCGAGGGCGAAATTCATTTAAAGGGGGCTAGAATGTACCACCCCGAGATTTTATGAGAAATATTATTTTTAATTTCGTTGATGTCTTGTGTTGTACGCTACAACAAGATTATCTTGTTCTATACGCAACACTGTCTTATCTTGTAGTATACACAACACTATTCTTTTATTGTGTTACATGCAAGAGAAACCTTCCTTGATAGCTTGTGTTGTACACAATACCGAGTTTCACTAAACAACGACATGTTATTAAAATATTATATAAACTAGAAATTATGAATAGTAATACCCACTTTTTGAAATTTTATAAATTTCATCTTTCAAAATGGACTTTCATTTTTGGATTCAGAATATTGAAATTAGCAAAGGGTGAATTTTTTCTATTTTTTTGAAAACTTTTAATTTTTGATGAATAGTGAAAATACTGAGTTATTGGTTAAAACTGAATTTTTATTAAAATAATCATTTATTTTATTTAAATTTATTTTATGTCAAAATAGATACATAATACCTATATAATTTCAATGTAATTAATTGGAGTCATTTTATAATAATTTTAGATATATAAAAATTTTATTGAACTTTTTACCGTCTTTTACCCACCTTCTAGGAGCATTTGAAAATTTCCATAAAACATAATTTTAACACTTCTATGAGTTTAATTTCAAAACTCTGAGAGACACGGTTGATATCATTAAGAAAAATTTGCTTCAATGAGAAGAAAATAATTTTTGGTGAATCGTAACTTTTAACTTTTATTTTCCACTGTTAAATGTAAATAGGGTAATTAAGGGTAAATATTATATTATTATTACCATAAAACATGTCCTAATTATATTGGATAAGTATAATTAAACTATAAACAACCTATGGAATAAAATATTACCCTTTAGTTCCACTTGGATTAGATTAGGACATTTATTTTTATTTTATTTAAAGAAGAGTTAAAATAGTTATAATCAATGATTAATAACTAAAACATTTTTAATATAGGTTTATACATAAGCTAAATTAGAATATAAGTATTAATTATAATGATTAGTAGATTTTCTACATAATGGTATTTTATTAAGATTTTGTAGACATTAAATAATTTAATTTATTTATGACACAAAGATGATGCAGTAATTACCATATTAATGAAATATAAACATAATTGATATTATAAATATCCAAATAAATGTAATATGAGACTTTTTATGAATTAAACTAATTTTATAGGTTAATATAACATATTGTGGTCTGTTAGATGAATTTTTTTCGAAGTAATGATGCTGTTATGAATTTAGAAAAAACAATATACCAAATTGTGTCAAAATTGAGATAAAAGAGTTTTTAAAACAAATATTATATTTATACTTTATATAATGGTACTAAAAATATAATTTTAGGCCAAAAGACTTATATAATAATATATATGACAGTAACGAACCAATTGGGGTTATATTTGTAGTTTATTGTATGTTTAGTAACCATATAGTGTAAGAATACAAGAAGAAAACTGTAAAAGTTAAATTATTTATCATAGAGTTAAATCTAATTGATAAAGTTAAAATGGTAACCTAAACATTTCTAAAAACTATTGGATGAGATTATTTCAACCCATCCCCATCCTAGGATATAAATAAGTCACTTTGGAGCCATTATAAACCAAATATGAATTTATTATAAAATAATATTTTAAGCTTTTTCTAAGATGCCCCTCACCCCTCTTATAAAAGGGCACTCCCCCTTCTCTATAATTCACACCTCCAAATCCATTTGGATCGGAAAAACCTTGCCAAAATACCCTATAAACTTTCTTACCTTAATCCTAGATGCCTTCATTTAGTCATAAAGCCATCCTAGGGATCCCTTTTGATCAAATCAAAAGGAAGAACCCGAAGAAGAGGTAAATATCTCACAACCTATTTCAAGTTCCTTTCTTCTTCCACTTCCTCCTTCTTTGTTGTTTCCATTATAAAATAATAAATCTAGTATATTTTATATAATTTTATGTTGTTATAAAAATTGTAAAACCATATTATATATTTTATCCATCCTATGAATGAAAAAGTCACCACACATGCGTACGTACGATTTACCGTCTCCACGCCGTGGTATAGTTTGTTATTCAAAAAGTTTATCATTTGGATGGGTATAATAATGAGAAAAAATGATATAAATAATACATATAACATTATTATTTTTATTTATATATGATTTACCATCCAATTATACAGGATTTTAATATCAAAAGAATGATAATGTCTCTCGTGCATACGTACGGACAACCGTCTCCACGAACGCGATGAGAATCATTTTCCATGATTAACCATTAAAGTATGATTATAAAGTATATATAATAAATAATCATCAAATATATTAAATAATAATGATACTGGATTTATGTAAATATATGTTTCATTTACTTAATTCCATTCAATTCAATAAGGAAATGAAAACAACGTTCATGCGTACGTACGACCTACCGTCTCCATGAATGATGTATTTCCTTCCATTTATCGATCTATCATATATAATTATATGCTGAATATATATTGTATATAAATCATGTTTTACATTCTGGAATTAAGTAAATCAGGATATAAGTAATAACATCATGATCAAGAAGTAGAAACACGAGTGATAAATGAAACAATTTTACCCAAAACGCTGCTTTAACATGGAATTTACAAAAGAACGGGTAATATAAAGTCATAAGTGAATAATATATGATATAATAAACCTTATTATGGTTATGTTACAAGTTAATAATATGTTTAAACCCACTATACATGATTTTCAAACATGTATGAAAGAAATTGGACCTAAGGTAAGGGATAATTTTTCAAATCTCATTTTTATTCGAGCTTGCTTATACGTAAGTATTTACTGGGGTTATATTCTTCATCCATTTCCATAAAAAAGTTTTTTATAAAGTTTTTAATATTCTTCTATGTATTTTTGAATTCATGTTTACCCCTATTTGACTTTTACATTGTTTTATGGAAGGAATCTTGCTTTTGTTTACCATACGTGGTACTTTGTGACTTTTCCGTTAAAAGTACGAGGAGAATGTTTTTTTAACTTATTTAGCATGAACAAATTCTTACAATTTAATAACTCCATATTTCCATGATGATTCCTATACAATATTTCATGATTATTTTGATCAAAATTCTTTTCTTTTAAAATTTCACGTCATTTTAAGAAAATAATATTATTTTAAAGGAGAAAGGATATTTTCCTCAAAGAATTTATTTCAAGTGTTTTATCAAAAATATTTTTCCATCTATAATGTCATTCTTCAATATGGTTATGTTTCAAGTATAATGTCTCTATTATTTACCTAGTTTGATTTTTTTTGATGAAAATATATTCATTATTTTATATGTATTATGTTATGATGGGATGATGTTTACGAAACCCATTTTATTCGTTGTGTTATGATGAATGATTTATGTTTATTTTGTGGCACACGAAAGAATTATTTCATTATGAGATGGGTGGGACCTATGTATCCCTCCAATTCATTGGGTAATAATTTATATAGCATGATAAAGACATGTCCGGAACAAAAAGTAAAGTTTGGTTTAGTAATACAGGGATGGAACAACAAGTAAACCTGATTCAGTAATGGACTTTGTCCACAATAATGGTCTTGGAAGTAATGTATTGGCTATTATGGAAATCATAACATGTGCTTAATGGTTTCCACAATTCCATGTTTTATTCCCATTCTATTTTATCATGATTAATGTTCCATTATAATCTATTCCTTATGTACTACCAAGATTTATTTCACAACTCAAGATCTTGATGTTTAAACTTTATGTTCATGTTTTTATGTTCAAATGTATATAGTTTGTTTTATTTTCTCCATGTTTACCCTTACTGAGCATTTGATCTCACCCTTTTTATGTTTTCTTTTCCCCATGATATGAAGATAGGTTTAAGTTAAGAAAAACAAAGGGGAAGATCTTTATGGGAGATGTTGAAGATCTTTCACCATGATTACTAGATTATGTTCTGAGTTTCCAAAGACACTAATCTAATATGGTCTTTGGGCGTCTATTTTTGTCATGTATTAAGTATTCTGCAAAATTAATGTAATGTCTATGTACGTCATGCTTTGGGTCTCTACAGGTTGAGAGGTTTGACACCCATCCCCACCATAGCCTTTAAATAAATCATATTAGATCCATTATAAACTGAATATGTTTGTATAATAAAATAATATTTCATGCTTTTCCTATAGTGACCCTCACCTCTCTCATAAAATCGTACTTCCCCTTCTCTAAAAATCGCACCACCCAAGCCCTTTTCCATGGCTAAAACCTACTCAAATATCCTCCAAACTACCATAAATTCTACCTAGAGGACGTACATTGATCATAAATCCTACCTGAGGAGCCATTTTGGTCAACTCAAAAGGAAACACCAGAAGAAGATGTAATAGTTTCACCACCTCTTTCAAAGTTCTTTTTTCTTCCACTTCCTCTTTCTTTGTTGTTTCCATACCAAAACAATAACTATAGTGCCTTATACATTATATGATGTTATTATAAATACTGTACAACTATATTCATTATTCTATCTATCCTATGAATGACAAGTCACCATATGATCATACGTAAGGCTTACCGTCTCCACGTCATGGTGTAGTTTGTTTTTCAAACACTTTATTATTTTAATGGGTATAATAATGCATATAACTGATGTAAATAATATATATAACATGTTAATGATTCTGTATATAGGATATACCATCAAATTACATATGATTTCACCATTAATAGAATGATATTTTTGCTCATGCGTACGTACAGAATACAATCTCCACGAACCCGATGAAATTCATTCCATGTCATAACCCTTAAAAAATAATTTTCATTTTATGATTAAAAATAATATTTAAGAACATAATGTCATTTTTTATATGAATGAAATACATAATATACATAAAAAACATGGCCTACATAACCAATAATATAAAAAAAATGAATTAGTTAACACCCGAAACAATGATACTATGAAAATATTTTTAACAAAGAAATATTAAAATATCATATATGATATCATATTTATATATTTTTTCCTTTTATAATTTAGTAACAACTATATAACTATTATATAGGAGGTTAACATACCCTCGATCAAAGAAAATAACAAGGTAGGGGTTAATTATACAATCTCTTCATTATCTGAGATTGTTTATACGTGAGTATCTATTGGGACCTCTTTGTCATCCACATTAGTGTTTCATAAAAATGTATTTCAAAACATTTTTACTATTTCCTAGACTATGGGTTAAAGTAATTTATACCCTTTTTTGACTTTTTGATAGATTTTTATAAATTAATATTTCTGTCGTTTTCAAAATAAGGTCCTTTATGAACTTTTCAACAAAATTAGGGAAAGAATGTTTTTTTAACTTATACGGAGGGTGCGGCTATTTTACACCATTGTAACAACTTCGAAGAATCCCTTACAAGCTTATAAAAATATTTTAAAAATAAATGTTTTCTTATAAAATTAAAGGGTTTTAAATTATTTCAAAATAGAAAGAGATATTTCTATTAAATAAATATGATTTCATCTATGTCAACAACCATTGTGTGATTTTACGCTTGTTTGATGTTGATTTATTATGACACAATCTTCCATATTGTATTGAAGGTATTTTTATATTTTTGACTGTGGATGTGATATTTTTATACCATTCATGGTATATGGTTAAAATTATGACATTTCGTATTCTAGTTTTAATATTAATGATTATGTTATGTTTCAACCTTTTCAAATGAGAAATGCATTGGACTTAGTAAGTGATGGGTGGAGCCCGCTAAATCTTCTCAATGCATTGGTAGGTCTAATGAGAAAAAATAATGTCTTGTAACAGGGCCATGACAAAATATTATTTTTAGTCATAGAATTATGCCTTGACTATGTGGTTATGATGTCCATCATTATGCATTCCATCATTAGGAAATTAGATATTTATGTTACATTTGATTATTAGACTTGTAGAATATCCTTGTGAATAAGTAAATGGAATTATTTGATTTATCTTTTCCATATTATGCTCAATTTTTTGTTTAAACAGCATATGTTTTAGTCTTATACATTTCCTTAAATGTTTATACTTATTTATGAAATTTTATGCTATATTGTTATCCTTACTGGGCACCTAAGTTCACCCATTTCTATGTTTTATTTTTCCCAGGATACGAAGAAGTATATTATGGCTGACCTTCAGGGACAGTCTAAGGGAGATGATTATGTTAAAAGGATACACAATATTGTTTTTTTATTTCATGATGTAATGTAAAACTTATTTGTGTATCTTGTATTTTTAAGGCTAGTAATCAGATCAATCTTTCGGGACATGATTCCTTGTGTAATGCCAATGTTATGTAATAATGCAAAAACTCTTGGAAACTAGGGTTGGGGCGTTATAATTTCTCAGTCAATGGAAAATTATTCAACACCTACTTGAGAAATCTAGAATTGATCCTAGAACAGCGCAAGCTCACCAATGTGTTTTTAAATTGGGAAAAATGTCACATTATCGTACAGAATTGTATCACCTTAGCCCTCCGTATTTACATTAAATTAATTAAAGTTGACACAACAATGATTGAAGTAATACCAAAACTATCCATTCCAAATTATATCCAAAGAATACAATGTTTTCTTGTACATGTAGGTTCATACAGATGATTCGTTTGTGACATATCAATGATATCTCAACCACTAATTAGTCTCCTTTAAAAAGATGTTATCTTTGAATTTGATGAAACATGCACCACAACCATTAAACTCTTGAAGTAACTATTGGTTGAATCTCCTGTGATAATTTCCCCAAACTATGAGGAACAATTTAAAATTATGTGTGACACAAGTGATTATGTGGTGGGATTAGTACTTGGAAAGTGTCTTAATCATGTCTTTAGTCCAATATACGATGCAAGAATAGCTTAGAATGAAGAAAAAAGTAACTACGCTACCACATATAAGGAAATACAAGATTTCGTTTTCTCATCCTATAGGTACTTATTTCTATTTATTGCTATCAAAAGTTTTTGTTTATACTAACCATGTAGTACCTAAATATTTGTTGAATAAGAAGGATAAAAGCCATGTCTCATTTATTAGGTTATTCTACTCTAAGAGTTTGAATTTGAAATCCATGACAAGAAATGAAGTGAGAACGTTGTCACTGATCATCTCTCTCATCTATAATTGCATCATTTGGAGAGGGAGTATGAGAGAGAAATAAAATAAGACATCATGGATGAGAATGTTTTCTTAGATTGGGAGACGCCTCAACCATGGTATAATGACATTGAAATTATTGGTTATAGGAGTGGTTCTCCCTGATCTTACTTTCCAATAAATGAAACATTTTCTGTATGACATCAAAATATATATCGGGGAAGACCCTGTGCTCTTATGATCCTGTGGAGATGTGGTGATTCTCTGCTACATCTAGAATGATGAAATTAAAGGAATTATTGAGTTTTTTCATTCCTCATCATCTGGGGGAATCATGGGCCATACCGTACAATAGAAAAGATTTGGTAATCTGGATTCTTCGAAGCGACCATGAAAAAATATTCCCATTACATTATAGCATGCTTTGATAGGTGTTAGTGGATTGGTAACATGAGGTATCATGATGAAATTCCTTTACACCCCATTCTTGATGTTGAGGTCTTAGATGTATGGGGTATTGATTTCATGGGGCCATTTCCTCAATCATTTGAAAACTCATTCATTATGGTTTATGTGGATTATGAATCTAAATGGTTGTAATCCACTACTATGATAAAAAATACAACAAAGGTGGTTTTTTCCATTTTTTAGAAGATATTTTTAGAAGATTCAGTGTTTCTTGAGCTCTAATTAGTTATAGAGAGACACATTTCGACAATGCTTTGATGTGGAATGTGCTTATGAAGTATGGAGTTAGGTATAACATGGGGAAACCTTACTACCCACTATCTAGTGGCCAAGTGGAGGTATCAAACTGGTAATTGAAGAAAATCATGGAGAAGATGATGGGAGCCTCAAGAAAGGATTGTTCCAAGAAGATTGATAATGCATTATAAGAATACATGACCCCCTTCAAGGCACCTATTGGTATTTCGTTACCCTGTTTAATTGATAAAATCTTTTTCATTTACTATTGGAACTGAACCATAAAGCCTATTGGGCTATGAAGGCCTTGAATTACAATCTAAAGGCCGCAGAACATAAACATAAGTTTCAACTGATGGAGCTTGATGAAATTCAGTGGGAGGCATAAGAAAATGCCAAAATATATAATGAAAAGAAAAGGGTGCTCAGTTACCACATGATTTCATGGAAGTCCTTCCATCCTGGTGATAGGTTACTGGTATTTAACTCCCACATGAGATTGTTTCAATGAAAATTGATGTCCTGGTGGACCAGACCATTCTGAGTGATCCAGGTCTTCCACTATGGTGTGGTGAAAGTTGCTGGAATAGAAGGTCAAACTTTTGAGGTGAATGGGTAGCATCTCAAACCCAATATTTACATTTATTGCATGGTGGGTATGGTCTCCACAATATAATTTATGTAGAAATAAACCTGGTAGGTCGATCCAAAGACCTAAAACAAAGGCGCTTTCTGGGAGGCAACATAGAGACTACACGTTGTGTATCACCTATTAACATGGCGTGAACTTTTCTTTTCAGTGTATTTTTTAATAAAGATTGTTGTACAATTATATATAAATTAAGTTATTAAAGAGGTATGAGGCTTGTGTCAATGTCAAGGTCAATAGAGTGTATCAGAGTCTTCACTGGTTCGAATCGCTCCACATATTCCATGGTACAAGGATCATTATTTTTGAACCTATGTTTAATTTAAAGGTGTATGAGATGACTTCAAATAAATAAAAAAATTTCAAATTAAAATAATACCCATGATGGGGTTTTCTTGGATGGAAGGTTCGTAACTAGAAGACCAAAAAGACACGGGTTAAAATCCTAATGATCGACCCAGTTCCATCATTTCTAACTTAAATAAAACCACACATCAGGAATTTCGATACATGTTATGTGTTTCATGTTTTCCTTTCTATTTAAATTTTTTTACAAAATAAGAAATCACATGTGGGTGAAGTGGACTGATTGGAAAAGTCATAGCCCTTGGTTCAAAACACCTGGGTTCAAAGTCAGCTAATCTATCCACTTCATCCCAATCATTCAACAATTAAAACCACAAGCTATGTTTTGTTCTTTTTAACATATATTACTACACTTATACTTTATGTATTAAATTTATATAAATTTGTGTAGTACTGAAACCTTAGGTCTAGTGGTTATGGTCATCTGTTTGGATCTTTCAATAACCAGTTCAAATCACACCCTGACCACCGGACTGAAGGTTGTAGTTCTCTTTTGAATTTTTTTGAAACATGGTCTATATTTCTTTGAGAAATTAAATGTATAGGATTATTTTTCATTTGTAAATAATATATATTTGAATTATATTTCTTTTATAATTATAAATAAAAATCATTATATAGTTTACTATAATTATCATATTTTTTCTGCAAAAAAACATTCACAGCATGTGGGCCTTCTATGTAATGACACAAAGTTTCAATAATGGAAATCCCTATTGATATAATTAAATGTATATATATGATTATATAAAATGTAAAATTCATTGGTTTTATGTTAAGAATTTTTTCTGTTGTTAATATAGCCGTTGAACAATGATCACATGATTAGTATAAATATAGGGCTTTAACAAATCCAATTTACTCAGACAAAAGAAGCGATGGCCTCATCCAGTAGAATTTCTCCATACGAAACCCATTTGTCGGAGCTCGGAAAAGAGGTGGCATCCTTGGGATTTTCTCTTGAGAAAGCCCAAGCTGAGCTTCATCATGTCAAGCTTGAACGAGACCGTCTATGGGAAAAGTGGAAGTTGATAGAGATTACCACTCGAGCAATGTTATCCGAGCCACCCCAAGAGTCTGTCTCCATCGCAAACCTTACCCTTAGGTCTTATGCGGCTGTTTTAAGGGGTAATGTAACAAATCAATATTACTATGTTCATGTACATTATTTTTTTATATAATAATGTATATATGTTCTTGTCATCATTGATACATTGTAAATAGTTTTTAAAGTACAAATAGTGTTTTTAGTTATTATTTAATTAAGAATTCTATTTTATCAAATTAAGGGATTTTTGAATTAAATTATATTTTAATAAAATATTATTATTAAATTAATTTTTATTAAATATAAATGATCGTATAATTTTATGAATGGAATTATAATTTTTATTATGTTTTGAAAGCCATTTATGTCAAAACCCATGAATTTTCGATTATTTTGGTTTTTATTTTAAAAGTGAAAATTAAAATTTTTAGAAAATTATTTAGATAAAATAAATATTATTTCTGGAATCAGGATGTCGAAATTATCCAACGGTGAATTTTTCATAATTTTCTGAGACAGTCAATTTTTTGGGTAAAAATTAAATACCATTTAAATATATAATGTGTTTTATGACATCATAATGACCCAATAGTGATGTAATAAAATACTATAATCTTTATTTTAGGAAAATATATGTTTTACCATTAAAATAATGTAATTTTGGGTTTGTTTGACTTAACTTTTAAAGCATTAATGTACCCCTCAAGACTTATTAAACACCTTGTCTTTTTAAATCGTTTTTCATGGGAGTGTGACTCACCACCACAAAAAGTAACCCTATTATTTTAAGAATTTCGGAGTTTGTCATTATAAAATATTGTTTTCCTCATCCCTTTTCCAAAAACCATGGGCAAAAAACATGGGATGGTTTGTGGTTTGGATTAATTTAATATAAGGCGTCTAAAACCTAAATAATAAAGTATTCCATCACCTTTCCTATATAAACCCACCCAAGCTCCCACTTCCTCCTCACTCAAAGTCTTTGGAGTTCATCCAACCTCTGCCCTAATCTCTCTAGAATCCTCCCAAGGTTCCCCAAGCTCCCAGGAAGCCTCTCTCAAGCCTCTCTCAAGCCTTTGGAAGCACACTTCCAAGTAAGGGTTTTTTCTTCCTTTCTCAGTTTTATCCAATTTTCTTTAAATTGTTTTTCCCTTTTAATTTCAATTATTAATGTTGGGGTATGGTTTCGCACATCCCTAATACTTCCCAATTTATATTTGAATGACTGGAGACCCCTTTCTCTCTCATTAAATGCCTCCCATGTACACCCGTTACTATGCCGAAATTCCGAAAGGAACTTCTCTCTCCTCTTTTACATTCAAGTAATACTTTTGTATCGTGAATCTAAATTCCATTACAATTGTTGGGACATGTATCTATATGAACCCCTTAATTTCAATTACATGTAATTATTATGAGGAACCCTTTTCTCTCTCATCATCCATTTTTATGAATTCTTATGTCACGCCATTACGCTGCCGAAATCACACCGATTTTCTAATCCAATGTCATTGTGTAGTGAATACCATGCCCATTTCTCCATCAAGGGTATTAAACTTTATAAACATTTACTTATTGATTATAAATTTTCATGTATTAATTACACATTTCTTTATTGTGGAATAAATTATTATGTTTTATGAATCCATGTTTTATGATCCATGTGGCACACTTATGCATGAAATGAAATGTTTAAGAAGAGTGAACCCTTATAGCGCTCCAATGCATTGGGTAAAGTATAGTATCATGATACATCATGTGCAATGAGTGTTGAATCTTACTAATTCAAGTGAAATGAGGGTTTAATTGTGCTTCAAGTGCAATGAGGATTTACTCATGCTCCATGTACAATGAGCCTTGGCTCAGGCTAATTCCATGTTAAGTGTTGTTTCCACATTTCCATGTTATGATTATCATGCTTTATCATGCCTTTATGTTCATTTTTCTCTTGTGCTCTATTGATATGCTTAATTTCTAACATTTATTGTAGTCCTCATGTTATTCCATGTGTATTCCCTTCCTGGGCTTTATAGATCACCCCTTTCTTATGCATGTTCTCAGGTTATACCATGCAATGCTAAGTACAAGGGAATATAGGGGTCATGTAAATGATGTTTTAAATAAAGATATTGTATTTCATGTTTCATGTTTTTATTTAATGATCCTAACCCCAAAGACATTAATCCTCTTGATCTTCTTTGTTGTATAAAGTGATGTTTTATGTAATAAATCAGGTTTAAATTTGTATTAAAAAGTAGGGTTATCATAGTTGGTATCAGAGGATAGGTTTAGTTATTTTTGGGATTAGGATTAGAAAACCCTAGTAAAGACTTAGAGACAAGACTAAGTAGAATGAAAACATCCCTAATTTTAGGTAAGTACTGAGTAAGTGATTTATCAAGCAAATACATCCCTATCTGGATACAAGCAGGTATAGGCTCCTCTGGCACAGATGTATCCTAGGGGTAAAACCCGAAAATACCGCTTTGTGCTAAACTTGAACGGGAACTGGTGCATGAAAATGGGCCTTGCTGCACTCTTGGTTACGAAACTCCCGGGGGATATTTTTGATATTTCACAAGCATAGTATGAACACTTATTAAAGGAATTAAAAAAATCCCCCTAAGAATATATGTTAGAAAGTAGATCATGAAGAGCCTAGATTGAAGCCTATAGACTCATGAGTTAAGGAAATAAAAGTTATTTATAAGTCATGAACTTTTGTATTTAGATTACCCTTTATGTGTTACCCCTAACATTCCTTTTATTCCAGCCAATGGACGGTAATAGGAGGACTCGATCTAACAACCGATGTGAAGATCAGTGTGATGACTGTACTAATGAGATGCCCTATCTAATGGTAGTGGGAATCGCGAACTTTTTCACACTTCTCTCTCATCTAACTCATGTTTTGAATAGAATCACGGGTCAAGAGGAAATTTCAACCCCCCCCCCCCCCCCTAAGAAAGAACAAGACACTATTGATAGCTTCAGGAGACTAAGGCCTCCTACTTTAGTGGATCATCCGATCCCACGATCGCTAAACAATAGATCAACTCCATTGAAAAGATCTTCTCCATCCATCAATGTTCTGAACAAGAGAAGGTTCTCCTGGAGGCTTATCATATGGAGGGTGAATCTAATCAATGGTGGACGTTGATCAAAAATACAAAGCCTGAGGAGGAGATCGAGGCGTTGGAATGGAAGGATTTTCGGAAGATGTTTTTTTGATAAATATTTTTCGTGCACCCTATGGCTTAAGATGGAAAGGGACTTCCTTTCCCTCAAGCAAAAAGATGAAGAATTTGTTGGAGCGTATGAGTAAAACTTCACAAGGCTTGCACAATACGCTTCCGGCTTTGTCGTTACCCCGGAATTCAATATTGACTGCTTCTTTGATGGGCTTAAGCCTAGCCTACGGAAAGCATTGGCAATCCCTAACTTTGACAGCTAAGAGGAAATTTTCCGATGTGCCCTCAAGGTCGAAATGCAGATCGGTGAATCACAGGGGTATCATGGGGATAAGAAGCGTAAGGTGGACTTCAATTATGGTGGTCATATGGATAAATCCAATGGTGCTATGAAGATCCATCAACACACTTGCCAAAAGTGCGGAAAGAAGTACCATGGAAAGTGACTTAAGGGGATGAGGAAATGCTTCAGGTGTGGAAGAGAAGGGAACCTAACTATTAACTGTTGGCAAGAAATACCCGCGGCTGCGACAGAGGAGAGTAATGCTCCGTTCAATCCTTAATGCATTGTTCAATGCTACAAATGCAAATAACTGGGGCATTTTGCAAATCAGTGCCCTAATCCAAGGGTTTTCGGAGGCAACTAACAACCTCCAAGGCAGCAAGGAAGAGCTTTGTCCATCACTTCTGTCGAAGTGAACCCCAACAAAAAAGTGGTGACAGGTATGCGAGTTATTCATTCAAGAATAGCGAATGTACTTTTTGATTTAGGTTCTATGCATTATTTTATATCTTGAATGTTTAGTAGAACAATCCCAGCACCACTAAAAATCATGGAAGTGAAGATGTCGGTGAGTACGGCAAATGGGGAATTCATTGCATCCCATGAATATAAGTCCTCTCCTATTATAATCTATGGATTAAATTTCCCAGCGAACCTCATCATACTCCCTTTGGTGGAATTTGATGCAATTCTTGGAATCTATTGGCTTTCCTTATATAGAGCCAACATAAATTGTTGGTAGAGGGAAATCACACTCCATATGGAGAATCGACCCCCAATTCTGTACAAGTGTAAGGAGGAAGATGAATCTACTTTAGCTCCATCATCTCAAGCATGTGTATTACTACCCTATGATCATGTGTATCTGGCTCAGATGATTGAGTCCATGGAAGATACCATCCTTGAAAAAATGCCTATTGTGAGGGAATTCGCTGAAGTGTTTCCCGAGGAACTGCCCGGTCTTCCTCCTAGAAGAGATGTTGAATTCTCAATTGAACTTATACCCGAGGCATTACTAATATCCAAGACTCCATATAGAATGGTTGTTGTAGATCTTGAAGAGCTGAAGAAACAACTACAGGAGAATATTGATAAAGGGTTTATATGCCCAAGTGCTTCACCATGGGGTGCACCAGTCCTCTTCGCCAAGAAGAATAATGGGTTAATGTGGCTTTGCATCGATTATCGTAAACTTAACAAAATCACGATAAAGAACAAGTATCCTCTCCCACGAATTGATGAATTGTTCTATCAGCTGCGTGGAGCTCAATACTTCTCCAAGGTGGACTTGCGGTCGGGATATTATCAAGTAAGGGTGAAGAAGGAAGATATCCCCAAACTTCTTTCCACACAAGATATGGGCACTATGAATTCATAATAATGCCTTTCGTACTCACTAATGCTCCAGCAATATTCATGGACTTGATGAATAGAGTCTTTACAGATCACCTTGAAAATTTTTTGGTAGTCTTTATAGATGATATTCTAATATAATCCAAAACCAAGGAGGATCATGAGAAGCATTTAAGAACTGTACTACAGACTTTGTGCAAGGAGAAGCTCTATGAAAAGTACAGCAAGTGCGAGTTCTGGTTGAAAGAGGTCTCATTTTTGGGCTATATCATCACAAGCAATGGGATATCTGTAGATCCCTCCAAAACAAATGCAATTGAGGGATGGACGAGGCCAACATTGGTAACAGATTTCCGTAGCTTCTTGGGGTTAGCTGGATATTATCGACAATTTGTGAGAAATTTCTCACGATTTTACAACCCTCTTACCAAGTTAACTCGAAAGGGAGTAAAGTTTTCTTGGAGTGATGAATGCGAAGAAAGCTTAAAGGAGTTGAAAAAAAAGGCTTATCACTGTGCATGTGCTCACTTTACCCACAAGTGGGGAACTTTTTGTGGTATTCAGTGATGCTTCAATGAAGGGATTAGGCGGTGTGCTAATGCAGAATGATAAAGTGATATCCTATACCTCAAGGCAGTTGAAAATCCATGAGCGAAGCTATACAACACATGATCTGGAGTTAGCGGCGGTGATCTTTGCCTTGAAAATATGGCGGCATTATCTTTATGGGGAGAAATGTGAGATATATACTGACCACAAGATTCTTAAATATATATTCACACAAAAAGATCTTAATATGCACTAGAGAAGATGGATAGAGGTCATCAAGGATTATGACTGTTCAATACATTACCACCCTGGGAAAGCGAACAAGGTGGCATATGCCCTAAGTAGAAAGGACACGGTGATTCTATCAATGATGAGAATTGAGAAGGATCCAATCTTTTTAGTCTTGATGAAGATGGACATGGGAATCATAAAGAAGGGAACATCATCAATCCTTTCACAAATGATTTCTCAACCGTATCTTTTGGAAAGGTTAAAGGATACTCAAAAGTATGATGTGTGAATTCAGGAAAAGGTGGAACCTATTGAAAAAGGAAAATCCTTGGAGTTTAATGTTAATGAAGAAGGAATTGTGCGGTTTGTGAAAAGACTATGTGTTCCATCAAGTCTGGAGCTGAAAAAGGAACTTTTGGATTATACACATAGTTCAAATTTCTCTATTCACCTAGGGAGCAAAAAGATGTATCGAGATATCCGAGAAAACTTTTGGTGGGATAATATGAAGATGGACATCGCTGAATATACATCAAAGTGCCTGGTGTGTCAGCAGGTGAAGTAAGAGATGCATAAGTCTAAGGGGATGATGCAACCATTGCCCATACCAGAATGGAAATGGGAGAACATCACCATGGACTTTGTCACCAGGCTTCCAAGGACATCCAAAGGCAACAACACAATCTGGTTTGTTGTGGATCGTCTTACAAAGACTGCACACTTCATTACTATTCAGGAGGATTTCTCATTGGATTAACTGGCACAGATATATATCAGGGAAGTGGTAAGGTTTCATGGAGTGCCACTATCTATTGGTTCTGATCGAGATCCAAGATTCACCTCTAAGTTTTGGAAGAGTGTTCAACATGCTCTAAATACCGAACTGAACATCAGTACAACTTATCATCCTCAAACTGATGGCCAATATGAGCGGACTATCCAAACACTTGAGGACATGTTGAGAGCATGCTCAATGGATTTTAAAGGGGGATGAGATCAACATCTTCCACTAGTTGAATTCTTCTACACCAACAGTTTCCACTCAAGCATCCAAATGGCACCATATGAAGCCATGTATGGGAAAAGGTGCAGAACACTGGCATGTTGGGATGAGGTCAGTGAACGTAAGCTGCTTGGACCAGAAATGGTCGAAGAAATGGTGGAGAAGGTAAAACCCATTCAGCAGCATATCAAGGCCGCCCAAAGTAGAAAAAAGAGTTATGCAGATAAACGTCGACGAGAACTTGAGTTTAAAGTTGGAGACATGGTTTTTCTGTGCATATCATCGTGGAAGAAAGTCATGAGGTTTGGAAATAAAGGGAAGTTAAGTCCAAGGTACATCAGCCCCTTTGAGATTCTTGATCCTGTCAGGATTGTGGCCTATCTGTAACAGCCCGAGATTTTATGAAAACTATTTTTTTTAATTTTATTAATGTCTTGTGTTTTACGCTACACCAAAAGGAGCTTGGACAACACACATCCTTGTCTTGCCTTGCATTACACGCAATCGCGACCTTCCTCGATAGCGTGTGTAGTACGCAATACCGAGTTATACTAAACAACGATATGCTATTATAATATTATTATAACTAGCCATTATAAATAGTAATAACCACCATTTAAAATTTTAGAAATTTTATCTCTCAAAATGGACTCATTTTTGGATTCGGAGTATCGAATTTAGCCTAAGGTGAAATTTTGGTACTTTTCGGATAACTTTCATATTCTGATGAATAGTGAAAATTACTAAATTATAATTAAAAACAACTTTTTTAATCAAAATAATTAATAGTGATAAATTATTAATTTGAGTAGTTTTAAAGTATATTTAGAATATATTTTTACAATTTAATATAATGTTGGTCATTGGATGTAATTTCACATTTAAACCAGACATAAACAAGTGTCAATCTTTTGATAGATATTGTTTCTTAAAAACACGCTATTTGTTTTAACAGCGGGATTTAATTATAAAATTAATTAATGCAACTTCTATGTTATGAATTTGGTGAAATAGACTTTATTTTTGAATTTGGAATATGAAATATAGCTTAGGATGAAATTTTGGCATTGTTCTAAAAAACATCAAATTTTGATGAATAGTGAAACTACTAAGTGGTAGTTAAAAAAACTGAATTTTTCATAAAACTTAATTTTACCGCTTATGTGAATGGAATTTCAAAAATCCGAGAGACACGGTTGATGTCAGTAAGTAAAATGTGGTTCAATGAGATGAAAATAATTTTTGGTGAATAGTAACTTTTTACTTTTATTTACCACGGTTAAAAGTAAATAGGGTAATTAAGGGTAAGAATGATATTAATATTACCCTAACACATGAGCTAATTCTATTGGACAAGTGTATCTCGACCAAAAACAACCTTAAGTCTAAAATATTATCATTTAGGCCCACTTGGATTAGATTAGGACATTTATTATTAATTTATTTAAGGAAGGGTTAAAATAGTTAAAATCAAAGTTTAATAAGTAAATCATTTTTAATATGGGGTTATACATAAGATAAATTCGACTATAAATATTCATTAGAAATATAAAATGATTTCCTACATAATGGTATTTTATTTATAATTTTTAGACATGAAATAATTTAATTTATTTATGACACAATGATGATGCAGTAATTATCTTATTAATTAAATATTGACATAATTGATGTTATAAACACCAAAATAAATGTAATTTGAGACTTTTTATGAATCCCACTGATTTTCTAGTTTACTATGATATATTAGTGTTGATTTAATCAACTTTTGTCGAACATATAATTCTGTTATGACTTTCACAAAAATCATATATCAAATAGTGTCAAAATTGACACAAAATAGTTTTTAAATCAAATATTATATTATTAATTGTAATTTTATTCCTAAAAATTTAAGGTACGGCCAAATGACTTAGATAAGGATATATATATTAATAATAAACAATTTGGGGTTCGTTTGGCATGTTATAGTATGTCTATTAACCATATAGTGAAAGAAAACAAAAAGAAACGGTAAAAGTTAAATTATTTAACTTAGAGTTAAATCTAATTGATAAGGTTAACATAATACCCTAAACTTGTCTAAATCCTATTGGTTGATAGGATTTAGACCCATCCCCACTTTAGCTTCGAAATAAGACCCTTTGGAAATATTATAAAACGATTTTGACTTTAATATAAAATAATATTTCAAGATATTCCTAAGGTGCCCCTCTCCTCCCTTATAAAAGGGCACCTCCCCCCCCTCCTCCTCACACCAATTTGAGCACTCAAGCTCGGCAAACCCCTGCCAAAATCCCTTCTCCACTCCCATATAATAATCCTAGAGGTCCTGGTCTTCTTCAAAGACCAATCTTAGTTCCTTAGTGGAGGATTCAAAGGGGCGTTTCAAAGAAGAGGTAATATCCATTACCGATCTTTTCAATTTCTTTCTTCTTCAACTTCTTATTCTTTAGTTGTTTCATGATAAAGTAATAACATCATTATTACTTACATACTTATATGTCATTATAAATATGAAACAACTCTAATTAACCTTCTATCCATCCTACGGAAAAAGGAAATCACCGCGCGTGCGTACGTACGGAATACCGTCTCCACACTGTGGTGTAATCTATTTTCCTCCACCACATTAATTGGATGGGTATAATGGTTTAATGAGTAACTATATATGATTATTATAAAGTTATATTGATACTAAAATAGTATACAAACACTTCAACACAATTCCACGACCATGGGAATGATATCATCGCTCGTGCGTACGTACGGACTACCGTCCCCACGACGCGAGGAGATTCATTCTCAATGATTAACCATTCATGAATGATTATAAAGTATATATAATAAGTAATAATTAAATATATTACATAATAATGATACTAGATTTATTTATATTTATATGTATGTCATCTACTTAATTCCATTCAATTTAATAAGGAAACGAAAACAACGTTCATGCGTACGTACGGACTACCGTCTCCATGAACGGTGTATCTCATTCCATTTATCAATATATTATATATATGTATATTCTGAATATATATTATATATAAATCATGTTTTACATTCTGGATATAAGTAATCATGATCCAAGTAATCATATTAATAATTACAAGTTAAAAACACGAACGACAAATGAGATGATTTTACCCAAAACGCTACTTTAACATTAATTTACAAAAGAACAGGTAATATAAAGTCATAAGTGGACCATATATGATATAATAACAATGAATATGATTCTGTAATAAGTCAATAACATGATTTAAATCATTATACAGGAGGTTCGGACACGTACAAAGCAAGTCGGACCTAAGGTAAGGGAAAATATCACAATCTCATTTTTATCCGAGATTGTTTATTCGTAAGTATTTACTGGGGTGTATTTTATCATCCACATCCATGTTTCATCAATATGTAATATTATTTCCATCCACCTAAAATTATTTAAATCCATTTTTACCCTTCGGTGAGTTTTTAGTAATATGTATGGAAGGAATCTTTTGTCGTTTTTCATACGAGGTACTTTTTGACTTTTCTGACAAAAGTATGAGAAGAATGTTTTTTAACTTATATGGAATGAATAGATTTTTAAAAAACATTATTTACAAGAAGCTTCCTTTACAAGTTTTCAAGTTTATTTTTGATGAACTTATTTTAGTTTATAATTGTATGACATGTTAAGAAAAGAAAAGTGTTTTTGAAGAAGAAAGGATATTTTCCTCAAGAATGGAGTTCAAGTGTTTTATCAAAATTATTTTCCATCTAAGATAATATAGGGTTCTGTTTTTATCCCTATTATTACATTGATTTGATTATGTTTTGGGGGAATTATTTTTATGAAGTCATTTACCTTATATGATTTGTTTTATGATGTCATGATGTTTCAAGAATCCCATTTTTCTTACATGTGTTATGTGATGATGTATGATTTATGATTATGTGGCACACATAAGAAAGGATTCATTATAAGATGGGTGGGACCTATATCTCCCTCCAATGCATTGGGTAATGATTTTATATCTCATGATATAGACATGGCTGGAATGGTAGGTTATACCAGTTCAGTGAAACAGGACTGAAATGAGGGTGACTCGATTCAGAAAGGGACTTTGTCCACTAAGATAGTCTTGGCAATGAGTCTTGACTAACAAGAAATGATTCTCTATGATTATGTGTGTATGACACAAAGTTTCATGTTTTATGTTATGATTATTGGGATTACATTTCACTTCTATGATTTATCCCATGTTATGATATTATGAGCTCTCTTTTTTGCAGGTTAAGATTTCCAAAAGCTATGTTCTTATGTATATGATTTGATTGATATTTCTTTTGTTTGCCCTTACTGAGCATTTGAGCTCACCCTTTTATGTTTTCTTTTCCCCAGGATATAAAGAAAGGTTTTAGGTATAAAAAAAAGAAGATATTTATGGGAGATGTTGAAGATCTTTCACCACGATTAGAAGATTATATTCCGAGTTTCCAAAGACACTAAACTATTACGGTCCTTGTGTGTGTGTTTTTGTTATGTACTAAGTATTCCGCAAAAGTAATGTAATCTCAATGTATGTCAAGATTCGGGTCTCTACACTATCGACTAGCACTTCCACCTACCATGGCCAAAGTACATGATGTCTTTCATGTATCCCTCTTAAGGAAGTACATACCAGAACCTTCACATGTACTCTCTTCTGAGGTGGTACAATTGGAAGATGATCTTTTTTATGAGGAGAAACCAGTGAAGATCTTAGATCATAGAGATAAAGTTCTATGAAATTAGACAATTCCCCTCATCAAGGTGTTGTGGAGAAACCACAAGTTTGATGAAGCGACTTGGGAATCGGAGGAAATGATGAAGCTAAGTTACCCACATCTGTTTTAGTGTGGGAAAAGGAAAATTTCGAGGGTGAAATTTCTTAAGGGGGGAGTATTGTATTGACCCAAAGTTTCATTAATGGAAATCCCTCTTGATCTAATTAAATGTCTCTGTATGTTTATATAAAATGTCAACTTCTTTGATTTTATGTTAAGAATTTTGACAGTTGTTAATACAGTCGTTTAACAGTGATCACATGATTTGTATAAATATAGGGTTTTAACAAATCCAATTTATTCAGAGAAAAGAAGCGATGGCCTCATCCAGTAGAATTTCTCCATACGAAGCCCATTTGTCAGAGCTCGGAAAAGAGGTGGAATCCTTGGGCTTCGCTCTTGACCAAACCCAAGCTGAGCTTCAACATGTCAAGCTCGAATGGGACTGTCTACAGGAATATTGGAATTTGATAGAGATTACCACTCGAGAAATGTTATCCGAGCCACCCCAAGAGTCTGTCACCATCGCACACCTTACCCTTAGGTCTTATGCGACTGTTTTAAGGGGTTATGTAACAAATCTATAGTACTATGTTCATGTACATTATTTTTTGTATATAATAATGTATATACATTCTTGTCATCATTGATACATTGTAAATAGTTTTTAAAGTATGAATAGTGTTTTTAGTTATTATTTAATTAAGAATTCTATTTTATTAAATTAAGTGATTTTTGAATTAAATAATATTTTAATAAAATATTATTATTAAATTAATTTTTATTAAATATAAATGATCTTATAATTTTATTAATGCAATTCTAATTTTTATTATGTTTTGAAAGCCATTTCTGTCAAAACACGTGAATTTTTGATAAATGTCAGTTTTTATTTTAAAAGTGAAAATTAACATATTTAGAAAATTATTTAGATAAAATAAATGTTATTTATGGAATAAGGATGTTTAAATTATCCAACAGTAAATTTTTCATAATTTTCTGAGACAGTAATATTTTTGGGTAAAAATTAAATACGATTTTAATATATAATGTGTTCTTATGACCTCATAATGACCCAATAGTGATGTAATAAAATACATTAATCTTTATGTTCGGCCAATATATGTTTTACCATTAAAATAATTTTATTTTGGGTTTGGTTGACTAACATTTCAAAGCATTAATGGACCCCTCAAGACTTATTAAACACCTTGTCTTTTTAAATGGTTTTTCATGGGAGTGTGACTCAACTCCACATAAGCAACCCTATTATTTTAAGAAGTTCTGACTTTGGCATTATAAAATATTTTTTTCCTCTTCCATTTTCCAAAAAACACGGGCAAAAACCATGGGTTGGTTTGTGGTTTGGATTAATTTAATATAAGGGGTCCCAAAACTAAATAATAAAGAATTCCCCCAACTTTCCTATATAAACCCACCCAATACCCCACTTCCTCCTCACTCAAAGCCTTTTGAGTTCGTCCAAATCTGCCTTACTATCTCTATAATCCTCCCATGGTTCCCCAAGCTCCCAATAAGCCTCTCTCAAGCCTCTCTCAAGACTTTGGAAGCACACTTTCATGTAAGGGTTTTTTCTTCCTTTCTCATTTTTGTCCAATTTTCTTTAAATCATTTTTCCCTTTTAATTTCAATTATTAATTTTGGGGTATGTTTTCACACCTCCATAATATTTAACTCTTTATTTTTTAATGATGGGATACCCCTTTATCTCTTATTAAATGCCTCCCATGTACACCAGTTACTATGCAGAAATTCTGAAAGGAACTTCTCTCTCCTCTTTTACATTCAAGCAATACTTTTGTATTATGAATCTAAATTCCATTACAATTGTTGGGACATGTATATATATGACCTCCTTACAGTACATTACATGTAAATATGATGAGGAACCCCTTTATCTCTCATAAACCATTTTAATGAATTCTTTTGTCACGTCGTTACGCTGCTGAAATCGCACCGATTTTCTAAGCCAATGTCACTGTGTAGTGAATACCATGCCCATTTCTCCATCATGGGTATTCACCTTTATTCACATTTACTTATTGATAATAAAGTTTTACATATAAATTACACATTCTTATGTCTTGGCATAAATTATTATGTTTCATGAATCCATGTTTTATGATCCATGTTTCACACTTATGCATGAAATGAAATGTTTAATAAGGGTGCACCCTTATAGCGCTCCAATGCTTTGGGTAAAGTATAGTATCATGATACGTCATGTGAAATGAGTGTTGGCTCAGGATAATTCAATTGGAATGAGGGTTTACTCGTGCTTCATGTGCAATGAGGATTTACTCGTGCTCCATATTCAATGAGCCTGGCTCATGCTAATTCCATGTTAAGTGTTGTTTCCACATTTCCATGTTCTGATTATAATGCTTTATCATGCATTTATGTTCATTTTTCTATTGTTATCTATTGATATGCATAATGTATAACATTTATTGTACTCCTCATGTAATTCCATGTGTATTCCCTTACTGGGCTTTATAACTCACCCCTTTCTTATGCATGTCCTCGGGTTATCCCATGCAATGCGAAGTACGAGGGAATATAGTGGTCAAGTAAAGGAAGTTTTCAATAAAGATGTTGTATTTCATGTTTCAAGTTATTATGTAATGATCTTAAGCCCCAAAGACACTAAACCTCTCAATATTTTTTATTGTATCAAGTGATGTTTTATGTAATAAATCATGTTTATGTTTGTATTAAAAAGCAGGGTTTTCATATTCTACACACCATGTGTTTTGGATATAAATGTTGGGCAGCCTACTCGGCCACACCCCATGTCACCAGCACCCCCTCTTACCATTTTATACCCCCATCATGGCCTCTCCCATATTCCATCTCCCCCTCCTCAAATCATCTATTTTTGTTTCTTTTCGTCACGAATTTCATCCTCATTTCGATCCTCGTATCAGCTATGGCATATGGAGACCCCGCCAGTGGGAAAGGGCCTATGCCCTATACTGAGGGGGAGCGATCAACACTACATTGGTTTTAACATTGGAATTCCGTGGAACAATCCTTGAATTTTATGGTTTGTTAGCTGCTAGCCTTGGTGACACTACCCCCTCTTATACCTGCACTATCATATTTGACACCTTTGGGTCCTGCTACCACCCCATCCACTACTACTGAGGGCTCCAACAGAACAAATCCTATAGTTCCATCTACTCTGTCCACTACAATCCCGACCTCTGATCTTGCTCTAGCATCATTAACCTCTCCATCCATCACCACCACAACTGAGGCCCCACCTCAACTTGCACATATGGATCCTCGATCTTAGCCACACCCATGCCTGATTATTGATGAGGGTCATCCTGCGACTGATAGACTACAAAGTTTTTCATGACACACAATCCAACTGAGGTGCCATTTTCTAGATACCATAGTGAAACAATGTCTTTGTGTTTGGTATGAGATTGAGGATATCCTAGAACAAACACATATTTTGGAAACACTCCAAATCTTCACTCCTGCATACAAAGATTTTGTTTTTAGTTTTTAACGAACTTCGAGTTTGATGGGCCCACCTACCACCAAACGCCCACTAATGCGGCTAATCTAGTCTGATTTAGGCCAACCAGATCCCAGTTTTCATTGACCATGGTCGATTTTGGATGAGGGAGAAGAATATATCCCCATCATACCAATCCACCATATTTCTCCACCCTTACCCTCCCTGAGCGATCAGAAATTGTTTCCATGTGGTAGGATCTTGTTAGGCCTGACCATATGTATACCCTCACTTCTCAAAACATCACGCTCTTCATTTACCCTCCCATTCAATTCATTCACTTGTGCTTCAGTGCCATCCTTTTCCCACATAACGAGGACATGGGTGTCATTTACACCTATGACAATGACCTTATCACTTGTATTTTATGACATGACTACCCTAGACTCCCTTGTCTAGATGCTTCTTACTTCCAATCTATGATCCATTCCCATCAGGGAAACCTAAATGGTGGTTTCTGTGCCTCTATGTTGGCCCTTTATTTGGGAGTTTTTGAGACATATAACAATCAAAACCACTTAGGCTCTCCTCAGTGTATGGAATTAATCATTCTTATATTCAGGATTTTGGTCGAGTGTTGAGGAGACGGATTTGAACTCATGCCGGATACCCCAGCTTCAATAGGGGTGGGATATGACCTCGTTGTTCCCACTAGGGTTGTTGACCCAAACCCAACCAATCCACCAGTAGATTCGCCTTCTCATACTTCCCAGAATTCTTCTAACCTTCCTTATTTGTCCACCATTCTCTCTTGTTCTGGGCCAGCCATAGCCCCACCTCCACCCAAACCCTTGGTTGACCACCCCATTTCCCTATGTTGGGCAGTACTGGATTGTCCTCTATACATTCTCGAGCACCACCAGGATTCCATTGCTCAGGTATTGACATGAATGAAGGGTATTCTACTAATCATTCGCTAGAATTTGGGCCTTTAAATAACCCAGTACATTCTCCCCCATATGATCCTCATCCTTTCACAGCACCAACCCCATTGAGAGCACTGAACATTTATTTTGTTCTACTCTCCACTACTTCTCTCACTACAGCTGCAACTACAGCCCGCCATGATGTGTTACTACATCATCTCATTTAACATGCTGATATCATGTGTCCACATACCATTAAATATGCTTCCATGATATATATACCCACTATAGATACCACATGGAGCATAGAGACCACACATCCCTCTTCCACTTTTGTTGATCCTCCTCTACATGATCCCCCTATTACTGATGATGCCTCTTATGAGGCCACCCCAGGAAAGGGTTTTTCACACATTTTTAATTATATATATATCTATTTTGTGATACACATTGGATGTGAGGGTGTATGTGCTTGTAGGTGTTTCTTCAATTTCCTCGATAGTCACAGGTACTCTGGTGCAATATGGGCATCTCTTTTAGACTAATTCCCATATGTTTCATCTCTCCACAAGGGGTGTCTTATTTTATTGTTTCTTTTCATTATTATGTTTTGGAATTTCTTCTTTCACTTCTTTCACTCATCCTAGCTCACCTATGTTTTCCCGCATCCTCTTCACCTCCTTAGTATTGTACTTGATGGACCATGTGCAATATTAAGTGTTGGGGAGAGTCTCTGACTACACTAGTCTTTTCCCAAGAATCGATCTAGGATAAATAAGTAGTAGATGATATATTTTAAACTATGTAATTTTTTTATTAATTATAATTAAAAATAATAATGACATAAAAGGGAATTTTAAAAGTTACAAATTTATTTTAAGTTTTCATGTATTGTAAAATGATTTCTGATGTTGTTTGATTCTTTATTGAAAGTCTTGGACATTTAAATTTATTTAACTGGTCATTTGTACTCATTTCATGACTAAATTAACCCTTTAATTTTTTCATTCCCAAAAGGTAATCTACGATTTTTTTAGATATTCTTTCTTATAACCTCTTTCTTGAGAGATTCTTGGGATATTCATAACTACCAGAACTTGATAGTCTTTCTCTTAAAACCATGAATATTTTTAAATCACATTAAAATGATTAAGGAAATTGATTTTTTTCAGCCCTTTTGATCTTGAGACCTACCCTACATATGACCTTCAAGAAACCCATAGAAACCATTAACTCCATTATTAGGAATCCATATTGCAATCCTATTTTCCCTTCCTACCCTAATTCATCAATAATTTCTCATCATTATTCAATTGACTTTTAAGAGGTAAATTTAGTGAATCATGGTAAATTTGGGGGAACTACCATGAAATTAAGTGTGGGGGAGTGTGTCTCATGTTTATTTGGGGAAGAAGGGTTCCCAAACACTATTCATCATATTCTCAGTGGTGATTAGAAAAATTGACATTATTCATTAATTTTATTTTTTGATGGTTTGTGGACCCATGTTGGAAAGGGAATTTCATCATGGTGATGATGATATTTTGAGAGATCTTGTTGGGGATGCATATTCAGTAATCCTTATTTTGAGTATCATGCACAATTATATAATAATTAAGCCTTTTTTTTCAAGCCTCTAAGACTATCATTTACATCATTACCAACCAACCCCAATCCTCAAAATAATTTGAACCTTATTGAATGACCTTAATATTTTTGTGATTCGATTTCTAAAGTAGAGAATGAGAATACATGAAATAATATAGATAGAATTTATATACTTGATATTGAGAGTAACATGGATAAAATAATCTTGAATGATGAGTGTGGTATCTTCTGGTGAGGTAAATCATGTATTGACATGTGTATTTATGAAAAGATGAACAATGTGGATGAAAGGAGATGCAGATATCTTATTTAATTATATGTGAGGAATGATTAGTGTTGGTCAGAGTGGACACTCAAGAGGGTGGGTGAATTGAGTTCCAATTAAAATTTCTGTTAAAATATTGTCTATTTAAAATCCCCTGATTTATAAAATAAGTTAAACTGTAGTAAATTTATACAGATTGTAAATGTTCACTTAGCTTCTCCAAGATTGATTTTGTCTCAATTAGTTTAACCATAATATCAAACTAACTTTTGAAACTAATCTACTGAATTACAATAAGTGTAAACACTTTCTAATTTAACTATCAAAGTAGCTTTAAAATAGTTTTTTATTTCAAAGTAATAACAGCGGAATAAATAAGATTTATGTAGTATACTTTGAACTTAAATTATAGATGCACAAAATATATAACAAGAGGTTCAGTCTCAAGATGAGACTTAGTCCTCTCAAATTTATATAAATTTGATCCACACCCTGGATCGGGGTTAACAATAGTTTACAAAACTGTCCAGGACACACAGGGACCTCCACCACTGTTCTACGTGGGAAACAAAGCAAAGACCAGGCCACACAAGGACCTCTTCCATAGTTGACGTGGGTAAACAAGAGTTAAGAGATTTGGAGTGAGGATTTGATATACTCCAGTTCAGTACAAGAGATAGTGTGTGTATAAGAAATGCATAGTACGCCACACGACTCAAAAGTTGATAAAGAAGTCACGTAGAGAAGGTAGATGAGAGTTTAGAAAGCTCTAGTGATTATCAATACATCTCTGGACTCATTGGATTCAGCAAGAAAGCTTCTGAGTCCTTCTCTGTTTTTTCTGTTGAAAAACAGAGTGTCGTAGTCAGCTTGTCTTCTTCAGGAGTGAGAATGATGTCTTGATTAAATGTGTGTTCTTGAAAGGTGTTGGATTGCATTCATGAGAGTTCTATGAAAGACTTGAAATATCCTTCTTTTTTAGGATTGTTCTGCTTGTTCAGTACAGTGCACTCGGGTGTATGTAAGTTCTTCTTGTTTTATATTCACACTTGCACACTGCTTGCCCATGTACTGCATCTTAATCTTCCTTATATTCCACATGTTCTAGCAGTAGGAATGTTTCACTTTTCATAGGTACGAGATATGGTTTCCTGACATTCCAACAACTATCAATAAATAACATTAATTGTATTAAAAACATCAAATATTACCGTTAGCATTATTTAAATAATATTGACAAAAAGTTAAGAAAAGGTGTCACAGTGATTAAGTGAACAGTGTCTTCTTCACGGTATGTGGCTCACGGTATGAGCTTCACGGTATGTCCATGTCACGGTGACTAGTTCACGGTATGTGTCTCGCGGTAAGTCATTCACGGTGTCTAGTCACGGTGAGTCCTTCACGGTGTCTCGTCACGGTGAGTCCTTCATGGTGTCTCCATACTTAGACAAATATCTGTATTTGGACTTAGACAGTAATATGCAAAATATGGACTAATTTTAATCATTAGAGAGTAAAAGAGCTTGAATCATAAATATAAAGGTTTTATAATATATGCGAGATTTGTGATCAGGCATAAGACTTGTAAATTGTAAATAGATTAATTAGCATCCATAAGGTTTTTTTGTATTAAAACATGATGTGTAATTATTATTGATATTGAAGAGCATTAGGAAGATGTGTAATGAATATTGAGATTAATTAACAGTAATAGGATTTGTGATCATTAAAACATGATTAACACATGAAGAGTCCAACAATCTCCTCCTTTTTGATGATCACAAATTAGATATAGTCAGAATATACATGTAGTGTAACATAACAGAAACTAGCATATTCAAAAAAATCATTATAGTACTGACACTTGTAGTTTTTCTCCCCCTTTTATACTTGGAATTTTCTCCCCCTTTTAGGATTATAAAAAAGTAGAGAAAATGAAATGAAACACTGAATTTGGAATTAAAAAGGGTTCAGAATAGAACATACAGGAGAAGTAAAAATAGTAAACAAGAAATGACATCCAATCAAAAAGAAAAAATAGTCCACGGACCCCTCAGGGATCCACCTTGTCTTTGCCTTTATCAGCAGCAGGAGCTGGTACTGAAGTAGAAGAAGGCATAGATGTGGTAGACAAAGAGGGAAAGGGTAGACCTTCAAAAACAGATGGAGCCAAAGTGGGAGTAGTAGAAGATCGAGGCTATGGTTGGTCTAGAATGACTGGCCGGATCTGAGAAAGAGCTTGTCTAACTGTCATGGAAGTTAAGGCTAAGGTAGGTAGACCAGGTCTAAAGGGTGCAATAGCTGGAGCAACTATAGCAGTGCTCTGCACATGAAGATACGGCTTCAAATGATTTATGAAATCAGTAATGATTTCACCACCATATTTCATATCCTTTTCAAAATCATCCTTATTCTCCAGAAACCTATCCAAGAATCTAGTGAACTCTGTAAGTTTCTGAACATGAGCTTTAAAAGCTTCAGTCACCAGAGGGATTCTCGAATTTTCCACAAGATTTCTAATGTGATCTTTCATATCACTTTTAGAGAAAATCTGGGAGAGATACAAATCTATTTTCTTGGTGATATCTTTTTGAGCATCATTGACTATCTTAGAATGAATTCTAACCAAGTCCAATTCTCTATCACTATTCTGAACCACTTCTATCAAAGAGGATAGATCCAATCCACTAAAGGCACTCTGAAGTTCTTCCTTAATTATGGATCTCAGCATAGACTCATCCAAAGAAGGTGTGGAGGGATAACAAGAAGCAGGTGAAGATTTGACAGCTTCGGTTAGAACATTGAGCTGTTTCAGAACTTTTTGCAGGCATCCAGTGTATTCATCTGTAAGCTTATTCAGATTTTCCACAAGATATCTCATGCGTTCCAGCATCTTGGTGTGTATTTTTCCAATCTTCTCAACAAAAGAAAGTAGGTATGGATGAACTTGAGACACAATCTCCATAGCAAGGAGGGAATCATATGGCTCAGGAGAAGCAGCAGTAGGTGCAGGTGCAGAAACAGGAGCAGGATGTAATCTCAAAGATAACTCATTCTGCAAACTTGCTACCGTACTTTTCAGATTTTAAACATCAACAATCAGCAGCTTATTTTCTACTCTGACTTCTTGAATTTCTTGGATCATCCTTTTTTGAATATTCAAGATAATATTTTCCAAGAGAATTGATGCATCTTTTGACTTAACTGAGTCACTGGACGAGGTTGAGTGGAGACAATTTTCTCAACTCCAGCTAACAAAGTCTCTCAAAAAAATTTCAGATCATCATTAGTCATAAAGGAGTGATGCTCAGGTAATGGTGCAGGTAATGGTAGTGGTTCGGATTCTGGTTGAGGTTCAAAGTCATCTTTAGACTCAGATTCTGATTCAGATTGAGGTTGGGGCTCTTGGTCTGGTACTGGTTCTGGATGAGCTAAAGACTTCAGTTGAAACAGAGAAGAAAGATCTATTCTAGTTGCAGTCACTTGTTGTGACTCATTCACATCATAAAAGCTTGGGAATTCATACTAAGTGTACAAAAAATATGTGATAGAATCTTGAGAAGCTTCAGCAGATCCAGCTTCCACAATATCAAGGTTTTAAGGTTCCTCCCCCTCAACTTGTGCTTCCTTTCCAGATTCTTGAGTCTCAGGAACATTTAAAATATCCTCAGGATCATCCCTAATCTCTTCAAAAAACTCTTGCCTTTCTAGCTAAAAGGAAATTTCCATCCTCTCTTGAGCAGAGGGAATAATCTCAGGAACTGACTATTCCACTGGTTGAGCTTCCAGACTTTATTCTTTATCAACAGGAAGATCCTCTCCCACAGGATTTTCCTCTAAGGTTTCTTGCTATTATGAATTAGGAAAAACCCACTTCCTTGCAGTATTAGGATGAGCTTCTGGATTTACATCCACACTAGAAGCAGTATATTCCTCTTCTCTCAAACTAACACCACCTTCCTCTCCTTGAGGTATTTCAGCAGGGATAACAGTAAGGAAATCAGTATTTTCTTTTTCAACAGGAGTTGTTTCCATTGGAGGTCTTCTAGCTTCTTCTCTAGGAGATACTTCTGCTGTTACTTCCTCTTCTTCTTCTTCTTCTTCTGAATACTCAGACACTTCATCTGGTTCCAAACCCGGATCAGATAGATTTTTAGGCCTTCTTGGATTTTCAACAGGATTAAACTTTTTATACACTTGATCATTGTCCTCAACCCATTGTTTTTTCCAGGGGTTCTAGCTAATCTTTATCCTTCTGATGATATGCATGGATAGGTAGTAATCAAGGTACTCTAACTTTACTTCATTTAGTCTATTCATCTTTTTTGCAACTAACATAGATGAGATAATCCTTGAGTAAAACAAGGAGGTGGATTTGGAAGTGACTTTGATCAGCTCACATATATGGTTGATAACATACTTACAAAGATTGATCTTATGGCCATTCTTTAATAGGTGGATCCAGAACACATCCTGATACTTCATCACAACAAAGTCTCTTTTTCTAGGACTAATCAAATTCTAAACAAACTTGAACAGATGTCTAGTCTCCCCATCTAATTCAGTAGCTATAGCCCTTCGCTTGGTGCCATTTCAAGTCAGGATCTCCAAAGAATTCTCCAGGTCAAAGATGTCAGTTGTTGGAGGAGAGTCTCTCTGGTAATCTTCACAAACTCTTTCATGTGGAATTCTTAGGCATGCAGTCCATAGCCTTGAAGAGAAAGAGAACTTCTGGCCATTTATCCATCTTGTTACCATAAAGCTTTCTCTAAACTCAAAGTAGAACTTCACATACTGATAGAACTGAGATACTAGTCTCTGGTAAATCGGTCTATTCTATCCTGTAAACCATTCAAGACATCCTTGTTCTCTTAAAACATTCAAAACTAAAGATCTTCTATACAACAACCACTCTGGGAAAACCACTTTTTCAAGGACAACTGTACGACTTACCAGGTTTTGGTTTAGAGGTACTTCGGAAGCTATCCTTGGTATCCTCTTCTGTTTCTTAGAGCGGTGCTTCTCAGACGAAGGTGAGGATAGACGCTTCATCCTTGGCATTCACTGAAGGTTCGGGCGAGAGGGAAGAGAAGGTTCGAGAGAGAGTTCGGTTAAGGAATTGAATGAAACCCTTATGTTTTATCATTTGGGAATGTCAAACATCATAAAAACAAAAACGCGGGAAAACAAATAGCGGTGAAAAAAATTACGGCGATACGGGTTAAAATAAGAATATAAATAAATCTTCACGGTGAGAACGTGAGTAGGCATTATGGTGAGATGAAAAACAGCCATTATGGTGAGACTGTTGGCAGTCTTCATGGTGAGACAGTGAGCATTCTGTGTAGTCATGGTGAGATAGTGAGTTGACAGACCGTGAGTATAAAACAGTAACTTAGAAACAGTGAGTATGAAACCATAAAGTAAAGTACAGTAAAGTATTAAATATTAAGATCAGTAATATATTCATTTATGATTAATCATACCAAGATCATGTATGATTTAGTCTAATCTTTCAGAATTTAATGGTTTAGTGAATATATCAGCAAGTTGATATTCAGTACCAATGAATTCCAAAGTGAGATCACCTTTTTGATAATGATCCCTCAAAAAGTGATGTATTACATCAATATGTTTTGTTCTAGAATGAGAAACAGGATTCTTAGAAATGTTAATTGCACTTTTGTTGTCACAATTTATTGGGACATGTCTGAATTGATATCCATAGTCTAGTAATGTGTGTTTCATCCACAAAATTTGTGCACAACAACTGCCAGCAGCTATGTATTCATCTTCTGCAGTAGATAATGCAACCGAATTTTGTTTCTTACTACACTATGATACTAGTTACTTGCCTAAAAGGTGACATGTTCCAGAGGTGCTTTTTCTATCTAACTTACATCCACCAAAATCAGCATCAGAATAACTAATTAATTCAAATGATTGACCTTTGGGATAGAACAGTCCTAAAATGGGAGTATGCTTGAGGTATTTGAATTTTTTTTTACTATTTCTAAATGTGACTCTTTAGGGTTTTCTTGAAAACGAGCACACATACACACACTAAAAATAATATCAAGACAACTATCAGTCAGGTAGAGTAGACTTTCGATCATTTCTCTATAAGTTGTTTGATCAACGGATTTACCATTTTCATCAAGATCCATCTTACAGGTGGTACTCATGGGAGTGTCACTACCTTTTGTGTTATCCAATCCAAAACGTTTAAAAATATCTCTAGTATATTTACTTTGAGTTAAAATAATTCCATCACTATATTGAATGATTTGAAATCCAAGAAAGAATTTAAGTTCACCCATTAAACTCATTTCAAATTCATTTTTCATCATTTTAGAAAAATCAGTATATAATGTAGTTTTTGAAGATCCAAAAAAATATCATCTCTATAAATTTGTACAACTAAAACATATTTAGAAATTCGTTTTATAGAGTAGGATCATCTATTCCTTTTGTAAAACCTTTGGAAATTATAAAAGTACTTAATCTATCATACCAAGCTCTCGGATCTTGCTTTAAACCATTAAAATATTTTGATAATATAAAAATATGATTTGGAAAATGAGGGTTTGAAAAACCAGGTGGTTGTTCAACAAAAACATCCTCAACAATATATCCATTCAAGAATGCACTCTTGACATCCATTTGATATAGTTTGAAATTTAGATGTGTAGCATAAGCAAGTAAAATCCTAATGGAATCTAATCTGGATACTGGAGAAAAAGTCTCCTCATAGTTAATACCTTATTCTTGACTATATCCTTGTGCAACTAGCCTAGATTTATTTCTAACTATGTTTTCAGATTCATCTACTTTATTTCTAAAAACCCATTTTGTGCTTATTGTGAAAGTGTCCTTAGGTCTTTCAACAAGATTCCAAACATTATATATTTCAAACTGATTGAGTTCTTCTTGCATAGAAATTACCCAAAATTCACCATTAATAGCATCATCAATGTTTTTAGGTTCAAGCTGTGATAAGAAGGCTTGATATTCAACCTGATTTCTAAGAGAAGCTCTAGTCTGTGTCCCTCTATCAAGATTTCCTACAACCGCATCTAAATGATGATTCTTTAGAATTATAGTTGATTTAGTTAAGGTAGGACTAGAAATTTCAGGTTCTTCCCTAGGTTCGGGTTCATATGAGGCAGATTCTGGAATAAGTCCAGAACTGGTTGTCTTTATAGCAGGTTCATTGATTTTATCATTATAGTCCAGAACAGATAAATCTTCTTCAAGATTTTCAAGAGAGGTTTTAGGCTCATGTGGATCATTTTCATCAAACTTGATGTGAACAGATTCTTCAACACACTTGGTTTTTTTGTTGAAAACTCTATACGCCTTGCTAGTTAATGAATATCCAAAAACGATTCCTTCATCACTCTTAGAAGCAAAATTATCAATATTATCTTTTGTATTAAGAATGAAAATTTTGCAGCCAAAGACTCTAAAGTAAATAATTTTAGGTTTTCTATTGTTCCACAACTCATATGAGGTTTTCTTAAGAATAGGTCTAATTAAGACTCTATTAATAATGTAACAAGCTGTATTCACAGCTTCAGCCCAAAAGTAAATAGGCAGGTCATACTCATTGAGCATGGTTCTTGAAATTTCCTGAAGGGTTCTATTCCTCCTTTCTACTACACCATTTTACTAAGGTTTCTTAGTATCAGAAAAGTTATGACTATAGCCATTGTGTGAGCAATTGGATTCAAATTTATGATTTTCAAACTCACAGCCATGATCACTTCTTAGAGTTTTAATCTTAAGTCCATTAAGATTTTCTACAGATTTGGAGTATTTAACAAAGTAAGAACAAGCTTCACTTTTGTGATCTAAGAAGTATACCCAAGTATATCTAGAAAAGCCATCTACTATGACATTAGACATAGTGATTCCCATTTAAGATTGAAACTCTAGATGGTCCAAACAAATCCATGTGAACCAACTCAAGAGGTTGAGAGGTTGAAACTTCTTTATTTGAATTAAAAGATACCTTATGTTTCTTTCCCTTTTGATAGGGATTACAAACTTTGTCATTAGAAAACTCAAGTTTAGGTAGGTCTCTAACTAAGTTTTTCCTAGTTAGTTTTCTAAGTGAGTGTATATTACAGTGTCCTAATCCTATGTTCCATAACCAATATTCTTTTTGAAAAGCATTTAAATAGGTAACCTTTTTCTTGGCTAAGGAATTTAAATCAACTGCATAAACATTTTCATTTCTTAAAGCAGAAAATACTAAAACATTTTTAGAATTAAAAACATTACAAGAATCATTTTCAAACTTGACATTAAATCCATTATCACATAATTGAGAAATACTTAGTAGATAATATTTAAGTCCATCAACAAATAAAAATTTAGAAATTAAAACTGAATTAGTGTTACCAATTTGGCCTAGGCCGATGATATTTCCTTTAGAATTATCACCAAATGTGACATGAAATCCATCAACCTTTATTAAACTCTTTAAGCATGAGTAATCCCCAGACATATGTCTTGAAAATCCACTGTCCAAATACAATTTCTTCTTATGGGAACTCTTCAAGCAGGTTTCCTCAGATGTGTTTGTCATGAAACCCATGTTGGCACGATTCTTTTCAGAGTCAGACATTTCATATTTACTTTTATTGTCTTCAGAAGCACTCCAGGTAGCCATCATAGCTTTTTTGTACTTATTGTCCTTGTAATCATATTTCTTATTGAATTTTAGCTTTGGGTAGTCTGCTTTAATGTGTCCTTTCTTTTTTGCACTCATTACAAACAACTTCATTACTTTTATCTGGATTTTTCCAATCCTTCATCAAATGTCCCTTATTGTCATACTTTCCATTGTAATTTGATTTTCTGAAAAATATCTTCTTCCTATAAAACTTCTTAAACCTTCTAGCTATTTGAGCCATTTTAGCATCACTATTAGAGTATGAATTTTCACTGATTGAATTTTCAGTAGGTATTTGAGCTTTATCTTTGTCCTTGGTCCTTGAAGAAGTAGTCTTGAAAGAAACTGATTTCCTCTTAGGTTCATAATCTTCCTATTTATTCACCTTGAGTTCTTCTTCATACATCATAATTTACCAATGAGTTCTTTAACAGGTAGAGCAGCAATGTCACATGACTCTCTGATTGAAACAGATGTGCCTCTCCATCGGTCTGGTAAACATCTCAAGATTCTCATAATTTGTTCCTTTGCTGGAACAGCCTTACCAAGTGAATTCATTGTATTGACTATCTCATTAAACCTGGGATACATATGAGAAATAGGTTCATTAGTATTCATTTTAAAATTATCATATTTTATAGTATAAGTATTTAATCTCATTTCTTTAACATTGTTTGTTCCTTCATTAGAAACACCCAATGTATCCCAAATTTCAAAAGCAGTTTTTCAAGTAGAAATTATGTTAAATTATTCATCTCCTAAAGAATAGCCCAGGGCATACATAGATTTACAATTATTATTGTAAGCAGTCTTTGTAGGTTCATCCCAAATGGATCTAACAGTAGTGGGAATTTTATATTTTGATTCTATGGCAGTCCAAATATCAAAACCCATGCTTTCTAAATGAATTTTCATTTTCCGCTTCTATTGAGCATAGTTTTTACCATTGAAGAAAGGCGGACATTTAGTAGTAGCACCTTCTAGTCTATTAACCATAACTAGATTTTAGAAAGATATTTTAAATAGATAAAAATTTAGAAATAACAGAAAATTTAAGAACTTTAAAAACCAACTAAAATCACAGTTGAAAAAACCGAGAATTTCAAAAATCTTTTAACCCTCTAATACCAAATGTTGGTCGGAGTGGACACTCAAGAGGGGGGGTGAATTGAGTTCCAATTAAAATTTCTACTAAAATATTATCTATTTAAAATCCCCAAATTTATAAAATAAGTTAAACTGTAGTGAATTTATACAAATTATAAATATTCACTTAGCTTCTCCAAGATTAATGAGGTCTCAGTTAGTTTAACCACAAGATAAAACTAACCTTTTAAACTAATCTACTGATTTACAATAAGTGTAAACACTTTCTAATTTAACTATCAAAGTATCTTTAAAATAGTTTTGTATTTCAAAGTAATAGTAGCGGAATAAATAAGATTTATGTAGTATACTTTGAACTTAAATTATAGATTCACAACAGATATAACAAGAGGTTCAGTCTCAAGCCGAGACATAGTCCTCTCAAATTTATATAAATTTGATCCACACCTTGGATCAGGGTTAAAAACAGTTTACAAAACTGTCCAGGCCACACAGGGACCTCCACCACTGTTCTACGTGGAAAACAAAGCAAAGACCAGGCCACACAAGGACCTATTCCACAGTTGACGTGGGTAAACAAGAGATAAGAGATTTGGAGTTAGGATTTGATATCCTCTAGTTCAGTACAGGAGACAGTGTGTGTATAATAAATGCAGAGTACACCATACTGCTCGAAAGTTAATAAGAAAATCACGTAGTGAAGATAGATGAGAGTTTAGAAAGCTCTAGTGATTATCAATGTGGCTCTGGACTCGTTGGATTCATCAGGAAAGATTATGAGTCTTTCTCTGGTTTTTCTGTTGAAAAAAATAGTGTTGTAGTCAGCTTGTCTTCTTCCGGAGTGAGAATTATCTCTTGATTTGATGTGTGTTCTTTAGAGGTATTGGATTTCATTCATGAGAGTTCTATGAAAGACTTGTAATCTCCTTCTTGTTCAGGATTGTTATACTTGTTCGGTACAGTGCACTCAAGTGTATGTAAGTTCTTCTTGTTGTATATTCACACTTGCACACTACTTGACCACGTACTGCATCCTAATCTTCCTTATATTCCACATGTTATGGAAGTAGTAATGTTTCACTTTTCTTAGGTACGATATATGGTTTCCTGACATGCCAACAACTATCAATAAATAACATTAATTGCATTAAAAACATCAAATATGACCGTTAGCATTATTTAAATAATATTGAAAAAAATTTAAGAAATGGTGTCACAGTGATTATGTAAATAGTGTCTTCTTCACAGTATGTGGCTCACAGTATGAGCTCCACAGTATTTCCATGTCACCATGACTAGTTCACGATATGTGGCTCACGGTTTGTCCTTCACAGTGTCTGGCCACGGTGAGTCCTTCACGGTGTCTGGTCACGATGAGTCCTTCACGGTGTCTGGTCATGGTGAGTCCTTCACGGTGTCTGGTCATGGTGAGTCCTTCATGGTGTCTCCATACTTAGACAAATATCTGTATTTGGAATTATATAGTAATATGCAGAATATGGATTAATTTTAATCATTAGAGAGTAAAAGATCTTGAATCATAAATATAAAGGTGTGATAATATATGTGTGATTTGTGATCATGCATAAGACTTGTAAATAATAAAGAGAGTAATCAGCATCCATAAGATTTGTTAGTATTAAAACATGATGTGTAGTTATTATTAAGATTGAAGAGCATTAACAAGATGTGAAATGAACCTTGATATTAATTTACAGTAATAAGATTTGTGATCATTAAAACATGAGTAACACATGAGGAGTCCAACAAATAGAATATCATTAGAGTAAAAATATTTTTTAATCCTTCTAAAATTCTCAATTATGGATATAGTATTTATGAGTATAATTAATTGAATTATTCCTTTTTTATAGTATGGATTCTATTAATTATATTTTGTTATTTTTGTTGAGGGAATGAAATTGACTAAGTGTGGGGGATTTTGATGTGCCCAATTTCTGTATACATTTTCCTATATTCAATAGAGTATTAAAATATGTTTTCACTAGATATATGTTATTTTAGAGTTGAAATTCCGAATTTTAGTGTTCATGATGATTTTTAGTTTTTTTGAATCCAAAGCCACAAATGGGAAAAAATTAAAACAAAAGATCACATATACATAACATGAACTTTATAAAAACATGTTGTGTACCATTACACCAACAAGAATCGGATCGATCAAGTACACAACCATATTTCCAGACAGATTCACATTCCATGTACTACTCTTTCACACGTCATGTTCCCCCTTCCGGAATCATTTGGTTGCTGAAGTTGATACTAAATTCCATGTGGGGCGACGCTACATGTCGTGTTCCCCCACCAACCGACCACTGATGCCTTCAAAGTAAAGGGTGGTGCGACATATCACATGTTGGTAGAGAAGGTGAGTCCAATTCATGTTGAATTTACTACACACCATGTACTGGTACATGCGGTGTAGTTTTAAATAATATAAATAAGAGGTCATCCTCTATTTCTTGGAAAAACAACTAGTTGGACAATCAAGGGGAGGATCTTCCACTCTGTCATTCTAACGTTCTTCTTTCTGGATCTAATGTAATGTTTATCTCGGGTATTATGAGTTTGTTAGTGATAACTTGTTCAAAGTGTTTCTAAATCCCCTTATGTGTTGGGGGTGGATAATTATGGTTTATTGTTAATCAACTATTTTGTTTTGTATATGTTGTTCATTTTCCTCTCATAACTTCCTTCAAAATGTTGTTCTAAATCTCATTGGAAACCCCATCTCAATCCAAGAATGGGGTTATCAAGGATATTCATGGTATGTTATGACAATGTGAACCCATGACCACTGGTAGCACTTGACTTCTCATAAAGGATTTTTCTTAAATAAAGTTAATAAAGGTTCATTTAGAGACCAAGGAATCAATATTTACTTCCTAATAAGAATTCACTGGACCAAGGGTGTTCCATTACATTCGGAATCAAAAGATGATAGTTATTATAAACAACATTAAATGATAATAAAATAATTTATCAGTGAACATGAAAATCAACAGCCCCGACACATTCTTCCTATTCATTGTTAGAACTAATGTTTGCATTTTTCTTTGTCTTTAAATAAAATCACCAATGAAATTAAATAATCAGTTAATCTATCATTGGAAAATCAAACATATACTCTTAAATTTTTTATAATATTCACCAAATTAGTAAAAAACTGGAGAAACATAATTCCTTTACTCTCTATCCCTATGGATCAACCCCATACTTACACTATACTTGTAGTATGAGTGGGTTCTTCAATTTGGGTCAACCGAATGTAACCCTTCAGCTGAAAAGAAAAAAATATTTATGTTTAATTTATTTATTTGTAGTATTACTAAAATAATAATTGTATTCTTGTATGGTTGGATTATTTTACTCAAGTTGGGGTGGTCCGTTAGATTTTTCTCATGCTTGTGAGAGATTGAACTTTGAAGCTACAATTCAGATACCAATAAGAAGAAAATGGGACATGAATGTACACAAACATCATAATAAAGTTAATTCCTACTACTTATCTATTTAACATTTTTATATACTATTTTTATGTTAATTTACTTATCATCTTTATCTAATTATTATTATTTTTCATAGAACATTTGGGAAGTCATATTTTTCCTCCAATCATATGTAACAAGCCAGAAAAGAGAGAACGCGTTGCTTTTGGATGAGGCATTTTAGGAAGCATAGAGTTTTCTCTTAATCCAAATTGAACTATTATTTGTTTTCTATCTTGCTTCTGATGGTTTGAAGAAAAACAAACAACACATACTCAATAATCCACACCTTAATCTAATTCACGGTGTGACTGGTATGACTGAAACTATTTATTTTTAGTTTAAAACATACATCACATACTCAAAACTAATAAAAATCACAAGAATATTTATACCTAGGAAAACAATACATAAGTGTCATTTATTATGTGTAGGAATGATATGATCCCCAATCTGACTCACGGTGTGCTTGATATGGCTCAAAGTGTCTGTTATCAGTTTAAAATTTAAATTTTATTTCTAAAAGTATCACTCACCACAAACTATGAAAACCCACATTGATTGTATTTATAATTTAATATAATTATTTTTAAATCAATTTTGAGATATAGGAATCAGTATCACATTAAACTGACACATGATGTGACCCGTATGACTAAAAGTATGTGTTTTTAGTTTAAAATGATGTTTTTGTTAAAAACAAAAGTGATGTACTCAAAAATAATAAAAAATATTTTTATTGGTTTAATAATTTATTAAATTGATCTATAATTTATTTTAGTACATGTAGGAATCATCCTCACCTCAATCCGACACATGGAGTGACTGGTACAACTCCGTGTACGTATTTTTATTAAAATTTACACTTATTTTAGAAAAATGGAAACTAAAATACTGAAAACCAAGGAATAAGTACTCTTATAATTTCATAAAATTACCCATAACTTATTTTTGATATATAATATTTTTATATGCCTCAATATGATAAATTATGTTCTTACTATGACTCAAAATTACCAGTATTAGTTTAAAATTAACATTTTTGTCCAAAGAGTCTCACTCACTAAAAATATATCAATTGAGAACATATTGTATTAATAATTTATAAAAATGATTCATAATTAATTTTTTATGTTTAGTAATCATCCTCATGTCAAAATAACACACAATGTTGCTAGTATGAATCAAAATATATGTTTTCATTTTAAAATAATATTTAAAAAACGCAAGTTCCATCATAAAATTGTGAAAAATAACATGTAAGGGTTTTATAATTTAGTAAAATGATATATATGACATTTGGGACATCTAAGAATCCTCCAAACCTCAATCTGGTTCCCTATGTAGCTAGTAAAACACCAACTGCAACTTTTTATTTAAAATTGACATTAATTTAAGTAAAAAGGAAAACTAACAATACTCAAAATCAAGAAGACACATTTAGATTATTTTATAATTTATGAAAAATATATATAATTCATTTAGAATGTGTAGTAATAAAATACACCACCATCTAAAACAATAAGTACTCGATATGACACAATGTGTTCATATCAATTTAAAATTTATATTTTAGTTCGAAACAAATCCCTCAATGAAAACTGAGAAAACACACTCGTATTGTTTTGATAATTTAGTAAAATTATTTACAAGTAATTTTTGACATGTGGGAATAAGTATCACATAAAAATGACACATTATGTTGTTGACATGAATCAAAGTACATGATTCTAGTTTAAAATGAAATTTTAGTAAGAAACATAAGTGAAGTAATCAAAACTAAGAAAAGCCATTAGGATTTTTTTGATACTTTTTAAAAATAGTAAAAATGACACTTATGATATTTAGAAATTATAATCATCTTAATATAATGCATGGTGTGACTATTATGACTCCATGTGCATCCTTTTATTCGAAATAGGATTTAATTATAGTAAAAATGATACGTGACATACTCAAAACCATGAAAAAAATTGGATTATTTTGATACATTAAGAAAATGATACATTATAATTATTTTGATGTGTAGGAATCATCTTCACAAAAATATGATACGTGGTGTGTCTATTATTACTCAAAGTGCCTATTATCAGTTTAAAAAAGACATTGTAGTTCAAAAGGTTTCACTCACTAAAAATGGAGAAAATTCACTCATATTTTCTTGATAATTTACTAAAATGATTCATTAGTAATTTTTTTATTTTTATAAATATTTATCACTTCAAATTGATCCATGATATGTCTAGTGTGACTTAAAGTGTGTGTTTCATGTTTAATGTGAAATTTTGGTAAAAAAAACAAGTGACGTAATAAAAATAGATACAATTAATTAATTTTTTTTAAAACATTTTGGTATGATTAGGACCTAACAATGCCTAAATATGATGCATAGTGTGATCTGTATGACTCCATGTGCGTCTTTTTATTTAAAAAATGGCATTAATTTTACTGAAAACAACACGTGTCATACTATAAACAAAGAAAACTGATTATAATTATATTTATACTTTATAAAAACAATACATGAGTTGGTTTTGATCAATTTTAATTATCCTCACCTAAATTTGATATAGGATGTGCAAGGTATGACTCAAAGTGTCCGTTATCAGTTTAAGATTTATATTTTAGTTCAAAAATTTACACTCATTGAAAAATAAGAAAATATACCCAAAATTTAATGATAATTTTGTAAAATGATTTATAAGTAATTTTTGACATTTATTAACTAGTCTCACGTCAAACTGATGCTTGGTGTGACTAGTATGACTTAAAGTGCATGTTTCCAGTTTAAAATGACATTTTAGTAAAAACATAAGAGGCATACTCAAAACTAATAAAAACTAATCATATTGTTATATTACTTCAGTAAAAAAATCCATATTTCATTTGGGAAATTTAGGAATTTGACTCACCTCAATCGGATGCATGGTGTGACCGGTATGACTCAAAGTGCATAGTTTTATTTAAAATTGACATTAACTTTAGAGAAAAAAAATTAATGGCATACTCAAAGCTGAGAAAATTCATTAAATTTGTTTTTATTTATTATTAAAATAACCCATCAGTCATTTTTAACATGAATTAGTCATCCTCACATCAATCTGATACATTATTATCTCAAAATGAATCAATGTGTCAGTTATCTATTTAGAATAGATATTTTAGTTCAAAATGTTTCACCCACTGAAATCTGAGAAAAAACACCTAAATTATTTTTATAATTTAAGATAATGATTCATAATTCATTTATGATGTGTAATAATCAGTATCACAAAAAAACTAACTTCTGATGTCACTATTATGACTCAAAGTTGACCTTTCTAGTTTAAAATGTTAGTTTATTTAAAAACATAGGTGGCACACTCAAAAATGAGAATACTCATTGATATTATTTTGTTCATTTAGTAAAACAATACACAAGTCAATTGATATGTTTATGAATTATATGCACTTATATCCTAAACATGGTGTGACTAGTATGATTCCAAGTGCGTCTTCTCAATATATAAGTATCATTTTAGTTCAAACATGCATAACAACACAAATACTGAGAAAATGATACAAGAGTGAAATATCATAATTATTTCTTATATTACTTCATTAGTTTTCTAATAATTTTTACCTTTTAATTATTTATTTAATTTTCATAGTTATAATCTTTGGATGTGAACAAGAAATGGTGTGACGTACAATAATCAACTGTAAGCCCATATGATACACAGTGTTCTTGGTATGGCTCAAAGATTAGTTTAAAATTAAAAAATTTTATTTAATTTATTTCTTTATATTATTAATAAAATAATAATATTATTCTTCTATAATAGTTTTCTCTTTCTCAAACAGGTTCGGCTATTTCTTTTATACAGGTTTGTTCTTTTTCTATAAAACATAGTGTTTTTATTTTATATTTGTTATAAATTTTAATGCAATTTAATTAAGTATTTTTACCTTATTTTTCTAAATTATAGTTTTTTTCTATTGTTTTAGTGTTCTATTACATCACACTATATTATAGAATGATTCTGGTGTTGTATTGTGTCATTACATCACACGGTAGTATGACACTTTATAAGTGTATCTAAATGTGATGATAAAGGATCCCTTTATCAACTCCTGTAGAAGAACTGATAACAGGTCCCTTTATAAGCAATAAATAAAATTTACAATAAATGGGGGTTTTATTATAAATTTTCTATCACTAAAAATATCCTAGGTACTTTAATCACACTCTAGTAGTTATCACTTTTTTAGTGCTGATAAAGGCCAATTCTAGCACTATTGACGGCATGTTCTGTAGTAGTGTGACTATGGCGGCCCAAGAATTTCATAAATAAATATAAAATATTATTTCGGGAATATTCATTACATATTATTAAGAAACACTTTAAAACAATAAAGGCTTAGTTTCATTAGATGCCTGGACAAATAAAGAACTGTTATATAAATAATCTACATCATCTCCTACTAGGTTATTCACAAGTAAAAAACTTTTCAAAATTTTCATATTTAAATAAATTATTCATATCTAGGGGAAAATGAAAATAATAAAGGGTAATATTTGATGATAACTAAGGTTGAAAATGTTGAAATAAATTAATGATCATTTTAAATCATAACTTGAATATAACGGTATAAGATCATGACTTTATCATTTAAAAATCACACCTAGTAATTCATTGATCATATTCTTGAGTCAATGTTTAAATATTAGAAGTTCATAAAACATGAATCATAAATAAATCAAAGAACATGATCCATGAGAGCATAAAATTGGCATGAGATAATTTGATAAACATGTGACACAAGCTTTTTCATTATCATGATCATAGAAATATTATATCAATGCAACCCACAAAGACATTTATCCCAAGTTGGGCTTCAGATTACTAAACATGTATATTCTTCAGTCTTGGGATAACATCCAATGTACCCTATCGTAGTTATGTGTAAAATCTCTAATATACCCTTTGAGATTATAAAACATTAATATTTTTCCAATTCATTAGTGATCTACAACTATTCCACTCATCACATAATTGTAGTCCATTCATATGTATGCCAAAATATCATGAACATATTTATATTTTTCATCATATATTAACCCATGGAATAGAACAAGTGTTTCATGAATATTTAATCATCATAGTTAAAAATCATAAAGACATATAATAAGAATGGTATCATAGAATCATATCCCTAGTGAACCATAAGTAATATCAAAGGATGTTATCATAGATGAAATAAGAATTTAAAAGACCACTGGAATATTTATTAAGGAAAACAAACTTTTCATTTTGAAATCATTTATATAATTTCTAAAAATTGCTAGAATATTATGAATTTTTTAAAAGTAACTATGGAAATGTGGAAATTAGTCATCAAGAAAAATATTAGTCATGAAGTTGGTAAAATGTGTCCTTATGGTGCATGTTAAAACAAATAATCTCCTCCCACCTTTGGTAAATATTATATCATTAAAAAAAGAAGAAGATTACTTTTAAAAATTTTGTATAATGTAAATCCTTTATTAAAAATAAATTTAAACCATCATCTGATAATATTAAAAAAATTGAAAACATTGTAACAAAAATATTGACCTCCATGAAAAATATTCCCGACCGAAAAGAAAAATAATATAGATTTTCTTTAAAAATATCCTTTTAGACTACTGAGTAATTAGAGGGAGAAAAATGAAAGTTAAACTTTTTATTTCTATAAATTAACATATTATAATAGAATTCATATTTTCTTTGATAAATAGATCAAATAATTTCATCATTATAAATTTAAGCATAAACAATTCTAGAAAAAAGTGAGGTTGTAACATAAAACTATTACCTCAAGTTTAACATACATCATAATCAATCCAACCTATCGATAATAAATATAAATTTATTATAATTTTAATAAATACCATATTAGCACTTATAATAAAATATATATTTTAATTATAACATCTTATTACCCATTCATTAATAATTTGATACTAAAATCAATTGTTCGGGTGATAAATATTTTTTTCATGAATGTTTAGATTTAGATGTTATGGTCTATGAATATTAAACATGGTTACAAAATCTCTATAATTTTAATAATGATATAAATTTTATATATATTAATTATATAAATATTTAAAGTTATCCAACAAAGATACATACAGAAAAATAAATCACACCATTCAGGGAGATGATAGTCTATACATATGCACGAACTGAAATGTCATTTTCTCAAAAAAATTAAAGGAAAGGAATATATATAATATTTATCATTAAATAATCATAATTATATTAGAAATATATTTTATATTTTTAAAATATGTCATTATATGCATCATTTTTACTCTTTTATGGAAAATGAATCATATCGATTCGTAGAGGTGATATTCAAGACGTACGCAAGAGCGATGCATTCATTTAAAATTTGATGGAAAGAAGGTTAAAAATAGTTCTTCCATCATCATAATAACATGTCAATATATTTATAACACTATATTAATCATATTATTATGGATAAAACATAATTATACATTATAGGATAAGAAATTAAATTGAAATTTCTTAGTTAAGATTTATACCTCTTCTTTAAGAGACCATGTTTGCCTTACACCATATGCCTGGAATGAATGGTATTGGGAGGAGAAAATCAGTTCTGTGATGAATGTAAATAAGATAATCATGTTTTGGGGAAGGTATTTTCTATTCATTAATGCACAAAAGTAATGAATAGGGGTGGATATGAGGTTACATTTTATATGTGGGGTCGTGGGAACACATGGAATTACATAAAATATTTAAAAAATATAATGTCGCATTATTTTGAAAGTGGATCCAAATAAACAATTATTTAAATTTACAATAATTTTGGGTTAAAATATATTCAATAAATAATAATTATACATGTTTAGTTTTTTTTCTTACCTGTTGTCTTAGTTTAACCATCATTCGCTTGATAACCCATTTTAACCTTAATTATGGAAACAAATCTTACTATTTTTAAAATTTATTATAAAAAAGAATGAAATTTTAATACTTTATAAATTTTTAAACATTTATTCAAGATATTGATACCAATTTATCAAATTCAATTCCTATAACTAATGTGAATTAATTCTAAAAAAAGACATAAAACATAATGAAAACATGTTATTTGAAAAATTAATTTTTAAGCACAAAACTGAATTTAATTTCACTACATACATTGTAGAAAAATAAAATTAATTTACAAATATTTTATTGAATTTAGATTATATACATTCCATTAATAAATAATATGTTATTTTAATTATTATGAGGAAATTACATTTCACGCATTAAATAGTTTTATAAAAATAAATATTTCTTACCTTTAAATGATTTTATCATTATTACTAAAATTTGGATTCCTAATGTATGGATTTTTATTCATATATTAGTAGTAAATTTAATAAAATTTTCTTATTAATTGTGATCAATATTTTTTTTAAATAAAAATACATAACATGTGTAGAAATACATTTCTTCGAAAAAATATGTGTTTTAACTGTTAAATTATTTAATTAAAAATTAAAATAGTATTTCATAGTCATTCATCAACGATTTTGAGATTATCAAAACATTTATATATATATATATCATAATGTGGTTAATATTATTCATAACTTCCAATTCAACATCTAGTTAATAATGTTATACTATATAATGATTTTATTTCAACTCAAGGTTCCATGTAAAAGAAACTATTGAATACCTAAAGTTATATTGAATGGAAAAATGTAAAAAAATATAATCATGTTTCATTATACCCCATTAAAACGATACCCACCATTTAAATTTCTACACTATGATATAAAAAATGAGTATATTTGTACTTCATAAGAAATTATTGTTCCCTTATATCTTCCTCAAATTTCTGATTCCTCTTGAGAACTTTTCCCAGGTGAGTATTCTTGTTCCATGGAACATTATATCTATGATGGATGTTTTATATTGGTTTTTTTCATAGGAAAATATATTTTCCATTGGTATAACCACTGAGTTTAGTAAATGTTAAAAAATAGTTATGTATTTCCTTAAAAAAATACATAAAACACATCATGAATTTGATATAGGTTTATTGGAAGTACCATGTGAAAATCTACAGTACTTACTTGATCAAGAATATTAAAGGGGCCAATATACCTAGGGTTATAATTTACCTTTTTTCTATATCTCATAATCTTCTTCAATTTATAAATTCATATTAAAACCTACTCACCATCTTTTAATTATAGATTTCATTGGTGATTTTCAACATAAACCTTCTATATAATCTAAAATGAGTTTATGTTTCATTGAATGGATATGATTTTTTATTAAATTTCCCCATCTAGATAAAGTCCCAATTGATTGATTTCTATAACTTCATCCCAATGAAATAGAGTTATACACTTCATTATATTGATTTATTAATAGGGAGCCATCAAAATACTTGAGTGAAAGTGATTATTATACAGTAATTTGATAAAAGGAAGGTGTCAATCTCAACCACCATTGAAGTTTAGAGAACATGATCATAGAATATCCTCCTGGGTTTAAATGGTCCTCTTAGACTTACCATCTATCTAAGAATTATATACGGTTCTAAAACCTAACTTTTTATCTATATCTTGCTTAATAATTATCTTTATCTTTGAGTTGAACCTCACATCTTCATCTGATATAATAGAATGTGGTACTCTATGAAAACATAGAACTTCCTAAATGTATATCTTTGAAAGATTGTAAATATATAAATATTATCTTTTTCTAAATAAATGCACTAACTTATTATGGCATTAAGATACAATAAAAATAGAATTATGGCCTTTAAATGTTTTTGGAAGTCTAAATATGAAATTTATAGTGATTTTTTCCCATTTCAATTATATTATGGGTAATAGTTGTAATATACTATTAATCATATATCTATTGTCCTTAAGTTTCTAACATACCAAGAATTAAGAAACATACTCTAAAATAATTCTCTTTGTGGTTTTACATAGGAAATATTCTTTCATATCTCTATACATCTTTTTATTTCTAAGATGAGTAGAGAATTATGAGAAAAGATACTCTTCCTATAGATATTTCTTTAAGTGTGGTATTTATGGGACACTTTCTCGATAACTAATTCTTATCATTCTTTCATAATCAGGTTTGAACTTAAGAAAATTTTTCACCTTATATTATAGCTCCAAATTTATCTTTTTCACCTCTATAACATTCACATAGATAAATGGTTCAACCCTAATTTTAGAAAGGTAATATTTCACCCCTTTATTTAAGGTTTTAGTATCCATTTTTTTAAAATCCATAAATATTGGACTGTTTTTTAAACTTATCTTACAAAATCTAGTATGAATCATTCCAATTATGGAATCAACCACTTTGTTCTTTATCCCAAGGTGGTAATGTATTGAGTATTCTTGATATTTAATCAATTACAACCCTATTATTTGGTGTGTATTAAAATCCTTCTATCTGAATATATACTTTAAAATTTTATGATTACTATATATGTCACACATTTATATTTAAATATAATGCCTCCACATGTTTAATTAAAAGGTTATTATTTCTTACTCTAAGTCATTTTTCATGTAATTTTTATCATAAAACATAAATTGGAATTAGGAAAATGTTATCACCATATCATTCAATATAATAAGATATCTCATTCCCTACTTCAATGAATCATTGTAAATCACAACCCCTTCTCTGTAATAGGGTATTATTAGCCGAAGTGCACTAACTAACCATCTATTTAGTTACTTGATGTTTTATTTAAATTCATCAGTCCAAAGGAACATGAATATATTCTAAGTTAACATTGTGATTGGATTCTATAATGATGATAAATTCTTCACAAATAGTAGAAAATATATAGTAAATACCATGAAATCATGGTTCTCAATCATAGTAGCCGGTTTGGACCAATGTTCAATGACATCAATGTTTAAACAATTAACTGACATAACCTCGCTTGAGATTATATGACAAAATAATAAAACTTTATGTATCTGCACACTTGGTAAATTTTTTAAATAATTTTTTTTCCACTGGGTCTTCAGTATAACCCTCAAGATATCTTCATGCTCTTCCTTGCTCCTGGAATATATAAGAAAATCATTTATAAAGAGAACCAAAAACTGATAAAGGTGTTCTATAAATTTGATATTTATAAAATCTATAAAGATATATAAGAATTATTAAAACTAGATGGAATCACAAAAAATTAGTAATCTACATTCATATTATAAACGGCTACCTTGGGAATGTATTCACTATTGAACCTCAATTAATTGTATCTATATTAAAGATCATTATTAAAAAAATTATCTTCATATAGTTGATTAAAAAATAATCAATACAAGGTAGAGGATACATTTATTGATTGTAATATTGTTAATTCAATTATGTTCAATAAAGAGTCACCTTGATCCATCTTTATTATTTAAAAAATAGTTTTACCCCATATTGATGTATTTGGCCAAACAAATCACTTATCATGATTCTCCTAGAGATTGTTCTTTAATTCTTATAAATCAATCATGATCATTCTATATTGATCCTTTTGAATAAGTGTATCACTTCGTATGAGTTCTATTGGAAACATAAATTAATGATTCAGAGGAAATATAGAGTACTCTTCTAAAAACTTTCCAAAAAACACTTGAATAATTGGAATATCTTCTATATTGATTTTCTCCCCAACCATATAAGATAAATACCCCCTTGGAGTAGGAATTAAAACCCATAGAATTTATTTACATTCCATTGGAAGTTCTTATTTATCCTTATACATATAGAATAACATTGGTGGGTTTAGAATTTCAAATGTGGCATCCCTGCCTTAGAAATTAATGTGAGAATTATATGTATAAATCTAATTGATTCCAAAAATATATCAAATTAAACTAGAGGAAGACTAATGAGATTTTTTGGTGGTATATTCCCCCAAGATTTAGTAGAAAAAGAATCACAATATTGAGATTTTATCACCATACAATTATGAGCTTTCACTATTAATCCAACATCTAATTATTGAGGTGGTAATGTGATACCATTATAAAATTACATATATATAAAATATTGTTTATATCTAAAATAAAATCATGTAAGATCCCGGACCTTCTTTTCAGGTATGAATCTTTTATTCTGGTGTATTTGAAGAAAATAGGTGTTTCACGAAATTTTAGGAGTACACTTGGTGTACTTATATGTACATGTTTTGTACTCGATTTCCACAAATAGCCATGTATCGGCCATGTAACGGCCGAGCACATGGCCATGGGGGGTGACCTTGTGGCTGCCTAAAGTAGAGACCGGACAAGGAAAGTACAAACTGTGTACTTTTAAGAAACACTCCATGTATTTTATTTTTTATTTTATTAAACGGATTGGGGTTGCACATAATCGTCAGAACAGCCTTCTTCTCTACTAGTGCAGGGGCAACCTTAGGCCTCGAATCTTATCCAAGATCCTGACTAGTCATCCGTTATCCTAATTGATAGCCATCATTTGCCTTAGAATCTCCACAGTAAGAACTTCCTTCTTCTAGATCCTCATTCCCTGATTTCTCATCTTTCATGAGATATTCTTGGTTGAACATTTTAGGCATTGTTGTTGATCTACGATGTTCTAGGGTGATTCAATGCCTGAGGTTTACATATATCATTTTTACAATGCTGAGGTAGGTGTATCATGCATTTCGATAGTTATTCTTTGAGTTATATGTGAAACAATTCCCAATACCCTTGTTCTGTGTATTATGTGTTTATGGTTTTTAGCACTATTATTTCCCACTATGACATTGTTCTTGAGTTGAGGAACTATAATTGTAAATATGGTTAGTTTTCATGCTATGGATTTGTTTTCCAATGCTTGCTTGATTATTTACATTTGGTATAGCATTGCCTATTAGGATGATTTTTTCCATGCCTAGTATTGTTTATGGAGTAATTTTTATTTGAAATGTTGTAATATGATGTAGACTATTTATCGAAGTAGTTCTTGAGGTTTACACTGGATTCCATATACCGTTTGTGCACGATTGTTTACACAGAGCGGTGGGAACCTGATGTAGTAGACAATAGGGAGAATGGACGATGAGGGATTCTCCATAGAGTCTGTTTACTTTTACTTTGTAATACCACTAGGGGGATGGATGAAAGTTCTCCCTTGTATTTTCTATAGTTCCTCATTTTGATACCACAGGGGTAATTGAATGTTGAGTGCTTCCCCATAGGGTCTATAGTTATCGATACAAGACCACATGGGGAATTGATGGAGAGTTCTTCTTCAGAGTGTCTTTTCTAAGTTGAACCAGTGGGTTTATACTGTGAGTTCTTCCCAGAGGGTTTCTGGTATTGTTTGGTTGAACCAGAGAGGATAGGATATGAGTTCTTCCCTTTGGATTATATATTATTGTTGGTTTCTTAACTAATAAATTAAAATGGATGAAATTTAAACTGTATGATTTTTTACTGCTAAGTACTTACTTGTTTACAGATTCGTTTTGCTTATTTCCTACCATATATATTCACAAAATGGTAGGCACAAAACTTTGGGTGGTTGCCTACTAGTATTTGTCTCACACCCTATTTGGGTCATTATTTTGTGCCCAAACAGTTTATATTGTAACCGGTCTAGATAAGGGGAATATCCCTTCTACTTCAGGTACTTGATTGTTGTAGATTTGGGGATAATAGGGACAACCTATGGCTTGTGATGCTGTGGAGCTATTTACTTTCTTTTCATTTGTACTTGGGTTTTGTACTGTATTATAGCACTGTGACTTGTTTGGCTGCTTTCATAGACATTTGTATCATGCATCATTTATATATGTGTTCTCCAGTTGTTTATTACTTCCAATGTTTACTTATTGCATGTTTTACTACTTCCTCTATTGTTATCTATTTATTTCATCTACGTTAATATTCCAACGAGGGAATAGTTTCCCCACTATTACACCCAAGGCCCTTACTGATAGTCAGTAGCCTCTGGTGTTTGGGGAAATGCGCTTGAGGCCACGTGACCAATCAGGTACGGGTCACCTCTGGGAATATCTCAGATCCGGGACGTTACATAGTGGTATCAGAGGCACTCTTTTCTTCTTGACTTACTTTTCAGAGCCTATATCTAGGGATATGATGGAATAAGTACTTGGTAATAAGTCATGCCCGGAAGTAGTTAACCTATGTAAAGGGAAAATCCGATTTACCTTGTTAATGCAGTTGTTCTTGTTTTGTAATTATTACAGCTAATTTGAGTTCACCATTGGGTGATTGACATGTTTTGTGCTATTATTGTTGATAAAATTGAGTTTTTATTTATATTAAACTCGATGATATGAGGGTATGCCATCTCATGCATCATATAAGCACTTTCTAGTAATCACATGCCATGCATTCTTGTCATTCCATTTAGGGTGCATTAATGATTTCATGTTGTTGTGATAGATGTTGCGTTAGATGTGAATGATGTTGTGATATATGCCTTGATATAATACATGTTTTTGATAGGGTATTGAATCGTGTAAGGTATTATTTTAATGAACTCCAAACATTGGTTCTTGAGGTGTATGGGCCCTCATGGATTGGAATTTGGTGGATCATTACCTTGTTTTCCTTATATATTACATGTATAAGTTTCCAATCTTTGATTCATGGTGAGTATGGTCCCTAACGGATTGGAATTTGGCATGTTAGCATTGTGTTAGTGTTTTTCTGGAATTTGGATTTAGTTTCTGAGGTTTACTACCCAAAAAAATCTAGAATACACGGCGTGTAATGATGAATACACGCCCTGTGTCCTTTTTTTCAGGAAGGAACTTTTTTTCTTATCTACTCATCGTGTACTGTATGTACAAGCTGTATACTGTATGTACATGTTGTGTAGTCTCTAACTCATCATAGGAGGTGATGAGTTATTTATGGTGAGAAAGTTTAAGGATGGTCTCAGCAATGAAATATGATCTTAGGTGAATATCTGCAGGTTGACTTTCATCACTTCTATAGTCAACCAAGTGGATCACAGAGCGAAATATGTGGGATTCTGGAGATGTGAGCCTGGGTGGTTCAACATCCAAAGTTGGTACCCCTCAGAATGGCTGTAGAATGTGTCGTAGGGAGTCTACACATGGAGATCTTAGTAGGCGAGATACTTCTTCTAGTGGCCAGGTGGTGTGCTACCAGTGCGGGAAGAGCGAGCATACGAATCCACATTTCCTGATAGACCTAGTGGAGTTCCAATCTAGTGGCAAGATGGGTCATATTTTGAATTTATTTCAGTTTTTTTAAATAGAATTTTCTGACATGGGTTCTTCAATGTTTCCTCATTCCGGAGAAACACCAGCAGTTTATTATCAGTATGGGAACGGGGTTCTTCTAGCCGTTTAAGATGAGGTGGAGGTTGTGGTCATGGTATCCTGTCTGCAGGCATTCTGTGACAACATGGTGGTTCAACTCAAGGTGGTTTGGCAGTATCACATGGCCACGGTGTAGTCCAGAAATTTATAGTGGAGTAGACCTAGAATTATCCGGATCCCAGAACTTCCACAGTTTGAGGTACAATTCTAATTTTTTTTAATTTTAGCTTCTGTACTTTTTGATATAGGGTTTCCTATAGTTTCATATCTATTTCCATTGTGGAGATACTTGGGATTTGTATCATTACCTTTGCAGATATATTGACGCTAGACATTCTGTTGGGGACATGGATGACTAGTGTATGTAAATTGAAGGAGTTCCCTCTTGAGGTTGGTGGGTGTCACTTCCTATGAGACCTTTATGTATTAGAGATGACGGGCTATGATGTCATTCTTGGAATGGAATGGTTAGTTCCCTTCCAAGCAGTCATCGACTGTTATTGCTATAGGGTGAGTTTCACATCACCATTGGGTGAATTGTTTCTTCATAAGGGTGAATGGGATGTCTAGGCTAGCAGAGCAAGACCCGCGTATCATGGGTTATGAGGAGTCACAACCCAAATTTATAGTCTATATATGGATGACCATGTGACTCATAGTTGGAATTTCCTCTAGTGTTTTATCATTTCAATGATTTCTTTCCAGAGGGAATTTTAGGTTTTCCTCTAGAACGTGAGGTGAACTATTCTATTGAGCTTATGCCAGGAGCGGCACTGGTGTCCATTCCTCCTTACATTATGGCTACACTAGAGTTACCAGAGCCCAAGAAACAGTTGGAGGAGTTCCAAGAAAATTGTTTCATCTAACCCATTACATCTCCTTGGGTTTCTATTATCCATATTGTGAAGAAGGAAAATGGTACCCTTAGACATTTTTTGGATTATCGAACGATGAACTAGATGACGATCAAGAACTGATATCCCTTACCAAGGATTGATGATATCTATGATCAGCATCAAAGAGAATGGGTGTTCTCGGAGATTTAATTGAGATCTAGTTATCATCAGTTGCATGTTAGACCATTATATATACCTCTTAGCGCCTTTTAGAGTAGTTATGTTCTATACAAGTATGTTGTTATGTCGTTCAGTTTCATGAACACACCTTCACTTTTAATTTCATTGATGATCCGTGTGTTCTATCTATACATGTATTCTTTTATGGTAGTCATCATGGATGATATTTTGGTGTACTCTCACACTCGACATGACCATTCCACACATCTTGAGATCATTTTGAGTACACTGAGAGAGCATCAATTATATGCTAATCTCTCAAAATTCCACTTTGGGATGGACCAGATTCACTTATAGGGTTATGTTATCTCAAAGACAAGAGTATCAATAGACCCAGATAAAGTGAGAGCATAAGCTTACTAGGATAATTCGATGAACGTATTTGAGATTCTTAGATTTATAGGGATGGCTGGTTACGATATACGCTTCACACAAGTCTTCTGATGCATAGTAATGCCACTGATGGGCCTAACTAAGATGGGTTTGAAGTACTTGTGGTCAGATTCTTGTGAGTCAGCCTTTCTAGAGCTGAAAATGAGGTTGAATTCTTCACCGATACTAGTATTTCTAGAGTTGGGCGAGACATATACTATGTAATCTGATACATCAGGTATGGGGCTAGAGCTGTTCTTATATATGGAGAAGGATCATCGCATACTGGTCTCCGCAATTGAGGCTACATGAGAGGAACTAACCGATGCATGATCTCAAGTTGGATGTAGTTGTTCATAACTTACTATGTTGAAGACATTATCTTCTCTGAGAAAATTTTTTGGTTTTCACTTACCACAAAATTATGAAGTATAGCTTCACTTAGTGTGATCTTAATTTGAGAAAACGAAGGGGGGTTGAGTACCTTCAGTCCTTTTACTTTGAGCTTTCCTACAATCTTGTGAAAGACAATGTAGTAGCTAATGCGTTGAGCAGGAGGACACAGATACAAGCAATTCAAGAGGCCAGCAATGAGTGGAATCTTATGGCTATGTTCTCTGAGATGCATTCAGAGGTGCACGATAGACAGGGGCAGACATTTCTTTCTTCTATGGATGTTTCCTCTACTCTTCTTGATCAAGCTCAAATGAGGCAGTTATTAGATGCTAAAGGCCTAGTCTTATAGAAAAGCGTGTCAGGAGAGGACCCCATTTGTGGATAGACCATAGGTGAGGATGAGATATTGCATTTTCATGGACACGTAATGGTGTCAGCAGACATGCGTGACGAGCTAATGTGGGAATTTCACTCCTCAGTATGGGATGTTCATCCTGGTGTCACCAAGATGTATTGTGATCTACACCGTCATTATTAGTGGCTAGGTATGAAGAGAGATGTTGATGGTTTTGTGATGAGGTGTTCCACCTATCAACAGGTGAAGGTGGAGCATCAGTGACCAACAAATATTTTGTAGAAGTTACCCATTCCCAAGTGTAAGTGGAATGATGTCATGATGGACTTTGTGATAGGGTTATTGAGGTTTCCTTGAGGTAATTATGCAGTTTGGGTTTACATTGATAGACTCACAAAGGTTTCTCACTTCCCTCTGATTAAGAAGACCTTCAGTGTGGATGATTTGGAAAGGACATACATATGAGAGATTGTACGTCTACATGGGGTTCCACACTCAATTGATTCAGATAAGGATACATGTTTTACTACTCGATTCTAGTAGGGAATATATAGGGTTTTGGGTACCCAGGTACTTCTGAGTACATGTTAGCATCCCCATAAATATTTCCAGTCTGATCGTACGATTCAGGTGTTGGAGGACATGTTTCGATCATGCATCTTATTTTTTTGGGGGTTCTTGGGAGAAGCACATTCTTCTTGTGCAGTTTTCCTACAATAATAGTTTTCAATAAACTATTCAAATGGCACCTTATGAGGCTCTGTACGGTAGGCCATTTTAATCAACCCTATGATGGTTGGAGGCAGGAGAGGTATGTTTGTTGGTACCTCGTCCTTTTTATGAGACCACAGAATAGGTGGAGTTGATTCGGAAGAGGGTGACTACTATACAGTCACAACAGAAGTCTTATGCTGATTGAAGGAGATGACCTATAGAGTTCAAGGATAGAGATCAGGTTTTTCTACGTGTCACCCTGAGGTTGGGACACAGTTGGATTAAGATATAGGTTAAGAATTCCTTAAGGTATGTCAGATAATTCAAGATTTTGAAAAGGGTCGGGCTAGTTGCCTATCAGTTGCAGTTAACTTAGAGGTACTGGGCTATGCATGATGTCTTTCATGTTTATCATATCTAGTGTTACTTATTAGACCTGTATCTTGTATTTCAATATGAGGAGGTTGATCTAGATGGGGGCGCATCATTCAAGGATAATCCTATCCAGATTTTTGATCACAGTGCGAAGGTTCTCTATGGCTGGTTTGATCCTCTGGTACGAGGGATATGGCAGTATTTGCAAGTACAAGATGAAACTTGGGAGAGGTTGGATGATGTACAATCGTTGTGGCCGGAACTGTTTGAGGATTCTTCTTCTACACCATATTAATAGAAGAATTTGGGGACAAAATTATTTTAGGGGGAAGTTTGTATAAACTCGGGACTTCTTTTTAGGTATGAACCTTCCTTTCTGGTGTTTTTTAAGAAAATATGAGTTTCTGGAAATTTTAGGGGTACACACCGTGTACTTATTTGTACACACCATGTACTTGGTTATCGTGGATAGCCTTGTATTGGTCATGTAACGGCAAATCACAAAGCCATGTGGGGTCACCCAGTGGCTACCTAATGAAAATTCTAATTAAGGCAAGTACATATCATGTACTTTTAAAGAACACACCTTGTATTTTCTTTTTATTTCATCAAAACATATCAAGGTCATGTCTAATCATTAGAACTACCTTCATCTCTATCCTTCTCATCCAAGAGTGATCGTAGGCCAGGAATCTTCTCCGAGCCCTCGACTCTCCATCTGTTCTCCAAATCGACCGCCATTGATTGAGTTGGAATCACCACAGTAAGCTCTTACTTCTTCTAGATCCTTGTTTCCAAATTTTTCTTCTTTCCCATGATATTATTGGTTGAATTTTTAGGCTTTTTTGTAGAATTACAGTTTTTTAAAGAGATTCAAGGCCTGAGGTTCACGTATATTGTTTGTAAAATGTTAAGGTTGATGGTTTACACCTTTACATAGTTATTCTTTGATTTATATGTGCCAAATTATTCGATACCCCTATTCAGGGTTTTGTGTATTTATGATTTTTATCCATGTAATTGCCTTTTATGCATTTTGGGCTTGAGTAGAGGAATTATGATTATTAATAGGGTTATCTTCCATGCTATGGATGTGTTTTCCCATTCTTGCTTGATTCTGAACGTTTGGTCTAACATTGCCTATTAGGCTGTTTTATTTTCCATGCCTAGTATTGTAGGATGGAGTGATTTTTATTTGAAATGTTGTAATATGTAGTATACTATTTAGCCATGTATTTCTTCAGGTTTACATTGTCTACCATATACCGTTTGTGCACGATTTATTACACAGTGCCATGGAAACCTGGTGTAGTAGACAATATGAAGAATGGACGCTGAGGGATTCTCCATAATGTCTATTTACTTTTACATTGTGAGACCATAGGGAAGATGGGTATAAGTGATCCCTCAATGTGTCTGTAGTTCATGATTATGAGACCATAGGGGTAATAACACATTGAATGCTTCCCCAGAGTGTCTATAGTTCCCAACACGAGACCACATGGGGAATTGATGGAAAGTGCTTCCTCAGAGAGTCTTTTCTAAGCTGAAGCAGAGTGGTTATATTGTGTGTACTTTCCAGAGGGTGTATTGTGTTGTTTGGATGAACCAAAGGGTTTAGAATGCGAGTATTTCTCATAGGGTTTCTTATTATTGTCGGTTTCTTAACTAATAAATTTAAAAGGATGTAATTGAAACTGTAGGATTGTTTACTTCTGAGTACTTCCTTGTTTACTGCTTTGTTTTTCATACTGCCTGTCATATATATTCACTGACTATTAGGCACAAATAATTTTGGTGTTGCCTACTGGGATTCGTCTCACACCCTGTTTGGGTCATGATTTTGGGCCCAAATAGATTATATTATTACAGGTCTAGATAAGGTAAATCTCCCTTATATGTTAGGTACTTGATTATTGTGGTGCTCGGGAGCATGGGACCATACTGAGGCTTGCGATGATGTGGAGCTATTTGCATACTTTTATTTTGTACATTGGTTTAGCACGGTATTCTAGTATTGTGACCTCTTTGGCTTTTTTCCAAGACATATGTATCATGAATCATTTATGTATGTGTTCTCTAGTTGTGTATTACTTCTATTGTTTACTTATTGCATGTTTTACAACTTCCTCTATTCTTATCTGTTTATTTCCACTGCATTACTCTGTCAATGAGGGCATATTTTCCCCAGATTTTTTTGTATAGATGGGTTTTATATTTTTTCTATGGAAAGGGGATTGGGTTTGAAATATTTATAAAAATGGGTCTCTATATGTGTAGACCTCGTTCATGCATCCGTCCGAGAAAATCTATAAAAGGGGGTCTCCACCACACCCCCTATATTTATTCATATCCTCTGGATTTTTTTGTGAATCCCTGTAGAATTTCTTTCTCAACAAATTTTTTCTGCTTTTAAGATGGTAAAATTTATATTTAAATTTATAATTTTTTAATTATATTTATTTATTTAATTTTTATGATTTCTTTACTTGATTTGGGATATGTAGAAACTATTTTTTGTGTGTATGGTTAATTTATTTTATATGTATTGATGTGTAAATTAGTGTCTTTTGTATGATTTAATTTCCGAATGATGTGTTTGTTGTATGAATTTGTATTGAATGTTTAGGAAAATTAATTATGTTATGTCTAAAATGTTTTATGAATTCATATAGAATGTTTATGAAAATTAAATATGGTATAAAAAATGTTATTTTGAAAGTAATATTAATTTAAATTATAAAATTTTTATACATTATTAATATATTTTGTGAATAATATATTAGTTATATGTATCATATTTAAATTTATTAAAAATATATATATATAACTTTTTCTGTTAATGGTATAAAAACAATTTTGTATAAATAAATTTTTTAATTTTTATTTGTTATAATTAAACTTATTAAATATAAATGTGGTGTAGATATTTAATATGTATTTCATATAGTAATAGATATAATAAGTATACCCAAAAACATGGTAATTTGGGTGATGACTGATCTTGAGATGATTGAAAGATGCATAATTGAAATTGCATGTCTGGTTTTGTGAATGTGGTTATTAAAGTTTTAATAATTGCATTTATTTTCCTATATTTATGACATGTGAGTCATCTCTGACTAAGTATGTAAGGACCTGCATGCTCGCTTAAAAAAAGTTCAGTATTTCATATCCCTAGACCCCCTCACATGCATGTGAGTAAATTTGTAATTAAAAGGCAATCAACAAGAGGTGTGCCTGAAAAGGCGTCCCCAGAGAGGTGTCCCCGAAGAGGCGTTCGAGGGCAAGAATTTGACATGAGGCATTGTTGTTTGAAAGGAAACTAACACTTTCTGAAATATTTGATAATAGAGACTCTAAGAGTCTACCCATAGGTTTTGTTTAGTTTATCAAATAATGATAATCTAATCCTAAGTTTCAAGATCAAGTCAGGATCAATTATTCATAACTAATTAAAATATATAACGTTATATTAAATAATGTAAAATATTGTTGTAGTATATAATATTTTATTAATTATTTTTTATAGGTAAAAATGTATATGCAAATATATTGAAATGGTGAGACCATTTACATAGAGCATGGATTTAGCTATAGTTCTCCCCTTGTCAGAGTGGTAAATATTCATAGATGTATGACATTTGATGCAGTTCACAATAACATTCATAATTAGTTAAAACTGAGGGTCTATTAATCCATTTCTTCAATCACATATCGACATCTACAACATCCTGAACGTTTTGGGCACACCCAGTACCCTTCGGTTGATGATGATGATTGGATGGATGCATCTTCCTTATTTAGACAACCGTGTGCTAATGGTTTCAAGGAGTTGTATGTGGTGATTTCTGATATAGATGTGGTGAAAATGACTACTACAGAACTGTGTTTTATGAGATTTGTATAATTTGGTCCTTCACATCAGTCTTTTTAATTGCCTCCTTCTCATTTGACTCCAGTAATAGAGGAAAATTATGAAGAAGATGATCAAAAGTTAGAAGGAAATGTATATGGAATCACATTGTGTGCTGATATAGTGAATGAAAGTTTATCTAAGGAAGAAGAATATGGGGAGCCATCAGGAGATTATGTGGGTGTGGGTGATGTGGGGAGTGAACCTTCTAAGCTTCCTTTGAGAGATGTTGGTGAGGGTGATGTGGGAAATGAACCTTTTGAGTTTCCTTTGAGAGACATACATCCAAAACATCCGCTGGTTAGTGGTAATCATCCTTCAACATTTATTTCCTTAGTTAAAGTAATGTCTCATGAACAACATTCTAATTGGGATGTCATTACATCGGCTTCCGAATTACCTGGCATTATAGGGAATAGATCTGCAACAAATGATAACCCCATCTATGTCAGGAAGGATTTTGAAAGTAAATTGGTCAGGAACATTTTGATAAAGTAATATCACATTGAGCAACATTTCACATTTTTGGTTGATGAGTCAAAGAAAATAAAATATATCATTCATTTTAAAAAATATGGGCTAGAATGTAAATTTCAATTATGGTAAATACTTGATAAATTTATTTCATATTCGAGGATAACCAAATTAGAAGGTCCACACACTTGTGTGCATCCATGCTTGTCGTAGGATAACACTTCCATTGATTCAGAGTTTATATTAAATTTTTTTTGTGAGAATATACGAACATATATGGATGTTCTCGTTTACCTTATTTAGGAAAGAATTAAATAGTTGTATAACTACAAGATATCATTTACCAAAGCATGGAATAAAAAAAGAAGGCAACTGTAAAAGTGTATGGTGATCAGGATGAATCTTATGTTATGTTGCCACAAATTATGGAATTGTTATCTCTCAACAATCAAATTGTTTATTAGTTAAACATTTTTGAGTATATATCCCCCAATCACTAAGTTTATCGAACAAAGGTAATGTTAAATAGGGATTTTTGGGCATTCTGGCCATGCATTGCTGCCTTTCCCTATTGTAATTTTTTTTTTCAAGTCGATGGATTATTCTTCTATGGTAAGTATACAGGTGTTAAACTCATTTCTTCTACACAGGATGGTAATCGTGCTCCTCTACCACTTGCCTTTACTATTGTTGAAAATGAGAATTTTGAATGTTGGAGCCAGTTTTTGGCATGTGTACGTGTTCAAGTCACACAAGACCACGGCGTGTGTCTGATATCTGATATCCATCGACTGATTATAGAGGTTGTGGTTAGTGATAGGGTTCCATGTACTGATCCGAATGCTTATCATCATTATTGTATTAGAAATATTCCAATTAATGTGCATAAGCATTTCATAGATGATCCCATAAAGAAGGTGATCCTCAAGTTGGTTATGTTTTTCTAAACTTTTTTTAAAAGCACAATTTATTCCCCATTTTAATATATTATTCTCTTATGGTTTTAGCATATGATCCCCAAAAAGAAAGGTTTGATCAACTCCTTGGATAGATCTGAACGACTAATAAAGATGTGTATGAATATATGATGCAGATTTCGAAGGAAAAATTGGTCATTATCATATGATGGTGTCCGAAGATATGACCATATGACCACTAATATAGTGCAGTGCATAAGTGGCGTCCTCAAGGGTGTGAAAAAACATCCTATTACAGGGTTAGTGCAAGAGGCTTTTCATAGATTTGTTCAGTACATTGTTGACCGGTCCCAAAAGGCCTTTCAGAGGATGGAAAATAGAAATCTTTTTACGCAGCATTTCCATTGTGATATTGATTCGATACTGAATGAGGCTTCAAGATGGACTGTTCTAGACTTTTTTTGGGAAAATATGAGATTTTTGGTATGATTGTGCTGCAATCGGGCTACATGAACTACTGGTCGAATATTTTTAGTGATGTTAGATAACAGATACTTTGAATGTGGAAACTTTTAGGCATTTAGATATCCATGTGCACATGTTATCGCATATTTTGCTTCATTAAATATATCATGGGAGCCATATGTTGACCCAGTGTATCGCATGAGCACTTTGGTTAACTGTTATAGTGTAGCATGGATGCCTGTTGGTGACTTTCATTCTATATCATTGCCTGCTGATCAGCTGACCATCATCCCTGATATTTCCATGTTTCATAATTTGGTTCTATTTTCATTTATGATTTTTTTCAATATTTTTCATTTTTTAAATTATTGGCTTCATACTACTAGGTTACGGCCCCGAGGAAGACCAAAATCAAGTTTAATTATAAATAAAATGGATTGGACTCGATATTGAGGATAGAGAATACGATGCGGTATTTTTCATGCAAAATGAAATACTTGTAAGAGATGTCCCTAAGTGGAAGCACAGAGCTCCACATCTCATCATCCATGATCAAGTTTGTGTATTGTATCATGAATTTGTATATTTTTATTTTTATGTGGATTTTTCAGTATTGAATCCTTTTATTTTTGAATTTCTCTATTTTTAACATGTTTCAATTTTTGGTTTGTCTCATTTTTTGATTCACTAATAAAGAATTTTGTGACACTCAAACTATTCAAAACAACAACATAGAATGATATAATGAAAGAACATTCTCAAGGAAGCCCACATGTAATTCTTAGAAGACCACTATAGGTTTTAATTAATGTAGACCTCATAAATATTGATTCTCGAAATTAGGTAACCGGGTGATTTATTTATTGAGGTACATGGTCATGTAATACAAACACTAATACACACACAAAATATCAAGTATAAATCAAAAATATTAATATATTAATTTTTCATTTCATTGTTATAGAATTATTTAAATAATAGTTGAAATTTTTTATTGAATTCACTATAATAAAGTAACGATGATATCATTTTTGGAGATAGAAGATTTTCCGTTGCTCACATTATAGGCTACTCATGTATCATGACTAATTTTAGAGGGATGTCCAGTGCCTCCATTGAGTGTACGCAGATCTCACTGTTTCCATTATACTGCACCAACTCCCTATATCATCCCTCATCTTCATCGTGATGGATTCTATGGCTTTGCGATATGAAACTTCACCTATCTCGATCATCATCTCATTGCTACGATTGTAGAGAGATGGATGCCAGAGTCACATATATTCCATTTTAGAGAGGTGGAGATGACTATTACCCTGCATGATGTGGCCATTATGTTGGGCCTCCCCATCGATGGTATGGATCTGACTGACCGAGTTGGAGTACAATTGCCAGAGCTAGTTCACATACTACTAGGAATAGAGGTCCCTGATGATGTCATGACAATCATTGGTGATCTATTATGCATTCCTTGGTTAGACCAGAACGTCTCAAAGTTAGAAGAGGATGCTGATGAGATCACTGTGCTGTGATTTTCACTTTCATATATTTTGAGGCTAATCGGTGGAACACTTTTTGTTGATCACTCAACTACTTTTGTACATTTGATGTATTTATCTTTTTTGGAGGATTTGGATGAGGTCGACCGATATGGCTGGGGGTCTTCTTGTCTAGCATTATATACATGGCGTTATGTAGCGCATGTCGCATCAATACAATGTAGATCACGAGATGCATGGTTCTTATACATATTTGGGTGTGGGACCACATCCGTCATTTAGCTTCGCATGATCGTGTGCCATTACCAACAAATATTGTAGTAGAGGCTCTGCGTGGACATTGGTATATTATTTCTTCCTTATAAAGTATAAGTTAATTGTATAACTATCTTTTATGAAATGTAAATATGAAAATATTATCTACAGGTGGAGTCAAGAACATTAACATTTATATCCCCCCAAACACGACGCCCACACCTTCAGACTTATGTTGCAAAGTATTCGACCACACAATGTAAGTGTTTATTATTTATATTGTTAAATCATTATTTATACTATAAATTTATTCATTTATTAATTGATTATTAATTTTTTTTTTCTCGGATTTTATGGATGCCATATTCAGATGCTATTATCCAGAGTCTTCCACCATACTGTACGACGATGCATGATAACAACTCCTATAGGGTTCCATTGATTCATTTTCATATAGTCGAGTGTCATTAGACCAACAGAGTTATGAGGTAGTTTAGATTATTTCATCCTGTTCCTGACCCGCCCAGTCAGTTAGTTTCACTACATTCCCTGAAGATGTTAGGAAAGAGATATTTTTATTAGAGGAGATACCACGCCAGATATATTGATTTATGGGATAGACAGCCAGACATCCAATTGTTAGGATCAGGGATAGTGCATTTTCATTTGGTGTATCAAATGGATTGCGCTGCTTGGTACTATAGGTCCCCAGTCATATTTCTAACATGGCACAGATCAGGTTTTCATGAGATGGTATACATAGTTCCTTCCAAAATTTTGTGAAATTTTTATTCATATTACTTAACAACATAATTTTTTTCGTAGGATGCTTGTATTTGTCGTCTACTACACATGTTTGATCAAGTAGATCACACCGTATTTGACCCATCATATTTTCACACCCTAGTATCACTGTTGATTCATTCGATGGATGAGATTTATCATCACATTTTCTTTGATCCACCTCATTTTTTAGGAGGTTTTGGTGCCTTCTAAGGCTCATATAGATGTACCAGGGGTGAAAACCCTGTTATGGATATTACTATTCCATCGGAAGAGGATGTTCAGATTGATCAGTCAGATGTTGTAATTCAATAGGAGGAGGGTGTTCTGCATGATCAGTTATATACTCCTCCAGCTTCTGAGACTCATCCACAGGTAGATATAGATTTTGATTGGGATGAGCTTGATTATGTATTATAGACATCCTCAGCACAACAACCTTATTCTTTCCATGTTGGTGAGAGTTCCAGCCATCATCCATTATCATTAGATGTAGGACAGGGTACAAACAGTGAAACTGTAAATCCACCGCCAGTCACATAGGAGGATGTGGGGGTGGCTGGTGAGGATGATGTGCATCGTACACTAGAGTGTAGACATACTAGACATGAGATGGACACGTCCAGTATACACCTAGATATGGGACATAGTATCATCCACACCAGAGGTATAGATTAGGTTGATTTTTGATTTACGATACATTATGTATGTGCATGACTATTATCATTTGTAGTCTTCTATTTTTTTAATAAGTGTCATAATGTCATAAAATTATCTTCCAAAATTAGTAATTTCTATTTCGTAATCATTAATAAATATTAATACTCTGGATTTAATGTTCTGTGAAAATCAAGAAATCTTGACAAATATTATTGATCTCAATTACTGGAATCCTAAAATCATGGAACATTATTCTTTGTTTAAAAAATTTTAACTGTATGAAGAATAATTTCAATGAATAATGAATAATTTTGAAGAGTATATTATTATGATTAAAGATCAAAAAAACCAAAATATGATATGTATGGAGTTAGAAGTTCATTTGTCCAATTTTGACAAAAATACATATTCAAACTTTATAAAAGGACACTTGTTTTAATGGTAGACAATCATTCCGGGAGGATTTTACAGTTAAAATACCTCCATCATGTGATAATGTTATGGACATTATGAAAATTATTTATTTCATATCCTTGTAAAATAGGAAACAATCCTTAAGAGGGTTAAGAATGTGTTAGCATATGTAAGAATATGTATTGAAGAAGATCATCCTTGGTGAAGTTATATAAGATTTCAAACCTGATGTTTATTTATGTTTCTCTTTAGGGGGAGGTAAATAAAGAAATATTAAATTAATTCTACAATTTATATATCAATTAGAATAAAATCTAATTATAGTATAACAATTAGTAATATCAGGTTATAGAAAAACAAATTTTTTTCTAAATCTTTCTTTCTTTCTTAACAAAAAATATACTCGATAAAAAGGGGTTGTAATTGACTTAATCAAATACATAAGAAAATATTTTCTTCTAAATAAAGGTTGATTTCTTAAAACTTTTAGTAGGATGCCTAAATAGGGTTCACGCATCCTTTAGAGACTTAAAGATAGATGTTTGAACACCACTTACACATCTACTATTGCTAGGATGTGTGATCGGGGTTCACACATCCTTTGAGGACGAGATGAAGGATGCATGAACCATATTCATGCATCTCTCCAAGCCTAAGATGCATGAATGACATTCATTCATCTAAAGACCCATTTTACAAGATATTTAAAACCTTATCATTTTTTCATAAAAAAATTTAAAAACCCATATATACAAAGGCCCTCGCTGTTAGCTGGCAGCCTTTAGAATTTGGGGAAATGTGCTTGAGGCCATGTGACCAACAGGGTATAGGGCACCTCTGGGAAGCTCCTATAACCAGGACGTTACAAATTGTACATTACTAGTTCTATACTGTATGTTAATTGTACCTTCCTCAAATTTATTACCATACCTCACATCATAAAAATTCATCGCCTGATATTTCTTATTTTGTGGGATTAAGAGTTTATTTACATCAATAATCATCACTAATCCTAATATTTGAGCATTGATTACCATAATTCCCATACTTCTTTCTTTTGATGCATTGGATTTTTGTTTGTGTATTATATGGAGCATTTACTTTATTTGTAAAATTAGATAACTTATTCCCATCACTTTTTCAAATTATTTATTCATAATCTTACTTTCCCCAAATAAATCATTTAATATACCCCTTATGAAAATTTCAATTCTCATTCTTTCCACACTTATGGAATAAAGGAAGTCTCCTATTCACCCCACTATTGTTTTTATTATTATAATTTATGTTATATTATAGATTTAATTTATTATCAGAACCATGACATTGATGGGTGACTCTAACCTCCATTTATACCTTGTGCTTGCATGAGTCAATTTCTTCATAGCTATTGAAGTCTCTTATGGGAATTTTCTTTTAAAGACTTTTTTTAAGCCATCAAGAAACCAATCAACATTTATTTCAAGTTAGATGGTATTACCAAAGGCATACCTCACCATCCTTATAAAATATTACTCATAGGTACTAATAGATTCATCATCATTCTATTTTAACTGAAAAAAGTCCTTCCCCATTTTCATATGAATAATACGAGGAAATTATTTTTAAAAAAATAAAGTTCTAAACACATACCAATCAATATAGTTAATGTATTTTTTTCATATCAAGTTCTTGATAAGAGTCTACATTTAATATTCTTCCCCTTTGAAAATATAATCATCAAAAATTAATTTTTCATGATCAAAACATTGGAGAACAGAAAATATCATATTGGTGGTACTAGTCCATTGCTCAGGAATTAGTGTATCAATAGACCCACCAAAAATGGAGGATGTTTCCACATAATAGAATCTATAGAACATTGTTGAATATTTGTCTTGTATATAATATTATCAAGATTAATAGAGTATAAATTTTTTATAAGAATAAAAATGATATTTTTCATTCTTACTCCCATAACATTCAGCTTCTTGGGAGAAGAATCATTACATTTTCCATCACATTCAATATATGCATGATTTATTTTGGTTCCAACCATTGACTAAAACAAAAAAATAATATTTTTTGAAACCATAATCATAGAGATAAATTATATAATCCTAAAAATCATTTAATATATATCTAAATAATAACACATTATTTTCTATCTATGAATCTGTTGGTTTATCCTAGGCCATCCTTGCTCATCATCTATAAAAATCCATCATAACGAATTGTAAATAAAATTTGAATTAACTCTATAATATTTATTGGGAGCATAAGGCTATTTTCTAGATCCTATGACAAATCATTTTGAACTGGTGATGATCAAGTAAATACCCAATCCACCCTTTTTGGATTTTTTACTCGGAGGTGCATCTGTTCTATAGCCATATCGACATCCTAGTATCTTGATAGGGATGCATTTTTTAAGAAAACTAAAAAAGTTTCTTTATCAAATCATAGTATGTTCTCTTATACATACACTTATCATATGGATTCTGACTAAAGTTTCATTATCCTAATTTTTGAAAATAACAAAATCATTCTCAAATTCCAACTCAAAAGACCCAAGAATTTCATACATAAATATTACAAATTATTAGATTAGTATTAATTAGATCTCATTATGATTAATTCTATAATAATAATGTTTTAGTGTATTTGTAAAACTAGATAAAAAATAATTATTAGATAAAATATCTAAATAATCTCTCATTTAAGTACTTCATAACTAGAACCCTTCTTATTAATATCATACTGAAACCTTTATTCATATCCAAAGGAAATACAAACATAGTAAAGGGTATGATGATATGATTCGTAAGATTAAACATGGGAGATATCAACCAATGGTCATTTTTAAGCCTAAAATGATCATAAGGGTTTTGAGAATATGAGCTTAACATTTTATATTCATACCCAAAAATTGATAAATTATAATCATGAGTCATGGAATAAATCATATAATTTCATAAGGTATGAATCATAAAGGAATTAAAGAATATGATTTATAAGATCATAATATTTTCCTGAAATCCTATAATAAAATACTAGAAAAATCTTATGTCAAGGATTCCAACAAGGCAATCATCACATGTTAGGCTTAGGCTAACCACCTATGTACTTTCTTCTGGAATGGGACTAAATCTTATTTACCAAATTTTGGCCATGGGATTACCTATTGTGTACCTTTCAATATCATAAAATATCAATCTTTAAACAATTAATTAGAGGTATAAAATAGAACCAATCATCAAATAATCCTAATTCATAAATTTGTGTGCCATAAGATAATGAAAGAATTAATAATTTCATCATAACTTAACCCATATAAAAAATAGGTTTCATTAAGATTTCATCATAATAATAAATAAACATCCATATAAAGAACAAGGATGTTACCATATAATAAAATCTCTAATGAAGCATATCTATCATGAAAAAATGTTATCAAAGATGAAAAATACTTTAAAAGACCACTATATTATTTCTTAATGAAAATTAATTGTTTATCTTGAAATCACTTATTAAAAATATAAAAACTTCCAAATAATTATGATTTTTTAAAAAGATTCATTTAAAAATTTAAGGTAATATTCAAATCAAAGAGTATTCATGTGAATGAAAATATTTGTCCCTATTGTGTGTGTTAAAACAAATATTTCCCTCAAACCTTTGGTATAAATTACCTCATTCTAAAAATTACTAAAAGATTAAATTTTAAATTTTTTATAGTCAGTCAAAATAAATTAAAAATTTATTTCATAAATCATTATAGAATAATAAAAACATTATTGAAAACATTTTAATGAAAATATGGATATGGATGAAAAATTAATTAAATCATTGATGGAGATGGTTGTCTATACATACACATGAAAGTTGTCTCAATTTCTAACAAAAAACTAAAGACTAAGAAATAATATTTTATCATTTTTGAATCAAAATTATATCATAAATATCAAATATAATTCTTAAATCTATCATTAAATCCATAAATTTGAGGTAGTGATGGAAAATGTATCATATCGATACATGGAGGCACTATACCATACATACACACAAGTGATACTTTCATTGCATATTTGATGTAAAGAAGGTGGAAAGTAGGTATTAAATAATTATAATAAAATATAATTTTATTTATGATATTGGAATTATAATTTTATGACTGATACAATAGGTTTATAGAATGTGGATGATGATTTAAAATTTAAGGGTCTTAGTTAAAATGTGTACCTCTTCTTTGAGAGACCTCGCTTGGTTTACACCTTAATCCATGAAAGATTGGAATTATGAGAAGAAAAAGAGATCTATAATGAAGGGAAGGAAACTAAAAAAAATTGGGTTGTTATTGGATGAAATATAAGGATAAAAATTTGTGAATAAAGGCGGATTGGAGGTTCCCTTTTATAAATGAGGGAGACGACCCATATGGAATTATATATAATATTTGAGTAACATGATTTCACATTGTTGTGAAAGTGGATAAAAATGGATATTAATTATAAGGTAGGAAAATATATGTTATAAATATATCCATATAATAATAATTATATAATTTTATGTTTCATTCTGGCCCAAATCACAAAGTTTACCTTTGGTAAACACGTTTTAATGATAGTTGAGGTAGAAAACTTTTACTATTTTACAATTCATTATGAACAAATATGAAAGTGGAATCTTTAAAAAATTTATAAATAACAATTACCAAAATAGATAACATTTTATAAATTTAAGTTCCTATAAATTGAATAAATTCATTTTCAAATAATGGTGAAATATGCAATAAACAACCATTTTTGAGAAAAAAATGCATATTAAGTATAAAAACTGAATTTAATATCATTCTATAACTATTAAAAACTATAAAATTACTATCAACATATTTTATTGAATATATTATCTATAAACTTCATTAATAAATAATGAATAAATTAATTTATTATGAAAAAAACATTACACACATGGAAACACTTTTATGAAAAATAAATATTTTACCTTTAAATGATTTTATCTTCATTATAAAACTTTAAATAACTAATATATGGTTTTTTATTCAAAAATTACAATTAAATTTAATTAAAATAATATTTTCATAGGGTTAAATATAATTTTTTTGTATAATAATAAATAACATTTATTAAAATAGATATCTTTAAAAAATGTTCCTTTTAATTATTAGATTATTTTACTAAAAACATATTGATAATATCTTATTAATTAATCAATATATTGTAATGAAAAAAACAAAATTATATATATTTCATAATTTGGTTAATTATAATCAAACCCACCAATACAAAAGCTAGTTTATAATGGAATACAATATCATGGGTTAATTTAGAATTGGGGTTGCGTGTAAAGAAAGCTAAAAAAATTGTCTTGTTTTTTAAAAGTAAATACATATAAAATCATAGGTTTTAATAGATAATGATTCTTATAATTAATTTAATAATTTTCAAAATACAATATAGTATTTTATAATGAAATACCTGTATCTTTTAATTACACATGTTTTCAATTAATTGGATATTCATATATTATAACATATTTATTGGTCCATAAATAAGAGATAATTATTAATTATTATCATGATTAACTTTCTTTGATGTATTACCCAAAACTAAGATGATTAATGTTTATAGTTAAATAGGATATATTTGGTGAATCATGAGTAATATAGAATTAATTAATAATATAATAAAGGATTTATTTAAGGAATCGACCATAAATAATAAAAATTCATATATCTCTATACAATATTTAATTGTATTACATTACTGAAGATATTTTAGGTTTATAGTTTTAGGGAATTAATTCAGAACCCTTAAATAACTAAATATTACTATAAAAAGTGGTCACTTCCACTTATTATCTAGTTCTAATATAATTTAAAACTTTTAAAAATATACTTGTTTTCTTTTAATGGAATGTCTACAAAAATTTGATCATGACCTCATCCTTGTCCCTTAACATCCTTGAAATGCTATGAAAAACTTTTTAAAATGTGGGATGAACGCAAAAGGTTCTATAAGAGATATAAAAATGAAGATATTTATTAATATAGTGAAAAAATTAAAACCCACAAAATTTTTACCTTAGTATTCAATGTTCATTGAGAAAATAAAATAAATAATTTCCATATGAAAAAAACAAATTTTTCTCAAATAAAACCATTAAAACTCATATAAAATATATAAAACCTCTTTTCAAAACATAAATTAACATTTTCATAAACCATTTTAATTCCACGTTATGAATAAATGGACCCTTGTTCAATTAGTCCGATAATCCCTTTGGTAACTCCCACTTTCTAGATAACTAATGTAAGGGACATTTCCCAATGCATTATTACACTATTTGGGTGCACCATTCCTATAATATATATCAGTCTCAACAAATTTTCATTAACTATATTGTGAATCAAACCATTATACATATTTTTTAGGATCACCCATTTCTCATATATAATTCTTAATTATCATATCATTAATAAAATATTTTATTTTTTTCACTTTTCATAAAAAACCTCTGAAAAACTCTTTTAAACTCAAATGAAAACCATGTTGAATATCAAAAAACCCTTTTATTTAAAATAAATTCATTTCAAAAATATGTATAAAAATAGAAATATGGTTTTTATTTGAATAAAATTAGAAATATTGTACTGGAGTCCAAAATTCAACTGATGTTTGTAGTAGTGGGAAAATTTTTTGTTATCGTTTATGTTAAAAGATAACATTCTTTTTTTGGTAATGAAAGTAAAAAAATTATGTAAAAAGATTGACTCTGAAATTTTTTTAATGAAAGTAAAAAAACTAAAATAAAAATTAATTTAAAATTAATTTATATCCTCATAAAAAATTGATAATATATTTTTTAAAAAATATATACATTGGAGAAACATATTTGTAAGGGAGACACTAAAAGATGATTTTTAAATAATGTCCCTTAACTTGTTCCTAATAGGTCACGTGTGTTTATAATATTATTTATTTATAAAATTTGGTTTTTTATTTAATTTTTTAATAAATTTTTAATGTTTATTATTCCCTTTTTTCACTTATTAACTTTTTATATAAAATTACATAATAAAGAAATATTGCATCAGATGTTTTGATGATATTTTTCTCTTATGTGTAAAATGAAATTGTTAGGTTGACTATGGTCAACTATTTCATTATTACATATTATAAATATTAATTATCATGAAATAATTCTTATTTTTATACATAAATTATACTTTTAAAACATACCATGAGATATGGTTATGAAAAATGAACTTTCTTACAATCATGGAGATCATTGGTCATATGTACGCATGAGTAACGTTTTTATTTTCATAGACCAATATGAAAAGAAGGTAATTATTATTTTATATTTACATATTTATCATAATATAATTAATAAAATATTATTTCTTTAAATATACTTATATATATAATCCATGTTATGTGGTGATGAAGAATATGTCACATCGTGGAGGTGATAGTCCACACGTATGCATGAACGATGTTATCATTTTTTTATACATGGAAAGTTAAGAAATTAAATTATATTTTGTATTTTCACAATGATAAATATTTATTATTATTTATTATTTTAATTTTAATTCCATAATTCTAACCATCTGGGATAGTTGGTATTGGAAAATGAATTATATCAGTTTGCAGGGAGATAATCCTCCATAAAAATGAATGATGGATTCATTTCTTGTTTGATGGAAGAGAAGATGTATATAGGCTGTTATATTAATTTTAAAACAAATAATTATATATAATATAGTGGTTTTATTATTTCAAAATTCTTGAATAATATTTTAAAGTGGTAAAAGAATATATAATACAAATACACTCGGTTAAGAACTATAGTTTTTCATTGGAGAACCTCTTTATCAATACAACTCAACCCCTATAAGGTTTGTATTATATCCTAAAAAAGGCCAATAATATGTGTATAGAGATTTGATTAATTTTTTTTAGGTATTTTCTTAACCAAAAGGTTTTTGAACTGTGAATAAATGAGAATGAGTGGTTCCTTTTTAAAAAAGCGGGAATGGGCACTCATAGAATTTCTAAAAGTATTATATGAATAAAAATAATTTTCAATGTTGAAAGGGATACAAATTTATTTTATTAGAATATAATAATTTTATGAGTTGAAATAACCTCATCCAATAAAATTTTGATAACTTTAGGTAATAATTTTGACCATATCATTTTGTTTTAACCCTTCATTAAACCTTTTGACAATTACATTTATATCAATATTTTTTTTCTCTTTTGGGGTTAATATACTTACTATGAATGTAAAATGGCTCATAAATTGATCATGGTTGATTTTATCACCCGTATCCTATTCCATTGGCTGAAGATAGTATTTTTATAAATTTTTAATCAATTAATAAATTAAAATTTTTTATAAAATATAATTATTGTAAATTTTGGAACTATTAATTTAATTTGACTTTCAAAAATATTATACACAAATTTACTTTTAATAGAATGAATCGAAGCTCTATAATTTTTTATTTTTATCTAAAAATATCTTATAACCTAAAATATACATTCAAACTATATTAATTTTAATGTTTTTAACATCATTAATTTTAATTTTCTATTCATTGAATAATAACTGTGTTAGCATTGCATAAGTATTAAAGGTAATTACTTATTCACTAAAGAATAAATTTAAATTAACATTGTAAAAAGTAATTTATAATTAATATGAGTATTTACATCCAAATATATCCTCTATTTATCAATGTTTTAAAAATATTATAGTTATTAAAATCAAGAGTAGACCATTTTTTTCTTTATATTCACTTAAATATTAGAAAGGTAAAAATCGTATAAAAATTTAAAACAAAGTCCATATATTAAATTTTTATATTATTATGGAAAGGATATACTCATTAAATAGAATTAATCTATGTTTTTTAGTCATTATTTAGTCCTTAAAATTTTATATTTAACCTGAATTATCTTATTTACCCTTTATTATGGTAATGGAATTTACTAAGGTTAGTATTCATATTGACCCAAACATAAAGAGACATGTTTAACAAAATTTGACACACTGATTCCAAATATAGAATTCATTTTATAAAATTTGAAACACAAGTGGAAGAATTTAATTAAAAATTTAACAAGAAAAATGCAATGAAAAACTTGGTTTCATAAAAATGTCAATTTTAAGTATTAAAAATGTTTTTATATTAAATTAAACATTAAAGTTCAGTCAAAAAACCATAATTTTATTATTTAAAATTAAAATTAAATAAATAAATTTTTAAACTACTCTAAAATATAATTTTATATTGTAAATAATTTAAAATAAAATTCCATTTTCTATAAAAATCATCACATTCACTATTCTTTTAAAAAATCCAATTTTCACTAAAATTTAAAACAAACTAAGATAATGTTAACTTGATAAATTAATAATTGAAATTAATTTTTCAAAATTCCAAATAAATAATTTAAAAATAATAATTTTATATAAAATCTTATAAGAAAACAATTTAATAATACTATTTCTTTTTCATTTTAAATATTTACTTAATACTCATTTATTGAATATAACTATATGATTCATGAATAACAATAAATAGGAAAATTAATTATTCTATAATTATGTGGTTTTTTATATTCTTCACCCATTTTGGTAATTGTATCCTCACAATTTTATTCATTTATCTAATAAGTGGGCATATCTTTTCCCTATAGCATTTTCGAATTCCGATGTTGCTTCTTCTACTATATGGGTTTTCCACTAGACCTTCACTTGATGGATTGAATAATTTTGAAACAATTTCTCTATATGGTAAATAATATGATCTGTATGTTCCTCATAACAATGGATATCTTTTAACTTAACTACTAAGGGGCTTAAAAGTTGAGATTAATCTGGCACATATTTTATCAACAACGAAATATGAAATACATTGTTTATATTGGATAAACACACAGTCAAGACTAATTGGTAATAAATTAGTCCAAATTTCTCTATTATTTCATAAGTTATAATTATTCATGGACTTAGCTACCCATTTTTACCAAAATGCATCACATTTTTCAATATAGATTCTTGGAAAGAACATTATCACCTACCACTAAAGAAATATATTTCCTCTAATTATCAGTATATATTTTATGCCTACTATAAGAGATCCCCAAATACTGTTGAATCGTATCCACCTTCTCACCCATTTATTTAACTAACTATGATCTCACAAACTTTCTCTGTCCAATATAATCCAAACAATATTCAATTTAACATTGCATTCCATATACAGATACAAAAGCTGCTATCTATCTACTAGACTAAAAATTATTCTTATAATAAAACTCAACCAATAATATAAGTTGATCCAAAATTCTATGGTAATCTATTGGATAATCAAAAATAATTCCTTCTAAGGTCCAAATAGTTCACTCATATTATCTATCATATTAAGGATGAAAATACATATTGACATTTTATTTAGTACCAAATTACATATGAATTCCTTTTCAAAAGTTAGAAGGGAACCTGGGATCATGGTCGAATATAATGGATATATAACTCCATGTAAACTTAATATATCCTAGAGATATATTCATGAAATTTGATCTAAATTCATAATATCTCTAATGGTAAGTGAATGCATATATTTATTTAATAAATCAACACTATCCAAAATAACATTGTTACATCATGGTATCTTTGGAAATCTCACTATGAAATATAGGGATATATTTTCTCATTTTTAATCTGGCATTGTAAAAGGTTGAAGAATCTATTTCCGTAATTACCATTTTTATTTAACCTATAGAATATTCAAACATTTAATGGTAATTTCAACAATATCTCTTTTCATTCCATCCCACCTATAAAACTCCCAAATATCTCTATAAATCTTAGTGCTACCATGGTGAATGGGAAATGGGGAACTATGAGATTCATTCAATAATTCACTCTTTAACCATGAACCAAAAGGCATAAAAAATCTATTTAAAAAACTCAAAACACATTCTTAGTCAACATTAAATTAAGGAAACATTCCCTTATTAAAAAATTATACCTTTTCCAATAAATCTTTTTCTTTTTTCTGAGATTACATAATTCTTTATATTAGACATAATTTTAAAGAAACCTAAAACAAAAAAAATAATTTCCTACATCCACATCTTGTAGGATAAAATTCATAAAATTGATATTTAAAGGGTTATGTTAAAAATATAAAAAGTTTAATGTAGAATTATTTTTATAACTCAATAAATCATATACTTTGTTTCATATTCTTGGATGGTAATGAATCGTGCAATCAAAATCCTAGATCAGTTCCAACCATATTCTTTTCCTCATGTTCATCTCTTTATAAGTTAATATATACATTAGGATTTTTTATTTAGTTTATTTTTCACACTCTACTACATATAAATGATTCCAAAATAATTTAAATAAAAAACCATATTAGCGAATCCTAGATCATGTATACGATATTTGACTCATGAGGATTCAGTTTTTGTAAAGAATAAGTAGTTACCTGATCATTCTACATAAAAACAAAACTAGGTCCAGTAAAAGAATCATCATTGTAGATAAAAAACAAAAAATAGAGAATTCACCAATCTTATTATCAATTTATAAAAACAATCATCATATTATTTCATCCAAAATAATTTAACTCCATTTTGAATTGACTTATTCAATGGGATATAAAAAAAGAAAAGTTTTCATCAAATCATTTGTAGTAACCCACTAGACCAAGAAAACTATGAATCTCTATAATTTTTTTGTCTGGTATATTTCTCAAAACTTTAGTTTTTTTAGGTTTAACCATTATTCCATATTGATAAATAGTATTTACAAGAAATGAAAATTATTTCAACCAAAATTAACACCAAATAAATTTACCATATTGTTTTTTTCTTTTATGGTTTGTAAAAAAATTAGGTGTATTTTGTGATCATCTTAATTTTATAATGTACCAATATTTCACCAATAAACCCAACCAAAAACATATCCAAGTACTCATGAAAAACTCTTTTCATAAGATACATATATATAGATAGTGAATTAGATAACCCAAAGGGAATAACTAAAAACTGATAATTCCAATATATTGTGTAAAATAATTTCTTTGGAATATATTCCTCCATAATTATTAACTAATGGTACCCCAACATGGGTTCAATCTTTAAAAAGTATTACGTTCCATGGAAGTGATCAAAAAAATCATTGATATGAGTAATTGGATAATTTTTCTTAAGAGTTAATTTATTCAAGGCTCTATTATCAATGAAAAATATCATTGGACAATATTTATTTTTAACAAATAATATGGGATCGATATATGGTGGAGTTCTATAATGAATGAAACCTTTATCTTGCAACTCTTGTAATTTTATTTTCAATTTTAAAAGTTCTACTTCTTCTTTTCAATAAAGGTGTTTCGGAATTATATTACTATAAAGAATTATGTCAATAGTGAATTCAAATTACTCATAAGGTATAAAATAAATAAATTCATCATAAAAAACATCCATATATTAATTTATTACTAACACATCCCTAACACAAAATATTTCTAATTTTTCAACAACATGATAGAGGTGACTATCTTTTCCATCTAGAATAAATTTATTTTCTTCTTTGTAAGTTATCAAAGGTATTAAATCATCAAACAAATTACTTTCTCTTCAATCTATCATATAATGATAAACTAAAAGGAAATCCATATCCAAAATAATATCATGATCTACCATGGACAGTTCAAAAACATTTTTAGTAAAGAGCATACTAGTAATAAAAATTGTGATATTCCTATAAATCATGGTATTTATAATATTTCCTCAAGTATTTTTTACCAAAAGATCTATATTACATTCATTTGGTGATATTCCCAATTAATTTTAAAATTTTTCATAAATAAAGGAAGGTGAAGATCTATAGTCAGACATGGTATTTGGAGAATTCCAAAAAATATATATTTTCTATTTCCACTTAATTCAATGACCAACATTGAATATGGTAGTAGAAAATGATTTTTCTATACCTTTCTATTTTCAATTGTGATGATTTCCATCATATGTAACTATCATTTAACTTGTTTTTTCCTAATAAAATAAATCATTGCAATTAAAACATCTCACTATTGGATGGATATATATTACTCAATTCCTTGATTTTTTGGGACTCTTTTAATTACAATTATAAGCCAGGTAAATAACCTAATCACACCAGTAACACATTCTATAGGCTATCAAATATTCATTTAAATGGTGTTTATATCACTTGGAACATGTGGGGTGATTAACTATATCGATATTAGCTAGCTTCTTCTCCATTTCCCACCACCTTGATCTTTTACTACTCTTTCCATCTTGAGGAACATAAGTGTTGCCAAACTCTATCTCAACTTTCTCATAAATTTTAAATTCTCACGTGGATAAATATATTTATAACATGGTTTTAACCTTCATTAACATCTATTAATTTCAATATCAATATCCCAAATAAAATCTTGTACACACATGGATAATCTTGTAAATTTTACTTCATACACAGCTACAAAATATTTATCTTTTTCCATTAATTCTTGGAATTGTTTCTCAATTCTTTATCAAACAACCTTAGGTAAATATTTATTTAAAGAAATATTCATAAAATTATCACATTCCATTGAATCAATATCTTTCCCTATATGGAATTTTTAACCAAATTCTACCATCGATCATCTTCACCTATAAGATGATAAATGATAAGAGTTACCTATTAACATTATGAATAACCTAAGACTTCAAATATTTTTTCCAAGACATTAATCCATCCCTCATAAAATACCTAGTTAGAGTATCCACTGAAATCTAGAGGATACAGTCACATAAAATGTTATACTATCATAATGTTTCTCTATAGTAGATTTGGCTACTCTCTATCAAGGATTCCACCACCATTTATAGAATTCATCAACTGAGACATCATAGTAACAAATTAATCTAATCCAATTCCATATATTAAATGTTTCTAATTTGGAATGATATTTTAATCTTGGTATATTTTGACTATATCTTCCATATTTACTCTATATAAAACCATTTTCAAAAAACAATGTTTAGATGAAGAAAAATTGTAATTTAAAAATGATATATAATTTAAGCTTAACTGTTAGGTAAAATATTTTATGGTTTTTTTATAATTATCCTAAAACCTAATTTAATATAAATATTTTCTTTGGATCCAACTATAAGGAATCAACCTTGAATAATAAAAAAATTTGAATCATAGAAAATATTTTATTTTCTTTAATTTCATAATATCATTTAGGTCTATAGTTTTATAAAATTATGTCATCACCCTTACATAACAAAATATTACATTACAAAGTGGTAACTTCCACTTAGTATCTATTTCTTCCTTAATATAAAAATTTTATAAAGAAAAATCATTTATTTTTATGAAATATCATCAAAATTTTGATATTAACCTCATCTTTGTCCCTATTCATCTTTAAAAACCTATGAAAAACATTTTAAAACATGCGGTGAGAAAAAAGATCTTATTAAGTTGTATAAAAAATAAGAAGACTTTTATTTTAGTGAAATATAAGAAAAACTATGATTTTTTTACCTTTATATTCAGTGTTTCTTAAGATAATGAAACAAATCATTTCCACATGAAAAACACACTTACTTTTTTCTCAATGAAAACTATTAAAACCCATAAAAAAACATTAAAACCCTTTTGGAAAAAATAGAGAATCATATTCGCAACATATTTTAAACCCATGTAAAAACTAAATAGATCCTAGTTGAATCCATAGGATAAACCCTCTATTATCTCTATTATTCTTTTATATTGTTACATGGAACATTACCCAATGCATTGGAGTGCTATATTGGAACACTCATTGTATAATCTATATTAGAATCACCCATTTTTATAGGATATAATGGGGATAAACTCTTCATATAAGATATATTCATCTCACCCATTTCTCATATATGATTATTAAGTATAATAATTAGAATAAAAAATTCATTATTTCACTTTTCATCATTTTTTTGAAAAAATATTTTAAACTTGTATGCAAAACACCTTTAGATATCAAAATACCCATTTATTTTCAAAAACATTTTTCAATAAAAAATACCGAGAAAAAAGGAAAGAGGTTTTTTCATTGAATAAAACATTAAATCATTCAAGTGAATCTATTTTAATTTGATTGAATAGTCTCCATCTCCATATATGTTAAAATATAACATTCATTTTTTTCTTCTATAAAGAAATTCAAAACATTATATTAAAATATTAATTTTGAAAAACATTGAATGAAAGTCAAAATAAACATAAAATTTATTTTATAAATATTTTTTTCCATATGAAAATATTAATAAGATATTTTTTTTAAAAAGGACATGGATGAAAAAGATTTTTGAAGGTAGAATTTAAAAGAGGATTCATAAAATAAAGACTATTACCGTCTGCTCGACTTATCATGTGTGTTCCTTATCATCTAATTAATAATATTATGTTAATTATTTGTTTTATAGAGAACCATTATCAATTTTATTGTTACTTAATTCACTTATTAACTTGTTATATAAAATTAATTAAAAAATTAAGTTCATGTTGGATTTTTGTTTATGATATTCAGTTCATATGTCGAAAATGACAACTGTAGGTTGACTTTTGTCAAAGATGTCATTATTAAGATATCTACAGAATAATAATAATGAAATAATTATCATTTTTATAATTCAATTATACTTTTTAAACTAAAAATAATATGTGATTATGTACAATGAACTATTTTTTAATTATGGAGATGGTTTGTTGTACATACGCATGAGTAACATTTCCATTATTCAACGATAATTATAAAAGAAAGTAAGTATAATTTTACGTTTATATAATTATCAAAATGTCGTTAATATAATATTATTTCTTTAAATATACCTATTTATATAATCCATGTGATTCATTGATTAAGAGCGAATCAAATTGCATCGTGGATATAGTAGTTTACACATACACATGAATGACATTATTAGTTTTCAGTGAATGGAAAGGTAATAAAGTAAATGATATAATATCTCTAAAAATGATAAATATGTCATTAACATCATATATAAACATTAATTTCATCATTATAACTATCCATAAGATATGGTGACATAAAAGGAATGATATTGGTTTGCGATATTGTAGTTATCCATACACACAAACAATGGATTCCTTTTCCATTTGATGGAATATAAGATGGATATAGGTTTTTCCATTAACATAATAACCCCTAAGTATAGCTATGATATTCTTCTTATTATTTTAGTAATTTTTTGAAATATTTTTATAGTTTTTGAATATGAAATAAAAAAACTGGGTTAATAACTATACATCTTCTTCAGACAACCTATTTTCATTACACCTTAAGACCTACAAGGTCACTATTCATCCATAATTCCTCTATTATGTAGAAAAATGTTTAATTAAGGGATTTTGGTAGGTAATTTTCAAACCAAAGGTTTTTTAATTATTAATAAATGATAATTATTTGTTCCCTTTTATAAGAGTGTTGATGGGAACTATTAGAATTTCTTAAGTTATTAAATAAAAATAAATTTATTTTAAATCCAAATGGTTAAAAATTGATAATATTTGAATATAATATAATTATTATTTGAAATAATATATTCAAAAAAATTACTAATGTTTTTACTACATTTTGGACCTTATCTTTTTGTTTTAACCCTTCATTAACCATTTTGATAATTAAAATTATATTAATTTTTTTTTATTTTAAGAGGTTAATATATTTATTATTAAAGGAAAATACCAATAAATGGATCATGGTTGATGTTTAAAAACATATCCCATTTCCATGGATGAGGATAATGTTTTTCAAAATTTTAAATCGTTATATAAAATATTATGTATAATAAAATATCAATAATGTATATTTTGGGATAGTTCATTTCATAAAACATTATAGGACAGAAATGGAATTGAAATAAAATTATAAAAAACCTTATACCATGTAATTTTTATCTAAAAGAATCCTAGAACATAAATATTCTGTCATATTGTATTAGTTTTATTATTCTATTAATTGAATAATTACTACATAAGCATTATGTATGATTTTAAGTTAATTATTTCTTCGCTAAAAATTTAAAATAAATTACTCTAAAAAAAAATTATTTATATTTTAAATGAATATTTATAACCAATCACATGACCTATTTATCCAAATGTTAAGAATATTATAGTTATTAAAATAATGACTGAGACAATTTTTGCTTTATTTTCAATTAAATATTATAAAGGTCAATATAAAGTTCAAATGGAAAAAAACCATATATTCAAATTTTGGATGATTATGAAAGACATATAATCATAAAATTAAATTAACACAGGTGATATGGTCATTCCTTTATCTTTATAGTTGTTTCAATAATAATTTCACGATTTACCTTTTACCATGGTAACAAAAATTATATTATTTACTATTCATATTGAACAAAAATAAAATATGGCTATAAAAAAACATAGATCTACTGATTATAAATAAATAATCCATCTTCAAAAATTCAAAACACTTAAGTGCTATTTTTTAATTTTAAATTTAACTGGGAAAACACTGAAAAATAGATTCTTTTGAAAAAAATATATTTTAATTGTAAAATATTATTGATACTAAATTTAAGCTTATATATAATTTTAAAAAACACAATTTCATTGTTTTAAATAAAAAGGAACTAAATTTTTTTTAAAAATAATCTACAATTGAATTTGTCTTTTTAAATAATCGAAAATAAAATATAATTTATAATAAAAAACTGTATTTTTCATTATGCATTGAAAAATCATTTTTTTCAAAAAATCTTTAAAAATCATCCAAATATAAATTTGACATGAAAAATTAAAAAAATATTAATTTTTTCAAATTAAAATTCTATAATTTCAAAAATACATTCTTTTAAATTAAACATAATAAAAGTTTGTTTAATAAAACTATTTCTTTTTTAAATTTAATAATTTACAGAGTATTCACATAAGGAATATAAATATCTAATTCATGAATATTAATAAATATGAAAATTATTTATTTATCATTTCCTGGGTTTTTACAAATTGTCACTTCATGAAATGGAAGAAAATATCTCAGTTCTTTAATTCAAATTTAACTATTGAACTAAATCCCATGTCAATAGTGATTGAAAGGTTCATTTCTGGAAATAAAATAAATATATATTGAGATTATAGTTTTTAACACAAATATGAAACTTTATTGATGATATATAAAGATAAACATACTATATTGAATATTTTTTGGTCTTATATAATGATTTTCGTCAAGATATTGACTTCTTCCCCTAAAGGTTCCTTTACACATTATTAAATGTTGATATTAGATTTCAAGGATTCCCACCTATTTTCACTGAGGAAGAGGCCTAGATAGTCACACATTGAGTGTACCTATCGATCTTGGTTTAATTATATATGAATTTAATATCTGAAATAAATGTTATTCTAAAGATCGTGGAAAAATATTTATTCACAATTTATTGTTTGCAAATATATGTTCACAATATTTCTATGAGTTAGGTATTAATAAAATATTTATTCATAAAACCTTGAATATAATATTTATTTATTTATAATATAAATACCATTTATTTATTATTAATGGTATTATAAATTCCAAAGAAAGTGGTAAAGCTGACGTATATGACTGGTAATGAAATGATATAATCATAAATATCATTTAAATAAATAAGAGTGCTTATTTTATAAGATTATATTTACTTGTGAAAGTGGATTTGTACCATTATGTATTATCATTTTTATTATTGTTAATGGAATGAGTATTATATTATTTTTATTATTTAGTTAAGGGACTTTGTTCAATTGTCAATAATTAAAACCACTATCTATATAAAAAACATATATCATTTTAAAGATAGTGTGAAATCAGTTCTGTTACACACAACACATCTTTTCCCTATATAATTATCTCAATGAAGAATATATCTTGGGTTCCATTCAATATTAGGATAATTCCATCACCTCCTTCCTCCCTCTAAAAAATAGAGAATATGAGAGATGATACATTAAGATTGTATGATTTAGTTGTGGTCAAGATAAGTAACTCATGGTGATTATATCATCTATGCTAGAACCCAGAGTTCCATTCATGTTATTTCTGAGAAAAATAAGAACATTTGGATCACCACTAAGATTATTATACTTTTTATCCTCTTAAATAAATTATATTATAACTCAAACATGATTCAAATGATCAATATATTCATCAAATAAAGAACCTCAAGATAATAGGCATTATTTTTATTAAATTAATTAAAATTTTACATGAAAAGATCCAATATGTGGTATGGGATTCCTTTTCAATAATTTATTTTGTCATATTAATTATACTTGATTTAATTCAAATTTTTATTATTTATTATACATTACATATAATGAATAACCATATTGGGAAGAAACCCAAATATACTTTTCTTCCTCTGGTTCCCTTAAAGAGTAAATGATGGATCATTTGGATCCAAACTAATATAAATAACATATCCTCAATCAGTATATTTAGAATATTCACTCATAACACATCTAATTAATTATTTTTCTCTCATTATCTACTGAATTATAAACTTTTATTTTCTTTAATTTGATTTCTTTAATAGTTACAATTTACACCCACCCTCTTACCACATACCATACCAATTGTGGGACCTACCACACTATGCTCTAGGAATATATTCTTTCACTCAGATTCATAGAAGTTTTGTTTCATTATACATTAGTATTTTATGATTATATATTTTAATTAAGAAAATTTATCACATCCTTTGTCTCAAAAATCCTTTGAGGTTACATCTTCATCCCATTTGAAGAAGAAGTATTTATCGTCAACGATAACCTTAAACTGTATTAATATGGATTAAAGGTGTATAACCATGACATATATCACCTATATAGAGAATGGACATAATTATTTAGTTTTTTGGAATAACTCTAGGGGTTTATCAATGAATTTAAAATAAATATAATATGTATTGAACTTCATGGTGAATTTTTTGAGATCGTAAATTATTGGTTGCTACAAATATCCAACTATTATGATTTAATGGAAGACCATTTATTTGGATATATTATCACCATATTAACTAGAACATACCTCCAAGGAAACAATTAATGTCTCTCTCCATTCAATGCATCTAATAATATCCCCATCAAAGACACATTTTTATAAAACTTTCTAAGAATCTAGTCTGTCTTAAAGGATGAAAATTTTAAAATTTCACTATATTTTATAATTCATAGCTCTATCTTATGTAATATCCTAATTCTAATAATAAAACACCATGATATACATCCAACTTATGATTTTATCAGTTAATGAGGATAAATACTCACATTAATCTATGGAGGTGTTATCTTGATTTGTTATTTCTATATCATTTCCAAGGGATTGAGACAACACACTTCTATGAGAAGTTCATATCACTATTTTGTAATAATTCATGCCATCCATAGAAGTATCAATAAATTTCAAATAAAATATATCATTATTGAAGAATGAAATACATGATAGAACTTATTTGGATAGAAACTATAACATAAATTCTTATACATAATAAACTAAGGGTACCAATTATTATTTTTAGACATCATAGTCTCCATTTCTTATCCTAATCACTAAGTAAAAATAATCATTAATGTTAAATGTTAATTAATTACCTAAATGTACCATTCTAAACTGTTTATAAGGTAAAAGTATTCTACATCATTTTTGGTACACCCGTTTTAGTGAAGGAAATAATGAGGCAAGACTAACATTATTAGGGAAATAAACCCAATCCACAAAATTACTCAGTTGAGTGTAAGATTCTACATCCTTTTCCCATTAAAAAAAATAGAAAAACCATAAAGATATATTTCATTTGTTTATGGATTTTCATAGATAGATAAAATAACATCATCTATGAGTTATGTGCCCAGTTGAAATTCCTCTAGGTAGCATGCGCTGCATGGGAATTTTTTAGTGTTTGTCATTTCATTACTTTCTATGATTAAAATTTGATATCAAACTAATTTTGGATGAAATTCTATAATTCTTGATATTGATTCAAAATTAGGTGAATAAATATATATTTTAATTTATCCTCATGAAAAAATCTATTGAACTCATAATACTGAAAATAATGGCGAAGAGTTTTTACTAGAAATATCAATTTAAGGAAATTATTCTAAATATTTATGTATCAAATCTAATAATTTTACATTGTTTTACTAGGATATTATAGGATATTTTCTTCTTTCATTATTGTTTTGATCAGTAAGGGTATTAACTTACCTCTCTATGGTTTCCACATATAGGATATGTGGATTTCCTTCTATGATTGGTGTCAACTATATAGGATGCGTGAGATACTACTTGAGTATTTTGATAGACTTCTAGAAGTCTTTATACCAATGATAATCTACCCATTTTTTCATTTTCTTTGTGAAGGTAAACTATTTAATCATGAGGTTTTATATGAGTCATATGATATCGAAAAAGATTCACATGGGGTACTCTTAACACTCACTGATGTTTTGGTGGGAATGTTGAGTTTCACTTATAGTTTCTTGAGATTAACTTTGATACAATGATGGTTTCTCAGGAATGCTAAAAAAGTTCCCCGATATAGCCGCAAAGATTAATTTTAGTGAGTTTATCTTTAATTTGGGACATCATCATTTATTAAAACTACATTGAGGTTGTTTTGGGTGGTCATCATGTTGGTGTGATTTCAGTACCTGTTCATATATATAACATCCCTCCATCTACACAAGAAAGGTCATAAAGATATGGTGTATTGTATATTGGTAAGTAACACTATCTTTGTGTCACTATAATAACCTCCCATGATTGGTAGGGATTAAAAACTATCCATTTCATTAATTAGTAACAATTTGATTAGGATTTGGAAATAATTATTTTTTAAGTGGTGATTCAAATCCCTAAAGTCTATAAAAATCCCTATTTTCCCATTATTTTTCATAAAGGGGATGATTGTGCTGATTCAATTAGTGAATTGAACCTCCAAGATGAATTTATATATTATAATCTTATCAACATTAGATTCCACCATGGTGTAATGAGTAATATTCAATCTCCTCACTACCAATTTACAACCATGATCATTTTCTAGGATACTTATTTGATGAGTAGGTATCTAGGGATATAACTTGGTAATATCTATGTAATTTCATGAAAAAAAATTCTTAGTGTGTCTTAAAGATTGAGTTATATTCTTAATAATCTTAAAGTGTCATAGAGGAACCAATTATTGTTTATCCTGAGACATATTCATTACCTTGATTCACCTTCCTAAAATCACCCTTGGTTGTGAAAACACCCTCTATAATGGTTAGTGGACACTGTGTGACCACATCATCCACTTTATTGTCTGAAGTAGAAGATAGACTCATTATTTGAGATATAGAAGATGGTATTGGAGCATCATTATCCCTATTTGTATCATAATTTTCAAAGGAGTGAGATGGTTTTTCATCTGTGTTTGACACTATATAAATAGAATATAAGGTATTAAAATCCAATTTTCTTCTTATAGGGTTCATATCAATCCACTTGGAGAGACTTGGTTATGTTGATTAAATTTCATTTAGGTCCACATTCAAGTAGATATTCTCCAAGGCCATATTGTTTTTCATAAATCAAATTGGAATGTATTTCATTATTAATGGGGGTTCATTGGAAGTATAAACTTCATCATTATAATAGAAAAGGGTAATTTTAGGATCCCTGTTAGTAGATAACATAGTCTTGTGACCCCCTAATTATATAATGTTTTCTCTTATACAGTGGGTGGGAAATACAAAATCATTAACAAATTCACTCCATTGATTAATGTGTGTAACATCCACCTTATCTGTGGTATAAATTTATATTTCATCACTCAAAAATGTGGGTTTTACTATATATTTTATTATAACCTGCATCAATATAGTGGGACTGACATGATCCATATGGTGAATTATCGACATAGTGGTCCACAACCTACCCAAAAATGTAGTATTTTAGACCTTGATTATAAAATGTTTTTAGTGTATCCTAAATTTAAAACTAGAAACATCCCAAAAAATAGTTGAAATTGGTGTCTGGATGTAACACTATGGAATTTGATTCAAACAGAAGGTCCATAAATTGGGTCCTTAGCTTACCCCAATGTTATTTTTCTTACTCTTGGAATGCCATAGGATTATCCTTTAGGAAGGAGACAAGTTAGAATCATAGTATCCCAACTGGTGGAGGGTCTAGATTGAGATTAGGTTGGTTGTTGCAGCAATTTCAACTAGGGATTAGTGAAGAGTGAAAGAATTGTGCTCTATAAATATATATTTGTTGGTTTGAAGTGTCAATGTATTACAGTTTCTCGATCATATTTAGTAAAATAAATGACATCATGACATTCAATGAAGACTATCTCAATGAGGTATATCATAGAAGATACCACTTCAATATCAAACTCATGAGGTCTTAAAAGATCCTTAATAATATATTCTATATTTCCTATAAATAGGTGAATAAAATACAAGACTATAATTTTGGTATGGATGTAGGTGAAATGTTTTAAAAAATCATACTTTTGATCAAAGAGAATTTAATTCATACCACATGGTTGTCCTTGAGCTAGAGTATTAGGTTATAGAGTTTCATATCAGGATGACCACCTCCCACTGGTCTAAACTATTGGGAATATTTTTTGATTTTAAGTCATTTTATGTTGTCCTACGCACATCAAAAATCTAATCAATTGAATATATGTATTTAAATTGGTATACTAATATGATCAAATAAAATTAAGATGTGGAGAATTGTTTATTACATTGAAATTATTATTGAGAAGGTTGAAGGTATTGTCTTTATGTGATGTATTCATGTTTGATTTTTTAGGAACGACACTTAAACATCACAGTCTACCATGACCTCACCTTTCATGGCCTCTATTCCCTCTTCCAAGAATATGGGTAGAAGAATATAATTCGTAAGATCATCCTTAATCAGTGAGGGGGTCAATCAATTGGATGAAATTAAAGTATCCATGGTGTGTATCCCATTTTAATTAAAATTCTATCTGGTGGGACAACACCCATATCTATAATGATGGGGTGGGAAACCCTGTATATTCTATACTGGATTTGATATCCATGGGAGTTCTTACCCAAATAACATACTCTATCAATGTTAGTGGCGTCAAATTTTAGATTACTATGAAGACAAAGACCTCACCATGGATATTACATATAGAAACCTAGTTTTCAACCAACAATAATTCGTACTATTTCTACATATATTTCTAGATCTAAATGTTGAGACAATGTGCAATTTTGATGCCTGGTTAGCCCGAAATAAATTATTCAAAAAAATAAGTGTTTTTTCACTATTTATGCAATAGAAATGGGATATATCTTAAATGGTTGATTAGATAATAAATATGATACCACGTTTGGGTCCAGAACATGGTTTTTACCCTTGGACTGACATAAAATATGTCGGCGTGGGACGTTCAGAACCCTTGTTTGTTAGCAGTGTGTTAAATGGATGAATTAATTTATTAATTCATTTATTTAATAGCTCCAACCCAAATAACTCTCAAAATGTAACCCATATCAGAAATCATATGCCACGATTGAGTTTGGATCATGCTCTTGACCCCAAGAGGGGTATAAATTTTTTTGATGTGGGTCTTCTATCTAAAAAGTCACAAAGGAAAAAACTGTAAATAAAATAATTAAATAAAATTGTTTTATTTGAAATGATACTTTTAAAAACATATGAATGGGGACTCAAATAATAAATATGAGACTGCCTCTAAGTTCGTAGCATGGTATTTTCCTTAGAGGTGATGTCAGTTGATAGGGAATGAGATATTCATTCTTCGCAACTGCTGGTAGTTTCCTATAAATAAGAAATTAGGGAAATGAGCCAGAGTCAGCTCATTTTCCCTCTTAGATAGAGAAGCTCTGGTCAACTGAAATTTGATGTCTGAATGATGTCAGATTTCAATGAAACAACAGAAACTAATAGATCAGAGTATAGTAAAAAAAATGGTGGATCTGTATTCGAGGTAAGATTTCTATTCCAGATTATGCATCCCCTCCCCCCACCCTCAGTTAAATATTTTGTCATCATTTTGGACTTCTGTTCATTTTCACTTCTATATAATCCTTAACGAATTCTGAAAAACAACGGTCATCATCTTTTTCAATTTCTGATTTCCCGTTCATTGTGTTATTTATTGAAAAACATTTCTTCTTGTAACAATAACCTATGATTGTGGAGTTAGACCTGTCACTGTGAATCCCTAGACCCGAGGAGTCTTGATCTGTGCTCGGGTTTGAGTTTCAGGTGCTGGAGGAAGCACAACGACATGCAGAAATGACAGTTACTTTTCATTACATAGAAACATTGAAAAATTTTCGAGAGGAAGATTGATCTATAAAGTTTTATCCTAGGGATTTTAGATCTGTTTTGATATCAAAATTTGGATCATCAGAGTGATTGGATTGGTCCATAGAAGTTTTCTAGCAGTGGGTTCAGATGAGGGGCTTTGATAAGAAGTTGAGTGTGGTGGTGGTGTGACAAAGCGTGGAGGAATGTGTTGTAGTCACAACGGATGGCGGAGGACCTGCGATGGCTTAGGGGACCCGCAGTGGTGGCTGGTGGTTCATGTTGGACCGGCCGATTCAGGCCATTCGAGGATGATTCCCACTGGGGTTTTTAATAAAAACCATGTATCTTTCAATCCGGGGGACCGTTTTCGATACTGTTTGTGGCCACACAATACTTTTTTCACATTAGACCTTTTGAGGCCATTTTGAGATCTCTTTGTCCCAGACTCAATGCTCAGTGATATGAAATGTCCATATTTAATAATAATTATATAATTATTGTTATTCGATGATTCTTGAATTGGACGTAAAATCTACATCTAAGGTCTGATTGACATATTGTTAGAGGATTTGTTACCCTGGAGTTGAGGAGTACATTTCAAGGATGATTTCGAGCGCTTAAACTGAAATAGTGATGATGGCCCTATAGGGCTTGTTTCATTCATTTTTTTCTGTGGAATGTGTATTTTTCACTGGGTATCTATTTTGGATGATATATTAGTTAGTCTTGTGTGTTTTCCCATGAGGATCGTAATGGTGTGATCTTCCTGACTAAATTTGGAGCCAATGCATGGGACCCAAAGGGACACTTTTTTTAGCATAATGCATCATTTTACAACTTTTGCATCAGAAGTTTTTTTTGAAAAGTGAATAATCTACCTTGTGTTTTTTTTCACAAGGATCACAATGGTGTGATCTATTTAGATGTGCGAAGACTTTTCATGATCGGTAGTGATCGAAAACCGATCAAGCATTTGAGGTTAAAAGCACCCTTTTAACCGTTTTTCCATTTTGGATGAATGAATTTATGATCCCGTATGTTTTTCTAGGGGATTGCAATGTAATAATCTATCTGATGTGTTTTAGGATTGAGGTGTGAGCCCCATGGGGCACTATTTGTTTGCAGTGTGGTGGAATATAGCTTCTTCATTAAGAGTCCATTTCATGTGAATGAATAGTTGAACTTGTGATTTCATTCACAAGGATAATAATGGTTTCATCTGTTTAGTTATTTGATGTCATATACATGATGCATGTTGTTATAATTACGTTTTCTCCCTTTGGAACAGTAACAAGAAACACACACTCTTCATACTTTTGGCTAGAGGTGTCGTGTACTCTAGGAGTACACTAGCCCGACTTATGGGTACTTGATCATGGTTCAGTTCCCTAGTATGGCTAGGTCCATGGACAGATGATGAGGTAGGGTCACCTGTCATGTGCCCCAAACATTTTTCATGTACCACTTTTGGTTTCTTCTACCTCTCCTATCACCTTCTTCTGTACTTGGATTCTGACCAGCTAGTAGCCTATCCCATGTGTTTTCTGTATATAATGTGATAGTGCCCTCCGTAGTGACTTTCTAGATATGATAAGAGATGTTTTGAGGTGACACTTGATGTGTTGAGTGTGAGGCCTACCCGAGGTGACACTCAATGATGGAAGTGATCTTTTTCTAGCTTACCCTACAGCTTGAATGGGAAGTGAGGTTCACCGTTATCTCTTTTGGTCATACCCTCCAATAAGGCTTAAAAGTGAGGTTTATTGTTCTTATTTCCAGGAATATTCTCTTGTGAGGCTAGACAGTGAGGATTGTAGTTATCTTTACATGGATTGTTGCCTAGTGCAGTTGGGTCGTGAGGTTTTCTATTTATCCTTTTAAGACTAACCCTCTAGTGTGGCTGGCCAGTGAGGTTTTTAGTTTACTCTTTCGGGTTTACCCTCCAAATGGGTGGGGCAGTGGGTTTTCCTATGACTATTCTAAGCATTCCCTCAAGTAGGGCTAGGTTGTGGGTTCACGACTATGTGACATGATCTCTCGACTTTATAGCATAGTGACGAGATGTCCCAAATGTTACTTTGGAATCTCAATAAAGAGGGGTGCTTTTCCCACCAAGATGTGTCCTTGTGACGCGACTAAAACCATACAGGCAAGACAGACTCTCCCAAAGCAAATAATATCAAGGTATGATGATTGAGCCCCTCTGTCTTGAAGTTCATAGTATACATGTGTACTATTAGGCATCGATGGTGGTTACTACAAGAACTTTTGGACACACTTTTCTAAGGCTGAGCTAGTGATATGTAGACCCTCTTACTCACTCTTTTGGGATTCTTTGGTTAATAATATATATATATATATATCATATTGCAGTACCCACTCAATGGGCTTTGGTTACTCTCCTTCCAAGAGAGGCGAAGACGTAAAAGTTATTACATGTGATTTCCGTGTCAATATTCTCATGGTTGGATGATTTAATCTCCTACTATAGGTAGTGAATACTTGATGAGAAGTTCATCTTCTCATGATTTCTATATCCTTGTCTTTGGATGAGCTTACTTAACTCTCTAGTTGGGTTTTTCTGTACTCTTTTACTATATATTATTTTATATACATCTCCCATATTCAGTATATCTTTTGTTGCATCACTGAGCCTTCAGGGCATCCTACTGAGAATTTTTATACTCACCCCTGCTTGGGCTTTGCCCACACTCAGTGTGCCCTTGTAAAGGGTGGACATGGTGATCATGACTTTGGAAGATCATTGGGATACAGGGTGCTTGCACCACGTGTGGTGATCCTTAGATTGAAATTATGAAGTGGGGATCTCTATATTATTTTAATTTTCCACCTATTGCTGGGTTTTGGAACTTTTCTTGTTGGGAATGTATTTTTTCCCTTTCTTCTTCAGTTTACTTTTATGTACATCAACTGTTTATAGGTTGATACATATTTTTGGTTTATATATATAGAAGTGTTGTATCTTATTTTTCCTTTCCCTCTGCTCTTTTAAATTGAGTTGGATGTGTGTGTGTATTGGTACATAGGAAAAGACCTCCCTAAGTTTGTTATTTATTTGGTACTGTTCTCTAGCCCCTAGACTATGGTGGCATGATTTGGGTAGTTTCGGCTTGAGCCCCCATATGAGGCGGGTCGTTACAAGTGGTATCAAAGGTGGTTCATACCTTGGGATGTTGTTTGGACGGTCCCTAAAAAAGAATTAGTTGGGTTTTAGGGAAACATTGTCAATGTGTCTCAAGAGATCATTCAGGCCAGGGAGTCTAGTGATGGTGTTGCTGCTATCGTATCCATTCACAAAGACTCTGATTACCCACTTGTCGACTCAGCATATCGAGACACTTGTTGAATGGAATTTTGGTACATGAAACATATATGATTGAGACATTGACTATCCTTCTTGAGTTTTCTCCCCACTGTTGTTGATATATATATATATATATATATGCTCATTTGATCATGTTACTCCTAGATCATATTCAGTATGCCTCTACAATGACATCCAGCTAGGATACTAGCTCCTATTTTTTATGATGATTCTATGAGCGATGAGGCCTTAGTTTAGGATCCATCATATGATTTCACTTTCTCTATGAGGTAAGGTAGCACCACCACCACCTGGGGAGTAGTAGTTTGTGCCGGAACCACAAGCCAATGATGAGCACATGATGAGCACACTCCATGAGTTCTAGTATCATAGAACATTGAGATTCCATGGTGAGACATACCCCCAAGCAGTGAAGGGTTGGCTAGAGTCGGTGGTTCACCTCTTTATGTCTGTTTATACACTAACAGGTTATATGGTGGTTATGACCGTCATCGTTTTTCCATGGACCATCTTGGCATTGGTAGAGCTGGGATACTCATATCCACGATGAGTCAACACTCTCATTGGATGACTTCCAGTAGCTATTTTGTGAGGAGTACTACCTATCCTACTTACGCTCTATATGGTTTCAGGAGATACATTAGCTTCAGCGTGGAGGTATGATGATGGATTAGGATGTGACAAGGTTTGTAGACCATAATCAGTACTCTCTAGATGTGGTCCATGATGGAAACATTTGGGTGAAGAAGTTTGAGATGGGGCTCTATAGAGGAGATTCATTCCAGTTTAGTGACCTTGTGCATCCTAACCTATCTTGGGGTGCTGGAATAGGCACTCGTGACATAGATATTTCTGTTATAGGGGAACCAGATGGTGGGTTTTAGTAGTGTTCGTAACAGAGATAAGATGTCTTCTAGATCTAGTAGATGTTATCTGACAATCCCTCGATGTAGGAGGCATCCCCTTTATAAGACTCCGTCACATGGTTGGGGACAACGTAGAGCACCAATACAGCCCAGGGAGGACTAGTGCTATAATAGTGACGGATGAGGTCATGTGGCATGAGACTACCCAACTAGATGTGTTGAGATTCCCACACAGTTGGTTGATGCTCCACCATAGCAAAGGTAGTGTCATGATCAAAGATCTCCCAGGTGAGGATAGAGAGGTCCCTAGGGAAGTGGTGTTGGCAGAAGAGTAGGAAGAACTTTGGTTGGTGGATGAAATTTCATGGTCCTTCCACCACCACTAGGTGGACCACTCGAGGCTCGGGGAGCTAGCAGTCGGGGCCGTTGGTAGCTTCATGTTATGAATGTCTAAAATCATATAGTACAAGAGATGATAAGAGGTATACTTAGTGTATTTTATACCTTCATTAGTATAATGTGTTAGACAACATGTGAAGTACTCATTTATTCCAACTCCTTAGTCGAGGAGTCATTGATGGTGATGTGTGGCATTGGGGTAACCCTATGTCGGTGTTGTTTGGCATATCATTTAATACACGAGAAATAGGGGTTCTTCTACCCACTGGGATTTGTTTTTGTGATTTGAGAAAAACTGTGAGGAATAGTTAGTGCCCTCCGAAGTGGGTAGTATTGAGGTGTGTTGTATGAATACCTATGAATTGTGTGTTCAGGGAGGGGTTTTTTAGTCGAGTGTTAGAGTAAGTTTTGGCTTTTCCAGTGGAGTCTTTCTGCATACCCTCCCTTTTTTGATGTGCCACTAGTGGGTTTGTCCGATTTCTTTTTTTGGGGATTACTCTCATTCCAGGAGGGAAAAAGACGCATGGCATATGCCACATTCATTCCATATATGGACACTTACAGTTAGATTATTTTTCTCACCAGTCCTGATTGTTTGTACGTTGAGTGCTCAATGAAAGTCATGATACTGTTATCAAGTATAGGTAAAGGTGATGGAAATCCCATACATAGATCTACGTGGTGTTGGAAGCAGTAATATTATCCCTGAGAATGTGGAGACACTACCTTCTGAGATATCTCTTTATGGATTATGCAGACCACCAACGTCTCAGGTACATCTCCACCAAGAGAGACATGAACCTGAGATTGCAACACCTATTTAAATTTTTGAATTTGAGGAATCCTATACTCCATAAAAAAGGGAAATGTTGTAGAAAATTCCTTCAATAGGAAGTCTCAGGGACACCTAGTGTAGGATGTTTCAGAGCAGTAAGCTTCTCTACAGTTGAACCTGGGGGAGCAGTAGGGTACAATTTCCTTCTATCGATGGTGTTAACTCTTTCACATCTAGAGGGTGTAAGAGATTCTCAGATGTTAGACATCAACTAAGAGATCTTCCATGACCAGATATCCTTGGGTGTTCCACGAGAAGTATTTTCAGAAGGAGGGAATCACGAGACCCTATTAGAGTGAAAACTGTGTTTCTAGTCATGACATGGATAGTAGAGGTTCATTTAAGAAAGTAAACTATCCCCCTAGTGTCTTCGAGTGATTCAAAATTGTGTAAGAGATTGTGAGGTTGCCTACTACCTTACCCTACCCGCAAATACTTGGAGTAGGCACATGACGTCTTCCACATGTCCTAGATGATGAGATAAGTGCATGTTTTTACACATGTTATCAAAAGGAGAAGATCTATTGAGGATGAACCATCCCTTTGGATAGCATATTGTACTAGTATGGTAACATGTATCTTTTCCTAGAAGATGGAGAGCTATGTGTGAGCTCAGTACCCCGAGTAGCTTTTCCTAGTTTTTCTTTTCAGAGATGAATTTCTTGAAGGATAGAATGATATAAGGACAACATTTTCACCCTGTAAGACATTGAAATATTTATACATATATTTCTAGAGCTAGGTGCTAATATGGAATGAAATTCAAAGTTCCTATGTGCCCATAATAAAGTATATAAAAATATTAAGTTTTTTTTAATATTCACACAATAGAAATGGGATATTTGTTAAATATTTGATCAAATCAGAAATCTGATATCACAGTTGGGTTTAGAATGCAGTCTTTACCCTAGGAACGACATAATATAAGTCAATGTGGGATGTTCTAAACCCTTTCTCATTATAACAACATTAAATTGAATAATTAATTTATTAGTTCTTTCATTTAATAGATCAAACCAAAATAAATCTCAAATGGTAACTCAGATCAGATATCTAAGACCACGGTTGAGTCCGAAGTGTATTTTTTACCCTAGGAGGTGTATAATATTTTTTGGTGCAGGCCTTTTATATAAAAAGTCCCAAAGGGAAAAACATTAAATAAAATAATTAAATAAATTTTTTAATTTGAAACTGTACATTTAATAACTTTTGAATGGGGACTCAGATTGAAAATACGAGACCGTTGTTGAGTTAGTAACATATTTTTTTCCCTAGGGCCTACCTTAGTTGAGAGGGCACATGAGATTTAGATTTCATGACAGTTTCTTATAAATTGGAAATTAGAGATATGAGCCAAAGCTCATTCATTTTCTCTCTCATACATTGAAGCTATGGTCAATGATGATTTGATTTCCGAAAGTCATCAGATCACAAAAAAGAATTAGACGCTAATATATCATAACACAGAGAATACAAATAAGAATCTGGATTAAGGTATGATTTCTATTTCTGATTCTTCATCCCCCTGGTTGAATATTTTGTAATAATTTTTTAATTATGTTTGTTTTTTCAGCTATAGAGTCCTTTAACGATGGACAAACAAATAATCACCCTCGTCTGTTTCAATTTTAGATTTCCCATACTTTGTTCTCTTCATGTTCTTTATCACAAAATTTCTCATCTTGCATAAATGACCTCTGATTGTGGATTTCAACCCATAACAGTGATACCCTTGACTCGAGGTGTCCCGATCTATGCTCAAGTTTTATTTTTGGGCACTAAAGGAAACACAACGATGAGTGTAAATGGTGGTTACATTTCGTCATGCAGAAACATCGACAAATCATCAAGCAGAGGCTAGTGCTATAAAGGTCTCATACAAGGGATTTTATATCTGGTCTTAGATAAAAATTTGGATCACTGGAGTGGCTGTAGTGGTCCGTATAATTTTTCCAATAGGGCGTTCTGGCGAGGGGCTCTGACAGGCGTCAGAGTGCGGTGGCGGTGTGATGGTGGTGCGACAGGCATGGTGGATTGTGGAGGATGGAAGTAGACTGTGGCAAAGACATGGTGGTGCATTAGACCCATGATGTTAGCAGATGGTTTAAACCAGACCGACCGGTTCAGGTTGGTCCAGGTCTATTCGAATCGAGGCTTTTAATAAAAACCCCATATCTTTCACCCTAGGATTCTATTTTGCGTGTCATCTATGGAAATGTGCTTCTTGTTTCACAGAAGAAATTTTGACGCCATTTGAGATATTTTTGTCATACGATCAAGGATCGGTGATACAAAATGTTATTTTTTAATAATAATATTAATAATAACATAATTATTATTTTTTGATGATCCTCATACCAGACATAACGTCTACATATGATTCCTGATTGACATGTCTTCAAAGGTGTTTTAAACTAGGAGCTGTATTGGAATTTTCAAGGATGATTTCAGGTGATTAAACTAAAATAGTGGTGTGAGCCCTATAAGACCCGTTTCAGGCCTTTGCGGTGGAATGTGACTTTTTCAATGTGTATCCATTTTGTATGATCGAGTAGTCAATCTTGAGAATTTTCCTCTGAGGATTGTAATGGCATGATCTGTCCGACTAAATTTGGGGCCGAGGCATGGGCCTAATGGAACAACCTTTTGAATATAATGTAATTTTTTATAACTTCTACATCACAAGTCTATTTTTGGAATGTAAATTGTTTATCTTGCATGTTTTTTTGCAAGGATCACAAGTGTACAATCTATTTGGATATGCAGATCCTTTTTGTGGTTGGTAGTGATCGTATACTGATCATTCATTTGCAATTAAAATCACCCATTCAATGGTTTTCCATTTTGGACGAATAAATATCTGATCCCATGTGTTTTTAGGGGGTTGCAATGGCACAATCCATGTGATGTGTTTCAGGATTGAGGTGTAGGCCCCATGGGGCACTATTTGTGTGCAGTGCAATAGAATGTAGCTTCTTCACCATGAGTCCTTTTACTATCAATAAATAGTGGATCTGTAGTTTTTTTTTTGCAAGGATTGTAATGGTGTGATCCGTTTGGTTATACTAGGCCATTTGTAAAAGGCATGTTAGTATAATTATGTTTTCACCCATTTGATGAGTAATGAGAAATGCGCACTCATCAAACTTTTGGATAGAGGTGACCTTTACTCTTAGAGTACACATTCATGGATTGTGGGTACTTAATCATAGTTTAGTACCTGAGTACTGATAGGTACATGGAAATATTATGTGGTGGGGTTACACATATTGTGGGCCCCACAAATGTCACATAACACTTTACAAATCATCTACGTCTCATATATCCTTATTCTGAACATGGATTTTGAACCTTGAGTCACATATCTTGAGTGTTTTCCTCCTAGAACATGATGGTGACCTCTGTAGTGACTTTTTGACATATGATGTAAGATGTTTCAAGGTGATGCTTGATGTGTCTAGTATAATGCCTACCCGAGGTGACACTCGATGATGGTAGTGATGTTTTCTGAGAAAACCCTCAAGTGCAGTCGGGTAGTGAGGTTCATTGTTTTATCTTTCAGGCTTACCCTCTAGTGAGATTGGGTAGTGACGTTCACAATTCTCTTTTTGGGGAATACCCTCCATCTAATATGGGAAGCGAGTTTTTATCTTCTCTCTTCAAGGCTTACCCTCCCGCATGGCTGGGCAATGTGGTTAGTCAGTTACTCTTTCAATACATACCCTCCAGTGGGGTTGTGCAGTGAAGTTCATCATTTACTCTTTCAGGTTACCCTCCATCTAGGCTGAGTAGTGGGTTCACTGATGACTCTACTGGGCATACCCTCTAGAGGGGATGTGTAATGGTTTCATATATTTTTCACACAATATCTCGATTGTGCAGCATAGTGATGAGATTTTCTTGACATAACTTTGGAATCTCAGGAAATAGGGGAACTTTTCCCACCAAGACAAGTCCTTGTGATGTGACTAAAATTGTGCGGGCGATATAGACCTTCCCAAAGTAGATAGTATCAAGTTGCGGTGATTGATACCCTTTGACTTGATGTTCAGAGAAAACATGTGGGATGCTGGGTATCGATAGTGGTTATTCTTAGAACTATTGGTGACTCTTTTCTTGGGATGATCTGGTGATATATATATCCCCTTACTTTCTTATTTTGGAAACTTTGGTTGAGAATATATATAATGTTTTTTAGTACCCACTCCTTGGGATTTGGTTACTCTCTTTCAAGGAGAGATGAAAACACATAGGGTATGCCATGTTTTTTCCATGTCTAGCTTCTCATGGTTGGATGAGTCTAATCTCTTACTATAGGTAGTGAATAATCGAGGAGAATTTTATCATCTCATATTTTCTAGATCCTTTCTTTTGGATGAGTTTACTTTACTCTCTAGTTGGGTTGAGCTGTACCCTTTTACTATACATTGTTCTATCTACTGCTCCCCTCTTTATTACACCTTTTTCTGCTCCCTTGAGTATTCAGGGCATCCTAATATGTAATTTTATACTCACCCATGCTTGGGCTTTTCCCACACTCGGTGTTCCTTATAGATGATGGACATGTTTATTGTGACTTCAGAGGAGCATAGGGATATTGGGTGCTTGGACTGCATGTGGTGGTCGTAGCCTGAGATCAAAGAGCGGAGCTCTCTCAGCTATTTTACTTTTATACCTATTTCCTGTTTGTGGAAATTTTCTGGTTGGGAATTTATTTTTATCCTTTCCACTTCAGTTTACTTTTTTGTACTTGTATTGTTTAGATTTTAATGAATATTTTTAGTTTTTATATTTATAGCAGAGTTGTATCTTGTTTTTCATTTCCCTCTACACTTTTTAATTGAGTTAGTTGTGTGTGTGTGTACAAGGAAATTGGCAAAGGCCTCCCTATGTTTGTTATGACTTCAGTGCTGGTCGCCAACCCCTAGACTATAGAGGTGGTCTTGGGGTAGTTGCAGGTTGAGCTCTTGTACAAGTCATGTATTTACATTATTACTATAATTAGTCTCATAGATGGTTGATTCAGTCACACTGTGATTATAACATATACATAATGACTAATTTTTTATTCATCTAATCATTTAATTTATGTACACTTATATATGGTACTTCCTTAGTTTATCATTCTTCTTTAGGTAATGTAATAAAGATTCATGTCACTTGAGCCATTTTATTCCCCAGATTTACTCTCCCATTATCGAAAAAAACCTAGGTAAAGTCCGTAATTTCTAAAAAGACATGGATATTATTCCCTAAAATCCAATGTTAAGTGAAATAATAAGGGTTATCATTTAAACCCCAGTCATTAGGTCTCTTGATATCTAGAATTTTGATAATTTTATCCTCTATAGTTGTAATGCATACATCAAGACTTATTTTTTTTAAGGAATTGAATTTATTCCTCTTAATTTTGAAGTTTTATTAATTATGTATATTCATTATATTGTTAACATAGTATTTATTGTATTTAAATAAATAAGTAAGAATTCCTTGGGGTAGAGAAGATTATAATATGTACTTTTTAGTTGTAAGTGATGATTGACATGTTGTTCTTTAAGGAATTCAAGGAACGTGTTGGTAGATGAAGGTGTATTTTACTATTAAATTTTGGAAGTTTTTTGAGATGTTTGGGTAGGACATTAAATCATTAATATGGGATGAGAATTATTTTTTTGGGTGAAAATTACTAGAACTAATTTGAAAATGTTAGGTCTCTATTGGAAGACATTCTAGAATTACTATTTAGTATCTAATGTATGGGAAAATGGGAAAACATTATCATATGAATAATAGACTTTATTAATCCATGAAACATTTCATGTAAACAAAAGATATTATAGCTTGAAAATATGATATTTGACTCTCTTAATAATTTTTAGTAAAATGGAAAATTCAATTCCTCTAGGTAGAACTTAATTTTCTAGTATGTAGGTGATTTTTTCTACAAATAATTGATTTGTAATGAATATGAAATTAGGGAAAATGCAAAAAATTATTTCATCTACATATATGAGAATTTACCATCACAAAATAAATTTTTAGTTCCCATATTATTTTTGAGTTGTGAAAAAAATTAATGGAAAATGTCATTCTCATAATACATTAGAGATAAATGTATAATATTTGAGGAATTTCTTATGAAATTGAATTTTTTAATGACTTTAGATGAATTTTCCTATGAATTGATATTGAACCTATGACTTCATGATGTCTCCTATGACTTCATTCATAACATCACAGTTAAAGGTACAATATATCTTTAATATTTAAGAGCTTTTACAATGGGTTCAGAGCATGTTGATGAAAATTTCGGAGGGTTTATAATGAAATTTGTACTGGATATCAGCTACAAGACAGGTGCACACTATAAATCATATATTTACAATATAAATTAATCCTTGACAGAAACCAGCAATTTGGGGTCATTCCATGAAAATAAATCATTACCTAAAGAAAATTCACATTTTTAGTTCATTATTTCATTTTTATAACTCATGGTGATGCCTTTTTCAGTGTATATGTAGACCTATTAATTTGAATTTCTAATCTGAGTTTCAAATGGTGTAATGTTTCTTCCCAGCTGGTTTTTATGAATTTCACACCCAAGTCATCCCTCATTAAGATTGTGTTTCCACTCTCAAACCCTTGGGAAACTCTAGGAATTATGGGGTTCTTTTAGTTTCCCAGATCCTCTTTTTAGTTATTTAATATATAACTTGGTTAGTTACTCTTGTTTTGGTAAGTGTGATCCTTCCCTTCTTGTTGCTTCATTTTTCATATCTTTGGAAGTAGTATTGGTCTATTTTTTTTTGATTTTGTATATTTATTTGTGATCTCTATCACAAGCTTGTATTTTCCTTGTGTTTTCTTCTTCAAAAGGTAGGTTCTTGTGTTGTTTATGGTGTGTAACATGAGTTTATTGAGGTTTGTGTTGATATAACCTCTCTTACAACCTTTTTAATTATATAATTATATTGTAAGATGTGAGAATCAAGGATAAATCCTCTGTTAGTTGTTTTGTTTTCATTTCCTTCTAGTTTGTGTGGATCCCATCATATTTGGTGTATGACACAAGATTTTGGTATGTGGTTCCATATCTAGCCTATGGAATTTGAACTATAATTACTCTTGGTTATATAAATTTTTTACAAATTAGTTAGAATTATTCATTAGTTGGTTTATTCATGTATGTAAATATGTCATTAATCAGAGATGGGTTTTTCATTGTTTTGGTAAAAGAAAGGCGTTTTTCAAAGAGTTTTTAAATGGATTTATGAAATGAGTATACAAGAATTTTTTGATAAAAAAAGTGTTTTTTGGAATAATTTTTTAATTCATAATGACTTTTTAATGATTGATGTACATCAAATAAAGGAACCTTGGGTACAAAGGTGAGCGGTTTAGTATTAGGACTTGTCTATTGATTTAGTAGGGGGGTTCACTCATGGGGTGTTCCTCAATTCCCTAGGTCATGTGTCCTAGGGACTTGACCATAACATTATGTGGGTTTCAATCATGTGGTGTTCCAACATTGTATAGACCATGTGTCTAAAGAAGTTGATTGTGCACTAGTCATTATTTTTTATCATGGTATGAGTGACTTGGATATCCCAACCTTCGTTATCCTTGGGGTGTTTTCCATTTTTATTTTTCTTATGATGTTTTAGATTTGATATATATGAATTGATGAAATGTAAATATTTTATTAGAATTATTCTTTGAAACTATTTTTCTAAGCTCGGTTATGGAACTATGAAAACGAGTAACTATTTATCATTCTCTTGATGTAAAACTCTTTAGGCACATATCATGTCTTTTTTTCTTAAAAAATAAGAAAATTGGGATTATTTTACAAAGACATGATATGGAAGACCTAGGTGGGATCCTATTAATCCTATTTATTTTACACCCTACACACTCCCTCGGGGGTGTGTAGACCTTTTTTAATCTTCTAATGTAGGAAAATGAATGGATCTATAGTTTAATGGCACTAATTGTGTTAGATAGGTATGGGTAACTAGTGGTGAGATGGTGGTATTATTCCCTCATATCAAATAGTGTAGTTGTATCAAGTTTTTGTAGTACCTTTTTTATTTTAAAACATGTACCTTGGGTTTTTATCTTTTTTTTTGGTGTGTATCACTACTTTTTTCCTTCTTTGGTTATGGAATATATTTATTCTAGTTTTTTCATCCACTATTTATTTCTTATATATCTATACAAATATCATTTATATTTTTTCATGATGAGTAAAATCATTCCCCCTAGTTGTTATTAAATTCCCATGCGATAGTCTCTAGCCCATGGGAATCGCCAACACCCTTCATATCAGTAAAGGATTGGTTTGATATAATTTTCAGAAATTATACCAGTTTATTTATTAAAAATTGGTATCAAATGAGTTTTTCATAAATTTTCATGAACTTGAGATATATAGTAGACAAGTGATTGTATTGTCGAAACCTAAGAGTTAGGATATAACGAGTGTCTAGCTTTCACTTTCATTGAAAATCATTATATAACCATGATATTTTGGGATGCGCATTTAATGTCATGTTTTGACTTTAATATCCATTTATTCTTCTGTCTTTATGTTTTAAACTGAGATTATCATGTTGTTTAATTGTTTTTTTGGTATCTATAATATATTAACATTTGTATGAGATATCTTCTATGATTTACATATAAGGGTTTAGTGAGATATGCTCCTTGAGGTAATCCTCCTCTATATCATAATCTTGTAGAGTCTATCATACAGGAAGTTTATTCTATGGACTAGAATACCCCATGAGTTTAGAACCAAGTTGTTGATGTATAGTCATGAGTATGAGGAGATAGGGATTGATCTAAATAGTTCTTATATATAAATCCCTCATCCTTTAAGGGTATGAATAACCCCCAAGAGGAATATGATTAGTTATATAAGATTGATCATATTTTTATCTTCTAATAGAAACCCGATTCAATCAAGGTGAAGTGAGAAACATTCAACCTTGAGAGTTATAGAAAGATGATGTGGGATTCTGTGGTAGAGTAAAATAAACATGTTTTTCTGGAAAAGATGTATTTTAAGACCCTTCTCTATAAATAGTTCTTCCTAGAATCTCTGATGACAGAAACGCCTCTCCAGTTCCTCTATTTATAGCAGGGATAACATTTTTTGTCAGAGTATAGTAACAATTCTAAAAAGATGGTTCCTTTTTCTCATGATGTTATAATGAATTATCATCTATAATATCATAAATACCTATAGGGTTTATAACTAGGTATTTAATAGAATATATATATATATGTTTAATATTACCTCTGATAATGACACAATAGACAGAGATTATGGAAAAAATGGATATGATGGGAAAGGGAAACTTATATAGCTATTCGCTTTCACCCATCAGTAGTTTCCATGGAGCTTAGAGGATAAAGGGAAATTGTAACGATAATATCAAGGGTGGTGGAGGTGGTTATCAATAGTGGGTCTCCTCTCCAACATTATTAATAGAAAACAGTGTTCCCCTATGTTTCTACTAGTGTGTTCAGGTAGGGAACAGTTGACATTCTTGTACCAAACCTAAACAGACTTGAATTCCTTATAGCTGTTGAGGATATTTGTAGAGTTTCTAAACTTTTGTGTTTATTCCCTATTGTGTACAAGAATGTATGTATTTAAGGGCCATTATAGATCAATAAAAAAATTTAAATTCCATAGGGCTATATACGCCATCCATAGGAGTCAGTAACCATCACACCATGGATGAGTTTTTGGAAGAGGTTGATGTCTGAACAGTGATAGAGAGAGGTGATAAATTTGTTTCATCTTCTATAGAAACTAATATATTGTACAAAGCTATATAAAAATCATTTATACATACCCATTTTGTTTATATACTAAAATTTTTAATAGTTCTCATGTTCTTCAATATGGATATGGGGAAACCTCTTTGAAATAAGAAGAAGTAGGGGTTTTATTTCTTTCTTGGTCTGTTTTGATAAGTGACTCAAATTTGGTTTGATATTTCTTAGTTCTTGATCTAGATTTTTTCATGTCATCGTTGAGATGGATTGGCTAGTTTATCATCATGATGAGATTTATTGTTATCAATAATGTGTTTCATTATATTCCATTAATTGGATCTCTCATGTGTTTCATGGATTTTGGGATCTGAGGTCTGATGTGAAAGATCATCCCACCTAGATTTCCAAAAAAAATTGTCATTTTATTTGATCCTAATGATGTCCCATTTCATAGTGGTATTCCCTTTGGTTTTAGGTATTTCTATGAATTATTTCTAAATTACTCTCTAGTATTCCTCTAGAAAGTGATGTAGAATTTACAATTGATCTAGAGTAAGGTATGAATCTGATCATGTTACCAACTTAACAAATGTCACCTATGGTACAAAAAGATCTTCGGATCCAGTTGGATGATCTAATAGAGAAAGGTTATTTTTTCCTCTGTGTCTCATTGGTGGAATTTATCATTCCCTTTTCCAGGAAGGTCCTTGGTTCACTTGATTTTTTCATGGACTATCAAAAATTTAACTATATGAAAATTATGAATTAGTAACATTTTCCCTATGTGGATGAATCGTTCGATTAGTTAAATGGCAGAAGTAGTTTTAGAAAATCAACCTTCATTCAGGTTATAATCATCTCCATGTTTTGGAGTCTGATATCCAGAAGACTACTTTCAATAGTTGGTATATAACTTATGAATATTGTTTGATGACTTTTGGTGTAACTATGGCTCATGAATTTTTTATGTCTTTAATGAAATGGTATTCTGTCAGTATCTTGAAACCTTTTTCATGGTGTTTGTGGAATATATATTGATATATTTAAGATCTGAGTGTGATTATTAGCAACATATGAATCCGGATTTAGAGATCCTAATGAGTCACTGCCTTTATAGGAAACATTCAAAAATTAATTTATATATCTAATAAGTGAAGTTATTAGGAAACATTATTTAGGAACATGGACTTTTAGTTGATCTTGATACGGTGAAATATACCTTCTCATTGGAAAAACCATATAATTTCTTTGATATTTGTAGATTCCTATGTCCTGAAATATATTATTAGTGGTTCTTAAATAATTTATCAAAGTTGGAATCACATTAGGATGGTCTCACCAAAAAAAGGGGCAAAATTCACATGGTATGTTAAATTTTAGACATCTTTCGAAGATATGATATAGATTCTAACATCAACTCATATTCTGATCGTACATGTTCCTAGTAAGGGGTATATTGTGTACTGTAATGATTTTGGTGATAGTTTGGATTATTTTCTTATACTATATGACCACATAGTGGACTAAGGATCTCATTGTCTTTTTCATTGTGATAATATTTAACACACTCTTTATTTGGAGCTTTCTATAGTTCTGGATGCTCTTAAGTGTTAGTGACACTGTCTTTTTTGGGAGAGGATCATCATATTTTCTGATCGCAGAAGACTAAGCTGTATTTTTCACATATGTTTTTGGATCTTAGGTAGAGAAATGGGTTTAATACCTCCATACATTCAATTATATAATCATATATACCCTGATGAATGATAATATCTTTATTTATGTTCTTTTAAGTAAAGCTCCACTATTGGATATCTTGGAATCAAAAAAAGAGTGCAACATGATTGGGATTTATCTTAGATTAATCTGGATGATTCGGGGGATGATTATTTATGTTCCTGAACAATATTTCGTTATAATAATATCTCCTTGAGTCTATCTTGTATGGATAGTAGTAGGATGGAGAGTTTAATCGAATCTGTGAAACCTTATATGATATGGAGATTTTGTATAATCTATCTCTATATTCTGATTGCATTCTTTATTTTAGGTATCAGTTTTTCATTTGATCATCTATGAGGAATGAATGAATTCATTATTTTAATATTTATTCATATTCCATTTACCATGTCACTAAGAATATGTATTATGACAAGAGATGGTGTTTCTAGTGGTCAGGTATGAAGTGTTACATTTCTGATCATGTGACCCACTATTACACCTTCCATTCGATAAAGGAAGAGCACCTGAAGCCCTCTAGTCTACTGCAGCCTCATCTAATGATATTTTTGAAATGGTATGATGTGCATATTAACTTCAATATTATATTACCATAGAATTATTGGGTATATAATTCTATTTTTCTGGTGATTTGTAGATTGATGAAAACAAATCATTTTATATCAATCAGGGACACAATCAAGGTTGAAGATATAGGTAAGTTTTACAAACAATAGATCATGTGGTTTAATGGTGTTATCTTTTCCATTATCTTGGATGGGGACCTCATGTTTACTTCTAGATTTTTTAGAATTATCCAATAGGTGATTGGGAATCATGTGAGTTTGATGAAGGATTACCATTTACAAATGAATGGGAAGATCGATCATGCAATTTAGATCCTTGAGGATATTCAATATACTTATATCTTGTATTTTGGTTGATTATGGGATAAAAATATGGAATTGGATGAGATTAGTTATAATAATAGTTACCATTCATTGAACGGTATGAAAGCCTTTCAGGATTTTTAGGGTAACCCATTTATTGGAAAGTTGTGGGAGAGTCCTTTCTTATGGTACGAATTCTCATTTAGGATATATCATTGAGGATTCAGGATGTATGATGATTCTTGGTTATAATATAGAACCTCATAATTTGAATGCAGATCATCACTATGTTTCTTTGAAGTTATTCATTAGTGAATGTGTTTTCATGAAAGTATCTCCTCGATTGGATCTCTATCAGAATATGAAACAGGGGAATTTGTCTCTGATATATATTGGACCATTTTAGGTTCTTTATTTTCATGGTGAATTTTTTTATTAGTTGTCATTACAATCTCAGTTGAAAGGTATTCATGATGTTTTCCAATTGTCTCAACTCATGAAGTACTATCCCGCACCATCCCATGTTTAGAGTTGGGAAGATACTGAGTTGGAGACATAAGTTTCTTTTTGTGGAGAAACACATGAATATTTTTTATTCTTATATAAAATTCAAATGTGTGGAGTTTATTATACTAGTAAAATTGTTGTGGTGGCACAAATCATATTCTAATGATACATGGGAGCACGAACTGTTGATGAGGGGGGGGGGGGTGTCCATACCTATTTCCTCATCCACATGAATTTATGGGGAAGGAAAGAATGATGGTGGGGATAATTATAACATCTTGGTTAGCAGTATAATTTAATTTTAATGTTTTATAGTTTTCACTATGGATTCGGAGAATATCATAGACAATCTATGTGGTTTTATAAAGGAACTAGGACTAGTCTCTGGCTATAAGATAGGTTCATGACTGAAATTATATATTCACAATGTAAATTAATCCTTGGAAGAAACCTTTAATTTTGGATCATTATGTGAAAATAATTCATGTCTTTAAAATGATTTTGGTTTTGAATTCATCATTTGAGTTTTTTATCCCATGTTGACACCTTTTTCAACATACATGTCAGTCTAAGAATTCAAGTTGTAAATATGGGATTCACTCCATGTAATGTTTATTATTAGTGTTTTATTATTAAGGATATACCCAACTCCACCCTTATTTGGATTTTGTTTAGTCTCTTAAACCCTAGTCCTACTCCAAGAATTATTGGATTATTTCTGCTTTCCCACACTCCTCCTTTTGGACCATCGATCAATGGCTTGGTTGGGAACACTTATTTTGGTAATTAATATCATCCCTTTATAATTACATCAATTTAGTTGGATTTAAAAGTGGAATTGGGTTGAGTTTAATGAGTTTGTGGATTAGTTTTTTATCTTTATCAGTAATTTATAGATTCCTTATGTGTTCATCTATAAAAGTTAGGTTTTCATTTCATTTGTGGGGCAGCATGATATTTTCTTTAGGTATGTGTTAATATAACCTCTCTAAGAACACATTTTAATTTTGAATTTCATTATAAGATAGGTGTAATTGATTATAGGGGCCCTATTTATTTTTCTATATTACATTCCTTTTAGTGTGTGTGGATCTCATCGCATTTGGTGAGCGACCCAGCTTTAGGTAGGTTATTCTATCTCTATAATATGTAATTTGCAACACAATTTATCATGTTTCTATAAATTTATTTATAAATTAATTGGAATTAATCTTATTTTGGTTTACTTTTTTGTGTAAATAAATAGTATAGAAAAGATGATTTTCCCATCATTTTGGTAAATCAAAGGTGTTTTTCAGAGAATTTTGAAAAGGATTTACTAAATGGGTTTTTATGAATATTTTGTTGTAAAAGGGTTTTTTTAATTGATATGATATTTTGAACATATTGATTTATCCCTCAAATGAGAACCGTGGGTACCAAGATGGAGTGTTTAGTTTTCGGACTTTAATATTGTTTCAATAGGGGGATTACTCAAGGGGTGTTCATGGGTTCACTAGGTCATGTTTCTTAGGGGATTGACCTTGAAATTGTAGGGTTTACACTTATGGGGTGTGTTTATTTTCCCAATTCCATGTGTCCTAGAGACATAAGTGTGCATGATTCGTTATTATTTATCATAGTATGAGTGACCTAGAAAGTCTGAACATTATTGTATTTGGGGTATTTGACAGGTTTATTTGTATTTTTCTATTTTTTATTTAATTTACATGCTTTGGTAAAATGTAAATTTATTATTGGAAATTTTCATTGAACCTATTTTACCTTTAATGGTTTTATAACTATTGAATAAGGAAAATTTTTTCCATGCCTTTGTATTAATTTTTTTTAACAACTTATCTTGACCTATATTCTTAAAAATTGATAATATTGGAATTATTATTAAAAAATTGATATAGAACACCAAGGTGGGATTCTAATGAGCCTATTTAACTCACACCATACACACTCCAATAAGGACATGTAGACCATTCTTTGTCTTCGGGTTTAGCAAGTGGCATGGCACTGTAGTGTGGTGGTGAGGTTTATGTCAGCTGGGTATGAGTAGTTGGTGGTGAGATATTAGTATATTTTTCTCATATCATGTGGAGTAGTGGTCTCTAGTTTTTTCCCTCTTTATTTGTTAGACATGTACCTTGGGGTTTTCTCTTATTTCTTTTGGTTTGTATTTCTACAGTTTTATTTTTTAGGATATGGCATATATTTATTATATTATTTGTTCCACCTCTATTTATTTCCACTATATATTTATAAATTTTATATTATTTTAGGTTGGGTGAAATCTTTCACTTTTGTTTTTTATTCTTGGGTTCTAGTTTCCATCCCATGGGGATTGGAAACACCCATCAGGTCAGTAGCGGATCGATTTGGGTACAAGTTTAAGAGGTTATCCCGGGTTATTTTATTAAATCATTAACTTTTATTAAGACTTTAAACTCATATGGAATGGATTTCATAAGACTTATATCTAAACCCTAATACTTTAAAATTTTAATAATTTTAATGATTCAGCTATATAAAAATGATTTGGATTTTGAAAAATAATATTCTGATAATTGTTTTGAGAGAACTCTAATAAAATTACAGATTAAACCTAGAATAAATATATTGAATAAATGGTAACTAAATCAGAAAATGATACTAAGACAATATTCATTTATTAAAAATCATGATCATATATGGATCATGATTTCATCGTAGATAAATGAGTAAATAAATTAGGGGGGATATTTTATTACTGATATATGTTCTATACCATAAAAATATATCTATGTGGCAACCAAGAATAATGACATGAACATTTAATTTCTCAAGGAATTAAATGAACTATATTTCAAGATAAAAATATAAACATCTAAATCGTTTTATAATTTAAATAAATATGGTTATTGAGTTTAAAAATTGATAAAATCAGGGAGATCATAAGAAAGCATGACTTTGGATTTTAAGTGAGTAGATCAGACATGATGTTTTTCCATTTTAAAGTAGTGATAGTATTAAAGAGAGAAATTTACCTCAAATAGAATATTTTGTGAGATTTGAATGAAAATAAATATCCTAGATATCTTGAATCTATTAATTTATGAGGATCATGAGGAAAAATAAAAGATAATATCTTTTATTCAAATAATTAATCAACCATTTTAATGATTTATGAAGATTCCATAAATGAAATATTAATAAGAATATAAATTCAAAATTATGTTGACATATATTATGAAAGTGTGTGTAGGTAAGTGTTTTTTGAGCATTTTTAGTAAATTTCGAGGGACATGATTCATAAGAGTATCAAGGAGAGAATAAGGGTAGATCTTAAGGCCAGGATTTCAAAGTCATAATAATAATATTTGCATTCTTCAGTATTCAAAAGAATGATTAAGAATAGGATTACATTTAATCTAGAGTGAGTTTCATGGTAGTTAGACCAATTCAAGTTATTTTCAATGTTTGTGGTGTTTTACTTGGGTATAATTGTCATTCCATCTTATTCATGAATGGATATCAATTTAATTGAGGTACATATGTAACCTAGATCATATCAAGATCTTTCCTCCATTAGATCAAAATTGTAATTGAGAATTGTGGTCGGGGTGTCTAACCAGTCATATAGAGAAGGAATGATGATTATAGTCTTTAACCAGTCATGCGATGAATAATAACATTATGTGACTTTGTGTTGATCATACATGGTAGGTCCATGGTGTAACAACTTGTGTTTATAGTGTTTAATATGGTATTTGGGTGTCTACAAAATCATGGAAAGTAGTGGTTCATTATGGGTGAACCCTATAAATCATCGTGTTCATTATTCTATGATTTTCTTTGAATGCATGCAAGTAAGGGTGAAATAATTAATTGAGTGTGGATAATAATCTTAACAAGTCATATATTTTGGGTTAAAAGATTTCAACCCATGAAAAAAGATCATTAATTCACCTCCTTCTCCTCTTAGTCATCCAACTAGTCCTTGGATAATTTTCTTGGTATTATATCTAGGTTCCGTATAATTGATCCAAGATGTTATTTTGAATGTTTGAGATGTTTTAGTATTGGTATTTCCACCTATTATTGACAAAGAGACTATGATAATTTTTGAAAATAAATATATATATAATCATGGTAATTCCAAAAAATGTAATTTCAATTTCTATTTTAAAAAATATATACACAAAATTTATGGGACACAAAACCACAAAAGAAATGTGGTACAGGTTGAGAAGCACATATGAGGGTGATTTTAATGTCATTTATTCAACATTATATGTCTGGTGGAGCATATTTTAAAGAAAAAATATGGATTATAATAACAAAATTGAATACTATTTTACAATATTCAATTAAATAATGAGAAGTATAAGATGTCTTAGTGATAATATGGATGATTATACAGTTTTAATGATGTTTATGAGATATATCCCTAAAAAATATGATCTCAAGTTTCATTATGAATAGATAGAGATGTTTTTTCACAAGACGATTTTTATAATATATTCATTCCATACAAAATGATAAATAAACTGATAACACCCTAATTCTTTGGGGGATTTTCGATTGAACTAACATTCATTGATATATTTCATTATAATATATCAAAAATTCAGATGGAACTCACATGGAATATGTTACATGAAACACAGACTTGGCCTACGATACACACAACACTGGGTTTCTACGAAACATATCTTTTGTTGTAATAATTATTTAAACAAGAAAATTACAACCTATCCATTAAACTGAGTAATATGAATATTAATATATAGCTTTAATTTTTTTTAATTTTTTTTTTCAATAAAATATATTTATAATGAATGATAAAATTTTGTGTAAATTTCTTATATGTTTAATAAAATTATTTTCTAAAATGAACTGCTTTAAATGTCCTTATGTGAAAAATAATAAAATCAATTTTTAGACATATTTTGAAATTTAATTTGGTAAAATAAACTTCATTTTTAATTTATTATTTCGAATTAATGTTAGTATGAATTTTTAGGATTTTTTTAAGAAACTTCATCTTTCAATGAATAGTGAAAATTCTGAATTTTAATTCAAAATTTCTTTTTCATATCATTTATTTATAAGGTTAAATAAAATTTTAATTTAATTTAAAAGATTAATTATATAATATTTTAATCAAATAATCCAATTTAGGTCATTGGAACCAATTTCACCTCGAAATTGGATATAAAAACTTAGCGAACTTTTGATCATTTTTAATTTAAAAACCTACAGTATCATCTCGTCAACGGGATTAAATTTAAATTAATTTATGCCACTTATGTGATTTAAATTTATAAAAATGGAATAAATATCTTGAATTATAGTAATTAATAATTTTTAATATGTTTAACTTATTTTTTTCCAAAAAAATTTATTAGAAGTAATTAAAATTAATTACAATGATTATGGTAAGATTAAGATTAACAAGGGGAAAACATTAATCTTTAGGGCCCAAATGACCTATAAACATGTCAAAGAGGAATTTTATAATCATATTTGGACCCTATAATCCATTTTATCTAATTATTTATATTATTGGATCCACTATACATGGAAAACATATGGGTTGAATTCCTTTTCACAAAATTTACAAGAGCACAACTCCTCCTCCACTATAAAAAGGCCTTATCTCCTCTCACTTCCTCACACCTATCAAGGAAATTTTTCTCAAAAATATCCTGACTAAATATCTCTTAAAAACACCTTCCATAATCCTAGAATCCCCCCATTTGTTATAAATCAATCCAATGAGACTCTCTGGTGCAAACTAAATGGAGTTACCCGAATAAGATGTAACATTCTTCCTCATGTTCTTTTATTTTATTTCGATTCTACACCCAATCAGGTATGCATATTACATGATTGTATAAAAAACATTATAATAAATATAATATGATGTTTTTATAATAATAGTTTGACCTACACTAACACACACTTTCGTTTAATGGGTAAAAAACATATTGTTTACATGTACAGTGGACTACCGCATCATGAAACGATGATTGTTAATTTTTTCCTTTACTTCCTTTGATGGTGGACATTATGATGAAAATTATATTTAAATATTTAAATATTATATTTATTATGTCTTTAATTTTCATAAATTATTTTACAACACATATCTTTGTACATTCTATTTGGGGTAAATAAAATAATTTTGTCTGAAGAAGTTTGTCTACCACCCCCTCAAAGCGATGTTATTCATTCACACACTACATGGAATGTATTGGGATGGTTTAAGTGAAATAATATGATATTTATTATATATTATTTCTAATTTTATGAATATATACATATATATATATACTTATATTTCATTTTCATTCTTTTTTTCAATTCATCAATAAAAACAGAATCAACATTCTTCTATCTGTTCGGCTTACCATCTCCATGAATGGTGTATTCCATTTCATACTTATATATTATGTAGATTATTATAATAAAAATATAATATATATAAATGATAATTATATCATGTTTAAAAATCTGTAAATCATGGTATAAGTATAAGGACCAATGATATAACAAATTAGGACACATGCAAATAACAATGCAAATATTACTTGAAGTGAAACCACTATATATAATTGTTAACAAGTAGGTAATATAAGTTCATAATAAAACCATATATGGTATTATATATAAACATATTCTTCTGCAAAATATGTATATTTAACTTAAATTTATTATACATGAATATTTTATGAGTGGGAAGAGAGTCAAGACATAAGGTAATAGAAGTTTTATCTCACTTTTTATTTCCACGAGATACATGCTTTAGACACCACTCTTTTATTTTTTATGTTGAATATACTATCCATAAATTTATTCTATTACTATTATTATTAAACTTATGGGTATTTAAATATCAATTCTATGATATTTGTTTCATGGGTTTAATATTTCAAAAGACACAAAATCGGTAAGATAATTTTGTCTGAATTTTCCTTCATTAAGATGAATGTTTTATTATACACCTAATTTTTTTCATGGTGTATAAAATTATGTTTAAACTATTATATCAAGAATATAAATCTTTTCATGATAGTTTAGGACTCATTTAAATTCATTTTTTTACATAGCTAGTATGATCTAATGTTACCAAATGTTAAGAGTTTATTAAACCAATCTCATCATTTATCGAGATTGTTTATGATTATTCATTCATTTACGAAATCTTATGATTCAACTCTTAATAAAACTCATGATTTTATATTTAAACTTGTTACTAAAGGTATCTACATGTATTATAATTATTAATCCACTCTTTGTAACTTCAAATAATTAAGAAATGTTTTATGAAAAATATCACTATATTTCCCTCTTTGGTTAGAAATCTGTTATATTTCAAAAACCATGTTTTCAAAAACCATGTTTTTAAAAATGTTTTAAAAAAATATTTTTAAACAATCCTTGAAGATCATTTTCAAGGGAAAGGTATTTTTCTCAAATCTTACTTTATAATTTTTCAAATCTATTTTCAAATAAAAATTCTATAAAAATGTTTTAGGTTTTAAATAGTTTTTCAATGAAAAAATGATATATTACTTAACAAATATTTTTAAAGAATATCTCAAAATTATTTCCCATATAAAATGAAATTCCTTGGTGTTACTCCTTCCATTATTGGTAAATTATTCAATGTTTCAATTAATATTATTTCAATTAATGTTTTATGTTTTGATGGAATGATGTGTATGAAACCTGTTTCTCTATAATGGGTTATATGAATTTGAAATCTACTTCTTTTTTCATGTTATTATATTGATGAAATTATTATGAAACGTATATTTTTTTTAAAATTTATTATATGATTACATGTTTATGATACCCAATTAATTTCATGTTTTATGATAATATTTTTAATCATCTTGTGGAATATGTATGTATGGTTTCACTATGAGATAGGTGAGACCTATATCTCCCTCTAATTCAAGGGGTAAATATGTATATCTCATGAGATAGACTAAGAAGGTCATGAGAGTTAACATTGACTATTGTGATGGCCATGGGAGGGATCCATGACTACCGAGAGGTATGAGGAGTGAACCGATGCTACCAAGATGACCATGGGAGTGAACCATGAAGACCAAGGTTGTAGGAGGAGTGAACCTATACTACCAATATAGTATTGTAAGGGATGACTTAAATACTATGGAAATCATATTATATGCTTTTGTGTCTACCATAATTCCATGTTTTATTTCAATGTTATTCTTTCATGGATTACGTTCATTATTTCTTTATGATTCATGTCTTATGAACTACTAAGTTTTATACCATGATTCATGTATATGATCTTTCATATACAGGGTATTATCTTTTATTTCCATGATCATGTTCTCATACCCATATTATCATGATCATGCTTACATAGATCCCTTGATTACCCTTACCTATCATATGATCTCTCCCCTTTTTAGGTTTCCTTCCCCTGATTATGAAGATATGTATTATATCTGATGTCTCTCAGAAAATATTTAGTCATAAATAACCTAGTGGGATATAATTTACCTCACATATGTATCAGTGTTTATGTTTACATTATTCCAAAGGAACTAGACTAGTATGGTATTTGTGTGGGTATTTGTATAATTTTTTAAGTATTTTAAATATTTTATATAATTTTAATATATTAAATAGTGTGGGTAACTATAGAACCATAATTCAAGAAAAATGAAAAAAGACAAGAAAGCTTTTGATCCTATGAGAAAAGGGAAAAAATAATTGAGGATGTTTTGGAATTATGTTTATCTAATAAGGAAGGTGAATATTAATACTTAATTAAGATAGTTTACATTCATTCAAAATGATTTATAAAATGAATTTAAAATTAAATAGGTAATAAATAAATAAAGTGTTAGAATTATGATGGAAATGGAAACCTTTCTTATGACTGTCTAAAGAAGAAGGGAATTGATTTTGATCATATGGGGAAGATAACATCTCAAAAAACAAAAACAAAATAATATGAATATTAAGTTTCATTCAAGTAGAAGGAAGAAAAATTTTATGAGAAATTATGAGTTAATATTCATCATCATGTATATATTCATAAAATGAAGTAAATTTCATTTACTATGTTTAAATATACTTTTATTATCTAGGAAGTGATGATGATAATTATGAGAGGATAGATCAGGCATACATACTAAAATGAATGTTAAAAGAAACTCAAGAGAAAAGTACAATCCTTAATAAATATAACATAATGGTATTGAAAGATAATAAGAAGGATAATGGTGAAAAGTAAGTTTATGCCATGGAATAATTGATATACATTAATGAGATTAAGAATTATTAGTTTAATATGATTGAAAATTAGTATATATTAAAATAAATTTAGAGAATTTTGTTAGTAAGGTAGAGAAGATATCCAAGACACAATCAATATATATTGGATATCAAAATGATTAAAATAAACTTAGAGAAATCATTACAAAAGACACAAATATGAAAGGATAATATTCTCAAGAAGGAGAATAAATGGAGTCCAAAAAAATGTTAAGTAGTGTTTCAAAACATATTTGTTATTTATAATAGTGAAATTCTTAAAAATTAATCTGAACCTATTTTTTAATAGGAAAAAATATGAAATACACTCATCCTCATAAAAGGAAGAAAGAAAATTAATAATACCACTACCTCCTTAAAAAAATAAGTCTTAAGTGGAAAGAAGATATCACCATAAAAATTATGGATTTATTTATAAAAGAAAAACATTTTGAGGTATTTACTGGTGTTGTGAAAGGTATAAACACAAAGCCTACTATTACTAGAATAATATATATTTACCTTTTCATTTAAAATAATGAATGGGAATTTATACTTAGAAAAAAATGTTTAATACTCATATAAAGTACTCCATGACTACGAATACATCAAATTGATCCACCTAAAATAGATTTGGATGTTTATACAAGTTGTGTGGAAGATGTGAATAAGAAATTCATAAGGTAAAGATATACATAACTATGTTTCCATGATAAATTCCCTTTGTTTAGAAAATATAAGGAAGTTCAAAATTCTTATAGTTGACCTATGAAAATTGATCATTTTAAGAAACAATCCATGATAATATTTTTTAGTCAGTAGGTATAAACTAATCCAATAGTGAAACTTAAGGCTAGAGGGGATAATAAATGAATGAAAGTGTGTCATAAGAAGAGGCGTCAGTTCATTCGATGTTATCTATATATGGTAACATGAACATAGAAAATAAAATTACGAGAAACATATGATGATTTTGGGAATGAAATTAATAATTCAATAAATATCTTTCCAAACCAAGAGAAATTAATGAATATATATATGAATGAATAAGAAACTGAGGTTACTTTGAATAATTATGTGGAGATGGTTTCCCCATGTGAAGAATTAGTTATTGGGGAAAATGAAAATATACAATGTATGAAAGATGTAAACAATAATACTAGAACTTGAGAATTTTTATAGTAAACAAAAATACTAGACTAGGCTTAGAAGATACTCTCAATAATAGTGTTACATATGGGTAAATCAAAAAAAGTCTCCTTTAGTCTTGATTATTATTTTTTATTTGTTCAAACATTCAAGGAATTAATGTATAATGTCTAAGTCAATCAATCTAAAAAAGAATGGAAAATGAATCATTATAATGTATCCCAACTGATATGAAGAGGCGGAAATAATTGGATGCCATGAGTGGGTGAAAAATTGATATATATCTACTAAAAAATCAAAAGTTGTGACAATTTAGGTAATCTATAATTTCTAGATAGCCCCATGAAATCCAAATAATGATGTACTCATTCAGATAGAAAGCATTTATTTTTTGTTTCATAAAATATATTTATAAATGGGGTATGATAGTTAATGAAATGTTAAGAAAATGGAGAGTCTCATGTCTTTAACTTGAACTTTATGATGATTTTTTAAGATATTTGGGATTAAATATTTTATAAATAATATATTTTTTATATAATACATAACATCATAAATAATAGTATTTGAGCATTGTATTACATGACGATATATTTATGGACAACGTTAATTTTTTTAAATCCCTATTGTTTTCTACATCGTGTTTTCCCACATAGACTTATAGTGGGATAATTAATGGCTCTTTGATAAAAATCCATTCCCTATCATTATTATAAAAAAATTCAAGGTGAGATTCTAAAAAATAGTGGTATAATATAATGTTTTTTTGAGAATTTTGGAAAGATTAAACAGGTCATTAGAAGATCCATTAATTGTATTTTTAATTATTTTCAACAATGGGTGAAAATTAAGAATCCCATATATTGATAATATAAATTACTGGTGGTATTGATAACAAAATATAAATGGTGCAATTTTTTATGCCAACTAGTTGTGTATTATTTTTTTCAAAAATGAGGATTACCATGTTCTTGAGAATATTTCAATATTTTCTATTCATTTATATGTAATTATTGATGTGTTTTTAATTACGTAAATTATTAAAAGTGTTAATGGATGAAGGTAAATAGAACTATAATATTTGAGAAGTGTTTTTGATATGCTTAAGGAGGTCTAAAAATGATTTAGAGAGTCCCTAAATTAATTTGATCTAAATGTGAAGGGATAGAAATAATTTAAAGAATCTTATTTTTCATTTGAATACATTTTTTAATTAAATTTTTGGAGTTGATTTTTGGATAAATAGAATTCATTTATCTTACAAGTAACATACATTAGCAGTTTTCAAGAAATTTCATCTCGGAAGAAGATATTTTGGAAAGCACTTATGATATCCAAATGGTCGAAGACATTTTAGAAAAAAGGTAAAAGGAAATTCATCTACTCATAAGTAAATTTTACATTGTGTGGTCTAATTAAACTATGTATAAGATATTTAATTCATTTAAGACATTTTTTGACAAAATTAATAGGAGAGTTAATCTATTTGGAAGTATGTTTGATAGTTTTTAAGGAATTTTAAGTTCCAATATGATATTTGAGTGATGTTTAAAATCTGGTATGTATAATAAATTTGAGTCAATGGAAAAATATTTGTGGATCGTCATTAAACATCATATTTCTACATGGATTTAAAAGGATTTACATGGTATATAAGATATAAAATTTGAATTTATGATGTTTTAATGACATTATGATATTTTTGTATGACTCAAAATTCATATGAAATGGATTTTTTCTTAGAATTATTAGTAAAACTTATGAAATTCACATTTAGATAATATTGATAATTATGTTGATTCATAATTCTAAGTATTTATAGAATTAATATTCTGAACATTTTGAGTAAAAAATATAATGAAATTATAGATAAAATTTAGAATAAATATTTACAATTAATAGGAACTAAATTAGAATATCTTGCTAGGATGGTCTTCCAGGATTAAGTAACATTATCATACATTAATCAATGATTAAATCTAATATAAAAGATAAAATACCTAAAGAAGTATTTTTTATAGTTTAAATGCATTCTACACTGCAAGAAGTAGATATACATGGCAACAAAACATGCTTCCATACATGTGTAGTTTCACAAAAAAATAAATGCACTGAATTTTATAGAGAATAAATAGAAACCCAAAAAACCATGGATTATTTAATTGAGGTACATGAATGGGTTTTAAAATTGATAAATAATCGTTATCTCAGGGATGATTGACCAAATTTTTGAAGTGAGAAAATAGAACATGTTTTTGGTGATTATTGTAAAGTAGTGTAGAGATTAAGGAGATTACATTACCTTAAATAGAATACTGTGTATAATTTTATGGAAAAAATAACCTTGTGATCAAGAACATGAAAATTAATGAGGAGCTCAAGGATGTATAAAATATAATATATTTTATTGAAATAATGAATCAACTAATGGAATAATTCATAGATTTTTTATAAATTAAATATTGATATATTTTGATAATTATATTATGCAAGTGAAAGAAAGAATAGGTCTGTTGAAAATTTTGAGAAAATTTTTGAGATACCTAACACAAAAGAGTATCGAGGATAAAAGAAAAAAATATTATAAATCTAAGAGTTCAATGTCTGGATAAGAATACATGCCTCCACAAGTATTTATATGATTTATGAAGAAGTATATTTTAGAGAATCTGGAGTTAAGTTTGAAACTAGAATACATATTCATGTGATTCTATATGTTCTTGATTTTTTTATATGGGAATACTTTTGGATCCCACCAATTCATGGAGGGAGATATATTTACATGTGGTGAAAAAATATAGATCATATTGAGATCATTCTTTCAGTAGATCATCATTACAATGGAGAAATATGGTCGGGGTGTCTAACTAGCCATGTAGAGAAGGAAATTTGAATTGGTTTTATAATAAGTCATGTGGGGAAAAATAATGTAGTGTAACTCTATGATGATCTCACATGGGAGTTCCATGATGTAACCACTTGTATTTGTAGTGGTAAATCTATAATTTGGTTGTCTATAAAATCACAAAAATGTGAAGGTATTTCATATAAAACCTTGTATATAATTATATTCTTTATTATATGATTTTATTTTCATCCATACGGGTAAGGGTGATATATTTATCTATATTTGGATCAATACCAAAACTAAATGTAGTGTTTGGGTTAACCAGGACTAACTCATGGAAGGAAAAAAGAGATCACTATTTCACCCTCCCCCTATTAATGATTCAACTATTCCTTGGGTACTACACATTTCAACCAAATGAGGAAAAGTTTGCAACCAAGGAGGAGGTGAAACAAAATAATCAGAAGGATCCATGGTTTGGGCTAGCATTGACACCAGTTTAAGAGTGATAGTCATGCCTTTTTCCTTTCCAGGATTCCTTCCTTTTATGAAGTATTTCACTCTAGATTTTGATTTTCAATATTGGATTTTGATTTATAATAGAGAAGGAAACCTTTCAACCATTGTGGCACTTCAATGAAATCTTTAAATCCACAAATATATATTAATTTGATGAGGGTTATTTTAAGCTCATATAAGATTTTTTTCTATAAAAATATCAATAAATTACTCTTTTTGGGAGCAACATTATCATGGAATAGGTTATATTATTCCATCTAGTAATAAATTTTATAAAACTCGAATTTTGACACTGATTTTAATTCAACAGGTCATGATTTTTCATCCACTTAAACATTAATATAATCATATAAACTAATTTTCATCAAATATAATCTCAATTGGTAATGGTTATAGCCATCATATTCTTATACCCTACAAACACAAAACCTTAAATATTATACATGAAATATAAATTTGATTCATAACTTTATACTAATCTTATGTTCCTGTCATATGTCTACATCTTGATAAGAAATTTGTAAGATGTTGTTCTAGGTCTCATATGCTATTGAAAATCAAAAAATTATATTCCCAAATATGTATGTAGGAGGATTCAAGTCCACCCACTAAATAAAGAACCTTATATCTAGATTCAATGGATCTCTTTGAACATTAATATTTTCTATTTGTAAATAAAGAGATTTAATATATTCCAAAATATCTCTTGTAATTATTTCTTGAGCTAGTGTCAAAATTGAAATAAATGGAGGATCCTGATATATTTTTATTTTGTGCATCTATGAGAAATAAATCACCTAAACTAGTATTAAGTACTACCATAGTTGATGGAATTGCTAAAAATCCATCATTATTGGGGTTAGGTTGATTGTTTTTTTATTTTAGTTTGTTTTAACAATTCAAGTATGTCATTGTTGGTTGATAAATATTTACATGTTGAAATGGGACATTTAAGGGAGTCTAGGTAGTTTTTTTAGATTTTCACTTAGATATCATGTTTACTTTGAGTAATTTAGTTTTAAGTTGACTCAACATTTTTAACTAATCTTTGTACAAGGATGGTATTTTCATAACAAATCTCTTTTGGGGAATGGTTGGGGTTTGTATATAGCTACACCTTTACCATTTTTTGTGGTTAAAGCATGATAAGTACTAGAAATGGGATGTTTGAAGGATCTCTTAAAACATGTTTATTATTTTGGGGATGAGTAAGTAAACATTCTTCTCAAAATTTAGTGTTTACAACATTATAAAACAATATCTCATAATCATGCTAATTTTAAAAAATATTCTATATTTCATTATCTATATATTTTTTTTCAAAAACATTATAGGATTAAACCACGTGGTAGTGATCAGATCTGCATCCACATTATAGTAGTAATGGGTATCATTGATATATGAATATATTTTAGGGATTGATCATAATATTCCTTCAATATTTCTATAAAATAATACTTATGGGACTTGAAACCTCTTTGATTCTTCAATTCCTTCCTTTGTAACTCATGTTAATATAAATATTTTCTTTCATTGATGGTTATTTTGATTCATTATTCCCTAACTTCCACTGAATGTGACCCTAATAGAGGGTATTATTCACAAAATTTATATGTTGTAAACCATGGAGGTGATTATTTTTTATATTCTCCCAAACTAGAAAATAATTTCTCATAGGAAGGGGTAAAAAATTCCATCAACCATATGTAATGGGGTTACCCTTGTTTGGATGCTAGAGTTTTTATTGTATCTCACTTTTCATTTAGATCATGAACTGTTTCATTATCTGAGTGCAATGTCCTTTCTGGTTTCTATGGATGAGGGGTGATATAAATAAAACATGCTTAAATTCTCAAGGAATTTTCTTTCTAAAATGTAGCCAACTACTTCATCTTTTGGGAATCTTAGTGTAGGATCTTGTTAGTGGTTTTTAATCATAGAGTTTGTTTTTATAAGTATAGGGATGAAATGATTTCATTATATTGTCCAATTAGCATATCAAAATCTAAACTTGCGACTTTCCCAAGAAAAGTTAACTTATAAGATACATTTCATGATGAACATTATTGACTAATGAGTTTAGTGATGGGAATATCTCTATATTCACACCACCATCTAATACATGCACTAAAATAATCATTTTGATTCATTTATAAAAGTTTCTTTAAACCATTGAGGTAGTTTTTTAGAGATTCTCATTTTGGATTAAAAATATGGGGCTCTAGACTACCAAAAGGGAATCAAAATCAATGTGGACACATTACTAATTCAATGATATGATGAGACCATCATACCCTTAAAAAGGTAGGATCTTATACTTGAGGTGATAAATAGTTTTCGATGAATTATAATAAAGAAGATGTGTGTTTTTACATGATTTTGGGAATTTTTTATTTAAAAATTTTAATAAATAAATTCATGATATGTATTTTATCAATATATAGGTCCATATTTGTGATAATAGAGTTTTATTTATATTCCTTGTAGTTCCCCAACCCTAGTTTCCCAGATTCTACTCATTTTTTATTAAATTTTCATGATCAAAAGAAAATTAAATCCCAAAGGATTTATCTGTTTAGTAGACTTGGAAAAACTAAATACAAACATAAATTTTTACATTACATATTAAAATGAACAACAACATAAAAACTCCATTGAAAACATTCTTGTTCCCTTTCCTTTTCCCTATAAGTAAATCCTAATATACATCTTCACGTCCTGAGGAAAGTGAAACATAAAAATGGGGTTAGCTAAGATGCTTGGTAAGGGTAAATAATTCAGTGGAATCTATTATAAATAAGTATAAACTTTTATGGAAAGATTTATAATAAAAACATAAGCCTTTTAAACATGAAAATTAACATAATATTGAAAGAATAAATCAAACATTACTATATAAACAAACACATTGATATTCTACTAGTCGAAGAATCACTTGTAATAACTAACCTTATAAAGAGGGAATACGTAATTTGGGACATCATAAACACACCGTCAAGGCATCGGCCAAGGCACCATACATAATTGGGTAAGGTATTAGAAAAAAACCAAACATAGTTGTCTCATTAGAAATACTGATGAATCTATGGGATATGTAGGGCCCTGACAAACAATTAAAAATTCCAATGAATTCCACTTATGAAAATAAAAAACTTAACCAACATAAACATTCATATTAAAACTAGAATATTAAATTTCAATACTTAAATAAAAAGCTATGAATGATACCAAAATAGAACATCCACAGTTAAACATATCATCAAAACTCCAATATAATATGGTTGATTTTATCATAAAATATTATCCTTAATTAAGAATTAAATCCAACCAAGTATATTGACATAGATGAAAGTAATCTAACAAAATTATTAAAACTCTTTTAGAAATACCCATTTTTCAGGGAAATAATTTGAAATCCTTCAATATTATAAAAGAAAACAATTCCTTTTAAAATAACCTAGTAATATTTTAAGTTATGTAACAAAATTTTAAGACTCCATAACAGTGGAAAATATCCACTAATGCCGTATAAGTTATAAAACTTCTTTCCATAATATGTCGAAAGGGTCATATAGTACCTCGTTTAGAAAATGAAAAAAAACACTTTTTTCAAAACATTTTATAAAAAGTAAAACATGGGTATAAATGAATTTCAAAAATAGTCTAATAATATAAATATTATTCTCAAATACATGTATAAGAAATAGGGATGTGGATGATAAATATGTCTCAAAAGATACTTATTTATAAACAATCTCATATAATAATGAGATTGTAAAATTAACAATTACCTTGTACTTTCCTTTATTCGAGGGTGTGTTAACCTCCTATATAATGGTTAAAGTATATTATTAAATTATACCATAAAGATATACATATTTATGATATCATATACGATCCTCTTATCTCATTTTGATAATAATATTTTAGTATTACCAATATTTGGGGTCTTAACTTCTTATTTTCCTATCCATGTTTTGTTAAGTAAGTACTTTTTATTATGCATAGAATATATTTAATTCAAATACAGAATGATATTAAGTTCATAAATATTATATTTACTTATCTTATAAATTTTATAATCAATCTTTATTGGTTAATGTGGAGAATGGATCTCATCGCTTCGTGGATAAGGTTGGTTGTACGTACGCACGAGCGATGATATAAATTCTTTAATGGTTAAATGATACGGAACTCAATGTTATATTAATTATACAGAATTATAATCATGTCATATTCATTATTTATTTCTATAATAATCATCATTATACCCATCCAAATAATGTAATGTTGAATAATAAATTAGACCACGGCGCGGAGACGGTAAGTCATACATACGCACGCATTGTGATATGTTCATTCATATGATAGATAAAATGATGAATATGGTAGTACCATGATTATAATAACATCTAAATATATTTATGATATAATATTGATTACTTTTTTATGGGATCAAAATATAAATAGGAAGTATAAGATGAAAAGAACATTGAAATAAATGATAAAATTGTTAAATCTTCTTCAGGGGTCTCTTTTTAGTTTGCACAAAAGGACTCCTTATGTTTTTTATGCCCAAATAGTGTATCCTATAATTAATTTATTGATGTTGGGAGACTAATTTGTGAGGGTTTGGTTTATACAAAGGTATTTTTAGGTGTTAATTAAAGAGAAGGAGAAGTTCACTTTTATAAGAGAGGTGAGGGGCACTTTAGGAAAATATTGAAATATTAATATATTAAAATTTTATTTTCGGTTCATAATAGCTCAAAAGTGATTTATTTATAGTATAAGATGAGTATGGATTTATATACTCTCAACCAATAGGTTTTATACAAGTTTAGGTCACAAAGTTAACCATAACTTTTGGGTTTAACCCTTAGTTAAATAAGTTAACTCATACCATGTCTTCTTGTATTTATATACTACATGGTTAATATAGTTACTATAAAATGACAAGAGAACCACAAGTGGATAATTAATGGAATTTCTAACACTATATAATTTATTTTTCCAAAACATTTATTTTTATGGATATTGTATCATTAAATAAAATAGTTTTTGTTTTAAAAACTCATTTATGTCAATTTTGACAATATTTAGTAATTGATTTTTGTAAAAGTAAAAAAACTTGATTCCTTTGAAAAAAAGAATTAAATCAAACATAACATGTCAATTTTATCTAGAAATTTTTTTTTCAAAATCAAAAATCTCAAATTACATTTATTTTAATATTTATAATAACATTTATTTCAATTATTCGTTAATAATGTTATCACTGCATCATTATTGTGTCATAAATAAGTTTATTTATATAATATATTAAATTTTTAAATAAAATAACATGCTTTATTATATAATTTTATATTTATAATTAATATTTATATTCAAATAGATCAGTTATATAACCTCGCATTAAAAGTTTTTTTAGTAAAAAGACACATGTTTATGTTATATTTCTCTTTACTTTAAATTAATTATCATAACATGTCATTATCACGCCTAACTGGATCCCAAAGCCCAAATTTGCATCAAATTTTTTTTCATGGTCTACCATAACTCATAAAATTGGACTAGTATTTGTTTTAGGATATATTTATATTATTATAATATTTTTTTTTTATCCATTGAATTTACCCTTTAACTATGGCAAATAAAAATAATTACGGAAGTTACTATTAATAATACCAAAAAATACAAGTAAATATATATATATATATATATAATTTAGACCTTATGAATCTAATTATGTAATAAATTTCTTCAAATTCAAAAATACAAAAGTTTTAGTAAATAATTTAAAATTATTCCCCGTTTTCAAAATGAGAAAAAGGGTTTTAAAAGTAAAAACCATCAAATGATTGATACATGTTTATATCAAATTTCAATTTGAAATTTCTTCCAATGACATAAATTATATTAAATGATAAAAACGTAATATAATTATAATTTTAAATCAACTAAATGGATAATCTATTAATATTAATAATTTAAGAGAAAAAGAAGTTTTTAATTGAAATGCATTTTTTATTATTCATTAAAATATGAATCACATCAGAAAGATAGTAAAAATTTATCCAAAATAAATTTTTATATCCCTATTCTATATAAAAATTTAATTTTATCAAAATTAATATATAAAAGTATAAAATATTAGATTTAAAAAGGGTTCACTATTAAAAGGAGGAAAAATTCCATTTTTTGAAAAAATAATTTTTTATTCAAAAAAATTGAATTTTTATTATATCGTGTCCAAAAAACATATGGCATGAAAATTAAAATTATATTTAATATATAAAATTCAAAAACATAAATTAATATTACTGATAAATTCTCTTTAAATGGATATTTATGGTGCGCTTGATCCCAGTGTTGCGAGTATTGCTAGTAATTTTAATTATTTAAAAAGAAACATATCGTGGAAGACGAGGGTGTTAAGTTTTACCCTACATAAATAAATTGCATCCTCACAATATAAACTTAGGATTTAAAACTAATGTTTTTAAATTTAAAAATATCTTCATTAAAATCCTACATCAAAAAATGTATTAATATGACCTCAATTATAAAAATAACGAAAATAAAGTATGAAGGTTACAAGAAGTAACACATACTAGGTTTCCATATAGGAAAACATAGACATGAAAATAAACTTTAGCCATAAGGTTCTAATAGAGAGTGATAGATAACATTACTATGAGAATGTTACGAACCAAAAAGATATGAAACTAAGATTCTCCAAGGGACCATTTGATTCATCACAAAAAAAAGTACTAGGGAAACATTTTTGTTTTTATGATACTTTCCCTAGTGTTGTATAATTATTTTACTTCATAGAATAGGAACACAAGGAAGAGTATTCACTTGACATGTGAGTTTGATCCTTTAACTAATTTATAAAAAATACTTATCTTTCTCTTCAAAAGATAATAAAACTCAAAAATATTATATTTATCTTAATCATATAAGGTTCCAAATATAAAATTATTCAATTTAAATAAAGAAAAATATGTTATCCTAACCCAGGAATTCTTGCAGAGTAATAGTAGGTGATAAAGCCTTATCTCACATCAATTATGGGTTCAATTCCCAAAGCCTTGTACGACGTGATGGGTTATAACATTCCATAAATAACCTTAATAAATTATTTAAGCTCAAAAAATACTATCCAATATATATCTTAATCAATTCCACTGATAAGACTTTTCCAAAATAGATATATCCAAAATAATAGTCTAAAAAGATATCTAAATTTCCAAAATGAATTGTATTATAATATTCCTCAAACAATGTAATGTATCTATTATTGAAAAATAAGTTTATATTCTCAAAAGCTGTAACGAAATTATTCATCCATCCAAATCCTTAAATTAGAAGTACTATGGTACAATTCAAAATATATAAATATAATTCTTCAATCAAAAAAAAAGAAATACATTAATTATTCCACTTCGACTATATTAAAAAATTAAGCTCGACATATATCCCTTTTCTTATTATGATCCATATTTCTTGGTTTCTTTAGAAAATAATTTGTATAATATCCCATCTGTTTACAACTATAGCATTGTACATTTAATGATTTTTTATTTCCCTTAAAATCACGAGCCTCATGAACTTTTTCTCAACACTTGTAACAAACTCTAATTCCTTTCAAGAAAGTACCAAGGTGTTTATTCCTACAATTATCATATAAGAGAAAATCATTCTTTCCCTTTTTACCTTTATCCATATCATTCCCCACCGTTCTCTTATTTTCTTACTTCACTTTAATGTCAAAAGACATAAAGACTTCTTTTTCCATCTTGATAGCACACAAGACTATATCATCATATGATGAGAAATAATGTGAGACCAATTCCCATTGGATGAAGTATTTTAAACCATCAATGAACCGATCAATCTTACTTCTTGGGTTATGTTTGTAGTCTGCAACATGCCTTGATATCCTTTTAAAGTTAGCCACATACATTGTAACATTCTCATCCTCTTTTTTCCTTAGACTAAGAAATTTCCATTCCATATCATCTTGTTGATCACAAAGAAATTATTTTTCTAGGAAAAGTTATTTGAACTCCATCCATTTTATATATTTTACTTCATCATCCTTCTTCATATTTTGAATTAATGGTATCCATTGATATATATCTCTCGATAGATGATAAACATACATGAGAATATTTTCCATTTAGGTACTTCCCATTGCAAGAAATATTTTCTCTAAGGAACATATCCATTTCTTATCTACAAATGGACTTTTATTCCCATTGAAATTTGGTGGTTTTTTTGTAGGAAGTGTTCTAACATTGATCCCATTCATTAGGGATTAGGTTTCTCTATACGGGTATGGTTATTATTCATAACCTAAGTTAGTTGTCCCAGTATGGTTATAAGTTGTTTAGTTCTAGTTTTATCACCTTATCCACTATCATTATCTTTCATAGAATGGAAATCCCTACATGGATTATGTGTGTTGATATAGTTTACATTCCTTCCACTATGCTCCATTTCTAAATAGTGACATGCACTATATTAGGTTATACATCATAATGCATAATTCCAAAATAGTGAAATACTTAAGAAAAATTGAATTTTTTTTGCATATATAATCCATAATCATAAACATGGTTTCTTTAAAAAAATAGTTAATCATAAATCATTAATAATGGTTTGTAAAGAAGATATGGATTATTCTAAGAATATCCCCCTGGAGTGTTATACAATGTGTTCATTAAGGCATGTTGTCATGTACCAGGTTACCCAGAGTCAAGCTCAAAACAACTTTCCAGATTTTTCACCCCTAGGTACAAATATTTCATAACCACATCCACTTGTAGTATCATGAAAGGGATGTATTTTATAGGAATACACACATAATCACTATATTACCAAAATGTCAGTTTATTCTTATGTACTTATCCTCAAAGTCTATATTAGGGTAATGTTCCCAAATTAATGTTTTTCTAAATCCTATTTTCAAGGTTTGTATTAAACCTCCCTCTAATACCAACTACAATACCACAACCTCAATTTCCCAGAGCTAGTGCATTATTTCTTACATTTTCATGATCACAAGAAATTTGATTCCAAAAGGATCAATCTTTTTAGTCACCTTGAAAAAACTAGATACAAACATAAATATTTACATTACATCTTGAAATGAAAGACTAGATAAAAACTCTTTTGAAAACATTCTTATTACCATTCCTCATCTTTATAATTCATTCATAATGTACATCATTTAACCCTAGTAAAGAATGAAACATAATAATGGTGTGATCTCATATGCTAAGTAAGTGTAAATAATTCATTTGAAGCCATCATAAATAAGAAACAAAATTTATGGAAAGATTTATAATCAAAACAGAATCCTTCTTAACAGAAAATTGACCATAATATGGAAAGAAAAAAAATCAAATATTACCATATATACATGTACATGGCTTTTTTACTAGTCTAATAATCACATGTAATAACTTAACTTATAAATAGGTAATATAAAATGTGGTACAACTTAAACACACCATCAAGGCTTCAGCCTAGACACTATACATAATTATGTAAACCATTATCCAAAACCAAAACAAAATTGTCACATGAGACCTACCGATACATAGAGGGGCTATATGGAGCCTCACCCAACACTCACAAATTCCAATGAATTCCTCTTATGAAAGGAATAAAATACAACCAATATAAATATTCATTTTAAAACTAGAATATGAAATTTCAATACATAAACCATAAGCTATGAAGTATATCAAAATAGAATATAGAAATGCAAACATATCATAAAAACTTTAATACAATATGGAAGATTGTATCATAAAATTCTAACATTAATTAAGCATAAAATCAAACAATGGATGCTGACATATATTAAAGTGATCTAACAAAATCATTAAAAATATTTTAAAAATATCCCTTTTACTATGAAATCATTTAAAAGCTAGCATAATTTTAAAATAAAACATTTCCTTTCAAATTAACCTAGTAAGAATTTAAGGGATTCTTAAAAATGATAAGTTTTTATAACGACCTAAAATAGCCACTCATTCCATATAAGTTAAAAAACATTATTTCCTTAATTTGTCAGAAAGGTAATATAGAACCTCATTTGGAAAATGTAAGAACCTGGAGCTTCGGTTTCAGGTACGGATCTATTTTACTGGCTTTTTAAGGAAAAATGGAGAATCTAGAAATTTTCAGAGTACACTCCGTGTACTTTAGGGTACACACCGGGTACTCCTCGGCCACTCAAAGTCATGTGTTGGCCGAGAATGGACCACACACATGGTGTGTAGGGGTGACATGGAGGCCGATTTTGGCGGAGTATGGAAAAACCCACAACACGTCGTGTAATTTAAGAGTACACGCCGTGTACTTTTTTTATTTCATTAATCGTCCCGAGGTCATGCCTAATGACCGTAAACATATTATTCTCCGCCAAATCCCATCAAGAACGTCCAAGAAGGATAATTCCTCTCCGAGCCACCGATTTGTCGTTTGTTGTCTGAATCAAACTCTGTCGGTTGCAGAAGAATCGCAGCGGTGAGTTCTTGGTTCTTCTTTAGCCTCATTTCCTGATTCTTCCTCTCGTGTAAGTTATCTCAGGTTGAACGTTTTAGACGTTTTTGCAGATCTACTCCGTTATAGGCCGATTCATGGGCCGAGGTTCAAGTATATCAATCTCCAAGGATCGAGGTAGGTGGTTTGTTGCCCTACGTTGAAGTTCATTGAGTTTTTGTTACAAAAGTGCTGGATACCCATGTATCGGGTATCCCGGGTTTAGGATTTTGATCCTATTGTAGGTCTGCCCTAGATTTCTTGTTAGATTATGATCAATTGCTGTTTATTTATGCTTGGTTGCCTGTTTGAGGATCACCCCATGGGTGTTTACCTCTCCCGTTCGGCTGTTTATCGCTGTTTGGCACTGTTTCCATGAGGCAACCCTATTGAAATTTTTAGTTTCTTGTTATCATTGATTGCATGTATTTCCTGCTGTTGGAATGCTTTTGATGTATGGTATCTATTATCTAGGTAGTTGTTTGACTTACTTTGGGCTGCTAACAGTTGATCACGCATGACAAGACTGCTCAGGGCTATGAGAAATTGGGGCGGGAGATCAAAGAGGGAATATATGATTAAGTGCTTCCCTAGAGGGTCTGTTGGTTTTAGTTTCGTACACAGGACCTACGGGAATAGGACTTTGTGATTCCCAAGAGTGTTCTTAGTTACCCATGAATTGAGAACACAGGAGGAATTAGACATAAGTGCTTCCCCAGAATCTGTATCTATCATTGCAAGTCCATAGGGGAATTGACGTGAGAGCTTCCAAGAGTGTATGCGCCTTGTTTGATTACTAGACTATAGGGGTCTGCTAGTTTAATCCACCCAGAGAGTCACTGTGAATTTTGATGGTTGGTTGTGATGAGTCCACCATGCCAAAGAAAAATCTTGGGTTTTGTACTTCTTGTGTTTAGGTAGTCCTTTTAGATACTTACTGTGTTACTTGCTTATCATGGAATAGAAATTTTTTTTGGTTTTCCCTAGTTGTGTAATTAAATTAATGTGAATGGTAATTGGTAGAATTGTTTACTGCATTTGATTACCTTTACTTTTGCTATATCACTCACTGAAAGAAGGGCACAAATCTTGGGGTGGTTGCCTACTGGGATTAGTCTCACACCCTGTTTGGGTCCTACTTTCGGCCCAAAAAGATTATATGGTTGCAGGTATAGGTAGGGATTGTGGCCCTTCTACCTCAGGTACTTGATTGCTGGTTGGAGCTGGAGAGCATGGGAGTGGGCCTTGGCCCGCGATGCTGCTGGAGTTGCTGTTTACATTTAGTACTTTGGTTTCAGTTGTATTTCAGCACGTTGTTTTTCATACTGCTTTCCATAGATACATATACCATTCTGCATCATTATTATATCAGACATTGCATTTACTTTCAGTCCCGTTGTTTCATGCTATTTATTGCTTTCTCTATTGTTCAGGCTTATTCTTCTGCTACATACTTTACCAAATGAGGGCATTGTTTCCCCACTGACTCACCAAGGCCCTCACTGCTAGTCCGCAGCCTCTGGCGTTTAGGGAAACGCTCTTGATGTCATGTGGAGAACCAGGTACATGGCATCGGTTATGCGGCTCCATACTCGGGTCGTTACAAAGTGGTATCAAATGAGTTTTCTTTCTTTACTATTGCTTACTATTTTGCGAAAATATCCAGGGATAGGAAGAAATGGGCTGTTAGTACTTAACTATACCCGGGGGTAATTTACCCGTGTACAGGGAAATGCTATATTACCTCGTAATTGCAATTTTTAGTTTATTCAAGTGTTACAGTTTATTATATTTCATCGTTGGGTGATGCACATGTTTTGTGTTGTTACAGTTTATATGATTATGTTTCTATTTGGTTGCAACACGATGAGATGGGGGTGTGCCATCTCATGCATCATATAGGCACTGGGTAGGAAATCACTTGTCATGCATTTTACCAAGCCATCTAGGGTGCATTATAATTGCATGCTGTTGTGATAGATGCCTTGATAGATTATGCATGTCGTTGTGGTAGTTTTTGTGATAGAAATACTTGTTGCGCTGATAGAGTATTACTTCTTTTACAGCCTATTTTGCATGGGCACCAAGCTCTGGTCTTGGAGGTGTTATGGGCCCTCGAGGATCAAAATTTGGCAGATCATTGTTTGTTATGTTGTTTACTTGTTGTATGCATTGTTATGATTCCAAGATTTGATTCGAGGGGAGTATGGGCCCCCACGGATTAGAATTTGGCACATAGCTAGTTGTTTTTCAGTGTTTATGGAGTTCGGAGTAGTTTTAGAGCTACTGCCTGAAAAAACCCAGAATACACAGCGTGTACTTTATTCATACACGCCGTGTAGTTTTTAAACCTTGTTGTTATCCGTGTGATCAAAAACACAGGGTGGTGGAAAATCTTCAGGGACAGGCCGTGTACCATAAGTACACACCGTGTAGTAGTCAACAGTGTACCTGGTCATGTCACTAACAACACAGGCCGGGGAAACTCATGTAGTACAACCGTGTGTTATAATAACACGTCGTGTAGTTTCTTCTAGGTACCCAGCCGTGTCACGAACAACACGGGTCGGTGTTATCTTCTCCGATACACGCAGTGTTTGTTCGGAACACGCCGTGTAAGGGGTTAGCCATTTGGCTGGCCATGTAACCTGCTACACGGGCCGCCGAAGCCTGGCTTGTACATGCCGTGTTCTTAGTGAACAGGCTGTGTAGTTTAGAATTAGGAGGACTGTATAGGTTATCCATGCAAAGAGACTTGGGCATGGGAGTAGAGTTCAAGTACACGCCGTATTTTGGGACAACACACTGTGTAGTCTAGAAAGTTACATGACCAATGGTGGCAGAATTACATGCCCATGTAAATGGCTTTAACAAACACACCGTGTAGTTTAAATACACGCCGTGTAGTTCAGTTTTTCAAATTTTAGTGTTTCTCTCTCCTGTTCCCATTTTGTACTCTTGTGTTTTCTATCCTTGTTGATCCTAAATCGGAGGTGTGCTTTTGATATTTTAGGGCTACGGCACCAAGACATCCTCTCGTTGCACGTCAGGAACCAGGCGGTGACTATACACCTGATACGGCAGACTAGGGACTACCAGTAGTTCTGCCGATTTTTCTAGATATGGCACCTACAGTGATTCCGGACGCCGGTGCAGATGCTCAATTAAGAGAGGGTTTCACGAGGTTCATGAAGACCTTCCAGGGAGCTCAGCATCATGCCCCATCTATGGCAGAGCTGACGCGAGTCTTCCAGCAGCAACATCCTCCCACTTTAATAGGGGATGGAGGACCTCAGGTTGCAGAGTCATGGCTAGAAACCATGCTTTCCATCTTCAATCATCTGGAGACACCCCAGGACAGAAGGTTGAAGCTCACGATATACATGCTGTGAGATTCTACCAAGAGATGGTGGGATTTAGTCTCACAGGCAGGGAGCCAGCAGACTATGGCTTGGGACGAATTCTAGCATACGTTTTGCAACTACTTCTATCCAGCGACACTGAGGGATGACAGGGCCCAGGAGTTCATGAACCTGTAGCAAGGTACTCTTTCGGTTATGGAGTATTCCTCCCTCTTCACTAAGTTACTGTGTTTTGATCCTGTTTTGGGAAATGGCGAGCTATTTTTGGCAAGGATGTTTAAGGAAGGCCTCAAACCAGAGATCAGATCGCAAGTGAATGTTTTCTAGTTGACTTATATTACTCTAATAGTCAACCAGTCGCTGATCACCGAAATAAATCTGAGGGAGACTGGATCTGATGACCTAGGTGGAACAACATCCAAGGCTGATTCATTTCATACTGACAGCAGGAAGTGCCACCGAGAGTCTACTCGAGGTGACTCGAGGAAGCGAGGTATATCTTCTGGTAGACGGGATCTTCCTTTTGGAAACCCGGTGGTGTGCTATCAGTGTGGAAAGAGTGGGAATAAGAAGCCTCAGTGCTCGAGAGATCCAGTGGAGTGCCAAGCTTGTGGAAATATGGGTCATCTGCAGCATTTTTGCAGGGTTCTTCTTCCAGTGGCTAGTGAAGGAGGATCTATTTCTACCCCTAGTTCAGGAGCAGGATTACCAGTCCCGCAGCAGACTGGGGGATGGAGTTCTTTGGGTCTTCCAGGCCAAGGTAGAGGTCGTGGACACGGTAGTCAGGCTCAAGGGGGGTCAGCTCAGGGATATCAGGCTGCTAAACAGGGTCGTGGTACTGGCTAGATGTTTGTAGTAGAGCAGATCCATCAGGAGTAGGATCCTGGACATTCCATAGTTTGAGGTACTATCTTAGTAGCCTTAGTTTTATCTTTATCCCTTTTCGATACTGGTGCTTCACATAGATTAATCTCTAATGCTGTCTTGGAAAGTTTGTAGCTCTGTGTCTTTTCATCTGCTGACATGTTGACTCTCGACACACCCTTGGGAACGAGGACATCTAGAGTACATCAGTGCAAGGAGTGCCCTCTTGAGATTGCAGGGTATCGTTTCCTATGAGACCTCTATGTCCTGGAGATGGTAGGCTATGACATCATTCTCGGTATGGACTGGTTGGTTCCGTTCTAGGTAGTCGTCGATTGCTATTGCCGCAGGGTGAGTTTTGTATCACCAGAGAGTGAATCTTTCCTTCATAAGGGCGAGTGCGATGTTCAGGAGAGTCGAGCAAGACTCGAGCATCATGGGCTAGGAGGAGTTACAGCCCATATTTCTATGCTTTATCTAGATGACCAGGGGACTTCATTGTTAGATTTTCCTCCAGTGGTTGATCACTTTCCAGTTGTCTTTCTAGAAGAATTTTCAGGTTTTCCTCCGGAGTGTGATGTAGACTTCTCGATTGAGCTCGTGCCAGGAGCATCACCGGTGTCTACTCCTCCTTATAGGATTGCTACACCTAAGTTTCAGGAGCTCAAGAAGCAGTTGGAGAAGTTCCAGAGAAAGGGTTTCATCCGACCCAGTACTTCTGCTTGGGGTTCGCCTATCCTGTTCGCGAAGAAGGCACACGGTACCCTTAGGTTTTGCGTGGATTATTGAAAGTTGAACCAGTTGACAGTCAAGAACCAATATCCCTTTCCGAGGGTTGATGATCTCTTAGATCAGCTTCGAGGAGCTCAAGTGTTCTTGAAGATCTATTTGAGGTCCGATTATCATTCGTTACATGTTAGGCATTCAGATATACCTCTGACAGCCTTTAGGAGCATGTATGGCCTCTACGAGTATACGGTTATGCCATTCGGCCTTACGAACACGCCAACAGTTTTCATGGAACTGATGAACCGAGTGTTCCATCCTTACATGGATTCCTTCTTCATGGTCTTCATGGATGATATCTTGGTGTACTCTCACACTCGACACGACCATGTAACCCATCTTGAGATAGTTTTGTGTACACTAAGGGAGCATCGACTTTATGTAAAAATATCAAAGTTCCACTTTTGGATGGATTAGATTCACTTCCTAGGTCATGTCATCTCATAAACAGGAGTATCAGTAGACCTAGAGAAGGTGAGAGCAGTAGTTACCTAGGAGCAGTCGAAGAACGTCTTCGAGGTACGGAGCTTCTTGGGCCGGGCTGGTTACTACAGGCAGTTTATACACGACTTATCACGCCTAGAATTTCACACCCCGACCGCGGATGTCTGTAATTGTTCTCCTTTCTTGGACCCGGTTTAAATTTTTTTGAAGATTAATTGTGATTGATGGTTTCGCACCAGTGCGCGGTCATCGCATCGCTAGCGGTGATCGTGCGTTCGGCCCGGGTGACGATGTGTCCACCCGACGTTTTAAATATTAAAGTTTTTACGTTGACTTTTTATTATTATTACTATTTGAGTTGCGTTACTATTATTGTAGTATTTTTATATATGTTTATAGACGTGTATATTAATGTATATATATATATATGTCTGTATGTGTATATATGCATATATATGTTTAGGTCTATATATGTTTATACATATATATGTGTTTATTGTAATTGCGTGTATATGTTTGTAGGTATATATACATCTATATATGTGTAAATATATATATGGGTGTTATTTTAAATGATTGCATTATTTTAAATGTTTGATCATAATAATTATTATTATAATTGGCTAATTTTTATTAATATTATTATTATTATTATATATATATATATATATTTTATAACCCCCTAACCCTAATTCTGTTTCCCCCCTAATCCCCCAGCCGCCTACCCCTTCTCCCTCCTCTCTCACCGCACGCCCCCCCCTCCTTCCCTTCTCCTCCACGCAGTGCCGCCGCGCGACCTCCTCCATCTCGGCTTCACCTCCGGCCAGACCCGCACCACACCCTCAGCGCCCCGGCCTCGTCCTGACTCCCCTGCGCACCGCCGCCGCGCCGTCCCAGTCTCCCGATCCGGCGTGCTCCCCCTCCAGCGGCGACCCCCCCCTGTCTGACCCTGCTCTCGCTCAGCCCCGACGCACTCCCTCTCCAGCCGCCGCCCCGGCTTCCTCCCCTTTCGGCTGTCCCAGCACCGCGCCACCCCGGCCTCTCCCTGTCCCGAGCCCGCACTCCTCTCTGGCGGCCCGCACCATTGGCTCCCACTCCCCATTTCCATCTCGGCTCCCCCGTGCAACCCCCGGCCTCGCCTCGCTGCTCCCCCTATCCCGCTCCCCGTTCCGCACACCCCGGTGCGATCCCCCTCCTGCGCCCTCCACCGCTCGCACCTCTCCTGCGTGTCGCCGCGCCCTACCGCCTCCCCCATCCGGCCTCGCCGTTGCTCCGCAACCCCCTGCTGTAAGTTGTTTTCATTTTTATTTTTATTTCTTATTTTTGGTTAATCTTATATAATGTTTATCATTTTTATTATGTTAATAATATTATAATTACATTATTATTAGTATGTCATTATTATTATTCTTATATTATTATTATTATTATTATTATTATGTTAATATTTGTATTATTATTATGTTAATATTTATATTATTGTTATTATTATTATGTTAATATTGTTCTATTATTGTTATTATTATTATTATTATTATTATTATGATTACTAGAATATTATTAATATTACTATTATTATTGATATCATTATTGTTATGCGAATATTATTATTATTATTATTATCATTATCATGTTATTAAGTTATTATTTTTATTATTATTGCTATATTATTATTATGATTATTTTATTATTATTATTATTATTATTATTATTATATTATGTTATTACCATTATCTTATCATTTTTTTATTATTATTATATTATTATATTATAATTATGCTAAATTATCATTATTATCATTATATTATTATTATCGTGATTATAATTTTTTTTAATATGTTAATATTATTCTCTTATTATTATTTTTTTTATGTTATTATTATTATTATTGTTATATTATTATCGTTATTGTCATTATTATTATTATTATTATTACTATCATATTATTAATATTAATATTACTATTATTGTTATTATAATTATCATTGCGCTATTATATTTATTATTGTTCTTATTAGTATTATGTCATTATAATTATTCTTATTATTTTGTTAATATTAGTGTTATGATATTTTTGTTACTCTTATTATTATTATATTATTATTATGTCATAATAATAATAATAATTATTATTATTATGACATTATTATTACTACATTTTGGTTATTATTGTTATGGATGTTATTATTATAGTATTATTATTCTATTGTTATTATGTCATGCTATTATGATTATTATTATGTTATGGTTATTATTATTATTATTATTACGTTATTATATTTATTATTATTATTGGTATGTTGTCATTAATGAGCCTGCTTAACGGCCTATTGTTTTAGGACCAGTTTGACGACGCAAGACGCTGCAACCTTTACGCAACAGGAGTTTCACGTCGCGTCGTTCTTCGTTCCGATCCGAGGTAGGTCTCCCTTTGCACTTGACTTTAAATTTAGAATTTATTTATTCCTTGACTTTTTATTAAGTTTCAGTAAATTCAAAAGTGTTATTAAGTAGTTATCTATAGTTAGGTGATCTGCTGATGATAAAAGTTGTTTTAATTCTAGCGTTTCATTAAAAGCGTTTTCTTGGATTTAATTGTGTGCTTCCATGGTTGTGTTGCTAGATGGTTCTTCCTGAATAACGAAAGTCATGTTAAATTGTGTTTTGAATGTTTTTTTTGGCATGTGTAAATTTGTAGATGTATTGTTAATGAAAAAGGTGTTTCTTAGAACCTGGATTAGAGAAAATGACCGTATGACCTTTAAACTTGATTTTGGAAATTTAAAGTGTGGTTCTTGGTTGAGGAGAAATATTTTCCTTTGTCACGTGAACAAATGTTTGGATTTCATTTGAGAAATGGTGTCCCTTCAAAAAAAAATGATTTAAGGCCCGTTTGGCTCTTAATAAAAGTGGGGTGCGGTTGGATATTGGAAAATGATTCTACTTGTGGAACCAGTGTGTTTTGGGTTTAATATGCCGATCTGAGTTTCTTAAGTAGTTATCTATAGTTAGGTGATCTGATGATGATAAAAGTTGTTTTAATTCTAGCGTTTCATTAAAAGCGTTTTCTTGGATTTAATTGTGTGCTTCCATGGTTGTGTTGCTAGATGGTTCTTCCTGAATAACGAAAGTCATGTTAAATTGTGTTTTGAATGTTTTTTTTGGCATGTGTAAATTTGTAGATGTATTATTAATGAAAAAGGTGTTTCTTAGAACCTGGATTAGAGAAAATGACCGTATGACCTTTAAACATGATTTTGGAAATTTAAAGTGTGGTTCTTGGTTGACGAGAAATATTTTCCTTTGTCACATGAACAAATGTTTGGATTTCATTTGAGAAATGGTGTCCCTTCAAAAAAAAATGATTTAAGGCCCGTTTGGCTCTTAATAAAAGTGGGGTGCGATTGGATATTGGAAAATGATTCTACTTGTGGAACCAGTGTGTTTTGTACGTTCATTGTTTTACCATGGGGTTATCATGGACTTGTTCTATTATAATCCAAGTAGTCTGGTTTATGTAAATGTGTTGTTTTTCTAAAAAGTGACAATGGACTTGTTCTATGATAAATCTAAGTGGACTTGTCGTGTGAATATAGTATTCTAAATCGTGTGTCCTTCTTAAAGGTGTGTTTGACCCTCGTGTGGGTTGACCTCGTTTTAGTTATGTTGTCGATGTGGTTATGCTTTGTGGACTTCGGTGGATCATGTCTCCAATTTGATATTGGTTAAATGTTTTCCATGGTTTTTCCCCCTAGTGTTGAAGGTTGTTGACTCTGGTCGAGGATTTAATGTCTTGACGGAGGTGTTGTTTTAATCGTGCTATAAGAGTTGGTTTTATTGGATTGGGAGTTCCCGCGTCGACCCCCCCTTTTCCCTAGGGATGTCTATTTAGATGGTCAACTTTCCTGCACAAGTTGAGTTCTTGTGGTGGGGAGAACCCCTTCGTGTTCTCCCCTCAATCTCGGACCCCAGTTTTCTCTTGAATCGGTCGGGTGTGACCTGTGCAGAGTAAGGTCATCCCCGAGATTCTCAGTTCTCTCTGGTTCCTTTAGTTCCGTTGGGGCATGGACCTGAATCTGACGATTTTTGGCCTGGTGACTTTCTGGGGGCAGAAAGTGTCTGTGGTGGGGAGAATTGTCATACCCCGACCGCGGATGTCTGTAATTGTTCTCCTTTCTTGGACCCGGTTTAAATTTTTTCGAAGATTAATTGTGATTGATGGTTTCGCACCGGTGCGCGGTCATCGCATCGCTAGCGGTGATTGTGCGTTCGGCCCGGGTGACGATGTGTCCACCCGACGTTTTAAATATTAAAGTTTTTACGTTGACTTTTTATTATTATTACTATTTGAGTTGCGTTACTATTATTGTAGTATTTTTATATATGTTTATAGACGTGTATATTAATGTATATATATATATATGTCTTTATGTGTATATATGCATATATATGTTTAGGTCTATATATGATTATACATATATATGTGTTTATTGTAATTGCGTGTATATGTTTGTAGGTATATATACATCTATATATGTGTAAATATATATATGGGTGTTATTTTAAATGATTGCATTATTTTAAATGTTTGATCATAACAATTATTATTATAATTGGCTAATTATTATTATTATTATTATTATTATTATTATATATATATATATATATTTTTTTATAACCCCCTAACCCTAATTCCGTTTCCCCCCCTAATCCCCCAGCCGCCTACCCCTTCTCCCTCCTCTCTCACCGCACGCCCCCCCTCCTTCCCTTCTCCTCCACGCAGCGCCGCCGTGCGACCTCCTCCATCCCGGATTCACCTCCGGCCAGACCCGCACCACACCCTCAGCGCCCCGGCCTCGTCCTAACTCCCCTGCGCACCGCCGCCACGCCGTCCCGGCCTCCCGATCCGGCGTGCTCCCCCTCCAGCGGCGACCCCCCCTGTCCGACCCTGCTCTCGCTCAGCCCCGGCGCACTCCCTCTCCAGCCGCCGCCCCGGCTTCCTCCCCTTTCGGCTATCCCAGCACCGCGCCACCCCGGCCTCTCCCTGTCCCGCGCCCGCACTCCTCTCTGGAGGCCCGCACCACCGGCTCCCGCTCCCCATTTCCGTCCCGGCTCCCCCGTGCAACCCCCGGCCTCGCCTCGCTGCTCCCCCTGTCCCGCTCCCCGTTCCGCACACCCCGACGCGATCCCCCTCCTGCGCCCTCCACCGCTCGCACCTCTCCTGCGCGTCGCCGCGCCCTGCCGCCTCCCCCATCCGGCCTCGCCGTTGCTCCGCAACCCCCTGCTGTAAGTTGTTTTCATTTTTATTTTTATTTCTTATTTTTTGTTAATCTTATATAATGTTTATCATTTTTATTATGTTAATAATATTATAATTACATTATTATTAGTATGTCATTATTATTATTCTTATATTATTATTATTATTATGTTAATATTTGTATTATTATTATGTTAATATTTATATTATTGTTATTATTATTATGTTAATATTGTTCTATTATTGTTATTATTATTATTATTATTATTATTATGATTACTAGCATATTATTAATATTACTATTATTATTGATATCATTATTGTTATGCGAATATTATTATTATTATTATTATCATTATCATGTTATTAAGTTATTATTTTTATTATTATTGCTATATTATTATTATGATTATTTTATTATTATTATTATTATTATTATATTATTATTATGTTATTACCATTATCTTATCATTTTTTTATTATTATTATATTATTATATTATAATTATGCAAAATTATCATTATTATCATTATATTATTATTATCGTGATTATAATTTTTTTTAATATGTTAATATTATTCTATTTTTTTACGTTATTATTATTATTATTGTTATATTATTATCGTTGTTGTCATTATTATTATTATTATTATTATTACTATCATATTATTAATATTAATATTACTATTATTGTTATTATAATTATCATTGCGCTATTATATTTATTATTGTTCTTATTAGTATTATGTCATTATAATTATTCTTATTATTTTGTTAATATTAGTGTTATGATATTTTTGTTACTCTTATTATTATTATATTATTATTATGTCATAATAATAATTATTATTATTATTATTATGACATTATTATTACTACATTTTGGTTATTATTGTTATGGATGTTATTATTATAGTATTATTATTATATTGTTATTATGTCATGCTATTATGATTATTATTATGTTATGGTTATTATTATTATTATTATTATTACGTTATTATAATTATTATTATTGGTATGTTGTCATTAATGAGCCTGCTTAACGGCCTATTGTTTTAGGACCAGTTTGACGACGCAAGACGCTGCAACCTTTACGCAACAGGAGTTTCGCGTCGCGTCGTTCTTCGTTCCGATCCGAGGTAGGTCTCCCTTTGCACTCGCCTTTAAATTTAGAATTTATTTATTCCTTGACTTTTTATTAAGTTTCAGTAAATTCAAAAGTGTTATTAAGTAGTTATCTATAGTTAGGTGATCTGCTGATGATAAAAGTTGTTTTAATTCTAGCGTTTCATTAAAAGCGTTTTCTTGGATTTAATTGTGTGCTTCCATGGTAGTGTTGCTAGATGGTTCTTCCTGAATAACGAAAGTCATGTTAAATTGTGTTTTGAATTTTTTTTTTGGCATGTGTAAATTTGTAGATGTATTGTTAATGAAAAAGGTGTTTCTAAGAACCTGGATTAGAGAAAATGACCGTATGACCTTTAAACTTGATTTTGGAAATTTAAAGTGTGGTTCTTGGTTGACGAGAAATATTTTCCTTTGTCGCGTGAACAAATGTTTGGATTTCATTTGAGAAATGGTGTCCCTTAAAAAAAATGATTTAAGGCCCGTTTGGCTCTTAATAAAAGTGGGGTGCGTTTGGATATTGGAAAATGATTCTACTTGTGGAACCAGTGTGTTTTGGGTTTAATATGCCGATCTGAGTTTCTTAAATAATGTTCTAAGAGTGTTTCTGGTTTTCAATGGCATGGCGTGTGTCATATCCCTTTGGAAATGTTTTAGTGTAAAATGTTAAAAATGTAAATGATATGACGGCCCGGTTGGCACTTTAATAAATGTGAAATGATTTTTACATATATATATATATATATACGTACTTGTGAGGGAATTTCTACAGGGGGACTTCCCTTCGAGGGTTGTCGTGTAGCGATGTCCGTGTAAGGGGTTGGCAAGTGCGGTGAGATGAGTCACGCGTGCGAGGGTCTCCCACTTACACAGTGTTACAAAAACCACTATGGGTTCCTCGGCGTCTTGTAGATTATCGAGTGACGGTTGCTTGATAACCCTGATTAGACGGGTTGGTACCCTCTAGAGTTGTGGACATGCCAGGTGGGATGTGCCAATGGTTGGCTATTAGGGCGGCCAGTTGGTTATTGACTGTGGAGTACCATGCCGGCAGGTAGTCTGAACCCAAGTACGTCCAGGGGTTTTCTAGGGATGTTCAGGATCACCCATGGTTATTGCGGATAAATTCTGGTTTATTTTTACTTGCACTTGGTTCTCCTTGCCTGTTTACCTTTACTTGCACTTGTTTTCCCTGCTTGTTTGCTTTCAGTCATATTTCACATCCTATACTGTTAGACTTTGGGAAAAATTGTTTTCAAATGAAAATGCTTTATTCTCTTTGGGTTAGATTTGAAAATGTAACACTTTGCTTTCCAGAATGAATTTAAAAGACTAATGAAATGGAACTAACTTTCGAAAAGAAATAAGGGAAATGTCTGGTGTTTGATTTTCAAGTAAAGCCTTATGAAAAAAATTACTTTTATACATTATAGTTCAAACATGGATTATGTAGATTCTTTATTTGCTGGCAGTGCATTGGGATTTGTCGTGGGGCTCACCTACTGAGTACTTTTGTGCTCACGCCTATCTTTTACCTTTTCAGTTGTAGGTTCCTCGTGTTCAGGTTCTCCTGCTTGAGTCGCTCAGTGTGGGAGCGACGTTGGTTGTAGTTGGGTGGTGACCCGCGAGGTCACATGGAGGTATGTCGTGGTGTAGTTGTTTATGCCTTTAGTGGTTGTCAGTTTATTTAGTTTATATTCATTCTTTCGATCCTGTTTTTAGTTTGGGCTGAAATCGTTCCCAACGATTAAAATTTTAATGCCCGGCACTTGTTGCCATCCCGGGGGGATCGGGTACGCCCCTCGGGACTTGCCGCGGACCGGCTCGGGTGCCCGGTTCAGGGTCGACCCGGGCTGGTTCGTGACATAGAAGCACCGTTGATGGGCTTGAATAAGAAGGGGTTGAAGTTTTTTTTGGTCCGAAGCCTGTGACACAGCCTTCCAAAAGCTTAAGGGGAGATTGACTTCAGCATCGATTCTAGTTATGCCAGAGCCGGGTAATAGTTATATAGTTTTTTGTGATGCATCTAGCATCGGGCTTGGATTAGTGCTTATGCAGGAAGATTGTGTTGTTGAGTACGGATCTCAGCAGTTGAGGCCACATGAGAAGAACTATCCTACACATGTCCTGTAGTTGGATGCTGTTGTTCATGCTTTGCGTTGTTTGAGGAACTATCACATGGGATAGAATTTCGTGGTATATACTGACCACAAGAGCCTCAAGTACATCTTCATGAAGCATGACTTGAATCTGAGATAGAAGTGGTGGGTCGAGTACCTACAATCTTTTGACTTCGAGCTTATTTATATGCCTAGGAAAGGCAATACTGTGGCAGACGCACTGAGTAGGAGGACTCAGCTGCTAGCAGTTCAGGAGGCCATTAGTGAGTGGCAGCTCATGGCTTTGTACTCTGAGATGCATCTGGAGGTGCACGACAGACAGGGTCAGACGGTTATTTCTTCTGTAGCTGTTACCTCTACCCTTTTTGATAGATTTCGAATGAGGCAGCTATCAGATCCTAAAGGCCTAGTCCTGTGGGAGGGTGTGTTAGATGGAGACCCTACTTTAGGGTGGATAGTGGGCGATGATGAGTTGCTACATTTTCATGTCCACGTATGGGTTTCAGTGGACATACTGGAGGATCTGATGCGGTAGTTCCACACTTCAGCTTGGGCAGTTCATCCTGGTGTCACCAAAATGTACCGAGACTTGCACTGTCAGTATTGGTGGCCAGGTATGAAGAAGGATGTAGCTGGTTTTGTTATGCGGTGTTCCACCTGTCAGCAGGTGAAGGCAGAGCATCAGCGACCAGCAAGAATTTTGCTGCAGTTACCCATTACTGAGTGGAAATGGAATGATGTCATGATGGACTTTGTGACAGGTTTACTGAGATCGCCTTGAGGAAATTATTCGGTTTGGGTTGTAGTGGACATGCTCATGAAGGTTTCACACTTCTTGCCGATCAAGGAGACCTTTTTTGTTGATGAGATGGGACATCTATACATCTGAGAGATTGTACGTCTGCATGGAGTTCCACACTACATTGTTTCAGATAGGAATATGCATTTTACTTCTCACTTCTGGCAGGGGCTACAGGGGGCATTGGGTACACATGTACTTTTTAGTACAGCATACCATCCCCAGACTGATAGCCAGTCCAAGCATACAATCCAGGTGCTTGAGGATATGCTCCGAGCTTTCATTCTAGACTTTGGCGGTTCTTGGGAGAAGCATATTCCTATGGTGGAGTTCTCCTACAACAACAGTTTTCTAATGACTATTTAGATGACACCTTACGAGGAATTGTAAGGTAGGCCATGCCGATCACCTTTATGCTGGCTAGAGGTAGGAGAGGCTGCTTTGCTGGGACCTCATCTTCTTCAGGAGACCTCAGAATAGATAGAGTTGATTCGGAAGAGGATGGCGACAGCACAGTCTTGACAGAAGTCTTATGATGATCAGTGGAGACGACCTATGGAGTGCGAGGTTGGGGATCAGGTTTTCCTGCGTTTCACACCGAGGTTGGGACACAAAAGGATTCAGAGATAGGGTAAGCTTTCACTGAGATACATTGGGCCATTTAAGGTTCTGGAGAGAGTCGGGGTGGTTTCTTATAGGTTCCAGTTACCTCAGAGGTGCCAGGCTAAGCACCACGTCTTTCCTATTTCTCAGCTTCAACGGTATTTATCATACCCGTCTCATTTTTTTCAACTCCAGAAGGTTGTGTTGGAGAAGGATGAATCCTTCGAGGAGTATCCTATCATGATTGTTGATCGTAGTGAAAAAGTACTCCATTACCGGTCTGTTCCTCTGGTATAAGTGCTATGGCAGCACAACCATATACAAGACGAGACTTGGGAGAGGGAGGCTGATATGCGATCACAATGTCCAGAGTTGTTCGAGTTTTCTTCTTCTATGCCTTGCTAGGGAAATTAGGGGATGAATTTATTTAAGGGGGGAAGTTTGTAAAAACCCAGAGCTTTGGTTTCATGTATGGATGTCTTTTATGGGCTTTTTAAGGAAAAATGGAGAATCTGGAAATTTTCAGAGTACACGCCATGTACATTAGGGTACACACCATGTATTCCTCGGTCACTCGAAGCTGTGTGTTGGCTGAGACCGGGCCACACACACGGTGTGTAGGGGTGATGTGGAGGCCTATTTTGACAGAGTACAGAAAAACCCACTACACTCCGTGTACTTTTTTTTATTTCATTAATCGACCCAGGGTTGCGCCTAATGATCGTAAACGACTTCTTCTCTGCCTAATCCCGTCCAGAACATCCAAGAAGGTCGATTCTTCTCCGAGCCACCGATGCATCACCGGTTTTCCAATTCAATCTCTGTCGGTTGCAGAAGAATTGCAGAGGTGAGTTCTTGGTTCTTCATTATCCTCGTTTCATGATTCTTCATCTCGTTTATGTTATCTAAGGTTGAACGTTTTAGACGTTTTTGCAGATCTACTCCGTTTTAGGCTGATTCACAGGCTGAGGTTCAGGTACATCGATCTCCGAGGATCGAGGTAGGTTTTTTGTTTCCCTACGTTGAAGTTCATTGAGTTTTGGTTGCAAAAGTGTCAGATACCCATGTATCGGGTATCCCAGGTTTAGGATTTTGATCCTATTGTTTATCTTCCATATATTTCTTGTTAGATTATGATGAATTGTTGTAAATTTATGCTTGGTTTCATGTTTGAGGACCACCCCATGGGTTTTTACCTCTCCCGTTCGGCTGTTTATCGCTGTTTGGCACCGTTTTCGTGAGGAAACCCTATTGAAATTGTTAGTTGCTTGTTATCACTGATTGCATGTGTTGCCTGCTGTTGGACTGATTTTGAAGTATGGTAGCTATTATCCAAGTAGTTTTTTAACTTAATTAGGGCTACTAACTGTCGATCACACACTACTGGACTGCTCAGGGCTGTGAGAACCTGGTGCGAGAGATCAAAGATGGAATAGATGATTAAGTGCTTCCCTAGAGGATCTGTTGGTTTTAGTATCATATGTAGGACCTACAGGAATAAGACTTTGTGCTTCCCAAGAGTGTTCTTAGTTACCCACGCATCGAGACCACAAGAGGAATTAGACCTAAGTGCTTCCTCAGAGCGTCTATAGCTATTGTTTCAAGACCATAGGGGAATTGACGTAAGGGCTTCCCAGAGTGTATGTGCCTTGTTTGATTACTGGACTATAGGGGTCTGCTAGATTAAACCACCCAGAGAGTCAGTGTGAATTTTGATTGTTGGTTGTGACAAGTCCACCAAGCCAAAGATCAAGCTTGGGTTTTGTACTACTTGTATTTAGGTAGTCCTTTTAAGTTACCTGTTGTGTTACTTTACTATCATGGAATAGAAAACTTTTCTAGTTTTCCCTGGTTGTGTAATTAAATTAATTTGAATGGTAATTGGTAGAATTGTTTACTGCATTTTTTACCTTTACTTTTTCTATATCACTCACTGATAGTAGGGAAAAAATCTTGGGGTGGTTGCCTATTGGGATTAGTCTCACACCCTGTTTGGGTCCTGCTTTCGGCCCAAACAAATTATATGGTTGCAGGTATAGGTAGGGATTGAGGCCCTTCTACCTTAGGTACTTGATTTCTGGTCGGAGCTGGATAGCATGGAACTGAACCTTGGCCCGTGATGCTGCTGGAGTTGCTGTTTACATTTAGTACTTTGGTTTTAGTTTTATTTTAGCACGTTGTTTTTCTTACTTATTTCCATAGATACATGTACCATTCTGCATCATTATTATATCAGACATTGCTTTTACTTTCAGTTCAATTGTTGCATGCTATTTACTGCTTCCGCTATTGTTCATGCTCAATATTCCACTGCATACTTTACCAAATGAGGGCATAGTTTCCCCACTGACTCACCAAGTCCCTTGCTTCTAGTTGGATGCCTCTGGCATTTGGGGAAATGTGCTTGAGGTGATGTGGAGAACCGGGTACGGGGCATCAGTTATGTGGCTACGGACTCGGGTCGTTACAGAAAATGTCAGAAAGATTCCTTTAAAAACGTTTTATAAAAAGTCAAAAAAGGGAATAAATGAAATTAAAAAATAGTATAAGAAAATAAATATTATTTTGAATTTCATTATAGGAAACATGTATTTCGATAATAAATATGTCCTAGTAGATAATTACGTATAAACAATCTCAGATAATAATGAGATTGAGAAATTAACCCTTGTACATTCCTTTAGTCGAGGGTGAATTAACCTTCTATATAACAGTTAAAGTATGTTATTAAATTTTAACAGAACCATATACATATATATGATATCATATATGATCATATTATCTCGTTTTGTTAATATTATTTCAGTATTATCATTATTTTGGGTGTTAACTGCTTGGTTTCTTACCCATGTTTTGTTAGGTAAGTCTTGTTTTTTATGTATAAGATATATTTTATCCAAATAAAAAATTATATTATGTTTATAAATATTATACTTAATTATCATATGATGTTTTTAATAATTATTTTAAGGTTAATGTGCGGAATGAATCACATCACATCAGGGAGATGGTAGGTCGTACAAATGCACAAGCGACGATGTCATTCTTTTAATGGTTTAATGATAAGTAATTGGATGGTATAATAATTATATAGAATCATAATCATCTCATATTTATTATTTATGTCTATTATACTCATCATTATAACCATCCAAATAAATTAATGTTGAATAACAAATTAAACCACGATGTGGAGACGGTAAGTAATACGTACGTACACATGGTGATATTATTATTCGTATGATGGTTAAAATGATGAAAATGGTTGTATCATGATTATAATAAAATAGAAATATATTTATGATACTGGATTTATTACTTTGGTATGGAAACAATAGTTAAATAGGATGTAGAATAAGAAAATAACTTTGAAAGAAGAGATAAAAGGATTACCTCTTCTTGAGGTGTCTCCTTTTGATTTCCAAAAAAGGACTCTTTAAGTATGTTTTATGCTCATAGAGAGGACTCTATGATGATGTGAGTGATTTTTGGAGTATAATTGGTTAGTGGATGGCTAAGAAAAATGTATTTGGAGTTTTGAATTAATAAGAAGGAGATGTTCCCTTTTATAAGAGTGATGAGGGGCACTTTAAGAAAATCATGAAATATCAATTTATTAAAAATTGATTTTCGGTTTCTAATACTTGTAATGGGATTTATCTAGAAATTAAGATGAGTATGGGTCTAAATACTCTCAATTAATAGTTTTTAGACAAGTTTAGGGCACAAATAGAGACTTATATTTTGGGTTTAACCCTATGTTAAATAAATTAACTCTTACGATGTCTTCTTATATTTTTATACAATATTGTTAATATATTACTATAAAATTTAAAAAGAAACTCCAAATGATAATTATTGAAATTTTAACACTATATAAGTCATATGGCCAAATATTGTATTATTATGACTATTAAATCAATTAATAAAATAGTTTTTTTTCTTAAAAACTAATTTATGTCAATTTTGAAACTATTTAGTAATTGATTTTTATTAAAGAAAAAACAACTTTATTCCATAAAAAAAGCAATAAACTATCCCTAACATGACAATTTTATCAAAAAAAATTGTAAATGAAATAAAAAATTACATTTATTTTAATATTTATAATATCATATATTTCAATCATTCATTAATAAGGAAATCACTCCATCATTATTGTGTCAAAATTTATGTTTTTTGTTTAATGTCTAAAATTTATAAATAAAATAATGTGATTTACAAAATATTTTTATCTTTCTAATTATTATTTAGTGTTAAATATATCAGTTTTATAACTCTAGATTAATACTGTTCTATTAAAAAGATACATGTTTACTATATATTTCTCTTTACTTTAAATTAATTTTTATAACATGTCACTATCAAACCCAAGTGATCCCCAAATACATTTGTGCATCCCAAGTGTTTTCCTGGTCTCCCATAACTCATTCAAGAGGATTAGGACCTGTGTTAGTGTATTTTTATATTATCATAATATATTTTTTACCTTTATTCACCGAATTTACCCTTTAACTGCGGTAAATAAAAATAATTACTCAAGTTAATATTCATACTGCCCAAAAATAAATGGGACCTATTAACATAATTTGTAACTTATGATTCCAAATATAGAATCTATTTTTAAAAATTCAAAATACCAAATTTATAGTAATTAATTTAAGATTATTCCCCATTGTCAAAACGAGCAAACATGGATTAAAAGTAAAAAACAATCAAAAGATTTATACATGTTTATATAAAATTTGAATGTAAAATTTATTCTATTGAAATAAATTATATAAAATTATAAAAACATAATCTAACTATACATTAAAACAAACTAAAAGGATAATCTATCAATATAAATAAATTAGATAGAAAAGTAGTTTGGAATTAAAATACATCATTTTTTCACTATTTATTAAAATATGAATGTTATCAGAAAAACACTAAAAATTTCTCTAAAATAAATTTGTATGTCCTGATTATAAAAAAGAGTTTAATTTTGTAAAATAAAATGTACAAAAGTGTTAAACATTATATTTATAAAGGGTTCTCTATTAAAAGTTGGAAAACTGCATTTCATGAAAAATACTTCTTTTATTTGAATAAATTAAAGTATTTATTATGTCATATCTAAGAAACCTATTGGATGAATATTAAAATTATATGGAATATATAAAATTTAAAATTTGGTTAATATTATTCATAACTTCTCTTTAAATTGCTAGTAGTGTTTCACTTGAACTCGGTGTTACGAGTAGTGCAAGCTATTTTAATTATTAAAAAAAGCATAATGTAGAAGATTGGGGTGTTATATTCCATGATTGTTTTGTTAACATCCCCCAAACGCAAAGTTCATTAACCTATCATTTTGTTAAGATGATTGGAATAATTTTTTTATATATTCAGATATATCTAGGATTTCATGATCTATGGGAAGAAATAATGATGAACTTTGCCTCAATTTTCCCATTTTATGGGTTAAAAGACCTCTATTATATGGTGTAATACCTACTATAGGTTTATTTATCTATTAAAGTAAATCTCAACATGATTTAATATTTGAAACAAATACTACATGGTGACAACAACCATAAGAAGGATATATATCATTACAAGGAGGATATTCATACAAAATTTTGGCAGAGGACCTCCCTAGTTGTTGATCTTGGAGATAAAATCATAAGGAGGGCCTAAAATTTTTCTATTTTCTTGATCATAATGGAGAGGGTCTCTATGATTTATAATTTTTTTATACCTTCAAGGTGATAACATTCATATTGGATATTCGGTTCTTTAACTGGAGCACCTCCATTTATAAGACTGTAAGGATGGCTTCTAGAGTTTTTGGACTAGTTTCCATGATATGGGCCTCCATGGTTGATAGATTGTTTTAGTAACATTGTGAGGTCCTCCATTTCAAACATTTTCTTATTGAATGACAACATGATGACCCCTTATGAGTCTATCACTACATGGTGGGGATGAAATTCATAAAAAATATCACGAGGGGGGGCACAATAGTTGTTTTTATATTAATTATTTTTAGAGGGTAGGCCTTCCTGGTTGGTATCTATGTCAGGATGGGGATATCCTCTATAATGTATGTATATGTTTCCAAGAGAAGGACCTCTATGATGGGAATTTTGTAGAGGACCCTTAGAGATGCTTGGCATGAAACTATGGGGTTGACCACCATTGCTTTTATTTTTCTCCTTTTCCAAAAAATTTTATGTGGAATTAATCCATGATGATTATCTCAATGAGACCAATGGATTAGTTTCCATGATGATCATGAACTATCCTGTGGATGGTTTATGGATTTTCAAAGGATATTCTAGGGTATCATCAATAGTATGGGTAACAATATTCCATGGGGCCATAGTAATTGACTACCCATGATGATATATCCTAGGTTCCTCGGTCAAAGTCACTAGGTCTGGAACTTTAATGACAAATATTTATGAGATTTAGGATGTCTAGTGGTGATGAACTTGGTTTTAAGGAGCCTTCCAAGATGAGTCCAGAATCCCATTGACTGGTTTCCTTCATTAATCCCTCCTTATAAGTTCTCTATCCAAAATACTTAGATCCAAATATTTAATAGTAGTTGTATTAGTTGTTTATTGATCTTTTTTGGTATGTAATTGATTATTCTAGACATGGTTAGTAGGATTATTCTAGGAAATATTCTAAATAGTTGTACCAATGTGTTGATTATTTTGCTCCACCTCCTAAAGATAATGAATGTATACGTTGTTTTTTTATGGTGATAATTTGAGAAAATTGGTTGATATGTTAAGAGGGGTAACCCACCTCCAATAGTAATGGAAATAATTAGACAACATGTATGGCTTCCTCCCCTCATGGATTTCCTGAGATACCTCTAGTATAAGAATAAATCCATTGAAATTTACTTCTCCAATGAGTTTATTTACCACCATTAGTTGGAGTAATTGAGTGGGTGATAAATAATTTTGGTTTTTTCAAGCCACAATAGTCATCATGGTGGACAAATATGTCTAGGAAGAAATATGTTGGAAATATACAGTCGCAAAAGGTTATACTAACTTTACCCCTACCAAGTAGTGAAATTTAATGCCTAGTAGTGTATTTATTGAGTCAAGTATAAATATTTGACAATAAATTTTTAAAAAAACCAAAAATAATGATCCATTTATTTAAACTAACACATGAGAGTTCATGGTAAATTTATATTTTTCATATATAAAAGGACTCAAATTGGGTTAACCATTTTTTCTTAAATGTTCATGTCTATTTTTTTGGTCATGGGATCACTTTTTCAAGGTTGGTGGCCATTTGGATGAGTTAAAAATTATTGGAATTTCATTCCATATCAAGATGATAGAATGTTTACTCATATATGGAGTTGTGTTATTATATAGTCCAAGACTCTCTTATTTATTTAAGGCATGTTTGTAAAATTATTCCTAGAAAAAATATTAGTAACTATTATTAATAAAGTGATCAATTATTAGAATGAATATATGTGAACATCTATATATATTATAGTCTATTCATATGTATATATGATAGTCCGTATGTCTTCCCTCTAAATTTTTAATTAAACTCTAGTTTAAATCCATCCATCTAGGCACCCAGGAATGTATCCATATTCATAGAGGTGGTTGTTATTGAGTATTTGAGATTATTCCATTGATAAGTTATACCTACCTATCCTTATGAATGGAATCAAACCCCATATAATTTGGTCAAATTTAATGAGGCACTTCTTAAATTTTATGTTCATGTGACAAGGACCACTGTAGTTCCTTTTAAGTTCATATAGTACTGAAACATAAGGTTCTTTTTATGGTTATGCATTATGGACCATGTTTTTTATTTTATTTTCATGCATACTATACAAATTAATATAATTTATAGGTAATTTTATTTGAATCATTGTGTCTTTAAATTTATGTTCATGTGACTAGAACTAATACTTAGTTGTTTAGAGTCATATGGAATGGAATACTATGAGAAAGTTACATAGTAATTGTTTATTTTGGTAATTACACAAGATATGCCCTTATTTGGTTATATTCTATACATTATTAACAATAAAAGAAAATTATTATTGGACACATTGGAGATATGAACCAATCCATAAATTTTAGGGATTACACCAGGTTAGAGGCCCTTTTGGTTTCTCTCATTTTAGTTGGTAACTAGATAAGCAAGGATGCCTGGACACATGAAAGATACAAATCAGTGAAGAAAATTCAATAATTCAACCATATTAGTCAATAATTTATGTTCATGTTTTAATTATTTTACTAGAGAGGACAATTAAAGGGTTATTTGAGTACCTGGTGAATAGGTTTTTGGTATAATATAGTCGAGTTAGGTGAGCTGAGAGGGATGATTAAATTATACTGATCATCTAAAAGGGATAGTCTCCATTATCAAATGAATACATAATTAACTATATCTTGAATTATTGGTGATTAAGGAGTAAACCAGTGGTATTTCTATTATATTGTACTTGATTATGATTATCAATGTTATATACGATCAAAAGTGACTATATGAATGTTGATAATGATCTAGTCATAAAATCAGGTGGCTTTGGAGGAGACCTTGAGAGAATACTCTTCTTCAAGTTAACATACATACATGAGGGTGTTTATAAGGTCCTTTGATTCATTGATAATAGGTAATTTAATTCAAAAAAATGTTGGTGATCGAGGTGAATAACTTAGCTTTGTGTAATCTAGAAGGCTAGGAACAGCTCTATTTAGAAGATGCTCATGTTAAATTTTATTAGTTCCCCAAAAGGAACTCTTGAGAAAGGATTCATTATTATTTGAATATTTTGAGAAGGTGGATCACTTAAAATAGTCAAAAAATACTATATGAATCATATATAGTATATAAAAGTTTGTTTATATATAATATTAGTGTTTATAAGTGGTTATAGAGATTTATGTTTGACCAATATTTTGTGTTTTAAATATCGGGAAGCCCTCTATGAAATATTTTCATGCGATAGACCAAGATGCAAAAAAATTATATTGTGAACCATGAAGTATTCAGAAAATCTGGCCTCTAAATAGATTTATACTAATAGGTCTACAATATTTTTTACCTGAATGAGTCATACTATTTTTTTGAGGTGGATTTTCTCTCTCTATTTGGAATTTTATTTGGAGTATATTTGTTGTAATTTGTATAGAAAGACTCTATATCAAAGGGATACCTAAAAATGATGTATAATTTATTAGAATCTATGAGCTACTATCTCTAAGCATCCACATTTGTGTTCATTTTTTAAAATACATATTGAGGGGTCATATTTATGGGGAAAATCATGTAACTAGTGACTCACGACATGAATAATAACCACTATATACGATTTTTAATTGTTCTATAGGATAAAAACTCTAGTGATGCATACAATGAGGATCAAAAACAAATTTTTGTTACACAAAAATCAAACTAGAAAACTTATAAAATGAGAACCAATCATCTACAAATGATGTTTGTATGCAACAGATAGTGACTTCTCAAAGAAATTTTGACCTCTATTCTACAAAACACTAATCATCTATGTGATATTTAAATGGTCTATATAGTATTTATACTATTGGTTATTTTCTATATAGGGAATAGTTTACTTTAACCCATTTTTCTCTAAATATAGATGGAAAAATGTTTATAATTTTTTCAATCACCAATTATCACCCACACATCAACCCATAAAAATAAATTTCCCTTTGTTTGTTAGTACAACTAAATCTATAATGAGAAGACATGGTAATAAGACATGGAAATTAAATAACACACCAGTAATATAGGTTTTAAGAAGCTTTAATCACTCTTTTTATCAAGGAGAATATCCATGGTTAAAAATAGGTTTGATCCCACTATGCATGTTCTAATTTTATTATAAAAAAGGAATGAAATAAAAAGTTAGTCATAAAATACAAGTATAAGAAAGAAATACAAGAGTAAATAAGTAAATAAATATTCACTTCCTAAAATAATGTTCTTCCAGAATTCAGAATAAATATACACTCTTGTTCTTATCTTTAGTCCCATTTAAAATCTCCCTATATTTCTCCCAAGAAATGGAAGTTAGTTATCTCAAATTTTTAGAACACCTTTCTTCAAAAGATACTTCTCTTATATATAAAATATATATATTTTTAAATTGATAATTTTTTATAATTTCATATTCTAATCTCAAATATATAAAATTTAGATCGAAAAAAATAATTTCTCAATTATGGCATAGTTATATGCCATGTTCTCTAGCATTTGTAACTACTCATATCTATGGTTGAATTATTGTGTCATGTATATGGAACTTCTAACATAATATCTTTAACTTATTCATTATAATGGAACACAAATATATTATGGTAAGTCTCACTATAGTGTGAAATAATCTCTCTTAATGTTGAGTCCTACCTTGTGGTATGTTGTCCTTCATCTCTAAAAACAAAGCAACACCAATATTTTGGGGTCCTCATGTAATGATATACCTCTCACACTATAGGTCCTTAAGAACTAATCTCTTTCAAAAACTCTATAAAATGTAAAATGAATCATCTATGTAAGATTAAAATATTCTTTCAAATTAATTATCTCAAGATACAATTCATAGAATGCATTTAATATGAAGGTTATCTAAACACCTCACCATATGATTAAATAGCGTTTTGATAGTTATTTTACATCTAGATGTAATAATCAATACTATAATGACCGTGAATCAATTTAGGATAACTCACATCACCTCTTATGTCAATTAACTTGTATAGGGATAATAAATTCAACTATCATTAAGGGTACATCAATATCCCCCTATGGTATCCTCACCAAGAGAACGAACATAGATTAGTATTATGGTCATTTTGTGATATATTCATGCATGAGGTTAAATGAAAACCCATTTTAGTTTTTTGAAAACATAAACTAGAAAACATTTATGTAACTAAATCACTTTTTTGTGTGTTTCATAAAAATGTATGGTTATAAACTTTTAAAATGTGACCTGGAACTGAAATCCAATGTTGTATTGAAAAAATTCATAAAATATTAATAAAACTTTAAAAAATGATATTATTATAGGGAACAAATATCATGATATTATTATCTTCACATACTTATATTATTCATACACTATCCTTTGTGATACTATGGTTTATGGTAAGTATTCGTTTTTACTATAGGAATCAATGTCTGGTTTGTTTTATAGGAATGCAAAGTTTAATAATGGGGTAAAATTTAATGGTGAAGGGATCACTATAAGGGGAGGGATAATGTATATAGTTAGAGGGAAATATCAAAACTATAATGGAATTATTTTTATATATTTAATTATAGGATTATAAAATTAAATTATTTTAAGAAGCTAAAACATATAAAGATGAATTACTGGAATTGAAAATCTTTCTGTAACTCTAAGGATAGGGATGATCAAGTGGAAGAGAGTAGGATTTGGAGTATTAAAAACTATAATGTTTTTTATAAGAAAATAGTATGGGAGTGGGTATTAGAATCTAGGTTCTAATTTTAGAAATGAAATTATAGGGAATATTTCTCAAATTAAATGAAAATCTGGATGTAGAAGTGAGGCCTCTGAGTGATGTCTCCCCCTCATCTATCTAATTTTTAGGTAACTTCTTCAATGGATGTTTGAAGGGGGATCCCATTTTGTGTCTCTCTAGAATCACTTAACCCTATCCTCCTTCTCATCTTGTATCATTCCTTTTCTAATTCTCTTTTTCTATTATGTTTTCCCTTCTTTCGCACTCTGCATTTTTCTTCCTCTCTAATTTTTTCCTCTTTTAGGGCATTATCCTTTGTATTCAGGGACTTCTATAACCTACTCTACCATTTTCATCCTACCCTTCATGATATAATTCATATATGGTCCAGTGTAAGGGTTCTTATGTCTTATTGTGATGGTGAGGAGGCTTGAAGAACAATGACATGGATAGGGAATTTTTGGTGATCTATTTTTTCTTACTGGTCAATTCAAAGGAACAAGTTGGTGTCTTGGAAGTGGTTATAGATAACTATTGAGATCATTTCCTACTTTAATCTATTATATTTCCTTACATAATATGACTCCCCTTGGTTGGTATGGTGTGTTAGTTTAATACAATGTTTTGGTATGTGTTCATTCAATTTTTTATGGTGTACCAGGAGGCATGACCTGAGTAGGCTTCAGTTATTCCTTCAAGGTTCCATTTTCATTGTTTTTATTCAAGATTTTATGTTAGTTCATTGATATGGATCATCTTCAACATCCTCTATGATGATTTATGTTTCATATTTTTTTTCTTTCCTTGGTTTGGTGATTAGTGATGGTTATCATCGACATTTTTTCTAGTGGTTTTTTGGTTGTTCATCTACCTTGGTGCAGGTTATTACCAATGATTCTTCCTTAAATAAGTGGGTGTTTTAGGAGGTCAATTTTTGGTGTGGAATTTTTCATATGTGGATGGAAAGGATTTATCATGTGTTTTTCTATTTGGTTTACCAATAATGATTAGTAATGTTCTTAGGTGATTGGTTCTAAGGACCCAGCCTCCGAACGCCCGGAGCCGGTGTCGATGAGACATGATGTACCAAAAATACAATACAAACACTTAAAAATATTATATCATGTCCCAAAATTACAGAGGATCATGAGGTTCAGGTTCTGGGAAACAAGCTGCATTCTGAAACTTTATTTAAGACATGACTGATACCTAAAATAATTTCATTCAAAAAGTAGGGTGAGCATTGAAATACTCTGTAAGGGGGTTTTGAAAATATATAATACAGCTTCTGAAAACTTCCTTAGAAAATAATTTCACATACATCAAAATTATTCCTTTGAATAAAACATCATGACATTTCAAAGGTCGTTATAAAACAATTAATTCTTTTCAAACACAGGTATTTGAACTTTTAACTGAAAGTGAGTAAGCATGTTTGTACAAAAGTGTATGAATTATACCATGTAAATTAAGCATAACATGCAAGGTATGCAAGAACTACTAAGTATGAACATTATCAATGTTGCACATAAACAATTTCACTAAAACTTATAAAAATGCACAATATGACATGATTAATGTAATGAAAACATTTTAATTAAAGTTTTGGAAGTTAAACTGATCATGAATCATCACTTTCTCATGATATGTCGTGTGCACTTAGTCTAACACTCATAAGTAATGGTTCTATAACCAAGGATATTTCTCTAGTTGAAATAATCACTTGTTTGTTCACATACTGAAACATAATGAGAAAATGTATACTAAAGGAATCATGGTATCTATGTCAAGGCCTTATGCCATGACCTATGGGTAAAAACCCAATCTGACTGTCTCAAGAACAATTGAGGCATTGAGGAGCTTACTTTTACCGGTCTCCAACCCGGAGGGCTTACTTTTACCAGTCCCTAACCTGGAGGGCTTTCTTTTAATCATTCCCTAACCTGGCAGTCCAATACATTTCTCATATGTCCAAATGGCTTAATATTCATGGTGTACCATACCACTTTGAATATTTAATTTTTATTTCTCATTACCCAAGGTGTCCCATACAACTTTGGGTAATTTAGTTCTTAGTTCATTAATATTGTTTGTCATATGTATGCATTATGTACAATAATAAATAAAAATGAAACCATTATGCATTTTGTTTTCAAATGCTTGACATAACCTAAAAAATATGTCAATAAATAATGAAGGGAATACATAGTATGGTAAACATTTTTTGCGCATAAGATAACACATAAAATGACTGGTGATTAGGGTTTTCTATATGAAATTATAGATTCATAATTAAATAACCTTATCCATGGAAATGAATTCTTACTAAAAATACATTTCATACATTATGATGATAAAAGTTTCAATGCACATGAAATTAGATTCAAATATAGCTTGATTTATCAACAACATTCACTGTTTCTGATAAAGGACCACATGGACATGTTAGTTTAAATCATTTTTAACCTAATCTCACGAATTCAAAACATATGAAATTAATATAATTAAAAAAATTTAAATTAATGTATTTTTGGCACATACATTTTAATTTAGCAACCAATAAAATTAACATTTATTAAATAACCTTTAAATACTAATTGCATTAAAAACACCAATTATAATTTTATGATCACAATATTAAAATTAGGGTTTCGGAATTATACAAATATTTATATATATACATATATCTGAATATACGCAAGGTGTATACATTAATAATCAAATAATTTCTTATATGTAATAAATACTAAAAAACTTAATTAATCATTAATACTTCTTGATTGAAAGCCAAACCAAGTAAGGTATATAACTTGTGTGACTGAATGTATATTCATATATAAAAATTAGGGTTTTGCATACTAAATATAAATCCAATTGAACCCAAATGGAATTTCACATATAAAAAATTACCTAAGGCTTAGAAATAATCTTTTAAAAATTATAAAATGGACTTGGATTGTGATACATAAATATGTATATAGATATATATATATATATATATATAGGTTTTGGAAATATAATTCCATTTAACCCAAAACTTTGTTTGCACATAAAATATTATTTATGGATGGATATTCAAGTCTTAAAAATCATAATTTGATTTGAATTGAATTATGTATGTATATATAAGTGTGTAATTTCATATACCATGTTTAGAAAAGATATTTGGCATGATGAATAGATTCAAAATAACCTTTATAAATATAAAATTCCTGGTAAAGCATACCTAAACATTTTTGGAAGCCTTTAAATGGATTGGACTTAGGTTATATATTTATATACTTTTATACCAGATTATACACAAATTATATATATATATATATATATACTGACCTTTCAAGGTAAACTCTTATATTTATTATACCCGTATGAACCTTAACAAAATTTCGATGACCCAAATTGAAAATACTTAAAACAGAGAAGGGTTGATATATATATGTATATAAATTTAATAGATTATACATATATATAATTTTTGTAAAATAAAACTAAATTGAAAATAATCTCTTAAAAAAAATTAACAAACCCAACATCAAATTTTCAAAAGAGACATGAGTTGAAACCAAAATTTAATCGTAAACTTGTAAATATATATATATATATCTGTGTGTGTGTGTGTGTGTGTGTATGTGTGTATATATATATAACCCATGTGTATACAACTATATGAGAAGGGTTCGCACGAAAATCATAACAAAACTACACCAATACCTATTTTGAAAACCATCAAATGGGGGAGAGGGAAAGATATCTATACATATATATATGAATATGTTGTATATACAGAAATGTATAAAAGGGGTTTGATGAATCAAAAACGATTGAAATATTATCCATTACATAAATTAAACCCTGTATGAACCTTATCAACATTTCCATGACCCATTTTGAAACCATAAAAGAGAAGGATATGTTGTATATATATATAAATACACATATACAATTTACTCGATTATACACAGAGCATGTATAATCGGTTTGCATCACAAAATAGGTAAACTGGTCCCTTACAGATCTTATTAATCTCTAAATAGGAGGGAAAGGGGATGGTCAGGGTGTTAATATAGTTGAAGAATATATGTATATATTTATATATATATAACTCATATACATACCCATATATATAACTTGGTTTTAATAAAAAGAGAAGAGAATAAAAAGGAAAACCCCCCTTATATGGTTATGCATGTGTGAGCTTAACAAAAACACCACAATACCCTTTATGAAAAACTTAAATAGGGAAGAAATATATATACGTATATATTTTATATACAGAATCGTATAACAGGGATTTGAGGTATCAAAATTGTTTGAAGACTATCCCTTACCTAGACAGAGGAGGTTGGTCGGATTGGTAGACGAGAGGGGGAGCTCTCTGGAAGCCTTGGGGTGCTCGAAGGAAAGTGGAGAGGGATGAGAGGGTGACCCTGTGGGGTTCATCTTGAATGGGGGAGGGGTTCAAAGGATCCATAGGTCTCAGATCCAACACTAGAGGACCCTACACTAGACTTCTGTGGTGAAACCAGACCTCTGATTTTGGTTAGAAGACAAAACCGCAACATACGTACATACATACATATATATATATATATATATTATATAACCTCATCCATATAGAAACTCGGGAGGATAAGGGATGTGGTGTTAGGGGGTAGGTCCATGGAATGTTGAGGCTAAGGAGGACCTCATAGGGTCATGGGCCAAAGAGGTGCAGTGGTGAGGGCGACGGCCGCTGGCCTGGCTTGCTGGGGAGATAACACCGGAGGTCGGGGAAGGTGCTTGTGTGGCAGCGCAGGACCGGTGCGGTGGTGCTCGGGTGCTGGCGAGGCACTGGTGGTGCTTGTGTGGTCGAAGGAAAGGGTGACGCCGAGGGAGGTTGGGAATAACCGGAAGCCACTGGAGGTCCGGGAGAACCACCATCAACCTAGTTGCAGTGTGAAGAGGAAATAGATATCCTCCATTTGTTTTGTTTTTTTTCTTATTATTTTACACAGTATTATTGTTATATTATATTTTTGATTTCCAACCTGTGAAAACCACCCTCAAATCCATTCAAGATTTTCCTTATTTTATTATTATTATCCTTTATTATGTTATTAATTACCTTATTAACTATTATATTCTAATATCATATTTTTTGTCTTTTTCCTTTGTTTAAGCTATCTGTGTCTTTCCCCATTGACACCATTAAAACAATTTTATTATTTAAACAATATTATTATTATATCATTAACTTGATTATATATATATATATATATATTTGCTAAAGCAAGTCAAAAGTTATAAATAAAAATATTTTAACAATACATTTTAAAAAGTAATGTTCTTAATACTTTAATCATTATACTCATTTATAAACAAATATATATATATATATACACGTTATAAGATTAATAAGTATATAAAAAATGAAACTTATCAATATTATAAGTTTATCTAACTTTTACATAATAAATTATATATATATATATATCTTATCATTTTAAAATTAGATAAGGCAAAAATATTAATACATTTATAAATTAAATAAAATTTTAATTATGAAAATATATTTTTTCAATTATTATTACGTTTATCTATAAAACAAATATATATATATATATAATTAAAATGTTATAAATTAAATTAATAATTCTAAAATATAAGAAAATAACAATTACCATAATTGGTACAAAATATTTATAATTATGAAACATTAAAATTATTAATGTTAACAATATATATAATTCAATGTAGTAACAAGTCATTGTACTTATAAATAATTATAAATACATGCCACAACATTTCATTTAAAAAAATATTAATGTATTACTCATAAAAATATTATTTAAAAATAAATTTAATTTACACTAAAAAGTGTCATTTTTTTGGAAAAAAATACAAATAAGAACATAAAATTTACATTTTTATTAAATAAAATCCTATGAAACTTTAATTATTTAAATAATAATTCGTTTTATTAAACAAAAAAATCATATTATTAATAAATTTATAACAAATTAATCTAATCAGAATTTATAATTTTGTAATAGTAATAATTCAAAACTAATATTTTGATTAATATTATTATCAACTTAATTAGAATAAGTTTATATTTTAATAAATCAATTACATATATAAATAAAATACATCACTTATTATTATATATATATTTTTATAAGTAAACATATTACATAAATTGATAACATATTTAATTAAATTATAATTTATTTAAAATCATTATTTTTGCAACTACCACTTGGGGTGTTACAATATCCCCCTATTAACAGAATTACATCCTTGCAATTCGATTGGCGGACTCCTACTGACTCGCTGGCACAGCCTCCCTGACATCCTTAGTGATGTCTCTACCCAAACACTCTAGGATTTAGAAATTAAAAAGGAAAAGAACATAAAGAAACTAGGTTGTGCCTTTACAGAGCCCACCTCCGTAACCAGTTCGTTGATGTCCTTAACTCTATTCCCAAAGTGATTTCCAGTTCCCCGATCTATCTTTCCCAGATACACCATGGGAAAGTGGAGTTAAAATCCCGTATAAAATATTTGGGATTCCAGATATAGGCATGAGAAGTGAAAATCTCAATGATATCAAGATGGAGTTGGTCCTCACAGATTCGTCGTACTACCTTAAAGTCGAGGGGTTTGATGACAAAGAGTCTCCCGTACAGACTGAAAATCATGACTTGAAAAAAAATATACTGCATAGAGATTTCCCTCCTCTGTAGCTTCCTGGAAAACCATAAAATCTAGATAGATTGTAGATAGGGTAAAACATAGGAAAATACCTTCATAATATTTCCCCCTACACATATTGTATCCAAGTTGTGCATAAGTTATACGATAGTAAACATGACTCGATCCTCGGAAGAGTCGAAGGATATTTGAGTTGTTTGATGGTTGAAAAAGGAGTTTACGTGATAGCCAGAGGTTCCCAAAGGGTTCACAGTCTTCCATACATGACATAACAATTATAGTCTCTAGGATTTCAGTTGGAAGGGACAAAAGAGTTGTTAGGGATCTATCATCTACAATCTGAAAGTTATAATAAAATCACTCAGTAATGTTCAGTCGTAGCTAGATTTTTTTTACCTAATTTTCTAGAATTGTTCGAACCTACACTCTAATACCAACTATAAGGACCCGACCTCCGAATGCCCGGAGCCGGTGCCGATCAGACATGATGTACCAAAAATACATTACAAACATTTACAAATATTACATCATGTCCCAAAATTACAGAGGATTGTGTGGTTTATGTTCTGGGAAACCAGCTGCATTCTGAAAATTCATTGAAGACATGAGTGATATCTGAAACATTTTCATTCAAAACGTAGGGTGAACATAGAAATACTCAGTCAAGGGTTTTTTAAAATACTTAATACATCTTTTGAAAACTTCCTTATAAAATACTTTCACATAAATCAAAATTATTCCTTTGAAGAAAACAACATGACATTTCAAAGGTCTCTATAAAACAATTTAATCTTTTCATACACAATTATTTGAACTTTTAACTGAAATCTAGTAAGCATGTTTGTACAAAAGTGTACGAATTCTACCATGTAAATTAAGCATAACATGCAGGGTATGCAAGAACTACTAAATATGAACATTATCAGAGTTGCGCATAATCAATTTCACTACAACTTATAAAAATGCACGTTATGACATGATTAATATAATGCTAACATTTGCATTAAAATTTTGGAAAGGTAAACTAATCATGCATCATCATTGTCTCATCATATTCCATGTTCACTTAATCTCATACTCATAAGTAATGGTTCTATAACCAAGGATATTTCGCTAGTCCAAATAATCACTTAGTTTGTCATATACTGAAACATAATGAGAAAATGTATACTGGAGGACTTATGGTCACTCGTCAAGGCCTTATGCCATGACCTTTAGGTAAAAACCCAATCTAACTGTCTCAAGAACTATCGATTTATCGAGGAGATTAGTTTTACCGGTCTCCAACACATAGGGCTCACTTTTACCAATCCCTAACCTAGAGGGATTTATTTTAACGGGTCCCTAACCCGATAGTCCAATACATTTATCATATATCAAAATAGTCTAATATTCATGGTGTCCCATACCAATTTGAATATTTAATTTTTATTTCTCATTACCCAAGGTGTCCCATACCACTTTGGGTAATTTAGTTCTTTTTTCATTATCATGGTATGTCATATGCATGCATTGTGTACAATAATAAATAAAAATGAAACTATTATGCATTTAGTTTGCAAATTCATGACATAACATCGAAAATATCGCAATAAATAATCAAGGGCATACATAGTATGATAAACATTATTTGCACATAAGATAACGCATAAAATGACGGGTGATTAGGGTTTTCCAAATGAAATGATAGCTTCATAATTAAAGAACCTTATCCATGTAAATTAATTCTTACTAAAAATACATGTCATCCATTATGATGATAAAAGTGTCAATGCACATGAAATTAGATACAAACATAGCTAGATTTATCAACAACATTCATTGTTTCTGGTAAAGGACGATATGAACATGTTACTTTAAATTATTTTTAACATAATCTCATGAATTCAAAACATATGAAATTAATATAATAAAATCTTTTTAAATTAATTTTTGTTTGACGCATACATTTTAATTTATCAAACACCAAAATTTACATTTATTAAATACCCTTTATATACTAATTGCATTAAAAACACCAATTATATTTTGATGATCATCATATTGAAATTATGGTTTGGGAATTATACAAAAATTTATATATATACATATATCTTAATATACGCAAGGTGTATACTTTTATAACCAAATAATTTCTTATATGTAATAAATACTTCAAAAAATAATTAATTATTTATAAATCTTGATTTAATGCCAAACCAATTAAGGTATATAACTTGTGTGACCGAATGTATATTCATATGTAAAAAATTAGGGTTTTCATACTAAATATAAATCCAATTGAACACAAACGACATTTCACATCTAAAACAATACCTAAGGCATGGAAATCAACTTTTAAAAATTATAAAATGGATTTGGATTGTGATACAGAAATATATATATATTTTGATATATATATATATATATATAGGTTTTAGAAATATAATTCCATTTTACCCAAAACTTTGTTCGCACATAAAATATTATTTAAGGATGGATATTCAAGTCTTAAAAATAATAATTTGATTTGTATTGAATTATATATGTATATATAAGTTTATAATTTCATATAACAAGTTTAGAAAAGGGATTTGGAATGTTGAACAGATTCAAAATAACCTTTATAAATATATAATTCCTGGTAAAGCATACCTAAACATTTTTGGAAACCTTTAAATGGATTGGACTTGGGTTATATATTAATATACTTTTATACCTGATTATACACATAATATATATATATATATAAATTGGGTTTTTCATAATTGTGACCTTTCAAGTTAAACCCTTATATAGATTATACCCGCATGAACCTTAACAACATTTCAATGACCCAAATTGAAAATATTTAAAACAGAGAAGGGTTGATATATATATGTATAAATATTTAATATATTATACATATATATATGTTTTGTAAAATAAAACAGAAAGAAAATAATCCCTTTAAAAAAACTTTAACAAACCCAACATCCAATTTTAAAATGAGACACGAGTTGAAACCATAATTGAATCGTAAATATGTAAAAATATATATATGTGTATATATATATAACCCATGTATATACAACTATATGAGAAGGGTTCGCATGAAAATCATAACAAAACTACACCAATACCTATTTTGAAAACCGTAAAATGGGGGAGAGGGAAATATATATATATATATATATATATATATATATATATATATATGAATATGTTTTATATACATAAACGTATAAAAGGGGTTTGATGAATCAAAACCGATTGAAATCTATCCCTTACTTAAATTATACCCCATATGAACCTTATAAACATTTCAATGACCCATTTTGAAAACATAAAAGAGAATGAGATGATGTATATATATATAAATACAAAAATACAATTTACCCGATTATACACAGATCATGTATAATCGATTTTCATAACAAAATTGGTAAAATGGTCCCTTACAGATCTTATTAATCTCTAAACAGGAGGAAAAGGAGAAGGTTAGGGTATTCATATAGTTGAAGACATATATGTATATATTTATATATATATAACCCGTATACATACCCATATATATAAACTGGTTTTCATAAAAGGAGTAGAGAATAAAAAGGAAAACCCCCCATACATGGTTATGCATGCACGAGCTTAACAAAAACACCACAACACCGTTTTTTTAAACCATAAATGGAGAAGAAATATTTATACGTATATATTGAATATACAGAATTATATAATAGGGATTTGAGGTATCAAAATTATTTGGAGACTATCCCTTACCTAGACAGAGGAGGTGGGTCAAATTGGCAAAGGGGAGGGGGAGCTCTCTGGAGGCCTTGGGGTGCTTGAAGGAAAGCATAGAGGGATGAGAGGGTGAACTTGTGGGGTTCAAATTGCATGGGGGAGGGGTTTAACGGATCCACAAGTCTTGGATCCAACACCAGAGGACCCTACACTAGACTTCTGTGGTAAACACAAACCTCTGAATTTGGTTAGAAGACAAAACCGCAACATATATATATATATATATTATATGACCTCAGCCATAGAGAAACTTGGAAGGGTAAGGGATGAGTCGTTAGGGGCGTAGGTCCATGGAAAGGTGAGGCTAAGGAGGACCTCATAGGGTCATGGGCCAAGGAGGTGCATTGGTGAGGGCAACGGCCGCTGGCCTGGCTTGCTGGGGAGACGACGCCGGATGTTGGGGAAGCTGCTCGTGTGGTGGCGCAGGAACGATGCGGCGGTGTTTGTGTGGTGGCTTGTTGGGGAGATGATGCCGAAGGTCGGGGAAGGTGCTCGTGTGGTGGCGCAGGACCGATTTGGTGGTGCTCGGGTGATGGAGAGGCGCTGATGGTGCTTGTGTGGTCGACAACGAGGGTGAGACCGCAGGAGGTCGAGAAGAACCCAAAGCCACTGGAGGTCTAGGAGAACCACCATCGACCTGGTTGCAGCATGAAGAGGAAGACGATCTCCTCCATTTGTTTTGTTTTTTTATCTTATTATTTTATCCAATATTATTGTTATATTATATTTTTATTTTCCAACCCGTGAAAACCATCCTCAAATCCGTTCACAATTTTCCCTTTTTTTTTATTATTATCCTTTATTATGTTATTAATTACCTTATTAACTATTATATCCTAATATCATATATTTTTTATTTTTCCGTTATTTAGGCTACCCGTGACTTTCCCCATTGACACCATTAAAACATTTTTATTATTTAAACAATATTATTATTATATCATCAACTTTATTATATATATAATTTCTAAAGTAATCAAAAGTTATAAATAAAAATATTTTGAAAAGTGATGTTCTTAATACTTTAATCATTATACTCATTTATAAATATATATATATATATATATATATACGTTATAAGATTAATAAGTTTATAAAAAACAAAACTAATCAGAATTTTAATTTTATCTAATTTTTTACTTTATAAATTTTAAATAAATATATATATATCTTATCATTTTAAAATTAGATAAGACAAAAATATTAATACATTTATAAATTAAATAAAATTTTAATTATGAAAATATATTTATTCAATTATTATTATGTTTATGTATAAAACAATTATATATATAATCAAATTGTTATAAATTAAATTAATAATTCAAAAATATACCAAAATAATAATTACCATAATTGGTACAAAATATTTATAATTTTGAAACATTATAATTATTAATGTTAACAATATATATAATTCAATGTAGTAACAAGTCATTATACTTATAAATAATTATAAATACATGCAACAACATTTCGTTTAAAAAAAGATATTAATATATTACTCATAAAAATATTATTTAACAATAAATTTAATTTATACTAAAAAGTGTCATTTTTTTTGAAAACTAATATAAATAAGAACATAAAGTTTTTATTTTTCTTAAATGACATCATATGAAACTGTAATTATTTAAATTATAATTCATTTTATTAAACACAAAAATCATATTATTTACAATTTTATAACAATTTAATCTAATCAAAATTTAAAATTTTGTAATAGTAATAATTAAAACTAATATTTTGATTAATATTATTATAAACTTAATTAGAATAATTTTATATTTTAAAAAATCAATTACATATATAAAAAAAGTACATCTCTTATTATTATATGTATATTTTTTATAAGTAACCATATTACAAAAATTTATAACATATTTACTTAAATTATATTTTATTTAAAATCATTATTTTGGAAACTATGACTCGGGGTGTTACATTGGTGATGATGATAGGTGCAGTGATAGATTTTCTCATGGGTCGAGGTTTGGTGAAGTGCTAACATTGTTCTTGGGTATGGATAGTGAATTTAGTATCATCTGGATACTAGAATGTGGATGTGTTTGGATAATGGGAGAATCTTTTCTCTTATTTTCTTCCCAATCAGATATTTGAATTTTGAATTCAGTAGTTGAAGATATTATAAGGGTTATTTTCTTATTCTTGAATTTTATTGGTCTTGATTTGGGTATTGCATGTTGGTCCTCACTCAACCTAAAATTTATTCTTGATAAAAAAATAATATTTTGGTTGTAATGTTAGGAAATAATATGATCTGTAGACTCATGGGAATAGGTTCATCATTGTTAAAAATTAATGAAAATAATGTAAAGATTCTAAATTTTGTTATTTGTGTATCCAAAGTAAAAATAATCTTTAAATAACTAGATGTTATAGACTAAAATTATGTTTCTATTAGGATTAATATACGTTTTATTAAATCATTATTGGATCCCTAACTATTTTCAAAAGTTTCATCTATAATGTGCTGTAAGTTTCTAATGGTCTGACACATGTTAGAAAATTAGAAATGCCCTATAGTTCATATAATTTCTCTAATCATTAATGATATCAGAGCATGTTTAAGATAAGGGATTAGTGTAACATTAAAAGAAGACTTTTTAAATGTTATCGTAATATGTAATATTTTTTCTGATGAAGATTGCGTCTTTAAGAAAATAATGATGGTATGTTTCAGTAATTATATGTTTAATAAATTATTTTTTCATGCGTATGTACATTTTTATTGATGGATATCCATTGGGATTTAATATTAGGTTAAAGTATAGTACTTCCTTCTTTTAATAAAATATTTTTCATGAAAATCATGAAGTTAGATGCTTAAAAATATGTATATGAAAACTATAATACCTCTAAAGATTGTAAAAAAATAGGATAAAATTGAATTAGTATAAAACCATGGTCCCTTATAAATAAAAATTTTATAATGTTCATATCCATTGGTTTCCCCATACATAGTATATTTTTTGAGGTTTTTATGTCACGATATTCCAAGTAAAATAACCAAGGTCATCAATAATATCTTAATGAAATTTTTTTATGTGCTCAGTTTATCGACTTGATTAAGTGAGTTGAATATACCATTAATTTAGTGTACTATGAAAGATAGTGGTGTCAATTATGTGTTCTTATTAAGCATACCACATTTTTCAACAGAGCTGGAGACACAAAGTATGTTATTTGAATATAAACATGTTTTTTATGTAATAGTTCATCGTGAAGTCACCAATTTGATTATGTGGTAAAAAACGTTATCCTGCAACAAAAATTACTTTGTTTATACTATTTTGAGTCCCAAATTTTATAAAAGTATAATAGTGTCTCTAGAATGTATTCTAATCCACTATAATGATACCTTTAAGTGATTGTGACTATTTTTAGGGTATTCTGATTAATTTTACACAAAGGTCACTAAAAACTCATTTAAGAGCATTAACTATAATTCTCAATGTGTATTTTTATAGAGATGTATTTACTTGATTTATAAGTTTTAGATTTTATTTTCATTGTTATTTTCTAAAAAATATTTTTAAATAGAATAATTTTATAAATATTAAAATAATTTTATTTATAAAAATATAATTATTGAGAATCATCAAACATTCTAGAATATTTTACATATTAAACTTTCAAAAAAACATAAATAAAAATTTTGTTTCTCATTCCCTTGAGGTTGATGTTTAATAAAAAAATTTACTCTAAACCAAGGATTGTGGAAAGTGAAGTTTGAAGAGTTATATTGATTTTGATCATATGATTCATTAGAGAAAAATTTAAATCCAATTGATATTAATTTCACTACTCTTTTTAAATTTATAGATAATGGGCCTTTTATTATTTCAATATAATATTTCTTATCTCTTGTACTGTAATAAAGGATTTCTCGAATATATTTCAATATTTTATTACATAGTTTTAGACCATATAAAATTATGAATGATTTAGTGGATTCATTTTTAAGTATATGTTGAGTTCCATGTAACCCACCTAAAACATATATATCATGAATGCTAATAAAATATTGTCATGCACGTGTGACATTATGGTAGAAAAGATACATACACCCTAAGGACACATATCATTAATACTCAACTTAGTTCATTGTCAATCAAATTGTGAGTTAAGACATGGATACCTTAATGTCCCAATGTACTATATCCTTAGTCACCACACATCATATATAACACTATTGTTAAGATGTATAATCTCACATCCACAAAGAATTACTCATAAGAATCCCACTATACCCATTGGTTATCACACTTCCCATAAAATCAACAAAACAAAAAATATCACGGAAAATAAAAATTGAATTAATAGTAAAAAATGGGTTATCAAATTGGTACCAAAATCAATAGAAAATTTTGAAGGAAAATAAAAAATTTAAGTTAATTCAAAATGTGTTTAAATAAATAATTATTAATTCAATTTCTAAAACGTGGTAAAATAAATAGAAAAAAAGAGTGGGTCCTAACTATATGTAATAAAAATGATCCTATCTCTCGCACCCTATCCTATATCAACTCACTGGTCCTTGCCTAAACTGTTAGAGAGAATATGAAAAGGGCACCTCTAGCATCCACATATTACATGTTGTCATAGTGTCTTTCTGTCAATACATGATTGGTTATCATTATAGTTACACCTATATCCCATGCATCAAATATTGGTATCATCGTTAATTTCATCATATAGTGTATTGTATATCCATGACATCAAGTAAATCCTGGGATGAATCTAGTATGCATTATCATAATAATCCATCAACTACCTCTCCTTATCTGGATACCCATATGGAATAGAACATCTAACCCAAATATAAATATCAATTTCTAAAAACAACAAGCACATTTAATCTTAAAAAAACAGGAACAATGATACAATACACAAATTTATCCTTGAGGATATTCTATATATATACTCTTTATAAGGGTTTTATCCTGGTCAAATAGGTCCATCAAAAAAGTATCACCACTTCATAGGAGACTTGCCCAGTTGCTTTATCTCACACTAGAAGAAGACATATCCACTATGGAAAGAACCCAATCATCTAAAATCTAAATATTTATCATCAATCAGTGATTAAAGAAACATTGATACTATCACCCATGATTATGGTCCCCTTTAGATATCATAACATTGGACTAGCTCTATAAACCCAGCCAATTCCAATCAAAATGATATTGGGAATAACTATGAATAAGATAATTATTTACTATACATTTGATGGTGATTTATCTAAACCATCACTCAATTAATACACTATGTCACACAACCTTTCAAGGGTCTTCACATACCTTGATCAAAGCCCATGTGCGATTGATCATAGAATCTTAACTCCCTCAAATCTATTTTTTATATTTTAAAAAAACCACTTTTAGGTTTAGTGGGAACCATATACCTGAAATTTTCCATGAAAAATAATTAAACTTATACATAAAAAATCTAAAAACCCAATAATATGAACATACCAAACATTATATCTAGCTTGCCTGGTGGTTAGACCAAGCCCATACAAAATCTCAGTTTATGGGTTCCCTGGTGAAGATATATTAATTAATTGAGTGTTATACATTGATCTGAGATCCACCTGAAACCATGTACCCCATTCATTACACTAATACCATAACTTATCATAAACATCACAAACACATCATTTATAGTAATAATGATAACCCTTCAGGAATTCAATTTCACTGATCACCATCATTTTCAAGATAAACCAAAATATCATAAAAGAATTATCCTATGAAGATCTTCCTTATAAACTAAATAAACCTATACATAAGTATATATATACTGAAAATTACATATAATATTCATCAAAACATATTATTATCTACATATAAGTCCACCACCTCAAAAATATTTCCACCTATACAAAGAAGATAATTTTGATTAAACATTCAAAAATAGATAACTAAAAAAATGAGTGAGGAATGAAAGAGTTCTAGATGAAATAAAAGTAACTAGTGCAAGGTTGAGAACTATGAAGGAAACTAGGATAAATTTTTCTTAGAAGAAACAACTCTATATCTTCAGAAGTTGACCTATGAAAAATTAAAAGAACTAGAATTACCAACAACTAATAAGAAATGAAGAAGCTAATTAGGAATACACATGTGAGATCCTACACCACCCACAACCTCCAACACATTATAAAACCATATGGACACTAAAACAGATACCCATATATGATGTTATCATAATAAAACAAGCTTAAATAGTATATAGGGAGAAAATTGAAACATTACCATGCTATAGAGAAAGGAATACCACCAAAACATCAAGGGAGAATATGTCACTAATGTGGTGAGTCTTTAGCTCCAAAACATCCAACTTCACTTCCCAAATCACCCTTGGTACCATCACTCCTATCCAATAATGGGATCAATCATGATGGGTTGTGTTAAAATGAAATAATTGGATCGTCCCTTGACTAAATAAAAAAACATTGTAAAATTTCATCCCCCATCAAAGGGGGGAAATCAACTGAAACTACAGAGAAAATAATAAATGAAATCTATAAGAAACTAAGATAACGTAATTAAGAAAATCCAAACCATTTGAACTAAAAATAGTTTGAAAAAGATATAGATAAATCTATAATGAAATATAATCAAAGTAATACATGTCATCCATGAAATGAGAAATAAAACAAGGTAGAGAAGATGACAATTGAAGCTTGGGAGAATCCCCGTCACCACTAAAAGGTGTTTAAAGAGAAAACCCATGGTTCTTGAGAGATGACAGATGGAATTTAATAGGATAGAGTGCCAAAACATCATAAGTAAAGCCTTAGTATTATATCAAAACTCAAAACTAGTTATTATATAAAATTATTATTCATATAATTTAATCAAATAACCTTGGATGCCACCAAGGTCTCAGGAAACTATGGTCCACACAATGCTCACTATAAACCTTGACCTTATTTAACCAAGAAATCACCCAATGGAAATTTGTATATGTCAAATATATATATATCAGTATATATAGAATAATAAATATGTGATGATCATTAACGAAGAGAATTTACATGAACATACATTCTTTTAATATAGGTCACGATCAATACATGATCAGCTAGACAAAATCATTTTTCTAAAATTATCAATATTATTTACTTCATAACAAGATTCAAATACCTCTTTTGTAACTCATTCAAATTTCTTCACATATTAAATTTATTAATTCAAGGTACCTGGAAAAATAAATTTAAACAAACTTTTGGAAACTCACTTTGAAATCTCATTTCAATTTCTTTCATTTCAAACCACCCTTTTCTTTTAAATTTTATAAAATAATAATCCTCATTTTAGGTGTAAAAACATTAAATTTTTATGAAATCAATCCAAGAACTCCCCCAGCTATGTAACCTATAAGGTGGTTGATCGGTACTAATTCAACTAGAGTGTAAAAGCATAATTTTATATAATATTTCAATTTTTTGTTTTATTAATATAGATTTTATGAATTTATAATTATTAAATAAAAATATATTTTGAAATTTATATATATATATATTTTTATCACAATGATATTATATAATCAATGTTTTACTAATTATAAATTTAAATTTATTATTTTTACTCCCTTACATAAAAAATTTTTATTTAAAAATTAAATATAATTTATTAACATTATTTAATAATTTTAATTTTTAAAAGAATTATTTATTTATTATATATTTTAAAAATGGATATTTAAATTAAATTTATGGATTTATATTGATATCTATCATTATTTTTATATAAATTATTATGGTTGTTATTGAAATAAGAATGTGGTTTACATTTATAAAGAAGTATTTGTTTTTTAATATATTATTATATTATGAGTATTTTATACAATGTTAAACATTAATAACTATATATTGATTTTAATAACATGGGTTGAATAATTTTAATTATAATGTTAGAATAAGAAAAAAACTATTTTTTTATATCCTAAAAATTGTATGAAAATAAATAGTAAAAGTGATGTGAAATCATAATTTTTTATAGAAAAATATATTATAAATGAGATTTTTTATTTAAATTTATGTTTTTTTAAAATATAATTAATTAATATTTCGAATTAAATATTTCAATTCCATGTGATTATACTTAATTTTTATGTATGTTTTTGTTTTAGTTTTAAAAAATTAGATTTTTAATTCTAATTAAATTCTGCAAGTCATTATTTTATATATATCAAGAATGTATTAGAATAATTGAGAAATATATTAAAAAATTATAATAACTGAGATAAAAAAATTATTTTCAAAATTTAAATCTCTAAATTCCATTTAATTAGTGGTTGAGTAAGGGATTTGAATTAATTCTAAAAAGTATAATTCAATTTAAAAATAAAAAATTACAACCCATTCTTAAATATGTGTCTAGAAAGTTATGAATCACTTGAACATGTATGGGAAATTTTATATTACTTTATATAAATAAAATATTGGTTTATATGTTAATAAATTTGAATTCTAATTAGTAATAGATTGAGTAAAACATTTTTACTCCTCTTTAAAACAAAAGTTCATATTCAAATGGAATTTTACAATCTATTATTGTATTTTTATCTAAGTTTATATATAAAAATATATAAATATGTGTAGAATTTATTAAACAGTAATATAAATAAAATATCATATAAATATTATCCAATCAATATAAACTAATTCTTATGTAAGGATAAATTGGAAAACACATATGTAATATTGGCAGAATGCTTGTGCCGTATAGAAAAACTGAACATTAATGTATTATGTGATATTAATGAGAATAAATAAGTTAATGGATAGTTTTAAGGGATAAATATAATAAATAATAATGTTTTAAATTGGTAAATTCAAATTTTATAACTATATAACTTGGTAATTATCAAAATGATTACCTAATGTTTGTGAAATGTAAAAAGGTCAAAAAGGTATCTTAAATATGTTATTGTATAAAGAAAGAGAATAAATTTTCTAATGAATGGATATAGGGAATAATAAATATGAATAAAAAATTATTTTTATTTTTACACTTTAATTTTGAAACTAAATAACAGGGTAATTATCCAAAATGCTTATGCAATGTTTACATAGTTATTATAAAGTATGAGAAAATTAAAATTCGAGGATTTAAAATATATAAGGTGATTGAGATTAGGAAAATTATAGTATTATTGGGTTTTTAAGGATAATTATCTTTATTATTAAATTATATAAATGTTAAAAATTGAATTTCATATTATATTTATATTTTTAAACTCAAATTACAAGATTAACACTAAAAAACTATATAAGTGTGATTTTATGATAGATTTTTTATAAGAAATAATATAAATCTTAAAATTTACCTTGATTAATATAATTACTATATAATCATTAAAAATAACTTATTTTATTTTTATGTTCCACTTTTTAATTAAAAATACATTCATTAATCATTTAGTAGTCGATATTTTTAAAAATACAACCAAATATTTTTAATAAAAGAATCCCCATTCTACCCATTCCTAACCACACCTAAAGTTTATTTTACTCTAAATATTTTATTAAGATTTATTCTATTATGTTAATTTCACACTTTTCATGACATTTTTTCTTAATAATAAGTTCTTATTTTTTCATTTCAAAGAAGATCCTTAAGAAAATATTTGACTCTTCAAACATATTTTGAGCTCATGGTAAGGGGATTATCAGTGTAATATTCCTTATTTAAAAAAATTTACAAACTATTAATTTATTTTTCATTGTTTATATAATTCCCTAGGTAAATATTTTATCATAATTTTAGAGTACCTATTAGGGATATATTCAACACTGAGAGGGGTTGAATCAGTGTTTGTAAATGTTTAACCAATTAAAAATATATTTATCTTTTTACTTTTACCTATGAACTTGTTTAGGTGAATATATATCCTATTATATAGTCTCGCATTAATCTATTAATAAATTACATCCATACACAAATATAAAAATTTTAAAAAATATTTACAAGGTTCTCATTTCAAAACAAAAGACAAATCTTTGGTGTGAAACGGAACACATCAAGATCACATGATCCACTAGTATCAACCTGTGAGAATAATGAGAAAGGGATTTCCAAAAAAAAGATAAAAAATTCCCCATCTATATACACCTACACACTCAGTTTTTATATTTTCTTATCAATAGTTTAAAATATGGCAAGATAACAATAGAAGGGGTTTGGACCAATTGAGAACTCGGACAAGTTGTTGATGTGCTCTATTTTCCTTTTCACTTTGTTTACTTACATTCAAAATATTATGAAAATGAATCTTAATATACTTATAATAATTGTGAATAGAAAAGTATCACTTATTTTTTTTATTAATATCATAGTGGGAAGTCATGTTATTCCTTACATATATAGTATGTGCAATGCTACCAAAACTATCTACTTTATCAGGAATAATATTCTTTAAAAACTATTACAATTGTGACTTCTTCTTGTTCTTTATTTTTATAATTTTCATTATCTTTCCCCATGTGAAAAAAATATCACGGGACTCCACTCTATTTATTTAGTGCATAATAAAAAAACTAGTAATCTATATCATTAACATATATTATCAGTAACACTATTTATTTCTGGTCTCCCACTCCTATTCTTTGATATAAATGGATATTCATTCTCCCTAATTTTGTATCATGTATTATCTCTCAACATAAGGATTCACTTTTTATAAGAAGAATAATTTCAAACTCACAAATTCCATCAACCTATAAATAATATATATAATAATAATAATAATATAGAAATTTTGGTTCTATTCTTTCGCATCAGTATTCACTTCACTTTGTGTTTTCAAATATCCTTGAATATCAATATTTAAAATATTCCCACTTAAATTTTAAAACCATACACAAATATATAAAAATATGAACAACTATTATTGTTTCTTATTGATTCAAGGATCTTCATCATTCCCTAGAATCATAAAAAACTCATGATGTTTATATCTTTGAAAATCAGCATTCTTAGCAGTGTTAGATGTAATTATCAATTTATTCATAAAATTCAAATTCTAAATTTCTCAAATTTTATAAGAGTCTTAAAAGTCCTATGAAGTTAAAAATAAATACAAAACTCAGAGTCATATAGGATAGTTTGTCCTACAATGCAAGGTTGTGCACAGTGTCTCAAGTCTTACACCCTTCTTATAGAATTCATACTAGATGGATCTATATTTCATAATGTGATTCAATTTTTCATATGAACATCCTAAAATATGAAATTTTATCTATATAAAATAATATTTCATATTTAATCCCTATTTTCTACTAGTATTAAAATCTTCTCAGCTTCTCATGATCTCACATAGTCTTTTTTTGATCATACAAAATCTCCCTCCAAGAATAAATATATAGAATAAAAATAATTTTCCATTGTCAGATCAATTAATTCTCATCAAATTTTAATTAAATATGTGAATTTAAATCTCTATTAATATTCGAATATCAAGTATTCCCACCTTCATTTGAAAATTTTTCCACAACTGAATACAAACATATAGAACTGTTATGGTTATATCTTGATTTAGTGTTCTTCTTCATTTCTCACTTCCCAATATAATTATTATAAGGAAATATATTTAAACATTAGATATTATCTTAACATTAAACTAGAATTATCTTTATTTCATTATAAAATATATTTTATGTTTAGATTTTTAGAGGGTTAGTTAATAAATCTTACATAACAAACACACATACACATATATATATATATACAAAGTGGAAACTTCTAATAAGTATATTTTTTTTTGAAAAATATAAAAAAAATTAAAATTAAACCTAATTAATTTTCATGAAAAATATTCACAACTTTCAAATGTACTTATTATTTTCCCTTAACTATCCTTAAACCCTATGAAAAACATGTTAAAATGTGGGATGACAACATCGTGTTTAGTAAGAGACGTAAAATAAAAGAAATAAACATATTATCCCATGATTTATTGTAAAAATAAGCCCATTCAAACTATTACTTCGGATCAAATAAAAATTTTATTACCCATGAAATGTCCTTCTCTACCCAGATATTTTCATAAAACATTTCATAAGATAAATTAGTGGTAGAATAAAAATCAGAAATGATTATTTCAAAACTTGATAAACAAATGAAAACCTTTTCCAAAAGTTATAATATTCACCCTTAATAAGTATTAAATAATTTCTTTTGAAAAAAAAATCATTGTTTTATAGTTTCAAACTAAATACAGTGTATTCCTATGAGTTAGGGTTGCTAGATTTGTGGTTTTATAGCAGGACATATGGGTTTCATTTCGTGACGTCTTGTCCCTTGTCCCACAGTGGGGCTTGGAGTTTACCAAGGAATGGTATATAAGTCCCATGTTATACTATCCAAATAAAAAATGCCTTTTTAGAGGGGGATGGTGTATAGGTAACCCTAGTTGGAAGTAATCCATAATAGAGAACAAAATCGTGAGGGAGTGACCCAAATAAAATAATATTATGATGGAGGGTCCCATAACCCCATAGTAGATCTAGAAATTGGTACCAAAGGAATTAAGTGACCATTGATTTGTAGGTCAATCACTGAGGGGTGATTCATAGAGTCCCAAATAGTATTCATTGTTTCCCTATGGGTCAAAGTTGCTGGTTGTGGGGTGTCATAACATGACATGTGTGTGTCATGTCATGATGCATTGTCTGTTTTCTCATGTCTGGGCATGGAGTGCACTTATTCATGGTATGTAAGTCTTAGGTGATCCTCACACCATCACAGTGTTCTTTTTAGAGGTGGATAAGTAGTGAACCACTCTGGTGGGTATTGATCCCTACTAAATAAAAAACAAAAAGGGAGTGACCCAATGTAGACCATATTGTCGTGGAGGCTCCCACATCGCCAATGTAGATCATAAATATCCCATACCATTTAATAATTTTTATAATTAACATAAAAACCCATATAAATTTTAGATAAAACATATAGATGTATTGGGAAATCATTTTCCATATCACTCTTATGAATGGAATAACCATACTGTCAATTTCCATACCCAAGGAATTGGAGGTCTATCACAGAACCACCTGTCATGGGTTTATAACGTAACCACATGTCATCAGTTCCTAACATGACCATCCATCCTTGGTTTATCACATAACCACCCATAATTGGATTGTAATGGAACCACTCATCATCATAAATACTTTCTAAGTACCATTACATAATCATAACACATAAAATATTTTAATTTTCAACATTAAAATTATAAAATATTATTTTCACTCATAAGAAAACATTTCAAGATATTAAAATATTATCTCCATTTAAAATCCCATTTTCCATACATAAAATAAACATAAAAAGGGAAACATTTTTTTCATTTGAATAAAAAATTAAATCAAGTAAAGGAACCTAAATATAAAATAACAGTTATAGTGGAGGAAAAATTTGTTGTCATTGTATACATTAAAATAGAACATTCTTTTTTTCATTTATAAAGAATGTCATACATTCTATAAAAACTTCCTTTTTGAAAAACATTGTTTTGAAGACAAAAATGTACTAAATGAAACTTTCATTTACTTATAATTACATTCATTCAATCATTTTAGAAACATGTATATGAAAGAAAAAGGATTTGAAAGGATTTCATTAAAAGAGGATTTGTTATATGAAAAGTCCTTTACCACTTTGGAAACATTTGAAACGTAAAACCCATGAAATAATGACACTAAAAGATATTAGATATCTTGATAATAGATAAATTCTATATATAACATGTAAAATGGATATTTATATACACCTCATAAAATAATATAGGTTTATAACATCAAAATATACCTCAATAAAAGGAAATTGAGGTGAAGTCTTATAACTTGAGTCCAAATCATCGCATTGGATATATATCTTCATTAATAATAAACTTATGTTAATTATTTACTTTCTTAAGAACCTTTTTAAAGTTTATTATTCCATTTATTTCACTTATTATCATGTTATATATTATTACTCTATCAAGTATGTTATTGGCATATTTTTTGTTGATATTCCACTTATGTGTCAATAATGACTTCGATAAGTTTACTATGGTGAATGAATTTATTATTTATTTTTCTCCAGATTAATAATCATGAAATAATTATAACGTATATACATAAATAATAAATTTAAATTCAATCATGACTGATGGTTATGAAAAATCATCTATGTTACAATCATGTAGATGGTAGGTCATACCTAAGTATGAGTAACATTTCAATGTTTCAATGATCATTGTAGAAAGAATGTAAGTATTATATTATCTTAACAATATTATTATCATATAAAAAATACCATATTAGTTTATTAAATATACTTATATATATCATCCATGTAACGAGGTTATGATAAATAATCACATCACTTCGTGAAGGTGGTAGTCCACACGTACGTATAGACAACATTATCATTTCCCAATGAATAGAAAGGTAAAATTAAATGATATATATTATCATTTATGAATGATTAATATGTAATTAATATAAAAATATTTCATATATATCAAATATATTCATTAAATTTTTTCTTATTACCTTCCATGAAATGTGTTAGTGAAGAACGAGTCACATCGCTTCAAGAGGGTGTAGGTCACAGTAAAAACGAGCGACAATATCACATCCTCCAAGGAATGGAAGATAAAAATAATTCATGATTTAATAATTCAAGAAGTATAATTATATTATAAATATCATATATATAATTTATATAAATCATTATAAAAATCCATGATATGGGATGATAAAAAAATGAATCTCGTTGATTCACGAGGTGGTAGTCCATCACAGACATGAATGGTGGTTTGTTTCTTATATAATAGAAGAGAAGATCGATTTAGGTTATTTTGTTAACAATATAAAATATTCATCTATGTGAGATTTTTTTTATTATACCAGCATAATTTGTGATGTTTTTAAGGAGTTGGAAGAATATATAAAATAAAAATGTACGGTTAAGCATGATATATCTTTTTTAGACAACCTCCATAGGTTAGCAATAAAATCCTTCTTAGGAAAGATTTATACGTTGAAAAGGGGAAACGGTTCATCTAGATAAAATTAAGGAATTCATTTTGGAAGTAATTGGATGATCCAAAGAGCTTATATTGTGTCAGGAGGTGATGAGAGGGGGTGGCTTATTATAAGTGAGGTGAGTGACACACTTATTATTTTTGAAAAGATAATGGTGGACCTGTGTTTTTCACATGCAAAAAGGATAAAAGATAGACCATTACCAAAAATAATACACTATATGATTTAAATATTGTCATAAAATATATTTTATACAAGTTTTTAGGTCATTTTAAACCTTATCATTTTAATTTAACCCCCGCTAAGCACGTGCAAACATTAACCATGGAAAAACATTTGTTCTCACTATTCATTATAATAAATTATTTTATTAAAGTTATTAGATAATATAAATTTTTATGATTAATAATATTAAATCCATTTTAAAATTTTCAATTCATATAAGTGGCATAAATTATTTAAAAATTGAACCCACAAAGGTGAAAAAAATACAGTTTTTCAAAAAGTGTATTTTCAAGCATAAGATGATTTTATATAATTATATTACTAGTTATAATAATTGAATAAATTTAAATTAATATTTATATATATATAATAAATAAATTATATTTAAACTATTCCTCATTATGATTTTTTAAATTAATTAAAATAGCAGACCAGTATGCACTTTAAAACGGTTTTCTAAAAAACTCATTTTTAAACCCAATAATAAACTTATACTAAAATCAAATTTGTAGATGATTAAATTTAAATTGAGTTGATTAAATATAACTCTAGAATAATAATATTTCCTAAGATAATGTTAAAATATAATATACTTTTAAATTACTTAATTTATTGAAAAAATAATAATTTTCTTACAAAAGTCGATATTTTAACTATTCACCAAAATATTATTATTTAATGAAAAATCAAAAAAAATTAACCAAAAGTTAATTTTTATATTCTTATACCAAAGATAAAATTAATTTTTTCTCAAATTAGTATTATATAGTACAGAAATAAGTCTTTTCAATAAAACCTTATAATAAAATATTTTTATTAAAACTGTTTCTTTTTTTATTTAAAAAATTACATAATATTTTGATAATGAATATAACTATATGATTCATAAATATTAATTAACATGAAAATTATTTTATATATCATAACATGTGTTGTCATATTCTTTTCCCCCATTTTTTAAATTCTTCTTCTTAATTTTATTCAACTATTAAATAAGTGGGGATATTTTTCTCTCACAGCATTTTTGGATTCCAATGTTTCTTTGTTGAACCATATAGTTTTTTTCATAAAACCATCACCTGGTGAATCACATTATTCTATAACAATTTATCTCAGTATTCAATAATCTAAAATAGATATTCCCTATAACAAAGGCTATCTTCCATCTAAACTAATTCTAGGATCAAAACATGAGATGGATCTAGAACATATTTTCTTAATGTAAAAAGATGAAATATGTTGCTTAACTAGGATAAGCTTAGATAAAAATCCACTAAGTATTAAACTGATATATATTTTTCTAGGATTTTAAATATTCCATTGATCCATGGACATAAATTCCCCTTTTTACCAAAACGAATAACACTTCTCTATGGAGATACTTTAAGAAAAAAATTTCACCTACCTTAAACGAAAGAACATTCCTCCAGTTCTCCACATAAATTTTAGACATGCTCTGATCCATCTACATATGTTGTTAAATAAACTATACCTCATCTATTTCCTCAATGAACTATAGTCCCATAATCTTCTTTTATCCTACTTCATCCGAAAATCTATCATCTAACCCCACTTTCCATATAATTCCCCAAAAGGATCCATCTGTGTATTGGAAAGAAAAATGTTGTTATAAGAAAAATGAACGAATGAAATATGATTATCCAAAATTCCCTAGTAAACCATAGAATAATAATTAAAAAAATCATTCAAGGTCTGAATATATCCCACAAACTATCTGTCACATTGAGGATATAAGTTTTTGATGAAATTTAATTCAGTGCCTAGAGATTTTTGAAGTCCTTCCCAAAACATTTATGTGAACCTAGGATCATGATTTTATTCAATTGAGATTAGAAGACCATGTAACTTTACTATAGTATTTTGATTCATTTGAGAAAAAAATTATAACTGTATAATATCTCAAATGGTAAATAAATAAAAATATTTAGTTAATGAATCATTAATAACCAAAATCACATTATTAACTTGATATGTATTTGGAAGTCCCACCATAAAATATATTGATATATTTTCACATTTCTACTTTGGCACAATAAAATATTGAATCATTCCCTTTAGTAGTCATTGGTATTCTTTAACCTATTGATAATTCATTCATTTCTTGTTAACTTCAGTAATATATCTTCTCATACCATGCCACCAATAATTCTCTTGAAGGTCTTAGTATATCTTAATGTTGTAAAGATTAACGGAAAATGGAGGACAATTGGATTCACTCAAAAAATATCTCTTAAACTATAAATTACAAAGCATGCATAATATTTTTGGAAATATGATCACACATTCCTCATCAATATAAAACTCGAGAAACATACCCTTTTTAATGGATTCGGCATCTTCCTAAAAATCATGATCCTCCATTTAGGATTTCTTTACCTATTTTGATAGATTTGACTATATTGAAACCTAAAACAAAATAAGGGATGTCCCTACATCCACAACTTCTATGCCAAAACTCATCAAATCATTAACTAAAGGTTCATGTTCCAAACATAATATGGTTAATGTATCTGTATTTTTCGGACTTAATGCATTTAACACATTGTTTTTTTTAATATGGTAATAAATCATCCAATCAGAATCCTTGATCGGTTTCAGGCATTGTCTCTGTATCATTTTCAATTCTTTATGAGTAAATATATACTTTAATCTTTTATGATCATCAAATATTTGATACTTTATTCAATAAAAATTATTCCTATAATCTTTTAATTAAAAAAATGGCTAATTCCAAATCATAAGTAGGATAATTTAACTCATGAGGTTTCAGTTTTTGTGAAGTATAAGAAATTACTTGATCATTCTCCATCATAACTCAACCATGTACCTTCAATGAAGTATCACTATATAGAACAAATTCACCATTTCCAGAATATATTAACCAAACCTGGGTATTCTCAAATATTATTTTAAATTAATAAAAATAATAATCACAATATTTTATCTATTTGAATTTAACTCTTTTTTAATTTGACTTAGTTAGTGGGTTAGAAAATTTGATAAAAGTTTTCAATAAACTGTCTGTTGTAGCCCACTAATCCATTAAACCTATAAAGATTTATGAAATTTTTTGTAATTTAAGATTGTTCAACAATCTTTTTTAAAGTATTAAACATTTATTCCATCATTAGAAACAATATTTCAAATAAAAAAAATAACTAAAATTAACATATAATAAAATTTACATATAGTTTGTTTTCTTTTATTGTTTGAAAAAAAACTTCTTGGGTTTCTTTTTGAATCCTTGGGATTTTTACAAAATATTAATATATAATCAATGAAAATAGAAAAAAAAACATTATCTAAATAGTCATGGAATACACTATTCATGAGATCGATAAATACAGTTAGTGCATTAAACAGACCAAAATGCATAACTTAAAACACATAAATCCCATGTCAAGTTTGATACACTATCTTTGGAATTTCATCCTTCTTTACCTTTAACAGCTGGTTCCCATACCTCATATCAACCATAAAAAAATATTGAACTCTTAAGATCTGATTAAAAATTATCAATATGAGGAAATGTATTCTTGTTCTTTTTACTAATGTTACTAAAATATCTAAAATCAATTCAATGACTCATGTACAAAATTTCTTTTTAACAAAAAAATAGAATCACCCCTTGGTGAAGTGCAAGGAAAAGTGAAACATTTATCTAACAACTCCTATAATTTTTTTTCAATACTAAAAGTTTCACTTTATCCATTCCATAATGGGGTTTTGAAATAATATTAGAATTGAGAACATAGTAAATAGTAAATTCAAACTTATTATTAGGAACAAAACTAGTGAAATCATAATGAAATAAATCCATGTTTTTGTTCACTTATATTTCACCTCAAATTTGAAAATTTTCTTTATTTTCAATAATATGAGCTAGGTAACTTTCACTGCCACCTCTAATCAATTACTCGATTAATTTTAATGTTATAAAAGGTATGAAATAATTAAATAAAATTTTCTTATCTCTAAGATATATCTTAACATTAGAAAATAAAATCCATTCCATACCTAAAATGACATCAAACTCTACTATGGGTTGTTCAATCAGTTTTTTAGGAAATATCATTACACTAATAACTACAATAAGATTATTATAAATATTATTTAGATGAATATTTCCACCATGAGTTTTCACAATAATTTGTATCTTATATCCATGTAGTGATATTCCCACATTAGTATAAAATTTATTATAAATTAAATAATGTGAAGATCCAATGTCAAACAGTGTATTGGAATAATTCGTATAAAGTATTCACATATATGTCAATGCTTAAATTGATGGATCAACATCAACTATAATAGTAGAAAAATATTTTCCACACCCTTCTTCTTTAAATATTGCTAATTTCCACCCTTAGTAACCCAATTTTGACACACATTAGAATAATCCCCATATCATTTCAATTAAAACATCTCACTATAAGCTTTATAGTACTTGTCAAGTCATTCTGATTACATTCATGATCCGTATGACCGAACTTCCCATATATAAATCACTTCCTAGGCTTCATATAAAATTCCTCAAGTTACTTTTAACAACACCTATCACATGATGGGAACATGATTTTCTTACCTCTAAGCTTCTTTGATCCATTCCACCCATTTTACTTCAACCTACATTTATTTCTCTAATTAGTTTTATAGAATAAATAATCATCAGAAAACACAATTTCTACCTTGTTTACACATGAAATAAGTTTTTTATGGATTTTTTGTTCATAGGAAGTAAATGCACTTCAATATCTTGGATTCAATCCTGAGTAAAACTGTTATTCTTACTGTTAATATCCTAGATAAAATCTAGTGTATATCTAGTCAATGATATAAAATTATCTTCATATATATATATATATATTGAATCTTAAACCTTTTTCCATAATTCTAATAATTTTTTCTCTATCCTGAGTCAAAAAAAATTATGGAAATATATCTCATGGGAGATATTATTTAATGTATCCCATTCCATGGAATCAAGATCATATCACTCTTTGATATTATTAACCAAAGACCACTAGTGATCAGTTTCACCTTTATAATGATAAATGTAAATGATTACCTTATGAGGTTTTGAACACCCCATTGCTTCAAATAACTTCTTCAGGGCCTTGATCCATCCTTCAAATACCACTGGATTAGAATATCCACTAAATTTTGGAGAAATTTTACTAATAAATTTATCTCTATTGACATGTTCTACTATAGTATATGAGAATTCTCACTAGAATGGATTCCACCACCATTTGTATCTTGTTTTAACTGAATCATCAATGCAACAATCTATTCTATTCTAATTCTAATAATCTTGGGATGCTGATTTGGAAGGATATTTTTTTCTTGGTGAATTCTTACTATAGTTTCCCTATTTCTTCTATCGAAAACTAATATAAATAGACATATTTTAGACAAAGTAAGATGATAATATTAAAATTATATAACATATCAAATTAAACATATGGTAAAATCATTCTAGTTCATTCTCTTAATATTATCCTAACCTCAAAAATTATCTAAAACTTCCTCTAATACCAATTATAAGGGCCCATCCATAAACATTACATATTCTACTGACCTTAAACTAGACATAACGTTATTTAATTCCCAAATATATTTTAGTTTTATAGTTTTGAATAGTTAGGTACTAAATAATAAATAACAATCACATATATATAGTGGAAACTTTTAATTATTGTCCATTTTCCCATAGTATAACTTTTTTAAAATAAAACATGATTTCTATTCATTAATAAATCTTCATGACTTTCCAGTTGAATTATTCATTTCCCTTACCCATCTATAAACTATGTGAAAAAATATTTTAAAATATGGTATGAGTACAAAAATCTTAGTAAGGGATATAGAATAAAAAAAATAAAATCCATATTCATATATTACCTATAAAAATTTTCTATTTCAAAGTAATGTTTTATCTGAAATAATCATTTTCATTCCTAAGAAATTACTATATCTTCCCAAATACTTTCATAAACAAAATCACAGTAAATATTAAAGGAAGAATAAAAATTCATAAATCTCTCTTTGAAAATATGATAAAATCATGAAAAAATTTCACAAAGTAATACTTTTCAACCTTAAGAAGCAGAAAATGATTTCTTTCGAAAATAACCTAATCGCTTACCTTTTTATAAATAATCAGATTATATTAAAACTAAAAAAATAATAGATAAAATAGATTGGTATATTAGCAGATCATTTTCCATATCACTCTTATAAATTTGATAACTATATGGTTGACTTACATACCCAATTCATTGGAGGGATATCACAAACCCACCCATCCTTAGTTACACTGTAACCACCCATCCTTGGTTCATAACATAACAACTTATATTGTTTTTATAATGGAACCTCCCATACTTGGTTTATAATAGAACTACCCATCATAATAAAAAAATTACAAGAACTATAAAATATCATTACACATAAAATATTTCATTTTTAAAAATCACACTCATAAAATATTATTTTTACCCATAAGAAAACAATTCCACGTATTTAAATATCCACTATATTTAAAAATACATTTTCAATAAAAAATACCCAAAAATGTTAAATAGAGGTTTTCTTTGAATAAAACATCAAAGATAGTAAAGGAAGATAAAAAATAAAATAACATTTAAGGAAACATAAAAAAATCAATTTCTCTAAATTTGATAAAATAAAACATTCATTTTTACTTTTGTATATAAATTAAAACATTCTATAAAAAGCCATTTTGAAAAACATTGGAAGAAATAAAAAATATTCTTTATAAAATTTTTACTCCTATATAAGTGAATTAAAATTCATTTTAAAAACATGGACATGGAAGTAAAAAAGAGTTGTAAGGAGAACCTTAAAAGATTGGTTTTTTTAAGAAAAGTCATTTACTACTTTGGAAGCATTTGAATCAAAATTACCATGAAATAATAACATTAAAAACATTAAATATCTATATAATAGAGAAAATAATGATATAACATGTCCAATGGGGCTATATATACACCTCATAAAATAAAATTGGTTCATAAAATCCAAATATTCCTCAATAAATGTAAATTAATATGAAGTCCTTTACATTGAGTCTGACTCATCATATTCATTCATTATATTCTTAAATAAAAAACATATGTTAATTATTTTCTTTCTTAAGAAACATTTTATTATTTAATATTCCTTTTTCAGTTATTACCATGTTATATACTATTACTAAATCAATTAATTTTACACCAAATGTTTTGATGATATTCATCTTATGTGTAAAAAATTAATTTTATAGGTTTTCTATTGTCAAATAGGTCCTTATTTAATGACATATAGAATAATAATAATGAAATAATTATCATTTTTATACATCATAATTTTAAAACCAATCATGAAATATGGTTATGAAAAATTAACTATGTTATAATCATGGAGATGGTAGGCCTTACGTACTTCTAATTAATGTTTCAATTTTTCAATGATCATTATGGAATGAATGTAAGTATTACATAAAATTTAAAGAATTAGCATCATATCATAAACACCATATTATTTCATTAAATATTCTTATTTTTATCATCCATGTGATTTGGTTTTGAGAAAATAACCACATATTTTTGTGGAGGTGGTAGTCCACACGTATGGATGAATGATGTTATCATTTCTCAATGAATGGATAGGTAAAAGTAAATGATATAGATTTTATTTTCATAATGATAATTATTCCATTAATGTTAAAATTATTTCATATATATCAAAAATATTGATTAAATTCTTCTTTATAACATTCCATAAAAATTGTTAGTGAAGAATGAGTCACATCGCTTCGTGACTCGGTAGTTCATCTTACACATGAACAAAATTATCATATCTATTGTTGAATGAAAATTAAGAAATAATATGTGGTATCATAATTCCAGGAGTGTTATTTTGTTATAAATATAATATATATATTATTTATATCCATTAAATAAGTATTTATAAGATGTGATTACGTGGTTCAAGAGGTGGTAGTGTAGCATATATAAAAATGATGGTATTATTTCCCATTTAAAGGAATAGGAGATAGATTTATATTATTTAATTAAAATAATAAAATTTCAGTATATGGGTGATAATTATTTTATTATATCGTCATAGTTTAATAATATTTTAAGGAGGTGGAATAAGAAATAAAATAAAAAGAATTTTTTAAGAACGATTTGTAGAGACCCAAAGCTTGACGTACATGGACATTACATTACTTTTGCGGAATACATAGTACATAACAAAAACAGACACATAAAGACAGTAATAGTTTAGTGTCTTTGGAAACTTGGAACGTAATCTTCTAATCGTGGTGAAAGATCTTCAACATATCCCATAAAGATCTTCCCATTTTTGTTTCCTTACCTAAAATATTTCTTTTAATCTTGCGGGAAAAGAAAACATAAAAAGGGTGATCTCAAATGCTCAGTAAGGGTAAGAATGGATAAAATAAAACATACCATATACATTTGAACTTAAAAATACATGAACATTATAAATCTTGACCAACGACGTAAAACATGGAAGTACATAAGTCATAAATCATAATGGAACATAAATCATGATAAAATAGAATGGAAATAAAACATTTAATTGTGGCATCCATTAAGCATATGTAATGATTTCCATAGTAGCTAAGGAATTGCTGCCAAGACCATCTTAGTGGACAAAGTCCCATTCTGAATCGAGTTCCCTCCTCGTTTCAGTCTTGTAACACTGAACCAGATTAACTTACCGTTACAGCCATGTCTATCTCATGAGATATAAAATCTTTACCCAATGAATTGGAGGGAGATATAGGTCTCACCCATCTCATAATGAAATCAATCTTACTTGTGCCACAAAATAAACATACATCACCCAATAAATAAAATGGGTTTCATAAACATCATCCCATCATCAAATAATCCATATAAAAGAAATGGATATCATTTCATAATAATAAAAGTTAAACCATGTAAATCATAGAGACATGATACTTGAAACATACACATATGAAATAATGTCTTCTTAGATGAAAAATGGTTTTGATAAACACTTGAAATTAATTCATGAGGAAAATATCCTTTCTTCTTCAAAATCAATTTCTTTTCAGAAAATGTCATGAAATTTTAAAAGAAATGGATTTTGTTGAAAATAGTCATGATATCTTTTGGAGGAAGCTTCATGAAAATAAGGCTTTATAAAAACGTAAAAATCCTTTGATGTCGTATACATTAAAAAAACATTCTTCTTGTACTTTTGTCAGAAAAGTCAATAAGTACCTTGTAGGGTAAATAAAAGAAAGATTCCATCCATACCATGGGGTAAAAGTCAAAATGGGTAAAAAGTAAATTAAACATACATGAATACACTTTTATAAAACATGTACATGGATTATTTCAATAACCCCAGCAAATACTTACGAATAAGCAATCTCGGATAAAAATGAGATTTGCAAAATTATCCCTTACCTTAGGTCTGATATGCTTCGTACGTATTCAAACCTCCTGTATAATGATTTAAATAATGTAATTGAATTATTACAGAATCATATTCATTGTTATGATATCATATATGGTTCACTTATGACTTTATATTACCCGTTCTTTTTTGAATTCAATGTTAAAGAGCGTTTTGGGTAAAATCGTTTCATTTGTCGTCCGTGTTTTGACATGTAATTATTCATATGATTACTTAGATCATGATTACTTAATTACAGAATATAAAACATGATTTATATATAATATATATTTAGAATATATATATATAATAGATCAATAAATGGAAAGAAATACACCGTTCATGGAGACGGTAGGCCGTACGTATGCATGAACGTTGTTTTCGTTTCCTCGTTGAATTGAATGGAATTAATTGGATGACATACATATATATATACATAAATACAGTATCATTATTATGTCATATATTTCATGATTACTTATTATATATACTTTATAATCATTTATGAATGGTTAATCATTGAGAATGAATCTCATCGCGTCGTGGAGACGGTATTCCGTACGTACGCACGAGCGATAATATCATTCCCATGATCGTGGAATTTTATTGGAGTGTATGTATACTATTAAAGAATCAATATAACTTTACATTAATCATGTATAGTTATTATTTACACCATTATACCCATCCAAGTAAGGTGGTAGTGGAAAATAGATTACACCACAGCGTAGAGACGGTATTCCGTACGTACGCACACGCAGTGATTTCTTTTTCCATAGGATGGATAGATGGTGAAATAGGGTTGTTTAATACATATAATAACATATCAGTATATGAGTGATACTGATGTTATTACTTCATAATGAAACAACCTAAGAAGAATAAGTGGAAGAAGAAATAAAGGTGAAAGAATCGGTAACAAACATTACCTCTTCTTTGAAGCACCTCTTTGAGACCTCCTCTTAGGGCACTAACATTGGTATTTGAAGATGGCCGGGACCTCTAGGATGTTTCTAGGTAAGTGTATAAGATAATTTGTCAGGTTTTGGCCGATCTTGAAGGCTCAATGTGGTGTGAGGAAGAGAGGGAGGAGGTTCCCTTTTATAAGGGAGGAGAGGGGCACCTTTGGAATTCTTAAAAATATTAATTTATAATAAATCTAACCCCACATAAAACCACCAAAAATGACTCATATTCGATGCTTAGATGAGATAGGGTTGTAATATCATCAACCAATAAAATTTAGACATGTTTGGATCTTTTTTTAAACCTTATCATTTTGATTTATCCTTATTTAATCTATTTAAGTTTATTTGTGGTAAAAAATTATAAATTTTAAATTATAACAAATAATTACTTATTTGTTGGGAATTTTCCATAATTGGTTTCTTTATAACATTATAGACCATATAAATTTTAATTTATAATTTTTAAATATTTTTGTGATTTTGAAACAATTTTATAATATGTTATTTTTATAAAATAACAATAGTGTCAATTTGGACACTATTCATTAATTTGAATTTAAATAAACTATATAGAGAATATATTTTCAAAATAAAAGATTTAATAGATTCATAAAAGGTAATATTTATCTATAAAATTAGTGTATCACATTAAATAGTTCATATAATATTTATTTTATTATTTTTAAAACTATTTATTTGGTTTATCTCTTAATAAAATTATTACTACAACATTGTTGTATAATTATTTAATATTCTGATTTGTTGCATAAAAATTAAAAATAAAATCCTATGATTAATATAAATATATTAACTTTCACAATAATACTTTTACTCGAATTTATCATCTTAAAATCACAATATATAAATTGTTATATTTATTAAATTATGAAGGTGACAACATTGGCATTATTTAAAATAAAATAATATATGTGTCATAATCACTTTTATAAGGCTCAAAACGGTTATATATTAGTTCTTTGGATGCTTAAGGTGTAGATATACACTACCAATAAGTTTTCGTCAGGTTTGTGGGACTTTTAATGGGTATTATTATTTGAATAAAAACTATATTACTTATTTTCCACTTATAAAATAATTTCTGTATCATTAATGTATCACCATTAATAACCATTATTTAATCCCCAAAAATTCTAAATAAATTATCATGATGTAGATAATTTTATTATATTTCTGTATACTATTAATTTTAGAAGTTTTATGATGTTTATCACTAAATTAAAATTATTATACTTATAAGATTTAAGAGAGTGACATGTTGTCACTTTCTTTGGTTTTAATAATAATTAAATTATTTTCATAGTCAAAAGTCCATAAAATGAATCTAATCTAACCCTTAGGTTATATGGGTATACCTTTATCCATACAATATAATTTTGGCATGTGTTAGGGTAATTTTATAATATTATATTTACCCTTAATTACCCGATTTACCTTTACCTATGGTAAATAAAATTTACCGTAGTTACTATTCATAATTACCAAAAATAAAAATTAGTTTATTAACATAATTTGGACCCACTGATTCCAAATATGGAATCAGTTTTTTCCAAATTCAATACACAAAAGTTTCATAAATTAAATTAAAATTAATCCCGTTTTCGAAAGAAAACAGGTTTTTCTTTAAAGCATTGCAAAAGATTGAATTGATTTAACCTACGAATTTAATGTAAAATCAATGCCAATGTCATACATTATATTAAATGGTAAAAATATATTCTATTTATACTTTAAAACCATCCAATATTATAATATAACCATATAAATTATTGCAATGAAAAAAGTTGTTTTTAATTAAAATATAGTGTGTTTTTACTATTCATCAAAATATAAAAGTTTCCAGAATAATATGAAAAATTTATCCAAAGTAAATATTTATTTCTTGATTACGAAGAAGAATTTTATTTTTTCAAATTTAATTTATAAACATGCCAAAAACTAGATTTAAAGTGGGTGCGCCATCAAAAGGCGGCAAAACTGTATTTTTTTAAAAATACTTAATTTACCCAAAAAATTTATTTTGTTCTTATACCATATTCTAGAAAAATGTGTAAGATGAATAATAATTTTATAAAATTCAAAATTTAGTTAATACTATTCATGACGGCTAGTTCATAATAATATTATAATAATATATCATTGTTTAGTAAAACCCGGTATTGCATACAACACACGCTATCGAGGAATGTCGCGATTGCGTGTAATGCAAGACAAGTCAGGGTTGCGTGTTGTGCAAGAATTATTTGTTATTTCCTATAACATAATCCAACCATATTTCATTTATACATTGAATATATATATATATACTCAATGTTGCTTAGAATAACTATTATCAAAATTGTGTGTAACACGATCCAAGAATAGTGTTGCGTATACTGCAAGCTAATATGGTGTTGCTTATAGCGCAAGGTAATCTTGGTTTAGCATACAACACAAGATATGAATGAAATTAAAAAGAATATATCTTATAAAATCTTGGGTTATTACATTCTACCCCCCTTAAAATGAATTTCGCCCTCGAAATTCGTCGGGGTTATAAATGGTTTACTACTCAAAAGTTTGTTTAATAGAATCCCACATCGTAAAAAGGAATACCCAGACTTGGCTTTAAAAACTAAAGTATGAAATTTAACGGTTACCCAGATAAACTAATCATTGGGTTTCCACATAGGAGAACATAGGAGAAAATATGGATATGGAAGAGAAATATAACCATCATGTTCTGATAGAGAGTGGTAGAGAACATGGCTATGAAAAAGCCAACAATCACAAAGACATAGATTTGTGATGATGTAGGGTACCATCTAATTCATATGATATAAGGCACTAGGACAACATTTTTGGTTTTCAAGATCATTTCCCTAAAGTTGAAGAATTTTAATTAGAATAAATACTTACTTTATTTTGGTATGATCTCACTATTGTTCGTGCCTTGAACAATTTCCACTTCATCTCTTAAAGAAATGAAGTTGAATTTGTTATTCGTGAAGTGTTAGCAGATCATGTGATAGAATGACGGGTCATTCCATCTATCTTAAACAAAAGGTTATCAAAAGTTATTAAATATACATAAGTCGATCTATAGTGAGATTAATCATATATGGTTCCTAAAATGGACTTATACTTCATATATCATATTACTTAATATAATAAAACTAGTTTCTACTAAACAGGGCCTTCCTGTAGGCCAGTGGTAGGCGATAAAGGACAGTAGCACTTCGGTTGTGGGTTCAATTCCCAGAGCCTTGTCCGACGCGATGGGCTGTCACCCATCCTGCAGGTTGTCCTTTTTTCTAAAACTTCATTACTATAACATCCCATCAATAATATCGAAAAAAACTTCTATCCTTAAACAATACTAACTTATGTCCATCATAATCCATTCCAATATTTAGGCTTATCCATAATACTGTAGTCCACTCTCATAATATAGTGAAAACGATTACCAAGTATGTTAATACCATCGTTGATCCCCATATATCATAAGATATGTCTTGTTGGTCACATTCCAAATATTCTAAGGCCTTAATCATGTATTCTCTTGAAAAATGAATACCCATTGAATCTTAGTAAAAACATGAGTGCTGTCAAAAGTTATCTCATTCCACATACCAAAAACCCAAAATTCTATATACTCAAACCATGATATAACTATTTCCTTATATCAGTCATGAACTCATGAATACTATCAAACATTTAATTTTCTCCTTATCCCTTCATTATGCGTATATCATCTACATTCCAAAAATATCTGAATAACCTTTCATGGATACTGGTACCATTAATCATAAACTTTCAAAACTCAAGGAAAGACAACAGTGTAACAATCCTTAGATGTCGCTTTATTCCATAGTACCATGAGATTACTTATACAACATTACACATGATAAGCATGTAATCATTCCACTACATTCTTAAACCATTGACCGAGCTTCAACAATTCTTTCATCTCACATATCATTTGTAGTCTCTTCATCATCATCAACATAAATACTACCCATACGACCATACTGATTCTCTTCATGAGACTTTCCCTTAGGGCATTGGTTTGCATAATTCTCGTACATTCCACATTTAAAACATTTAACCATTGTTGATGTCGTAGAAATACCATTATCCTCATCCATGGTGTTAACTGAACCTTTTCCTTTGAACTTACTGGCTTTGTTTCCTTCTTTTCCACACCCAAAGCATCTTTCAGTTCCTTTGAAACATTCTCCTTGATGCCTCTTCCCACATGATTTACATAGGGGAAATTGAACTTTATTTCCTCTATGATCATCATGAAACTCCATCTTTCTCTTATAAGTTGAGTCAGGAAACTTACCAAATTTGAGTTTATTTATCATATTATGAGATTTCTGATTCGACATAATAATGATGTTTGGACTTCCAAATCCTGTTTCATTTGGTTTCTCATGAACAATATCATTCCATTGTCCATCATATCCTCTATTATCATGAATCTTCCAGTTTCTAGTCATTTTCTAAAACCCAAAAAGAATAGTGTGAGAGGAAAAATTCATGCTAGGGAAAAAAACATAGTAAAGGGGGAGTATCCTCAATATCTAACATCTTAGGTTAAATTCTATGATTGTTACCATAGTTCTAGGACAATATCCTATACGTATACTTATCCTTAGGGACATCCCTAGATATACCTTAAAAATATCTCCAGGGATCTCACTAATGTTTTCGCATCCTAGTTTCCAAAGGTTGACTAAAATTTTCCTCTGATACAAACTGTAGAGACCCAAAGCTTGACATACATGGACATTACATTACTTTTGCAGAATACTTAGTACATAACAAAAACAGACACACAAGGACCGTAATAGTTTAGTGTCTTTGGAAACTTGGAATGTAGTCTTCTAATCGTGGTGAAAGATCTTCAACATCTCCCATAAAGATCTTACCATTTTTGTTTCCTTACCTAAAATATTTCTTTTAATCCTGTGGGAAAAGAAAACATAAAAAGGGTGAGCTCAAATTCATAGTAAGGGTAAGCATTGATAAAATAAAACATACCATATACATTTGAACTTAAAAAAAACATGAACATTAAAAATCTTGACCAATGACATAAAACATGGAAGTACATAAGGCATAGATCATAATAGAACATAAATCATGATAAAATGGCATGGAAATAAAACATGTAATTGTGGCATCCATTAAGTACATGTAATGATTTCCATAGTATCCAAGTAATTGCTGCCAAGACCATCTTAGTGGACAAAGTCTCATTCTGAATCGACTTCACTCCTCGTTTTAGTCCTGTAACACTGAACCGGATTAACTTACCGTTCCAGCCATGTCTATCTCATGAGATATAAAATCTTTACCCAATACATTGGAGGGATATATAGGTCACACCCATCTCATAATTAAATCATTCTTACTTGTGCCACAAAATAATCATACATCACCCAATAAATAAAATGGGTTTCATAAACATCATCACATCATCAAATAATCCATATAAAAGAAATGGATATCATTTCATAATAAGAAAAGTGAAACCATGTAAATCATAGAAACATGATACTTGAAACATACACATATGAAATAATGTCATCTTAGATGAAAAATGGTTTTGATAAAACACTTGAAATTAATTCGGGAGGAAAATATCCTTTCTTCTTCAAAATCAATTAATTTTCACAAAATGTCATGAAATTTTAAAAGAAATGGATTTTTTTGAAAATATTCATGAAATATTTTGGAGGAATCTTCCTTAAAATAAGGCTTTATAAAACCATAAAAATCATTTCATGCCGTATACGTTAAAAAACATTCTTCTCGTACTTTTATCGGAAAAGCCAAAAAGTACGTTGTAGGGTAAATAAAAGAAAGTTTCCTTCCATACCATGGGGTAAAAGTCAAAATGGGTAAAAAGGACTTTTAACATACATGAAAAAACTTTTATAAAACATGGAAATGGATGATTGCAATAACCCCAGTAAATACTTACTAATAAGAAATCTCAGATAAAAATGAGATTTGCAAAATTATCCCTTACCTTAGGTCCAATATGCATCGTACGTATCCGAACCTCCTGTATAATGATTTAAATAATGTCATTGACTTATTACAGAATCATATTAATTGTTATGATATCATATATGGTTCACTTATGACTTTATATTACCCGTTCTTTTGTAAATTCCATGTTAAAGAGCATTTTGGGTAAAATCGTTTCATTTGTCGTCCGTGTTTTGACTTGTAATTATTCATATGATTAATTAGATCATGATTACTTAATTCCAGAATATAAAACATGTTTTATATATATTATATATTCATAATATATATATATATATAATAGATCAATAAATGGAAAGAAATACATCGTTCATGGAGACGGTAGGCCGTACGTACGCATGAACGTTGTTTTCGTTTCCTCGTTGAAATGAATGGAATTAATTGGATGACATACATATATATATAAATAAATACTGTATCATTATTATGTCATATATTTCATGATTACTTATTATATATAATTTATAATCATTTATGAATGGTTAATCATTAAGGATGAATCTCATCGCGTTGTGGAGACGGTATTCCGTACGTACGCACGAGCGATGATATCGTTCCCATGATCGTGGAATTTTATTGGAGTGTATGTATACTATTACAGAATTAATATCACTTTAAAATAATCATATATAGTTATTATTTACACCATTATACCCATCCAAGTAAGGTGGTGGTGGAAAATAGATTTCACCACGGTGTGGAGACGATATTCCGTACGTACGCACGCGTGGTGATTTCATTTTCCGTAGGATGGATAGATGGTGAAATAGGGTTGTTTCATACTTATAATAACATATAATTATATGAGTGATACTGATTTTATTACTTCATAATGAAACAACCTAAGAAGAAGAAGTGGAATAAGAAATAAAGTTGAAAGAATTGGGAACAGACATTACCTCTTCTTTGAAGCGCCTCTTTGAGACCTCCTCTTAGGGAACTAAAATTGGTCTTTGAAGATGACCAGGACCTCTAGGATGTTTCTAGGGAAGTGGAGAAGATAATGTTTCAGGGGTTGGCCGATCTTGAAGGCTCAATGTGGTGTGAGGAAGAGAGGGAGGAGGTGCCCTTTTATAAGGGAGGAGAGGGGCACCTTGGGAATTCTTAAACATATTAATTTATAATAAATCTAACCCCACTTAAAAACCTCCAAAAATGTCTCATATTCGAATATTAGATGAGATATGGTTGTAATATTATCAACCAATCAAATTTATACATGTTTTTATCTTATTTTAAACCTTATCATTTTGATTTATCCTTATTTAATCTATTTAAGTTTATTTCTGGTAATAAAATTATAAATTTTAAATTATAACAAATAATTACTTATTTGTTGTGAATTTTACATAATTTGTTACTTTATAACATTATAGACCATATAAATTTAAATTTATAATTTTTAAATATTTTTGTGATTTTTAAACAATTTTATAAAATGTTATTTTTATAAAATAACAATAGTATAAATTTTGACACTATTCATTTATTTGAATTTAAATAAAATATATACAGAATATATGATCAAAATAAAATATTTAATAGATCCATAAAAGGTCATATGTGTCTATAAAATTAGTGGATCACATTAAATAGTTCATATAATATTTATTTTATTATTTTTAAAACCATTTATTTGGTTTATCTCTTAATAAAATAATTACTACAACATTTTTGTATAATTATTTAGTATACTTATTTGTTGCATAAAAATTAAAACTAAAATCCTATGATTACGGTAAATCTATTATCTTTCACAATAATACTTGTACTCGAATTTATCATCTTAAAATTACAATATTTAAATTGTTATATTTATTAAATTATGAAGGTGACAACTTTGGAATCATTTAAAATAAAATAATATAAGTTTCATAATCACTTTTTTAATGCTCCAAACGGTTATATATTAGGTAATTGGATGATTAAGGTGTATATATACACTACCAATATGTTTTTTTCAGGTTTTTGGGCCTTTTAATGGGTATTATTATTTCAATAAAAACTATATTACTTATTTTCCACTTAATAAATAATTTCTGTATCATTAATGTATCACCTTTAATGACCATTATTTAATCCTTAAAAATTCTAAATAAATTATCATGATGTAGATAATTTTATTATATTTCCGGAGACTATTCATGTTAGAAGTTTTATGATTTTTTTCACTAAATTAAAATTATTATACTTATAAGATTTAAGAGAGTGACATGTTGTCACTTTCTTTCGTTTGAATAATAATTAAATTATTTTCATTTTAAAAAGTCCGTAAAATTAATCTAATCCGACCCTTAGGTTATATGGGTATACCTTTATCCATCCAATAGAATTTTGGCGTGTTTTAGGGTAATTTTATAATATTATATTTACCCTTAATTACCCGATTTACCTTTAACTACGGTATATAAAATTTACCGTAGTTACTATTCATAATTCCCAAAAAAAAAGTAGCTTATTAACATAATTTGGACCCACTGATTCCAAATATGGAATCCATTTTTCCAAATTAAATACAAAAAAGTTGCAGAAATTAAATTAAAATTAATCCCATTGTCGAAAGAAAACGGGTTTTTCTTTAAAACATTGCAAAAGATTGAATTGATTTATCCTACGAATTTAATGTAAAATCAATGATAATGACAGACATTATATTAAATGGTAAAAATATATTCTATTTATACTTTAAAACCATTAAATATTTTAATTTAACCATATAAATTATTGCGATGAAAAAGGCGGTTTTTAATTAAAATATAGCGTGTTTTTACTATTCATCAAAATATAAAAGATACCAGAATAATATGAAAAATTTATCCAATGTAAATTTTTATTTCTTTATTTCAAAGAAGAATTATATTTTGTCAAATTTAACTTATAAACATGTCAAAAACTAGATTTAAAGTTGGTGCACCATCAAAAGGCGGCAAAACTGCATTTATTGAAAAATACTTATTTTACCCGAATTTTTTTTTGTTCTTATACCATGTTCTAGAAAATGTGTAAGATGAATAATAATGTTATAAAATTCAAAATTTAGTTAATACTATTCATAACGGCTAGTTCATAATAATATTATAATAATATATCATTGTTTAGTAAAACCCGGTATTGCGTACAACACACGCTATCGAGGAATGTCGTGATTGCGTGTAATGCAAGCCAAGTCAGGGTTGCATATTGTGAAAAAATTATTCGTTGTTTTGTATAATAGAATCCAACCATATTTCATTTATACAATGAATATATATATATATATATACTCAATGTTCCGTAGAATAACTATTATCAAAATTGTGTGTAACACGATCCAAGAATAGTGTTGCATATACTGCAAGCTAATACGGTGTTGCGTATAGTGCAAGGTAATCTTGGTGTAGCATACAACACAAGATATGAATGAAATTAAAAAGAATATATCTTATAAAATCTCGGGTTATTACACTATTTCTTCAGAAAACCTCTTTAGGTTGGCACATAAATTCTTCTTTGGATGTCTTTATGATAAAAAATAGAATATATTTCATATTTAGAGAAGTAAGGAAGGTTTTTTTATGTTATTGGCCAAACCAAAGGGCTTTTATGGTGTCAATAGAATATGTGAAAGTGAGGCCTTTAATAAGTGAGTTGAGTGGGACACATAATATTTTAAAATAAAAAGATGTAACATTTTTTTCACAGACCAAAAGGATCCAAAATAGACCATTATCAATACATTTACATTAAAATTTCATGATATATTCATGCCATATCTTTTTGATAAGGTTTCTGGCCATTTTAAATATTATCAATTTAATTTAACCCTTCGGTAAATCTATTTTAACTTTGTCCACGGTAAAAGAATATTACTATTTCTACTATTCATTGTGAATAAATTTCATTTTTCCTTATTAGATAATATAAATTATTATGATTCATAATATTTAATCAATTTTACCAAATTCAATTCATATAAGTGACCGAATTTAATTTGAAATTATACCTGCAGATGCAACAAAAAAGTGGGTTTTAAAGAACTGTATTTTTCAAGAATAAGATGATTTTATATTAACTATATGACTTTGAATAATCATTCTTTAACTTCAATTAATATTTATTGATATAAAAAATATATATTATATTAAAATAATTTCTAATTATCAGTTTTTTGAATTAATTAAAATTGAGAAACATTATGCACTTTAAAACTGTTTTTGGGAAAAAACCCCTTCTTAATCCCAAAATTAAACTTATAATAAATCCCAACATAAAGATGATTAAAATTTAATTAATTAGATTAAATATAACTTAATAATTATTATATTACCTAAAATAATATTAAAAACATAATGATACTTCTAAATTACTTGATTTATTTAAAATAATTGACATTTTTACAAAAAATGGTACTTGTCAAAATTCACCAAAAAATGAAAAAAATTCAAAAAGAAATCTCAAAATTTAACCGTAATTTAATTTGGATATAATTATGGGAAAAAATAAATAAATTTTTTCACATTAATATTCTATAATTTATAAACTAAAATTTTAAATAAATTTTTTTTATAAAAAGGCTTAATTAAAACTATTTCTTTTTTATTTTAAAAACATACTTAATTTTTTTTATACTGAGTATATATATCTAATAAATAAAAATTAATAACCATGAAAATAATTTATTCTATCATTTATTAGTTACTCACAATCATTAAAAATAGCTCATGATATATGCATCTTTGTAAATTATCTTTCTTAGCATCGTCAAATCCAAATCTCTATTTACTTCATAATATTCTAATTTTGGATTTCTATAAGTTTATAATACTAATAAAAGTATGATGAAGTTACAAACACATACATGAATTTGAGTCATCCATGATTTAAAATTATTATGGTGTAATTTCATGCATGTTGTTATAAGTGTCACACCCACCTTATAGAATTCATATGAGATTGATCTATTTTTCATTTGATGCATCCATGTTTCATATAAACTTCCTTTAATAAGATATTAATTTAATAAAAAATATAGTTTTAAATAAACTCCATTTTTTCTACATATATGAACATTTTATGTGTTTTTCACAATCTCACATGGTCTTTTTTATCCTTGAGAATCCATAGAAGAATTATAGGGTTTATACTGGAGTTCTATTCTACTTTAATAGTGTTAAATTGATAATAAAAAACTATGTAACCAATGATTCATGAGGAATATTATCAAATACATGAGGTTATTTAATACTTATATAATGTTTCAATTTAATAATGAATAGTAAATAACTTTTGTAATTCCAAATCAATATTTAATTTGGTATTTCACTCGTTTATTTACTTAGACACTCCATATCGTCTTGTTCAAATAACTTATAACCCACACTACCTGGGAGGGTCTGTCCTCTGACCCTACATAGTAACTTCTTTACCCTTTCCTCTTGTCTCACATTATGTAGAGGCTCAACCTCCACCATAAAACCTCCAATTATTCTTGAGACTTGATTCTAACTTTAATCATATCCAAGTTTCTTTATAGTTCTCTAGTTTCTTAGGTGATGTGTTGGCTCCGACTTGGTCATGATTTTTTTGAATAAATGTTACAAAATTCATTTGCAAAAAATAACAACCTAGAGACCAGACTAAATAACCAACTTCTATACTTTCATAATATACACATTTTATCTTGTATTTTAACTTGATCTATTTAATTTTATTATTTTTATGAATATGAATGAATTTTATCAAAATTCATTATCATAAGTATATAAAATTTCAATTATAACTCCTCTATAGAACTCAAATCTATAAAAAAATATGTATTAAATAATAAATGGATCTCCTAATGAATTCAAGTAAATTATATATTATTTTTTCATATATATAAAAGAAGTAAACATAAAAAACCATCTTTAAAGATGTGTCATTAAATATTTATTCACATAACACAAGTTGTAATAAAACTTGTGAACACTTATTTTAGGTCTGATATTTTTAAGGAAGATGGTATAGAGAGGTATGAATATAATTTTATTAAAATTATCAGAGTTATTAAAAATTAATTTCACAAATTTTTTATTTAAAATTACTAAATAATTATTTCTTAAAAGAATAATAACGGTGTATGTTTGAAGAGTGTATGAAACAAATATTGAGAATAACACAAGGAATTTTATAGTGGTTCAATATAATCAACTTAATACATTTTTAACACCACAACCGATGGACTGTTTCACCCATAGATAAATATAGATATATAATTTATCATGGGATTAATCTAAACTTATACCTTTCTACTAGGATGAATCTCATCCTAGGACTATGAGGAAAAACCATAAAACCAATAAAACACAAAATTTAGTGGGATCAGATAGAAACCCATACTCTCTATAAAGAGAAACCCCAACCAAAGTGTTCTACATTTTAGTAAGGTAAGAATAACCATATGAATACATTTTAGAGGTAGTATAACCTATGAGAGAAAATATTAAGTGTCATACCTCTACTCAGACAAAAAGATATAATAAATATTACAATTGGATGGAAGTATAAATATTGTTAGTGATAAAACATTTGATGCAGGACCTACAAAATGTGTTAGACAGTGCACTGTGGGTGTTCAAGTAGCATTATATATCAGCTCATTAAGGTGATATGGAAGTCGAAGGGGAATTTTTCCTCCCTTTATAGTTTATCGTAAAAGATGTAAACAGTGTGTACAAGCTCACTTACATTTCTTTGAGTATTATCACTCATAGTTTTCATGTAGCTTTCAATAATCCTAAATTAATTTTAATATAATATATAAAAATTAAAAAACGATTCTCTTATTTGGAAACAAATTACATTCAAAATAAATAATTATTCAAGAGAGAAAATTTCTTTGAGAATATTCATATAAAATATCATTTGAATTCAGAAACTAAATTTTGATTCAACCCATTTTCAATTACCCAATAAATTATTAAAAAATTATCATTAATAATAATTCAATGAAATCCCATAAAAATCGTACGAAAATTTGGCTATTTAATTTTCTATTATAAAATACTTTCAAATTACGTGTAGTGTATAAAAATTAAAGGATTTAATTATGCTATATTAAATACTATGAAATAAGATTGAATAATTTATTCATCATTATATAATAATATAGAATATAATAATTTTAAAAATTAAACTAAAAAATATAAATATTTAAATATTCAATCAATTAATTCAAAAATGTAGAAATTAATATAATTTTAAATAAAAACAATGTCATTTGTTTCTGCATAAATTTTCTAAAATGTGTAATAATATTAAAATGAATTTATTACATTAAAACCCCCATTTAAAGTATTTAAAATTTTTAATAAATAATTTAGAAAAAATTGAAATCATTAATTTAATCACTAATAAATATTTTAAACAAAGGCTGTATTTTTTTATGAATAATTGAAACATTATGTAAAATAATATTAATCCATGATTAAATAACTTTAAAATCATTTTTATAAGACTAATAAATTATTAATAAATAATTTTAAAACAAAGAAAATAAAAAAAATATGATAAAATATAATGTTTAAAATATATAAATATATCAAAAACAGCGCATGAAAAATATTTTGGAATCGTATAATATTTTGATTAGTGATGCTAGATTACTAGAGTTTTCACAAATTTCAACGTGCATTTCTCTAAAAATAAAACTTTTGGTATCATAAATTTTTATTCTAGAGGTGGCATATTTTAAAAGTTAATTATAGCATAAAATTTAAGTGGTGGTAGTAGAAAAAAAAGTGGAAGTAGAAAAGACAAATTACCTAGCGGAAAAAAATAAAATACCTAGTTTTAGACAAAAAATCACCCGGTGGTAGAAAGTGTTTTCTACTGAAACAATTAAGGATCCTACTACCATTGTACTGCAACTACTGAGAAGCACTATCAAATGATACCATCATTGTGGATGAGTGTTGATTTCAGTTCCACATGATGGAACTATCATTGCTTGAAGGGGAGCCAGAAGTCAGTTGAAGAAGCAAGCTTGAGGGAGAAAATGAATAGTATATCATTTTCTGTAATAGCATTATGAACATAAATTTTTGAAATTTTTTATCCCATAAAAAATAAATAATTATTCAATTTCTCTCAATCCCTTAAATATAGATAAACTTGATATATTTATAATTCATCAAATAATGCTTCAATATAACTTATAAATGAATATACATCATCAAAAATACTAAAAAATATATAAGTAAAGATGCATAAAAATGGTAAAAATTTATATAATTTTTTTTATTTTTTAAGGTATTGAAATTGAATTTTATTACTTTCATGACGTTAAATTAAATTTTGAAAAACCAATTATATTTTTAAGTCGCAAAAGACATTTGGTTAAAATGTATATCAAAATATTTTTCATTGAAATAAAAACGATTTTGAATTATGAAAATTCCAAAATTCTAAAATTGTTGCATAAAATTTGGAAATCTTTTAAAGATTTAAAAAAACACTTTCATGAAACAATTTAGTTTAATTAAATGAAAAAATACCTATTAGACATCCAATGGAAAAGATTAATGATAATATGAACTATATAACTCAAGTTATAATAGAATAACAGAAATAAAATTTTAAAATTCTATAAATTGAATTTTTTTTATAAAATCTAAAATAATAGAGTTTGTTCATACAAAAATGAAAACATTATATAAATTAATCTATATTTTGATATGGTGAAATAAAATTTAGATAAACTTATTATATTTTAAATTAAATAGTAATTACAAAAAACTAATCAATATAGCTCAATATATAATAAAAATAAAATGATCTTGTAAAAAAGATTTTAAAATAAAATAATAAGAGGGTTTGGAATATTCAAAAACAATAAATATTAACACATGATAACATTAAACACGCAATGTCAAAATATTGATCAAATAATGATTAGTTTACTATCAAACAATGTTAAATATATTCAAATATATTTTAATTTAACCAAACAAAAAAAAATACATTCAAGAACATGCACCAAAATATCTCCCTATTTCTTTAATTAAATAACTAAGAAAGTGAACAAAAATCAACCCATTTTTAAAATAAACAAATTAACCCAATTAATTTTATTTAAAAAAAATACTGTATGACCAATTAAATATCCCCTTTTCACTTTAAGAAAATAAGAATGTTAAAGAATAAATTATCTATAAGAATGTGATATCAAGATTAAAACTCCCCCTAAAATATTTAATTATAAAACTATCAGTAACCATTAAGAAATAATTAACAAAATACGTAAAGCACCCCTTGAAAACATGAGAAAATTGGACAGAAGAAGAGCTCCCCGAGAATTTGTTCCAAAAATAGTAATTTGCACATATAAAAAGAAGATTGGAGAGAAATTTTAAATACTCCTTGTATCATAATGAGTTAAAAATGTATATTAATAGTAATTTTAATACCTTTTTATTTAAAAAATACTTTGTTTGATAGCATATAATTTATTCAACATTAAGCTTAAATGAACAAAAATTATTATTATTTGAATTTCACTATTTTAACCTACTCAGTAAATTGATATGAAAGAATAATATTAATTTTATTATGAAATATGTATTAATAAAAATAATTTCTAATTTATTAATAAATTCTTTTTAAATAAGTACTCAATTTTTAGTAATGTTATTTTATTCTTCAAAAATAGTTTTCCTTTAAAATGGGTTTTCATGATTTTTATGTGTTAATATTATATTTTCATGGAAATTTTAGAAAATGTTTTCAAAAAATTATTTCCATTTTTTATTTTATCATTTCAAAATTATCTCAGGATGAATTTTTGATTATTTTCAAAAAAATATTGATTTTCAATGAATAGTGAAAAATACTAGTTTTTAATTTGAACATTTATTTTCTTTTACTCTATTTATAAACTCAAATTATATTTAAATTAGTTTTAAAATTATAATTCTTCAGTTTTACTTTAAATAATCTAATTATATTTTTTTAATTATTTTTATATTTTAATTTAGTATAAAAAAAATATATTTTGAAAATATATTTTCCAAAAAAACCTTTTTATGTTGCATCATTATAGTTTAATTTTAAATTAAATTATGAATCATATATGTCTTGAATTATTAAAAATGGATTCTATATTAGGAATCAATGGGTTCATGTTTGGAAAATAGTTATCCTTTATTTTTTTCAATATGAATAGTGAACTTCATAATTTTTGTTACCATGATAAAGGGAAGATCGAGTAATTAAAGATAAAAAAATTATAAGGACTATAAAATGGCCGTATCACTTGAATAAACTTTATTGTATGATTAAATTTAATCTATAATTATCCAATATTTGTTTATATGGAATTTTTTGACCATATGGGTGATATTATTACTTTTATAATATTTTATCTAATTAAAATCCAAAAATGACACCCTCTTGGTTTTATAAAATATAATATTATTAAAAAAAAGGTTAACTAGAGGATATGTTAATTTATAATTATTAATTTTAAATATAATTTATTTATATTCATCATTCAATTTTATAATTAATTTTTAGTTAAGAAATGATTAGCTTAAAAATTTACACAATGTTGACCTAGTAATTATTAAATAAATGTACAAAATAAATTAATGATATTAAAAATATTTAAAGAAAAATAATATGAGATAATTAATGTGATTCAAGAATTTTATATAATAAAATTACATGTTTTCAATTTATTAAAATCTTTGGTTCATATTTTACTTTTATTTTTGAAGTAATTAATCTCAAAGTAGTGAATAGTTTTAAAAGCATACATTAATGATATACTATAATAAATAATATTTTATAAAATCAGATAAAATTCTTAAAAAATATTACATTATAAAAAGTGATAATTAGATAGTTTATTATTTAATCCATGTTCCATTTACAGTCAATTGTTCCATTTATATTTTCTATATTAACCCTTTAGGAGTAAAAATTCTTGTTGTCATGGTATGTCTGAAAGTGGATAATGAGGGGTTAAAGAAAAAAATGATGAGGGTAAACATGTGGTCATAAATTGTGTAATTGATTATTGTATTATATTATTTCAAATTACCCTCGTCCCAATTTAAAAAAAATAGTTTTGGTCCATTTTTAATTGAATATTTATTTATATTTATTGGACATTTTGAGAAATTACATGACTGCTCCTCCCCTCTCTTATGAAAGGGAGTGACTTTCCCCTTTACTTCACACTTAAAAATATTTTTCCCAATATTTTACCAAATCCCTTCCTAAAATTACTCTAAAAATTCTAGGTGCCTTATATATGGAGAAGACCAACCTCTTTGTTCTTAAGGTGTTAAGAAAAAAGTTGTTTTCTGAAGAAGAGGTATCATTTTAATCAAGTTTTTTTGTTTTATTTATTCTACCACATCATTCAAATATTCCTTAAACAAGAATACATAATAACTCCATTATCTTCCATATAATTATGTGTTTTTATTTAAGTGGTAAGACTTATATTATTCTCCTCTTTCATCGAATGGGAAACGAAACCATTGTTTGTGTGTATGGTCGACTATCATCTCGCATACCGATGTAATTCGTTTTCCATCACCATATCACAAAGATATATAATAAAGATGTAATTAATGTTTATATATGATATTCAAGACATATTTTTCATCAATGAGGGATAATATAAAATTTAACTTCTTACCATTCTTGTCACCAAAAAATGATGATGTCGTCTATGTATATATATAAACTAGCACCTCCTCAAAGGGATATGATTCATTTTTCATCACCACATCACATATGATATATATATATATAAGTATATTCAAAGTATTAAATTTGTTTTACGATATTATGATAATTTTTAATACATAAAATAATACTTACCTTCCTTTCATAATGATCAATGAAAAATGGATGTTTTTCTCATGTGTATGTACAACCTATCGTCTCAATGATTGTAACATAGTTCATTTCTCATAACCATTTATAATGGTTGGATTTAAAATAATAATTGATGTATAAAAATGATAATTCTTTCATACTTTTTATTCTATAGATTATATAATAATGACTTCTTTGACAATATTCAACCCACCAATGTTATTTCTAACATATGTGTTGAATATCATCAAAACACATGATGTGAAATTAATTAATTAAGAAATTTTCTAGATCATGGTATTAAATGAAATAAAGAATCAAATATTTGAAAATAGTAATTAATAAATTATACAAATTAACATAATTTTTTATTTATGAATATAAATAACATATATGATGATTCAGACTCACATTAAGGGGACTTCTTTTAAAATAATCCTATTTTAAATCCCTACTTTCAACACTTTTTACCAAAGTCAAAAGGAAGGTATTTTTTTAACATATATGGAAAAAATTTAATTTTCATCCACTATGATGCCTCAGTTCTTCGAATTTTACAATATAACTTACCATGATTCTTTTAAAAGAAAATGGTTTCTTTATTGTGTGTGTAGTTTATATATTTTGCTATAATATTTTTTTAAAAGAAAAGGGCATTTTTGTCTCTTTTGAGTTTTTTCAAATATTTTCACAAAGGAATATTTTTATGAAATATTTTACATTATTTTCAAAAATATAAAAAGGAATTATCTATTTTAACATATATAGTGATAATGAATTTTCGTTACACCATAGTCATTATCTGATTTTTGTCTTCCTTATAAAGTATTTTATTTTTCTCCAAATAAAGGCCCCATTTCCCTTTTTATGGATATTTTGGTGATGAAAATGAGGTATTTTAAAATAAAATGGTATTTATATATCTTAAAGGGTTTATACATTGTTTTAAAATGAATTTTTGAATGGTTTTATACATGATATGGTCCTTGAATTCGTTTGAAGGGTTAATCCCAATTATAGCTCGTGGGTGATACAGATATATTAATACGATTTGTGTGTCCAAATAAGGATCAAATTCATTGGGTAATGATTATGTTTTCTAAAAAATTGTATTATAAGTTAACCATATGGTTATTTAAATTTTCGGTGTTTCTTAATTGTTCAAAAGAGTGGCTTTGTTTCATAAATGAAATAGCGTAACGACATGATGTCACGTCACTAATGAAATTCTCTAGTGTGATTCTATATATGTTTCGATGTGTCATGAAAAATAAGGAGGAAGGATTTGGGGGATTCTCGAGAAAAGTTCTGATACACATCCACTCCAATGAAGAATGACGAACTATGAAAAATTTCTTTAGAGGTTCAGAACCTGGAACTGTCATCGACATCATAAACCCTCGAAGATGAACATGTGAAAAAGAACACCATAATAGGTTAGGGTGTTTATGTGCTTTGATGTTCCCTCTATTCCTATTATTGAAAAAGATAATGAATGCAGACCAACTGACTAAAAAGTTGAGATGCATCTCATATAATCATGCAGCTGGTTGTTGAGGGATTTCAAACTTAGGGATTATTCTTCCTTTTGTTATCATTAATTTTTCTTCATGTTTAAAATGCTAACGCTGAGGGCGTGGGCCAAAACCAACAAGGCCTATAGCCTCTGCAAAACTTATCCTTGGTGCATTATTCATGGATCAACAATGAACACGATGGAAAGGCATTTGAGGGCCACAGGTAGGGGAAGGTGGTGCGCCATCATGCACCACGGTGGAAAGAGACGGCTGGCCCGAGCCAACGATGTGGGAGATGGGCGGCGCAGACCCTGTGTCGCGTTGCATTGCATCAGATTAAACGGCCTTGCATATGTGGGGATACATGGGTGATGTGGTTTTATAACTACCCATACATTACATACATGGTTATTACTTCAGAATTGAAGCGTACTTATTACAACATATAACAAAACCATGATAGGACCCTATAGGTATAGTGTCTTTAGAAACTGGGAAACATAAACAACTGGTAAAGCATCTATATTTTCTCCCATTAATTTCATCATTTTTAGAGTCCGATTGGAATATCCTACTTAATAAATTTCATCCTGACCTGGGGAAAAGAAAACATACAAAAGGGTGAGCTCAAATGCTTAGTAAGGGTAAAAAAAGAAATATCAATCATATCATATTCATAAGAACATAACATTTTGAAAATCTTAACTTGAAAAAGAGATCATAATATCATAACATGGGATAAATCATAGTATTGAGATGTAATCCCAATAATCATAACTTAAAACAGGAAACTTTTTGTCATACACACGTAATCATAGAGAATCATTTCTTAGTAGTCAAGACTCATTTCCAAGACTATCCTAGCAGACAAAGTCCATTTATGAACCGAGTTCACTCTTCATTTCAGTCTTGTATCACTAAATAGGATTAACCTTCCATTATAGCCATGTCTATCTCACGAGATATATATATTTACCAAATTCATTTAAGGGATATATAGGTCCCACCAATCTCATAATGAAAGCATTCTTATGTGTGCCAAAAAATCATAAATCATAGAACAATCCATGTAATAAAAATGGGATTCTTAAACATCATGCCATCATAACATAATCCATATAATATAAAAGGACATCATAAAATTAAACCCATCATAACATAATCAAATCAATGTAAAAATAGGGATCGAAATCGAACCCTATATAATCTTAGATGGAAAATAATTATGATAAAACACTTGAACTCCATTCTTGAGGAAAATATCCTTTCCACTTCAAAAACATTTTACCTTTCTTAACATGTCATAAAATTTTAAACAAAAATAAGTTGATTAAAAATAAACTTGAAAACTTGTAAAGGAATCTTCATGGAAATAATGTTCTATGAAATAATAAAAATTCATTCATGCCGTATAACTTAATAAAAAGATTCTTCTCATACTTTTTTCAGAAAAGTCAAAAAGTACCTCGTACTAAAAACGACAAAATATTCCTTTCATATCTTTTACTCACCAAAGGTTAAAATTGGATTTCAACAATTGTAGGAGGATAGAAATAATATTACATATTGAGGAAACATGGATTTGGATGATAAATATTCCACAGTAAATTCTGAAGTATAAACAATCTCGGATAAAAATGAGATTACAAGATTTTCCCTTACCATAGGTCAGATTTGCTTAGTACGTATCTGAATCACATGTATAATGATTTAAATAATGTAATTGACTTATTACCGAATCATATTCATTGTTATGATATTGTATATTGTCATATTCTTATCATCTTATTAGTAATATTTCATTGCTACTTGTTATTCGGGTGTTCATTGCTTTATGTTCTTATGCATATTTTGTCGAATAAATTATTATAATTATTTTTAGGTTATAGATACCTCATTTAAAGAATTTTATTAGTGTAATATATATCATATTTATTCATTCAATTCATTTATATAATCATTATTCAATGAATATCATGTAGAATGAGTCGCATAACATCGTGGAGATGGAAGGCCGTACGTTTGCACGAGCGATGATATCATTCCCATGATCATGGAATTGTATTGAAGTGTATGTATACTATTTCAGAAACAATATAAATTTACAATAATCATATATAGTTATTCTTTACCCCATTATACCCATCCAATTAAGGTGGTGGTGGAAAACAGATTACACCACGGCGTGGAGACGGTATTCCGTACGTACGCACGCACGGTGATTTCATTTTCCGCAAGACGGATATAAGGTGAAATAGGGTTGTTTAATATTTATAATAAAATATTATTATATGAGTGATACTAATGTTATTACTTCATAATGAAACAACTAAATAAGAGGAAGTAGGAGAAGAAATAAATTTGAATGAATCGGTAACGGATATTACCTCTTCATCGACACGCCTCTTTGAAACCTCTTCTAAGGGAAATAATGTTGGTCTTTGAAGAAGATCAGGAATTATATAATATTACTAGGGGAGTTTAGAAGAGTAATGGGCAGGGTTTGGTTGAGCTTGAAGGATCAAAGTTGTGTAAATAGGAGAGGGAGGGGGTGCCCTTTTATAAGGGAGGAGAGGGGTACCTTTGGAAATCTGAAAATATTATTTTATTATAAACTTATCTTCGGTTTCAAAAGGTCTAAAAATCATTAAAGATGAAGATAAGATGACTCGTGGTCGAAATAAAATCATCCAATCAGAATTTAAAATGTTTTGGATAATATTTTAATCATTATAATCTTATATATTTAAATCATTTATTAACGAGGTAAATACTGAATCATTATTGTGTCATAAATAATTTAATTTATTTGATGTCTAAAAATTATAAAAAAAAACTAACATTTAGGAAATTGCTTTATATTTACAATGAATATTTATAGTTGAAAATATAATTTATATAACCCCTTATAAAAATTAATTACTAAAATATTTTTGTTAATGTCTATTTTGTCTTTACATTAAATTATTTAATCCAAATTGTCATTATCACTACCAAGTGGCTCAATGGGGCCCTAAAATCGTCCTAAGGTTACCCATGGTCGGAAACTACTAATCTAATAAGGTTAGGACAAGTTTTAAGGTAATATTGAATTATTATAATATTCTCTTTAACCTTGAATTACCATATTTACCTTTAACCGCAGTAAATAAAAGTCAAAAGATACTATTCATCAAAAATTATTTTCATCTTATTGAACCACATTTTACTTCTTTATAAAAACCATGTATGTCAGATTTTTGAAATTCAATGCACAGATTTGGTAAATTTTCATTTAAATGAAAGAGTCAGTTTTTTAACTACCACTATGTAGTTTCACTATTCATAAAAAGTTGACGATTTTCCGAAAGATACAACAAAATTATCCTAAGATATATTTGATATTCTGAATTCAAAAATGATGTCTATTTTTTCAAATTCAAAACATCTAAGTGGCATTAATTAATTTTAAAATTAATTCCCGTTATCAAAACAAATAGCATGTTTTTAAAAAAACAATAACTATCAAAAGATCGACACTTGTTTATGTCTAAATTCAAAGTAAAATTAATTCCAATGACAAACATTGGATTAAATGGTAAAAATATATTCTAATTACACTTTAAAACCAATTAAAAATATAATATAACCATATAAATTATTTTGATAAAAATGTTTTTTAATTAAAATATAGCGTGTTTTTACTATTCATTAAAATATTAAAGTTATCAGAATAATATGAAAAAGTTATCCAAATAAAATTTTTACATCCTGATTCCAATAAAGAATTTTGTTTTGTCAAATTAAACTTATAAACATGTCAAAAAGTATATTTAAAGTGGGTGTGCCATCAAAAGGCAGAAAAACTGAATTTTTTGAAAAAAACGTATTTTACCTGAAAAATCTATTTTGTTCTCATACCATGTTCTAGAAAATATGTAAGATGAATAATAATGTTATAAAATTCAAAATTTAGTTAATACTATTCATAGAGGCTAGTCTATAATAATATTATAACAATATATCATTGTTTTGTGAAAACTGGTATTGCGTACTACACACGCTATCCAGGAAGGTCATGATTGTGTGTAACGCAAGCCAAGATAGTGTTGTGTATAGTGAAATATTCCTTTGATGTTGCATATAACATAAGGCATAAAAAAATACACTTCTCATAAAATAATTGGGTGTTACATTCTTCCCCGCTTAAAATGAATTTCTCCCTCGAAATTCGTCACTTCGTAACAAATAGATGTGGATACCTCTCCATCATCATATCCTCAAGCTCCTATATAGATTCTTCTAATTGGTGGTTCCTCCATAAAATTTTCACCAAGAGAGTGGTCTTGTTTTGTAGAACTTTTTCGCTATGATCCAGAATCTCTATCGGTTTTTCTTCATACGAAATATCTTTCTCTAGCGGTAAAACTTCTAAACATAGTACATGTGAAGGATCGGGTATGTGCTTTCTCATTAGAGATACATGGAACACATCTTGAACTTGAGAGAGATTTGGTGGAAGCACCAATCGGTAATCTACCTTCCCAACACTATCCAGTATTTCGAAAGGACTGATATACCTAGGGCTCAACTTTCCCTTTTTTCCAAATCTCATTACTCTCTTCCAAGGAGATATTCGTAAGAACACTTTATCGCCGACTTAAAACTCTAGGTCTTTTCTTCAGTTTTCAGCATAACTTTTTTGTCGACTCTGAGCTACTCTTATGGGTTGTTGAATAGATATGACCTTTTCTGCCATCTCATCAACAAGTTCAGGTCCTAATAGCTTTCTTTCCCCAACTTCATCCCAGCAAATTGGAGTCCTGCATTTCTTTCCATAGAGAGCTTCATAAGGATCTATTTGAATACTAGAGTGAAATATATTTTTATAAGAAAATTTTACCAAAGGTAGGTGTTGATCCCAACCACCTTTGAAATCCATAGAGCAAGATCTTAACATATCTTCTAGAGTTTGAATTGTTCTCTCAGACTGACCGCATGTCTGATGATGATAAGTAGTGTTGAGACTAAACTCTGTATCTAAAGTATGCTGAAGAGTTTGCCAGAACTTCGAGGTAAACCTTGGATCCCAATCATATGTAATGGAAAGTTATACTCCATGCAATCTTACCACTTCCTTCACATATATCTTGGCAAGATGATCCAGAGAGAAATCTTCTCTAATAGCAATGAAGTGTGCTGACTTTGTAAGATGATCAACTATAACCCAGACAACATTATTGCCTTTGGATGTTTTAGGAAGTCCAGTGACAATGTCCAAATTGATGTTTTCCCATTTCTATTCTGGTATGGGTAATGGTTTAATATCCCCTTAAACTTCTGTCTCTCATCATTAACTTGATGATAAACCAAGCATTGAGAGATATATTCAGCAACATATATTTTCATGCCATCCCACCAGAAGTACTCTTTCAGGTCCCTATACATCTTCGTGCTTACCGGATGAATAGAGAATGAAGAAGTATGAGCCTCATTCAGTAGATCCTTCTTTAATTCTGGGATGGGAGGAACACAAACCCGATTCCTAAACCTTATTATCCCATCAAAATCAAGGTTGAATTCAGGAACATTTCTCGCCTTCTTTTGTAAATCTACATCTTCTATTTGTGCCTCTTTAATCTTCACATTTATAGATGGTTAAACATTCATTTGAGAAAAATAAGAATTTTCCCCTTCCATTATAATTCCATGATCCATCCTTTGTAAATCCATAAATATTGGATCTTTTGTGATCCTCATCATAGATAAGCTAGCATGGTCTTGTCGACTTAATGTGTATGCCACCTTGTTTGCATTCCCGAGGTAGTAATGAATTGAGCAGTCATAATCCTTAATCAGCTCCAACCATCTTCTTTGGCCCATATTCAGCTCCTTTTGTGTGAAAATATACTTTAAACATTTATTATCAGTATAAATATCACACCTTTCACCATAAAGATAATGCCTCCAAATCTTTAATGCAAAGATTACTGTAGCTAACTCCAAATCATGAGTTGGGTAATTTTGCTCATGGATTTTCAGCTGTCGTGAGGCATAATCTATCATCATATCATTTTGCATGATAACAAACTCCAATCCTTTCTTGGATTCATCACTGTAGATTAGAAACCTTTCTCCACTACAAGGTAGTGTGAGCACAGGTGCACTGGATAACCTTCTTTTCAACTACTTGAAATTCTCTTCACACTCCTCCGTCCACATGAACTTAACTCCTTTTCGAGTCAACCTGGTGAGTGGATTAGATAATCATGAAAAATATTTCACAAAACGTTGATAATATCCAGCCAAACCAAGAAAACATCACATCTCAGTTACTGTTGTTGGTCTTGACCATCTTTCAATAACCTCTGTTTTTGCTGGATCTAGTGATATCCCAATTTTTAGATTATGTGACCCAAAAATGAAACTTTTTGAATCCAAAATTCAAACTTTGTAAATTTGGCATAAATATTATCCTTTCATAGGGTCTTTAATACTATTCTCAAGTGATCTTCATGTTCTTCCTTTCTCTTTGAATAGACAAAAATATTGTCTATAAAGACTACCACAAACTGATCAAGATTGTCTCTAAAGACTCTATTCATTAGATCCATGAAGATAGTAGGGGAATTAGTAAGACCAAATGGCATCACTATAAATTCATAGTGTCCGTACGTTGTTCGAAAATCCGCCTTTGGTATATCCTCTTTTTTGACCCTTAATTAAGGATACCCTGAAAGAAGTTCAATCTTGGAAAAGTATTGATCTCCACATAGTTGGTCAAATAAGTCATCAATGTGTGGGAGAGGATATTTTTTCTTGATAGTGATCCTATTAAGTTCTCAATAATATATGCAGAGTCTCATTTATCCATCTTTCTTCTTAACAAATAGAACAGGTGATCCCCAAGGTGATACACTAGGGTGTATGAATCTCTTATCGAGATTGTCTTGGAGCTGCTTATTCAATTCTTGCAACTCAATTGGGGCCATTCTATAAGGTGTCTTTAAAATGGGCACAACACCCGGTATGAGTTCTATTGAAAAATCAACTTCACGATTTGGTGTTAGACTTGGAAATGTTTCAGGAAAGACATCATCCAACTCTTGTACAATGGGCATATTCTTAATTTTGATTTTCTCTCCAACCATTTGAGATAAATAACCTTCATTTATTGGAATCAAGACCCATATGATGGAAGAAATTTCCACTGGAAGGTTATATTCATCCTTGCATCGATAGATAATAGTAGATTGATCGGGAATATTAAATATGATTTCCCTTATTTGGAAATTGATATGAGATCCGTATAAAGAAATCAAATCCATGCCCAAAATCACATCAAATTACAATATAGGAAGGATCACAAGATTTGCAGAAAGAACTTTCCCACAAAATTCAATTAGAGAAGAATTATAAACTTTTGATGCAACCATTATGCCATTAGGAGTTGTCATAGCTAACTCAACATCTAATAGTTGAGGTAGTACAACGATACACTTAGACAATTCTTCAGAAATAAAAGGGTGGTTGGATACAAAATCAAATAAAACATTTTCTACTTTAGAGTGGATGGTAAGTGTACCTTTCACCACTTCGTTGTTATACTCCACATCACCAATAGAAATTTCATGTGCATTTCCTTCTTCTTTGGCCTTAATAGTTTGTTGATGTCAATCGTCATCAACAACCCTTGGATTTAGGCATTGATTGGCATAATGCCCCATTTCCTTGCACTTGAAACATTGAAGTGTAGGATGTGCATTATGTGTATCCCTTTCTTTGTTCACATCATTAGACATCTTCTTCCCATTATTTCGACATTCAACTGCCCGATGACCTTTTTTTCCACACTTAAAACATTTACTTGTCTCTTTAAGAAAATTCTCTTCATGTTTCTTTCAACACTTTGAGCATAAGGTAAAACTCATATTCTTTTCATTGTGGTCTTTACATTTCCCTTTGAATACCATTTTCCTCTTCTAATCAAACCCATATGACTGATGGGTTACTCCAATTTCCATCTCAACCTTGAGAGAACATCGAACAATTTCCTTATAGCTATTGAAGTCCCTTATGGATAACGCCCTTCGAAGACTTGGTTTTAAGCCACTAAAGAATTGATCGATCTTACTCCCAGGTTGGAAAATAATTCCAGAAGAGTACCGTGCATGTCTTGTAAAATTTTCATCGTACGTACCAACCGATTCATCATCCTTTTTCTTCAATTCAAGAAACTCTTTCTCCATCTTTGTTCGAAGAATACGAGGGAAGTACTTATTGAAAAATAAGTTCTTGAACTCATCCCATTCCATGGACTCAATTTCATCCCTTTTCCTAGTATTATTAGTAAGATTCCGCCAATGATTAGCTTCACCTTCCAAAGGATATACTGCTAAGATTACATTAACATGTTTAGAACATTACAGGACTGAAAATATCTTTTCAGTGGTACTAATCCATTGTTTAGCCACTAATGGATCAGAAGACCCGCTGAATGAAGGTGGATGTTGCGTCATGAAGGATTCAAAATAATTTTTCTCCTTCCTTTCCTCGTTTGGAAGTCATGCATGATTCATAGATTGAGAAAGTTGTGTGAGCATGGCTACAATATTTTTCATTCCAGCTCTTATAAAGTTTGGTTGCTCAGGAGGAAAATCATTGCATTGCCTGTCATATTCTGCATTAACACGATTCCTTTGGGTTCCAGCCATTGACTAAAACCAAGAAGCATAGTGTGAGAAAAACTAATCATAATAGGAAAACCACATAATCAAGAATAAAATTTCACACTTTAGGTCTTATCATAGTTTGTTCATGTCCATTTCTAAAGCACTAATATTGTGTTCTATGTTTAGACATATCCTTAGATTTCTTACTAAGACTTTCACATCCTAGTTTCCAAAGGTTAACTATACCTTTCCTCTGATACCAACTATAACGACCCATACTTTACATACATGGTTATTACTTCAGAATTGAAGAATAATTATTACAACATATATCAAAACCATGATAGGATCGTATAGGTACAATGTCTTTAGAAACAGGGAAACATAAACAACTGGTAAAGAATCTACGTTGTCTCCCATTTATTTCATCATATCTAGAGTCCCTTTGGCATATCCTACTTAATACCTTTCTTCCTGACCTGGGGAGGAGAAAACATACAAAAGGGTGAGCTCAAATGATCAGTAATGGTAAAGAATAGAAATATCAATAATATTGTATTCATAAGAACATAACATTTTGAAAATATTAACTTGAAAAAGATATCATAATATCATAACATGGGATAAATCAGAGTAGTGAGATGTAATCCCAATAATCATAACTTAAGACATGAAACTGTGTGGAATATACATATAATAATAGATAATATTTTTTTAGTAGTCATGACTCATTACCAATACTATCCTAGTGGACAAAGTCTATTTCTGATCTAAGTTCACTCCTCGTTTCAGTCCTGTATCACTGAACCGGATTAACCTGTCATTCCAGCCATGTCTATCTAACGAGATATAAATATTTACCAAATGCATTAAAGGGAGATATAGGTCCCACCCATCTCATAATGAAACCATTCTTATGTGTGCCACAAAATCATAAATCATAGCATAACCCATGTAATAAAAATGGGATTCTTAAACATCATGTCATCATAACATAATCCATATAAGATAAAAGGAAATCATAAAATTAATTACATCATAACATAATCAAATCAATGTAAAAATAGGGACATAAACAGAACCCTATATTATCTTAGATGGAAAATAATTATGATAAAAAACTTGAACTCAATTCTTGAGGAAAATATCCTTTCTAATTCAGAAATATTTTACATTTCTTAACATGTCATACAATTTTAAACTAAAAGAAGTTAATTAAAAATATACTTGAAAACATGTAAAGGAATCATCATGGAAATAATGTTCTATAAAATCATAAAAATCGATTCATGACGTATAAGTTAAAAAAAATTCTTCTCATACTTTGGCCGGAAAAGTCAAAATGTACGTCGTACTAAAAATGACAAAAGATTCCTTTCATATATTTTACTCAATAAAGGGTAAATTTGGATTTAAAAAATTGTATGAGAATAGAAATAATATTATATATTGAGGAAACATGGATGTGGATGATAAATATTCCCCAGTAAATTCTGAAGTATAGACAATCTCGGATAAAAATGAGATTGGGATATTTTCCCTTACCTTAGGTCTGATTTGCTTCGTATGTATCTGAACCTTCTGTATAATGATTCAAATAATTTCATTGAATTATTATAGAATCATATTCATTGTTATGTTATCATATATGTTCATATTCTTATCTTCTTATTAGAAATATTTCATTGTTACTTGTAATTCAGGTGTTCATTTCTTTATGTTCTTATGCATGTTTTGTCGAATAAATTCTTATTCTTCTTTCTAGGTAACAAATAACTCATTTCTAGAATTGTCTTAGTGTAATATATATCACATTTATTCATTAAATTCATTTTATAATCATTATTGAATGAAGATCATGTAGAACAAGCCGCATCACATAGGGGAGATGGTAGGTCGTACGTACGCACGAGTGATGATATCATTCCCATGATCGTGGAATTGTATTGAAGTGTATGTATACTATTTTAGAATCAATATCACTTTACAATAGTCATATATAGTAATTATATACACCATTATACCCATCCAAGTAAGGTGGTGGTGGAAAACAGATTACACCACGGCGTGGAGACGGTATTCCATATGTACACACGCGCGGTGATTTTGTTTTTCATAGTATTGATAGAAGGTGAAATAGGGTTGTTTCATATTTATAATAAAATATCAGTATATGATTGATACTGATGTTACTACTTCATAATGAAACATTTAAAGACCTGTAAATTTCAAGGAAATTTTTTTCTTAAATTCTTTGGGATCTTACAAGTACATAGTTTCTGACGGCACCTGATTCTGAGGCCTAGTGTGCCCAGAATCAATTTCCGAAGTTTAGCTTGGGTATGTTCCGTGAACAAACGAGTGGGTTTTTCTAACTTTTGAACTGGTTCATGGAATCGAAATCCGAGGGCACCGATGAAACCGCAGCGCCGGTAATTGCTTAACAAGGCCTTTTCTGGAGTTGCGTTTGCGTGGGAGGAGTTGTAAAAAATTGGTGATTAAATGATAAGTAAAATAAAATTGTGTGCAATTTATTTTATCCATGGTAGTTAAACTCTCTCATGGGAAGTTGTTGGTGGGGCCCATAACCACCCAACTTCCCATGTGTGGTTTTGAGGGATGTGGGGAACACACGAGCCCCCGCCTTTTCAAATTCCCTAACTCCTCTAAAACCCCCTCTTAAATTATGTGACTCTCCCTCTCATTAATAATGCCAACTTAACACCCCATTCATTTTGAAAACTCAAGATTAATTAAGGGAATTCAACTTTTGAAGTTTTGAATTGTTGGCATAAGTAAATAAAAAAAGGCAAAAGCCTTATTTTATTTTGGTTGTTTCGTAGTGTGGAGACTTCGAGAAGAAAACTATAAGTCTTGAAAAACTCCATCACCTTCGTTGAAGAACGTCAATACTTCGACGAAGAACGACGTCACTGCAAGGAGAGATCGACGTGTTGTTCCTTATCCTCTCCACAGCCGGTGTGTGACGCCATCCTCTCCTTGGATGCACGCCAAAGTTGTCTTCAAAACCACCCTCGCGACGCTAGCTTCCGCGAATTTCTTTGAGGTAGCGGTTGAGTTCCAATTTAATCAATTAAATTTGCGCTTTGTCTATCATTGAGCATGTTGTGTTTTTGGCCGCTTGTTATCAATATAACGGAGGAGGTAGGACCGAAAAAACATGGCCAAACCTCCTCCCCTTTTTGTTGTTGATTTTTCTTTATGGCTTGAAATAGAGGCGGTACCATTTCACCGTGCACAGTCGAGAGAACTGCGGCCGGAGCAGGCCGCAGCGGAGGTGTGGGGCGCCGTCGTGCCACGCCGGTGTGGCCGAATGAGGCCACGACCAAGAGCGGGCCGCGGCGGAGGGGCGAGGCACCATCGCGCCGTGCCAGTCAGACATGGGCTCTGTCGGTTGCAGAAGAGGCGGTCAGACTTAGCCGGCCCCCAGCGCACCAGGAGGCGGGACAGGCGGGTCCCGCGACAGCCACACCGGCCGGCCAATATGGCTGGACGTTCCAAGATGTTTGGGGGTTCAAAACCCCCAGCCAGCATAGCTAGGGAGGACCCCACAAGGGTCTACCGTTTCAGGAAAACAGGGGGGCACTGCCCTCCATTTCGTGTCCACCCGCGCTGGGTCGGCCGCCCGTGCTGTGTCGGACCGCCCGTGCCGGGCCAGGCCACCCTCACCGGGTCGGGCCGAACCCCCGCGCCAGGCCGGGCCGCACCGGATGGGTCGGGCCGGGCCGCGCCCAACCGGGGCAGACCTGGACCTGGGTCGGGTAGACCCAGTTCGGGCCAACCCAGGGGGTATTGGGCCGGGTCAGACGGGGCCCAAACCCCCTACTTACGGATAGATCCATTCAAACGCCCATAACTTGGGCTACGGACCTCCGAATGACACACCGTCATTTGCATTTGGATCCTTGGATCGGGATGGTCATTTCGGTATATTACACTCAAGGTTTCAGAGAATGTTGTGTATGGTCGGGTTGGTTCGAACACGAAACCAACCGGGCCCTCGGAGCAGAAACACTTATAACTCGAGCACCGGATGTCTGATTGACGTGCCGTCAAATTTTTTAGTTTCCTATTAATGAGATGGTTCTTTTGTCTTGCACCGCACGAGGTTTGGATACAACTATAGTAAGGTCAGGTTGGTTTTAGCTTAAAAACCAACCGGGCCCCAAGGGTGTCTGATTGACGCGCTGTCTGTCGCATTGAGTTCCTATTGACGAGACGGAACTTTGTGATACATCAACTATGGACTTCATGACAGTTGATGTATCGACCCCCTTGGCTCGTGGATTGGACCTTTTTGGAATCGAGTGTGCTGTGTGTGGGAACTCTAGAACTGGCTGTGACTACGACGAATATGACGACTACCGTACACGGATCCTCATTGTGTTTGACGAGGACGACTTTCGTACTGGGATCCTCCGTGGGTTCGACGATGACGTCTACCATACTAGGATCCTTCGTGGGTTCAACGATGACATCTACCGTGCTGGGATCCTCTGTGGGTTCGACGACGATGACTTCTGTACTCGGATCCTCTGTGGTTTGATCAGTGTTGTCGACTGTACTTGGATCCTCTGTGGGTTCGGCAGTGATGACTACTATACATGGATCCTCCGTGGGTTCGGCAGTGACAACATTTGTACTAGGATCCTACGTTGGATCAGCAGAGGAGATAATTCAGAGGCTACATCTATCATCTCCACCCCTCTTCGTGAGTAGTATACTTGTGTGATATGACTATTGATTTGAATCAATAACTTCGATATGATTGACTTTCTATCCTGTGTAGATTGGTTTGTGATTTCCTGTTTGGATTGTGTTGTACTTTCTTGTGTGGACTAGGTTAAACTTGGGCTCGTGAGTTAGAACGGAACTGGAATTGATGACTTAGGTATATGTATGGGTATATACCTAAGTAGAGTTTGTTGATACTTGTATTTTTATCTTTACTTTGTGGTTTATCCTTTGTGGATTCTTGGAGACCTTCGGGAGTCTCGGAGTCCTTACTGAGTATCGTATACTCACCCCTGCACGGGCTATGCCAGCACTACATTGTGCTAGATGCAGACGATGGACAGCTCTGATCGAGGTAGAGGCTTGTGGAGCTGGACAATACCTAGAAGAGGATCACTGGATGCAACGTACACCGAGCGGACGGCCGGTCCCGAGGATCTGAGGAGACTATCTGTACCCACCCTTCGGGTGGGAGTTCTAGTGGACGGCTCGGTGTTGCTGCTTTACTTTTTTACTGCTATAATTTCTTTCAGTTGTACTTTACATTCAATTGGGTTTGTATTCTGGCCCATTTACCTTCCAGCACTTACTTTTGTACTCAGTTTACATAGTTTTTACTTCATCTTGCGTACTCTGTGGTGTTTGTTTACTTTATAAAGGCAATTCCTTCCCTTTTATCAGGATTTATGCCTTTGGTGCCAGTCGCCAGCCCCTGGCCTATGAGAGGCGGGCTTAGGGTAGTCATGGCATGGGCCCATAGGACAAGTCGTGACAAATTGGTATCAGAGGAGTTTGGTTCTACCACAGAACTCAGGACTCTAATCTTTCTTCTATGTGAAGCAATAGTGTTAAGGGTATTGAGTATGGTTATCAATCCAGGGAGTCCAGTGTTGGTGCGGCGGCCGACGTATCCATACACCAGGACTCTGACTTCTGATTTCCGACTCAGTGCACGAAACCATTAATTGATGTGTGTTTCAAAAGTTTTCTTTATGACTACTTTGTGTCAGCTCACCAAGTATACCAAATTGACTGTGGCACACCTGTTTCTTTTTAGGATGGCCTGACGATGGCAGCTAGCTAGGGTTTCGTACTTCATGCGAGATGTCATCCCACCGAGCGGCAAGGCTTCGGTACAGGGCCCCATTACAGCAAAGGCACCGACGATACCTCTACTGGGCGAGCCAACGATGCCACCAGCCCTAGTAGTTGATAGTGCACGTCACCTTAGTGCACTGAATGAGTTTCAGCATCAGGTAGCACTGAGGTTCCGTCGGGAGACAGACCCTCAGGCAACTGAGGATTGGCTGGAGGCTGTTGTTCAAGTCTTGATATTGGTAAGGACACCAGATGACCCCATGGTGATCCTTGCGGCGAGTCTCCTGCACGCGGTAGCAGGTAGAGGGTGGAGCCTGATGCTCCAAGTGCACGACGAGGCATCTCTCTTTTGGTCAGACTTCGAGAGCCTCTTCCGCTCAGAGTTCATTCCAGCCACCCGCCGTGCGGTGCTCATTCAGGAGTTACTACAGCTGCGGTAGGGAAGCATGATGGTATCCCAGTACTCGGCAAGATTTACCGACCTCTCGCACTACTCCATAGATATGGTACGGGACCCGTTCTTCCGGGTCCAGACCATCGAGCAGGGACTGAGGCATTAGATCAGGGCTTCGATGATCTCCCTCAACATCCCAATGCAGGCGGAGGTGCTGGAGAGAGCCCTTCAAGTGGAGAGTTTTCTCTCTGAGCAGTCACCAGCGGCGAGACCCTCCGTAGGACGACCCGCAGCGGAGTCTTCTGCAGCTAGTAGTAGGCAGACGATGCAGAGGACCAAGCGGGCTAGACCATCATATGAGCAATCTCAAGAAACAGGTCTGGTTGTGCGGAGCACACGAAACACAGCCAGCCACACGAGGATCAGACAGTGCTATGCATGCGGCGGTCAGGGTAACATGGCTCGAGACTACCCGACCCACCCTGCAGATGAGCAACAGGCAGTAGAGGGACCTCCCAAGAAGAGGTTCGACTTTGGCAGTCCGTAGGGAACATGCGGACGAGGTAGAGGAGTTGTCCGAGCAGCTGGTGGTGGGCGACACTTTGAGGCCCTACCACCACCACCACCAGGAAGAGCACCCCGACCGCAGAGAATGGGTGGATTGGGGAGAGCTCAGCTTCACGCAGCTGGGGCCTATAACCATGGAGCTCTGGGAGCAGACAGACAAGAGCAGGACTAGCTCCAGACATGGAGGCTTTCATTCATGATGCTTCTACCTTTGTTGATGTTTTGTCTGTGGATGCTTTGTGTCTTTTTAACTTGAGCTGCAGAAAAAAAAAAGACACTAATTCTTGTGATGTTTTTTCTCTGTCCTTTTTATGTAGTTGATATTAGAGGTTCCGGTTAAAACCGTTTACTTGACCCTCACATTCAAGATTCCTACAGGAGGATACCTAGTGACCACACACTTTTTCCGACAGTGTGACTCGGCCCTTGGAGGCGAGAGTAACAGTTGGATCTCTTGGTAGTAGCGTCGAGGCCTTACGAAGTCATCCGTGGCATGAAATAGTACCATCCATGTCAGGATTGACGATATTAGGCAAAAGACGTGGTTCATCCAGGGGATGAGACCAGATTTATCTTTTCTGTAGAGGAGGAATCTCAGCATCACTTTTAGATCGTAGACGAAGAAGGGTGGAGTTGAGTTCTTACAAATGGCTAGTCTCACCCATTGTTCACTGAGCGAACGGTTTACGGTTCTCACTAACTCAATAGTCTCATGTGTATATTTTCTCAGAAGGATATGAACATGAGATAGCGAAAATGGCTTGAGTTCCTCCAGGACTATGAGATCGAGATAGTTTATACTTCTGAGGAGGGGAACGTTATGGCAGATGCTCTTAGTAAGAGATCATGCATTCAACTATTAGGATTGGCGAGACAACAGATGGCCGTGTTTTCATATATTCTTTGTGGATAGTGTTGGAGTGAGTACATGTATAACCAGATATGGTTTAGGCTACTATGGAGAAGGTGCAAATCATCCAGGAGTGGATGAGGACTGCTCAGAGCCGATAGAAGTCCTATGATAATAGGAGGTGGGGACCACTGGAGTTTGAGGATGTCAAACACATTTTTTTTATGGGTCTCACCTCGACGTGGATTATAGAGATTTGGCACGGGTGTCATGTTATCTCCGCGCTTCATCGGACCTTTCCAGGTTCTCAGTAGGATAGGCGAGGTGACTTATCGCCTAGCTCTTCCACCTCAGTTGCACCAGGTGTAGGATGTCTTCCATGTATCTCAGCCGAGGAGATACGTGCATGACCCGACATATATCATTGATCAGGGGGAGCTGGACATCGATGACAGGGTGACTTTTACAGAGGTTCCAGGGGAGGTCAAGGATCGACAGAAGTGGGTCCTATGTGGACAGTCGATTCCTCTAGTGCGCATCAGGTGGCAGCACGGGAACCTACAAGATAGCACTTGGGAGCGGGACGCTCAGATACGTGCATAGTACCCTCATTTGTTTCCCTAGTTTCTGATGTATATTTACAGGTACATAAAGCCTTGAGGTGGGAGTAATGTAAAGACCCATAAATTTCAAGGAAATTTTTTTCATAAATTCGTTGAGATTTTTCGAGTACGCAGTTTCTGATGGCGACTGATTCCAAGGCCTGGTGTTCCTGGAATCAATTTCCAAAGTTTTTCTCGGGTACGTTCAGTGAACGAATGAGCTGGTTTTTCTAACTTTTGAACCAGTGCTCAGAATCGAAACTTGAGGGCACCGATGAAACCAAAATGCCAGTAATTTCTTAATAAGACCTTTTCTAGAGTTTCTTTTTTACGGGAGGAGTTGTAAAAAAATTGGGGATTAAATGATAAGTAAAATAAAATTGTGTGCAATTTTATTTTATCCGTGGTAGTTAAAGTCTCTCATGGGAAGTTTCTGGTAGGGCCCATGACCACCCAACATCCCATGTGTGGTTATGAGGGAGGTGGGTCCCACACCAGTCCCCACCTTATCAAATTCCCTAACTCCTTTAAAAACCCCTCTTAAATTATGTGACTCTCTCTCTCATTAATAAAGCCAACTTAACACCCCATTCATTTTGACAACTCAAGATTAATTAAGTGAATTAAACTTTTGAAGTTTTGAATTGTTGGCATAAGTAAATAAAATAAGGCAAAAGCCTTATTTTTTTTGGTTGATTCGTTGTGTGGAGACTTTGAGAAGAAAACTCTAAGTCTTGATGAACTCCATCACCTTCATTGAAGAACGTCAAGACTTCGATGAAGAATGCCGTCAATGCAAGGAGAGATCGACGTGACGTTCCTTCTCCTCTCTACAGCCGGTGTGTGATGCCATCCTCTCCTTGGGCACATGCCAACGCCATTATTCTAACCACCCACGTGACGCTAGCTTATGCGAATTTCTTCGAGGTAGGGGTTGAGTTCAAATTTAATCAATTAAATTTTCTCTTCGTCGATCATTGAGCATGTCATGTTTTTGGCTGCTAGTTATCAATATAATGGAGGAGGTAGGACTGCAAAAACACAGCCTAACCTCTTCCCCTTTTGTTGTTGATTATTCTTTGTGGCTTTAAATGGAGGCAGTTCCATTGCACCGTGCGAGGTCGAGAGAAACACGGCCAGTGCAGGCCGTGGCGGAGGTGCGCTGCGCTGGCGCGCCGCGCCGGTGATGTCGAAGGAGGTCGTGGCCAAGAGCGGGCCGCGACGGATGGGCGCGGCGCCATCGCGCCGCACCGGTCAGACAAGGTTCGTGGCCTAAGGCCCCGGTGGTTACAAAAGAGCTGGCCGGACTCGCCCGGCCACCGGCACACCAGGAGGCGGGAACGGCGGGTCCCACGGCAGCCACACCGGCCATCCAATATGGCCGGCCGTTCCAAGAAGTCTGGGGGTTCAAACCCCTCGGCCAGCGCAGCTAGGGCGGACCCCATAGGGGTCTGCCATTTGGGGAAAACAGGGGGCAGTTCCCCCCCCCCCCCCGTTCCGTGTCTGCCCGCTCTGGGTCAGCCGCCCACGCTGGGTCGGACGGTCTGCGCCAGGACGGGCTGCCCGCGCCGGGTCGGGTAGCTCGCGTCGGGTCGGACCCCCGCTCCCGGTCGGGCTGCACTTGCTGAACCGGGTCGCGCCAGCTGGACCGGGCCGCGCCCAACCGAGCCGGACCTAGACTAGGGTCAGGTTGACCCAGTTCGGGCTGACCTAGGGGGTATTGGGCCGGGTCCGACCGGGCCCAAACCCCCTACTTACAGACAGATTCGTTCAAACACCCATATCTTAGGCTACGGACCTCCGAACAACGCACCGTTAGTTGCGTTGGGATCCTTGGATCGAGACGGTTCTTTCGTTATATTACACTCAAGGTTTCAGGGAACTTTGAGTATGTTCGGGTTGGTTTGAACACGAAACCAACCGGGCCCTCGGAGCAGAAACACTTATAACTCGAACTCCGGACGTCCGATTGACGTGTCGTCGACTTTGTTGGTTTCCTATTAGTGAGACGGTTCTTTTGGATTACTCCGCTCAAGGTTTTGACGCAGCTGGAGAACGGTCGGGTTGGTTTTAGCTTAAAACCCAACCGGGCCCCTAGGACGGAAAAGCCAATAACTCTCAGACCAGCTTCGGATTGACGCACCATCTGTCGCGTTGAGTTCCTATTGACGAGACGGAACTTTGTGATACATCAACTCTGGACTTCGTGATAGTTGATGTATCAACCCCCTTGGCTCGTGGAGCTGACCCTCCTGGAATCGACCGTGCTCTGTGTGGGAACCCTAGAGCTGGCTGTGACTACGACGAAGATGACGACTACTGTACAATGATCCTCAGTGGGTTCGACGAGGAAGACTTTCATTCAAGGATTCTCAGTGGGTTCGATGAGGATGATTACCGTACTGGGTTCCTCCGTGGGTTCGACGACGACATCTACCGTATTGGGATCCTCCGTGGGTTCGATGATGACGTCTACCATGCTGGGATCCTCTGTGGGTTCGACGACGATGACTTCTGTACTAGGATCCTCTATGGGTTCTACAGCGTTATCGACTGTACTTGGATCCTCCGTGGGTTTGGCAGCGATGACTACTATAATTGGATCCTCTGTGGTTTCGGCAGTGATGACTTCTGTATTAGGATCCTATGTGGGATCGACATAGGAGATGATTCAGAGGCTATATATGTCATCTTCACCCCTCTTCGTGAGTAGTATACCTATGTGATATAAGCCTTGATTTTCAATGAATAACTTCGATATGATTGACTTGCTTTCCTGTGTGCATTGGGTTGTGCTTTCCTGTGTGGACTGGTTTGTACTTTCTTGTGTGGACTGGGTTGAACTTGGGCTCGTGAGTTGCAACAGAACTGGAATTGATGACTTAGGTATATGTATGAGAATATAACTAAGTAGATTTGGTTGATACTTGTAGTTTTATCATTCCATTGTGGTTTATCCTTCATGGATTCTGGGAGACCTTCGGGAGTCTCGGGGTCCCTACTGAGTATCGTATACTCACCCTTGCACGGGCTATGCCCGCACTACGTTGTGTTGGATGAAGAAGACAGACAACACTGATCGAGGTGGAGGCTCGTGGAGATGGACGGTACCTGGAGGAGGATCACTGAATGCGACGTACACAGAGCAGATGGACGGACCCAAGGAGCTGAGGAGACTATCTGTACCCACCCTTCAGGTGGGAATTCCAGTGGACGGCTCGGTGTTGCTGCTTTACTTTTTTGCTGCTATAATTTATTTTAGTTGTACTTTACTTTCAATTGGGTTTTTATTCTAGCCCATTTACCTTCCATCACTTACTTTTTTACTCAGTTTACTTAGTGTTTACTTCAGCTTGCGTACTCTGCGGTGTTTTTTTACTTTATAAAGGCAATTCCTTCCCTTTTATCGGGATTTACGCCTTTGGTGCTAGTCGCCAGCCCCTAGCCTATGGTAGGAGAGCTTGGGATTTTCACGGAACGGGCCCTGAGGAAAAGTCGTTACAAAACAACTAAAGAAGAGTAAGTAGAATAAGAAATAAATTTGAATGAATCGGTAATGGATATTACCTCTTCTTCGACACGCCTCTTTGAAACCTCCTCTTAGGGCACTAATGTTGGTCTTTGAAGAGGACCAGGACCACTAGAATATTACTAGGGGAGTTGAGAAGAGTAATAGACAGGGGTTGGCTGAGCTTGAAGGCTCAATGTTGTGTAAAGAGGAGAGGGAGGAGGTGCCTTTTTATAAGGGAGGAGAGGGGCACCTTTGGAAAGTGTGAAAATATTATTTTATTATAAACTTATCTTCGGTTTCAATAGGTCCAAAAATCATTAAATATGAAGATAAGATGACTCATGGTCGAAATAAAATCATCCAATCATAATTGTACATGTTTTGGATAATATTGTAATCATTATAATCATATTTATTTTAATCATTAATAATGAGGTAAATACTGCATCATTATTGTGTCATAAATAATTTAAATTATTTGATGTTTAAAAATTATAAAAAAATACCACCATGTAGGAAATATTTTTATATTTTAAATGAATATTTATAGTCTAAAAGATAATTTATATTACCCTTTATAAAAATTAATTACTAAAAGATTTTTGTTAATGTCAATTTTGTCTTTACATTAAATTAATTAATCCAAATTTTCATTATCACTACCAAGTGGCTCAATGGGGTCCCAAAATTTACCCAAGGATGCCCATGGTCGTCCACTACTCATACAATAAGGTTAGGACAACTGTTAAGGTAATTTTTAATTATTATAATATTCTTTTAACCTTGAATTACCCTATTTACCTTTAACCGTAGTAAATAAAAGTCAAAAGTTACTATTCGCCAAAAATTATTTTCATCTTATTGAACCAAATTTTACTTCTTGATAACAACCATGTATGCCTGATTTTTGAAATTCAATTCATAGATGTGGTAAAATTTCATTTAAATGAAAGAGTCAGTTTTTTAACTACCACTAAGTGGTTTCACTATTCATCAAAAATTGAATTTTTTCAGACAAATACCAAAACTTAAGCCTATGATATATTTGATATTCCGAATTAATAAATTATGTCTATTATTCCAAATTCAAAATATAGAAGTGGCATTAATTAATTTTAAAATTAATTCCTGTTATCAAAACAAAATAGCGTGTTTTTAAGAAAGAATAACTATCAAAAGATCGACACTTGTTTATGTCCAACTTCAAAGGGAAATTAATTCCAATGATGAAAATTGGATTAAATGTTAAAAATATATTATAATTATACTTTAAAACTAATTAAAAAGATAATATAACCATATAAATTATTGCAAAGAAAAAAATTGTTTTTAATTAAAATATAGCATGGTTTTACTATTCATTAAAATATGAATGTTATCAGAATAATATGAAAAATTTATCAAAATTAAATTTTTATATCCTTATTCCAAGGAAGAATTTTATTTTGTAAAATTGAACTTATAAACATGTCAAAAACTAGATTTAAAGTGGGTGTGCCATCAAAAGGCAGCAAAACTGCATTTTTTGAAAAATACTTATTTTACCCGAAAAAATTATTTTGTTCTCATACCATGTTCTAGAAAATATGTAAGAATAATAATAATGTTATAATATTAAAAATATATTTAATACTATTCATAATGGTTTGTCCATAATAATATTATAACAATATATCGTTGTTTAGTGAAACCCGGTATTGCATACTACACACACTATCGAGGAAGGTCGCGATTGCGTGTAACACAAGCCAAGCTATTGTTGTGTGTAGTGAAAGATTAATTTGATGTTTTGTATAACATAAGTCATAAAAAAAATATTTCTTATAAAATATAAGGGTGTTACAGGTTTTCCTTCATGCGGGTCAGGCCAGACATGGGCCGGACCCGCGAGCCAGCGCGAGGGGGCCGAGCCCCACACAGCGGGCCACGCCAACCATGGCCCGAGCCCATTAACCAGTCGAGCCAACCCCGATGGTCTGAATCCAGTGGAACTGGGCCGAACCTTAATGGGCCGGACCCGAGCAGGGTCAGGTGGACCCCGGGACCCGTTGTGTCAGGCCGGCCTAACCAAGTCAGACCAGGCCCAGACTCAACTATCCCCCGAACAAAGAAACATCTATAACGGACGAAATAGGTGTCTGTTTGATACACCATCAATGGTGTTGGGACAAATTTTATGAATAGGTCTCTTTGGCCTATTCCAGCGGGCCCGGCTGAGTCGGTCCAAACCAAGTTGTGATCACCCCTGTTTCACAGAAATGGGTGTAACTAACAGACCGGGTGTCTGATCGACGCTCCGTCTATGGAATAAGGACCCTTATGAAAGGTAGTTCCATTGGAGATACTCTAAGGTAGTTTTGATATAGTTTCTCATGTGACCTGGGTTAGATCAGACTTGAATCCAACTAGGCTCTTTTTACAAAAGTGCCCATATCTCACAAACCGAGTGTCCGGTCGATGTGTTGTCTATAACGTTGGACCCCTATAACAAGGAAGTAACTTTGATATGATATTTGTGGTACTTAGTACTGGTTTAAAAAGTACTTATGACTTAATGAGAATAGTCTTCTAGTGATCAGGTGTGCTTCATGTGGGAATTAGGTGGCTGGCTGTGACACAAAGAAGAAGAGCGACCAATATGGGTCAGCATCAAAAACTCCAGAGTGGGATGATCAAGCTGTACGACTAATAATCACTACCTCTTTATCAACGAATAAAGCGGGTCAACACCAATGACCAATACGGTTCATCACCAGCAACCAATACGGGTCAACATCTAGCGACCAATACAGGTCATCCCCAGCGACTAACACGGGTTAGCATATAGAAACCAATACAGGTCAACATAAAGTCACATGTACAGGTCAGTAGTAGAGTTACCATGGATAGGATGATTTGGATGTGAAACTATTCATCTATATCCCAGTATCCATTACATTATACCGTTAGAGTGAGATGTCTCTTTTGCTTTGTGCTTCATGATTTAGATCATGCTTGTGATATTACCTATGTGGTATTTTTTGGAGTTTTTTTCAGTTGTGAATTACTGAGAGACCTTCGGGGGTCTTGGGGTCCCCTTCTATGTTGTTATACAGACCCCTACAAAGGCTCCACCTGCACGCGTCTGTTTGGTGCATACTACATACACTCCAAGGCAGAAATTAGAGGTTATGTTATTGTTGGAGCTTGGCACGACGAGAGTAGTGAAGATCCTCTTTCATGACTTCATAATTACAGCTACTACCCTCCAGGTAGAGCTCCAGGGCAGATGCGATAGCAGTTTACTTTCCTTAGGATTTTAGGGCTTGTATTCTGGCCCACTGTTTTCAGCTTACTATTGTACTTATGGTTGTACTTTACTCTCATGGTTTTACCTTAATTTTCTTGGTTGTTTACTTCAGTTTCCATTTTTGAGTGTGTATAGATTACAAAGGCAATTCCTTCCCTGTTTGGGAAAATCCTTTAGGTGCTAGTCACCAAACCCAGTTCTATAGAAGGAGGGCTTGGGGTGGTCATGTTTGGGCCCCATGGGACGGGTTGTGACAGGAAAGGGAAATAAATAAGTCAAGCTGAATGTCATTAAAATTTTTAAATAAAATAAATCGTTTTTATTTTAATAGTTTTATATTGGGAAAAATGATACTGAATATAAGTGAAAAATTTTTATGTATATGGGTTTTATGTAAGATTTATGACCTAACTCTCTAAATATCTAAACATAAAAGTTATTTGGAAATCATATAATTTTTATTCTAGGATAAAGATACTCTATTATGTGATGTTTTAGTATGGGTCCTTGAAGATGGTATTAGATTATTTTTTATACAACTTTAGAATATTAGAAGTTATTTGATTATAGGTTGGAATTCCTCTAAAACCATAGTAAAAATTAAAGTTATTTTAGATAGATAGAAGGAGTATGAGATAACATGAATATGGATGTTTTAATGATTACTCTCATCATAAGATATTTTATTATGATACATTCACACAATTTTTTTTTATTTTAGTATGTTTTTGGATCCAAAATGAAATGTATAAAATAACAAGTGAGGTTAAAAAATTTATTTAATCTCTAATATAATAATTCTATTTTCATGATGTTTATCAAATTTATCTAAATTCTCTTAAGATTATATTAATATAGTTTTAGAAAAAATTATAACTCATAGGCTAGTCCTCAACCTGTCACATTTGGTAATGTCGTGAGGCATGTAACCACAACTGATGGATGATAAGGGTGAATCACCTACCATTGTCCTACATGAAATCTAGGTAGGTATAATTTTTTTCTATATTCAAATGATGTGAAAGATAAAATCTATGTTCATTTTTTTAACATATCTTTTACATTTTAGAAAACCAAGATATTATAATTGATTTGGTGATTATTTTATTTGGAAAAAATTCACTATTTTGAGAGCCTTATAGGATTTAGGTAAACATACTATTATAGTATTTTATTTCATGAATAAATGATGAATTTAATTTTAGAGTAATTTATGATTTTAGTGTTACTTTATTGTGATTTATTTTATTTATGTAAATTATTAGCATATCTTGGATGTTATATAATTAGGATATATACTTTTTATAATTATAAATTAAGACTGATCGATGTTATTTGGAGGTAAATACTAAATTTATCTAGGATAAATATGTGATCAAAACCATATGATATTTAATTTTCAACCTTAGTTTGGAATATTTTGAAGAATCTTAGGGAAAGTTATCTTTTTAATGATCTATGGTGAAATTTGGATATTATTATTTATTTTTGGATATTAATTTTGATTTTATTCATATGATGGTTTATTTATTTTGGTTAATTATCTTATCTTATCCAAACCATTTTGGCATTAGTTAATGTAAAAATATAGAAGGAATATATGGTTATCCGTTTCTGGATTTTTTGACCCATATAAGTTGATTATAATTCTTCAGAATTGAAAAATTAATCTATAATACTCATTGTTTGGAGGAATATATAAAATTGTGGTGGAAATTAATTAAAGGATGAAACTCTAATTTTTAAGTAATTATATTTCTTTATTAATTAAGTATATATGATAAATATATTCCATAACACTTTGAAAAGGATATGAAGGTAATATATATTATTCATTTACTTTTCGTATGGAGAAATTAATGGCCTTTTAACCTATCCCAGATTTATAGTTTTGTAATGGTTAACTTTATCATGATCAAGTTATCTATCACTCTCTTTAAGTCCTTGGGAGTTAGGTTCTTCTTCCATATCAATGTTTTCACTTCCCAATTATGTTATTACACATGGAAACCTACTATGTGTTATTCCATTTAACCTTCTTACTTTTCATTCTCTCATTTCTAGAAGAAGTTCTATTAACCCTACTTACGATGTGAGATTTTAACAAAGGTTCTTTAAAAAATCAAACCTCTGGTTTTAAATCCGGTGGTCAAATTTTAAGGATGAAATTTCATGAAGGATGTAATTTTAATACCCAAATATTGTTAAAAAAATAAAGTCTATGTTTGATTATGTACAAGATAAGAAACACTGAGCTTTAAACTCCCAAGGAATTATTATTATTTAAATGTGGCAGTTATAACCAAGCTGTTAAATTGGAATGAATGAATAGTATTAACTATATTATGAAATATATAGTGTTAATACACATTCATAATGTATTAATTAATTATTTTTAATGAATTAATTTATTTTTAGTAAAGTCATTTTATTTTTCAAAATTATGTTTTCTTAAAAAATGGGTTTTCATTCTTTTTATGAGTGAATATTATAATTAATTTTGGGTAATTCATAAAAATATATTTTAAAAAGGAATTTAATTTTTTAATTCATAATTTCAATATTATATGAAGATTTTTTTAAAAAAAATCATTAAAGAATCATGTTTTAATGAATAGTGAAAAAAGATTGTGTTTAACATAAATCTGTATCTTTTTATGCATTGGAGAAATTAAATTACATTTTGGATTACTTTTAAAATTTAATTGTTTCCTTTTAATTTAAAATTTTCTAATTATGCTTTTTAAATGAATTTTATATTTTATTTTAGTATAAATACATTTTATATTTAAAAAGGGACATTTTTCTGAAAAATCGTTTTTCATTGCGTCTTATCTGTTTAATTTTATATTAAATTATATCACATATATATTTTTAATTTTATAAAAATTGATTCAATACTTTTAATAAATGGTTCCAAATTTTCTAAATAGGACCCTTTATTTTTTGTCAATATGAATAGTAACCTTAGAAATTTTGTTACCACAATAAAGGGTAGATCAGTTAATTAATGTTAAATATAAAATGATATGGACTATAAAATGACACTTACACTTGCCTATATTGTATTAGGTGTTTCTATTTCAAAAATAATAATATAGTTTCAAGTTATATGGCATTTTTAAACATTTTTATGACATTATGACATTTATTATATTTAATTTAGAGAAGAGTAAAAAATGTCACTCTTGTTTTTATTAACTATAATATTTTAGACATAAGTTTAACCAATGTATATGTTAGGATATAAATAATATTTTTAAAGAAAACATAATTTTCTTCATAATGCAAGTTTATTTTTAATTTTTAGTGAAGAACTAATTGTCATAAAATTTTACTTAATGTTAATGCAGTAATTATTCAATTAATGGAAAAATAAACTAAATGATATTAAAAATAAAAAAATATAATTTGAGATAATTAATGTGATACAAGGATTTAATATATTAAAAATTATATTTCTGGGATGTATTAAAATATTTGGTTAGAATTTTAATTCTTTTCTGGATGTTAATAAAATCAATGTAATAAATAGTTCTAAAAATTGGCTTTAATGACATATTATAATAAATATTATTGTGTTAGATGACATAAAATTCCTAAAAATATTTTATTGATTCAATTTATTATAATATGGTTTATAATATCTACCATGTTCGATTTACTTTATATTTTTCCATTTATATTAACTATTTTGACCCTCCATGAATAAAAAATATTGTTTTTACGACTTATGAGAAAGGGGTTAATGAGGGCTTAAAACAAAATGATAAGGTTAAAGATGTGATATAACTTGTCTAATTTTTTATTTTATGAGATTATTTTAACCCATGATAATCCTATCTATTAAATAAATTAGTTATTAAACTTTTTTAATTGAAGATTAATTTATACTAGTTTAATTTTTTGAGAAATTCAAAAAGTGCCCCTCTCCTCTCCTAAAAAAGGTAACCTATTATTCCATTTACTTCACACTTATAAATCCTATTTGGTTAGTCCATGATCTAATCAAATCCCTTAATTATATCCTTTCCCCAATTATAGAGGCCTTATATAGGGATTAAAATCATCCTTAGTTTTCATAAGGTGTTAGACAAAGGAGGTTGTCCAAATAAGTGGTATCGTATTTAATTGAGAAAATATGTTGAGTTTATTCATCCGCCAAATTAAAATATTTCTTAATAAATCCTATATAATAACACTACTATCAAATATATAATTATGTTTTTTTAAAACAACTCTGTTCTTTATTTCATATTTAAACAATATTTATTATATAAACTTTCACTTAATACAACCAGAAGATCAAGAGGTGCAGTTTCTTTAGCGATTAGGAACATTACATGAAATAATTAAACAAGAAATACATATTTTTATAGAAAAATACTTTTACATGAAAACAACATTCATTCATGTATATAATTTCATGGTATAACATTAGAACATACATAAGATAAGGGTGAGCTATAAAGCCTAGTAGGGGAATAAACATAGAATAACTTAAGGAAGAAAATTCATGTTAGTCAATAAGAATATTAATGGAGTGAAAAAGAAACTTGAACATAAAGGCATGATATATCAGTATGTCTTTAACATGTAAATTTGGAAACAACATACAACATGACATTAGCATGAGCCAAGGCTCATTGTACATGGATTAGCATGATTAAACCATTAATGAACATGAATTAGCATGAGTAAATCCACATTGGATAGGAATTAGAATTACTAAACCCTCATTTAACATGGATTATCGTGATTAAACTCTCATTTCACAAGGCTAATCATGATAATAAATATTACCCAATGTACTGGAGCACTATCAGGGTCCACCCTTCATAATCATTTAAATATTATGCTTAAGTGTGCCACATAGATCAAATAACATGGATTCATTTGACATCATCATTTATTCCACGATCAAGAAATGTGGAATGCATACTTGAAAATTATCAATAAATAAGTATATATGCATAATGGTTAATACCCTTTATAGAGGAATCTGTATTGTATTCACTACACGTTGATTTTGGCAAGGAAAACTGTGGTACAATTTTGGCAGCATAATGACGTCATATGGAAATTCATAAAATGGGTTGATGAGAAAGAAAGGGGTCTCTCATAGTTAATACATGAAATTTAAAGTAATGTAATCATGTAAAATAATATCCAAACATATGAAATGTAATTTAATCTGCATAATATAAAATAAGTTCTTTAATGGTAATGAGGAGAGATAAATCCCTTAAGAAATTTCAGCATGGTTACGGATGTATATAAAAGATCATGAATGGATTAATGATAGTTTAAGGAATATATAATTATTTATAAATTAAATGGATGTTAAGGGGAGTATGTATGAACATATCCTAACATATGAAAATTGAAATTAAAAGGCATGTCACAAAAGCAGTGCTTGATAAAAGAGGAAAGTGAAAGAACACTTACGGAATTTCTTTATAGTAATGGGTGTACATAAGGGTCCATAATAGGGAAAATGAAATTGAAAGGGGATATATTAATTTATAAATCAAATTAATGTAAGGGGTGATGTTTAATCACATATCCCAACATATTAAAAAAATTAAATTAGAAGACATAACATGAAAGGAATGCTTGATAAAAGAGGAGGGTGGAAGATCTCTTATAGAATTTTCGGTATAGTAACTGGTTCACTTAAAGGATCATAGGGGGGTTAATGAGAGTTAAAGTATTATATCATCGTTTATAAATTAAATTTATAGTGGGGTGATTATTTAAAATCATAACCCAAAATATAAAAATTTAATTTAAGAATCATAATATAAAAAAAGTGCTTGAATTGAAATGAGAAGAGAGAAATCCCTTACGGAATTTTGATATTGTAACGACATAAGTATGGGTCCAAATGGGGGAGCATAAATGATACCAATTTGAAAAAAAATAAAATTTATAGAAATTAATCTATCATAAAAGGATGAAAATATATCCAATTGAAATTAAAAATACTAATTTTAATGAAGGTTCTTGAATTGAAAAGAGGAGAAGAGGGTGGGGATCCCATACTTGGATGTCTGACTCCAAAGGATTGGGAGAGGCATATTAGAAGTATTGGGTTGACTTGTAAGGACTATATAAAGTATGTGAAGAGTTTGGTTGAGATTCAAATAGTTTTAGTGAATAGAAATGGTATCTTGGTGGGTTTATATAGGAATGGAATGGGGATTTCTTTATTATTTTGGTTTCGGACACTACATAATAAATTATTCTTAACCACAAACCATACCGTGGGTTTGGCCCATGATTTTTAGAATATGTAAGTGGTATAAATTATTTTATAAGGATAAGGGAGGATGATATTAATATATTTCCATTTCTTATGTAGAGGTCAGTCATACATTCAATGAAATTATTTTAAAATCCTAAAATATTTAATAAGTCATGGAGGATTCATTAAATTTTAATAAAATAAAACAAATATATTTAGAATAAAATAATTTTAAATTTAAAACATATAATTGGATGAATAACCCATTTATAGTATTTTATTACAATAATATTGTGTCATTATGATGTCAAAGAAACACATTATATATATTTATACGGTATTTAATTTTAAAAAAAAATTGATTGTCTCAGCAAATTATCAAAAAAAACCCTTGAATAATTTCAAAGTCCTGATTCAAAAAATAATATTAATTTTATCTAAATAATTTTTAAAATATTTGAATTTTTACATTTAAAATAAAAAAGGACATTTATTTAAAATTAACGGGTTTTGGAAAAAATAGTTCTCCGATCTTAATAAAAGTTACTTTTGACTTCATAAAAATTATATGATCATTAATATTTAATAAATTTAATTTAATAATAATAATTTATTAAAGTGTTACTTGTTTCAAAAATAAATTAATTCATGAAACTAGATTCCTTAATTGAATTTGAATTTTAACCAAAAAACTATTTTTGATTTAGAAAATTATTTAAAAAGTAACACTAATAGAATGAATTTATATTCATTATTCGAAAAATAATAATCATAAATCCAGATTCTTGACACATATCCCTTTATTACGCTAGCATACTCCCTAATAGTATGGTTTGTGATGGTGTGACTTTCATGGGGATGTTCGGTGAACATTGTTTGGGCCATGATCGCAATGAGTTATAACTTCTCCTGTAAATGGTTTCACTCATTCTTAAGATATAGGATCTCAAAATGGGCTTGATCTAAGGAAAACCCAAAAAATTCTATCTCCCCCGAATGCTCTGATAAATGGTCTTCATAGAGTATGATCCTACTGGTTGAGGTCCTCACTTCCTTTCACTGAGCCAAATGGATTTGTTAAAGCCCTCTGTTTATACTAGTCATGTGATCACTATTCAATGGCTATATTATTAATGGTAAGGATACTTAATGATCATTAAAATCCAATTGGATATAATAAAAAAAAGGAGTTTATGTGTTTTCAATATCCATAATACATTTAAAAACAAAGGGAATTTTATTCATAAATATTCGAGTCGTTACAACCTTCCCCCCTAAAGAAATTTCACCCTACAAATTTACTTTTGACACATTAAAATAGATGAGGGAAACTCTTCTTTATCACTTCCTCTGATTCCCATGTTGGCTATTCAAACTTGTGGTTTCACCACAACACCTTGACAGGGGGCATCATCTTATTTTGTAGAATATTTTCTCTCTAATATAATATCTTCACCAGATTCTCCTCATAAGAGAAGTCACTATCCAATGGTACCTTGTCTAGATTGAGTAAATTTGATATGTTAGGTATGTACTTCCTCAAGAGTGATATGTGGAATATATCATGTACTTGAGATAGGTTCAGTGGGAGTGATAGTTAATAGGTCACTGCTCCAATGTGATCAAGGATCTAAAAAGGGTCTATATACCTTAGAATAAGCATTCCATTCTTCTCAAATATCAGAACTCTCTTCCATAGAGATATTTGTAGGAATACCATATATCCAACATCAAAATCTAGGTCTCATTGATGATTGTCAACATATCTCTTTATTTGACTCCAGGAAGCTTTGATGTGATGCTAGATGATCTTAACCTTCTCCACCATTTCTTCACCCATTTTTTGACCTATAAATTTATGTTCCCCAACTTCATCCCAACATGTCGGTGTTCTGTACCTCTTCCTAAAAATTTATTCCTAAGGATACATTTGGATTCTTGAGTAGAAATTTCCATTATAATAGAACTCCAACAAAAGGGATATGTTGCTCCCATCTACCATTTAAGTCCATTGGGAAAACAATCAACATGTTCTCAAGTGTCTAGATAGTCTGCTCATACTGGACATAAGTTTGAGGGTGATAGGCCTTATTGAAGTTCAAATCAGTGTTTAGAGTGTGTTGGAGACTCTTCTAAAACATAAAGCTGAATCTTGGATCTTGATCGGACACAATCGATAGTGGTAATCCATGTAGACTTAACACTTCTCTGACGTATATCTGTGAAAGTTGATCTGATGAGAAATAATATCGAATTTCAATGAACTGTGCATTCTTTGTAAGGTGATCCACAACAACCCAGATAGAATTGTTTCCTTTGAATGTCTTTATATTTCTGGTGAAAAAGTCCATGGTGATGTTTTCCCATTTCCTTGTTGGTATGGTTAATGGTTTCATCATCCCCTTAGACATTTTCTACTCATCTTTCACATGCTTACATATTGATCACATTGATGTATATTCAGTGATCTCCTTCTTCTTGTTAGCCCACAAATAGTTCTCTCAGAGATCTCGATACATCTTTCTGTTTCCTAGGTTAATGGGGAAATTTGAACTATGTGCATCATCCAAAAGTTTTTTTTACTCAGGATTTGATGGAATACATATCCAAATCTCACAATTCTTTCTTCATTGACATTGAACATTGTGGATTTCCCTTTTCTGATAGTTTCAAATATCTTTTTTATTCCCTCATCATCTTTTTGATACCCCTTTATCCTTTCCAAAAAAATTGGTTGAACAATAAGTTGTGAAATTATTGATGATGTTCCCTTATTTATTATTACCATGTCCATCTTTATCAAATCTATTAATATTCTATCCTTTTCAATAATCATCAATGAATCAAATTTGGAATTTTCTACTTAAGCATCTTCCACCTTGTTCACTATTCAAGGATAGTAGTATATTGAACATTAATAATCCATAATGATCTCCAACCATCTTTGTTGGCGCATATTTAACCCTTTTTGTGTGAATATATATTTGAGACTTTTTTTATTCCTATATATTTCACAAATCTCTCCAAATAGATAATGCCACCATATTTTCAATGAAAATATCAAAGTTGAAAACTCTAGATCATGTGTGGGATAGTTTTTTTCATGAATTTTAACTACCTTGAAGAGTAGAGAAATGAATTTGTCATTTCCCTCAAATTCCATTAAAGGGAGACTAATAATATTTTCAAGAAGAACATTCCCACAAACATTAACATGGGATAAAACACTTATAGTAGTTTTTTATTAATGATTAAATATTATTTCTGGTGGGGACTCAATGTTATTAGAGTACATAAAAGATATTTAAGTAATAAATAAATTGAAATACATTAAGATGTATAGTACTTTGAAGTAGTGGTTAACTTTATTTCATTCATTGTTATCCATCTTCGCATAGTACTTTTTTCACCCATGATCATGGATTTTTTTTATGATCATCATGCGTCTCAACACTCTTAAGTAAGAATCATCTTGGATATTTCCTAACTTCTCAAAATTTATTACATAGAACTATGTATAATTCTTTATATGTAACTTTATTTCCATTTTTCATATTATCCATTTCTTCTTGGATATTGGATACTTTGTTCCAATGCTTTCTACTCAAACAACATCTCCTAGTCCCTCTATGACATTCCCCTTGGTTCCAATTTCCACACATGTTGCATGAGGAAATTTGGTCTTTTCCCTTATCACCATTATCATATGGATTTTCATGAGATTCCATCTTTCTCTTCCAAGACTTCTTTAGGCATTTTACAAAGTACCAATTTTTTATTGTGATTTTTTATTGTTGGTTTTTTATAATCATTATGTGTCCTTCTTGAGAACCCATCTGGTTGGGAATCTCATTTTGACGATCATCACATTTCTCATTGCATTGGTTGTTAACCTGATTTATCCTATTACTGACCATTTTCTAGAATAAAAGTAAAATTAGGGTTGTGCACCTTAAACAATTAAACACATAAAGGGGAATTTAATTAAAATAAAGGTATAAATTATAAATTATATTTACCTTATTAACTTATGAGTTTCAAGGATTCAATATAATTTATCCATGATCTAATTCATAACATATATTCTTATGGAATTTTTTGTTTCAATTAATAATGGTTAATACTAAGTTTATGAGTTTACTGAATCAAATTCCCTAGTAGTGTTGAAACAAGAGTTCAACAAGTCTCAATTTCTTGCACATTTCCCATTCGATTCTAGCTCAAAGTAGTGTTTATTGGTTTTTCACATAGATAAATTAATGCCAGATCCACCTCTACATGTTCATATCCAAACATGTATGTATTTTCTTGATAAACCACTTACTCCATACTCACCAAAATATAGGTATTATTTTCTTTTACTTAGTATTATACCTAATTATTTTACTAGATTTTTCTAATTCTAAAAGCCAAAAATAACTAAACTTATCCTCTTACACAAACTATAACAACCCTACTCTTTATTTTATATTTAAACATTATTTATTACATAAACATTCACTTAATACAACTCAGAAGATTGAGAGGTCTACTGTATTGGGGGGTTAGGAACATTACATAAAAACTATAAATATGAAATACATATATTTATTTAAAAATTATTTTACATGACCACAACATTCCTTCGTACATAACATTACATGGGATAACCTAAGAACAGACATAAGAAACAGATGATCTATAAATCCTAGTAAGGGAATAAACATGGAAAAAACATGGGGAATAAAATAGATGTTATTAAATAGGCATATCAATAGGGTGAAAAAGAAACATGAACATAAAGTCATGATATAGCATGAAATTCATAACATGGAAATGTGGAAACAACATAAAACCTGAAATTAGCAAGAGCCAAGGCAGAGTGCACATGGATTAGTAGGAGTAAACCCTCAATGCATAAGAATTATCATGATTAAACCATCATTAAACATGAATTACCATGATTAAACCCACATTTCCCATGAATTATCATGAGTAAACACTCATTGCACATGGATAATCCTGATACTAAAAATTACCCAATGCATTGGAGTGCTATTAGTGTGCACCATTAATAATGATTTCAATCTCATTCTTAAGTGTACCACATAGATCATATAACATGGATTCGTTCAACATCATCATTTATTCCATGATTAAGTAATGTGTAATATTTACATGAAATTCTTCTATAAAAAATTATATGTTCATAAAGGTGAACACACTTTATAGGGGAATGGGTATGGTATTCAATACATGATAATTTTTGCATGGAAAATCACAGAGCAATTTCAGCAGCATAACAATGTCATATGGAAATTCATAAAATGGGTTAACGAGAGAGAAAGGGGTCTATCATCATTTATACATGAAGTGGAAATTAAGGTTATCATGGGACATAATATCCCAACATATAAAATGGAATTTAATATGCATAATATAAAATAATTCCTTTAATGGAAATGAGGAGAGAGAAATACAATATGAAATTATGGTATGATAATGGGTGTGTATAAAGGATCTTGAATGGTATAATGAGAGTGCAAGGAAGCACTAATTATTTATAAATAAAATAGACATTAAGGGGAGTATGTATGAACATATCCCAAGATAAAAAAATTCAAATCAAAAGGAATATCATAAAATGAGTTCTTTTTAAGAGAGTAATGTGAAAGATCCCTTATGAAATATTGGTATAGTAATGAGTGGACCTAACAGTTCATAAGAATAAAAAATGAGATTGAAAGGGGATCTGATAATTTTTAAATCAAATAGAATGTAACGGGGATATTTAATAAAATATTCTAATATAGTAAAAAGGAAATTAAAATACATAAAATGAAAGGGATCCATTATGGTTTTTTTGTATTTTAATGGGTGTGTTTAAAGTATAATTGGGGGATTAAAGGGAATGAAATGAATCTATAATTATTTGGGAATAACATGTACAGTAAGGTTTTATGGAAAATCCTAACCCTACAAATAAAAATGGATTTTAAGATGCATAATATAAAATAAGTACATAAAGGGAAATGAGAAGAGAGAAATACCTTACAGAATTTCAGCATAGTACCAACTTTGGTATTGTTCCAAATAGGGGAGGATAAATGATACATAATTGGAATAAAATCAACTTTACATTAGGTAATTTATCATAAAAGTGTTAAAATATAATCAATTGAAATAAAAAAAAAGACTAATTTCAAACAAGGTTCTTGAATTATAAACAGGATAAGAGGGTGAGGATCCCTTACTTGGATGTGTGAGTCAAAAGGCTTAATAGAGTCTTATTAAGATCTTTGGTGTGAATTGGGAGGAATTTAGGGAGTAGGGGGGATATTTTTGTGGATATTAAAAGAGTTTTAGTGAAGATAAATTAGATCTTGGGTTTTTTTATATAGGAAAAGAGGGGGATTTCCTTGTTATTTTGGTTTTGGAAACTTTATAATAAAATATTCAAAACAAAAAACCATACCATGGTTTTTTTCATATGGTTTCATGAAATGCGGAGTGGTATACATTATTTTATAAGTCTAAGGGATGAAAATATTAAAATATTATCATTTATTATGTGGAGGTGAGTCATACGTTCAATGAAATTATTTTAAGATCATATAATATTTAATAAGTGTGGGAGGATTCACTAAATATTTATAAAATAAAACAAAGAAATCTGAAATAAAATTATTTTAATGGTAAAATAATTATTTGGATGAATATCCCTTTAATATAATTTTATTACATTACTATTGGGTCATTATGATGTTATAAAAAATTATATATATTTATACATTATTTAATGTTTACCCAAAAATATTGTTATCTACAAAAATTATGAGAAATTAACCCTTAGATAATTTTGACATCTGGATTCCAAAAAATAATATTTTTTTAATCTAAATAATTTTCTATATTTTTGAATTTTTACTCTGAAAATAAAAAACAACATTTTTTTAAAATTGATGGGTTTTATGAAAAATAGATTTCAAACCTTAATAAAAGTTACTTTTGACAGCATAAAAATTATTGGATCATTAATATTTAATAAATGTAATTTAAAAATAATATTTAATTAAAATATTATTTATTTAAAAATTAAATTTATTCATAAAAATATATTCTTTAATTTAATTTGAATATTACAAAAAATACTATTTGTTCTTTAGAAAATTATTTATAAATTAACTATAATAAAATTAAAGTATATTCATTATTCCATACAAATATAATAATAATGCCAGGGTCTTGATACATATAACTTTATTACACCGTCATATTTCTTAAGAGTAAGGTGTGAGATAGTGGGTATTTCTTGGGGCTATCCGGTGAACATGGTTTGGGTCGTGATCTCTATGAGTTTGAACTTCTCCCATAAATGGTTTCGCTCATGATTAAGTTATTGGATATCAGATTGGACTTAGTCTAGGGAAAATCTTAGAAATGTTATCTCCCTTAGATGCTATGATAAATGGGCTCTATAGGGTATGATCGTACTGGTTGAATTCATCACTTCCTTTTTCTATTCCAAAAGGATTTGTTAAAACCCAATATTTGTACAAGTCATGTGATCATTGTTCAACAGCTATATTATCAACATTAAAGATACTTAACGGTCATTTAAATCCAATGTGATATAATTAAAAAAAATGAGTACATGTGTTTTTTTATCCATGATTCAATTAAAATGAAAGTTAATTTATTCTTAAATGTTTGGGTCATTACATTTGATATATTAATGGTTTAATCTATATCCACATTCTCTTCCATCACATGCGAAACAAAACCGTTGTTCGTGTGTAAGGAGAACTACCCCCTTGTGAATCGATGTTATTTTTTCCACCACTATTTGTTATGTATGGATTATAATTATTGAATTAATTTATATACATTATATTCATGGCATAAGTATCATTATTAATAGATAATGTTTCATTTACCTTATTAACTTCTGATTCACTAAAAAATGATTACAGTGTTTGTGTGTATGTGTGGACTACCACCTCCATGAAGTGATGTGTTTTATTCATCACCACTTCACAAGGAAAATATATATAAGTATATTTAAAGGATTAATATTTTAGTTATGATATTCTTTTAATTCTTGAAAAATAAAATAACACTTACCTCGTTTCTATAATCATTATTGAAAAATGGAACCATTATTCATGAATATGCACGACCTAATATCTCTATAATTATAACATACTTCATTTTCATAAACATATGTAATGGATGGATTTAATAGTATAATTGATGTATATAAATTATAATAAATTCATTATTATTATTCTAGAGGTTATGTAATAATGACTTCTATCACCATAGTCAACCTATTTATATCATTTATGACTTATGAGACGAATATCTTCAAAACCCCTAATGTGAATATTGATTAAGTAATTATGTATAACATGTTTTTAAATGAAATAAATGAATAATAAAAAAGAAAAAATATTCTTAATAAAGTATAAAATTAACATATTCTTATTATTAAAGAAGATAAATAACATACGTGATGAGCCGAACTCAATGTAATGGACTATCTTATTAAAAATCCTCTTTCAAAGGAAACCTTTAAATTATTTTAAAAAAGTCAAAATGAATGTATTTTTTAACACATATAGCATCAAATGAATTTCTCACCATCATGAATACTCAATGATTTGAATTTTATTTTACATGTTTCTAAGTTTATTTTTGATAAAAATGGTTTCTTTATTTTTTCTAGAATTTTGAGACTTAAATAAATGACTTTTTAAAAAGAAAAAGTGGTTTTTTTCTCAATTGAATTTTTAAAAGATTTTAAAACTGAAATACTTTTATCAATTTTTTTCGTTTATATATAAAAAAATAAATGTAAGGTTTTATTTTAATGTATATGCAGATAATGACTTTTCCCACCACCATATACATTATTTTATTTTTGGATTCCTTTGCAAGAATTCATGTTTTCTCTAGATAAAAATACTCTTTCCCTTTTTCTACATATTTTTCTATTGAAAATGGGTTTTTAAAAAACATAATGGAATTTTGATATCTCAATGTTTTTTCATATACGTATAAAAGAGTTTTTAAAGGGTTTTATTCATGATATAGTCTTTTGAAATTTTTTATAAAGGGTTGATCACCATTATGTCTCATGGGTGTTACAAATAATATATATATGATGGGTGCACCTATATAATACTCTTGTGCACTGTGTAATATTGATAGTCTCTAAAAAAATTTAATTTAATTCATTTTTATGATTATTCTAATTATAATTATTTTTTAAGGGTTTTAAGATGATGATATACGATGGAACTTATATGAATCTTCTATTCTTGACAATGAGTTATCAAGGAAATAATTTTATTTTAAATTGTAAGGTAATGATATTTTAAAAATAAAATATATTTTCTTTTCAAATATTTTTTTTTGAAAAAGGGTTTTTATGGGTTTTCATGTTTTCCCTAGACCAATATATTTATTTTCCTTATATACCTTACTATAAAAATTCTCAACCCAAATTTAATATTTTTTCAAAGGGTTTAAGGATAGGTAAGGTAAATCAAGAAGTCAAGTAGAAATTTGTAAATATTTATATTTACAAGAGATAATTTTTATTTTAAATGTTTTATATTGTAAAAAAATGGAAAATGAATAGAAGTATCAACTTTGTATATATTTGGGTTTGGTATGTAAGAGTTGTTACATTACTCTCTAAATCTATAAAACTAAAATATATTTTGATATGTGGGAAAGTGAATTATAGTTTAAAGACACTATATTATGTGATGTTTATGTTTCATTCCTTAAAGTATCCACCATTAGATTTAATATATAGGTACATATTGTAGATTTTTGTAAAAATCAAACACAAACACTATTTGGTGCCAATTATATTTTGGATACAATTAGTTTTGTAACAAAAAAATTTAAAACCAATGCAGAATTAAAATATTTATTTTAAATTAAACAAGAATATAAATTCTTAGAGAAAAAACTCTTGTAATCTTATGAGAGTAAGGTAAACCGGAGAGAACATTCATCGGCATAATTTTTTTCAATTGGTACTTAAAACTAGTTATAATTAAAACCTTATTAGTATAAATATTTACAAAAGAAGTCCTAAACATATTAAAAATTTGAAAATTATAACCAAAACCATATTTATCTTCATTTGTATTCATCAATGAAACAATATTATGATATTTTTCACTTCCATTAACTATGGTAGAAAACATTTCGTTCAAATTTACAATTTCCTTTTACAGATTGATAATTTCTCAAATTTTGATTTTCATTTTCATGCTTATAAATATTATTTTCAATAATCATAATTTTCAATTTTTCTTTATCAAACATAAAAATATAATTTTTCAAATTTTCATTATCCAAAATAATTTTTTCATTTTCCTTAAAAATATTTTCTTGATCCTTAGTTAAAATTTTAAAATTTTCAGTAATCTCTTTAATTTACTTTTGGAATTCATCTAGTAAATCAATTAATTTTTTAACAATAGAGTTTTCAAAATCCTAACTAATATATTATTCAAAATCTAAATCATATTTATAATAATTACTTACCTTTAAAATCCATCCATCAAACAAAAATTGTAGTCTTTACCAAAACATTAAAAGGATTTATTTCCTTATGTTGTTTTCCCATTAAATCATGGTTACTAGAAACTTTTTTACTCCCAAATTCTTCAAAGGAGTCTAATTATATAGTGAATCTTGAAATATCCTGATAATCATGTTGAATTTAATTTTAATTTTTATTATCCTTCCCTGGTTGTTTCAATGTTGGACACTCATATTTGGTATGTTTGGGCTTCATATGCTCATAACAAATAATAGTGGATTTACCATTATTACATTTTATTTCGAAATACTTATTATATCTCTTTATTATAACTTCATCCTTTTTGGTAGTATGTTTTTTATTTATGACCCCCTATGTGTTTTTAGAAACATGACATAGATCATCATCTATCTCTATGATAAAGAATATTAGGAATCATTGTTTGATTTGGCATAAACATATATACAATGAAAATAAATTTACTTTCTTTTTTTATTAATAGAGATAATTGTTCTTCAATTCAAGCTTGTATTGTAACAGATATCCAATCAACCCATCTGTAGATTATTTTGTAATATATTTTCTTTCTTCACTACCTACTTTACTTGAGTTCCACTTCTTTGGTCATTATCGATGTATCCTTTCAGTAAGCACTTGATTCTTCATGTTTTTATCAAGTGTGACCAGATTGTTTATGATCTCTTTTATTATACTAAACATATCATTCACACTTCCATAGTTATACATTCTAACTTATTGAAATTATTCCCTATGAATTTTAAGATTAGTTCTATGAAAACTTTTAGATCCTTGATTATAACACCCCGAGATTTTATGAAAAATATTCTTTTTAATTTCATTGATGTCTTGTGTTGTATGCTACACCAAAAGGATCTTTCACTACACGCATACCTGACTTGGCTTGCATTACACACAATCGCGACCTTCCACGATAGTGTGTGTTGTACGCAATACCGAGTTTCACTAAACAACGATATGTTATATAAACTAACTGTTATGAATAGTAATACCAACTTTTTAAAATTTTATAAAATTTATCATTATAAATGGACTTCATTTTTGGATTTGGAATATTGAAATTAGCCTAGGGTGAATTTTTGGTATTTTTCTGGAAACATTCAATTTTTGATGAATAGTGAAAACACTGGGTTACTATTTTAAAATCGACTTTTTATTTAAATAATTATTTATTTTATTCAAATTTATTTTAGGTCAAAATTGATACATAATAGATATATATGTTTAATGTAATTCATTGAAGTCATTTTATAATAATTTTAGATATATAAAAATTTTATTGAACTTTTCACCGTCTTTTACCCACCTCCAAGGAGAATTTGGAAATTCACACAAAACTTAATTTTACCGCTTCTGTGGGTGGAATTTTTAAAATCTGAGAGACACGGTTAATATCAAGGAGTAAAAGTTTGTTCAATGAGATGAAAATATTTTTGGATGAATAGTAACTTTTTACTTTTATTTACCACGGTTAAAAGTAAATAGGGTAATTAAGGGTAAAATGATATTATTATTACCCTAACACATGTCCTAATTCTATTGGATAAGTGTAATTTGACCAAAAACAACCTTACAAATAAAATATGACCATTTAGGTCCACTTGGATTAGATTATGACATTTATTATTAATTTATTTAAAGAAGGGTTAAAATAGTTAAAATCAAAGTTTAATAACGAATTAAAATTTAATATAGGGTTATACATAAGATAAATACAACTATAAATATTAATTATAAAGATAAAAAGATTTCATACATAATGGTATTTTATTTATAATTTTTATACATTAAATAATTTAATTTATTTTTTACACAATGATGATGCATTAATTACCTTATTAATGAGATATTAACATAATTGATGTTATAAATACCCAAATAACTATAATTTTATACTTTTTATGAATTAAACTAATTTTATAGGTTACTATGACATTTTAGTATTGATTTAATTATATTTTTTCGAACTAATCATGCTGTTATAATTTTCCCAAAAATCAATTAACAAATAGTGTCTAAATTGACATAAAATAGTTTTTAAAAAAAAATATTATATTATTAATTGTTGTTTTATTTCTAAAAATATATGGATCAGAAAAAATGACTTAGATAAGGATATATATATTAATAATGAACCACTTGGGGTTCTTTTGTCTTGTTATAGTATGTTTATTAACCATATAGTGTATGAAAACAAGAACACACGGTAAAAGTTAAATTATTTAAATTACAGTTAAATATAAATGATAAGGTTAAAATTGAAACCTAAACATTTCTAACATCTATTGGTTTAGAGAATTTAGACCCATACCCACTTTATCTTCGAAATAAATCAATTTCGAGCTATTATAAACTGAATATGACTTTATTATAAAATAATATTTTGAGTTTTTTCAAAGGTGCCCCTGTCCTCCCTTATAAAATGGGCGCCCCTTCCCTCTTATCTTCACACCCTTTTGAGCCTTGAAGATCGGAAAATCACAGGCCAATTTATCTTCTCCACTTCCCTAGCAACATTCTAGAGGTTCTGGTCTTCTCAAAAGTCCAACTCTACTTCCTTAAGAGAAGTCTTAAAGGAGGTGCGCCGAAGAAGAGGTAATCTATTCTTTCGATTCTCTCAAGTTTCGTTCTTCTTCAAGTTCTTCATATTTAGTAGCTTTATTATAAAGTAATAACATAACAATAAATAATATACTGATATTTTATTATGAATACTAAACAACCCTATTTCACCTTCTATCCATCATACAGAAAATGAAATCACCACGCGTGCGTACGTACGGAATACTGTCTCCACTCCGTGGTGTAATCAGGTTTTCCACCACCACCTTACATGGATGGGTATAATGGTGTAAATAAATTAATATATTTGGTTATTGTAAAGTGATATTGATTCTGTAATATTATACATACACATCAATACAATTCCACGATCATGGGAATGATATCATCGCTCGTGCGTACGTATGGACTACTGTCTCCACAAACGCGATGAGATTCATTTCCCATGATTAACCATTCAAGAATGATTATAAAATATATATAATGAATAATAATTAAATATTTGACATAATTAAGCTAATGGATTTATGTATACATATATATATATATATATATCATCTACTTACTTCTATTCAAGTCTATAAGGAAAAGAAAACAGCATTCATGCGTACGTACGGCCTACCGTCTCCATGAACGGTGTATTTCATTTCATTTATCTATATTATATATATATATATTGAATAAATATGATATATATATCACGATTTAAATTCTGGAAGTAATTAAATCATGATATAAGTAGAAATAATATCAAGAACAACAAGTCCAAACACGTACGATAAATAAAACGTTTTACCCTAAATGCTGCTTTGTCATGAAATTTACAAAATAACGGGTAATATAAAGTCATAGGTGAACCATATATTATATAATAACAATGAATATGATTCTGTAATAAGTCAATGACATTATTTAAATCATTATATAGGAGGTTCGGATACGTACGAAGCATATCAGACCTAAGGTAAGGGATCTTCTAAACCCAATTTCCGTTCTTCGGGTTGATCTTCTCTTTCTTATTTATGGCATTATTCGATTATGTGAGAAATGAATTTTTATATCTTATCTTGTATTTATAATATCTCTGTGTGACCTTATAGTTAATACACATAAGTGATCTGTTTTATTTACAAAAAGATCTTTGTAAGGGATAATTATTCCAATCTCATTCTTATCCAAGATTGTTTTTCGTAAGTATTTACTGGGGTTATGTTTATTATCCATGTCCATATGTTCTCAAAATGTTTTAATAAAATATTTAAATGCCTTAAATGTATTTTTAAAGTCATTCTTACCCTTTTTTTACTTTTACCACATCGTATGGAAGGAATCTTTCTTCTGTTTACCATACGACGTACTTTTTGACTTTTCCGACAAAATTACGAGAAGAATGTTATTTTTAACTTATACGGCGTGAATGGATTTTAATGGTTTCATAATGCCTCATTTTCATGAAGATTACTCTAAAATATTTTATGACTATTTTCAACAAAATACTTTTCTTTTAAAATTTCATGGCATTTTTTGAAAAGAAAATGATTTTGAAGAAGAAAGGATATTTTCCTCAAGAATTCATTTCAAGTGTTTTATCAAAACCATTTTCCCTCTAAGATGAACTTATTTCATTTTTGTATGTTTCAAGTATTATTTATCTATTATTTACATGGTTTCACTTGTATTATGATGAAATGATATCCATTTTTTTATATAGATCATGTTATGATGACATGATGTTTATGAATCCCATTTTTATTACATGGGTTATGCTATGATGTATGATTTATGATTTTGTGGTAGAAGTAATAATGATTTAATTATGAGATGGGTGGGACATATATATCCCTCTAATGAATTGGGTAAAGATTTATATCTCATGAGATAGACATGACTGGAATGGTAAGTTAATCTAGTTCAGTATTACAGGAATGGAATGAGGAGTGAACTCGATTCAGAATGGGACTTTGTCCACTAAGATGGTCTTGGCAGCAATTCCTTAGATAATATGGAAATCATATCATGTGCTTAATGTATGCCACAATTACATGTTTTATTACCATGCTATTTTATCATGACTATTGTTCCTTTATGATCTATGCCTTGTGTACTTCCAAGATTTATGTAGTTGCTCATGATTTTGATGTTTAGCTTTTATGTTCATGTTTTTGCATTCAAATGTTTATGGACTGTTTTATATTCTCTATGCTTACCCTTACTGAGCATTTGAGCTCACCCTTTATATGTTTTCTTTTCCCCAGGATATAAAGAAATGTTTTAGGTAAGAAAAAAAAGGGGAAGATCTTTATGGGAGATGTTGAAGATCTTTCACCACAATTAGAAGATTTTGTTCCGAGTTTCCAAAGACAGTAAACTATTATGATCCTTGAGTGTTGGTTTTTGTTATGTATTAAGTATTCCGCAAAAGTAATGTAATGTCTATGTACGTCAAGCTTTGGGTCTCTACAGTTGGTATCATAGGAAAGGTTTAGTTAACCTTTGGAAACTAGGATGTGAAAACTTTAGTGAGATCCCTAGAGATATTTCTAAGGTATGTCTAAGGATGTCCCTAAGGTTAAGTATAAGTGTAGGTTATAGTCCTATAATTATGGTAACAATATTAGAATTAAACCTAAGATGATAGATATTGAAGGTACTCCCCCTTTATTATGTTGTTTTCCTAGCATGATTTTTGCCTCTCTCACTGTTCTTTTTGGGATTTAGACGATTCATATAACCCGAAGGAACAGTGTTGATCAATGTAATGGACAATGAAATGATTTTCCTCCTGATCAACCAAATGTGATGGGAGATGGAGTGAAAAATAATGTTGATATACTTACACAAGCTATGAATCATTCTGGATTTCCAAATGATCAGATAAGGGAACATTATTCTATTGAGTCCTTCATGAGGAAACATCCACTGTATTTCAATGGGTCTTCTGATCCACTTGTTGATGAACAATGGATCAGTACCATTGAAATAATATTTTTCATACTTTGCTGTTCAGAACATGAAAAAGTTATTTTAGCTATTTACCACTTAGAAGGTGAATCAGACCAGTGGTGGACTCTAATTAAGAATACAATGCCCCAAGACGAAATTGAATCCATGGAATGGGATGAGTTCAAGAACTTGTTTTTTAGTAAGTACTTCCATCGTATTCTTTGAAAAAAGATGGAAAAGGTGTTTCTTGATCTTAAGCAGAAGGATGATAAATTTGTTGGTATATACGAAGTGAATTTTACAAGACTCACAAGGTATGCATCTGGCTTTATCATCTAACCTGAAAGTAAAGTTGATCAATTTTTCAGTGGCTTAAAACCAAGTCTTCTAAGGGCATTAGCTATAAGAGACTTCAATAGCTATGAAGAAATTGTGTGTTGTGCTATCAAGGTAGAACTGGAAGTTGGTGTAACATATCCTTCTCATGGTTTTGACAAGAAACGAAAGATGGAGTTCAAGGAGAAATCTCAGAATAATGGTGAAAAGAAGATGAATGTTTCTTTATGCTCAATGTGTGGAAAGATGCATGGTGGAGATTGTCTTAAAGGGAATAGAAAATGTTTTAAGTGTGGAAAAGAAGGTCATCAAGCAGCTGAGTGTCAAAGTAATGGAAAAAGTGTTTCTAATGATGTGAATAGATAAAAGACAACAGAGAACGCTCCACCAACACTTCAATGCTCAAGTGTAAGGAAATGGGGCATTATGCTAATCAATGGCCTAATCCAAGGGTTAATGATGATCGACGTGAGAAACCTCTTAAGGAAAAGGACAAAGGGAAGTCACATGCGATCACTATTAGCGATGTTGAGTATGACAACATTGTAGTGGAATGATTATGTTTTTATGTAACGTGATTCGAAAATAATGTTGTGGAATATAATTTATAGTAATTTGGAATATTGGAATATCTATGTATTGGTATATTGTGGTTTTCAATAATTATATGGTTTTAGTAACCATGAAAAGTAAATAAAATATATTGGAAAGCAGATGATATGCACATAATGAAGGGATAAAGAGAAAACAATATGTTTGATGGTATTCATGAGCTCATGATTGATTTAAGGACAAAGTTATATCAAGGTTTGAGTATATAGAAATTTTGGGATTTTGGTATGTGGAAAAGTTTTAAATTTTGACAGCATTCATGTTTTCACTAAGAGTCAATGGGTATTAATTTTTCAAGAGAATACATGATTATGTTATTCACATGTTTGTAATTTGACCAACAAGATATATCATATGATATATGGGGGATAAATGATGGTATTCACATGCTCGGCAGATGACATTTCTAGTAATTGTTTTCCTTATACTATGATCTTGGAAAGAAGTATTTTGGATAGGCCTAAACATTGGAATGGATTATGTCAGATATAAGTCAGTATTGTTTAAGGCTAGAACTTTTTTCAATATTATTTATGGAATTTTATAATAATGTAGTTTTGGAAAAAGGACAACCAGCAGAATGATCACAACCCGTCGCGTCAGAAAAGGCTGTGGGAATCGAACCCACAACTGAAGTACGACAGGCCTTTATCGCCTACCATTGTACTAAAAGAAGTCCCTAGTTATTAGAAACTAGTTTTATTATATTAATAAGTATGATATATGAATTATAAGTCCATTTTAGGAACCATATATGATTAATCTCATTATAGATAGACTTATGTATTTTTGAAAACTCTTTCTAACATTTTGTTTGAGACAGAGGGAATGACCCATTATTCTATCACATGATCTACTAATACTTCACAAAGACAAATTCAACATCATTTCTTTAAGAGATGAAGTGGAAATTGTCCAAGGAATGACCAATGATGATATTTTACCAAAATCAAGAAAGTATTTCTTCTTATTCTAATTTCTTCAACTTTAGAGAAATTATCTTGAAAACCAAAAATGTTGTCTTAGTGCCCTTATATCTAATGAATTAGATGGTACCTTAGATCATCACAAATTTATGGCTTTCTTATTGTTAGCTTTTTCATATCCATGTCCTCTACAACTCTTCGTCAGAAGCTCATGGTTATATTTCTCTTCCATATCCATATTTTCACCAATGTTGTCCTATGTGGAAACCCAGTGCTGAGTTACATTGGGAGAATGTTATAATTCTAACTTCCCTTTTTAAAATGAAGTTTTAGTTTTCCTTTTTATGATATGGGTTTCTATGAAAGAAAATTTTCAAGTAGTAAACCATTTATAACCCCGAAGAATATTGAGGGTGAAATTCATTTTAAGGGGGGGTATAATGTAACACCCCGAGATTTTATGAAAAATATTATTTTTGATTTCATTGATGTCTTGTGTTGTAAGCTACACCAAAGAGAGCTTGAAATACATGCATACCCGACTTGGCTTGCATTACACGTAATCACGACCTTCCATGATAGCGTGTGTTGTACGCAATACCGAGTTTCACTAAACAACGATATGTTATATAAACTAGCAGTTATGAATAGTAATACCAAATTTTTAAAATTTTATAAATTTTATCTTTTGAAATGGACTTCAATTTTGGATTCAGAATATTGAAATTATCCTAGGGTGAATTTTTGGTATTTTTCTGAAAACTTTCCATTTTTGATGAATAGTCAAAACACTAGGTTACTATTTTAAAACCGACTTTTTATTTAAATAATTATTTATTTTATTTAAATTTATTTTAGGTCAAAATTGATACATAATACCTATATAAGTTCAATTTAATTCATTGAAATCATTTTATATTAATTTTTGATATATAAAAATTTTATTGAACTTTTCACCGTCTTTTACCCACCTCTAAGGATAATTTGGAAACTCACATAAAACATAATTTTACCACTTCTGTGAGTGGAATTTCAAAAATCTGAGAGACATTGTTAATATCAAGGACAAAAATGTGGTTCAATGAGATGAAAATAATTTTTTGTGAATAGTAACTTTTTACTTATATTTACCACGGTTAACAGTAAATAGGGTAATTAAGGGTAAAAATGATATTATTATTACCCTAAAACATATACTAATTCTGTTGGATAAGTGTAATTTGACCAAAAACAACCTCAAGAATAAAATATGACCATTTAGGACCACTTGGATTAGATTATGACATTTATTATTAATTTATTTAAAGAAGGGTTAAAATAGTTAAAATCAAAGTTTAATAACTAATTCATTTTTAATATAGAGTTATAAATAAGATAAATTTGACTATAAATATTCATTAGAAATATAAAACTATTTCCTACATAAGGGTATTTTTTTATAATTTTTAGATATTAAATAATGTAATTTATTTATTACACAATGATGATGTATTAATTACCTTATTAATGAAATATTAAACATAATTGATGTTATAAATACCCAAATTACTGTAATTTTAGCCTTTTTATGAATTAAACTAATTTTATAGGTTATTATGACATGTTATTATTGATTTAATTAACTTTTTTCGAACTAATAATGCTGTTATGATTTTCACAAAAATCAATTACCAAATAGTGTCAACATTGACATAAAATAGTTTTTAAAACAAATATTATATTATTAATTTTAATTTTATTCATAAAAATATAAGGTTCGGCCAAATGACTTATATAAGAATATATATATTAATAATGAACCACTTGGGGTTCGTTTGGCTTGTTAAGTAATTTTATTAACCATATAGTGTAAGAAAACAAGAAGACATGGTAAAAGTTAAATTACTTAACTTAGAGTTAAATCGAAATGATAAGGATAAAATTGTAACCTAAACTTGTCTAAAATCTATGGGTTGAGAGTATTTCTACCCATACCAACTTTAGCTTAGAAATAAATCAATTTGGAGCAATTATAAACCGAATATGACTTTATTATAAAATAATATTTTGAGTTTTTCCAAAGGTGCCCCTCTCCTCCCTTATAAAAAGGGCACCCCTTCCCTCTTTTCTTCACACCCTTATGAGCCTTGAATCTAGGCCAAACCCTACCCGTTTTTCTTCTACACTTCCCTATAAACATTCTTGAGGTTCTGGTCTTCTCAAAAGACCAACTCAACTTCATTAAGAGAAGGCTTAAAGGAGGTCCGTCGAAGAAGATGTAATCTCTTCTTTCGATTATCTCAAGTTTCTTTCTTCTTCAACTTCTTCTAATTTAGTTGTTTCATTATAAAGTAATAACATCAGTATCAATCATATAGTGATATGTTATTATTAATATGAAACAACCCTATTTCACCTTCTATCCATCCTACGAAAAATGAAATCACCACGAGTGCGTAAGTACGGAATACTGTCTCCACGCCGCGGTGTAATCAGTTTTTCCACCACCACCTTACATGGATGGGTATAATGGTGTAAATAAATAACTATATATGGTTATTTTAAATTTATATTGATTCTTTAATATTATACATACACTTTAATATAATTCCACGATCATGGGAATGATATCATCGCTCGTGCATACGTACGGACTACCGTCTCCACGAACGCGATGAGATTCATTTTCCATGATTAACCATTCAAAAATGATTATAAAGTATATATAATGAATAATAATCAAATATATGAAATAATTAAGCTACTGGATTTATGTATACATATATATATATATTTCATCTACTTACTTCCATTCAAGTCAATAAGGAAAAGAAAACAGCGTTCATGCATACGTACGGCCTACCGTCTCCATGAACGGTGTATTTCATTTCATTTATCTATATTATATATATATCTATATATACTGAATAAATATGATATATATATCATGATTTACATTCTGGACGTAATTAAATCATGATATAAGTATAATAATATCAAGAACAACAAGTCCAAACACGTGCGATAAATAAAACTTTTTACCCAAAACGCTGCTTTGACATGAAATTTACAAAAGAACGGGTAATATAAAGTCATAAGTGAACCATCTATGATATCATAAAAATGAATATGATTATGTAATAAGTCAATGACATTATTTAAATCATTATACAGGAGGCTCAGATATGTAAGAAGCATATCGGACCTAAGGTAAGGGATCTTCTTAACCTAATTTCGGTTCTTTGGGTTGATCTTCTCTTTCTTGTTTATGTCGTTCTTTTATTATCTGAGAAATTAATTTTTATATCATATCTTGTATTTATACTCTATTTATATGACCTTATAATTAATACACATAAGTGATCTATTTTATTTACAAAAAAATATATTTAGGGGATATTTATTCCAATCTCATTCTTATCTGAGATTGTTTATTTGTAAGTATTTTCTGGGATTATGTTTATTATCCATGTCCATATGTTCTCAAAATGTTTTCATAAAATGTTTACTTTTATTTCATGTATGTTTAAAGTCATTATTACCCTTTTTTTACTTTTACCACGTTGTATGGAAGGAATCTTTCTTTTTTTTACCATACAAGGTACTTTTTGACTTTTCCAACAAAAGTACGAGAAGAATGTTATTTTTAACTTATATGGCGTGAACGGATTTTTATGGTTTCATAACGCCTCAATTTCCTGAAGATTACTCTACAATATTTTATGACTATTTTCAAAAAAATACTTTTGTTTTAAAAGTTCATGGAATTTTGTGAAATGAAAATGATTTTGGAGAAGAAAGGATATTTTCCTCAAGAATTAATTTCAAGTGTTTTATCAAATCCATTTTCTATCTAAGATGAAATTATTTAATATGTGTATGTTTCAAGTATAATATCTCTATGATTTACATGGTTTCACTTTTATTATGATGAAATGATATCCATTTGTTTTATATGGATTATGTTATGATGGCATGAGGTTTAAGAATCCCATTTTTATTACGTGGGTTATGATATGATGTATTATTTATGATTTTGTGGCACACGTAAGAATTATTTTATTATGAGATGGGTGGGACATATATATTCCTTCAATACATTGGGTAAAGATTTATATCTCATGATATAGACATGGCCGGAATGGTATGTTAATCCGGTTCAGTATTACAGGACTGGAACGAGGAGTGAACTCAATTCAGAATGGGACTTTGTCCACTAAGATAGTCTTGGCAGCAATGCCTTGGATACTATGGAAATCATATCATGTGCTTAATGGATGCCACAATTACATGTTTTATTACCATTCTAGTTTATCATGACTAATGTTCCTTTATGATCTATGCCTTGTGTACTTCCAAGATTTATGTCGTTGCTCATGATTTTGATGTTTAGATTTTATGTTCAAGTTTTTGCATTCAAATGTTTATGGATTGTTTTATGTTCCATATGCTTACCCTTACTGAGAATTTGAGCTCACCCTTTACATTTTTTCTTTTCCCCAGGATTTAAAGAAATGTTTTAGGTAAGAAAACAAAAGTGGAAGATCTTTATGGGAGATGTTGAAGATCTTTCACCACGATTAGAAGATTTTCTTCTGAGTTTCCAAAAACACTAAACGATTATGATCCTTGAGTGTTGGTTTTTGTTATGTATTAAGTATTCCGAAAAATTAATGCAATGTCTATGTACATCAAGATTTGGGTCTCAACATTGATGAGTGAATTTTAAAGTCCTAAAAATGTTATAAGTAGTTTTATAAGAATAAATTTTATTATAAACACTTTTTCTAAGAGAGAATAAAATATAATTCACAACTTTTTTATTTAAAATGTTTTTTATAGCATCATTTCTAGTTAAATTATAATATTTGACTTCAGGTGTTTTACAAGTTCTGTCCATGATAGTGCAATATTCAATACCTATATTTTTCAAAGATATGAACATTATGTCTTCCCAATATCTATAATCAGTTCCAATGAAATGAGGTTCTATCAATAGATTTAGGAAATTAATATCTAGAGTTTCCATCATTAAAACTGATCTTTCATTATTCTTATTAAGGACTTGGATACAAGTTGCCCCAAATATAAAATATAAATAATGTTAAAAATAATCTTTTTAAGTACAACATAGAAGAACTGAATATTTCAATAAGGGTAACCCTTTGATCCCAAGTGCTAGGTATCAAGAAAAAGAAAGAAAATTTGGGACTATCCATAATTAAGGTCGGGCTCTAATACTAATTTTTAGTTATAATATATTTATGGAAGAAGGTCCAGGGGTGGGTGAACAGTATTTTATTAAATTTTCCAGTGTTATTATAAATTAATTGAAAAAATTGGCTGTTTAAAAATTTGAAACATTTCATTATTAAAATAATAAGATTATAGGATTTTTGAAGAGTGTGTGATGAAAATTAAAGAGAATAACATAAGGAATGTTATAGCTTTTTAGTCTAATTGACTTAGTCCAATAATCACACCCCTTCGAATGGAAAATGGAACCCACTATGAAATAGAGAGAAAATTTTACACGGGAGTATTATAAAACCATAATTTTACACTGAGGTGATTCTTGAACAGGGAATTTTTAAGAAAAATCCCCATAACTAACAACATATAGCCTTTTTTAGGAGTAGATAGAAACACATTATTTTTAAAAGGAGAGTCCCTGACCTGAGTGTTCTTTTTTTTTCTAGTGAGCATAACCATGAGAATAAATTTTAGAGGTAGTATAACCTATTAGAGAAAATAAAAAGTATACACCTTTACCAATAAAAATATATAAAACAAATATTGAAACTAGAAAGAAATAGAATGATTAATGGTGATGAAATAGTTGATACAAGACCTTTTGAATATTTCATATAGTGTACTCTGGGAATTATAGCAGTTGAACATATCAACTCTTCAATGTGATATGGAGTCCAAAGAGGAATTGTTCCTACCTTAACATTTCTTCTAAAAGATGTAAATAATTTCTAAAGGATCACCTGTATTCCTTATAATGTTATCCCGGGTAATTATTAGGTATTTTCCAAGCATACTCAATTTATTTAAATAGAATCTCTAAAAACAAAAAAACGGATAACGAACCTGGTAAAAAAATTAAAATTAAAAAATACACAACTATTTTAAGAGAGAGAAAATTATAGCTGAGAATTAGGGTAATAAATATCATTTGAATTCAAAAATTAAAGACTGATTCAATCCATTTTAATTTCCCATTAAATTATTTAAGACGTCTCCATGCTAATAGGTCAAAGCAATCCCATAAAAAACACAAGATAATTTGACTATGTAAATTCAAATTTTAAAATACTTTCTAATTATATGAAGTGATAAATAATTAAAGGATTTAATTTTTATTAATTAAATACAATGAAATAATTTTAAATAATTCGGCCATCATTAAATATTATTTTAGAAAATAATTATCTAAATAAATAACCACAAAATATAAATATTTAAATATTTGATCAATTAATTCCACAAATGCAACACCCTGATATTTTAAAAAAGAAAAATCATATTTGATAGCGTATATGACATGAAAAAACAATCTTATGAGTTAATGTAAAACCTTTAGACTTTATAAATTTTTTATTTTCTAACAAATTGAATCTTTATGATAGCTTTCAATGGATGCAGGGCTGCGTTTGAATGAAACATAACACTCTATTAGCTTATTATTATTTAAACATGACCATTATAACATAGCAATTAAGATTGTGGATATTAATATTAATAACTAAATTATGAAATATATTTAATGGATATATATTGACTAGAAATAAATTATTCTCTATTTGAAATAGAAACAAATGTTATTTGAAAAATGTATTTTTCTGAATGGATTATTAATCTCATATTGTGAATAATAATAATTTTTAAAAATTGTTAAAAAATATTTTTTTAATATAAATTTCAAAATTATATTTGGGATAATTTATCACAACCCATACCTCAGAAAATGTGTCGTGACATACCCCAGGACCACCTCCATAAGGCTAGGGGATGGCGACTAGCGCTGAAGGCATCAACCTCCAAGTGGGAGGTGTTTTCCAGAGTACTTGTATGCATGCACACACAAACACATCCCAAATATGGAAATCTAAACATTCATTCCACTAAAAAACCACTGAGTGAAAGTAGAAATTGAATGTCAAATGGGCCAAAATAAAAACCCAACAAAAGATAAACTTAAAATAAGAAAGTACAATGAAAAATATGAAATTCATCTGCTATAAATCCCACTTTATGGGTAAGTACAAAGTAGCTACTGGAAGCCATAGAATTATGCCTTGCCTGCCTGGTCTCATTCACTACTACCGGGTCCCAGGCCACTAAGTCCTCTGTCAAGTTGGTGGTCATATGTACCAGACACAACACGTGTGGGAAAATCCCATGCAGGGGTGAGTAACAAGATACTGAGTAGGGACCCCAAAACAAAAATGAAATATCTCAAATAAATCAATAAATAAAACCGAGAAAGATAATCATGAAGAATGATCATGAAACAAGAAAGCTCAAACAAGGTATAATTAGAGTAGGAATTTAAGACCATCATTAATATCATCGAACACCTTGGGTTACTGGAGAACTCCTCCTCAATGAGTAAAGTGGGCCTGCTAGGTTACATAGAAGCTTCTTACCAATAACCTAGGACTGTTGTGGTACTCATCCCTAATGAATAACTTGGGTATGTGGTGTCACATAGGAGACGCTCCCCACTGTGAACATTTCGGGTCACACAGAAGTCGTTTCCCACCATTTCTATACTGAGGTACTTCTCCTGTCGTGTATAGTGGGTCTGTTGAGTCACACGGAAGTTTCTCCCCACCGTGGGCATGCTGGGTCACACACATGTCGCTTCCCACTAGGCTAGAGTTTCTGATCCACATAGGGTCACTTTTCAGCAGTCTTTAGGTCCCATATAAACATATGGTTCCTGTACGTATCGCTCATGATCATCATAGAATGGATCCACAAGACATTCATAATATTTTGACTTTCTTAAAAGTTTCCATATAGTATGCCAAAATCTCCTCCTCGTCATGATGGTTCCAATGCTACAAATGGATCATCAATCGTATGCCTGGTTGGAAAGATATTGGAATTTTTCCAAAAAGGGGCTACTTAGGTCTGGGTCTGGTCCGACACGATCAGACCGACCCAACCTGGACCCAGCCCAGCCTGGGTCTGGACGTTTTTTCAATAGGTCTGCCCTTCTCCCTTCCATATTTGCTTGTTCATGATGCTGCTGGAAGCCGTGTCCGGTTCCCCTTCACCCAGCAGGTCGTCCATGGGGCCAATGCCACTACTGTGGTCAAATGACAGTGGCCTTGCTGATACGTGACCTGACAGATTCCTCACACACAGTCAGGAGACCAGGGTGACTTGATAATCATGTCTTGGAACATCTGGTCGCTCCACCGATGTGGAAAAGGTGTCGCGTCCTTGCCACCAGCCTTCAACCCAGCCGATGTCTCCTCCTACTTCACTGTGGCCCGAGCAGGCCATGGTAGTCACCTATGGCATGCCACCACCCACCTTCGTCCACCATCACGGGCCACGGCCTGTGTTACCTGGTGCCACCGCCGTCACAAGTGCACTGGATGTTCTTTCTGTAGGCCACCATGTCCGCACCGGTGTTCCATTCTTCCCAACGATTGCGCTTCCAGCCTCCGTGGGGTGTTGCCTTCCATGCGGCAACCTCTAATTTTCTTTACCATCATTTCAAATGTTCAGACACCAAGAACGCAAAAGGGGGAGGGGGTTTATGCACTCTTCATTTCATTTTTCACTCTATACATTAGAGTTTTAAAATAGGGGAGTCTTGGGATTAGAGTACTATCAAGAAAAATTATTCAATCACATATAGAAAACCCAAGGAAGACACCCTCCAGTAATAACGCATGATCCGGGGATCAACCTGTTCATGGGTTGATCCGCGTTCATTGTTTTTTTAGAATAAAGAATGGTAAAACTCAATAACCAATCAAACCCATACCTCAATCGACGTTCATCATTGAAGAACTCTTCCCTCAATGATTCAAGCTCTATTGGCTTTCGTCGCTTCCTGATCCCATTCTTCGTAAATTGTCAACATTACTAGTGATCCTGTTGGAATTGTTTGTTCTTATTTAGAGGGAAACCATGTCATTGGTTCATTAGAGAATTTTCACAGTTTAATTCTTGTTTCTTGAAAATGGTATCCTATTAAAAAAATACGTTGCAACGTTTTTGTTATACAACGATGTCATATCGTTACACTTTTTCATTTATGACACAATGTATCTGTTATGATTAAATTAATGTGTCTTTACACTGAAAAAATGAGCCATTAATGAGATTCATTTAATGATCATCCTCTCCACCCTATAGCATTTTTTTCATTCATTTAAAGGTGAGGGAAGAAAAAATAAAATAACTTTTTATGTTATTTTATTATTTTTCGAAAAGTATGAAACCTATATTTTCTATTTGACCTTTGTTGGACGAAGTTAAGTCCTTTATTGATGAATCCTGGCATTCTATGTTCAATGGTTTCCTTATATTTTTTATATGAGAACCAGTTTAGATGTTAGAAAAACCCGCATGGACGTTTACTTAAATGAACTAACAAAAGTTCAAAATTCCATTGTGGACTCACAGGGCCTCAGAATCACGTAACATCATAGAATGTGGTCTAAAAATAATTCCATATAATTTTGAAAATATATACATAAATTCCAAGAAATTAGTGAATTTTTGAGAATTTTCAGAAAATATTAATTTTTTATAAATAGTGAAAACTATTAATTTTTATTAAAAACTACCTTTTCCTTTCAATTATTTTCATTTTTAAATTAAGTTTTAAAATGATTTTAAAGTAATATTAGTTAAATTATATTAAAATTTAACTAATACTGTTCATAGGAATAAATTTCATATTGAATTTTGGTTTTAAAAAATTCAATACTTATGGAATTTTCTCTAAGGAAAACCTCTCTTTTGTCGCATTTGTAGTTTCATTCTAAATTTATTTCTTCTAATTTTGTGAATTGAATTTAGAAAAATGGGTTAAATATTTGGAATTAGAATAATTTATATTATCTGATATGTTTAACTTAATTTTTTACCATATTTAATAATGAAAATAGTAAAAATTTATTACCACAATTGAGGTAAAAATGGGTTTATTAGGGGTTAAACTAAGAACAAAAGGCTTAAAATGACCTAAAAATATATCCAAATCCTATGGAACTTCCATATTTATGCCCTTATTAACTTAGGATATACTTTTATGTATTTTTGGGACACTGTTTAAGGAAATTGACAAATATAATAATTTAATTAAAGAAAAATACAAATGTCACCATCTGGTTATTAAATTCAAATTATGTGTTCAAATAAGAAAAAAGAAATATTTAGATGAATATAGATGTTTATTTTATTAATAATTACATTCATTTCTAGATTTTAATTACTATTATAATATTTAATAATCATAAAATTACATTAAATGATTAACCAGTGCCAATACAGTAATTATATAATTAATATAAAATAAATAAACAATAATAAAAATATTAAATATAAAATAAATTTATTTAATTATTATTTTAAATTAATTTTTTCGATAAATATTACTTGTTATAAATTTTGTAACATAATATATTTTGATCCCTTACAGTCTTGATATTTTTTAATTCAAATTTAACTAATAGTCTCAAATTTGACAGTAATATTATTTTGTAATACATGATATTTTATTAAATGATTTAAAATTAATAAAAAACTTATAATTTTCCATAAGATTTTTAAATTTTTAAAAATATCAACTATGTACACTAATTGACAGTTTTTTCTTTTATAGTGACCATGTTGAACCCTAAAGATGAAAAACTTTGTTACTGCGGCTAAGGTTAAGGCAATGTTTTTACCGGCCACATGCACTTGTGATAAAAGTAATCATCAGAACATATAAAATTTTAATTTCATATATTAAATTTCATTTTAATATTCATTTTATCCATATTATCTAATAATTATTGTTTTAATATTTTACTTAAAGTATAAATTACCTTGGTTTAAAATAAAAATTACACTAGTGAAAAACTAAAATGGTAAAAGTAAAGAAACATAGAAATTAAAGAAACAAATATTGAAAAAAGTGTTATATTATTTGTTGGATGTTTCTATTGACCACATAATCCATAAATCCCTTTAATTATAAATTTTTTAGTGACATGTTGTGAGAGTTACTTCCCATTATAGAATATTTTGTGATACTTATAAAAATGTCACTCCTCCTCATCTATAAAAGGGCACTCGCTCACCATACTTATTCACACATATCAAGACATTTTCCCATAAAAACCACTAAAAAATGCCTCCCAAACATACTTATAGACATTACAGAGCTTCTTTTATTTTCATAAGACCAACCCTGGGGTCCTTAAGAAGAGATCCAATGGAGGTTTCTTTAATACAAGGCAAATGTATTTATTAAGTTCATTCTTTTTCATTCATCTTTTACAACATAAAATTTTGTGTTAATGCTAAAAATAAAATAATATATATATATAACATATATTTAGAAGTAAATAATTTTGTGTAATAATATTTATATATCTCATCTTTCATCAAATGGGAAATGAAATCGTCATTCATGTGTACGGTTAACTACCGACAGGAAAACGGGTGTAACTCATTTTCTATCAATAGTTCTCATGGTTATATGTAATTATGGATTAAATGTATATATATAATATTTATGATATAATTATACTACTTCATTTATAATATCAAATATAAATCCTTACTTTACATCCCTATTAAAATATGATAACGTCAATCTTGTGTATAGCGGACTATTTCCTCACGAAGTGATGTGATTCATTTTTCAGTTATGCTTTACATGGTAAGTAATATGGATAAATTTAATGAATATATTATATATATATTACATGATATAAATTATTTAATATTAATATATCATATACTTCCTTACCCTTTTACCCTTTAATGTAATGATATCATTTCTTAGGCGTACGTACGGTCTACCATCCCTACAAAGAAATGTGATTAATTTTATATTTCCAAGTCTCAATAATGATTCTACAGATTTATCTAGTGAAAATAATAATATTTATATCATTAATATAATTATGGTGGTTATGGATATATTTCAAATGTACCATAACTATAACTTTCATGACAAAAACACATTAGAAAATAAGGAAATTAACACCAAAACTATGAATGTAGTGAAATAATATTTATAAATGGATGGAAAAATGTTATAATAGGTTTATATATAATATTATATAAATGTTTATGTTTTTATTATATATATATAATAACCATATATTTATTATACATGAGTTTTATGCACATGTGAAGGGAGTCTAATATGATGTACAACTATCTCGTATCACTTTTACTTCCATGAGCCATACATCAGATTCACCAGTTATTCCATTGTGGGGTGTATATAATACCCATTTTTATATATTAGTTCACGAACCTATTTCTATTCAAGGTGTTTAAAGATTAATTGGGAGTTATTACTTTCATAGGTCTTATGATTCAAAAGATACCAACATTATAAGAGTTTATCTCACAATCTCATCATTATTCAAAATTGTTTTTATTTAAGTCTACTTGGGTGGATTATTTGATATATATTTTAGAATAAATATATTTTATACTTAAATGGTTATAAAAATCTAATCTAGTAATACAACCATTTTTACTCTCTTTTTACATAAAATGATTAATAAATTGTTTTTATAAGAAAATCTGACATTATTTCTCTCTTCAATCAAAATTCTCTTTTTATCGAAATCCATGTTTTCTAAAAAAATAAAAAATGTTTTTAAATTTTTCTAAATGATTTATTAAATAAATTTATAACCATTGTTTTAATTTTTTTTGAATGGAATATTTATTTTATTTTCAAAACAAGGCATGCTTGGATTTTATAAAAAATGTAAAAGGAATATTTATCTTAATGTGTATAATAAAAATATAATTTCCTACCATCATAACAAATAAAGGTTTTGAAGATTATTTTAAAAGTTTAAAATTTTATTTTAAATGGAAATTACTTTCTAATTATTTAGTGAAATTTTAGTTTTAAAAATATTTTTAATGGGAAAAGGTTATTTTTCTTAAAAAAATTCTTTTAATGTTACTTTTTTAGTATTTATATTCATTAAAGACCTAAAACATTTATTGTACTTATGATACACTAGGTATATATTATATTAATATCATTCTAATTATTTAATTGTATGGTTTATGTTGAGACCCGAAGCTTGATGTACATGGACATTACATTAAATTTGCGGAATACTTAGTACATAACAAAAATACACACACAAGGATCGTAATAGTTTAGTGTCTTTGGAAACTCGGAACGTAATCTTCTAATCGTGGTGAAAGATCATCAACATCTCCTATAAAGATCTTCCCTTTTATTTTACCTAAAACCTTTCTTTATATCCTGGCGAAAAGAAAACATAAAAAGGGTGAGCTCAAATGCTCAGTAAGGGTATACAAAAGAAAAATCAATCACATCATATTCATAAGAACATAACTTTTGGAAATATTAACCTGCAAAAGAGAGCATAATTTCATAACATGGGATAAATCATAGTAGTGAAATGAAATCCCAATAATCATAACTTAAAACATGAAACTTTGTGGCATTCACACATAATCATAGAGAATCATTTCTTGTTAGTCAAGACTCATTGCCAAGACTATCTTAGTGGACAAAGTCCCTTTCTGAATCGAGTAACCCTCGTTTCAGTCCTGTTTCACTGAACCGGTATAACCTACCATTCCAGCCATGTCTATCTCATGAGATATAAAATCTTTACCCAATGCATTGGAGGGAGATATAGGTCCCACCCATCTTATAATGAATCCTTTATTATGTGTGCCACATAATCATAAAACATACATCATCGCATAACACATGTAACAAAAATGGGATTCTTGAAACATCATGACATCATAAATCAATTCATATAAGATAAAGGAATTCATAAAAATAATTCCATCACAACATGATCAAATCAATGTAATAATAGGGATAAAAACAGAACCCTTTATTATCTTAGATGGAAAATAATTTTGATAAAACACTTGAACTCCATTCTTGAGGAAAATATCCTTTCTTCTTCAAAAACATTTTTCCTTTCATAACATGTCATACAACTTTAAAATAAAAGAATTTGATTAAAAATAAACTTGAAAACTTGTAAAGGAAGCTTCTTGGAAATAATTTTTTAAAAATCCATTCATGCCGTATAAGTTAAAAAAAACATTCTTCGTACTTTTGTCGGAAAAGTCAAAAAGTACCTCGTACGACAAAAGATTCCTTTCATAGATATTACTAAAAACTCACCGAAGGGTAAAAATGGATTTAAACAATTGTAGGTGGATGGAAATAATATTACATATTGATGAAACATGGATTTGGATGATAAAATACACCCCAGTAAATACTTACGAATAAACAATCTCGGATAAAAATGAGATTGTGATATTTCCCTTACCTTAGGTACGATTTGCTTCGTATGTGTCCGAACCTCCTCTTCTTTGAAGCGCCTCTTTGAGACCTCCTCTTAGGGCACTAAAATTGGTCTTTGAGGAAGACCATAACCTCTAGGATGTTTCTAGGGAAGTGGAGAAGAGATTTTGGCAGGGGTTGGCCGAGCTTGAGTGCTCAAATTGGTGTGAGGAGGAGGGGGAGGAGGTGTCCTTTTATAAGGGAGGAGAGGGGCACCTTAGGAATACCTCAAAATATTATTTTATATTAATGTCAAAATCGGTTTATAATGGTTCCAAAGGGTCTTATTTCGAAGCTAAAGTGGGGTTGGGTCGAAATCCTATAAACCAATAAGATTTAGACAAGTTTAGGGTATTATTTTAACCTTATCAATTAGATTTAACTCTAAGTTAAATAATTTAACTTTTACCGTGTCTTTTTGTTTTCTTTCACTATATGGTTAATACACTTACTATAACATGCCAAACGAACCCCAAATTGTTTATTAGTAATACATATATCCTTATCTAAGTCATTTGGCCGAACCTTAGATTTTTAGGAATAAAATAACAATTAATAATATAATATTTGATTTAAAAACTATTTTGTGACAATTTTGACACTATTTGATATATGATTTTTGTGAAAGTCCTAACAGAATTATATGTTCGAACCAAGTTGATTAAAGCAATACTAATATATCATAGTAACCTATAAAATTAGTGGAATTCATAAAAAGTCTAAAATTACATTTATTTTGGTGTTTATAACATCAATTATGTCAATATTTCATTAATAAGATAATTACTGCATCATCTTTGTGTCATAAATAAATTAAATTATTTGATGTCTAAAAATTACAAATAAAATACCATTATGTACGAAATCTTTTTATCTTTCTAATGAATATTTACAATCGAATTTATCTTATGTATAACCCTATATCAAAAATTTTTTAGTAAATAAACTTTGATTTTAACTCTTTTAACTCTTCTTTGAATTAAATAATAATAAATGTCCTAATCTAATCCAAGTGGGCCTAAATGATAATATTTTACACTTAAGGTTGTTTTTGGTCGAGATACACTTGTCCAATAGAATTAGGACATGTGTTAGGGTAATATTAATATCATTCTTACCCTTAATTACCCTATTTACTATTAACCGTGGTAAAAAAAGATAAAAAATTACTATTCACCAAAAATTATTTTCATCTCATTGAACCACATTTTACTTACTGACATCAACCGTGTCTCTCGGATTTTTGAAATTCCATTCACAGAAGCGGTAAAATTAAGTTTTATGAAAAATTCAGTTTTTTAACTACCTCTTAGTAGTTTCACTATTCATCAAAAATTGATGTTTTTCAGAACAATGCCAAAATTTCATTCTAAGATATATTTCATATTCCGAATTCAAAAATGAAGTCTATTTTACCAAATTCATAACATAGAAGTTGCATTAATTAATTTTATAATTAAATCCCGCTGTTAAAACAAAGAGCGTGTTTTTAAGAAACAATATTTATCAAAAGATTGACACTTGTTTATGTCTGGTTTAAATGTGAAATTACATCCAATGACCAACATTGTATTAAATTGTAAAAATATATTATAAATATACTTTAAAACCACTCAAATTAATAATTTATCACTATTAATTATTTCGATTGAAAAAATTGTTTTTAACTAAAATTTAGTATTTTTCACTATTCATCAAAATATGAAAGTTATCCGAAAAGTACCAAAATTTCACCTTAGTCTAAATTCGATACTCCGAATCCAAAAATGAAGTTTATTTTGAGAGATAAAATTTCTAAAATTTTAAAAAGTGGTTATTACTATTCATAACGGCTAGTTTTAATAATATTTTAATAGCATATCGTTGTTTCGTGAAACTCAGTATTGCGTACTACACACGCTATCGAGGAAGGTTGTGATTGCGTGTAATGCAAGGCAAGTCAAATATGCGTGTTGTGCAAGCTCCTTTTGGTGTAGCTTACAACACAAGACATTAATAAAATTAAAAAGAATATTTTTCATAAAATCTTGGGCTGTTACATTCTACCCCCCTTAAAATGAATTTCGCCCTCGAAATTCGTCGGGGTTATAAATGGTTTACTATTTGAATGTTTCTTTAATATAAACCCACATCGTAAAAAAGGAATACCAAAACCAATATTTTAAAAAAAAAGTATGAAACTTAACGGTTACCCAAATAAACTAATCACTGGGTTTCCACATAGGTGAAAATATGGAAATGGAAGAAAAGTCTAACCATCATGTTCTGATAGAGAGTGGTAGAGAACATGGCTATGGAAAAGCCAACAATCACAAATCGATAAATTTGTGACGATCTAAGGTACCATCCGATTCATCAGGTATAAGATCACTAGGACAACATTTTTGGTTTTCAAGATCATTTCCCTAAAGTTGATGAATTAAAAGAAATACTTACATGATTTTGGTACAATCTCACTGTTGTTCGTGCCTTGAACAATTTCCACTTCATATCTTAAATAAATGAAGTTGAATTTGTTATTCGTGAAGTGTTAGCAGATCATGTGATAGAATGACGGGTCATTCCATCTGTCTCAAACAAAAGGTTAGCAAAAATTATATACATAAGTCGATCTATAGTGAGATTAATCATATATGGTTCCTAAAATGGACTTATACTTCATATATCATACTTCTTAATATAGTAAAACTAGTTTCTACTAAACAGGGACTTCCTATAGGCCAGTGGTAGGCGATAAAGGCCAGTCGTACTTCGGTTGTGGGTTCGATTCCCACAGCCTTGTCCGAAGCGATGGGCTGTCGCCCATCCTGCAGGTTGTCCTTTTTCTAAAACTACATTACTATAACATCCCATCAATAATATCGAAACTTATATCCTTAAACAATACTCACTTATGTCCAACATAATCCATTTCAATCTTTAGGCTTATCCATAATACTCTCATAACATAGTGAAAACGATTACCAGAGATTTAATACCATAGTTGATCCCCATATATCATAAGATATGTTTTGTTGGTCACATTCCAAACATTCAAAGTCCTAAATCGTGTATTCTCTTGAATACCTTAGTGAAAACATGAATGCAGTTAAAAGTTAACACTTTTCACATACCAAAATCCTCAAAATTATATACTCAAACTTAGTCCTTATATCAATCATGAGCTCATGAATACTGTTAAACATTTCATTTTCTCGTTTTCCCTCATTATGCGCATAATATCTCAATCACTTTGAATACCACATTAGACCAATACATAAATATTCCAATATTCCATGATACAACATTATTTTGGAATCCCATTACATAAACACTTAATCATACCACCACATCGTTGTCATATTCAACATTGCCAACAGTGATCGCATGTGACTTCCCTTTGTCCTTTGCCTTCAGTGGTTTCTCATGTTGATCATCACTAACCCTTGGATTAGGGCATTTATTAGCATAATGCCCCATTTCCTTGCACTTGAAGCATTGAAGTGTTGGTGGTGCGTTCTCGGCAGTGTTTGCTTTATTCACATCATTAGAAACCCTTTTTCCATTACTTCGACACTCAGCTGCTCGATGACCTTCTTTTCCACACTTAAAACATTTTCTAGTCCCTTTAAGACAATCTCCACCATGCTTCTTTCCACACTTTGTGCATAAGGAAACATTCATCTTCTTTTCACCATTATTCTGAGATTTCTCCTTGAACTCCATCTTTCGTTTTTTGTCAAAACCATGAGATGGATATGTAACACCAACTTCCATTTCTACCTTGATAGCACAACGCACAATTTCTTCATAGCTACTGAAGTCTCTTATAGCTAATTCCCTTCGAAGACTTGGTTTTAAGCCACTGAAAAATCGATCAACTTTACTTTCAGGTTGGATGATAATGCCAGATGCATACCTTGCAAGTCTTGTAAAATTCGCTTCGTATATACCAACAGATTCATCATCCTTCTGCTTCAGCTCAATAAACTCCTTTTCCATCTTTGTTCGAAGAATACGAGGGAAGTACTTACTGAAAAACAAGTTCTTGAACTCGTCCCATTCCATGGACTCAATTTCATATCTTGGCCTCGTATTCTTGATAAGATTCCACCATTGATCAGCTTCACCTTCCAAACGATATACTGCTAAGATGACTTTATCATGTTCAGAACATTGAAGAACTGAAAATATCTTTTCAGTGGTACTGATCCATTGTTCAGCAACAAGTGGATCGGAAGTCCCACTGAAAGAAGGTGGACGTTGCCTCATGAAGGACTCAATAGAATATTGTTCCCTTCTCTGCTCATTTGGAAGTCCAGAATGATTCATAGCTTGTGTAAGTATAGCAATAAGATTTTGCACTCCATCTCCCATAACATTTGTTTGTTCAGGAGGGCAATCATTGCATTGTCCATTGCATTGATCAACACGGTTCCTTCGGGTTCCAGCCATCGTCTAAAACCCAAAAAGAATAGTGTGAGAGGAAAAAATCATGCTAGGGAAAACAACATAATAACGGGGGGGTACCTTCAATATCCAACATCTTAGGTTTAATACTATGATCGTTAGCGTAATTCTAGTACTATAACCTATACGTATACTTATCCCTAGGGACATACCTAGACATACCTTAGAAATATCTCTAGGGATCTCACTAACGTTTTCGCATCCTAGTTTCCAAAGGTTGACTAAACCTTTCCTCTGATACCAACTGTAGAGACCCGAAGCTTGATGTACATGGACATTACATTACATTTGCGGAATACTTAGTACATAACAAAAATACACACACAAGGATCGTAATAGTTTAGTGTCTTTGGAAACTCGGAACGTAATCTTCTAATCGTGGTGAAAGATCATCAACATATCCTATAAAGATCTTCCCTTTTATTTTACCTAAAACCTTTCTTTATATCCTGGGGAAAAGAAAACATAAAAAGGGTGAGCTCAAATGCTCAGTAAGGGTATACAAAAGAAAAATCAATCACATCATATTCATAAGAACATAAATTTTGGAAATATTAACCTGCAAAAAAGAGCATAATTTCATAACATGGGATAAATCATAGTAGTGAAATGAACTCCCAATAATCATAACTTAAAACATGAAACTTTGTGGCATTCACACATAATCATAGAGAATCATTTCTTGTTAGTCAAGACTCATTTCCAAGACTATCTTAGTGGACAAAGTCCCTTTCTGAATCGAGTAACCCTCGTTTCAGTCCTGTTTCACTGAAACGGTATAACCTACCATTCCAGCCATGTCTATCTCATGAGATATAAAATATTTACCCAATGCATTGGAGGGAGATATAGGTCCCACCCATCTTATAAGGAATCCTTTATTATGTGTGCCACATAATCATAAAACATACATCATCGCATAACACATGTAACAAAAATGGGATTCTTGAAACATCATGACATCATAAATCAATTCATATAAGATAAAGGAATTCATAAAAATAATTCCATCACAACATGATCAAATCAATGTAATAATAGGGATAAAAACAGAACCCTTTATTATCTTAGATGGAAAATAATTTTGATAAAACACTTGAACTCCATTCTTGAGGAAAATATCCTTTCTTCTTCAAAAACATTTTTCCTTTCATAACATGTCATACAACTTTAAAATAAAAGAATTTGATTAAAAATAAACTTGAAAACTTTTAAAGGAAGCTTCTTGGAAATAATTTTTGAAAAATCCATTCATGCCGTATAAGTTAAAAAAAACATTCTTCGTACTTTTGTCGGAAAATTCAAAAAGTACCTCGTACGACAAAAGATTCCTTTCATAGATATTACTAAAAACTCATCGAAGGGTAAAAATGGATTTAAAAAATTTTAGGTGGATGGAAATAATATTACATATTGATGAAACATGGATGTGGATGATAAAATACACCCCAGTAAATACTTACGAATAAACAATCTCGGATAAAAATGAGATTGTGATATTTCCCTTACCTTAGGTACGATTTGCTTCGTATGTGTCCGAACCTCCTCTTCTTTGAAGCGCCTCTTTGAGACCTCCTCTTAGGGCACTAAAATTGGTCTTTGAGGAAGACCAGAACCTCTAGGATGTTTCTAGGGAAGTGGAGAAGAGATTTTGGCAGGGGTTGGCCGAGCTTGAGTGCTCAAATTGGTGTTAGGAGGAGGGGGAGGAGGTGTCCTTTTATAAGGGAGGAGAGGGGCACCTTAGGAATACCTCAAAATATTATTTTATATTAATGTCAAAATCGGTTTATAATGGTTCCAAAGGGTCTTATTTCGAAGCTAAAGTGGGGTTGGGTCGAAATCCTATAAACCAATAAGATTTAGACAAGTTTAGGGTATTATTTTAACCTTATCAATTAGATTTAACTCTAAGTTAAATAATTTAACTTTTACCGTGTCTTTTTGTTTTCTTTCACTATATGGTTAATACACTTACTATAACATGACAAACGAACCCCAAAATTTTTATTAGTAATACATATATCCTTATCTAAGTCATTTGGCCGAACCTTAGATTTTTAGGAATAAAATAACAATTAATAATATAATATTTGATTTAAAAACTATTTTGTGTCAATTTTGACACTATTTGATATATGATTTTTGTGAAAGTCCTAACAGAATTATATGTTCGAACCAAGTTGATTAAAGCAATACTAATATATCATAGTAACCTATATAATTAGTGGAATTCATAAAAAGACTAAAATTACATTTATTTTGGTGTTTATAACATCAATTATGTCAATATTTCATTAATAAGATAATTACTGCATCATCTTTGTGTCATAAATAAATTAAATTATTTGATGTCTAAAAATTACAAATAAAATACCATTATGTAGGAAATATTTTTAGCTTTCTAATGAATATTTACAATCGAATTTATCTTATGTATAACCCTATATCAAAAATGTTTTCGTAAATAAACTTTGATTTTAACTCTTTTAACTCTTCTTTGAATTAAATAATAATAAATGTCCTAATCTAATCCAAGTGGGCCTAAATGATAATATTTTACACTTAAGGTTGTTTGTGGTCGAGATACACTTGTCCAATAGAATTAGGACATGTGTTAGGGTAATATTAATATCATTCTTACCCTTAATTACCCTATTTACTATTAACCGTGGTAAAAAAAGATAAAAAGTTACTATTCACCAAAAATTATTTTCATCTCATTGAACCACATTTTACTTACTGACATCAACCGTGTCTCTCGGATTTTTGAAATTCCATTCACAGAAACGGTAAAATTAAGTTTTATGAAAAATTCAGTTTTTTAACTACCTCTTAGTAGTTTCACTATTCATCAAAAATTGATGTTTTTCAGAACAATGCCAAAATTTCATTCTAAGATATATTTCATATTCCGAATTCAAAAATGAAGTCTATTTTACCAAATTCATAACATAGAAGTTGCATTAATTAATTTTATAATTAAATCCCGCTGTTAAAACAAAGAGCGTGTTTTTAAGAAACAATATTTATCAAAAGATTGACACTTGTTTATGTCTGGTTTAAATGTGAAATTACATCCAATGACCAACATTGTATTAAATTGTAAAAATATATTATAAATATACTTTAAAACCACTCAAATTAATAATTTATCACTATTAATTATTTCGATTGAAAAAGTTGTTTTTAACTAAAATTTAGTATTTTTCACTATTCATCAAAATATGAAAGTTATCCGAAAAGTACCAAAATTTCACCTTAGTCTAAATTCGATACTACGAATCCAAAAATGAAGTTTATTTTGAGAGCTAAAATTTCTAAAATTTTAAAAAGTGGTTATTACTATTCATAACGGCTAGTTTTAATAATATTTTAATAGCATATCGTTGTTTCGTGAAACTCAGTATTGCGTACTACACACGCTGTCGAGGAAGGTTGTGATTGCGTGTAATGCAAGGCAAGTCAAATATGCGTGTTGTGCAAGCTCCTTTTGGTGTAGCTTACAACACAAGACATTAATAAAATTAAAAAGAATATTTTTCATAAAATCTTGGGCTGTTACAGTTTATGTTATGTTTGACAGAGTATATACAATTTTATTACCAATCACCATATTACTCTAGATGGTTTATGATTATGTTTATTTGATTGGGGTAAGTATTACCATTTCATAAGTTTGTTTTTCAATATGAATTTTTATGTTTAATATGCTCAATAACTTTCATATGAGTAATTTATTATACTTAATAAGTGATGGTTGTTACTAGTCATAGATATCCCCTCGATGCATCGACAGGTCTCATGAGAGAAATTGTTTTTCCAAAGTGATAAGTTTCTGCCCAAATATTTTAACTATCCTGTGAAAGGTGTTAATAGTATGTTTTAGATGTTTTTGAATTATGCATTACCTAATTTTAAATCAATTGTTTATGTCTATGAGATTATTTTATTAGTTGGAATATCCATGGATAAGTTTCAAACTTATGTAATTATTTATATGGTTTTATTTGATCATCATTTATTCCTTCCATATTATGATAAATTTATTATTTTAAATGGGATGTTTTTCAGTTATTTACCTTGAGATATTGATTATTCTTATTTATTCATGATAGATTTGTTTGTTCATATACCCATACTGACCATCTTATCTCACCCTTTTCTTATGTTTCATTTTCCCTAATATACCAGTAAGTATTTTTTTGATTCGTATGTAAGGATAATCAAATAAGTAATAATGTCATTCTCAATGAAAACACATTTTGTATTTGATGTTTTCAAATATATCTGAAATTACAGTTTGTATCTAGTTTAAAAATACCGCTAAACTATTTAGTCCTTTTATATTTGATACCTTTAATCTAATTCCAATGTAATAATTTAACTACTAGATCAAGGTTATTGGGGTCAGGGTCTTTACGATAAATATATAAATTTATTTTATTTTAAATAAAACCAAAAAAAAATAATTTTTTTATAAATAATAAAATGTGAAACAATATTAGAATTTATTTAATACATTAAAAACTCATTGAAAATATTTAATAATATTGATAAATAATTTATACAAAATTATAATCAAGAATTGTAAATATTTTTAACAAATATTTTGTTTTTTTAAAGAGAAATGAAAACCATATTTAAATTAATATTAAAACACGTTTAAATCACTTCAAAATTATTCCTATATGAATAAAAATTATTAATAAATAATTATAGAATAATGAAAATAATAACTAAATATTATAAATATGTTGTATTTAGAATAAATATAGTATGAAAAATATTTTAGAATGGTAATAAATTTTTATAAATGACGGCAGTTTATTGGTGGTTGCACAAATTTCAACTTGTTGTACTATATAAACTATACTATCAGTACAATAAAATTTAATCATGGTGGTATCATATTTTAAAAAATGGAAGTACCATAACATTTATTTGATGGTAGAAAAAAAATAGAAGTTAATGTAGCAATGAAAAATTACATAGCGATACCCAAAAAATTATTTAGAGTTCATATAAAAAATCTATCAAACAATATCAAGTTTATGTTGTTTCTAAGCTTAAGAAAGACTATACTATTTATCCATGATTTCAAAGATAAGTGGTCAGTTGTATGAGAGGTGTTACCAATACCACTATATCGAACTACCATTTTATGAGTTGGTGGCATATCTTGGTGGAAGAATCATGCTGGAAAGAGAAATGAATAGTTCCTCATTTTAAACAAAAGCTTTTCCAAAATAAACATCACAAGTTTTTTATCCCTTCTAAATAAAAAATTTGAAACATTTAATGAATAATTAAATGTTTATAAAATTGATATATTTCCAACAATTCAAATTGCACTTCAATCTAACATATATATCAAGATATATCACCCCCTCAAGTAGATATTCAACTTTTAATTATCAAGAACGGTCCACTTCTTCAAGATTACTAAATGTTTAATCAAAGTTAACATTGGTATCTTTACATTGAGGTTCAGTTTTGTTAACATATCCGTCTTCAAAAAAGGACGATCTTTTCCCTAGTTGTTCTTTAGACTCTAATTGATAAAACATTCTATTATTTTCAATTCTTAATTTATTATCCAATTTTAACATCTTACTTACCTTCCCTTGTTCTCCCCTTGATAACCAAATTTTACTTTAATTAATTTCTTTATAATCACACAAATACAATAAATATTATTAATAAAAATTTGTAATTTCTTATTCGGAAATGTGAATAGAAAGATTGAGAATATTTTTTATACTAATTAGTTACATTATTCACGTTTCTATATCTAATTTTTAGATTTGATTTATCTATGGGTATCATGTATTTCTTCTCAAATACTTCTTAATTATAAGGAATATATCTCCTTTCTTTAGCCCTTGGTATAAAGGAATATCCATGTGCAACCTTTATCTTCTTTAGGATTTATTATTATTATATAACAATAGATAAACAATCTTTAGTGGTGTAAAACTACTTTTTTCACCTATCAAATGGTTCTTACGATTCAATTAGGTTTTCATTTAACAAAAAACTATCATGAAATTCTGGTTCTTTATTTGGAATCTTATCTTTTCCTTTGGAATACGATTTTTCATGTTCTTCTTCTATCTTTATTTATTTACCTAAATCTTTTTGAAAATTTATTATACACTATTTAGGTTTATTGGTATCACATTTCGAATCTCTTCCTGGATTATTATGATTTACTTTCATTAAATCAGTCTCTTTATATGTATTACTCTCTATGGACTTCTTGGGTTTATTACCAAAGGGTTTCTCATCTAAATATCACAATATCTTCTTAAGAATATTCTCATTTTCAGCCTTAATTAGTTTCCTTACCATGGTTGTCTCATCTTCCTTCCTCATCTTCTATAGTCTTATTTCTATATTTAATTTGGATAAATTTTTAGCTGATAATGATCCAATACTATGACCACGCCCATTTAAAATACCAAAGATCTTTATGGGTGTATATTTTTTATATAGACATATTCCTTTTTAACATATTTTTATTACATATATCTTTTGTTTATTCCCCTTGATAAGGTGTTAATTTATGATTCTGAAATTTATACATTATAAAAATAATCATATTCTATATTTCTATGTCTACTAAATAACCAACAATTCCCCCACCATCCCTGTTGTTTTAATTCAAAATGATTGCTATGTGGAAATTCTATAACTGTGAGAATGTTTTTTATGAATTTATATCAATTGGTTCATCACTTCTTGAATAATAATCACTTTCAATCAATCTTTTATCCACTATTGTTAAGGTGATAATGTCCTCTCAATTTTTATTCATCCATTTTTATAAATATTTATTATTTAAACCATAACTATTTATATAATCATATTTAGTATAAACATTAGATTCATGTATGGACGGTACCTCATTCTTTAATGATACTAAAGAAAGATCATTATTTGAGGTTATGATCTTATTTCTATATAAAAATTATCTTACCATAATATTATATAGAATTGTGTATGGAATAATATTATTTCTTTTCAAATTTTGAAGGCTTGATATGGGCCTGTTTAAAGTTAGTCGGCTTTAATTAAAATTCAAGGAACATTATACTGAGAGTATTATTCTAATCCTCAATATTATTTATTTTTCTTTCACATGTGTCCTTGATTCTTCTAACTTCATCATCCTCTGTTATATTCTTTTTTTGAATAAATGTGTTGATCACCTTGATTGTTTTGATTTTAACCCTTAATTGGTAATTCTTTAACATAATTATTATCCTTTTGATTTTCCATTAATGAACGAATCATTTATTTATATTCTCTATAAAACTCATACTTTTAAGGTATTTTATTTATACACACTTACTTAAATTTAAATCACTTTTATTTTAATGGTACATTTATAGATTCTATGGATCTAACCTATTTAGGGATATTTACACAAGATAGAACATTATTTTCCAAAGCCTTCTCTAATCAAGCTAACTGGTTTCTTCCTTTATTATATCAAAAAACACAAATATAAAATTTAATAATTCATTGGGAAAGTATTATGTTTGTCTTTTAATGTATCAACTGGTAAATTTATTGACATGTGATCACTCCTAATAGTATTTGGATCTTTTTTAGGAAACCCTTAAAAATAATTTACACTTACCTCATGATCAGCTGAATGTATTTTTTATTCGAAATTAGATTTGTTTTCTATAACCTTAGAGATAGGTTGAACCTTAATTTTTTTTTCCATTTACATCATATATATCTTCTCTAGAATAAATTAATGGAGATATCAAACTTTATTCTTTTTGAAAAAATATGAATTAATTCTTCAATCTCTTCTTGTCTTTCTTTTTCCTATTCATCATAGTCTTGGGGAAAATGCAATTCTTCCCAAATGTAATTTTTTATTCTCTAAAACTATACTTCATTATAAATTTTTAAAGAGACATAAAATATTCAAAATAAAAAAATTCTAAATATAATGAATCCAAATAGAGTTGAACCATTCATTGATGCCAACTGAGTGGACCACTTTGGGATATGTTCAACACTAATATGGGGGTAGAATTAGTGTTGGTGACTTTTTATATAATTTAAAACTTTATATCCCTTTACTTTTACCAATGAAATTTTTAAGGTGAATGGTTTAATTTTTCTCTCTTATCACATTGATATTTTCATGTAACACATCCAAATGCACACATACCGGGGGCATAATGCATTTATAAGGCTCACCTTTCAAAATGAATGGCTAATACTTTTTGTGAATAGGAACTCATCAAGATCACATGACCCACTAGTATCAACTTGTGTGTATAATGTTAAGGGTTTATCTTAATCTCATGTAACAAGTGTATAAACTATATATATCATCTCTATTGATCTTAATATTTACATCCCAATAGTTCATATTAAATTAAAAGAATAATAAGTTTTTTTCCACTTATTGAGAACTTTAAAATTTTCCTAATGTATTAGTTAGTATTTTTCTCCTTTTTCAATTACTTTCACATTATAAATAAATAAAATATTATTCTTTTTATTCTACTCGAACAATGGAAAGTATCACATTATAATTATTCTATTACATGAATAGGGTCAAGTTAGTTTAATCCATCATACTAAGCACATGAAAATATTCCTACACTAAGTACATTACCATGAATGATATACTTCAGAAACCATTATAGAATCAATTTATTCCCCATATTGATTTCTCTTCTTATTATTCTCTTTCACTATGAGAATAGTTCAATGAATATATATTTCCATTCTCTTATTTAGAGGACAAAGATTGAACTAGTTTTTATTTATTTAACATAAATAACCTTCAACACCATAAATGTTGGGTATCCCTATTTTTTTTGATACAGATGATTTTTTTCTTTGCAATGTTTTATCTATTATTCTCTCTCCCCAAAATTATTTTCATTTTTTGATAATAACAACATCAAACCCATTAATTTTTGACCCATATAGAATATATATATATATTAAAACTAATGTATAAATATTTCTTCTCTTTATTCTCAATGTTATTCACTTCTTTCGTTGAATTAAACTTCTCCATGAATATTTTCATTTCAAATTTTATCAATTGCATTTGAAAACCATCCACATCTACATGCAAAAATATGGAACTATCATTGTTACACCATTCTCTATAGTTATTTTTTTCCTCATTCTCTACTAAATTAATGAAAAAAATCTCATGATATTTATGTCTTTGAGGATAAACATACTTAGCTTGATTATATTAAAACCTCTATTTCGTTAAAATATTTAAATTTAATATTTCATAAATTTCATAAGACTTTGAAATTATGAAGAACTAAAGTCATGTGAGACATGGATTTGTATTTTTTAGTAAATTAATATAGTGAAAATTAATACATGGAGTATTAAGTATTATCCCCTTAATATATAATTCTTATTATATGGATATATCCTTCATATAAAGCTTCATTGGTTCATACAAATATCCTTTAATATAAATTTCATTTCATATGAAATCATGTTTCTATCTAACTCCCTATTTTTTAAATTTATAGACTTATTTTTAGCTTCTTTAAATCTCACATGGTCTTTATAGGATCCATGATAATCACTACACGAATTTTAAGGGTTGATATGGAATTTATCCACTATTTTAATGGTGCAAAATAGCCTGGAAAAGATTGTTTTGGCATATAATTAGTGTTGTTCAAGGAAGATGATTGAATACACGGGGTCATTCAAGATCAATGGCACATGACTTTTTAATGATGAATAATATCATGCTTCACTAATACCACTTAATACACTCATTTGGCATGCCTCTAATTTAGTTACATAGGATCTCTATAGTATTCTATATAAATACCTTAGGGTCAACATCATCAAAATGGTTCTGTCATTTCACCATGCTTGGTAGCTTTTTACCTTCATCTCTTATAACTAATTCCAAGTAATTTTGTTCTTATTATTAATATGAATGTATCTTTTCAAAATTAGTCTACTTGGAGATATTTAATTTTTAATTATAAATCCTCTATAGAACCCAAATTATCGTAACACTATTTTCATCAATAATAAATAGATCTCCAGATGTTTATAATTAAATTAATTATATTAATTATATAAATAATGACAATAAACATTAATCACCAACATTAAATATATATATTTCAATATTTACTCACATAATATAGGGTGAAAAAATACATGATAATACTTCTTCACAAGATTCTTGCAATTTTTCTTCCAAATTTCTAAATATTCTTCAATAAAATTCTTATTATTTCCATATTTACTAAAACAACAATTAAAAGTTTCATTTTCATTTAAAACCATTGAAAAAAATACAACACACAGAAAGTGGGAACAACATAATGCATATTAAGTTCATGGGAATTATAATATGATTTCACTTTCTATCTCTCATTTGTTTTTAATATTACATTACCAATATCATGAGGGTATTATTAACTCAAATTTTTTTATTAAGTTAAAATATTTATGATTTGATTATATTATTTAATTCTTGTGTATATTTTATCATTTTAATGCTTTATATTTTATTTCCTATTATTTTCTATGGATTTATTGTATCTTATAAAAATATTCTTTCTAATGGATTCTTAAATAACATGTTTTGATCTTTATAAGGGTACTTTTCTCCCTTTAACATTTGTTATATATTGTGGAATGTATTTAATATGTTATGAACATTCTTTGTTAATATTTATTTTATCCTTCTTTAAATAATCATTCCAACCTTGTGAAATTGATAGGTAATTTGAAAAAATTTACTCATGTATTAATTATGTTATACTATCTCAATTATCTATCCTCCTTTCAAATAATTGTTTATCTTATGCATAGAAATTTTAATATTCCTTTAAGTGTGGATTATTTTTTCTTTAAATTATCAACCATGTCTTATGAAATTTAAAATAAGTAATATATTCATTCAAATATTACTTCATGAATTTTATTTTCCTCTTTATTATCAATTTCCTTTGATGGTATCCTCCGAATATCTCATATGCCTTTATTATGTATATTTATTATTTTCAAATATCATATCAAAATTGAATAACTCTATAAAATTAATTTATAACTTATATGATTTTATACTATCCTATAATAATTTAGTTATTTTATAAACCTCATGTATAAATTGTAATCATTGTCTCTATAAGTTATATTTGTTTATTCCTATACATTTTATTCTCAAGCAGAAATTGGTTAATCCATTCATTTGATTCATTGGTTTGACATGCATTATTATTTTTATTGGTCAAATTAAAATATTTTGTGTGTTCTATTCTCTATATAGGTATAGTAAATTATATATTATTATATTTATACCCAATATATATCCCTCTAATTCATTTTGTGACTATTTATTCTCTTGAGAATTTATATTGTAATTAACTAGATATGTTTTTTCATTACAAGTGATAATAAGTGATTATGAGTACATATTGGTGATAGAAATGTGATGTTCTAATAAAATACCACGATTAACCTTGTTTCCTCTAGAAATGGGTATTACCTCATTGATTTAAGGTTAAAACATTCTAAGCGGTTTCTAACGGGTTTCTTCATAGAAACGGAAACATCCAGTGATTCTATATCCATTTGGACCTACTTTCCAAAGGTAGGTGCTCACTGGTTATGAACTGATGAGGCTTAAGAATTTGCATTGGTTGAGAGGATGGGAGGTCGGACTCATCAAAGCCTTTTGGGGGGGAATTATTTTCTACTCCAGGTCTCTCTTTATTGATTTACGTTATGTTCGTGAATCCTTATTACATTACCAGGTATGAAAATGATCTTTCCTCCAGATATGACAATAAATTATTAATATGTATGAGATTTATAGAATATTTTATATGTATTCAAGGTTCTTCATCGATATAGATTCATTTATATTTGTTAGAGAATCTTATTCAAGGGTATCCTTATACACATTATATAGAAATCTCTTGGTCATTATGATAACCATACTGGTTTTAAAGCCACTCAATGGGGCACTTAAAGTTTATTGTCATTCAGAAGGACATAGATTATTTCAGAGTTGGGATCGTACCCGCAGATGGGCTACCTAAGTATCCTTTATTTTAGAAAACGATTCATAACCTACGTAGTTTGAGTATTGAAGTATGAGGTTTATGCAATATTGATGGGTCAAAGAAAGATTTCATAATTAATTTTACACTCTAAGCTCACGTGAGTCATGCTCGGTGTGTGAAACAAGATATATTGGTAAAACCAGATAATTGTGCCATGAAAGATGCAATTATAAAAAATTATGTGGGGATTATGTAGGCATGACTGCCCAGATAGATAAAGATTAGGATTTACTTTAGGGAAGAAACCCAGGAACATGTTCCATAAAGGTGTATGTGCTTTATGAAGATTTGGATACTTAACTTAGGACTTAATCTTGAGAAGGATGCCCAAATTAGGAAGGACTGATGATTGGGTTTTACTCTTGAGAAGGAAGCCCAAATCAAAATTAAATTAAGACTAGTTAAGAGAAATTATGACTGGGGATTACTCTTAAAGAGGAGTCCTAGGTTAAAGGGAAATATGACTGGGGATTACTCCTGAAAAGGAAGCCCATGATAAGGGAATTTAGATTTTGGGAACATAGGGATTACTCCTAAGGAGGATGCCCATATTAAAAGAATTTTGGTTGGGGCTTACTTCTAAAGAGGATGCCCAAAATTAAGAGAACATGAAGACTATGGATTTCTCTGGAAAGGGAGGCCCAGGTTAGGAGACTTGGGGCTTACTCCTAAGGAGGATTACCATATTTGGGATTCTGAGATTGGGACTTACTCATAAGAAGGAGGCCCAGGTTAAGAAGATTTTAGACTTAGGGATTATCCCTAAGAAGGAGGCCTAAGTTAATGAAATTTATGATTGGGGCTTACTCTTGAAAAGTAGGCCTAGTTTAAGGAACTTTTCATCTTTATAGGATGAGATTGAATGAATGAAATCTCTCACCTTAGTGATATAAAGATATATAAATCACTATGTTTTGAGAGATGTTCCACAGAATTACTTTTAGATAAGGAAACCAACAAAGGAACCATGCCATAAATGGTTTTGAAGATGGTTCTGAAGGCCAAATCTTGAAGAGGAGAGGTGGATTTGAAGAAAGCCAATTAGTAGGTAGGAGGGGCACCCAAAAAGAGAGAGGTATGCAAGTCCTGCGTGGGCGCGTAAGTCCTGGCCGCGCAAGTATACTTGCGCGACACATGGGTACTTGTGCGATGGTCAACCCTTAAGGCAATACTTGGGTGAGACTTAGATCAAGCCCTTATTATTATTACTAAAGGCTTCCAAAAGGGTGGCGCACAAGTTTTATTGAAGGGATTAGGCGGCGCGCAAGTGTGGCCATTTCCCTTAAGGGATGACTACTTTGGCGTGCAAGTGTTGATGATTTTCAACACTTAGGCCTTATTTACCCTATTTAAAACTTCCATTATAGGTAAGAAATTACCTTAGAAGTGTTTAGAAGACATCCAGAAGAGACAAGGGCGCCGGGAGCTCGAATCTGAGTTTTGGAACTTTTCCATCCTGAAATGGGGGGGGGCACAGGGGGTATTTATATGCTGCTGAAGACCCTGGGTGAAAATAACTTAGGGATATTGATAGAGAAAATATTTTCAATTAATTTATATTGAATATCATTTTTTTAAACCCACAAAAGTGTTCCTTTAAGATTAATTGATTCCTTTTTATGATAATGGTGTTATTTTGAGTTGAATAGTAAAAATTGGCCATTTTTGATTTATAACAGTTTTAAATTATTTCTGTAGTTTGGCCATAACATTGTCTACACTGATCCAAATTAAAAAATTCTTTCTTTTCCAGATTCTAAACATCTAGGGCTTCATTTACAATTTTTGGACTAAAAGCTGAATTGGGAATATGAAAGCTCAAAAGAAGCTCACATATGGGAGAAAAAAAACTATTTTCAGTTCTGCCTAGTTTTGGTGTTGGATCCATAACTCATCCATGGTTGGCCCAAATGTTGTGAAATTCGGTGGGTGGACGCGCAAGGCGTTTTGGAGCATCTTTTAGGAAGGCATAACTGAGTGAATTGGCCATTTACGGGGTCATTAAATCACCCTAATCCAGAGGATTTTGTTTTGGAGAGTCTTACTGGAAAGAATAAATGCTCATAGTAAAACAGCCATAACTCTTGGAATACAAGTCCAAATCTGCTGAGATTTAGAGGGGCCATGGACAAGGGTATTATAAACAACATTAAAGAAAGGCACAACGCGTGAATCTGTCAATTAATAGGGATAAAATGCATCAACATCCGAGGTACAAATTCTAGCTATAAAAGGAGGAGAGCTCCACCCTCTCAAAACATCCCATTCTCCATCCCATTTCTTCTAGGACACCAAGAAGAAGATCTTTTCAGTTTTATTATTTCTTTTCTTTTTCATAGTTTTATGATGCCTTTTTCATCCCCATTAATCTCGATTACCCTTACCATGGTGGGGTAAACTTTTGGAGTGATTGGGGAAGGGTTGGTTTCCTACATTTTAATGCTTGAGTTCTTGGACGCAATTGAATAAATTTCTTTCTTTTTCAAAGTTGTTTTCAATTTATTATAGAAGATTTTATTATCAAGTTCGATCATTCTTGAATATTAATTCCATTATTTATTTTTTCCTTGGTAAAATAATCATAATCTTCCTCAACTAATTTCTGGTTTATATACAATGGAATAAACCAGGAATTAGTGGTGACATACTCGATGATCGTCAGTACATGTAAAAGGTGTAGTGAATGTTCATGATTGTTTGGGATAAACAAAACCTGATTGGGTGTTGTCTATTTCAATTAAGGATATTCAATACAACTATTTTACACATGGAAGGAGAGTTGAACAAACCAAGATCTTGGTAATGTTTTCTTTCACAATAACAATTTCACCAAGGAAGTGAGAGGAAACGATTGTGGAAACACACTTTAATAAACCAATAAGAAGAGGTTTGAATTAAATTGAACAAGGATAGCATTAAAATTAGGAAAATGACCCCGACCTAATCACCATTTTAATATCATAGTTTTTCAATCATTTTAATTTCAAATTTCATTTCAAAAACGCAACATTTTTACCCTCATTTTAAAGTGACAAATCATTTTGTGTGCACTACTCTTCATGAGACATCCTAGGTCAAACAAATTACTACATTTTCACTTAGGAAATAATTGCTTTTCCATGCCCTAAGATAGGCGTGTGTCAGTGAGAAAGTCACTTGCATGACTAATATGAGGCACGCAAGTATACTTGTGCGACCATGCTGAAACCTGCGCGACCCAAGTGGAATGAAATCCTTCTTCATGCCTTTGTCAATTTTTGATGTTTCTTCAAAGGATGAACCACTATGGATTAAGGTATTTCCCTTTTTCAGTCATTATACTTTGTGATGGAAATGAGCATCAACAAAAGTCCCCCCACAGATTTGGATCCAAAAGAAATGAGGATGTGACTTTGAGGTAAAGAAGAAAACCAAGGAACATGCGGCGTGCAAGTGTTGAGCGCGCAAATAGCGGTGCACAAGGGTGAGCCGCGCAGATGGTGTCACGCAGGCTTTGGCGTGCAGGCTTCGGCATGTAGGGTTGCATCCTTTTCTATCAAAATGGCTTCATTCTCATGAAAATCACCCAACTTTAAACAGTTTCAATCTCTCATCGCGCAAGTTTCCTCAGTCATGAAAGTTACTTATTTTCCACTTTTTCTTTGTGGTGTGCTTCGGTAGAGGTATTTGGATTTGCGCGGTGATACTTGCGCTCCAAAATTTGCGCAACATACTTATACTTGCGCACCAACTTTGGGACTTGCGCACCTTAATTCCTTATCCACATTTTCACTTTTCTTCATAAATTTTATGAAAAATAAACTTTCTTAAGAGTTAATTATTCAACTTTTGTGAATATTAAATGGCTCTTAGAATAATTGGAATGGCTGATGAACTTTCTAGCAAGCGAATTGATGATATGATGATCATCATTGTCCATGATTATTATACTATCTGCGACAAAACTCTTCCAGATTTGGCCAAGTACCTGAAGAAGTATCATCTTGACTTCCCGTAGAGTGTTTATCTACCATTGTATGGCTATGATCATCTATGAGAAGTCACCATTCCAAAGACAAAGAAATATCTCCCGATTTCCTAGTTTTAGAATTACACCAACTTTGCTTCAGTGAATATATCAAGTGGTGGAGCATTTATAAATACTAGAACAGTGGAAAAGGCTTATATGATGCATCATAGCCCTTGTACCTCATATCTGAAACCTCACAAGCCTGAGATGCAACCACATTGTTATCCCTCAATTTTCTGAAACTCTCAGATGGATGAATCCAAAGGCCGGGATAAGAGTTGGGACTTTCTTCCTGGAGGAGGTTTGAAGTAAACTTGGATGTGGGAATACTGGTTTCGACAAACCTGCGTAGATTTTGTCGAGGATATGAAAGTAGCTACAATATATGAAGCCGTCCGGGCTAGGAAAACATATGTTTATAGGAATGATGACTTTGTGCCAGAGATACTCAGCCATTGGAGCCAAGAAACCAATTCTTTCCATCTGAATCATAGATAATTACGAATCTTTTTGTGGGATATCCACAAGATCTTGAGGGATCCAATTCTAGGTTACATGTATGATGAATTCATCCCCCCCCCCAAGGTGACTAGGAATGATTCAGATAAGACCCCGACTTTGGCTCGAGAATTATTGAAAATATTTCACAAGCTCAAGAGTTCAGAGACCTCGTTAACTCATTCTAGAATGAATATTCATCCAAAGGAGTGTATGAATATGTTTCTTACCATGAAGCAGTAGTAGGAGCCGAAGGATAAGTGATCAAAGGGGAAGGGGCCCACCTGTACCCATCCTACCACCTACCCCAAAACAGAGAAGAGGGGTGCTCCTGGAACATTCTGGATAACTCTAGAAGCAGGTGAATTTGAGAAGTGGGATACAAAGTGAATCAGAAAATCCCAAAAAAGACTCATCTGGTGGGCTTCTTGGCCTTCTAGCTCAGGGGTTATCTTTTTCCAGTCAGGGACTCGAAGGGAGGCATCAGGCAAGGGACCTTCGTTGTTGCAGCCAAGTTGACTGAGGGGAAATGGTTGGGTTGGATACCCCCATTTTAGAAAAGATTCACAGGAGCTTACTCCATGTCTTCATGGGTAAGTATCCTCTGATAATAGTGGGACCATTCTATGTTTTGTGGAAATTGATCACCACTCACTTCAGGACGTATAATGTTCATAACGGAGTACAGGTTCCTGGAAGTTCTGTCAGGCCATCAGTGCAGGAATTCTATGGAATTGCTCCACTAGCTCTCAATTCCAATGACATGAAGGTGAGGCTGAGCATATATAAGGATTTCAATTTCATTCCTTATGGAAACCCGCCAACCAGACAGTTTATTGATGATGTAACCACCAGTCCGGAATTGAGGGTGTACATGCTGGCTTGCAGAGATGGTGTACTGGAAACCAAGATTGACGGAGAGATTATATGTGAGGCCTATGATCCATACAGATTTGGACATCATTTCAAGTGTCTATAGTAGACTATTGTATCCCCTCCTGTTCTTGTTATGTCAGAGAAGCATCCGATGTTTGGCCAAAAAATATGGTTGCTGACATCTAGGAAGAAGACCGGGGCAGTGTTTGATCTACTAGTAGATAAAGCGGCATGTAACTTAACTACATTGTATGCCGGGAACTGGATAGAATCATACCCTAGAGGTGTGTTGAATCACCTAGTTTATCAGGTGGGGAAAAGGAAAAAAAATGTATAGAAAAAAACCCTTCATCTGGAAGGTGATTCTTCTACAACACCCGAAGCTGATTCGTTGAGTTCTTCACCTAGGGCTGACTCGTTAGATTTCCAAGATAGGGATAATGAGGCCCAACATGCGGAAAATAGGCCTCTTCGCAGATATAATACTCCCATCAAAATCAAAATACCAACACCATAAACTCCTAGTGAGTTACTTCATTAGGGAACTTTAATCGTCATTACTTTATAGAGGAACAAGTCTTATTTTCTTATTCTCTACCTGTAGTGGCAGGAGTTGGGAAGAAGCTGAAGTCCAAGATTGCAGGACCTTCCTCGCAGCCTTCTAGTACACATGTTGAATATCTATGACTAGAGGCTATCCAGACATGGTGAAGTTTATATTGCGGTGATAAAACTTCCTGGTTGGATCTGTGGGAGGGGCTACAAATCCATGGAATATGGAATCTTCGAGCTTCTACAGATATCCATTACAAGGATAACCCTGATGAAGTACAGGATTACATCAGAGAGATGGAAATGATCATATATGCCACTGATGATTCCATTCCTGTCACCAAGCGGGTGAAAGAAATGATAAATCATGGCACCACTGAGGGTGGTTCCGAAGATTAAGAGTGGCACGATTACGTGGCTCCTGAATATGTAAGTCTCTTTCCTTATTTTCATTGCAACTGGATTTCATTCAAAGCTTTGTTACTTAAGGAAATTATTTTCTTTATCCTCCAACTTGCAAAGAAAGGAACTGATGAGGTTCCTTCACCACAATATCGCCTTGGTGGTACTACCATTGGGGCTAGTAGACAAAGGCATTGAAGGAAGAAGTCCACAACTAAACGCTTCATCAGTAGTGATAAGTCCTTCCGATAATCGTGAATCTTAACCCATGAAAAGGTTGGTCATACTTGTTTGGGATTGAAGGGGATTCTTAAATTTCCCCTCTGAGGGAGAGGACTTACCCTCCTTTGAGGACCACAGAGGGTACTAGTGAACAATCACAAGTTCCGGCTGACTTGACTGCTCCTGGAGAAGAACCAGCGTCTGTTCCCAGTATCACTACTACTGCTACTGCAAGAAGATAAGAACCTGCTTCTCTTAAGATAACAATGCTTCATAAAATGTTGAATGAAACATCAACTGACTTCCATTCTGTGGTACTTTAGGTTCAACCCCTGCAATAGATCTTTTGGCGGCCATTGCAACTGATGCCGCTATTTTATCTGAAAAATATTCCCAAGGTCAGAGGCCACAAAATGAAGGTCTGCAAGAAGCCATATCGAATGTTCCCACTGGTGAGATTAACCAGGATTCTATGATTACATTGGACGAAATGATGGAACTTGGTTCATCTTTTGAATATTTTTTAGATCATGTTAAATTACCATGTAATTTAGAATATTATGGACGTGAGTTTTATCCTTCGTCCTTTTCAAAATAACTTCTTATTACATCTCTAATCATGATCGGTTGAAATGTGCAGTTCTATCTGAGCAAACTATTGAACTGCCAATGCCTGAAGGGGGTACAAAAACCCTACTATTGTAGAGACATTAGCTCAAGTGGAGCTTAACAACGAAGAGCTTCCAGAAACTCATCCTGAAAATCTTGTTGAAGCTTGGAATGACTGGGAAGAGCCTTCTCAAGTTATCGATATACTGTTGGGTAAGAGATAACAATTATTGTGACTATACTTAATTTACAAGATAGCCAATCAACTTTTTTTATCCTTTGAAACTAACCAAACCATCAATTGATTATGTAGGGCCATCAATTTCAGTGGCTAGATCTGGAGGTGAAGCCTCGGCTTCCGCCCCAACGGGAATATAAAGTGAAGAAAAATGGGTCAGGGGGAAGGAACAGAACATGGCACTTCCCTAAATGTGTTAGTCCTGGATTATATTCTCCCCTGTGATAGTGATGCTAAATCAGACCTGGAGATACAAAAGGCGCTCCAATTTTCACGATGCAAGTCATGGTAGAACATATGGAAAATCATATCCGAAGTGCCTTTAGAAGAGCTGTCATCGAAGATTCCCGGACTATCATCCATGTTCGTCATGTTGGGACTTGGCGGTTTTGGATATCAAAAGATCCATGACTTAGTAAAACAAGTCATCTTAAGAAGGGATCAGGAGCAGAAGTACCATCAAGATTTGACCAAAGTAAGGTTGTCAGCCAATATTGGTGAATTTGAGGCTGTGGTATCCCGAGATGAGGCTGATCATGCTACCAAGTTGAAGGAGCTGAAGCATAAGATCAAGGAGAAGTTTTTCCAGTAGATGCACCCTTAGCAACAGTTGGATGCTGTTACTGGGGAACTTGAGCAACTGAACAACTCACTCGAAGGAGTTCAAAAAAATGGTATGAAAGCCATTACTGAAGTGAAGAAATCACTCCATCAAGCTGAAAAGAGTGAAGTTGGTTGAGTGCATGATCTTCAAGTGGCTGTTGATGATGCTCGGGATGCTTTAAATCAAATAAAGATTTATGTTGAAAACCTTTTGTAATTCCTGAAAAGAGAAGAGACTCCAATATGTGGATATCCTTCTAACTCTTGTGCATCAATGAAGAATCATTTCATCTTCAATCATTTGGGCACGCATTCTTTTGCTACCTGCTTTAAATTTTTACTTATGTTAATGGGCCTAGTAAGCATGGTTTTATTTTTACTAGGATTATAAAAATAACCCTACAATCTTTGAATATTTTAATTGCTCAATATTACCTAAAATCATACAAAATGTATGATTAATGAGATGGGACTTGACTTTTGTTTAGAGTTCCCTTGTCTTTTTTGGGTAGTTTGAAGTCATGCACGTCGGACATAAAATGGCTAATGTTTAAGTTAGAAATAGCTTTGACCGAGTGGATTAAAATTGACTCAATTCCTTGAGAATTTATCTGAAAACATATTACCATGTTCAAGTATGAGGGAAAATATGTAACCTGTGACTTAAGAAATTTTGAATATGAGGAATGATATGAAAAATGGATAAAAGTCATTAGAAGAATTAGTTCCCAAGAATGAAGTTACCACTATTTAACAAACTCGTTAGGGGGTTGAATTATGTAGGGCCACCTAAGGGTATTGGCTGCATAGTCAAATAATAGCATCTTTTGGCTGACATGTCCATTATGTAGACTACTTATGCAAGGCCGCTTTATGGAAAGTGCTACATAGTCAAGAAAAATAACTCTCAGAAATTTACTTTTCTACTACTAAAAAGCTAGTGGATGTTTATGGGGATTCAAATTTTCCAAAGCATGGAGTTTTCTATATGGATAGAGGTACTTGAATATGGACAAGATATTTCCAAACAAGATTGTCTAAGAACTAGATGAATGCCACTCCTATGAAGGTCTGACCCAATCTTAGGGAAGGGAAATATAAACCATAGACTTCAATACTTTCAGATCATGAAAAAGATTATAGGACAAATATGTTAAGGATGACCATTTTTTGTGGATCCCTACATATTGTCGTTAAGACAAATAAGGAAAAAAGAGGATTCCCTCCTAAGAATGTCGTTACCATTATTTGACAAACCTGTTAGGGGGTTGAATTATTTAGGTCCACCTAAGGGAATTGGATTCATAGTCAAATAATAATATATTTTGGCTGACAAGTATGTTATGTAGACTACTTATGAAAGGCCGCCTAAGGGAATGTGCTGCATAGTCAGGAAAAAGATTTCTCAGGAATCAATCATTTTGTGACCAGAAGTCAAGAAGAGGGTTATGGAGATATAGAATTATTTAAGGTTAGGAGTATGACACATAAAAATGGGCATTTGTTCAATGAAAGTAGATATACACAGACCAATGATAACCATAATCATGTTGTGGCTGGGTCCTGAATTGAAATGTTGGACTTCACTACGTATCCCATAAGGATAGTAATCAAGCCATACATAGTTCTTGAAATATAGTTTAACTTTATGTGGGACGAGATTATAGGAAATCTTAGTTTACGGTCATAGAGCTTGGACCATAATAATGAATACACTGTGTGTGTTTTCATAGGGACTTTTCAGCTAGGGGACTGAAAGTGGAATTTGGGGTTAGGCCCAAAGATGTGGGGCTAGATTTGAGGGATGCTCAAACGTTCCTGTGTATCCCATAAGGATGGGAATCAAGCCACACGTAGTTCTTGAACTACCCTTTGTATAGATTTGGTTCGTACAAGTGAAGGGTGAAAGGGGAATTTAGTGCAATGATGATTTGACCCAAGATAAAAGGATCAGGCATTTCCATGTATGCATGTAGTCTTTAAAATATAACTTGATCGGAGATCAATGTAAATAATAATTCCCTATCAGGTGAGAGTGCAAAATAATGTTGTAGTTTATTGTCATACAGGAAAAAAATTTGAATAGTTTAACGTCATATAGAAAGGATGATGGTGAACCAATGTAAAAAGTATTGGTTCTGGGGATGCTTCATAGATCAACATCATATGATATTGAGGTGAACTGATGTGAATAGATTGATTTTGGGCATGAACCTCAGAAGTTTGCCTATGTACCCAGCCTAGAAGGCAAGGATCAAAGTCCGCGTAGTTCAATTAAAGAAAAAATTAGTAATCAAGTTGTTTTTGAGATCAACAACCTAAAAAATGTGTTGGGACTTACACATGGTTAGCGGACCAGAGAGGGTGTTATGGTTGAAGTTTACTCTAAGCTCACATGATTCATACTCGGTGTGAGAAACAAGAGGTAGAAACAACCTTAATGATGCAAAATTTTATGTCATGTAGGACATATGAAGGGACTATGCAGTTTAAAGTCTTACAGTGAGGACTATTGGTGCTGCACAGTTTAGTGTAATGTAGTAGATACAAAATATAGTTTAACATCATGTAGGAAATATATAGGGACACAGTTTAATGTCATGTTGGACAATAAGGGTGTTGTATAGTTTAGTGTCCTGTAGCTAAGATGATGGGGACAATACAGTTTAACGTCATGTTGGACGAAAAGGGAATTGTGTAGTTTAATGTCATGTAGTGAGGATAAAAGAGGACATATATTAATGTCATTTTGGATGTATTAGGGACATTTTCACAATTTAATGTCATGTTGGATGATGATGCGAATAGTTTAAGTTCATATTCATGGACCAAAGATTATGCAGTTTTATGTCTTACTGAACGTAAGGGACTTCTGTATAGTTTAGCATCATGTAGCTAGGACATCACAGTTTAACATCATGTTGGATGTAAGTGAAAATAGTTTAGGGTCATATTCATGGACCACAGATGTATTTCATGTTTATACAAAATACTTATTCAGAAATCCGGCTTTGGTCGGATTAGTGATTAGCTCTCCATCCATTGATAATAAAGAATAAGCTCCATTGGAGTAGACCTTATGTATTGAATAAGGTCCTTCCCATTTTGGTTCCATCTTGGGAGGTTTCTTTCCGGTTATCATTGGAGTTCTAAGAACCAATACCAATTCTCCCTGAACGAATGAACGACGAAAAACTTTTTTGTTGAAAGATCATGCTATTCGATTCTGATAGACTTCCAAGTGGTGCAGGGTGCACAATCTTTTCTCATATAACTATTCTAATTCATCTAATCTCTTTTGATATTGTTCATCTATAGATTACTGATCATAGATGGATACTCTGAGTGAGGTTAATTAAACTTCAATTGGAAAGACTGCTTCCATTGCATATACCAATGAGTATGGAGTTTACCGCGTTGGAGTGCGGGTGGTGGTCCGATAAGCCCATAAAGCATGAATGAGTTTATCAGGCCATGATTTCTTATAGTTATCCACCTTCATTTTCAGTATGTTTGAAAGAGTCTTGTTGAAGGCTTCTATCTGGCCATTGTCCGCTGCATGATACCAAGAGGAATGGTTGGATTTGATTTTATATTCTTGATACAACTTCCTTACCTCGGATGAACAGAAGTTGGTGCCATTTTCCATCAACATGGTATGAGGGACACCAAATATGGTAATGATGTTAGACTTGAGGAAGCTAACAATTCTTTTAGAACTAACTTCCTTGAGAGGTATTGCCTCTGCCCATTTGGAAAAGAAGTCATTAGCAGTAAGAATGTACTTAAACTACTTGGATGTAGCTGAAGGATAAGGTCCTATGACATCCATTCCCCATGTGGAAAATGGCCACGAGTATTTAGCTATATGAAGCAACTATGGGGGTTGATGAATGAAGATGGCAGGTACTTGGGAAGAATGACACTTATTTGTGAAATCAACATAATCTTGTATCATTGAAAGCCAAAAATATCTAACCCTTTTAATTTGATCAGATAGTCTGTGTCCAGACTGATGGGCACCAAAGACTCATGCATGTACTTCTTTCATGACAACCATTGTCTCTTCACCATCAATGCATCTGAAGATAACTCCATCAAAACCTCTTTTGTAGAGAATTTTCCCTAGGTGATCTCAGTTATCATAAAGAGTAAAATTGACCACACGTTGCCAGATTTTTTCTTTCCCATGTCTATCAGGTGGAGGTGTTCCATTTTGAAGGTATTCCCTGATAGGTTTCATCCATCCTATAGTATGACCATATGGTTTCATAATGGGACTAATTTCATTGATTTCCTCTGTTCTGATTTGAACATAAGGTGAAATTGTACAACAGTGGGAATTACTGATGCTTGTCTCATCCCGATTTGGATCTGCCAGAGTTGTGGCTATATTGGCCAGTGCATCAGCATGGGCATTTTGTTATCCTAGGATATAAGAAAATGTCAGTTCTGAAAAAAATTCTGCCATTAACTCTCTGACAAAATCATACAAAGGGATTAGTTCATCTTTTATGATTGCATAATCCCCATTGACCTATTTGATTACCAGGTCTAAATCACCTTTCACCTTTAAGTGATTCACTTGTGCTTGAAGCGCGAACTCCAATCCTGTGATAAGAGCTTGGTATTATTCTTCATTATTTGTCCCGCCTCCCAAAAATGAGAAGAAATAGGGTAGCACTACCTTTTCTGGAGATATGATTCCGGAGAAATGAGCACAATTCCTAACCCAACTTTGTTGAATTTAGGATCTTCCATTTTCCTCCCTGTTGGACTTCTGGAAGCACCATCAAAGTACATTTCCCTTGTTTGAAGATTATCTTGAATAGAAAAGACTTCTTCATCAGGGAGTTCAATATCTAAATATGTATCTTCTATAGAAGTATTTTTAGCAAGGAAATCAGCCAGATCTTGGCCCTTTATTGCCTTTTGAGACACATACAGGATATCAAATTGCTGAAAAATAACTATCCACCTTGCCAGACATCCTGTAAGCATTGGACGAATAAGGATGAATTTGAGCAGGTTATTGCGAGATACCAATTGGACCTTGTGATGTTGCAGATAGTGTCTCAACATCTGAACTAAAAATATTAATGCTAGGTAGTACTTCTCAATATTTGAATATCGGGTTTCTGCTTCAAGCATAGTCCGACTGAGATAGTATAGGTTGTTTTCATTCCCAACATCATTCTTCTGAGCAAGAAAGGAACCCAATGATCGCTCTAAAGCTGTGACATAGAGGATAAGTGGTATTCCATCAATAGGTGGAATTAACACCGGTAGACTCAAGAAATATTTCTTGAGAATATCGAATGATTCTTGACATTCTTCAGTCCACTGGTAAGTGACTCCCTTTTTCATCAATTTGGTGAAGGGTAAACTTTTTCCTGCCAAATTGGAAATGAAACACCGAATATAGGCTATGTGTCCTTGAAGTCCTCTCAATTATTTCAAATTCCGAGGAGGTTACATACCAAGGATTGACTTTTTATTCTCAGGATTGACTTCGATACCATGATGGCGTACAAAAAAGCTGAGAAATTTTCCTGAGGTTACCCCAAAAGCACATTTTAAGGGGTTCATCTTCAAATTATGTTGCCGAAGTTTGTGGAATATGATTTCCAAATCAGTAAAGTGATTAGAACATTTCCTGGATTTGACCACCAAATCATCCACATAACATTCATCAAACATCCCTAAAAAGGGTTTGAAGATACGATGCATGGCATGCTGATATGTTGCACTTGCATTCTTCAGGCCAAAGGGCATTACCTGATAGCAAAACACACCCTGAGGTGATTTGAAGGCTGTATATTCTTCATCTTCTAGAGCCATTCCGATTTGATTATATCCAGAATATCCATCCATGAAGGAAAGTTCTTCATATCCAGATGTTACATCAATCAAGAGTTCTGTAATTGGAACTGGAAAATAATCCTTAGGACAATGCCGATTAAGATCTCTGAAATCAATACAAACTCTAATTTGTCTTTTCTTCTTTTTTAATGGGACAATATTAGCCAACCACATGGGATATTGAACTTCTTTGACGAAGTTATCTTTGATAACCTTATCCACTTCAGCTTCAATTTTGGAAGCATAATTTGGGTGTGTTCTTCTTGTGGACTGCATAAATCCTCAATGTTCTTCTGGAAAACCCAAATGATGAGTAGAAACATCAGGATCAATCCCTTGTATCTCTGTATAGTTCTAAGAAAATATATCTTGATTTTTCTTTAAAAATGAAATATACATCTCTTGCTCTTCAAGATTCATGTCTGCACTAATTAAAGTGGGGTGTGGATATTTTTTTGTACCCAGATTTATTTCTCTGAGTTCATCCATGGTGGTAGAGATAACCTCTTCAAATGCTGGAGGATCATCCCTGAGATCTTCCTCTTCTTCTTCAACATGTGTTATTTCTTCTGTTTCTACTTGCATAGTAGATGATGAAGTAGAATTTCCATGATCAGAAGAGATGTTAAAATTTGAACATCTTGAAGAAGAAGCTTCCATTTCTGACCTTATTGATGATGAAGAGTCTTACTTGGGTAATGAAGAGGAGATGATGGATTGATAATCGACATCGTCATTCACCTCTAACATTGATATAACTTCTTCTGGCATGGTTGGTGAAGTAAAGACTTTCTAGATTTCAGCAGATGAAATGAAGACATCCCCATTTGAGCTTTCCTCATTTCTTGGTGAATCACCAATTTCTCCCATGTTGTCTGGATTGATTGTAGTAATTATCATTACAGAGGTTTCCATAAGAGAATTTTGATTTGGGTCTATCCTATCAATTTGACTGATAGGAAAAACATAATCTACACTCACATGTGTAGATGGATTTACTGGAATCTTTTCCAAACCAAATGGAGCATTAACCTTGGTAACCTCCCGTATTGTGGATTTCTCCTTACCCTTAATGTGATAGAATTTTAACTCAATATATTGAGATTCACATGTTTTGAAGGCACTTTATCACCATACAATGTCCCAATTTGACCATAAAAACAATATTTGAGACATTGATGGTATGATGAAGGGATAGCCACATGTTGATGTAGCCAGGGTCTTCCAAGAAAAAAATTGAAGGTTGTATCATGATCAATAACCATGAAATTTGAATTGGATACAAGATCTCCAAACTGAGTTCTGAGTGTAATCTCGCCCAGTGGTTCTTGTTCATTTTTATCATATCCTTGTAACATCAGAGTGGAAGGAGATAAATCAGATTTTGTGAGACCCAATCGACGAAGTGTACAAATGGGGATGAGGATGACTCCTGAACCATTATCAATGAAAGATCTTTGGATGCCTACACCATTGACCTTTCCAGATAAGTACAAAGGTCTAATATGTCCATGCACGACATCATATTCATCTTCATCTACGAAAGATATTACTACATGGAATTCTGCAAGATTATTCTCTACATGGTAGAATTCAGCCGCAACAATTTCAGTTTTGAACTATTGAGGACTTCACAAAGCCTCAATGAGTGCCTCTCGATGATCCTTTGATAGATTCAAGGAACCCAAAATTGATAACATGTCTGGTACTTGTGCTAAATGTTTCAAGACATCATATTTTTGATCCAAAGGTCTGTGTTTCCCGACAGGAACATGTGGTTTTGTAGCTTCCTTAGAATTTGATTCTTTGTTATTAGATGCATTTTTTATCGGGGTAGGAGTTGGAAATACTCCTAGATTTGGAAAATTAGACCGAATATGTCTATTTATTTACTGAGAAGAAGAAGGTGGAATCTCTAACTGATTCTCCAGAATAATTGTTCCAGGACTGAGTCTGCTATTGGTGAAATAATTTTCTTGTTCTTGTTGAGCCCGTTGAACGGATCTGCCATGAGTTTCTACTGCATACATAGTTCTAGCAGGGGTAGAATTGGAATAGTGGCTCCTGGGATATCCATGTCTTCCTCTATATCCCAGACCTTTAGAACTTCCTATAATTCCACTGTTTGATATAGGGAATTCAGGCTCATCAAAATAAAAATTGAGACTGGCATAAGGATCTGTTAAATGAATCATATTAACAGAACCAAAGATCAACACTTCATCTGATGAAGACTCTACCTGATTAGCCAATTTAGGTTGTGCTGTTTGGTGGGGTGGTTCCTGTTGCTTCGAAGATGATGGCATAAAATCTGCCAGAGTCAAAGACAATTTGGTGTTTGACACGATCTCATCTTCTTCTGATTGCTCTTATTTATTTGAATTATGCCATTTATTTGAGTATTTTCCCTCTGATGAATGCGGATTTGCTGTGGTATTCATAGCAGAAGACACAATTGGTTTCTCCAATTGCATTCAAAAAATGGCATTAGTTCAGTTGATCATTTTTCTGACCATCCAATCATCATATTTTTGTGAATTTTTGTTCTTGTCTTATTTCCACTCACCTTCTTCTTATGGATTTGTAGCAGTTACACATGCTACCTGAGATGAAGAACCTTTCAACTTAACTTGTCCTGAGTCCACCATTTTTTACAGGAGGTCTTTGAAGAAAAAAACTCCTGAATGGGATTCCGCAACATCTGATGAAATGGCCAATAATTGGGATGGTATTCATCTCATTCTTTGTTCGGCCTCTTGGGCCTTGGAAATTGAACAAAATTATTTTCTAGAGCCAAAATGAAGTAACCAAGAACTTTTTCATTTAGGAAAGATTAAAATTTTCTCATTAAATCCTCAAATTGTTTTCGTCTTTGATTTCTTTGATCATCTTGATGAAACGGCCTCTGTTGTTGATGCTCTGGAGTTGGAGCCCTTCGAGAAGATGAAGGCCTTGAATTAGAAGTAGGTACAGATGCTTGTTTAAGTGTAACTGTAGTAGTCTCTGATTTACCCATTATCCTTCCTAGAGCTGATGGAATTACACGAGCCTTATCCTTAGTCATTATAAGAGAGTCTTAAATCTATTGAGTGATTAAAGTAAGGTATCAAAACCCTCCTGTGTATTTCACAGGGATCAACGGTGTGCGTAATTCATCACGTAAATTTTCCACTCAAATTGGCAACAATTCTTCTTGTGGGAGTGCTATGTTCAGGGAATATGTTAATCCTTCCAATGAGGAATGAAATATGAAACCCTTTCATTATCCATTTGCTTACAATTTTTAAGATCAAAAACTACTGTCTTTGGAAAAGATGAGCCGAATTGAAGAATAAATTGTAGACTAAGATCCCCCCACCAGGTAATTGACTAGGATTTCAAGCTTGTATACCAAACAAAAGTAGGCCCTTGTAATGACTGTACAAAACACCTGAGCTTAACTGCTTCTTGTTGCTGAGGGGTTCCCATCATAGGATCTCAATGAGAAACAAAATTCGTTAACTATTTCTATGGGTGTCCTGAACCATTAAATATTGGGAATGTGGTACTTGAAAAATTTGATGGGGGAAAAATGTGTCTTCCCATTCAGGGTAAGCTCTCTTCTCTAGTTGAACCAGTGCACGCTTTCCTTCCATAGCTTTAAACTGAGATGTTAATGACTCAATGGTAGTCATTAACTTTTAAGAAACATCTGGTTGAGCATTGACCTGTGAAGGTGCAATAACTGGAGCTTGGATAGATGTGGTGGCTGATACTGCAACTGAGGATAACACCACCGGTTGTTGTTGCACCAGCCCCACATGATTAGACCTATGAGGTTGTACTGATAAAGGAGGATACTCTTGATCCATCTCAGTAACTGCAACAAATTCCATTGGTTGACTGACTCCAATACACTTAGGAGGAAGACTACCTTGAAGTATTTCTGCATTCAACCTCCTTAATTCCTTCATTTCTTTCTCTTGTTGTGCAAATTTCTCCTCTAATGATAGTGGTTGTACTTCTGCAGAGGAAGGGTTTAATGCATCCTAATTCTTTCCTTTCCCCTTTTTGGATCCCTTTCGGAGAGGGGGAAGCGGGTTATTTGAATAAATACCCAGATTTTGGGTAAGCCTTTGATTTCTTGTATGCACACCTTCTTCATTGGTTTCAGTGTGCACAACCTCTTGAGTAGAAGATTACTCATCTAATTCCCCTGAGTGAGCCTCATCTGGGGGATCATTAACAACGAAATTGATGACATTAATTGATGCATGACACATTGCATCCCTTATATATGCATTTCTATGATATTGTCTTCATCCATGTCCTTGATGAGACATTGCCTTTTATTGATTTGGTCCCTCAAGAACTTCTTGATGAACCGTAATTTGGAGGGAATCTCCTGATAATTTGGCTCTTCGTTCCTCTTGTGGATTCTTCCCTAATCAAGAGATGACTGAATTTCTCTGAGAAAGAGATTGAGGATTTGAAAAAGTCCCATGTCCGGTGGACTGGGGTTGTCCTTACTCAACTCCTCGAATCCAATTTGTTGATTCTAAGGGTTTGGTTAAAAGAGACCCCAGTCTAGAAAGCTGGGGTGGTTCTTGAGTTGCTATATTTGAGACCTTCTTAAAATCTCTCCTGATATTACGGAAATTAGTCAAGAATGTGGCTGGATGCATTAACCTGCATCCACTCTTATCACCCAAATCAAAAGACTGTTGGATGATTTCTGACACATCTGTCACTTGATGATGTGTACGCTCCAAATGAGAATCTTGTTCAGTATTCTCATTTTCTTGATTTAGGAGTAATTAAACAACTTGTTCTTTGTATACTTGATTTTGAGAGGAACTAGTTAAGGCATGTTCTTGAACGAGCCTTTGATTACAAATAAAGCCAATTGGTTGTGGCCATCCATGGGAAAAAACATTGCATGAAACCATTTTTGGAAGGCTTTGTTAGATGGAGAGTACAGTGAAATGTATTGCTCCATGAACACCCCATCCCCTAATATGAAAACCCTAAGGGGCATTGTAAATTAACTGGCGCAACCTTCTTAGTGCGCCAAGGCATGAACGCTGAAGGGCTCTCTGCTGCTTTTCAGCCTTCAGATATCGAGAAACTGAGAGAGATGCCATGTCAATTTGGCATTGTAACCCTTCTATTATCTTGGCATTATTTTCATATTCATCATAAGATAATATTTAATTTTTTAATTGAAAAAGAGTTTTCCACATGTTGAGACGAATATCTTGAATACAATCTTCCATCAAGATCTCTAGAATGTCATACTGGGAGTCAGACAAAGGCCAAAACATGACTGGCACTTCACCTTTCCCCAATTGTTTTCTCATACTCAACATTTCCTCTGTATCATTCAATGAAGATTCTTCTACCTTATTAGACCAGAGCTAGTGCTTCCTTGTTGCTTCATTAGATTCAAAAAGATTGGTAGATAATTCACTTATCAAACTAGAAGATGCATGACTCAGGGGTGGTTTGGAGAATGACCTACACCCCAGGCTATCTTCTGATTGAGAAATTATTTCACCTGCTATTGGTAAAGCATCAGACATGACTGGATTCACATTTTCAAGTGCCTCAAGATAAGAGGGATTTCTCATCACTGCATTGTCCTTTGAATAATTTTCTAGGCAATGCGAATTAATACTACGGAGAGAACTTTCACAGCTAAATTCATCATCAGGGGGAGGACCACCATGGTGGGTTACAGAAAAAGATGAAACCTTTTTCTCCTTAGTATTCTGGACACACAGAGGGTTAGCGTGGCTCTCATATAAAGATGATACTTCGAGATTGACCAAACTGTCATGAAGCAAGTCTTTATGAGAAAGTGTCTGATTTAGACCTTCAGAATCAATGTTCCCACTCTTGGGAACTAAGAGAGTAGAATCTTGAGTTGCAACAGATAATTTTCTGAGTGCATCAATAACTCCATCATTGAGTAAGGCATTATCACAGATTAGACCTTGATTTCTTGACTGTGTTAGATGGGTCTTTTTCTTAGATGCCTTCTTACTCACTTTGGGAACCACTTGTTGAAGAAAGTGGTTATTATGGGCAAGTGTATGTGCCTACTCAGGAGAAATGATCAGGTTAGGCTGATTATCTATACTCAAATTAGGTGTATGTGCCTGAATTGGTTGTCCGCATGACATGGGAGAGTATGCCCCACAACCCTCTTGGGCTGGAACAGAGGGGTGTGTCTGTTTCGGAGGGAACTGTTGATGTGTCACTCCACTGGTAGGGATATATTTTCATTTCTTTCCCTTTGATGCTGCTGAAGCTTTTATAATATCCTGAGAAGGCATCCAGAATATGAGTAGGGATTTGATTCTTCTCTTTCACTATTGTTAGAATATGTTTGGTGAATTTAACTATCAGAACGGGAATATACGTCCATTCTGTGCTTGGAGTAGGTGTGTGTTCCTACTCCTGTCCTCCTTTTCCTATCATTGAATTCTGACAGTACTCAAGTGTGGGGGTAGAGAGTTGAGTCTGCCTCCTGTTTCTCGCTAGAGCTTTCCGACCAACTTCTCTGAGTGCTACCAAAAAAGACTGTTTGTAGGCATGATCAATACTGGCAAGTGTGTGTGCCTACTGATTTCACTTCGCCGAACATGGTTGAAGATCTTCCCGTAATACTTTCAGACGAGGCTGCTGGCAGGATTGATGAGTGTAAGCAGGTGTATGTGCATGTTTACCAGTTGTCAACACATCAGGTTTGCAGGATTCATCATTTGTAGTTAGACGATCCTACTGACTAGATGATGACATATAAATAGGTGTGTATTCCTGTCTATAGTACTTCACCGTAATTTCCTGGTGGGATTGGTGTGTCGCTTCCAGACAAGTTTGCTAGACAGCGGAATTAAAATGAAAGGGTGTGTGTCCACTCATTGCTTGCCACCAAGTTAGGTTGGTGGACTTCTCTGGAAATGGCAGAGATAAGAACCTACTCACTGTTTATTGGATTTCACCTCTGGTGGTTCGTCTTGCATTCTCTGGTCTGAGGGACCAGAGCTGAACCCCAGAAGGCGATACCCTCGTCATGTTGAGGGCGCACTGCCGCACGAGTCTAGTGGAGATTGTTTATGGGAGATCTGGGGAAGGACTCCTGTCTATTTTAATTAAGGCTCTGAGGGACCTGATTATTCACCTCCCCAGAAAAGGGGAGGGAATTGTCATTGTCTTCTGGGGATAACGACCCAAAACGGTTGGAAACGGTGGTTGGCACCACCTTCTACTTAATCGTTGTTCGTCACTGTCTGCATGACCAGGGTGAATTATTGACTTTGAGGGCTTGTCTAGCGTCCTCCAGAGTCGGAATAGTACCATTTTAACGGTATTCCTTAACCAGCGCATTAGATACCCAGCATTGAAGATGCTGAGTAGGTGATGTTGTCCTCAGAGTGGATGATGATCCAACAGGAGTAGCAGCAGAGGCATTCACAGCAGAGGTATTCATATGCGTGAACTTTAGAGAAGCCATTTCTGTAACGCATAAGATCTTGGAGAAGAGTGAATGTTTGATATAACAAACACAATCAAGATAAGTCCAGCCACTACATCTTTTGGATAAACACATATGTTATTGATTGTTATGTTGGACCTCTCATTGAGTTTAAATAGGGGCCTAACAAATAAGTAAAACATCATTTTAACTTGGTTAAGGATTCACGTTGGGTTCACCATTTTTTGTTTCCTCTAGAAATGGGGATGACCTCATTGATTTAATGCTCAAACATTCCAAGTGGCTTCTAACAGGTTTGTTCGTAGAACCGGAAACATCCAATGATTCTTTATCCATTTGGACCGATATTCCAAAGGTAGGTGCTCACTAGTTATGAACTAATGAGGCTTAAGAATTTGCATTGGTCGAGAGGATGGGAGGTCGAACTCATCACACCGTTTTAGGTAGAATTATTGTCTACTCTGGGACTCTCTTTATAGATTTAAGTTATGTTTAGGAATCCTTATTACATTACCAGGTATGAAAATGAGCTTTCCTTTAGATCTAGAAATCAATGATTAATATGTATGAGATTTATAGAATCTTTTATATTTATTAGAGGTTCTTCATCGATAGATAATCATCTGTATTTTTTAGATATTCTTAGTCAATCATATCTTTCGACACATTATATATAAATCTCTTGGTCATTATGATAACCATAATGGTTTTAAAGCCACTCAGCGGGGCACTTGAAGTTTATTGTCATTCAGAAGGACATAGATTATTTCAGAGTTGGGATCGTACCCGCAGATGGGCTACCTATGTATCCTTTATTTTAGAAAAGGAATCAGAACCCACGTAGTTCAATTAAAGAAGTATGAGGTTTATTCATGAATGATGTCTCAAATAAAGATGTCATAATTACTTTTAGACTCTAAGCTCACGTGAGTCATGCTCGGTGTGAGAAACAAGAGGTATTGGTAAAACTAGAAAATTGTGCCATGAAAGATGCAATTATAAGAAATGATGTGGGGATTATATATGCATGGCTGCCTAGATAGATAATGATTAGGATTTACATTAGGGTAGAAACCCAGGAACAAGGTCCATAAAGGTATATGTACTTTATTGAGATTTGGATACTTAACTTAGGACTTAATCCTAATAAGGATTCAAAAATTTTAGAGGACTTATGATTGGGTCTTACTCCTGAGAAGGAATCCCTAATCAAAAGTAAATTAAGACTGGTTAAGTGAAATTATGGCTGGGGCTTACTCTTAAAGAAGAGGCCCAGTTTAAAGGGAAATATGACTGGGGATTACTCCTAAAAAGGTAACTCAGGTTAATGAAATTTGGATTTTGGGAACTTGGGGCTTACTACTAAGGAGGATGCCGATAATAAAAGAATTGTGGTTGGGGCTTACTCCTTAGGAGGATGCCCAAAATTAAGAGAACTTGAATACTGGAGTTACTCCTGAAAAGGAGACCCAGTTTAGGGGACTTGGGGCTTACTCCTAAAGAGGATGCCCATATTTGGGATTTTGAGAATGGGACTTACTCCTGAGAAGGAGGCCCAGGATAAAGAGATTTGAGACTTAGGGCTTATCCCTAAGTAGGAGGCCTAAGTTAATGAAATTTATGACTGTGGCTTACTCCTTAAAAGGAGGCCTAGGTTAAGAAACGTTTCATATTTAAAGGATAAGGTTGAATGAATGAAATGTCTCACCTTAGTGATATAAAGATATATAAATCACTATGTTTTGAGAGATATTTCACAGAAATCCTTTCAGATAAGGAAACCAACAAAGGAACCATTCCATAAATGATTTTAAAGATGGTTTTGAAAGCCAAATCTTGAAGAGGAGAGGTGGATTTGAAGAAAGACAGTGAATAGGCAGGAGGGGCACCCAAAAAGAGAGAGGCGTGCAAGTCTTGGTCGCACAAGTATACTTGCACGACACATGGGTACTTGTGCGACGTTCAACCCTTAGGGTAATACTTGGGCGGGATTTGGCTCAGGCCCTTAGTATTATCCCTAAAGGCTTCCAAAAGAGTGGCGCGCATGTTTTATTGAAGGGATAAGGCGGCGCACAAGTGTGGCCATTTCCCTTAAGGAATGACCACTTAGGCATGCAAGTGTTGATGAGTATCAACATTTAGGCCTTGTTTCCCCTGTTTAGACCTTCTATTATAGTTATGAAATTACCTTAGAAGTGTTTGGAAGACTTCCAGGAGAGACTAGGGCACCAAGAGCACGAATCTGAGTTTTGGAATTTTTTCCGTCTCGAAATGGGGGGCCCACAAGGGGTATTTATAGGCTGCTGAAGACCCTGGGTGAAAATAACGTAAGGCGCGCAAGTCCCTTGCATGACCAATATGAGGCGCACAAGTATACTTTTGCAACCATGCTAAAACTTGTGCGACCCAAGTGGAAAGAAATCATTCTTCATGCCTTTGTCGATTTTTGATGTTTTTTCAAAGGATGAATCACTTTGGATTAAGGTATTTCCCTTTATCAGTCATTAGACTTTGTGATTGAAAGGATCATCAACTAACCTACTTAGGTATTATTTTTCATATGATACCATTTTTTTACATTGATATATATACAACAAGTAATTACTTGATTCAATATAAGTTTATGATTTTATATCAATTAAATGTATCCTCTCCTTCAATTGATCATTCTCTATGATTTTATTATATTTCATATCATAACATGTTTATTATTATTTTTACTAACATTTATGTTATCGTACCATGATCTTTAATGATATTTGATGCGATTAAATATGAGTAGGAATGATAATGAATCCAAAATTGTAGTTATGGTTGTTAGTCATGGAAAATGAATGTTAGAATTTTATATGAAATATTTTATATCTAAAATTGATATTTATGAGGTTTAAAAGAGTAGTTTTGTTTATTTATTATTAATATTTATGTTCCCAAATCCTCTAAGTCTCGAAACCTAATTTTTTAAAAAAATCATAAGTATTGTGGTATTTATTGAAATAAATGTAATTATGAGAAGGTTATTTTTGGGTTGTTTTAGTTGGTATCAAATAAGTATTTAGATCAAATTAATGGTTACGAAGTTGTTATATGAGGATCAATTAAAATATCTAGGTAAAACTGGAGGTAAATATGTTAATTTTTTAACAAAATTTAAAAGTCTTTGATACTCTTAAGGGTTAGTATATTATTTGGTGAAACAACAATTAATGAATTTTATGGATAAGGATAATATAATTTTGGGGTAATCTGTGATAAAATAAATGTTTGGTTTTATAATTTAGTATGTAATATTTTGGGAAATCTTAGTAATTCGAAATTTTAGGGATTAGGTTATGTGGAATTCTAGGAAAAAAGATAAAGTAATATATGTTGAACAAATTTTGTCGTAGTTTAAAGTAATGTTATCATACGTTTGGATATATTCATAATGATTTTTTATATTTATATGGTTCTTAACTTTGGTTTTATTGGTTATTATATTTATTCACGCTAACTATTTTTTGTTTTTGTAAATGAATCAAAATAGGATGAATAACTGATTGTAAAATCTTTCACATAATAGTGAACAATATCCTTTATTAAATATATTGATCACTTAATGATTAGAAAATAGACCAACGTGATAGAAAAGAAATTATTTTCATTATTTAGGCCTGAAAATTCATATTTTTCACCAATTTTTTGGGACATGAAGTGAATAAATAGTGTTAATTGAATGATACAAAAAAATAAAATGTTAAATTGATGCTACGGAATTAAAATAAATCAAGTAAATATATCTTCCGAAACTCTTTACTCCAAAATGGAAAAATAATTCCATTAAATCAAGTAAAATGTGTACAAATATATTTACTATAATGGGTTTTAATGAACCAATATTCAATTAATTTCATATTTAATTAATAGTTCACCATAATGGCACACCCTAGGGTAGATCTCGTGAGGTGGCCACTTCCACACACATATTTTCCTCTTAAAACTATTTATAATATGACAAATATAAAACTAACTTAACAAATATTTATAGATGGTTTTGGAATTCATAAAATATTAATATAATATCTATATATATGAAAATAAAAAACGCAATGAAAAATAATAAAAACAAAAATAAGTTAGATGAATAATTCCATTGTTCTCAGGGTTCAATAGTGTGGTTATAATTATTATTCAAAATATATGTCAATGTTTCATTCAATATGGAGATCAAAAATTATCACTTAAAGCCATATCATTAAAATAGTATTGTTTTACACTAAGGGCTATGAATTCAGGAGTAATATCTTCCACATAAATACCCAAGCCAGAATCCACCATTTTAATGACTTATATATCAATAAGAAGGAAAATGAGTGAATGAGGAGGTAGAAAACAGTAGTGGAAAAAGTTGAGTGAGTTCTCAACAATATAATTTTAAACAATAATAGATTATTAGAATAAAAAATTATATCCAATTACTTATTAATAAACACAAATTCCACTAATTCCCCCTTAATTAATATTGTGGGTTAGTTCCCCACAAACCTAGAGGTAAAAGAAGCATGATGGGAGAATGAAAAAATTGAAAAGAATATAAATGCACAGAAGAAGAGGAAAGCTACAATAATATATATTCAAAATAAAAAGTACTGATAAAGTATAAATACTCCACCTTACCCTTAAAAATTTATATCCTTTTGTATGGGATTTGGGGCACATATTTATAGGGAAAATTGAGAATGGTTGGATCCAAAATACATCCTCCAAAACATGACATGTGGAAGATACACAAAATGGAAGAATTGTAAGGATATGCCTTCTTTAATGATGGTATATTTTATCTCCCATATTCACCCTAAAACTTTCAACTTTTTTTCCAGAGGATTATGATTTTATGGAATATATACTCCATGAAATTAATTCTATCCCGGTGACACTTAATATTCCAAAACATCTACTTGACATGCCAATATGGAATTGAAACATGGGAATTAACATGAGTCATCCTTCATGAAACTTATTAATTAATTATATATATAAATCCATGTAGATTTTTAACTTAATTGGACTATCACACTTCTAGATATAATCTCATATTTAAATGTGTTCGTATTTGTGCACATTTTTGAAGGCCCAGATTTTGAGCTGATTTTGGGCCTTCAAAAGATGGATTAGCATTGACTCCAGAAGTATAAAATAAGGCCCAAGATGTCTAGAATCCTAAAAAATTTAATTTCACAATTTAATTTATTTTATAAAATTTTATGGATGAAAAAAATACATTAATAAAGTTAAATTCCCAAAATTAGGCTATTTTTTATTTAAGATCAAAATACCACAAAAACCTAAAAATGTGACAACTTCTGATAAAATAACTCTATGGTGGGATTTGAAACAATGAATTACAGTAGAATATATATGAAAATATTATCTTCATCACTCATCAAAACATAAACATTGCACTCTTGGGAAATTATAATATATCCAAATCGAAATGCACACAACAATAAAAAATGAGAAAACATCAATGATCATTTTCAAAATAAAATTTCATCATGTCCCTTATATAAAAAATAATTCTTTATAATTTTCATTCATCACATTTAAATTTTTTTAACATCATAAATCCAGCCATGGACCAATCACAACCTACCTCATCATGACTTCTATATCACTCTTCTCTCAAGATAAATTAAATCTTGAGTTATTTTCATACTAGGAAATTACATGTATCACTATAGTCTTGTGAGAAATATAATTTATCCAAAAAATGAGATATGAAAATATTTTCAATCATGATAACTTTTTCATGTGAATTCTATATCTTAGGATTGTTGGTAAAATGATAGAAAAACATTGAGGTTAAAAAGAGGAGATTTGACTCTTACGTAAAATGCATGAATAATCAACTCAAAAACCAAGACATTACTCACTCAATCCCCCTAAAAATGTGAAACACAACACTAACACATTTTTTTAACCTGATAAATTATCCAAAAAATTATTATAATGAATTATTTCATCCATGTTATCAATTTTTTCATTTTATTTTTGTTTTTTTAACCTCCGAAATTTCATAAATTCTTTCCATTTTTTTCATGGAGGATGAGCTGACAATGAATAAATTGAATGAATAATAATTCAGGACCTTTTTTTAAAAAAAGGTAAGCATTCATAAATTAAATTATCATGAAAAATTCAAGCTCATCTCTATTTTTTAATTTTTATTATTTCTTTTTTAAATTTTTTAAGGAGAACCATATGAAACAAATAAAGTATAATGAAATGATGAATCGAGCCCAATTTTCTTTATGAACTACCAAATCTTTTTACACACATCTTACATCAAATAGAAATGAAATAGATACCATAGAACATACACGAAATGACCTTTCTGATAAAGCCCCAACCTTAAATATTACTTAATCTTGAGTTACTTCCGGAATACACATTGAGGACCTTTTCAGGTTTAGAGTTTTAGAGAAGTAGATCATAAAACATGCATTACATTCCATATTTAAACAAAGTGGTTACATAAAAGATATACTAATTTTTCCCATCAACGAAAACATATTTAAAATAAAACATGGATTCGTTCTTGACACTTCCTTGACACTATCATCACATCATGTACCTTTCCCTTGACCTGTGAAAAACATTTCAAAAACTTGGGATGAGCATAAAAAGATCAGTAGGGGATATAAAAGTACGAAATGAAAACATTATTCCATGTATGAAATCATACTTTACTCAAAAAACATAATCACTTTAACATACCTCATTAAATAATCAATAAATCATAGAAATCATAAGTCATAAAGGAAACTTGAGGCATTTATAACATTCTTACGTAGGGAGTAACCCTCACGATTACGTTTGGAATACCCATCATAGTATATTCCCTAAATCTCTTTGGATAAACCTTAATGTTTAACTCCTTTGCATTACCCAATGAATTAGAGAGCTATATTGGGCTCACCCACCCTTAGTTTATCATGGAACCACCTATCATCATAACAATTCCCAAGAACCATAACATAATCGTATCACATAAAACATGCATAAAGGAAACATAACATTTCTACTTTTCAATCATAATATATCAATACAACACAATGATATAAAAACATTATGAAAACAATTTTCAATACAAAAATAAAATAAAAGTAAAACATGGTATTTATTTTTCATTCAAAAAAAGTTATGGCTTGTAGAGGAAGCCAAAACTCAAATAATTGTCATGGCGGTGGAGAAGTCGTTGTCGCCGCATACGTATGACAACAAAACATTCCCTTTTGTTGTTTAGTAAACACTTCGTATAAAAATAGTCCTTTTTAATAAACGTAAAAGTCAAAGGGGTTTATACACCATATAAAATATAGTTGTTTATAAAACGTAATATGCCTCAATGAAAGGAGATTGAGACGAAGTCCCTTACCTCGGGTCCGACTTGATTCGATCATTCTTTAACCTCCTGAATAATAAACATGAGTTAATTTCTAATTTCTTAAGAACCTTTTTCAAGTTCATTATTCATTTTATATCACTTATTACCATGTCCTGAACACTATGTAATTATTTAAGTTAATAATGGTCGTTTTGTGGATCATTGGTACTTGAGTCAAAAATAAACTCTTTATAATTACAAGTTGTTCATGTGGTAAAATATCCATTATATAAAAAATTATATTTATGATGTAGATATCATATATATCATATATATCCAGTATATGCATGCATTTAAAATATTACATAACATTTAGAGGTAAGAAATGAAATGCACCGTTCATGGAGACGGTAAGCCATACGTACGCATGAACGCCTCTTTCATTTCTATTTCATATTTAATGGAATGAAATCATAATGAAATAAAGATATATTATAATTATAGTATAATATCATATATAATATCATTATCTATATCCTTTATACACCCCACATATGTCATTAACGAATCAAATCACTTTGAGGGGGCGGTAGTCCGCACTTCCTAAAATGAAGATATCGCGTTTACCCATAATGGAAACCATAAAGGTATGACATAAATTAAAAATATAGAAGCTTAAAGAAAAAAATAAACATATTATATATCATATATAAATATAGTGACGTCTTAATGGCCATGTTTGAAGGTGTTAGATGAATATTGAACAATCATCGTTTCGTGAGGCATAAATTCCGTATCCACGGAAATAGTATGCTCATTAACCATTAGATGTAGGTGTGTGTAGGTGTAGCTCGAATACTTATTATAAAAGCAACCTAGTATATTGAAGATACTGGTGTTGTTACAAAAAAAATGAATAAAAAGAGTTTAGGGGGTTGGAGAAGCAAAATAAAACAAAAGAGCATTAGAGAAGACTTTACCTTTGAATCGGGTAACTCTCTTTGGATTGAACCAAAAGGGTTTCTTGAAGAGCTTCCTACCTAATTTAAGGCTTCTAGGATTAGTAGAGGTATGTGGAGAGACAAAATGAGCAGATCTTGGCCGATCCAAAGGCATGAGAGGTGCGGGTAAAGAGGTAGAGGTGGGGGCCTTTTATAAGAGGAGAGGAGGGGCACTTTGGAAAGGTATAAAATGTTACTTTATTTTCAAATGAATTTCGGATTTTAATGGTACCAAATTGATGTGTTTAGAAGATAAGGTGATAAGGGTTCGAAATATACTCATCCAATAGGTCTTTGACAAGTGTAATTCTTATATTTTACATTATCTTTTCATTTTATTTAAATCATTTATTAATGAGGTAATCGATACATCAACATGATGTAATAAATACTATAATTTATGTAATGTCTAAAAATTATAAAAAAATAATATGATGTAGTAAATATTTTTATCATTCCAATGAATATTTATAGTCCAATATATAATTTATTTATAGAAATGGAAAATTTTTTACTCAGGTGATACATTCTTTGTTATATTTAACTTTCATTAAAAATAAAAAGATAAAAAGTCATTATCACAAAAATGTGATTCCATGGGGTACCCATGTTTGGAAAAAGGCATACCATGGTCGGCCATGACACAACCAGTAGCATTATGACACATGTTGTGGTAATTTGTTATTATTATGATATTATTTTATTTGCCTTAACTACCCGATTACTAATTAATCAAGATAATTAAAGATAATTATCGTCATTTCTATTCATAATGTCCAAAAACAAAAGAGTCTTGATTAAATAATTTGGATCTTATGATTACAAATATGTAATCCATTTTACTAGATTCCAAACACAGAAATTGCAATAATTAATTTAAAAATAATTCCCATTGTCAAAACAAATAGCGGGTTTTTTAGAAATAATATCAATGAAAAGTTTTGCACTTGTTTATGCCCAATTCCTAATTGAAATTAATCCCAATGACCACCATTGGATTACATGGTAACAATATATTCTATTTACACTTTAAAACCAATTAAAAAGATAATATAACCATATAATTAAATTAGATGAAAATGTAGTTTTGATGTAAAATGCAGTATTTTTCACTATTCATTAAAAAAAGAACATTGTCAGAAAATTACCAAAAAATTATCCAATGTAAATTTATATGTCCCAATAATAAAGAATAAGTTTATTTTGAAAAATAGAACTTATAAAATTGTCAAAAGGTTTATTTAAAAATGGTTTTCCATCAAAAGGCAGTAAAAGAATCTTTTAAAAATATTAGTGTATTCCATGCTTAAGATTGGATTTATTCTCATTTTAAGCCTCTAAAACACTATATAATTCATGAATAGACATAGATAAGAAAATATATTATTCATTACTTACTTGGGATGTTACATCCTTCCCCCTTTAGAAAATCGCATCCCCGCAATTTAGTTACTTGTCGAATAAGTGGGGGTATTTATCACTCATTGCATTTTCAGATTCCCATGTTGCCTCTTCACTCATGTGGTTATTCCACAAAACCTTTACTTGATGAATCACCTTATTCCGCAACACTTGCTCCCTGTGGTCAAGAATCTGGACCGGTTGTTCCTCATAAGATAGATTCTCTTCCAACTGAACTACCTATGGACTCAAAACATGAGATGGATCTGGCATGTACTTCCTTAACATTGAAACATGAAAAACATTGTGTATCTGAGATAAACTTGGAGATAAAGCCACTCGGTATGCAACTGATATAAATCTCTCTAGAATTTCATATGGTCCAATGAACCTTGGACTCAGCTTTCCTTTCTTACCAAATCGCATCGCACTTTTCCATGGTGAAACTTTGATAAAAACATGATCACCTACCTCAAAAGAGAGATCCCTCCTCTTGTTGTCCGCATAAATCTTCTGCCTACTCTGAGTTGTTCTCATGTGTTTCTGTATCAGCTGAACTTTATCTGCCAACTCTTCTACCAATTCTGGTCACATAAACATCCTTTCACCCACTTCATCCCAGAAAGCTGGAGTTCGACACCGCTTCCCATATAATGCCTCAAATGGTTCCATCTGTATACTAGAATGAAAACTGTTATTATAAGAAAACTCAACCAAAGAAATAAGTTGGTCCCAACTTCCCTGATAATCCAGCGAACAAGCACGTAGCATGTCCTCCAAAGTCTGAATTGTTCATTCTGACTGCCCATCTGATTGAGGATGAAAAGATATACTAAAATTTAATTCAGTACCCAATGACTTCTGAAGGCCTTTCAAAACGTTAGAAGTAAACCTGGGATCACGATCAGATACAATGGAGAGAGGAACTCCATGTAACCTAACTATCTCTTTAAGATACAAACGGGAAATTTTATCTAGGGAAAAACTATCTCGTATAGCAAGGAAATGAGTAGATTTAGTCAAGTGATCAACAATAACCCATATTGAATTATTACCTCAAGGTGTCTTCGGCAATCCCACAACGAAGTCCATGGATATATTATCCCATTTCAACTCTGGTACTGGTAAAGGCTGAAGCATCCCTTTTGGTAACCGCTACTCTACTTTTAACTGTTGACAAGTCAAACACTTCACAGTAAAATCAGAAATATCCCTTTTCATTCCGTCCCACCAGTAATACTCCTGAAGATCTCTATACATATTAGTACTACCTGGATGAACTGAAAATGGAGAACTATGAACTTCACATAACAACTCTCTCTTCAATAGTGAATCACAAGGCACACACAATATCTTCCCAAATCTCAAAACACAATCATTATCAATGTTTAATTCATGCAACTTACCCTTCTGAACCAGCTCTACCTTTTTTTGCTACTCACTGTCTTGCTTCTGTGCTTGCTTAATTTTGTCTAATACAGAAGATTTCACTAATACCTAAAACAAAATAGAATAACATCCTGCACCAACAACTTTTATGCCAAAGTTCATCAAATCCTTAACCAAAGTATCATGTTCCAAACGCAACATTGTTAATGAAGCATTACTTTTTCGACTCAAAGCATCAGCCACTTTATTTCCTTTTCTTGGATGGTAATGAATTATACAATCATAATCCTTGATTAATTCTATCCATCTCCTCTGTCTCATGTTCAATTATTTCTAGGTGAATATATACTTTAAACTTTTGTGATCGGTATATATTTCACACTTTACTCCATACAAATGATGCCTCCAAATTTTTAAAGCGAAAACAACAATAGCTAATTCCAAATCATCTGTAGGGTAATTTACCTCATGAGTTTTTAACTGTCGTGAAGCATAAGCAATTAACTGATCATTCTTCATTAGGATGCAACCAAGTCCTTTCAATGAAGCATCACTATAGATAATAAACTCACCATTCCTAGAAGGTAGTTCCAAAACTGGAGCATTCACCAATATTCTTTTCAGTTCCTGAAAACAATCATCACATTCTTTTGTCCAGATAAACTTAACACCCTTTTGAGTTATGTTAGTCATTGGACTAGATAACCGTGAAAAACTTCTAATAAACCTTTGGTAATAGCCTGCCAAACCAAGGATGCTACTAATCTCAGTTACATTTGTGGGTCATGGCCATTCTTCAACAACCTTTTTTTTGCAGGATCAACAGTTATCCCATCTTTAGAAACAATGTGACCAAGCAAAGAAATTTATTGCAACCAGAACTCACAATTTCTGAATTTCCCATAAAATTTATTTTCTTTTAAGGTTTACAAAATAACCCTTAAATTTATTTCATGCTCCTCTTTACTTTTAGAAAACACCAAAATATCATCAATGAAAACAACCACAAACTTATCCAAGAACTCATGGAAAATTCTATTCATAAGGTCCATGAATACAACAGGTGCATTGGTTATCCCAAAAGGCATTACTACAAATTCACAATGGCCATATCTTGTTCGAAATGCGGTCTTCAGAATATATTCTTCCTTTACCTTCAACTGATAGTACCACGATCTCAGGTGAATCTTTGAAAAAAAAACTGACCTCCCTGGAGCTGGTCAAACAAATCATCGATATGAGGTAAATGATATTTGTTCATAACAGTTATGTTATTCAAGGATCTATAATCAATGCAAAGTCTCATTGAACCATCTTTAGTTTTAACAAATAAAACAGGAGCACCCCATGGTGATGTGATAGGTCAAATGAAACATTTCTCTAATAAATCATGCAATTGTTTCTTCAACTCTAAAAGTTCAGTTTGAGCCATTCGATAAGGGGGTTTTGAAATTGGCTTAACATCAAGAACTAATTCAATAGTAAACTCAACTTCTCGATCTGGTATTATTGTAGGAAACTCATCAGGAAAAACATCATGATACTCATTTACCACTGGCACATCATTAATCTGAACAATTCCCTTGCTTTCAACGATATGTGCAGTGTAACATTCATTTCCATCTTTTACAAGTTTCTCATCCTCTTGATATGTTATCAAAAGTAAGGGTTCATTCTTGTACACAAAATGAAATTCTTTTTGAAAATAAAATTCTTTATCTCTACATTCAATCTTTCCATGGTAAATAGAGAGCCAATCTATAACCAGGATAACATCAAACTCTACTAGAGGTAAAACAATAAGGTTTGCAAGTAGGTTCTTTCCACGGATAAGGATAGGAAGATTATTATAAATTATTTTTTCCACAACATTTCCCCCAGGTTTTTTTACCAAAAGTTTAGAAGTCATTTCTTGAGACGGTATTCCCATTTTACTAGAAAAGTTTTCAGAGATGAAAGAATGTGTAGAACCTGAATCAAACAACACACTGTCATAATCTGAAAAAACAGACAAAGTACCTGATACAACTTCATTTGATGGCCCGACATCTGCTGAAGTAGTTTCAAAGGATTTCACCACCCCTTTCTTCTTGTAATCTAACTGCTTCCCATCACACAAGCACTTTTTCGGACACTCATTTTCATAGTGACCCATCTCATTGCACTTAAAACATTTCACTAACTGTAAATAAAATTCGGTATTACCATCACCATGATCTTTTTCAGTGCAATCACGAGCCTTATGCCCCATCTTACCGCATCGGTAGCACTTTCCAGAATTTAAAAGACATTCCCCACCATTCCTTTTACCAAATTTATCACAAACTAGAAACTTAGTTTTATTACCGTCAGACCCTTTTGAAGAATTATTTCCTTTCTCTTGCCACCTCAGTCTCTTCTTCTGCTAGTTGTTATAGAACACTTGATCATCGGAAAACTCCATTTCCACCTTCTCAGCACATCGAACAATCTTTTCATAACTCTTGAACTCGCGAGAAGCTAATGCTCTTCAATATTTTGGCTTTAATCGTGAGTAAAAACAATTGATTTTACTATCAAGTTCTCGGATAAAATTTGAAGCATACCTTGCCAATCGAGTGAACCTTTCTTCATAGGCAGCCACTGAGTCTTCTCTTTCCTCAATTCCAGGATTTTTTTTCTATACTAAGTTGAACAGCGTTAGGAAAATACTTCTCAAGAAACATACCTTTGAATTCATCCCAGTCGAGAGCATAAATCTCATCAATGTCCATGATATTTTTAACCATCGAGCACCACTGATCTGCTTCACCCTCAAAACGGTAAATAACAAGACTAACCTTTTGATTGTCTGAACACCCCATGACATCGAAAATCTTCTCTAGTTCTTTAATCCACCCTTCAGCTAGCACAGGGTCAGATGATCCTCTGAATGATGGGGGATGTTGCCTCATGAAATGTTCCACCACATACATGTTCCTCTGTGGTTGATCGGGCTGATCTCATGCATGGATACGACCACCATTTGTAGCTTGATTCAACTATGCCATTACTGCAACAAACTATTCAGTTCCAATTCCGACCATCTCAGTATGTTGATTCGGAAGCTCATTTCCTTCTGTATGCCTTCCTAGCACTGGTTCCCTATTTCCTCTGCAGAAAACCATACTGAACAAACATGTCTTAGATGAAGCAACATGGTAATCTTCAAATGCTATATCATTTAAATTTGACCATAAAAAAATATTTTTGTATAATCATTTAATAGAATTCTAACTCCTAAAGTTATCTAAACCATCCTCTGATACCAACTATAAGGCCCCAGCCTTAAAAATTACTTAATCTTGAGTTACTTCTAGAATACACATTGAGGATCTTTCCAGGTTTATATTTTTAGAGAATTAGATCATAAAACATGCATTACATTCCACATTTAAACAAAGTGGTTACAGAAAAGACAGTACTCATTTTTCCCATCAATGAAAACATATTTAAAATAAAACATGGATTCTTTAATGACACTTCCTTGACACTATCATCACTTCATGTACCTTTCCCTTGACCTGTGGAAAACATTTTAAAAAATTCGGATGAGCATAAAAAGCTCAGTAAGGTATATAAAAGTACGAAATGAAAACATTAGTCCATGTATGAAATCATACATTACTCATAAAACATAATCACTTTAGCATACCTCATCAAATCATGAATAAATCATAGAAATCATAAGACATAAAGGTAACTTGAGGAATTCATAACATTCTTACATAGGGAGTAACCCTCATGGTTACGTTTGGAATATCTATCACAGTATAATCCCTAAATCTCTTCTGAGAAACCTTAAAGTTTAACTCCTTCGCGTTACCCAATGCATTATAGAGCTATATCGGGCTCACCCACCCTTAGTTTATCACGAAACCACCCGTCATCATAACAATTCTCAAGAACCATAACATAATCGTATCACATAAAACATGCATAAAGGAAACATAACATTCCCACTTCTCAATCACAAGATATCAATATAACACATTGATATAAAAAAATTATGAAAACCATTTTCAATACCAAAATAAAATAAAATTAAAACATGGAATTTATTTTTCATTAAAAAAAAGTTATGGCTTGTAGAGGAAGCCGACTCTCAAATAATTGTCACGGTGGGAGAGAAGTCATTGTCACTGCATACGTACGACAAAAAAAAACTCCCTTTTGTTGTTTAGTAAATGCTTCATATAAAAATATTACTTTTGAATAAACATAAAAGTCAAAGGGGTTTATACACCATATAAAATAAATTTGTTTATAAAACATAATATGCCTCAATGAAAGGAGATTGAGACGAAGTCCCTTACCTCGGGTCCGACTTGCTTTGATCATTCTTTAACCTCTTGAATAATAATCTTGAGTTAATTTATACTTGATTGAGAACCTTTTTAAAGTTCATTATTCCTTTTATATCACTTATTACCATTTCATGAACACTGTGTAATTATTTAAGTTAATAATGGTTGTTTTGTGGATCATTGGTACTTGAGTCAAAAATAAACTCTTTATAATTACAAGTTGTTCATGTGGTAAAATATCAATTATATCCAGAATTATATTCATGATGTAGAAATAATATATATTATATATATCCAGTATATACATACATTTTAATATTACATAACATTTAGAGGTAAGAAATGAAATGCACCGTTCATGGAGACGGTAAGCCGTACGTGCGCATGAATGCCATTTTCATTTCTATTTCTTATTTAATGGAATGAAATCTTAATGACATAAAGATATATTATAATTCCTGTATAATAACATATATAATATCATTAAGTCTATCCTTTATACATCCCACATATGGAATTAACGAATCAAATCACTTTGAGGGGGCGGTAGTCCGCACTTCCTAAAATAAAGATATCGCGTTTACCCATAATGGAAACCATAAAGGTGTGAATTAAATGAAAAATAAAGATGATTAAGGAAACAATAAACATATTATATATCATATATAAATATAGTTACATCTTAATGTCCAACTTTGAAGGTGTTATAAGAATATTGAACAATCATCGTTTTGGGAGGCAGAAATTCACCATCCACGGAAACAGTATGCTCATTAACCATTAGATGTAGGTGTGTGTAATTGTATCTAGAATAATTATTATAAAAACATACTAGTATATGGAAGATACTGGTTTGGTTACAAAAGAAGTGAATAAAAAGAGTTTAGGGGGTTGGAGAAGCAAAATAAAACAAAAGAGCATTAGAGAAGACTTTACCTTTGAATCGGGTAACTGCTTTTGGTTTGAACCAAAAGGGTTTCTTGAAGAGCTTCCTGCCTAAGGTAAGGCTTCTAGGATGAGGAGAGGGATTTGGAGAGACAAAAGGATCAGAGAATGGCCTAGATAAAGGCTTGAGATGTGTGGGTAAGGTGGTAGAGGTGGGGGGCTTTTATAAGAGGAGAGGAGGGGCACTCTTGGAAAGGTATAAAATGTTACTTTATTTTCAATTGAGTTTCGGATTTTAATGGTCCCAAATTGATTTATTTAGAGGATAAGGTGATAATGGTTCTAAATATACTCATCTAATTGGTATTTGACAAGTGTGAGTCTTATATTTTACATTATCTTTTCATTTTATTTAAATCGTTCATTAATGAGGTAATCGCTACATCATCATGATGTCATAAATAATTTAATTTATTTAATGTCTAAAAATTATAAAAAAAATACTATGATGTAGGAAATATTTTTATATTTCCAATGAATATTTATAGTCCAATATATTATTTATGTAGACAATGTTAAAAAATGTTTTACTTAGGTGATACATTCTTTGTTATATTTAACTTTTTTTAAAAATAAAAAGATAAAAAGTCATTATCACACAAATGTGAATCCATGTGGTCCCCATGTTTGGAAAAAGGCATAACATGGTCGGAAATGACACAACCAGTAGCATTAGGAAACATTTTGTGGTAATTTTTTATTATTATGATATTATTTTATTATCCTTAACTACCCGATTACTAATTAATCAAGATAATTAAAGATAATTACCGTCATTACTATTCATAATGTCCAAAAACAAAAGAGTATTGATTACATAATTTGGACCCTCGGATTCCAAATATGTAATCCATTTTACAAAATTCCAAACACAGAAATTTCAATAATTAATTTATAAATAATTCCTATTGTCAAAACAAATAGCGGGTTTTTTAGAAATAATATTAATGAAAAGTTTGGCACTTGTTTATGCCCAATTCGAAAGTGAAATTAATCCCAATGAACAAAATTGTATTACATGGTAAAAATATATTCTATTTACACTTTAAAACCAATTAAAAAGATAATCTAATTATATAATGAAATTAGATGAAAATGCAGTTTTGATGTAAAATGCAGTATTTTTCACTATTCATTAAAAAATGAACATTGTCAAGAAATTAACAAAAAATTATCCAATGTAAATTTCAATGTACCAATAATAAAGAATAAGTTTATTTTGACAAATAGAACTTATAAAATTGTCAAAAGTTTGATTTAAAAATGGGTTTCCATCAAAAGGTAGTAAAATAATCTTTTAAAAATATTAGTGTATTTCATGCTTAAGATTGGATTTATTCTCATTTTAAGCCTCTAAAACACTATATAATTCACAAATAGACATAGATAAGAATATCTATTATTCATTAATTACTTGGGATGTTACATTTCCCCACACTCGAACTTAAAATATCCATGCAAAAATACTAAGTGTGTGGGTAGGTAAGGAAGAATCAGCTTGTAATGTGTATTAAACTTATAATGAAATTAATGGAATCTACGGTCAAATTAAGGATAGATGTAAATATTTTTATTAAGATTAAATTTTCATATGCAAATAAGTTCCTCATTTGTATAAAAAAATCCTGAAATCTAGTGCTTTGAAATAGAAGAATTACAAGTTCTAGTTCACACACAATGTACAAGATTCTATCCAGAAAGTGTTGGTATTGGAAAGAATATGTAAAATTTCCTTATAATACCTCCCATGAATGGGAAAATATTTCATGTTATTTTTTCATGGGAATGGATTTTATATGTCATTCCAAACCATAAATATTATTTAAAATACAATTCAAGGAAAACATTTCACAACAACAATCATTTAAAATCCATTTTCAAAAATCATTTGAATTTTTTAAAAAATAATCTATGAAAAAAGATAAGAACATTCATTAATGATTAACGATAATAAAATATAAAAGAAAAAATAACACACAAAAACAATCTAGTTTGACACTCCCCCACACATAGATTTCACTACCCCTAGTTTTTGTTCAACAAAAAATTAATATAAGGGAAGAAAAACAAAATAGAAGGAAAGATACAACATTGATTTATTTTCCAGTCGTTTCCATGAGTTAAGATCTTAGAAACCACCACTATACCTAGAAAGAATGAAATAAATAAAATTTAAAATAAATTATTAAAAATAAAGATGAATGGAAAAGTTGATATAACATGGTTTAGACCCCCATGTGGGTGCTAGTTTTTTAATTCCCCTTGTAATGAAGTCATAGTAGTTTAAACCCAATTCAAAGATGGATGGGGTTTCTTAGTCAGAAACCAAGATAAATTATTTTTTTAATTGATATTCATATTTAATTGGTCATAAAAGAACTCATTGATTGAGTACAAAAATTCCTACCCATTTTTAATTTAGTACAACAGGGTTGTCGGGGGAAGGATGAAGAATGGGTATTCTCCTTCTAACACAACTTTTATGACTTCATCTGGGCTTGTGGGAGTTAATAAAATAAATCCACAATTATAGTATGTGGTATATTAGTAACAATTTCATTTTTATGAGAATAAAAACAATTATAATCAACAAAGTGATATTCAACTTCATTTAATGTAAATTGATTGTTGATCTCTTCATGAAATACCACTAGAATTATGTCTCAATAGGGGAATCATCTTTTTATTCTTCAAAAGAAAAATATAGGTATATAAGAGATTATTATTCTTTGAAAAATATGGGAGGATCACATACCATTTGGTATTAAACAAAATCTAACCAATTTTCCCCAAAATAATGTTCTTCTCCCATAGTTTTATCAGTTTGAAATGTTAAGGCACCTCTTAAAATAATGGACAAGGAGAGACGACTGGGTCTTCATGTTTCATTTACAAACCTTAATTGGGTTATTAAATATAAAATTTAGGTGGAATAACATTTACCTATTCTTAATCAGATTTTCTTTTTTTTTACTCCGCCCATAAAAGTTTAATTTCTTCAACTTCAGCAGCTAGTGATGCAACTAACTTACTTGATTTTCCAGAACATTGAAATTATATTGAAGTGTAAATAAATTTTATTCCATTTGAATCTTTAGTGAATCTTCTTAGATGGAATCTCTATCATGTATTTCAAGAAGAAAAAAATTATTTTAATCATCCTAAAAATAAATATTGGATAATTAAATTAAATATATATAATGAAGATAATTTTTTAGTTTTAATTTTTATTTTTTTGGTTTTTATATAAAATAGCAGGTGTAAGCACATGTACTTCATAAAAATGATACCATATTAAACGTAGTGGTTTTTTGTTAACCAATATTAAATTAATTTCTTATTTACCTAAGACTACACTAGGATGGAACATCCTCGGGTCAATATCTTTGGGATACTTCTTCCACACAAATATTTTCCAAGTGACACTATTTACAGTCTAACTAATATAAAAATGACATAAATAATATATGCAGGGTGTTTTAAAATTCATGAAATTTAAATATAATATAAAAATATATATTTATATATGTGAAAATAAAAAAATTGAAAAATAAGTAAATCACAAAGAAGTTAGTGTAAGAAAACAATTTATCTTATGGTTTCATAGTGGGGGTATCACTCAAATCAAAATATTTGTCAATTTTTAATTCAATGTGTAGATCAAGACCTATCACTCTAGACCCACTTGTTTGAATGGAATTACCCTATACTAATACCTATTCATGAAGGATTAATCTCTACCCCATAAATAAATAAGTCAAACTCCATCACTTGAATGACTTAGATATCAACGAGAAAAAAAAAGAGTGAATAAGGAGGAAAAAACAGTAGTACATAAATTGGGGTGACCACTAACCATAATAATTTTAACCACTACTAAATTCTGGGGATAAAACAAGATAAACCATTAAGTAAAATAATCTAAAACACCACCACTTCGCCAATGTAAACAACTATGAGGGTTAGTTCTCTATAAGCACGAACATAAAAGAATCTAGGTGGGAGAAACAAAAAATTGGAAAGAAGAAAAATGAATAGAAAAAGAAGAAAGATACACTAAAATATATTAAAAATAAACTAACTAATAAAAATAAATAATCCACCTTTCCGCTGGAAAATTTATATCCTTTGTTGTGGGAGTTGAGACACATATATAAAGGGAAAAAGTGAGAATGTTTGGCTCCAAAATTATTTCCTTCACAAGTTGGAATGTTTATGACGCATTAAATGGTCTAACTGGGAAGCCGTGTCTTCTTAAATGTTTTTAAATTTTTCCACCAACATTCCACCTTAAAATTTTCAGCTTTATTGGCCACCATATATATATTTAATGGTATATTTACTCTATGAAATAAATTCTGTCGATGTGACTCTTCATATTACTAAACATAAACTTCCCATCCCATTATGGCATTAAAACCGAAGTATTAATGTGTGACATACTTCATGAAATTTGATCATTAATTCACTCTAATTATCTATGTATATTTTTAGAATCTTTGTGATGTCCCACTACGGGATATAATCTCCTATTTAAATGTGTCTATGTCTATGCATAGATTTTGAGGACTGAATTGTGAGCTAATTTTCTACCTCCAAAAGTTGGAATGAGATTTAGCTCTAGAAGAATGAAATGAGTACCATGATTTAATAAATAATAAAAAATGTAAATTCACTATTTCATTTTTTTTATAAAATTCTATGACCGAAATTCATAAATAAATTAAAATAGTTATGTTCCCAAAATTAGGCAATTTTAGCATTTAAGCTTAAAATACCACAAAACCCTAAAAATGTCAATAATACCCATAAAATAACACTAGTAGGATTTAAAACATTTAATTAAAATAGAATATATATGAAAATATAATATTTATCATATATCAAGGTTTATATTAAATATATCACTAAGAATTCAAGGTACTCCTCTAGTAAATCTCTCATAGATATGTGTTATATTACATCATAAAGAAACATATATAGTTTAAATAGTTAATATTAATAAAAATCTCATAAAATTCCTATTTTAATGGAAATGATGAGTTTCCTAGTTTTCCCCAAGAAAATAAGGATAAGTTCTTGGTATAATCTATTTATAAAGTTATGTATATTTTAAAAATACACTCATTAGTGTTTCATTTTTGAGAGGAAAATACAATTGCAAAGGTAAAATTTCTCTATAGGGGGAGAATATAAGAACCCATTTTTATTTAATATATCAATTTTCTTATAAGTATTCATGTTATTAATTTTTATTTATTAAAGAAATATATCTTCAAAAATATAATTATATATATATCAATCTATATATTTTATGTCATTAAAGATATTATATAGTCCATATAATAATCATTATATATTCAAAACCATTGTGTTTACTTCCAAAAATAAAATCTATTTTATTTAGTTATTTAATATATTTCTTTTGCATGATTTCATATTTCAATCAATTTAAAAAATTATTTAATTATACAATAATTTATAAATATATTTTTTTATTTATTTCATGTATTTATATTTATATTTATCTTTACTAATAATATATAAATTACTATGTTAGGGTATGAAAAAATAATTTGTCTTTCATTTATAAATAAATATATGTTTTTATAAAAAATAGTATTATATTGTGAGTTTTATTTTAAAATATAACCTTTAATAATTGTAGATTTATTTTAGTAAAATGATTTCTACATTTTTAAATAAATTTACCAAATATGTTAGAAAATATTTTGTTAAAAATTATTAAATAAGAACTATAAATGTAAATTGTAAATGTGATGTATAATAACAATTTTTAATAAAAAATTAATAAAATATTTTAAAAGATTATAAATGGTATTTTTATCATTTCCGTTTATATTTTTAAAACTATAAATAATTTATTTTTTAAAGTATATTTTCAATCTCAATGTGGATATAAGTTGATCGAGGTGTTTAAATTCAAATTTAATTTAAAAAATTTAGAATTTGAATTAAAATTAAATTCTGCAAATCATCATTTCATAAATATATAGAATGTTTTATAATAGTTGATAAATATTTGAAATATGATTGAATATTTTATATGTTTCTTTTTAAAAAAATATCAAAAATTCCATTCGATTCGTGGTTGGGTAATATAATTAAATTCACTTTAAAAAAATAGTGTTGAAGTTTGAATTAAACTTTATAACCCATTATTAACTACGTCTCAAAGAATTTTTAGATCACTTTAGAAAGGTTAAAAACATGAAATAATGATAAATATACGTAAAAATAATTTTTTAATTTAAATTTTGATTTTGATTTGGTTTAATAATGAGTAAAACAATTGAAATCATTTGTAAAAGAAAAATTTGAGTTCAAATAGAATATTAATACCCATTATTATATTTTTATATAATATAATATATATCATTATAGAAATATATGATACAATTAATATAAGAAAATATAATTAAAATATCATATAAATGTTATAAAATTAATATAAATTCATTCTTATGTCAAGAGAAATATGAAAAATATTATGAAATATTTAAGTAGTGCTTGAGTAGTACAATAAAACACAATGTTTTTTGAATAGTAATAAGATGGGATAAGTTATGGGATAGATTTAATGTTTATATATGATCAATTTAAAACAAATTATATTAAAATTTTCAAAATATATAGGATTATAATTATTAAAATTCTTACCTAGTGCACGTGAAATGTATGAAAAATCAAAAATAAAATCATAAATATGTTTTCATTTTAATAATGAAAATATATAATATAATTAATGGTTTTATATGATAATAATAATAAATTTGTTTTATGATAATAAAATAAGTTAAAATGTATATTGTATAATGATTATCCAGAAGACTTATACAATGTTCGTGCACTGATTATGTGGCATGAGAAAAGCCGAAATTGGAGGCTTTAAAAAATATAAAGTGATGATTTTTATCATAATTTGAGTGATAAATAGTTTTTAAGGATAATTTTGATAGTAAATAAATTATTCAAATGTCAAAACTCAAATCCCAATATTGTCGAGATATTTATAAATGAAAATTACATGAATCACCCTAAAAATCTTTATAAATGGGATCTTATGAAAAAAAATATTATTATATTAATAATAAATCATAAAAATTTATCATATTTCATATTTTTTTTATTAAATTCATCTAAAAATGATATTGTTTCTTTTTAAGAGCCACTTTATCTTAAGAATTATATACCTTTTTGAATATTTGATAGAAAACCACAAAAGAATTTCTTTAAAAGGAGCATATTTTTTTCCATTCCAACCTAGTAATAATTTTTTTATATTTATATTTTAATAAAATTTGTTTCTATAAAATGCTATTACATTTTTTATATCCGTAATTCATAATAATAATTCCCAAGTGTTTTATTTCTTGGAACACCCTTAAGACAACATTTGACACTTCAATGGGTTTAGAGCTCAAGGTATGGGGATTTTCATACCTATTTTCTTTATTTGTGGCGTGATCATTATTATTAATATATTATATATTATTTATACATTGTAAAAAAAGTTATTTCATCATAATTATCATTAAATTCTTTGGAATACAATATATATTTTTTGTTTTGTCTCTTATTATTTTTGACTATTACATTACCAAGATTGTGAGGGGATTCGTGAATAAATTTCCTTCGATTAAGTTATGATATTTCTTATTTGAATATATTATTATATTTATATTAAATTATTTTATTTATCTATATTGTGTTTCCTCTTATTTTTATAAGGATCTAAAGTTCTATTTCATGATATCTTTTTTGTGGGACTTTTACGTCCCGTGTTATAATCTTTGAAAAGGGACTTTTCTCTCTCTCTTTTTCTGCCTTTTATGGAATATATTTACAATTATTTGAATATTTCACATTTATATTTATTCTTTTTACTTATAGAAGTAATAATTTTAAATTATTTATAAAATTTAAAAGTTGAATTACCTTTAGGGTTGGTGGATACATCTAAAAGGGGATAAATGAGGTGTCATTTTATTTTACTAAATTTCAAATGCCCTTGAAACATTAACGCGCCTTAGAAATAAAATATATTTATTATTAGTTCATATTTATATATTATATATTTAGCATATATATATATTTAAATTCATGTAATTGAAATAATGAAAAAAATAGTTACACTATATTTTTGCAAGGTTCGTCTCAAAACCGTACCCCATTTCATGATTGGTTGTTTACTATAATCATGGTTTATCTACTATAATGAAAGGTTAAATAAAATGTTTAGTGTTTCCCACACCAAAAAATAGTCCCACTGTGTATATAATTTACTATTTCCAATGGTATTTCTCTTTCTACCTTCCCATTATTTACATAGCTTCCTAACATCATATCCCTACAAACACAAAATCTCCAGAGTTCCATCGCATCGAATCATGTCTATGTAAGGATATCTTTCAGATACTCCATAGAGGTTGATAGCTAGTCTTCAGATCATGAATCTACATTATCCAGAATATATACCCATAAACCTCAACATTGGATCTTTTAATTTCTTCAGTTCTTTAAGTTAAGAAATTAATCCCATCTACTACTTATAGATCAGCCATATAGTATTATAAAAAATCATTTCATCATACAGTATCACTTAATATCTAAGATAATATCACCATTTATATCTATAATCTCCTCATTTACTGAAAATATTCTCAACACTAGTATGAAAAACAATACAATCAGTCTCTTACTCAGTTTCCTCTTCCTTTTTTTTCGTTTTTCCAACTTCATCTTACTGATACGATCACTAAATGTTGGAAAAATATTTTAACCTTCAACTTTAATACCAATATGATCTTAATAAAAATGTTTTATTAGATCTTATTCTTAATCTTTCACTTCTATTGTTATTTAGTTCTTCTCTAGAACTATTTTTTCTTCTTCTCAAGTCTCAAACATACTTTTTAGCACCCCTAATTTTTTCATACATAGTTTAATAAGAAAATATATTTATTACATATATATATATATATGATCTATTAAAAATTGTAATCTTGAAATATTATTCACTTAAATGTCTCGTGTGTGTGATTATCCCATGATCTTTCCATTCTAGGCAGCCACTCGCTTCTTTTGGGTGTCTCTTCAAGTTTTTATAAATAGAAATCTATCAGTTAATACATGGAAGGAATGTACCTTGATAACTATGCCAACTATTTTTAAAAATTATTGACCATCATCTCTTAGGAAATTCTTAGACTGCCCCTATTTTCTCTCTTGTTTCTCATATTCCTCAACCAAAAATATATTCTAGATTATTCTCAAATGTTTGGAGTGAGATCATATTGATCATCTCAAAAATATTTCATGGATTCTATATTTCATTTTTCATAGCTATATAAAAATATACAATATATCATTTTATGGCATAAAAATCAGCTTGTAGTATGATGGCTACTTTTAGGGAAACTGATCTCTTCAAAATATTCCGGTGTAGGTGGCCACTCACTTTTTATGGGTGTATCCTCATATTTCTATAAACCAAAATATACCAATTAATAAATGAAGGGAAAGAACATGCACAACTGCACCAACTATTCTCAAAATCTTCTCAACATTTTTAGCCAAAGAAATTCTAGGGTTACCCTTTATTTTTCTCATATTCTACAATTTTCTCGACCAAGAAGATATTATGTATTCTTATTACATTGCTAGAATTAGACCTTTATCAATATCTCAAAAACATTTCACTAAATCTATATTTTATTTTCAATAGCTGTAAAAAATATACAACATAACATTATGTGGCGTAGAACATAGATTTCATTATGTTAGTCTCTTGTGGTGTAACCCACCACATAAAAATATTTATCTTATCATATTTTTTCTAAAACAAAAATATTTCATATATGATATAATTCTTGAGGAACAAATTGATCATTGATGGAACATCATCAGCATTATACTTTAATCCCAATTGAATTCTCTTTATTAATTAACAAATAAATGCAATGTATCCTCTCATTTAATCTTGCACAAAACAAGATTAAATTGTGCCATTAAAAATAATCATGATTTTTGGAAGATAAAATTTTCTTCAAGCATCATCAAACTAAATTTTGAAATATTTAACAAATTCTAGAAACTCCCTTTGTCATTCATCTTTGATCTTTATTCATATTTCCTTAAATACCAGTTCCCCAGTAACTATTATCATGAAAAATATTAATTTATTTATATAATTAACCATGAATTTCAATTCAATAATCATCCTAAATAATTTATTCATCAAATATTAAATTCTGGAAACTCTAATTTTCACCCTATATAAACTTTAAATTTTCACGAGAATTGAAGTATTAAATTCAGACATGTATGTGGATTTGTACTTATGAATTGAAATTCATATGCAATTACAAATCCATGTGATCTAATTAATCTTGTACACTCTTTACCAATGTAATAAGTTGATATAAAATTCATGTTATGGAGATTGAGAAGACTGTAGGTTCCGGGCGCAGCGGAAGCGCGTTGGTGGGTTTGCCCATCTTTAATTTTAACGTTAAACAACATTCAATCCAAGATCCATCACAATATAAAACTCTGAATCTTTGGAATAGAACGAAGAACGAAAAGAAAAGAAGAGTCCCGAAACCCTTGAGTAGGATCATCATATGTTGATTATAATTAATTTAATTAATGCATAAGAATTACCTCATTAGAATTCTTTCTTCGTTGATGTGTCCGGTCATGATTCGGTGATCTGTAATTGTGTCATAGAATTTAAGTGTAGGATTCCTCTAGTGGTGATCCACACATGAGTCACGTATCTCTGGACGTCGCCGAAGGGATCTCCGGGTGCTAACGCGGAAGAACCTTCACTTGTGATGTCCGCCTTCGACCGCCTTGATCCGGTGGAGGATCTTGCTCTCGTAACTTGAGGGAATTCTTGGTGGAAAGGGAATTCTCTCTTTTCTTGAGAGTATTTCCAAATCCATTGTGCACAACAATGGCACTTCAAAATGTTGGGGTTGTAAGGATATTTATAATCGGATTTGAGGTTAATAGAGTTATGACAATAAATAAACGCGTTACGCATTTTTTTATTTCAATAGGTCTTATTGAAAACCCCCATGTCGAATTATTAATTCCTTGACATGCGCCCACGCTGATTATAATAAATATCATTTAATAAAACAATAGTAAATCCTCAAAATCCCAACTGAAAAAACTACAGGGCGTGTAATAATTAATACACGGTGTGTACTTGTTTTCCATAAAACTACACGGCGTGTATATTTAATATACACGGTGTGTACTTTTATTTTCCATTTTTCTCCACAAAATTTATTAGACCTTGAGTAATGACTATTTATTTCTTAAATAAATTTAACTACATTACTCGCTAATAAAAATATTATTTCTTCCACAATATATTCTCTCGAATAACTAGTGTCAAAACAAATGTGATCAGACATCCTTAAATAATTATTAAACCACACTCGGGAATAATATTTATTTAACTTATTAAATTAATATTTAACTGAGATACATGGACACAAATAGTGTGTGACCCTCTAGGCCTCTTTCTCAGTGTCATTAGGCTGACCCTACCTAAAGTCCATGGTTAGCGTCTAGCAACATGCCAAGGCACCCATAGAGAAAGAAGTTAATGCTGCAATGACGTGTCACCTCCTACGAATGCATACCGTGTAATATAATCCATTTGTATCAATATCTCCAATCAAGTGGGTTGCATGCTAGGGACATCAACCCATGTGCATGATTATTCTTTCTTTGACTTCCCGGAATTGAACTTTGCCATACCTTACCATGGCCATGGATTTATTTAGGCTATATCAATTCCATCAAAGGGCCTAAGATATCTACTTCCTTTATGGAACGGAAGGGAAAAATCTTTTCCCGCATTATCTATTAATGTGGTATTACTTGTGACGCACCCAACTTATCCTACCTCACTGCGAACAGCGTGTCGTCATAGTTTTCATCAATACATCTAAGTGCACGAGTTGTAATACCCATTAATAATAATCTTAAAGTCTAAGGACCAATACACACGTTCGCATATAGGAACATCCAATGACACTATGAAAAGTGGATTTCCTACTGGCGGGTCTCATTCTCATAATATCCTCCTAGATATTACCAAGTTCACACACCATGAGAAGGTGCCTCAACGTTTTATGAGTCCCCACCCCTAATGACCTGTATTATTTGTGTCCCTCAAGTAATATCATCCGGCCATAGAACATATATTCAAGAATAGTGTTATGGAACTTCCGGGTTCTCATCATACCAGGGATCCACTACGACCATTTAATGCAACAGCTGTCCTTAGGACATTATCACATGACATTTCACGTAGAAGAACAATCAAGATGTGATAAGGCTTTTATTTAATTAATAAAGTACAAAGTAGTTGGTTATAGACCACCAACTCCAACAGACTCCCACTTAGACTAGAGCCAACTGCTAAAAACCTTTAACCCGCTAGCTCTCACATGTTATTCATGCTTCTGCTGAGATAGGCCTTTAGTCATGGGGTCCGCACGTTCTCTTCTATGGACACTCTCCTCACTGAAACTTCACCACTTTGATAGAAATCTCTCAAGAGGTGATACTTTCGGATTATGTGCTTTGTCCGTTGATGTGACCTTGGTTCTTTTGCAAGAGCCACCACTGCAGTATTATCACAGTACAATGTAATGGGATCTTTACTGCTAGGCACCACATCAAGCTCCTGGAAAAAGTTCCTAATATAGACGGCTTCCTTGGATGCATCAGAAGACGCTATATACTCAGACTCCACTGTTTAATCGGTGACAACTGGCTGCTTTGAACTCTTCCAGCTCACAACTTCTCCATTGAGACAGAAAACATATCCAGATTGTGAGTTCAGATCATTCTTATCTATTTGAAAACCAGTATCAGCATACCCTCTGATGACAAGATCCTCATCTCCTCCATACACTAGGAATATATCCTTAGTTCTTCTCAGATACTTAAGGATAGTCTTAACAGCAGTCTAATGCTGTTCTCCTGGATCTGCTTGATATCTTCCTACCATGTTTAGTGCATATGCAACATCAAGCCTAGTACATAACATGGCATACATGATGGATCCTATAATCAAAGCGTATGGGATCTTGCTGATCCTATCTTTCTCCTCATGTGTTTGGGGACACATTTTCTTAGAATGATGTAAACCATGTGACACTGGAACCAATCCCCTCTTGGATTTTTCCATACTAAATCTCTTTAGTATCTGGTCAATTTATATACCCCGACTTAGTCAAAGCAGCCTCTTGGATCTATCACGAATGATCTTGATCCCTAGAATGTAGGATGCTTCTCCTAAGTCCTTCATGGAGAAACACTTGTTCAACTAGTCCTTAACTGACTGTAAGGCTGGTACGTCATTTCCAATAAGCAATATGTCATCAACATATTCCACTAGGATGACGACCGCATTACCATTAAACTGCTTATAAACACATGGCTCACATTCGTTCTTAATGAAACCAAATTCCTTTATGGCTTCATCAAATCGAATGTTCCATGACCTGGATGCTTTCTTCAATCCATAAATGGATTTCTGTAACTTGCAAACCTATTTGGCTTCACCTGGTGTCACAAACCCTTCTTTTTGTGTCATATAGACATCTTCCTGAAGGTTCCCATTAAGGAATGTTGTTTTGACATCCATCTGCCTAATCTCATAGTCTTGGTAAGCTATTATGGCAAGTATTATTCTTATGGATTTAAACATGGAAACTGGTGAGAAGGTTTCATCATAGTCAATTCCTTGACGCTGTCTGAATCCTTTATCCACTAGCCTTGCTTTATAGGTGCTAACTTAACCTTTCATGTCCAGCTTTCTTTTGAATACCCATTTGCATCCAACAGGATTTACATCAACTGGCTCATCGACCAGAACCCAAACTTGGTTCTGATACATGGAATCTATCTCGGAGTTCATTGCTTCTAGCCATCTTGCAGCTTATGAGATTTCTACTGCTTCCTTATAGGAGAGAGCTTCATCATTGTCCAAAAATAATGATTCACCATCCTCGGTGACTATGAAACCAAATATCTCTAGTTCCCTTACCTCTCTTGATCTCCTATGCAGCACTTGTGTTTCTGGAACCTCTTCCACGGGGACCTATGGAACGTTTTCCTGTACCAACTTCTATGTATCTTGAGCATCAACTTCGTCGAAGTCAATCATGCTCCCACTAACCTTCTTGAGGATGTGCTCCATCTCAAGAAAGACGGCTTGTCTGGCGACAGTCACTTTCTTGTCTTGAGGGTTATATAGGTAATATCCTTTCGTTTCCTTGGGATATCCTATAAAGATACACTTCGTGACCTGGGGTGCTAGTTTGTTGCCTGATAAGGCCTTAACAAACGTGTCTCACCCCATACATGTGTGTGTGACAAAGTGGGTTTCCTTCCATTCCATAAATCAGATGGAATTCCATTTGCCGCCTTAGTTGGTACTCAGTTTAATGTGTATGCTGCAGTATGTAATGCATATCCCCAAAAGGATAATGGAAGATCTGCATGACTCATCATCGACCCCACCATGTCCAATAAGGTGTGGTTCCTCTTTCACTAACACCATTCCACTGTGGTGTATAAGGAGGAGTGAGCTGAGATAGAATCCCAGACTCCCGAAGAAGATCGATGAACTCTTGGTTCAGATATTCTCTACCTCGATCCGATCAAAGCTTCTTTATCTTCTTACCAAGCTGATTCTCTACTTCATTATTGAATTCCTTAAATTTCTCTAAGGACTCTGACTAATACCTAATTATGTATACATAGACATGTATACTCAAATCATTAGTAAAATTAATGAAGTAATAATATCCACCTCTATCTTCTACTAGAAATGGTCCACACACATCCGTGTGTACCAATCCTAGAAGATATGTGGCCCTTTCACCTTGTCCACCAAAAGGCGGCTTGGTCATTTTTCCTTGTAAACAAGCGTGACATCTATCAAGTGGTTTTATCTCAGTAGAGTCTAAATAGCCATCTTGGCATTGCTTTGTCAAATGCTTCTCGTTTACATGAACAAGGCGGTGATGCCATAATTGGGTGATGTATGAGTCATGTGAGTTTGTTTCATTATCGATTGTCAACACTTGGTTTTCGTAATTCAATACATAAAAACCATTATTTAAATGTGCCATACCATAACATACGTTGTTATTATAAAAGTGACAACCCTTATTTCCAAATTTGAAAAAAAATCCATCCATATCCAAACAACATACATAAATTATTATCTTGGTATTGCTAGGCACATAATAACAGTTATGTAAAACCAAAATCATCTCAGTTGGCAATGAGAGGTGGTAGTCGCCAATATCCAACGCAGCCAGCCTTACACCATTGGCAGCTCAAAGATCCACCTCTCCTCTAGAGATCTTTCTAAATCTACTTGGTTCCTGCATTTGAATACAGATGTGAGCCCCACAAGCTGTATCTAATACCCAATGTGTAGAAATAAAAAGATTTCACTCGATAACAAACGTGCCTTTAGCGTCCCCATGCTTCTGGGTGCAGTTCCTCTTCCAGTGGCCCTTCTTTCCACATACAAAACACACTGCCTCCTGTTTCTTACCCTGTCTCTGGATCTTCCCCTTCTTGGAGGGATGGTGCTCGGGGGCTTCAGACCGTTTATAAGTCTTTGGCCCCTTTTCCTTGTCCTTACTTTTCTTGTTCACCATAAGGACCGTGGGTTTTTCATGCCCCATGTCCTTATCTACCTAGAAAATCAAGGTCAGAAGCTCTGATAGAATCTTCTCATTGCTGCTCATGTTATAGTTGACAATGAAGCTAGAGAAGGTCTTGGGCAGTGATGATAGGATTAGATCTGTACGCAACTCATTTGGGAATTTAATCCCTAAGATGTCCAGGCGTTCAATGTAGCCAATAAGCTTGACTACATGAGGCCCAACTGGCGCAGACTCTCCAAGCTTCGTGGTAAAAAAACCATTGGAGATCTCATACCTATCCTGTAATGCCTTCTCTTGGTAGAGATCTTTAAGGTGAGACATCATGCTATACGCGTCCATGTTTTCATGTTGCTTTAAGAGCACATTAGACATGGCCGATAGCATGAAACACTGGACATCTGTGCCATAATCCATGTGTTTCATGTAGAGAGATAATTCTGCATCACTAGCCTCTTTCCCAGGCGCAACTGGAATAGGATCTTCCAGCACACATAATTTCCTTTCGTGGTGAAGGACGACTCGTAAACGCCTCTGCCACTCTTGGAAATTTTGTGCCGGTGAGAAGGTTTTCTTTTTCGAGTATGGTGGACAATGATATGTTTGAAGTCATTTTCTTGCCGCTTCTACAAATTAAGATGAGCAAAGGTTTAGTACTTTATTAACAAAATTTAGACAAATAAATAAATTAATACTTATTTGTCTCCCACTATTTTATCAAAATACAATAGCCCTCACCATTGACTTTGGAATATTCAGTTGCGTGAATATTCTAGTGGTAAGGATCCATATTTCCCTTCAAAATACCCCAACTATGGTTGGTCAAGAAACTTGAAGGGTTTTAGGTAGGCATTCCAAATTGCAACTGCATTAACTCGCAGCTCCTTGATCCGCTGAGTGGACTCCCCAATCCTGAAATCCTTTTTGGTTTTCCTCAACCTCTGCCTCTTGGTCACACCAAGTCCTGTTGTGGCAGTCAACCCTTGATGCGAACGAAGTCAAGTCAACCCAAAACCGTGAATTAGAATTCCCTGATAATTGAAATAACCCCAACTAGGGTTGGTCAAGCACTTTGAAATATGGTTCGATTCTTATCAAGATTATGGAAGGCTATGCCGACTTAATATTTATTTTGAGGGATTTTATCCTTATACGTAAATTTCCATTTTATTATATTTGATTACATGCTTGTTAATATTAAGTGGGATATACTTAAGTGATTAACAATGTCTAAGATAATATTTACGTATAAGTCGGTTTTATTTTAGTTCCATCTTGCATGCTCGTTTAATTCATTAATTGTGTGATCGTGACAAGACACCCACAATAAATAAACCATGAAACTAACATAAATAAAATAAAAGGTATGATCATGAGCTATTCTATTGGTTAGTTTATCTAGGGGTTGATAGACTAACCCAAGACCTAGGGGAGAAACACCTTAAACCTTTCGGGTTCGTGTTTACAGCTTTCCACCTATCCACATTTATATCTCCTTGGATTGGTTTCACCTTGTCTCTTGACTTGAGCTACCTCCACTAGCTTGGGAGCTTTATCCATTACATATGCATTTATCTCACACGCAGGTGAGGGGTAAAAGGGGTTTTTTACATAAAAGAATCCTTGGGCACGAAGGCCCTACATATTAATGAGGAGATGGCTCACATGTCAACAGATTTAATTTAAATAAATAAATTAAAGGAAACCATTCACATACAAAGGTATCGGTCTAGCTCATGATCATCCATACATGCAACGATAATTACGCATAAATAAAACTAGCATTAAATTCATTAATCGTTCTTGTTTAAGATAAATCACGCTCGAATCAATTAATTATCTTTAATTAATAAATCCTTTTATCTTAAATACCTTTTCTGAATTTCCTTGAGATTCTCATCCATCATAATTTTAAACAAATAAATTCATTTAAAATTATCCTTGTACGTAACTTGTACCTTGGAGGTAACCCGGTGAATTTCCATTTTTTACGCAGATGTTAAATTAAACACATATATATAAAACACCTATCACGTGTTGTGCCTCATCTTTACGCCTGCACCATGGTACACGTCTCAAGGGTTTGTATAATATAATAATAAATTTTAATAAATCTGCATAATTTGGGTGAGTACATAGCGTGTAGTTCCGACTACACGGCGTGAACTTTTCTTCACCGTCCATCCGAAGTACATGCCCGGGGACATTGCTTGTTAATTTACTTTGGAATTTTCAGAGTACACGGCGTGTATAGTGGGTCACACACCGTGTAGTTTCCGCGTTACACAGTTTTCAGATGGGCAGGCCGTGTACGGAGTACACGACCCAACCCTAACCTGAAGGGACTACATGTCGTGTTCATTGGACCACACAGCATATATTCTAGAAACTATGTGCCACTTGTTTCTTGTTAACACACGGTGTCTTAAATTCTTAGAAACAATCTAATACACGACCTGATTTGGTGGATCAGTCAATGCATTGAACCTAGACTACATGGTGTGTACTTCCGAATACATGTCGTGTATTCTGGTGTTATACGGCCAGAAACATTTGGCTCCTCCGGATGAGTTCCTCTATTTTATTTTAATCAAAATTAAAAGAAAAATTCATTTCTGTGAGGTGAACGAGAAACGAGGGAGGAGGAACAGATCTCGAGATTCAGATTTCCAGAACGATTAAACATGAATTGAAATAACTAAATTATTAAATGTGTAAATCACCAACGAAAAACTAAATAATTATAACCAATGTTATAACCTCCCTCTGATACCACTTGTAGGTTCTGGGCACAGCAGAAGCATGTTGGTGGGTTTTCCAACTTTAATTTTAACATTAAACAACGTTCAATCCGAGATCCGTCACGATATAAAATGCCGAATCTTCGGAATATAATGAAGAATGAAAAGAAAAGAAGAGTCCCGAAACCCTTGAGTAGGATCATCATATGTTGATTATAATTAATTTATTTAATGCATAAGAATTACCTCATTGGAATTCTTTCTTCGTTGATGTTTCCGGTCATGATTCGGTGATCAATCGTTGCGTCGTAGAATCCAAGTGTAGGATTCCTCTAGCGGTGATCCACACGTTTGTCACATATCTCTGGACGTTGCTTAAGGGATCTCCAGGTGCTAGCGCAGAAGAACCTTCGCTTGCGATGTCCGCCTTCAACCGCCTTGATCCGGTGGAGGATCTTGCTCTCGTAACTTGAGGGCGTTCTTGGTGGTAAGGGAATTCTCTCTTGGCTTGAGAGTATTTCCAAATCCGTTGTGCACAACAATGGATCTTCAAAATGTTGGGGTTTCAAGGATATTAATAATTGGGTTTGAGGTTAATAGAGTTATGAAAATAAATAAACGCATTACGCGTTCTATTTATTTCATTAAATCTTATTGAAAACCCCCATGTCGAATTATTAATTCCTTGACATGCGCCCACACTGATTATAATAAATATCATTTAATAAAACAATATTAAATACTCAAAATTGCAACTGAAAAAACTAAACAGCGTGTAATAATTAATACATGGTGTGGACTTGTTTTCAATAAAATGACACGGTGTGTATATTTAATATACACGGCGTGTACTTTTATTTTCCATTTTTCTCCACTAAATTTATTAGACCTTGAGTAATGACTATTTATTTCTTAAATAAATGTAACTGCATTAATCACTAATAAATATATTATTTCATCCACAATATATTCTCTCAAATAACTAGTGTCAAAATAAATGCGATCAGACATCCTTAAATAATTATTAAGCCACAGTTTGGAATAATATTTATTTAACTTGTTAAATTAATATTTAACTGAGATACATGGACACACTTAGTTGTGACCCTCTAGGCCCCTTTCTCAGTGGCATTAGGTTGAGCCTACCTAAAGTCCAAGGTTATCATCTATAAACACGCCAAGGCACCCATAGAGAAAGAAGTTAACGCCGCAATGATGTGTCACCTCCTACGAATGCTTACCGTGTAATATAATCCCTTTGTCTCGATATATCCAATCAAGCGGGTTTCATGTTAGTGCCATCAACCCATGTGCTTGATTATTCTTTTTTTGACTTCCCGGAATTGAACTTGCCCATACCTTACCATGGCCATGGATTTATTTAGGCTATATCAATTCCATTAGAGGTTCTTAGATATCTACTTCTGTTATGGAACAGAAGGGACAAATCCATTCTCGCATTATCTATTAATGTGGTATTACTCGTGACGCACCCAACGTATCCTACCTCGCTGCAAACAGTGTGTCGTCACAGTTTTCATCAATACATATAAGTGTGCGAGTTGTAATACCCATTAATAATAATCTTAAAGTCTAAGGACCAATACACACGTCCGCATATCGGAACATCCAATGACACTATGAAATGTTGATTTCCTACTGGCGTGTCTCATTCTCATAAAATCCACCTGGATATTACCAAGTGCGCACACCATGAGAAGGTGCCTCAAAGTTTTATGAGTCCTCACCCCTAATGACCTGTATTATTTGTGTCCCTCAAATAATATCATCCGTCCATAGAACATACATTCAAGAAAAGTGTTATGGCACTTCCGGGTTCTCATCATAGTAGGGATCTGCTATGACCCTTTAATGCAACAGTTGTCCTTATGACATTATCACATGACATGTCATGCATAAGAACAATAAATATGTGATAAGGCTTTTATTTAATGAATAAAGTACAAAGTAGTTGGTTCTAGACCACCAACTCTAACAAATACATGTGCTTATATGTCTTATGATCGGTAGGTCCTAAAATCCGTATTCACAATATCAAATACATATTTTTCTTCCTAATGTAATAATATTTTTACTAATGTATTATGATAAATACATCTGCTCTGATTGGATTCATATGATGTCATAGAGGCCATATACTGATGATATATACTCTTTCCATTGATATTTTCCAACATCTATATAAATTTATATGATTTACTGGAGCCTTATAATCAAATACCTACATAAAAAAGTCTTATTTTTAAGTCATATGATAGACTATAATTCATATGATAGACAAATTCATTTGTTTTTACTTTCAAATATGCACACTTGATCAAAATCTATTGATCTCAAACCAAATTCACACAATTTGTATTGTGTTTCTAGAATTCACCAAATCCAAACGATACTCTCTTCAACTCAACTACAACAATTTAAAATTATTGAAAAATTCATCTATGCATTTACAAAAATTAAAATACTTACCCTTAAAGATATATTACATAATTATTTTTACTACAACAATTATAATATTTAATTTTCCATTTTATATATCTCTAAACATTGATTATTATAGATTTTTCAAGTTGTTCACCACACCAACTTCTACTCGAATTCCTCTAGTTCTATTAATTTTTATAGACACCACTCATAAAAATTTATCACTTTTATTATCCATGAATAACATCTCTACAAATTAATTGATTAAATTGGTCCAAGTAATTTTTAAATATATCAATTCCATAGAACTTTGTTCTTCTACTTTTACATGTAAATAAAATGGAATCATTTGGATTGATACTCAACACAGCACTTATATCACCAAATTCCATATTTAAATTCACATTAAAAAAGACTAATACAAACCAAATGGAACATCAATATCCTCCTTTGGATTTTTTAATAAATACCTCAAAATTTTAAGGATATGAATTGCATTAAAATAGTTCATAATGATTTAAATTTTCCCCACACCCTTAATGATAATAAGTAAAATGGAATAAAATGATTTTCTCTACCCCTTATTCAGATCAGATATTTAGGGAAGTATTTTTTAATTCAATAAAACTCGTCTAAATTTGGGTAACTCATCTTCTAAACAATATTCTTCCACTGTCCAATATCATAATTAAAACCTTGAGAGAAGGGTGGGTCCACATTTCCTTTGCACTATGTTATTGATTAATTAAATTTAAGACTACATGGGATAATTCATTTTAAATTACAATAGAAGTAAATTTAGATAATATATCTATCTTTAAATCAATATAATGTGATATAACTTTGATCTTTAAAAACATGGGTGCTACTCAAAAATATTCATATTATAATTTAATAACCTACATTAACTTAAATATACCCATCAAAAAAATTCATGTGCAAACTATTTCATCACCATTTTTTAAATAATCACTCCCTATAAATAAATAAAAAATCACATTGAATAATAATTAGGAGAGATAAAGGAAAACCTCATTCTTTAGCTTTTACTAGAGAAGTCATTATTTCTAGATTAATCATAAAATTTATAAATTCATGTCAACTTAAGATCTATTGATTGATCCTTGTTAAGGGATGCTCACCATAATTCATAACCATCAATTAACAACATTGGAACACAAGTACAAGTAACTTGGGAATGATTTTAATCCTTAAACAGATATTAATTTGAGAAATATTGTTGAGACAACTTTTACAACTTGAAATCTCATTTCCTTGATGGTATAAATTGTTTATACCACTTAATATTTGCTTCATATTTTTCTTTATAGATGTGAGCATCACATGGTAGTATGGACTTACCAGTATACCCTAAATCCATTAGGTTATATGGGATCCCACCCTATATATGAAAGTGTTTCTTTTGAATCCTCTTTGGAAGTTAATCACTAGTCTACACATAATGTATACTGATCAATAAGAATATATCTCATTTATAATTATCATATGATCATTGAACAACATCAATTATTCTAGTTATGAAATGAATCTTAGTTAGTACTCAAATATCATCATCATAGACTTATAATAAATATAATCATTTAATTATCTCATATAATCACTAGTCTCATATTATTTTTTATATTCATTTGATACTCATTTACTAAAAGGATTGACAAAATAGATGTGATTCGTGGCACAGTTAGTCTCTCACCTATATTCATCTACCTTATTTTTTCTTCTCAACATAGGATCACTAATCTGATCACCAAATTATGTCCATCTCCTTCAATATACAGGTTTTCTTCCTATATTATTTTCTTCACAATTTTGTAACATATCCTCTTCTTCTGCTTTCTCTTTGAGAGTACTTCAGTTATTCTATTAATCTTTATGATCTGCTACTCATGTCTTGAAAACAATTTTAGCACTCTCGTTATTTTTTTTTTCATATATAGGTTACTAGGAAATTTATTTCCTATATTTGAATATAAAATCTTTATTGAAATTTGGTTTCCCATTATATAATTCACTTCAATTTCCTACACAAGGGATTATCCCATGATATTTATAATCCAAGAAACAACTCACTTTTTTTGTGTCTACTTATATTTCTATAAATTGAAATATAGTAGTTAATACATGAAATGAAATATCATTCCTAGAAACTCACAAAATTTAAAAATATCTGAAAATATTTCATCCTATGAAATTACAAAAGCAACCTTTATTTTTCTCATCTTCATAATTTATATTAACCAAACAAATATTCAAGATTCTTCTCATAGAGTGGAAAAGATATCATCATCATCTTATCAAGAATAATTCATTAAATATACAATTAATTTTCTATAGACTTATAAAAATATATATCATTACATTTTTTGGTGTAGAACTCAACTTTTAGTAATCCAGTTTCTTATGACAGAATTCACCTATTATAAATATTCTTCTTCTAATTATTATTATAAAAAATGTTTACTTTATAAATGATATTGAACTTGAATAGTGGATAAATATTCAATGGAGAATCATCTGCATCATTATTAAAAACATTTTAAATTATCTTTCATCATTAAGAAATAAAAGACAGTGGATTCTCCTATTAGAATTACTCAAATTAGTCTTCAATAATATTTTTAATAAGAAATATATTGTTTGAAAGATGAAATCATAGCGCAGTCATCATCATATTTCATTTCATTAAAAGTAACAAGTTTTGTATACTCCCTTTATCATTAAAATTATATCATACTTTATATTTCTTTGAGAATATATCACAATAATGTTTTCATGATTTTTATCAATGATTTTTTTTTTCAAGCTTCATCTTGAATAATTTCATCGTTATACATTAAAATTAGAAAACCCTATTTTTCACCTTATAGAGGTCTTTATATTTTCACCAATTATGGAAACATGTGATCATGTCTATAGGTGTATTTATTTATATTACTTCGAATTCATATATAAATCAAAATTCATATGCTCTGAGTGAATACATACACTCATTCACAAATTCATATGATAATAGATAAGATGAGCGACGGAAACTACTAATGTTAAATTCTTAAAAGTCTTATGATCTTTAGATCTTCAAAGTTATATGCTCAAAATAAAATACATGTGTTCCACACAAAATTTATATTATTGTCCCTAAATTAATATGATAAATAAATATACTTTGTCAAAATTCATATGACGGCATAGAGGCCATATAATAAAGTCATACACACTTTCCTTTGCAACTTTCTAGAAATTTCACAAAGAAAAACGATGTACTAGAGCCTTATGATAAACTAATTATGGTAAAAACTCAAAAATTAAAGTCATATAATTTCTTTTAAGCATTGTCATATTAAATGGAAAATATTTCTAGTTTCAAATTTTTACTTCTGAAAAACTACTTATGATCTTAGTTTAAGTTCTTATGATCTATAAAGTGTTTTTAGAAATTATCAAATTCAAACATGACTCACTTTGAATCATCTCCCAACATGTCAAAGTAATTTAAAACATTATCCTAGTATTGAAAAAAACCAGTAACTTTCATGATATATTGGACAAGGATGGTCTTCCATATACTATTTCAACTAGCTTTGGACACTATTTATTACATCTGTTTTAAGTTTTTCACCCATCTAATTTCTTTTAAACTATCTATAATAATATCAAATATTATAGATAACACTCTTAAATATTGAACACATTTAATATCCATGAATATGAGATCTACCATTCATAAAATTAAATTAGTCCATGGAATCTATTCAGCCAAGTATTACAAAGACTTTTTTATTCTCCTCCTCCATGTACATATAATGGAATCATTTGGGTGGACACTTGACCAATCATCAATAATAAAAAACATTATATTCACATGATCATTGATATTAAATACAAACATAAACCAAAGAAGTATATTTTTTGAATCAATGGTTATGGAGTGATCCCCTCATATTTGTGATAGGGACTAACCATGGTGTCCGCCCAGAAATCCGTCCAAGAGCACTCATCAGTTCCATGATAATATACACTTTTCTAATCCTACATACATGGTTTTGTCCCAAAATATCATTATATCCATTAAATAGGGAAAGTCCTTGTGATAGGGGTTGGATATCACCAATATTATCATGAGCACATGACCCTCCCTACACCCCCATTGTGGGACTCATAAATTTCCAACAGATGCACCCACAAGTAGCTAGGTAGTTAGTACCAATCATGGACATTGAGTGGAGTGCCATACAACCCTACGTATGAAAAAATACACCATAATGTTACTTGAGGATGTCTGAATTTTCTCCATGGATATGATGCTTGGTGTAAGTATAGGTATCATCTATGCACACTCATAAGTACTATGACATTTTCCTCTTTGAGAATCACACCCACATGGGTTTCTCCCATAAGGGGGTTACATTATTTGAACAGGGAAAAAGCCTCATGATAGAGGTTAGATCACATAATTATTATAACGTTCATGTGATCCATCCCAAACATCAATATGAGAAGCACACCTCACTAAAAAACAAACCCCTATGTAGAAGGGTGGTTCTTCTCAATCATAGACACTGAGTTGAGCATCATTAAACAATGGGTACAATAAAAATTAATTTAATTATATTTCATGAATTCATCATATTTAACTCTTTATTTTCTATTTCCTTATATTACGTAAAATAATAATCTTATATTCTTTTCTTATATGTATGTATATATATATTTTTTTCATTATTATCAATCATTCTATAAACCTCATGTATAACATATAATTTTTTCATTCACAAGTTATAAAATCAATTCCCTTTTATTTTTGTATGAATAGAGAATTTGTCAGTACATTTCATTTGATTAGTTGGTGTTAATTTTATATTCCACATTACTTATATAATTCTACTAAATTACTTTAGTTCAAAATATAATAAATACTATGCTTTAAATTATTCTAAACTTAGTAAGTTTTTTCTTAATATTTCTTAATTCTTTAATTCACTACGAATTGAATTTTTTGTAATGGTACAAATAATTCATGTTATATTGATAAAAATTGTATATAATCAATAACAAAGAGAATATAGATAATTTTGTATCAATTCCTGATAAGGGGAATTTCCTTGGATATTCAACCAAAAGTAATACATTTAGAGGATTCAAAAAAAATAGGGAATTATATTTATTTAAAATTTGATAAGGTAGATCTAGAAGACCAAAAACCTCATTGAGAACCTAAAAGATGATATCTAAAACATAGATATCAATAAAACCACTCAAAATTAGAGCCAATATACTGATCTCTTTGAAAAATAAAATTATTATGACTCTAAGACACTTATAAACATGAAAATGACTTATAATTACATATCAATTCAATAAATATAAATTTTTTAACCCAAAATGACCATAATTTGGATGCAAAAGTTATTGATTTTCATAAAGGACCTCAAAATTTATCCACATTAACAAAACTAGGTTGATGATTAATTTTTGCTTACCACAAATGGAATTAAATAACATTATTGATATTATTAGTGATAATAATTGTGTAAAATCAATTCAAGATGATTTAAACCATTTTGAATGAAAAAAAAATATTAGAATTAGTGGATATCCCTCAAGAATGTCATACAATTGTAACTAAGTGGTTGTTCAAGAACAAGGTTGATGATTCTAGTATTATATTTTGAAAAAGTACCATATTATTTTCACAAGGTTATAATTGAGATATTGTAATTCATTATGAGGAAACATTTTCACTAGATTCTAGACTTTAATTCTTTATAATATTTTTATAATATGTTGAAAATTTGAATTTTTAGTCATATTAAATGGATATAAAGTGTTATTTTATAATGTATTTCATTCTTAAATATGTTTTTGGGTTTAACCCATTGGTTTTCAAAATTTCAATTTTCAAAAATTATAATTGAAAAAAAAAATCAATCCCATAATAGTTTAAACCATGATTCTTGACCATGAGATGGTGTAATTAGTTCTTTTCTATTATAAAATGTTTTTAGAAAAAGTTTTATCCTATTTAAATTATAAAAATGATTTCGAATTATATTTTAAGAGATCAAATATATGTTGACGATATTATAATTTTATAATAATAACATCTATGAGTATCTATTTTTCCTAATTTATTAAAGATTAATTTTAAATAAGACTTATAGATGAGTTAAACCCCTTACATAGATTTAAATTTCACCAAAATAATATGGGAATTATTCTTAAATATAGAAAACACCCAAGATATATATTGGAATATTTAGGAAAGGATAGTGTTAAGGGTGGTGATACTCATTTGAATACTAATTGTAAACTTGAGTTGGATAAAATTTGGAAACCAAAAAAAAACATTTACTTGTGGAGGAATGATGGAATGTTTCTTATACCATACTAATAGGTAAAAAAATATTGTTTATATTGTTTTAATTTGTCAGGGATTTTAATAAATCCCCAATGATCTTCACATGGGTGGTGATAAAATATTTTTTAAATGCTTCATGAGTAATGTTACTTTTAATATGTTTTACTCCAAAGTTAAATAATTTAATTTAGTTAGTTTTCCATATTTTTAGTATTTTGGTTATAACTTATATTTAAGAATATCCTATAGAAAAATAAAATTTTATTATAATACACTAGTTTCATGGTGTTGTAAAAACAAGAATTTTATTATATTAATTACTATAGAAGTGGAATACATAGTTGTAGGTAGTTCTTATGTACGAATTTTATTGATAAATTATGATTTATTTTAAATAAAACATCACTTTCTATAAAATTTGATAACATAAATTACCTAAACACTTCCAAGAATCCTCTATCTCATTTTATGGATAGTAATATTGATATAAAACATCACATCCAGGGAGGCCACTATTCGAAATATGATATTACTCTTGAATTCATTGGTACTCAGTTTCATCTTAATAATATATCTAAGAAATAATTTAAATCTTAAAAGTATCACTTTTATCATATATGAAGTCAGAAAGACCAATTATCATTTAATTTATTTATTTTTTATTTACATGGATTGGTTTAATTTTTAGTGTTATTCCTGTAATTTATTCTATCTTAATTTATTATGTTATTATTTTATTGTTGACTATTATTAAGAAATAACTTACAATTTAGTGTGTAATTTTAAATCTGTTGAGGTATGTATTTCAATTTCATTATTTCATTTACCACTAATACTTAATTTATATAATTCGTTTAATTTATTTAATTTATAAAGGATAGTTAGTTTCAGTGATGCTATTTTAAGCTTTTCATTTTAATTTCAGTATTTATTATATTTTATTTAAGCCTAATGAGTAAAACTTTTCTTAAAATATTATTCAAGGAATCCCTTTTTTCTCAATTTTATTTTAAAATAATTTATCTCTACCATTTAAATTCATTATTCCATTCTAAAAAATCCATCTTCATATAAAACCCAATTTATCATGCCCTAAAACTGCATATCTTATTATGATTAAATAAAAGGAAGCAACCATAGTCAATATGTTAGTGTTGGTGAGGAAGGTCCCTTGAGGAATTCATAGGGTAGTGTCTCAACCTCATTTAGTATGTTGAATCCCCTCCTTAGAGACTGAATAGAAATAGTAGAGATGATACCTGGGATGAAGTGGTTGAAGTCAAGAAAATCATTGGAACTCAATTATCTGAAAGAACAATATTAGACTGATTTATTTTAAATAATGTTATTCCCCTTGATATGGGAAAAATATTTTAAATTAAATTCGTATTTTTTTGATTAAGAATAATCAAAAATTTGATTAAATAAACTGTTGATGGGTTAAAATTTACATAAAATCAAAAGAGAAAGCTAGCGCTCCACAAATCTCCGATAAGGAAAAATCTAATAATTGTGTAAAATCATTTACCTTTAATGGTTTCCATTTTAATGTGGATGTTTTTTTAATATATATGGTTCTAAATAGAGAAATAAGGAGGCCAAATATTATGGAACCTAACTATAAGAATATGATTTTAAATGGAATACTTCAAAATGTTTTCAGCATAAAGAAAGAATGTTTTTCCACTACGAGGGACCAAGATTTATATTTAATATATCTAATAAGGAAGGCCTATAATATTAATCTATATAACACTTCGAGAAATTAATACTATATCTATTATTTTAAACAATCACTACTACCACCAAAGTAGTTTGTATGTTTTATATACATCATTCAGTGAATAGTGGAAAATATCTTGGATAGTATCAGTATATAGCCATAGTTTTTCTTAACCATGGGTATAAAATTCTATATCCACAATTGATAAACTATGGGAATATTTTTTTACTACCATGTTTTTATTGAATTGTTTCTATAATTCTCTTGTACAACGTTATCCAGTTGCAACTCCTTCACAACTAGAACCTACAAACACATATAACTTCATTACAATTGAACTAAACTAATTTCATAATTATAAATTATAAACATCAATAAGAAATAATTTTTAGAAAAAAACACATAATAATTTACATTAAATTTTTTTACAATATAACATTCATTTATATATTTATATATATAATAATAGTTTCTTCAGCAGGTCAAAAATCAGTATCCCAAAACCCGACTAGTGACAAACTAATCAATTTAGAAATATAGAAGATAATTGTTATGATCCAAACCCTAATTATCATTCTCAACACTACCATCATCACCAGATGTATCATCATCACATAAATCATCATGATAAAATTCATCATTAGTAATATAAAATTCATGGTCACGCGCACCTAAAATTTCATCTCCATGATCACCATTATTGAGAATGTCATAACCAATGCCCGAAGCATAAAAATATGAGTGAATAATCATTATTAAATTATCAATAACTATTTTAATATTTGATAAAATTTACAAACACATATCTCTCATAGATTTTATAAACAACTCATTGATCTCTAAACTTATTTAATGCTTTTAAACTACAAATTTCTTTACTTTTTTCTTCTATAATGGCCTCAAAAAAATTTTGTTTAGTAGTAACACTAGTGCTTGAATTTCTGATATAAGGATAATATTTATAGGTAATTATGACCATTATAGGTCAATATAAACTCTCTCATGGTAATTTTCACTCAACCCTGATTGTAAATTACCATTCCTTAAAAAATTGGCTTCTTTCTTCTCTTCAAGTGTTTCTAGAGAACATTGTTGATTGTATGAATGAGATATTTTTTTAATAAAAGGATATTAACAACATAAATAATCATATAATTATTTATAATATTCTATTATTCCTTGAGATTGATCTCATTGCTATCTAACATTTTTTCATATTGTGAAAAAATAATTATAGAGGTACACAATCTTTAATATCCAATACCTAAATCTAAAAAAATTAAAATAAGAGTATTTTGACATAATTATAATAATATTATGAAACTCAGACCATAATACAATCATAAACTGTTATTTTTCTACAAGACATGTCATTTTTTAAATTATAAAAACACAAATATTCTTATAAAAACAACATCATTTGTTATTAATAAAATATTATCCATATTTAATTAATGACATAGATGTTATTACTGTAATGGAAAACAAATTGTTTTTATTTCTTCTTTAAAAACTAAAAAAATAATATAAAAAAATAATTAAAACATTAACCATTTATGTCATAATAATTCAAAAAAAAATATCTTCTTTTATAATCAAACAAAACAATAATCATACTCATTTTAAAAAAAAATACTATCATTTTTATTCATGTGATAAATGTAAAATCCTGAGTTTTTTTTCATAGTACGGTTTCTTTTACTTCATGATAAATCCCTTATTATGTTTTTTTTCTTGAACCCTATGTGGGGTTGTGGTCTGGTTGGGAAATTTTTTTTAAAAGAAGATGGAAGAGGGTTGTAGTTTGGCTGCAGGCCAATTACATACCGTATAATTGGGATACATGACATGTATCAATTACACGACATGTAATAGAATGAAAATAACCTTTCACATTGTGTAAAGGGTTTTTCAAGGAGAAATACCCCAAGATTTATGTGATGTGTAATGTATTTACACACCATGTAAATACTCAAGTATGTTTTTTAAATAGAGGCAGGGCCTCTATTTTTGACAGAACCCCTCTTTTCACATCAAAGTAGCCCCAAATAAGCCTAAAGCTAGGATTAGCTCCCAAGTAGCAATATAGACCTTATTCCTTCTGTTGTCAGCATCATTAGATCCATGTTGGTAATATCTCTATTTCACTTGTGTTGTACTTTTTTTGTCTTTATATCAGCTCTTCAATTTTAGTGTGGTATAATATGCCCTATTTTCCAGGTTCTCATTCATTCTTATTTATCCACTAATTTATACAGAATCTAAGGCAGATACTGGATGAGTTTTCTACCATTTGTATATAGTATATGGTATATAAATTTTTCTTGTGGTTTAGTGCCTTATACATCTTGTAACAATTGTGCTACATGTCAGACCTCATGACAGTGCCCCAATAATTAATTAAATAATTGAATTTAATGAATTGAAACATGTTTAGGTTTTTTATGAGTACATTTGAGATAGTTGGAGGTTGTTTCCAAACCTAGTCCACCTATAAGGTGTTCCCTTACCTTTTTCTATTGTGGAACCACCCATGTGGTTTGGGTTTCAGCCCTACTATTAGGAGAAATCCAAATTATAAATGAAATTATTTGAATATATTGATTTGGATATGTTTATCCTCCATTTTTATGTTTTAAATAATGTGAATTGTTAAATTATTTGAATGTGAATTGTTATACGAGTGGGTAAACTCAATGAAATTTAATGCCTTTGAATTGATAAATGGAATGAATGATGAATGGTTTCATAGGAATCCATTTATGTTCTACATAATGGGCTATGATAGAGATAGTGGACACCTTATATTAGATTGATTCAGGGGTATTGATTTTGCGGGATTCATTAGGCCTTATTACCCTTTAGATCTAGCCTGTTTGGCCATGAAGTGGACATGGTATGTTGACATGCTCTTTGGACCCCATTCCATTTCTAACTGAGTATCCTTCAAGATAATAATGAGAATGGACATAGATTCCTTATTTCATTATACCTTGGATTTGACCTTGTGGGGTCTAACACTTTTGTTTGTATGGCTCGCTCATGGTAATTGTGACATACGTGGTTATAAGGCTCAGATGTGGTCATTATGACAGTTCTGGTTATATATCATGGTCATGATAAACAATATATTTAGGTTATATGGAGTTTCAATGGATTGTATGATATATTGTGTACACAGAATGGTCATGTTATTTACAAAATTTTACATTATAACTGCCTTGTTTTGGGAGCCTAGAATTTTTTTGTAGGGAGCCTTGTTTAGCTATATAGTTTCACTTACATGATTTACATATGACATGGGAACTTGTTTCATTTCTTCTATTCATGTGATATACATTAAACACTTTTTATCTTGTATTACACAACTTGGACTTGTTGTAGACACCGTTGTTGGTGGCCTAATTCGATTTTATCTCACATCTTATCTTGGGATATCGTTCAGTACTTATATAGAATATATAGATGTAGGTAGGGATCAAGGTAATCATCCATAGTTTTTTGTTTTAAATTATTCCTTTTTTAATAGAATGGGAGCATAGGACTGAGATGAGGCTCATCATGCTAACTGGGATAGAGGCATGACATATATCATCAGAATTTTGGATACATGTATTACACTAGTTTTTTATATACCTTTTTTGGATAATTTTTAGAGACATGACATATATCATCAGAATTTGTTTATGATTTAGTTTCCATGTTTTGATTATTGGTATCAGTTTTTTTATATGTTACCTATTTTTATATTGTTTCTGCTATGGTGGGTTACTGGTCCAACAGTCGTAGTTTCTATTTCTACCGCTTAATAACTGTTATAATGATTCCACTATTGATATTAGTGATTTCTAAAACCATTTTCCACTCTGGTAATGATGGAATAGTATCCCCACAAACACACCCTAGGCCCTCACTACTAGTCAGCAGCCTCTGGTGTCTGGAGAGATGCGCTTGAGGCCTTGTGACCCACCAGCTCAAAGAACCTTTTAGTGGAATTTAGATATTGACACTACAAAGTGGTATTGGAGGATTTTATTTCCATACATAATATTTTGAAAAAATATGCAATGAATAGCAATGAATTTTAATTTTGTAAAGTCCTATCCATGGGAGTAGCTAACCCACAAATAAGAAAGAGTTAGATTGTCTGGAAGAGAAATTTAAATTATCTATAATTTTCCAATTATAGTTTATCTGATTGCATCGTTTGGTGATGAACATGAATTTTGGTGTTATAATTGATATTATTAAGGGTTATATTTTATTGAAACAATATTATATGAGGGTATTCTATCCCATGAATCATTTTAGGTACATTACACGACTCACATTCCATGTATTATGCCATGCCATACTAGGTCCATTTCTAGTTTGTATGACATATATATGTTCTTATTTGATATATCTAGGATTTGATAGAAGCTTTATATAGGGAAATGAGAAAACGTAGTTGGTAATTATAGTTCCCTTCATAAACTAAATAGAATCTTCCAAATTACCTTACAACAGACACCCTAATAAGTCAACAATGGAATGTTGAGTCATGGACTATTGGTTTCATGGACCGGAATTTTATATAGTGTGGATTAAGTGGTTTCTATATTTATATTTATGAGTTGTATTTTCCCATATAGATCAGAAGTGGTGAACCATTTGATTCAACAAATTAAATAAAACTGTGAAATGAATATAAATTAAAATGGAATTGGAAATTTTGAAATAGATAACATGACCGTGAATTATCTTTTGAGAGGGAATTATATAGTGTCTCAAGTGATGTTTGTGGATGTTCATTTTACCAATTCTAGATATAGGATAAGGTTTTGTGGTGGTACTTGTTTATAGGAATCTTTTAAACTATACTATGATTTTAGTGACTAACTTTTGATATTGTTCTTTTCAGAGGCATGTGTTTGGAATTGTAGAGGAATTCCTCCATATAGAACTATAGTCTTACACTAGTTGAGTAGAGATGACCATTCATAGGAGGTAGTGTTCTATGGGATACAAATATCTTTTCATGTATTTCTAGCTTTGGAACCAGAATTTTTACTAGAAAAAGGTGATAAGGCGTAGTTATATGAGGGTTTTTATGCTATATGCTGAATTTTCAGAGAGCACTACAACTTTCCTAATCTATGGTATAGATGATGTGTGTGTTCCAGCAATATAATCCCCCAATGTTTTAGGGGGATGGAGGACCATAGGTTGTTGAGATATGTCTTGAGACTACATTGTCCATATTCTAGGGACACCTCTTGAGTGGAGAGTGAAGTCTGCCACATACGTGCTTCGGGGAGCAAAATATTGATGGTGAGATGTTTTAAACTGGGATGATGCACTGCATGATATGTTTTTTTGTGATTTAAAAACCAAATTCTATGAATAAATTTTCATTGAGAATATGAGTGTAAAGTGGTCTACTGGGTTCATACATCTAAACTAGGGTGTGATGACAGTTATAGAATATTCAGCATGCTTTACAGATCTATTGTGTTTTGTATTTATATATCTTTATGATGAGTCATTGAGGGTGGGACGCATAGAGGAATGTCATAGATATAAAATTTGATCTCAAGTCAAAAAAATTAGATTGATGACTATTACTGAGATAGTAAATTAGTTATAGATTAAAAATTAGAACGTGGGGGATGCTATTGGAGAAGAGTAAAGCAATGCAATCTCTCAACCTAGTGTTTTAGCTTCCAAAGGAAGGAAGTGATGTTTTGAGGATTCTCATGAGATGAGTAATAGCCATAATTTTAGTGCTGGTGGTATATTTTTGTGTCATTAGTGTGGAAAATTGGAACATGTGAGGAATCAGTGTGATAGAGACCTAGTTGATTCCTGAGTTTGTGGAGGGATGGGTCATGTACAACATTTATATAGGACCTTCCCTCACCAAAGAGTGGAATAGGGATATCCATGACTCTAGGTTCAGGAGAGAGTTCCACAGCTCCATGTCATCCTAGGAGATCAAGCAATATTACTCATTCATGTTGAGGTACTGGTCATGGCTAGTCCATCGAGGAACCATTTGTACCTAGATAGTAGAGTGGGCTTTCTCTTGGTAGTGAGGTTGCATCACAGGGTCACAATTAAGGAAAAATGTATTATGTACAACCTACACTAGATGAGAAGAGCATCAAACCATATATAGTGAGAGGTATTATATTAGTATTACGTACTCTAGTATCTCATATTTTTTTATACAGGTTCATAACATAGCTTTATATATGTACCTATGGTGGAAATCCATAGGAAACTTTTTCACTTTTCTAAGAGTGTCATGACACTTGATACTCCATTAAGGATCAGAACGAATATTGTATTTTAGTTTATGGACTTCCCCCTTGAGTTTGGTGGGTTAAAGTTCATATGGAATATTTTTGTCCTTGAGATGATCGTGTTTGAAATCATAATAAGGATATATTTACTGGTGGATTATGGAGCCCATGTTGATTCCTATCACTAAAGGGTGACGTTTACATCACTAGAGGGTAGATTGTTTATTCACAAGGGTGAATGGGATGTCTACGGGAACTGATTTGGACCATAGCATCATGTGTTATTTATAATGACATTCAAAATTTCAAGTTTATATCTGGATGATAAGTGGTCACATCAAGAAGATTTACCTCATATGGGTGATCTTTTCAAAGATGTTTTAACAGATATCTATTCTGGTTTACCTCCAGAAAGAGGGGTGGATTTATCCGTTGAGTTTATGTCAATAGCTACACCGGTATCCAATCCTTCTTATAATATGGATACTATAGAGTTTATAAGTTTAGGAGGTATCTAGAGTAATTGTAGTCAAAGGGTTTTATTTGACCTCGTACTTCTATGTGTGGATCACTAGTCCTTTTGAAAAAATGGAAGATGGTACCCTTAGGCTATGTGTGTATTACTAGAAATTGAACCAGTTGATGGTTAAGTAGAGATACACCCTTTCATGGATTAAGGAAATTTCTGATCAAATTCTAGGAGTTCAGGTGTTCTCGAAAATTGATCTGAGATCAGGATACCATGAGGTTCCTTTTTGAGTTGCTGAAATACCCCATATAAATTTTCATAGCTGGTATGGTCTGTATTACTATTTGGTTATATTTTTCAGTCTCATGAATACACTAATAGTATTTAGGTCACTTATGACCTGACTATTCCATCCCTATTTGGATTAGTTTCTTCTGGATTTCAAGGATGACATATTGGTGTATTTTCATAATCAACACAACCATTACAAACACTATGAGATTGTTTTTGATACACCAAGAGAGAAAAATTTATATTCTAAACTCCCAATGTTCTACTTATTTATTGATAAGATTCAATTCTCGGGTTATATTATCTTAGATACATGAGTATTAGTTCACCCAGAGAAGGTGATAGTCGTAGTTTCTTGGCAAAATCCCACAAATGTATCTGATATATGAACTTACATGGGGCTAGATAGATATTCCAGTGGTTTTCTATAATAACTTTCATGCTTAACATCACTGTTGACGAGATTAACTAAGAAGGGTATGAGGTTATTATGGTAATATACTTATGATTCATCCTTTCAAGAGTGGAAAGAAACACTAAATTCAGCTCTAGTCCTGATTCATCCGGAGCCATGAATGAGATAAATTGTGTATTGTGATGCATCAAGTATTAGGCTAGAAGTAGTTCTAATGTAGGTAGATAGAGTTGTGGTTTACAAGTCTCAATAGATGTGGCCACATGAGAGATATTACAAGAAAAATGATCCTTATTTGGCTAAATTTGTTCATGTTTTGTGTAGTTGGTGATATTATTTATTGAGAGAGTGTTTTTTGGTGTACAGACACAATAAAATACTCAATTATATATTTACACAACATGATATGAATCCTTGGAATCAAATCTGGGTTTAATACCTTTAGTATTTTGACTTCATGTTTTCTTATATTCCCAAGAAGGTCAATGTGGTGGCCAATGAACAGAGTAGGAGAACATAGATATAGACAGTTAATTTGAAAAGTTGTGAGTTGTTGCTTATGGATTTTTCTTATAAGATGCAGTTGGTGGTGCAGGATTGTCAGGAGAAGAATTTTATTTAATCCCTAACTATGACCTCTACCCTAATGTAAAGAGTGATGATTCATAAATGATATTATGAGGGCCTAGTTCTACATGAGAGCATCGCAGGTGCGGACCAACTTCTAGGTTAGACCGTAGTCAAGGATGAGATCCTATGTATATATGGTCACATATGGTTTCCATTGGAGATACCCAAGGAGATAATGTGAGAGTTTCATGCCTCGGTTTTTCTAGTTCACCCTAGTGTTATCAAGATGTCCCATGACATGCATCATCACTACTGGTGGATGAGTATGAAATGTAAAGTAGTTGGTTTTGTTATAAGGTGGTCTTCCTATTAGAAGGTGAAGGTGTAACATCAAAAAACAATCCTATTTTTATATTTTTTGTATATTTATGAGTGAAAATGGGATGATGTTATGATGTATTATTTGAATTGATTGTTGAGGTCACCTCAAGGTAGTAATATTGTTTGGGTTTTTGTAGAAAATACCACAAAGGTTTCTCATTTCTTACTGATCAAGGAGATCATCTGTGTTGATGAGCATCATTGGATGTATATAAGTGACATAGTGAACCTTCATAGAGTCCCTCGTACCATCGTTTCAGATAGGGATACTGAGTTTACATCATGTTTCTGGAAGAATAAATAGAGGGTGTTGGGTACACAGGTGCTTCAGAGCATAGTATGTTGCCCTTAGTCTAATGGACATTTAGATTATATGATACAATTTCTTGATGAGATGTTGCAAGTATACATCTTGAATTTTGGGGGTTCTTGGGAGAGGAATATACCCCATATTGAGTTCTCCTACAACAAAATTTTTCTAGTGACAATACAGATGAAACCTTTTTCTGATTTGTATGGTAGGCTATGTCGATCTTACATGTGCTTGTTAGAGGTAGGTGAGGTTTCTTTACTGAGATTGTGTATCATGTAAGAGATTTTGAGTAGGTCCAGTTGATTAGGAATTGGATGGATACTAAATTTTTTTAATATAAATCTTACACTAATCACTGCAGCTGACCTCTAGAGTTTGAGGTTGAGGATTGGGTCATTTTGAAAATCTCACCGAGGAATGGAAACATATGTATTAAGATATAGGGTAAGATTTTTCCATGATATGTCGGTCTGTTAAAGATTATAGAAAGAGATATGATGGTATCCTATTAGTTATAGTTAACTCAAAGTTACTGAGTTGTGCATTATATCTTCCATGTATCTTCGGTATGCCGTTATCACACAAACCCATCTCACACTCTATTTTCATATTTGGTGGAGCTATAAGTAGATATGTCCTTCAAGGATCCTATATGCATTTTTATAGTAGTTCAAAGGTTTCCTGAGGTATTTTAGTTCCTCTAATATCATTGTTATGGTAGAACGACCATTTATAGTATGAGACATGGGAGTGCGAGGAATACATACATGCTCAGTGGCCAGATTTATTCTCATGATATTCTTAACCACCCTTGCGAGGGAAATTCGGGGTATAATTTATATAATGGGGAAGATTGTTGGATCCTCAGATTTTTCTACGGAATGGTTTTATTTACTTAATGGTTAATCACTTGTAACATTTTTTTGACTTAAAAACTAACCCTGGCAATAATCTGGTGGGGTAAGTTTTTTCAAAAAGGAAGAGATATAGGGTTGTAGTTTGGTTGGAGTCCAAATACACATCATGTATCAATTAAATGACATGTAATTGTTTGTCTAGAACATTTTAATTCATGTAATGGATTTTTTCAGGGAGGAAGACCCTGATATTTACGCAATGTTTAAATTATTTACACATCATCTAGATCTCAAGTAATTTTTCTTAAAATGGTGAGGGGCCATCTATTTTTTATATAAACCCTCCCTTTATGCACAAGAAGCCCCAAAAATACTAAAGATATGATTGTCTCCAAATTAGGGATCAGAACCATATTTTCCCCACCATCAGTCTCATTAGATCTATGTCGGTAAGATATGTATTCCTCTTATGTAATCCTTTATTTTCCTTGGTATTAGCTATGCTATTTTGGTGCGAGCTAATATGACCTATATTCAGGTTTCTCATTCTTTCTTCTTTTTTCTACTGATCAGGAATGAATCATATGCTGATACTGGATTCTTGTTCTACCATGTATATGGTAGGTGGTCTATACATTTCTTATGTGGTTTGGTTATTTATATGTCTAGTTTTTATTGTTTCGTGCATCAGACCTTTAGACAACACCTAGATAATTAATTTAATAATTGAATCAAAATAATTGGAACCTGTTTATGTTTCCCATGAGTTCTTTTGTGATAGTTTTAGGTTTTTTCCCCAACCTATGAAACCCATGAAGTGTTACCTTTCCTTTTACAATTATTAAACCACCATAGGGGTGTGTGTTTGAGATTTCCTAGTTAGTGGAAGCCTGGTTATAAATGAAATAAAATGGATTGATTGATTAGGATATGGTTTTCCTCCCTTCCCATTTCATACATTATATGAATTTTTTAATTATTTGAATGTGAATTGTTATATGAGTGTTTAAAATCAATGAAAGTAAATGTTTTTGATTTGATAAAAGGGTTGAATGTTAAATGATTTCATAGGATGACAGGGGTGTGCTACACCATGGTTCATGATAGTGATGGTGGACATCTTGGATGAGATTTCTCCTTAGGCATTGATTCGATGGGATGCCTTGGGCCTTACTACCCCTTTGATCCATCTTGTTTGGGATCACAGTTGACATGGTCTCTTGACATGATTCTTATACCTCATTCCAAGTTTAACTATGTTTCCAACGATATACTCTAGTGACTCAAAGTGGATTTATTGGTGCACTATACATTTTATCTAGCCCCATGGTGTATGAAAATTCTATTTATATGGCTTGACCATGGTAATTATGACATTCTTGGTTATAGGGCTCAACTGTTGTTGATATGACACTTCTAGAAATATAGTGTGATCATGTTTGACATGATATAAAATCTATATGATGTGGTCATGGATTGTATGATATACTATGTATATGACATGATTAAGGTGTTTACATTTATTTAGATTATTGATGCCTTATTATAGGAGATTGAATATTTTTTACAGGGACCCTTGTTTGGATAGATAGTTTCACTTACATTATTTACATATTCTATTGATATTTATTTCATTTATTCTATACCTGTGATATACATTGCACACTACATAGCTTATATTTCATAGCCTAAACTTGTTATAGACACTATTAGTGGTGGCCTTTTGGGATTTTATCTCAAACACTATCTTAGGACGCCATTGGGTACCTGGACAGACTATATGGATACAAGTAGGGATCAGGGAAAGTTCCCATAGTTTGATGTTTGAATTAGTTATGTGATTAGTATTATGGGAGTATAGTGCTAGATTGGGGCTTGTGATACTAGTTGACATATCTCTTTTTGGCATTTTTGGTATTTTGATATATGTATTACACTTGTTATATGTATGCCTTTTTTCTACATTGTATAGAAATGTCATGTATCATCAGTGTTTTTATATGATTCATTTTATAGATTTTTATTATTGATATAGTTTGTTTGAGTTGTTATCTATTGTTTTATTTCATCTACTACAGCGGGTTAATAGTCCAGTGGTAATAATGTCTATTCCTGTTTTTTATTAACTATTAAAATTCTTCCACTATTGATCTGTATGATTTATACCATTGTCTTATGCTCTGGTAAAGAGGAAATAGTCATTCCTCAAACACACCCTAGTAACTTGGTGCTAGTTAGCAGCCTCTGGCATTTTGGGAGATGCACTTGTGGCCTTGTGACCCATCATCTTGGAGTATCTTTCAGTGGAATATGGGTGGGGGAATTACCATAAATATAAAACTTTATATGATATGGTAAAAAAATTGTTATATTATTCATATGATATGATATAATCATTAAAATAATTATCATTATTTTTTCTTATAACAATCTTATTATAGAAAGATCAATGTCATTTTCCAGGTTTAACAAGGTCTCATAAAAATATAAATAATAGAATAACTCATTCATACTTTTAGGAAATATTATTTTTATTATTTTTTATATTTAATGTCCAAAGTTACTAAATCAAAATAATTTTTAACAAAAAAATAACTTGGAAATTTTCATATAATGGTACTTATTCTTATCCCAATATATGCAAATACTTCATGATACTTCTATTTTTTAGTTCCATTCTGAATAATCCTATAAAAGTTTTAAAAAATTACTTAAAAAACAAAAAAAAAAATTTACAACTATATGTTTACCACAACTATAAATAATATTCTTATAATTCTAATAATAATATAAATAATTGAAGTATTATTAATAATAAAAATCATATTTAATCAAAACATGAAATTTCAATGATATATTACACTCGTTACTCTTCTGATATGAAATCATCAGTTGGTACTATGTGACATGAGAATAGTTTAGGGATGGTATACCCTAAATTTTAGAGTCAAATCTTGTATTAAATTCTATATATAATTCATATTTATATTATCTCTATAGTTCTCCTAATTCAACTGACCATTCTACCATCAAAATGTTACCATCGATAAAAGTGATGTGAAACTACAAACAGAATATTAATTTATAAAATATTATAATAATGTTCATTATAATGTTAAAAATATTCCCTAACCATATATATTCCTTTGAATTATTAATTATTTTATCACATATATGTCATTAAGGGGATGGTTGAATAGGAATGATATGAATTTACTTTTCTTTTTAGAGAGTGGGTTCACTAGAACCAATATAAACTTTTACTTTTTCACTACCATATCATCTATATAGTATGATATATGTAACATTATTTCTTAACTCAATAATAACATCCCCATTTTCATGTACTTTATATGGTAATTCACATATATTATATATTGTATCAAAATTTTATATTAGGTTTTAGTAATAATGATAACCACATAAGACTTTGATGGTAATCTAAAACAAATGTCTTATGGTCTAGATTAATCAATCTGACAGAACCTATATGATTTATGACTTCAAAGTGTTGAGATTTTATAATCATTTATATTTTTTCATTTAATGTTCACACATAGTGATTTCAAGTAAATGAGATCATGAAGATATACCCACAAATAGAAACACTACATGTTTTGGATGTCATCGGATGTTTGTATCTATGATCACTAGTATTGGTCTCTTGAATTGAGATCATTGAAAATGTATATGATTAATCACATAGATTGGTGGATGATAAAAAAAAATAGTATATATTTTTGGTGGGGTATCTTGTTTGGAGTTTGTTATTAATGTTAGACATTGACTAAATTATTAAGACTGGATTTTTCAATTTTGAGTATAGGAAACATATATTTATATCTCTTCATATTAGATGGTAGTGCATTGACTAAATACATAGCCAAGGTAGATGTAGTAAAATTTTTCAAATGTATTAGAAAAATCATGGAATCATAGTGACCCAAATTATGCATCCTTATTTATAAGATATCACGAGATAAAGAAATTATATTACACAATAAGTGTTTATAGTAGATTTTAAGGGATGTGATCATATATTTAGAGTTGTGAAAACAACCTTGTCACTCGTATGATTTATTTTTAGATTTATTTATCTATTTATTTATTTATTATGGGACTTTTTGGGAGTTTGAGGTTGAGATCCTTGATTTTTTGGGAAAACAATCCCTCTCACACAATTGGAACATGGTTAGTGAAACCATGTGGCCAAACATATGAGAGCGGTTCTTGGGGTAGTATGATTTTTTAATACTTTTAAATGGGTTTTCTAACCACGTGAGGATCTATAGAAACCATTAAGGTTATGTTTGGGAAGATTGTGTCTCTTACATAGATTATCTGACCAATCGTGAAAACCATGTGGTTGGTATTAATCATAAAAAAGATGGGCTTGCACTTTTTTTCTTGCCAATTTTATCTCCCCTTATCCCCATTTCTTCCCCAATGCTTGTTCACTCCTCTCATTTTGGCTTGTAGCTCTCCTTTATTTTTAGTGGATTTATTTCTTCCTTTAGAGAATTATTTCAAGACTTGGTTGATTTATTCATTATTTCTACATCAATTCCCCTTATCTTGTATCTTTATTAATATTACATAGAAAATGGGAACCCAAACTTGTGTTTTGACAAAATATAAGGTTTTATGGGAGTTTTTTGTGGTTTATTTGTAAATTCTGTGTGTAATGAAGTCTCCTAATTAAATCTTTTTTTACTCTAAGGTGACAGGATTTGCTTCAGTATTGAGGTAGGTGTATCTACTTAAGGGTGATTCTCCTTGGGTTTTCATTGATTCTTGATTTATCTTTCTTTTTTTAGTTAATTTTCTATATTATGAGTTATTTGTGATGTTTTATCCATACTTATTTTTTTAAATAGGTTGGAAATATATTTTTTTATAGTGGATATTAAAAGGGAATTGGTTTTGATGAACTTCGTCTGTTTGATAAAGTTTCTCAATGAGATTTTATGATTTCAAATGGTTTTTTAAAGGGGTTTTAAAGAGGTATTTCAAAGTGTCAAATTATTGGATTTCTATTGGAATAGAAGGTTTATGAAAATTTATTTTTGAATGGATTATGATATTAAAACTTGTTTATGTATATGTGTTTGGCATTATGTAGCACATTGGATACCTTGGGTGTATGTGTGTGTGTGTGAATTTGAAAAATAGAACCTTAGACTATATCTTGGAGTAGCCAAGAAATTTTATCTATGGGACTAAGGGGGGATTTAGGAGGGATAATGGTGATCCCCTAAAACATATATCTATGTAAATCGAGAGTGACCATGGAATTATGGTTTTGCTTGAGAAGGATCGAGAGAGCTTCCAAATTTTTTATTTTATACTTAGCCAACCAACAAACCCTGTCTTAGACTAATTTCTTAGAGACCACAGTGCATATTACCTACGACTGATTAGTTTATATATTATTTATGTATGATTCTAGGGACCTGATTTTTGTGATATATTATACTTATTCCATTTACATTATTTAATTATATAATTATGTTTAGGATGATTCCCATATTTATTTCATATTTGGGTTTGTTGAGCATGATTATGTTTGGTGGTTTTTTTAATTATGAATTTTTTACCATTATTTTTAAATATGGACCATTTTTTAGAAAACTATAGGGATTTCTAAGATTATTGTTTCAAGTGATTTAGTTTTAAAAGATAACTTGGGTTTGAAAATGATTTTTCAAACTAGAATTAATGGTTTTCATGGGTAAAGGCCTTATATAGATTCATAGTGGTATTCTAATAGGATTTTTTCCTCACAACCTACCAATGGATATGGGCACATGAAGACCTATTTTGTGGGACATTTGTAATGGTAAGGGAACTATATAGTTTGGTGTATTCTCTTTATTATTGATGTACATAGTGGGGATGGTGGACAAATGGTCTCATGGAGTTATCTCATGTTGGAAATTTTTGGTATTTTCCCCCATATGGGATGTTATGTATTGACCATTTTTTAATATTCCTTATTTTGATATTTGAATATAGATATCTTATGTATATCTCTCATTTATAAATTTCAATGTTGATATGCTTTTGATATATATTACTAGTCAATGTTGAATTTAATATGATTAGATATATATTTATATATATTATTTATTATTATCTAGTTAGAATGGTAATACAATTCAAGGATGTCTCATGCCATATTTCAAAGGGGGAAACCATTACATAATTTTTATTTATGATAACTTAGTGTCTGTCTCCATCCCATAGAAATCAGGAATACACTTCGGGCCTTATTTCGTGCTAACTCGGGTGACAAGTTGGGTCAACTAGGGTAATTTTACTAAACAATTGTATTAAATAAATCTTTTTACTTCAAGTTCATTGGTAGATAAGAGATATGACCATCAAATCTTTGGTGGTATGCATGGAGGAATTCTTTGGCAGCTCTTCCTCATGAGAAGCCATAAGTTTTCATGGGTGGTGAAGAGTAGTGTTTATAATTTAACTTGGTTTAGGGTTTTTATAGGATTGTATGTTTTTAATCCTTGGTTATGGGTACATGAAGGACCTATGAGAGGCTCTAAGTAATTTTTATTTTTAGGGGAAATTGGTAATCATCTCATATACTCATGGTTCGGGTGCATGGTTGGTAGTAATTTTGAGGAACCTATGCAACCAACTTTACCATCTTCTGGCATTGTTTTTCGCAGTTGGAACATGGTTATTCTGACTATGTAGCAAAATCATGCACAATGTTAAAATGTTTAAATTTTTTTTCACCCCTTCTTCATTTGAAATTGTTCTTCATTTTGATGTTTTTTGAGATTCATTCATTTATTAAATAATTTGTACCTTGTGTTTTGTAGACAGTGCCTCCCAAAAGGACCTCTCAAGGTATAGAGAGAGAGCTATTGAGAATAATCTATTGGTAACCCCTTTCATTGATATTTCTTTAGGGGAACCAGTGATCCAAAAAAATCACTCTTTAGTCTAAGAGGAAAAAATAGTCCAGACATGGGCAGTGGAACATGATTTAAAGTTAACTAGGCATATTTATAACACCCCAAGATTTTACAGTATATATACTCTTAAATAAATTCAATCCCTTTGATAGCATAAATTGCACAATAATATTTAATATAGTATAAATCATATAAAATAACATATAGAACACAAAACAAACTTTATAAATGAAGAATGAATGAAATAAAAAATATTTTTCAAGCAATTAAGGAACACATCTCAATGAAATAGTAACTTGATCTTTAGAATAGTAAGGTGAACCTTAAGAATAGTTATTTGGAAAATAGAATTGTTTCAACACCTATGAAAGTAAAAATAAAATTTATCCATTTTATAAATGTTAATATGATATAATTATATCAGATTAAATTAAATAAATGTTTTAGAAATTATTAATTAATTATTGATACCTTTTATAGACACAGTTATTAATATTCAATTTTATAATTAATATAATTATTTGAAAGAAACATTAATTTAATAAAATGTGTTCATAAATTAATATTTTGTTGTCTTATGATCCAAAGAAAATTTTATGAGACCATAATTAATATTTCAATGTGTTATAAAATCAATTATAATTTTAAAATTTGTATTTCCCATGTAAATGATGATTTTAATTAAAAATTAATTTTATCATATTTATAAAATTATTTTCATAAAATGGTGCTCATTTTTTAATTCTAAGCATTGAGAAATAGTTAGGCCTAAATTTTGGGATTTTTCTAAAATACTTGAATTTTTTTTAAATAGTGGAATATTGTAATTTACTGTATATATACATTATAAGATAAATACACTATTAATAGAGTCATGGAAGATTTAAGCATCATAATCTCAAACTACCCTTAATTATTTTAATATATTTATTGAAAATATTCAATCAATTAATTTTCTTGATGTAAAAAAATAAATAAAATAATAAGAGAACACTCCTCTCCTCCAATATAAATACCACCCATCACTACCTCTTCTCCTCACACCTATTAAGACATAAATATTATCTAATTATTATACAATAATATTCCCAAGTATATCCCCCATCTATAGGATCATTTTTTCTCACAAAAACACCAATTCAAATTCCCTTAAGAAGGATCTCAAGGAGAAGAAATTCAAGAGGAAACAACCTATTTCATTTTCCTTGGTTTTCTTTTCAATTTCATTTATTTTATTATACTTACATAAAATCCTCTATCCAAACATGAATTAAAACAAAATTATATTATATATATTTGAATTTTATTTTTATAATGTAAAATCCATCATAAATCCCATTCTTCTCTCCCTTATATTCTAAAAATAAAAAAATCATTCGTGATGTGCCGATTTACCGTCATCATGGATGATGCATTTTAATTTTTCCATTAATACATTCAAGGATAAGAATAAAACCATTATATTAGATAAATATGATTTTATTATACATATTATAGGTCATATAATGTTCTATAACTAGTATATATTTGTAATATTAAATAATAAAACAAAACATTTCCATAATAATCGAAAATTCACCAAAAATAAACTAACGTTCATCATTAACGTTTATTCTAATGATTCAACATCATAACATAAAAATGGATGAAATATATAACCAGTTAATATTATTAAATTTCATAAATAACATATAATTTCAATTCCAGGAAACTATTCTCATTTTACATGATTTTCCATACATGTATACAAGTAAATCGATCATGAAAACCAAGGAAACACACTCTTCTGAATGATAAAATTGTATCTTATAACTCATCAAAAAGACCTTAAATAAAATTAATAAAATTATTATAAATAAAATAAATGTATAAAATTTAATTAATTAATTAATTAATGAATTTAATCTTCTTATCCATGGCATTAAGATCAAGCATAGAACACATTCGTACATAACGTAAGGGATTCTCTCTAAATCTCCATTTCTCATTCAGGTTACTCTTTCTATATCCTTACCCAAAATTAATTATTTATTATTATTATTATTAAATATTATTTAATTCTTTTTTATATTCCAAAAAAATACTAAGATCAATGTTACATTATTTTATAGGTAAATGCATATTTTATAATGTTTTCTTTTCAATTCCTCCCAAAAAGCAAGCCAGATTTAAGGGAACATTCCAATTTATTACCAATTTACAAGTACACTCCATAATTAATTTTAAACCACCATTATTTTCCTAAAATACCTCATTTTAACATAAAAATTATCTTTGTTCATTTCTTATTTTTCACAAAAAATTATTCCTTTCCCCTTTTGAAAGACTCTTTTATCATTTTCCTTAAACGATAATAAAGAGGCTCTTTTCTAAAGTTTCTTAAACACTCTTTTTACATGTTTTCATTTCATTTGGAAATAATTTATCTGGATATATGCTTTATTAACAACTTATTACTTTTTTGTGGTGTATTTATACTTCCCTTTTATTTATGACCATCAATCATTGAAGATTTCATTAAATATCTATATTTCTTATATCCTGTATTTGATTATTGACATAGCCATATACCAGTTTTACATAAAAATATTTATTTAAATGTTTCTTAATTGAAACTATCTATAATGAATTATTTGGAATCGATGTTACGTGTGGGGACTAGTTATAGATAGCCCGTAGATGCATCTACATGTCTCATCAGAAAAAACAGTTAGTGAAAACCTCTTGGTGTTTGTTTCCAAATAGAATCATATAGGTTTTCACCCATATAATTAAGCTATCTTGATGGTATAATGGTTCGTGTTCCAGACAAATTATGTCCAATAAATAATAATTTTCTTCATTTAGTATTCATTTATTACTTTCTATGTGGTTTTCATTATGACAAAACCTATGGTTGCATTTTCATTCTCAGAGTACCGAGGTCATGTGTTTTTCAGATTATTTACCTTGTCATAATGTCTATGACTTGTTGAATTTTCTTCATTTATTATTGTCTTATATAAACCTTACTAATTATTTGGTCCAACTTTTTAATTTTTTTTCCTTTCCCAGGTTTTGAATATGGAATCGTTGAACAAGCGACAAGGAGTAGTTTATTTTATTTTGTTATGTACTATGTTTAATTAACAATGTAATAAAGGAACCATTTATTTATATAGCACTCAAAGAATAATTATCTGATCAATCCTTGGTGATGTGATCTCTTTTATCTATTCCATTATAATAAAATGACCTCCGACTCTGGGATACTGGGGTCGGGGTTGTTACAGTTTGTATTTGAGGAAGATTAGTAAAAACCTAGGGAACTAGATATTAGGTAAAAAAAAATATAATAAATCAGTGTAGTGAATTTTTTGACCAATGAGCTAACTTACTATATTAAATTACTTAGTGGTGGTGCCTAACGGAAGGAAGGGAATCAATACACACAGAAAATGTAGGGATTGTCCTATTTAGTAATCCAACACAGTTAGTGTTGGATATGATAAAATCAGAAACATATTAGGATATCTTATATAGGTTATGATTAATAACCATGATTCACCTATGATGGATCATTTCATGTAGTAAAATCCCCCATATTTTAGTGGGACTACTAATCCATTGGTAGTGTATTATTGAATCAAGTTCCCTAAAAATATCATTCAAGCATTTGGATGCAATGAAAACGAAAATGTAGTACTGGAAGTAAATTTTCTTAATGGAGATGATGGTTAATGGTGGTCTTTGATCCAAAATACCAAAGAGGAGGAAGAAATAAAATACTTGTAATGGGGAACTTTTATGTAAATGTTCATTGAAAAATAATTCCCATGTGAAAAAATGAACTGAAATGAAGATAAAATTCATTATCTTACTGAAAAGGGAAGAAAATAGTGTTGTAGAGTAAGAGGCAGCCTTCACAAGACTATACATGAATGCTATAGATTTCATACATGATTTTGAAGATAAAATTTATCATTTTATTGATGGTTTTAGGGAAGGTCTCTAGAGGGAGTTGGCTTCTCAAACAATATCATCACATGATTAAATAGTATTAAGTGCCATAAACATGGAGAAGAATTTTTCTAGATCTTATATGTTTAAGGGGGAAAAAAGAGAAGAAAAGGTATTTTTATTACCATGGAAATGGTGAAGCTTCAAAGAATAATATGGAAATGAAGAAATTTCCATTATGAAAAAAATGTGGAAAGAATCATCCTGGGAAATTACTGAAAGGAAAAAGAGTTTTCTATAAGTGTAGATAAAAGGGTCATCAAGCTAATGATTTCAAGGGGAAGAAAAAAATCAATGATGTTCAATGCTTCAACATCAATTAAATGGGGAATTATTAAAAATAATTTCCCAATCATAATGGGAATCTATCATAGAATATTGTTAGGGGAGATGGATAAGCTTATGTGATCACTAAAGATAATGGATAAGAACTCAATGTTGTTGTGGTAGGTACATTAATACTCTCTTAAAATATACCTAACGCACTATTTTTTCCATAAAATTACACTATTTTGTATATACCAAGTTTTTCATGAAATTTAGACATTTCCCTTTTGATTTAACAAGGGATCTGGCAGTCCAAACTTATAATGGATGTCTCATTGCTAAAAAATGTGTCGATCAGTCCCATTTATGACACAAAAACATGCTTTAGTTTCTAAACTTATCATGATACCTATGGTTTACTTTTATATAATCTTCAGTATGGGTTGGATTTCAAAATATGATGTGATAATTTTTTGAAAGAATAATGAAATTATTATTTTTGGGGAGGATATAGAATCCTTTATCTTTAGAGTATAAACTTCATCATCTAATTCTAATCTAGATCAAAACCCAATAGATATACTGAATAAAACTCTTATATATGAACAGAAAGAAATTTAAGGACATAGAATGTAATATTTTATTTGGAGATGTACCGATTGAGTAAGAATACATTGACGTATTTCTTGAGGATTTATATTGGCACCCCCATAGTGTGAAGTTGAATTTACCATCAATCTAATACCTGATACAAGACTTATTTCAAAGAATAACTATAAAATTTAAACTATATAATTAGTGGTTATAAATAAAAAACTCTAGGAATTGAGTAATAATGGAATTATTCTCCCTAATGTTTCTCTATGGGGATCCCCCATTCACTTTGTTATAAAGAAAGACAGATCCTTGAGGTTTTTAATTGAATATAGATAAATCAAATCTGTTACAATGAAGAAGGACCCTCTTCCTCTCATTGATTTTTTATTTGATCAAACTCATAGAGAATAATATTTTTTCAAGATTTACCTTCGTTTTGGATGTCATCAATTTCATTTAAAGAAAGAAGATATTCTAAATATAGAATTTTGAACTGAGTATAGACATTATGATTTTATTGTAATTCCATTTTGACTAACAAATGAACCCTCTGTTTTCATGGATCTAATGAATAGTGTACTTAATTGAAGAGATGGTAATGTTTATGGATTCAAATGTTGTGCTCCCGCCTACTTCTCTGCTTCTTCCATATCCTCCATTGCCAACCGATTTTGTCTTGCCGGATCTAGGGTTTTAGGAGCCCGATGGTACCATATCTCATCCTCCTCTGTCCTTCAAGGAGGTGCTTCTAAGCCGCCCTCTTCCCTGCCAGGAAGGGGCGCATTCAGTGCCCCTTGGGACTTCTTAGTTCTTGGAAAATGGATGCCCCATCTTTACGGTCTCGGTGGAATATTTTGAAAAGGCATCGATGAATCTCAAATGGACCTTAGTTTCTTGCTTTGGAGATGGCCAACCTCTGATCTCACTATTCTCGGACTTTATCACGCGGTGGGGTCTCAACTTTCTGACCAATGTGTAAATACTATATTAGAAGGATTTCCGTATCATCTTGGCCTCCATGGAAAACATTTCTAAATCTTAGAGCAGGAGCCCTCATTGGGGGGGATCGTTGTCGCTTCTCTCTCTATTGTTGGTCGATGGATTCTCACTCAGGGAGGGAGAGCCCTCTTGTTGTGGTCAGGATCTCCATCCCCAGGCTCCCTCTTCCTCTGATGCAAGAATCCTTTCTGGAGGTGATTGGGAATTCATTGGGGTCTTTTCTATGTGCGGATGTTCAGACGTCTCATATGGAGAAATCATTATTTTCTTGGATCTATGTCGAAATGGAATCTTCTAAACCAATTCAGGATCAGATCATTCTCAGGATTGAGGGGATGCAGGACCATCACCAGGATCTACTCTACCCAGTTTATTCTTGCTTTTTCTCATTCAGTAAAATCTCATTGCATTCTCTTTAGGTTTGTCGCAAGGTCCAAGGGAAGGGTTAGAAACATTTCCCTTTTGCTTGAAATCCTTCTCCAATGTTATCTAAGTCCATCGATCTTGGAAAAGGGGTGGTCTACTACCCCCTACTTCTGATTTAGAGGCTTCATCCTCTATATCCAAGGATTTAGTCCCTTCTTGTAGGGATCTGGCCAGTTTCTCCCAAGGCATGGTCAGCAAAGCAGCGTATCCCCCCAAGATGTGATGCTCCACAACAACTTCTTCAGTTTCTGTTGGAGAGATCCACAAGTCATTTCCCGCTTTAGTACCTTTTAAATCACACACTTGGACCTGGGGCCTGATGTGTTGGGAGGGGACACTTTGTCCTTGGCCAGTGAGCATTAACTTCCTTCTTCATCTTCTCCATAGTTGTTCCTAGTGCCTTCTCCACTGCATGTTTCAGAGGATTGGTTATCCCCTCCCTCCCGACCTCCAAGATCTCCAATGTTATCTCTAGTGGTCCTGGCACCTATGTCTCAGACCAAGTATGTGGTGGCTGATAGCTTCACAGTTTCTTCAGAGGATTCACTCATGGATTGGAAAAGTGGGATCCACTCTCCTACATCTTCCAAAAGAATCAAGACAAATGGCATATGCACTCACTCAAAGTCAAAATATGGCTCTTCTTCTTCCCCTTAAAAGTTTCTTCAATCCAAGGGCCAGTATTTTAGGGCCAAAGTCAAAATAACGTCTCAATGTCTAGGATTTTAATATAGAATTCTCAAGGGCTTTGGGAAAAGGCTAAATCTGATTTTTTTTATTAATGAACTTTTTAATCACTTAGTTATCTATTGTGGCAGTTCTTGAACCAAAACAAGGTTCAAGAAGAATATCTAAGTTTTCAAAAAGGCTTAATGTTCATGGTTTCTTACATAGGAACACTCCCATCTCTCACATCTGTCTCTTCTGGAAGGAAATTTTTTTCGTGTATTGGATTAATACGATGGACCAATACCTCTCCAACATAATAACAATAAGATCTCAATGTTTTTCTTTCTCTTTTATTTATGTAAAGTGCAATTCTGAGGAGCAAGAGGTCCTTTGGAGTGACCTTGAAGTAATTATTGATAAAAACACCCTCTAGATTGTTGGAGGTGATTTCAACATAGTAGCACCTTCAGAGGAGAAACAAGGAGAAGGTTATTTCCCAAGAAGAGCTAGTCAGGCCTTCGTTGCTTTCTTGGCTAGATATGGGCTGATGGATGTGGGATTTGAGGGAGATCATTACACCAGGTGTAATAACCAATGTGGAGGAAGATGCACTTGGTGTCGGCTCGATTGGTACTTGATGAAACAGGCAATTATTTCTCTCTTTCCTGATGTTAAAGTATCCAATTTAGTTCGTTTCTTATCTAATAATTCTCCTTTGTGTATTTTTCTAGGCTCTAGTACTTAGAGAGGTGAGTGCACCCAGTTTTCAAGCTCGAGGATAGAAGAGCTGGGTTTCCATGATGTAGTCAAGGATGCATGGTATTGGTTGCTTTTAGGGAACCCATGGATATCCTTTCACAATAAGTTGATGAGGATAAAAAATCAACTTTGAGGGTGGAGGAAGTTGGTTCATGCTCATGACCAGGAACTGACCGTGAGTAGTAATGAAATAGAACTCTTGTAGGCTTTACTGGAACAATGATGGGATGATGCCTTATTTCTTGACCTCAGGGCTAAGAAGTCTCTCTTAATGGATCTCCTTTTAAAGTAGGAGAGGTTGGAGAGAGAGGGATCAAGGTTTAAGTGGCTTTGTAAGGGGGACTGGAACACTGGTTTCTTTCATGACTACATCAAAGAAATGTGCCTCCCTAATAGACCCAATAATCTGAGAGAAGACGGATCATACACCAATGATCAGGATGAAGTGGGAAATCTGGACAATGACTTTGTTAAAGATATTCTAGCAGGTCCTAAGTATAATATGGAAAATTGTTATCTATGTGAGGATAAAGAGCTTTTTGAGGATGCCCCTAGTTGTGTTTATGTGTCTATCGATGAGGGATTGAGGAGGTCTCTACAATAGGATGTAGTGAGAGAGTTGGTGTGGTCTTTGAACCCTATCAGTGCTCCAGGTCTAGATGGGATACCCATTTCTTTTTACATGGATGCATGGGATACTATTGAAGGGGACCTGGTGATAGCTGTGCAAGACTTATTTCAAGTTGGTCATATTCCACGCAAAGCCAGTGAGACCAAGGTAGTTATGATTTTGATGGTAAACAACCCCCTTCTTGTCGATCAGTACATGCCAATCAGCATGTGCAACTTTCATTATAAGGACTTTGAGAGTATTCTCAACAAAAATATTGTGGTTCAATTAAATGATGGGTTGGCAGTAGATCAACATGGCCTTATTAAAGGTAATTCAATTCAGGGTGCTATCGGATTGGTGCATGAGATGATAAGTTAGATCAACAATAAGGATTTTGGGAATAACCTAGCTATCAAGACTGATATGAGAATGGCCTATTGTATAATGGAATGGTGTTTCATTCTAAAGGTGTTTACATTCATGGGCTTCTCAAATTGGACTCGTGATCTCCTCTTTCGCTGCTTTAGCTCGATGTGGATCTCCACTTCTTTCATGGGTAAACATTCCGGCATCTTCAAGGTGTGTAAAGGTTTGAGGCAGGGGGATCCCCTTTTGCCAGCTCTTTTAATTTTATCCCAAAATGTGCTTAGATTTTTTATCAAGAGGAGTCGGTGTATGGGGATAATCTATCCTTTTGGGATAGACATGCTCTGGAGGGAATTTACCATTTAATGTTTGAAAACAATTCCATTTTATTTATCAATGGTAGTCAGAGATTAGTGAATGGGTTGAATGGGGTTCCAAGGGAATACTGTAAATGGAGTGTTCAGGTGGTGAATGGGGAGAAAAGATTGTTTTTCTCTGCTAAGGATCTCTACACTAGAAGGTATTAATCTCTAGAATTTGTTTTTCCAATGAGGAGAGGCTCTTTCCCCATGGGTTATCTTGGTTCTTATGTGATTCCATACTCCCTTCGTGTTCATCACATTGACAAGCTCATGGAAAAGATTACGGGTCACATTATTAATTTGAAAAATAGGTTCCTCTATTTTGGTGGGTGCATCACTTTGGTTAATAGGGTTTTAGTTTTCATTCCCATGCACTTCATGTCCACTGTTATGGTTCTAAAAATGTGATTTCAAATTTGGAAAGAATAATTGTCTCCTTCATGTGGTATAGCTAGATGAAGAGAAAACATCACTGGGCCTTGGGGAAGTGTTTGGAAAGACTTGTGTCTCAAGGGGGAATAAACATGAGGAGTGTATCCTCAACCATTCAAGGGATTCATGCCAAGCTTGCATGAGAGGAAATGGAGGGTAGAACTCTATGGGCCAGCTCATGCAAGATAAATACAGCTTGAATTTGGCAGTGCATAGGTTTTGGTCGTCAATATCATGGAATTTGATTCATCCTTACTTGGATTATCTTCTTCCTCATGCGTGATGGCTGATGGGCGGAGGGGATGTGAGTTTCTGGAAGTATGATAAGGGAGGATGGACTCTTTGGTTTCCCAGTTGTCCACTAGCAGACTTGAATTTCAGAGAAGCTAGTGCACACCCAGATTTCATCCATGCCATTCTCAATGGGGATCTGCTCACTACTTTTAAGGAGATAGTTCCAAGTGAGAACCCTGACCAGATCATTTTCATGGGAGCTACATCAGGTGAGTTTTCTATGAAAGATTTTGGATATGTAAGGCGGGAGCCCAGTTCTGGTGATCCGTGGGGTGTATCTTTATGGTGCAAGGGAATCTCATCAAAGTTTAATTTTGTGTTGTGGAGAGTCTGACATAATGCCATTCCCACTGATGACAATATACAACACATGAGTATTAATATGGTGTCCAGATGCTAGTGTTGCATTAAATCTCAATAAGAAATAGTGGACCATTTATTCTTCAACTATGATTTGGCTCAATGGAGTTGGTAGGCACATGGAAAGATCTTCGGATGGAAAGCTTCAGGTGGTAGGTTAGAGGAGGTTCTAAAATGGTGGTTTGATGGTGTATGTGAGAATGGTCCAGAGAAGGAAAGTCGAGATATCATTCTTATAGCGGGTTTCTGGATTATTTGGAATGTAATGAATGATGTAAGGCACAAGAACACCTCTGACACATATGTAAGTTTAAATTTCAGAATGAGAAATACAGCATTGGATTTAGTTAATTTATGCATAGGTTGTCATGCTACTCCATCAATAAGATCTCTTAACCAAGGTGTTGTATTTTAATAGGGGGAAGGTTATAGGACATTAGGTAAGATAGTATCCCCCATCTACCAGTTTTAAACTCAATATGGATAGATCTCTCCTAGGGGGAGATGAGAGGTGGTGGTGTTATTAGAGACCAATGGGGGTCTGTTGTGGTGGCTTTTTCAGCTTTTTATGGTAGAGGTGAGGCTCTTCTGGCCGAGGAAATGGCAATGGTCACAGGGTTGGAGGTTTCTGAACAAAGGAATATAGTCTTGAAGTTTGTGGAGATAGATTCCTTGATTCTATTTAAATTTTTATCAGGATGTGGAAGTATCCCTTGGATAATAGCTTATATTATCCATAAGTTCAAGAAGATCATGGGAACCAATACGGGTATCTCCCACACATGGAGTGAGGGGAATAAGGTTGCGGACTTCCTCGCTTCTCAGGCTCCCTCAAGCCAAAATGTTTACCTCTATCTCAACATAGGTTCAATTCCTATTAGAGGCTATCTTTTTGTAATCAATTATGATTTGGGTCTTCACTACTTTACTCCTCCTTGATGTATCTCTATTTTTTTATGCATCGTTAAGAAATAAAAATTATAATGTTTTATTCAGTAATGATTGAGTACTTGAGGAATATATTGATAATTTTTTTGGTATTTATTAACGATATCTTAATGTAATATAAAAGCTATGAGGACCATGAGAACCACTTGGGGATTGTTCTGAAGACTCTTAGAAGAAAAGTGTTATGTTGGAATTTTAGCAAGTGTGAATTATTGCTTCAAAGAGTTTCTATTCTTATCCATATTGTCTCTAAGGATGCAATATAAGTTTATCCTACAAAGATAAAGGCAATCCATGAATTTCCTACACTGATGTATATAACTAAGGTATGTATTTTTATTGGTTTAGCTGGTTACTATTGTTATTTAATTCATAATTTTTACCAATTGGAAAAATAGTTAAACAAGTTCACACGTAAAGAGGTTATGGTCGTATAGATAAAATAATGTAAAGAAAGTTTTGAAAAAAATTAGATAAGATTGTTCAATGATTCAATTTTGACTCTTTCATCAGGAAATGTTGTGTTTTCAATTTATAGTGATGCATCGATGAATGGACTGGGTTGTTTCCTTATGAAAAATAATAAAGTTATTGCATATGTGTCAAGGCTGTTGAAGACCCATGAACAAAATTATCCAACTCATGATCTCCAGTTAATAGCTGTAATTCGTTCTCTGAAGATATAAAGACACTATATGTATGGTGAATGTTATGAGATATATACAGATCAAAAGAGTTTGAAATACATATTTCCATAGAAAAGACTCAACATGAGGCAAAGTTGATGGATTGAGTTAATCAAATATTGTGATTTCTCAGTACACTACCACCTAGGAAATGAAAATAAGGATGAAGATGCATTAATTACGAAATATCCTACACTTGTAACCTGAAGGAGGATTGGGAAAGATCCAATGTTCATGGATTTCAAAAAAAATTATATGGGGATTTCTTAGAAAGGGGAACATCTCTCCTTTTTCAAATGATTACTAAACCAAATTTACTAGATAAGATAAAAATATCTCAATCTGATGATGAGAATTTTCAAAAGAAAATTAAAGTTGTTAATGATGGAATATTGGAATACATTGTGTATGGGAAGGGAATTATGAAATTTTGGTAGATATTAAGTGTACCATCAATACTGGAGATAAAAATGGAACTATTAGTTGATTCCCATAGCTCAAATTTCTCTATACACCCTGGTAGTACCAAGATGTATAGTGATCAAAAAGAACATTTTTTATGGGATAATATGAATTAGGAAATTGTGGGTTATGTGTCAAGGTGTCTAGTTTATCAATAGATGAAGGTTGAGCGATAGTATCCTATAGGATTCATGCAACCTCTACATATTCCTATGTGGGAGCCTGATAAAATCACTATGGACTTTGTCATGGGACTACCAAGGAAGCTTATAAGTAATGATGAAATATGGGTTATTGTTGAACGTCTTACAAAATCAGCCTATTTCCTTGATAAAAGAGAATATTTACTTATTGAGAACCTAGAAAGACTCTATATTAATGATTTTTTATTACTTCATGATGCACCTCTATCAATTGTTTCTGATCCAGATCCTCAATTTACATCAAAATTCTTGAAGATTCTTCATAAGGATTTGGATACTGAGCATCATTTGAGTATTACTTATCACCATCAAACCGACAGACAATCTAAAAGGACTACTCAAGCATAGGAAGACATGTTGAGATCCTGATCACTTTACTTTCAATGTATGGTTGATCAGCATTTAAATTTCAGGAAATTTTTCCTATAGTAATATTTTCCATTATAGTATTCAAATTGTTATATAAGAAGAATTATATGTGAAGAGATGTCGAACTCCATCCCGTTGGGAGTAAGTTGGTGAAAGAAAATGTATAGTCCCAAAACATATTAATGATACAAAATCAATGGTAAAGACTATTCAACCTCAAATCAAAGTAGCTCAAACTAGAAAAAAGAGTTATACTGACAACTGAAGAATGAAATTTGAATTTCAAGTGGGAGGTCATGTCTTTCTAAAATTATCTCTATGTAAGGGTGTCTTTCGGTTAGGTAAGAAAGGGAAATTGATCCCTGGATACATTAGACCATTTGAAATTATGGAATGAATCATATTTTTAGCTTACCTATTAGACATTACACTAAGTCTCTCCAAAGTTCATTATATGCTCCATGTATTATTGTTAAAGTAGTACATGCTAGACCCAACGGATGTACTCACCTATGAAGAAATATAATGAGAACCTGATTTTTCTTACAATGAATATCCTATCAAGATTATTGACACTAGAGAGAAAGTATTGAGAAATCAGAAGACTTGACTCGTAAAGTTTCTTTGTAGAAACCATTAAATGGAAGAAGCAATGTGGGAACTTGAAGAAGATATGAATAAGAACCACCCTCATCTGGTTATAAGGAAATATTCATGAAAAAGTTCAAGGATGAAATTTCTAAAGGAGGGAGGAATATAACACCCCAATATTTTATGGTATGTTTCCTCTTAAATAAACTCAATTCATTTGATAGCTTACATTTACCACAAAAATATTTCATATAGTATAAATCATATAAAATCACCTAGATAACATAAAACTGACTTTATAAATGAATAATGAATGAAATAATATTTTTTTTCTAGAAATTAAGGAACATATATCAATGAACTAGTAACATGGCCTTTAAAATAGTAATATGAACATTTGTAATAGTAGTTTGACCAATAAAATAGTAACATCACCTATGAATGTATAAATGAAATTTTTTGATCTTATAAATGCTAATATGATATAATTATATCATAGTAAAAGTAAATAAATGTTTTAGATATTATTAATTAAGTATTGATATTTTTTATAAACAGAAATGTTTATATTCAATTTAATAATTAATATTATGATTTAAATGAAAATTTATTTTCATAAAATTTATTCATAAATTACGATTATATTTTCTCATGATTTCATGATAATATTTTGAGACCATAATTAATTTTTCAAAGAGTTATAAAATCAGTTATAATTTTAAAATTGGTATTTTCCGAGTAAATAATGATTTTAATTTGAAATTAAATTTCTCTTATATAAAAAATAATTTTAATAAAATGGATTTTTTTTATATTCTACATGTCAAAAAATGGTTAGGGTAATGTTTTTGGATTTTTCTAAAATACACGAATTTTTAGTGAATAGTGAAAACTATAATTTATAGTATATGTACATTATAATTAAAATACACTCTTACTTGATTCATGGATGATGAAAGTACAATAATCATGTACTATATTAATTATTTTAATATATTTAGTTATTATTCTGAATCTATACATAGTCATGCTGTAAAATAATAAACTAATGAATAAAATGATAAGAAAACACCCCTCTCCTCCACTATAAGTACCACCTCTTATCATAACACATATTAAGGAATGAATCATGTAAAATTCAAACCCAATAATCTTACCAAGTATCTAAACCATGTCCAAGATCCTTTTTTATCACCAAAAGACCAATCCCAATCCCCTTATGGAGGTTCTTAAGTAGATGAAATTCAAGATGTAAAATCCTCTTTTGTTTCCCTTTATTTTCTTTTTAATTTCATTTCTTTTATTATCCTTACATAAACTCCTATATCCAAAAAATTATGATAACTCTAGTATCATATATATACTCTAATTTTAGTATGATAATTTAAAATCTATCATCAATCTTTTTCTCCTCTCCCTTTTATTCTAAAAATGAGAATATCATCTATGATTTGATGATTTACCGCCATCATGGATGATGCATTTTCATTTTCGATTATTGCCTTCAGGGTAGGACATAAAACCATTATTATGGTTAAATAAGATTTTATTTTACATATTAAGTTTCTTATAATTTTTTGTAACTAGTATTTATACATAATATTAATTACTAAAACAAACCTAGTTTGTGATATTTGAAAATTCACAAAAAATAAACTAATGTTCATCATTAATGTTTTATCTAATGATTCATCCTCATACCATATAGAATAATGAAATATATAACCATTTAATATTATAGTAGTCAAATAATAACATATAATTTCAATTTTGGTCAACTATTCTCATTTTACATGATTTTCCATACATGTATACAAGTAAACCGATCATGAAATCCAAGGAAACATACGCTTTTGAATGATGCAATTGTATCTTATAACTCATCAAAAAGGCCATAAATGAACTTAATAAAATTATAATAAATAAAATAAATGTATAAATGGTTTTGATTTAATTAATTTATTTCTTTAATCTAATTATCCAAGACATTAAGGTCAAGTTAAGTACATATTCAGACATAAGGTATGGGATTCTCCTGAAATATTTATTTTTCATTCATGTTAGTATTTCTCTTTATTTACCCCAAATTTAATTCTTAATTATTCTAATTTTCTCCAAATACATTATGTTTTTATGTTCCAAAAAGTTTTACCAAGATCAATTATACATTATTTTATGGGGAAATACATGTTTTATAAGGTTCTCTTTTCAGTTCCCCCTAATAAGCAAACCCGATTTAAGGGAACTTTCCAATTTCTTACCCATTTTGAAAGTACACTAAATAGTCTATTTTAAACTAGCGTTATTTTATAAAAATACATCATTATACCATGAAAAAACTATATCTATTAATTTCTGGTTTTATACAAATAATTATTCCTTTTCCCTTTTAAAATATTCTTATATTTTTTCATTAAACCGCACTAAAGAGGCTCTTTTATAAAGTTTTTTAAAGACAATTTTTACAAGTTTCATTTTATTCATATGTAATCTTTCATGTTCTACGCCTTATTAACCAATTATTACTTTTTTTGGTGTATGTATACTTCCCTTTTATTTATGACCATCTTTTATTCAATATTTCATTAAATATTCAAATTTCTCATATCATGGGTATGATTATTGACTTAGACATATACCATTATTATATAAAAAGTTTCATTTTAATGATTATAAATTGAAACTATGTATGAATAATGATTTAAACAGGCTGTTATGGGTGTGTCCCTATTATAGATAACCCCTTGATTCACCGAAGGGTCTCATGAGACAAAATAGCCAGCGACAAACCCTTCATGCTTGTTTCAAAACAGAATTAGATGGGTTTTTACCCACAGACATAAATAATATTAATGGTTTAACGTGTCATGTTCTAGATATATTAAATATAATAAATAATTATTATTTTATTAAGTATTCAACTAATAATTTCCATGAGGTTTTAATTATGAAAAAACCTAAGGTTTGATTTTCATTGTCAATGTACTGATGGTATTTGTTTTTAATAATATTTACCATTCCATAATGTTTATGAATTATTGATTTTTTATCATCTATTATTGTCTCATATAACCCTTACTAAAAATTAGATCTCACCTTTTTATTTGTTTTACTTCCACATGTTGTGAAGATGAAATACTTGAATAAGTGACAAGAGTCGGTTTATTTTCTTTTGTTATGTACTCTGTTTAATTACCAATGTAATAATGGAACCATGTGTGTATTTGCTTCTCCAAGACTAATAAACAGATAAATCATTTGTTATGTGATCACTTTTGTAACACCTCAATATTAGGTTCCCAAAGCTGATGCATTATTTTATTACATTGGCACGATCATAAGAAAATCAAATCCTGAAGGTTCCATCAGTTTTGAAGCCTTGGAAATACTAGATACAAACACAAGTTTTACATTAGATCTTCAAATGAAAAACAACATATTATCCCATTTGAAAACTCTCATATCCCTTATAATATCTCTGAAGGTCAATTATAATATACTTCTTCTCACCATGGGTTAAATGAAATATACGAAAGGGTTGAGCTCAGATGCTCAGTAAGGATAAAAATATAGTGGATTCTATCATAAATAAGCAAAAAATATTTAAGTTAAGGTATAAAACTAAAACACAAGGATTTTAAACATAATTTAAAAATAATATAGAAAGAATAAATCAAATTATTCTATAGAAACTTTCACATGGATATTCATCTAGTTGAATAATCACATGAAATATTCAATAATTAAACTCATAATGAGAAATGCATAATGTCAGACTTACTATCCACACCATCAAGGCCTCATGCCAAGACCATTATTATACCATTAAGGCCTTATTCCAAGACACTAGTTTGTCTCCTAAGATATACCAATGCATTAAGGGGATATATTGGGCTTCACCCTTTAATTACTAAGTCCAATTCATTCTTCTTAAGAAAATGATGAAACATAAAATAATGAATCATTTTAAAACTATCATAAAAAAGATAATAATTTAACTATAAAACATAAATTGTATAAACATAGAACGTCCAAAATAAAATATATCATAAAAAATTCAATACAATATGGAAGATGGTATCATTATATGTGAACCTCAAATATTAAAATGGGCATGTAAGGGGCAGAACGCGAGCGAGACCTGCCTCGGTACTAGGGTTTCCTGCCACCACTTCCACCCACCCTCCTCATCTCCTAGGGTTCTTCTCATCTCTAAAGTGACAGATCTTGCACACTTCTATTCCCTCATCCCAGTATGACTCCTCTTTCTACCAGCTAAGAATCTTTGGTGCCTTTGTGAGGAGCATCTTGCGGATCTGGTCCTGGATGTGCTTGGTGGTTTCCATTTGGAAATTGGATGGTTCATATTTCTCTCGTATAGGGTATTCTGGCATCGACCTTTAGCTCAGTGAGGGTTTCTACACCAGTGAGATTCGAGAGGCAGTGTGGTAGCATGGCCTTCTATTATCTTGGGTCTTCTAGCATCGACCTTCAGTGATGGAGAAGGTTTCTTAGTGCCGAAGAGCTTCGAGGTGCAAGGCAGCAACCTGGGTTTTTGGCCTGGTTCTTCCAGCATCGACATTTTGTGATGGAAAGGGTTTATTGTTGTTTATGTGATATGCAATACTGGTCCTCATCTTTCTATATATTTTCATCTCTACGTATTCTTGTTTCCTTTCCTGCGTGGGTAGCTGGTGTCTTTGAGGCATGGGAATTGTTTGTTTTTTATTGTTAGTACGCATATTCAGATGGAAGATACAGGAATGCTTGGTACCTATGATGTCATCTCCTCATTAATTTTGATTTATGGTTTTCTTTGGGTTTGAAACAGGCAGGGCAATCATCTTCTCCCGGGTCAATACGTGGTTAGAGAGGGAGACCTCAGGAACGCTCGGTGATTGGGAAATTTCCTCACCTGTTCTCCCCTATTTCATTGTTTTTCCCTTTGGGGTTCTGTTTTTGTATTCCAGGGTCTGATAACTTCATTTGATGATTCTAATCTGTTCTTTTGGCCTTTCCCTTAGTGCATGCCCCCACTTTAGGTTGGTTCTAAGGTTTCTTTGAAAATTGGGATGGTTTTGGTGGATCTGATGATGACGCTTCTCATCATGGAGGATCTTGAATTTGGTTGTTGGATATCCCTAATGTGATGGTATCGTATCGCATGTTTTGTGGTGTTTTTTTGGATGGGTTTGGTCCTAGACAGGGTTCTTTTCCCAGCCCATTAATGGTTCCTTGTAATGATATGTTAGATCTCACTTATCCTCAAAGTGATTTGTATGGTGGGTTCTCACTTAACAAAAAAGTGTTTCAAAAATAAAAAAATTGAATTTTTAGTCAAAGTGAACCACGAATAAGCATAAAATGCAAAAAAAGATGTTGACATAGATAAAATAAATAATTTAATAAATTTATTAAAACTATTTCGGGGGAATATCCTTTTTTTACTTTGAAATAATTTAGAATTAATACATTTATAAAAGAAAACATTTATTTTGAAAATAACCATAAAATCTTGTAAGGAATGTTTCAAAATGATAAGGCATCATAACGGAAAAAAATAACCACCTACACTATATAAGTTAAATAAAATTATTTCATTAATTTGTTGAAAGTGTTATAAAGTACCTCATTTGAAAAATGATAGAAATAATCCTTTGAAAACGTTTTTAAAAAAGTAAAACATGGGTAAATATTAAATTAAACAATTTTTTCAAATATTCTGAATTGAATTTTTTGAATCATGGATATGGATGATAAGGATATCGTAGTAGATACTTATGTATAAGAAATCTCGGATAATAAAGAGATTGTGATATTAACCCTTACCTTATACTTTCCTTTAATCAAGGGTGAGTTAGCATCCTTTATAATGGTTAAAACATGTTATTAAATTATACCAAAACCATATTCCTATTTATGATATCATATATGATCCTCTTATATCATTTTGGTAATAATATTTCAATATTATCGTTGTTTTGGGTGTTAAATGCTTCATTTTCATATTCATGTTTTGTCTTGTAAGTCCTATTTGTTATGCATGTGATATATTTTATTCATATCTATAATAAAATAAAGTTCATAATTATTATTTTTACTCATCATATAAATTTTATAATCAGTCTTGAATGGTTGACAGGGAGAATGAATATCACTGCATCATGGAGATGGTAGGTCATACATACGTACGAGCGATGGTATCATTCCATGGAAGGTTAACTAGTATGGTATTTCATGGTATAATATTTATAAAGAATAATTATCATGTTATATTCATTATTTATATTCATTATAATCATCATTATAGTCATCCCAATAAAGTAGTGTTAAATAAAAAATTGTACCACAACATGGAGATGGTAAACCATACGCAGGAACACATGGTGATATTCTTATTCGTATGATGGATTATGTAATCCCCATACCCCAATTACCCAGAGTAGGTGCATTATTAAATAACATTGGAATGATACAAAGAATCATGCCCTGAAAGACAAACCAGTTTAGTATCCTTGAAAGTACTAGATACATACATAAGTTTTACCTTACATCATGAAATAAAAAAACAACAACATTGTGACTCCTTTTAACACAATCACCTCCCATAGACTATCCCTGCAGGTCAGTCATAGTATACTTCTTCATATCCTATGAAAAATAAAACATTAAAAGGGGTGATATCAGGTTCTCAGTAAGGATAACTGAAACTTTCATAAATAAGCATAAACATTTAATGAAATGAATAAGACTAAAACACAAGCGTTTTAAACTTAAACATGATAATAAAAATGGAAATGATAAATAAAATAATCCCATTTACTTATTCACATGGATATTTTACTAGTCGAATAATCACATGTAATGTCAATATCCAATTTCATAATGATGGAATGTATAATGCAGGACATCATAACCACATAGTCAAGGCCCCGTGCCAAGACTAAAAATAAGATTTTTTCAAAGCCTTTTTCCAAGACAATATTTTGTCTCTTGAGACCTACCGATGCATCGATGAGCTATAGCAGGCTCCACTCATCACTTACTAATTTTAATTCATTCCTCATATGAAAAGGTTGAAATATAAAATAAATATTCGTATTAAACCTAGCAAATTAAATTTCAATAATTTAACCATAAACCATGAATGGTATAATAATATCACATCCATATTCAAACATATCATAAAACCTTCAATAAAATATAGAATATTGTTTCATATTAAATAAACTTTAAACAAGCATAAAATCCAATAAAGGATGTTGAAATAGATTAAATCAAAACTATTGGACAGAAATATTTCTTTCTATTTTGAAATCATTTAAAAGTCTTGTGATTTTAAAAAGAAAACCTTTATTTTGAAAATATTCTTATAATCTTGTAAGGTAAGCTTCAAAGGTTTTATAATGTAAGAAAATAGTTGCACCCTCCATATATGTTAAAAAACATTCTTTTCTTAATTTTTTTGAAAAGATCGTAAAGGAACTTGTTTGGAAAATGATAGAAATTTTCATTTATAAAAATTACATAAAAATTCAAAAAAGGGTATAAATGAATTTAACCCATAGTCTATGAAATAGTAAAAAAAATTAAATACAATTTTAAGAAACACGGATCTGGATGATAATGAGGTCCAAGTAGATTCTCACGTATAAACAACCTCGGATAATGAAGAGATTGTAGAATTAACCCTTACCTTGTACTTTTCCTTGATCGAAGGTATGTTAGCCTCCTGTATAATAGATAAATAATTGTTATTAAATTATACAAGAACCAAATATATAAATATGATATCATATATGATATTTTAATATTTCTTTGTTAACAATATTTCAGTAATATCATTGTTTCGGGTGTTAACTGAATAATTTTTCATTATATGCATGGTTTCATTAGCCATGTTTTTTATGTATAGGATGTATTTCATTCATATACAAAATAATATTAAGTTCATAAACATTATTTTTAATCATGAAATGAAAATTATTCTTGAATGGTTAGGATGGGGAATGAATTTCATCGCTTTCATGGAGACAGTAATCCGTATGTACGCATGAGAAAAAATGTTATTCTATTGATGGAGAAATCATATGTAATTGGATGTTATATCATATATATGGAATAATTTATAGGTTTTATTTATTATTTACATCAGTTATAGTCATTATTATACCCATTCAAATAATGAAGTGTTTGAATAACAAACTACACCTCGACGTGGAGACGGTAAGCCGTACGTATGCATGTATGGTGAATTTTCATTAATTGGATGGATTGAATAATGAATATGGTTGTACTATATTTATAATAACATCATAGTATGTATAATTTACTATAGTTTTTATTTTGGTATGGAAACAACAAAGAAAGAGTAATTGGAAGAAGAAAATAACTTTGAAAGTGGGGGTGAAATTATTACCAATTCTTCGAGAGTTTCCTTTTGAGTTGATCAAAATGGATCCTTAGGTTGGATTTATAATCAAAATAAGGCCTCTAGGACAAAATTATGGTAGTTGGTAGGATATTAGATTAGGGTTTTTCCAAGATATGTGGGTTTGGAGGTGTGATTTTGAGAGAAGGGGAAGTACCCTTTTATGAGAGAGGTGAGGGTCACTTTAGGAAAAGCTTGAAATATTATTTTATTATACAATAATCTTTAGTTTATAATGGCTCCAAAATGATTTATTTCGATCCTAATGTAGGTATGGGTCTTAAACCTCTCAACCAATTTTTTTAGACTCGTTTAGGTCATCATATTAACCTTATCTTCTAGATTTAACTCTTAGTTAAATAGTTTGACTTTTACCATGTATTCTTGGATTTTTATAATAAATGGTTCATAAACATACTATAAAAATCCAAGAGAACCCCAAGTTGTTCATTATTAACATATCTAACCTTATCTCAGTCCTTTTTCTAAACCATATAATTTTAGGAATATTATATCAATTAATAATATTGTATTTGTTTTAAAAACTCATTTATGTCAATTTTAACACTATTCGGTATTTTGTTTTTGTGAAAGTAATAAAAACATTATAACTTAGAAAAAAATTATTTAATCAACCCTAAAATGTCATATTAAACTATAAAATTAGCAGAATTAATCATAAATCTGAATTTATATTTATTTGGATATTTATAATTTTAATTAGTTTAATATTTCATTAATAAGGTAATTACTTCATCAACATTGTATCATAAATAAATTTAATTATTTAATGTCTAAATTTTTTAAATAAAATACCATTATATAGGAAATATTTTTATCTTTCTAATTAATATTTATAGTAGAATTTATCTTATGTATAACCCGATATTAAAAATGGTTAATTATTAACCATTGAATTACAAACTTTTAACTCTTCTTTAAATAAAATTTAATAAATGTCCTAATCTAATTCAGGCAGACCAAAAGGATCATATTTTATTACTAAGGTTTCTTTTTGTCAAAATACACATATCAAATAGAATTTGGACATGTGTTACGGTAATTATAATACCATTTTTACCTTAAATGTTTCTATTCACTTTTAACCGTGGTAAATAAAAGTCAAAAGTTACAATTCACCAAAAATTATTTTCATCTTATTAAACCTCATTTTACTTACTGATATCAACCATGTGTTTTGTATTTTTGAAATTCAATTCATAGAAGTGGTAAAATTATGTTTTATGGAAATTTTCAAATGCACCTAGAAGGTAGGTAAAAGACGGTAAAAAGTTCAATAAAATTATATATATATATAATATTATTATAAAATTACTCCAATGAATTACATTGAACATATATAGGTATTATGTGTCTATTTATTTACTAATATAAATTTAAATAAAATAACTAATTATTTAAATAAAAAGTTTCTTTCAAACAATACCTCAGTGTTTTTTACTTTTCATCAAAATTTAATAGTTTTTCGAAAAATACCAAAAATTCACTCTAAGCTAATTTGATATTCCAAATCCAAAAATGAAGTCCATTTTGAAAAATAAAATTTATAAAATTTTGAAAAGTGGGTATTAATATACATAAAGGTTAGTTTGATTGGTCTTGGTGTGTTAGAACTCGATGTTGCGTATAGCCCAAGCTATTGTATTATTCAAAGAGAAGCATACCATGGAAGCTTGGGGTGTTACATTCTTCCCTCATTCAAATAATTCCATCCTCGAAATTTCTAGAATATTACTTTAGAAAAATATTCAGGTGGTTCTTCATCATAAGTTCCTTAGGTTCCCACGTTGCCTCTTCTATCTTATGGTTTCTCCATAGAACTTTTACCAGATGAGTAGTCCAGTTTCTTAGCACTTGTTCTCTAGTATCAAGAATCTTGAAAATCTCTTCACAATAAGATAGATCGAGTTCCAATTCTATTTCTTCATAGGTGATTACATTCAATGGGTTTGGAATGTATTTTCTCAACATTGATACATGGAACACATCATGAACTTTGGATAGACTTGGTGGCATTTCCAAAGATAAGCTACAACTCCAATTAGTTCAAGAATTTCGAATGAATGATGTACCTGGGACTTAATTTACCCTACTTAACGAAATGTATAACACCCTTCCATGGAGATACCTCAAGTAAACATGATGTTCTACTTGAAATTACAAATCTTTATTTTTGTTATCGGCATAGCTCTTGTTCCTACTTTGAGCTGCTTTGATGTGGGTTTGGATAATCTTCACCTTTTCCATTGTTTCCTCAAAATGTTATGGGCTTACAAGTTTTCTTTCACCAACATCCTCCCAACAAGTTGTTTTTCAACATCTATTTCCATATAACACTTCATATGGTTCCATCTGAATACTTGAATGGAAGCTATTGTTATTGAAAAACTGTACCAGAGGTAAATATTGATCCCACATACCTTGAAAGCCATGCGAGCAAGATCTCAACATTTCTTCTTAGGTTTGAATAGTCCGTTATGATTGTCCATCAGTTTGAGGGTGGTAGGAAGTGCTAAAATGAAGTTTCATATCCATGGCCTTCTGAAGACTTTTCCTGAATCTTTATGTAAAACAGGGATCACGATTAGAAACAATCGATAGGTGAACTCCATGAAGTCTTACAACATCATTAATATATAGTCTTTCAAGACATTCAAGTGGTAAATCTTATCTTATAGCAATAAAATGTGCTGACTTGGTAAGACAATAAACAATGACCCATATTGCATCATTGCTTCTAGGAGTCTTTGGTAGTCACATGACAAAATCCGCCGTAAAATCATCCCGTTTTCCACTCATGTATGGGAAGATGTTTCATTAATCCTCTAGGATGTTGTCTTCTTTCTTTCACTTGTTGAAAAACCATATATCTTGACATATAATCAGCAATATCTCTCTTCATGTTCTCCAACAAAAAATGTTCCTTCAAATATCTATATATCTTACTGCTACTTGGGTGTATAGAGAAATTTGAGCTATGAGAATCATCTTACAATTCCTTTTTTAGATTAGGTATACCAGGAACACAAAGTCTCTTCCCAAATTTCAAAATTACATCTTTATATATGAAGTCAATCAATCTCCCATCATTCATAACATTATATTTCTTTTTAAAATCATCATCATTAGTCTGATAACATTATATCCTTTCTAGTAAAGATGGTTTATCCACCATTTGAAAAAGTTTTTATATTTCACCTTCCATGATTATTCTCATATCTATCTCTACTAGATCCATGGACATAGGATCCCATTCAACTCTCATCTTGTTCTAAACTCCATGAACCTTTCTACTCAAAGCATCTACCACCTTATTTACCTTCCCTGGGTGGTATTGTATTGTGAAATCATAATCCTTGAGTAGTTCAATCCATTTTCATTACCTCATGTTGAGTTCTTTCTATGAAAAAATATACTTCAAACTCTTGTGACTATTATATATCTCACATTTTTCACCATAGTGATATTATCTCCATATCATCAAATATAATATTACAGCTCCTAACTCAAGATCATGAGTGGAATAGTTTTGTTCGTGACTTTTTAGCTATTGTGATGCATAGGAAATAACTCTATCATTCTGCATAACAAAACAACCAAGTCCTTTCTTTGAAGCATCATTATAAATAATAAAACCATCCTTCCTTGATGGTATAGTCAGTGTAAGAGAATTGACTAATCTTCTCTTCAGTTATTCAAAACATTTTTCACACTATTTTGTGTAAACAAACTTAACCCCTTTACATGTGAGCTTGGTTAATGGGTTAGCCAATCCAGCAAAATTCTGGACCAAATGTGGATAATAACCAGCTAAACCAATAAAACCGCGTAACTTAGTTATACTCGTTGGTGCTATCCATTCATTGATTTCCTTTGTCTTTGAAGGATCAACGAAGATTCCATCCTTAGTGACCATATGGCCAGGAAAAGAAATTTCATAAAGCTACAATTCACACTTTCTCAACTTCCAATAAAATTCATTTCGTCTGAGGGTTTTTAGAGTAGTGCACAAGTGATTTTCATGATCTTCCTAGCTTTTGAGGTAATCCAAGATATCATCAGTAAATACCACTAAAAATTCATCAAGATATTCCTAGAAAACTCTATTCATTAGATCCATGAAAATAGAGGTTGCATTAGTCAGTCCAAATGGCATTACTGTAAACTCGTAATGCTCATACCTGGTTCGAAATGTTTTTCTTAGAATTTCTTCCTTCTTCACACACAATTATTGATATCCTGATCAAAGGTAAATCTTTGAAAAATATTGAGCTCTCTGAAGTTGATAGAATAAATCATCAATATGAGGTAGGGGATACATGGTCTTTATTGTTATAGCATTGATCTCTCTGTAGTCAACGCACAACCTCATAGATTCATCTTTCTTCTTAACAAAGTGAATAGGGGATCCCCATGGAAAAAAACTGGGGAAAATAAATCCTTTATTACTAAATTCCTCTAGTTGTTTATTTAGTCCCACTAATTCAACATTGGACATTCTATAAGGGGTATTTGATATGGGCCTTGAACCAGGAATTAAATCAATGGAAAACACAATTTTTCGTTCTGGAGGATGTCCAGGTAAATCCTCTGGAAACACATCAAAATATTCATGAAAAATATGTACATTCACTATTTGAACATTCCTTTCCTCACCCATATTTAATTCATTCTCTTCCAACCCAATAATTGAATTTAGTTGAGCTATCAGAGGTGGGTCTAGATAAGAATTAGGTGGTGACTTTTCTTTTCTAAAGACAAGGTACTTATTATCATAATCTAAAATTGTAACCTCCTTCTTCTTACAATAAATTTTCACTTCATGGTATGAATTCCAATCGATATTGAGGATTATGTCAAATTAAATCATGGGTATGATGATGAGATCCGCAAATAATGAACATTTATATTCCCTAATGGAGACTGATTCATAAAATTTTGTTGCAATGATATATCCACTAAGAGTTTTGACTGACAACTTCCTTGTTAAATAAAATTGGAAATATCTAATTTTCTTAACAAACTGGGAAGATATGAAAAAATACAATGATTCAGAATCAAATAAATCATTGGCTAAATTTGAGGAAACCATTAAATTACACATCACAATATAATTTAGATCTTCATACTTAGTAGTATTGATTGCATAAGCTTAGCCTTTCTCCCTGGTCCTTTACTGAGGTAATTTTCCTTGGAGCTTAGGACATTCTTTTCATAATTCCCCATTTATCTACAATTGTAGCATTCAACATTGAAAGCCTCTTTCCATCCCTTACAATCACGAGCTTAGTGGCCTTTTTCAACACACTTGAAACATATTCTCATTCCCTCCAGGAAAGTACTGGGGTGTTTCTTCCCAAATTTACTACAGGATGGAAATTCAAATTTTCTTTTCATCCCCTTATCTCCATTTCCATAGTTTTAAATAGATCTCTTCTTCTCTTTCTTTGATTTAAAGTCGTAAGACTTAGAGAATTACTTTTCTCTCTTGACAGCACATGAGACAATATCTTTATATGATTAGAAGTATTATGAGACTAATGCTCGATGAAGAAATGGTTTTAACTCATTGAATAATCAATCAATCTTACTCCTTGGGTTACATATATAATCTGATGCATTCCTTTATAACCCTATAAAGTTAGCTTTATACTTTACGACATTATCATCCTCCTTTTGCATCAGACTCAGAAATTGTCACTCCATATATGCTTGATGGTCATGAGGAAAGTATTTCTCTATGAAAATTTCATTAAACTACCATAATTTCATATTTGATACTTCTTCATCTTTGTCTTTTTAATTAATAACCACCATTGATCTGCATGTCCTATGAGAAGATAAAATTCCATGACAACTTTTTCCCTTTCAATATACCCAAAGAATGAAATATTTTCTCTAAAAAAACTTATCCATTTCTCAGCTACAAACATATTTATATTCCCATTTTATTTTGGTGGTTTTTTCTTCATGAAGTAGTCTAACATAGATCCTCCATGTTGTGGATCAGGTTTTTCCAAACAGGTAAGGTTGTTATTCATAACCTTTTTGAGTTGTCCCAGTATGCTGATAAGTTGATCAGCACTAGTTTCATCACCATCTCCACTATAATTATTTTCAGTATGATGGAAATACCTAAATGGATTACGTGAATTGATACAGTTTCCATTCCTTATAATATTCTCCATTTCTAAATAATGTCATACAATAGATTAGTTTATGAATCGCAATACATAATTCCATACTTGTAAAATACTTAACATAAATTGAATAGATTTTGGATATAATCCATAATCATAAAAATGTTTTCTTTGAGGAGGTATATACTCATAAATCCTTTATGATGGTTTGTAAAGAAAATGTGAATTATCCTATTCATACCCCCGTGCAGCAAGGCCCATTGTCGTGTACCAGGATATCCCGGGTCCAGCCTGAAACACCTTTTCGGAGTTTTCACTCCTAGGTACATTTGTGCAAGAGTTGCCTCTACCTACTCGTATCCAAACAAGGATTTATTTCTTGGAAACCTCAAAAAATCTCTACATACCAAAATTTGAGGATGTTCTTCTATACTAATTCTCAATGTCTATCTTAGGTTAATGTTCTCTAATCAGAGTTTTTCTCAATCTGGATTCCAAGGTTTGTACTAAACTTCCTCTGATTTGAACTATAATGCCCCAACCCAGTTATCCAGAGTCGGTGCATTATTACATAACATTGGAATTATACAAAGAATCATTTCCAGAAAGACTGACCCGTTTAGTAGCCATGGAAGTACTAGATACATATATAAGTTTTAAATTACATCATGAAATAAAAAAACAACATTGTGTCTCCTTTTAACACAATCATACTGTAACATCCCAGATAAATGAATAATATGAAAATTTCAGATTTATTAATATTTGTGAATTAAATATAAATTTTACTTTAAATGGGTTTCTATGTTCGATAGCATACCCGATACGCAATAATGGGTTTCTTTGAAATCTTACATTGCACACTGATAATATAATATTATTATTTTAAAGGGTAGTTAACTTCTAGTCATTGTATTGGCGTGATTGAACAAAACTAACTACAATATTTTTATACATGTTTTTTAAATGTATTTACATTTATCCAGTAAAAGTTAGAGGCTTAAAATGTGAATGAAACTTATTTTAATCATAATTTACATTAAAAGGTCGATTTACCACCTTTTAGTGGTGAACCGTTTTTAAATATATTTTTGGTCACATTAATACATTATAATTGACCAAGTAAAATTACTCTTTAGAATGGGGACATAAAATTATACTTTGGGTAATTTTTTGGTATTTTTCTGATAAAGTTCATTTTTTAATGAATAGTGAAAAATATTGTATTTTGATTCAAAAGATCCTTTTAATATAATTTATTTATACGGTCAAATTATCTTTTTAATTGGTTTTAAAGTGTAATTAGAATATATTTTTACCTTTTAATCCAATTTTGGTCATTTGAATTAATTTCACTTTCAAATTTGACATAAACTCGTATCAATCTTTTGATAGTTATTGTTTCTTAAAAACATGCTATTTGTTTTCATAACGGGAATTAATTTTAAAATTAATTAATGACACTTTTATTTTTAGAATTTGGTAAAATATACAACATTTTTGAATTCGGAATATCAAATATATATTAAGCTTATTTTTTGGTATTTTTCTAAAAAACATCAGTTTTTGATGAATAGTAAAACCTCTTAGTAGTAGTTAAAAAAACTGAATTTTTCATTTAAATGAAATTTTACTGCTTCTATGAATTGAATTTTGAAAATCCGATATACTTGGTTCTTAAAAAAAAGTAAAATATGGCTCAAGATGAAAATAATTTTTTGTAAATAGTAACTTTTGACTTTTATTTACCACAGTTAAAGGTAAATATGGTAATTCAAGGTTAAAACAATATTATAATAATACAAAATTACCTTAAAACTTGTCCTAACCATATTGGATAAGTAATGGCCGACCATTGGCATCTTTGGGTATATTTTGGGACCACATGAATCCACTAATGAAAGATAATGATACTTTGGATTAATTAATTTAATGTAAAGGCAAAAATGACATAAAAAAGTTCTTTTAGTAAATTAATTGTTATATGGTGTTATATAAATTATATTTTCGACTATAAGTATTCATTGGAAATATAAAAAGATTTCCACATCATGGTATTTTCGTTATTATTTTTAGATATCACATAAATTAAATTATTTATGACACAATAATGATGTAGTATTTACCTCATTAATAAAAGATTTAAATAAATAAGATTATAAATATTAAAAAAACATCCAAAACCTGTAAAATTACTATTTGTTGATATTATTTCTTCTATGAGTCATCTTATCTTATACTTTAATGATTTTTGGACCTTTAGAAACCGAATATCACTATATAATTAAATAATATTATCACACTTTCCTAAAGAACCCCTCCCCCTTGTAAAAGGAGACCACTTCTAACCAATTCCTCACACCTATCAAGCCTTTTGGCTCGTCAAATATCTACCCAATTAAGCTCCATACATCCCTCTCCTCTTTATAGAAGCCTTACCTTAGGCAGAAGGCACGTCAAGAAGTCCTTTGGTTCAATCCAAAGGGAGTTACCCAAATTAAAGCTAACAGTTTCTCTTAAATTGGTTTCTTTTATTTTAATTCTCCAACCCCTAAAATCATTGTATTACTTTATTTTGTAACAACAAAAGTATCCTAAACATAATAGGATTTTGTTATGAGAAGTATTAGAACTACACTTACACACACCTCTATCTAATGGGTGAAGAACATAATGTTTCTGTGGATGGAAAACTAACACCTCACGAAACGATGATTGTTCAAATATCTCCAACCACCTCTCATGGTGGACATTATGATGGAACTGTATTTATATATGATATATATATTATGTTTATTTTTTCTTTATTCTTCTGTATTTTTCCATTTATATAAATAATTTATGGTTTCCATAGTGGGTAAATTTGATAATCTCATTAGTGGAAGTGCAGACTATTGCCCCCTCAAATTGATATGACTCATTAATGACTTATGTGGTATGTATAAAGGATGGAGTTAATAATATTGTATATGATATTATACTGGAATTATAATATAACTATGTATAATTATGTTTTTAATTCCATTAAAATAAGAAATAGAAAGTGAAGTAGCGTTCATGCGTACATACGGCTTACCGTCTCCATAAACGGTGCATTTCATTTCTTACCTCTAAATGTTATGTACTATTATAAATACATGTATATACTAGATATATAAGATATATAGGATTTATAAATCAATAATATAATTCTTAAGATAATGGATATCCTACCACATGAACAACTTGTAATTATAAGGTGTTTATTTTTTTACTCAAGTCCCAAATATCGACAAAACGACCATTATTAACTTAAATGATTACATAATATTTATAACACGGTAATAGGTAATATAAAAGGAATAAAAAACATTAAAAAGGGTTCTTAATAAATTATAAATTAACATTAGTTTATTATTCCGGAGATTAAAGAACGAACGGGTCAAGTCGGACAACGAGGTAAGGGATTTCTTATCTCACGTTTAATTCGGTGAGATTTCCATTGTTCGCCACTTATTCATTGCATGTGGTGTATTTTTTACTTCCATTTGATGTATATTATCATTATTATAATTATATTCATTGTATTCTGTGATTTATTTGGTGGTTATTAACTTTTGTTCATACGACTCAGTTGATTACAACGTGGTAAAGGGTTTTATCTCACTTTTTATTCCCATGAGATTCATGCTATATTTTCCACTATTTCCCTTTGTGTTGTGTATGTACTACACATGATTGTACTATTTCTATAATATAATTTCATTTATGAGTATTTACATCTTCATTGTATGATCCTTCTTTCATGTGGCATATTTTTTGTGTGTTACCAAATCGGTAAGGGAACCTTTCACCGTCCTCTTTTTAAAAGTCTTATTTTTGTTATGTCTTTTAATTTACATCTTATTATGTTGGTATATGTTCTTATATATCCTTATTGATTTAAATTTTATGTCCATGTGATGAGATCACCTTTTTATCTTATCAACTCATTTTTTTAATTTTAAAGTGACGTCGTTAGGCTGTCAAATTTTTATAAGGGAACTTCTTAACCCAATTTCAATTCTTTGGGTTCAACATGTACATCTTGAATATGTCATCCTATGAATATGTTTGAATGATATATGATTGTTTTACACATAATATCCACTTATATTGGGGGAATTTATATTTTTCACACATAATTATGTGATTGATTTATCCTTAATTTAAGGATACTGTCTTTATATGGGCTTCCATCTCAATTTACATTTTCATTGGGACTTCATTGTTGTTAGGCACCAATTCACAATTATATGGTTTATATACTTTCTTTTGTCATATTATATCATGAATCCCTTTTTTCTCAGGATATTATAAAGTTTAGATTAAATTTTATTCCTCAATTATTTGTATTCACGAGTCTCTCATTTTTTTAAAAACTCTTTAATTAAAATATCATTTTGAATGTTTTAAAGATTTATTATTCTAAATACTTATCTTTAATGTACATGTTTTAAAAATATTTTTCAGTATTTATTTATATGTACATTAATGCTTTGAAATTCTTATTCCATTAAAAGCTTCAAAGTGGTATGGGACACTTTGATTAAAAATCTATTTTTAAATGGTTTATGAAAATGGATTGATAATTTCAATATCTTGAAATTTATTCTTTCAATTTTAAATGAAATGTTATTAGTGAAATATTTATATTTTCAATATTTTATGTGCTATGATGGTACTTGGACATTTTACGGGTGGTTACATGGTAAACCAAATGACAGGTGGTGTCATGAATATCAGAACTGGTGGTTACGTTATAACCTCCAATGAATTGGGTTTGGAAGTCGTCTGTATGGCTATTCCATTTAGTGATATGTGTGGAAGTAGACCATATGGTTATTCCATTTAAGTAAGTTTATGTCCCAAGTTACCTTTATATGTTATGTTTTATTTATATGGGTTGTATGGTAACCTTTTTTTTACAAAAGGGTAAGTAGTAATATTTTATTCAGTGAAGAGTATTTACTACTTCATAAAGGTGAAAAGTATTACTTATGTTAAATTATTCATGGTTTACTTGTTTTGAAAAACTAACGGTTTTCCTTCTTTGTGTATCCCTTATTGAGATTTTTATACTCATCCAATTTTTTTGAAATGTTTTTCACAGGACATAATGTGGAATAGGTTCATGGATGGGATCAAGGAAAAGTCATGTTGTCTTAAATATGGAACTAGACATGAATCTTTTTTTTAAGTGTTTATTTTACGAAAAAAATGGATACTGGGTAGAAGTGACTACTTTGTAATCTTTTGAGATGTAATAGTAATGTACTAATTCTATAAAACTCTAAACCTGAAAAGATCCTCAATGTGAATTATTCATTTAATTAAATATTATGTAAGGATTAAGGTTGGGTACTTATAGTTGGTATCAGAGGTCGGTTTAGATAACTTTAGAGGTTAGAGTATTCTTTAAGCATAAGTGACATTACCATAATGGTTAGGATTTCAGAAAGATTAATAGTTTTTTTAGATAAAGTGAATGTGGTTAAGATAACACAAATAATTATATCTTAGTATTTTCCCTCCTTATAAGACATTATAAGATGATTTTACTGATATACTCACACTTACCTTTCTGGTTTAAGTCAATGGTTGGATCTAGTAGGCATGGAAGTAACAATGGATGTAAGGAAAACTATGACGGTTTTCTAAACAAGCAATCTAATTAAATGGGATCTATAATGAGAACTCGTGTGGTTATTCTCAACCAACTATCTAGAGTCACGATTGACCACTTGAACATAGGTGAATTTTATAAGGCATCATATATGTGAGAAACAAATCCCCACGGAAGTTCAAGTAATAATAATAAAGGTATGTATGTTCAAAAACCTATGTGTCAAGGATGTGGAAAGAAAAACCAAGGAAAATGTTTCAAAGGGACAGGAAGATGCTATAAGTGTGGAAATAAATGTTATAAAGTAAGAACCTGCTATGGAAAAAGGAAGCATCCATTTGACTCTAAGAAAGAGAAATAAGTTATTTCTGAGGGATAAATTAAATGTTTTAAATGTTGTGTGCATGGTCATTATACAAACACATGTCCTACAAAGAAGTTTCCAGAATGGGATCACTAGGATCGTACAAAATTTTGTTTACCAATACCTAATTCCATTCCAATTGAGTATGAAGAAACGGACAATAACCAATGAAAGGTATGGATTATTTCTTAACATATGTTTTGATATTATTGAATCTTAGGATATGATTCATGATTCTATTTCTAGGAAATAAGTATTTCAGAATAAGTTGAAAAGGAATGGTTAATGTATCATGAAGAATGTTGAATGAGTAAGAAGTCAATATATAAGGGATTCAAGAGTTATGGTAGATGTTAGGATGATGAAATTCTTAAAAGTATTAAGGCTCTTCTGGTGATGGGAGTTACATTAGATGACTTTTTATAGTATGTGTAACCCTGAAGTTTGGTATATAAGAATTTTATTCAAGGAATAATTATCTTTTCTTTTGTGGATATATTTATAAAAAACCATTTGGGTTTATATGATCCTTAAATTTGAGGAAATTATATGTTAATAAATTATTGGGATTTAAAATTAAAGTTATTAGAAAAAATCATGGTTAAAATATCTATGGAAATTATAAACATTTCATGGAGGATATATGATTGGGATTATTACTTTTAAATTTGAGACTTTAAGAGTAACTGATGTTATTTCTAGATAAATATTAAGATTTATCTTGGAAGACTATGTGATTAGATCCTTTTGAGATTTGGGTTTCAATTTTAGTTTGGATTACTTTGAATAATTTTATGGACAGTTGTTTATTGAATGGTCTTTTTTGAACTGTGAGTTTTGTTTGAAAAATTTTCGATATTAAGAGTATTTTTTATTTTTGTAAAAGATTATCATTTTTGGGGATTTTCTGATTTGATGCCCTCCATTTTGGATTTGGTTAAGGTCTAAAGACATGGAAAATATATAATTCATATTTTTGTTATTTTTTAATTCTCTCGATGTTGATTATAGCTCTCTTAAAGTGAAAAAAAGTCATCCTAAATACTCATCATTTGGAGAAAATATCACTTTGTGTTAGAAATCTCGTAAAAGATGAATATCTACATGACAAGTAATTATATTTCCTTATGTTTTTAGTTAAGCTCATAAATATATTCCTCAGTGAAAAGTAAATGAAAAAAAACCCTATCTATTAAATTTTCCTACTGGAGAATCAAATACTGTTTAACCCATAACAAGTTTGTGATTTTCTAGTGGTTAACTTTCTCCTAAACATGTTTTTTATCACCCTCCATCAGAACATGATGGTTCGTTTCCTCCTCCATATCCATGTTTTCATGGAATCATAGTATATGTTATCTCAGGTAACCTTTTTACTTTTCTTCCTTTATTTTAAAGTGATAGTTTTATTGACCCTTTTTTTGATGCGGGGATTTCAATGAAGTTCTCGAGCCCAACTTTAAAATTGAGAGGACGCAATTCCCAAAAGAGGGGAAGGATGTAACATCCTAGATAAATGAAGAATATTAAATTTTCATATTTATTAATATTAGTTAATTAAATATTAATTTTACTTTAAATGGGTTGATATGTTCGATAGCGTACTCGATACGCAACAACGGGTTTCTTTGAAATCTTACATTACACACTAATAATATAATATTATTATTTTAAATAGTAGTTAACTCCTAGCCATTTTATTGGTGGAAATGAACAAAACAAACAAAAATATGATTATACATGTTTGTTAAATATAATTACATTTATCCAATAAAAATTAGAGGCTTAAAATGTGAATGAATCTAATTTTAAGCATAATTTACATTAAAAGGTCAATTTACCGCCTTTTAATGGGGAACCCTATTTAAATATAGTTTTGGTAACTTTAATACATTATAATTGACCAAATAAAATCCTTCTTTAGAATGGGGACATCAAATTTTACTTTGGGTAATTTTTTGGTATTTTTCTGATAAAGTTCATTTTTAAATGAATAGCGAAAAATATTGTATTTTAATTCAAAAGTCCCTTTTAATCAAAGTTATTTATATGGTTACATTGTCTTTTTAATTGTTTTTAAAGTGAAATTAGAAAATATTTTTACCATTTAATCCAATGTTGGTCATTGGAATTAATTTTACTTTGAAATTTGACATAAACAAGTATCAATCTTTTGATAGTTATTGTTTCTTAAAAACACTCTATTTGTATTGATAACAAAAATTAATTTTAAAATTAATTAATGCCAATTATATGTTAATAATTTGGTAAAATAGCCATAATTTTTGAATTCGGAATATCAAATATATCTTAGGATGATTTTTTTTGTATTTTTCTGAAAAAACATCAATTTTTGATGAATAGTTAAAACACTTAGTAGTAGTTAAAAAACTGACTTTTTCATTTAAATGATATTTTACAGCTTCTATGAATTGAATTTCAAAAATCTGACATATATGTTTGTTATAAAAAAAGTAAAATGTGGTTCAATAAGTTGAAAATAATTTTTGGTGAATAGTAACTTTTGACTTTTATTTACAGCGGTTAAAGGTAAATAGGGTAATTCAAGGTTACATGAATATTATAATAATTCAAAATTACATTAACACATTTCCTAACCTTATTTGATGAGTAATTTCTGAACATGGACATCTTTGGGTCTATTTTGGGACCACATAGAGCCACTTATGAATGATAATGATACTTTAATTAATTTAATGTAAAGGAAAAAATGACATAAACAAAATTCTTTTAGTAAATTAATTTTTATATGGTGTTGAAGACATAATATTTTTGACTATAAATATTCATTAAAAAGATAAAAATAGTTCCTACATCATGGTATTTTTTTTATAATTTTTAGACATCACATAAATTAAATTATTTATGACACAATAATGATGTAGTATTTACCTCATTAATAAAATATTTAAATAAATAAGATTATAAATATTAAAATAACATCAAAAACATGTCCAATTCCTATTGGATGATATTATTTCGACTATTAGTAATATTATATTCTACTTTAATGATTTTTTGACCTTTAGAAACCGAATATCATTATACAATAAATTAATATTATCACACTTTCCTAAATAACCTCTCCTCCCCCTTATAAAAGGAGACCACTTATAACCAATTCATCACACCTCTCAAGCCTTTTGGCATATCCAACCTCTTCCCAATTAAGCTCCCTACATCCATATCCTCCTCCTATAAGCCTTAACTTAGTCAGAAGGCACTTCAAGAAGTCCTTTGGTTCAAACCAAAGGGAGTTACCCAAATTAAAGGTAACAATTTCTCTTAAATTGTTTTCTTTTATTTTACTTCTCCAACCCCTAAAATCTTTTTATTAATTTATTTTGTAAAAAAACCAGTATACTCAATATACTAGTATGTTTTTATGAGATGTATTATAACTAAACTTACACACACCTCCATCTAATGGGTGAAGAACATAATGTTTTTGTTGATGGAAAACTAACACCTCACGAAATGATGATTGTTCAAATATCTCAAACCAACTCTCATGTTGGCCATTATGATGGAACTGTATTTATATATGATATATATTATATTTATGTTTTCTTTATTCTTCTGTATTTCTTCATTTATATATATACTTTATGGTTTCCATAGTGGGTAAATACGATAATCTCATTAGAGAAAGTGCGGACTGCCGCCCCTTGAAAGTGATATGACTCGTTAATGCCTTATGTGGGACATATAAAGGATGGAGTTAATAATATTATATTTTATATTATACTGGAATTATAATATAACTATGTATAATTATGTTTTTAATTCCATTAAAATAGGAAATAGAAATGGAAGTAGTGTTAATGCGTACGTACGGCTTACCGTCTCCATGAACGGTGCATTTCATTTCTTAGCTCTAAATGTTATGTACTATTATAAATACATGTATAAACATGATATATATGATATATAAGATATATAAATCATTAATATAATTCTGAATATAAAGGATATCTTACCACATGAACAACATGTAATTATAAGGTGTTCATTTTTTTACTCAAGTACCAAATATCGATAAAACGACCGTTATTAACTTAAATGATTACATAATGTTTATAACATGGTAAAAATTAATATAAAAGGAATAATAAACATTAATGAAAGGTTATTAAGAAAGTATAAATTATCATTATTTTATTATTCATGAGATTAAAGAACGAACGGGTCAAGTCGGACAACGAGGTAAGGGATTTCTTATCTCACTTTTAATTCCGTGAGATTTCCATTGTTCGCCACTTATTCATTGCATGTGGTGTATTTTGTACTACCATTTGATGTATATTATAATTATTCTCATTATATTCATGGTATTCTGTGATTAATTCGGTGGTTATTAACTTTTGGTCATACGACTCAGTAGATTACAACGTGGTAAAGGGTTTCATCTCACTTTTTATTCTCGTGAGATTCATGCTATATTTTCCACTATTTAATTTTGTGTGGTGTATGTACTACCCATGATGGTACTGTTTGTGTAATATAATTACATTTATGAGTATTTACATCTTCATTGTATGATCCTTATTTCATGTGGCATATGTTTTTTATGTTACCAAATCGGTAAGGGAACCTTTCACCCTCCTCTTTTTAAAGGACTTCTTTTTGTTATATCTTTTAATTTATAGCTTATTTTGTTGGGATATGTTCTTATATATCTTTATTTATATAAATTTATTTCCAAGTGATTAGATAACCTTTTTATCTCATCAACTCATTTTCTGAATTTTAAAGTGATGCCGTTAGACTGTCAAATTTTTACAAGGGAACTTCTTAACACAATTTCAATTCTTTGGGTTCCAGTTTTACTTCTTGAATATGTCATCCTATAAATATGTGTGAATGACCTATGATTGTTTTACAATTAATATCCACTTATATTGGGTGTATTTATATTTTTCACGCATAATTATGTGATTGATTTATCCTTAATTTAAGGATACCGTCTTTATAATGGATTTCATCTAAATTTACATTTCCATTGAGACTTCATTGTTGTTATGCACCAATTAACTATTATATGATGTATATACTGTACTTTGTCATATTATATCATGAATCCCTTTATTCTCATGATATTATAAAGTTTTTAATAAATTTTATTCCTCAATTATTGTTATTCAAGAGTCTCTCATTTTGTTAAAAACTCTTTAATTAAAATATCGTTTTGAATGTTTTAAAGATTTATTATTCTAAATAATTATCTTTAATGTCCATGTTTTAAAAATAGTTTTCAGAATGTATTTATATGGAAATTAATGTTTTGAAATTATAATTCCATTAGAAGCTTCAAAGTGGTATGGGACACTTTGATTTAAAAATATATTTTTAAACTATTTATGAAAATGGATTGATTATTTCAATATCATAAATTTACATCTCGAAATTTCAAATAAAATTTTATTAATGAAATGTTTATATTTTCACTATTTTATGTGCTATGATGGTACTTGGACATTTGATGGGTGGTTACGTGATAAACCAAATGATGGGTGGTTCCATGAATACCAGGATGGGTGGTTACTTTATAACCTCCAATGCATTGGGTATGGAATTCGGTCATATGGCCATTCCATTTAGTGATATGTGTTGAAGTTGACCGTATTGTTATTCCATTTAAGTATGTTTATGTCCCAAGTTACCTTTATATGTTATAAGTTATTTATATGGGTTTTATGGTAACCTTTTGGTTACAAAAGGATAAATAGTGATCTTTTATTCAGTGAAGAGTATTTACTACTTCATAGAGGTGAAAAGTATTACTTATTTTAATGTTTTCAGGGTTTACATGTTTTTTTGAAAAACGAACAGTTTTCCTTCGTTGTATATCCCTTACTGAGCCTTTTAAGCTCATCCCATGTTTTTTAAATGTTTTTCACAGGAAATAATGTGAAATATGATCAAGTATGGGATCAAGGAAAAGTCATGCTATCTTAAATATGGAACTAGACATGACTATTTTTTTAAGAGTTTTTATTTTATGAAAAAAATGGATACTGGGTATAAGTGTCTACTTTGTAATCTTTTGAGATGTAATAGTAATGTCATAATTCTCTAAAACTCTAAACCTGAAAATATCCTCAATGTGAATTATTCATTTTATTAAATATTATTTAATGTTTAAGGTCGGGTCCTTATTCATATCCATTAGACTATCTCTACCGGTCAATCATAATATAATTTTCACATCGTGGAAAAAATAATACATAGAAAGGGGTGAGCTTAGGTGCTCAGTAAGGATAACAATATAGAAAAATCTTTCATAAATAAGAATATAAAATTAAAGAAATGTATAAGAATAAAACAAAAGAATTTCAAACTAAAACATGAGCATAATATAGAAAAGATAAATAAAATAATTCTATTTACTAATTCACATAGAAATTCTACTAGTTGAATAATCACATGTAATATCAATAGCAAGTTTCATAATGATGGAAAGCATAATTTCAAACATCATAACCACATAGTCAAGGCCTTGTTCCAAGACTACAAATTAGATTTTGTCAAATCCATTTTCAAAGACACTAGTTTGTCTCATGAGACTTACCGATGAATTATGGAGCTATAGCGGGCTTCACCCATCACTTACTAAGTTCAATACATTCTTCATATGAAAAGGTTAAAACATAACATAAACATTCATATTAAAACTAGCATACAAAATGTCTATAATTTAATAATAAACCATAAATGATATAAAAATATCACATCCATAGTCAAACATATCACGAACCCATAAATACAATATAGAAGATTGTATCATAAAAAATCAACTTCAAATAAGCGTAAAATCCAACAAAGGATTTTTACATAGATGAAATCAAAACTATTTGAGAGAAATATCTCTTAATATTTTGAAATCATTTAAAAGTCCAATAATTTTAAAAAAACATTTATTTTGAAAATATTCTTATAAGATTTTAAGGGAATATTTGAAGGTGTTACAATGACAGAAAATAGCTGCACCCTTCCTATAAGTTAAAAAAAATTATTTTATTAATTTTGTTGAAAAGGTCATAAAGGACCTTGTTTGGAAAATGACTGAAAGATTCCTTTATAATCATATCATATAAAGTAATACAAGGTTATAAATGAATTTTACCCACACTCTATGAAATATTAAATTTGTTTTGAAATACATTTTTAAGTAACACGGATGTGGATGATAAAGAGGTCCCAGTATATACTCATGTATAAACAACCTCAGATAATGAAGAGATTGTAGAATTAACCCTTACCTTGTACATTTCCTTGATAGAGGGTATGTTATCCTCCTCTATAAAAGTTAAATAATTTTTATTAAATTACACAAGAACCAAATATATAAATATGATATCATATATGATCTTCTAATATTTCTTTGTTAATAATATTTCAGTTGTATCATTGTTTCGGGTGTTAACTGATTCGTTTTTCATTATATAAATGGTTATGTAATCCATGTTTATTATGGATAGGATGTATTTTATTCATATAATTATTGATATTAAGTTCTTGAACATTATTTTTAATCATAAAATGATAATTATTCTTGAATGGTTATGATGCGGAATGAATTTCATCGCATTCGTGGAGATGGTAGTCTGTATGTACGCACGAGCGACAAAGTCATTCTATTGATGCTGTAATAGTATGTAATTGGATGGTATATCATATATAACGAATAATTAATATATTATATTTATTATTTACATCATTTATTCTCATTATTATACCCATCCAAATAATGAAGTGTTTGAATAACAAACTACACCATGACATGGAGACGGTAAGTCCTACATACGCACGTATGGTGAATTTTCCTTTATAGGATGGATAGAATAATTAATATGGTTGTACCATGTTTATAATAACATAATAGTATTTATAAGGTACTTTTTTTATTAATTTTTTATTGAAACAACAAAGAAATAGTAAGTGGAAGAAGAAAAGAACATTAAAAGACGTGGTGAAATTATTACCTCTTCTTCTAGTGTTTTTTTTGAGTTGATCAAAGGGGATCCATAGGGTGGATTTATGATATAATTAAGGACTCTAGTTCGATTTTAGGGTAGTTGGGAGCATATTTGAGCAGGTTTTGGCTGAGCCAAATGTCTTTGGAGGTGTGATTTTTAGAGAAGGGTAAGTACCCTTTTATAAGAGAGGTGAGGGTCACTTTAGGAAAATCTTTAAAAATTATTTCATTATACAAAAAAACTTGGTTTTTAATGGATAAAAAATGATTTATTTCCAAGATAAGGTGGGTATGGGTCGAAAACCTATCTACTAATAGGTTTTAGACAGGTTTAGGTCACCATATTAACCTTATCTTTTATATTTAACTCTTATTTAAATAGTTTAACTTTCACCATGTATTCCTGTATTATTATAATATATGGTTAATAAACAGACTATAAAAATCCAATAATAACCCAAGTGGTTAATTATTAATGTATATAACCTTGTATAATTCTATTTTCCAAACCTTAGATTTTTAGGAATATTATATCAATTAATAATATATTATTTGTTTTAAAAACTCATTTTTGTCAATTTTGACACTATTTGGTTTTTTGTTTTTGTTAAAGTCATAAAAAAATAATAACTTCGACAAAAATGATTTAATAAACCACAACATGTCATATTAACCTATAAAATTTGTAAAATTCATCTGAAGTCTCGATTTACATTTATTTGGATATTTATAATATCAATTATTTTAATCTTTCATTAATAAGGTAATTACTTCATCATCATTGTATCATAAATAAATTTAATTATTTAATATCTAAAAATTATATATATAATACAATTATATATTAAATCTTTTTATATTTCTATTGAATATTTATAGTCTAATTTATTTTATGTATAACCCTATATTAAAAATGGTTTAGTTATTAAACATTAAATTTAATACATTTAACTCTTCTTTAAATAAAATAATAATAAATGTCCTAATCTAATCACATTGAACCAAAAGGATCATATTTTAAATTAGGACATGTGTTATGGTAATTATAATATCATTTTTTACCTTTAATTACCCTATTCACTTTTAATCGTGGTTAATAAAAGTCAAAAGTTACTATTTACAAAAAATTATTTTCATCTTATTAAACCAAATTTTACTGACTAATGTAAAAATTACCTCTAATATTTTTTAAATTAAATTCACAAAAGAGGTAAAATTATGTTTTATTCAAATTTTCAAATGATCCTAGAAGGTGGGTAAAATATGGTAAAAAGTTCAATAAAATTTTATATATCTAATATTATTATAAACTTCTCCAATTAATTACATTGAAATATATAGGTATTATGTATCTATTTTTACCTAATATAAATTTAAATAAAATAACTAATTATTTAAAAAAAATTGTTTTAAACAATAATGTAGTGTTTTCACTATACATCAAAAATTGACTGTTTTCCGAAAAATACCAAAAATTCACCCAAAGATAATTTTGATATTCCGAATTAAAAAATGAAGTCAATTTTGAAAAATTAAATTTATAAATTTTCAAAAAGTTGGTATTACTATTCATAAAGGCATGTTTGATTGGTCGTGGTGTGTTGGAACTTGAAGGTGTGCCTAATGCAAGTTATTGTATTATTCAAAGACAAGCGTACCGTGTAAGCTTGGGGTGTTACAGATAAAATGACAAATATGGTTGTATCATGATTATAATAATATATATATATGTATTATATTGGATTTATTATTTTTTATAGAAAAAACATAAAAATAAGAAGTATAAGAAGGAAATAACTTTGAAAGAGGTGATAAAACAATTACCTCCTTTTCAGGTGTCTCCTTTTGGTTGAAAAAAGGACTCCTTAGGTTGGATTTCTTCCCAAATTTTGTCCTTCAAGATGAATATAGTGAAGTTGGGAGATTAATTGGGAAGGTGTTTTCCAAGGAAAATTGATTTGGAGGTTTTAATTAAAGAGAAGGAGAAGTTCCCTTTTATAAGAGAGGTGAGGGACACATTTGGAAGATTTAAAATATTAATTTATTATAAATTTACTTTCAGTCTCAAATATATCCAAAGTAGTTTCTTTATATTTTAATATTGTTATGGGTATAAATAATCTCATAAAATTATTTTTAGACATGTTTAGGTCCCATAATTAACCTTATCTTTTGGGTTTAACCCATAGTTAAACAGTTTAACTCTTATTGTGTCTTCTTGTATTTTTACACTATAGGGTTAATATAGTGACTATAAAATACCAAACGAACCCAAATTGGATCATTTATGAAATAATATACACTATACTAGTTATTTAGACACAAATGAGATTTTTATTAATTTTATAACATTTAATTCGATATTATTTATTTTAAAAGTATCATTTATGTCAATTTTGATACTATTCAAAATATTCATTTTTTAAAAATATCAAAAAAAACATGATAACTTTAAAAATATACTTTTAATAGATCAATAAAATTTTAATATTTTCTATAAAATTAATTTATGTCATTAATTAATTTAAATTATATTTATTTAAATATTTTTCATATCATTTAATTGATTCTTTCTTAAATAATCCACTTACTACATCATTATTGTGTCACCATTTAATTTAAATATTCAGTTCCTAAAATTATAAATAAATTTACATTATGTAGATAGTAATTTTATATCTATAATTTCTATTTATAGTTGACCATATCACTTATATATCCTTATATTAAAATTGATATAGTTAATAAAATTAGAATATGGCATTTATAACTCTTCATTAAATAAAATTAAATAAATGTCTAAATGTAACTCAAGTGGATTAAAAAAGATAATTATTTAGACCTAATATTTATTTTGTTCAAAACACACTTATCTAAAGAATTTTGGACAACTATTAGAGTAATATTATATTATTATAATGTTAATTTTACCTTTAATTACCCTATTTACCTTTAACCGTGGTAAATAAAATCCAAAAGATTGTATTCACCAAAAATTAATTTGATATTATTAGACAAAATTTTTTATACATATTAAAACTATTTATGTCCATTTTTTGAAATTTAGTACACAAAAGAGATAAAATTTCGTTTAATGAAATTCTCATAGATGTGGCTAGAGGGCGGGTAAAAGAGATGTTCAAATGTTTAATAAATTCTAATATATAATTCTATTATAAAATGACTTTAATGAACTATATTGTATTAATATATATATAATATTTATATATTTTTAATTTAAAATAAATTTAATGTAAAATAATTATTTAAATAAAATTGTTGGTTTTTAACAATAATGCAGTATTTTTCACTATTCATAAAAAATTGAACCTTTTTAGAGAATTACCAAAATTTTACCCTAAGCTAATTTTGAAATTCCGAATTCAAATAAAAACTTTATTTGGAAAAATAAAATTTATAAATTTCATAATTTGTTTAATACTATTCATAAACGCTTTTTTAAACAGCTAGGTTGAAAGGTCATGGTGTGATCAAACTCGATGTTGCTTGCAACCCAAGATATTGAATTATTTAAAAAGAAGAATATAATAGAAGCTTGCGGTGTTAAATTATTTCCTACTTTAAATAATTTCTTCCTCTAGAGTTCAATTTTATCAATTTATAATATAATGTGGGTGGTTATTCATTGTAAGTTCTTCAAGTTCCCGCATCGCCTCTTCCATTTTGTGGTTTCTACAAAGAACATTTACTAGGTGTTTCATTCAGTTTCTCAATACTTGTTATATCATATCAATAATCTTGATAGTATCTTCAAAATAAGACAGATTGGGTTCCTATTCTATTTCGTCATAGTTGAGTATATGGTCTAGCATGTATTTCCTAAACATTAATACATTGAACACATTATGAACATTGGAGAGGCATGGAAGTATTTCCAAATAGTAAGCTACAACTCCAATTCATTCAATAATTAAAAAAGTTCTTATGTACTTAGGACATAATGTACCCTTCTTACTGAATCATTTAACACCCTTCCATGGAGATACCATCAAGAAAACATTATCTCCCACTTGAAATTTTGAATTCTTCCTTCAGTTATCAGTATAGATTATTTTTGTACTTTGAGATATTTTGACATGGGTCTGAATAGTTTTTACCTTTTTTTCATTTCCTCAACAGGTTATAGGCCTATGAGTTTTATTTCACCAACATCATCCCAACAATTTGGTTTCTGACATCACTTTCTATATAACGCTTCGTATGGTGTCATATGTATACTTGAATGGAAGCTATTAATATAGAAAAATTCTACCAGAGATTAATAATAATCTCACATACCTTGAAATTCAAGAGAGAAAGATCTCAACTTGTATTCTATAATTTGAATAGTCCTTTCTGTGTGTCCATCATTTGGAGGATGGTAGGAAGTGCTCAAATAATGCTCACTATCTAGGGCCTTCTGAAGACTTTTCTAGAATTATGATGTAAAATGGAGATCAAGGTCAGAAACAATCGATATGGGTACACCATGAAGTCTTACAACTTCATTAATATATAGTATTGATAGATGTTCAGGTGGTAAATCTTCTCTTATAGATAGAAAATGTGCTGATTTGGTAAGAATATCAACAATAACTCATATCGCTCCATTTCTTCTGTGAGTATTTGGTAGCCCCATTAAAAATTCTATCATAATATCATCCCATTTCCACATAGGTATGGGAAGAGGTTTCATGAAACCTAGAGGATGTTGTCTTCTAGCCTTCACCTTTTGACAAACCAAACATCTCGACACATAATCAGCAATCTCCCTCTTCTTGTTGTCCCACCAAAGATGTTCCTTCAAATATTTATACATCTTAGTGCCACCATGGTGTATAGAGAAATTGTAGATATGAGCATCATCCAATAAATCCATTTTTAGCTCAGTTATATCAGGAAGACAATGCCTCTTCCCAAATTTCAAAGTACCATCTTCAAATAAAAATTCAATCAGTCTCCTATCATTCACAACGTTAATTTTCTTATAAAAATCCTCATCATCAGAATGATAACTTTTTATCCATTATTCTAAATAAGGTTTGGAAAGAATTTGAAAACGTATATATTTTTCACCTTCCATGATAATTCCCATATCCATCTTTCCTATATCCAAAAAAATAGGATCCATTTTAACAGTTGTTTTGTTTAGAACACCATGGTCATTTCTACTCAAATCATCTGCCACCTTATTTTCCTTCCCTAGGTGGTAGTTTATTTTGAAATCATAATCCTTGAGTAGTTGAAGTCATCTCCTTTATCTCATGATGAGTTCTTTATATGAGAAAATATATTTCAATCTCTTATGATAAGTATATATCTCACATCTTTCACCGTATAGATAATGTATCCATATATTCAGAGAACATATTACTATTGCTAATTACAGATCATGAGTTAGGTAGTTTTGTTCATTAATTTTTAATTTCCTTGATTTATAAGCAATAACCCGGTCATTCTGCATAAGGACACAACTGAGTCATTTCCCTAATGCATCACTATAAATCCCAACCCCATCATTCCCAAATGGTAGATTCAAGATAGGAGAATCAAATAATATTCTCTTAAATTCTTCAAAACATTATTCAAAATCTTTTTTCCAAACAAATTTAACCCCTTTACACGTGATCTTGGTTAATGGGTTTTACAATTGGTAAACATTGTAGATGAAATACAGATAGTAACCAGCTAAGCCAATAAAACTACATACCTCAATTATACTAATCGGTGATGGCCATTCATGGATTTATTTTTTTTAGGATCAAAAAAGATTACATCTTTGGAGATAATATGGCCCTGAAAAGAAATTTCTTGAAGCTAGAATTCACACATTCTAAACTTCCCATATAGTTCATTTCATCTAAGAGTCATTAGAACAATCCATGTGTGGTTCTCATGGTCTTCATTCCTTGAACACTTTGTTTATTAGATCCATGAAAATAGTGGGTGAATTAGTCAATCCAAATGGAATTATTGTAAATTCATAATGATGATACCTCATTCAAAATGTTTTCTTTTTAATATCTTTCTTTTTTACACATAATTGATGATATACATAACAAAGTTAAATTTTACAAAAATATTGAGCTCCATGAATTTGATCAAATAAATCATCAATATGAGGTAGGGGATACTTGTTCTTTATTGAAATATCATTGATTTCTCTATATTCAATTCATAGCTTCATTGAACCATTTTTCTTTTTATCAAAAAGAACTGGAGCTACCCATAGAGAAACACTAGGGAAAATAAATTCCTTATTACTCAAATCTTCTATTTTTTCATCAAATCTACTAATTCCATAGTGGGAATTCTATAAGGAGCCATTGATGTTGATCTTACATCAGAGATTAAATTAATATAAAACTCAACTTCACCCTCTGGGGTGTCAGGTAAATCTTCAAGAAAAACATCAATGTATTCCTTTACAATAGTTACATTCTCAATTTGAATATTTCTTTCTTCATACCTAGATGTTATTTACTCTTACACCCCAATAATATCATTTGTTATAGCTATTGGGTGTGGATTTTGATAAGAATCATGTGATGATGTTTCTTCCCTAATGATAATGGATTCTCTATCATCCTAAAAAATCACTACTTCCTTCTTCTTCCAATAAATTTTCACACCATATTCTGATATCCAATCCATACCAAGGAATATATCAAACTCCACCATATGTATGATAATAAATTTAGTAGAGAATTCGCATTTATATTCCATAATGGGAGATTCCTGACATATCTTTTTCCAATGAGACTTCCCTTAGGGTATTTGACAGACAACTCCCTTGTTAAACTTAATTAAAAATATCTAATTTTTAAAGTATAATCAGACGATATAAAGGAATGATAGGATCCATAATCAACTAATGATTTGAAAAAAAAAATTATAGATGATTATAGTAACATCCACATCATCATTTACAGTTTCAACCTCAGCATTTGTGATCTCAAAAGCATGTTCTCCCTTTGAATTTTCTGAGGCAAGTTTCATTGATGCTTAGGACAATAATTTGAATAATGTCCCATTTTATTACAATTTTATCATTGAATATTGATAGATTCTTTATTCCCCTTGCAATCAGGAGCTTGGTGGCCTTCTTACCCACACTTTTATTAAACTCTCATTTCTTTTAGGCAAAAAACTATGGTGTTTCTTCCCACAATTACAGTAGTGTGGGAAGTCAGATTATTCCTTCTTCACCTTATTTCCTTTACCATAGTGTTCATCAGACCTCTTCATCTCTTGATTCCTTTTAAAGTCATAGGACTTAGAGAATTCATTTTATGTCTTTATAGAACATGAGACTATATCATTGTATGATGACAAATATTTTGAGACCAATGCCCATCAGAGGAATGGTTTTAACCCATAAAATATGTAATCCATATTAATTTTTGGTTTATGTATGTATTATGCCACATTCCTTGTGAACCATGTGAAGTTAGCCTCATTATTTGAAACATTATCAACCTATTTTTTCCTCAGAGTCAGAAATTTTTTTCTATATAAGATCACTTTTCAAGAGAAATTATTTTCCTATGAAAATTTATTTAAACTCCCTAAATTCCAGATTTTATACTTTATCATCGTCCTTCATGTTTTGAAATAATGACCACCATTGATCTACATCTCTTGTGAGAGGATAAACATCTTTGATAACATTTTCCATTTCATTACTTCATAAATCAAGATATATTTTCTCTAGGGAACTTATCCATTGCTCAGCTACAAATGGATTTTAGTCCTATTGAAGGTTAGAGGTTTCTATCTCATGAATCATTCTAACATTTATCCTCTGTGTTGTGGATTAGGGTGCTCCATAAGAGTAAGGTTATTATTCATAACATGATCCAGTTATCCCATTATGGTTATAATCTCTTCAAAACTAGTTTTATCACTATATCCACAATCATTATCTTTCATAGGAGTTCAATACCAGCATGTATTTCATGTGTTGATAATATTTCAATTTGTTCCACTATGTTCCATTTCTAAACAATGGAATACACTATATTATGTTATGAATCATAATTCATAATTCAAAAATTGTAAAATAATTAACAAAAATTGAAATATTTATGAATATCTAATCCATAATCATAAACATGGTTTCTTTGATGACATAGTGAATCATAAATACTTCATAATAGTTTGTAAAGAAAATATGAATTATCCAAAGCATATCCCCTAGGAGTGTCAAACCACATGCATATTAAGGCCCATTTTCATGTACCAGATTACCAACATTCAAGCCTAGAACACCTAGTTAGAGTTAGTACTCCTAGGTACATCATTTTCAAAACTACATCCACTAGTAGTATCCATAAAGAGATGTATTTTCTAGGAATACCCACATAATCTCTACATTACTAGAATTATAGGATGTTCTTTTATACTTATTCTCAAAGTATATCATACGGTAATGTTCCGTAATAAAGGTTTTTATAAATCTAGTTTATAAGTTCTATAATAAAATTACTTTGTAACCAACTATAATGCCTCGACCCAAGTTTCCTAGAGTCGATGAATTATTTTATTACATTGTCATGATCACAAGAAAATCAAATCCCAAAGGATCGATTGGTTTAGTATCCTTATAAATTATAGATACGAACATAATTTGTACATTACATATTGAAATAAAAAACATATTATCCCCTTTGAAAACTCTCACATCTCTTATAATATCCCTAGAGATCAATGAAAATATACTTCTTCACATCCTGGATAAATATTAAACACAAGAAAGGTGTGACCTCATAAACTTAGTAAGGATAAACAATATATTAGAAGCTATCAAAAATAAAATAATCTTTGAAGGAAATGTATAAAAATAAAAATCAAGACTTTTAAACTAAATATTCAGAATAATATGTAAATAATAAATCAAATAATTCCATATAAAATTTCACATTGAAATTCTACTATTCGAATAATCACATGAAATTTCAATAACAAATCATATAATGAGGAAATGCATAATGTCAGGCATAATAACCATGCTGTTAAGGGCTCCTGCCAAAACCATTAACATACCATCAAGTCATTGTTCCAAGAAACTAGTTTGTCTCATGAGACCAACTGATGCATCGAGGGTCCATAGTGGGCCACACCCGTCACATACTATTTCCATTACATTCCTCTTAAGAAAACGGTGAAACATAACATAAACATTTGTATTAAAACTAGCATATAAAATGTCAATACTTTAACCATTAAATATAAATGGTATAAAATTAACACATTCATTGTCAAATATATCATAAACCATTCAATATAATATAGAATGTTGTATCATAATAATTAAACCTCTAATAAGTGAAAAAAAATCCAACAAATTATACTAACTTAGATGAAAAATAATTTAATAAATTTCTTAAAACTCTTTAAGGGAAATATCATTTTTTACATTGAAATCATTTATAAGCCACATGGTTATAAAATAAACCATTTATTTTGAAAATAAACTTATAATATTTTAAGTAAATATTAAAAATATAAATCCTTCATAATAGTGCAAAATAGATTCATGCTTCATAAAAGTTAAAAAGCATTATTTCATTAATTTTTCTAAAAGATTATAAAGTAGCTCGTTTGGAAAACGATATAAAGATTCCTTTCCAAAAAAAATTAAAAATTCAAACATGTGTAAAAATGACTTTACAGGTTTTTTGATAATATTTTGAATTTCATTTTAATAAACAAGGACATGGATGATAAATATGTCCTAGTAGATACGTATAAGAAATCTTGGATAATAAATAGATTTTGAAATTAACCCTTAACTTATACTTTCCTTTAGTAGAGGGTGAGTTAACCACTTATATAATGGTTAAAACATGTTATTAAATTATTCCAGGAACGTATTCATATTTTTGATATCTTATATGCTCCTATTATGTCATTTTTGTAATAATATATCAGTATTACCATTTTTTTGGGAGTTAACTTATTCGTCTTCCAATTCCTGTTTAGTCATGTAGGCCATATTTTTTATACGTAAGATATATTTTATTAATATAAAGTATGACATTAAGTTCATAAAATTTATTTTTACTCATTTTATAAATTTGATAAACATTCTTGAATTTTTAACATTGATAATGAATCTAACTGCATTGTGGAGATGGTAGGCCGCACATACGCACGAGCTATGGTATCATTCCCTTTATGGTTAAATGGTAAAAAATTGGATGGTATATTAATTATAAATAACCATTATCATGTTATATTAATTATTAATATCTATTATATTCATCACTATACCCATCCAAATAAAGTAGTTTTGAATAAAAAATTACACCATGACATGGAGATGGTAAGTCGTACGTACACACGCATTTTGATATTGTTATTCGTATGATGGGTAAAATGAGGAATATGGTTGTCCCATGATTATAATAAAATCATAGTGTATGTATGATATTGAATTTATTGTTTATATATGGAAACAACAAAGAAAGAGGATGTAGAAAAAGAAAAGAACTTTGAAAGAGGTGATAAAACAATTACTTCTTTTTCAGGTGTCTCTTTTTGGTTGGCACAAAAGGACTCCTTATAATGGATTTATGACCAAAGTGCGGCCTTTAGGATTAAGTTATGGAATCTTTTAGAATATATGGGTAGGGTTTGGGCGATACAATGGGATTTGTAAATGTTAATTAAAGAAAAAGAGAATATCCCTTTTATAAGAGAGGTGAGGGGCACTTATGGAAGATCTTAAAATATTTATTTATTATAAATTGGTTATCAGTTTCAAATAGATCAAAAGTGATTTATTTAAAGGCTAATATGAGAATGGGTTTAAATCCTGTTAGATAATTATTTTTAGACAAGTTTAGTTTACAAAATTAACCTTATCTCTTGGGTTTAACCCTTAGTTAAATAGTTTAACTCTTAGAGTTTGTTTTTGTATTTTTGCACTACAGGGTTAATATAGTTACTATAAAATTCCAAAGGACTACAATTGGAAAATTTACGCCGTATTCATCATTTTCCAAGTTATTTGTTCTAAAAATAGAGTTTTATGAATTTTATAACATTTAATTAAATATTTTTTATTTTAATGTTTGATTTTTGTCAATTTTGATACTATTTAAAATTACCATTTTTTAAAAATATCATACCATCCAGATATCTTCAAAAAAATACTTATAATATGTCACTAACATGTCTATGTTATCTAAAAAATTCTTGTATGTGATTAATTAAGTCAAATTATATTTATTTAAATATTTTTAATATAATTTAATTATTTATTTATTTAATAATTTCATTACGACATCATTATTGTGTCACTATTTAATTTAATTATTTATTTCCTAAAATTATAAATTAATTTTCATTATGTAGATAATAATTTTATATTTCTAAATATTATTTATAATTGACCATATCAATTATATATCCTCATATTAAATATTATATAGTTAATAAAATTTGAATACGACATTTTTTACTCTTATTTAAATAAAATCTAATAAATGTACTAATCAAACACAGGTGGCTTAAAAGGATCATAATTTATATCTATGGTTTTTTTAGTGTATAAACACTTATCCAATGAAATTAGAACAAATTTTAGGATAATATTATATTATTATAATATTAATTTTACCATTAATTATCCTATTTACCATCAACTGTGGTAAATAAAATCAAAAAGTTACTATTCACCAAAAAAAAATATTTTGATATTTTTTTACTACATTTTTCATACTGATTACAACCATGTATTTCCATTTTTTAAAATTAAATTTATAGAAGGAGTAATATTGTGTTTAATGCAAATCTTGTAGATGTGGCTAGAAGGCATGTAAAAGAGACGTTCAAATGTTTAATAAACTTTTATATCTAATTCCATTAAAAATTATTCCAATGAACTATATTGTATTAATATATGTATTATTTATATATTTTGACTTTAAAAACAATTTACAATAAAATAATTATTTATAAGAAATATTCAATTTTTAACAACAATGCAGTATTTTTCACTATTAATCAAAAATTGAAAGTATTCAAAATATTACCAAAATTTCACCCTAAGCTAATTTTGATATTACAAATTCAAAAATGAAGTCTATTTTGAAAATTAAAATTTAAAAATTTCATAATTTGGTTAATAAAATTCATAACCACTTTTGAAACGGCTAGTTTGAAAGATCATGGTGCACTCGAACTCGATGTTCTATGTAGTGCAAGCTATTGAATTATTTAAAAGGAAGCATACCGTGGAAGCTTGAGGTGTTAAATATTTTATTTATTCCATTTTAATAAAATGACCTCCAAATATGGTTGAATGGGTTCAGGGTTGTTAAAATAATCCACCAATAATTCATAAGGACAATGTTACCCTTGATCCTAAGGAATGTATTGAAAGGAATGATTGTATCTTTAATTTTCTAAAGACCCCTAAGACCTCAAAAGTTTTATTCTCCACTTATATGTTGGTAGGTATTGGTATGAAATGTTTCGAATACATGGTTCTATCCAAAAGGCACGACGATATCACCTAGACTACATTCAAAAATGTATTTTTATCAACAATTTTATCTTCAGAAACTGAATTTGGTGAAGGCTCATGAGTTCATTATATTTGACCAAAGAGACTATTTTATAATTAAGTAAACTACTTAGTTTTACATGTTTTTTCATTTATATCATAATATCCTCAATAAAAACAATGTCATGGTGATAAACATTAAAATTAGATTAAAGGATGAGATTAAATCAATGGTTATTCTTCTTTACATAATGACTTTTGTAGGAGTGGTGGATAATGTGATTATGGATGAGGTAGATGTTGTCCTATATAAGGGAAGAAAGTTTGACTAGTGGGGGTGAATATTCCCTTAAAACTATTTAAACATAATTATAATATTATCACATTCACATTTATTTAAACAAAATAATAAATAAATGTGAGAGTCGTGTTCAGATAGTTATATAGTGAAATAAAAATTGATAACAAGAAAATAAAGTTTTTTAAATTAGTTTGGTTCACCGTATGTGAACCTATTATAATCTTCAATCCCCTCTAAATCATTGAGTGGAATAGTACTCAATAAAATAAGAGAGTAATTATTTTATAGTTGTAGACTCAACCTATCATATTACTGGGTAAACAAGACTTTTCATACCTTTCTCAAGAATAGGAAAACCCATGAATTTATAAAGAGAATGCCTAACCTATCACCTAGTATTTTATAAGTATATACATAACCTAGTCTATTATATAATAATGAAAAAATGTATGTGATTTTTTTTTGATCAGGTAAGTATAACCATACAGTACCTTTTAATGGAGGTATAATCATGTGTAAAAACATTAAAATACGAACACTTCTGAAAAATAATAAATATTATCTGAACTATTTGAAGATGTCAATGAAGAATTTTGATTAATAAATAGTGATCTTATATAATTTATAAATTGATAGAAAATGTAAATTTTGTTCAACTAGTAATCCACAAAAAATCGGTATATATGAATTAATGTAGTGTCGTTGTCTTTCTATCTCTTTTACGACTTCACCTTATCCATCGTTTATAGAAAAAATCGATAACAACTACCATTATTTAGAAATTTCCACAAACTATTTCTAGGTGAATGTATCCTAAATATTCATCATATATTTAAAACCAAAGGAATAACAACTAAAATAGATTATATTATTTTTTTATTTATCTTGCTCAAATTCACAAATAATCTGCATGATTTATTCCATGAAGTAGCATCAAGGATCTGTTTCTTCTATAGTAAGAATAAAATAAATAAATTTTAAACCTATCGTAACAAAAAAACTTTTTACAAGGTATACATAATGGTAATTTATATGTTTCATAATGATTCTGACTCACATAAGGGAAAATACTTTTGAACATAGGAAATGTAAAGGTAGAAATTATTCTATATGGGTTGTGTACGGGTACACATACACTTTTTAAGGGTATAAGGGGTTGTGTAAGGGTCATATTTTATTATCACTAGTTTCTAAAGGCTAATATAAATATCATTTGAGGGTACTAACTTACATGAGGTCACTCACATAAGGGTAAACAGAATTTCATACAACCCATGTAGAGGTAAACTTAGAGTTGTATAAGGGTGAGCTGTAGTTTCAATAGGATGTGTACAGGTAATGTATATCATGTATAAGGGTAACATAGTATTTAATAATGAAAACAATAGTCTACATACACTGTGTAAGGGTATGTTCTAGTTTTGTAAGGGTACAACAGAGTTTAAACTACTTACGTACAGGGAAAAATCAAGCTAACTGAGGGTAATAGGAACTCTGTAATGATTATGTAAAGGTAAAAATATACATAAAAATAAAAATTTTAATATGTATACCTAACTTGTGAAAGGTTAACTCATAATTAAAACAACTTATGTAAGTATGTAAATAAGTCTACGTAAGGGTGGAAAGAACTTTATAAATTTTACGTAAAGGTAAAAATATTCTTAAAAAAATAATTAATATGTACACATTTAAAAAATATAATACAAAAGATCATTTAATACATAGAATATTATTTAAATATTAAATTAATAATTAACCAAATAAATGATAGATATTAAAATAAATATTCTTCAACCAAAGTAAAACGTTAATTTTAAAAATAAAATTAAAAAAATCTGATAGAACTTTCATAATAAACTAAGAGGGGTATTTCATTTATCAAAACTATAAATGTCAACATACTAAAATTCTTTATGTCTCAAACCTAACAATATATCCATTTTTTTAATTGAAAAATTGAAATTTTAGATTAAAAAACTCCAAAATATTCCCCCTTTTGTGAAATTTATAAAAAAGAACCAAAAATAATTTTAAAATATTATTAGCCCTTTTTAAATTAAATATACTATTATAATAAATAGAAGATAATTATAATTGTTAAATAATGAATAATTATGAATATTTTTCACTCCACTTATACATTAAATCATGTAAATTTAGAAACAGTATAAACTTATTTTTAGACATGAACATGATTATATAAAATAGATTAGACAACCTACTTCATCAAGAATAGAGGATCAAAAATATAGAATCAAAACTCCCTAAACACACAATTATTTAGAGAGGTAATTCCAAAACTCATAAACCCGAACTAAAATTATACATGTATTGTAACCAAATTTTTCCAACATATTATATAATTTAACACTTAATGGAAATATCCTACTAAATTGATAAAATTACACATGACACATTAACCATATATAATAAAAATTTGTAATCCTATATCCACCCTATAAATTGATGCATCTTATAAAAATATATTCAATGAATTTTAATAAATTTTCAATGAATTAAAAATTAGATTTAATCATATTATGTTATACCAAAAATAAATATGTTGAACATGATTTTTAAACATAAAGAAACAAAAGATGATTGAAATCATATAATTTCATCTCATGCTAAATATATTACTCTCCTAATAAATAGATACTACATATTTAATACAATTAATTTATGTTCAACCATAATTAAAAATATCTACTTCCCCTGAATCAAGGAATCTATTCAAAGATATATTCTAAGAATATATAAGTATTTCAAAATTATTAAATAATTTAAAGTCCGATACCTAAACACCAGAAATTAAAACTATAGAAATAGGTTTTCAAGCCATATGAAAAAAATTAGATACATACCAACAATCTATTTTATAAAAAAATTGAGAATATACATGTTTTACATAAATAAATACTTACCTAAGCATGTAAAATATCTTGGGACCTCTTGAATTTTAATATTATCCTTTGCAAACCCATATTGTACGATTGTTAATCTATTAAACAATGAAAGAAATTTCTGAAATAAATGTATTTTTTGTGCCCTAATGATTGAACATGATCTAAAGAACAATTTTAAGCCTAGTGTACTAATTTACTAGACATAAAACAAGTAATATTAGGGTTGTTAATTTTATTACCCTTCACAAATAAATTATTATACATCTTAGGCATATGTCTATTGTAACCAAACCCATATTTTTAATTCTTCATATTATTCATAAGCACCATATTATAAAAAATTAATTACACTTTAAAATATGTAGACAATGTTCCATTAAAACCAAATACCTCTTTTCTATGTTTATAATTCTCTTTTTGACCATTTTTTACATCTGTCTAGATTTTATCATTAGAGTAGGATAATGAATTTCATAGTTTTTAATTCTCCTCCATTTACTTCTTTCATTATTTCAAGAATTTATAAATATCATATAAATCTCTGTAAATATACATTCTTGATCTTGATTATTCATATAAAAAAATCATTAAGTATTTCATTTTTATTTTTTAACTTCTCACATTCTTTTGGAAGATTTCTAAACTCACTATAATGATAACATGCAGAATAATTTTTATAATTATTGGTCTCTCTACCAAACCTTTTATTTTATTTTTTTCAAATCTTTATGTCTTTCTTTTAATCCATCAAACAATTCAAAAACTTTTATAACATACTTCTGTAATCTTTTATTCTCTTCAGTAGGCTCATAAATACTATTAGAATTAGTTTCATAACCATAATTTGAATCTTAATTATTTTTTATTTCACAATCATAATTTGTATTAATTAATGTAAACCTTAATAAAGGTTAAAAAAATATTTAGGTACCTCATGATGTTTATATTAATTAAATAAGGTTTATAAATTTACTTCTCACTTTATAATTCCTCACTTCTTGATCATGGCCCCTCAATAAACCTCTGTATAGCATGATATGTTTTCTTTAATTCTTTATTGTATTTATTATCTATTCATTCTTGTTTTGGTTTTGGTTAATAAAATTTGATATTCCATATCTTCCTATATTTATAGAATTTCACATGAGAAATGCTATTGTACTTACTAGAGTTACCTTTCTCTCCCATTATTTCATCTTCCTTATTGTCCCCTTTGGATCATCTCCCGAAAACACCTTTTCATTTCATCAACTTGTAAATACCATTGCTTATGTTTATAACCCAATCCTCGTCACTTGTCTAGGAATTTGTATCATAATGGTTAGTACAAACTGTAGGATTATATTAAAATTCTATACCTTTATTTTTTTCCAAAAAATTAACTATCATTTATCTTTAATTACAACTCATATTAAATATGTGATCCAATCAATTCATCCATAGTATATTGGGTGGAATCCTTTCTTTCTTTGATTGTAACCTTTTTTGAGTACCACTTCTTCGATAATCATTAATGTATTCTCTAAAAAATTACATCATTATTCATAGTCACCCCAAGAGTAACCATTTCATTCTTAATTTAAGTAAATCAATTTTATATCTCCCTAATGTTCTCATGATCATATGTTCTAAAATCCTTAAATTATGCACGATATATTCCTAACATGATTTTTTAAAACTTATCAACTCTATGATTGGTGACTTTTAAAGTCCTCCAAATGTCATAATCAGTTTTTCATAATGAAAGATGACTATGCATGTTTCCAATTAAATTAAAATAAATTAAATTAATGATTTTATAATTTAGAACATTCTTGGAAACATCATTTATAGTCAATGTATCCAAATCCACATCAAGAAGTTTTTAAGGTTTAATTATAATCATCTAATATTTAATAGCAATATGATTTGAAAATTTATTTATATAGAACTTTCAATATGCATAATAACTTCCAGGGAAGTGAGGAATTTTAACAGAATTTCTAAATTTGGTTTCGTAAAATTCTATTGAAAATAAAAATGAAATTTCCTTAGTCTGTTAGTTTTAGGACAATATTAACAAAATTAAAATAAAATCATAATAAAAAACAAGAGTTTTCACTAACTATCCAACAAATCAAGGCTTAGATACCAACTGTTGTCCCAAATATGGATGGAAAGATGGACTAGAGGGTTAGAATAGTCCTTCTAATCTTTGTTAATGTTAATTACAAAATTATCAAAGTAATATTTATTTAGACATGATAATAAATAAATGTGACATTTTTATTCAATGAGTAAGGCAGTGGAATTAAAATATAGAACAATATCACAAGGATTTTTATGGTAGTATATTTTACTAGAAGTTAACCTTATCTACTCTTTAATTCCCTATAACTCAAAATTTGGATGAGTAATCACAAAAATAAAGAGGTATGATGTAATTTACTAGTGTCGACATAACATAGCTTATTGTAGGGTTGAAGAAACCTTTCCAAAATTTTCTTAGAACATGAAAAACCTATGATTTTATAAGGAATTGTCCTAACCTATCACGAAGTCATTTAATGATATAGACAGAACACATTATATTATATAGGAAATTCCAAACCTATTTCATAGCCATTTGATCATATAATCATAACCATAAACTACCTTTTAATTGGGGTATAACTATGTGTGAAAAAATTGAAATAAAGTCACTTATGAAAAATTATAAAAAACAAACAGATTTATTAGTAGGTGTTGATGAAGAATGTTGGTGTAGAAATAGTGGTCTTCAGCCCATCAAAATGCGATACAAAATAAGAAACTTTTAGGCAAATAGAAATGCAAATAAAATAATTATCAATTGGTAAATATAGAGCTTTTCTCTTTCTATCCCCTTTACTAATTTTCCTCAACATTTATGTTTAGTAAAAATTACTAATGGAACCATTCTCCCTAAATATTCATGAACCATATCAATGAGAAAATTTCCCAAATATTCATCATATTGTTCAAACCCAGTAGTTAGAAATTAAAATAGAAACATATTACTATATTAAGTATCATTCTCAAATTCACAAATATTCATCGTGCTTCATTCCTAGTAGTAGCATCGTGGACCTTCTCCTGCTACTACCAGAGGAAAACAAAAAAATGTAAACCTAGTGCAAGAATAAAATATTTTACAAAGAATGTGTAAAGGTAATATGTATGTTTCATAAAGGTACAGACTCACATAAGGGTATAAATGTTCTTACATAGGTAGTGTGTGGCTAGATACAATTTTACATGGGCTATGTGAGGGTACACACATATTGTGTAAGGTAATTAGGAGTTTCATAATGGTCAACCCAGTTTATCTCTACAAGGCCTCCCTTCAGGTGAGTTGAGTTGGTTATTCTTTTTCTATATGTTACAAGATGAAATTGAATGATTTTATGTGTGTGTGATTTATCCCTTGTCTTAGAGAAGATTCTTACCTAGCTAAGAAGGATCGGGAAACAGCCAATTCTAGGCACCACTATGCAGAAGATGCATCACTTAAGGACTCTGAATCTGGGACATCCACTTTTATAGGTACGATGTCTGTCATTAATTCCATGGATTTAACCTTGTTTGATATGTAACATCCCATTAATTTATATTTTAAATTCTTCATATTGATTTGATTATATGAATTTATTTGATTTCATTTGTGATGGATCTACTTAACCATTTGGGAAGGAAGAAGAAATTAGGTTTTAAGTATTGAGCATGTTAAATTTTTATCACTTATGTAGAGGTCGTGTGGGATGTCCTAATTTTTTGCATGAATATTTTTTAAATTATCATTAGTATGGATTAGATTATTGATTTTAAGGATCAAATTAACTATTATCACCATAGGGTCTAATTTCAATCTCCTAACTGGATAACTCATCTACTTAAGGGTGAGTGGGATCTACAAGAAATGGGGGTAGGGCCAATTTCTCTAGATTTGGGATTAATTTTATGTTTGTTATCTAGGTTTTTCATTGATTTTTTAGAGCTCAGATCATATGGTCATATTCAAGTGGTTGTGGATCAGTACCTTAAGGTGTTTCCATATTAATTCTTTGGGTTGATGCCTCAATGAGGGGTCGAGTTCACTATTGATATGCTCATTGGGATGAGCCCCACCTATTTTCATTATACTATATGGATCTTTCTAAGTAAAATGAGTTAGGTGTTTAGTTTTAGGACCATGAAATATAGGGGTTTTATTTTTCCTAGCATTTCACCATGAGTGTCTCTAGTTCTTTTTCCAAAGAAGGTTGAAAGGAGACTCTAAATTTTCATACACTATTATATGATGAATCAGATGAGCAATAAGAAAAAATACCTATTTCCTTAAGTTAATGACCTTTTTGACCAACTCATGGGAGATTCATAGTTTTCAAAGATCAATGTTAGGTTGGGGTACCATCAGTTATGGTTCCTAAAATAATATATTCCTAAATCATTTTTCAAGGTCTATTATAGGAATATTTAGTATCTGGTTATATCATTTGGCCTTACCAATGATCATGTTGTATTAATAGAATTAATGAACCAGATATTTCATTTATTTTTGGACTCCTTCATAGTCAGGTTTTTATGACATGTTGGTGTATTACAAGATAGATTAGGACCATGGATACCATTTGATAGTTATTTTGGGTACCTTTAATACTAAATGATTCACGATTTAATATATTTAATGTAATATTTGGGATAAAAAATTATTTTTTCCCATGTGACTCCATTAAGATCGAGGATTTTGTGTGGTATCTTACTTGGTTCAAGATTATTAATAACCTATATTTCAATACTTTCATTAGAAAAGCTCATCATCCCCTTTTTTTACATATGTATAAGTACTATACAGAATAAATATATATTCATGTGACTATAAGGGTACCATAATCCTAAAAATGTATTTATTCTTATTTGAGAATGTGAGGATGATATATTAAAAATTTTTATTCAAATGACCAAGAATATGGTCATGGATTCTTATACAAATATTCTGTGGTTTAAAAGATATTGATCCATTTTTAGTTAAAGATAGCTTTTTCATACATGATTGAGTCAGAAATTGTTCAAATAATGAAGAAATAGTACTCACTCAAAGATAATAAAAATTGTATAAAGCTTTAATAAATACTATAATATAAGGAAATATTATTTAAAAAAATTAAATACACGGTCTAAATGATTCCTTATGATTTTCAAGAAAGGATAATAGGGTAAAATGGAAGCCCAATGAGGGGACCATCATTCAGACAGTACTTATTCATGTAAACTTTCAGAACATCTAGGAGATTACAGTGAGTATGATAAATGTGAATATCATGAAGGACGTTTTCCTAATAAGAGTTATGAAACCTATGTTTCTCAACGTTTTAGATCATAACAAAATACATTTTAGTGGTTATTTTATATATTTATAAAAATCCAGGTAGAAAATTATTTTTCTATTTGAAGTTTCTAGATTCAAATTTATATTATGAAACCAATTTAACCATATAATAAGTTGGGGTTTTAGAATTTACTTTTCTTTATACTAAGAATTAAATAAAAATAAGATGTTTTTATATCAATAAATAAATATTAATCAATTATATGTATCTATAACTTCTCTATACCACTTTTTGCTTCTATGATTTCCATTCATGTTGAGTGGTAATAAATATATAAAACATTAAAAGGTCCCCTCTTATAGTCACATATATAATTTTTCACTATTAAATATTATTATAAAATAATATATTCCCATTATATATTACTAAAATCTATTTGTAACATCCCCTACTAGATATTGGTATCAATAATGGTGCTAAGGATTTGAAGATCCTCTTCAAATCATGCACTTCTTTCATGAAATTTGTATTATAAAAAGGTGCATGATTTATTAACTATATTGAGAGAAGACTATGGTATCTTGGAAGTTCATGGATAAATTTACCATTTAATTAATAATTCTACAAAATTATTGATTTTCTAGAATTTCAAGTCTTTAACGAGTAAATGGACAATGAACGTCTTCTTTATAGAGAGCACAAATCCATATTATTGTATGATTCTATAGAACATTCCATATATAATACAGTGAGATTTAATATATGAGGAAAAAAATAGTGTATCATCTATATAAATAATTTCACTCTCCATGATTGTGATGAAGATTCTTAGAATATCCTTCTATAATAATGAAGGGTTGTTTTGAGGCCGAATGGTAAGAAATTATAGTGGAAGTGATAGTTGGGAGTATATAATCTTTTATAATGTATTTGTTCTTTATTTAATTTATAATTTAACAAAAACCTTCAGTGAGATCAAACATTTAGAAAATATGATGTTGGGGAATCTTTTATAAAATATTTTCCTACTTTAGTAGAGGAAACATATCATCTTGAATGAAATGTTTAAGAGGTTGGTAATTTATCACAATTATGTGAATACCACTAACTTGATATAATATCTTCTTAATATAAAATTATTCAAAAGACTATTGGGATTTTGTTGCATCAATAATACCTTATTTATGAAGATCATAATCTTTTTTGATACTAGATCTACAGTGACAGTTCTAAAACCAAATATCCTCTTTAAAAAACTTTAGGAAGCATGCCACATACTATTAAAATATACTAATGGAGATTCCTTTGTCATATAAATTTTTAGTTAGACCATTCATATTCATATCTTTTATGGATTTATGATTAAGAATTTAATTTATGGTCATAACTTTTGTAAATAAACCCACTCATTGGTTTTGATACCCTTCCCTCACTGAAGTGCGTCTCATGGAATAGTAAAGGTCTTAAGCATGAGAATAATCTGTTACATTGGATAAGGGTAATGAATATTTATCCATTGTGTACCTATTTTAATTTATATAGAGTATATAGTTTCACATTTACATATTATATCATGATTATATATTTATTCATCATATTTTAATTTTTAATTCTTGTTTTATCTTTAAAGGTTCTTTGAATAAAAGTTTACCAAAGTCATAAGTGTTTTTTGACTCAATTTCCTTTAGGTTGGTTCATTAAATTTCTTCATTGACTTTGTTATAATAATTATATTTTATTCTACCATTTATCTAATCTAGATTGTGTTTTATATTTCTCTCAGGGTAAATTACATATTTACATTGAACTCGTTTTCATTGATGAATTTCATTCTCTAAAAAAATATGATGTTTTTAAGAATAATTATCATCTTATATGATCTATATTTTCCGTTATATCTATGAAATTTATACATTTCTTATGAATTTTATTCTCCATATATCAATTATTTATTAGGTAAATTTTACATTCACTTTGAATTCCATTTTAGATTGTGTAAAAATAATCTTCTTGTTGTTTTCTGCACAAGACAATTTTTATTTTCTTTATATAAGTTTGAAAAGAATCTCATTTTTAACATTTATCATATGAACTCTTTTTCCCAACTTTATAACCTTTTTATTAATGAATCTTCCTCTTCAACAGTTCATGTTTTTTTTAAATTATATTCTATTCCAATTTTTCCATAACATTTTCATTTTAAAAATAAAGACTAATATTTTTTATAAATAAATAAATGGTTTTCATTACACTTAATCATATATTTATATTACAATCCACATTTTTTATATTATACATCATATATTTTTAGAGATTAAATATTTAAAATCATTATAGAATTATGTTTTTCAATTTCCTTTGTTAATACTTTTGAAATGGATTTTTTTAAGTGACTTATAAATTTTATTTACAACCATGTTAAAAAAGCATTAGGTAAACTCTTTGCATAATTTTTCTTGAATTTTCCTATAAGATGGTAAATGCTCTATCTTATTTAGATTTCTGTTTAATGTATTTCCTTTTAAATTATCTTAGGATATTAAAATTTCTATATCGAAATGATCCAATTCATGATATCTTCTTATGTTATACCATTTAAATGTGTTAAGTAACCCATATATTTTTAAATTATTTTTCATCTAAGTAAACATCCATTAATATTTCTTATTCTTTACTAGGGATATGAACTAATGACACTATATGACTTATTTATTAGGACGGATTATGATAAATACATAAATATGTTTTCATGAAACCCATTTCTTTACTTGGGTTAGTTTATATATGATGGAATTCTAAAATATTTCAAGATCTTGATAGTTTACCATACTATTTTCACTTTTTTATGATGAATTTGTTGTCCACTTTTCTCCCTTGTAAATTTCTAATTCATATTTTACTTGTTAATAATGTTTATCTAATATTTATTATCTTTTTTATGATTATGTTATCTATCACTTTTCATTTGACTCTTGGATTTATTTTTCTCTTTCATATCTATCTTTTTTAATCTCTTGGATATATTAAATGTCATTAATACTATTTATATATTGATATTTATTTAAATATATTACTATTAATATATATGGTGTTAGTTTGAAGGGTTATTACCATGAAAAGTATTTCATTTATTGACTGGAGAAAATATTAACACTTCATATACTTATTATTTCACAGAATCGTTTTATTAATTATGAAGTCATATTGATTATATATTTTGTTTTTTATTAATTTATTTTATATGAAGAATTTGTTGGACCTATTTAGTGATAGTTTCATCCTGAAATTATATATCCCCTCGATGCATTTTTAGGTATCATGAGATTGACTAGTCTAGGAATTTGGGGTATGCTTAATAATTTATCTAGGACTTCTCAACAAAAGGTCATGACAGTGAGATCAAAATTTCCAACATTATGCACACTATAAATATAAAACCATCTATTATTTACACTTTGGATATCTATATTTTTATGTTATCAATGGATACATTTCAAACTCATTTTATTATTTATATGAAATTATTCAATTATTATGTAATCATTGCATATTATCCATTCCTTATTTACTCCATGATAGCTTATGTTGCACTCTAACCCTTACTAAGTTTTAGAGCTCACTACTTATTATATTTTCATTTCCCCATATTATGAAGATGATTAAAATTTATTATATTTATATATGGGTATATTTTGTGGATAATTTGATGGGAGATGTTAAAGACATATGGTAAAATAATAAATCATAAGTATGGTGGGAAACATCATATTTCATGAGAAAGATATGGTTTTCATATTTAATGGTAATTCCATAATTATTCAAAACTCTAAACATAAAAGGTATTGGGTATATAAGTAACTCAATATTAATTATTTATGATATTATTATATTTTGATATGTCTAGTTAAATTCAGTATTTATCAAATTTAGTATGTAAAGAATATGTTTTTAACACTAAATACAAGAGTTCAGTTCGAGGGAATCTAAATTTAGGTGAGGCTTATATGATGTGTACATCTATATTAGGGAATGAAATGTAATGTATAAATTGTAATTCCCTGATCCTAGAGCCTCACTGTCAGTGCATTATTTTATTACCTTATAATTATTACATGAAAAAAAGTCTTAAAGGATTGGTCAATTTAGGAGTCTTGGAAAGCCATATTACACACATGATACACGTAATACATTGGGAAAACAAAATTAAACATGATACACAATAAAATGAAATAAACTACATCCTTGTAAGATTATTTTAGGTTCTTTTATTCATAACCTTGGGAAGGAAACATACAAAAGGTCAGATAAAATGATAATTAATGGTAAATACAATAAAATAAGTAATGAATGAATATATATGGAAAGATAAATAATGGATCACAATTTCTATTACCAGAACTATATAAGGCATAAATAATGTGGAAAGTAAGAAACTGAAACACATGCCATAAATCAATAACTGATAATGAATTACATCCATAGATATGTCGACACAAAATGTCATGGATAAATAATAACTAAAACTAAATAAGGGAAATTGTTTCTTAATGTATGTCATGTCTAAGTCACATGAAAACCTATTACCGTTAAGACCATTCATAATAAATTTTAAAACTATGGATAAAAATCTATTTAATTTGGCTAACTTATTTGTCTCATGAGAACTAGACAATGCATCGAGGGGAAATATAAAGTCTGTCCTCTTAATTACATTTCAATTACATATATTTCCTCATATTTAATAATAAAAAGAATATATGCCTTATCAAATAACCATATTTAATGATAAATATGGATTTATCAATAATTCCCCCAATTAATCAAATAATTTCCAATGTGACCACCATATGAATACGGGTATATGGTTTAGGCAATACTAATATCAATTTTATGATAATATGGTTATTTAATGAGATTTATAATGAAAAATGATTAATATAAAGTGATTGTTTCTCAATAAATTTAACAATCACAAAATGAAATTAAATTTCAAAGGTAATCATTAAGAACATTCTTGAGTAGTACGATCTTTAAACATTCCAAAGTGTCCCATACCACTTTAAAACCATTAAATCATAATATAATGAAATTTATGAAAATAAATGAAACATATAAAATAATTATAATAATTTTAATTATGATATAAAGAGATATATACACCAAATATAATTTAATTGGTGAAAAATTACAAATAAGTCTCAATGGAATGTAAATAGAGATGAAATTCCCTTACCTTATCTATACTTTTTGTTTTTTGGTTTTTATCCTTATGTATAGTGGTTTAAAATTTGGTAATAACTAATACCATATACATAATCATGTTTATAATACCATATATTAATTTCTTATAATGTCTCATTACCTATTTGTTAACAAACATTCATTAATTTATCTTTATCGGGTGTTAATTACAATGTTCGATGAGTATGTTTTAACTTGTTATTTATTGTTGTTATCATGGTTTCACCATATCCATAATTTAAACCATGATGTTAATATCATATATTTCTAGTATAAAACTATATATAAAAATAAATTTTTGGATATTAGACATGAAATTCAGTATTCCTAGAGACGGTAGTCTGTACACACACATGAATGCTACTTTCATTTCTTTGTCGTGTGAAAAGAATGAATAGTAAATGGTAACTATGTAAATCATTATTCCAGTATAACATCTATTTCATATATTTTATATAGGTTAATGGAAATTATCCTTAATTCATTCCATGTACAGTATGAATGAATCACATTGCTTTGAGGGGAGGTAGTCTGCACTTCAACAAACGATGTTATCATTATTACACCGAATAGAATGTATATATGTATGTGTTATAAAGAAATTATAAAAGCATAATTATATTATAAATATAATATATATCATACATAACAAAATTTTACATCATAATTACCACCATGATAGGTGGTGTGAGATAATCGAACAATCATTGTTTAGGGAGGTGGTAGTCTGCCTACACTTAAATCATATGTTTGTTTCCAATTAGAAGGATGTGTGTGTAAGTGAAGGTAAAAATATAAATATAAAAGCATCCTATTATATTTAGGATACTTTATTTTTTATATAAATATGTAATAAAAATATCTTAAGTATTATAGAATAGAAATAATAGAGAGGAGTTTGAGGGAGGGTATTACATCTTAATATGGTAACTCCTTTTGGTTTTCACCAAAAGGATTCCTTGGATTGAATTATTCCCAAATATGAATTCAAGGAGAAAGGTATGGATTTTTGGGAGTGAATTGGTGAAATATTTTATGAACCTAAGGGGATTTAGATGTGTGAAGAAGTGAAAGTGAAGGAGGTCTTTTATAATGGAGATGGGGAGGAATCTCTTGTAATATTTTAAATGAAATAAACCCCAACCACATTTTGTTTATTTAATGTGGATAAATAGTGGTCCAAATTCGATAAAAGTTAGGATATTGTATAAATATGTCCATAAATGTGATTCTTGAAAAGGTTATAGGTCTATTAAGGCCTCAAGGTTATGGTTAGGCACTTATTAGGCTTAATTTAACATTAATCCTTATAATTAATTTTAATTGCATTTACTAATATATTTAATAAAAATATAATTTGAACTTATTATACATTATAAATTTACATGATTACATATTTTTAATCCATTTTTCCAAATTCCAATAACATAAGTGGTAGAAATTAAATTAAAATTAATCCCTCTAAAGGTATGACAATGCGAGATTTGAAGGTAAAAACATCCGCGAGTTTGCTATGTTTTTTACACAATTTCAAAGTGAAATTGATTAAAATGACCTATATTGGATTAATTTATAATAATATTATCTAATTAATATTTAAAAAAATTAAAATTATAGTATAACCATGTTAATTAATTTTATTAAAAAAAGTTTTGAATTAAATTTCTGAATTTTTCACTATTCATTAAGAAATTAAATTTCAATGAAAATTAACAAAACATCACCCTAATCTAATTTTTATATTTCCATTCACAATATCAAGTTTATTTAGATATATTAAATCAATAAAATGGTCAAAAAATTTATTAAAAATTGGTTCTCCCTTAAAAGGATGTAAAAATACCTTAATAAAATATAGGTTTTTATGTGTAATATTGAGATTATTATTATCTTTTGTCTATTGAATCTATTGGATTATTATCAAAAATATTTGACTGGATTTATAAAATATATATTTCATTAATATAACTCACTAGTTTTAGTTAATTCAATTTATTATGACAAAACTCCAATATGAGTCTAAAAATAATAATATTTCTTTTATATTTAATTGGTTTATATTTTTATTTTTATTAATTGGTAACCTATTAATTCATTTTATATTTGTTTAAACCATATATTTACATAAGTTATTTAATATTTTTTATAATCACTAATTTAACGGCTAGTTTATATCTTCTTATATTAAATAATAATAGTATATTATTGTTTGATAAAACTCTGTGTTGCGTGCAACGCAAGCCATCAAAGAAGATCGCTCTTACGTGTAATGCATTCTAACTCGGTGTTGAGTGAATATGAAATATATCAAATCTATTTAAAATATTTTATATATTTTATATTATTATGGTATTATATCCCCTTACATTCTTAGTGTCACATGTTATGAATGCTATCAAATATAAGGTTCTTGCTTTAGAATTTCAAGGTGTTACATTATCCACACCTTAAATAAATTTCAACATCGTAATTTTAACATGATATAAGAAATATATGGATTGAAAATAAACTATTTTTTAAAGACCCACATCTTAAAAACTGTTAATATAAAATATTATTAATAATAGAGAAAGGAAAGTACAACAATCCCATAATTAGCTTCCCTAATAGGAGAGCATATGTGGTAAATGGAAACAAGGAAATGGTATAAAAATCAAACCATAAAGTTCTGACGGAGAGTGATAGAGAACAAGGTTATGAGAATGTTAATGATCAGAAGGCCATAAATCCACAATGATCTAAGAGGCCATTTTATTCATCAGAAACAAGAGTACTAGGAAAATATTTTTGGTTTCAATATCACTTTTCTTAGAGTTGAGGAATTCATTTACTCTATAAGAATATAAGTAAATATATGTTTCTATATTGCCCCATATCCTTCAAATTTTTGAATTGAATATCATTTATTAGCTTGTTCCCCTTTCATTTTTCCCAGGATCCCCTTTACTCCGCACATATAACAAACTGCCAATCCTTTCAAGAATTTAACTGGGTGACTATTTCCACAGTTTTCACAAGTTGTAATATCCTTCTTTCCCATCATCTTCTTTGAATATTTACTTTTTTCGTGGTCTGTGTAAGACCACTTCTTCTCTTGGTTTCCCTTTAATACATTGAATCTATATAATTCTTTTTCGGTTTTGATGCAACACAAAACTATCTCTTAATATGATGAAAAATTATATGAAACGAGTTCCCTTCATATATGCGGCTTAAGACCATCAAATAAGTGGTCAATATTGAAATATGTGTTGCTTATATAATCTATAGCATACCTAGGTAACCTTGTAAAGGTAGCATCATAATCCATTACACTATCTTATTCCTTTCCCTTTGAGTTAGGAAACTTTATATTCATCTCAATTTTTAGATCACGAGGGAATTATTTATCGAATAATGTATCCTTAAATTCTCTTCATTACATGATATCTATTTCTTCTTCCTACCTAGTATTCTCGATCAAAGACCCCCACTAATCATCATCACCTTCGACACAATAGCCTGAAACTGTGACCTTTTCCTTTTCATTTCATTCAAGGACATAAAAATCGTCTCCAGTGTCTTAATCCATTGCTTACCTATAATTGGACTAGTAATCCCACTAAATGATGGGTATTCTACCTTATAATGTAATTCATCATAGGATATTCTTCCCATGGAATATTTTTCTCCATTCGGGCATGGTTATTCATCATAACCTGACTATGATACCCAAATATATCCATAACTTTCTCAGTTCTAATACCATCTACATTGAATTCTTCTATAGGAAAATATCGGCATTCTCCATGAGTGTTTATAGACTTATTCATTCAAGGATCCATTTTTAGACAATAAAATATTCTATATTATCTCAAAAAAATTGAAAATTATATAATTCTGTCATGGTATAGTATGAGACATAATTTTAGGCATCATAAATCCATATATCATAAACATTGGATACATTGGGGAAATCGTTAATTTCAAATCATTCATAATGGTTGATAAAGAGGATGTGAATAATCATAATCATTACCCCTGGGAGTATCAAACCAGGTTCCCAATAAGTCCCATTGTTGCATACCAATTTACCCTGAGTCAGGAACGCGACACCTTGTCTGATTTATTACTCTTAGGCACATCTCCACTATAACCATGTCCCCTTGTAGTATCCAGATAAGGATGTATTTGTAGGAATACCCAAATAATCTCTGCATTACCAAAATTATTGGATATTCTTGTATACTTATCCTTAATGTATATCTTATGTTTTTTCTCCCTAATCTATGTTTTCTAAATCTAGTTTTAAAGGTTATTGTTAAACTCCCATTGATACCAATAGTAATGCCCTGACCCCAGAAGCCTGGTACCAGTGAATTATTGTATTACATTTGAATTATTACAAGAAAATAATTCCAAAACGATCATTCTGTTTAGTAGTATTGGAAACCCAAATAATATACATGATACTCATCATATATTAGAAAAAAATACAGCATTCTTAATAATAAACTGAAATAAACTGAATCCTTGTAAGTATATTCAAGGTTCTATTCTTCATAACCTAGGGAAAGAAACATAATAATAGTGAGATAAAATTCTAAGTAAGGGTAAATACAACAGAAGTAATAAAGAATAAATCTATATGTAAAGGTAAATAACTGAGCACATTTTCCATTTACACAACTAGTTAAGGCCTAAAAAATATGTCAATTAAGAAACTAAAAAACATGTCATAAATCAATAACTGAGAATGAATTACATCCATAGATATTTCAACACAAAATATTTGGGATAAATAATAATTAAAACTAAATTATAGAAATTCTTTCTAAATTCACTTCATGTATGAGGCACATGAAAATCTATTACCATCAAGACCTTTCATAATATGGTTTAAAACTATAGATATAAATCTATTTAATTTCGCAAACTTTTTTATCTCATGAGAACCTGATGATGCATCGAGGAGCTATATAATGAATGAAATCCTACAATCATTTCATGACCAAATATTTCATCATATTTAATAATAAAAATAACTAAAATTACTTATCAAATAACTATATTGAATGAGAAATATGTATTTATCAATAATTCCCCAATTAATCAAATAATTATTAAAGTAACCATCATATAAACAAAGTTATACGGTTTAGGTAATACTAATATACATTGTATGATAATATAGATATTAAATTATATTTAAAAATAAAAATTATTACCATAAAGTTATTGTTTCAAGATAAATTTTACAATCACAAAATGAAATGAGATTGTAAAGGTAATCGTTAAGAAGATTCTTGAGGAGAATAATCTTTAAACATTCTAAAGTGTCCCATACCACTTTGGAACATTAAAATCACAATATACATAAAGTTATGAACATAAATGAAACTTATAATATCATGATAATAAGGAAATTCATGATATATGTATGTATATGCACCAAATAAAAGTGAATTGGCACAAGATAACAAATAAGACTTAATGAAATGTAAATTGAGAAAAAATTCTCATACCTTATCCTTCATTATTGTTGTGTGGTATTTATCCACTTGTATTGTGGTTTAAAATATGTTAATAACGAATATAATAACCATTAACATATTTATATTACCATATATTAATTTTTTATAATGTCTCATTACCTTTTTGTTAACAAACTTTCATTAATTTAACTATATCAAGTGTTAATTGCCTAGTTCTTCGAGTATGTTTTAACTTGTTATTTTTTGTTCTTATAATGTTTTAACCATATAAATAATGTAAATCATGATTTTAATATCATATATATCCAATATTCATGTATCTAGAACAATAAAGTTTTGGAGATAAGAAATGAAATACACCATAAATGGAGATGGTAATCCATACATACACATGAAATCTAATTTCATTTCCATTTCATGTAAAAATAATGAAGATTAAATTGTAAATATGTATATAATAACTTCATTATAATATATATTTCATATTTTACATATTTTATTAAAATTATCCTCAATACGTTCTATGTATAGCATGAAGAAATCACATCACTTTGAGGGGCTGTAGTAAGCACTTCCACAAATGATGTTATCGTTTTTATGAAAAATAGAATGTATAGATTTGTATGTTATAAGGATATTATATAAGAATAAATATATTATAAATATAAAATATATCATACATAATAAGAGTTTCCATCATAATTTCCACCATGAAATGTGTTAAGGGAAAATTCAACAACCATCGTTTAGTGAGGTGGTACTCCACCTACACATAAATTGTATGTTCAATACCCATTAGATGGATGTGTGTATAAGTGAGGGTTAAAATATTAATATAAGAGTATCCTAGTATATTTATAATACTGGATTTTTTATATAAATATAGAATAAGAATATTTTAAGAAGTGTAGAATAGAAATAATAGAGAAGAGATTTAGGAAGGGTGTTACCTCTTAATCAGGTAACTCCTTTTTGTTTGCACGAAAAAGATTCCTTGGATTGACTTTTTTCCAAAAGGGGATTCAAGGAGGAATATAGGGATGTTGGGGAGTGAATTTGGTCAGATTATTTCCACATCTAAGTGTCTTCAAAGGTGTGATGAAATGGAAGGGAATGAGGCTTTTTATAATAGAGGAGGGGTGGAATCTCTTGTAATATTTTAAAAGAAAAGAACCCCATGCACATTTTTTTATTTCAAGTGGATAAATAATGGTCCAAAGTTGATAAAAGTGAGGATAATGTCAAAATATGTCTATATAATAAATTTTGAATAATTTTATAGGTATATTTAGACCATAAGATTATGGTTAGTCTCTTATAAAGCTTAATTTAACCTTATTCCTTGAAATTAATTTTAATCACCTTTACTAGTATTTTTGTTATAAATTAATTTGACCTTATTAGATGGTATAAATTACACTGATTTTGATAATTGAATCAATTTTTTCAAATTCCAATCACATATGTGGTAGAAACTAAACTAATATTAATCATGTAGATGGAATGACAATGTGGGTTTTTAAGGTAAAAATGCCCAAAGATTGATATGTTTTTATAGTCAATTTCAAAGTGAAAATGATTATAATGAACTAAGTTGGATTAATTTATTAAAATGTTATATAATTAAACTTTAAAACAAATTATAATTATAATTTATCCTAATTAATAAATTTGATGAAAAATCAGTTTTGAATTAAATTTCAGATTTTTTCATAATACATTAAAAAAATGAAATTTCACTGAAAAATAAAAAAGATCTCCCTAAGATATTTTTTCTGTTTAAATCCAAAATATTATGTTTATTTTGACATATTAAATTTATATAATAATCAAAAAAATTATTTAAAATGGGTTCTCCAGTAAAAGATAGTAAAAATGCCTTAATTAAAATATAGGTTTTTATGTATAATATTGAGTTTATTCGTATCTTATGTCTATTGAATCTTTTGGATGATTGTAAAAAATATTTTATTTTATTTAGAACATATATATTTCATTAATATAATTCACTAATTGTAATTAATTTAATTTTTTATGACAAAATGCCTTTGTGAGTATAAAAATTGTAATATTTCCTTTATATTTAGTTGTTTCATATTTTCATTTCTATTATACGTTAACCAAATTAATTAATTTTATATTTTTATAAACCATATATTTTCATAAAATTATTAATAATTTTTATAACCACTTATTTAACATATAGATTATATCTTATTATATTAAATAATAATATTTTATAATTTTTCGATAAAACTTGGTCTTTCATTTAACGCAAGTCATCGAAGAAGATCATTCATGCGTGTAACGCACTATAACTCAGTGTTATATGAATATAAAATATATCAAGTCTATTTAAAATAATAAATATTTTTTAAATTATTATAGTAATATATCCACTTATGTTCTTGGTGTTGTGTATTATGCAAGTTATCAAATATAAGGTTCTTACTTTAGAATTTAGGGTTGTTACATTCTCCACGTGTTAAATAAATTATTTCGTCACAATTTATACATTATATTAGAAATATAGGGATTTAAAATAATCTATTTTTTAAAGAACCACATTATAAGAAGGGTTAATATCACATGTTATTAATAAGATAGAAAGGAAAGTACAATGATCACATAACTAGGTTCCCTAATAAGAGAATATAGGTGGAAAATGGAAACATTTATATGATGAAAAGTCCATCCATGAAATTTTTATGGAGAGTTATAGAGAACATGGTAAGGAGGAAGTTAATAATCATAATTCCATAAATCTTTGATGATCTGAGAGTCCATTTGATTCATCGAAAATTAAAGTAGTGGACACCATATTTTGTTTCAATATAACTTTTCTTAGAGTTGAATAATTTTTCAGCCTCTAAGAATATAATTAGATATATGTTTCTATAAACCTAATCATTTCCATTGATTATGCATTAAACTATTTATACTTTATCTCTTACAGAATGCTGCATCATATGGTGAAGTAATACATTAACCTCTAAAATCTCACTCAAAGATCAAATTAAACCATTTTATAAATGCTTTAATTTTAAAAAGTATTATTATCTAATACTTAAGAAATAAGGTCACTATATTTCCATGACAACTTATCATTAGACTCTAATCAACATGAAGTAGCTCTAAATTTTCACATTCAAACATGTGAATAACTTCATCCAGTATCCTCTTGAAGTATGGTAATAACTCAAAATACCATAAAACCTTATTGGAAACATCCATTCTTACTTATTACTTAAGTAAGACACATGTTATTGGATATATTCATTAAATAAAAAATCATTATAAACTCAATCAATGATATAATTGACTAATTTTCGACAGTCATTAATCAGTTCCAAGGTATTCATGACTTATCCAAATCAATCATTTCTTCATAATTATCTCCACATCAATAACATATTAAGGAGTTTATTTCCATCAATCAAGTTTTTTTAAAAATATTATATTTCTAATGAATAAATATTCTTAGTACCATTAACCATATGATTATCAAGACCATTAGAAAAATGTATTGTAGTATAGTCCTTATATTTTTCATACATCCAATGATGAGAACACCATAAATAAAATACATTTACAATATATTTATTATACTTGAATATATAGGTAAATTAATCATTCCAATTTGGTTGTGTCAATAACATATTCGTGATCCTGATCCCTTATCATCTTTGGAGATATATTACCTTCATGCTTAGGGAATTCATTGGCATAGTTCCCTATCTTCTTACAGTTGTAGCACTGAATATCATTGATTATATTCTTCCCCTTGCATTATTTTTCCTGGTGACCCTTTACTCCGCACATATAAGAACCGTACAATCCTTTCAAGAATTTACCTGGGTGATTCATTCCATATTTATCACAAGTTTTAAAATACTCCATTCCCTTCATCTTCTTTGAATCATTACCTTTTTTCATGGTGTACATATTACCTATTCTTCTCTTGGTTTTCCATTAATACATAGGATCTATATAATTCTTTTTCTATTTTTATGGTACCCAAAACTATATATTTATATGATGAAAAATTATGAGAAACTAGTTCCCTTCGGAGATGTGGATTAATACCATCAAATAAGAGGTAAATCTTTCACATTGTGTTCTGTATATAATCTATATCATACTTGGCTAACCTTGTAAAGGTATCTTCATAATCCACAACATTATCTTCTTCCTTTTTCTTTAAGCTAAGAAACATTATATTCATCTCAATTTTCAGATCACGAGGTAAGAATTTATAAAATAATGTATCCTTAAATGCTCTATATTCCATGAGATCTATTTATTCTTCTTCCCTAGTATTATGGATCAAAGAACACCACTGATCAGTATCATCTTGGAGACAATAGATCGAAACTATGTCCTTTTCCTTTTTTTACATTCTATGGCAATAAATGTCTTCTCCAGAGTCTTAATCCATTTATCATCTAAAATTTGATTAGTAGTCCCACTAAATGATAGGGGATTCTACTAAATAAAGCGATCCAGTAAAGGATATTCTCTTCATGGAATATATTTATCCATTCGAGAAAGGTTATTCATCATAACTTGACTAAGATTCCCTAATATATCCATAACTTTCTTAGTTCTAATACCATCTGCATTGAATTCTTTTGTATGGAAATCTCTACATTTTACATGAGTGTTGACACACTTATTCCTTCTACAAGCCATTTCTAGACAATGACATGTACACTATTAGCTTATAAAATTATGAAATTTATATAATTCTAACATTGTATGGAAAATAACATAATTTTATGCATTGTAAATCCCGAAATCAAAACTCTTGTTACGTTCAGAAAATCATTACTTTAAAATCCTGTATAATGGTAGTTAAAGAGAATGTGAATTATCCTAAGCATATCCCCTAAGAGTTTGAAACCAGGTGTGTAGTAAGGCCTATTTTTGTGGACTAGGTTACCTTGAGTCCGGCACAGAATACCTTTTCAAAGTTATTACTCCTAGGTACATGTTTGCCAGAACCACATACACTTATAGTATTTAGATAGGGTTTTATTTCTTGGAATACCCCCTAATATCTACCTTACCCAAATTCTAGGATGTTATTGTAAAATTATCCTCAATTTATATCTTACATTTGTCCTCCCTAGTCTTTGTTTTCTAAATCTAGTTTCCAAGGTTTTTGTTAAACTCCCTTTTATGCCTACTGTAATTCCCTGATGCTAAAAGCCTAGTGCCAGTGCATTATTTTATTACATTTTAATTATTAAAAGGAAAAAAATACCAATGTAACATTATGTTTAGAGGTATGTTAAAACCATATTATAAAAATTATACCCATAATACATTGGGAAAATAAAATAGAACATGCTACACAATAAACTGAAATAAACTGTATCCTTCTAAGTTTATACAAATTTCTCTTCTTCATAACCTGGGGAAAGAACATAATAAGGGTGACCCAAAATTCTTAGTGAGGGTTAATAAAATGGAATAAATAATGAATCAGTCTATATGAAAAGTTCAAAATTTTAGTACGCTTTCCATTTACATAACTAGATAAGGAATAAATAATATGTCAAGTAAGAAACTGAAACACATGCCATAAATCAATAACTGAGAATGAATTACATCCATAGATATGTCAATATAAAATAGCGTGGATAAAAAATAAATGAAACTAAATGAGGCAATTATTTATTAATGTATGTCATGTATAAGTATGATGATAACCTATTACCATCAACACCTTTCACAAGATAGTTTAAAACTACAGATAGAACTCTTTTTAATTTGGACAACGTATTTGTCTCATAAGAACCTATCGATGCATCGAGAATAAATATTATGTTTTTTCTCCTCCATTAATTTAATTTCCAAATATTCCCTCATATTTAATAAAAAAATAACTAATATGCCTTATCAAATCACCATATTTAATGATAAATATAGATTTATCAATAATTCCCCAGTTAATCAAACAATTTTCAAAGTAACCACCATATGAAAATGGTATATGGTTTAGGAAATGCTAATATAAATTTTATGAGAATATGTATATAAAATTATATTTATAATGAAAAATTATTACTAAAATGTGATTGCTTCAACAGAAAGTTAACAATCACAAAATGAAATGAGAATACAAATGAAATCATTAAGAATATTCTTAAAGAGAATAATCTTTAAACATTACAAAGTGTCCCATACCACTTTGAGACATTTAAATCATAATATCTATAAATTTATGATATTAAATTAAACTTATAATATCAAGAGAATAATTTTATTAATGATATAATGTATCATATACACCAAATAAAATTGAATTGGTGCAAAATAACAAATAAGCCTCAACAAAATGTAAATTGAGATGAAATTCTTTTACCTTATCCTTCCTTCTTGTTGTAAGGTATTTATCCTCCTCTATAGTGGTTTAAAATATGTTACTAAAAAATACTATAACCATAATAATATTTATAATTCTATGTATTAACTTCTTATAATTTTTCATTACCAGTTTGTTAACAAACATTAATTATTTTAACTATATCGGGTGTTAATTGCCTTGTTTATCGTGTATGTCTTAACTTGTTATTTGTTGTTAATTTCATTTTTTCGCCGTCTCCATAGTGTGAAAATGATTTTAATATCATATATATCCATTGTACATCTATCTAGAATAATAAATATTTTTAGATAAGAAATTAAATACACTATTCATGGAGATGGTAGTATGTACGCACGCATGAATGCTAATTTAATTTATTTGTCGTGTGAAAAGAGTGAAGAGTAAATGGTACATATTTGTATCATAATTAGATAATAAAATCTCTTTAATATGTTTTATATATTTTAATTAAGATTATCCTTAATGTGTTTCATTTATATCATGAATAAATCACATTGCTTTGAGGAGGTGGTAAACCGCACTTCTATAAAAGATGATATCATTTTTATGAAAAAAATAGAATGTATAGAGGTATGTGTTATAAAAAAATTATAAAAGAATAAATATATTATATATATTATATATATCATACATAAGAATTGTGACCACCATAATATCCATAATGAAAGGTGGTAAGGGAAAATTGAATGATCATCGTTTAGCGAGGCGGTGGTCCGCCTACACATAAACTGTATGTTCATTACCAATTAAATGGATTTGTGTGTAGGTGAATTTTGAAATATTAACAAAAAAAATTCTAGTATATTATGAATACTATATTTTTTATATAAATATTAAATAATAATATTTTATGGAGTGGATAATATAAATAAGATTGTGGAGTTTTGAGGGAGGGTGTTACCTCTTAATTAGGTAACTCCTTTTGGTTTGAACCAAAAGGCTTCTTTGGATGTCCTTATACCTAAAGGGGAATTAAATGAGGATGTTAGAGATTTTGGAGAGTGATTTGGGAAGAGTTTTTCTGAACCTAATGTGCTTGACATATGTGAGTAAGTGGAAGTGAAGGAGGCCTTTTATAATGGGGGAGGGGTGGAATCTCTTGTAATATTTTAAAATAAAGGAACCCCACCCAGATTTTCTTTATTAAAATTGGGTTAATAATAATCTAAATTATATAAAAGAAATTATAGGGTCTAAATAAGTTCATAAAATAGATTATTGAAAATTGTATTGGTCAATTTAGGCCTTACGGTTATATTTATTCTCTTATTAATCATAATTTAATCTTAGTCCCTCTACTTAATTTTAATTACCTACACTAATATTTTGGTCCAAATATAAGTTTAAATTATTATAGATTATAAATTATTATGATTATAAATATGAAATCCATTTTTATAAATTCTAATCACATAAGTGGTAGATATTGAATTAAAATTTATCTGGTAAAAGGGATAACAATGCGGGGTTTTAAGGTAAAAACATCCTAATGTTTGATATGTTCTTATGGTTAATTTCAAAGTAAAATTGATTCCAAAAAACTATATTTTATTAATTGATAAAATATTATTTAATTAAACTTAAAAAAAATTATAATTATAATTTAACATTGTTAATAAATTAGATGAAAAAGTAGTTTGGAATTAAATTTTATATTTTTTCCCTAATCATTAAAAGATTAAATTTCAAAGAACAATACCAAAAAATATCACTAGGATAATTTTTATATTATTATTCCAAATATAATGTTTATTTTTATGTATTAAATTTATAAATGGGTAAAAATTTGGAATTAAAATGTATTCTCCTATAAAAGGCGGTAAAAATTCTATAATAGAAATATTGGTTTTATGTGTAATATTGAGTTTATTCTTATCTTTTGTCTATTGAATCTATTGGATGATTATGAAAAATATTTGATTTAATTTATAACTTATATATTTCATTAATATAATTCCATAATTATAATTAATTTAATTTATTATGAAAAAAATCATTTGTGAGTATAAAAATAATAATATTTCTTTTATATTCAATTGGTTTATATTTAAATTTCTATTAATTGGTAACCTATTAGTTAATTTTATATTTGTGTAAACCATATATTTTCATAATTTTGTTATTATATTTTATAAACACTAATTTAACAGCTAGTTTATATCTTATTATACTGAATAATTATAATATATTATTGTATGGTAAAACTCGGTCATACGTGTAATGCAAGCCAACAATGAATATTGATATTGTGTGTAATTCACACAATCTCTATGTTTTGGGCATATAAACTATATCAAATCTATTTAAGTTAGAAAATTTAATTTAAATTATCATGGTATTGTATCCCCTTATGTGCTTTGTGTTGTGTTTTACAAAAAATATCAAATATATGGTTCTTACTTTAGAATTTCACAGTGTTACATTAGCCCCACCTTAAATAAATTGTGTCCTCACAATTTAAATTCAATCTCAGAGAGATAGGGTTTGAAAAAATCTCTATTTTTTAAAGACCCACATTGTAAAAAGGGTTAATATCATATATTATCAATAAGATATAAATTAATGTACAACGATCACATAACTAGTTTCCATAATAGGAGAAAATATGTTGGAAATGGAAAGTGGATATAGAAGAAAAATAAAACCATTAATTTATGATGGAGAGTTCTAGATAACATAGTTAGTCGAATGTTAACAATCATAAGGACATAAATCCACGATGATCTAAGAGTCCATTTGATTCATTAAAAAGGGAAGTACTAGGACAACATTTTTAGATTCAATGTCAAGTTTATAGACTTGAGGAATTAATTCACTCTCTAAGAATATAAGTAAATATATTTTTCTTTAAACATAATAATTTCATTTAATTATTCCTTAATATATTTCTACTTCATCTCTTAGAAAATATTTCATCTTATGGTGAATTAATACATTAACCTCTAAAATATCATCTAATGATCAACTCTAACCATTTTATAAATGGTTAATGTTTCAAAAATATTATGATCCAACACTTTAGAAAGAAGGTCTCTGAATTTACAAGATTAAATTATCTTTATTCTTTAATAAATATGAATTATCTCTAAACTTTCACATTCCAAACATGTGAATAACTTCATCATGTATCTTCTTGAAACATGGTAATAACTTAAATTTCCATAAAATTTTATTTGAAACATGCATTTTTCCATGTTCCCTAAGTAATACACATGTAATTGGATATATTCCTTAAATCCAAAAGTGTTGTAAACTCCATCAATGATATCATTGAGAACTTTTTCAACATTTCATTAATCAGTTCAAAGGTATTCATCGCTTATCTAAATTAAAATTTTCTTCATCATTATCTCTACATTAGGAACATATTAAGGGTTGCATTTCCCTCAATCGTGTGTTTTATTAATATATTAACTTTATAGTGAATAACTTTTCTTAGTACCATTCATCATATGATTCTTAAGTCTATAATGAAAATGTACTATAGTTAAATCCTTAAATATTTTATAAAAAATTATGAGAACATCATAAATAAAATACTTTTACAATATATTTCTTAGATCCAAATATAGAGGTACATTAATCATTTCACATTGGTAGTGTCGATAAAATATGATTGACCTTGATCCCTTATCTTATTGGAATTTATATTCCCTTGGTGCTTGGGGAATTCATTTTCATAGTGCCACATCTCCTTAATGTTATATCACTTAACATCATTAATAAAATTATTCCCCTTGCAATCTTTTTCCTGGTGACCCATTTCTCTACACCTATAACAAACTCTCAACCCTTTCAAATATTTACCTCAGTGATTCTTTCCATAGTTTTTACATATTAGAAAAGCGTCTTTCCCTTCATCTTCTTTTACTCATTCCCTTTTTCATGGTGTTTATAAGACCTCAAATTCTCTTAGTTTCCCTTTAATACATAGGATCTAGAGAATTAATTTTCTGATTTAATGGCACATAAAACTATCTCTTCATATAATGAAACATTCAGAGAAATCAGTTACCTTCGGTGATGTGGCTTAAAACCTTCAAATAAGTGGTCAATATTGCACTCTGTTTTGCGTATATAATCCATAGAATAATAAGTAAAAAATGTAAAGGTATCTTCATAATCTGTATCATTATCTTCATTAATTTTCTTTAATCTATGAAACTTTCTCTTCATATCAATTTTCTGATTATGAGGGAAGTATTTATCGAATAATGTATCCTTAAATGATAAATATTCCATGATATTTATTTATTATTCCTCTCTAGTATTATAGATCAATTACGACCACTGATCAGCATCACCTTAGAGAAAATACACCGCAAGTGTGGCCTTTTCCTTTTCGTTGCATTCCAAGGCCATAAATATCCTCTCCATAAACTTAATCCATTTATCAGCTACAATTGGATTATTAGTCCCACTAAATGATGGGGGATTATATCACATAAATAAATCCACCATAAGATATTATCTCCAAGGAATAGTTTTCTCTATTTAGGTGGGGTTATTTTTTATATCTTGACTAAACTATCCTAATATATACATAACTTGCTATGTTATAATAAAATCTACATTGTCTTCTTATGTAGGAAAATATCTAAATTTATCATGATTTTTGACACACTCCTTCCTTCCATGAGCCATTTCTAGATAATCAAATATACTATGTTAGCTCATAAAATTATGAACCTTCTATAATTCTAACATTGTATAGAACATAACATTATTTTATGCATATTAAACCCCTAAATCATAAACTTTGGTTACTTTAGGGAAATATTTACTTTTAAATTCTTCATAATGGTAGGTAAAGAGAATGTGAATTATCCTAAGAATATCCCCCTGGATTATCAAAATAGGTGTGAAGTGAGGCCCTTTTTTTGTACCAGGTTACCCTGGGTCAGGCACGAAACACCTTATCATTGTTATTACTCCTAGGAACATCTGTTCCAGAACCACTTCCACTTGTATTATCCACAAAGGGATGTATTTCTAAGAATACCCACGTAATCTCTACCAAACCGAAATTATAGGATGTTCATGTATTGTTATCTTCAATTTCTATCTCAGGGTTCTGTTCCCTAATCTAAGTTTTCTAAATCTAGTTTCCAATGATGCTATTAAACTCCCCTTGATACCAATTGTAATTCCCCAAACCTAGAATCCTAGTTTCGGTGCATTATTTTATTACATTTCTATTATTACAAGGAAAAAATTTTTGAAGGACCATTTAGTTTAGCAGTCCTAGAAAGCAATATTACATGCATGATACCAATAATACTTTGGGAAAACAAAATAAAACATTCAACACAATAAACTAAAATAATCTGCATCTATATAAGCTTATTCAAGGTTATATTCTTCATAACCTTGGGAAAGAAATGTAATAAGGGTCAGCTCAAATACTCAATGAGGGAAAGTATAATGGTAGTAATAAATAAATTAATATGGAAAGTTAAATAACTAATCACGCTTTCCATTTACACAACTAGATAAGGCATAAATATTATGGAAAGTATTAAACTTAATCACATTCCATAAATCAATAACTAAGAATGAATTACATCCATAAATATTTCAATGCAAAATCTCAAGGACAAATAGTAAATAAAACTAAATGAGTGAAATGATTTTTTAATGGACATCATGTCTAAGGAACAAGAAAACATATTTCCTTCAAGACCATTCACAAGATGTTTTAAAACCTTGGATAGAAATCTATTTAATTTGGCCAACTTATTTGTCTCATGAGAACCTTTTGATGCATCAAGAAGCTATATAATTTCTAGGATCCTCCCCGCATTTTTTTCCAAATATTTCCTCGTATTAGATAATCAAAATAACTAATATTCCTTATCAAGTAATAGTATTTAATGAGAAATATATAATTATTAATAATTCCCCAAATAATCAAATAATTGTCAAAGTAACCACCATTGAAAAAGAGGTACATGGTTTAGAAATAATAATATCCATTGTCTAAGAATAGGGAAATTCAATTAGTTTTCCAATTTAAAATTATTACCATAAAGTGATTCTTTCAAGATAAAGTTAACAATCATAAAATGAAAATAGATTTCCAAGGTAATCATTACGAACATTCTTGGGGAGAATAATCTTTAAACATTATAATGTGTCCCATACCACATTGAAAAGTTTAAATCATAATATATATAAAGGTATGAAATTAAATGAAAATTATAAAATCATGAGAATAAGATGATTTATGGTATAAGCCAATATATACACCAAATGAAATTGAATTGGTGAAAAATAACAGACAAGTCTCAATGGAATGTAAATTGAGATGAAATTCCATTAACTTATACTTACATTATTATGTGGTCTTTAGCCACCTATATAGTGGTTTAATATATGTTACTAACTAATAACAGAACCAAAATCATGTTTATAATACCATATAATAACTTCTTATAATATCTCATTACCCTTTTGTTAACAAACATTCATTAATTTAACTATACTGGGTGTTAATTACGTAGTTCATCGAGTTTGTTTTGACTTGTTATTTGTTGTTATTAACATGGTTTCATCCTATATAGAATTTAAAACATTATTTTAATATCATATATATCCAATATACATGTATCTATTATAATAAATTTTTTAGATAAGAAATTAAATTCATTGTTCATAGAGATGGTAGTCCTTATGTGCGCATGAACGCTTATTTCATTTCTTTGTCGTGTTAAACTAATGTAGAGTGAATTGTAAATATTTATATAATAATTCAAGTATTATATATATTTTATATATTTTACATATTTTTATTTTAATTATCATTAATTCATTCTATGTATGTCATGAATGAATCACATCGCTTTGAGGGACGGTAATCTGCACTTCCACAAATGATGTTATCATTTGTATGACAAATTAAATTTATAGAGGTATGTGTTATAAAGAAATTATAGAAGAATAAATATATTATAAATATAATATATATCTAACATAAGAATATTTCCCATCATAATGGCCACCATGAGAGGTGGTAAGGGAGAATTGAACAATCATCGTTTAGCAAGGCAGTAATCTGCCTACACATAGACCATATGTTCGTTTCTCATTAGATGGATGTGTGTGTAAGTTAATGTCAAAATATTAATATAAAAACATACTAGTATATTTATTATACTAGTGTTTTTATATAAATATTTAATAATAATATCTGAATGAGTGGATAATAAAAATAATAGATAAGAGTATGAGGGAGGGTGTTACCTCTTAATCAGGTAACTCCTTTGGGTTTGCACCAAAAGGTTTTCTTGGATATCCTTCTGCCCAAAGGGGGATTAAAGGAGGAATCGAGATATTTTGGGGATTTAATTGGTAATATTTTTTCCAAACCTAAGGTTCTTGAGATGTGTGAGGAATTTTAAGTTAATGAGGCCTTTTATAATGGAGGAGGGGAGGAATATCTTGTAATATTTTAAAAGAAATGAACCCCACACGCATTTTTTATTAAAAGTAGATGATTAATCGTAAAAATTAGATAAAAGGGATGATAGGGTATAAATATGTCTATAAAATGGCTTCTTGAAAAGTTTATATGTTGATTTAAGCCTTAAGAACATGGTTAGTCTCTTATTAAGCTTAATTTAACCGTAATCCTTGTAATTATTTTTAATTACATTCTTTAATATTTTTGGTCAAAATCTTAGTTGAATTTATTAGTTATTATAAATTATGATTATTTAAAATATTTAATCCATTTTTAAAATTTTCAATAACATAATTGGTAGAAATTAAATTAAAATTAATCCTGCAGACGGGAAGATAAAGCAGTGTTTTAAGGTTAAAACATCCTAAAGCTTATTATGTTTTTATAATCAATTTCAAATTGAAATTGATTAAAATGAACTAAATTGGATTAATTTATAAAAATATTATCTAATTAAACTTTAAAAAATTTAAAATTATAATTTAACCTCATTAATAAATTAGATGAAAAATAAATTGTCAATTAAATTTTATAATTTTTCACTATTCATTATGAAATGTAATTTCACAGAAAGATACAAAAAAATCACCCTGAGATAATTTTTTTATTTTTATTCCAAATATTAAGTTTATTTTGACATATTAAATTTATAAAATGGTAAAATTTTAGATTTAAAATGGGTTCTCCATTAAAAGGCAGTAAAACTGCCTTAATAAAAATATAGGTTTTTACGTGTAATATTGAGTTTATTCTTATATTTTGTCTATAAAATCTATTAGATGAATATCAAAAATATTTTATTTTATTTATAATATATATATTTCATTAATATTATTCACTATTTACAATTAATTTAATTTATTATTGAAAAATGCCTTTGTGAGTATGAATATTATAATATTTATTTTATATTTAATTGGTTTATATTTTCATTTCTATTAATTGGTAACCTATTAGTTAATTTTAAATTTTTGTAAACCATATAATTTAACAATTTGGTTAATCCTTTTTAAAACCACTAATTTCATGTATATTTTAAATCCTATTTTATTAAATAATAATAATAATATATTATTATTCGGTAAAACATTGTCTTGCGTGTAACGCCGACCATCGAAGAAGATTTCTCCTACGTGTAACGCACACTAACTCAATGTTGTGTGAATATAAAATATATGAAATCTATCTAAAATAGTATATGTATTTTAAATTATCAATTTATTATATCCCCTTACGTGCTTGGTGTCGTGTATTATGCACGCTATCGAATATAAGGTTCTTAATTTAGAATTTCAGGGTTTACATAAATTAACTCTATCTTTCTAGACATAAATAATTGAGAATTTATGAGGATAATGTATTGAATTAACATACCATGTTTCATAGGGTCACATTATGTCTTGGATAAAACAATTATTTGAAAATTCATGATTATATATGATATTACTAGTGGGAATAGGTATATAGATAATTTTCTTCCATGGATATCACACTAGATCCTTGTGTAGCTTGAGTAGCACTAATTCATTTCTAGAGGCCACTTATTTCTTACATGAAATAATTAGGTAATTAATATTTTTTAGTAATTTTATAAATAACCCTGAGGTCATACTTTTTCATTGACTAAATAGGGATTTTTTTACTGAAAGAGAATCTCTAAATATGTTTTATAATTTATCAAAAAGGAATATTATATGTGTATTCACAAGGTCTTTCATATGATTTAATTCAAGATCTCACTGATGATATATTTATAAAAAAAATAGAAGATATAAAATAGGGTTTTTATATATGATTTCATAGGCTATTATATATGATACAATATAATGTTAAGTATTAAAAAGTTGGTGAGGCTTTAGTTCGAGGGATAGATTGAATGAATTAATCCATAAATCCATTTTTACATAAGATATAAGTGAGATAAATCCTAATGTATGATATATATATATATATTATTTTTCAAATTATAAAATTTTAGTAATATCATAATGTAATTAAAAGGCATGTCATAAGGTCTGGTATTGTGATACCTCACACAGCCATAACTAGTCATAATATAAAACTTGGTCAAATCATTGGGTGATGAATCATATGGTACAATTCATGAGGAACCATATAATTTTTTGGAATCTGAATGACAACAATTATCATTCTATAATTAATTCCACATTGGATATCAATATTTGGAATGTTTAATTTTATGAAATGCATAGTAGTACCAAGGTATTAATGTGATGAATTCATGTATAATTAAAGCATTAACTAGTGTGTTATGTAACAAATGAGTTAATTCATGTACACTAAAATAGAATCGGGAGAGAAATATAAAGTATAAAATCTCCATGATAAGATGAATTATCATGTCCTCATTTCTTCTTGTAACACACCAAGATTTTATTTTCTTTTCACTGGAATAAAACTTTAAGGATTTGACGTCTTTCCCAAAACTCTACCCTTAGTGTATATGAACTATGATATAGTAAACCATTATAAAATTTATATTAAATTGTAATGTTTGAATATTATTAAAAAATATATATAAATTATGTATAAATTTTTTTAATCATTCTAATTTTACTATTAATTCATAATAAATATGTACTAAATTTTCAATAAAGTCATTTTATGCTTCAAAAATATGCTTTCATTAAAAATGGGTTTTCTTACATTTTTTCATGAAAACCATATATTTAATTTATACAATTTTTTAGAAATTTTATTTGATAAAATTAATATAAAAATAAAAATCATCATTTCTATATTATCTTATAGTGAATTTTTTGTATTTTTCAAAAAACATTTATTTTGTCCGAAATAGTGAAAAAACTGATTTTTTTAAAAAAACATTTATTTTCAAGTAAATGTACCATTACATTTTTAATTTAATCTTAAATTTATGTAATAATAATTTAATTATAATTAATATAATTAATTACTTATAAATCATCATTATACTTGATTTTTTTATAAGTTAATTTTTGGGCGTAAAAAAATGTTTTTCTAAAGAAACTATTTTTATGTGTGCAATTTGATTTTATATTAATAAATTAATTTAATTTATTTTAATTAATGGTTTTAAATAAATTTATAGATTATATATTTAATATAATATGTTATCATTCAATTTGTGGTTATTATAATTTATGTAATGGAATTAAGTTAAGTTTTATGCATAAAAATTTATTTTTAAAAAATTGATTTTCATTATGGTTTGTGTGCTAAATTAAAATTAAATTAAGCCACCTATAGAAATTGAATATTTTAAAATGAAATAATTATTTTTAATAATTATAATTTATACAATTTAATATGTTCAAATTAATTTCTTTTCATAATGTTCAATAAAAATAGTAATATTTGTTTATCATGGATAAGGTAAAAACGAGTTTACTGTAGGGTTAAACTAAGAGATAAGGTTATTATGGACACCCAAAAAAATAAAATTATTATTACTGGAATATATTCAAATTATATATTATCCTAAATTCGAATATATATCCATTTTAATCAACTTTCTCGTGAAATTTATCTTAAATAATTGAAATTTTTTAAGGAACTTCATGTGTGTCTCTCCCCTCACTAATGAAGGGGGACCAATTCTACTCCATTATTCACACTAATTTATACTCATAGAATGGAAAATACCTACTCCAAAAACTCAATATAATACTATCCTTTATCTTATACATTCTTTTATTCTCTCAAGACCAGTCCTTCAAGGCTTAAGATGTAAGCCAATAGAGATATCTCAAAGAAGTGGTATACATCATAACCAAGATATTTCAATTTTATTTATTCTTATACTTACTATAATACTTTTTCATCCATGAAATATTATGAATATATTATCATAAATATAATCATATTTTATTATGATTATGGAACTACCATTTACCACCTTTTCTCAATCCAATGGGAGATCAAAGTATTACTTGTGCGGGCGTATGGACTACTGCCTCCACATAGTGATACAACTCATTTTCCACCACCACTATTAATGGTTAGTTATTATGATAAATTTAATATTTATACATGATATTTATCCTAAATATTAATTAATATTTAACATTATTTCATTCAATCCATAAAAAAATGGAACGTCACTCGTGTGTAAGTACGAACTACCGTCTTCATATAGGGATGTAATTCATTTTTCCAAAATTATTTATATGAATAGTTATACATATGTATATAATTAATATATTTGATATTAATATAATTATTATAATTATATATTTTAAGTAACCATGGTCAATGTTTAAGTACTATAATCACAAAAATAAAACATACATGAAAAATGAAGCAATTAACACCCGAAATGTTGATGATAATGAATGATTTTTAATGAACATGTGATAATAAGTTAAAAGTAAACAATGATTGGTATTATATATATGATTATGGTTATTTTTTATAATTATATTAAATTTAAATTTATTATAAATGATTTTATTGTTCTTGAAAATAAATATGAACTTCATGTAATGGTTTAATGTTACAATCTTATTTTTACCGGGATTATTCATGCTTAAATATTTTGACGATGAAATAGTATGAAATAACTCTCCCAAATATTATGTATTTAATCACCTATATTTATTTCTATATATGTCAAATTTTTACCCTCTTTAAGTACTCAATATACTGACATAATGATTTTAAGTAAAACCAAGATTTTCTCCCTTTGTTAGGGAATATATTCTTCCATATAATTGTTTTCCTTATAATATTTTCAAGAATTTTTTTACTATAATCCAAGGTTTGTTTAAATATATATCTTAATATATTTTAATTTCATTATCAGGGTTTAAAAGGAACCTTATTATCATTTTCCATACTTGGTAATTTTTACTTTTTACCAAAAATGTAAAAGAAATTTTTATTTTAACATACACCACATGAATGGATTTAGAGATAATCATAAATTGTAACGACCCAAACTGTTATAAATAAAATTCACCTTTTGATTTGATTAAATTTATTCTTATGTAATATTTTTATAGAAAACACATTCACTTATTTGGTTTTATTATATCCTATCATATTTAATTTATCATTAAGAATCAGTACTATTGATAATATAGTCATTGAACAGTGATCACATGATTAGTATAAATATAGAGATTTAACAAATCCAAATGACATAGACAAAGTAAGTGATGGACTCAACCAAAATTATTTTTCCTTAATATGTCCATTTATTATAGATTATAAGGGAGATAATATCACCGTGATTTTAAATTGACTAATCCCAATCAAAGATCCAACAACTTAGTCATGAGAGAAACCAATTATAACATAAGTTCAAGATCATCTAGATGATGACCCAAGCCATGTATTTTGAGCCAACCCATGAAAGTATCCCCATTTCACAAATTAATCCCAAGGTTTTTTTATTATTAAAGGTATTTTTATCAATAGCATAATAATATAAACATTTATGTTCTATTTTTAATAGAATAAAGTTTATATTTTCTTCTTATCTTTACGTTATAAATGATTTTAATTTTTATACAATAAAACAATATTTTTATTTATAATTAGTATTCCAATTCAATTAAGATGTTTATTTTGTTGAATTAATGGATTTTTCAAATAAATAATATTTTAGTAAAAAAAATTATTTTTTTTAAATATGAATTATCATATGATTTTTATGATGTCAAATTTAATTTTTATAAGGTTTTAAAAATTGTTATTATAAAAAAACATGTGTTTCTCAATAAATGTCATATTTTAATTTAAAAGTGTAGATGAACATATTTAGAATCTTATTGTATTAAAATGAGTATAATTTATGGAATTAGAACATTGAAATCATTGAATGGTGATTTTTCATAATTTTCTGAGACAGTCAAATTTTACTGTAAAAATTAATACTTTATAAATATACAGTGTATATTATTATATCGTAATGACCCGAAAGTGATGTAATAAATAGTATAAATTGTATCCATTACAAAATATATATATTAACTTTAACATAATGTTTTTATGTTTATTTTATTAATTTTTTAATGCCTTTATAAATCCTGCAAAACCATTAATATATTTTAAGGTTTTAAAATAATTTATTTTATATTATAACTCATTTCAACATAAGAAAGGGTTTTATTTATTTACATTCCTCCCTTAGCCTTATAAAATAATTAAAAACACACTCATTTTGAATAAACCATGGGAAAACCATGATTTTTTTTGTTTTTGGTTATTTTATTATATTGAGTCTAAAACCTATGTTTGAGAAAAGATAAACAATTACCCACTAATTTACTATATAAAACCACCCAAGATCCCATTTCTATTCAATAAAAATCCTTGTAGTGCATTTTGTTTCTCCCTTCCCTCTCTAGAGTCATTATAATGTGTCTAAAAGCTCTTAAAGAGCCCCTCTCAATCATTTGGAATCACACTCTCAAGGTAAGGGATCCTATCCTTCTATTATTTATTCAAGTTTATTTATATTATTATACCTTCTATTTCGAATTAATAATTTTGGGATATATTATTACATGTCCATATTACTTCCCATTTGATGTCAAAATGACTATAGAACCCTTTATCTCTCATCAACCCATTTTATGAATTTTTACGTGATGTTGTTTTGCTGTCAAAATTTCACCATGATTTTCCATCCCAAAAAAAATTATATAGTGAATACCATACCCATTTTATATCAAGGGTTTTCACCTTAACACACTTATAATTATTTGAATTAGGACATACATTTATTTATTCCATACTCCTTTATTGTGTAATAAAATGTTATAATGAATGAATCAATGTTGTATGATCTATGTGGCACACTTAATCATGAGAATTAAATGAATATAATGGGTGTGACCTGAATTATATATTGTTACAATGCATTGGGTAATGTTTAGTATCATGAGACTTCATGTTAGGATATGGAGTAAACCTAGTTCCTTTATGGGAAATTTTATACCATGATTTATTGGCAGTTATCCATGATCTAGATTTATGATGTGGGGTTTTAAGTTGTTTCCCCATTTCCTATGTTGCCTTTATGTTATAATTTTATATAATTCCTCATTATTCATGTTTATGATTATCACTTATTAAACATTTATATAACAATTATCTAACATGTATTGCCTTATTAATTTTATACCATTTTTATTCTATTATTGGGCTTTATAGCTCATCCCTTTCTTATGTATGTCCCCAGGTTATCCTATTCAATTTTACGTGAGAGAATGTTAAGGAAGTTTTTAATAAAGATGTTATTTTTTCTATATTAAATTGTTAGGTAAAGTACCTAATTCCCAAAGAAATCGTAATTATCAATCATTAGGGTTTTATTAAGTGTAACATTATGTAATAATTCATGTATTATTGTCAAATAAAGAGAATGGTTCTTATAGTTGGTATCAAAGGAAAAGTTTAGTTATTTTTAGGATTAGAATTAGAAAAATATTACAAAAGCCTTAGGTATAATACTAAGTATAAGAAAACTTCCCTAAGTGTTGGTAAGTATAGAGTATGTGGTTTATCAAGAAAATACTTCTATGTCAGGACACATTATGGGGACTTGGCACTAACATAGATGCACATAGGGGTAAAATCCAAAAACACTATGTTGAGCTAGACTCAACTAGGAACTGGTGCATGAAAACGGGCCTTGTTGCACACCTAATTTGACAATCATGAGGGATAAAAATTGATAAATTCATAAGATCATTATGAACCATTACTAAGGGAATAAAAATTACCTATAAGATTATATATTCGAAAATAGATCATAGATAACATATATTAAAGCCTATAAATGCATAAATTAAAGGAATATATGTAATTTATATGTTGTATCTTTAATGAAATTGGATTCGAATTTACTGTTTAATATTTTAAAAATTATCATCCCTAATTTTCCATTTATTTTAGCCAATGGCCAAAAAAAGGAGGAACCGAGTAAACAATGAATGTGATGATAAATGTGATGAACACCTCAATGAGAATCATAACCCGATGGGAGTAGGTATCATGAAATTTATGACAATAATCTTTCAGATAACTAAGGTTTTGAATAGAAACCTAGATCTAGAAAAGTTCCCTAATTCTCCTAAAAATATACAAGATTCAATTAAGATATTTATGTGATAAGGTCCCTCGGATTTCAATGGATCATATGATCCTTTAATCATGTAAAAATGGAACAAATAAATTGATAATATATTCCTCATCCTTCATTATTATGAGAATAATAAGGTTATACTGTCTGTTTATCATATAGAGGGAGAAGCTGATAAGTGGTGGACATTGATCTTGAATATGAGTCCTGAGGAAGTGATCAAATTGATGGGGTGTAAGTAATTCAGAAAAATAAAATTATATAAATATTTTCATCATACTCTCTGACATAAAATGGAAAGGGATTTCATTTCCCTCATGATAAAATATGATGAATCTATCAAAGGGTGTATAAGGAAAACTTCACATGACTTTCACAAAACACCTCCGCCATTGATGTTTCTTCATAATGCTAGCTTGACCGCTTCTTTGGTTGGATAAAACCTTGTCTATGAAAAGCCTAAGAGATTTGAGACATTGATAGTTATGAGGAAATTGTTCAATGTTCCCTCAAAGTTTAATTGGTGATTTGTGAATCTCATGGGTGTCACGGGGATAAGAAGTGTAAAGTTGAGTTTAATTATGGTGGTATGATGGAGAAACCTAATGGTGCTAATAAATTTCAACACCCTAGTTATCAATGGTACATAAAGAAGAATCCTAGAAACTGCTTGAGGGGTGGGTAAATTCATTAGGTGCAGGAATAAAGGACACCTAACAATTGAATATCAACATGAGAAACCCACCAATGCATTGGGTGAAAGTAATGTTTCAGTCAATACCCATCACATTTTTCATTTCATAAACTGATAGTAACTAGGTCACTTTCTAAACCAATGCATTAGTATAAGGGTCTTTAAAGACAACCAACAACCTCCAAGGCAGCAAGGGTGAGCTTTTGTCATCACAACTATTGAGGTGGATCCCAACAACGAAGTATGGAACAATATGATATTTATTCATTGAATTATAGAGAATGTAATTTTTGATTTTGGTTCTACGCATTCCTTCATATCATGAAAGTTTAGTAGAACTATTAAAACACCACCAAAAATCATGGTAGTAGAGATTTCAGTGAAAATAGAAAATGGGGAAATTATTTCATCCCGAGTATATAACTGCTCCCTTATCGTGATTTGCAGTGTGAAATTCCCAACAAAGTTTTTTATACTATCTTTAGTTTAATTTCATATAATTATAGTTATGTATTAGTTTTCTATATATATATATCCAACATAAATTTCCCCAAGAATGAAAACACTCTATGTATCACGAATCGACCCTCGATTCTATACAAGTGTAAGGTAAAGGATGAATCTTCATTAGAACCAACATATCAAGCATTGATATTATTTCCCTATAAGAAATAATACATAACTCAAATGATTGAGTCTAAGGAAAATAACATCCTGGAAGACATGCCCATTGTGAGGGATTTCCCTGATGTGTTTCTCAAGGAATTTTGTGGACTTCTTCCCATCTGAGAAGTTAAAATTTTAATTGATCTTATACCTAGAGAATTTAAATTATCCAAGACTATATATATTGGATTTTATAAACATTAAAAGATGAATAAATAGTTGTAGGATAATATGGATAAATATTTAATATCCCAAGTTCTTTACAATGGGGTGCACCAGTCCTCTTGATCAAGAAGAAGGATGAGTTAATGATCCTTTTCAATGGTTTTCATGATCTGAACAAGATAATGATAAAGAACAAGTATCCTCTCCCATGGATTGGTGACTTGTTCAATCAGCTACATTGAGCACAATACTTCTCCAAAGTGGATATGTGGTAAATATATTACAATGTTTGGGTGAAGAAGGAGGATATCCCTAGGAATACTTTTTGTACAAGCTATAGGCACTATGAGTCCATAGTAATTCATTTCTGACTCACTAATTCTCCAGAAATATTCATGGACTTGATGAATAGAAACTTTAGAGATTACCCTAAAAAAAATTTGGTAGACTTTAAATATGATATTATAATATAATCTAAAATAATGGAGGGGCATGAGGAGCATCTGAGCACTATGCTAAAGACATTATAAAAGGAGAAGATTTGTGTCAAGTAAAAAAATGTGAGTTATGGTTGAAGGAAGTCTTATTCTTAGGGTATATCATCACAAGCAATGGGTTATCTATGGACCCTTCTAATACAGAAGAAATTAATGGATGTATAAGGAAAAAAATATGACATATATACATAGTTTCCTTATATTAGCTGGGTATTATTATCGATTTGTGAGAAATTTCTCATGATTTTCAAACCCTCTAACCAAGCTAACTTAGATGGGAGTAAATTTTTCATGGAATAATGAATGTGAGTAGAGCTTCAAGGAGCTAGAAAGGAGTGTTATCACTAAACTTGTGCTCACACTACCCACAAGTGAAGAACCTTTCATAGTATTTACTGATGATTCAGAGAAGGGATTGGGATGTGTGTTAGTACATAATGAAAAATTGATAGACTATGCTTGAAGTAATTTGAAACATCATGAACAGAACAACCCAATTCCTGATCTAGATTTTGATGTGGGGGTCTTCACATTGAAAATATGGTTGAATTATATCATTGGGGAGAAGTGTGAGATAAATGCAGATCACAAAAGGCCCAAGTATATATTCCTAAAAAAATAGCTGAATATGAACCAATGAAGATGGTTAGAGCTAATTCAAGACTATGATTTTAATAACTGGGACCCACTAACAACACAGACACATTGCCTTAACATGTTCGTCAGAACCTAGAACACTGGGTAACACCAGTTACCCTTCAAACATATGGTCCCCTACCTGGGGCCCACCCACATGCCCAAACGGGGTTATCTGACTAATGATTATCCCCAATGGCCAACACATTTTCTTTCCAATGTGATTTTTCCTCACTCACAAACACCATGTTCATGAAATTTAAATAAGGTGAACCTTTGTTTTTGGGATCCTTCCTAATTAGAAACATATAGTTAAGTGTGATTCAAAAAAGTTAAAAGATCATAAATAGAACTACAAAATACAGGATCTATATTTTGATACAGTGGACTTCACTTTGAAAATATATTGGCATTACCTTTTTGGGGAGAAGTGTGATATATATTCAGATCACAAAATCATAAAGAATATATTCACACAGAAAGAGCTGAATATGCACCAATGAAGATGGTTAGAGATGACCAAGGACTATAACTATAACAATTGGTCTCCCACTACAAAAAAAACAGTACATTAGAGGGGGTTATTTAGAGGGGGTTCTGTGCAACCCCCTATAAATTCATTTTCTGTATCATTAGAGGTATTTCGGAATAACCCCCTATAATTATCGAATTTAAAGGGGGTTATAAACCCCCTTTAAATTAATTTTCTATAAAAATTAGAGATATATTATTCCCAAACCCCTCTAATTATCAAATTTATGGGGGTTTCATAACCCCCTCTAAATTTTTTAGCATTTTTTAATATTTGGTTTGATTTTAGATCTGGTTATATCAAGACCGCTGGTAATTTAATAATTAGTGGAAATATATATTCCATTAGATTTTAGAAGAGCTATATATATATTTCGTTTGGATATATATATATATATAATTATTTATTTAAAGGAAATAGTGGGGTTCAAAACCCCTGACAATTTAAGATATTAGTGAGGGTTCATGAAACACCGCTAATAAATTAGATTAAGGGAGGTTGTGAACCAAATCTAATTTAAGAATTTACAAGGTGTTTTGAACCCCCTCTAATTGATGACATTATAGGGGGCTTTAAAGCCCCTCTAATTCATGACATTGTAGGGGGTTTTGAACCCCTTCTAATTTAAGTAATTAGAGGGGGTTTTCTACACCATCTAATTGATAAAATTAGAGGGGGTTTGGAACCCACTATAATTGGTGACATTAGAGGGGGTTTTGAACCCCCTATAATATATAACATTATAGGGGGTTGTTAACCCACTATAATACATGAAATTTGATGGGGGTTATGACCTGCCACAAATCCCTTCGATTTGAGGGTGTTTCAAGCTCCATCTAAATTTTTATTTATTTTCTAAAATAAATCTCATATAAATTCAAGTTTTTTAATATATATATGGGTGTGTTCACATGTGTGTGTGTGTGTATATTACATAAACACATTATATAATTGTATTTAAATAAATTATAACAAATATATATAAGGACATTATATAAATATTTTAAATAAATACTTATACATGTAAAAAATATATACATATATATAAATATTTATATATATAATATAAATGTAATTATAAATATATATATTCGAATTTATAAAATTTATATATTGTTTTATAAAAACTATACATTTATATTATGATTTATATTATACATATATTATATTAAATACATTTTTATTATAGATTTTTGTATAAATAAATTTATATTATATTATGTATACATATATATATAAATATAATAGAGAACATCAAATATAAATTTACATAAACATATATATTTTATGTAATTATATTAAATAATTATATTAAATTTATATTAAAAATATTTAATTATATATAAATTTATATATATTATATAATTATTTTACGTATATAGTATCATACCATTTTAATTATAGATTAATTTAGTACATATATATTTATATATCATATAATAATTAACAATATTATTTTTACGCACACATGTACATAAATACATTTGTATTGTAAACTTGTGTATAAATACATTTATATTAGATTATATATACTAATTTACATAATTTAGACAAAATTAAATATTAATATAAATATATTATTTATTAATTTTATATATTATATTATAAATGTTTTATTGTAAGTAAATTTATATGTATTTTATAATTATTTTATATATATTTTAGTATAGAATATTATTTATAAATTATTTTACTATATATATATATATCAAAAAATAATTAATAATATTATTGTTACACGCACAGGGAGATAAATACATTTGTATTGTGTACTTATGTATAAATACATTTATATTAGATTACTTATACTAATTTAAATACTTTAGACAAAATATAAATATAAATATAAATATAAATATAAATATAAATATAAATATATTATTTATTTATATTATATATTATGTTATAAATATTTTATTATAAATATATATATATATATATTGTATAATTATTTTATGTATGCTGTAGTATACAATATTAATTATAAATTATTTTAGTACATATATATATATATATATATATATCATTTAATTATATTATTTGTTTCCTATTATATGAATGCATTTAATTTCTTGTGTATATATATGTGTGTTGGTGATATAATATAAATGTATATAATTACATACATTAATTTATAATATAAATGTATTTAATTAATATATGTATAATATATATTATAATTCTATTATATCTATAAATACAAAAATAAAAACACACACGCACACAAAAATGTAAATATATTTATTAATATATGTATATATATGTATTTATATAAATTAAATATACCAAAATATGTGTGTATTTATATATATATATACTATACACAAATATATTATAATTATATATAAATACATATTATATATAATAATTATACACATATATATATATTATTATAAAGAAATATATTATATATATACAAATATATTATTTTGTTTATATTTCTAAACACAAATATGTATATATATATATATATATATATAATACTTCAGGATATAATTAAATATAATGTAGCGATATTATACACATAAGAGCAGTCTTCCTTGTGGCTCGGTGGTGTGCATTGTATCCAACTAGTCACCGGTTCAAAACCCAGGAGATTAATTTTTACGCTGGGCACGCAGGTGTTAAGTGGGGCGCGTGGGTGTCAAGTGGGGCATGGGGCTAGTGGCTCGGGTAGGGAAAGGTTGTGTGGGGTGTGGGGCACGGGTGCATTGTGTTAATAGGGGTGCGGGGAAAAGGTGGGGGTGTCAACAAGGGCGAGGGGCGTAGGGGCGAGGGGCGCAGGGCAAGGGTGGGTGACATGGGGTGCACACATGCTCGAGCGCGTGAGTGCATGGGGATAGTGGCTCAGGAAGGGAAAGGGTGTGTGGGCGCGGGGCAAAGATGTGTGGTGTCAACAGGGGCATGGGGCAAGGGTTGGGGTGTCAATAGGGGCAAGGGCGCAAGGCAGGGGTGGGTGACAAGGGGTGCGCCCAAGCTCAACCACGTAGGTGTCAAGTGGGGTGCAAGGTTAGTGTATTGGGGGTCAAGGGGGTATCAACAAGGGGTGCGGTGGGTGTCAAAGGGGAGCCTGGGGGTGTTAACCAGTGTCAAGGGGGCACAGGGGTGTGTGGGGGTGTTAACAGGGGTGGGTGTCAAAAGGGGTGGGTGTAAAGGGGGTGTGAGGGGGTGTCAACCAGTGTCAATGGTGCATGTGGGGGTGTCAAGGTGTCAAGGGGTGTGTGTCGGGGGTGTCAACCGGTTCCAAGGGGGTGTGTGGGGGTGTCAATAGGTGGGTGTCAAGTGGTGTGTGTCAGGGGTGCCAATTGGTGTGAAGGCAGCTGGCGGGGGTTTCAACAGGGGGGGCTAGCGCCCATATTGGTGTCATGGGGTTAGGGGTGGTTGTTTGAAAACCACCCCTAATTCCTCTAATGAAATCACCCTTAGGGGCTGTTCAAAACGCCCCTAAATTCCTAGATTATAGGTGTTTTCAGTCATTACTACCTCTAATGTGGTGAATTTTGGGCAATAACCTCTACTAACAGTAGGCGGGAACATGAGCCGCAGTTTCCCACAACTGATTTTGATGTCTTTAGAAGGGGTTATAACCCCTTCTATACTGGTCAATTTTTTAATGGTGTCCACTGATAGCAAAGACATTGTTCCATAACATGTCCATTGGGTCATAGACCGCTGGGTACCACCAGTTTTCCCACAGACATGTGGTCCCCTACCTGTAGCCCACCCATGTGTCTGAATAGGTTATCTGACAAATGAATGTCCCCCCACAGGCCAACAAATATTATTTCTAGTGTTCTTTGTCCTCTCTAACACACACCCTATTTATGAACTTTAACCAAGGTGCACCTTTCTTTTCAGGAGCTTACCTAATTATAACTCCATAGTTAAGGGTGCTTCAAAGAAGGTAAAAGTTCATGAACAGAATTACCCAATACATGATCTAGATTTGGATGCAGTGGTCTTCGCATTAAAAATATAGTGGCATTATCTCTTTGGGTAGAAACGTGAAATATATGTGAATAAAAAAAGATTCAAATATATATTCAGATAGAAAACGTTGAATATGTACCATAAAATATAGTTAGATCTAATCAAGGACTATGACTATAACAAAAGGGCCCCACTGATAACACATATCTCATGCCTTAATATGTTTGTCGTGTCCTGGCCCACTAGGTACCACCAGTTTCTTCATAGACATGTTGTCCCCTACCTGGGGCCCACCCACATGCTCCAATGGGTCATCTGACTAATGAATATCCTCAAGGTATATCACATGTTCTTTCCAGTGTGCTTTGTCCTCACTCACTCACACCCTGTGAAAATTCCTTAAAGGTCACCCATATTGATCAGAACTCTTGGTCATGTACGCTTAGCTTTTGAGTTCTAATCATGTAGGATCCCAAAAAGAAAGGTGAACCTTATCAACATGAGTCATATCATTTATTCATCTAACCCTTTAACATTTTGATTTATTAAATTCACCCCCCCCCCTTTAGAGCACAACATTTTCATGATGGGACATACATCTCAACATAGGTAGTGCCACCGCACTTAAGGATGGGTTCCTCCTCTAATACCAATGTAACAAATAGGACCCACTGAGAGCGCAGACACCCCACCTTAACATGGTCATTGGGTCATGGCCTGCCTGGTATCACCAATTTCCTTATTGACATGTGGTTCTCTACTTGGGACTCACCCAGATGCTCGAACGGGTCATCTGACTAATGACTATCCCAATAGGCGAACACATGTTCTTTCTAGTGTTGTTTTTCCTCACTCACACACACCCTGGGAAACCTTCTAGAATTCCACCCATCTTGATAACTACTCCAGTCTAATCATTCTTTACTATGGAGTTATAATCATTTGGGATCCTAAAAATAATGGTGCACCTTGTTGACATGAGTAATATCATATAGTCATTTAACCCTTTATCATTCTGTGGTGTTATAATGACTGCACAATTCACTAATATCCTAGGAAAGAGAATAAAGTGGAATACACTCTAATTATAAATTACCCATCAATTTTATCATTTATGATAATTGATAAGGATTTTATCTTCTTAAATTTGAAAATGATGGACATGGTAATCATAAAGGAAAGAACATCATCAATACATTCACAAATAATTTCTCAACCATACATTTTGGAGACATTAAAGTATGATCAATGAGATGATGTGGGACTTTATAATAATATTGAAAATATAAGAAAAGAGAAATCATTGATGTCTAATGTTAATGAATAAGGATTTATAATATTTGGTTCACATCTATGCGTACCATCAAATCCAAAGTTAAAGAAGTAATTATTGGATGATGCACATAGTTCTACATTATGTATCCATCCTAGAAGAATAAATATGTATCATGATATCTGAGAGAGAATTATTGGTGGGAAATTTTGATGAAAGAGATCATGAAATACACATCAATATATCTTATGCCTTTTCAAGTGAAGTTAGAAAGGAAAAAAACTAAGTTGATGATGTAACCATTACCCAAACCTATATAGAAATGGGAAAACATCACTATCGAAATTTTCACTAGCCTTCCTAATACATCAAGATGAAATATTAATATATGGGTTTTGGTGGTTCTTCATATAAAGACTTCACACTTCATTACGATTTGAGAAGATTTCACACTTGATCAACTTTCAAGGATATACATTAGAGAAGTGGTGAGACTGCATTGAACACCACTATCAATCGTATATGATCGAGATCCAATATTTATGTCTATGTTCTAGAGGAGTATATAACATTATCTAAATATAGAGTTGAACTTCATAACATCTTATCACACAAAAAATGATGTCAAATTTGAGCAGACTATCCATACACCTGAGGAAATTTTGAGGGCATTCTCAATTGACTTCAAAGGGGGATGGGATCAATATCTTCCTCTAGTCGAGTTATCATACAATAATAGTTTCCACTAAATAATAAAAATGGATCCCTATGAAGCCCTTTTATGATAAGATATTTAGAACACCTTCATGCTGGGATGAGGTTGGGGAGTATATAATGCTTGTTCTAGAAATGGTCAAGGAAATGGTGGAAAAGGTTAAGACCATTCAGCAGCACATCAAGGCTACTCAGAGTTGATGGAATATCTATGCAAAAAATGTTTGAAGAGACTTGGATTTTGATTTTGGACACATGGTATTCCTTTACACATATCAATGGAAGCATTCCTGAGATTTTGAAGTAAGGGAAATGATTGTCAAAGATTCATCAGCCCCTTTGAGATCATTGATCGCATCGGAGCGATGGTCTATCAACTAGCACTCCCACCTAAAAAATCTCAAGTTCATGATGTATTCAATGTATCCCTATGGATAAAGTACAAACTATACCCCCCACATGTACTCAATCCATAGGTGGTATCACTGGAGAATGGTATCTCAAGTGAAGAGCCGTCAGTGAATATCTTAGATTGTAAATGCAAAGTTCTATGCAATAAGACAATACACTTGGTCAAACTGTTGTGGAGAATCCACAAGTTTAAAAAGTGACGTGGGAATAGGATGAAGTGATGAAACATAGTCACTGTTACCTATTTTATTTTGGGAAATGAAAATTTTGATGGCGGGATTTTAGAAGAGGGGAGATTTTGAAGAAGAATGAGAGCTTTCCCATGTGAAAAAATATCCTTTATTGAACAAAAAACATTAAAAAGTCTGAAGTGAGGCATTTTATAGAAATAATTATTCCAAAGTGAATAAATATATTTAGTTACTCCATTTATCCATGTCAAATCCATGGTTTTAACCCCTTTATTTTCCATTCCATCCACCATGTAGTTTGCTTCGTAGAAAGCCTGTGTTATAATGTAATTCATAGAATATGGTTATATAACAAACATCAACTTATATAGTTTTATTATATCCTATAATAGTAAATTGACTTTTAAGTATCATTATCATTGATAATATAGTCATTGAATAGTGATCACATGATTAGTATAAATATAGGGTTTTACCAAATTCAATTGACACAAACAAAGGAATTGATAGCCTCAACCAGTATGATTGTACCCTATAAAGCCCATTTATCAGAGATTCCAAGGGAGAAAATATTATTTTATTTTCCCATGACCAATCCCAAGTTGATATCCAACAATATAATCACTCGTGAAATAGTTTTTGAGAGAATTTCATGTTCATTGAGATCACAACCCAAACCATGTACGCAAAACCACCCCCATGAAAGTCTCCTTGTTGCACACCTTACTCTTAGGGTGTTTTCTACAGTATTAAAAGAATGTGTATCAATACCATAATAATATGAATATTTATATTGTATTTTCATTGTTATAATTTTGTTAAATTCATCTTATCATTACATTATAAATGATTTTGATTTATATACAATAAACAAAAATTGTATTTTTAATTAGTATCCACTTTTAATAAAGATGTTTATTTTGAATAATTAATGGATTTTTGGAATAAATAAAATTATAATAAATTATAATTATTGATTTTTTTAAAGTATAAATGATCATATAATTTTATGATGTCAAATATAATTTTTATAAGGGTTCAAAAACTATTATTATAAAAAAAATCTCATTAAATATGAATTTTTAATTTAAAAGTGTAAATTCACATATTTATAAAATTATTTTGTTAAAAATAATATTATTTTTGGAATAATGAAGTCAAAATTAATCAATAGTGACTTTTTTATAATTTTCTAAGATAGTTTAATTTTTAGGTAAAAATTAAATTTCGTATAAATATACAATGTTTATTATGACATCATAATGACCCTAAAGTGATGTAATAAATACTATAAATGGTATCCACAACCAAATATTTGTTTCCATAAAAAATAATGTAATTTTATTTTTATTTTATTAATTTTATAAAGCCTTTATGAATCCTCCAAAACCATTAATATATTTAATTGTTTTAATATCATTTCTTTAACAATATGACTCGCTTCCACATACGAAAGGGTATTATTTTATTAATTTCATCCAATAAACATATAAAATAATGAAAATTACTCCCAATTGGCAGAAAACTTTGGAAAAACCAAGTTAAGGTTTGTGGTTTTGGTTATGTTATTATATAAAGACCAAAACCTATGTTTGAGAAATGATAAAGAATTACCCCCTCATTTCCTTCATAATCCCACCCAATATCATATTCCTATTCACTGAAAATCCTTGTATCTTGTCCTTACTCTTCTATACATAATCTATAGTCCTTACAAGGTTCCCCTAAGCTCTCAAGAATCCCCTCACACGAATTTACTGTCACACTCTTAAGGTAAGGGATCCTTTATTTCTCTTATTTATCAAGATTACTTGTTATCTTATGCCTTATATTTCTAATACCTATTGTTTGGATATGTAATTTCATGTACCAATTAATTATTACATAATACAAAAATTTTTATAGACCCCTTTCTCTTTTATCAAAATATTTTTTGAATTTTCAAGTGATGTCGTTCTGCTAAGGAAATTTTACCACGATTTTCCTTGCCAAAACTTTTGTGTAGTGAATATTATACCAATTTCATATCAAAGGTATTAACCTTTATACACTTATAATTTTTTTAATTAATACTTACATGAATTATTCTACACTTATTGATAATGGAATAAAATGTTATGATGAATTAATCCATGTTGTATGATCTATGTGATACACTTAAGCATGAGAATGAAATGAAAGTGATGGGTGTGTCATGAATTATATATAAATGCATTGGGTAATGTTTAGTCTCATGATACATCATGTTGGGATAAGTAGTGAACCTAATTACTTTATGGGACTTTTTATATCATGATTTTTTGTTAGTTATCCTTGACCTATGTTTATGATGTAGTGTTGTATGTTGTTTCTACATTTTTCATGTTGACTTTATGTTATCATGATATATCATACCAAATTGTATATATTTATGATTATCAATCCTTTTATTCCTAATAAATATTCCAATTATATAACATGTATTATCTTATTAATGTAATTCCATGTTTATTCTCTTGCTGGTATTTATATCTCACCCCTTTATTATGTATATCCTATGGATATTCCATATAATTTTAAGTGTGGGCTTGTTAAGGAAAGTTTCCAATAAATATTATGTTTTTTCTATTTTAAATTTTTATGTAATGTACTTAATTTCCAAATACACTAGAATTATCGATTTTACAGGTTGTATTGAGTGTAACATTATGTAATAAATCAAGTATTAATGTGAAATAAAGAGTATGGTTGTCATATGAATACTCGTTTATTTAATGATTTATTTATAATATTAATTTCTTATTTTAAAACAAAATATTTTCCTTAATATTTTATAAATTTTTAGATTCAAAATTAGTTATTTCAAATAAAAAGGGTATTTTCCAAATGAAATGTTCTAGTGATAATTCAAAGGTATTTTAATCTTTAACAAAATCCTTAATGTTTCTTATGATTTATTGGGGATATGATCCAATGCTACCATATTTATTCTTTCTTTGGATGGTTAATGATTATGTTGATGAAGTTTTTATGAAATCCTTATCCTTTTGAAGGGTTATGGTTTTAGGATATTATGAGTGTTTTATAAACTTGTGGAAACATATATTTTTTTTCATTATGTGACAGGTGGACCCAGACATATATAACCCCCAATACATTGGGAAAATAAGGATATCTTATGAGAAAATAAGGATTTGAATAGAAAGTGATTCTAGTATAGTAAGTTATGATCACTTACGGTCACTTATGGTAATTATTTGTCGTTTTTTTTACTTATGGTAACTTATGATAGTTTTTTCACCCTTTATTATGTTTCCCACCCCAATATTATAAATAAAGGTTTTATTTATGATATTTCTAAGAAGGGTAATAGTTATGAAGAACTTAATCATAAATTATAAAGATATTTTATTTATTAGTGGTTTATGTAGTAATATTTCAAAATATACTAAACATATATGCTCATCATTCTTGTATTATTATGAAATTTATGGAAGATTCAACAAAAATAAATTAATATTTATGTTTGAAAATTATGGGTTGCTATAGTTATTATCTGAGAAAGGTTTAGTAGAATTTGGAAACCAGTAAGAGGAAACTTTATAGATACACCTTAGTATAATACAAATTCTAAGATAAAATATTATGTTACGGTAAAGAAAAAACTGTGGTTTCCCTAAGAAAATACATTGCTATTTAAAAACTATAAGTAGATGTTGTTTTGGAATAGATTCATGTAGAAGTGATAACCCTAAAAATATTTGGTCAAGTATATCTCAACCATTATTCTGGTGCATGGTGAATGGTCCCCTACTGCACACCTATTTTAACACTCCTAGGTGATATTATTAGGTTAATCCAAATTTAATTTAAGAGTAATTATATAGGATTTTAATAGAGAGTGACCATGGAAGACCTAGGTTAAACCTAAGGTGTCATAAATTGAAAAAAATAAGTCATGATTTAGAAATACTATAAACGATTTTTAGGATTATATGATTTTCCACTTTGATTTTGTTTACCGTACTCTGGTTTTTTGTTTTAGTAAATTGTCAAAACCATAAGTAACTATATTAACGCTAAATGGGATGTACCATTAAATGATCATCCTCTTGGGAAACTAAATGTTATGGGATATGGAATGGAAAATATTTTTGATACACTTATACAAATTTCTCAAGACATGAATCTTATTGATCTTAAAAATTAGAAAAGGAAGAAAAAATATATTTTTGAGTCCTTTATGAGGCAACATCCACCTTCATTTAGTGGGTATTCTGATCCACTAATTTATGAGTAATGGATTAGTACCACTAAAAATAATTTTTCAATTATACAAGGTTTGAAACTTGAAAAGGTTTTCTTATTTGTTTATCATCTGTAAGGTGAAGCATATAAATGGTGGAATCTTATCAATAATACACGACACTGGGAATAAATTTACTCCATATAGTGGGATGAGTTTAGGATCTTATTTATAAATAATTATTTTCCTCGTATTCTTAATATAAATATAGAGAATGAATTACTTGATCATAAGAAGAAGGATGATGATTCTACTGGTACCTATGAGTAAACTTTTACAAGAATTGTGTGGTATTGTTATGTTATTATTATTGAACCAGAAATTATAATTGTTTGATTCTTTGGTGTTATGAAACCAAGTTTTCTAAGTGAATTATCCATAAGAAACATCTATAACTAGGAAGAAATCATTGTATGTTCTCTCAAGGTGTAAATAATGATTATAATCACCCATTAATTTAATGGTTTGGTTAAGAAAATAAAGATAGAATTCAAAAAAAGTTATAATAACAAAAACCATAAAGAGAATAATATGATTTTTTCTTTATGCTAGAAGAGTGGAAGGAGTCATGGAGTGAATTTTATTAAAGGTATTGGTAAATGTTTAATTGTTGAAGATAAGTTCATTAGGAAATCAAATATCAATTTAATGGGATTAAGATAGATAATTATATAAATGGAGAGAAATATCAAAGAAAATGTACCACCTATACATCAATGATATAATTTTCAGGATTATAGACATTATGGTAACCAGTTCCTAAAACTGAGGGTTAATGACAATGACCATCATCAACGACATCTTAATCCTGATACAAATGGAAATCTCAACCGATCACTATTTTTGATGTCGGGTGTGATAGAAAAGTTGTGAAAGGTATACTTACCTTATACTATATAACTACACACTCATTTATATATAAATAATTTGAAAAGGGTATCACATTACGACCTCAATAATTATATGTTGAAATAGAAGTAAAGGCTCATAAAGATATGATGAATGCATTTCATTTCTATGAATCTTACCAAATTAAAATATTTGGTAATATACTCCCCATAAATCTTATTATTATTCCTATAGTTGATTTTTTGTGATTTTGGGCATAGAGTGGATTTTTATATAAATCCCAAATCAATTACTAAGGAAGGGAAGTTATGTTTTATATATCAAGACAACCTATGATTGTCTATTGGTGAAAGGATAAATATGAACTTAGCATGGAAATTTCATCTGTTTCAGGGGTCTTTATTTCTATCAAAAGTGTAAATTTATCTCATATGGTTGGGGAGAACCTCAAAAATGAATGTATAACTATTTTATGAGAGTTTTTTATGTATTTATAGAATATTTACCTTGTATTCATCTGGATTGTGAAGTTTATTTTTCAATGAAACACCTACATGATGCTACAACTATTTCAAAGACTCTATATAGAATAGACTGAATTAAGTTGTAGGAATTAAAGAATAATCTCCATGAGAATACTAATAAGGGATTTATTCAGCCAATTGTGTAACCATGGGTTCCACCTATTATTTTTATTAAGAAGAAATATGGATCAATGAAACTATATATTGATTATCAGGAACTTAACAAGATTATGACCATGAATAAGTATCCACTACATCATATTGGGGAATTTTTTTTGAAAAATTATTAGGATTTAAATATTTTTATATGATTGATATTAAATACAAATTATAATATTTTTGGTTCGAAAGTGAAGACATACCCACGACATGATTCCATTTAGGTTATGGAAACTATGAATTTAAAGTGATTTCATTTGGTCTTTCTAATTCACTAATTATCTTCATAAATTTAATGAATAGAGTCTTTTGATATTACCTTGATCAGATTTTGGTTATCAGTACCCCCTCCCCACAAATTTTACCCCTCTGTGATAGAAATGGGAGAAGAGAGAAAAATGACACCTGAGTCCCACCTATAGTAGGCCCTCGGTTGGCGACTAGCCCCTTGGGTATAGTAAACACACAGATGGGAGGCATTACCCTATAAGAGAACACATGAAAAATATATAGATAATATAGAAACAATCAAAAAACTACTCAAACTAAAATATAAAATAAAACCCATGTGCACATATATAATGACATGTGAGAACTACTACAACTAAAGGGAAAACCACAAGTACCAAATGAATGTAAATACGACAGTGACCACAAATCCCAAAAAACTCCAACAAAACCCTAAGCTATTAGAAACTAGATTGATCTACAACCTAATCCAACTGACTTGAAAAAAAATTATATATACGTATGGTGAGTATAATTGTATACTTAGTAGGATAATCCTTATATCCTCTCATGAAAAAGGCAATGAAATCTTGCTAAAGAATAGTGAACAATAAGTGAAACTAACTCATCAAGTAAACACACACACTATGTTCCTAACCTCAATAGGGATACTCTCTCCAAGTATGAGATAAAAGATTATATAATATATTAAAAAATATCACGGTTATTCCACTACTACTTCCATGCTAATTTTCCATTTTTCCCAAACATTGCATGTACTGAGTATCTCTCTCCAAAAAGGCTATCCCACAAACACCTGGGAAAAGCACCACAACATCTATCTCATGCAACACAACACCACATCCACATAACCAAAAGTATTAAGGTTGTTTTTGGGATCCACCATAGCCCACAAAACATGTATCATATGCCGTGTATTATACCTCAATCCATCAAAATGCATACATCGAGTAAGGAACCTCAATCCATCAAATTTTATAAATGTTATATCCATAGTAGTCCATAAGAAATTGTATCCAGAATATATGTGTGTGGAATAACCACAAGGAATTAATTTTTTGTACACACATATAAGGGGGGAAATAACCATATTTCATACCATCACAAGTAACTACCAAGAGAATTGAGCATAGTCAAAGGGTGAAGTCATCCATCCATCCTCCTGCCAGGATGTTAGGGAAAACACCCCCCCCCCCATGGATCAGAATACTCAGGGTGTTAATTTCCCTAAATGATAGGGTAGAGTAGTGTATAAAAACACAAAATGTACATGGTATAATATATATCACAACCACACTATGGGAATTACCTATTCTTAGACTCTACTACATCTAACGTCTCTCGGACTCCCAACTGCCACTACTACGACCAAATATCCTATAACCACACAACCATTTAAAGAGATACATTAAGTTATTTAATTCATTTTTCATCAGTTTAACGTTGTTTAAATTAATTATTAACAACTAATTAACCATTAAAACCTCCAAACTACATTACATTAGCATTACAATAATGTTTCATTCCCTTCAGGCATAAGAAAACTGAGTCCATGGATTCTTAGAATTATAACCTCAGAATTTCATCCCATCAAGATCCAACCTCCTGGGTTAAATATTTATTCATTTATTAACATTATTACTTTCCGTATTACCTGGTACTATAGGAAAACATCTTAAGATACCAAAAAATGTATACATCCTAGAACATGCATCTTCCTCAAGCAACGGAGAAAGGAAAGAAGATAAACAAACAACATGGTTTTCAGTGAAACAACATATTCAATAAAGAATACAACATTAATATCAATGAGTATTTCCATATTAAACCTTTTATGACATCCCTGATGTCCTCCCTAACAACGACATCCATATATTAATGCATCTCACTACTCTATACTTGAACTACCGCCAAAAAAACTGGGAATCACAACCCCACATACCACAACAACCTTCTAGGATTATCATTCTCAGGATCATGTCACTTCTGGGCCTCCCCTTCCCACATACCATAATTTCCCTCTAGGATCATATCATAATAATTTTGAAACAAACAATAAATAAATAGGTAAATTTGTTTTTTAAAATAAGTCATTCATCATTCTCACACAACGATCCATCACGGCTATAAAGAAAAAGGTACTCGTCCTTCATAAGAAAGAGGTAACCCCATGAACTACGAAGTAATTATATTTTATCACAAAATTGATTCTTATTCCATTTTTAATTAACCAATTCAATATTTATAGGTTTTAACTATGGGAAACCTAATCAGCAAGCTATCATAAGCTGTCACAAATTAATTAAAAAAATAATTTAACATTCCTTTAATTATTTTAACAACAAGCATCAATATTCTTCAATTTCATTAACCAATTCAATTAAACATGCATACTTGCATCAATTTGACTATCCACAAATTTCAACAACAACTGGATTCATTAAACATGCTTATTTAATATTTTAGCCAATTAATTAACAATTAATTTTGTATTTATATTCTTTACCAATTTCCACATGCTAAACCAGGCATAACAAGAATTATATGGGTATCACACTATCTAGAAAATCAAGAGGAAACCAGTTATTATAGTACAAAAAACTGAAGGTTCCGAGCGCACCGGAAGTGCATGCGTGGATGTGCCCACTTGCCTTTTTGTCATTAACAATGACCAATCCGGGGTCAATACGATGATAAATGCTAGTCTCCATGGATCGAATCACAGAAATGGACAAAGAAAAGGAAAGTCCCAGAACCACAAAGTAGGATCATTACAGGTTGATTATAATTAATTTAATCAATTGAAAAGAAATACCTTTTGGGTGTTCTTTCTTAATTGATGTTCTTGATCAAGTTTTGATGTGATTCATCTTTGCAGCGCAGAATCAAAGTGTAGACTTCCTCTAGAGGTGATCCACACATGTACCTCGTATCATAGGACGTCACCAAAGGAGTCTCCGGGTGCTACCGTGGAGAAACCTTTGCTTGCATTGTCTGCCTTAGATCGTCTTGATCCGATGGAAGGGGATCTCTCTCGATCTTGAGAGCGTTCTTGGAGGAAGAGGTTCTTTCGGCCTTGAAATAATTCTCCAGAGTTGTTGCGCACAATGATTCTCTTGTGTGTCGGAAAAGAGTTGGGGTTGTGAGGATATTTATAATCAGGTTTGAGGTTGTAGAGTTATAACAATAAATAAACATGTTACGCGTTTTATTTATTTCATTGACTCTTACTTAAAACCCCATGTCAAATAATTAATTCCTTGACATGTGACCACACTGATTATAATAAATATCATTTAAAACAATATTATATCCTCAAAATCCCGACTGGAAAAACTACACAACGTGTATTAATAAATACACGGAATGTACTTGTTTTTCATTGAAAACTACACAGCGTGTACATTCAATGTACACATCATGTATATCTTGTTTTCATTTATTCATTTCCTTTCCATAAAGAAAACTACATGGCGTGTAATAATTAATACATGACGTGTACTTGTTTTCCATGAAAAACTACACGGCGTGTAATCAATGACACACGGCGTGTACTTGTTTTATTTTATTCTTCCTCCAACATTAAAATGATTTAGGCTTACTTGAATAATTATTAAACCACGTACAAGGATAATCATTATTCTAATTGAGATACTTGAATACTCTTAGTGTGTGACCCTCTAGGCCTCTTTCACGTTGGCATTAGGCCGACTTGCCTAAAGTCCAATATTACTGTCTAGCAATGGGTCAAGGCACCCAAGAGAAAGAAGTTGACGCCGTATTGACGTATCACCTCATACGAACACTTACTGTGTAATTTAATCCCTTTGTCTCAATTTCTCATCAAGCAGGTTTCATAGTAGTGTCATAAACCTATATGCTTGATCCGTCGTTATTTGACTACCTAAAATAAACTCGTCGTTTACACCATGGCCATGGAATTTAATGCGACAGTTCTATTTCAATCAATGGGCCGAGATATCAACTTCCATAAATGGAAGGGAAAAATCCTTCATCGACTTATCTATTAACAGCATGTCACTCGTGACTCACCCAACGTACCCTACTTCCCGCCAACTATCTACGTGATGGTTTTCGTCAGTAAATCTAAGTGCGCGAGTCATCAAATGAATTAATGATAATCATCTAGTCTAAGGACCATTACACACACTCGTAGATAGAAATTTCTGATGACACCACGACATGCAGAATTGCTACTGGCGGGTCTGTTCTCATAATCTCCCATCTTGGAGAATACCAAGTGCGAACTCCATGAGAGAGAATCTCGTCTTCTTACGATTACTCGCACATGATGGTCTGTATACTATGTGTCCTATCATAGTATGTCATCCAACCGTATAACTTTATTTAAGAATATTGTTATAGCATTTCAAGTTTCTCACCATAGTGGGGATATTCCATAACCTTATCAATGCAACAAATATTCCAGGACATTATTATATTATAGTCATGCAGAACAATGAAAATATATAATAAGTGAACATTCATGTAATCAAATTACAAAACAATTGGTTCTCAGGACACCAACCCTTACAAACTTCCCCTTGGACTAGAGCCAACTACCTACGAATTTTAGTTCGCTAGACCTCGCATGATGATCATGTTTCTGCTGAGTCAAGGCTTTAGTCAAGGGGTCTGCCACGTTGTCTTCCATGGAAGTAATGCTCACTGCAACTTCACCTCTCTGAGAAAAATCTCTCAAGAGATGATACTTCCGAAGTATGTGCTTTGTCCGCTGATGTGACCTTGTCTCTTTAGAAAGTGCCACCACTGCATTATTATCACAATAGAGTGTGATGGGATCTTTACTACTTAGTACTACATCCATCTCTTGGATGAAGCTTCACATCCATACTGCTTCTTTTTCTGCCTCATAAGCTGTGATATACTCGGACTCTGCTGTAGAAGCTTCCACCACACTTTACTTTGAGCTCTTCTAGCTCACTGCACCTCCATTCAAACTGAAGATGTATCCAGTATGTGACTTTATGTCATCTTGATCTGTCTGGAAACTAGCAACTACATGTCCTCTGATGACTAGTTCCTCATCTCCTACATAAACCAAGAACATATCCTTAGTACGCCTCAGATACTTAAAGATCGTCTTCACTGCAATCCAATGGCGGTCCCCTGGATCAGCTTGATATCTCCCTACCGCACTTAATGCATATGCAACATCTACCCTCGTTCATAGCATAGCATACATGACTGACCCAATCGCAGATGCGTAAGGGATCCTTTACATTCGCTTTCTTTCCTCATGTATCTGAGGACACATTTTCTTAGAAAGATGAATGTCATGTGACACTGGAAACAATCCCCTCTTGGACTATTCCATAATGAATATCGTCAGTATCTTGTCAATGTATGTACTTTGACTCAGGCCCAGCATTCTCTGGGATCTATCATGATGGATCTTGATCCCAAGAGTATATGATGCCTCACCCAAGTCTTTCATGGAGAAGCATTTATGCAACCATGCATTAACTGACTGTAAGACAGGTACTTCATTTCCAATTAGTAATATGTCATCAACATATACTATTAAGAAAATGACTGCACTTCCACTAAAACTCTTGTAGACACAAGGCTCACATTTGTTCTTTACAAAGCCTAATTCTGTTACAGCTTCATCAAAATGAATGTTCCATGACCTTGATTCTTGATTTAATCCATAAATGGATTTTCTACAACTTGCATACCTTGTTGGCATCCTTTGGAGTCACAAACCCTTCAGGTTGTGTCATGTAGACATCTTCCTGGAGGTTCCTGTTAAGGAATGCTGGTTTGACATCCATTTTCCAAATTTCAAAGTCATGGTAAGTGGAAATAGCCAATAGGATTCTGATAGATTTCAGCATCGCAACCTGTGAAAAATTTTCATCATAGTCAATTCCTTGATGCTCTCTAAAACCTTTTGCAACCAGCCATTCCTTATAGGTGCTGACTTTCCCCTTTATGTCCAGTTTCTTCTTGAATACCCATTTATTACCAATAGGCTTTACATCAACTGTAGGATCTACCAAAATCCAGACTTGGTTTTGGTACATGGAATCCATTTCAAAATTCATGGCTTCTTGACACATGGCAATGTCCGTTCCTTCAAATGCCTCCTTGTAGGTAAGAGGATCATCATTGTCAACCAATAATGAGTCAACATCCTCAGTGACAAGAAAACCATATCGTTCTGGTTCTCTCACCTCTCTTGTGTGCCTACGCAGTTCTTGTGTCTCTGGAACAGATTGTTCTTCCATAGGGCTTTGTCGAATCTATTCTTGTACCAACTCCTGTGTATCTTGAGTCTCGACTTCATCGAAGTCTATCTCTTTCCCACTATCCATTTTGGAGATGTTCTCCCTCTCAAGGAATATGGCATATCTTTCCACAGTAACCATTTTGTCTGAGGGGTTTTATAGGTAATATCCCCTTGTTTCCTTGGGATATCCTATAAAGCTACACTGTGTGCCTCGGGGTGAAATTTTTTTACGTGAAGTGGCCTTAACAAATGCTTCACTACCCCGCACATGTAAATTCGATAACATGGATTTTCGTCCACTCCATAACTCGTATGGAATACCATTTATCGATTTAGTTGGTACTTGGTTTAGTATGTGTGCTGATGTTTGTAATGCATATCCCCAAAAGGATAATGGAAGACTCGCATGACTCATCATTGATCTCACCATGTCCAACTGTGTGTGGTTCCTCCTTTCACTTACACCATTACACTGCAGTGTGTAAGGAGTGAGTTGAGATAGAATCTCAAACTCCCGTAAGAAATCAATGAATTCCTGATTAATATATTCTCCTCCTCTGTCTGAGCGTAATTTCTTAATCTTCTTACCAAGATGTTTCTCAACTTCATTCTTGTATTCTTTGAACAGATAAAAATAATCTGACTTATACCTCATTAAGTAGATAAATCCATATCTACTAAAATCATCAGTAAAAGTTATGAAGTTTGAGAACCCACCCATTTCTTCAACTGGAAATTGTCCACACACATCTGTGTGAACTAATTATAGAATCTCTTTAGCTCTTTCTCCTTTCCCGGTAAATGGGGCTTTGGTAATTTTTCCTTGTAGACACGCATGACATACACCAAGTGGTTTTAGTTCGAAAGAATATAAATACCCATCTTGATGTAATTTTGTCAAACGTTTCTCATTGACATGACCTAGCCGGTGATACCAAAGTTGGGTGTGGTATGAGTCATGTGAATTAACTTTGTTATCGATTTCCATTACTTGGTTTATATAGTCTCACACATAAAGGTCATTATATAAATGTTCTCTACCAAAACAAATGCTATATTTATAAAAATAGCAACACCCACTTCCAAACTTGAAGATGAATCCATCAGTATCTAATCTGGATATTCAAATAATGTTTTTGGTTATTGAGGGTACATAATAACATCCTTTCAAAACCAAGTCCATCCTAGTAGGCAATGTGAGGTGGTAGTCCTTAACAGCTACAACAGCAAGTCTGGCACCATTGGTTGCTCGTAGATCTAACTCCCCTTGATCAATCTTCCTAAATCTATTTGGTACTTGTATTTGGATACATATGTGAGCACCATAAGCAGTATATAATACCCAATTAGTAGAAACAGATAAATTGCATTCAATAACAAATGCACCTGAAGCTTCCCCTTGCTTCCTTGGCTAGGTGTAGTTTTTCTTCCAGTGGCCCTTCTTCCCACATGCAAAACAAACAGCATCTTGTTCCTTTTCCTCCCCTTTGATCTTCCTTTTCTTGGAAAGACTTGAAGAATCTTTGGTCTTAAAGCTCTTCACCTTCACTTTCCTTTTATTCACCATGAGGACAGAAGGCTTTTCACACTTCATGTCATTGTCCACTTGGCGAATAACGATAAGAAGATCAACCAGAGACTTCTCAATGTTGTTCATGTTGAAGTTCACAAAAATGTTTCAGAAGCTCTGGGGAAGTGATGTGAGAATGAGATTGGTACCCAGTTCTTCAGGGAGTTTAAACCCTAGAACCTCCAAGCGCTCAATGTATCCAATGATCTTGACTACATGAGGCCCGGCTGGGGCACCCTCTCCAAGATTGCTCTGAAATAGAGCCTTGGAGATCTCAAACCTTTCCTGTCTTACTCTCTCCTGGTATAGACCATGGAGGTGCTCGACCATGCTATAGGAATCTATGTCTTCATGAGACTTCATGAGCTCACTAGACATTGATGATAGTATTAAACATTGGACGTCAAGTGCATCGTTCAAATGTTGATCATAGACTAGGAAATCTTCATCACTCACCCCTGGGGCAGGGGAATCAGGAAGTGAGGACTCCAGCACATAAAACATTCGTTCATGGCATAGGATAACCCGAAGGTTCCTAAACCATTCCTGAAAGTTACTTCCAGTGAGGACGTTGTCTTTATCCAGAATTGATCGCAGAGAAAATGTGGTTGATGTGTTTGTCATTTTGATTCTACAAATTAAACGATCAGATTTATCAGTACTTTATTGATTACATTTTATGAGAAATAATAAATTTTATTAAGTCTCCCACTATTTTATCAAGTCCTAATATCCCTCACCATTGAACTCATAATGTTCAGTTGCTTTGACATTCTAGTTTCAAGGATCCATATTCCTCATCGCATAACCCCAACAAGGGTTGGTCAAGCTATTTGAAGGTATTTTGGTAGGCCGGTCTTTTCCAACTATGAGATTACAGTTCCTTGATCTATTGAGTGGACTCCCCAATCCTGAAATCCTGACTTGGATTTCCTCAACTCTTGCCTCCAATATTACTTCAAGTCTAACAAGGGCTACTCCTCTTGATGTAATATAGTTAAGTCAACCCAAAACCATTCATAAGGGCTTCCTTTATAAAATTAAGTGTCCCAACAAGGGTTGGTCAAACACATAATTTTATTGAGTCTTTCCCTTAATCAAGTAACAGAAGGATAAGTCTAACTTAATATGGTATTGAGGGATTTTAATCCCTTATGCGTAGTTTTTCATTATCACATGCTTGTTAATATTAAGTGATGCTTTCTTAGGTGATTAACCATGTTCTGATAATTTTTACGCATAGTACAGTTTTTATTTTATTCCATATTTGCATGATTTTTCATTTTAATAACTATGTGATCACGACAACACATATATAATAAATAAACCATTCAATTTAGACAAAAATAAAATAAGATGTCATGATCATGAGCTTCTATTGGTTAGCTTATCTAGCGGTTTTGATAAGCAAACCCTGACCTAGGTAAAAACACCTTGAACCTAGTGGTTCATGTTTTGCAGATCCCACCTGTCCACCTTTGTATCTTCATGGGTTCGTTTCACCTCATCTTCAGGTTTTGAACCATCTCCTTCGGCTTGGGAGAACCTCTATTACATTGGTTTACATTAAAGAATCCATGGGCACGCAGGCCCTAAATTTTATTGGAAGAAGGATCACAGGACAACAAATTTAAATTAAACAAATTTAAATGAAACAATACACTCATAAAAAGGGTCGTTGGTCTAGCTCATGATCATCCATAGTATGCAATGACATTTACGCATATTTAGAATTCAAATTCTATTAATCTTTATATTATTTAAGATAAGGCGCACTTGAATTTAATTATTTATGATCTTATAATTAATCAATTATTCATCTTAAATTCCTTTTTGAATTTCCTTGAGATTCTTCTCATCCATATCCCTTGTACAGGTCTTCGTACTTTTGGAGGAAACCTGGTGAAATTTCTGGAAAGTACACGGCATGTAGTTTATATTTACACGGCGTGTATTTCTTTTCCCCTTTTATCCAAAGTGCACTCCGGAGGATTTGGCGTGTTCTCTGTACTTTGGAAATTTTGGAGTCCACGGCGTCTAGATGAATCATACATGGCGTGTCCTTCCTTATTACGTGGTAACCGGCCTGGAGATCTGATGTACACGGTACGCGGCTTATCTTTGTACACGGTTTCACCTGGGCCGGAACGGACTACACGGCGTGTTTCTCCAACATACATGTTGTGTATTCTGGTTCCACATGCCATTCAATTCTGTTCAACACGGTGTGATTAATACTTATGAATATTCAATTTACATGGCATGGTTTGGCGGACCAGTGCTGGTTCATTAGACCTAAGTACATGGTGTGTAGTTTTAATTACACATCGTGTAATCCCGTGTTGTACAGACAGAAATAGCGGCTCCTATAGATGATTTCCTCATTTTTATTTTAATCAAAAATTAAAATTAAAAGGTCATTTCTGTGATATGAACTGAGAAACAAAGGAGGAAGAATAGATCTCGTTTATTCAGATTAATAGAACAATATATTTCAAATTGAATCAGATATAAATGCGTAAATTATCAACAAAAAATAAATAACAATAATCAAAATTGTAACCTCACTCTGATACCATTTGAAGGTTCTGGGCACAGCGGAAGAGTGTGGGTGGATGTGCCCACTTGGCTTTTTGTCATTAACATTGATCAATCTGGGATCAATACGACGATAAATGCCAGTATCCACGGATCAAATCACAGAAATGGACAAAGAAAAGGAAAGTCCCGGAACCACAAAGTAGGATCATTACAGGTTGATTATAATTAATTTAATCAATTGAAAATAAATACCTTTTGGGTGTTCTTTCTTCGTTGATTTTCTTGATCATGCTCCGATGTGATTCGTCGTTGCGTCAAAGAAGCTAAGTGTAGACTTCCTCTAGCGGTGATCCACATGTGTACCTCGTATCTCAGGACGTCGCCAAAGGAGTCTCTGAGTGCTAGCATGGAGAAACCTTTGCTTGCATTGTCCGCCTTAGATCGTCTTGATCCGATGGAAGAGGATATCTCTCTATCTTGAGAGAATTATTGGAGGAAGAGGTTCTTTCAGCCTTGAAATAATTCTTTAGAGTTGTTGTGAACAACGATTCTCTTATGTGTCGGAAAAGAGTTGGGGTTGTGAGGATATTTATAATCAGGTTTGAGGTTGTAGAGTTATGAAAATAAATAAACGTGTTACGCATTTTATTTATTTCATTGACTCTTATTTAAAACCCCATGTTGAATAGTTAATTCCTTGACATGTTCCCACGCTGATTATAATAAATATCATTTAAAGTAATATTATATCCTCAAAATACTGACTATAAAAACTACACGGCGTGTATTAATAAATACACGGAGTGTACTTGTTTTTCATTGAAAACTACACGGTATGTACATTCAATGTACACAGCATGTATATCTTATTTTCATTTATTCATTTCCTTTCCATAAATAAAAGTATGCAGCGTGTAATAATAAATACACGGTGCGTACTTTTTTTCCATGAAAAAATACACGGTGTGTAATCAATGATACACGGCGTGTACTTGTTTTATTTTATTCTTCCTCCAATATTAAAACTATTTAGGCTTACTTGAATAATTATTAAACCACGTATGGGAATAATCTTTATTCTACTTGATATACTTGAATACACTTAGTGTGTGACCCTCTGGGCCTCTTTCTCATTGGCATTAGGTGGACTTGCCTAAAGTCCAAGATTTCTATCTAGCAACGGGTCAAGGAACCCAAGGGAAAGAAGTTGACGCCGTATTGATGTATCACCTCATATGAACACTTATTGTGTAATTTAATCCCTTTGTCTCGATATCTCCTCAAGCAGGTTTCATGGTAGTGTCATAAAACTGTATTCTTGATCCGTCCTTCTTTGACTACAGGAAATAAACTCGCCGTTTACACCAAGGACATGGAATTTAATGCGATGGTTCTATTTCAATAAAAGGGTCAAGATATCAACTTCCATAAAAGGAAGGGAAAAATCCTTCCTCGACTTATCCATTAACAACATGTCACTCGTGACTCACCCAACGTACCCTACTTCCTTCCAACTGTCTGCATGACGGTTTTCACCAGTAAATCTAAGTGCATGTGTAATGGCATGAGTTAATGATAATCTTCCAGTCTAAGGACCATTACACACGCTCATAGATAGAAATGTCCAATGACACCAATACATGCAAAATTTCTACTGGCGACTCTATTCTCATAATCTCTCATCTTGGAGATTACCAAGTGTGAACTCCATGAGAGAGAGTCTCGTCTTCTTATGAGTACTCACACATGATGGTCTGTATACTATGTGTCCTATCATAGTATGTCATCCAACCGAAGAACTTTATTTAAGAATATTGTTATAGCATTTCAAGGTTCTCATCATAGCGGGGATCTTCCATGACCTTATCAATGAAACAAATATTCTAGGACATTATTTTATTATAGTCATGCAGAACAATGAAAAATATATAATAAGTGAACATCCATGTAATCAAAGTACAAAACAATTGCTTCTCAGGACACCAACCCTTACAAAAACAACATCACCAATTGATCAATAATTATTATTTAATCCAGTTCAAGTAATTGTTAAGTTAATTTAATTTCAATCCAAGGGGATAAATTATGATATATCCAAGATTGTACATAAATAAATTGATATGAAATGAATCCCCGACATCAAAAAGGGTGTCAACATTTTTTTCACAAGAATGGACCAACGTTGTGGATCCCAATTGCCTCTCCTAAAAGAACTACATCCACCCAAGCATGTCATGCCATAACTACGCCAACAAAAAACCTAAAAAACTCTATTATAACATGGAGATCAAGCACCACCACATGGAAAATTGGAATGGAAGGAAATATATCAAATAAAATGCAAGACTAGATGTATAACATAACATAGATTGAATATGGATTAAAGGAGGGAATCTAGGGATAAATCATTGTCTAAGGATTCCTTAAAAAGTTAAAGAGGGGCTCACCGAGTTTCCTGGAATCAGGAGATATGCACTACAGTTGTAGGGTTTGATAAACCCAAGTATATGAAAACATTTAAAACATACAGCATTGAGGATTTACATGACATTTCATCCCCTTTCATGTCATGTGATACTCAGGGTTTTGTTTTCACTGAAAACTGCATCTCCTTTCTATTTTATTATTTCTATAACCCTGATTCATTACATGTGATGAACCCTACTTTCCTATTTTGTGAAATAATTAAACATCATGGAATATCCCTACTTCCATCTTCTAGAAACTGAACTCCCCTGGACTTCCTCAAAGTCTCCTCTAAGCACCTCTATCTTTGGAGATGTGAAAAGGGTCGATCTATGTAGATCTGAACCCTTACATTAGATACCTATCAAAATATTATCATCCCCGAGAATCCAAAACCAACCCAGATAAGAAATGGAAGGGGTTCATATGAAATTCCCCCTTGGTGAGATACCTATTAAGGCTCTCTTCACCATACGAACTCAACCACATCACCCAAGTACAACGTGATTGACATGGTGGCTAAGTGAACTAATAATTGGGTCTTCACCACCTATAGTAGGAGATAAGACTCATCCAACTACAAAAAGATAAACACGGAAATCATATGGCTTACCCCGTGCATCTGTACATCCCATCGATGGAGAGTAATCCACAATAAGGATCAAGAGAACCCCATCACACAAACCAAAAGACGTCTACAACCCAAAAAGGAACAATGTTACAATAGAATATAAAAACATAAAACATATCAAGGTAATGAGAACATATTTGTGACTCATATTCCTAGGTACTCTCCCCCACACCACCATATCACCACAAGACATAAACCAAGGGAATAGAACACCCACGAAACACCTTCTCCTGGTGGTCTTGGGTCTCTACAGGCCTCTCCTCTAAGGTTGCATCATCATCAAAATCGATATCTCCCCAATAGATGAAATAAGAGTCACTATAAAGATAACAATGTAGATTTGACACATGAAAAACATCATGTATCTTGATAATCTACAGGGGATGCGCTATCTGACATGCTATAGCTCCTACATGATCCAACACCTCAAAAGGTCTAAAAAATCAGGGATAAAGCTTACTACCACGACCAAACCTTCATTTTCCATGATGGGGAGTCACCTTCAGGAACACGTGATCCCCAATTTTGAACTCCAGAGGAATTAACCTATGATCGTCATAAGGTTTCTGATGATCATGCCCTGCCTTCATCCTCTCGTGAATCACTTGAACAATCTCGGTTGTATTTTATACCTATTACAACTTGATTATTGAAAACTCTTTTACCCCGGTATGGAAAAATAAAGAACGGAATGGTCGAATATACATGGTTTAAATTGGTACCATGTCAATAGTGGAGTGAAAAGTATTTGTAGATGCTGAAAAGTGCGTAAGTGCTGGATAAAGTTCTGAAACGAAACAAAAATGTCATATTCGAACCCAGAGACATTGTCTGGGGGGCCTAGAGATGTTTCCCTGAAAAAATTATGAGGTGCACGAAAAAATTTGTCCCTCATGGAATGTGTCGGGATTCGCAAAGAATCCCCAACATGGGTGCAGAATAATTTTGCACCCCACTCAGTGTAGTTGATCTTTCGCGTCACTGCCTCCATTGTGAAATTATTTCACGCAGCCCTGAATTCTATGCCCTAGGTTTCCTATAAATAGAAGGTGAACCCTTATTTTTTAGGGATGAAGAATTTGAACCGCCTCTGGTGTGCGTAATTGGCATTCCGCCCACGTGCAATATGGCCTTCAAGTATTGTTCTTTTTTGCGCCAAGTTTCCCCAAGATCTGCCTTCGCACAAGATCCCCATGGATTATACTAAATTCCAAACCCTTTAGTGTCTTCCCCTTGCACGCAATCCCTTCCGGGGCATGCAAGATGGTTAAGCCACGCGCAATCCTTCCTTTGTGTGAACACTCCTTCCTTTGCATGCACACCCCTTCCTTTGCGTGCAACCCTTTCCCTTGCACGCAATTCCTCTCCACCGCATGCAAATACTTCAACCCCCTATTTCGTGCAAGAAACACTGATTTCACACCAACCTAAGGCTTTTCATGCCGGGCACCTCTATTTCGTGAAAACCCTAAGAGTTGTGCGCAATCCCCCCCGGGGATCTTCGCCCTAGTACTCTTTGGGCGTCCCCTTGCACGAGTGCCCAATGCCCTTCTTCCGGGTGCCATTCACAGGTGTCTTGTGCACCCAGGGCATCTGTATCATACATGGATTTCCCATATGACCTTCTAGGATTTTATGAAGTAACTTAAAATTCCCTCGGGCAATCCTTCCCATTGAGTTGCTTCGCCTCATGCTTCTTCGTATAGGCATGCTAACGGCTATTGCTTCTTCGCATAGCCATGCTAACATGGACCCCTTGATGGTTCGCTCCGCAACACCCCCTCGTTATGGCCTTATGGATGCCTTCCCTTACACAAGGGGTAGAGGGTGTCGGTTATGTATGTCATAGGGGTGCGGAGAAATCCCACTTCGTCTGAGCTTCAGGATGTTAAACAGCCAAGCACCTCATCCTCAACACATGACGTTAAACTGTGATCTAACCTTGTTCCTCACACGCAGGGTCCCCCCACATCGGACATTCTCCACACCCCAGTCGTCTCCCCGGGGATGGGATCATCCCTCGCAGGGGGTGATTTATTGGAGTGGCATTTGTCCACATGGAAGGGCAGCCACCTTGGTGTAAGCACCTAGCCTTCCTTCCAGGATGCAGCACTACTGCTCCTCCTCACTTCCTCGTTGCCAAGGCCAGTGGAGGGAAGGATAGGGAATGAGGCCCCTCCTCTCTTCCTAGGTTCCAAATCTCTCTCCCATTGCACTTTGTTGCTCCTGGGCCTCTATCCTAGAGTAATCCCCAGCACCATGGGCCACTCAACGCGTAAGCCCCTCTTCACTTCCCACGGACGCACCTTGACGACGTGATCGTTAGGTCTCTGCTACCTCTTGTTTCTCACACTGAGCATGAATCTTGTGAGATTAGAGTAAGCACCGACCATGAAACCACCACGGGCTGTCTTAGAGCATAAGCCCCAAACCCCTTCATCAGAGATGCAAGACATTAAACTGCCAAGCACTCTCATCCTGCATGATGTTAAACTGCATACCATCCTAAAATACGGGGACTTTTATCCTTGCTAAGGCATGTTACGTAGGAAGCCTCCATGCGGTTCAATCCCCGCCACTATGGGTCATCTCAGAGCATAAGCCACAACCATCCTAAACTACGGGGACTTTGATTTGTGCTATGGCATGGTACGTAGGAAGCCTCGATGAGGTTCAAGCCCCACCACTATGGGACGTCTCAGAGTGTAAGCCCCAACCATCCTGATCTTTGGGGACTTTGATCCGTGCTAAGGCATGGTACGTAGGAATCCTCCATGAGGTTCAATCCTGCCAAACCATTGGCCCCGACCGTCTCTGTGTCGATGTGACAAGCCCTATTTCCACCTTGGGCCACCTGTAATCCCTAATCCACCTAGACCCTAGGTCCCTCTTCATGTCGATTTACCGACTCCAAATTTGGTTTTTCTCAGAGCGTAAGCACCAAATGCCCCCGTCCTGCATAATGTTAAACTGCATTCCATCCCGAACTATGGTGGCCTTGATCCATGCTAAGGCATGGTACGTAGGAAGACTTCATGAGGCTCAATCCCATCACTCATGTCTCATCCTGATCTCTTCCTTGAGACCATGTGTCTCGGGAAGCTCATGCCCTAACCTGGAGGTTCCACTTCATATGGGTCCCATCTTTACGTTCATTGTCATGGGTCGCCCCATCAGGTGTCCCACCGTATCATCGAACTATGTGGACCTTGATTCCCTGCCACAGGGATGCGTAGGAAGTCTCTTTGAGACCCAAACCCAAAGACACAATCCATCATGATTCTTACCCGGGCCGCCACATCCCGGTGGGATCATGCCACTTCACTCCTCATTCCCCTCTACAGCATTCGGGAAGCCACCCACATGTTGGACCCAACATCTGTGATCCCTCTAGCGGGTTCTTCAATCTAATCCACTCTAGCTAGTGTTCTGATTAGTCTGATCTATCTTCATTGGACGTTAAACTTGAGGCATACCCCGTGCTAAACATGCGAAGCTGAGGAAAACCTCAGATACATGCCTATGGCATATAATTCCCCATGTTTGATGTGGGATGCCTCGGGCTTCCACGCCCTCAAGAAGCCCTATAATAAGGGACAGAAGACATACATGACAATCCCCAGTGTCAAGACACTCCAGTGATGTCCCAAACATGACTACTCTCTTAACCAAAGGTTACTGCCCTGACTGGACTCCTTAGAAGGTCCGGACAGAATCAGAGTAATTAACTAGTGTCCATGAAGATATGGCACCATGAAGAGCTTCACAACCTACGTTATAAATCTATGAGGGAGACCCAGACTAGGTGACGAGCTCTGAGGACGAATCCACGGAAGTAAAAAACCGACATTACATCATCCCATTTTGATCAAGGAGCAGACTTCCCTAAATAAGGAGCAGATTCCGCCCACCTTTGGAATGCGAGAATGTGGGGTAACAGCAGCGCATCCTCTGCGTGACGGATGCATGCGCCCTGGAGAAAGCATCGGAAAAATAAAATGGTGAACCTGATGTGAATATCCTCTCCTCATTTTGGAGACTAGCAGCATTCAGTACATCAGTGGATAATCATGTTGTCTGACCTCTCTATCCGACACTAGGTCCCACCAAACAGGACTGACGTGAAACTCACCAGAATTGGGGGTAGTTAGGACGTTGAGCACTCTGTTCTGCGATGTTGTCAGCGTGGATCCCTCTTTCCAACCACAGGAGACGGAACGACGCTGGGGGAACTTGATGTCAATTTCTTTTCCTCGTAGTATTAATGAGTTTATCTCCCTTCTTTCAGAAATCATGTTGTTGCATCTGGAGCTTGATCACCTTCCCACCGACGCAGGGGAAGAGGCAATATCAACGCAACTTCCCCGCACGGTTCTTCCTCTTCCACGATGGCCATGACTATGACGAATGCTGGGTGCCCATGACCCCTCTCCCCATTAGAGATTATCCAACAAAGGGTAATCAATGACTATGTACGCAGGTACGAGGAGGAGGGGTTCATCCCCACCAGGTTAAATGGCCCACCTAGATCTTGAGGCAGTAGCACCTCACCATCCACGCTGCCCCCGAGGGCCGCAAAGGGAGCTGCTGCTCCCCACCCCAACGTTCAATCGCTTTCAGGGTTTGTCCCTAGAGCACCTCGAAATATCCCTCCCTTATTCCAACGAAGTAGGGGATATACAGGTTGGCCTAATCGGAGTCCCGCTTCAAGGACTCCCAGTGAGGGCCCCCACCCGGCCGCGTCAGTGCCTCCACCCAGTTCCCTGAGCCGAAGAGCAGGTAAGCCACATGCCTGCACCACCAGCTCCATTCCATCTAACCCGGAACCAGCGTTGGGCATGAGAAGAAGAAGACACTTGTTGTGCGGTGTCAATGTCTGCTACTAATGTGGCCCAAGACACTTATGGTTCATATTCCCAAATCCCTGCATACGTTGAATAGGGGAAGCTATACGCCCTACCAGGATCGAGCACCCAACTGCCCCACGGGCAGGTTTGGTCGACTCTCCCGGTCGTTGGCATAAGTGATGGCTGTCGCGGACCAATCCGTAGTAGTGTCTCCCAACGCAGGGGCTCACTCTGCACCACCACTACAGAGGGTGTGAGCCCTCCCTACTTCCAACCTCGTCTTAGAGGTCTGTCGGGTGCCACCTACAACACAAGCGAGGGTCTTCCCAATGACAGCAACACTCCATATGGGGGTCTCTACTTTGCTCACTACGCTGGGTACAAGATCACTCCCCCTACCGCGAACCGCGAGCATAGAGACGTTGCATGTCCAATCATTCGCCAACATGGAAGTCCTCCACATGTCCTTATGCTAATCAGCAAAGGTCCTCCCCGCCCCAGCAATCATAGAGGCGGAATCCAACCCCTCTTCACCAACTCCCAGCATGGAGGTCCTCCCCATGTCCCTTTAGACATTTGTCCTAGTGATCCTTGCACCCAGACTTCTTTGGGTGGAAACTTTCTCCACCCCGACACTAGTACAGCCAGAGGACCCCATGTCCGAAATCAGCCCTGCCCTGAATAACCATCCAGGGGTAGAAGAGTAGTTCACTGCAGCCTCAAGAGGAATTCTGGGAAAGGCTGGACATGGATCAGACCAGCCCGCTTCTCAGACTTTGAGGTGGAGTACGATTCAGCGCAGGAGCCCTCCCCTCAGTCCTCTATGTCAAGGGCTGGGGAAGGAACGAGTCGCAATACCCTCATGCTCCCAGAATGCAAGATCCACAGGATCCATGATTCCCTTCGAATGTATATTTAAAATAATGAGACTTTGGCATATTTCCAGGGTCCGACCACACAATCACGACCATCATTTCCAGGAGTTCCCTCTGCCTTGGAGCTATTTTGGGGGTCAATGATGGAAAATTCAGGGTGTAGCCCTCCCCCGGTAGATGCTGCTACTGTGTCAGGAGCTCTGGTCACGAGTCCATCTTATTGTGACATTGCAGTTAGGTCGCTGAAGTCCTCAGAGGATAGCCCACGATTTGGCAGCCAATCAGTTCGCTCACTGTATTCCCCGCCAGCCAGCCTACCAGCCCAGCGGCTAGCCTTATCTCCACTACCAGTCCCTCATACTCCCTCATTTGATGAGTGGGGAAATCAAAGGCCATACTATGAATCTGAGCCAGGGAGCTTCTGGACCATCCTTGCGGTGGGCCTCTTCCCCAAGGATTTTTGGTCGGTTGTGGGATCGAACTTTGATACTCCAGAATCGCTCACCCCAGAGGAGTTTGAATGTTTCCTCCAGACTCTTTGGGTGACTCACCTTCATCTTCTCCATCGGTGGGTGACTTATCCCAGGATCCAAGAGCACCTAGAAGACATCGGTGAACAATGCCACCTTGTTGACCTGTCCACACTGCCTGTAGTCTGACACCCTGAGTCAACTGTCCACCATAGGGCCCTCCAGCAACAATGCGTTCAGAGATTCCAAGTACTCCGTAGAGTTTTCAAGGAGGCTACCGCCCACATGAATTTCTGTGGCTGGGGGCAGTATGCTTCCCTCCTCTTCAGTGTGATTCGCTGGCAGCTTGACTCACTTGGAGGTAGTGAGGACATGCCCCCAGGAAGAGTGGCAGTCAACATGAATTATCTGACAGGAGGGTCAAATGAGCTGGGAATTCTCAATGGGGGCATCCCCCCTTAGGACGTGCTGCCACTGAACCCATCAGAGAGGATTACTCACCAGTAGAGGATCCTCCTAGGTCTCCCTCAACCCACCGAGGCTTTGGTACTGAGCCAGAATGTCAGTAAAGGCAAAGAGCATGTTTGAGCTGTCAAGAACTCTGACCTATCGGACTCAGTGAAGAATACATAAAGGGACCCCGAGAAGGTTGTGCTGCACCCACAGCTTGCTGAGCAGAATAAGTTGGTCGATGAACTTCTGTATGAACGCATTGTAGAGCAGTGACCTGACTACGGTGATCCTAGGCTGGGGCAGCAGGGGCAGGAAAAACTACCCCTCGGCGAGATTCTCCTAGGCAACCCTGATCATGTCGTATTCACCGACAGGAAAAATCCGGATCCCATGGAAAGAGGGCATGGTGCGTCTCGCCAAACCCTCCTGAACAACGCGACCACCCATGGAACCTTTTCAGGGCTCCTCCAGCCACCCCAAGGGTTGCTCCACCAGCCTCTCCACGAGCCGCTGAACTTGGATACCGCATTGAAGAGTCTGTAAATGCTCTCGTGGTTAGGGTTCCTCAAGAGGACCGAGACCCACTTCCCAATGATCTGATGGCGGTGCTCATTGCCCTCCTGGAAGCTTTAGAAACATGACAGTTGGTTATCCCGCTCGACAGAAAGCCATACCCGGCGTGGGTGGATAACATGACGGCACCTCTGGGATTTGGGAATCCCACATTATCCCCCTTTAATAGGATGGGGGACCCACCACAACACCTGGTCCACTTCAACTCGAGGGTTGGGCCTATGCTAGGGACCTCAGCACAGTAGGAGGCCGCCAAGATCTGTTTCTTTGTTCAGACGCTGGAGGGGCTGACATTCGTTGTGTACAGCCAGCTCCCCGTTGGATCCATGACTAGCTGGGAGGACATTCATAGGCAGTTCCTTTATCAGTTCAGCTCTACCACCAAGAATATGAACATCGCAGACCTCTTTAGGTGCAAGAAGAGGCCTGATGAGCTAGTCACGGACTTCATCGCCTAGTGTAAGGGGCTCATGTACTCCCTTGACATTCCACTGACTCAGGAGAAATTACTAACGATGTGCATAGGGAATGTCAAGATGGAATTGGTTCCCTCCCTAATCACTCAGAATTATCCTGGAGGGTTTCGAGACTTCTCGGATGAGGCCCAGTGCCTCGAAGAAGCAACAGGCTACCCAGGCACGCCTGCCGCCTCCTATGATCCTTGAAAGGAGAGCCTGCAGAGCCGATCCTGCCGTCATGGCCCAAGTAGAAGCCCCCAGATAGCTAGAATTGGTACCAATTGAGCCTGCTCTGTAGCCTCACAGAGGCCCTCCACCATGGGCACATTTTCCAGCCCAACAACGCCCTCCCTATAATAGATGGGTGCCTACGCGTAACGCGCTGCCTACACCTAGGAGAGATAATCAAGTTTCTCTTCCTCAAAAAGCTCCTCCGACCCCTCATCAGGGTCAGGCCCCTAGATCCCCCTTTCTAGATAGAATGAATCAGTCCTACTCGTTCGATGAGACATAGGCCCCATGCTACTTCTGCAATGCCTTAGAGCATAGAATCAGACGACTGCCTGAGTGCTGGAAGCCAGAAGAGGCACATCTCACTGATCACCCCAACTATTTCCCTTATCACCGGATCCTGGGGAACACTGTCATGCAATGATATCTATTCAAGGACTGACTCCAAGACCATATTAACAACAAAATATTCAGGTTGGGCCTATCCTTGGCACAGGTGGCAGGTGACTTTGTGAGATCAGATAGCATTAGCGACAGTGCAGGCGAGTGGCAGTAGGTTCATGACTACGGGTCCCAGAATTATAATGACTGGATGGCTCACAAGATGGTCACCCATGCACATGGCATTATCCATGCATGCCTGAATCATCCAGAGCCTTCAGAAGTTGTGGCCACCACTTTTGTATCATCATCTCATCATGTCTCTTCCCAAAAGAGCAAGCACCAGCAGCGCAAGAAGAATCAACACGCCCCACCAAGGTCATGGTCTTCCCGCACTCTCGGTAACTTCATGCCCATGGAGATGGGTATCCATCCTAGAATCTACCCAGTGGAGGATGATTCGTCAAGTGACAGTCAAGGGTACGCTTCTGTTAACACCGCCGAGTTGGTAAACCCCTATATGACTCCCGACGAGAGGGAGTTCTAGACGAACCTCCCCAATGTCCCCAGTCGATGCCAACGTCATTGAAACCGCGACCATATGGGTTGCTAGGGCACGTCAGTTGGCACCTTCTTCAAAGCTGTATTTTCCCCTGAGACCAGACAGCAGTCCCAACACAGAACTCATCACGTGCAGCCTCTTCATCTGGTGTCGACAGGTCCGCCTACACCACCGTTTGTGCTACTGGATCAGGCAAAGCCACTTAGGCCATATCGCGACTAGCTTCGAACTGCTACAGGCTGATCTTAGTCTCCCGGTTCTTATCCGGAAGCTACCCCCGAGCCTTGACTAGTGAGCAATGAGATATCCCCAGTACCAGTCAATCGTTGGTCCTGCTAATAGGATCTATCGTGCCTCCAGTCATAGAGCAGCCTCCTGTAAGAAGAAGTTCGTGCCAGGAACAGAAGTATGATGTTCTGAAGCACCTCGTTGGCATCCCATTAAGGCTCTCCATCCTTGAAGCCCTTCTCCAGTCACCAAATATGCACAAAGCACTCACCAAGGATTTAAAGAGACCCCTCTAGTTTGACACAGAGATAGAAGATGTAGAGGCCTTCCATGATGAAGTATTTGAGGACGCAGAATGCCAGACCTTCATCTCATTCTTGAGAGACAATGAAGGCTCCCCCATAGAGGGGCACATCTGCTCGTTGTACATCCCCAGCCAATTCAATGGTGTGGAGATTATCCACTGTGTCATTGACACCGGTTCCAGGATCAACCTTACCCCAACATGGACACTAAGGAATCTAGGGCTTTCTGAAGATGACCTGAATCCCTCCAATTTAAGGATCCAAGGATATGACAGGACAGAGAAGAAACCGGTCGGCAAGATCCATCTGAAGATTCAGTTCAGTGGCCTGATTTCCAGCACCGATTTCATGGTTGTCTCCCAGGACACCGCATACAATGCATTGATAGGAAGGCCTTGGATCCATCTGCACGTAATGTTCCCCACATCATATCACCAATGCCTCAAATACTTCCTTAATGGTCGAGTGGGCATACCCCAAGGTGATGCCTCTCCTTTTGCCTCTTACGAATCCTGCTACTTGGATGCTGATTATTACAAGAGCAAGGATAATCAAATCCAAGAAAGCAAATTTGATCCCATTGCCGCTATGACCGACCCTTTGGTAGACCTGAATGATGCCTATATCTTCCTGATCCATCGGTTGGAGGACATAACCACCAATATGGCGCAATGTTTTTTCATTTCTGGTACAAGGGGGAATAATGCTCCCAAATCCAGGTAGCATCGTAAGATCACATCGTATTCTTATACAAACCATGCTCTAGTGATCTCGGAGCCTCCCACTCCCATCAGGTATCGAGACATCCGGCTCATGGTAACGACAATATGTCATACTTGTCTGTTTCACTGAGCTGGAATCGGTCGGCTCTAGATGATGCACCATCAATACTTAGATATTATCAAGAGTGGACCCTTGGTCTGAATAGCAGATGGTATCAGGTTGACAGACTTCATAGCCATGGTCTCAGCAGTGCCGGAGTGCCTCGATGTAATGACCACAGCCGCACAAGCTGGTAGTATCCTCCCATCAAGGTTCAGTAGCTCAGAAGTAGTTTCCCCCATAGAAGACCCCTCCATAAGTGGAGAAGAAGATATGGAGGATGCTCCCCCTTCTTTTAAGGAAGGTGTCTCTACCACAGTCGATGAGCTGGTGAAGGTGAGCCTCGGTAGCAAGGCAGATCTGAGACCCACATTTATCAGCACTGCTATGTCCCCTGAGGAGCAATAGCGGTACGTGGAATTACTCAAATAGCATCATGATGTATTTTCCAAGATTTATGATGAGATGCTAGGAGTAGATCCTCAGGTATTCATCCACCATCTTGGTCTCCCGACAAACCATCGCAGGTTCAAGAAGCCTCCTAGAAAGATGAATCCGTCTCACGATGCCATGGTTGAGGCTGAAGTTGACAAGATCATCAAAGCCAACTTCTTCAAGGAGGTATGGCATCCCAAGTTCTTAGCCAACATTGTTCCAGTCAGATAGGAGAATGGATAGATCAGATTCTGTATCGACTTCTGAGATCTCAACTGACACTGTCCGAAGGATGATTTTCCCCTCCTAGTGAAAGAATTGTTGATTGATGCTCCGACAGGGTACCAAGCCCTATCCTTCATGGATGGTTACTCTGGATGTAATCAGATCCAAATGGCCTCAGATGATGAGGATGATACCACTTTCAAGGCACCCCAAGGTACTTTCTGTTACCAGGTTATGCCCATTGGCATGAAGAATTCAGGTGCCACCTATCAACGGGCCATGCATCGCATATTCAAGCCATTCTTGGGAACACTAGTGGAATGCTATGTGGATGATCTGGTGGTCAAATCTCACCAGTGCCAGGACCATCTCAGGGATCCTAAGAAAGTGTTCAGTTTCCTCCATTCTTGCCACCTAAAGATGAACCCATTGAAGTGTGCCTTCGGGGTCACCTCTGAGAAATTCCCTGGCTTTTTTGTTAGATAACGTGGCATCAATATCGACCCGTAGAATATAAAGGCCATCTACCAGATGCCTCCCCCGAGCAACATTTGGGATCTTCGAGGTCTCCAAGACCACTTAGCCTACATACGCCGATTCATTGCAAATCTGGATAGAAAGTGTAAGCCCTTTTCTCGTCTTATGAATAAGGACACCACTTATGAATGGGACGAGGAGTGATAGGCCACATTTGAGGAAATCATGCAATATTTGCTGCAACCTCTAGTTTTGATGCCACCCGTATTTGGGAAGCAGCTGATTCTCTATGTCACCTCCCTCGAACGGTCCCTTGGCACCCTTCTCACCCAGAAGAACAATGAGGGGACAGAGAACAGCCTCTACTACCTCAGCTACATGCTCCTCGATTCGGAGACCAGATACTCCCCCGTCGAGAAGAGCTTCCTTGCGCTCGTATTTTCTATGTAGAAATTGTGGAATTACCTACAGCACCATGAGGTATAGCTGGTCTCTTTGGTGGACCCGCTGAAGTACATTCTGAGCCGTCCCATGTGGACTAGACGACTAGCACGGTGGGTGGTGATCCTCTAGCAGTTTGACATTAGGTTCATGCCCCAGAAGGCTATCAAGGGGTAGGCATTGGTAGACTTTCTAACTGGCCATCCAACCTCTGCGGAATAGTCCCTGAACCTAGATTTTCCTGACAAGGTGATCCTCTAAGTTGATCATGTTGTCCCATATTGGAAAATTCACTTTGATGGTGCCTCCCGGAGCCCCACCGGTAGGAGGCTCAATGATCCTAAGCTCAACAGAGTAGGCCTGGGTATCATTTTCATTACCCTGGTGCAAGCCATTCTGCCGTACTCATTCCTATTGTCAGAAGGTTGCACCAACAACGAGGTAGAGTATCAGGCCCTCATTAAAAGTCTCAAGCTATCCCTTGAGATCGTCGTGCCCCAGTTTCATGTGAAAGGGGATTCTGAGTTAGTTATCAAAAATGTCAATGGAGACTATGTTGTCAGGATACCAGAGATCCTACCGTTGTTAGAATGCACTCTCCAGCTAATAGACTAGTTCCCTTCTCATCCAGAGGTTATCCATGTCCCTCGGTCACAGAATGGTCAAGTAGATGCTTTGGAAAGCCTAGCTGCTTTACTTGCAGAGGCCGAGTAGGATGATATGATTATCCACGTGGCATATCGAAGATTCATTGCTCCCATCGCCCCAGAGGATGATGACAGCCCGCAGGTAAACCATCTTACCTCTGGTGCCTCTATGTCAAGGCCCCCATGTAGTTTGGATGTTGTGATCGAAGTAATTACCGATTGAAGGATACCCTTGGTCGAATACCTCCAACATGGTAATCTCTCGTCAGATCGGGCCGAGCGTGAGCAAATCTGACGCCGTGCGCTGCAGTTTACACTACTGAGTGGTCCCAGCCTTGAGAGTATCCTCTATAAACACGGTTTTGATGGTTTTCTCCTCTGTTTCATCCAAGGAGTTGTGATTCCACATGTCATGCAAGAGGTTCACGCCAGTTCTTGAGGTTCCCATCAGGCTAGGCCAAAGCTGTCCCACCAGATTCGTAGACTACAGTATTTGTGGCCCTCCATGATCTACGACTGCATCTAGTTTACCAAGAGGTTCCATGGCTGCCAAGTTCATGCTAACTTTGCGCATCGGCCTCTGGAGCCTCTCCATACTACCAAATACTCTTGGCCCTTTGCAGTCTGGGGGTTAGATGTCGTAAGACCATACCCACCGGAAACGGCTCGCCAATGTCGATTCATTATGACTGCTACAGATTTCTTTTCTAAGTGGGTAGAGGCAATTCCTCTCAAGGAAGTCAAGGCTTGTTCTATTGTCGACTTCATTAGTTCCAATTTCATCTATTGATTTGGGGTACCTCACACTATCCTCACCAATAACGCCACCAACTTCCGGGCAGCCGAGCAGAGGAAATTGTACTCCAAGTACAACATTTTCTCCAACCATACCTCCCGCTATCACACAAAAGTGAATGGACATATTAAGGCGTTCAATAAAACCATCTCTAACATTCTGCAGAAAATGGTTGGTCGTAGCAAGAAGAGTTGGCCGGATAAGCTCCTCAATGCCCATTGGGCATATCGGACGACGACCCGTAATTCCACCCAGGTGACCCCATATTCCCTGGTGTGCAGAACGGTGGTCGTCCTAACCATTGAGATTCAATGGCCCTCATTGTGCAAAGCGGTCTATGACCAGAAAGTTCCTGATAAAGTGTTTGAAATCTGTCTCACTGAATTGGAAGCATTGGATGAGAATAGGCTTCGTGCCCTACACAACCTAGAGAGGCATCAGAGCAGGATGTCTTGAGATTTCAACAAGAAGGTTTGCCTCCGCTCTTTCCTGCAAGGTGACTTGGTATTAGCCCTCAGAGCGCCAATGATCCCTAGTAGGAAACCACCCAAGTTGGAGCCCAAATGGCAAGGTCGATTCATTGTTCATAATGTTTATCCCAATAGAGAATACTAACTGGTGACCATGGATGGTGAGCATATAGCTCCTCCCACCAATGTTATGTTCCTCAAGCAATACTTTTCCAGAGCAGATTGCGGTCCTCCATGACCATAAACTCGTTCGCGGTCCTCCATGACCTAAAACTGGATTGTGGTCCTCTATGACCATAAACTGGATTGCAGTCCTCCATGACCTAAAACTGGATTATGGTCCTCCATGACCTTAAACTGTATTGGGGTCCTTCATGACCTTAAACTGGATTGAGGTCCTCCATGACCTTAAACTGGATTGTGGTCCTCCATGACCTTAAACTAGATTGTGGTCCTCCTTGACCTTAAACTGGATTGTGGTCCTCTATAACCTTAAACTGGATTGCGGTCCTCCATGACCTTAAACTGGATTGGGGTCCTCCATGACCTTAAACAGGATGGCAGTCCTCCATAACCTTAAACTGGATTGTGGTCCTCCATAGATTACAGTCCTCCAGGACCTTAAACTAGATTACGGTCCTCCAAGACCTTAAACTGGATTATGGTCCTGCATGACCTTAAACTGCGTTCGGTCCTACATTCAGTCCCCTATGGTCCCACATGACCTTAAACTGCATGCTCGTCCTGCATGACGTTAAATTTCCATCTAGTCAAGATTTCCTGACCGAGGCCCAGACTCAGTCCCCTTGGCCTTCTTGGACTCCTGTCCCAGTTCTTCTCGGAGTGTACGGTGTGGTGTGGGATTATGTCCTCATTCACGTCGGGTTGTTCGCCGCGTCGTGCACCCCCCTTTGATAGGTTATCTTACCCCTGGGTGTCTTCAGGAACTACGTGTGTCTTGATTCCCATTCTAATGGGATATGTAGGACTGCCTAAACATATAGATTTCAGGTCCATCCCATCTCTTAAGAGATCTCCCCGATCTCCCAGTTACTTGGGCCCCTTGGCATGTCCCTCTCGATGAGGGGGATATATAGGTGTGGTATAGGGTTTTTGGCACCATACCCCCCTTCTCCTGGGAATCCGACATCTCTTATCTGCTCTCGAATTGAGTCCCTTGACCCTTTACAGTGGTCCACCAATGTGTTGAGAGTATTCTGGTCTGGCACCAAAAGTGACAGATTCAGCTTGGGAAAGTTCCTTCTACATGTCAAGATTCATGTTCCCCTTCATATAGGCCCCCATTATCTCTCACACCTGAAGGGACCCCCAAAAACGGCCTGGATACCACGCCTAAGGGCTCTCCTACCATTACGGGCCAATGCCCCCCAAGGTTTCAGACGAAAAATCGATACAAATACCACGTTGTGAACATGGTCAGCGGTCAATGATCATTTGTTTGTCCCCATTTCAAGCTAACGCGATGGGATGCTGTGTTAAGAACATGTTCAGCAGCAATCCTTCCTCACCACACCAGCCCCTTTAGGCCTTGAATGTTGGTTGCATGATTCACATTATGTTTCTCCCCATCATGTCTAGGTGGAATATTGACACTCTTGGCATTATCCCTCAGTGCACCGTCGCACATCCGGGGGACAAAGCTGCAATACAGCGTCTCTCGAGGCTCCCACGATCCGAGCACTAGGACTATAGGTTGGGATCTTCATTAAGGGATATGTGCAGCTTGATCCTCATCCCCATGGGATATGTGGGATCACTTGAACATCGAGATTCCAGGTCCAGCTCAGCTTGGAGCTGGTCTCTCCTACCCCTTGTTCTCTGACCATCTCCGACCACTTGGCTCGAGACTCTTTTCCTAGAGGTGCACGCGGTGATGATCTGGACCTCGTACACAATCACGTTGGGTAGGTTTTAACGCTTCATTCGCATTCCCCCAGGTCCAATCCATACGACCTTAAACTGTGTTGTTTGGTCCTACCACATGACCATAAACTATGATGATAGTGTTTCGGACACACGATGAAAAATGGAACTGCATTGTGATGACCTCATAATAGAGTATGTCATGTTGGGTATCAGTCATTTACCAAACAATTTTTAAACACCCATATACGGACTGATTATTGTGGCGATGCCAGGAACTTCTAGCCTAGTTCGGTCGCTCTACAAAAGAAAAACCATTCACCTTAAAGGAAAAAAAGGATACAACAAATGCTGCTTCTTTTGGTGCGAGGGCTAGACCCACACACCCCTTTCATCCTTTGCACAGGTACCTTACCATGTCATGCCACCCTCTCCAGAACTACGTGCGGCTTGATTCTCATCCTTATGGGATACGTAGGAACACCCAGACATTTCATAACAGGTCCATCCCCAGGGATCACCAAATCTCGTCCCTCCTTACTGTCATCCCCTTGGCCTGACTTTTTGGGGAGTTGTCTAACTGAAGCATTTGCCTCGAATACGTTCGGGATGCCCCATAATGACCTTGGGAAGTGACAGTTCCCTCACCAGGGATGTCCCGTCTAAAAGTAGGAATGATCCGTGACCAGATTAATGTGCCTGCCTAATGTGCTTCCACCACGGTGGCATAATCTGGGGAGTGTTGAATTCTATACAAACTAACCAACACTTCACTTTCCATGCTTTGTGTGCCTTTTTATTCGGATCCTCATCCTCTTTCACATTTGAAGGGACCCCCTAACAATAAGGATGCTCGACCTATGGCCCGCCTGCTGTCATGGGACAATGTTCCGGAAGACTAATCATGTTTGAAGGGACCCCCTTACAGTATGGATGCTCGACCTATGTTCCGCCTAGTGTCCTGGGCCAACGTTCTAAAAGACTGGTTGATGATATTTTAGTTAGGCCCCATGTTTGAACATGGTCAGTGATCGGACCTCATTTTTTGTCCCCGTTTTAGGCTAATGCAATAAGGATGATTTGTTTTGAACATGTTCAATAGTCATCCTTTGTTTCCATGCCCCTCTCATAGTGTTCCGAATTTGGCTAACGTGATTCACATTTCTCATTACCCTATGTTCGGACTAATTCCAATTCCCCTGGAATTGCCCCGCTCGTGTGCTAGAGCACATTGAGAAGATGATACATCGATTGGTCTGAGTTCCTCCTAATTTGGATGGGCCTCCCTCTTCTCCTTGAAAATCTGTGTTTGAATTTTGAATGCCCTAAGCTTGGGTGATGCTCCCACGATCAAAAAAAGTGATGATTAGAGGCTCCTTTACTTCTCACGGCCCACGTGAGCATAGGGATGGACTGTTATTTATTTTGGGATTATGGTTGAGTATGTTAATCAAGGAGGCAAGTAAGTAAATTTTTCTATACACACAACTCAAAATAACAAGCAGTAGTAAAGAGGGAAAAGTTTATGGGTTTGGACAAAACAGGGCCCCTAAGGGTCGGCTTCTTGGATAGATCTCTCCAATGTCGCCACCTTTTTGCTAGTGGCCTCCAAGACTGCCCCCATCTCCTGAGGACCCTTTCTTCATTGGCGGTTGTGGATCACAGCTCACTGACCCTGGCCCGTTCCTAAGCTTGTTCAGTCTAGATCTCAGTTATTTGGCGACTCGCTTCCACATGTTGTTCTTGAGAATCCTCCAGCTAGGCCCTCAACTGCTCCACGAGATCAAATCAGTTTTTAATGAATACCTTCTGCTCCTTTTCCTGTTCGTCAAGGCGTTGGACCTCCTGCTCCACCCTTAGAAATGCCCGAGTACACCTTGGCTCCTCCTGGAACCAGATGACGTCGGAGCGCTGGCTGTTCTCATGCATCTTCTCGGCCATGTATATAGCATCCTGCCTTTTTATCACATAAATGTTCATTACATTATACAAAACTGAGGATCTTTAAGGTTTAGTGTCTTGGAAACCAGGAACTTAAAACATGAAAACATAAAAAATTCTTCTTAAACACTTGAAAGGATTCTCCTCATGTTCATTCTAGGTTCATTATTGCATCTCATAACCTGGGGACATACATCAAATGAAAGGGTGAGTATAAGGCCCAGTAAGGGAAACAAGGGAAACATTTAACATATGAACTTGAGATACATCAACTATGTCATGAAAAAGAACTTTAAGGCATGATAAAAAAAATCATGTGGAATATCATAATAAAAATAAATTTTTTTTATAACTTTAAGATGTGGCTACATCATTTAACATAGACAATCATGAACATATCACCAAGGTCAATCCCCAAGGTGTCATTTGAAAATTACCCAGGTTATTCACCAAGATAGCGTGAAAATTGTAATCTCTAGTGGTTACATCATTACCCAATGCATTGGAGTGCTATCAGGGAGCACCCTTAAATTTGACTTTATTATCATGTGAGCCACATATATCATCATCAAACATTTCATAAATAACCCATATAGTATAAAATAAATGGGTTTCATTTCATAATCATAACGTTTTAAAAACTGCTTTAAAGACATGATCTTTACGTCACTTTAAAACCCACAGAAATGGAAGGTGGGTCTCATGTATGTAAATCCCAGAATTTAAAATAGAACATTTTGGTATATATATGTGAATACCCATTTATAAGAAAGAGCTTTGAGTATTCACTTCATAAAACAAAATAACTTTAGAAAAAGAGACGGACATTTTGAGACAGAAATTCTGCAGCATAACGGCTATGTTATGAGGTTTTAGTAGACATTAAAAAGAGAGGGGACATGGGTCACCCACTCATAAATGATCCATAAAACAGTATAGGGACAGAATATGAATGATATATGAACATGGTAATGAATATTTGAAAGATGTACCATATGAAATGAAGAACATGAAAGGAAGACAAAAATAAGATTTCTCTTATGAAAATTCGGCAGTCTAACGATGTTAGTTAAACAACAAAAAATGAATTGACGAGATCAAATAGGGTCTCTCATCATGTGAACATAAAATATCAGTATGATAGATATAGAGATCAAACCCCAACATAATAAAAAGGAACTTGAAAGACTTGACATTAAAGTAGAACTTCAAAACGAGAAGGGTGAAAGAACCCCTTAGAAATTCAGCAGCCTAACGGCGCCACATAAACTTCAACAAAAATGAATTGATGAGATCAAATAGGGTATCTCATCATATGAACATAAAATATTAGTATGATAGATTTAGAGATCATACCCCAACATAACAAAAAATAACTTTAAATAATTGACATGAATGTAGAACTTCAAAAAAAGAAGGGTGAAGAACCACTTAAAAAATTCGGCAGCCTAACGACGCCACTTAAAACGTCAAAATACTGAATTGAAGAGAAAATGGTGTCTCTCATCATATGATCATAAAATATAAGTATGATAGATATAGAGATCATACTCCAACATAATAAACAGGAACTTGAAAGACTTGATAAGAAAATAGAACTTGAAAACGAGAATGGTGAAAGAATCTCTTAAACATTCGGCAGCCTAACGGCGCCACTTAAACATTATTAAAATGAATCGATGAGAGAAAGAAGGGGCCTCTCATCATATGAACATGAAAAGGGAAGTAAGATGAATATAGAAGAACATCCTACAACATAATAACATGGAGTATAAAAGAAATGACATAAAAGAGATTACTTGAAAAGAAAGAGAGGTCGGATCCCTTACCTTAAAACGTAACTCTTAAAACTCAATGGTTTGGACCTTGAGGGCTAGGGGGCACCTTGGGAGGACTCCTTCGGAGGTAAGGAGACCAGAACTTCGTTTAGGATGGTTTTGGAGTCGAAAAGATGAGAGGAGGGCTTGGTATTTATAGGGAAAGTGAGGGGACAAGGCATTAATGGCCAAGGGACACCTCAAAAGTGGTTTTCTCAAAAGCATGGGCCCTCCCATGGTACTTCGCATAGAGTTAGGCCACATGGGGACCCCCACACAATAATTCATCACCTTTGGCCGGCCATCCCTTAAAATATCTCATGACATCATCATGACACAGTTATGAGATCATTAAACATACCGAAACCCTAAAATTGTATTTTTTCTATTCACTGAAAATTCAACTTTCTCAGAAAAATCCCAAAATTTCACCTTAACGAAATATCAATGCTCTGATTTCAAAAATGAACTCAATTTTATAAAAATAATTTTTTAAATATTTTTAATTTAATTTTTAAATAAATACACTATTCACCGAAAATTCATTTTTTCAGAAAAATCCCCAAAAATTACCATAACATAATATCGATGCTCTGAGTTCAAAAATGAAATCCATTTTATAAAAATATTTTTCTAAATATTTTTAATTAAATTTTTAATTAAAAAACACTATTCACCCCAAAAACTAATACTTGAATAATAATATATGAAACCGTTATTTAACCATTTTATTGAATCACATTACTTAATCAAGGTGCCTAGATTATATTAATACTTTCTTTAAGTGAGATTACTAATCCATTTGGTCACATTACTAATCCTAAGCATAAAATCACTATTCATAATTTGTTATTCATCAAAAATTAAGTTGATCTTATTAGACTCGAAATTTCGTACTGAACATAATTGTAGAAGACCATTTTTTGAAAATCGTTACACATTTTTAATTATTTAAGGTTTACATAAATATTTTTTTAAAATATCCTTTCTCTAAAATTCACAAAAAAAATGCATACTATATTTATCCGGACATTGAAAAAGTCATAAACATCATTATAAGAAGAAATCCCAATTTTTATTTAAAAAAAAGGATTACACAAGGCAGTTACGGTCTCCTTACATAGCCCCTTATCACACCAGCATAGCACCTAAGTGTAAGGTGTGATAAGGTGAGAGAATCCAAGGGAGGCTCGGCCAACATCGCACGAGTAGTAATTTCTATCAGTTTGAACTTCTCGCGAAGGCGATCCCGTTCTAGCTTCACACGATGAAGTTCAGCTTGGGTTTGGTCCAGAGCAAAGCCCAATGGTGCTACCTCCTTCCCAAATTCTGTTAGATGGGCTTCGATCGGTCCAAGACTACTGGGTGAGGCCATCGAATCTTCTTTCTATATTAATTAACCAAGATTACATGTATTTAGAGACAATAATCAAAATGTTTAGTTTCCAGTGGTTATATTGACCAATAGTCATATAATAGTCAAAACCCAACGGTCTCATTTTAATTATACTCATGTTATCAAATGAAACATTTTTTTGAGTATTAAAAATAATATAACACACAAAATTAGGAAGCAATATTTATTCAAAATTTCGGGTCGTTACCATCTTCCCCCCTTAAGAAATTGCGTCCTCGCAATTTTTTTTAAAATTGGGTTTTGAAATTTCGTTGAAAGTCCCACATCGGAAAAAGAGTCAGTAACACTATTACTTTAAAAGAAAGAAAGGGAAGTACAAAGGTCACCTGAGTTAACCCACACTAGGATTCCATGTAGGAAAACATGGACATGGAGGAGAAAAAAAGGGTCAAGTTCTAAGGGAGAGTGATAGAGAACATGATTAGGAGAAATTTAACCATAAGAAAATCCCAAACTTATTATGTATGTAAACGGTCTTTGATTACCTAGTAGGAAACGTAAACCAACAACATTTTTGTTTTACGTGTCTTTTCATAATTTTGAATAATTCATTTACTACATTGAACAAAAACATAAGAAAATATACCTACCTTCAAGTAGAGTTTCATCCTTTAATAAGTCCCTACCAACACTAATCTTTTCTCCAAACGATGAGCATTCAAAACTACTTGGTCTCATCAAAACACAAGAATCATCTTCTAGTGAATCACATAATATACAAAAGATGAACTATATATTTCTTATATCTTTAAACATTATCCCAAAAACAGAAAGGTTAAGGTAAAACAACTCTTCAAAAAGAAATAATCTCATAGGAATGGAAACTACTTTTAAATCTTCAAAGTTCCATGTTACTACCCAAAGATCATTATAGACCATTCCATAAATAACGGTCCTTATGATTCCTCAAAATAAACCAAACTAAGATTGAAACCCAAATGCAAGAAGGATTTGATAACATAGTCTTCCAAAATAAACTTCATTGTTCATCTCCAAACAACATCAACCACTCCTAACATCTTATAACAAAAGTAGCTAACCTGAACATATTTTACCCAAGATAGGTTAATCATTCCCATAAGTAACCTAAATTACTATAAGTCAACCATAAATTCATCGATTCTTCAAAATATAAGTCAACTTTACTCCTCAATGAAAATACCGTAGTAATCTATTTACCTCGATCATATAGGGTCCCTAAAATAGCGAACGTCTTCCAAAATAATAATCATATTTTAATCCCCTAATCATCTATGTCATATTAATATGAAAATCATCGCATTTCCTATCACATTGGTTGTTGGGACATGTTCTTCCATTTCCCACCATTAACTAAGAGGAGAAGGCATGTTTAGGGGCTTAAGTACTTAGCCAATAATCATGAAAAGGGACTGAAAGCATATAAGGATAACATGTAGAAGAAAATTATACCATAACTTGTGATCCCCTAGGTTCCCATCTAGGTTATCAATGATCATATATTCTTATGTGAATATTTATTTTATTTTATCTTTGTTCCTTTAACAATGGTTCATACTAAGCTTATGAATTTACCAAAGCATATCCCTCGGGAGTGTCGTAACCAAGAGTGTAGCAAGGCCCGTTGTCGTGTACCAGTTCCCATTCGAGTCTAGCTCAAAGCAGTGTTTTCGGGTTTTACCCCTATGTACATCTATGCCAGATCCACCTCTACCTGCTCATATCCAGACATGGATGTATTTTCTTGGCAACCCCTTACTCAATACTCACCAAAATATCAGGAAGATTTCCTATATTTAAACTTCTCTATAGGGTTCTTCCTAGAGTTTTCATATCCTAATTTCAACAAATAACTAACACATCCTTTGATACCAACTATAGCATCCCTCCTTTTTATCACATAGACTTTCATTACATTATACGAAACTGAGGATCTTTAAGGTTTAGTGTCTTGGAAACCAGGAACTTAAAACATGAAAACATAAAACATTCTTCTTAAACACTAGAAAGGATTATCCTCATGTTCATCCTAGGTTCATTACTGCATCTCATAACCTGGGGACATACATCAAATGAAAGGGTGAGCAGAAGGCCCAGTAAGGGAAACAAGGGAAACATTTTACATGTGAACTTGAGATACATCAACTATGTCATGGAAAAGAACTTTAAGGCATGATAAAAAAAATCATGCGGAATATCATAATAAAAATAACATTTTTCATAACATTAAGATTTGGATATATCATTTAACATAGACAATCATGAACATATCACCAAGGTCCATCCCCAAGGTGTCATTTGAAAATTACCAAGGTTATTCACCAAGATATCGTGAAAATTGTAATCTCTATTGGTTACAGCATTACCCAATTCATTGGAGCGCAATCAGGGCGCACCCTTAAATTTGCCTTTATTATCATGTGATCCACATATATCATCATCAAACATTTCATAAATAACCCATATAGCATAAAACAAATGGGTTTCATTTCATAATCATAATGTTTTAAAAACTACTTTAAAGACATGATCTTTACGTCACTTTAAAACCCACAGAAAAGGAAGGTGGTCTCATGTATGTAAATCCCAGAATTTAAAATATAAAATTTTGGAATATATATGTGAATACCCCTTTATAAGAAAGATCTTTTAGTATTCACTTCATAAAACAAAATAACTTTAGAAAAAGAGAGGGACATTTTGAGATAGAAATTTTGCAGCATAACGGCTATGTTACGAGGTTTTAGTAGACATTAAAAAGAGAGGGGACATGGGTCACCCACTCATAAATGATCCATAAAACAGTAGAGGGACAGAATATGAAGGATATATGAACATGGTAATGAATATTTGAAAGATGTACCATATGAAATGAAGAACATGAAAGGAAGACAAAAATAAGATTTCTCTTATGAAAATTCGGCAGCCTAACGACGTCACTTAAACATCAAAAAATAAATTGATGAGATCAAATAGGGTCTCTCATCATGTGAACATAAAAGATCAGTATGATAGATATAGAGATCATACCCCAACATAATAAAAAGGAACTTGAAAGACTTGACATGAAAGTAGAACTTCAAAACGAGAAGGGTGAAAGAACCCCTTAGAAATTCGGCAGCCTAACAGTGCCACATAAACTTCAACAAAAATGAATTGATGAGATCAAATAGGGTCTCTCATATTATGAACATAAAAGATCAGTATGATAGATTTAGAGATCATACCCCAACATAACAAAAAGTAACTTGAAAGAATTGACATGAAAGTAGAACTTCAAAACGAGAAGGGTGAAGAACCACTTAAAAAATTCGGTAGCCTAACGACGCCACTTAAAACGTCAAAATACTGAATTGAAGAGAAAATGGGGTCTCTCATCATATGATCATAAAATATAAGTATGATAGATATAGATATCATACTTCAACATAATAAACAAGAACTTGAAAGACTTGACAAGAAAATAGAACTTGAAAATGAGAATGGTAAAAGAATCTCTTAAAAATTCGGCAGCCTAACGGTGCCACTTAAACATTATTAAAATGAATCGATGAGAGAAAGAAGGTGTCTCTCATCATATGAACATGAAAAGGGAAGTAATATGAATATATAAGAACATCCTCCAACATAAGAACATGGAGCATAAAAGAAATTACATAAAAGAGATTACTTGAAAAGAAAGAGAGGTCAGATCCCTTACCTTAAAACGTAACTCTTAAAACACAAAGGTTTGGACCTTGAGGGCTTGGTGGAACCTTGGGAGGACTCCTTGGGAGGTAAGCAGACCAGAACTTCGTTGAGTATGGTTTTGGAGTCGAAAAGATGAGAGGAGGTCTTGGTATTTATAGGGAAAGTGAGGGGACAAGGCATTAATGGCCAAGGGACACCTCAAAAGTGGTTTTCTCAAAAGCATGGGCCCTCCCATGGTACTTCCCATAGAGTTAGGCCACATGGGGACCCCCACACAATAATTCATCACCTTTGGCCGGCCATCCCTTAAAATATCTCATGACATCATCATGACACAGTTATGAGATCATTAAACATACTGAAACCCTAAAATTGTATTTTTACTATTCACTGAAAATTCAACTTTCTCAGAAAAATCCCAAACTTTCACCTTAACCAAATATCAATGCTCTGATTTCAAAAATGAACTCCATTTTATAAAAATAATTTTTAAATATTTTTAATTTAATTTTTAAATAAATACACTATTCACCGAAAATTCATTTTTTCAGAAAAATCCCCAAAAATTACCATAACAAAATATCGACACTCTGAGTTCAAAATTAAATCCATTTTATAAAAATATTTTTATAAATATTTTTAATTAAATTTTTAATTAAAAAACACTATTCACCCAAAAAAACTAATACTTGAATAATAATATATGAAACCGTTATTTAACCATTTTATTGAATCGCATTACTTAATCAAGGTGCCTATATTATATTAATACTTTCTTTAAGTGAGATTACTAATCCATTTGGTCACATTACTAATCCTAAGCATAAAATTACTATTCATAATTTACTATTCATCAAAAATTAAGTTGATCTTATTAGACTCGAAATTTCGTACTGAACATAATTGTAGAAGACCATTTTTTGAAAATCATTACACATTTTTAATTATTTAAGGTTTACATAAGCATTTTTTTAAAATATCCTTTCTCTAAAATTCACAAAAAAATGCATACTATATTTATCCATACATTTAAAAAGTCATAAACATCATTATAAGAAGAAATACCAATTTTTATTTAAAACAAAGGATTACACAAGGCAGTTACGGTCTCCTTACATAGCCCTTTATCACACCAGCATAGCACCTAAGTGCAAGGTGTGCTAAGGTGAGAGAATCCAAGGGAGGCTCGTCCAACATTGCATGAGTAGTAATTTCTATCAGTTTGAACTTCTCGCGAAGGTGACCCCGTTCTAGCTTCACACGATGAAGTTCATCTTGGGTTTGGTCCAGAACAAAGCCCAGTGGTGCTACCTCTTTCCCAAGTTCTGTTAGATGGGCATCGATCGGTCCAAGACTACTGGGTGAGGCCATCAAATCTTCTTTCTATATTAATTAACCAAGATTACTTGTATTTAGAGATAATAATCAAAATGTTTAGTTTCCAGCGGTCATATTGACCAATGGTCATATAACAGTCAAAACCCAATGGTCTCATTTTAATTATACTCATGTTATCAAATGAAACATTTTTTTGAGTATTAAAAATAAAATAACACACAAAATTAGGAAGCAAGATTTATTCAAAATTTCAGTTCGTTACAATGTATTCATGGACCGTCAGATGAAGGCATTGAGCATCTGCCCCTCCAGTACACAGGAAGCGAAGCCAGGTGTGGAGGGACCCCATCCTCTTCAACCATTCTGCCTAGGGCCGATTGAGGAAAGTGCCGGATGCACTTTCATCCCTTACATCACGTCATCCGACTCTCCTCGGCTGCTTCCGAATCTGAATCATCAATTTCTTTGGGATCAGTGGGCTGATAAACAGGTAAGATAGCCAACAGGGCAGCAGCAGGGTCTTCCTCAGAGATTCCTCCCAGGGGAATGGGCTCCTCCACATCTGGGTGACCTCTCTCTCTCTCTCTCTCTGCGATCCTAGTGGAAACTGTGTCGATTTCCCACCCTTCCTCGATAGCAGCACCACTGATGCATGCCGCTCCCTATTCACCAACCACCAGATCCAACTCAGTTTGGGAGGCACGTTCTGGATGGGGCAGCAAGTTTTCCCTTAGCATGCTAACAGATGGTCCAGGGTTAGCAGCCCGATGAGCCTCCAGTGCCATGATCACTGTACAGACAAGGATCACCCTGATCAGTTTAGTCCTCTGACAGTGAGTACCGATATCCAAGTAAGGAACTTATAGGAACCCAAGGCATCAGCCTCTAGCTCTCTGGAAACTTTAGGAGTTGTCGTGGCAGGGGATCCCTCAGCACTTGTCACCTCGATATTGAGCGTCGGTGCCCCGCCTTGCCCTATTGATGCTTCCTCCCCTCCTTCGGCCGAAGACTCTTGGTCATCACCGATGTGCTCCTAAGTAGCATGAGAAATGTGTGTTAAGGGTTGCAAACGAAAAGAGAATATAAGAGAATAAAGATAAGGGTTAGAGCCTACCTCGAGCAGCTTGGTCACATCCATATCGGAGCTGACGATCTCCTCTCTCTCCCGGAGACTCCTTTGGCGGGACGCCCCTTGAGACACATCACCTTCGGGCTCCCCTTCTCCTTCTCCTTCACCTTCCCATTCTCCTTCTGCCTCCTATCCTATTTCTCCATCCTCTAACTCATCACTGTCATCATCATCCTCCGAAAACATCTTTTCTGGGTCATGTTCCTGGTTGAGCATCACTTTCACCAAGAAGGATGGCTCCTCGCGCTGACCCTGTTGGCGTGTGTATGTGTCCATGGCTGTTATATATGCATGTCGTCAGTGGAAGTTCACTTTTTCGGTGACTCGGATGAGCTCTACTTTTGGTATCTGGATCCCATCCCATACTATCTTCTTCTAGAGGGATTCAGTACCCATTGATTGTTGTAGGGTTATCCAAGCTGACCACAGCGTAGGGAAAATGACATCCTGGGAACGATGAAGCAAGTATCTTATTTTCTTCATAGGAAGTTCTCTGGCTACTCCGTGGGACCTTCCTCCTCCAGGAAATGAGGGCGCAACCACTCTATGCAACACACCCACTGCTGAGGTCCCGGCCAATGTAGGCCCTATTCCCTGAGGCGCTTCTGGCCCTCCTCCTCTAATGGCACCATGCCTTCTCTCTCACCACCGAGGTTCCGCATTGGAAACCTTGAGCTACTGAACTCGCTTCCATAGAAGTCCCTCAGGGTATTATATGGTCCAATGTTTCATTATACTTGGCCGAGGGGCCAGTGTTGACTCTGGTGGGAGGAAAAGTGATGATGTCATCGGAGCCGTAGGTTGTGAACATCAGCCATAGATGATGAAGAACACAGGGATACCTCTCCTCTTGGGCATCTTTGTATACTCTCTTCAGCATTCGCTGGAGGAATTCAAATTTCCTAGAAAAACTGGATGGCACATAGGTCTCGTATAAAATTTTCCTATCAATTTGGGCCACATGCACCCCGCCTATGATGCTCTGTAATTACTCCTTCTACTACAGTGATCCTTGCCCATCGTTTATCAGGTGACCAGTTGGGGGGGAATGGGCTGAAGGCGAAGTTGGAATGGTTACCAATCCTGATCCGTACCCCCTCCTCGTTGATTGTCATTGGCATGACCCCGGCAATATTCAACAGAGAGGGTTGCAGGCCATTTCCCGGAGGAAGGATGGCATTTAGTATGGTATAGCCACCGTAGTGAGCCGAAACCCAGTCGTGGAAGATATGGAAGGGGACACACACTCTCATAGGCGATCCCCCTCTCGAGATACATCCTAATATGGTGTATAACCGAGCCAGTATAGGGACCCCCTGGTTTAACCTCTTGTTGGCAGCCATGATGCCTGCCATCATGGAAGTCGCTGGACGGACGCCCATCCTTGTGTCATGCACCAGCAAGAGCCACCCGCTCAAGAATGTGGCGAGGAATCCGGCATATCTGACATTCAGGTCTCGGGCCTCATTGATGTTGTAGCCCCATGATTGGTATTTCCCCACCTCCAAGATCCTCCAATATGATCTGCTTTTTCTCCTCTGAGTCGTGGTTTGACACCGTTTTCCCCGCCCGGGCATCTTGACCTCTGTGTCCTTCTCCAAGAACAGGCTAAACCATTCCTTGTAGGTGATGTCCTTCAGGAAGTCATTGAACTTCAGCTTATCCTTGGCCAACTCCAACAGGTTCCACGTCAGTTTGTTGGATCAAGAATTGTCACCCCAGATGTTCATCGGTGGGAGGAACTCATCGTATTGATGGCCCCCCAAAGGGATGCCTCTAATGCAGTGGATGCCCCAGAGACTGATGTCAACTTCCCCGTAGTGAATATGGAATGTGTTGGTGCCAGGGGACCACCGAGTGAACAGATCCAGTCCAAGATCAAGTTTCCGGTAGAAGTGGAACTACAATGTCAACACCGCCTCAAACCGACCAATATGCCGCAGCTCGGTCTCGAATTGGTCGCATGTTTGGCGAACCTAGTATTCCCAGACCCACTCACTGGAAAAGTTGCCTCCAAACCACAGATCCCAGTCCTGCAGCCAACCCTTGGTCTCTTTAGTGATGCTCGGATGAAAATTTCTTCCATTGAGGGCCAGTGAACTCTCTACTACAGGGTCACCCCCATCAATGGTCATAGTCCTTGGATTCAGTACATAGACGTCCATGTGCCTGGTTTCTCTGGTAGGGTGACCATTATTGGTGATTTTGTATCGAGGAAGGTCGTCTTTGTGGGTCCCCCATGACCGCGGGGTATCCACTTCGAAGCCCGGTAGAGGGACCTCCTACAGAATGCCGAAGTTCTACAGCGGCAGATCGTCAGAAAGGGCGTACTCTTTCTGGGTGGGAGTTATCATGTTGAAGAGGGTGTGGTTCTCGGATATAACCCTCTTTGAACCATAAAAATCCGGGTTCGTAGCCATTTTGGCCCTGCGAGCAGTGGCCTCCTCCTCATCAACCCAGTTTGCAACCATCTTCTTCCAACTAAGTGTTTCAGGAGTTGTTGCGAAATCTGGAAGCCTGGCACAGAATCAGGAATCCTGGTGCATAAAATTAGTGGCTGGCTCGAAATTTCAGGCCGATGTGCGAAAAATCCCTGGTTTTCACATAAAAGGCCGCTAAATCTAGGTGAATTATGCGTGGCCGAGGCGGTTTTCATGCAAGATCTGAAGCAATTTCGCACACATGAGCTCAATGCTTATCGTGCGAGAGACGTCGTATGGAGCATGGGACCCGGGGCAATTTTTATAGGAACAACCTAGGTTTTGTGCCCGTGCGAAGAGAATATTCCGCATGCGGCCGGTTTTTGCACGCCGCTCAAAAAATTTTCGTGTAGGGAGCCCACGAGGCCCTGCATTTCGGCGTTTCCCTAAGAATCTGATCATTGTGACCCCTCGCCGATCCAATCCCAAGGGGGGGGGGAATTGTAGATGCCGAAAAGTGAATAAGTGATGGAGAAAGATATGAAATGAAAATGAAATGTCATATTCGGACCCGGAGGCATGGTCCAGAGGGCCTAGAGATGTTGTGCAGAAAAAAGGATGAGGTGCGCAAAAAATTTGTCCCGTGCAGAAAGTGTCGGGATTAGCGAAGGATCCCTGGTGCAGGCACAAAATAATTTTTCTCCCCACCCCACGCGGTTGATCTTTCGTGCCGCCACCTCCGTCACGCAATTATTTCACATAGACCTGAATTTTGCACCCCGGGTTGCCAATAAATAGAAGGCGACCCCCTTCTTTTTCAGTACTAAAGAATTCGAACGTCCTCTCGTGTGCGTAATTGGCATTCCGTGCGTGCGCAATATGGCCTTCATGAATGGTTCTTTTTTGTGCCAAGTCACCCTAGGACCCACCTTCATGCAAGATCCCCATGGCTTAGACTAAAATCCAAACCCTTCGAGGTCTTCCCGTTGCGCGCAATCCCTTTCGGGGCACGCATGCTAATTAAGCCGCACACAATCCTTCCTTTACGCGCACAATCCTTCCTGTGTGCACACACCCCTTCCTTTGTGTGCAATCCTTTCTATTGCATGAAATTCCTCTCAACCACGAGCAAATACTTCATCCCCCATATTTTGTGCAAACAACACTGATTTCGCACCAACCCAGGGATTTTCGCGCTGGGCCCCTCTATTTTGTGCAAACCCCAAGAGTTGCGTGCAACCCCCCTCGGGGCCCTTCACCCCGGTACTCTTTGGGCGTCCCCTTACATGAGGGCCCTATGCCCTTTTCCGGGTTCCATTATCAGGTGTCTTGTACACCCCAAGCATCTACATCATACATGGTTTTCTCATACGACCTTCTAGGATTGTACGAAGTAACTTCAAAGTCCCTTGGAAAATCCTTCTCGTTGCATTGCTTCACCTCATGATTCTTTTCATAGGCATGCTAACGGATATTCCTTCTTCACATAACCACGCTAACGTGGACCCCTCGATGGTTCACACCACGTCACCCCCGCACTACAGCCTTACTGATGCCTTACCTTCCACAAGGGACAGAGGGTACTGGTTATGTAAGTCCTAGGGGTGCGGAGCAATCCCACTTAGTCCGAGATGAAGGACGTTAAATTGAAAAGCAAATCATCCTCAACACATGATGTTAAACTATGATCTGACCCCATGCCTCGCATGTAGGGTCCCCCACCTTAGACATTCTCCACACCCCACTCGTCTCCATAGGGATGGGATCATCCCTCATATGGGATGATTTATTGGAGTGGTGTTTGTCCCCAGGGAAGGGAATCCACCATGGTGTAAGCCCCTAGCCTTCCTTCTAGGAGGAAGCACCCCTACTCCTCCTCACCTCCTAGGTGAAAAGGCCAGTGGAGGGAATGATAGGGAACGAGGCCCCTCCTCTATTCTTGGGTGCCAAATTCCTCTCCCTCTACACTTTTTCATTCCCAGACCTCCATCATGGAGTAACCCCCGACACCATGGGCCGCTCAACGTGTAAGACTCTCTTCGCTTCCCATGGACACACCCTTCGTGACGTGATCATCAAATATCTGCTACCTCTTGTTTCTCACACTGATAATGACTCCTGTGATCTTAGAGTAAGCACCGACCATGACACCACCATGGGCCTTCTCAAAGCGTAAGCCCCAAACCCCATCGTGTGAGCTGCATGACGTTAAAATGTCGATCACTCTCGTCCTATATGACGTTAAACTACATACCATCCCAAACTAGGGGGACTTTGATCTTTGTTAAGGCATGGTATATAGGAATCCTCCACGAGGTTCAAGCCCCACCACTATGGGCCATCTCAGAGCGTAATCCCAAACCATCCCGAACTGTGGGGACTTTGATCCGTGCTAAGGCATGGTACGTAAGAAGCCTCCACGAGGTTCAAGGCCCACCACTATGGGTTGTCTCAGAGCAAGCCCCAACCATCTTGAACTACGGGGACTTTGATCCATGCTAAGACATGGTACGTAGGAAGCCTCCAAAAGGTTCAATCTAGCCAAACCATTTTCCCCGACCGTCTCCTTGTCGGTGTGCCAAGCCCCATTTCCACCTTGGTCCACCTCAAAGTGTAAGCCCCAATCCACTCGGACCCTGGGTCCCTCTTCACGTCGGTTTACCGACTCCAAATTTGGTCTGTCTCAGAGAGTATGCCCCAAATTCACCCATATTTCATGATGTTAAACTGTATTCCATCCCGAACTATGGGGAATTTGATCCGTGCTAAGGTACGGTACGTAAGAAGCCTCCATGTGTCCCAAGACCATCACTCATGTCTCATCCAGATCTTTCCCTTGAACCAACGTGACTTGGGAAGCTCATTCCATAACCTGGAGGTTACACTTCCTCTGGGTCCCATCCACACGTTCATTCTCACGGGTTGCCCCTTATGGTGTCCCACCGTATCATCAATCTACGCAGACTTTGATTCTCTGCCAAGGGGATATGTTGGAAGTATCTTCGAGACCCAAGGCCAATGCCACCATATATCCTGATTCTTACCCGGGCCACCACATCCTAGTGGGATCATGCAACTTCACTTCTCACTCCCCTCCACAGCATTCGGGAAGCCACCCATATGCTGGCCCCAACATCAGTGTTCCCTCCAGGGGGTTCTTCAATCTAATCCACTATAGCTAGTGTTCCGATCATTCTGATCCATCATCACTAGAAATTAAACTTGCGGCAAACCCCATGCTAAACCTGGGAAGCTGAGGAAAACCTCAGATACATGCCTATGTCTTATAATTCCCCACATTCAATGTGGTATTCCTTGGGCTTCCTCACCCTCAAGAAGCCCTATAATAAGGGGCAGAAGACATACATGTCAATCCTTAGCATCAAGACACGCCAGTGATGCCCCAACATGACTGCTCTCATAACCGAAGGTTGCTCCCCTGAATGGACTCCTTAGAAGGTCCTGACAGAAGAAGCGTAATTAACTGGTGTCCATGAAGATATGGCGCCGGGAAGAGATTCATGAACTACATTTTAAATATATGAGGGAGACCTGGACTAGGTGACGAGCTCCGAGGAGGAATCCACAGAAGGAAGAACCGACATCCCATCATCCCATTTCGATCATGGAGCAGATGTCCCTGAATAAAGAGAAGATACCGCCCGACTTTGGAAAGCAGGAATGCAAGGTAACAGCAGCGCGTCCTCTACGTGATGGAGGCGCGTGCCTTGGCTAAAGCATCAGAAACATTATTTTTGTAAGAGAACCATACTAAGGTAAATTGCCTCGGTAAAGAACCTCAAAATTCAAAGACATAATATCACAACATGTCTTCAAGAGTATGTATGGTCCACTCTATCTTGTCATCCTTCTGTGGATGAAAAGAAGTGATAAGGAATTGTTGAGAAATAAAATCATTACGGATATCTCTCTACACCCTAGAGTTAAAATGAGTATCTTGACTGGAAATGATCATCCTTGGGACCACATGGAGTCTCACTGCCTCCTCCAGATACCGCCTCGACAAAACCTTTACTAAGCTCAACTCCTTGATCACTATAAATTTGGACGATTTCATTAGACGACCCACTAACACCCATATAGTTTCATATCCTCCCAGATCTCAAGGTAATGTAGTAACAAAGTCCATAGGGATGTCCTCCCACTTCCACTGAGGAACATCTAATGGATGGACCAAACCACCTAGAACATGGTGCTCGACCTTCACCTTTAACCTGACCAAACATCGAGACACAAACTCTGCAACTATATGCATCAACCTAGGCCCTCAAAACTGACCTCTCAAATCTCGATTCATCTTTTTCATGTTATCATATATTACCAATTTCAATCTATAAAACATTATGAGAACCATCTCAGTCATCGTAAAAGTAATGAAAACTCTTACTTAAAAAACACTTGCTATTGTTCATCATCAGACCAACCATCAATGGCCTCAACACAAACAACTCGGCCTCACCAGACCTCCACCTCAAGATCCCCCTACTAGGACTATTCCAATTGTTTCACTAGAAATGAATGCACCATAATCTAAATAAGAAAACCTTTTCCCACCACTTATCCCATATCTAGGTGCAATGATAAAAGTTATTCCATCACTCTCCAGTAATCTCCTAATTCCTATATTTCGTCACTACGCCACTTCCTTCCCCACGCATCGTCCAGGAAATTCCCCTTTCTAGGTGTAAATGAATTCTCAAAGTCGTAATCATGTTATAAATCCATCCACCAACACTAATTCATGTTCATGTAAAATTGGGAGAAAACATACCTTAGGCTCTTATGATCAGTGAAGACCACAAAATTCTCACTTATAAGGTAATGTAATAAAAATGTTATGGAAAACACCACCATCTCCAACTCAAGATCGTGGGTGTAATAGTTACACTCATGGGGAAATAAATATCGAGACCCATAAAAAATGATCAATATCTTCTACATAAAAACACAACCAAACAAAAGACACAAAGCATCATAAAAAAAATTCAAACATCACTCCTTAATCTAACAAAAAAATAACACGAGAACTGACCAACTTCTACCTCAGATGCTCAAAATCTTTCTGACAACGATCAGTCCAATGGAACACATGATCATTTGTGTTCAACATTATTAGATGAGTGACTACCTGAGATAAATTGGCTATGAACCTCTTGTAATAGCTTGAAAGACCAAAGAAACTTTGCACATTTGCCTCTATCTTGGGGGTTTCCCAAGACACAACTACTTCTACCTTTGATAGATTCACAGCTACTCCCTATTGGGATAAAATATTCCCCAAGAAATGTACTTCTCAAGAGCAAAACTCACACTTAGAAAACTTTTGAAATAGTTTATCATCATGAAGAACTCCTAAAAGGGAATATAGATGCTTTGTATGATCCTACTCAATCATAGATTACATAAGGATTTCATCGATGAAAGTCACCATGAATATATCTCGAAACTCACAAAAAACAACATTCAATAACCCCATGAACACAGTTGAAGCATTAATCACATTGAACAACATCACAACAAACTCTCAATGCCCATAAAAAATGGAAAGAATTCTTCAGGATACATTTATCCTTCACACATATATGATGATATCCTGACCGTAAATTGATCAAATAGAAATAAATTTCACCCTTTAGTTGATCAAATAAATCATCAATACATGAAAGAGTGTAGTGGTTCTTCACTATTACTTGGTTCAAGCGATGATAATCAATACAAAACATCAAACTACCATCAGCCATTTTTATGAACAAAACAATTTCACCCCATGGTAATACACTCAGTTGAAAAAAACCACACTCCAACAAACCTTTAAGATGTATATGAATCTATAGAAACTCAAAAAGTTATATCATATATGGAGACACTAAGAAAATATAAAAATGTGGATATAGGTTGATCCTATAATCGATCTCTCATCGAGGTTGTAATGCTACAAACTCCTCTAGAAATACATTAGGGTGATCCTCTAATACCCTGGGAAATGACAACTTCTAAAATTCTTAAGAACTCCGTATCATCCCGTCCATCAAGGATGACAAGGATGGAACACTCCTATGACCCATCTAATGGTCTCTCTCGCTAATAAATTATGCTGGCTCTCCGTCAGCATCAAAGAACACAACCTGCCTCTTGAAGATATCTATGATATCCTACATAGAATGTAACCAATCCATGATGAGGATGATGTAATATGGTTGTATATATAAACCTAGGAAATATATCTAATTGTGGTTCTTCCCCAGCACAAGCTCCCAATTTTTGCATACATCAAACAAGTTGTCTTAACCCCCAACTGGCGTAGTCAACATCAAGGGAAATAGGATTATCTCTACCCCAATCCTAAAATCATCGAAAAGGTAAGGTGATATGAAGGATTGGTTCACTCTAGGGTCAAACAAGTCATGCACTCAAGTAGGAAAAAAGAAAAAGGTACCTCAAACTACATCTGGCTTGCCTAATGCTGGCAACCCTAAAGTTTGAAGTTGACCATGACTTTCTCTGTGGACTCTCTAACCATGATAATGACCAAATACATGGATATTATGTTCTCTCTAAAGATGGGGAGCATCCCAGGGTTTTTGCTCTACCTACCCTATCCAATCTGTGTTGATCCCAATCTGGAGCAACCTGCTACTGCATACCAATTGAAGTTACCCAGTCAGGATCCAAGTATAACTGAGAGGGGGAGGGTTGAAACAGTGATATCTTTTTCTTTTATGTTTTCCCTTTTAGAAAAAACCTTTGCCTCCTGTTAAAGAGTTCTTTCCCTAGTGAACACACATAACCATAGGAACACAAGATTTACAAGTTTCACTACTCAAAAAGAGTAGCTATGTCCTTGGTATGGTATGAAAATAATCCAGTGCCACACAATCCCCTAAAAAACAATCCTTTGATGTAGAATAAAACGAGTAGGATATTCCCATTCTATTAGGTAGAAATTGGAAAGCAATATGAAAGTGTGTGTGCATCCTCTTAGCACAAATAGGGAGTCATAGTGTTTCAGTGCTTTTTACAATTGAATTGGTGTATTCTCTGAAGTACAAATCTTCATTTTCCTACCCAGAAGCTGGTAAGAACTCCCATGATAACAACTAAATATGTGTGATAACCACAACTTTTTCACATATCCTATAGGGTACCTTACTTACAATTCAAATGAAGTGCACAGAAAAAATCCATTTTTGGTGCGGAAAACCTATTTCGCACAACTTTCCTTTTTCATGCAACTTTTCAGTTTTTTGCGCTACTTCCCTTTTCTGTATGGACCTCGTTCTTTTCGTGAAACTCTCTTGGTGTAAAATTTTATTCACTTTGGAGCTTTGTATTTCTCTATGTGTCTAGCCTTAACAAATGAGAGGGGGTCACCTTGTATTTATAGGCATTTTTAACCCTGCGTGAAAAACACTAATACGCATGTAAAACCCTATTCATGTGTGTAAAAACTCTTTCACACAACATCATATTTCGCGAAATATCTTGATTTTTTTGGGCACTTATTGCCTTTGCCATTTTTCTTAATTATGAAATCAAAACACCACTTGCGCGCAAAATTCTAAACTATTTTCCATGTTGCACACAGAACCAATCTTTCATGTAACCTCATTTTTTGCGCACTTTGCCCAATTTTCCTCACACTCTATGCCTTTTACATTTTTTGATGTTCTGACCTTGAATCATGACTTGTGTGAAAAATTCCAATCCATCTTTATACTTTCACACAACATCCTTTTCAAAAAACAAATTTCTCCATCTCTCGATTTTCAAGCCTAAAAATTTGGAAAACATTGGCAAAAGGTGCCACATTAAAACGTTCTTTTATGCCACCTCTAGATCATCCATTCCTTTTTCATGATTCTATTCACTAGATTACATAACCATTCTTCATATTTCATCATGAAATCTACTATCGTGATATGTATCCTTTGGTCAAAAATCTTTAGCATCGTCAGATTTTTCATGGAAAGTATTATAACTTCCCTGTCTTCCACCAGCATCTTTCCTTCCAATTAAAACTGTATATGACTGGAACCACCTTTATTCCATGTTTCCTTCATAAGTATTGCATCATAAGTTCTCTTAACTTATGATATTTATAAAATACAAATCAGTAAAGCATCATCTGATTTTCATGGCCTTTACAAAGTTAATTGATTTGTCTTCTTTGACAACAAAAGACAACACTCTGAAATAGCAAACTCTTCTTGATTCCTTCTCCATCCAACTTGGTCCCGACAATATCCCATTTGTATTTTTTTGTCAACCAAGATTCATAAATCACTGAACTTTTTAACATCAATCAATGGATTACTTATCAAAAATTCTAATCCTACGTGAGCTAACTCATTGTAGGAAACAAGAACTATTGACAGCCAAAACCATACTGTCAAAAAACTGTGACTATGAAATTTCATTATTAGAATTATTCACTCATCCTTCTTCACAACATCGTTTAATCATCTACCTTAGCAATCTCAACTTCTTCATCGTTCCTAGAATACAATAATTTGTTTACTATAACCACTCCAACAAACAGTTAGAATAGTACACACATACTGGATTCATAGATTACCCATAACTCCCCCTTTATGCATGCTTCCATAAGGATAGATTAATGAAACGATTATCCTCCTTGACAAAACTATAAAATGGTAAGGTGAGAGTGGGGATAGATACACGTACCTCAACCTAGATGAGAAGGAGGTTGGACACCCATATTCAAACTCAATTTAGCAAATGGTTCCTTTGGTTAAGGTTTTGTGAATATGTTAGCAACTTGTTCCGATATTGGAACATATTCAAGCCTCAATTCATTCTTCTCCCCTTCTCTTTGATGAAGTGGTACTTAATGTCAATGGGTTTTGAACAAGAATGTTGTATCAGATTCCTTGTAAGATTGATTGCACTCTGATTATCACAACCCAAGAACAAGGGTAGCTTTATATCAACAAGTAGATCTTCCAACTAAGTCTTATTCCACATTAGTTGAGTTGCATCTTGAGTAGTGGAAACATACTCAGATTAAGTTGTGCTAAGATTCCCTGAATTATGTTTCTTGGTATTCCAACAACCACCATGTTTCCCCATAAAGAAAACTCTGCCATATGTGGATCTTCGATCAACAACATTTCATACCAAATAAACATATGAATACCTGAATAGATAAATATTTCATGAGCCATCATACCTGATTCCAAAAAAATTTGTGCCTTTGATATATCTAATAATTATTTTTCCAGCCATCAAATGTTATTCTTTAGGAGCGCTCTGAAATATTTCACATAAAGTGACGGCATAGATAATGTCAGGTGTTGAGGTAGTCAAATATAACTGACTTCTAATCAGTTTTCAAAACTCTTCCTAATCAACTTACTTACCTTCTCCATATTTAGACAACTTGGTTCCTACTGAAATTGGTGTGGATACTAGTTTTGAATTTTCTATCCCAAAATTCTTCAAGAGTTCCTTAGCATATGTTTCTTAAGACTGAAAATTGTTATTCTTCTTCTCTGAAATTTATAGCCCAAGAAAGTATTTCATTTCTCCCAGCACATACATCTCAAATAACATCTTAATCTCTGGAGAAAATCTCTCACTTGATCTTTCATCATTCCTCACAATGATAATGTCATTGACATAAACAATTGCGATCAGTGAAAACTCTTGACACTCCTCGATGTAAAGATTACTATCAGCTCTACATTTCTTAAAATTCAACTTCCTCAAGAAAGTATCTAATTCAGAATACCATGCCCTCAGAGCCTATTTTATCCCATACAAAGCCTTTGTCAACCTGCACACTTAACTTTCATCCTTCCCAATAACAAATCAACGAGTTTGATTAATGTAAACTTCCTCATCGAGGTCACCATTCAAGAATGTGTATTTTACATCCATTTGAATGATTTTGTAAACTCACTATGCAGAAATAACAAGAAATATTATGATTGTTTCTAATCTTTCCACTGAAGAAAAGGTTTCCTCAAAATCAATACCTTCAATTTTTGAATACTCTTTTCAAACCAATATTGATTTGTTTATTATTACATTACATTATTCATTCAACTTGTTCCGGAAAACCCACTTTGTACCTATAATTTTCTTGTATTCTAGATTTGGTACAAGTTCCCAAGTATCATTATTCTACATCTGATCAAGCTCTTCATTCATAGCCTGAACCCATTCTGGATTCTCAAAAGCTTCATTTAAATCATTCGGTTCAACTTTTTAATAAAGAAAAGTATGTGTTATAACATCTGTCATTCTTATTGTTTGAATCCTCTAATGTTGATCTCTAATAATGTTATGAGCCTCTACTTATTTCCTCAGAATAGGATGAGTTGTTCGAACTTCATCATCATAATTCAAGATTACTGATTCTGATTCCTCTTCTTGAGTAGAATTAATACATTCTATAGCATTATCATAATCATTAAAAAAATCTTATATATCTTGCTCATCTTCCACATCAGCATATGACTTGTTTTCTTTTTTCAACATTTTCAACAAATTTTACTTCTGAAAAATCAACAATTCTTCTAGTTTCTTTGTTGAGAAATATATATCCTCTTCCTTCTAGATCATAGCTAAAAAAAATTCCATCATCTCCTCTTTTCTCAAACTTTCCAAGGCTCCCACAATTCTTCTTTATAATGCATGGACTCACAAAAAACTCTTAAGTGTTTCAGACTTGGAGTTCTTCCATAGACCATTTTGTATGAAGTCATATATGAGTTTGGCCTATAGAAACATTGGTTCTAAATATACATTGTAGTGCTCATGGCTTGCCTCCAATAATAATGAGAAAGACTATGTTCACGTAACACAGTTCTCCCCATTTCCACTAGAATTCGATTCTTTCTCTCAGCAACCCCATTTTATTGAGTTGTGTTTGGTGAACTGAACTCATGCAAAATTCCATGCTTCATAAGATAGCTTTAAAAATCTTCATTCTTATACTCACCATTGTTATGAGTTCTCAACTTCTTCACTGGATACTCACATTCCTTCACTGCTCTCCTTCTGAAAATCTTAAACATTGTCAGAGAATCTGGCTTATGTCTTATGTACATAACACAAGTAATGCGAGAAAAGTCTTCAATTATATTAATTAAATAATTATCTAAATTTGTATATTTCTTACACATTGATCCATAGATATCAGAGTGTATGAGTTCCAAGGGTCTTTTTGAGTGAATTTCCACTCTCTTATGCATAGAGTTTGTAATCTTCCCTTTCTCACAAATAGTGCAACACCAATCTCTTTTTATTGATAAATCAGTCATATCTCAGACATTATCTCACTTTGATAACCTGAAAATATTTCTATGACACATATGTCCCATCCTTTTATTCCATAACTGATTTTCATTCACCACACCCATGTAACAAGAGTTCTGTACTTCACCAACTTGGAACAAATTCCCTCTTGTACATTAGCCTCTTGTAACTATATTTCCATCATTTTCACTTTTCACAACAAATCTAACTTTTCTGAAGATAACATTGTTGCCCTCATCATAGAGTTGTGACACACATATAAGATTATGTTTCAGCCCAACAACATGTAGTGTTTTCTTAGATTTCATATTTTCTTTTCCAATGATGGTTGGTCTAACACCTTTGGTCCTTAGAGATTAATTGTTTCCAAATGTCATGATTCCTTCTTGGAAGCCTTCACATTCTTTAGTGGCTTTAAGTATCCTATCATGTGAGAGGAAAAACAAATATCAAGAATCCATGGATGTTATCCTTTTGTATATTTCAAAGCAGTTTTGACAATGAGAGCATTTTGTTCTTCCTTTTCTTCTACTTTCTGTTGTGCTTCCTCTATTTTCCCCGCCAAGTCAATGTGTTCTGGCTAGAAAACCATGAACTCTTTATTTTTAGACTTAGAATACTTGTCCCTTTTAGCTTTTAAAATATTTGTCTTTTAAGGATGGTTAAGAAACTTTTTTTTCTTTGGTAACACAATAAGGAATCCCTTAGGAATATGTCCATGTTGATCACATCTTTCAAAAACAGTTTCTAGTTGTTGGAACCTATTATCAACTTTCACATCAACCTTCTCAGATATCTTAGGAAATTTATTTAGAGATTTTATCATTTTAAAGGATTGACTCCCCCTCAATCCTTGTCTTTCAAAACTTTTGGAATAGTTGTAATTTTGTTCATTGAACCAATACATATTTTTCATGTGTCCAAATCCACCATAATACCAACAATAGCCATAGAATAAACATTTTCCTCGAAAACTACCATACTTAATAGAGTTGTGAATGTGCTTCTTAACAGTCTTCTTACCAGAATTTTATTGTCTGTCAGCCTTCATATTTTCAATTGTAATTTTCTTCTTCAGCTCATATTTTTTTTCAGTCTTACTAGAACCAGAAGTGGTAGACATCTTTCTGGACTCAATATTTTTTGATGCTTCTTATTTTTCAATATTGGTAAATTTGACCACATACGTAGCCTTTTAAACATTTATCTTATCAGTACCCATTCCATATTCCTTTTCAACCTTTTGAGGAAACTTTTGTAGATCCTTATTAGGCTCATTCTTAGAAGAACATTCACCAAATTCTATAACATAATTTTTAAACCTTGTGTTTGTTTCCACATATTTAGAAATTTTATGATGCACAAGTTCCAACTCATCTTATGTTATCTTCAGCTTTACTTCCATATGATCATTACGATTATTTTCTCTCTCAAGAGAATTTTTCAGATCATCAATCTCCTTTTAAAAATTATCTTTCTTGTTAGGATAACATTCTTGTCCATTTGATAAAGATTTTTCATTTTTCAATTTCCTATTTTCCCTCTCAAGCCTTCTGATCTTTCTCAAAAATTCCTTCAACTCTTTATTTAGATACTGTTCAATTTGAGTTTCTTCTTCTTCAGTACTAATTCTCTCATAATCATCATTATTAACTATTTCAAAAAAGGTACTCTCTATAGATTTCTTAGCAACAGGTTTTTCAGATTCAGTCTCTCTATAATCTTCTTCTTCATTTTTTTTACAAAAAGCTTCTTCTTTTGGATTTGAAAAACATTTTATCCTTACCTATTCTGAAATATTTATCTCTTCCACCCTGTTTCTTCTATGAGAATCTTGGTCTTCTGTCTTCTTCATCACTATCTTCATTTTTCCCTTTTTGAGTGCAGTTAGCCCCAAAGATTCCAATAGTTCCACATTCAAAACATTTCAAAGGGAGTTTCCCTTTTTATTTCCCTATACATATTTTCACAATTTTTGAAAACAATGACAATATTTCATCAAAATTTTGACATACCTCATTTTTAGAGTCGGATTCACCTACTTCATCTTCAAAAATAATTTTCATTGAATTCTCTTTCTTTTCATCCCTAAAAGACATTTCTCTATCAGATTTTCCTTTCATCTCCATACTATTCTCCCTTACCATTTCATAAGTGGTGAGAGTGCTATGAAAATCATTCAGCGATAAAGTTTCTGGATCTCTGTCTTCCAGTGAAGATACTTTAGCATCAAATTTGTTGGCAAGAATTCTCGGTATATTTTCAACCACTGTAGAATCTTCCAACTTTTCACCAAGACATCTGATTGTACTGACAATGTCGTTTATCCTGTAAAATAATTCCCCAACTGATTCATGCTCACCCATATTTAAGTCTTCATACTTCTTCCTCTAGATTTGAAATTTATCCTTCTTCACTTTTGTATTTTCTTCATAGATGTTTTTCAGTTTGTCCCAGATTCCTTTGGTTGTAGCAACACCTTTCACTCTGAAAAATTCACTATTAGAAAGAGATGATGGTGATGCATTTTTAGATCTTCCATGAGTCTCAAGATTCTTATTATCGATAGGAGTAAGAGGAACCTTATCATCAATAGCAGGAAATCCATCTGTTGTAGTTTCAAGAACTTCATATCCAAGAGACATAAGAAAATACATCATTCTATCTTTCCAGATATGATAATTCTTCCCCTCAAATATTGGAATCCCCTTACTGTTCATGACATTAATATTCTCCATCAAAACCTATCTTTAAAACATCAGAAAAGAAAAAAGAAGGATAACCTGCCTCTGATACCTATTGAAGTTACCCATCCAGGATATGTATCACTGAGAGGGGGAGGGGTGAATCAGGGGTATATTTTTATTTTATGTTTCCCCTTTTTGAAATAACCTTCACCTCCAGTTAAATATTTATTTCCCTACTGAACACACACAACCACAAGAACACAAGATTTAAAAGGTTCACTACTCAACAAGAGGAGATATATCCTTGGTATGGTATGGAAATAATCAAGCACCACACAATCCACTAGAAAACAATCCTTTGAGGTGGAATACAAAAAGTAGGATATTCATTTCACTCATGTAGCACTTGGAAAATGATCCAAAAGTGTGTGTGAACCCTCTTATCCCAAATCGGGAATCATAGTATTTTAGTGCTTTACAATTGAACAGGTGTATTCTCTGATGTACAAATCTTCACTTTCCTAACCAGAAGATGGTAAGAAATCCCACGTGAAAAACTAAATACGTGTGAAGACCACAACTATTTCACATAACCTTTAGGGTACCTTGTTCACAATTCAAATGACTTGTGTGGAAAAATCCACTTTTGGTGCGGAAAACCTATTTCATGCAACTTTCCTTTTTCGTGCAACTTTTCACTTTTTTTCCTAACTTCCATTTTCCTGAAATACCTCTTTATTTTCACGCAACTCTCTTAGAGTAAACTTGTATGTGCATCAGATCTTGGTATTTCTCTAAGTGTAGAGCCTTAATAAGTAAGAGGGGGTCACCTTGTATTTGAAGTCATTTTTAACCTTACACAAAAAACACTAATCTTCACGTAAAACCTTCTTTATGCGTGTAAAAACTCGTTCACACAACATCATATTTTTTGCACTATCTTGAGTTTTTATTTCACATCATGCCCATAACATTTTTCTTTATTCTGATCTCAAAACACCACTTGCACACAAAATTCTAAACCATGTTCCATATTGCACGCAAAACCAATCTTTCTCACAACCTCATTTTTCACGTACTTTTCCCAATTTTCCACACACTCCATGCCATTGAAATTTTTCGATGTTCTAACATTGAATCATGCCTTGCACACAAAATTCTAATCCATATTCTATATTTCATACAACATCATTTTCCAAAAAACATTTTTCGATCTCCCAATTTTTAGGCCTAAAAAATTGGAACACTGGAAAACAGCGCCACCATAAAACATTCTTTTGTGTTGAATCCAGATCATCCATTCCTTTTTCATAATTCACTTCATTGCATTACATAAAAATTAATCATATTTCATTATGAACTCCACTATTGTGATATGTATCCTTTGATCGAACAAATTTAGCATCTTCATATTTTTCATGGAAAATATTATAACTTCCTTATCTTCCACCAGCATATTTCCTTCCAATAAAAACTGTATATGACTGGAAACACCTTTACTCCCCCATTCCTTTATAAGGCTTGAATCGTAAGTTCTATTAACTTATGATATTTATGAAATACAAATCATCAAAGCATCGTCTGATTTTCATGTCCTTTGCAAACTAAATTGATTTATCTTCTTTGACAACAAAAGACAACACTCTGTAACAGAAAACTCTTCTTGATTCCTTCTCCATCCAACTTGGTCTCAACATCCTTGGATGAAGTTGCCTCATTAGAGGAACCTAGATAAGGACTAATGGTGCATGTTTACTACTCAAAAACGTTAGGAATCTCACTTTTGATGACCTCAGACTCCATAAAAAACATGTGTCTAATCCCTTAGCATAGGATTCCTATATGACTTTCCAAGAGAAATGAGACACTGAGGGATGAGACCTACCCCAAGCTAATCAGAAGATCTTCTATCCTGAATATTGGGAACCCTAGACCATAGATCTTCTTCGTGAAGAATATTGATGACTCCCCTCTTATGACGATTCAGTTCTGGATAACATCCTCTCGATGACCTCTACTCTTTCCATCACCTAAAGACATGCCATTAGCATAAACGGGGTGACTTTGAACTGAATATCTAGATGAAAATACTCTTTAAAATGAATCCCATGGCCTCTTCATTAGGAAACAAATACGAAGCTTATCACAGAAGGTTCCTGAAATAGATCTTGAACTCTATCACACTGGAGCTCCCCTACGAAAGGGTAAGAACCTTTTGGAGACTGGCCACCTTTGCTATTGAAGAAAGAAACTCGACTCTAAACTAGTCTCATAAATCCTCCCACGAGAATACAAAATCCTTGAAATCTATTATGAAAAATAAACACTACTTCCTCACTGCCAAAAACATTATTTTCAAATCCAATGATACCCAGTTCTCTTTCTATGAATGGATTGAATTGAAGGCTATCTCAACCTCGTCCAAACAGTCTTTTGTTATTGTATCAGAAATAGATCCCTCTTACCTCTATAGAATCTGGCATGAAAACTCTCAAATTTTCCTCCTCTAACTGTCATCATCTCCAACCTTTACTCTATAGTGATCAGCTAGCACCACATGCTAAACATATTTTGCATGAACCTAATGAGGACTTAGACCTGGAGACATGATTTCAAAAGAGACAATAGTTAAATCTCTAATACCTATAATATAGAATACTTTAACATTAATTAATTTTTTTATTTTATTCGTTTAGGTTAACCTATCCTAAGGTCTACACAATCAAACAAAGGTGCAAGAAGAATGATGCTTGATCATTTCCTAGGTCTCTACCCAGCAACCAGTATCACCTCATTTAGTATTCATTGTAAGATTAAAGGTTTGTGCATCAGATCATAGGTGGACCTATATAGAAATGTATTGAATGGTCTCCCATGTTTATAGTGCTTTCTAAACATAGATGATTACATTTCCCTACCATCTCATGCAACCTCACCAGTTCCTAGCTCCAAACTCCATCGTATCCCTCAACTAAACCTCTAATACCAATCTATCCTGACCCACTCCCCACAAATTGTACCCCCTAGGTCGGAAATGGGATAAGAGAGATAGTGACACACGAGTCCTGCCTCTAGTAGGCTCTGGGTTGGTGACTATCACCGAGGGTATAGAAAACACACAAATGGAAAGCATTACCCTATAGGATAACACATGAGAAATAGATCGATAAGACAGAGACCAACTAACTCATGCACATACTATAATATAAAACAAAAATCATGTGCACATATGTAATGACAAGAAATAACTACTACAACTAAAGGAAAAACACTAAGTACCAAAAGAAACTAAAGAGATTAGTGACCATGAAGCCTAAACATCTCCTGTTAGACCCAAAACTAGTAGAAACCAGCCTGATCTCCACCTGATCTAAATGACCTAAAAAATAGTTTATATATTTTTAGGGTGGGTATAATAGTATACTCAATAGGATCCTCTAAGGAGATTCTCGTGGGAAAGGTAAAGAAATCATGCTAATGCACAATGAACAACAAGTGAAACTAACTCATCATCTAAATAAGTATAATATGTTCTCATACTAACCATGGTTACTATCACCAATTATCACATCCAAGAGTATATAATATAATAAAGAATATAAAGGGTATCTCACAACCACTTCCCCACTGGTATGTCACTTTTAAACAATATCACACGTCCTAAGCATCTCTCTCCAAAAAAGGCTAGCCCACATACACCTGGGTGAAGCACCAAAACATGAATCTTGTGAAAGAAACCACCAAATCCACATAAAAAAGGTAACTAGGAAGTTTTTTGGAGACACCACATCTTGTACAACGTGATTCATACATAAGGTATTATACCTAAATCCATAATAGGACATTCAATGAATAAGGAAGCTCAAGACATCATAGCCTATACACATTATACTTATAGTATTCATTTGTAAACCACTTCTAGAATATATGTGTGTGAAATAATCACAATCCTTTACATCCCTCTAAACACATATATGGGAAAAACAACCATTGTTTGAACAAACACAAGTAACTACAAAGAGAATATAGCAATGTCAAAGGGTGTAGTCATTCATCCATCCTCCCACCAAGATGTTGGGGAAAACACCCCCCTAGGATCAGAATCTCCAGGGTGTCAATTTCCCTAACTAAACTGGTGGATTGGAATCTAAAAACAAAAAATGTACATGATATAAAATAGATCACAACCACACTATGGGAATAACCAGGTCTCAAAATCAACTGCATCTAACATCACATTGACTCTTGGATGCCACTGCTATATCTATATATCCTACAAGAACACAACCATTTAAAGATATACATTATGTTATTTAATTACTTTTTTCATCATTTTCACTTTACATAAATAAATTCTTAACCATTAATTAACTATTAACACTTCCAAATTACATTACATTATCATTATAAAAAGGTTTAATGCCCTCCATGAATAAGCAAACCGAGTCCATGGATTTATAGAATTATAACCTCAACATTGAATCCCAGCAAGCTTCAACCCCATGGATTAAATATTTATTCATTTATTAACACTATTACTTTCCATATTAATAGGTAATCTAGGAGAACATCATAATCTTACAAACAATGTATAAAACGATGCACATCCATCTGCCTCAAGCATTGGGGAAAGGAAAGAAGATAAACAACCAACCAGGACCTCATCCAAAAAATATATTCAAACAAGAATTAAACGTTCATATTAATGATTGATCCCAACATCAACCTATTATGTTATCCCTGATGTCCTCCCCAACACCCACATGCAAATATCGATGCATATCACCACTCCAAACGTCACTTGATACTGCAAAAACAATGCCTCACTCCCTCACATACCATAACAGACCTCCGGACTTTGTCATCTTAGGCTCACATCACATATGGGCCTCCCCTTCACATGTACCACAACATCCCTCCAATATCACATCACAAGAAGTAGGAAAAAAACAAGAAAGAAACAAGGAAACTAGGCCCTCAAAATAAGGCATTCATCCTTCTCACACAATGAGCTCTCATGACTCCAAAGAAAAAGGAAATAGACCTTCAAAAGCTAGAGGGAAACCCATTCCATACAATGATATTATCTTTTATCACAAAATATATTCTTATTCCATATTGAATTAACCAATTCATTATTTACATGTTCCAACTATGGGAAACCTAAGCAGAAATCTATCACAAGATATCATAAGTTAATTAAATAATTAATTTAACATGCCTTTAATTATTTTACCCACAAGAATCATCATGATTTAGGTTCATTAACCAATTAAATTAAACATGAATAATTGCATCAATTTGATTATCACCAAATTGCAAAAACAATCATATTCACTAAATAGACCTATTTTATCTTTTAGACAATTAATTAACAATTAATTATGGCTTTACATTCTTTACCAATTTCCACATGCAAGAACAATCACAACAAGATCTACATGGATATCACACTATCTACAAAATCAAGAGGCAACCAATTATCATGGTATAAACAACAACATCGCCATGCTATCAATAACAATTCTTTAATCTTTTTCAAGTCATTATTATGTTAATTTCATTACAATCCAATGGACTAAATAATGATAGCACTATGATTTCACATAAATAAATATAGAAGAAATGAACCCCTACCTAAACAAGGGTTTCAACATTATTTTCACAAGAATGGACCAATATTGTAGATCTGGATCGCCTCTCTTGCAAAAACTACATCCATATGAGGATGTCATGCCTAAACCTCACCAACAAACAACTAAAAAAACTCTATTAGAATATGGAGATCATGAGACACAACATGGAAAATAGTAATAGGAGGAAACAAATCAAATAAACCAAAATAATGGAGGTATAACATACCTTGGATCAAATATGGATTGAAGGAGGGAAGATAGGGATCAATCCTTGGAAAAGGAATCTCCAAAACATTTAAGAGGGGGTCATTGGGTCACCCGGAATTAGGATAGAGGTGCTGTATCCATAGGTTTTGACAAACCCAAGAGGCTGAAAACATTTAAAAAATATAACATTGGGGATTTAAATGGTGTTTAATCCTCTTTCACATCATGTAATCCTCAGGGTTTGTTTTTCACCAAAAAATGAATTTCCTTTCTATTTTATTATTTTTATAACCCTAATTCCCTACATCTTGTGAAACCTAATTTCACATCATGTAAAATTATTGCACATCGTGAAATATCCCTTACTTCAATTTCTAGCAACCAAAATCCTCCAAACTTCTTCTAATCCTCCTCTGATCACCTTGGTCTTTGGAAATGCGCAAAAGGTCCATCCACATGAATTTGGTCCCTTACAGTGGTAGTTTTTATGGACGTTATTTTTATATATTCCAAGATTAAGAGTAAGAACGTCACTTGAGGATTATACTGAGTACAGTAAGCAAGTATAATTTGTATTCAAATTTTATAAAGTATGAATTAAACCTACATAAAGTTTTATTTTGGGATCATATAGTCTCAAGTGAGGGTATATAAATTGATTCATTATATAAAGAAGTTTTTAAACATTGGAATAGACCAACCAAGATGACTAAAACTCCTAGATTTCATGGATTGGTTGGATATTATTGATGTTTTTGGAAATAATTATCATGGATATCTAATAAATGTACCATGTTCAATCAAAAAGGACTTAAGTTCCTTGGGACTGAAGAGTGTGAAAAAAATTTCAAGGAACTGAATGGAAGGTTGGGAAATGCACCTATTCTTACACTACCCTATAGTGGGGAAGGTTTTTTGATTTATATTGATGAATCAATGAAAGGGTTGGTTTCTGTTTTTATGTAGAATGATATGGTTATCACTTATTCCTCAAGCCAACTAGAGGTACATGAGAAATATTATTATAATAATGATTTGGAGATAGTAGTGGAAATATTTTCATTATACATATAGAGGAATTATCTTTATGGATAAAGGTGTGACATATATGAGGATTATAAAATTATGAGGTATATATTCACCCAAAATAGTTAAATAGGAACCCAAGAAGATGTTGTAGTTTATTAAAGAGTATGACTGCTCAATACACTACCACCCTGGGAAAGTGAACAAGGTGGCCGATGTTTTGATTTGAAAGTATCATGTTAGCATATCTATTAGGATGATTATAAAATATATAATATTTTTTAATTTATCAATGATGGACCTTGAAATCATGAAGGAAGGGTGGAAATTTTTTCTTTTTGAAATTACTGTTCAAACTTCTATATATGTAAAGATAAAATATGTGCAAAAGAAAGATGTGGAGATAAAAAATAAAGTGAGAAATGTTCCTGAGTTCAACCTTGATTATGATAGAATGATAATCGTTAGGAATTCAGTATGTTCCCATTAAATACTAATCAATAAGAAGGATCTATTATAAGAATCCCATTTCTCGTAATTCTCTATTCATCAAGGAAGTATGAAGACTCATAGAGATCTGAAATTGTATTTTTGGTGAGAAAACATGAGGAGGGGTATTACAGAAAATGTGTCTTAGTGATTTATATACCATAAATTTAATACTAAAATATACAATTCTATCAGGATTTAAAATCTATTATCCATACCATAATATAAATAGGTAAACATTACCATGGATTACATCATTAGACTCCTCAAAACATCTATAGTCTGTGGTTTTATAAGGGTTGTAACCAATCACATTACAATGTTGGTTCACTTCATTTATATGAAAGAATATTTCTCTCTTTATTTAATTTCTGGAATAAAAATTAAGGAAGTGGTATTGTTAAATGGGGTACCACATTCTATTGTATCTAATCAAGATTTGATTTTTACCTATAATTTCTGGATAAATATTAATCATGATCTAGATACAGTTTTGTCTTCCAATACTACATGTCATCCTTAAAAAAATCAGTCTTAGAGTACCATTAAAATATTAATAGATATGTTTACATCATGTTTTATAGATTTCAAAGTTGTTTGGGATTAACACCTTTCTGTAGTTTAGTTTTAATACAATAATAGTTGTTACTAAAGTATTTTTATGTATTCTCATTGTGAATATCTGATATATTTGGATGAAGTTTGATAAAGAAAGATATTGGGACCTAAGAAATATGGGGAAATAGTAGATATAGTTAGTTCCATTTAGTTTCACATCAAGTCATCTTTGATTCGATGGAATATTTATGATGACAATCATCAATGAGATCTGAAATTCGATATTGGGGAGAATGTTTGCCTTGTAATTTATCCGTGGAAGAAGGTTATGAAATTCAAAAGGGAGTTAAACTTGAACCCTAGGTATATTGGCCCCTTAAAGATTATATATCATGTAGAGACTATATCTTATCCCTTGGAACTCCCACAAAACCTTTCTCATGTTCATGATGTTTTCCATGTATCTATCTTGTGTAAGAATATACATAATAATTCACATAAGAAAAAATTAAAAGTTATACAACTACAGAATTATTTTTACTATGAAGAACAATCAGTAGAAATCATAGATCATGGAGATAAATTGCAATGGAACATGACCACTCATCTAGTTAAATTTATTTGGATGAATCTTACATTTGAGAAAGCTACATCGGGATTTGAGGATGTGATGATACAGAAATATCCTAATTTGTTCTACCATAGTGATATAATTTTTAGTGAAAAAACATTTCAAGGGGGTATAAATTAATACCCCATGATTTTATATGTTTTTTTACTTTGAAATAAAAAATGAAGTTTTTCATAGCTTTCCTTACACATAACTCCAAGTCTATTTGAACAGAAATATAGTAAATTGTTATAACCTAGTCATTAAATTGTATGGTATGAATAATAATAACCACATTATAAAAAATATGTATGAATATTTGTTAATAATTCAATTTTTTTATTAATGCATAACAAATAAGTACTAAATATATAGATCTACATTTCCTTGGCTATTAGAGTTTCCTTTTGAAACCTTCTTGATGGTGATCAAAATTTTTATTCCACTCAATGGTATCAGAAGTTATATAAATTTTTAGGCTAGTTATCCTCTAACTTCCCATTTTTTCATCTTTTATCACTCGTGAATGAATTCCCAATTATCTCACTCCAAACATGGAATTCTGAATACCCTCTATAAATTATAGTTTTCATGCTCAGATCTATTCCAGATCTGATATTTCTGATCCATTTGGTTGGAAATCCTTTAACATGAGATGTTTGAATATGGAATCAATGTCATCATTGTGGTTTCTGAATATGAGGGGGTCGATGATGTCTGCGAAGATAATGTAGGCCTGGATTCTGAACTGAAGGGAAACAAGGAAGTTGGTTGAATCTATTCTCAAGTGCTAGTAAAATCATTAATTTTAATGGTCTTAGAAATTTGGGGGTATCTAGAAAAGGTGATGATGACTTATATAGATTCTGTGTCTTAGAGTGATGCAATAGTAGTGCTTGTGCCTTTGATCGGTGATGGTGGCACAGTTTCAGGTAGCAATTATAGTGGCATTATTCTGAAATAGAGGGTTGGTGGGGGTGGTTCTATCCTTAGATCATGTAATATGGTCATATTTGGGTTTAAAACCCTTGGGAATTAGAGTATTTTCTTTTTTCTTTTACCACTTGGACTTTAGTCCTGCATTTACTTTGGCATTTGCGCCTCTACGACTACATGTCAAAATTTGTGAGCAGAAGGTGGAGTAATAGGGACCAGGCCTATGGCTCAGCATAATATGTGGGTTTTTTGAGAAATAGATACTAGATATATGGACTAAATTCAAGGGATATGTGTAATAGTTCTTGTCATCAATCCTTTTATCACCTTGGTTTACCATGCTGAATGGAGGGGTGACCTGACATGTTTCTTTCCACTCTTGAATTTTTCATGTGGTTGTAGAGCATCAGGAAGGTGTTCCAAGTGATGGTTATATAGGAATCACTAGTTTTACAACTCGGAAGAGATATAGGAGTGATGGAACCTATCATCCATACATCCTCACAAACTTTGGATGGAGAGCTACTCTTCCATGATACATCAATCATGAGGCAATAATTCTTAGAGGGGGGGGGGGCAAGAGATATTTATGATTAGGTTCATGGCATGATTTTTATTGTCAGTGGGGTGGTGTGACATATTATAGAGTTTTTCGAAAGATTAATTCTTCTCTCCCTAGGCCTTTATGTCATGCTATAACCTTTGGGTCCCTGGGAATTCGTGTAACGCCCCGACCCCAGCTACCCAGAGCCGGTGCATTACTTCGTAATATTGGCATGATCACAAAAGATCAAGTCTCGAAAGACCGATTAGTTTAGTAGCCTTGGAAACACTAGATACATTCATAAATGTTACATTACATAAAAAAGTGAAAAACTATAATAACATAGTCTCCATAGTCCACACTTCTATCCTCTTCGGACTATCCCTGCAGGTCATTCATAAAATACTTCTTCACATCCTGGAAAATATTAAAACATTGAAAGGGGTGAGCTCGGATGCTCAGTAAGGTTAACAATATAGCGGAAGCTTTCATAAATAAACATTAACATTTATGGCAATTTATAACTAAAACAAAAGCCTTTTAAACTTGAACTTTAACATAATATGGAAAAAGTAAAATGAGATAATGCCATTCACTTCTTCACATAGATATTCTACTGGTCGAATAATCACATGCAATATCAATAACCACTTTCATAATGAGGGAATGTATAATGCCGGACATTCTGAAACATTTTGTCAAGGCCTCGGCCAAGACGTCTAAAATGATTAAGGCCTCGGCCAAATCCATAAATCAAATTGGGAAAGGGCCTCGGCCAATTCCACGTCTAGTTGTCTCATGAGACCTACCAATGCATCGAGGAGCTATAGCGGGCTCCACCCGTCACTTATTAAGTCCAATACATTCCTCATATGAATACGTTTAAACATATCATAAACCATAACATAATCGTATCACATAAAACATGCATAAAGGAAACATAAAATTTCCACATTTCAATCACAAGATATCAATACAACACATTGATATAATAAAAACGCATTCAAAACCATTTTCAATACCAAAATAAAAGAAAAGTAAAACATGGTATTTATTTTTCATTAAAAAAAGGTATGGCTTGTTGAGGAAGCCGAAACTCAAATAATGGTCACGGCGGCGGAGAAGTCGTTGTCGCCACATAAGTATATAAATAAAAACATTCCCTTTTGTCGTTTAGCAAAATGCTTCGTATAAAAAAGATTCCTTTTGAATAAACATAAAAGTCAAAGGGGTTTATACACTGTATAAAAGAAATTTGTGTGTAAAAAAAAATATGCCTCAATGAATGGAGATTGAGACGAAGTCCATTAAAAAGATCATTTTTAAATAAAATATATCTATTATGTGTACTCACTATATGTACACATAAAGAAAGTATAATTACAATATACGACATAATAATATCATGACATAATTTGAAAGTAGGAGATAACCCAAAGAATGGAAGTTGGGTTATGAAATTCCCTTACCTTGTACTTTTCCTTGGTTGGGGTAGGTTAACCTCCTGTATAATGGTGAAATAATTATTATTAAATTACACAAGAATCATATACATTCATATGATATCATATATGATCTTTTAACATTGCTTTGTTAACAATATCTTAGATTTATCGTTGTTTCGGGTGTTAACTTACTCGTTTTCTTTTATATGTTTTGTTACGTAAGTCGTGTTTTTCATGGATAGGTTGTATCTTATTCATATCCAGAATGATATCATGTCCTTAAACATTATTTTTAAATCATCAAATGATAATTATACTTGAATGGATACGACGGAGAATGAATCTCATCGCGTTCGTGGAGACGGTAGTCCGTACGTACGCACGAGCGACAATATCATTAATTTGATATTAAAATAATATATAATTGGATAGTATATCATATATAAAGAATCATTATCATGTTATATTTATTATTTATATGAATTAAATATCATTATTATACCCATCTAAATAATAATATATTGAATAACAATTACACCACGACGTGGAGACGGTAAGCCGTACGTACGCACGTATGGTGACATGTCATTAAAATGATGGGTAGAATACTGAATATGGTTATTCCATACTTATAATAACATCACAGTATATATAAGATACTGGAGTTATAATTTTAGAATTGAAATAATAAACAAAGAGGGAGTGGAAGAAGAAATAAACATGAAAGAGGGTGATGAAAATGTTACCTCTTCTTCGGGTTCTTCCTTTTGATTTGATCAAAAGGACTCCTTAGGATGGCTTTCTGACTAAAGTAAAGCTTCTAGGATGAAGGTAGAGAAGTTGGGAGAGTATTTGGGCAGGGGTTGGCCGAACCAAAAGGCTTGGAAGTGTGAATAAGGTGGTAGAGGTGGGGGCCTTTTATAAGAGGAGAGGAGGGGCACTTTTGGAAAGATTGAAATGTTACATTATTTCACAATGCTTTTCGGATTATAAAGGTCCCACACTTATATAATTCGAGGATAAGGTGTTAAGGTTTCTAAATCTCCTCATCCAATAGGCTTTGGACAAGTGTAAGCCTTGGATTTTTCATTATCTTCTCATTTTATTTAAATCGTTAAATAATGAGGTCATCGCTGCATCATAATGATGTCATAAATAATTTAATTTATTTAATGTCCAAAAATTATAAAAAAAATACTATGATGTAGCAAATCTTTTTAGCTTTCTAATGAATATTTATAGTCAAAATTTGGACTTGTGTAACCCCACTTAAAAAGTGTTTTAGTAAAATAACTCATGTTTGTGTCAATTTAATTCTAACATTAAATAAATATATAATAATGTCATTTTCCAACTAAAGTGGCTCCATGGGGTCCCCAAGTTGACCCATGGGTTGTCTTGGTCGGCCATGACTCATCCAATAGGAGTAGGACAAGTGTCATTCTCATCTCATATTATTAAAACATTATTTGTACCTTAAACTACACTAATTACCTCTAATCGCGATTAAGAACTTAAAAGTTACTATTCACCAAAAATTATTTTGATCTCATTGAACCACATTTTACTTCTTAATGACAACTATGTATGTCGGATTTTTGAAAATCAAATCACAGAAGTGGTAATATTTCATTTAAACGAAAAATCAGTTATTTAACTACCACATAGTGGTTTCACTATTCATCAAAAATTGAAGTTTTTCAGAATAATGCCAAAATTTCACCCTAAGCTATAATTGATATTCCGAATTCAAAAATGATGTCTATTTTACAAAATTCCAAACATATAAGTTGCATTAATTAATTTTATAATTAATTCCCGCTGTCACAACAAATAGCGTGTTTTTAAGAAATAATTTATATCAAAAGATTGGCAATTGTTTATGTCCAATTTCAATGTTAAATTAATTCTAATGACCACCATTGGATAAAATGGTAAAAATATATTCTAATTATACCTTAAAACCACTCAATAGTATAACTTATCACTATAAATTTTTTTGATTAAAAAAAGTTGTTTTAAGTATTTTTCACAATTCATAAAAAATTAGAAGTTCTCAGAAAAATACCAAAAATTCAACATAGGCTAATTTCAATATTAGGAATACAAAAATGAAGTCCATTTTGAAATATAAAATTTCTATAAATTTTAAATAGTGGTTATTACTATTCATAACGGCTACTTTGATTAGTCGCGTTGTTTTAGAACTCGAAGTTGCGTACAATGCAAGCTATTGCATTATTGAATGAGAAGCGTATCATGGAAGCTCGGGGTGTTACATTCTCCCATCCTTCAATAAATTGCATCCTCGCAATTTGAAAATTTTCTTTGAAAATAAAAGGTTGAAAATAGAAAATACCTTCGTGGAAAACCCACATCGAAAATAAGGTTAATAAATATATAACATTAAAAGAAAGCAAGATAAGTACAAAGGTCACCCGAGATAGCCCATTCTAGGATTCCATGAAAATATGGATATGGAGGAGAAACAAACCATCAAGGTCTGATGGAGAGTTATAGAAAACAGGATTAGGAGAAAGTTTAACTACAAGAAAATCACTAACTTGTGATTGGTTAAACGGTCATTGAATCCCCAATTGGAAAAGTTAACCGACAACATTTTTGTTTTAAGTTACCTTTTATAATGTTGAGGAATTTATTTAGGAGATTTACTAAGAACGTAAGGGAATATACATACTTTTTATGTATACTTTCATTCGTTAATAAATTTTTACCACAAACCCATCTTTTACTCCAAATGGTAACGGAACTCAAAAATATTCTATTTATCCTAATTGTATAAGGTTCCAAATGTTAACACATACCATTTAGATTAGTAAAATTATTTTGTAATGACCAGGGACTTCCTGTAGGCTAGTGGTAGGAAATAAAGGCCTGTCGCACTATGGTTGTGGGTTCGATTCCTGCAGCTTTGTCCGACGCGACGGGTTATTCCCCACCCTGCAGGTTGTCCTTTTCCTAAAACTATAGTATTATAATATTCCAAAAAAATAATCTTCAGAAATGCTTTAACCTTAAACAATACTATCCAAAGATCAACTTAATCCACTCCAACCTTTATAGTTATCCAAAATACCTCTGTCCAGACTTTCTCTAAAAGGTCTCTTAATTCCAAAATCAATTTATCAGATTCCCCAAACAAAGTAAAGTTTCTCTTATTGTCACATACTAAAAATATAATTACCTTCATCATATTAAAACCTTACTGAAATCAACAAGTACTGCAGTACAATCCTTATATATATATCACATTATTCTAATAACCAAAATATAATCCATGAGTCCAAAAGCACCAATACATTAGTTATTCTGCTTCAACTGTAGTAACAACATAAGATTGTCCTTGATCCCTTGGCCTTTTCTGAGGTAAGTTTCCCTGACGCTTAGGACATTCATTTGCATAATGACCCATTTCTCTAAAATTATAGCATTCAACTTTGATAGCCTCTTTCTTTCCCTTACAATCACGAGCCTGGTGACCCTTTTCTCCACATTTATAACAAACTCCCATTCCTTTTAGGCATGTACCAGGGTGATTCTTCCCACAATTATCACATAATGGAAATTCCTTCCTTCCCTTTTTCCCTTTATCTGTCTCTTGTTCCCCCGTTCTCTTCTTCTCTTGCTTTACTTTGTTGTCATAAGACTTAGAGAATTCCTTTTCTGTCTTGATAGCACACGAGACAATATCTTCGTATGTTGAGAAAGATTGTGATACTAAAGCTCGACGGAGAAATGGTTTTAACCCATCAAAGAAACGATCAATCTTACTCCTTGGGTTGCGTATATAATCGGCAGCATGCCTCGCTAACCTTGTAAAGGTAGCCTCATACTTTGCGACATTCTCATCCTCCTTCTGCCTCAGACTCAGAAATTGCCTTTCCATATCTGCTCGATGGTCACGAGGAAAGTATTTTTCTAAGAAAATCTCTTTGAACTCCCTCCATTCCATATTTGTTACATCATCATCTTCCTTTGTGTTTTGAATCAGCGACCACCACTGATCGGCATCTCCAGTGAGGCGGTAAACTGCCATGACAACCTTCTCCCTTTCACTACTCCCCAAGGCATGGAATATTTTCTCTAAGGAATTTATCCATTGCTCAGCTACTATAGGATTTGTACTCCCATTGAAGGTTGGTGGTTGTTGCCTCATGAAACGGTCCAGCATTGATCCTCCACGTTGCGGATCAGGGTGCTCCATACGAGTAAGGTTATTATTCATAACCTGCGTGAGTTGTCCCAGTACGGTGAGAAGCTGATCGGCACCAGTTGTATCACTAGATCCACCATAATTATCCTTAGCAGGAGGGCAATCCCTACACGGAGTGCGTGCATTGATACGGTTTCCATTCCTTCCACTAGGCGCCATTTCTAAATAATGGTATAAACTAGATTAGTTCATGAATCAAAATACATAATTCCATACTTGTAAAACACTTACCATAAATTGAACTAATTATGGATATAATCCATAATTATAAAAAAAAAATCTTGGAGGAAGTATATACTCGTAACCCTTCATAGTGGTTTGTAAAGAAAATGGGAATTATCCAAAGCATATCCCCCGGGAGTGTCGTAACCAAGAGTGCAGCAAGGCCCATTGTCGTGCACCAGTTCCCGTTCGAGTCTAGCTCAAAGTGGTGTTTTCGAGTTTTACCCCTAGGTACATCTGTGCCAGAGCCGCCTCTACCTGCTCGTATCCAGACAGGGATGTATTGCTCGGAAAACTCACAACATCTTTACAATACCAAAATTCTAGGAAGTTCTTCTATACTAATCCTCAAAGTCTATCTTTGGGCTATGTGCTCTAATCAGAGTTTATCTAAATCAAGCTTCCAAGGTTAGTACTAAACTGCCTCTGATACCAACTGTAACGCCCCGACCCCAGCTACCCAGATCCGGTGCATTACTTCGTAACATTGGCATGATCACAAAAGATCAAGTCTCGAAAGACCGATTAGTTTAGTAGCCTTGGAAACACTAGATACATTCATAAATGTTACATTACATCAAAAAGTGAAAAAATATAATAACATAGTCTCCATAGTCCACACTTCTATCCTCTTCGGACTATCCCTGCAGGTCATTCATAAAATACTTCTTCACATCCTGGAAAATATTAAAACATTGAAAGGGGTGAGCTCGGATGCTCAGTAAGGTTAACAATATAGCGGAAGCTTTCATAAATAAACATTAACATTTAAGGCAATGTATAACTAAAACAAAAGCCTTTTAAACTTGAACTTCAACATAATATGGAAAAAGTAAAATGAGATAATGCCATTCACTTCTTCACATAGATATTCTACTGGTCGAATAATCACATGCAATATCAATAACCACTTTCATAATGAGGAAATGTATAATGCCGGACATTCTGAAACATTTTGTCAAGGCCTCGGCCAAGACGTCTAAAATGATTAAGGCCTCGGCCAAAACCATAAATCAAATTGGGAAAGGGCCTCGGCCAATTCCACGTCTAGTTGTCTCATGAGACCTACCGATGCATCGAGGAGTTATAGCGGGCTCCACCCGTCACTTATTAAGTCCAATACATTCCTCATATGAATATGTTTAAACATATCATAAACCATAACATAATCGTATCACATTAAACATGCATAAAGGAAACATAACATTTCCACATTTCAGTCACAAGATATCAATACAACACATTGATATAATAAAAACGCTTTCAAAACCATTTTCAATACCAAAATAAAAGAAAAGTAAAACATGGTATTTATTTTTCATTAAAAAAAGGTATGGCTTGTTGAGGAAGCCGAAACTCAAATAATGGTCACGGCGGCGGAGAAGTCATTGTCGCCGCATAAGTATAGAAATAAAAACATTCCCTTTTGTCGTTTAGCAAAACGCTTCGTATAAAAAAGATTTCTTTTGAATAAACATAAAAGTCAAAGGGGTTTATACACTGTATAAAAGAAATTTGTGTGTAAAACAAAATATGCCTCAATGAATGGAGATTGAGACGAAGTCCATTAAAAAGGTCATTTTTAAATAAAATATATCTATTATGTGTACTCACTATATGTACACATAAAGAATGTATAAATACAATATACGACATAATAATATCATGACATAATTTGAAAGTAGGAGATAACCCAAAGAATGGAAGTTGGGTTATGAAATTCCCTTACCTTGTACTTTTCCTTGGTTGGGGTAGGTTAACCTCCTGTATAATGGTGAAATAATTGTTATTAAATTATACAAGAATTATATACATTCATATGATATCATATATGATCTTTTAACATTGCTTTGTTAACAATATCTTAGATTTATCGTTGTTTCGGGTGTTAACTAACTCATTTTCTTTTATATGTTTTGTTACGTAAGTCGTGTTTTTCATGGATAGGTTGTATATTATTCATATCCAGAATGATATCATGTCCTTAAACATTATTTTTAAATCATCAAATGATAATTATACTTGAATGGATACGACGGAGAATGAATCTCATCGCGTTCGTGGAGACGGTAGTCCGTACGTACGCACGAGCGACAATATCATTATTTTGATATTAAAATAATATTTAATTGGATAGTATATCATATATAAAGAATCATTATCATGTTATATTTATTATTTACATGAATTACATATCATTATTATACCCATATAAATAATAATATATTGAATAACAATTACACCACGACGTGGAGACGGTAAGCCGTACGTACGCACGTATGGTGACATGTCATTCAAATGATGGGTAGAATACTGAATATGGTTGTTACATACTTATAATAACATCACAGTATATATAAGATACTGGAGTTATAATTTTAGAATTGAAATAATAAACAAAGAGGGAGTGGAAGAAGAAAGAAACTTGAAAGAGGGTGATGAAAATGTTACCTCTTCTTCGGGTTCTTCCTTTTGATTTGATCAAAAGGACTCCTTAGGATGGCTTTATGACTAAATTAAAGCTTCTAGGATGAAGGGAGAGAAGTTGGGAGAGTATTTGGGCAGTGGTTGGCCGAACCAAAAGGCATGGAAGTGTGAATAAGGTGGTAGAGGTGGGGGCCTTTTATAAGAGGAGAGGAGGGGCACTTTTGGAAAGATTGAAATGTTACATTATTTCACAATGCTTTTCGGATTCTAAAGGTCCCACACTTATATAATTCGAGTCTAAGGTGATAAGGTTTCTAAATCTCCTCATCCAATAGGCTTTGGACAAGTGTAAGCCTTGGATTTTGCATTATCTTCTCATTTTATTTAAATCGTTAAATAATGAGGTCATCGCTGCATCATAATGATGTCATAAATAATTTAATTTATTTAATTTCCAAAAATTATAAAAAAAAATACTATGATGTAGAAAATCTTTTTAGATTTCTAATGAATATTTATAGTCAAAATTTGGACTTGTGTAACCCCACTTAAAAGCTGTTTTAGTAAAATAACTCATGTTTGTGTCAATTTAATTCTAACATTAAATAAATATATAATAATGTCATTTTCCAACTAAAGTGGCTCCATGGGGTCCCCAAGATGACCCATGGGTTGTCTTGGTCGGCCATGACTCATCCAATAGGAGTAGGACAAGTGTCATGCTCATCTCATATTATTAAAACATTATTTGTACCTTAAACTACACTAATTACCTCTAATCGCGATTAAGAACTTAAAAGTTACTATTCACCAAAAATTATTTTGATCTCATTGAACCACATTTTACTTCTTAATGACAACTATGTATGTCGGATTTTTGAAAATCAAATCACAAAAGTGGTAATATTTCATTTAAACGAAAAATCAGTTATTTAACTACCACTTAGTGGTTTCACTATTCATCAAAAATTGAAGTTTTTCAGAATAATGCCAAAATTTCACCCTAAGCTATAATTGATATTCCGAATTCAAAAATGATGTCTATTTTACAAAATTCCAAACATATAAGTTGCATTAATTAATTTTATAATTAATTCCCGCTGTCACAACAAATAGCGTGTTTTTAAGAAATAATTTATATCAAAAGATTGACAATTGTTTATGTCCAATTTCAATGTTAAATTAATTCTAATGACCACCATTGGATAAAATGGTAAAAATATATTCTAATTATACCTTAAAACCACTCAATAGTATAACTTATCACTATAAATTATTTTGATTAAAAAAAGTTGTTTTAAGTATTTTTCACAATTCATAAAAAATTAGAAGTTCTCAGAAAAATACCAAAAATTCAACATAGGCTAATTTCAATATTAGGAATACAAAAATGAAGTCCATTTTGAAATATAAAATTTCTATAAATTTTAAAAAGTGGTTATTACTATTCATAATGGCTACTTTGATTAGTCTCATTGTTTTAGAACTCGAAGTTGCGTACAATGCAAGCTATTGCATTATTGAATGAGAAGCGTATCATGGAAGCTCGGGGTGTTACAATTCGGGCCATTCTTCTTTAGGCTTTTCACCACAGGGCCATTTTTCATTTTTTGGGCCATTTTCTTGGTACCAAGGTTTTTATAGGTATTTTTATTTTTATTTGAATAAGTGAATATTATTTTTAAAATAATCATTCCAATATTATCTTAGGTTGAATTTTAAATATTTTTCTTAGAAATTTTTTTTTAGTAAATAATGAAAATGTCAATTTTTATACAGAAAATGTCATTTTATTCAAGTAAATTTACCATTATGTTTTGAATTTGTTCTTAAATTAACTTATTTATAAATTAATTATAAATTATATAATTAATTTCTTAGTAATTATAATTATACTTAATTTGTGTATGAGTCAATTTTTGGGCTTGAAAACTCATTTTTCTATAAAAACTATTTTTATGTCCATAATGTGTTTTTATCTTAAGAAATTAATTTCAACTTTATTGATCAGTGTTTTTAATAAAATCTATAGATTATATATTAAATATAATATTTCCATATTCTTTTAATGGTTTTTTCAATGCAATTAATGTGATTAAATTATGTTTTTTTCTTAAAAATTCATTTTTCAAAAATAGGTTTTCGTTACAAATAGTGCGCCTAATTAAATTTAAATTATTTGACTTATAGAAATTTAATTTGATAAAATATATTACATATTTTTAATTACAATAATTAATACAATGTAATAGTTTTAACTTAATTTTTTCATAGTTAATAGTAAAAACAGTAAAATTTTATTACCATGGTTAAGGATAAAAGAGGTTTGCCATGGGTTAAACCTAGAGATGTGGGTAGGATTTCCACCCACAACTATAAAATTATTATTTTTTGAAGATATATAAACATTATATTATCATAACATTTAATATATAGACATTAGATCCACTTTCCCATGAAATTGACCTTAAATATTTAAAATATTTTAAGGAATCCAATGTGTGTCCATCTCATCACTCATAAAAGGGGACCTATTCTCCTCTCTTATTCATGCCATTTGAGAATTATAGATTGAAAAATACTAGAGAGAAAACCTTAATATAATCATTACCTTAATGTTATATATATTTTTATTATCTTAATACCAATCCATCAAGTCTTGTGGAGTAGTCCGAAGGAGGTCTCTCAAAGAAGTGGTATAGATCTTAACCAATCTCTTTCATTTTTATTTCTTCTTATACTTCCTAAAAATCTATTTTATCAAAAAAATGATTTATTATTTATTATTAGTATACATATATTTCATTATGATGGTTTCATATCCATTTACTATTAATTCTAAATTTAACGGGAGATGAAAGTACACCTTGTGTGTATGTATGGTCTATCGCCTCCACATAGCGATATGACTATTTTACCACCACCATAACCCATGGTTGTTAATTATGATAGATTTATTTATTATATATTATATTTATGCTATAATAATTACTTTTTAAATATAAATTAATATTTACCTTTATTTTTGTTTCAATTATCAAAAAATGGAAACATCACTCATGTGTACGTCTGGATTACCATCTCTATATAGTAATATAATTCATTTTTAATCACCACTTTATATGAATATTTATAAATATATGTGTTATTTATATTATGATTAAATTATATGGATGAAGGAACCATTATTAAGGTTCAATGACCATTATATCCAAACTAAAACATACATGAAAAATAAAGCGTTTAACACCCTAAATGATGATGATAATGAAATTTTGTTAATTAATATGTGGTAAGATGTTATAAGTAAAAATTTTATGGTTTTATAGGAATGATTACATTTATTTTATTTAATTATAGTAAATTTAAATTTATTATATAAGATTTTAGATCACTTATGAAGTAATACATACTTGAGGTAAGGGTTTTATATAACAATATCATTTTTATCAAGATTGTTTATGCTTAAATTTTCTAATGATGAAATTTTTTTATCTAAATCTCCAAAATATTAATTATTTTATGTTCATCTATTTATTTTTTTAAATTTCACATTTTCCTTTCATTTTTTCTCTTTAAGTACTCAAGAGTCCGAAATAATGTTTTTATGGAGAACGAAACTTGTTTTTCCTTAGGTCAGGAATATTTTCGTTCATGTGCATATTTTCTTTAAAATGAGTTAAATAATGTTTTTATTATTCTACAAAGATTTTTTTATTTACTTTTTTACAATATTTTAATTTCTTTACCATGGTTTAAAAGAAACATTCTTATCATTTTCTATATGTGGTGCTTTAAAAAATTAATGTAAATGTGAAATGAATTTTTTCTTTAGCATACACCACATGAATGAAATTCCCCAAAATAATGAATGATATTTTATTTAAATATTTATTTATAATATTATTATTTTAAAAGAAAATTGTTCTCTTAATATTTTGGAAATTTTTAGATTATAAATTAGTGATTTCAAATGGAAATAGTACTTTCCTCAAGAAATGTTTTCAGGATATTTTAAAGGTATTTTTATATATAACAACTTCCTTTGATGTTTCTTATAAATTACAAGGGATGTGATCTAATGTTACTATCTTTATTGTTAATATGGATTTTTTATGATTTAAATGATGAAATTATTATGAAATTCATATCCTTTCTAGGTTTTAAGATTTAATTATATGATGAATGTTTTATGATCTTGTGGTACACATATGTATGGTTTTCATTATATAATGAGTGGGACCAGAATTATATGTATACCTAATGCATTGGGTAAATAAGGATGACTTGAGAGATAATAAAAAATAGAATAGGGAGTGAAACTATTTCAGTAAGAGACATTGTCTCCTAAGATTGTCTTGGGAGTGAACATTGACTGAGGAAAGGATAGAATTTTTAGTGAACCCAATCCATTATGATTGTATTTGTAGTGATTCTTGACTAATGAAATGATTTTTTTCTTATATGTTTTCAAAAACTTATGTACTATTATTATGATACGTTTTCATGGATTGTGATTAATTATTGATTATTATACACTCTTATTCCATATGTAGTTTGTTTGGTATGATCTTACACCATGTATATTGATTAATAATCGCTGACTGATTGAGAATGATTTTTCTAAGTTGTGATCATGTTCTTATACCCTTATTCTTATTTTATTCTCACTTCTGATTATTGATTGGTATCTCTTATGTTTAATCTTATTATGAATCTAAACTAACCATTTATTGGGTTTCCCTTCCCCTGGATATGACTATTTTTTTAGAATGATATGTTTTAGAAGGATGATAGTTGTGTTGTCATATCTATGATTTTATTTTGAGGTATTTATTTTCTTATTTTTGTTATTGTGCTTATTCTTTTGTCTCCTGACGAGTTTTTTGAGAAAAATAGAGATTTTGGGCTTGTTAGAAGGTGGTTCACAATTGGAACATAGTTAGGGGAAACCATTCACTAGACCAAAGGAAATTGTTCACCCTGGATAATGGCATTTCCCATGTCGCATAGCTAGTAGAACATGAGTGCACCATGCCCTAGGAAACTGTGATGTCAGTTTCCTCTTGATCAAAGGAGACTGCACGTTTGGTTCATAGTTTAAAAAACTATGTTGTCTATCTATGTGGATTTATCCTCTTGGATAGATAGGGGTGCATAGTTTCCATATATTTTAGAAAAACTGTACGGGAAAACTATGCAACCTATACAGGTTATTAACAATTGGAAAATTACTCTTTTACCTCTCAATATTTAACTCTAATTCACCCCTAATCCAATAATGATGTGATTTTCAACCTGAGGATCTCACTCTTCACCATCTTAGACCTCTTGAGAATCAATAATTGGGTGGTTTTGGACTTGTATCTTCAAGTAATCATCAATTAATTCATTTATCCTTGGGTTTTAATATATTTTTATAGTTCTTATTACCTCTTTCTTAGGTTCTCCTTTTCCAATGGTTTTTTTTACCTAGTGAGGGTCCGTTATTGAGTTATGGGGTGAAATATTCATGTTTTTTGTTTGATCTTGCCTTTATAGGGTCTCATTGAGGTATAGTTGTGGTTTGACATCTGATTCTCTAAGTTTCCAAGACTAAGGTAAGTGGTTTTATGATTTTACAATATTATATAAATTTAGATTTCATTCATGGTTGTTTAAATGTGTTCTATAGATTATTTTTGTGGTGTAAAATATGTTTTAAAATGTTTTTTACATGCATATGTGATGAAAGTTGATTTTCTAAAGGAAAATGGTTATATTACATGTGTGCTTCATTTTGGTGTTTCTTAAAAGTGATTTATGATTTGTTTGAAAGGTTTGAAATGTGTTTTCAATGTTATCTAAAGGTTTGAATGTGTTGAAAGTTGTTTTTATGAAAGAAATGTATTTTGTGCCGTGTGAGATTCTTTTTTATCATATTAAATGTGGTTTCTGAATTGTGTATGTGATGTGAAGTACGTTTTAAAATGTATTTGGTTTGTGTGTGGATTTGAAAGGGGGTTTTACCATAGGAATGGTTGTAATTCATATGTTCCCTTCTTATTGTATTGCAAAATGGATTTCAAGAACTGTGAATGTGGTGAGAATTTTTTTTAAAAATGTTTTTGGTGTGCATGTGAATATGAAACTAATTTTTATGAAAATTCTAGTTTCCATGTGAGTTTCGATTTTTGGATGAACGTGCTTGTGATAAAGTGGTTTTTCATATGTTTTCATGATTCTTGGAATGTATACGTGAAAGTGATAATTTATATGATATGTGAATTGGAATTTAAAAACAAAGGTAATCCTGGGTATCTAGGTGGGAGAACTATAACTAGTATGCTTGTTGATTTGGCAGGGTCGAGGCCCGGTTTCTTCTTAGTGGATTGACGCTATAACACTAACTAAACATGTGATTTTATCAGAGACCACTATTCCTGTGAACGATTTCTCCTCTAGTTGCTCATTTATGAGGACAAGATAGTTTTTTTCATATGATGTGGATACCACTAGACCTTGTTATGTAATCCCCTCCAGTGGCTTGGTCATGAGGAGGTTGTTGGTTTTGGTTGGAAGTTTTTTATCACTGAGGTAAAAGGTTCATAGGGTCCCACTTGTGCTAGTTACCTATAAGGATTTCCCATATCTCTCTCTTATGACTATATTCATTTATGATGTGGTGCTAACCATCGGTGTACAATGGAATCTGTGTACATTATGGTTTCAAATAAATTTTCTTTTGAGAAAAGGTTTTTCTTTAAAAGTGTTTTCCTGAAGAAAAATCATCAAAATGTTTCCCAATGTTATTATGAAAATGTATATATTGATTTATCTTTTAATGTTATAGCATGTAATATTTTCATTTGGGTGGCATCCTACTGGGATTTTTTCCACACCCTACATACACCTTTGGGTGTGTGTAGACTTCGTTATGTATGACCCGAGTAAAGGTAAGATGTTCGGTGGTGTTGATGTTGGATATGGTTTCTAGTGTTAAAATTCTTGAAAATTTTAGTGGAGGTGGATTGAGGGTGTTGGCACTCTTATTACATGGAGGTCTTCAAGATGTTCTATTTTTTCCCTTTATGTTGTGGTATATTTGGTAAGGGATAAATTTTTTAAAACATTGAATCTGAAAAATTTTGTATCTCGTTTGGTTATTATTATCATTCATGTGATGTTTTATTCTCATGGGTTTTTTATTATTATATACATGGTTAAAATCATTCCCAAAGTGTATTTTTTATACCCTTGCTATAGATTCTAGACCAAGGGGGTTGGGAACACCCTTCGGTTCATGCCACAGGTTGGGTCGGTTGTTATTTTAGATGGAACCCATCTTGGTTCATAAAAAATGGTATCAAAGGAGGTTTCTCTCTTTTTTGGTCAAGTTGTTTAGGAATATTCTGGATATACCAGAGCTAGGATTGGTAGGTCTTGAGGTGCTAGTTACAAGTGGGGTGTCTGGCCAACACACCTCATGATAGATATTGAGTCACTATGGGATGTTGGGACATTTTTCTTGACTTCTCCTCCAAGTGAGATGTATATGATGCAGACTATGCATGGACACTAGGTAGGGGTGAAGCAGTTTGACTTTTTATTGCAATTAATTTCACCTAGTTTTGACTTATGGAAGTTCTTGGAAATTGTTTTGTTGTTGAAAATTTTTAGAATTTTGTTTTGGGGGTTTTATTGATGGGTTATCTTGGTTTTTATTACTTGTTGTAGAAAAATGTCTCCCTGGATACCTCCTATGCAGCCTTGGGAAGAGATATGAGAGAGTTCTCTCACAACAATTGATTATTGAATAGTGTAATTTGTGGTTCAATCTGTATGTTCTTTGGGTAATTTAGAGGGATCTTTTCTTATTGGTGTTGGGAATGTTGAACCAGGTCTAGGAAAGGACAATGATCATGATTTCCTCAAGAATAAGCATCCTTCTTTCCAGGGGAACACAGATCCCCAAGAAGATGAGGACTATCTTGAGAATATTGAGATGATGTTTTATTTTCTTGATACTCTTAAGGAAGATTGGGTGAAGTTTTCTTTTTTCATGTTGGAATGTTCTAGTCAGAATTGGTGGGACTCAATGATTGAAGCCAGGATGAACAAGTATATGAGTTGGAAGTATTTCAAGTTTGTCTTCACGGATTTCATGTTTTTCCTGATATTTTAGCCTTCTCTAAGTCTTGATAATTTTTGGATCTTCCCCCAGGAGACCGGACTGTGATGCAGTATGCAAACTACTTTGAATATTTGGTTCATTTTTCACTAAAGGTAGTTTACAATGAGCATATGAAGTCTCAAAAGTTTGATATGGGGATGCGACAGAAGAACCAATATCATGTCTTCATTTTCAATTTGATGAATTTTGATGAGGTGGTTTATCATGCTATTATGGTAGAGTTTGATCATAAATGTATGTTTTATTTCTCTAGATCAATTTTATTAGTGGGACAGGGAAGTGGAATCTTATCTAAGAAGAAAAGAAAGTGGAACAAGCATGAGAATAAGGTAGGTCGTACTTCATCCCTTCTTTCTCGACTTTGTCCTTATGTAGTTTCCAACACTGGTTTTGTTGTGTGTCATTAGTGTGGGAAGGAAGGGCACAAGAAATCTATGAGTAGATAACCTCCTATAAAATTCCATCAATGTGAAGGTTTGGGTAACTTTCAATGTTTTTTCCAGTTGTAATGACCATATCGTAGTGGTGTAGAATCTATTGCTTTCAAAGGTTTGTGAGCCTTGTTAGAACTGTCTAGGATAACGGGTTCTTGACTCGGAGGTCATGGTGGCAGGGCTAGATCTTCTTATGGACATAGTTAGTTCAATACAAAGCTATAGGTTATTGTTCATTCTCAGGGTCATGTTGAGGTGATTCATCTTCATTTTGTGGATTGAGAACCATCGGAATTAGAATTTGGGCCTACAATAGTTTGAGGAACCGTTCTTATTGCATCATCATTAGTTGTTGTTCTATTTGATATCGGTTTCTCTGTATCTTTTATTTATTCCCATCTCATGAATGTGATAAATTTTTCAACGAAGATAATTCCTTATGTTATGGAGTTAATAATGCCTCTTGGTAAGAATTTAAAGTAAATCTATCTATCTTTTTCACTTACCATGTTTGGGATCAATATGGAATGGGATTTCCTATTTTTTGAAATGGACCACTTTGACATGATTCTTTATATGGATTGGATGGTGCATTTTTAGGTTCACATTAATTTCTTTTAGTGGAAAGTATATTTTGTTGAACCTGATGGAAGTACCTAGGTTTTTCAAGGTGAATGGAATTCACAGCTGGGATGTGTTAGACCTCCACTTATAGAGTTGGGAAACCTCATTATTCAAATCTCATCACTAAAATTGAAAGATGATAATGGTTCTATTGAGGGTGGATTACCTCTTATAGTGGATGAGTTTCCAAAGGTATTTCTAGATGACTTTTTAGGTTTTCCCCTAGAGCAGGATGTGGAGTTCACCATTGATTTTTCATCAGGAACAAAATAGATATATCTTCCCTCACTTTGTATGGACCCCACTGAGTTGAGAGAATTAAAGGTATAGCAAGAAGATTTGGAATCCAAAGGGTTCATTCTCCTAAGCGTCCATCCATGGGCCACCCTAATTCTATTTTTGAAAAGGGATGATGTATATCTTCAGTGTTGTATCAATTACCTAAAGCTGAATAAGGTGGAAATCAATAACAAGTACCATTTTCCCTGTATTGATGACCTTTTCAATCATCTTAAAGGGGGAATGTGGTTATTCAAGATCGATATATGTTTTGGGTATCACCAAGTCATAGTTAGAGAGGTAGATATTTTAAAAATATCCTTCCAAAGTAGGTATGGTCATTTTGAGTATTTGGTCATGCCTTTAGGATTTTTAAATGCTCCAGCGGTCTTTATGGTACTTATGAATAGGGTGTTCTATCCACATCTCAACTCATTGGTCATAATATTTTTGGATGACATCTTAGTCTATTTAGAGATCTAGGAATAGAATGAGAATAATTTAAGGATTATTCTAGGTACCATTTGAGATCATCAACTCTACGAGACGTTTTCCCAATGCATCTTCTGGATCAAGGAGGTGATGTTTCTGGTTCATGTGATCTTGGAATGAGGGGTTTCAGTGGACCCTAAAAAGATCAGTGAATTAATGTCATGGGAGTATCCAAATAATGGTTTGAGATCAAGAGATTGTTTTTGTCTGGTAGGGTATTAATGGTGGTTGGTTCTGTATTTCTCTCAACATCATTCATCCATGACTGTGCTTACCTCGAGTGGATCCCATATCATCAAGATTCTGTTTAGAATCTTAATAGGTGGTTGAACAATGCCACTATTTTGATATTTCTGGAGTTTGTAAAGGGATAGGTGGTCTTCTATGATTCCTCTAGTGTGGTTGTTGGGTGTGTGTTGATGTAGGATGATCATATGGTGGTGTGTGGTTCTTGTCAGATTTGACCACATGAAAAGAATTACTAAACCCATTACCTGGATTTAGTAGTGTTTATTCATGCCTTGATGATGTATAGTCATTATCTTTTCAAGGATAAGTTTGTGGTTCATTCTCATCATAAGATATCTGCCAAATTTTTCTCCCGGAAGAAATTGAATCTAAGGCAGCGTTGTTGGGTTGAGTACATTTAGGGGTTCAATTGTGATATTGTGTATACCCTATAAAAAGGTATTAAAGAGCGCTGTTGTGGGCGCCCTCAAATGATTAATGTGATTTTGGGGTTCTTAGGAGCAGAAGAGTCTCTCAAAGGAGGAAGTGAATTTAACAACTTATTAAATGTATTCTAAAACAAATAAAATATAATAAAATAAAAACACTAATTGAAAGTATGGGGGTTGTTTATAGTTTATTAATCTAGAAGAATTTTGTTGGAAAAAGATTGTATTTTGTTTTGTTTTTAGTTTTGAAATGAAGTTCGATTAAAATGACACAACAAAAAGATGTTTTTTAGACAATATTTAAAAGGTGTATTCGATCTAACTCTACCTCTTAAATTATTTATTAATCATTATCATTTAAATTAATATTCACTTAATTATGATCCCTTAATTTGTTAAATCCTAAACCCTACAAGAATTAACATTACCACAAAGATTAGAGTGAATTTAACCTTAGGCTAACTTCGGAACATGCAATCACAACACCCTGCTTTGATTGATGTTCTAAAATTAGCTTATGGTTAGTGTTAAATTAAGGCACATAATCACTCTGTAAATGAGGATTAATTGATTTTAGGGATTATATTTGAACTCTACAAATTGATCTTGTGTGGCTTTGAATTACCGGTTAAGGTTGCGCTCTCACAGTTCACACAATTCCCGACCTCGCGTGTTTTGTGTTAACTATTCAATTGCTTGCTTAGTTTCATTTAAATTAATAACTAAATTAATAGATAATAATATGTGAATTACATTAGCTCATTGATTCAAAATAAATGAATAAAGAAGGATAGAGGTCGATCGATTACTAAAAAGAGCTACTCTTCCATGGGTGGCGTAATCATCGTAGAAGTGTTTTGCATATGCAAAGGTTTATAATGGGTATAACCCAATAATGCTTCTACTCAATAATTCTAGAACAAATAGGAAGATTAAGAGAATAAATTAAACAAAACAGAAGAAAAGAGAAGAAATAAAAGAAGAATAACGAAGTTTATTACATAAACAAAATCATTACAACATGAAGGAGAAGAAGAAGGCTTCGTCGAAGGGTTCCTTAATTCAAGAGATACCCTTATTGAAATTGTTGGATAATTGGAGTGGATCCACTTCTCCTATTCCCTCAACTTTACAATTCAGGTCCCAACCCCACCAAATGATAAAAACACCAATTTATAGAGTGGTGGGGAGTCTAGTTTCAAAGTGGTTTCAAGTGTGAATGGGGAATCTCAGCCAAATATTTTATTCCAAATTACACCACCAATTTGACTACAAAACGCGTGAATTGTCCAGCCTTCCATAAGTATCAATTGTGAGGATTTGGGTCCTCTATCTCCTATCAAAATTTGGGCTCACTCCACGCCTAGATGACGACGTTATGGCCAAAATACAGAAGCTTCTCCATTCTGGCGAGTCCAGCCCAAATTTGACGTCAAGGCCCATTTTGAACAACCAAATGCACTTTTTAGCTCTATTGTCCTGAATAAAAGTTGTAGATAATTAAGCTAGTAACAATTTTACAAAATTTCAAATTCACATAATAAATATAAAAATATTTATCTTCGAAATACTACAGTGAACTATAAAGGGTAAAACTGGAATTTTCATCAAATATTAAAATGATTGATCTAATCCCAAATACTTTTTAATTAAACATATTTAACACAATGTGAAGAAATTATATCATTTATTATCAATAAAATATTCAATATAATATTGTTTTGTCAACTCCCCCACACTTACTATTTTGAACTCCTGGGAAAAACCTCATATCAAGTAAACATCAATATCAAATCAAAACCAATTTTAAAACACATATAATTGGGATTCATCAATTCCGCACCAAGAATCAAAAGATATCATGCCTCATAAAAAAACATTATTTCAAGTTTTATGTTAATATCATTCAATATATTTCCACTTCATTTATCCTCCCATGCACAAAACACATACCTCGCATGAATTTTCTCTCATCACTCAAATATCAATTTTTTTTGCAATTTCATTCTCATCAAAACTCATACAAGGGTCACCATAGGCTTGATAGATTCCTATATCGCCACCCGATGTGAGTCAAGGACATATGTTTATCATGAGGACTTTTCAGTGTTGTTTTGTAGCTTTTGGTTGGTAGGATTTAGACGTGAAAAATTCTGAGGCTGAATGAGGAAGGATTGACTCTTTTTGAAGAAAAATTGCATTAATCTAATTTTCACTTAAATATGGTCTTCTCCTCAATCCTCATAGTATCAATTCATCTCCATCATCGTTAAAAGTCATGAAAAGTTTACACCATTCATCATTTCAGCATAAAAAATATCAATCTTCTCAAACATGATTTTCTTGAAAGCTCCGGATAGGCACAGCTTTCCACCTCAATTAGAAGCTCTAGAAAAGGCACATCTTCACTTGTCATGAAAGCTCTAGAAAAGGCACAAATTTCAATATAATGAATTTCTTCAGCATCAAAAACATCTCTTAAGAATTTAATTTTCCACCAAAAGTATCACAGAATGTGGTAGCATAACACAAGATAGCTTCCCCCACACTTAAGCTCAATTAGATTATGCAATTTCACTTCAAGAGTTGGTTGGATAGGGAAAATTGGCTTGTAATGTGGCTAACCTAATAGTCTGTGCATGGATTATAATGGATATAAGGATTAAATTTTCAAGTTAGGCCATTATAAAAAATAATTATTTGAAATAGGGGATTTAATACCAAATAAATGCCTCAATCATTTAAACATAAGTACCTCAAACACTCAAGTTTTGACAGGAATAAATCAAATTCTGGTTAAATCAAGCAGGGTTTGGTTCTCTCAAAAAGTGAGGTGAATGTAAAGAATATGAAAATAATGGTTTATAAGCCTCACAGAAATGTGATTTCAAATATAAAGACAGTGATATGTGCCATGGGATTCAGAATTCGGTGTACATTTCATGAAATTACTAAATATTTGAACTTGAAACAAAGTTATTTCAGCATTAATTTAAGCTTAGTTTCAAGGGATAAATTGTTTCGCTCATTGATATGCATTTAAAAATTTTGATGAGAATCATTTCAGCTCAAAAATTTCAAAAACAAAAAGAAAATTGAAAATAAACACACAAAATTTGAAAAACACACAATTTTTTGGATTTTTTTAAAACAGGAAAACAATTGAAATTACTAAACTAAAAGGTTCCTTGCTCCCCCACACTTAAAATATTGTATTGTCCCCAATGTGAACCCATGAGATGATATATGCACATGAAATGCAGAATTTTTAAATAGGACAAATAATATAAAAGTGAAAGGGTTAGGAACAGCCTCATGTGCTCAAGTGATGATGGGGTCATGCATTGTGATAAAATCAACTGCATCAGTAGAAAGTCCCTCGATGTATCTCTTAAAACGTTTCCCATTGCCTGTAAAGATCCTTCTAGTGTCCTCTTGTGTGATCTCCACTGCACCATAAGGAAAAACATTAGACACAATATAAGGACCTAACCATCTGGAACGCAACTTACCAGGCATCAGCTTCAATCGTGAACTGTAGAGAAGGACTTTATCTCCAACATGAAACTCCTTTTGTTGGATCATTCTATCATGAGATGCTTTTTCTTTTTCCTTATAGAGCCTTGAGTTCTCAAATGAAGTCAATATAATCTCCTCAGGATCTTGAATTTGTAGCTTCCTTTGGATTCCAGCTTGGGCCAAATCCATGTTGCATTTTTTATAGCCCAATAAGTCTGATGCTCAACTTCAACAGGGAGATGACATGCTTTCCCAAAAACAATCCGAAATGGGAAAATACCAATGGGTGTCTTGTATGTTGTCCTATAATCCTACAATGCATCATCCAAGCACTTGCTCCAATCCTTCTTATTTGGCTGCACATTTTTCTCCAATATTTGTTTCAACTCACGATTTGAAATGTCAGCCTGGCCATTTATTTGGGGGAGGTATGGTGTTGATGTTTTGTGTGTCATCCCATACTTTTGAAGGAGGGAAGAAAAATTCCTATTTCAAAAGTGTGTCCCTTGGTCACTGATGATGGACTTTGGTACTCCAAACCTGCAAAAAATATGTGCTTTGACAAAGTCCACAACAACATGAGAATCTTCAGTCCTGGTGGCCTTGGCCTCACCCATTTACTCACATAATCAACAGCAACACAAATATAAAAAAATCCAAATGAACTAGGAAAAGGACCCATAAAATCAATTCCCCATACATCAAAAATCTCATAGAATAGTATGGGTTTTTGGGGAATCTCATGTCTCCTAGAAATATTCCCAGTGTTTTGGAAACGAGAGCATGACTTACAAAACACATGGGCATCATGGAACAAGCTAGGACAATATAATACAGAGTCCAAAACCTTCCTAGCTATCCGTTGGGGTCCAAAGTGTCCACCACAAGCATGTGTATGACAGAAATGCAAAACAGACTCAAACTCATGATCGGGAACATGCCTCCTAATGACTTGGTCACTACACATGCACCAGAGGTAAGGATCATCCAACACATAATACCTAGACTCACTATTTAATTTTTGGACTTGATGGTTCTTCAAATTTGCAGAGATTTCAGAGGAAACAATGTAATTAACAAAATCAGCATACCAAGGAGGCATACCTGAGATGGTATAGAGATGCTCATCGGGGAAAGTGTCCCGAAGTGGTACCTGGTCCAAGGTGTCATCCTCTAGTGTGTGAGTAAGCCTACTCATGTGGTCTTCCACCAAATTCTCTGATCCCTTCTTGTCCTTTATCTCAATATCAAATTCCTAAAGAAGGAGCATCCAACGGATAAGTTGTGGATTTGCATCTGGCTTCTTTAGGAGGTACCACAAAGCTACATGGTCAGAAAAAACAACTACTTTAGAGCCCAATAAATATGAACGGAATTTATCTAAATCAAATATGACAGCAAGAAACTCTTTTCCATGGTTGTGTAGTTTGATTGGGCCGAATCCAGTGTCCTCGATGCATAGGCGATCACATGTGAATGTCCCTCCACCCTCTGAGATAAGACAGCTCCAACCGCGAAGTTGGAGGTGTCACACATAAGCTCAAATGGATGGTCCCACTACGAGGGATGTATGATCGGTGGGGTGGTCAGACACTTCTTTAGCCCATCAAATGATACCCTGCATGAATCATCAAAATTGAAGTCAATATCTTTTTAAAGCAATCGAGATAAGGGTAGAGCGATCTTACTACAATCTCTGATGAAGCGTCAATAAAATCCAGCAGGTCCAAGGAATGATCGAACATCACGCACACATGTAGGATATTAGAGGGATGAAATAATGTCTACCTTAGATTTATAAACTTCAATGCCATGTTGTGAGACTATATGACCTAAGACAATTCCCTTTTTGACCATGAAATGACATTTTTTAAAATTTAAGACCATATTCTTCTCAATACAACGATTCAAAAACTTTCCCAAACTAATTAGGCATTCATCAAATGAAGACCCATACACTATAAAATCATCCATAAATACCTCCATGCAGGTCTCAATAAAATCAGAAAAAATACTCACCATGCATCTCTGGAAGGTACCAGGGTAATTGCAATGTCCAAATGGAATCCTACGGTAGGCAAATGTGCCAAAGTGACAGGTGAATGTAGTCTTATCCTGATCCTCTGGAGCTATATGAACCTAAAAATATCCAGAAAATCCATCCAAGAAACAATAGTGTGTCTTCCCAGCTAGTCTCTCAAGCATCTGATCAATAAATGGGAGGGGGAAATGGTCTTTGCGAGTGGAATGATTTAGTTTTCTATAATCAATTCACACACACCAACTATTTTTTACCCTCATTAAAACTAACTCATCTTTCTCATTTTTAACAACAGTAACACCACTTTTCTTAGGCACAACCTGAATTGGACTTACCCACTGAGAATCTGAAATGGGATAGATTATACCTGCCTCGAGCAATTTTTCAACTTCTTTTATAACAACCTCCAGAAGGGTTGGATTGAGTCTCCTTTGTGGCTGTCTCACTGTTTTAGCCCCATCCTCCAAGAGGATCCTATGCATGAAAATGGAGGGGCTAATACCTGATATGTCATCCAAGGTCCACCCGATTGCCCTGATGTTCTCCCTCAAAAGATTAAAAAGTTTTTCTTAATGTTCAAAAGGGATATTATTAGCAATGATAACAGGTAATCTCTCACCACTCAACAAGTATGAGTATTTCAAATTTGGTGGCAATGGTTTGAGTTCTAATGAAGGAGGGTGTAGTATGGATAGAGAAATTGAAGGAACTAAAATATGTGCACAAGGAGCATCAGTATCATAATAGACATCATAAAAATCAGAGAATAAAGCATCAAATCCATCAGCATACTCAAAATCCATGTCATAATAAGAGTGAACATGATCAAAATCAGAATATGAATCCAAATCATATCCAATAGAGGATTATGTATCAGAAACATGTGTGGAAGTGCTCTTAGACATCAAACTCGAACCAATATTCATAATCTCCCTAAGCACAGGACAATAAAATTCCATGGAGTTTTTATTTAGTGGTTCAAAATTGGAGATAAAAAATGCAGAGTGATCCTCTGAGGGGTACTTCATGGAATCCATAACATTAAATATCACAACTTCATCTCCAAACTCCATGTAAAGTGTACCCTCATTGACATTTATGATAGTTTTTGCAGTTTTGAGGAAGGTCCTACCTAATATTATGGTAGAATGAGAACTTACCCGATCATCCTCCATGTTAAGAACATAGAAATCTGCTGGAAAGGTCATGTCTCTTACCCGGACAAGTACATCCTTAAGGACTCCCACTGGATATGTCGTAGCTCTATTCTCCAATTGCACTACTACTCTTGTTGGCTTCAACTCACCAACCTGCAAGGAAGATAATATAGGGTGAGGCATCACATTTATGGAAGCACCTAAATCACAAAGTTCATCAGAGAAGTGAAACTCCCCTATGGTACATGGGATGGTGAATGTCCCTGGATCCTTGCACTTTGTTGGCATTGCTAGAGTTGGTGTAATGAGGGCTGATACATTCCTTCCAAGATTGATCCTATCATTTCCCTTGAGCCCTCTTCGATTGGTGCAGAGTTCTTTTAAGAATTTGGCATACCTTGGAATTTTCTTAATGGCTTCAAGTAGAGGAATTTTGATCTCGACACGCTTGAATGTGTCCAAAACCTCTTTTTTCATTGCTTCTTCAGACATATTCTTGGTTTGAATAACCCTGTTTGGAAAAGGAAGGGGTTTAGGATGAACATCATCTATATTTTTCTTACCTTTATCTTTCTCCTTGGATTGATCATCAGTTGGTATGGAATGTGGCTTCTCTGGAGTTGAGGGGAATCCCGGTGGAATGGTAGGTATAGTTGTATCGTTAATTTTCTTCCCACTTCTCAATGTGATGGAACTAACATTCCCCTTTGGATTTTGAGTGGGTTAGGAGGGTAGATTTCAAGAATTCTTACTTAAAGTTCATGGAGGCGGTGGAAATCTGGCTCATTTGAGTCTTAAACTCCCTCAACTCCGAACCTTGAATCTTTAGCTCATTATGTTGATTAAGAACAATTTGCTTCAAAAGGTCATCAGTGTTAGAATCTACCTTGGGTGGGGATTCCCTTGTTGCTAGCTTTCTGATTCTTGGGCTTCAAATCTCTTTTGGGGTTGTTGGAAACCCTACTGGTAAGGCGAAGGCTGCTGGAAGTTTTGTTGAAAGTGTGGAATTTGTTGTTGTCCAGAGCCATACCTCATGTTTGGTTTATCTTTCCACCCTTGGTTGTATGTTGGAGAAAATGAATCAAACTTTTTTGGGGGATATGGTTGTTGTTGCTGCTGAAATGGTCTCCCTGGTAATACTGCTGCACAATATTCTGTTTCTTGTAGTTGGGGGCAACAGTCAATTGGATGGCTTGTATCAGTGAAAATGCCACAAGGCCTTGAAGGAGTGGGTTGGGATGTCTTTTGAGCCAAAGCAATCTGCCTCACCATAGTGGTCAATTCTTCCAACTTTGTATCAATAAAATGACTTTCAAAAGAAGAAGGACTTACCTGGTGTACTCCCCTGACATGTGGTGTACCTCGATCGCCAAATTGTTGGGAGTTTTGTGCCATCTTTTCGATCAATGCACTTGCGGATACTGGTGTCTTGTCCACCAGTGACCCTCTTGCTGTATCATCCACAATGCTCCTCCATGGGTGTAAGTCCTTCGTAGAAGTATTGGATGAGTAATTGCTCACTGATTTGGTGATGTGTGCATCTTGCACACAACTTCTTGAATCTCTCCTAGTAATCATACATTGACTCCCCTTGGGCTTGATTGATCCCCAATATCTTCTTTCGAATGGATGTGGTCCTTGATGCTGGAAAAAATCTTTGCAAGAAAAGAGGTTTCAAATCATTCCAACATGTTACATCTTCAGGTTGTAAATAATACATCCAATCTTTTGCAACTCCATCACGTGAGAATGGGAATTCTCTTAATTTAATTTCATCGTCAGAAACATTTCTTGGTTTCAAGGATGAGCAAACCACATTAAATTATCTAAAAATTTTATTGGGATCCTCACCAGAGAGGCCATGAAACTTTGGAAGTAAGTGAATTAATCCAGATTTCAGTTCAAAGTCCGATTCAAGATTTGGGTATGCAATACAATTTGGTTGCTAGTTAATATCAGGTGCAGCCAATTCTTGAATGGTTATATTTAGCTCATTGTTATTATTTCCAGCCATTGGTTCTTCTTTTATTTCTTAATTTGAATAGCTTATAATTTCAATGTTTCCATAAGGGAGGAATTCACTAACTGGTTGAATATTGAAACTTCTCGTAGACTGAGAATGTTTGATTCGAGCCCAAAGGCTACGTTCAATCTCAGGGTCAAGATCTAAGAGGTCTTCGGGATTAGTTTCGTTTCATAAATCAATGAAAGATGAAAAGAAGTAAAGTGAACCATATCAAAATAAAAATTATAAGCTTGAGTTGATGGTCCAAAAAGAAGTGAAAAGAAAATAAAAGAAGAAGAAGAAAAATCAGATTGGGTAAAGAAGGAAGAAATAAGAGAGGAAGAGAATAAAATGTAAAATGAAATAAATACCTCTAATTGGTTGAAATAATTACTTGCCTCCCCGGAAATGGCACCAATTTGAAAGAGTGTTGTCGTGGGTGCCCTCAACTGATTAATGTTATTTTGGGGTTCTTAGGTGCAGCAGAGTGGGTGACCAAGGTCGTCTCTCAAAGGAGGAAGTGAATTTAACAACTTATTAAAGGTATTCTAAAACAAATAAAATAGAATATAATAAAAAAATTACTTGAAAGGATGGGGTTTGGTTATATTTTAGGAATATAGAAGAAGTTTTCTGGATGAAGATTGTATTTTGTTTTGTTTTTAGTTTTGAAATGAAGTTCGATTAAAATGACACAACAAAAAGATGTTTTCTAGACAATATTTAAAAGGGGTAATTGATCTATATCTACCTATTCAATCATTTATTAATCATTATAATTTAAATTAATATTCACTTAATTTTGATCCCTTAATTTTTTAAATCTCTAACCCTACGAGAATTAACTTTACCACGAAGATTGAAGTGAATTTAACCTTAGGCTAACTTCGGAACATGCAATCGCAACACCCTGCATTGATTGATGTTCTAAAATTAGCTTATGGTCAGTGGTAAATTAAGGCAGATAACCACTCTGGAAATGAGGATTAATTGAGTTTATAGATTATATTTGAACTCTACAAATTGATCCTGTGTGGTTTTGAATTACCGGTTAAGGTTGCGCTCTCATAGTTCACACAATTCCCGACCTCGCGTGTTTTGTGTTAACTATTCAATTGCTTGCTTAGTTTCATTTAAATTGAAAAATAAATTAATAGATCATAATATGTGAATTACAGTAGCTCATTGATTCAAAATAAATGAATGAAGAAGGATAGAGGTCGATCGATTACTAAAAAGAGCTACTCTTCCATGGGTGGCGTAATCATCGTAGAAGCGTTTTGCATGTGCAAAGGTTTATAATGGGTATAACCCAATAATGCTTCTGCTCAAGAATTCCAGCCCAAATACTAATATTAAGAGAATAAGTTAAACAAAATAGAAGAAAAGAGAAGAAATAAAATATGAACAACGAAGTTTATTACATAAACAAAATCATTACAACATGAAGGAGAAGAAGAAGGCTTCGTTGAAGGGATCCTTGCTTCAAGAGCTACCCTTATTGAAATAGTTGGATAATTGGAGTGGATCCACTTCTCCTTTTCCCTCAACTTCCCAATCCATTTCCCAAACCTGACAAATGAGAAAAACACAAATTTATAGAGTGGTGGGGAGGTTAGGTTCAATGTAGTTTCAAGTGTGAATGGAGAATCTCGGCCAAATATTTTACTCCAACTTGCACCACCCATTTGACCACCAAAACGCGTGAATTGTCCAGCCTTATAGCAGGATCCAATGTGTGGATATGGGTCCCATATATCCTATCCAAATGTGGGCTCAATCCAGACCCAGATGAAGGAGTTATGGCCGAAATACAGAATCTTTTCCATTCTGGCGAGTCCAGCCCAACTTTGACTTCATGTCCCATTTTCAACAACCAAATGCACTCTTTAGCTCTAGTGTCCTGAATAAATGTTGTAGATAATTAAATTAGGAACACGTTTAAAAATGTTTAAATTCAAATAATAAATATAAAAATAGTTATCTTCGAAATACTACAGTGAACTATAAAGGGTAAAACTGGAATTTTCATCAAATATTCAAATGAATGATCTAATCCCAAATTATTTCTAATTAAACATATTTAACACAATGTGAGGAAATTATATCCTTTATTATCAATAAAATATTCAATAAAATAGTGTTTTATCAACTCCCCCACACTTACCCTTTTGCACTCCTGGGAAAAACCTCATATCAAGTTAACATCAATATCAAATCAAAAACCAATTTTAAAACACATATCATTGGGATCCATCAATTCTGCACCAAGAATAAAAAGATAGAATGCCTTATAAAAAAACTTATTTCAAGTTCTCTATTTATATCTTTCAATATATTTAGACTTCATTTATCCTCCCATGTACAAAACACTTACCTCCCTTGAATTTTCTCTCATCACTCAAATATCAATTTTTTTGCAATGTCTTTCTCATCCAAACTCATACAAGGGTCACCATAGGCTTGATATATTCCTACATCGCCACCTGATGTGAGTCAAGGAGATATGTTTATCATGAGGACTATTTAGGTTTGTTCTGTGGCTTTCAGTTGGTAGTATTTAGATGTGAAAAATTCTGAGGCTGAATGAGGAGGGCTTGACTCTTTTTGAAGCAAAATTGCATTAATATAATTTTCACTTAAATGTAGTCTTCTCCTCAATCCCCATAGTATCAATTCAGCTACATCATCATGAAAAGTCATGAAACGTTTACACCATTCATCATTTCAGTATAAAAAATGTCAATCTTCTCAAACATGATTTTTAATGAAAGCTCCAGATAGGCACAACTTTCAACCTCAATTAGAAGCTCTGGAAAAGGCATGGCTTCACTTGTCATGAAAGCTCTAGAAAGGGAACAGCTTTCAATATAATAAATTTCTTCAGCATCAAACACATCTCTTAATAATTTAATTTTCCACCCAAAGTATCACAGATTGTGGTAGCACAACACAAGATAGCTTCCCCCACACTTAAGCTCAACTATATTATACAATTTCACTTCAAGAGTTTGTTGGATAGGGGAAATTGGATTGTAATGTGGCTAAGCTAATAGGATGTGCATGGATTCTAAGGGCTAAAAGGATTAAATTTTCAAGGTAGGCCATTATAAAAAAGAATTATTTGAAATAGGGGCTTTAATACAAAACAAATCCCTCAATCATTTAAACATGAGAACCTCAAACCCTCAAGTTTTGACAGGAATAAATCAAAATCTAGTTAAATAAAGCATGTTTTGGTTCTCTCAAGAAGTGAGGTGAATGTAAAGAATATGAAAATAATGGTTTAGAAGCCTCACAGGAAAGTGATTTCAAATATAAATATAGTGAGATGTGGCATGGGATTCAAAATTAGGTGTACTTTTCATGAAATTACTAAATATTTGAACTTGAAACAAAGTTATTTCAGCATTCATTTAAGCTTAGTTTCAAGGGATAAATTGTTTCACTCATTGATATGCATTTAAAAATTGTGATGAGAATCATTTCAGCTCAAAAATTTCAAAAAGAAAAAGAAAATTGAAAAATAAACACACAAAATTTGAAAAACACACAATTTTTTTGGGTTTTTTTTAAACAGGAAAATAGTTGAAATTACTAAACTAAAAGGTTCCTTGCTCCCCCACACTTAAAATATTGCATTGTTCTAAATGTGAACCCATGAGATGATATATTCACATGAAATGCAAAATTTTTAAATAGGAAAAATAATATAAAAGTGAAAGGGTTAGGAACAGCCTGATGTGCTCAAGTGATGATGGGGTCATGCAGTGTGACAAAATCAACTGAATCGATAGGAAGTCCCTCGATGTATCTATTCAAACATTGCCCATTGACTGTAAATCTCCTTCCAGTGTCCTATTGTGTGATCTCCACTGCACCATAATGAAAAACATTAGACACAATATAAGGACCTGACCATCTGGAATGCAACTTACCAGACATCAGCTTCAGTTGGGAACTGTAGAGAAGGGCTTTCTCTCCAAAATGAAACTCCTTTTGTTGGATCATTCTATCATGAGATGCTTTTGATTTTTCCTTATAGAGCCTTGAGTTCTCATATGAAGACAATATAATCTCCTCAAGCTCTTGAATTTGCATCTTCCTTTGGATTCCAGCTTGGGCCAAATACATGTTGCATTTCTTTATAGCCCAATAAGCCCGATGCTCAACTTCCACGGGGAGATAACATGCTTCCCCAAAAATAATCCAAAATGGGTACATACCAATGGGTGTCTTGTATGCTGCCCTATAAGCCCACAATGCATCATCCAAGCGCTTTCTCCAATCCTTCCTATTTGGTTGCACGATTTTCTCCAATATTTGTTTCAACTCACGATTTGAAACCTCATCCTGGCCATTTGTTTGGGGGTGGTATGGTGTTGATGTTTTTTGTGTCACCCCATACTTTCGAAAGAGGGAAGCAAATTCCTATTTCAAAAGTGTGTCCCTTGGTCACTGATGATGTCCTTTGGTACTCCAAACCTGCAAAAAATCTGTTCTTTAACAAAGTCCAAAACAACATGAGAATCATCAGTCCTGGTGGCCTTGGCCTCCACCCATTTACTCACATAATCAAAAACAACCAAAATATACAAAAATCCAAATGAACAGGACCCATAAAATCAATGCCCCATACATCAAAAATCTCAAATATTAGTATGGGTTGTTGGGGCATCTCATGTCTCCTAGAAATATTCCCAGTGTGTTGGCAATGAGAGTATGACATACAAAACACATGGGCATCATGGAACAAGCTAGGCCAATATAATCCAGAGTCCAAAACCGTCCTAGCTATCCGTTGGGGTCCAAAGTGTCCACCACAAGAAATTATATGACCGAAATGAAAAACAGACTCAAACTCATGATCGGGAACACACCTCCTAATGACTTGGTCACTACACATGCGCCAGAGGCCAGGATCATCCCACACATAATACATAGACTCACTTTTTAATTTTTGGACTTGATGCTTCTTCAAATTTGTTGGGATTTCAGAGGAAACAATGTAATTAACTAAATCAGCATACCAAGGATGCGTACCTGAGATGGTATAGAGATGCTAATCGGGGAAAGTGTCCTGAAGTGGTACCTGGTCTAAGGTGTCATCCTATAGTGTGTGAGTAAGCCTAATCATGTGGTCTGCCACCAAATTCTCTGATCCCTTCTTGTCCTTTATCTCAATATCAAATTCTTGAAGAAGGAGCATCCAACGGATAAGTCGTGGCTTTGCATCTAGATTCTTTAGGAGGTACCTCAAAGCTGTATGGTCAGAAAAAACAACTACTTTAAAGACCAATAAATATGAACGTAATTTATCTAAAGCAAATATGACAGTAAGAAACTCTTTTTTCGTGGTTGTGTATTTTGATTAGGCCGAATCTAGTGTCCTCCATGCATAGGCAATAACATGTGAACGTCCCTCCACCCTCTGAGATAAGATAGCTCCAACCGTGAAGTTGGAGGCGTCACTAATAAGCTCAAATGGAAGGTCCCACCTCGGGGGCTGTATGATCGGTGGAGTGGTCAGACACTTCTTTAGCCCATCAAATGATACCCTGCATGAATCATCAAAATTAAAGTCAATATCTTTTTGAAGCAATCGAGATAAGGGTAGAGTGATCTTACTAAAATCTCTGATGAAGCGTCTATAAAATCCAGCATGTCCAAGGAATGATCTAACATCACGCACACATGTAGGATATGGGAGGGATGAAATAATGTCTACCTTAGATTTATCAACTTCAATGCCATGTTGTGAAACTATATGACCTAAGAAAATTCCCTTTTCGACCATGAAATTACATTTTTCAAAATTTAAGACCAGATTCTTCTCAATACAACGATTCTAAACCTTTCCCAAACTAATTAGACATTCATCAAATGAATAACCATACACTGTAAAATCATCCATAAATACCTCCATGCAGGTCTCAATAAAATCAGAAAAAATACTCACCATGCATCTCTGGAAGGTACCTGGGGCATTGAAAAGTCCAAATGGCATCCTACGGTAGGCAAATGTGCCAAAGTGATAGGTGAATGTAGTATTCTCCTGATCCTCCGGAGCTATAGGAACCTGAAAATATCCAGAAAATCAATCCAAGAAACAATAGTGTGTCTTCCCAGCTAGTCTCTCAAGCATCTGATCAATAAATGGGAGGGGGAAATGGTCTTTGTGAGTGGAATGATTTAGTTTCTTATAATCAGTACACACACGCCAACTATTTTGTACCCTCATTGGAACTAACTCATCTTTTTCATTTTTAACAACAGTAACACCACTTTTCTTAGGTACAACCTGAATTGGACTTACCCACTGAGAATCTGAAATGGTATAGATTATACCTACCTCGAGCAATTTTTCAACTTCTTTTTTAATAACCTCTAGAAGGGTTGGATTGAGTCTCCTTTGTGGTTTTCTCACTGGTTTAGCCCCATCCTCCAAGAGAATCCAATGCATGAAAATGGAGAGGCTAATACCTGATATGTCATCCAAGGTCCCCCCGATTTCCCTGATGTTATCCCTCAAAAGATTCAAAAGTTTTTCTTCATGTTCAAAAGGGAGATTGTTAGCAATGATAACAGGTAATCTCTCACCACTCAACAAGTATGAGTATTTCAGATTTGGTGGCAATGGATTGAGTTCTAATGAAGGAGGGTGTAGTATGGATGGAGACATTGAAGGAACTGAAATATGAGCACAAAGAGCATCAGTATCAGAATAGGCATCATCAAAATTAGAGAATAATGCATCAAATCCATCAGCATACTCAACAACCATGTCATAATCAGAGTGAACATGATCAAAATCAAAATATGAATCCAAATAAAATCCAAGAGGGTATTGTGTATCAGAAACATGTGTGGAAGTGCTCTTAGACATCAAACTCAAACCAATATTCAAAATCTCCCTAAGCATAGGACAATCAAATTCCATGGAGTTTTTATTTAGTGGTTAAAAATGGGAGATACCAAATGCAGAGTGATCCTCTGAGGGGTACTTCATGGAATCCATAACATTAAATATCACAAATTCATCTCCAAACTCCATGGAAAGTGTACCCACATTGACATTTATGATAGTTTTTGCTGTTTTGAGGAAGGGCCTACCTAAGATTATGGGAGAATGAGAACTTACCTGATCATCCTCCATGTTAAGAACATAGAAATCTGCTGGAAAAATCATGTCTCTTACCCAGACAAGTACATCCTCAAGGACTCCTGCTGGATATTCCATAGCTCTATTCGCCAACTGCACCACTACTCTTGTTGGCTTCAACTCACCAACCTGCAAGGAAGAGAATATAGAGTGAGGCATCACATATATGGAAGAACCTAAATCAAAAAGTGCATCAGAGAAGTGCAAATCCCCTATGGTACATGGGATGGTGAATGTCCCTGGATCCTTTCACTTTGTCAGCATTGCTAGAGTTGGTGTAATGAGTGCTGACACATTCCTTCCAAGATTGATCCTCTCATTTCCCTTGAGCCCTCTTTGATTGGTGTAGAGTTCTTTTAAGAAATTGGCATACCTTGGAATTTTCTTAATGTCTTAAAGTAAAGTAATGTTGATCTCCACACACTTGAATGTGTCCAAAACTTCTTTTTGAATTGCTTCTTCAGACATCTTATTGGTTTGAACAACCCTGTTTGGAAAAGGAAGGGGTTTTGGAGGAACATCATCAATCTTTTTCTTACCATTATCTTTCTCCTTGGATTGATCATCAGTTGGTATTGAATGTGGCTTCTCTGGAGTTGAGGTGAATCCCGGTGGAATGGTAGGTACAGATGTATCGTTCATTTGCTTCCCACTTCTCAATGTGATGGCACTAACATTCCCCTTTAGATTTGGAGTGGGTTGGGAGGGTAGATTTCCGAAATTCTTACTTACAAGTTCATGGAGGGCGGTGGAAATCTGGCTCATTTGAGTCTTCAACTCCCCCAGCTCCGAACCTTGACTCTTTAGCTCATTCTGTTGATTAAGAACAATTTTCTTCAAAAGGTCATCAGTGTTAGAATCTACCTTTGGTGGGGGATTCCCTTGTTACTAGCTTGCTGATGTTTGGGCTTCAAATCTCCTTTGGGGTTGTTGGAAAACCGGCTGGTAAGGCGGAGGCTGCTGTAAGTTTTGATGAAAGGGTGGCCTTTGTTGTTGTCCAGAGCCATACCTCATGTTCAGTTGATCTTTCCGCCATTGGTTGTATGTTAGAGCAAATGAATCAAACTTCTTTTGGGGATATGGTTGTTGTTGCTGGTGAAATGGTCTCCCTGGGAATACTGCTACACAATCTTCTGTTTCTTGTAGTTGGGGGAAACAATCAGTTGGATGGCTTGTATCAGTGTAAATTCCATAAAGACTTGAGGGAGTGGGTTGGGATGTCTTTTGAGCCAAAGCAATCTGCCTCACCATAGTGTTCAATTCTTCCAACTTTGTATCAATCAAATGACTTTCAAGAGAAGAAGGAATTACCTGGTTTACTCCCCTGACATGTGGTGTACCTCAATCACCAAATTGTTGGGAGTTTTGTGCCGTCTTGTCAATCAATTCACGTGTGGATACTGGTGTCTTGTCCACCAATTCCCCTCCTACTGCAGCATCCACCATGCTCCTCTCCATGGGTGTAAGTCCTTCGTAGAAGTATTGGATGAGTAATTGCTCACTGATTTGGTGATGTGGGAATCTTGCACACAACTTCTTGAATCGCTCTCAGTACTCATACATTGACTCCTCTTGGGCTTGCTTGATACCCAATATCTCCTTTCTAATGGATTTGGTCCTTGATGCTGGAAAAAATCTTTGCAAGAAAAGACGTTTCAAATCATTCCAACATGTTACATCTTCAGGTTGTAAATAATACATCCAATCTTTTGCAGCTCCATCAAGTGAGAATGGAAATGCTCTTAATTTAATTTGATCTTTAGAAAAATTTCTTGGTTTCAAGTTTGAGCAAACCACATTAAATTCTTTCAAATTTTTATTGGGATCCTCACCAGAGAGGCTATGAAACTTTGGAAGTAAGTGAATTAATCCAGATTTTAGTTCAAAGTCTGATTCGATATTTGGGTATGCAATACAATTTGGTTGATAGTTAATATCAGGTGCAGCCAATTCTCGAATGGTTCTATTTAGCTCATTGTTATTATTTATAGCCATTGGTTCTTATATTATGTCTGAATTTTAATAGCTTCTAATTTCAATGTTTCCAGAAGGGAGTAATTCACCAACTGGTTGAATATTGAAACTTCCCGTAGACAGAGAATGTCTGGTTCAAGCCCTAAGGCTACGTTCAATCTCAGGGTCAAGATCTAAGAGGTATTCAGGATTAGTTTCATGGCATAAATAAATGAAAGATGAAAATAATTAAAGTGGGCAATAGAAAAATAAAAATTAGAAGTTTGATTTGATGGTCTAAAAAGAAGTAGAAGAAAATAAAAGAAGAAGAAGAAATATCAGATTGGGTAAAGAAGGAAGAAAGAAGAGAGGAAGAGAATAGAATATAAAATAAAATAAATACCTCTAATTGTTTGAAATAATTAATTGCCTCCCCGAAAACGGCGCCAATTTGAAAGAGCGTCGTCATGGGTTTCCTAAAATGATTAATGTGATTTTGGGGTTCTTAGGTGCAGCAGAGTGGCTGACCAAGGTCATCTCTCAAAGGAGGAAGTGAATTTAACAAGTTATTAAAGGTATTCTAAGACAAATAAAATAGAATATAATAAAAACACTACTTTAAAGGATGGGGGTTGGTTATAATTTATTAATCTTGAAGAAGTTTTCTAGAATAAGATTGTATTTTATTTTGTTTTTAGTTTTGAAATGATGTTCGATTAAAATGACACAACAAAAAGATATTTTTTTAGACAATATTTAAAAGGAGTAATCGATCTAACTCTACCTCTTCAATAATTTATTAATAATTATCAGTTAAATTAATATTCACTTAATTATGATCCCTTAATTTTTCAAATCCCTAACCCTATGAGAATTAACTTTTCCACGAAGATTGAAGTGAATTTAACCTTAGGCTAACTTCGGAACATGCTATCGCAACACCTTGCTTTGATTGATGTTCTAAAATTAGCTTATGGTCAGTGGTAAATTAAGGCACATAACCACTATGGAAATGAAGATTAATTGAGTTTAGGGATTATATTTTAACTCTGCAAATTGATCTTGTGTGGTTTTGAATTACCAGTTAAGGTTGCGCTCTCACAGTTCACACAATTCCCGACCTCGCGTGTTTTGTGATAACTATTCAATTTCTTGATTGGTTTAATTTAAATTAAAAACTCAATTAATAGATCATAATATGTGAATTATAGTATCTCATTTATTCAAAATAAATGAATGAAGAAGGATAGAGGTCTATCGATTACTAAAAAGAGCTACTCTTCCATGGGTGGCGTAATCATCGTAGAAGCGTTTTGCATGTGCAAAGGTTTATAATGGGTATAACCCAATAACGCTTCAAATCAAGAATTGCATCACAAAGAGGAAGATTAAGAGAAGAAATTAAACAAAATAGAAGAAAATAGAAGAAATAAAAGAAGAACAACGAAGTTTATTACTTAAACAAAATCATTACAACATGAAGGAGAAGAAGAAGGCTTCGTCGAAGGGATCCTTGCTTCAAGAGCTACCCTTATTGAAATAGTTGGATAATTGGAGTGGATCCACTTCTCCTCTTCCCTCAACTTCCCAAACCATTTACCAACCCCGAAAAATGAGAAAAATACAAATTTATAGAGTGGTGGGGAGGCTAGGTTCAATGTGGTTTCAAGTGTGAATGGAGAATCTCGGACAAATATTTTACTCCAAATTGCACCACCCATTTGACCACCAAAACGCGTGAATTGTCCGGAATTCCAGCAGGATCCAATGTGCGGATATGGGTCCCATATATCCTATCCAAATGTGGGCTCAATCCAGGCCTAGATGAAGGAGTTATGGCCGAAATACAGAATCTTTTCCATTCTGGAGAGTCCAGCCCAACTTTGAATTCATGTCCCATTTTCAACAAACAAATGCACTCTTTAGCTCTAGTGTCCTGAATAAATGTTGTAGATAATTAAATTAGGAACACGTTTACAAAAGTTTAAATTCAAATAATAAATATAAAAATAGTTATCCTCGAAATACTACAGTGAACTATAAAGGGTAAAACTATAATTTTCATCAAATATTCAAATGAATGATCTAATCCCAAATTATTTCTAATTAAACATATTTAACACAATGTGAGGAAATTATATCCTTCATTATCAATAAAATATTCAATAAAATAGTGTTTTATCAACTCCCCCACACTTACCCTTTTGCACTCCTGGGAAAAACCTCATATCAAGTTAACATCAATATCAAATCAAAACCAATTTTAAAACACATATCATTGGGATCCATCAATTCTGCACCAAGAATAAAAAGATAGAATTCCTTATAAAAAAACTTATTTCAAGTTCTCTATTAATATCTTTCAATATATTTCCACTTCATTTATCATCCCATGTAAAAAACACTTACCTCGCTTGAATTTTCTCTCATCACTCAAATATCAATTTTTTTGCAATGTCTTTCTCATCCAAACTCATACAAGGGTCACCATAGGCTTGATATATTCCTACATCGCCACCCGATGTGAGTCAAGGAGATATGTTTATCATGAGGACTATTCAGGTTTGTTCCGTGGCTTTCGGTTGGTAGTATTTAGATGTGAAAAAATCTGAGGCTGAATGAGGAGGGCTTGACTCTTTTTGAAGCAAAATTGCATTAATATAATTTTCACATAAATATGGTCTTCTACTCAATCCCCATAGTATCAATTCAGCTACATCATCATGAAAAGTCATGAAACATTTACACCATTCATCATTTTAGTATAAAAAATGTCAATCTTCTCAAACATGATTTTCATGAAAGCTCCAGATAGGCACAACTTTCAACCTCAATTAGAAGCTCTGGAAAAGGCATGGCTTCACTTGTCATGAAAGATCTAGAAAAGGAACAACTTTCAATATAATGAATTTCTTCAGCATCAAACACATCTCTTAAAAATTTAATTTTCCACCCAAAGTATCACAGATTGTGGTAGCACAACACAAGATAGCTTCCCCCACACTTAAGCTCAACTAGATTATACAATTTCACTTCAAGAGTTGGTTGGATAGGGGAAATTGGCTTGTAATGTGGCTAACCTAACAGGATGTGCATGGATTCTAAGGTATAAAAGGATTAAATTTTCAAGGAAGGCCATTATAAAAAAGAATTATTTTAAATAGGGGCTTTAATACAAAACAAATGCCTCAATCATTTAAACATGAGTGCCTCAAACCCTCAAGTTTTGACCGGAATAAATCAAAATCTGGTTAAATCAAGCATGGTTTGGTTCTCTCAAGAAGTGAGGTGAATGTAAAGAATATGAAAATAATGGTTTAGAAGCCTCACAGGAAAGTGATTTCAAATATAAAGATAGTGAGATGTGGCATGGGATTCAAAATTTGGTGTACTTTTCATGAAATTACTAAATATTTGAACTTGAAACAAAGTTATTTCAGCATTCATTTAAGCTTAGTTTCATGGGATAAATTGTTTCACTCATTGATATGCATTTAAAAATTGTGATGAGAATCATTTCAGCTCAAAAATTTTAAAAAGAAAAATAAAATTGTAAAATTAACACACAAAATTTGAAAAACACACATTTTTTTTGGGTTTTTTTAAAACCAGAAAACAATTGAAATTACTAAACTAAAATGTTCCTTGATCCCCCACACTTAAAATATTGCATTGTTATAAATGTGAACCCATGAGATGATATATGCACATGAAATGCAAAATTTTTAAATAGGAAAAATAATATAAAAGTGAAAGGGTTAGGAACAGCCTGATGTGCTCAAGTGATGATGGGGTCATGTAGTGTGACAAAATCAACTGAATCGATAGGAAGTCCCTCGATGTATCTATTCAAACGTTTCCCATTGACTGTAAATCTCCTTCCAGTGTCCTATTGTGTGATCTCCAATGCACCATAATGAAAAACATTAGACACAATATAAGGACCTGACCATCTGGAATGCAACTTACCAGACATCAGCTTCAGTTGTGAACTGTAGAGAAGGGCTTTCTCTCCAACATGAAACTCCTTTTGTTGGATCATTCTATCATGAGATGCTTTTGATTTTTCCTTATAGAGCCTTGAGTTCTCATATGAAGACAATATAATCTCATGAATCTCTTGAATTTTCATCTTCCTTTGGATTCCATCTTGGGCCAAATACATGTTGCATTTCTTTATAGCCCAATAAGCCCGATGCTCAACTTCCACGGGGAGATGACATGCTTTCCCAAAAATAATCAGAAATGGGTACATACCAATGGGTGTCTTGTATGCTGTCCTATAAGCCCACAATGCATCATCCAAGTGCTTTCTCCAATCCTTCCTATTTGGCTGCACGGTTTTCTCCAATATTTGTTTCAACTCACGATTTGAAACCTCAGCCTGGCCATTTGTTTGGGGGTGGTATGGGGTTGATGATTTTTGTGTCACCCCATACTTTCGAAAGAGGGAAGCAAATTCCTATTTCAAAAGTGTGTCCCTTTGTCACTGACGGTGACCTTTGGTACTCCAAACCTGCAAAACAATCTGTGCTTTAACAAAGTCCAAAACAACATGAGAATCGTCAGTCCTGGTGGCCTTGGCCTCCACCCATTTACTCACATAATCAACAACAACCAAAATATACAAAAATCCAAATGAACAGGACCCATAAAATCAATTCCCCATACATCAAAAATCTCAAATATTAGTATGGGTTGTTGGGGAATCTCATGTCTCCTAGAAATATTCTCAGTGTGTTGGCAATGAGAGTATGACATACAAAACACATGGGCATCATGGAACAAGCTAGGCCAATATAATCCAGAGTCCAAAACTGTCTTAGCTGTCTGTTGGGGTGCAAAGTGTCCACCACAAGAAAGTGTATGAAATAAATGCAAAACAGACTCAAACTCATGATCGGGAACACACCTCCTAATGACTTGGTCACTACACATGCGCCAGAGGTCAGGATCATCCCACACATAATACATAGACTCACCTTTTAATTTTTAGACTTGATGCTTCATCAAATTTGCTGGGATTTCAGAGGAAACAATGTAATTAACTAAATCAGCATACCAAGGATGCGTACCTGAGATGGTATAGAGATGCTAATCGGGGAAAGTGTCCCGAAGTGGTACCTGGTCCAAGGTGTCATCCTCTAGTGTGTGAGTAAGCCTAATCATGTGGTCTGCCACCAAATTCTCTGATCCCTTCTTGTCCTTTATCTCAATATCAAATTCTTGAAGAAGGAGCATCCAACGGATAAGTCGTGGCTTTGCATCTGGCTTCTTTTGGAGGTACCTCAAAGCTGCATGGTCAGAAAAAACAACTACTTTAAATACCAATAAATATGAACGTAATTTATCTAAAGAAAATATGACAGTAAGAATCTCTTTTTTCATGGTTGTGTAGTTTTATTAGGCCGAATCTATTGTCCTCGATGCATAGGCGATCACATGTGAACGTCCCTCCACCCTCTGAGATAAGACAGCTCCAACCGTGAAGTTGGAGGTGTCACTCATAAGCTCGAATGGAAGGTCCCACCGCGGGGGCTGTATGATCGGTGGAGTGGTCAGACACTTCTTTAGCCCATCAAATGATACCCTGCATGAATCATCAAAATTGAAGTCAATATCTTTTTGAAGCAATCGAGATAAGGGTAGAGTGATCATACTAAAATCTCTGTTGAAGCGTCTATAAAATCGAGCATGTCCAAGGAATGATCTAACATCACGCACACATGTAGGATATGGGAGGGATGAAATAATGTCTATCTTAGATTTATCAACTTCCATGCCATGTTGTGAAACTATATGACCTAAGAAAATTCCCTTTTCGACCATGAAATTACATTTTTCAAAATTTAAGACCAGATTCTTCTCAATACAACGATTCTAAACCTTTCCCAAAGCAATTAGACATTCATCAAATGAAGAACCATACACTGTAAAATCATCCATAAATACCTCCATGCAGTTCTCAATAAAATCAGAAAAAATACTCACCATGCATCTCTAGAAGGTTCCTGGGGCATTGAAAAGTCCCAATGGCATCCTATGGTAGGCAAATGTGCCTAAGGGATAGGTGACTGTAGTCTTCTCCTGATCCTCCGGAGCTATAGGAACCTCAAAATATCCAGAAAATCCATCCAAGAAACAATAGTGTGTCTTCCCAGCTAGTCTCTCAAGCATCTGATCAATAAATGGGAGGGGAAAATGGTCTTTGTGAGTGGAATGATTTAGTTTCCTATAATCAATACACACACACCAACTATTTTGTACCCTCATTGGAGCTAACTCATCTTTCTCATTTTTAACAACAGTAACACCAATTTTCTTAGGCACAACCTGAATTGGACTTACCCACTGAGAATCTGAAATGGGATAGATTATACCTACCTCGAGAAATTTTTAAACTTCTTTTTTAATAACCTCCATAAGGGTAGGATTGATTCTCCTTTGTGGCTGTCTCACTGGTTTAGCCCCATCCTCCAAGAGAATCCAATGCATGCAAATGGAGAGGCTAATACCTGATATGTCATCCAAGGTCCCCCCGATTTCCCTGATGTTATCCCTCAAAATATTCAAAAGTTTTTCTTCATGTTCAAAAGGGATATTTTTAGCAATGATAAAAGGTAATATATCACCACTCAACAAGTATGAGTATTTCAGATTTGGTGGAAATGGCTTGAGTTCTAATGAAGGAGGGTGTAGTATGGATGGAGACATTGAAGGAACTGAAATATGAGCACAAAGAGCATCAGTATCAGAATAGACATCATCAAAATCAGAGAATAATGCATCAAATCCATCAGCATACTCAACATCCATGTCATAATCATAGTGAACATGATCAAAATCAAAATATGAATCCAAATCAAATCCAAGAGAGGATTGTGTATCAGAAACATGTGTGGAAGTGCTCTTAGACATCAAACTCAAACCAATATTCAAAATCTCCCTAAGCATAGGACAATCAAATTCCATGGAGTTTTTATTTAGTGGTTCAAAATGGGAGATACCAAATGCAGAGTGATCCTATGAGGGGTACTTCATGGAATCCATAACATTAAATATCGCAAATTCATCTCCAAACTCCATGGAAAGTGTACCCTCATTGACATTTATGATATTTTTTGCAGTTTTGAGGAAGGGCCTACCAAAGATTATGGGAGAATGAGAACTTACCTGATCATCCTCCATGTTAAGAACATAGAAATCTACTGGAAAGATCATGTCTCTTACCCAGACAAGTACATCCTCAAGGACTCCCGCTGGATATTCCATAGCTCTATTCACCAACTGCACCACTACTCTTGTTGGCTTCAACTCACCGACCTGCAAGGAAGAGAATATAGAGTGAGGCATCACATTTATGGAAGCACCTAAATCAAAAAGTGCATAAGAGAAGTGAAAATCCCCTATGGTACATGGGATGGTGAATATCCCTGGATCCTTTCACTTTGTCGGAATTGCTAGAGTTGGTGTAATGTGTGCTGACACATTCCTTCCAAGATTGATCCTCTCATTTCCCTTGAGCCCTCTTCGATTGGTGTAGAGTTCTTTTAAGAAATTGGCATACCTTGGAATTTTCTTAATGTCTTAAAGTAGAGGAATGTTGATCTCCAAACGCTTGAATGTGTCCAAAACTTCTTTTTGAATTGCTTCTTCAGCCATCATCTTGGTTTGAACAACCCTGTTTGGAAAAGGAAGGGGTTTAGGAGGAACATCATCAATCTTTTTCTTACCATTATATTTCTCCTTGGATTGATCATCAGTTGGTATTGAATGTGGATTCTCTGGAGTTGAGGTGAATCCCGGTGGAATAGTAGGTACAGATGTATCGTTCATTTGCTTCCCACTTCTCAATGTGATGGCACTAACATTCCCCTTTGGATTTGGAGTGGGTTGGGAGGGTAGATTTCTGGAATTCTTACTTACATGTTCATGGAGGGCGGTGGCAATCTGGCTCATTTGAGTCTTCAACTCCCCCAGCTCCAAACCTTGACTCTTTAGCTCATTCTATTGATTAAGAACAATTTTCTTCAAAAGGTCATCAGTGTTAGAATCTACCTTTGGTGGGAGATTCCCTTGTTACTAGCTTGCTGATGCTTGGGATTCAAATCTCCTTTGGGGTTGTTGGAAAACCTACTGGTAAGGCGGAGGCTGCTGTAAGTTTTGATGAAAGGGTGGCCTTTGTTGTTGTCCAGAGCCATAACTCATGTTCGGTTGATCTTTCCACCCTTGGTTGCATGTTGGAGCAAATGAATCAAACTTCTTTTGGGGATATGGTTGTTGTTGCTGCTGAAATGGTCTCCCTGGGAATTCTGCTGCACAATATTCTGTTTCTTGTAGTTGGGGGCAATAGTCAGTTGGATGGCTTGAATCAGTGAAAATTCCATAAAGCCTTGAAGGAGTGGGTTGGGATGACTTTTGAGCCAAAGCAATCTTCCTCACCATAGTGTTGAATTCTTCCAACTTTGTATCAATCAAATGACTTTCAAGAGAAGAAGGAATTACCTGGTTTACTCCTCTGACATGTGGTGTACCTCAATCACCAAATTGTTGGGAGTTTTGTGCCGTCTTGTCGATCAATTCACGTGCGTATACTGGTGTCTTGTCCACCAATTCCACTCATGCTGCAGCATCTACCATGCTCCTCTCCATGGGTGTAAGTCCTTCGTAGAAGTATTGGATGAGTAATTGCTCACTGATTTGGTGATGTGGGCATCTTGCACACAACTTCTTGAATCTCTCTCAGTACTCATACATTGACTCCTCTTGGGCTTGCTTAATACCCAATATCTCCTTTCGAATGGATGTGGTCCTTGAAGCTGGAAAAAATCTTTTCAAGAAAAGACGTTTCAAATCATTTCAACATGTTACATCTTCAGGTTGTAAATAATACATCCAATCTTTTGCAGCTCCATCAAGTGAGAATGGGAATGCTCTTAATTTAATTTGATCTTCATAAACATTTCTTGGTTTCAATTTTGATCAAACCACATTAAATTCTTTCAAATTTTTATTGGGATCCTCACCAGAGAGGCTATGAAACTTTGGAAGTAAGTGAATTAATCCAGATTTCAGTTCAAAGTCTGATTCGATATTTGGGTCTGCAATAAAATTTGGTTGATAGTCAATACCAGGTGCAGCCAATTCTCGAATGGTTCTATTTAGCTTATTGTTATTATTTATAGCCATTGGTTCTTATATTATGTCTGAATTTTAATAGATTCTAATTTCAATGTTTCTAAAAGGGAGTAATTCACCAACTGGTTGAATATTGAAACTTCCCGTAGACAGAGAATGTCTGATTCAAGCCCTAAGGCTACGTTCAATCTCAGGGTCAAGATCTAAGAGGTATTCAGGATTAGTTTCATGTCATAAATAAATGAATGATGAAAATAAGTAAAGTGGTCCATAGAAAAATAAAAATTTGAAGTTTGAGTTGATGGTCTAAAAATAAGTAGAAGAAAATAAAAGAAGAAGAAGAAATATCAGATTGGGTAAAGAAGGAATAAATAAGAGAGGAATAGAATAAAATGTAAAATAAAATAAATACCTCTAATTGGTTGAAATAATTACTTGCCTCTCCGAAAACGGTGCCAATTTGAGAGAGCACTGTCATGGGTTCCCTAAAATTATTAATGTGATTTTGGGGTTCTTAGGTGCAGCAGAGTGGCTGACCAAGGTCATCTCTCAAAGGAGGAAGTGAATTTAACAACATATTAAAGGTATTCTAAGACAAATAAAATAGAATATAATAAAAACACTACTTGAAAGGATGGGGGATGGTTATAATTTATTAATCTAGAAGAAGTTTTCTGGAAGAAGATTGTATTTTGTTTAGTTTTTAGTTTTGAAATGATGTTCGATTAAAATGACACAAAAAAAAAGATGTTTTTTTAGACAATATTTAAAAGGAGTAATCGATCTAACTCTACCTCTTCAATAATTTATTAATAATTATCAGTTAAATTAATATTCACTTAATTATGATCCCTTAATTTGTCAAATCCCGAACCCTATGAGAATTAACTTTGCCATGAAGATTGAAGTGAATTTAACCTTAGGCTAATTTCGGAACATGCAATCGCAACACCTTGCTTTGATTTATGTTATAAAATTAGCTTAGGGTCATTGGTAAATTAAGGCACATAACCACTCTGGAAATGAGGATTAATTGAGTTTAGGGATTATATTTTAACTCTACAAATTGATCCCGTGTGGTTTTGAATTACCGGTTAAGGTTGCGCTCTCACAGTTCACACAATTCCCGACCTCGCGTGTTTTGTGTTAACTATTAAATTTCTTGATTTGTTTCATTTAAATTAAAATCTCAATTAATAGATCATAATATGTGAATTAGAGTAGCTCATTTATTCAAAATAAATGAATGAATAAGGATATAGGTCTATCGATTACTAAAAAGAGCTACTCTTCAATGGGTGGCGTAATCATCATAGAAGCATTTTGCATGTGCAAAGGTTTATAATGGGTATAACCCAATAACGCTTCAAATCAAGAATTCCAGCACAAAGAGGAAGATTAAGAGAGGAAATTGAACAAAACAGAAGAAAATAGAAGAAATAAAAGAAGAAAAATGAAGTTTATTACATAAACAAAATCATTACAACATGAAGGAGAAGAAGAAGGCTTCATCGATGGAATCCTTTCTTCAAGATCTACCCTTATTGAAATGGTTGGTGAATTGGAGTGGATCCACTTCTCCTCTGCCCTGAACTTCCCAATGCACGTCCCAACCCCACGAAATGATATAAACACCAATTTATAGAGTGGTGGGGAGGCTAGGTTCAATGTGGTTTCAAGTGTGAATGGGGAATCTCGGCCAAATATTTTATTCCAACTTTCAACGCCCATTTGACCACAACAAAACGTGCATTGGCCATCATTCCAGAAGGATAAAATTTGAGGATATAGGTCCTCTATCTCATATCCAAATTTGGGCTCAATCCAGGACCATATGAAGGAGTTATGGCCGAAATACAGAAGCTTCTCCATTCTGGCGAGTCCAGCCCAACTTTGAATTCATGGCCCATTGTCAACAACCAAATACACTATCTAGCTCAAGTGTCCTGATTACAAGTTGTAGATAATTACGTTAGTAACACTCTTACAAAATATCAAATTCAAATAATTAATATAAAAATATTTATATTCAAAATACTACAGTCAACTATAAAGGGTAAAACTAGAATTTTCATCAAATACTCAAATGAATGATCTAATCCCAAATACTTTCTAATTAAACATATTTAACACAATGTGAGGAAATTATATCATTTATTATCAATAAAATATTCAATAAAATATTTTTTTATCAAGGTAATATTTTTTAAGATGCATTGATAAGGAAAGTGAAAGTTCTGAATGAGTCCAATGATGAGTGGAAAATTATACGGCCTTTTACTCAAATGCATCTGGAAGACAAGGAGTATAGTAGAGGTGTATTCTTTGCTAGTTTTTAGTTAAAACCTTCCCTTATGGAGTTGATTCGGTTGGAGCGGATGAGTGATAAGTTATTTCATTGTTCTATGAAGTTTTTAAATAATGGGGAGGTTCCTTTTGAATGGTCATTGCCTCATGAGGAAGCTTTGTGCTTTAAAGGTCACATCATTATGTCATTGCCTTTGTAAAAGGTGGTGATGTAGGATAGCCACCAGTCTCAATGGATCATTCATCTTGGACCTACCCAAATGTTTTATAATGTGAATCAATAGATTTGGTGTCTAGGGATAACGTGTGATGTATCTGACTTGGTATTATAGTGTTATACATGTTATGAGGTTAAAGATAATCACTTGAGGCCCTCCAGTTTTCTTCATTCACTAGCCATTACTACCTAGAAGTGGTATGAATTCAACATGGATTTTATTTTAGGATTACCTCATATATCCTAAATAAATAATTCCATTTGGTTAGTGATTGAACACCTAACCAAATTATCCCACTTCCTTCGAATCAGGGATTCTTCCAAAGTGGATGAGTTGGGTCGGTTGTACATTCATGAGATAGTAAGGATTTATAGTCTATTGTTGGATATCATTTTGAATAGGGACCCTCACATCACTTCACGGTGTTGGTAAGGTCTTCAAAATCCGATGGGGTCACAGGTCAAGTTTAGTATGGCATACCACCCTCAAACTAATGGTCATACATAACAAGAAAATCAGATTTTGGAAGACATGTTCCCATAATGTATTTTGGATTTTAGAGGCTCTTGGGATAGCCATATGGAATTGGTAGAGTTTTCATTTAAATAGAGTTAACAATTATTGATTTTAATGGATCCCTTTTAGGTTATTTATGGTCTTCCATGTCGATACTCTTTGTGTTGGGATGAGGAGGGTGATACCTCATTGTTGGGACCAAGCCTTGTGCAGGAAACACTTGACAAATTCATGTTGATTAGGAAATGTTTGTTGAAAGCACATTTCCATTATAAGTCTTATACTGATCAAAGGCACTGAAATTTTGGTTATTTTTGGGTGAATGATTGTTCCTGAAATTGGAACCTTGTTTGGTTCACCATCATCTTGGTAAATAAGGGAAGCTAATACCGAGGTATGTCAGAACTTTTTAGATCACCAAGAGAGTCGGTGAGGTAGAATATCGATTGAATTTTACCTCCTAGTTTAGTTCAATTCATGATTTTTCCATATCTATCAGCTGAAAATTTATAAATCCCTCAAATGTTCTTAATTAGAAAGAGTTGGAGTTAGAGCCTAATTGTTCTACATTTGAGAATCTAGTGTAGATTGTGGATTCTCAAGAGAAAGTTCTTTTTGAGAAGTCTATACTGATGGTCTAAGTTCATAGGAATTGTGGTGCTAATGAACATGAGACCTGGGATAGGAAGTCTTAGTTTAAGGAGGAGTATTCGTTCTTTTTCTCTAATTAGGGTTTGGAGTGACTTTCCATGGGTAAAAAGTTTTTATGCTAGGTAGAATTGTGACATCAGTGATTTTATTTTGAGGTATTACATCGTTTATTTTTGGCCTCATTTTTATTATTTAGATTCCCCATGAGTTTATTTGGAAAAAATGGAGATTTTGTGATCGTAAGAAGGTGGAACATGGTTGGAACATGGTTATGGGAAACCATGCACCCTGGACATTAGCATTATCCATGTCGCATGACTAGCTACATGGGCGTGCGTCCTCCCCCAGGAGACCATGTGGTTAGTTTACTCTTGGATAGAGGATACCTCATGGTTTTCAATCAATTTATAAAACTATAAAGGCTAACCATGTGACTTGATCCTCTATGAACGAGAGGAGTGCATGGTTTCAGTAGAGTTTGGAAAACCATTTGGGCTAACCATGAAACCTCTCCAGGTCATTTAAAACTGGAAAATTTCACTTTTTTACTTCTTTAGATTTAACCCTAAATTAACCCTAATCTGATCATGATGGGATTTCCCACCCAAGTAGCTCAATTTGTTCCCTCTTTTACCTCTTGAGAATCAATCCTTAGCTGATTTTGGCATTGGATCTTCAAGGAATCATCAAGTATATCATTTCTCCCTTGGTTTCTCCCTATTTCTAGGGTTATTCTTCCCTCTTTATTGGGTTCTCATTTTACAATAGGTTGTTTGACCAAGTGAGGGTATGATATTATGTTATGGGGAGAAATCATGATGATTTTTGTTCTATATTTTCTTTTATAGGGTCTCATTGAGGTGTGGTTTTGGTTTTTCACCATATTTCAAAAGTTTTCAAGCATGATGTAGGTGGTTCCATGATTTTACATTATTACATGATTTTAGATTGATTTCATGGTTATTTAAATGTGTTATATGGATTATATTTGTGGTGTAAAATATGTTTTAAAATGTTTTTTATATGAATATGTGGTGAAATTTTATGTTCTAAAGAAGAATGGTTATATTTCATGTGTGCTTCATTGTGGTGTTTCTTGATTTTTTTATATAATTTCTATATAAAGTGATAAATGTGTTTTCAAATGTATTTGAAGGTGAGAATGTGTTAAAAGCTTGTTTTCTAAAAGAAATGGGTTTTGTTCCTTGTGAGTTCCATTTTTTGTGCACCTTAAATGTGGTTTGTGAATTGTATAAGTGATGTACATCACATTTTAAAATGAATTTTGTTTGTGTGTGGATTCGAAAGGGGTTTTATCATGGAAATGATTGGATTTCATAAATTACATTATTTTTGTGAATCCTAATGGGTTTCATTAATTATTCCAGTGGTGTGAAATGTATTTTAATATTTTTTTGATATGTGTGTGAATATGAATGTGGTTTTGTTCATTAAAATAGTTTTTTTCATGGGAGTTTTTATACTTTGATAAACACGATTTTAAAAGAGTGGTTTTTCATATGTGATCATGATTCATAAAATTTGTATGATGAAATGATGATTTATATGATATGTGAAATGGAATTTTAGCATAAAGGGAATCCTGGGTATCTTAGTAGGTGAACTATAACTAGTAAGCTTGTTCATTTTGTTGGGATGAGGCCCAGTTTCTTCTTACTAGATTGACACTACAACATTAATTAAACATGTGATATGATCAGATTCCACTATACCTTGGGATGTGTTTCCCTATAGTGACATGTGAATGAGGACACTTTGGGTTTTTTCTTATGATATAAAGACCAATATACCTTTGGATGGGATCCCATCTAGTATCTTGTGAAAGATAAATCTATTGGTTTTGGTTGGAGGTTTTTGATCATCAGGGGAAAAGATTCATAGGGTCCAACTTAAGCTAGTTACCCATAAAGATTCCCTATGGTTCTCTCTCGTGAAATGATTATTTTGTGTTGTGGTGTTAACCATCGGTATACAGTGGACTCTGTGTACATTATGGTTTCAAATAAAGTTTCTTTTAAGAAAGGGTTTTTCTTTAAAATCCCTTTCCAGAAAATGTTTTCTTTGAAATGTTCCTTAAAAATATTTCTTAATGTTCTTATGAAAATGTGGATGTTTATTCTAATGTTATATCATGGAATCTTTTAATTTGGGTGGAATCCTACTAGGCTTTTTCTCAAACCCTTTATAAACCATTGGGTGTATGTAGACTTTTTTATGTATGACCTAGGTAAAAGAAAGATGTTATGTGGTGGTGATGTTGGATCTGGTTCATAGTGTTCCACTTATTTTAAGTGTTGGTGATGGTGTATTGAGGGTGATGGACCTTTTGTGAAATGGAGGTTTTTTATTTGTTCTAGTTATTCACTTTCTTTTATGGTATCTTTTTCATTGGTTAAAGTTGAAAGAATTTTAATTTGAATTTTTTTTTATCTATTTTGGTTATGATTATCAGTTTTGTGATATTTTATTCTGGTGGGTTATTTATTATTATATACATGGTTCAAATCATTACCGAATTTAATTGTTGATACCCATGAAATAGTTTATAAATAATTGGTATTGGAAACTCCCTTCAGGACATGCCAAGGCTTGGGTCGGGTATCGGTTTGGATGGCACATTGGCTTGGTTCTTGACATGTGTATAAATTAATTAAAAATGATTTAGATCTTTTATGGACCAGTTTTTTACATATCCAAGTTTCCAAAGACACTAAACCGCTTTTTTTCTAATGCATGTATTATTGTAAAATTTATTTAATATTTATCTAAAAGGATGTAATGTAACACCCGAGACTTTTATGTTATATAAATTATCAAAGGAATCTTTTTCTACACAACACTTGCTTGACTTGCTTTACACGCAATCGCGACCTTCCTCGATAGCTTGCGTCGTACGCAATACCGAGTTTCACTAAACAACAATATGCTATTAAAACTAGCCGTTATGAATAGTAATAACCACTTTTTAAAATTTTATAAATTTTATTTTTCAAAATGGACTTCATTTTTGGACTCAGAATATCGAAATTAGCCAAGGGTGAAATTTTGGTATTTTTCTGAAAACTTTCAATTTTTGATGAATAGTGAAACCACTAAGTGGTAGGTTAAAAAACAGAATTTTGCATAAAACATAATTTTACCACTTCTGTGAATGGAATTTCGAAAATCCGAGAGACACGGTTAATATCAAGGACTAAAATGTGGTTCAATGAGATGAAAATAATTTTTTTGGTGAATAGTAACTTTTTACGATTTTTACCGCGGTTAATAGTAAATAGGGTAACTAAGGGTAAATATGATATTAATGTTACCCTAACACATGTTCTAATTCTATTGGACAAGTGTAATTCGACCAAAAACAAACTTAGGAATAACATATGACCATTTAGGCCCACTTGGATTAGATTAGGACATTTATTATTAATTTATTTAAAGAAGGGTTAAAATAGTTAAAATCAAAGTTTAATAAGTAAATCATTTTTAATATGGGGTTATACATAATATAAATTCGATTGTAAATATTCATTAGAAAGATAAAAATATTTCCTACATGATGGTATTTTATTTTTAATTTTTAGACATCAAATAATATAATTTATTTATGACACAAAGATGATGCAGTAATTATCTTATTAATGAAATATTGACATAATTGATAATATAAATACCAAAATAAATGTAATTTAAGACTTTTTATGAATTTCACTAATTTTCTAGGTTACTATGATATATTAGTGTTGATGTAATAAACTTGGTTCGAACATATAATTCTGTTATGACTTTCAAACAAATCATATATCAAATAGTGTCAAAATTGACACAAAATAATTTTTAAATAAAATATTATATTATTAATTGTTATTTTATTCCTAAAAATATAAGGTTCGGCCAAATGACTTAGATAAGGATATATATTAATAATAAACAATTTGGGGTTCGTTTGGCATGTTATAGTAACTGTATTAACCATATAGTGAAAGAAAACAAAAAGACACGGTAAAAGTTAAAATAATTAACTTAGAGTTAAATCTAATTAATAAGGTTAAAATAATACCATAAACTTGTCTAAATCCTATTGGTTGATAGGATTTCGACCCATCCCCAATTTATCTTCGAAATAAGACCCTTTGTAACCATTATAAACCGATTTTGACTTTAATATAAAATAATATTTTGAGATATTCCTAAGGTGCCCCTCTCCTCCCTTATAAAAGGGCACCTCCTCCCCCTCCTCCTCACACCAAATTGAGCACTCAAGCCCGGCCAACCCCTGCCATTTTCTCCTCTCCACTTCCCTAGAATAATCCTAGAGGTCCTGGTATTCTCCAAAGACCTATCTTAGTTCCTTAAGTGGAGGATTCAAAGAAGCGTTCCAAAGAAGAGGTAATATCCATTACTGATCTTTTCAATTTCTTTCTTCTTCAACTTCTTCTTCTTTAGTTGTTTCATGATAAATTAATAACATCAGTATTACTTACATACTGATATGTTATTATAAATATGAAACAACCCTAATTCACCTTCTATCCATCCTACGGAAAAATGAAATCACCACGCGTGCGTACGTACGGAATACCGTCTCCACGCTGTGGTGTAATCTATTTTCCACCATCACCTTACAAGGATGGGTATAATGGTGTAATGAGTAACTAAATATGATTATTATGAAGTAATATTGATACTGAAATAATATATATATACTCCAATACAATTCCACGATCATAGGAACGATATCATCACTCGTGCGTACGTACGGAATACCGTCTCCACGATGTGATGCGACTCGTTCTACATGATCTTCATTTCATAATGATTATATAAATGAATTGAATGAATGAATATGGTATATAATACACTAATACCATTATGGAAATGAATTATCTATAACCTAAAGATAAGAATAAGAATTTATTCGACAAAACACGCATAAGAACAAAAAGTTATAAAGACCCGAGTAACAAGTAACAATGAAATATTACTAACAAGAAGCTAATAATATGACCATATATGATATCATATAAATATGTATGATTCTGGAATAAGTCAATAACATTATTTAATCCATTATACAGGAGCTTCGGACACGTACAAAGCTAATCGGACCTAAGGTAAGGGAAAATATCACAATCTCACTTTTATCCGAGATTGTTTTTACTTTGGTAATTACTGGGGTGTATTTTATCATCCACATCCATGTTCCCTCGATATGTAATATTATTTCCTTCCTTCTACAATAGTTTATATCCAATTTTACCCTTCGGTAAGTTTTTTGTAAAAGATATGAAAGGAATCTTTTGTCGTTTTTCGTACGAGGTACTTTTTGACTTTTCCGACAAAAGTTAGAAGAATGTTTTTTTTAACTTATACGGCTTGAATGGATTTTTAAAAAATTATTTCCAAGAAGCTTCCTTTACAAGTTTTCAAGTTTATTTTTAATCAACTTCTTTTATTTTAATGTTATATGACATGTTATGAAAGGAAAAATGTCTTTGAAGAAGAAAGGATATTTTCCTCAAGAATGGAGTTCAAGTGTTTTATCAAAATTATTTTCCATCTAAGATAATAAAGGGTTCTGTTTTTATCCCTATTATTACATTGATTTGATCATGTTGTGATGGAATTATTTTTATGAATTCCTTTATCTTATATGAATTGATTTATGAGGTCATGATGTTTCAAGAATCCCATTTTTGTTACATGTGTTATGCGATGATGTATGTTTTATGATTATGTGGCACACATAAGAAAGGATTCATTATAAGATTAGTGGGACCTATATCTCCCTCCAATGCATTGGGTAAAGATTTTATATCTCATGATATAGACATGGCTGGAACGGAAGGTTATTTCGGTTCAGTGATACAGGACTGAAACGAGGAGTGAACTCGGTTCAGAAAGGGACTTTGTCCACTAAGATAGTCTTGGCAATGAGTCATGACTAACAAGAAATGATTTTCCATGATTATGTGTGCATGCCACAAAGTTTCAAGTCTTATGTTATGATTATGGGGATCTCATTTTCACTTCTATGATTTATTCCATGATAAGATATTATGATCTCTTTTGCAGGTTTTGATTTTCAAAAAGATATGATATGATTTTTATTTACTTTATTTGCCCTTGCTGAGAATTTGAGCTCACCCTTTTATGTTTTCTTTTCCCCAGGTCAGGAAGATGGATATTAAGTAGAATATGCTAAAAGGGACCCTAGATATGATGAAATAAATGGGAGACACTGTAGAAGATTTATGAACCAGTTGTTTATGTTTCTCAGTTTCTAAAGACACTATACCTATACGGTCCTTTGTGGTTTTGTCATATGTTGTAATAAGTGTGCTTCAATTTTGAAGTATTAACAATGTATGTAAAGTATGGGTCGTTATAGTTGGTATCAGAGGAAAGGTATAGTCAACCTTTGGAAACTAGGATGTGAAAGCCTTAGTGAGAACCCTAAGAATAAGTCTAAGCATAGAACACAATCTTAGAAATGGCCATGAATAACCTAGGATAAGACCATAAGCATGAAAATTTTATTCTTGAATTATGTGGTTTCCTATTATAATTAGTGTTGCTCACACTATTCTTCTTGGTTTTAGTCAATGGCTGGAACCCGAAGGAACCGTGTTAATGCGGAATGCGATGGGCGATGCAATGATTGTCCCCCTGAGCAACCAAACGATATGGGAGCTGGAATGCAAAATCTTGTAGCCATGCTCACACAACTTTCTCAAGCTATGAATCATGCAGGATTTCCAAACGAGCAAAGGAGGGAGCAACATTCTGTTGAATCCTTCATGAGGCAGCGTCCACCTTCTTTCAGCGGGTCTACTGATCCATTAGTTGCTGAACAATGGATTAGTACTACTGAAAAGATATTTTCAGTTCTTCAATGTTCTGAGCATGATAAAGTCATCCTAGCAGTGTACCGTTTGGAAGGAGATGCTGATCAATGGTGGAATCTTGTTAAGAATACGAGGCAAAGGGATGAAATTGAGTCTATGGAATGGGATGAGTTCAAGAACTTATTTTTCAATAAGTACTTCCCTTGTATTCTCCGAACAAAGATGGAGAAAGAGTTTCTTGAACTGAAGCAAAGGGATGATGAATCTGTTGGTACCTATGAAGCAAATTTTACAAGACTTGCAAGGTACGCTTCTGGTATTATTATCCAACCTGAGAGTAAGATCGATCGATTCTTTAGTGGCTTAAAACCAAGTCTTCGAAGGGCGTTAGCCATAAGGGACTTCAATAGCTACGAGGAAATCGTTCGATGTGCTCTCAAAGTCGAGATGGAGATTGGAGTAACCCATCAGTCACATGGGTTTGATAAGAAGAGGAAGATGGAATTCAAAGAAAAATCTAAAGAGCACACGGAAAAGAAGATGAGCTTTTCCTTATGCTCAAAGTGTGGAAAGAAACATGGAGGGAGTTGTCTTAAAGGGACAAGTAAATGTTTTAAATGTGGAAAGGAAGGTCATCGGGCATTTGAATGTTGTGATAATGGGAAGAAGATGTCTAATGATGCAAACAAAGGAAGGGATACACAGAACGAACCTACTACACTTCAATGTTTCAAGTGCAAGGAGATGGGGCATTATGCCAATCAATGCCCAAATCCAAGGGTTGATGATGATGGTCGACGTCAACAAAATCTTAAGGCTAAAGACAAAGGAAAGTCACATGCAATTTCTATCAGTGATGTGGAGTACGATAACGATGTGGTGAAAGGTACACTTACCATCCACTCTAAAGTAGCAAATGTTTTATTTGATTCTGGATCCACCCACTCTTTTATTTCAGAAGACTTTTCTAAGGGTATCACCGTATTACCTCAACAATTAGATGTTGAGTTAGCCGTGACAACACCTAATGGCACATCAATCGCATCAAAAGTTTATAATTCTTCTCCGATCGAAGTTTGTGGGAAAGTGCTTCCTGCAAATCTTGTGATCCTTCCTTTAGTGGAATTTGATGTGATTCTTGGCATGGATTGGATTTCTCTACATGGAGCTCATATCAATTGCCAAAGAAGGGAAGTCACATTTCATATTCCAGATCAATCTACGATCGTATACCAATGCAAGGATGAACATAACCTTCCAGTGGAAATTTCTTCCATCTTATGGGTATTGATTCCACTAAATGAAGGTTATTTATCTCAAATGGTTGGTGAGAAACTCACGATTAAGAATATGCCCATTGTACGGGAGTTTGATGATGTCTTTCCAGAGGAATTACCAGGTCTTCCACCAAATCGTGAAGTTGAGTTTTCAATAGAACTCGTACCGGGTGCTTTGCCTATTTCAAAGACACCTTATAGAGTGGCCGCAATTGAGTTGCAGGAATTGAAGAAGCAACTCCAAGAGAATCTTGATAAGGGATTCATACGCCCTAGTGCGTCACCTTGGGGAGCACCTGTTCTATTTGTTAAGAAGAAAGATGGATCAATGAGACTTTGCATTGATTATCGAGAACTTAACAAGATCACTATCAAGAACAAATATCCTCTCCCACGCATTGATGACTTATTTGACCAACTACGCGGAGCTCAATACTCTTCCAAGATTGATCTTCGTTCAGGGTATCATCAATTAAGGGTCAAAAGGGAGGATATACCAAAGACGGCTTTCCGTACAAGGTATGGACACTATGAATTTATAGTGATGCCATTTGGTCTTACTAATGCCCCTGCTATCTTCATGGATCTAATGAATAGAGTCTTTAGAGACTATCTTGATCAATTTGTGGTAGTCTTTATAGACGATATTCTTGTCTATTCAAAGAGCAAGGAAGAGCATGAAGATCACTTGAGAATTATATTGAAGACCCTGAGAAAGGAGAAGCTTTATGCCAAATTTACCAAGTGTGAATTTTGGCTTCAAAAAGTTGCATTTTTGGGTCATATAATCTCAAAAGAGGGGATATCTGTGGATCCAGCAAAAACAGAGGTTATCGAAAGATGGTCGAGACCAACTACAGTAACTGAGATCCGAAGTTTTCTTGGTTTGGCTGGATATTATCGACGTTTTGTAAAAGATTTTTCACGATTATCTAATCCACTCACCAAGTTGACTCGGAAAGGAGTTAAGTTTGTCTGGACAGAGGAATGTGAAGAGAATTTCAAGGAGTTGAAAAGAAGGTTATCCAGTGCACCTGTGCTCACACTGCCTTGTAGTGGAGAAAGGTTTGTGATCTACAGTGATTCATCCAAGAAGGGATTGGGGTGTGTTCTTATGCAAAATGATATGGTGATAGCTTATGCCTCACGACAGTTGAAAATCCATGAGCAAAATTACCCAACACATGATTTGGAGTTGGCTGCGGTAATCTTTGCATTAAAGATTTGGAGGCATTACCTTTATGGTGAAAGGTGTGATATTTATACTGATCATAAAAGTTTAAAGTATATTTTCACACAAAAGGAGTTGAATATGCGTCAAAGAAGATGGTTGGAGCTGATTAAGGATTATGACTGCTCAATCCATTACCACCCTGGGAAAGCAAACAAGGTGGCAGATGCATTAAGTCGACAAGACCATGCTAGTTTATCCATGATGAGGATCACAAAAGATCCAATATTTATGGATTTACAAAGGATGGATCTTGGAATTATAATGGAAGGGGAAAAATCTTATCTTTCTCAAATGAATGTTCAACCATCTATACATGTGAAGATTAAAGAGGCACAGAAAGAAGATGTCGAGTTACAAAAGAAGGTGAGAAATGTTCCTGAATTCAACCTTGATTGTGATGGGATAATAAAGTTCAGGAATCAGGTTTGTGTTCCTCCCATCCCCGAATTAAATAAGGAGCTGCTGGATGAGGCTCATAGTTCTTCATTCTCTATTCATCCTGGAAGCACGAAGATGTATAGGGACCTGAAAGAGTACTTCTGGTGGGATGGCATGAAAAGAGATGTTGCTGAATTTGTCTCTCGATGCTTGGTTTGTCAACAAGTTAAAGCTGAGAGACAGAAGTCTAAGGGGATGTTACAACCATTACCCATACCCGAATGGAAATGGGAAAACATCACTATGGACTTTGTCACGGGACTTCCTAAAACATCCAAAGGCAATAATGCTATTTGGGTCATAGTTGATCGTCTTATAAAGTCTGCACACTTCATTCCTATTAGAGAGGATTTCTCTCTAGATCAGCTTGCCAGGATATATGTAAAGGAAGTGGTAAGATTACATGGAGTACCACTTTCTATTATATCTGATCGGGATCCGAGATTTACCTCGAAGTTCTGGCGAAGTCTTCAGCATACTCTGGATACAGAGTTGAGTTTCAGCACTGCTTATCATCCCCAGACAGACGGTCAATCTGAGAGAACAATTCAAACCCTAGAAGATATGTTGAGAGCTTGCTCTATGGATTTCAAAGGAGGTTGGGATCAAAACCTACCTTTGGTAGAATTTTCTTATAATAATAGCTTTCACTCCAGTATTCAGATGGCTCCTTATGAAGCTCTCTATGGAAAGAAATGCAGGACTCCAACTTGCTGGGATGAAGTTGGGGAAAGAAAGCTATTAGGACCTGATCTCGTTGATGAAATGGCAGAAAAGGTCAGATCTATTCAACAACACATAAGAGCAGCTCAGAGTCGACAGAAAAGCTATTCCGACAACCAAAGAAAAGACCTAGAGTTTGAAGTGGGTGATAAAGTGTTCTTACAAATATCTCCCTGGAAGAGGGTTATGAGATTTGGAAAGAAGGGGAAGTTGAGCCCTAGATATATCGGTCCTTTCGAAATACTGGATCGTGTTGGGAAGGTAGCTTACCGATTGGCGCTTCCACCGAATCTCTCTCAAGTTCACGATGTGTTCCATGTATCTCTCCTGAGAAAGTACATACCAGATCCTTCACATGTACTCAGCTCAGAAGTTGTACCGCTGGAGCAAGATCTTTCTTAAGAAGAACAGCCGATAGAGATTCTGGATCGTAGCGAAAAAGTCCTACGAAACAAGACCACTCGCTTGGTGAAAGTTTTATGGAGGAACCACCAACTTGAAGAAGCTACATGGGAGCTTGAGGATATGATGAGGGAGAAGTATCCTCATCTGTTTGTTACAAAGTGACGAATTTCGAGGGCGAAATTCTTTTTAAGGGGGGTAGAATGTAACACCCGAGACTTTTATGTTATATAAATTATCAAAGGAATCTTTTTCTACACAACACTTGCTTGACTTGCTTTACACGCAATCGCGACCTTCCTCGATAGCTTGCGTCGTTCGCAATACCGAGTTTCACTAAACAACAATATGCTATTAAAACTAGCCGTTATGAATAGTAATAACCACTTTTTAAAATTTAATAAATTTTATTTTTCAAAATGGACTTCATTTTTGGACTCAGAATATCGAAATTATCCAAGGGTGAAATTTTGGTATTTTTCTGAAAACTTTCAATTTTTGATGAATAGTGAAACCACTAAGTGGTAGGTTAAAAAACAGAATTTTGCATAAAACTTAATTTTACCACTTCTGTGAATGGAATTTCGAAAATCCGAGAGACACGGTTAATATCAAGGACTAAAATGTGGTTCAATGAGATGAAAATAATTTTTTGGTGAATAGTAACTTTTTACGAATTTTACCGCGGTTAATAGTAAATAGGGTAACTAAGGGTAAATATGATATTAATATTACCCTAACACATGTCCTAATTCTATTGGACAAGTGTAATTCGACCAAAAACAAACTTAGGAATAAAATATGACCATTTAGGCCCACTTGGATTAGATTAGGACATTTATTATTAATTTATTTAAAGAAGGGTTAAAATAGTTAAAATCAAAGTTTAATAAGTAAATCATTTTTAATATGGGGTTATACATAAGATAAATTCGATTGTAAATATTCATTAGAAAGCTAAAAAGATTTCCTACATGATGGTATTTTATTTGTAATTTTTAGACATCAAATAATATAATTTATTTATGACACAAAGATGATGCAGTAATTATCTTATTAATGAAATATTGACATAATTGATAATATAAATACCAAAATAAATGTAATTTAAGAATTTTTATGCATTTCACTAATTTTCTAGGTTACTATGATATATTAGTGTTGATTTAATCAACTTAGTTCGAACATATAATTCTGTTATGACTTTCAAACAAATCATATATCAAATAGTGTCAAAATTGACACAAAATAATTTTTAAATCAAATATTATATTATTAATTGTTATTTTATTCCTAAAAATCTAAGGTTAGGCCAAATGACTTAGATAAGGATATATATTAATAATAAACAATTTGGGGTTTGTTTGGCATGTTATAGTAAGTGTATTAACCATATAGTGAAAGAAAACAAAAAGACACGGTAAAAGTTAAAATAATTAACTTAGAGTTAAATCTAATTGATAAGGTTAAAATAATACTCTAAACTTGTCTAAATCCTATTGGTTGATAGGATTTCGACCCATCCCCACTTTATCTTCGAAATAATACCCTTTGGAAGCATTATAAACCGATTTTGACGTTAATATAAAATAATATTTTGAGATATTCCTAAGGTGCCCCTCTCCTCCCTTATAAAAGGGCACCTCCTCCCCCTCCTCCTCACACCAAATTGAGCACTCAAGCTCGGCCAACCCCTGCCATGTTCTCCTCTCCACTTCCCTAGAATAATCCTAGAGGTCCTGGTCTTCTCCAAAGACCTATCTTAGTTCTTTAAGTGGAGGATTCAAAGAAGCGTTCCAAAGAAGAGGTAATATCCATTACCGATCTTTTCAATTTCTTTCTTCTTCAACTTCTTCTTCTTTAGTTGTTTCATGATAAAGTAATAACATCAGTATTACTTACATACTGATATGTTATTATAAATATGAAACAACCCTAATTCACCTTCTATCCATCCTACGGAAAAATGAAATCACCACGCGTGCGTACGTACGGAATACCGTCTCCACGCCGTGGTGTAATCTATTTTCCACCATCACCTTACAAGGATGGGTATAATGGTGTAATGAGTAACTAAATATGATTATTATGAAGTAATATTGATACTGAAATAATATATATATACTCCAATACAATTCCACGATCATAGGAACGATATCATCACTCGTGCGTACGTACGGAATACCGTCTCCACGATGTGATGCGACTCGTTCTACATGATCTTCATTTCATAATGATTATATAAATGAATTGAATGAATGAATATGGTATATAATACACTAATACAATTCTGGAAATGAATTATCTATAACCTAAAGATAAGAATAAGAATTTATTCGACAAAACACGCATAAGAACAAAAAGTTATAAAGACCCGAGTAACAAGTAACAATGAAATATTACTAACAAGAAGCTAATAATATGACCATATATGATATAATATAAATATGTATGATTCTGGAATAAGTCAATAACATTATTTAAACCATTATACAGGAGCTTCGGACACGTACAAAGCTAATCGGACCTAAGGTAAGGGAAAATATCACAATCTCACTTTTATCCGAGATTGTTTTTACTTTGGTAATTACTGGGGTGTATTTTATCATCCACATCCATGTTCCCTCGATATGTAATATTATTTCCTTCCTTCTACAATAGTTTATATCCAATTTTTCCCTTCGGTAAGTTTTTTGTAAAAGATATGAAAGGAATATTTTGTCGTTTTTCGTACGAGGTACTTTTTGACTTTTCTGACAAAAGTTAGAAGAATGTTTTTTTTAACTTATACGGCTTGAATGGATTTTTAAAACATTATTTCCAATAAGCTTCCTTTACAAGTTTTCAAGTTTATTTTTAATCAACTTCTTTTATTTTAATGTTATATGACATGTTATTGTAGGAAAAATGTCTTTGAAGAAGAAAGGATATTTTCCTCAAGAATGGAGTTCAAGTGTTTTATCAAAATTATTTTCCATCTAAGATAATAAAGGGTTCTGTTTTTATCCCTATTATTACATTGATTTGATCATGTTGTGATGGAATTATTTTTATGAATTCCTTTATCTTATATGAATTGATTTATGAGGTCATGATGTTTCAAGAATCCCATTTTTGTTACATGTGTTATGCGATGATGTATGTTTTATGATTATGTGGCACACATAAGAAAGGATTCATTATAAGATGGGTGGGACCTATATCTCCCTCCAATGCATTGGGTAATGATTTTATATCTCATGAGATAGACATGGCTGGAACGGAAGGTTATTTCGGTTCAGTGATACAGGACTGAAACGAGGAGTGAACTCGATTCAGAAAGGGACTTTGTCCACTAAGATAGTCTTGGCAATGAGTCATGACTAACAAGAAATGATTTTCCATGATTATGTGTTCATGCCACAAAGTTTCAAGTCTTATGTTATGATTATGGGGATCTAATTTTCACTTCTATGATTTATTCCATGATAAGATATTATGATCTCTTTTGCAGGTTTTGATTTTCAAAAAGATATGATATGATTTTTATTTCCTTTATTTGCCCTTGCTGAGCATTTGAGCTCACCCTTTTATGTTTTCTTTTCCCCAGGTCAGGAAGATGGATATTAAGTAGAATATGCTAAAAGGGACCCTAGATATGATGAAATAAATGGGAGACACTGTAGAAGATTTATGAACCAGTTGTTTATGTTTCCCAGTTTCTAAAGACACTATACCTATACGGTCCTTTGTGGTTTTGTCATATGTTGTAATAAGTGTGCTTCAATTTTGAAGTATTAACAATGTATGTAAAGTATGGGTCGTTATATGTAATATTTATGTATGAAAATATTGGGTCACTATAATTCTTAATAATTCTACCAGTCTCTAAAGCTCTCTTTGTTATCCTCCTTTTATCGTTAAGATACTAGGTTGTCATGGGAGGTGGGAGAGTTCTACCTAATCATTGGGTGATTCATCTAGCCCGTGGATACAACATATATGAGGGAGTCATTTGGATACCTGTTTGTGATCTTCTTCAAGTATATGGTGAAATAAAAGAGTCTTAGTTGTTTATGGGTGAAATGTATAGTAGTTCTTCTAATCATATATGGTTTTTTGTTTTTATCATAGTCTATCTTTAGATTTGGGATTCTTATTATTTTTACTATGTTTATTATGTTTTAATCGATCCTAAAAACCCTATCAACTTCTTAAATATTTTTGACTTTCTTTTACATAAATTCCTCAAATTTTTTATATCATCTAAAGTGATTGATCAGTTAAGATTATGAGTAGAAATTTTTCCTTATGTGATTGATATCACTAATCCTTTGGGGTTTAAGAAATCAAAATTATTCAAATTCCTATATTATAATTTAGAGAGCATTGATTTTGATGTTTTTTTTAATTTTTTTATCATGTATAAAGATATATTTGACATCATTTTTGGTATAGATTGGAAAATTATCTCAAATTCATGTATTAATTACTTTAATTTAAAGGTTATATTTCTCTCCTCTGATGTAAAAATCACATATTGAAAGGTGATTTGGATATAATATAAGATATAGTAAGGATTATTATTATATATATTGATACCATATCATGACAATTATCAAACTTGTTACAAGATTTTATATAATAAAAATTTTAGAGATCAACTTATTGTAGTTATAGAAAGGTATCTGGATGTATTTCTAATGAATTTTATGAATAAAATCAAAGTGAAATATTAATTTATCTATGAATATTATCCTTGAAACTAGTTTCACTTCATTGAATTTATATCAAATAAATCTATTTAAATTAAAATAATTAAAATTTCAGGTTTAGGAAATTGAGAGAAAGGGATTTATTTTCCTAATAATGTCACCATGTGTATCTTTGATTATTTTTACAAATAAGGTTGATGAAAGTGTATAACATTATATCAGTTATAATAATTATACCCTCAAATAGATGATATTTTTTATCATATAAAGGGAGTTAAGTTGATGTTAAAAACGGATATCAAGTTATGATATCAATATATGTGGGTAAAGTAGGCTTATATTCCCAAGACCACCTTCAAAATTATGCATAGGAACCATGATTATCTCTTGATTCCCATTAGGCTCACAAATTCCCATGCAGTATTCATGTAACTAATATAACATATCTTCCTCAATAATATTGAAACTTTGTTAAGGTATTTATAGATAATATCTTTGTTTATTCTGAATTTAATAAACTACATTATAATCATATTTATATTATGTTAGGGATTTGAAATATTATTACATGTATGTGATTTTATATAAATGGTTGTTCAAAATTCAGTAGGTTAAGTTAATGGGAAATTATATTTAAAAAAATGATATTCCCATTGATTTTGAAAAGATTTAATTGGTATTATATTACGAGATTAAAAATAATATTTTTAATATTAGATGTTTCTTGGCTTTGAAAGGGTGATACAAGTTTTTTTTTCAAGTTTTCTCTAAGTCGCAATATCTCATAACTACTTTGATAAAAAAGGGTGAAGGTTTAATGGAGTGATAAATGTCAATGATACTTTGATGAGATAAATAAGTTGTTTAAATATGATCTTTTATAGATCCTTCTTAATACTAGTGTATGTTTAACTATATATTGTAATGCCTATTTTATGGTTTTGGGTTATGTTTTAATGATACATGGTCAAGCAGTGGAATAAAGATCTCACCAATTATGCTCTTATGAAATAAATTATCTAGTCCATGACCTTGAGTTTTCTACCTTGATAAATGCATTGAATTCTTGGTGAAGTTACCTATTTATATAAAGATTAAAATAATATATAGATATAAAGATTATAAAATATATATTCTCTTATAAGGATTTGAATTCTATGTTAGAGATGATGGGTAGAGTATCTTCAAACCTTTTAATTTCATCTAGATTATTCGCAAAGTTATGGGAAGATAGTCTCAAATACTCTTATATGGAAATTCCTATTACAATTAATAAATTAATCCATGAAATTATGGAATTTGATGAGTCTTTTTTATGAAAACACACATGGACATAAAGAAAGATGAGAATCAGGTGCTATTATTTAATGACTAAGTCACATCCTCTTTAATTGACCAAATTACATAGAGAAATATTTTATATTCATGTTTTTAACATGTTAGATAAATTCTAAATAATTGGGAGACCAATAGTTATCATTCTAAATCTACTATATTTATAAAAGTGGTTGATGGTTCCTTTATCATTGAGGTAAGAGGTTACGAGTCATCATTCTAGTTAGGATACTAACTCTTATACCAATAAGATGTTCTATAATCTTATTAATTGACATTGGTGGATAGGGTATAGATGTGTAATTTCCAATTCCATATATTAGTTCACCACTTGTCAAAATGTAACGGTCTAGCACGAAAAGTTCACTAGATTATTGGAAACTCTTCTCATTTTTGTTTGTAAAATGGATAATATAACCATGTATCTTTTTATAAATTTTACTAAATACCCATAAAGGAATAATTAAATATGGGTCATCATTTATTGATGGACTAAATTATTCAATTTTCCCCTTATAATAGAGAGTATAAAATTATAGGGTCCTTGAAATATTTATTTCTTAGAGATTGTGGAAATATATTTCCATTATTTCTATCCAAGACCCTTGTTTTACTTCATAATTTTAGATGGTTATCCCAAAATCCATGGGTACTCATTTGAATATTTACATATCATATCATTTATAGACCAGTGGTCATATGGAGTAAACTATTATAATTCTAGAATATATGATCCATGCATATGTGATTGAATTTTGAGGTTTTTGGGAGAACCATATATCGTTGATTGAGTTTTCTTATAATAATAGTTACAAATTTTCAATCAAAATGGATCCATTTTAGTCTCTTTATGTTTTCTCATGAGAGAACCCTCTATGTTTGGTTGATATGGGTGATAGTTTATTATTAGGAAAAAACATTGTACATGAGATGATGATAAGGATCTAATTGATTTGAAAAAGGTTAGTGATGGCCTAGAATCATAAAAAATCATATACATATTGATTTTGTTATCCTCTTGAGTTTAAAGTTTATGATCTAGTGTTCCTTAAACTATCTCCTAAACTAGGGAATCTTATATTTATAAAATAGTGTAAAATCATTTTGACGTATTTTTTTACCATTATAAATAATCTAATTAAAAAGAAAAGTATTTTATTAACAATATTTACCTCCTTTGTTAACATAAATTTATAATATAGTTTAAATGTCCCAGTGTAATAAGTACTATCTCGAGCTATCACTTATAAATGAAAATAAACATTTATATTTAGAACACAAGGTTTCTAGGGTGTAGAAACATGATCAAATTCATAACAATCAGAACAAGACGTTTTAAGGTAAATCCATTCCCTTGGTTATTGTGCTATTGTAGTACAAAAAGTATATCCATGAAATTTGGGAGTGTGAATCCATGATTATATATCACAAGCCTCATCTGTTCTCTAGTTAGGATAACTAATTTTTTTGGGGGGGTAAAAAGTGTCATGGTGGAGAGAATTATGACACTGATGATGTCATAGATATTTATTTATGTTTAATATTTCTATGTTTCTTTGATATTTCTAGAGATTGGAGAAAGAAATGATGAAAATGTAAAAAAATTCTAATAATTCATGGTCTGTTCATGATTTAGTAAAACCAATAGTCTAACCATGTTGTTTTGAAATTCAAATCTAGATTCAAATGCATTGTTTAAGCATTATTTTTGTAAAACATGTAATAAAAACATATATTTTTAGAAATACTATATTTATATATAATTTTTATTACATTTCTCACCCATTATTATTCCCATGTATTGGAAATTCTTTTATGGGATTCCTAATAGATTTACCCCTCATCTAATTTTCACCATTGAGGCATCGCTATTGGTCTCAAAGTGTTTCCCTAAGGCAATTCTTCCATTCTCTCCTCTTCACATTTTCCTCTCTTATCTTCTCATGTTATTATTTATTCAATCCCTATCAAAACATAGGGTAAATTTTATTGTGAATCTTTTATTATAAATTTGGGGTTTTGGTCTATGAGGTGTTAAAAGTCCCTCTCTTACTTTGTTTTACTATTTTTTGAATAAGGTGTATCATTTGGCTTGGATTGATGAAGGTGTTTCTATGAATTTACATTAGTTTGATATAACCCGTAGTATTTGGATTTTAAATGTAAATTCATTGTAATATATTGTTTGTTTAGAATATCCTCTATGAATTTATAAATCTTTTTCAATTCCTTGTTGATACCAGTTCCGGAAATAAAGGTGGTTTCAATGGACTTTGGGAATCAATTCATAGAAGTAATTTTTTGTGCACTCTAAGTGTCTGATAAAATGTCTCTGAGTTATTTCATGATATAATTGAATTACAAAATGATTTTTTGGTTTGTATTTAATTTTTTTAAATTCAATATCATAATTTTACATTATAATATAGTTTTTCAAGGGGTGTTCATCATTAAACATGTTATTTTTGTTTATTTAACAATCTTTTTTATTCCCCTTGGAATTTTAGTCATAATTGGTGAATTATGCCTTATGATTAATATGAGATTAATATTAGAAGGGAATTTATCTCTAGAGGGTGTTTGGAGGTGACCTCAGAGTTTATGTATTTGTTTAATTGGTATCTTTATGTTTGAAAACTTAGTATAGTTGTATGCAATGCTTTGGTTTTCTAAGTGAGAACATGATGGATGAGTGTTATACAAGCTCAATATTACACTCTAACCAATTACCTGTAGTTTGGTTTTTTCCATGGCTAGGGATTTTCCACCCAAAAAAAGGATAGTGATAGAAATTTAGGGTTTTATTGTACAATCATATTACAATCAATAGGTTGTATGCTGGAATTTTTAACAACTATATATGTTTGACAATAGAGGAATAAAATCACTAATGAGAAAATTATTGTATTTACTGATGATAGGGTTGCTATATTTTTTAAAACCTTTAAAAAAATTTGATGAAATAAATTTATAGTGAAGGGTATTCATAATATAATGAGTTTATATGTACTATATCACATAAAGTATGCACAAATTATGAAATATTTTTAAGATGATGTTAATTCAAATAGATATGTTTAAAGTTTTTTGGTGCTATGATCAATTTGAATGTTGAAGATTATATTATTTGTAAATCACTGAAGTTGGGAGAATGTGTGTCTTATAAAATTTGGAATTATCTTGGAGGTCCAGATACAATTTTTAAAATAGATTTTTTGGTAAGAAAAACCAAAAATCTTCCCATAGTTTTTGAAATTTTTGTGCAAGAAATATTGAAGTGTGGATTTTCAGTTTATCTAAAGAGGATTGGTGATGGAAACCATTTCCACACCATTCACCACATTGTGGTAAATCTTGATATGATTTAGTTTTTTGAGAAATGGGTAAAGTGAAAATTGTTTGGGTGTATTTTATTTTAGTTCAAAGTAGAAGGATTTCAATATGAAATGGTTGCAATGGATAAATTTTAGTATATATAATTTCAAAATAATTGGAATAGAAAATATTGAGGAAGTCATAGAGATTTAGAAATGGGGAATACATTTTTTTCGGACCATAGAACATAGAGTTTTACATTATAAGAATCCTTGTATAATATGGAAATTCCCATTATGTGTGTTATGGAACGCATGGTAATCAAGGTGGGACTATGAAATCAGTGAAGAATAGAAAATGTTGAAATGACATACAAGTCATTCCATAGGGAATTTATAAGATCCTGGTGATAAAGAGTAAATTGAAACATAGAGGAGATGGTGGCCACACCAAATTAAAGTGAAATTTTCAATTAAAAAATACTAGTATAAAATGGAGATACTCAATACAAGTGATTTGAAGGACATTTTGAACTAAATGCAAGAGTAATCAAAATAGGAAACTAGAAAGGACCACATGGAAGAGGTGATCATATTTTTATTGGGTTTCTAGTGACAAAGTGAAACACATGATGTTGATCATTGATTCAACCATTTTTAAGGGTTTTTGTACCTTTATGGGTGTTTTTAGAAGGGAACACTCAATAAAGTTTGAATATATATAATTTAGATCCATATTTGAATAATTGGTTCTTCTATAAATAATTGTCAGTTATGGTTCAATATTTAATGACCCATATGGAGTTTAGTGGTGATTATTTTATGTAAGATGATAAAAGGTCATATTTTAAGGATTGGATGTTTCAATTTGAGTCATATTTGAATTTAAAATTATAAATTCAAAGAATTATATGGATATATATAGATGCCCTATATAGAGAAAAATAAATAATGGAATATTAGTGGAAAAAATATAATAAAGAATAATAAATAATGGTTATATCCTAGAGAGAAGAAAGTGAGTTAGCAATATGGGCATTAATGCATATCTAAATTAGAGTGGAAGTTTTATTGTTGAATAATATCTTACTGTAGATCTAATTTTAAAATAGTTTTTAATATTCTTAAAGATCATTAATAAAGATAATTCCTAAACCATAATTATTATATTTAGATTAATTTATACTTTTTGAAGTTATAATGAATATTAAAGACTCAACTCTTCTCACAAGTATTGTTTTCATATCTAGAAGTAGACGTGATATGTAGAACTTGTAATACATTGAAGCATTAATATATGGGATTTATGATACGAATTTAATGTATTAAACATGGAGTAACCTTTAAATTATTAAATTTATAAGAGAATAACAATCCTACAAACTAATACCTTTACTAAAGTAGTGCGTGGAAGAGGAGAAGAGGTAGTGAGGCTTGTGATGTAGTGAGATATTCTTAAGCTATTAACTAGTAGTGAGATTATACCAAAAACTTGTGTGTATAGTGATCCATGGTGATGAGTTTCCTAACATAAATCTTATATCCACAAAAATAGTGAGTTATAGTGGATTATTGATACACCATCATTATAAAAAATGTACTTAGGTTTCCCATAGACCTATAACCTGACCCATTCTGTCACTTACCCGAAGAGAATTCTTGATCCCCCTGGGCTGGCAATAAGAACCTGATCGTCGAATAACACAACAGAGGGAACAAGTGCACAGAACCTAGTCAAACACAGGACATATATGTTCTAAATAAAATAAACAGTGGTAGATGAAAAATATATATATTCCCTAACTATAAGAAAACAACAGAAAAAGACAACAACTAAAGTAGTTAAAAACTCCAAAGGACAATTCTAACTATAAAAGACCCTAGCCAAATATCTAATACAAATGATGGCATGAACAACTCCCACCATATCCCCACCAGCTGACACAAACCCTAATGCCTCACTGTGGTGCCTTTCCACATCATTGTGGCACCTTGACTTTCCCTACACTGAAAGACAAACAAAAGTGTATACACCACCGAATAGGTTCTCAGGGTGTGAGCTAACAGGATTAGTCAGATCCCACCTAGGTGTTCCCTAACAAGCCTCTATGTAACAATTATTTTATGCTCATTTTAAGTAAAAACATGGCATGATAAGAATTAAGGAAATTTTATAGAAAACATGGTACACATTTCCCTTTTTCCACAGTTCTAAACAAAAGTAGGTATATCAATTTCAAAGTACATTTTCCATACAATTTTTCACAAGCATAAACATGCATATGAAGTATAACTCAAAAATCTAAGCAATAAAAAATATAATAATAGGTAAAACAACAATAAGGAATACTACAGGTCCAAGCTGCAGACTACTCATACCATAATAATCAACTACAAAAATTAGTTCCTATAACAACAGGTCTAGAAAGAAAAATAATACCCCATGAGTAAACCCCCACCAACAATGTCAATATCTTCCCCTTAGAACAACGAGCCTATAAAATAGAGTAAAGGACCTAGACAATCCTCCTTGATAATCAATAAACAATGGATGATGGTCCCAAGATAAACCTTACAAAAATTAAACATGGTATCGCATGTGCTATTTTTTAAAATTCATTTTAATGCTTTGAAAAACATTTCAAAACCAATTCACAAATTCCATTTCAATACTTTGAAAATACCCATTTCTCTAGATTTATCAATAACTAGGGGAAACCCATTTTTCATTAAAATCCCTTTTCAACACACACAAAACAATCATTCCAATTTCAATATGAATCATTTTGTAAATAAAAAAACAAGATCCATTATCATATGAAAGAGACGGAACCACCTACCCCAAAACTCGGATCACACACACCCATAATAGAATCTAAAATCAACAAAACCTAAAAAATTAAATGAAGGCCCTTAAAGATTAATACATGTCACACCATGACCAATGAAGAAAAAGTCCTCTGAAACAAGATAACACAATGGATCTAGAGAGACTCAATACAATCACAACAAATATTGAGTGTTGAACAGATCAATCTAGGAGGGGTTAAATCTCTCAAAAACGCCCCGGGACGACCTTAGGTCGAGAACCACGATGAACTGGTGAAGGAACTGAAACAAAATATCTTATACATGTTTTTAAAAAATTTACGTAGGTTGTTACATGGCATGGAACCCGGTTACATGATGTGTAACCCCCCATGATCCGCATATGATGAAAAAAACCATCATCTTGGATTAAAAACTGACCTTTTAACAAATCAAATCTATAAGTCACAGTCACGATGTCTAACTTTCCACAGTGTGAAGCCATATTTCATGACTTACATCTAGAAACCATTAAAAATTTTGAAAATACTCTATAACCTATAGAAATGAATGGTTAAAGTTGAAAGTCCAACAAATCTCTAGCTTCACCATTATAGGTATCCTCCCTATCTCAAAGGAGGTAAAAACAATAATGAGGTTAAGGGTTTACTTTATAAAATGGTAATGGGATGTTACAAAATCCCCACCATAAAGACTTTCCACCCTCATGAAGTCATCTATAATATGTAATCCCTTGAAAAAGATAAGGCCATTTATCCCTCATAAATTTTTTTATCCCATGTATCATTATAATTTGATCCTTGTTTCCATAGAATTATGACCAATGGAATCTATTTCCCACACAAGAATTTCACTTCAGAGTCAAAAATATCAATATGTTTCTCCAAAATAAAAAACATCTAGCTCTAACTCAATTTATTCACAAATCAGAATGTGATCGAGATCAGGATGGTATTTCCTTATCTGTAACATGTGGAAAACATCTTGAATACCGATCAACTGAACTTTCAATGATAACCGATAAGAACACGATTTGAACCGCTCATTGACCTCAAATGGTCCAACATATCTCGGAGCCAACTTTACCTGCTTTCCAAGTCGACGGTGACCCAACAGAGGAGAAACATTCAAGAAAACCCAGTCACCTACATAAAACTACAAAGGTCCATGCCACTGATCCCCATATGATTTATGTCAAATATGAACTATAACTAGATGTCGACATACATCCTGAATCTTTGCATACATTTCTTGAACCAATCTTTTTTCAACTAAAGATACTTAACCCCCCCCCCCCCATCCCAATAAAGAGGTGATCTATAGAGACAACCATAAAATTCCTCAAAGGGGGTAATTCTTATAGAAAACTGATAATTGGTATTGTAAACACACTCAACTGGCTCCAGATGGTTATCCTATGAGCCTCTGAAATCCAATACATAATCACATAGCACATCTTTAAGAATTTGAATTAGTCACTCCATTTTACCATCTGTCTGTGGATAGTAGGTTGTTCTCAACTTGAACTAAGTTACCATCTCCTCCTAGAGACTCCTACAAAACCTCAAGGTAAACCTAGGATCCCTATCCATAACAATGAAAGAAGGACTTCCATGTTACCTCAAAATATCTTGCACATACAGCTCACCCAAATCTTCATCTTTAGTTGTGTCTTTGATTGGAATGAAATGTGTAGACTTTTTCAAACAACCAAAAACCACCCATATAGTATTATTCCCTTAGGGAGTATATGTTAATCCAAAAAAATCCATGGATATCTCATTCCATTTACAGATCGGCACCAGAAGAGGCTAAATAAAACCAAAAGGTTTGAAGTGATATGCCTTTATCTGTTGGAAAGTGTAACAGTGAGACACAAACTTCATGATGTCACACTTCATACCCGGCCACTAGAATTGGCACCTCACATCATAATACATCTTCATAGTGCTTGGATGAATGGTAAATTAATAGTTGTGATAATCAAACAAGACTAAACTCCTCATAGATGATGGGATGACAATACATTTCTCGAAGTGAAGCATACCATATGGAGAGAGACCAACCCAAAATGGTCTACCAATCATAATGAATTTCTCAAGTCTTCTGAAACTCGTTATCCTGCTACTAACTCTTCAAAATAGACTCCATGAGAGATGATAATAACTAAACACTGGTTAGAACCATACCTGAATCATCCTCGTGATCATCTAGATGGAACTGAGTTAAAAGAACCATAAGGTTCCAGTCTTTCTTTGATTCCAGAATATCATGTGATGGTATATTCCTTCTAAGAGCATTTGCAATGACATTTCCCTTCCCTGGGGTGTAGGAAATATCAATGTTAAACATCTGAAGGTATTATACCCATCTTATATATATGATATTTAATTATTTCTGAGAAAATATATAACTCAGACTCTTATGATCATAGAAGATCATGAACTTCTCCCCCAAAATAGTGTTTCCAACATTTGAGTGCGTGCATGACTGCGGAAAGCTCTAAATCATGAGTGGGGTAATTATTCTCATGTGGTCTAAGATGAACAGAGCCATAAGATACCACATGGTAATCCTATATAAGAATGCATCCCAAAACAACACCAAAAGCATTAAAAAATACCACATATCCCTTATTGGGATCTGGTAAGATTAGAATAGGAGTTGATATTAGAATCCTTTTCAGTTCATCAAAATAAATCTGACACTTCACATACCAAGTGAATTTCACCCCATTCCTTCTAATAATAGTCAAAGGTGATACCATCGTAGATAATTCCTTGAAAATTTGTCAGTAGTATTCAGGAAGACCAAGAAATCTTTGTATCTCAAGGACATTCCATAGATCCTTCCATGAAAAAATAGGCTTTAACTTCTCTAGAACAACTGATATGCCATGATCAGAAATGGTTTCCCCATGAAATTCACTTTATGAATCCAGAAACAACATTTCAAAAGCTTTTCATAAAAATAGTAACTTCTCAAAATTTCCAGAATCAAACTCAGATAGTGCTCATGCTCACTCTCAAATTTAGAATAAACCAAAATATCATCCATATCCACTACCACAAAAGTTTCAAGATATTGATGGAATATTTGATTCATCAAATCCATAAAAACTACCGGAGTGTTAGTTAGACTGAAAGGAATCACAAGATATTCATAATGGAAATATCTATTCCTAAAGGTTGTATTCAGAATATCTGACTCCCAATCTCTAATATGATGATAACCTGACCGAAGTTCAAACGTTGAAAACCATTTTTCTCCCTTTAACTGATCAAATAGATTATCCACACTAGGGAAAGGATATTTGTTCTTAAAAGTCACCTAGTTCAACTTTAGATAGTCTATACATAGATGAATTGAACCATTTGATTTCTTAGAAAAGAGCACAGGGGCTACCCCAGGTGAAATGCTAGGGAGAATGAAACATTTTTCTAATATGTCATCCAACAAAATATTGATCTCTTTTAACTCCACTAGTTCAATATGATAAGAAGGTATTAATATCAGTTGCGTACCTAGAACTAGATCAATCATAAACTCTACCTCTATCTCTGAAGGAAGACCAGAGAAATCATCTAGTAAAACATCCGGAACGTATTGAACAAAAATAGTTAGATCATCAACAGAATAAGTTTCAATAGTCTCAAAGGAAAATGCAACCAACAGACTCTTGATCTTTGGGTGGGAAGGTCATGAATAACCTGACCTTGGGTCCCACTCCCCCTAAAACACATGTGACTTCCCATCGGCAGCATGAAACAAAACACACCAATGATAAAAATCAACCTCAGGTCAATGAGCGAAAATATAATCCATACTGATGATGACGTCAAATAGATCCATATCAGGAGTGAGAAAATCCCAGACCAACTCTGTATCAGAAATTATTAACAAATAAAGACACCTAAGCCCCAACTCTGTTCTCTTACCAAGAGGCATTTATAACTCCATTTTAAAGGACATAAGTTCTATTGGATGTTTAATCATATCATTAAAATTTGAATATATTAATGAGTGGCTGGAATAAGTATCAAACAAAGTAATTGATACTGAAGATGAAAAAAGAATAATATATCTCACTATTTTAGGACCTGCATTGAATTCCATTAGACTCTCATCTACTGTATGTAAGTACTTCTCTACTGAGGCCTATGGCTAGTGCCCTGTAGTCTTTGAAGCTTTTGACTACACCGCATTAGCCTTTGGAGCTGACGAACCCTCACCATAATGAGGTGTAGTCATATCATGACAGAAGCATTGTAATGACCAATTTGTTCATAACTATTTCAAATCTTCATGTGTATATGACAAGAAAATTTAGCATATCCTCTCTTTACGCATTGATAGAAATTCAGAGCCACACTACCAGCTACAATGGATGATTCAGAAGAAGCATGATACTGAGACCCCCTTATACCATTCCTTCGATTATCCTTCCACTTCCACTTCCTCCCATGTGCGCCACTGAATCTGTAAATGGATGGAATAGAAGAGGTGGTAAAGACAACCTTTCATACCATATTCATCTATTTCATCATAGCTCTATCCACCATCTCCGCATAGGTATAGAGCTTTAACATTAACACCTATGATCTAATATCCAGTTGAAAACTCTGTAGGTACTTTGGTGCCTCCAGCTGGTCATTCTTCACCACATTAGGGGAAAATGGACAAGCTCAGCAAAATGGTTGGTGTATTCTAACACCAAATTCTCTTCATGTTGTAAAGATATTAACTCCAAATACTTTTCCATTATCAGCAATTTTGGACAAAACTAATGAAAGAACAGGGTTTTGAAACCCTTCCAATCCATGTCCATGTGTCTGTCATCATGAACCATAGATTCCCACAATTGCATTCTGGACCCCTCAAGTCTGGATGTTGAGCACTTTTCCCATATGTTCTCAGGTGTCTCTAGAAAGTTGAAGATATTATCAATCTTTCCCAACCAATCCACCTCTTGAGGCTCAGTTGTTACCTTAAAGGACGGTGGGTTCTCACACAAGAACTCCCATGATCGATATCTCTCTCCTCCATATCCTAATTGTACTTCAACAATAGTGTTCTAGACTCTTGGTACATCTTGATCGACATCACAGACTACCTATATGATAGTCTTGATGATATTATGATCTATAGGTGGGTTCCCTTGAGGAGCATTAGTTGCACCTTCCTAAGGAACTCATAGAAGATATATCATAGGTATATTTTTTCACACCGAGAGATAAAAATGATCAGAAAATGGAAAAAATATAAGTTCAAACTAGAAAACCATTAGCAAAAACTAATATTTTATTACAAAAACCAAACACTAGAGACACACATCCTAACATCCCATGGAAACTTGAGTCTCTTCACAAAAAAGAGTTGGCCAGACACTTATCACAACATACCTCTCAAGTCTCGACAATCCTATATCTAGTCTAATAGATGTCAAAAGATATAGACTCTTATGGATAGGCCATCCCTCTAAAACCAAAGTGTAACGAACAGACCCGGGTTTCCCTCAAACCCGGCACCTGACCCATTCCATCACATACCCTAAGGGAATTCCTAATCCCCACGAGCCTATGACTAGCACCTGGGAATCAAAAAATAAAACATAGGGATCCATTTTTTTCAACATGATCAAATAAATTGCATATATGTTATAAAAAAAGGAATGACAAAAGAAAAACAAGATATATATGCCATAACTGTAAGAAAACAATGGAATCAAACAACAACAAAAAGTCGCTGAAACTCAAAAGGACATGTCCAACTAAAGAGTAACATACCCAAATAGCTACTCCAAATGATGGAATGGAAAACTCCCACCATATCACCACCAACTACCCAACCAGCTGATATGAAACTTGTCATCTCATTACGACACCTTGACTTTCCCTACACTAGAAAAAAACAAAGATATACGCACCAACGAAGAGTTGCGTAGTGTGTGAGATAACAGGATCCGTAAGATCCCTCTCTGGTGTTCCATAACAATACTCTATATAAAAGTTCTTATATGTTCATTTTAAGTAAAAACATGGCATGATATGCTGCAAATAAATTTTATAGAAAACATGGTAAACATTTCCTTCTTCTACAGCTCTAAACAGAAGCAGTTATATCAATTTCAAAGAACATTTTCCATATCATTTTTCACATGCATGAACATACATATCAAGGATAAAATAGAAATCTAAGAAATAAATCATATAAGCATAGGTATCACAACACCAAGGAATACAATAGGTCTAGGATGCATACAACTCATACTACAATAATCAAGTTCAAAACCAGTTCCTAGAACAACATTCCTAGGAAGTAGAGGAATACCCCATGAGTAAACTCCACCAACAATGTCAATATCAGACCCCTAGAACAACGGTCCTAAGAAATAGATGAAATCCCAAAGAAAATCCTCGTTGATAATCACAAAACTATGGGTGATGGACCCAAGTTAAACCTTCCACCTAACTACCCAAGTTAACCCATATGTTCTTTTTCAAAATTCATTTCAATGCTTTGAAAACCATTTAAAACCGATTTCAAAAATTCCATTTCAATGCTTTGAAAATACCCATTTTCTCTCCATTTATCAATAACCAGGGAAAAATATTTTTCATTAAAACCCCTTTTCAACACACACAAAACAATCATTCCAATTTCAATATGAATCAGTTGGTAATAAAAATAATAAGATCCATTATCATAGGATAGATATGGAACCAGAAACCTCAACAATGGGGTCTCGCACAACCATATTGGAATAAAAAATAAATGAAACCCAATAATATCAATGAAGGCCCTCATATATAAATGCCTACCACACCATAACCAATGAAGAAAAGATCCTTTGAAATGAGATATCACAATGGATCCACAGAGACACACTATAGTCAAAATGAAGATCGAGTGTCAAACAGATCAATCTAGGAGAGGTTAAGTCTCCCAAAAACTCCATGGGACTGCCTTATATCGAGATTCATGAAGAACTGAAGATGGAACTAAAACAAAATATCCAATTATTGTTTTTAAAAACTATACACAGGCCTTTACTCAGTGTGTAAACTAGTTACACGACATGTAACCCCCCTTAATCCACATACACCAAAAAACTGGCCACCTCATATTAAAAACTAACCTCTTAATAACTCATGTCATGTAATTAACAGTCATAATGTGTATCCTTTCACAGTGTGAATTCGCCTTTCACAAATTACATATAGAAACCATTACATGGTGTGTACCATAGTTACACGGCATGTAACTGCTCTACAGCCTATAGAAACAAACGGTTAAAGTTGAAAGTCCAACAAATCTCTGACTTCACCATTATTGTTATCCTCCCAATATCAAAGAAGGTGAAAACCATAATGAAGTTAAGGGATTACCTGATAAAATGGTATTAGGAAGTTATAAGCATGATTCCAAGTGTACAATCCTTAGATATAGGCCGGTTATAATAATCTATTTTGAATATGTGTGTGTCTTACATTTTATATTTCTAAATATGTGCTTTTGATTTGACTGGATTGAGTGAGAAGTTAAAAAAAAGTTGAATAAGTGTTCCTTCTAAAATGGGAAAAAGTTCTAGAATAAGGAGTAGAAAAAATAGTTTAATTCTACTAACAACCTCATCAATAGCCCCCACCCACCAGGGTGCCTTGAGTTATAACAATATGTATCTGAACCAATAGGTTATATTGTGGATATAACATGATATATTCATAATATTAAGAACCAAAGACTATATAATATATTTCTTCAGTACTAAAGGATCTTTTATTTGATGTAACGATTTTTTTATAATGAAAAAATGAATTTCTTATCTAAAATTTCATGTTTGAATCACTCATAATATTTTGTTTATTGGATTTTTTTGAGAATTCATCAGGTAATAGTTTATTATATGGATCAAATAAATATGGATATATATTCCTATACTAAAAAGAAAATAAAGGAGACTATTGAGGAAGATTTATTCAAGAAGATAACCCACAGGAATACTTCTAGGTAAATTTATTTGAATATAGAATAATTTTTTAGTGAAGAATCAGTGTTTAAAAAATTAGAATATTTTTAGTTTGATTATACATGTATAGAATGTGAACCGGTTGAAAATATGTATAATAATTCAATATAATAATATTTTTATGTGTTTAAAAGAAAGAAGAAAAATAAAAAGAATAAATCATCTAAAAAATTTAGTATTTCTAATGAAGTGGACAAAATATATTTTCTATGTATATCTATATCTAACTATGTAGAAGAATATTCTTGAAAATTTGAAAATGTAGCTGGTATATCGGAAAAGTACTTGGAGGATAATAGTAGAAAAGAGACTACCACATAATGTGGTAAATATAGAAATTATCTATGTAGAAAACAAAATAAGCTTTAAAAAATTAATATTGATGCATAATTATTTAAGGATTAAGATAAAAAAATCACATAACACACTTAGAGTGAGTAAAGAGAAATATTAAGAAGAGAGAGATTAATTTAGAAAATATTATTAAAGAATAAATAATAAAATAATAAAACATAGTGATATTATTGATGAACTTTTACATGAGTTGGATTTAATAATGGAAAATAGAAATTCCATGAATCCTTAATGTCTTCTATGAGATGGAAATGTAAAGAGAAAATAAATAAAGTTCATTTTGAACATAATTCTCAAAATGAGAATTTATAATCTAATTGAAGAATAAGGTTTTGAGAATTGAGAATTTTGAGGTAGAGCTTCATGATATGATAAATAAGTAAAGAAATGAATATTAATTTATAAATTCTTTAGTTAGTATAAAAAATAATAGAAATTTAGAATTTTTAAGGATATAGAAACTCTATATCAAACAGATGTATAAGACTCTCAAATACATGTATCATAATAATGTTATTTCTTTGGAAATATAGGATTTACTATAGGTGTGTATATGGAATCTAGAAGGTTTTATAGAGAGGGAATGCTAGTTTTAATGTAATCTCAATTAAAAAAATTATATGAGATATTACTTTATTAGTACATGTAATATATATTCTCTCCTTGTTCATATAGAAAGTTATTATAGAAAAAAAATTATAGAGGTGCTAATATGAGTTCCTCTACTCCTTTAACAGGTTTCACAAAAGTACGATTGATAAATTAGTTTTATTTATACTAGATAAGTTTTAGTAAGAAAGAAAAATAGGATGTATAACATATCATTTATGGATTATTCACAACAACCGATATGGAATGAAATGAAGAATATGGATAAGAGAGTAAGAAATCAAAATTTAAAACAATCTATATTGCTATAGAACATATTCATGGTTTTAGAAATGGTAATGAAGGAATTAAATAGAAATTATATCAAGAACCTAAGGGTAGTTACGCACATCAAATTTCATAGAATGAGAATAAGAAAGTATTGAGAGCAAAGAAGAAAAAATATGTTGTATCCTTGATCACGGAGAATAATAAATTGGTGAACTTAAGTGGTTTCGTCCATAACAATATAAATCCTGATTTGAACACTCATGGAGTTTCTCTTTAATATAGAATATATCCTAGAAATGAATACACATATTGTGGATTGAATAAAGAAACATGCATTAGTAGGATGATTAGCTCTAAGGAAATGAATACTAATCTATATAAGAAGAATAACTTGGGATCAAACATTCAAATATAAAACTAAACATGTTGTGTTTCATAGAGAAATTATTGTAAGTACATCAAAATAAAAGGGTTGTATTATCATGGAAAACCACATTCCTCTATTTGAGGATGTCATAGAGGTTACCCCTCTCCCTATACATATCATGTCTATATCTGATGATCAGACCAGTATGGGATTAAAGAATATTTATGATAAAAGGTTTATATGAATTCAAAAGAGATAGATGCATATTTAATCAATGTATGATTTTATAGAAGAGAAATATACACTTGGTGTTCATTAAAATAAGAAAATTTATAGATGAAAATATAGGGAAAATAAAAATAAATCTATTTCTACCAGTGGTAACACCAGTGGAAAAAAGATAAAATGGTTTATAAGATAAATGGGTTGAGTAATATTAAAGGAATAATTTTATGAATCTAGATATACATTTAGTGATGAAAGAATTCAAGTGGTGTTAAGATCAAATATGATATAAAATTTGTATTACATTTATTGAAAATTAAATTTTTATTCTGGGAAAGAATGAGACCATGCATGAGAACAAGGAAACACAAACTCAAGGTGGATGAAGATAATTGATACCAAGTGAATAATTCCTAACAATAAGATTAAATTCATTGGGTAAAGACCCCAAACTATTATATATAATCAGAATCTCTCTTGGACTTCCTTTTCTAGCTAACGGATCAACCACCCAATTCCCTTCCCTCCAAGTATGCTTGATGCAGGTATTCTGGTTGATGTAGGTTCTGTAATTTCTGAAAATATAAATAAAATCCTAATGTAAATCCACCTTATCCTATAGACAATTATTCATCACCTTATAATAGGATTTAGTTTCTATAATTTTTATGTTCAAGTGGCGGAACAAGGATATACATGTGGCCATGGCTTCAGCCTCTGCACTAATAGAAGTACTGGCACCAAAAAAAGAGCTAAAACCCAGAATCATTGATCCCCTGAAATCTCTCACTAAGCTTACTCCTTACATCTCCCCATCAATACATGAACCGTAAACATTTAGTTCAAATACCACTATGGGAGGTTCCCATATGACTCATCTGACCCATATTCCTTGTATACCACTATTTACTTCTAGGTTCAAACAAGATCTTGGAATAAAATTCCTGGGTGAAATAGAATCCATTGCACCTTTGATCAAGGTCCCCAACTCTACCACCAAAAACATGACCTGCACTTGGTTAGAATGAATTATACCTTCTACTTATTTATTCCTAGAATCCCACAGAATCCAGGAAGTTACTACAAACACCATGCCACACACCTTTGATTTTGTCCCCTATTATCTCGACCCACGAAAATAGGCCTCAATCATACCTAGCAGAGAATCACTAATAACATTCAGGTTCAGCCCCTATTGAAAGATAAACAAACCCCTCTGTCCCATTCACCCTGTAAGAAATTGTGACATGTCATCTGCTATTATGGTTGAGAGAATCATTGACAACGTGAATCTAGAAGGACACCTATTTTATGAACATTTTCAGCATTTTAGATTTCCTAGATTCATAATCTTCAAACAAGAAAATTTAATTTATTAGGAATTTCATACCACCATAGATATGAATTCGAAGAATCAATGCCAATATAGATATGAGCCAGATACTGTAAGCCCCAATCAGAGAATATTCCATAGTTGGAACTTGTAAAAATACATTTATTGTATTTTTCAAAAAGTTGGATACTATCATAATTGGAAAACTAATCATAGTTCAGAATAGTTCTCAAAAAATCCAGATACAAAAAATCTTCCTTGAATGAAATGATTCAAGTAGGACATCCTGAAAAAAATAGTGCATTTCACATGTACAATTAATCTTCTAATGGTTGATGTCACCCCTCCGAACAATTCAATGAATAGTCCCCTATATTTCCTCTATTTGTTCAATAATGCATTGTACAAGGCTTAACCACCTCATGGGTTGAACAGACTAACCCCATCAGGCATCCCCATACCTATCAATCAAGAAATTTTATAAAAGGATTTCATTTAAAAGATGTCCAAATCCAACCGAGCTTGCATGGAATACATGGTTTCCTCCATGTTACAAATTCCAATACCACCTTTATTCATCACCTTTTCCATTCATCTTCATGAGGCCCAATGAAATCGACTGGTCATATTTCCATCCAATATAATGGTCATCATGACCTTTTACAAATTTGAAATATTCCCATTTAGTGTCTTAATGATTGATAAAACATGCATCCGTATTTCAGTGAGAATATTATTAACCAAAGAAATTCTCTTTCTGAATGATAAAAACATATTCTTCCAACTAATAATTCTTTCAATAATTTGATTGATGATTTCTTAAAAGAACACCTTTTAACCCTACCATTGGAGATGGGGGCATCAAGATAGACCATCGATATTTGTCTCCGTCGTATGTCCATCTTAAATCGAATTTCATTGATTCTCCTTCCAGAGTATTTGTTAGAGATGAACACAATGATCTTTATCTAATTTATTCTTTGTCCACTCAACATGCTATAAGTTGAAATGATTTTAGTAATCCCATATATTTATCTTTTCTTTCCATTGATGAAAAATATTATGTCGATAGAAAACATTAGGTGAGACACCATTACATTCCCAACCTTATTTTTATATGGCCAAATCTTACCATTCACAAGGCCTTGATGGATGTTCTTCAAAAGTTATACTTGATATAGGATAAATAGAGTAGGAAAAAAGGGGTTACTTTTCCTAACATCATGGGTTGATTTAAAGAACCCTAAGTCCTTTCCCATTAAAGATATTGTAATCCATGGAGAAGTATACACCTAAAGTATAAGTCACATAAACACTCCTGGAATCCAAGTTTCCTCATGACTCTTATAATGAATCTCCATTCCATTTTATCATAGGCCTTTTCCATATCAACCTTTATCATAATGTTGGATTCAATTTCCTTTTGGTTGATATCCTAAATCTTTCATTTGGAGATAGAAATATCCCTTAAATGTGTCTCCCTTGAACAAAACCATGTTTCTCTTCATAAATAAGTTTGGGGATGGAACTGAAAAGTTGCCTATTGAGGAGAGTTTCAAGGATTTTATATACAACGTTTCATAAAAATATTGGTCTAAATTGATTTAAAGCGAAGGGGCCTTTCTTCATTGAAGCTATTTGGTTTAGCCGTAAGACCTTCAAAAAAATCCATAGCCAACTTTCCAACCACTTCCATGTCCGAACTGAAAGACCCATCTTCAATTTTAAGGTCGATCCTCATGTTAACCACATTTTCGTTCAACCATTCCTAATGAAGTGGTATTTCTATCCCCGTACTTTATCCATATAGCCTTGGATTTTTGCTGACAAATTCCTTCCACCTCAGGAATTTTTCTATGATTATGTTCTTATTTTTATCTAGTAGAGAGAATTTAGAGTCATCCTAGGAATTTAAGAGGCATTCCTCTTACTTTTCAATTTCTTTTTAAACCCTCCAAACCATTATCACCATTTTTTGTAGCATGTATCCACTCCAAAATATCCCTTCTCCTCCACTGGAGCCCCTTTGTAAGACCTGACCAAGTCGTACCATTCTTTGGACACTCCCAAGAAGCTTTAACCATTTGTAGATATTCGTCCATCTTGTTCCAGGTTAATGTATAAAAGAAACACCTAAACCTACGGTATACCTTCTTGATGGTCACTAGGAAACACTAATATAAAAACTGGTTTTCATAGTGCTACCCTTTATCATCACTTTTTTAGTAGCACTGATAAAGGGAGGGTCTTTATCAGCATTTTTTTACTTGTGATGATAAAGGGTATATTTAACAAATATATTTCATTAAAAATAATATATTTATATATAAATATATAAATATATTTATAATGATATAAATATAATATATTTTTTAATATGATTCAGATAAGTATAAATAGACATTTTCACTTAATATATAAGATATATAGTGAAAATGGCTTATCACATATCTTTAAAAATATTATTAATTAATAATTTGATAATTATCATCAAGTAATAATCATTTAATGACTATTTTAAGACACAGAAAATAAAAAAAGTAATAAAAGATCTAAAATAATTTGAAAACATAACTCAAACTTCAAACAACCATAACTTTGGATCTGGGAGTTCATTTGAGCTCTACTACATATCAAATCGAAGTCTGCAATGAGCTCTACACGTTGGAAACAGAGGGAAATATTTTGTTGTATTTTCTAAGGCCCAAAAAAGAATATAAGACCTCCGAAACTGATTTTTTATTCTGGATACCCAATTTTTTTTATCATTTGATAAAACTTCAGCCTCGTTTCTAGGGGAATTTTTCCCTTTTTAGTGGGAAATGAATTTATTCTAAGGGATTACATTCATATTGATATTATGGCTTTGATTTTTTATCTTTTTTTATAATGTACTATTTTTTAAAATCAAATATATATCAATATATGCATATTTTTTATATATTCACACACAAAAAATTGATTTTATAAATAAATAATTAAACATATTTACATATAAAATATATTTCTCAATATATAAGCCTTACCTAAATAAAAAATTAATAACCATTTTATTTTAAATAAAAATATATGAATATTTATATACCAATATAATGTGTGTGTGTTTGTATTTAGAAACTGATTTACATTATCTATATATTCTAAATATATGTATATACATATTAATATGTAATATTTGTAAATATATATAAATATGAATAATTATACTTAATGATACACATATAGATGTTTGTGTGTGTGTTGTATATATGAATTTATTTATTTATTTATTTATACACACACAAAGAAAATATATTTTGTAATTGTATTTAAAACTGATCTTATAAATATATATAAATATATGAATAAATATGTGGATAAAAAATATAAATATCTATATATATATAGATATTTAAATGTATATTAATATATGAATAAATAAATAAATATATAAATACAACTATATGTGTATATATATTAATATATATATATATAACTATATATATATTAATATAAATATATATATGTATGTTAATATAAATATTTATTAATATAAAAATAAATATAACTATATATATATACATATCATTAAATTGAGTGTAGAGAAATATGGAAGAGTGGTAAATGGTCCAGGCGTATAGGGGAGTGCTCTTGAGTTCGAATCTTAGGTGTGGCAGGGGTGCATGTGCGAGTTAATGAAGGGGGTGCTAGTGTTGTTAAAGTGTTGTGGGTGGGGATAAGGTGTGTAGGGGTGGTAGGCATGTGGGCATGGTGCTTCAATAGTGATGTTGAAGGGGGTAAAGTAATGTTAAAACCCTTCTTCGATTCGTAGAGAAAATTTTAATTTTTAATTTTTTTAACTTTTTTTAATTTTTTTTAACTTGTATTGACGATTTTAAAAAAAATACGGATAAAAGATCCCTTTATCAGTGTTTTTTTGTGTTGATAAAAGGGGATCCTCTTTTAATAGAGCCTCGATTATCAGCTCTTTTTTATCACTAATAAAACAGAGTTTTGTAGGCAAGCGTGGTGCTTCAATAATGATGTTGAAGGGGGGTCAAGTGCTATTAAAACCCCCCTCCGATTTGCAGAGAAAAAAATTAATTTTTTTTTAACTTTTTTCATGGATTTAAAAAAATCACTGATAAAATACCCTTTTATAGAACTGATAAAAAGGATGCCCCATTTAATAGGGTCTCGATTATCAGTTCTTTTTTAGTACTAGTAAAACCCTATTTTTTTGATGTGCAGGTGTGGTGGTTCAGGAGTGTTGTTAAAGGGGGGTCAAGTGTTATTAAAACCCCCCTTTGATTTTCAATAGAAAAATTAAAAAAAATTCAACTTTTATCTGCATTTTTTTAATGCTGAGAAAAGGAACATCTCTTTTAATAGGGTCTCGATTCTCAGTGTTTTTTTAGAACTGATAAAATCTTATTTTATAGTAGTGTTAATATAATGATTAGACAAAAACCTGATGAGATGGGTGATTGAGACCAAAGAAAAAGTATACATGTCTTGAAAGTTGAAAATACATCTATAAGTCTACTCTATATCCTCCTTGAATGTTGTCAGTTATTAAATCGAGAAAATTTATTCCCTGAGCAGCTGATATCCAAAATCCTAGTAGAGGATAAGAAATCTATAAAATAATTCGTGGAGTTTATATATAATCTAGAGCATCAGTTTTCCTCAAAAGCATCCTTAATAGTGTTAAAATATCCTCCAATGAACCAGGGAAGCTAACCAGCCTAAAAATAATGAAGTTATTCCCAATGGTTGATTTTTTCTAAAACATCATGACTCTAATAAACAAAAGAAAATAAAAATTCATCACCTTATAAAATAATATTGGTAGTAATGAATTGTGAAGAAGCCTTCCTAAAAACATCCTGAGGGGGGTAGTATCCATAGGCATCGGGGTGACGCACCGTCTGACCAGTTATTAAGAACTTGGAGAGTCACATTCAAATTTGAAAAAATAGCCATGGTAGAGGCCACGTCATCACTAAATAAAGCATTGAAGGAGGGAATCAGTTCTATATTTTCCACTTTTATCCCCACTTTATCCCTAGATGGAATTGGAGGGTCACTAGGAACTCCTAGAGAAGCTGAGCAGGAGAGATCAATTATCAACTTGGCTAGCTTAAATCCAAATCATTTTTTTCTACATGACTGCACTGAATCTTGGTATAACAAGATCTTTGAAGCTGTATATAAACATATTCTCTCTTTTTTTAATTAATAAAGGAAGTACCATATGTTTATGTCTTTTGAATATATTATATAAGAAGTATGTTAACATGGGGGAGTATATCTAATAGAGTATTCAATAATAGAGGTATCATTTTGTAATTTACTGGAAATGGGAGAGAAGTCGTAATAAAAAAGACAAAAAGTCCTTAAAATCCATAAGTTTGAAGGTTCTTGGATTGAAAGATAATGGGGGAGATGTTATCATTGTCTCTTTTTTCTCTTTTTTTATAGAAGTGTATGTAATCAATAAAATTTAAAGTGAGGTATTGTTATAACAAACTGGTTATATGTTGGATTTGATGAAAACTATAGAATTTTAACAAAAAAGGAATTCATTCATTGATGGGAATGTTATTTTATTTACTATTGATATGGTTTCTAGATGTATTAACATTTATAAAGAATATTTTTTTATATAGATTGATAATGAATGGTGTTCAATGGAGGTCAAGATTTTGATAACTAAAATACATTAAGTGTGCATGGATTTTGAATAGGTATGAAGATGATTAGAAATAAAATAAAGACATTTTAATTTGTGTGATGTTATAACTGATTGGAATCTTAAAGATTAAATTATTTTACAATCAATAAAATTGTGAGAAGGTGTATCATTTTAAATTTTAGATTATTTTATAAGTCTATATGTTGTATTTATAATGGATTTTTTAGTATTACAAATTCTATATAATCCTGGTTTTTTTTTAAATGTTGGGTGAAATTTATTGATTCATGTATCTATAGTTTATTGGAAGAGTATGGGGGAAGTAAACCTTCACCATATCAAAGTTTTGGGTAATCTATTTAAGCCATAGTTGTTCGAGAAAGGGATATAGTGAGAACGGTGTTATTTTTTGGTACACCATTTCAAATTGAAGGACATTGACATGAAATGGTTGTAATGGACACATCATGGAAGAAAATGTTTCAGATGAATTAGAATCGAAAATATTATAGACTTTGTGGAGATTTTGAAATTAGGAATGGATTTATGCCATACCGTAAAACTTGAAGTTTTCCATTAAAATAAAACTTGTACAATATGGGAAGAACCATTATGGGAATTAAGGAAATAATAGTAGTTAAAGTTCACATAAGAAATCAATGAACACTTGAAAATGTGTAAATGACATGTAAATCATTACACTTAGTGTTTAGGAAACCATGAAGATGAAGACTAAAGTGAAACATGGAGGAACTAAGGTCTATGAAGAACCAAACGTAATTTTAGGATTACAAAAAACCACTATAAAATAAGGATAGCCAATATAGTCATTTTGAAGTCCATCTTGAAGTGAACATAAGAGTGATTAAAATGTGAAAATTTAAAGGAAAATACCACAAATATGTGTGTATTTTGTATCAATTCATTATAGTTTAAGTGTTACATGAGAAGATGAGTGTGGATTCAGTCATTTTGATGGGTTTTTTACCTTCACAATAGTTTTGAGAAGGGAATATATTGGGTATTTTGAATAACTGAACATTACATCTATATTTATTGAATTAGAACTCTTATAAGTTCATGTAATTTGTGGTTTGGGCTTTAATAACCCATATTAAGTTCAATGGTGATGATTTTATGGAAGATGATCCAATGGTCATATTTAAAGGAATGTAAGTTTGAAGTTGACTAATATTATAATTTGAAATTTGAAATTTACATAATTCACTAGATATATAGATATTAAATATAAAGAGAAAAATAAATAGAATAATGGAAGATTAAAATTGGATAACATATAATAATAAGAAGATATGTGTTCTTAAAGAGGATAAATTGAGTCAATGAAATTATAAATCATGTATCTAATTTAGAAGGGATGTTTTGTTTTTGAATAGGATCTTAAAAAATATTAAATTGGAAAAAATTATATTCCTTAACATTAGGAAGGGGTTAATTTCTAAAATTTCATTCTTATATTTAGAGCAATTTATTTTTTGTGAATTTAGTTCACAAAATAAAAACTCAACTCTTCTCATGAAAAGTTTTTTATGTCTGGAAGTAGATTTGATATATAGCACTTGGAATTAACTAAAGTATCAACATTAAGAAGTTTTTATGTATATTTCAAGTATTAAACATGGAGTGGGCTTCATTTCATAAAACTAAAAACCGACTTATCAATTTATAAACTGATTTCATAGAGGAGAAGAAGAGGTGGTGGTATTTGGTAGATAGTTAGTTATCCCTAAACCATGAATTATAAATGTGCCTTGTGAGGTAGTGAGTTTATCCCTAAAAACATTATAGGCAGTGAGTCGTGGTGAGGAGTGATAATACCCATATCTTGTATCAACACAAATAGTGAGTTATAAAGGATTATTAGTACACCATCACATTATTGAGTGTATACTCCTTGGATATATCCTAGAGTAGGTTAACCAAGTAAAATCTCTCTAATCCTTTCATTTTTTATTTCTTAACTTGTTCTTGTGATTCTATTAGATTGGGTGAGAATATAAGAAAAGTCTAAATAATTTTTCTTTATAACAAGGGAACAATATAATGAATAAATGAAAGAAAGAAAATGTTTAATTCAATTAACACCCTAATCCACCCCACCCCCTATCAAAGTGTTATAGGTTACAATGTATCACATCCTAGGAAAGTAGATGTGTATGCCAAAAAAAGTCTTGTATTTTCTCATCAGGACTAGATAGTTGTCTAATTTCATGTATTACTTTATATTGTTTATTTTTTGTTTTATATAGTGTTATTTCATTTTAATTATCACTCTTAAAACTTATCAAAGTATAATGGTTTTTAATTTAAAGTAAATAAAAAATATTATTATTTTTATATTGACATATTTTTATGATTTTCCTTTTTTAGCATATATTTTCAAACTATAATATTTTGGTTTTTTTATAAAAGTAATTGTATTGATTATTGTTGGAATCTAACATGGTATGTGCTCACAACCTACATATGAACTCATGTATGTTTATATATATGGTTTGGAATATAATAATAAAGGATCCTTCTCCTTTTTTGACATTCCTTAAATAAGTTATGGGAGTTTTTGATATAGTTTATGCTCAAGTGGTAAATTTGTGTCACATGGATTTAGATCTTTAACATTTTTAGGATATAATTATTCTTTTAGGTTGTATTTTATATAGGGATAAATTGAAAATATCCTTTCATTTTGGTCTATTTTTTCTTTTAAGATATCACATATAACATTTATTACCTTTTGTTGGAAATTCCTTACTTGGATGTTTTACATTATATATGATACTTACGCAATGTTTTATTAGGTTTACATTTAAAAAATTGTAGTTAGAAGGGATTCTCAATATATAGAAACATCATACTAGAATATTAGTTTGAGTTTTTATGTATTCCTCTATTTATATTTAGAGAGTGAAATCATTACAAAAGTGTATGTTTGATACCCTCAACACCTTTTTTACCAACCTATGGAAATTGGGAAGGTGATTTAGGGATTATGGTGGGCTAGATTGAGTTGCATGATAGGTTTTCCCAATTTAGATCATTACATGTGAAATAAAAATTAGTCAATATATATTATTCAAGTTATAGGGATAAATTTTAGGAATAAAGAAAAAAATAAATTATGGGATTATTATTTAAAAAAATGTGATGTGTCTATAAGTGGTTAGTGAAGTGTCAAGGTTTTTCAAGTTATATATTTAGATAACATATAGAAAATAAATAATAGCCTTATAGTCAGTTAATACATGGTTGAAAATATTTCTCTATGACTAACGTTATGTATAAATATAAGTTCTTAGGAAAAATATTTGATGGTATTGATCTATAGGGTTTCATGGACTAAGTAAAAATATATAAATTTAAAAGGTATTGAAAAATAATAATTAGAACAATACAAGTGATATTTGTAGTGTAAGTCCCATGGAATAAGTCTCTCCATGATTATATGTTTAATACATGGTGGGATTAAGAAGATGAGTATAACTATACATGCTTTAATGATTAGATCTATCGTATATACCATGTAATGTAAAATATTTAATGTTTATCATAGATCTAACATGGTGAGAAAATATCAAGAAAATAATGGAAATCTACTCTACAAAGTGGTTATAACTATTAAAAAGTACATGGGAATTATAAGGAGTATGTAAATAGTAATTGGGAGAAAAATTAGATCTAGTTATAAAGGGTACATAAAACTATCCTTCAAAAATATCAATATTCTCTAGTGTCATAGTTAAACTAATTAAATGATAAAAATAAAATAATTATAGATAGTAATGTCCCATTATAAAAAAATTAGTACGTTATTAATTTTTATATAGCTAAAGAAGTAATATAAATATTCAGTATTATCCTATATCATGGTATTGTGCTAAGAAAGTGAAATATTTTCCCAATATAAATTATGATAATATCATATCAGTGGTGCTGCTAAACAAATCTGAGTTACACGAGATGATAAAATAAATATATATATTATATTATATTAGGTGATTGGGGGTAAAATTACATAAAACACGCACACAACACACACATAATGGCCTAAAAGGAAGGTTACAGCCCCCAAGGGATAACCCACCCAACTTCCCATTTTTATTATATCATATATTTAGCCCAAAGGCCCAGTGGGCATATAACCCTCTACATGGCCCGTAGGCCCGAATGTTTTGGGAGTGTCAGGATATTTGGTTTCCAATACCCAATCAAACTTTTCCTTTTCTTATTACAATATCATACATACAGTATAATATATGCATGATTTAAAATTATCATAATAGAAAAATCAATTTTATATGTACTATATGTTTAATTTTCATAGATTATATATTGTATCAAAAGGTTATAGTAGTTAACAACTCTAATGGTAACCTTATAATACCATGAGACTAATATTAAACATATATTGTGTAGTTTAGATATATAAATCTGATCAGCCAAAAATGATATCTGGATATTAGGTGTTAGGGGATAATATGAATTGGAACTTCTTCAAATAAAGTTTTCACTTAGCAATTTCATGTATAGTAGATCATGAAGACTGGTGAGCCAACAATAACACCACATGTTTTAAGTGTCCTTAGATATCCCTATCTATGATCATGTGTATTAGTATCCTTAATTGTGATAATTATTAATATATATCGTTAATTATATACTTTTATACATGATGAAATTCATAAAATTTTATCTCTTTAGTATGGTAGCTTGAGCTGGGTGCATTATTAATGGTGTTACATTGATTGAATGATCAAGATAGGATTTTTCACATCTAATATATGAAGAAGATATATATACCCACTTTTAATTAGATGAGTGATTCCTTGATTAAATTCATATACATGGTAGAAAACATAAAATTTTATAGTATTGTAAAAGAATGAAAAAATAAATATTGTAAGGACAGTGATGCGAAGTATGCATACTTCTTTATAAGATATCATGAGGAAGATAGATTACATTTCATAATAAGTTCCTATAAGAGGTTTTAATATCTATTAAATAATATTATCACATTATCATCCATTATTTGGTGATAGTTATTTCAATTGATCTATGATGACACACTATTATCAATATTAGGTCTTATAGGGTCACAAAAAATGTGTATCCAGAAGTTCCTCCAATTCAAATGAATTTGTGTTTATAATGTAGTGGGTAATATATTCTTAGTTTGGTGAATATCCTAGTGTGAATAATCATATTTAAATGAATAGTTAATTTCAATTTTAGGTTATACAAGTTTAAAAAACTAATAATTGATTTTATGTCTCAAGGTATACTCAAGTTATATAAGTTTAAAAAAGTGGATATGAGAAAATATTTTTTTTAAATGAATATTCATTATATAGGTTTTGTTAAACATAGTTAGGATAAATATAAAACTTTATGCTTGTTATTTCATAATTTTACATATAATAGTGCTATAAATTTTTGATTAAATGATTTTTGACATTTAATATAAGTTAAATTACTCATTAGAGTGATTTGTGGGCATTTATAAATGTCAAGTTTCTTTGAGGAAAAAAATAGAATTTAATAAAAAATAAACCTAAGCATAAAAGAATAACTTATATCGAAATAAATATAGGTACCCATTGTAACGAATTATCTTTTATCTTATTCTTTATTTCAAGTTCTAGAGAGATAAAGTGAATAAAAGATCATGAAAAATCCAATTCAGTCTTTAAAAATAATATTTATCGTATTTTGGTGATTGTAAAATCATTAAAAAGTACTTAATTATTTCATAAAAGAACAAGAAGAACATATATTGGTGAACTAATAAACTTTTTTGCATGTTTTTATTAACTAAAGGACTCCTTAATTATATCCTTAGAGATATGATAATCTAGAATTGAGTGGAGAATGTTCAGATCACATAAATGAATAAGATTTTGTTTTTTCTAATTTCATTGTACTTAAAACCTTTTGCACATGATCTATTAAAGAATCAAAGCACTATTATGCTAGATCTTGTGTTAAAATATTTGTTTGGTTTAAAAATTGAAAATATTTGTACTGAACCCATTATTTGTGCCCAGATTCCTAAATTTCCAAGGGTTCCCATAATGCTTTTACATTCTTTTCCATATTTCCCAATTATTTTCTCCTCTTCATTTCGCTCAACTATAACTTGTATTAAGAGGTTATAAACATAGATCATGTGAGCATGTAAAAAATAAATTTAATTAGTTATAGTTATAAAATTTAAAATAAAAAACTTAAATTAAGACACATAATAACTTAAATAAAATCATTATAAAATAATTTAATAGATTTTTAAAAATAATCATTCAATAGATAGTGATATTAAGGATTAATAGGATTTAAAGGATCAATTCACTTTGAAGATTTAATATTCTTGTGATTATTAATATTATCAATATGATCATTACGATTGGGAGTAAAAGTTGAAGGTGAATGAGCATATAATTTCAAATATATAGGAGAAATAAGAAATGGTTATTTCATGGGAGTGGGTGGAAATAATAGCATGGGTGTAAAAGCATTATCAAAAAGGATAATAGTGGTGAAAAAATTAATGGTATAAAATACACTAGAGCCTCAAGTGGAATGGTAGCATGAGAAATTAAACTAGAAGGCATATATTTTATAAAGCTGGGGTAAAATGTTGGTGATAACATCAGTGGTCTAAAAAACCTCAGTGCCTTAAGATTAAATATAGTATGAGAAAGGGTGAAAGAAATGATGGTAAGTGAAGGGTATTTATGATATTGATCATGTAATTTTCTCTAAGAACCAACACAATTATCACTCCTCAATGGGTTATACTGTCTAATACTATTATCATTAATGATGAAGAAGGGTTCTCTCATGGATGGTGGCTCCTAAATAAAATATATAAATGGTAAACAAACCTTTATATTACATTATATATCATAAATAGAAAATTCAAATACTATAATCATTATAGTGGTCATAGGATCTAATCTTAATTCTCAAATGTTTTAGTCATTTTCATATATTATTTTTCTTTATATCTCCTCATATTGTGATATATTATATATAATAAAAATAATTTAAATAATATGAGAATATAAATATTTTAAAAATATAAATAATTTAATTATTGAGAAAACAGGTAATAATATTTAAAAAGGGTAGAAAATGATAGTGATAAAATAATCAGAAAAATAAATAAACCAAATTATCTTTACAATAAATTTCTTATAACATTTATTTTCTAGTTAAAACTAAAAATTTATATATTTTAATAATATTATAAAATATTTTTTTCAACACCAATAGGGGCATTCATGATGTCAATTTTATTCACACAATACTTAAAAATATATCTTCTAATAACTTAAATAATGAAACAAAATTGAGTTTTTAAAGAATTTTTTATGAGAGAAACTTGTTTCCACATTGATACTATAAAATATAGAACATTGGTAGTAATCAAAAGATTAATGTTAATAGCCCTAAATCCATAATTTTTTATATTTGTTCCTAGTATCATCGTTGAATCGAACCAATCGAATTTCATTATAAAAAATCATCCACCGGGATAAAAATACAATATGGTTATTTTCTATACACCTCTATAATATGATTCCTTTTCATGTCGAAGTTGGTTGTCCAATGCACTAGAATAATAATCGATAATTATATTTAATATAACATAATCATGTTTTTTTTCATTTTCATTTCATGACTAGTTATAATGAATTTATACCCATTAAAACCCAATTAATTACATTCACACAACGCAGTATTCAAACCAAATGACACAAATCTAATTTCTAGAGATACATCATTTTTTCATAAACATTGCACCTAATATTTATAATAATATTAAAATTAATAATAAATTATAAATCATTATTGTATAATATTAATGCTCTTACCATTGATTCAAACCAATAAGGAAACTTTTGACTCTACAAAGTCACTCTTCTTAGAGGCAATGAATGATGACATCCATTTATAATTTATTTATGTTCCCTGTATTATTTAAAAAAAATTAAAATTTATATATATATTATTTAATATTATAAGATATATATATTAAAATTAATTTCATAATACATCCATAAAACACACCAATAAGGCCCCAACCCATATTTCTCGATAAGCACATGAGTGGTGATACTACAAGACCTCATGTGTGCCTCCCCATATGCAAGAGGCTTCAAAATAGTAGTGAGGGTATATGGATGTAGTGGGGAGACTATAACCTCAGTAATAATATACATACACTAGATAATAATAAATTATAACAACCTAGAATATCACAACAGAATAAAAATAAAACATAGTGCAATAAAAAATGTCACTCAGGTCGGATGTATAAAATGTACTAGGATTCTAATATAGTAAGCCTAACTAAAAGAGACAAATTTAAAGCATAATAATAATGAAAATGTAACAAAAATTCTTCAGATTCCATCATGATTCTGCCACTAACCATGTACTCCTCAACTCAGTTATCTACCACATCCCCTTTTCCTTTACCTGGATCCCAAATCTGGAATTATACACATGTATTAAAATTCAAATATAGTGTGTGAGTACTAAAACATAATAGGACCCCACTAATTCAACCTTAACATGACTACATGAGTATAACAGGTGTGTTAGAAAATAAATTTAAAAGTGTAGGAAATAATTAACAACCATATATTGAGTTTTTGTGTGCTAACCAGGCTACCATGATCCCTGGACCTCTGACATATAACTCAATAAATTTACCATTAATATAAACTATTTTTTTGAAAAAAAATTGATAAATATGTATATGTATATTTATAGGGGAAATAATTATTTATTTTTTTCAAAGTTATTTGACAAAATAAATCATTAAAAAATAAAATACCTATACCAACAGTTTGGAAAACCATTTTTATAGGTCTATACGAATGGTTTTCCATACCATTGGTATTGATATTTTTAATTTCGGGACCTATAAAAATAGTTTTAGAAGAATCGTTGGTATAAGTTCATTTAATGGAGGCTATACCAATGATTTTAGCCAAAACTGTTAGTATAGATCCAGTTTCAATTAGTGTTTCTTCCGCTACCTCGGGTCTGGTTTCAAGTTTTCCATGACCCTATTCTGTGTTTTGTTCCATCTTCATCATTGTATCATAATGTGCGCACCCCCCCCCCTAATAAGGGATAAGCATATCATGGTGGTCCAAATATTTCCATTACCAATAAAAACACCTCTAAATATATGATAATCACACAAAAGAGGGTAGAGAATATATACGTAGAACATAGTAGGTCATCATGATAATCAGTAGAAATATAAAAGTACATGTGATCAATATAAAACATTTTATAACAACATAAATAGGTATAATCTTGTAATCAAGCATCATATATGAGTATCAAGGATTACACACACATGTGATCACTATTAATAATTGAAAATCAAGTTATGACAACACAAGTATTGTATCAATTAAACAAGACTATACATTGACCTAAATAGTAAGGAAATTAATACCTTAATCTTGATGATAATAAACTATAAATACAATAAAGGGTATATTCCATGTGACGCCATATCTTTGACCAAACTGATATCACAAACCAAGGACCTCGCTCAAGATCCAACAGTGATGTCAGACCTCAAATTGATCAAGGAGGTTCCATAGGCACACTAGTTCTAGCGCCGTTATTAATTCTAAATCACGAACACACTTAGATTAGTTGTAATTGATTTCTAAAGGGAAGGAAATTATTGAAGATAAATTTTGGAGTTTTTAGGTTCAAGAGGGATGATAAATATGAGTTTGTTTCATTCACTCTCTTTATTGACTTCTCATCCTCAAGAAGTATCAAGAGATATTTCTTGAATAACTTTGTCCATTGATCCTGAATATCACTCTCTCACTACCTAGATACTTCCTAAATACATAATTGCTGACATAGGATCTAGAAGAGTGGCACTATCTTTCCCAACAATACCTTCTTGCTCTTTTCTATAATCTTCATTATGCCTTCCATATATGATGCATCAGGATTCATCTTAACATCCTAAAATTCAATCACACACAAAAGATCAGGCATATACCTTCGGAGATAAGACACATGAAACATATCATTCATAGCTCATTATTAAGTAGGAAGTTATAGAAGGTAATACACAGTCCCTATTCACTATAAAATCTCGAACAACCTAAAAAATATCATTTCTAGCATTGCTTTCTTTTTCAACTGCCAATGCCATAATTAAGGAGTCACCAATAAGAAAAAAAATCAAATTACAAGAAAATAGGTCACGTCACCTAATCATAAAATGATCATTTCCTACTCTAAGAAAGGCTCAACTGCTTATGTGAAACCCCAATATTTTAAAGGAACACTATAATATATAGGGTATAAAATACACAACAACAAGCATAAAAAAATAACGAAATATTTTTTTATAACCATTATAACATAGTCATTGAATTAGAGAGTATGAATAGAAGTAATTTAATAAATATATATATATGGTATATTTAATAAAACTTTATTTATAAATTCTAAGAAAATAAGTGCTTAATTATTTTTAGTAAAGTCATTTTATTCATTAAAATATTTTTTCATTAAAAAAAAGATTTTATTACTTTTTATGAGTGAATATTATAATTAAATTATAGTAAATTTAGAAAAAAAAATTTAAAATAATATCATTATTTATATCATCATATAAAAATTATATTTGGGTGAAATTTATAGATTTTTCAAAAAAACATTGATTTTCTAGTGAATAGTGAAAAATACAAGTTTTTTTATTGAAAATAATATTTTTGTTATAAAGATTTAAAAATATCCATTTTAAAATGGTTTAAATGTAACATAATTTCTCTTATATTATGAAAAATCCAATTAAGTTCATTTTATTTAATTTTATGTTTTAATTTGGTATAAAAATATTTCTGTATTTAAAAATGCATTTTTCTAAAAAATAGTTTTCCATGTGTTCTACATTTTTATATTAAATTAAGTTCTTACTAAAATAAAATGAAATATTGATAAATTTATTCCATATTTTTAATAAGGAGGTCCAAATTTGGAAACTTTTCCCCTTTTATTTTTTGTCAATATGAATAGTAACCATATTTAATTTTTGTTACCACATTAATGCTAAAATGGGTTAATTATGGTTAAAACTAATTTGATAAGAATTAAACTTAATTAAAACACTCTATTTATTTAATTTTATGATTATCTTTCATACATAACCATCCAAACTTCAAAAATATGACTATTTACATTTAAATTTTATTTTTACATTTATAATATTTTGTAAAATATAATGTCAAGAATATCACTTTCATGATTTTAATTTATATTGTATTTTGTGGCTAAGATAAAAACAAATTATTTTCAGTCATAAATGGTTATTGTAACGCCGACATAGTTATTGAGAAAGCAAGAGAAAAATTCATTAAATGATTTTAAAAACTCTAAAAGTAAAATTATTTGGGTGATTTAAAGTGTTTCGTGTTTTTTTCAAATAAATTTAAAATATTATAAATTTTTTAATGTTTTATATTCAAATTCCATTATTTTAATGTTGTTTTTAAATTCGAATAATGTGAATAGTTCTTAAAATGACATTAATATTTTTTTATGTTAAATATAATTTATTAAATTATTTAAAAATCATAAAAATATTGAAAGAGGACAATTTGGATTATAAATGGTCTAAAATTTCATCCCTTGGATATTTATGTGTAAATATTTACCTTATAAGTAAAATTATAACCCCTTAATAATAAAAGATATGTTACTATGGTTAAGATTAAAATTGGTTAACCAAGGGGTTGAATAAAAAAATAAGGTTTAAAATGATATCTACACCTATAAAAATTTTATTGTATGATTATATTAATCCCAAATATTCTTTATCTTAGAATAAATGTCAGTATTTCAACCATATATTCTTCATTTTAAATCCATTTGACATGAGTTACACAAATTTATATTATAATATTTTATGTAGTTACCAAAATGACATTAATGATATTTTATAATAAATAATATTTCATTAAATGATTTAAGATTAAAAAAATTATATCACCATTCAATTTAATGCGATATGGTTGAAAATTTTAACCATTATCCATTTATGAGTCACTTTTCCTTTTATCAAAACATTCCTAACCCTTAAATAGTAGAAAACTTTGAATTGTGATAATTATCAAAAGTGTTAAAACCAAGTGATAATGATAAAAACCCAAAACCAATTAAAATTTTATTAGATGAGATTATTTTGACTCGTACTCGTTTAATATTCAAATAGATTCAATTTTTTTCCATTCTTTCTTGAAATTTATTTTACATTAATTTAATACTTTAAGTAATTCTAAGAGTGCCCCTCACTTAAATTATAAAAAGGCACATCCTATCCTTTATTGTTCAATATATTTGATTCTTATAAATTATAAAATACTTACCATTATATCATCTTATATTCCTTAAACAAATTATATATATATATATATATATTTCTATATTTCTAAAACAATATCCTTTCAATGCTTAAAGTGTAATCCAAGTAAGGTTTATCAACGAAGAGGTATACCTCCTAGCTAAGAATTTTCAAATTTATTTCCTATCATACCTCTTATAAATATATGTTATACATTATAAAATAATTGATTTTGTATCTTAAATATATGTAATTATTATTATGTAAAAACCATTATCTCCCTTCTTCACAATTATTGGAAAATGATAACGTCACTCATGCGTACATGTGGACTATCACCTCTACAAAGTGATGTGATTCGTTTTTTTACTTCTATTTTACATGGATGGTAATAAGGATAAATTAAATTAATATATATGATATATATGATACAATAATTATTCTATAAAGTTGAATTATTATTTACCTTTCCTTCATTCTATCCATTAATAAATGGAAACATTACTCATGCGTATGTACGAACCGTTACCACCACGAAGTAATGTAAGTCATTTTCATTAATGATATATATGAATATTTATAAAATAATATATGATACTAATTAAATGATTAATATTATGTATATTATGTAACCATTATAAAATTATAAGTAATGGTGCTTCAAAACCAAAACATGTCTGAAAAACAAAGCAGTTATCACCTGGAACATTGATTTTAACAACAAATTGTTAATAAAAGAGTGAGAATATGTAATAAGTAAATCATATATGGTATGATATATAATATTATTATTCTAGAATAAATTTAAAATTAATATATATTTATCATACATGTTAAATTAAATTACAATGAATTATGTGATTTTAGGTAATGGGTCTAAATATCAATCCTATTTTTTACGAATTGTTTATTCTTGAGTTTGTATTGAGTAACTTATATGATCCATTTAAGAGAAATCCATTTAATTTTTAATATAATATTTTCATTTCTATTGAATTCATTTTTTTCTTTTAATTCTCCATAATTTAAGTACTCAAGGTATTAAAAGCATGTTTTTAAGGAAATCCGACGATGTTTTACTATTCAGTAGGGAATATTTTTCTTTCATGACCATATTTTATTTAAAATTCTTTCAAGGATGTTTTTTATTATTCTCAAATTATTTTAAAAATTAATTTTTCCCATTTTTGTTATTTTTTTATGTTTCAAAGTAATCTTATTTTCATTTTCTGAATGAGGTACTTTTGACTTTATACCAAAAATGAAAAAGGAATATTTTTTTTAATGTACATTGCATGAATAGAATTTTCCATTATCACGACCACTCAAATATTTGAATATTACATTAAAATTTTCCATGATTATTTTCAAATAAAATATATTCCTTAATATTTTAGAAATACTTTTATTTTAAATAAATTACTTCAAAATAAAAAATTGTATTTTAATCAAAACATATTCTAGGGATATTTTAAAGGAATTTTCATCTAAGATAATATACTTTGATGTTAATTATTATTTACTAGGGATATTATCCAATGGTACCATACATATTCTTTATATTTATGGTTTATTATTATTATGAAAATATGTTTATAAAACCCATTTAATTTCCATGGGTTATGCTATGATGAATTTATTAAATGTTTATGAAACATATTTTATTTTCACGAGGTATTATATGATGATAATATTAATGGTTTATGGTCTTTTGGAAAACATGTACATGGTTTTAATTATGTGATGGGTGTGCTCATAATTATATGTCCCTCCAATTCATTGGGTAAGGTTTTATATCTCATGATATAATTGTGGGAAAAAATTGATGTTCTTGATTCACTATAAGAAAGAGGTAGGGATGTCTGATCCACTATAGCAAATAGGTGATGGTTCCCAAACCATTGTTATATGGGTAACAAATGTCGATTCCTAATTTACTATGTTTTTACGGTCTCGGTAGTTAACATTTACATATGAAAGGGTTTATATACCTATAGTGGTGCCACACTTTTATAACATATTTTTATGCTTATAATTTTAATTCATAGTTCATGATTTATTAATGATGATTTTTCACCCTTATGAATCATTTCATTAAAATTATAAATCTTTATGAAATTAATAATCATTATGATCCATGGAAATTTTGTTATTGACTTTATAAGTTATTATCATAATATTCTACCCTTATTCGTATATTTCTATTGTATGTTATCTCACTTATTTACCATTATTGAGCATCTGAGATCACCCTTTCTTATGTTTCCTTTCCTCAGGTTATAAAGAATGGTTTTACATAGGGTATGTATAATAATAGTGTTATATGGGAACATATTTATGGTAAATATTCAATATATTTCACGAAATAATAATATTGTGTATCTTGTCTCCAAATACACAAAATATTTATAGTTCTAGCATGTATCATAATGTTATGTATTTAATATTCATTTATTAAGATGTAATATCTCTATATAAAAAGAAAGGGTCTCCTCGATTGGTATTAAAGAATGGTTTAATAAATATTTGGATATTAAGATTCGATAATATTGGTGAAATACATGAGTTAAACCTATTTATAGTATAACATTCTAAACATATGTTAAGATAGATATTATATGGTTTTCCAAGCAATGTATCCATTTTAAGAAACTACAAGGGGTTGTGGTTTCGAAAAAGATGAATCTACTAGTAATAATCTCCAAAAGAGTTGGTAGTAGTATATCTTCGCCATTATTCTAGTGAATGGTGAGTATTACCGTATAGTGAACCTATTTTGACACTCACGGGGATATTCTTAAGATAACTCATAATTTCCTTATGAACCATTATGAAGGATTTGAATATATGATACCCAAGGATGGTCTAGGTTAAAACTGAGGTGTAATATATTTTAAATATTATGTCATGATTTAGACATCCTATGAATGATTTTTCATGATTACATGACTCTTGTTTTGACTCTTGTTTCTTAAACTATACTTTCTGGTCTTATTCAATGGCTGAAACCATGAGTATTTCTGTTAACGTATAATTTGACAGACAATGGAATGATTATCATTATAATAAAACAAATAAAATGGGAGCTATAATTTTAAAATGTATGATTATGCCTAATCAACTATCTCAGTATATGATTATTAATCTCAACTTGTTTGTGCTTCCAAAAATACCTAATAACAAAAAAATTGATTTTTAGGAAAACTATGGAGGTAAGAATATTCATCTTCTAATATTTCAAGTATATGGGAAAAATAACTTAGAGAAATGTCTCAAATGAATGAGAATATTTTTTATATGTGGATTATAAGATAATAAATATTTTAATTTCAAAGTAAAAATTAAAAGTTCAATGGAGGGAAATTAATTTTATCCAAAGGTACAATTTATTGTTATGTTTGGATAATATAGGCATTATCTGAGCCAATTCCCAAATTCAAGTGATAACTCCAAGACCATGGAAGGACCTATGATATGAAAAAAAATTAAGTATAAGTATTGAAGTGTTTATGTATTGGGATTTAGGAATAATGTTATTTTGGATATAATAATTATGAAACATCTAAGTATTGTTCCACATTAGTTTTCTTTAAGGATTTGAAAAAATATGTTGAATGGTAATGATAACCAAGAAAATAGATTCAATGTTATGGTGATAATTTTTAGTTAGGATAAATAGATCATTGACATTGATTAAGTAAATGGGATAGTATTGGAGACCATAAAATTTGTTAGTGATTTGATGAAAAAGTGATTTAGTTCATCTTTGATGAAGTTTGATGCATTTTTTGATTTATGGAATTTATTCAATAGTATCTGATTTTATTTGAGTAAAAAGGATTATGTTAATTTTTGGAATAATATATGTTACCATGTGGGGTTAACTTAATAGTTATGGATACTATCATGGGTTTATAAGTTTAAAGTCATAGATACCCCCTTTTTGGTTTTAAGTGATGTGATATTGGGGGGATTTAAACTTTTACTGGATTTTAGGATGAATAATATATTAAAGTATACATAACCCTTTTTGTTATTATATTATTTTATTTTAAGTTAATTATGGTCTATTTGATAGCGGGATATAGATAATCTTGATGGTTGAAAAGTGATCCATTGATAAGGTAATATTTTTAAATATATTTATGTTCAAGTTATGTTTTGCCTTTCAGGTTAGTAACTATATCTTATTCAAGATAATTTAGTGAATTTAATTACATTATAAGATTATATAGTCATTTATCATGGTGATTAATGATATTTTGGGAGATTCTTCATTGAGTTGGGGTATATATAACCCTTAAATTTAGCATGTGGTTCAACATGAAATATTATTTGGTAATAATCTATTTTAATTATTATGGATATAGGATAAAAGGTATGAGATCACCTTTTAGGTTAAAAAATTATTCAATGTTGAGAATATTGAGGTTAATTAGAATATACAGTTATTTATTTGTGGACTAATATATGGTTAACCTTTGGTGTTACTGTGTAAATTGTGAAGTAAAATGTATTCATTATTCAAATAAAGGTTTATTTTTTTATTATCTTAAATTATTCTAACCATTATAGTTTTATTAAAGACAGTATGAATAACATGTTATCATTTTTTGGATTATGTGATCTGTTAAAATTCTATTTTAGTTCTTATATCATAAAACATCTATTTAGTATACTCATCGTTTGGACAAAAAGGTGACATCTTCAAGGGAAATGATTAAACGCTGAAATTATACTTTTTGATTAAGTGTATTTGCTTATGTTCTTAGTCTATATGTTCAATTAATTCCTATAATTTATTAAAATGATCTTGGAATAAAAAAATATCCTATTACATTCATTTTTAATGAACCAATTGTTTTTTCAAACCTCATTGGTTTATGGTTTTGTGTCCATTAACATTATCAACATCGTTCATTTTATTGTGTTCAATAATCTCTATCACACTCTATAATTATTTAGATATTAAGTTTTCCTCCATGTCCATATTTTTACTTCCCACTAATGTTCATCTATATGGAAACCTAGTTATGTGTTATCCCATATTCCCTTCATATTTTGTGTTCCCACTTTTCAAGAGAAAGTTTATTAACCCGTTTTATGATGTGGGGTTTCAACAAAGGAATTTTAAAATATAAAACCATTTAATATTGTGAAAAATTTAAAAAATTTATGACATAATTTTTTAAATGTGGGTAGAATGTAATACCTTGAGGTTTTAAAATAACACTACATTCGATATGGTATACAACACGCAAAACGGAGCATAAACAAACCATGAAATATTTTTATTTTATAAATATTTTTTGGAATGTATAGAAGTAACCAAGTTATGAAATCCTTATTAATTTCACAGTCAATAAAAATATATTGATAAATTTTTAGGAAATAATAAATTATTTTTTATAGTCATTTTGTTCTTAAAAATAAGTTTTCATCAAAATGGTTTTCATCTATTTTTGTGAAAAAATAATATAATGAAATTATATAAATTTTTTAAATTATATTTTAAAAATTTATTTTAATTTTTGAAATCAGTATATCCAAATTATCATAAGGAAACAATTTGTGATTATTCTGAAAAAATTGTTTTCCAGTGAATAGTGAAAAAATATTTAGAATTATATTTTTGTGTCAAAAATTTAAAAAGATGAATTTTAAAATTATTTAAAAGTAAAATAAGTTCTATTATATTATTAATAATATAATTAATTTCATTTGAATCAATTTCATGGTAGAATTTGATACAAAAACATTTTTATATTAAAATAGTTATTTTCTAAAAAACTGGTTTTCATCGTATTTTTAATTTTTATCTTAAATTAATTTATTTCACTTATATAAATTTAATCTTGAAAAATGGATTACATATTTGGAATCAATAGTCCAAAAAAATTTCAATAGTTCCCTTTTATTTTAGGTCAATATGAAGAGTAATTATATAAAAAAAATTACCACGGTAAAGGTAAAATGAGTTAATTGTGGTTCAAACTAATGAGATAAGGCTTAAAGTTCATTCAAAAAAAATATTTTTTAAAAATTTATTATAATATTTTATATTTAATCATCCAAACTTAGAAAATATGACCTTTTCCATTTAACATTGATTTTGACCTTTATAATATTTAAGTAAAATATAAAGTCAAAAAGGTCACTTACATGCTTTTAATTTATATAATATTTTTTATATGGATAAAAACATATTTTGTTTATTTATAAACTTTGATTTTAAATATTAATGAATTTATTTTATTATGGTAAATTATTTTAAATTTTTATTGATGAAATAATTATCTTAAATTGTTACGCAATGCCAACATAGTGCTTATGCAAGCTGTAAAAAAATCATTTATATGATTTCAAAAAATCTAAAAGTAATAATTTTTGGGTGAGTTAAAGTGTATTGTGATTTTTGAAGAAAAATATAACATATTATATATGTCTGTAATTTATTATTCTAATTCCATTGATTTCATGTTGTTTTCAAATTCAAATTATATGAATAGTTCTTAAAATTATTTTAATAGTATTTTATGATAAATATATTTTATTAAATTATTTAAAAATCAAAAAATAATAAAATATGATAATTAGAATGATAAATGGTCTACTATTTCATACCTTATCCATTTATAATCTAATTGTTACCTTATAAGTAAAATTATAAACCTTTAATATTAAAAACAACATTACAATGGTTAAGAATAAAATTGTTTAACCAAGGGATTAAACAAAAATATAAGGTTAAAATGATGTCTAAAACTATAAAAATTGGATTGGATGATTATATAAATACCATGTATCATTTATATTATAATCCATGTAATGTTTTAGCTATTTACATTAGTGAGATGCATATTGTATTATAATATTTCATGTAGTTCCAAAAATGACATTAATAATATTTTATAATAAATAATATTTTATTAAATGATTTAAAATTCATGAAAATACTATATTCGTCCAATTGAATGGTATATTGTCTAAAATATTAAAAATGTTTCGTGAGTCACTCTTCCTTTTATGGGAACATGTTTAACCCTAAAATAGTAGAACACTTTGATATTGTGGTAATTGTAAAAAGGATTAAAACTAAGATATTAGGGTAAAAAAATAAAACAAACTTGTTCAAATTTTAATGAATGGTATTATTTAAACATACCATCATATTATATTACAATTATATAAATTTGGATACATTTTATATGAAAATTAATTTACATTAATTTAATACTTTAAGTAATTTTAAGAGTGCCCCTCCCATCACTTATAAAAGGCCCGCTATTCTCCTTCATTATTCACAATATTTGAGCCATATATATCAATAAATACCTAAACATATATAATAATATATTCCTTCTCAAAATATTAGATCTTCTTTTATTTCAATAATACCATCCTTTCAAGGAATAAGATTTGATCCAATGAAGGATTTGCAATAATGAGGTATAACTTTTAATCAAGCATTTTCAATTTTATTTCCTATTATACCTCATATATATCTATTTTAGCCAGTATAAAATTATTAATTAAGTATCATAAATGTACTTAATTATTATTATGATTATTTAAAAACATTATCCACCTTCTTCCTATCCATTGGAAAATGATAAGGATGCTTGTGCGTACATATGGACTACCACCTCCCTGAAGTGATGTGATTTATTTTTCACTACTATTTTACATGAATGGTAATAAGGATAAATTAAATGAATATATATCATATATATTATACATAAATTATTCTGAATTTATTAATTATTATTTATCTTTCTTTCATTCCATCCATCGCAAATTGGAAACATCACTTGTGCATGAGTACAGACAACCATCTCCAAAAAGTGATGTAATTCATTTTTCATAACCACATTATATGAATAGTTATAAAATTATATATGATACTCAGTAAAGGATTAATATTCTTGATATTATGGAACAATGATAAAAATTTATGGTCTAGGATTTCCAAAATAAAAAATTCATGAATAATAAAGCATTAATCACCTAAAATAGTGATTTTAATAATAAATTGTTGACAAATAGGTGATAAGATGTTATAAGTAAATCATATATTATATGATATAAATTAGTATGGTTATTTAATACATATATAATAAATATATATTTACTATATATGAGTTTTGAACACATATAATGAAATTTGAGACTTATGGTAAATGGATTTACGTCTCAGCTCTATTTTATTTTTGATTATTTAAGCTTGAATTTCCATTAAGGAAATTATAAAATACTTATCTGATAAATACATTTAATTTTTATTACCCTATGGATATTTATGTGGAATACATTTTTTCTTTTATCTTCATCACTTTGAGTACTCAAGATACTGAAAGATTGTTTTTAAGGAAAACCAACTATGTTTTACTTTTTAATGGGCAATATTTTTCTTCTATGTACATGTTTTCCTTAAAATGTTTTCGAGAATAGTTTTTATTATACTTCAATGATTTTTTAAATTAATTTTTTCCCATGTTTGATATTTTATTCAAAAAAATCAATGAATATTCTCATTGTTTTCTAAATGAGTTGCTTTTGAATTTTTTCCAAAAATGTGAAAGGAATATTCTTTTAACATACACGAAATGAACGGAATTTCCATCTATCATGGCTGATCAAAGATTTTCCGATTACCTTACAATTTTCCATGGTTATTTTAAAAGAAAATTTTTTCTTTAGTTTTTTAGACATATTTGTATTTAAAATAATTTATTTAAAAATGAAACGGGTATTTTCCTCAAGAAATATTTTAGGGATATTTTAAAGGAATTTTAATCTGTGATGATATCCCTTGATGTTAATATTGCTTTAATGGGATATGATCCTATGATACCATCATTATTATTTCCCTATATGTTTTTTTATTATGATGATAATATGTTTACAAAATGTCCATTTATTTTCAAAGGGTTATGATATGATGAATTTATAAAATGTTTATGAAATCCATTTTGTTTGCACGGATTTTGATATGATAATAAGATGAATGTTTTATGAACTTGTGGAACACATATGTATGGTTTTCATGATGTGATGGGTGGTCATAGAATTTTATATTTCTATAATTCATTGGGTAAAGTTTTATATCTCAGGAGATAATTATTAGAAACAAGTTGAAATATTTGATCTACTATAGGAAGTTGGTTGGGATTTTTCATCCAATATAGAAAATGGGTGTTGATTTCTAATTAATTACGATATGGGAAACATGTTTTAATTCCCAATCCACTATTATTAGATGGTATCGAAATATAAACTTGACATATTAAATGGTTTCATTACCTATTATGTTTTTACAATTTTTTGCTGGTTTTTATTCTTATGATTTGAACTTGTGATTCATGGTTGATTAATGATGATTTCTCAGTCTTATGACCCATGACTTTAAAATACTAATGTTTTATGACATGATTAATGATTATGATTCATGATAAATTTGGTATGAACTTTATAAGTTATGATCATAATTGTAAACCCTTTTACTTATATTATGGTTGCATATGATCAACAATGGATACCTCCCTTATTTGCCCATACTAAGCATCTTAGCTCACCCTTTCTTATGTTTCCTTTCCCTAAGTTACTATGAAAGGTTTTAAATGGGGGTTTTCGAATAATATTAATATATATAAAGGTATTTTTGTGAGATTTTTAAGAAATTTCATGAAATAAGAAGATTGTGTATCTTGTCTCCAAAGACAATAAACCTTTAAGGATATAGTGAGGATCATAATGTTATGTAATGAATATTCATCTATTGAGAAGTAATATTAATGAATGGAAATAATTGGTCACCTAAGATTCTTTATTATTTTTAATCTCTCAAAGGTCAGTTGTATGATGCTCATCCCCATAACAACCACCCCACCTACCTCATGCCAATATTGCGATGAACAACATGGTCTACCATAGAGATCCTCAAAAGTTTCCATCTAAATACAATCATGGATGCTATTGTTGTGCATGAATTCAAACAAAGATGGGTGATTATCCATATATCCTCTAAAATCTTCGACTCATGTCCACAACACATATTCCAATATCAATACCTTCCTCATTGAATGATCATTGGTTTTCAGATGATACTTTGTAGTAGATTTTAGCTAAGTACAAAAATACATATATAATCCATATCAAAACTATGATTTATAACATGGATAAATGTTAGATACAATCTAAATAACCAGCATGGGGTACCATATAAACTAGTAACTAAATCGATCACCACTATCCCAAAGAGTTTTCTTGATCACCATGGGCTGGAGACAAGAACCTGAGCATCTATAAATAAACATTGGGAACAATTTCACCCAAAATAAAATATCATAATAATAAAATTAACACTATTGAAACACCATTAGATAAATAAATCAATACAACCATATCATGTACAAAGACTTAAAGCAGAACATGACTACCAAAACCCGTCACATGGTGTCCCAAGACTCCCACCATGTACCAAACTACTCCCCATAAATTAACCAAGTAAAAACCCACAAAAGAAGTTTAAGGGAACATGAGAACCTTCTATAATAACATAAAGGATTAAAGCACCAAGTGGTATAAGGAAGCTGTGTGCTACAAATCCTTGTAGTATTCCACAATATATTATATGTTTTTACTTTATAAGGTAAATAAAAAAAATTTAAAGAGAGTACAACAAGGTGAGAATAAATCCTTACATTCAAAAAATAAGAAACTCAAGACACTATGATCAGATTATAAAAATATTTTGATTTAAAACAAAACTTTATTAATTTAAATATAATTTTTGAGACCAAAGATATAAACATTCCATTTCATCATTTAAAAACTAAATCTTTTACACAAAATTTTTTGAAATCCATTTCATGATATAAAATTAGATAGAAAAGTGATATAAATGTGAACCATATAATAAAGTGTTGAATAAGATTCAATATAGTATATTCAATATAGATAAGTAGATCAGTCAAGAATGATGATCAATCAATAAAGGCAACCCCAATGATTAGTAGTGATAATTAACACTATCATATATTGAGTATCAAGTATAAGGATATAATGGTTATGACCTGGATATGATAGTGATTTCAACATATTCTATATAATAAATAAAATCATGATGGCTCAATGGGCATACATAATTTCTCACGGGTCTCATGTAAACCAATTCCACTCACACCAACTTTCCTAGTCACACATCCATATCCTAAGCATATCATGTTCTCTATGAATCCACTGGTCAGCGTGTGAGTCTACTAAAAATAATAAATCTAGGTCATCTCATCAAACTACCCAAGTTCTCATGACTAGTTAAAATATGATAGTGAGATAATCTGGTTACAAGGATAGCAAAGGGGATCCTTGTCATGTTACAAGGATCAAAAAGGGGATCCTTATCAGTATCAACAAGGGATTATTCCCTCATCATTTAAATTATTCTCAATTCACATCTCAAAGTCAATCTAAACTCCCTCAAAGTGAGTAATTATTTTTCTAACACCCATCAATGGAAAGTACAAGAATCAAGTAATTCACATCAAGGGATTATCACAAGATTGTATCATCAAAAATTTCCAAATGATCTGTCAATAATCATAAATTTAAATCCAAAAACATTACTTTAAATAAATATTCAAATGTGTATTCACACCCACTTCCTTTTATAAATCTATATTAAAATTAAAAATAGTTCTTCAAATAAATAATTTCTTTCAATGCCTCCCTAAGGCATTCAAAAGTAAGTTTCACAATTTAAAAGAATTGAATTCATTTCAAAACAAGGGTCAACACCCTTTTACACACATAAAAATAATTCATTTCAAATCACCTAAGAATAATCGTTCCTAAAAAATGTGAAGCATCATTTCAAAAGGGATCTTAGTCATTTCATAAATCAAAGAATCCAAAAAAAATTAAAACATTTCATAAATCAAACCCTTTCATTTAAATCAATGAATTTCACTTTAGAAATCAAAACTAAACCTAATCCATTATTTTCATCAAAAATTACTTGAAAATATTATTGAAGAGAAATCAAAACCAACATGGCATTCAACAAATTATAAACATTGATAGGAATAAATATCATAAAAATTATATTAATTACATGTTCAATTCATAGATAATAGGATCAAAGAATATTTCAAGAGTAATTTCAATGTTGAAATTCAGAAAATGTATATTATAAAATAAAAATAATTCTCAAGAAACAATGAATTACAAGATAAACGAAAATCATAGAAACACCTACCTCATAATTTCTTGGAAACCCAAAATACTAGAAGGAAAAGGCTAGTCAGAGAGAGGGGAAAAACATCAAGAAAAATAAAAAAATCCCAAAGAACTGAAAATGCTTTTACAGTAGTTAGATTTCCATAACTCTCCTTAAACGGATACCAAAAATGAGGTTAGTAAAGTTTTTAGAATTTTTAAAAATACAAAATGCATTCTAGATTACAACACAAAAACCCCGAATTAAAATAACTATTTAATTTTCAATTTTAATGAAATATTGGATGTTAAGGTTTTAAAATCATTTAATATAGGAGTTACAATATTTAAAAAATCAGGAAAATTGAATTACCATGATTATAATCTTTTAAAATCATCACCTAGTGTTATGGAGTCGTGATGGGGAAGAAAAAATGAAAAATAAGGTTTGGAAAAAAAATTATCAAAAAGGATTCTAGATAAGGGTAACATGGAATTACCCTTACATAGTGAATAGGTTTAAAATAAGGGTAAAGATATCTATAATTATATAGGACACACTCCCAAACTTATTATTACATATATTTTGGGTTACCATTACCCATCCTTTAGAAACACATGGATTCCCTTATATAGTGTAATGAAACAGAGATCAACCCTTATATAACTCATATAAAAAGAGCTATAGCCTTATGCAGTAGCTTATTTACCCTTATATATCACTTATAAAATATTATTTAACCTTATTTAGAACATAGAAATCTAGTAATACCTTTAAAAAATTAAGGGAAACTCTTCTTTACCCTAATATAGACTTTGGAAAACACAAGTTAACCTTACACAAATAATAGGTCCTATATAATGGTAAAGATTACATTAAAAGATATTTATTTATTTTAAAAAAAATATATATTAGAAAATAATACCAAAAAATTTTATTTAATTATTATAAAAAGAGGGGGTTACAATTCTCCCCACCATCGTGATTTCTATCACAAAAAAAACTTCCAGTCTGAAAGATAGAAAAACATGAGACTAAAATAACTCCCACACTCAAACTATTAGGTAGACATTACATGAAATAAAAGAAGACTCACCCCAAAACAACCACCCAAAATGATTCTAAGAAAATTTCCTAACAATAATTTCAATGTAACCTTTAAATAGAATGACCAAGATTAAAATGAATCTAAAATGACATAACAATAACTAGAGGATTCAAAAAATAACTGAAACTAAATGGAAACCTAGAATTGGTCTCCACACTATTTAAAGATTCACCAAAATTATGTAACATGAGTAAAAAAAAGTCCCAAATACATCTATTTAACTAAAATAAGATACTCATATCACACGAAATAGTGATACATACATGGGATGGTACTAAAACTTTAAGGAACGACACATCCAAAACAACTCCATGATTCCCAAAAGAGACAATTCTATAAAGATACACCGATCATACTTTAATCCATAAGAAACACACATACCTAAAAATTATTTCTACCCTAGGAAAGTACTCAATTTTAACCTTGGATTTTCAACACTGAGTTTCACCCCTCAATAGGATCATCAAATCATCCCCCAACACCTCTTGGATCTAGCACCATCAAGAATTCACATCAAACTAGTTACCTGAGTATATTCACAATAAATATCAAATTCCATTTGGAATGAACTTTAAGTAATAATAATTATAGACAAATTAGTCACAAAAAACTTATGCGATAGATCACCCATAACATAAATATTGATCTCTGACCATCAAGTAAAAAACATGTGGATATCAATGAAAAACAACTATCCTAAAAGGTATCCAACACCGACCATAAGAAGACACCCATAGAATGTAGAAACATCATTGATTTTGAATGAAAACATACCCAAACATCTAAATTTTATCATCGAAAGATTCCATACCATCCTTAGGATCACAAAAAACTCAAGGGTTTCAAAAACATTTATGATGAAGTCTAACACCATTCAAGAGAACACATCTATAATGAGTAATAAGGAGATCTCATATAAAGGAAACCATCATTGTTATACAAACCTAGTTCCACAAGAAAACCCAAAATAAGACACAAATTATCCCTAGAACAAAAAGGTAACCAAGAAACAATGAGCTACAAAATGGTCTCCATTATAACATTAGAGACAAAATGTAGGATCAATATCAACCACTAGAGAAAAATACTCCACTGCATGAAAATATTCACTCTCAGGTCAATGGTTGGATCCCTATTGCCTTAAATTATATTCTACCCCACAATTAGGAGTTGAAGATCCAAAATTGAAACTTATAATTTTGTTATTTAAACTTCTATAACCTATTAAAGTAACTTAAGAAGACACACCACTTATAAAATCTTAGAGTTTTCAAACACGAATTAATAGAATGACTAGGTGTTCAACACTATAATCACACAAAATGAATTTTATTTACCCATTAATACTATCCTTGATCTACCAACATCTTTTATCCATGATATAGAACATCGTAAGTTAAGCCAACCATGTATGATTCAATAACCACTTTGTATCACCTTTCTATCTCTACTTCAAATAAATATCTCATATCAGGATTCATACAAACATGAGGGAATCATGAATTTCCACCACTCTCATTCAGGTATTTCAAAAAAGAGTTGGTGAACTTTACCTTCAAAGAATAAATATTCTTGAGAGAATCAAATATCCCTTATAATTATTTAATCCACTTCACTTATTCAGGAGAACCCCACTAACACATATAATAATCTGCTCAATGATCCAAGAAGACCTGAGTGGGGTCCAAAAGATAGAAGGGTTTAAAATCCACCACTGAATTCAGAGTCTTAGTTGAGTCATTAATAATAGATTACACCTCATAAAAACATGAAGGACAACTATAAATACTAGACTAATGAAAACACTTTCTATCATTCCTGAATAACTTTTTGGGAAATATTTTTGGACATCACAAAACACAGCCTCATCAACTTAGGTATAAAGAAATGAGAAACAAAATAAAAAACAATCTAAAATATTTAACACAAGCCACACAATTCTTTTATCAATGTTTTATTATTTTCAAAGAATAAAATATTTCCCCATTTAGAAAACATTACGCTTTTCATAAAAATGTGAAATCCTGATATAAATTCCTAAAAAGATTCAAAAATTCTTTTACCATCTCATTGAAATTATTCCATGGTTTCAAAATAATTAATCCATTTTTATACAATTTCAAAATCATTTCCATTTTAAATCCATCACATAACCAAAATTCATTCTTAAAAAATTCCTTTAGCACATTAAAAAAGAGTATTTAAAAATAAGTTTACAAGTTAAAATTTTTATAAAATACACTTTTTATTAATTGAAAACATATATCAAATAAAATAAAAACAACTATTTTAAACCACAATTGGTTTTTATTAAAGGATTTATAATCATTACCAAAGGGATTAACATTTAAACAATAAAACAAGAGAATGAAATAGAAAAAACCCAAAATGTTCATTAAAAATAAGAACCCTATAAACTAAATTTACATGAGTGAAGTCATTTTGGAAAAACATAGATAGGGAATAAAGTTCATGGTATATTAAAAAAATGGATGGATCAACTAAAATGGATGGTAAACCATACACCAACCTCTCAATGTATCCTAGATTGATTTCCTGAGTAACCACACAGATTCCCCATGATTTACTAGACTATGAAGGCATCATGCATATCTTTTCATCTCTCTATTCTAACCCAAAACTCATATCAAAGCCTGGGAAAAGTCTAGAATCATATCATTAAATTTCCTTAAAGACACTTTTTTCAAAAATCCCATGGTAACTTAAGGCTCATTATAATGAGATCTGACCGGACACTTGCTCATACCATTCCCCTTAAGTCCTAAAAATCCTATTTTATATCTATCAAGACATCCCAAACTACAAACAAACATAAAATAAGTGGAATAGCCACCTCTGATACCAATTTTTTATGTACCAACCTAGTGTACCATATAAATTTGTAATTTAATCGATCTCCACTTCCCTGAAGGGAATTTCTGATCCCCTTGGGAAGGTGAAAAGTTCATGGACATCAAGAAGAAACCTTTGGGAATGATTTTTTCCAAAATAAATATAAAAATAACCAAAATTATACTTCTGAAACATTATCTGATAAATATTCAGTACAACTAAATCACATATAAGAAGATGATACGAAGACTAAAATCAAAACCTAACTATAAAAACTGGTCTCTTTGTGGTCCAAGACAACAAACCATGTCCCAAAATACCTACCATAAAAAAATTAAAAATCCATAAAATAAGTGAAAGTGACATGATCAACTACTATAGGAATATTAAGTTTACAAACACAAATAGGTCTAAGTAGGGTGTGAGCTATAGATCTCAATAGGATTCAATAAAGTATTCTATGGAGTTACTTCTTATAGTAATTCAAAAAATGGAAAAATATATTACAAAAAGGATAAAACAAGTCCTTAAATTTCAATAAAAATAAACTAAATCCATCATCTTTATATTAAAATAATATTTTGTTTTATAATATAACTTTAAGAATTTCAATATCATTTATGAAACCAAATATAGAAAAATGATATATCATCATTTAAAAACCTAATATTTTCCCTAAAAAACATTGAAAACAATTAAATAGGATAAATTTAGACAAAAAAATGAAATAAATGTGTACTGGATAACAACATGTTTAATAGTAGTCGATAAAATAGAGAAAGTCTCAATAAGAAGATCAATCTAGAACAGTAATCAACCTAGAAAGGAAAATCTAGCGCTAAGTAGTGAAAACAAACATTTTCATGCATAAAGTATCTGTTATAAGGATGGAATGGTTATAAAATAGATACAATAGAGAGTCTACAATAGTATATCTAATCAAAAAAATCATGGCTGTTCACCATGCTTACATTAGGTCTCATGGGTCTCAAGAAAACTAATCCCATGCACACCCACTTTCCAAGTCAAACATCTATAGCCTGAACCGATCATGTTCTCCATGGATCCAATATTTATGTTGTGTGTCTAGTATAAAATCTTAAATCTAGGCTATCTCATTAAACTAACTAGGTTACCATGACTAGAAAAAAGAGATGAGTAAGATAATAAAGTTATGAGGATCATAAATGGGGTGTTTATTAGGTTTCAAGAATCACAAAGGGGATCCTTAATAGTCTCAAAATGGATTTGTTCCCTTATTATTTCAAACATTCTCAATTAACATCTCACTCTCACTCTCAAACTCCCTAAATGTTAATAATATCTTTTTCAACACCCATCAATGGGAAGTATAAGAATCAAGTTAGTTACATAAATGTATTATCACAAGAGAGGGTTATTAAAAAGTACCAATTAATCTATCAAGAATCATCAAATTCAATCTAAAATTTTTACATAAAACTAACATTAAAAGGGATTAATAACCAATTGATTTTAAAAATCATCATTAAAAATCCAAATATCCCTTTAAACTAAGAATATATTTCAAAACAGTCCTAGAGCATTCAAAATAATGTTTCAAAATTTAAAAGACTCAAATTTATTTCAAAACATGGGTCATAACCCTTTTCCACATATATAAATCATTCATTTAAAATTTCCCAAGAAGGATTGTACATAAACAAGGTGAATAATCATTTTAAAATGGGTTTTGGTATTTCATAAATCAAGGAATCCAAAAAATGTTGAAAATATTTCAAAAATAAACCCCTTTCATTTAAATCAATTCATTTAACTTTAGAAATAAAAAACCCATCTTTATACCTTATGTCCATGAATAAATCCTTTAAAATAAATATTAATATACATGAATACTAACATTGAATTTCCAAAATTTCAAATAGTGAAAGGAATCAAGATCATAATATTTCTATCCATGACATTATTAATTTAAAGAGAAGTGGATCAATAAAGATTTCATGAAGAATTTTAATTCAACAATCATGGAATGTGTGTTAGAAAATAATAAATACAAATATAATATTTATAAATAAAAAATGAAATATAAGGTGAAGGAAAATTATAGAAACACATACCTTGGAGTTACTTGAAAACCCAAAACACGGGAAGGAAAACACAAGAAAAAGATAGAGGAGCGGCTTAGAAAAAATAAAAATGGGCCAAATTAACCATATATCCTTTTATAGGAGATGTAAACCTATAAATATCATCAAAAGGATATAAAAATTATGGAAACAAAGGATTAGGTATTTTTTAAAATATTAATGGAATTTTAGTTCATAGCAGAAACCCCTTTAATCAAAACAACCATTTTAATTTTTTGATTTTAATGAAATATTTAGAGTGAAGTGTTTAAAACATTTTAAGATATGAATTAAATTATTTAAAACATTATGAGAATTAAATTAATTTTATTTCAAGATTTTAAAATCATCAAATGGAATTATATAGGTTTTTTAATAAAGAATAAATGAAAAAAAGGTTTTAAAAACATTTTTTTCAAAATGGGTTATACGTAAGAGTAACATAGATTTACCCTTAAGAAGCTCATAGGTGTCATATAAGGGTAATGATATTTAACATTAATTAGGATACATCTCTGTATATACAATTACATAGCTCTTTTATCACCCTTAAAAATCCTTTTAAAACACAAATTTACCCTTAGGAAACTCATATAAAAAGAGTTATACCCTTATGCAATGACATATTTACCCTTAAATAACCCATAGAAAATAACATATACCATTACAAAATGAATATAAATCTTGGATTTAATTTACATAACTATAGTGAACTCATCTCTACCCTTATGAAACCTTTGAAAAACATAGTTTACCCTTACGAAAAATCATAGGTCCTATGTAAGGGTAAAGTTTACATTAAAAATTATTACTTTTTTCATAAAAATATTAAAAAATAAAACCAAAATGAGTATTTATTTTTTATAAAAAATAGTATGTAACATATAATTATCAAGGTAACTTATGAAAAGTATAAAATATCATATACATATATATTTCATATTTAATCTATGGAAATGGAATATTGAATCGGCAAGAAATTATCCACTCTTATCAGTTGATCAACTATCAGTCAAACCACATCATGACTCTTTGGGGTCTAGGGTAACCCCATCATGAATTTCATCATTACATTGTCTCACTTCCACATCAGAATCAGAAGTGACTAAATCAAACCAACAGGATGTTGATGCTTGGCCTTTACCTTCTGATAGTTAAGTCATTATAAAACAAAACTGGCAATGTGACCTTGTATAGTCTCTCATCAAATCCTAGAAGCACTAAACACTTTAAAGTAAAATATTCTCTCATAAAATCCTCCCTCATGGACCTTGGATCTGTAATTCGCCCTTGTATGTCGATTATGTCATCATCATTTTCTATCCATCCTAAGACAAGGTTAATTCCTAGCAATCATTCTCACATCACTACACACTCAAGATGTGACTCTTTTATAGTATTTAAGCAGTCCACTAATGAATATTTGATGAATAAAATAACACATTTCATGAATATACAATCATTAAATTCATCTGTAAAACATTCTTCCATCAAAATAATCATATGTAATTCTTTCAGGGATGACCACTATTTAAGATCACGTATCTTTAGTTTTTCTTGATAAGATAATTTTAAACTACATTCCCATTCCCTGGAGCATAGGAAATTTTGAAGTTGAATGTCTATATATACTTTAATTAATGTCACTTTATCAAATTCAGATCTATATGGGAAAATATATATTAGATTATCTTTATTTTCTTTTAAATAATAAATCTCTCTCTAAAGATATAAGTTTACTAACACTTTAGGGCATGTACCACATCTATCAAATATAAGTATTGAATTATGTATTCTTTCTCATGGGGTCACAGAATATATGGACCATAATATACTACTTTATCTATCTAACTCATCATATCCTCTAACCTAGTACATGAGCCATCATAGCTTACTAGGTGTCCAAAATTAGGCTTAGGAAGAACGAAAATTAGTGTTTTCCTCAATCTCCACTTCAGATCAAGAAAATATTTTTCATAATGATCAATCCATTCAAACTTCACCCAATTATTGATAATTTGTTTCATTAATTGTGTTATGTGTGAGAATCCCTTAATGAAAATAGTATTTAGCCAACCTAAAGAAACTTTTGATCTCAAAAATTTTATGAGTGTGGGCCCAAGACATCACTTCTTAAACCTTCTTTGGTTCTACTAAAATTCCTAACTTATAGATCACATTGCCTATAAAAAATACCTATTTGGTCTAGAAATTACCCTTTGAAATCTTATTATAAATATGATGTTCTCAGAGTGTATTCAATATGGTCTCAAGGTGTCTGGCATGCAACTCAGAAGCCTGTGAATATATAAGGATATAATTAAAAAGGACGGTAATGATAGGGTTGATATAAGGGTGGAATATTTTCTTCATGAGGTACATGTACACTTTTATGTAATTATTCAAACTAAATTCATAAGATCTACCAATATAACCTATATATACTCTTGAATTTCATCTTAGTGATAACCACCTCTTAGACCTACAACTAATGGTATCCTGATTGAAGATCAATCTTGGAGAACAACCAGGCTCTCTGTAAGTTATCAAAGATATTTTCTATACTAGTTTAAGGGTACATGTTCTTAAAAATAACATGATTCATCTTCCAATATTCCACATATAGTTATATACTATTATCCTCCTTCTAGAAAACAACATGTGACCTTCCCAATAAGATGTTCATATTCTGATAAAACCCTTCTTCTCCAGGTCCTCAAGATGAATCATAAACTCACTCAACTTGGTTGTTTCCATACAATAAGGTGGAATTGAAATATTCTTCACTCCCATAATTATTTCTATCCCAATATATAATTCCCCGTCAATTGGAAGACCTAAAAATTCATCTGGAAATACATCATTAAAGAGATTGACAAAAGGAATAAAGGAATAGATTCCTATAAATGGTTTTATTACAAGATCTAAACCTACTACCTAATACTTTATGGAAGAAATCAAGCTCAAATATTTTCCCACTCTTCTGGATTCAAAATCCCACTCACTACTCATCGCCAACTTCTCTCCCTTGGGTGAAATAAACGATCCTTACCTTTGATAATAGTCGATGTGATCATGAAAGCTGGTCAGCTAGTCTATCCCAAAGATCACATAAAAACTAGTCATTTCAAGGATCAAAAAACCCAAATATGACTATATCTAGAAACAAATATAATAATATCATGATATCTCTAAAGATGATCAATATCCATTTCTAAGGGTGTTTAGAGAGAAAACTACTAGAAGACAACTTAATCGATAAGTCAAGTCCAGCTATAACTTGAGCCGATAAAAATGGATGGGAAGAACTAGTGTTAAATAGTGGTAAAAAGAGAAAAAGTTAACAATATAGTACCTCAAACGGTTGATGGTACTAATACACAGTCATCTAGAACATGGTAGATCAAATACACTTAGTCTACCCCAGCTCCTCAACCATGAACCTAATGTGCCTAACTCTGATGAGATAATGTCTTCTTATTAGTGTAAACCTACTACTGAGAACCTTGATAAGTTCCTTGGGTCTTAATTTATACCTACCCTACACCTCAATGGAAACCTAAACTCAAAGCTCTAGATTGGTACAATAGAAGATACTCCATATTTCCACAGTGTTGTCACTTGTTCTGAGGTGATGAGAAAAACCCACGGTAATGTCTAACCCTCCCATAGTTGAAGCACTATGAATCTCCTCTATAGGGGGATAGGGAAGAAAAACTTTTTTCAACCTTCCTACCACTACCAAACTGCATGATCTCAATATTTCTCTTTATACTACCATATTTGAATCTTATAATAATAGTATGATGGACCACCCACCTGAGTACTGATGCATGGAAGAATACTAGCTTCGTTATCCTCCTCTAAGAACATCTCAGTAATCAAGGTATTTTATAGAAACTATAGGTTCATTGTTAGTTCAATGATCCTAACATTTCTTTTAATATCTTGGTCTAAGATAGATCTCAAAAATCATGGCCTTATATAACTCATTTTTTGACCAAGAGGGGAGAAAAATGAATTAGTCTGATAAAATGAGTTGCGTATACTAATACGATCATGGATCCCAAGTGAATATCCGTGAATTCTTGAGAACGATCTAGATTCAGAATTTCAGTAAATAATTCCCTAAAGAATAATTTCTTGAAGGCCTCCCAATAAAGACCATCATGTATGCCTTCTTGTCCCATGACACACCATCATATCCTAGAGGGTCCTTGAAGTATAAATATCACTAGCTTGAACCGTCAGTCCTATAGTTTCTCAACCATGTAAAATATACCCTGAAAGAGCGCTGTCGTGGGCGCCCTCAAATGATTAGTGTGATTTGGGGTACTTAAGTGCAGCAGAGTGGCTGACCAAGGTCGTCTCTCAAAGGAGGAAGTGAATTTAAAAACTTATTAGAGGTATTCTAAAAAATAAAATAAAATAGAATAGAATAAAAACACTACTTTAAAGGATTGGGGTTTTTTGTAGTTTATGAATCTAGAAGAAGTTTGCTGGAAGAAGATTGTATAATTTTTTTTTTGTTTTTAGTTTTGAAATGAATTTCAATTTAAATGACACAACAAGAAGATGTTTTTTTAGAAATCTATTTAAAAAGCGTAATCGATCTAACTCTACCTCTTCACTTTATTATTAATCATTATCATTTAAATTAACATTCACTTAATTATAATCCCTTAATTTGTTAAATCCCGAACCCTACGATAATTAACTTTACCACAAAGATGATGTGAATTTAAACCTAGTCTAACTTTGGAACGTGCAATCGCAACACCCTGCTTTGATTGATGTTCTAAGATTAGCTTATGATCAGTGGTAAATTAAGGCACATATCCATTCTGGAAATGAGGATGAATTGTGTTTAGGGATTATATTTGAACTCTACAAATTTATCCCGTGTGGTCTTGTATTACCGATTAAGATCGCGCTCTCACAATTTACACAAAATCCCGACCTCGTGTGTTTTTGTGTTAATTGTTCAATTGCTTGCTTAGTTTCTTAAAATTTAAAAACACAATTCATGGATCTTATTAAGTGAATTACAGTAGCTCATTGATTCAAAATAATTAAATGCAGAGGGTAGAAGATAGATCGATTACTAAAAGACTACTCTTCCATGGGTGGCGTAATCATCGTAGAAGCGTTTTTCATGTGCAAAGGTTTAAAATGGGTATAAACCAATAACGCTTCTACTCAAGAATTCCAGCCCAATTAGGAAGATTAAGAGAAGAATAAATTTAAACAAAACAGAAGAAAATAGAAGAAATATAAGAAGAGCAATGAAGTTTATTACACAAATGAAAACATTACAAAATGAAGAAGAGAAGGAGGCTTCGATGAGGGGATCCTTGCTTCAAGAGCTACCCCTCTTACAATGGTTGGAGAATTTGGGTGAAACAAATTCTCCTCTGCCTCCAATCTCCCAATTCACGTCCCAACCCTTCCAAATGAGAAAAACTCCAATTTATAGAGGGGATGGGAGGAGAGGTTACAAGTGGTTTCAAGTGTGAATGTGGAAATTCGGCCAAATATTTTATGCCAACTTGCACCGCCCATTTGACCACTAAACCGCGTGAATTGGCCGGCCTTCCAGAAGGATTCTTTGTTCCATATCATGTCCCTGAGCTTTCATCAAAATTTGGGCTCAATCCAAGCCCGTATGTAGAATATATGGCCCAAATACAGAACCTTCTATATTCTGGCGAGCCCATCCCAACTTTGACTTCATGGCCCAATTTCAACAAACAATGAACTCTTCAGCTCTAGTGTCCTGAATACAAGTTGTAGATAATTAAGTTAGGAACACTGTTACAAAATTTCAAATTCAAATAAAAAATATAAAAATATTTATCTTTGAAATACTACAGTGCACTATTAAGGGTAAAACTGGAATTTTCACCAAATTTTCAAATGAATGATCAAATCCCAAATATTTTATAAATAAACATATTTAACACAATGTGAGGAAATTATATCATTTATTATCAATAAAATATTCAATAAAATAGTGTTTTATCAACTCCCCCACACTTACCCTTTTGCACACCTGGGCAAAACCTCATATCAAGTAAACATCAATATCAAATCAAAAACAATTTTAAAACACATATCTTTAAGATCAATCAATTTCACACCAAGAATAAAAAAGATATCATGCCTCATAAAAAACCTTATTTCAAGTTCTCAATTTATATCATTCAATATATTTCCACTTCATTTATCCACCCATGCAAAAAACACTTACCTCGCTTGAATTTTCTCTCATCACTCAAATATCAATTTTTTTTGCAATGTCTTTCTCATCCAAACTCATACAAGGGTCACCATAGGCTTGATAGATTCCTACATCGCTACCCGATGCGAGTCAAGGAAATATGTTTATCATGAGGACTTTTCAGGGTTGTTCTGTGGCTTTCGGTTGGTAGGATTAAGATGTGAAAAACTCTGAGGCTGAATGAGGAGGGCTTGACTCTTTTAAAGCAAAATTGCATTAATCTAATTTTCACTTAAATATGGTCTTCTCTTCAATCCCCATAGTATCAATTCAGCTCCATCATCATGAAAAGTCATGAAAGGTTTACACCATTCATCATTTCAACATAAAAAATTTCAATCTTCTCAAACATGATTTTCTTGAAAGCTCCAGATGGGCACAGCTTTCCACCTCAATTAGAAGCTCCAAAAAAGGCACAGCTTCACTTGTCATGAAAGCTCCAGAAAAGGCACAACTTTCAATATAATGACTTTCTTTAGCAGCAAACACATCTCTTCAGAATTTAATTTTCCACCCAAAGTATCACAGAATGTGGTGGCAAAACCCAAGACAACTTCCCCCACACTTAAGCTCAACTAGATTATGCAATTTCACTTCAAGAGTTGGTTGGATAGGGAAAATTGGCTTGTAATGTGGCTTAACCTAACAGGCTGTGCATGGATTCTAAGGGCTACAAGGATTAAATATTCAAGGTATGCTATTATAAAAAAAGGATTCTTTGAAATAGGGGTTTTAATACCAAACAAATGCCTCAATCATTTAAACACAAGTACCTCAAACCCTCAAGTTTTGACAGGAATAGATCAAATTCTGGTTAAATCAAGTATGGTTTGGTTCTCTCAATAAGTGAGGTGAATGTAAAGAATATGAAAATAATGGTTTAGAATCCTCACAGGAAAGTGATTTCAAATTTAAAGACAGTGAGACGTGGCATGGGATTCAAAATTCGGTGTGCTTTCCATGAAATTACTAAATATTTGAACTTGAAACAAAGTCATTTCAGCATTCATTTAAGCTTAGTTTCAAGGGGTAAATTGTTTCACTTATTGATATGGATTTAAAAATGGTGATGAGAATCATTTCAGCTCAAAAGTTTCAAAAACACACAGAAAATTGTAAAATAAACACACAAATTTTGAAAAACATACAATTTTTTTTTGGTTTTTTTTTAAACTGGAAAACAATTGAAATTACTAAACTAAAAGGTTCCCTCCCCCACACTTAAAATATTGCATTGTCCTCAATGTGAACCCATGAGATGATATATGCACATGAAATGAAGAATTTTTAAATAGGACAAATAATATAAAAGTGAAAGGGTTAGGAACAGCCTGATGTGATCAAGTGATGATGGGGTCATGCAGTGTGATAAAATCCACTGCATCAGTAGGATGTCCCTGAATGTATCTCTTCAAACGTTGCCCATTGACTGTAAAGCTCCTTCTAGTGTCCTCTTGTGTGATCTCCACTGCACCATAAGGAAAAACATTAGACACAATATAAGGACCTAACCATCTGGAACGCAACTTACCAGGCATCAACTTCAGTCGTGAACTATAGAGAAGGACTTTCTCTCCAACATGAAACTCCCTTTTTTGGATCATTTTGTCATGAGATGCTTTTGATCTTTCCTTGTAGAGCCTTGAGTTCTCATATGATGACAGGCGAATATCCTCAAGCTCTTGAATTTGCAACTTCCTTTGAATTCCAGCTTGGGCCAAATCCATGTTGCATTTCTTTATAGCCCAATATGCCCGATGCTCGACTTCCACGGGGAGATGACACGCTTTCCCAAAAACAATCCGAAATGGGGACATACCAATGGGGGTCTTGTATGCTGTTCTATAAGCCCACAATGCATCATCCAAGCACTTGCTCCAATCCTTCCTATTTGGCTGCACGGTTTTCTCCAAGATTTGTTTCAACTCACAATTTGAAACCTCAGCCTGGCCATTTGTTTGGGGGTGGTATGGTGTTGATGTTTTGTGTGTCACCCCATACTTTCGAAGGAGGGAAGCAAAATTCCTATTGCAGAAGTGTGTCCCTTGGTCACTGATGATGGCCTTTGGTACTCCAAACCTGCAAAAAATCTATGCTTTGACAAAGTCCACAACAACATGAGAATCGTCAGTCCTGGTGGCCTTGGCCTCCACCCATTTACTCACATAATCAACAGCAACCAAAATATACAAAAATCCAAATGAACTAGGAAAAGGACCCATAAAGTCGATGCCCCATACATCAAAAATCTCACAAAATAGTATGGGTTGTTGGGGCATCTCATGTCTCCTAGAAATGTTCCCAGTGTGTTGAAAACGAGAGCATGACTTACAAAACACATGGGCATCATGGAACAAGCTAGGACAATATAATACAGAGTCTAAAACCTTCCTAACTGTCCGTTGGGGTCCAAAGTGTCCACCACATGCAAGTGTATGACAGAATTGCAAAACAGACTCAAACTCGTGATCGGGAATACACCTCCTAATGACTTGGTCCCTACACATGCGCCAGAGGTACGGATCATCCCACACATAATAACTAGACTCACTTTTTAATTTTTGGACTTGATGCTTCTTCAAATTTACTGGGATTTCAGAGCCAACAATGTAATTAACTAAATCAGCATACCAAGGATGCTTACCTGAGATGGTATAGAGATGCTCATCGGGGAAAGTGTCCCGAAGTGGTACCTGATCCAAGGTGTCATCCTCTAGCGTGTGAGTAAGCCTACTCATGTGGTCCGCCACCAAATTATCTGATCCCTTCTTGTCCTTTATCTCAATATCAAATTCTTGAAGAAGGAGCATCCAACAGATAAGTCGTGGCTTTGCATATGGCTTCTTTAGGAGGTACCTCAAAGCTGCATGGTCAGAAAAAACAACTACTTTAGAGCCCAATAAATATGAACGGAATTTATCTAAAGCAAATATGACCGAAAGAAACTCCTTTTCTGTGGTAGTGTAGTTTTATTGGGCTGAATCTAGTGTCCTTGATGCATAGGCGATCACATGTGAACGCCCCTCCACCCTCTGAGATAAGACAGCTCCAACCGCGAAGTTGGAGGCGTCACACATAAGCTCAAATGGAAGGTCCCACCGTGGGGGCTGTATGATAGGTGGAGTGGTCAGACACTTCTTTAGCTCATCAAAGGAAGTCCTACAAGAATAATCAAACACAAAATCAGAATCTTTTTGAAGTAATCGTGACATAGGAAGAGCGATCTTACTAAAATCTTTGATGAAGCGCCGATAAAATCCTGCATGCCCTAGGAAAGATCTAACATCACGCACACATGAAGGATAGGGTAAGGATGAAATAATTTCTACTTTAGATCTATCAACCTCTATCCCATGTTTTGACACCACATGCCCTAAGACAATGCCATGCTCTACCATAAAATGACACTTTTCAAATTTCAGGACCAGATTCTTCTCAATACAACGATTCAACACATTTCCCAAACTACTTAGACATTCATCAAATGAAGACCCATACACTGTAAAATCATCCATAAATACCTCCATGCAGGTCTCAATTAAATCAGAAAAAATACTCACCATACATCTCTGGAAGGTACCTGGGGCGTTGCAAAGTCCAAATGGCATCCTCCGGTAGGCAAATGTGCCAAAGGGATAGGTGAATGTAGTCTTCTCCTGATCCTCTGGAGCTATAGGAACCTGAAAATATCCAGAAAATCCATCCAAGAAGCAATAGTGTGTTTTCCAAGCTAGTCTCTCGAGCATTTGATCAATAAATGGGAGGGGGAAATGGTCCTTGCGAGTGGTCTGATTTAGTTTCCTATAATCAGTACACACACGCCAACTGTTTTGCACCCTCATTGGAACTAAATCATCTTTATCATTTTTAACAACAGTAAAACCAGTTTTCTTAGGCACAACCTGAATTGGACTTACCCACTGTGAATCTGAAATGGGAAAGATTATACCTGCCTCAAGAAATTTCTCAACTTCCTTTTTAACAACTTACAGGAGGGTGGGATTGAGTCTCCTTTGTGGTTGTCTCACCGGTTTAGCCCCATCCTCCAAGAGAATCCTATGCATGCAAATGGAGGGGCTAATACCTGATATGTCAGCCAAGGTCCACCCAATCGCCCTGATGTTCTCCCTCAAAATATTCAAAAGCCTTTCTTCATGTTCAAAAGTGAGATTGTTATCAATGATAATAGGTAATCTCTCACCACTCAACAAGTATGAGTATTTCAGATTTGGTGGCAATGGCTTGAGTTCTAATGAAGGAGGGTGTAGTATGGATGGAGACATTGAAGGAACTGAAATATGTGCACAAAGAGCATCAGTATCAGAATAGACATCATCAAAATCATAGAATAAAGCATCAAATCCATCAGCATACTCAACATCCATTTCATAATCAGAGTGAACATGATCAAAATTAGAATATGAATCCACATCAAAATCAAATTTTATAGAGTCTTGTTCATTAGAAACAGGTGTGGAAGTTCTCTTAGTCATTAAACCAGAACCAATACTCATAATCTCCCTAAGCATAGGACAATCCAATTCCATGATGTTTTTACTTGGTGGTTCAAAATGGGAGATAACAAAAGCAGAATGGTCCTCTGAGGGGTACTTCATGGAATCCATAACATTAAATATCACAACTTCATCTCCAAACTCCATGGAAAGTGTACCCTCATTGACATTTATGATAGTTTTTGCAGTTTTTAGGAAGGGTCTACCTAAGATAATGGGGGCATGAGAACTTACCTGATCATCCTCCATGTTAAGAACATAGAAATCCGCTGGAAAGATCATGTCTCTTACCCAGACAAGTACATCCTCAAGAACTCCCGCTGGATATGTCGTATCTCTATTCGCCAATTGCACCACTACTCTTGTTGGCTTCAACTCACCAACCTGCAAGGAAGAGAATACAGAGTGAGGCATCACATTTATTGAAGCTCCTAAATCACAAAGAGAATCAGAGAAGTGCAACTCCCCTATGGTACATGGGATGGTGAATGTCCCGGGATCCTTGCACTTTGTTGGCATTGCTAGAGTTGGTGTAATGAGTGCCGAAACATTCCTTCCAAGGTTGATCCTCTCATTTCCCTTGAGCCCTCTTCGATTGGTACAAAGTTCTTTTAAGAATTTCGCATACCTTGGAATTTGCTTAATGGCTTCAAGTAGAGGAATGTTGATCTCCACACGCTTGAATGTGTCCAAAACCTCCTTTTTCATTGCTTCTTCAGCCATCTTCTTGGTTTGAACAACCCTGTTTGGAAAAGGAAGGGGTTTAGGAGGAACATCATCAATCTTTTTCTTACCTTTATCTTTCTCCTTGGATTGCTCATCAGTTGGTTTGGAATGCGGCTTCTCTGGAGTTGAGGTGAATCCCGGTGGAATGGTTGGTGCAGATGTATCGTTCATTTGCTTCCCACTTCTCAATGTGATGGCACTAACATTCCCTTTTGGATTTGGAGTGGGTTGGGAAGGTAGATTTCCAGAATTCTTACTCACAAGTTCATGGAGGGTGGTAGCAATCTGGCTCATTTGAGTCTTCAACTCCCTCAGCTCCGAACTTTGACTCTTCAGCTCATTCTGTTGATTAAGAACAATTTGTTTCAAGATATCATCAGTGTTAGAGTCTACCTTGTGTTGGATATTCCCTTGTTGCTGACTCGTTGATGTTTGGGCTTCGAATCTCCTTTGGGGTTGTTGGAAACCCTACTGGTAAGGCGGAGGCTGCTGGAAGTTTGGTTGAAAAGGGGGCCTTTGTTGTTGTCCAGAGCCATACCTCATGTCCGCTAGATCTTTCCACCCTTGGTTGTATGTTGGATCAAACTTCTTTTGGGGATATGGTTATTGTTGTTGCTGCTGAAATGGTCTCCCAGGGAACACTGCTGCACAATCTTTTGTCTCTTGTAGTTGTGGGCAACAGTCAGTCGGGTGGCTTGTCTCAGTGAAAATACCACAAGGCCTTGAAGGAGGGGGTTGGGATGTCTTTTGAGCCAATGCAATCTGCCTCACCATAGTTGTCAATTCTTCTAACTTAGTATCAATCAAATGACTTTCAAGAGAAGAAGGACTTACTTGATGTACTCCTTGAACATGTGGTGTACCTCTATCACCGAATTATTGAGAGTTTTGGGCCATTTTGTCGATCAATGCTCGTGCAGCTACTGGTGTCTTGTCCACCAATGCTCCTCCAGCTGCAGCATCCACCATGCTCCTCTCCATGGGTGTGAGTCCTTCATAGAAGTACTGTATGAGGAGTTGCTCACTGATTTGGTGATGTGGGCAGCTTGCACACAACTTCTTGAATCTCTCCCAATACTCATACATTGACTCCCCTTGGGCTTGCTTGATCCCCGATATCTCCTTTCGAATGGATGTGGTCCTTGATGCTGGAAAAAATCTTTGCAAGAAAAGACGTTTCAAATCATTCCAACATGTTACATCTTCAGGTTGAAAATAATACATCCAATCTTTTGCAGCTCCATCAAGTGAGAATGGGAATGCTCTTAATTTAATTTGATCTTCAGAAACATTTCTAGGTTTTAGGGTTGAGCAAACCACATTAAATTCTTTCAAATGTTTATTGGGATCCTCACCAGAGAGGCCATGAAACTTTGGAAGTAAGTGAATTAACCCAGATTTCAGTTCAAAGTCCGATTCGAGATTTGGGTATGCAATACAATTTGGTTGATAGTTAATATCAGGTGCATCCAATTCTCGAATGGTTCTATTAAGTTCATTTCCATTGTTTCCAGCCATTGGTTCTTGTTTTATGGTTGAATTGGAATTGCTTCCAATTTCAATGTTTCCAAAAGAGAGGAATTCACCAACTGGTTGAATATTGAAACTTCCCGTAGATTGAGAATGTCTGATTCGTGCCCTAAGGCTACGTTCAATCTCAGGGTCAAGATCTAAGAGATCTTCGGGATTAGTTTGTGTCATAGATCAAATAAAAATGAAAAGAAAGTAGGTGGACCATAGTAAAATAAAAATGAGAAGTTTGATTTGATGGTCCAAAGAGAAGTAGAAGAAAATAAAAGAAGAAGAAGAAAAATCAGATTGGGTAAAGAAGGAAGAAAGAAGAGAGGAAGAGAATAAAATGTAGAATAAAATAATTACCTCTAATTGGTTGAAATAATTACTTGACTCCCCGGCAACGGCGCCAATTTGAAAGAGCGCTGTCGTGGGCGCCCTCAAATGATTAGTGTGATTTGGGGTACTTAAGTGCAGCAGAGTGGCTGACCAAGGTCGTCTCTCAAAGGAGGAAGTGAATTTAACAACTTATTAGAGGTATTCTAAAAAATAAAATAAAATAGAATAGAATAAAAACACAACTTTAAAGGATTGGGGTTTTTTGTAGTTTATGAATCTAGAAGAAGTTTATTGGAAGAAGATTGTATAATTTTTTTTTTGTTTTTAGTTTTGAAATGAATTTCAATTTAAATGACACAACAAGAAGATGTTTTTTTTAGAAATCTATTTAAAAAGCGTAATCGATCTAACTCTACCTCTTCACTTTATTATTAATCATTATCATTTAAATTAACATTCACTTAATTATGATCCCTTAATTTGTTAAATCCCGAACCCTACGAGAATTAACTTTACCACAAAGATGATGTGAATTTAAACCTAGGCTAACTTTGGAACGTGCAATCGCAACACCCTGCTTTGATTGATGTTCTAAGATTAGCTTATGATCAGTGGTAAATTAAGGCACATATCCATTCTGGAAATGAGGATGAATTGTGTTTAGGGATTATATTTGAACTCTACAAATTTATCCCGTGTGGTCTTGTATTACCGATTAAGATCGCGCTCTCACAATTTACACAAAATCCCGACCTCGCGTGTTTTTGTGTTAATTGTTCAATTGCTTGCTTAGTTTCGTACAATTTAAAAACACAATTCATGGATCTTATTAAGTGAATTACAGTAGCTCATTGATTCAAAATAATTAAATGAAGAGGGTAGAAGATAGATCGATTACTAAAAGACTACTCTTCCATGGGTGGGTAATCATCGTAGAAGCGTTTTGCATGTGCAAAGGTTTAAAATGGGTATAACCCAATAACGCTTCTACTCAAGAATTCCAGCCCAATTAGGAAGATTAAGAGAAGAAGAATTTTAAACAAAACAGAAGAAAAGAGAAGAAATATAAGAAGAGCAATGAAGTTTATTACACAAATGAAAACATTACAAAATGAAGAAGAGAAGGAGGCTTCGATGAGGGGATCCTTGCTTCAAGAGCTACCCCTCTTACAATGGTTGGAGAATTTGGGTGAAACAAATTCTCATCTGCCTCCAATCTCCCAATGCACGTCCCAACCCCTCCAAATGAGAAAAACTCCAATTTATAGAGGGGAGGGGAGGAGAGGTTACAAGTGGTTTCAAGTGTGAATGTGGAAATTCGGCCAAATATTTTATGCCAACTTGCACCGCCCATTTGACCACCAAAACGCGTGAATTGTCCGGCCTTCCAGAAGGATTCTTTGTGCCATATCATGTCCCCGAGCTTTCAGCAAAATTTGGGCTCAATCCGAGCCCGTATGTAGAATATATGGCCCAAATACAGAACCTTCTCCATTCTGGCGAGCCCAGCCCAACTTTGACTTCATGGCACAATTTCAACAATCAAATGAACTCTTTAGCTCTAGTGTCCTGAATAAAAGTTGTAGATAATTAAGTTAGGAACACTGTTACAAAATTGCAAATTCAAATAAAAAATATAAAAATATTTATCTTCGAAATACTACAGTGCACTATTAAGGGTAAAACTGGAATTTTCACCAAATTTTCAAATGAATGATCAAATCCCAAATATTTTATAAATAAACATATTTAACACAATGTGAGGAAATTATATCATTTATTATCAATAAAATATTCAATAAAATAGTGTTTTATCATACCCTAATGATGTTTATCCAATTCCTGGAATCCTGTGGTCCTCTAGTTCCCTGGAAGGTTGGCAGATGTTAGAGATATAAGTCATGGGAATAATCAACCATGATCCTCTATACCCCTCTACCATGGGAAGGTTAAATCTGAAATAATCTAGGCTAGAGTGTCTCTAAAACCTGAACCATTGGAAAATGTGCGATAGGATTCTTAGGTGAATCATCCTTCATAGCTTGTGGTGGAATTGGAACATTTATCCTAGATAGATAATTATTTCCTCATTTACCAATAGGTCCATTCAAACATCATTGAGGAGGAATTTTCTAACATTCCCAACAAACTTTTAGAATGCTAAGAATAGTTTACATAAGGGAATAGTTTATGAAATATAAGGCATACAAAAGGAATTTTATAGAAAGATCTATCCTAGGAGATACCCCATAAAGGAAGGCAACCCTAGTTCTACCCAAGGCTCAAGACTATTCCTTCATACCCACATGTTAGTCACAATCATGTATATATATACAATAATCATAAACATGTTCAATTAATCTAATGTTAATATTGGGTATCACATAGGAATATAATACAGCTATATCATAAAGAATAGAAAAAGGCACTTTATTTAGGAACCATAATTTAAAAAAAGTCATATATATATATGGAAGATGACCCTATATGCCTAGTCATGATGCATGAAAACACCCAAATCCCATAAACTATAATAACACAATGTACTCAAGATTATAATCAAATAATAATATGGAAACAAATAGAAATAATCCCTTCACTGATAACTCGTAATTCCACCATATATGTGTTGTCCAGGAATATGAAAAACTTCTCTTCCCAAGTTCTATGTAGCATAACTCTTTTATACCATATCATAGAAGAATATTTAAGAAATAACCTCAGGCTATGATACCACTTTATAATTACTTAACCCATATTACCCAAACAACACCTGAGTGGTAATTTTATAAGACCTCGTTTGTGCCTCCCCATTTACAAGAGGTTTTTGACTAGTGGGAAGGGTCTAAGTGTGCGGTGAGGAGATTATACCCTCAGTAACCATAATGATACACCATAAAATAATAATGTATGACAACCTATAATGTCACAGCCAAAGAAAAAATAAAACATAGTGTAGTATAAAATTTAACCCAAGGTCATACATGTAAAATAAACTAGGATTCCAATGTGGAAAACTAAACTAGAGAATATGAAGTGTAAAAAGAATAATAAAGAAAATATTCCATAGTTTATTTTGAATCCACCACCAACTCTATCCTCCTATGAATATTTATCTACTATTATCCCTTTTCCATTACCTAGATCCCTATTTAAGAACTATGAATTCACATCGAGATTCCAATGTGTGGTTTGAGTAATAAAACTCAATATGATACCACCAATGCGTCTTTAACATGAGTACACAATTGTAGCAGGTTTATGACATGATAAATGTAAATGTGTAAGTTAGAAGAAATAAACATACATCGAGTATTTTTGTGATACCCAGTCTACCAAAATATCTAGTTTTACCTCCTTCAACTCCATACCAAAAGGATGGGCATAAGGGATGTTTGGAGTGATCAAGAGTTATCCACATGGTTGGTGAACATGTATATCAATAGTTACAAGGCATTGATTTAGATTGGGTTATAATTCCATCATATATTGACTCTATCACAAGTAAATATTCAAGACTATCAAGCCCTATCTAATTCATTGCTGGGCCTCAAGTTCATCAAGTCATGTTTATGCCTTTTGTCAGGCCATAAGGCCATCATACCCCTACTGATGCTACCTCAGGTCTGGCCTCAAGGTCATAGGACCCTACCCTTTATTTACACCCATCATCATCATTGTTTTATATCATACACACTCCCCCTATAAGGGATAACCATGTAATGATAGTCCACCTATTTTAAATACTCTTAGAAATACCTCCAAATGTATTATAATCACATATAATGGGCTAGATCATATATAGGATGAACATAGCATGTCATCATGGGAATCAGTAACAACTTTAAAGTTCATGTGATCAAAATCAAGAATAGTCTAATAAGATATATATTCATACTCATGTAATCAATAATTATATATGGGTCTCATAGGTTACACATGCACACACAAGGATCACTACCAAGCGTGGTCAATCAAGATTCTCCAACACAAGTATTGTATCAAGGGAAAAAGGTTATATAGGTCCTTAAAAGGTAAGGAATTTCCTACCTTAATCTTTATAATAAAAAACTATAAAACCCATTGAGTAAAAATTTCCATGTCACACCTGAGCTCTAACCAGATCAGACCCACACACTAAGGGCCCCTCTCAGGATCTCTCAATGATGCTAGATCTGATATTGATCGAGGAGGTTCCATCGGCAAACTATATCTTCCACATTTATTAATTCCTAATCACCAATACACTTGGATATTTCTAAATCATGATTTAAAGGGAAATAAATTTTTCAAGAGATCTTATGGAGTCTCTAGATTTGCAGGGGATGAAAGTGTTGATGTCATTACAACATCACAGGTGAACAAGACTGCGTGGTGTATCATATCCTACTCTTCAAGGCTCAAAGTACCCAATGTATAAGATCTAGAAATTCCCCCTATAAGATTAAGTAATGTAAAAGTGGGATCAATCAAATTTTATTTCTAATATTCTATTATAATTTGTTGATTGCATCTCATACTAAAATTATCTGAATAAATTGAATAGAATTCCTTGAATTTGTGTTCTAAGTAACCTTTTACAATGAATCCTTAGGTATAAGTATTGTTTTTTGAAATAATAATTCATTTTGGATATATTTCCTTTAGTTGGATGTATCCAAAAAAATAAACAAGACTTCCAAGAATTGAATTTGTGGAAATTTTGATAGAAATATTCAATATACAGGTGAAAGAATATGGAGGAAAAAATTTCTCTAAGTCGTAAAGAAATAGTGCTTCCTTTTACTGCATTTTCTCATAAAGATGTTTATAAAAAAATAGTATAAACATATCTAAAAACATAGTACAAAAAAATATTATCACCCATACATTATTTGATGGAAAATATTGAATGGTTATAGGAACCCACTCCTACTCAAAGAGGTTATAATCACAAGTTTTTAGATATTTTAGTTTAATATATATAATATCTACCCATTTTAAGATTATATTAATTACCATAAATATTATTTATAATCTATATAAATTATAAAAAAAATATCAACTTGTTACCATACAAGAAGTACAAGGAAATTTATAATTATTTTGAAAATATAAACGCAAGATTAAGTTCATGTATGATACCCAAATCCATCAAGTCACAACAAGATCTTAAATAATAATTGGTATTTCCCCTAGAATTTTAAATAACTAAAAGTAATATTTCACACAATTTTTAATATTTATTTTAACTAGGTAATGAAAAAACAAGTTAAACGACCAATAAGGTAAATTAAAGAAAATATATTTTTCGATAATTATTATTGGATTAATTAGAATCATTTATTATCTTTCTAGAATTCAGTAAACCATTCAAAAAAATTGAGGTCTTCCAATTAATTTAGTATCTCATTTACTAAAATGCATTGATGCCGTTTTTCTTTCATAATGTTATTTTAAAACTTTTTAGGATTATTTTAGTTTGGGTGATTTTTTGATAAGAATATTTTATGTCTTGTGAAAATGAAACTATAATGAAATTGAATGTATATAGATTATATATTCTATAAAAAATATAAAATTATAGTTTACCCTTAACATTTTAACAATGAATCATTCCATAATAAGTAAAATAATTTATTATCTATATAAACACAAAACATATTTGAAATAATTATTTATATTATGATCATATGTACAAACAGTCCAATTTTATAGGTGATTCAAATATTTTATTCAAGGAAAATAGTATAAATTTATATCATTTCAAGGATAATATGTTTAAAATATGAGCATATTATAAAAATTAAGTTTTTTTCGTACACATTCATGAGGGAAGGTAATAAATGTGAAAGAAAAGAAGCAATGTAAAATGTGGAGTAATCATATATCCAAATGAATTAAAATGATTACATAATAAACCCAATATTAAATTAAATAATTCATCATCCAAATCAGGATATCATGTGTCGAAAAATTTTCTAATAATACATTTACGAAATTAACTAATTCATCTACATCATTATTTATCTCTATATCATTTCATCATATATTTGTTAAAATTACTCTAGACATAAAAATATTAATATGTCTTAAAATAAAATAAAAGTGTCAAATAAAATTTTATGGAAAAAAATGTGGTATTAAATCTATATTAGGCTTCTATATAGATTTTCCACATTTTTTTCACTCACTTAAGCCCATATTTTTCTCCTAAAACTAGTTTAAATCTTAATTATAAATTTTATTAATTGAAAAAAAAACTAATCAATTAACCTCAATTTGATATAATGATTTTTTAGAATATATTAATTATAATGAATTAAGTACATGAAAATTAAATAAGATAACAAATCCTAGTATTAAAAAATCTATATATATTTTCCATGATACATAGTACTAAAATTCTAGTTTTTATATTTTACTACATGCTCGATACACATTGTTCATTGCATCTTCCATCACCTTTTCACTCACACAACATCATCATTATCATTATCTATATAATTTAAACTCAAATAAATTTCTCATTTCATTAAATTATACCCATATTCTAGTTTATGAAGAAATAGAAACAGATTAAATATGAAAATCTCCATTTCACTTCATTTATTTATGTCATTAACATTCTTGTTTTAATTTTTTTCTCTTTTATAATACCAGATATAGTAGTTAGTTGGAAAACCAATTTTTGTGATTTGTTAAATAACTTATTCATTATTTAATCATAGAATTGAAACATAATAATGACAAGGTAATTGAATAATCTCTCCATTTTAATAATTATTAAATGAAAAATATAAAAAATCCAACTCAATATGAAGCTTATTTGAGATACAATCAGTATTATTCATCCAAATTTTATACATGTTGATGATAAAATGAAACTTTTATGAAGATAATTTTGGTATACAATAATCATATGTTTAATGACTAAAATTGATATTTAGAATATCAAATATCATAATAAACTAGTTTACTTATTAAACATATATACATATTTTACTAGTAATAATGTTCAAAAAAATTAGTTTAATGGATGAATTGGTGACATTATAAAGTCATTATAAATGAATACTAAACTCCCAATGATATCAAATATATAAATTTAAATCCTTGTTTTTTGATATCTTTACATAGAAAAGAGTTTCAATAATTCAAAATAAAATAATCAACACAAATCAAAGAACATGAAATTCATAATATTAGGATTTTATAGGTTAGATATATTATAAAAACTTTTTCATTTATTAGTTAAAAGTTTAACAATACCCTTCCATCCTTTTTAAATAAAATTAATTCAAAATATTTTAAAATTATATAACTTTACTTTTTAAAATTATAAGTTATTACATATCATATAAACAAGAAAAAATATAGGATTACAATTATATTTTTATTTATAAATTATAAATTTTATGAAATCATGTGATTTTGTTTAATTTTCATTGTGGATTTATAGATTCTTAGGGAATAAAACCACTAATCCTATACTCTACAAAACAAATTATGATTTTAGTTATTTTCATTATTATATAATGTTGGTTTTTAACAAATAATTTATAAAAATAAGTACATGTGACTAAAAATTTAATTTATTAATTTTTATCCCAAGATTTTAAAACACTTGACACTAATGAATGTAGTGAGTAATTGTATATAGAATCCATAACTACCAAGAATGGAGTCTAAATGAACCAATATTCTATGAATTTAAAATATTCATAAAATTTTTGGATCTTAACTATCGATTACAACCTTGTAATAAATTAAGGTGATCCTTGGATAAAGAGAGGATATGTCTAGAGTCTTTAAATTGATTAGGGAAGGCAATTAGTGGAGAAAACAGATAAATGGGAAGAGAATTTGAAGGTTATGGATTGGGTTATAAAGAAATTGGGTGAATGAATTTGAGGAGGAATTAAAATAAGATCTTGAATATGGTGTGTGGATATATAGGTGTGTCTATAACCTTGATTTTTAATGGTGTCATTTTTGTGTGATATATATGTAAGATATTTCCAATCCAACCTCAAAGTACTGACATTACCCTATACTAAATCTAACTTTAGATCTTTGGAAGTAAATGGATTAGTTAAAAAGGGTGAAAAATCATATGAGTAATCACCAATTTTATACTTAATAAAAGGAAAATGCAATAAAATGATGTAAATCTAGAACCCGTATAAGAAGCATTGGGTGAGTGATGAGGATAAGAAATATAAATTTTCATCACCAGCCTCACACCCATCACCTCATAAATGTATTATTTATCCAATATTAAAGACTGATAAAATTGTTTTGGTTGATGTAGTACATGTTGTTAAGCTTGAGAAAAAAGAAGAATATGTTAATTAATTTGGTCATAAAAACATTGAGGTCCCTAAAGAGGTTATAATAAAATTTGAAAAAAAATATCCCTGAACATGAGACCGATAGATCAGTCCATGTAAATGAAGAGGTGGGAGTGACTTATACTCTTATAGTTATCCTCAGTAAATACTTTAGAGAGAATTAAAATAATGAATACAAACTTACTTTATTGACAAGAATAATTCAAGTAGTTCACCCAAGAATGAATAACTACCTAAATTAAAAAATAAAATAGTTTTGATAGAAATGGAAGAGGACCAAAAACACCAAACTCATATTTAAATAGAGGAAGTAGTGGTAAGGATAAAAATAACAAGTATGTTCTTATGAAGGGATATTTGATTAAAAATATAAACATATAGAATATTATAGAAACTTTTAATGTTATTCTTTTTTAATATCTTAAGTAATTATTTTTATGGATTTTGATGACTCTTCTACAAATGTGGTTGAGTGGGATATATCCATGGTTGAGTAGCATGAAAAAAATTATTAAAAAATAAGGACTTTATATGAGGATGAGGAAACAATAGAGCAAAAAACTATAGATATTACACTACTAAATATGGAGAATGGGATAATTGAACATGTGAAGTCTAAATTTATTATTGAGAATGCTTTTGAAGAGAGTGTAGAGGTGGTTGTTGCACCTACCATTGATCGTCTATAATCCATTGATATTCACTAGATATATGATTGAAAAACATTATTTTATTGAATATTTTTATGGTAATAATTGATATAATTTCTCTATATTGATATTTATTGAAATATTTAATGAAAATATAATTTTGGAGCTTCCATTTGGAAATTCCTTGAAAATTTTATTTTTTACCATTTAATTTTACACTAATATATTTATCATAAAATTTTTTGTTGGAATAATTATGAAATTAAATTTTATAAAATAATTATAAACTAACATAGATATGTTTTTCATTTAGACTGTGATAAATAGATACCATATTTTAATGGATTAACGTGTCTATAAATTCAATTATGGATGGGACTCAAAAACATAGAGTTGACCTCACTATTTTGGATATAACATCTAAATCCATGATTAGAATGGTGGTGAAATTATGATATAAATTCTAAAAATTATTTTCAAACATTTCATTTAACTGGAATGAAATGTAGATCATATCAAGGGTTGATTAAAAATGTGGCTCAAGGAAGATTAACTTTTATAAGTAGAGTTATGTAAGTACCTTTGTTTACATTTCAATCCCTAGACCTTCCCCACTAAATTTATTTTAGATTTTCACACTTGGGTAAGTATTTTAATTTATTAAGGAATTTTTTATGAGTATATTGGTTCTTTTATAACTCTCTACCCATTTAGAAGATGGAATTATTATAACATGGATCTCTTCCAATAAGGCTCTCATCCACGTTTTCTAATTCTTGTTTCTTTTATTTTGTTCTTGTAATATATTTTTATATTCAATAAAATTTTATATTTATTCTCAAAAAATATATTTATTTTTATCCATTGAAACATAATCTAATAGTGGTGATGATATTGGTTTTTACCCTTTCAAATATGCTTATGAAAATTGTCTCTATTATGACAACTCCACCCATAGAAGAGTAGTTCCCATTTGTAGTATATTTAACTGATTCTCCATTAACTTATTTTTCTTTAATCCATTATAACACTATAATTTATAATAATATGGTCAGTGAAATGATATTTTAAATTTTAATTCACTCAAATGATTCACAATTACCATGAAAGGTTTATCTTATGTGATTTATAAGAGAAACACATTAATCATCAATTATAATAAACATGGGATAAATTTATAAGGTTAAAATCTAATTCAAAATATAAAAAAATTATAATTTTAAGAGTGTAGGTGAATCCATAATTTTACACTAATAATAAGTTGGATTTTATAATATTATCAAAGCAGGGTGTTGTAATTCAAAATTTTTAAGTTATCCTAAGTTTCATTTATTCCAATTTATATCATCTTGTTTTCTTTTTTAGGTTTTGGGGTTAATAAAATAAGGGATCATAACTAAATATATTCAAATAAAATGGATAATTATTAATGATTAATTAATGGGTTGATTAGTTTGTTAACTTCTTAACATATAGGTGTTTTCAAGAAAATGTTTTTCTCGTTTGCTTCCATTTGATCCAAAATTAATCCACAAAACCCCCATTATTTATCCCCATTTTCCATTTATTTTTTTTATTAAAACCCATTAGGGTAGTTTAATTCACTTAATTATTAGGATAATGAATTAGGTTATCCCCTATGATTCACTTAGTAAAAAAATCTTTTGAGAGTTTGTGAAAACTCTCATTAATGATCTGATAGTTGAGAAATTAAATATAGATAGAAGGCTTTACTTTAATACTATAAAAATTGAAATTTAGGAGATATTAGTTAACGAAACTAATATTACTCATGGGAGAATAGTTATAAACACAATCTAAACTCATCTTATGCTTACATAATTTTTAGAAGAAATTAATAAAGGTGTCATTAATTTACTAAACATATATCTTTAATAATAAGTCGGTTATTATGTTGAAGAAATGAATGGGGGGGGATTTAATTAGACAATTATTTAATTATAATGAAGATTCAACCAGAGTGGTTTAAAAATGTAATAAAATTAATTAAAGACTGAGTGAAGTGGAAATGAAACAATATAATCTATTAGTTGTGTTACCTAAAAAAGCAACTTCTTATTTTGAACCTATTCTCATGCATAAATCTGCAATAGAATCAATTTCTTATGATTTTAATTAGTTTGGTTTAGGGATTTTGGGGAAAATTCACTTTGATTTTTTATAGAATCAAACTTCAACCATATTTTATTTTTATTTCATTAAAGGGAAGTTCTTTAAGATGTAAGAGATCACTTGGGTCCACTCAAATATACTCTAGTTGTATCCATTACACCTAATGCATCTCCCTTGGAAAAAATGAAATAAGAAAATTCAATAGAAAATTTCTTTATAAACTAGTTTTCTCAATGAATAATTTCACCATTTCTGGTTGAGAAGAATGTAATACCCAGAATTCCATGATTTTTAAAAAAAATGTGATTATTTCAAGACTAGGTGCTGAGATGGTGTGCGATTCTATGGCCTATATTTCCCTAAATGATCCATAAAAAAATGTTAAGTTTTAAATAATACATGTGAATATTTTTACTGAAAAAGTAGAATAACTCTTAAATGGGTGTCTGGATCAGAAATATGAGGGCACTGTTGAATTTAGGATGGCGGGTTTATCCTAGGTGCGACTTAAGTTTAGTTGGCGTAGGCCTCCAGTGAGAAAACCCAGAAATGGAATAATTGTAAATAAAGTAATTAAATAAAATTAGTTTCTTTTTCAAATGCTTATAACTCATGAATGGTGACTCATATTGAAAATCTTAAACCACTATTGATCTCATCAAGGGATGATTTCCTTAGACAGAGCTTAACGTTGGCCAGTACGGGCCAATAGTGGATGTTAGTTTTTGTCCGTAAATAAAATAATTAAGTAACAAATATTTTATTTTCAAATCATTAGAACTCTTAAATAGTAACTCAGATTAGAAATCTGAATGTATATTTGAGCTCGTGATGGAGATTTTCTCTTAGGCAGAGCTTAACCTCAATCGGCGTCAGTCGAGGGTGAACGATATTTTTTGGAACTTTTTTAAGGAATTAAAATGGCACATGTGCACGATTTTTACAACTTCTAAACGGGTTCCCTTATAGAAAATATAGGTCACCTTTGTGTCTATAATGAAGACATTACCTAACAATGAACCCAACCTCGACCGACACAGTTCGAAGGAAAAAGTTGATTTTCAGACTTTTTGGAAATAAAATAAAATAACTTAAAAAGTTATTTTATATGTTTTTTCAAACCATTGGGCAGTGCCACGATGGTGCTTCGGTGCAGCGACAAAGCGACGATGAGTCATATTAAATGACGTTCATTAATGTTTTTTAAATGTGCATCATAATGATGCATTAAATGAAGGGTAAAAGATACAATGTTTCATAAATTAAATAGTGTAACAACAAGACGATGCAATGTAAAAAAACATTGTGACATGTTTTCTTTTATTGGGTTAACGCATTGGAAAAATCAGGATCAAAGGGTGGAATTTCTCTAACAAACCTACAGCGAGAACTCTCTCTAACGATGAATAATGAACATCGGTGAATTACTAGAGACATTAACACACCTTGAATAATGGGACTGGAGAGCGTCAAACACCAACGGAACTTGATTACCCACAGATGGATCGCTTTAACAACGAACTCCACTGAGGTAGGGGTTGTTTTGTTTTAATTTTCCTATTATTTATTCTATATCAATAAACAGAGATCAACCCATGAACAGGTTGATCCGTGAATTGTATGTTCTTGCGACAGGGTGCTTTCATTGGGGTTTTGCACTGAGATTAATTATTTTTGTTTAGTAGAACATTAATCATAAAACTCCCCATGTTTTAAAATCTTACACAGAGGGTGCAGGCCGACATGAACAAGGCATGAGCCCCTCCTCCATGTGAGTTCTTCATTTTCAAATGTCCAAGTTGACGGTAGAGTGATTTCATGGTCTTAGTAGAGAGGGTTGTAACACCACGACCCCTCTAGACTAGAGCCAGTGCATCACTTGTTATATTGGCATGGTTATAATGAATGAAATATCTTGAAGAAACTAGATACATAGATGTAACTCAAATTACATTGGAAAATGTTAGAAAATACAATGAATAACAAAAACTAAAAATTGCATCCATAGAAACTCAATAAATGATCTCCTCTTCATAACTTGTTAAAGGTAAACAAATGAAAGGGGAGAGCTCAAATGATCAATAAGGGTTACAAATATAGTAAGAACAAATTCAATAATAATTTAATCATAATCAATTTGACATAATCAATATGGCATGGTGAATAAATGGAAAACACACACCATTAATAAACTGAGTATGAAACTGCATCCATAGATTTTGTCATAGTGAAAACTACAGGGATAGTAATAACTAAAAATGAATAAAGAGATATTCTTATTAATTGGACATCATTTATCTAGAACATGATACCATAATACCATTAAAACGGTTTAGTTCTATAGGTAGAAACCCATCTGATTTTGGGAAACAGACTTGAAGGGTTTGTCGCCAACTAATTTGTCTCAGGAGACCTGCCACAGAATAAAGGGGATATAGTGGTCTTCACATTCCACTGAAAGTCCAAATAATTATTTAGACATATATTTAATACAATTACAATCTTCCTTCTCAATATTTTTATAGAGTACAGGATATATATTAATCAATATTTTCATAATTAAAACAACATTCCAAATAAACATCGCATGTAAAAAGGCATACGGCCTAAGAAAATATTCATATCCATGAAACCAAAATATGGATATTTATTATATTTACAATTTAAAATCAAAAATGATCTCAAATGGGTAGTAGATACACCACATAATAAATATTAGGTGAGAAATACCAAGAAGGTCACAATGGAATGGAAATTGAGACAAAGTCCCTTACCATATTGTAATCAATTGAATTGTATGACCAAAAGTCAATAATCACCAAATAAATCATAGAATAAAATGAATACAAATAGAATCATGTTATTATATATGAATGGTAGTATACATATTCCACATACAAGAAATAAGTGGCGAACAATGGAAATCTAATAGAAATGAAAGTGAGATGAGAAAACTCTTACCTTATGCTCGAGTGTGTTCTTCATTTGTTTTAATGACATGAATAATAAAATGTATCTTCATTAATTAATAATTACATAACCTATTATACATGTAATTTATTTATTATAACCTAATTAGGTTCATTCATGGGACTTTTATGGGTTTAAGATGTTCAATTTTATTGTTTTGGAAGCATTTTCTTCCTTGGTTTTCATGATTTGTTTACATGCATTCATGAATGGATGTTCATTTAAAATGTGGTTAAACATCCAGAATTATTAATATATCTTAAAAATGACATTATAAAAGTTATAAATTATCTTATAATGATTTATGTTTATATACCATGATGATGATTCATTAATTAAAATTTAATTACATATTTTTGGATTAACTTGGTGGTTTAGTTCATAATGAACTTGTTTGGTATTATTATTTTATATTCTGAGTGTATAAGGATTACAGAACATTTAATAAGGAAAAATAAATATATTATGATTTGGTTCAACCATTAGAAACGTTTCATGACCAGTCTTGAATATTTTAATAGAAATTGAGAACCTTTGGTCCTTGAATGTGATAAATTAACACATCTCGGATGGTGTTTTCATTTTTAGTATTAGAGGAGGGGGAAAGAGTAATGGTGATGAAATATTAAATTAGAATTATAAAATTTCAAATCATTTAAGGTACTAGAATTATCATAGAATTTGGATTAGGGGGTATGAGGAAACAAGAAGAAAATAAAGGAACTCAAAATAGAAGAAAAATTTGAGAAATCTCTCACAAAAATTCGACAGCCTAATGGTGTCACTTAAAATTTCATAAAATAGTTTGATGAGAGAAAGGGGGTCTCTCATATTGTTTACATAATATGTACAGAATGTTGAATATTTAATGACATATACCACCATAATTCAATTGAAAATAAAAGATAAAACATAAAATGAAATCTTTAAGAAAAGAGAAGGGTGGTAGATTCCCTTACCTTGAAGAGTGATTCCCAAAACATGATGGTTGGGACCTTGGGGGCTTGAGGAAACCTTGGGAAGATATGTAGGGAGAAAACCTAAAATATATTAAAAGGATTACGGATTTTTAATGAAGGAAAATGAAGGTATGAATGGGTATTTATAGTAATTAAGAGGGAGTTTTTTTATTAATTAAAAGAGACACCTCATTAGTGGGTTTTGAAAAACCATGGGAATGCCCATGGTTTTAGCCACTTGGGACACCTTATGTCATATGTTACTATACACAAGTATACCATAATTTTATATTTAATTATTACATCATTATTATGTCATTAAACTATCGAAAACTCATAACTGTATTTTTACTATTCAAAAAAAATTCACGTATTTTAGAAAAATACCAAAAATTCACCTTTACCATTTATCGATGTGGAGAATTTAAAAATGAACACCATTTTTTGAAAATAATTTTCTAAATATTATTAATTTAATTTTCAAATAAAATCATATCTAATTAAAAAAACAATTTTAAAGGTATAATTAGTTTTATATCACATTGAAAAATTAATTAAGATCTCATTTTATTATTACCTTAAGAAAATAAAATATTATCATTATTTACTATTCATAAGGGTCATATTACTTTTTATAAGGGTATTTTACTATTCATTAAAAAATCAAGTTGGTTCTATCAGACTCCAAATGACTTACTGGTCACAACTCTAGATGATCATTTTTCAAAATTCAAAACATAGTAGGGGTAAATTTATGTTTAATGGATAGGTTATGACTATCTTCTAAATAAAAAAGTGTTGTTTCAAAGGGACACAGTTCTTTATGAAATATAGGCTATGAATAGAATATATTTAAGAGAAGCATACCATAATATGTTTAGGGGTTATATTATTCCCTCCTTAACAAATTTCATCCTCTAAATTGTTCATGAATAAATCCCTCTAAAAGGATGTGGGTGGTTCCTCATCATAACATCCTCAAGTTCCCATGTTGTTGCCTCCATATTATGGTTTATCCAAAGAACATTTACTAGACGAGTTTTCTGATTTATCAATACTTGTTCCCTTGTGTCAAGAATCCCAATAGTCTCTTCACAGTATGAAAAATCTAGTTCCAGTTCTATTTCTTTATAGGTGATTACATTCATTGGGTCTCATATTTATTTCTTCAGTAATGCACATGGAACGCTTAATGAAATTTGGAAAGACTTGGCGGCATTGACAAACTATAAGCTACAGCTTCAATTCTTTCCAGAATTTTAAAGGGTCTGATATACCTGGGGCTCAGTTTCCCTTTCTCAGTGAACCTTAAGACACACTTCCATGGAGATACATTCATAAATACATGACCTCCCACTTGGAATTCAAAATCCTTTCTTCAGTTTTCAGCATAACTCTTCTTCCAACTTTGGGATGATTTAATATGGGCTTGGATTGTCTTTACCTTTGTTGTGGTATCTTCAATAAGTTATGGAACTATATGTTTCCTCTCTCCAAATTTGTCCCAACAAGTTTTTTTTGACATATCTTTCCATATAATGCTTCATATAGAGCTATTTGAATACTATAATGGAAACTATTATTGTAGGAAAATTCCACCAAAGGCAAGTATTGATCCCACATACCTTGAAAGTCAAGAGAGCATGATCTCATCATGTCTTCCAGAGTTTGAATAGTCCTTTTAGACTGTCTGTAAGTTTGAGGGCCATAAGCAGTACTCATACAAAGCCCATTAATCAAAGCCTTATGGAGACTTTTCTAGAATTTTGATGTAAAATGAGGGTCTCAATCAGACACAATCGATAGAGGTGCTCCATGAAGTCTTACAACTTCATTAATATGAAGTCTTTTCAGTCCCTCAAGTGGTAAATCCTATCTTATAGCAAGGAAATGTGCTGATTTTGTGAGACGATCAACAATTACCCATATTGTATCATTTATTATAGGTTTAATCAGTAGTCCAGTGACAAATCCCATTGTAATGTCATCCCACATCCACATAAGAATAGGTAGAGGTTGCATCACCCCTCTAGGATGTTTTATCTCTACCTTCACTTGTTAAAAAACTAGACACCTTGACATGTAGTCATCAATTCCTCACTTCATGTCATCCCACAAAAAAAATCTTTTATATATCTATACATATTTGTGCTACCCAGGTGTATAGAGAAATTTGAGTTATGAACATCATATAATAGTTCTCTTTTTATCTTAGGTACTAATGGAATGCATAATCTCTTCCCAAATTTCATAACTCCTTCCTCAAACATGAAGTCTTCAAATCTCCCATCCTTAACAGCATTAATTTTCTTGTGTATATTTTCGTCATTAGATTGAGAAATTTTTATCTTCTCTAGTAACAATGGTTTAGAAATCATTTTAAAGAGGAAAGATGTTTCCCCTTAATTAATAGAATTAATTTTATTGTGTAGATTTTCATCATTAGATTAAGATATTTTTATCTTCTCTAGTAAACATATTTTTGCACTAATTTGAAAGAGGAAAGATGTTTCCCATTCTTTAACAATTCCCATATCCATATTTAGTAGATCCATGAATATAGGTTCTCTATCAATCCACATTTGAGCCACAAGTCCATGATCTTTCCTGCTTAATGCGCCTTCCACCTTATTTTCCTTTCTTGGGTGGTATTGTATTGAACAAGTGTAATATTTGAGTAACTCGATCCATCTCTTTTGCCTTATTTTGAGTTCTTTTTGTGTGAAAATGTATTTCAAACTCTTTTGATCTGTGTATATTCCATATTTTTTCACTGTAAATATAATGTCTCCATATTTTCAGAGTAAAGCTTATATATTCCAACATAATATCATGATTTGGATAATTTTTCTCATGAGTCTTCAATTTCCTTGATTCATAAGAAAGAACTTTATAATTTTGCATAAGGACACAACCCAGCACATTCTTTGATGCACCACTATATATTAAAAATCTATCACTTCCAGATAGAATATTCAAAATTGGATCACTAACCATTATTATTTTCAATTATTCAAAGCATTTTGTACATTCCTTCATCCACACAAACTTAAATCCTTTACATGTGAGCTTGGTTAGAGGGTTATCCAGTTAGGCAAATTTCTAAATGAAACACCAAAAGTAACCTGCTAAGCCAATAAAACTGCATACCTCAATTATGTTCTTTGGATTGGACCATTCCTGGATTTCCTTTGTCTTCACAGTATCAACTAGGATTCCATCCTTAGAGATAATTTGTCCTAGAAAAAAAACTAATTGAAGCTATAATTTTCACTTTCTAAACTTCCCATATAATTCCTTTCTTCTAAGAGATTTCAGAATAATCCACAAGTGATTCTCATGGTCTTCATAGATTTTTGAGTATACCAAGATATAATAGATGAATACCAAAACAAATTTATCAAGATATTCCTTGAAAACTATAATCATTAAATCCATGAATACCAAGGGTGCATTAGTTAGTCTAAAAGGCATTACTATAAACTTTTAATGCCCATACCTAGTTTGAAATGTTTTCTTTGGAATATCTTCCTTCCTCACACATAGCTGCAGATATCCAGATCAAAGGTCAATCTTCGAAAAGTATTGTTATCCATGTAGTTGATCAAATAAATCATCAATTTTTGTCAGATGATACTTATTATTTATTATAATTGAATTTATTTCCCTGTAATCAATGCATATCCTCATGGATCCATCTTTATTCTTAACAGAGGACATGGGATCCCCATAGAAAAACACTAGGTCTAATAAATCATTTTTCACTTAATTCCTATAGTTGTTTTTTGGCTCCACTAATTCCATAGGGTTCATTATATAGGGAGTCTTTGATATAGGTCTTACACCAGGAATTAAATCAATAGAGAACTCAACTTCCATATCTGGAGGATGTCTAGGTAAATCCTATTGAAATATGTCAATGTATTCTTGCACTATATGCACATATTCAATTTGAATACTTCGTTCTTTTCCCATAGATATTGGTTTCTCTTACTCTCTAAGAATTTCATTCAATAGATATACTATGGGTGGATCTAGATAAGAGTCAAATGGAGAGGTTTCTGCTCTAAAATTAAGGGATTCTATACAATTTTCAAAGATTGTAACTTCCTTCTTATTATAATAGATCTTCACATAATAATTTGATATACAATTCATTTCTATAATTATATCAAAGTCAGTCATTGTTATGATGATAACGCTAGAAACTAAAGCACGTTTATGTGCCATGAGGGGGACTGATCGACACACCTTTGTTAAAATGATATATCCCCTATGAGTTTTAACAAAAAACTCCTTTATTAAATCAAATTGGACATGTCTAATTTTATTGGAAAACTGGGAAGATATAAATGAATGAGATGATCCCAAATCAAATAATGCAATGGCCAAATTTGAGGAAACAATTAAAGTACCTTCCACCACATCATTAGGAACTTCATCCTCCAAGGTTGTAATCGCATAATATATCCTTTGTTCTCATTGAATTTTATGAGGCAATTTTCCTTGTAGATTTGGACACTCATTTTCATAGTGTCCCATCTCTCTACAATTGTAGAATTGAACATCATTGACTTGATTCTTCTCTTGAATTCACTAGATCGATGACCCTTTTCTCCACACTTCTAGTATACTACCATTTCTTTCAATAATTTCCCAAGATGATTCTTTCCACAATTCTCGTATAATGGGAATTTCATTTTTTCCTTGTTATTCTTTGTCACTTCACCTTTTCCTTGGTTATCAGAGTACCACTTCTTATCTTGGATTCCCTTGATCAAATTTGATCTAGAAAATTCCTTCACTGTTTTGATGGTAGTTGATTTAATTTCATCATATGATAAAAATGTTTGAGAAAACAGTTCCCTTCTAATACTTAGATTAATACCTTTAATGAAATGATCAATTTTGTATGTCGAGTCATGTATGTAGTCTATGGAAAACCTAGCTATCCTTGTGAATGTATCATTATACTATGCAACACTGTCTTCTTCCCTTTGATTTAATCCAAGGAATTTCTTATTTATTTTGGTTCATTTCTCACAAGGGAAATATTTTTCATAGAATATTCCCTTAAAATTAATCCATTCCATATCTTTTATTTCTTCTTCCTCCATGGTATTATAAATCAAGGACCACAATTGATGGGAATCTCCCTTGAGACAATATACTTCCAGTACTACCTTTTCAATTTCATTGCATCTCAATTCCATAAATATATTTTCAAGGGACTTGATCCACTGCTCATCAACCACTGGATTTGTAATCCCACTGAAATATGGGGGCTTCTTCCACATGAAATGATCCAAAACAGGTGTGGAATGGTTATTCATTAGAACCTAAGTAAGTTGTCCCAATATGGTCATGATCTGATCTCCTCCAATATTGACTGTGTTGACTTGATCAGTGGGGAAATCCCAACATTGCCCAAGAGTATTGATTCCCATTATTCTATTAGTAATAATTTATAAATAATTGAATACACTATATTAGGTTATGAATCTCATATTTCAATTCACTTATCATAGATTGGTATTCTATGCATAACTAATCTCATAAACATGGTTTCTATGAGGAAAATTTTACATTAAAATCCTTCATAATGGATTGTAAAGAAAATGTGAAATATCCTAATCATATCCCCCAAGAGTGTAAATACCAAGAGTGAAGCAAGGCTCATTGTCATGTTTCAGGATACCCTAGGTCAAGCCTGAAACTCTTTGTCGGAGCATTCACTCCTAGGTATATCTCTTCCAGATCCACGTCTACCTATTTGTATCTAGGCAGGGATGTATTTTCTAGAAATATTCACATAATCTACTCCTTACCAAAATACCAAGAAGTTCTTGTATGTTTATTCTCAAATAATACCTTATGTCTTTATTCTCTACTCTATATTTTATACTCTAGTTTCCAAGTTTTCTACTAAACTTACTATCATACCAACTATAATGCACCGACCTCTCTAGATCGGAACTGGTGCATCACTTGTTATATTATAATTTTTAGAAGGAATGAAATCCCAAAGGAACGATATATTTAGTATTCTTGAAGAATCTAGATACATAGATGTAACTCAAATTACTTTGCAAAAGGTTACAAAATACAATACATAACAAAAACTAAAAAATGCATCCAGAGAAACTCAATAAATGGTCTCCTCTTTATAACCTATTTAAGGTAAAAAAATGAAACGGGTGAGATCAAATGATCATTATGGGTTATGAATTAAGAAAATATGAATTTAATAATAAATGAATCATAAACTATTTGACATAATCAATATAGCATGGTGAATAATTGTAAAACACACACCATTAATAAACTGAGTATGAAACAACATCCATAGATTTTTTCATAGTGAAAACCTCATGAATAGTAACAAATAAAAATGAATAATGAGATATGATTATTAATTGGACGTCATGTATCTGGAAAATGATGCCATGATACTATTAAAACTGTTTCATTTTGTGGGTAGAAACCCATATAATTTTTGGAAACAAACTAGAAGGGTTTGTTCCCAACTGATTTGTCTTATGAGACCTGTCAATTCATCAAGGGGATATAGCGGGCCCCACCTACCACTGAATTTTCAAATCATTATTTATAAATAGATTTAATACTAGTACAATCTTCCTTATCAATATCCTTACAGGGTAGAGGATATCAATTCATCAATATTTCCATATTTAAAACAAAATTCCAAATAAACACCACATGTAAAAAGGAATATGTCCTAAGACAATACTCGTATCCATGAAACCAGAATATGGATACATAATATATTTACAATTTCAAATGAAAAATTATATCAAATAGGCAGTAGATACACCACACAATAAAGATTATCTGAACAATACCAAGAAGGTCCTAATGGAATGGAAATTGAGACAAATTACCTTACCATATTGTAATCAATTGAATCGTATGACCAAAAGTCAATAATCACAAAATTAATCCATAATAAAATGAGTAAAATGATAATAATGTTAATATATATCAATTTTAGTACACATATTCCACATAAAATAAATAAGTGTCAAATAATGGAAATCTCACAGAAATGAAAGTGAGATGAGAAACCCCTTTCCTTATGCTCGATTGTGTTCTTCATTTGTTTTAATGACCTGGATAATAAAATATAGCTTCATTGTTTAATGATTCCATAACCTCATATAAATTTAATTTATTTAGTATACATTATTAGGTTCATTAATGGACCTTTTTATGGGTTTAAGAGGTTCAATTTTATTGTTTGGAAGCATTTTCTTCTCAGGTTTTCATGATCGGTTTACTTGTATTCATGAATGGAAGTTTGTTTGATGTGTGGTTAAACATATATAATTGTTAATATATCTTATTAATGAAATTTCATAGATATAAATGATATTATAATGATTTTGGTTTATATATCATGATGATGTTTCATTAGATATAAGTTAATTACAACTATTTGGATTAACTTGGTGGTTTTGTTCATGGTGAACTAGTTTGGTATTATTATTTTATATTATGAGTGTGTAGATATTACAAAACATTAATGAGATAAAATACATATATTCTTATCTTCCTCAACTATAAAAATGGTTTCATGACCCGAATTTAACATGGTAAGGAAAATTGAGAACCCATCGTCCTTGAATGTGATAAATTAACACATCTCATACGGTGTTTTTAGTATATGAGGAAGGGGAAAGAGAGATGATGATGAAATATTCCATTATCATAATATAATTTCTATTAATTTAAGGTATTGTAATTATCATAACATTTGGATTAGGGGAGATGAGGAGAGAAGTATAAAATAATGGAACTCAAAATAGAAGACAAATTGAGAAATCTCTCACAAAAATTTAGCAGCATAACGACAACACTTAAAATTTCATAAAATAGTTTGACGAGATAAAGGGGTTCTCTCATAACTCTTAAATAAAATGGGTAGAAATTGGAATATGTAATGACATATCCCAGCATAATCTAATTGAAAATAAAAGATAAAACATAAAATGAAATCTTTAAGAAAAGAGAATGGTGGTTGATTCTCTTACCTTGTAGAGTAACTCCCAAAACACGAAGGTTGGGACCTTGGGGGTTTGAGGACACCATAAGAGGACACATGTAGAGGTAATACTACCAGATCTTCTAGGATAATGAGTTTTTAATGAAATAAAATATAGTGGGTGAGTGGGTATTTATAGTAAATGAGAGGGAGTTTTTTATTAATTAAAAGTGACGCCTCATTAGTGGTTTTTGCAAAACCATGGGCTTGAACAAGGTATTTGCCCATGGTTTTTGCCACTTGGGACACCTCATGTCATATGCTATTGTACACAAGTCAACAATACTTTTATATTTAATTATTTCATCATTATGATGTCATTAAACTACAGAAAACTCAAAACTATATTTTTTCTGTTAAAAAAATTCAAGTATTTTAAAAAAATCCCAAAAAGTCAGCATAACAATTTTTTTATGTGTAGAATTCGAAAATGAACTCCATTTTTTGAAATTAATTTTCTAAACATTATTAATTTAATTTTTAAATAAAATCATAGTTAATTCTAAAATTAACAATTTTAAAGGTATAATTAGTTTTATAACACATTGAAAAATTAATTAAGATCACATTATATTATTACCTTAAGAAAATAAAATATTATCATTATTTACTATTCATAAGGGTAATATTACTATTCATAAGAGTATGTTATTATTTATCAAAAAATCAACTTGGTTCTATCATACTTCAAGTGACTTACTGGTCACAACTCTAGATGACTGTTTTTTAAAATTAAAAACATACGAGTGTAAAATTTATGTTTAATGGATAGGTTATGACTATCTCCTAAATAACTAATATTATTTCAAAGGAACATAGTGCTTTATGAAATAAAGGCTATTAATAGAATGTATTTAAAAGAATCATACCATAAAATGATTGTGGTGTTATAATGGCGGTACCCCACTTAGGTTGAAGGCACAAACATTGCGAAGAATGGACCATCGGAGCGGACCCAATGGTCTGTGGAAGAACCCATTAGCATGATGGTGTCGGTGGAAGCACCGGTGACCAACAATGGTGTGGTAGGAGCTATCAACAGGGGGCCAACAGTTGGAATATGGGGGATGTGGCCCTTAGTCACGTCAATGAAGCACACTACAGAAAGAGACGCAACGCATGGTGCTGGCACACGGTCCCTAGACCACGTGCAGGTGGAAGGTGAGACCATCATTAGCTGGTCATGTGGTGCAAAAACCAGATGCCATCGTGGAGTCCAGGAGGGAGAGAATCGGCCCACACAGTAGGCCGACCAGATGGTGGGCCGGACCCACTGCCCGATGGTCTGGGTCAGATCCAGACCTGGGTCAGACCCGGGTCAAGTCAGTGGGGCCCCCGAGCCACGTTGGTCGGGTATGTCCGATCGGGTCGGACCGAGCACGGATGCAATCGGCCCATGTTTATTAAAACACCAATAACTCTCAAACTGGACATCTGATTGATGATCTGTTTGCCAAATTAGAACCCACATGATGAGACGGATCTTTTACAAGGATCTAAAAAGGATTTAAAGGAATTTTAAATAAGACGAATGGATTGAGGAGTGGTTCTCCCAGAATCAATCACACTACATTTGGAGATCCTACGGCAGGCTAAGCTCTAAAGACTGCTGACATGTGAGCCTATTTGTATAAGCCATGATGGACCAGTGGGAAGAGTATATGTGTGACCTGGTAGGCCAATGATGGGGTGCATCTATATGTGACCCGACAGACACATAGTACTCAAGAGGAGTAGTACCTCGGTATGATGACCAAGGTGGGAAGTGACTCTGTGTGACCCAGAATGCCCACAGTGTGGAGCGTCTCTGTGTGACCTATCATACCCACAGTACTCATCAGGGATGAGTACCAAAATAGGCTAGTGTTAAAGGGAAGTGATTATACATGACCTTGCAGGCCCATAGTGGGGATCATTGGGGAGGAGTACGCCAGTAGCCCAGTGTGTTCAGTGATATGACTGATTGTATTACTTTCCTTACTCTAGATTATACATAGTGTGATTTGTCTCACTTTTTGATCATGCTTCATAATCATGCTTCGTGGTTTTCTAGTGTATTGCTTTTTGGTCATTCCTTTGTGGTTTGGGGTCCCTACTGAGTATTTTTTACTCACCCCTACACTGGTTTCACCTGCATGTGTCGTGTCTCGTGTAGGTGATCAATGTTTCAATAGAGACCTTAGTGGTCTAGGACCAAGAGGTTCTCAGTGATATGGTAAGGGTGGGTGCTTGGAGGGGTACTTGGTGTCCTAGGACCAGGCGGTATATAGTGAGATTAGGTAGGCATGACATGGTTCTACGGTTTCTGATAGCTACACTATACTTATCCATTAGGTGGGGTTTTCAGTGAATGTTTTTCCATTGATCTTGTACTTTATCTTGCTACAATTTTCTTTTGTTTGGTTTGTATTCTATCTATCCCATTTACTTTTAGTTGTACCTTTACACTCAGTGGTTGTTTAGTAGCATGCATGTTCTCATTTCTTGTTTTCTTGGGACGTTGTTGTGTGTGTTTGTGTGTACAGGTACTCAAGAAAATGCCTCCCACATGTAGGATAATGCCTTCGGTGATAGTCGCTATCCCCTAGAACTTTAGAGGCGATCTTGGGGTAGTCACGGAACATACTCCGGGGGACGGGTATTGATAAAGTGGAATTAGAGGAGGTTGGTTCTACTAGAAGAACTAAGAGTCTATAAATTTGGATGGGGCAATAGTGTTCAGTGTTTTGAGTTCAGCTTTCAAGCCAGGGAATCTTATGTTGGTGCAGTGGATGACATATCCATACCGTAAGACCATGAATTATTTTGTTTACCTGTTACATGAAAACACTAGTTGAATCCATCTTTTAGTGTTTTACCATGATCTTTTTGAGTTAGATTCATCTCACCATGTATAATAAATTGATCGTGATTTATCTTGATTCTCTTTCAAGATGCCTCCATGTAGCCAGCCATCCAGAATTCTAGTGTGTGACTACGAGGATAGTCCACAGAGTGATGAGGCTTCAGTACATGGATTGTTTCCCGATATTGAACCTTTCGGAGGTTTCCTATTGATACCACCACTTGTTGGTCACCAATTACTACTGACGCTACCAGTAGAAGAGTTATCTATGCTCAGTTATATACACGATTTTTTGTGATAGAGACCCATCGGGTTCTAAGGCGAGCCTGACTCACAGACATCTAAGGACTGGCTTGAGGTGGTGACCAAGTTTTTCGTCTAATTAGGTCACCAATAGATCAGATGGTAGTCCTAGCAGTGAACCTTCTACATGGCTTAGCAGGGAAATGACGGGGTTTAGATTACCTAGTCTTACTATTATGTGACTTTTTCATAGACATAGATTTAGAACCTCTCTCTGAGAAGTGGCTATTTCAATAAAATCTAAGGGATATGTGTTACTAAGAGCTTATGTATCTTCAGTGGGATGACATGTCGATAGTTTATTATTCTTCGAGGTGTGTAGACCCTTCTAAGTACTTGATGAATACAATACGGCCAGTGCTTCAAGGATCAGACCTCCAAGTGAGATGTGTTTAGGGATATCTGGGCTAGTACTATCCCTCTGTACACTCTTACTTATGATAGGGTGCTAGATAGAACCTTTGTGGTTGAAAGTTATTTAGATGACCAGATGAAGCTATTGGATATTGGGAGTGGGAAAGTATGAAACCAACGTCAGTCTCAGAAACTTAGATGAGTGTGAGGATGTCTTTTTGGAGTATGTTCCAAGACTACCTCTTCATATAGTGGTATATTTATCCATTGATCTGTACCCTGGAATGACACCAATATCTACACCTTTATATTAGATTGATTTCATAGAGCACTGATAGCTGAGGGTACAGTAGGAATACTTGAAGAGAAAGGGGTTCGTAAGGCCCATAATTTCACTATAAGTCATCCCCAGTGTTGTTTTCCTAGAAGGAAAATGGAAGCTTGAGGTTATGTGTAGATTATTGGAACTTGAACTAGGTGATCATGAGGAACATGTATTCTCTATCGAGGATTGATGACCTCTTCGATCAATTGAAGGGAGAGAGATGGTTCTCAAAGATATATCTCAGATCAGGCTATCTCCATCTTCAAGTATGAGATGATGACATCTCAAAGATGACTTTTAGATGTTTTTATGGAAACTACGAGTACATACAAATTTCGTTTGGTGTGAAGAACACCCCAGTAGTGGTCATGGGACTCATGAACAAGATCTTCTAGACTTACCAAGATTTTTTTGGGGTGGTATTCATTTATGACATCTTAGTGTACTTAGAATCCAAAGAGGAGCACACTACACACCTTCATATAATTCTAGATACACTCTAGAGCACCAACTTTGTGAGAATCTCTCAAACTGGTAGTTCTAGATTCAGGAGGTCCACTTTCTGGGAAATGTCATCTCAGAGGTTGGAGTTGCAGTGGATCCAGAGAAGACGTTGGAAATGATTTATTAGGAACCACCCAAGAGCGTTACTATGGTGTGGAGTTCCTTAGGGTTGGTTGGATACTACTGGATGGTTGTGCCTGACTTTTCTAGAGTAATAAAACATTAATCATCCTTGACATAGAAGGGACAACCCTTAGTGTGGATAGAGAAGTGCCAACATAGTTTACAGGACTAGAGGTGGAGACTGACGAGTGCCCCTATCTTGATACTACCAGAGGTGGGTGTTGGGTTTGTAGTTTTTTGTGATGCATCAGGGACTGGACTGTGTTGTGTCTTGATGCAAGAGTGAGTAGTGATCTCCTATGACTCACAGCAGTTGAGGCAGTATGAACAAAACTATGTGACTCATGACCTTGAGTTGGCAGTGGTAGTCTTCGCAGTGAATATGTGGAGGCACTACTTGATAGGTGAATAGTTTACCATCTACTCTGACCACAAGAGTCTCAGGTATATCTTCTCCTAGAAGTACCTAAACCTTAGGTAGTGGTGATGTCTAGAGTTCATACAGGAATATGACTTCAAGATATTCTATACTCCCAGAAAGGGGAACAAGGTGGTAGATGCACTCTGTAAGAGATCGAGTTCACAGTTACTGAACAAGGCATCAGAGCATATGGCCTCACTTCATATATCCTTTGTGGATAGAAATGAGGTATCTTTTCTTCAATTGAGGGTAGTTTCCCCTCCACTCTTACAAAGAGTCATGGAGGCACAACTCATAGATGCTAGTTGTGAGACTACATGATCCTAGTTGTCCATAGGGCATGCCCCTGATGGATATTCAAAAAGTTGGGGAGAAAATCATCCTTTTCAGGGAATGTAAAATAGTACCAATGGCGTTATGAGAGGATATTTTCAAATATTCCCATACCTACCCTTTGGTGTTACATCCTATAGTGGTTAAGATGTTCCAGGATCTCTGACATCAGTACCAGTGGTCAGGGATGAAGAATGTGGTGGTCGAGTTCGTTTCACAGTGCCTCACTTGTCTGAAAGTGAAGGTTGAGAATCAGTTTATAGATGGATTTGAACAACCACATGAGGTAGTAGAGTTAAAGTGGTATGGTATCTCGATATACATCATTATAGGATTACCATGCACATCCAAGTTCCATTATTCTATATGTGTTATCGTTGATTGACTCACCAAGACAGATCACTTCTTGCCCATCTGGGAGTAGGGATCAGTAGAGGTATTGGGATGCCTTTATGTCCAGGAGATAGTGAAGATCCTCGAGGTGCTTTAGATGATCGTATAAGACCATGACACTCACTTCACATCAATATTGTGGAAGGTATTGTAGGAGGAATTCGAGACTCAGTTGCGCTTGATCACAACCTTTCACCCACAGACAGATGGTCAGACAGAGTAGACAAGACAAACCTTTTAAGACATGCTTCATGATTACATTCTGGTTTTTTGTCATATTTGGGAGGACCATCTACCACTGGTGGAGATTTCATACAACAATAGCTATCACTCCATGATTTTAATGACAATATTTGAGGCATTGTAATAGCGGCCTTGCAGATCACCTCTATGCTAGACAGATCTAGGGGAGTCTGCACTCACAGGTCAAGAGTTGGTACGAGCTACCAATGAGAAGTTGAAGATCATCTAGAAACATATTATGACTGAACATAGTAGATATAAATAATATACGGACTAGAGATGGAGGCCCTTAGAGTTCAAGGAGGGAGACCATGTGTTCTTTCAGGTCTCACCCCAATGGGGATTGCAGAGATTTGGCTTGGGTGGCATGTTATCTCTAAGGTTCATCGGACCTTTCTAGATTGTTAGAATATTTGGAAAGGTGGTGTACCACCTAGATCTCCCCCCCCATATATTCACTGGATTCATGATGTTTTCCATGTGTTGTAGCTGATGAGGTACATGCATGATCCATCGCACGTCATCGAATTGGGTGAGCTGGACGTTGATGATGGAGTGACGTTAGAAGAGTTCCCATTGGAGATAAAGGATTGATAGGATTGGGTTCTTCTTTTATTTTTGATTCCTCTGTTGTGCATTCGGTGGCAGCACAAGAATCTCCAGGAGAGCACATGGGAGTAGTAGGCTCAGATTCATGCTCAGTAACCTCTTTTGTTTGATTAACCCTTGTTTTGGATAACAAGGATGTAAATCCGAAAATGGGGGAGTAATGTAATACCCCATAAGTTTGTGATTTTTTTAAATTAAATGGGATTATTTCCAGAGCAGGTGTTGAGATAGCGTGCGATTCTGAGGCCCAGAGTGCCGAAAATGATCCGTCGAAAAATGTTATGTTGTAAATAGGGCAAGTGAAATGTTTTCCTAAAAAAGTGGAATAACTCTTAAATGAGGTCTTGAATCAAAAATCTGAGGGAATTTTTTCATTTATGATGGTAAGTTTACCATAGGTGTGTCTTATGTTTAGTTAGCACATGCCTCTAGTGAGAAAACCTAAAAATGGCATAACCGTAAATAAAATAATTAAATAAAAGTAGTTTATTTTTCAAATGATTATAACTCATGAATGGTGAATCGGACTGAAAATATAAGATCACCTTCGATATCTTGAGGGTATTCTTTCATTAGGTAGAGCCGAATGTTGGCCAGTGCGGGCCAACAGTGGAAGTTAGTTTTTTTCCGTAAATAAAATAATTAAGCAACAATTATTTTATTGTCAAATACTTATAACTCCTAAACAATAACTCTTATTTGAAATCTGAGGGTACAGTTGAGCTCATGAGGATGTGTTTCCCTTAAGTGGATCTTAACCTCGATTGGCATGGGTCCAGGGTGAAAGATATTTTTTGGAACTTTTTTAAGAGAATTAAAATGGAATGTGTGCTCAGTTTTGAAAAATTCTAAATGGTTTCCCGAATTGAAAATCTTAGGGGACCATTGTGTCCAGAATGGATACATTAACTAAAAATGGACCTAACCTTGACTGGAACGGGTCAAGGGAAAAGGTTAATTTTCATACATTTCAAAAAAATTATATAATAACTTAAAATGTTATTTTATTTGTTTTTTCCAACTGATGGGTGGTACCATGGTGGCGTTGTGGTACGGAGAAAAAGCAATTACAAGTCATATTAAATGAATATCATTAATGTATTGTAAACATGCAGCATAACAATGCATTAAAAAATGTTTAATAGATACACTTTTTCATAAATGAAGCAGTGTAATGACGCGATGATGCAGCGTAACAGAAATGTTGTGACGTGGTTTCTTTTAATGGTTCAATGAATTGGAGAAATTAGGATCAAAGTGTAGTATTTTTCTAATGGCCCTGCATTGATTATTATCTCTAATGGAGAATGAAGAACACCATAGAATTGCTTGTGACATCGATTCAACTCGAAGAACGAGATCAGAGAGCGTTGAATTCCAACAAAACTTCAATCCCCGGGGATGGATCGCTTCAACGACAGAGTCCAATGTGGTAGGGGTTGTTTTGTTTGAATTTTCTCATTCTTTATTCTAAAATAATGAACTCGGATCAACCCATGAATATGTTGATCCACAGATCACACATTCTTGCTGGAGGGTGATTTCCTTAGGGTTTTGTATCGGGATTAATTATTTTTGTTTAGTATAACTTTAATCCAAAACCTCCCCTTGTTTTAAACACTAAGGCGGAGGGCACGGGATGACACAAACATGGTCTGATCCCCTCTTCCATGTGCATTCTTCATGTCCAAACTTCCAAGTTGACGGTGAAGTGATTTCAAGTCCTTAGTAGGGAAGGTGGTACCCCATAGAGGCTGGAGGCACAGACGATGTGAAGAAAGGACCACCAGAGCAGACCCGGTGGTTCATAGAAGAACCTGTTTGTGCGGCGGCACCAGCGACCGACGATTGTGTCCCGTGGTGGTGGTTGCGTTCAGGTGGAAGCATGCCACGATGGTTTACCGAAGTGAGTTTTGCAACTCTCTTGGGTTGTGGCGGTGCAGCAGGAGCTACCGGCCGGGGTCTAACAGCTGGAGGATGGGGACGTGGCCCTCATCCGTGTCGGTGGAGCACACCACAAAGAAGGGTACTGGAATGTGGTCCCTCAACCATGTGTAGGTGGAAGGAGTGGCCAACATCATCCGACCTCATGGCACACGAGACGGATGCCATTGGGGCATCCGAGCGGGAGAGAACCACCCCGCATAGCGGGTCGGGCATATGGTGGGTCGGACCCGCCATTTAACGGGTTGGGTTAGACTCAAGTCAGGTCAGTGGGGCCCCTAGGCTGGGTTGGTCGGGTTCTCTCTAATCGAGTCTGACCGGGCCCAGACACAACCAGCCCCTATTTATTAAAATTCCAAAAACTTTAATATCGGATGTCTGATTGACGCGCTGTTTGCAGCATTGGAACCCTCATGAGGAGAAGGATCATTTGGAATACTCTAAGGAGGATTTAATTGAAATTTTAATATGAAAAATTTATTGAGGAGCAGTTCTCTCGGAATCAAGTGAACTACGTGTGGAGATCCTATGACTAACTGATACCTGAAGAGTGCTGAAAATCCACCCTGTTTGGATTAGCCACGATGGCTCAGTGGAAAGCAGCTCTATGTGACCCGATAGGCCCATAGTGGGAACCAACTCTATGTGACTTGGAAGACCCATGGTACTTGATAGGAGGAGTACCTCAGTATGATGTCCAAGGTGGGAATCGGTTCTATGTGACCTGGCATGCCCACGGTGGGGAGCGACTATGTGTGTCCCAGCATACACGTGGTACTCACTAGGGATGGGTACCACAGTAGTCCAAGGTTAAGGGGAAGCATCTCTATGTGACCTAGCATGCCCATAGTGGGGAGTATCTCTGTGTGACCTGGAATACCTATGGTACTCATTGGGAAGGAGTATTCCAGCAGCTTAGGGTGCTCAGTGATATGACAGATAGTCTTACTTTCCTTACTCTAGATTATAAATTGTGTGAGCTATCTTGCTTCGTGATCATTCTTCGTTATCATGCTTTGTGGTTTTTTAGTGGATTTCTTTGTGGTTTCCTTTTTTGGTTTGGGGTCCCTGCGTAGTATTGTGTTACTCACCCCTGCACTAGCTTCGCCCGCACATGACTTGTCCCGTGCGGGTGATTGATGCTTCGAGAGAGACCTTAGTGGTCTAGGACCAGGTGGTTCTTAGTGAGATGAGATGGAAGGACGCTTGGTAGAGGACTTGGTGGCCCAGGATCAGGTGGTACCCCGTGAGATCAGGCAGGCAGGACGTGCTTCTACAACTTCCAGAAGCTACTCTATACTTACCCATCATGTTGGTTTTTTATCAAACAACTTTCCATCGATCTAATACTTTCACTTGTTGCAATTTTCTTTTGTTGGGCTTGTATTTTGGACCATTTACTTCTAGTTGTTCTTTTACACTCATTTATGTTTTACTAGCATTCGTGTTCTCTTTTCCAGTTTTCTTGGGATGTGATTTATTTTTGTGTGTGCAGGTACTCAGGAAAATGTCTCCCATCTGTGGGATAATACCTTCAGTGCTAGTCTCCAGCCCCTAGCCTTTGGGAGGTAGTATTGGGGTAGTCACGGCATGGGCCCTGGGGGACGGGTCTTGAAAAAGAATCTATATACTCATCTAATGGAATAAATGAATACAAAGTTTCTCACTATAAGAAAATCAAGCTACACTAAGGGTCCAAAACCATTGATATAGGACTTGGAATCAGTGGTACAGACTATACCAATAGTTCCTAAAACTATTGGTTGTTAAGACCTCGAGAAATAACTATAATAATGGTTTATAAGAACCATTGGTATACACCCATTGATATTTGGTTATACTAATGGTTTAAGATAACCATTGATATAGGCCCATACACCATGGAACAAATTCCCCCATCCTTCACACATATTAGACAACCTATAAACAAGAAATATATTCAGATAGTCATAATTAAAATTCAAAAATAGAACATACATTATATATATTTTATTTAAACAGTTTTTAACTTAAAAAATATAATACATATATATAATTTGTTTGTTTCATCATACATCATTTTCACAGTTATAAGTGTAATAAATATCAAGCTATAAATCTATCAGATCAACATCTCCCACCAAAAAAATCACCTTCATAACCCCTACTACCATTATAGAAATCATTATCATCACATTCAATATGAACGTCTTCACTAGAATCGTCACCTTAAACATCTTCATCACCATCTCCTCCAGGAAAATTGTCACCCATACCACCACTAGAACCACCATCACCATTGCTCAATGTATCATATAATGAGTGCATCATTAACCAGAATGTATCAAAAACTATAATAGTATCTAATGGATAAGATAGATATAAAGCTTCCATACCACTCATGAAATACTTTATGACCTTTTTACTTCTTTCTTATTCCTGTATGGATAATTGTTTGGGATCTACTTCTTATGTATAATCCTAGTGAAACATAATGATACCAGATATTTTTGAGTTTCCTAAATTAAGAAACTACCTAATAGGGATTATATTCTTACATGGTCAATAGTGAACACTCCCATATTTGCAATCACCTATCTGATGAAAATGATCATTTTCCCAAAAGTGTTTAGCTTCCTTACCTTAAAGGTCCTCCAAATAACATTATTGAAAATATAAATGATATATTTATTTATGAAAAATATATTAAAATTTGAAATCTACAAAAAAAATTAATTATAATATTTTCTTTCATCTCTTTGTTAACAGAACTCCCATATTTCAACATTATTCTTGAGAAAAGTAATTTTACTCAAGGTATATGACCTTTGATGTTAAATATCACCAAATATAAATGACATCAAGTGTAAAAAAAGTAATTCAGTTATATATTATTTTTTTAAAAATTAATCCATTCTAACTGATTTTTAACTGATTAAATTGAAACAAATCCAACTAAATTTCAATAAAATGAATCATATCATTCCATCCTGAGTGAAACTAGAATAAATCAAACCTAAATGAAAAAATTGGTTCATTTTGGTTGAGTAATACTATGATTAGTTTCATATATATTATATTATTTCAGGTTGGAAGGTTTTAATTAAATTTAGTTCTATTCATTTTTATTCATCTTGTATCAGTTTAACTACGTTTGAGTGAGTTCATTTTCAAAAAAAAATATTGGTTAACTTGAAACATTTTAACTCACTTAATCTATTTTTTTGGTTTAGTTATGAATAAAAATTTTCAGTTTGGTTTTGTTTGGGTAAATATGGTTTGGTTTAGGTTGGGATAATTTAGTATAGTTACGTTTTATTTGGTTTTTTTTTCATTTATATCTTTTTAGATTTTTTAATTCATGTCATGTTTGGAAAGAATGATTAAATTTTAATTAATTCAGTTTAGTTCAATTTTAATCATTTTTTTGTTCAATTTGGTTTCATTTCGTACAGTTCAACAATTTATGTATTAGATTTTTTTATACATGTTTTCATAATATAGTTCAGTTATGTTTTGATTTTATTTAGTTTGGTTCAATTTAATTTTGTCCAGGTATGATTGGTTTAGGTCTATTAGGGTATGCTTGTTCCCTTTCGGTCCAATTTTCTTTTAATTTTATAAATTTGGATTCATTAAGGTTTTCATAGTTAAGTTTATTCATATTTACGTTAATTATATTTTAGTCAATTTAGTTAAATTTTTTAGGTTATAATTTTTTATATATAACAACTTGATATTTTAGTATGTTTTCTTTCTTCAAATAAATACTATGTTTAATATTTTGTAACACATGCAACACTAAACTAAAAATAATTATGGAATATTATAATTAATAGAATAATAAATGTTTATTAAATATCAATATAGTAATAAATTATGATAAATACATTGTTTTATTTTGTTTTTATTAAATAAATTTAATGATTCAAAATTAAATATTCAATGTAAGATGATTAAAATCCTTCAATGTTAAAAGGGGTCATTTTTCAAAGAATCTATTTTAAAGTGTTATGAATTTTAATAAATTAATCACTTTTAAAAAACATAAATTTATAAACGAATAAATTACCACTCAATTAATTATATATTTATATGAAATAATATTAAGAACACTTGAAGTTTAAAAACATCATTTTTATTTAAAAAAATTAAATTATTTTTAATATTTTAATTTAAAAGATATATTTATATATTTAATAATTTTAATTTCATGAAATGGAGTTAATTTTTTAATATAACATGTCAAAAATAGATTAAGGTGATTTTTTGGGGTTTTTTATAAAATAGTTGATTTTTAGGTGAATAGATAAAAAAAATTAGAAATATTGTCACTTTTATGGAATTATTGTGTTATAATATTGACATTAGAGTTTGTAAACAAATATAGGACAAATATATTTTTAATGAGTAAAATGAATCGTTTAAAAATATTTTATTTAATTTTGATACCTATTTTGATATTTTAAAACCTATGTAAATGTTTATTCTAATAAATTAACAATTTTTTATCTTTTTCTCTAATTAAGTAATTAAAATTTAAAATTATATTTTTAATTGTTTTTAACATTACATAAATCTCCTTTATTTAATAACTAATAAATTTCATAAGTATCAATTATATACATGATTTTTGTATAAAATCATTTTTCTACTTCCAATGACATTTTGCTAAAAAACTGTTTTTCATAACTTTTTACATACTTATATTAAAATTAACTTTTATCACCTGTAGGAATGTAATCTTATAAAATATATTCCATATGTTTAAACATAAAATTTAAATTATTTTATAAGGTCCATTTATTTTTTATCCATCTTGAATAGTTACCATGGTAAAAATTTTGTCACCACGGTAAGGGTTAGAATGGTTAATGATGGGGTAAAACAAAGATACAAGGCTAAAACTATCACTAAAATATTTCTAAATTTGATTTTTGAGTGAATTTAGATATTTAATTATCCTAGATTCTAATTTGTTTCCATTTTTTACACTTTACTCTGAAAATAACTATACTATTTTAAAGTTAAGTGTATTTTCAAGGGTGTCACTCCCCTTGCTTATAAAAGTATACCTCCTATCCTCACATATATACACACTTTGTGCCTGTTAGATTTACCAATATAAACCAAAATACCTTATTAATACCATTATAAGTGAATTGTAGGTTCTTTTCTTCCTAAAAGACTCACTTAATAATCCTTAACGTATTTTTCAATGGAGATAATCTAAAGAAGGGGTATATGATATTACCAAGATCTTTCAACTCTATTTAATCCTAAACATCCTCAAAATCTCCTATAACCATATTAAAATAATTAAATAAGAATATTTAATATAATTATTTTTTTATTCCAATGTGACTGCCACTTCTAATCATCTTTCCATTTAATGGAAAATGAAAACATCATTAATGTGCATGTGCGGACTATCGCCTCCATGAAGTGGCGTGTTTCATTTTTAATCACCAAATTGCATGGCTAGTTATATATATGGATTTAATGAATATGTATGATATTTATAAACTAATTATAATTCAATAAATATAAATTATTATTTAATTTATTTTCCACTCATCTGTTGGAAAATGAAAATGTTATCCATGTGTACATACAGACTACCACCTCCATGAAAAACATATTTCATTCTTCTTATCCATTTTACATGGATAGAAAAAAAAGTGTATTTAATTTATAAATATAATTCATATGAAATTTTTAGCATTATTTTTTGTGATTATACCATGACTAGGGTGCAATGAATTGAAAAAATAAATCAAAACATGCATGGAAAATAGAAAAGTTAACAGCTAAATAATTATGAGTAATTAGTAAAAATATGTTTTTAATAAATGATATCCATAAATATTGATATAAATATAAATCTTAAATATATTAATAAGGAATATAAAATTTTACACAATAGGTTGGAATGCGTCCAACTAGGTGGGAATCCAAGGTATGGGTTTATCGTCTCAATTTTTCTTCTTTGAGACATGTTTCATATTATAAAACTATTTTGGTGTATATAGTGAATTTACTATCTGTATGGAATATTTTATCATTATTATATTTTTATTCATGGTATTTAATAGTATATTTCAATTTCTATCCATTAAATTATATTTTTTTCCAAATTTACCAAAGTCACAAGGGTTTATTTTGTAATCTCTATTTTTGCTCAAGGTTATTTATGTTTAATTTAAAATTTGGGTAACTATATGAAATTTTTATATTAAAATCCATCTATTTTAGTATACTGTGGTTATTTATATATTTTTCAATTATTATTTTCATTTTTTCCTCCTTGATACTCAAAAATACCAAAATAATAGTTTTAAGAAAAAATTATGTTATTTCTTCTCTTAGGTCAAGAATATTTTTCCCCCATGTCCACGATCTGTACAATATTTTAAGAATGTTATTCTATACTTTTAAAAAAATTCATTTTATTTCGAAATATATGTAACTTTATTTACAAATTTTAACAAATATTCTTAACAATTTATATACTAGTAACATTTAAATCTTAAAAAAATTATGAAATGTAACGACCCCAACTCCAGTAACCCAATGATATTGCCTACATTATTACATTAAATATATATATAAAGGTTCAAATTCTGAAGGACTGATTAGTTTAGTGGTTTTTGATAACCATATACATACAGGGTACCCATTTTATATTGGAAATAGAAAATAACACATAATACAAAACAAAATAAAATAAACTGAATCCTTGGAAACTAATTCAAATATTTATTCTTCATATGCTAGGGAAATGAAAAAAAAATAAGGGTGAGCTCAAATTCACAATAAGGGTAACATATAGAGGAACTTATTAGAAATGAATAATAAAAATAAACATGGAAATTTACATAATAGAACAATAATTCCATTTAAATAACTTGACTATCATGAAAAGATAGGGAAAAGTAAATATGAAAAGGTAAATAACTGAACACACGTGACATTTAATCAATAATTTGAGAATGAAGTGAATTTAGAGATAATATCATAGATAAAATATCATAAATAATTATAATAAATTTATTTTCATTTATATAAATGCTTAGTTATTCGACGTCATGATCTCAGGAATCATGATTCATCTACTGTCAAGATCATTCCTTAAGCCAGTTTAAAACTATTGGGTAAAGACCAATCTAATTTGGTTAACTAATTTCGCTCAAGAGACAAGTCGATGCTTCAAGGTGGATATATAATTTTGGGCCCCACCAGATAGTGCATTTTTAAAGAATTACTCATATATAAAATTATTGATTTAATTAAAGAATAATAATCCTTATTAATAAATATCTGTACTGAGTAAAGGATACTGATTTATAAATATTTCCCCAATTAATAAAATAAATATCAAAATATACACAATTTTTAAAAATTCTATATAGTTTAGGAAATAATTTTATCTATCCTAAATGAATATGGATATTTATGAGAAATTTAATATACAAGGAAAAATGATTAAAACAAAGTGATTGTTCCAGGTGAAACTTAATAATCAAAAAAAAATTAAGATTGTACAAAAACATTTTCCACCTAGTAATTTTCAAGTCAAATCTCCTTGGATGACATAAGTCAAATTGAAACATAAAATACCATGAAGTATTAATGAAACATTAAATTACATATAAAAGGGTAATTATATACACCATATAAAATAAAATTGGTGCATAATATTACAATATTCCTCAATGAAGGAAAATTGAGATGAAATCCCTTACCTTGAGTTTGAATTGACACATACATTCTTTATCTTTGGAAATAATAAACATATGTTAATTATTTACTTGATTAAGAAACTTTTTCAAGTTTATTATTCATTTTATTTTACTTATTACCTTTTTATATATGATTAATTAATTAATTAAGTTTACATTAAATGTTTTGATGATATTGGGATGTGTAAAAAATGAATTTTATTGGTTGACTATCGTTAAAGTGGTCATTATTTAAACATATACTATCACACCCAAACCTCAGACACCCTTTTATTATATTATCATCCTAGTTTTTCATCATTAGACAAGGTTTAATTGGACCCCAGTTTAAAAACATTTTAGCTTTGATATCTTTGGTGGGTCTTGGGCCAGTGCACAGTCACCGCACCATTAGCTATTACTGCACGTTCGGTCCTGGTGAATGTGCGTTTGCCCGATAGTAAAAATAAATAATAAATTAAATAATTAAATTAAGTTAATTGAAAAATAAAGCTAAATGAAATTTTGTAACGATAAAAAAATTGAATGCTTAAACTATAATAATAATGTTATTGCATAGGTGATAATACTATTATTATTAAAATTTTATAAATATTATTATTATTTAAAATAAAATGGATAAGAAATTATTATTATCATTGGTTTTATTATTATTATTGGTTTTATTAAATTGTTACAAATATTATTATTATTACTCTTATTATGAAATGAATAAGAAATAATTTTTTATAGTTAGGTTTTATTTTATTTTTTTGTTTTTTTAGGGGATAAACACTAAGGGGGTCGATTTTCTCCCCCCCCCCTCTTGGTCCACTGCACGACAGCATCCCCCCTGCTGGCATCCTTGCGTGTTGCCATCGGCCCCCATGGATCCTCCTCCCCTGCACTATTAGGCCGCCTCTCGGCCTCATCCTCCCTCTTATTGCGTCGCGTGCCTCCCTTTCGCACTCGTCGGCCACCCCTCGCCGTGCAGTTCTCCCACTCAAAGCCTCCTCCTAGTTCGGACACCCACAGTGCCGCCCTCCTCCTCCGGCATCGCCTACAGGTCTGACACGGCCTCCTCCGGCACCACCCCCATGTTTGGTGGATAGCAGCAACAAACCTGAACCCCACTGTCGGAAAATCTTTTGGTGCAAACCCAAACCTCATTGCCCAACGTCTCCACGTTACTTCAGTGTGGATACGAATCCCCTCATTGAGTTTTAAAATGGTGTCTCAGGTAATGTCGGACCACATCCCATCCACCGTCACCAAAGGCGAAGTGATTCAGATCACTTCGAACCATCCGCTGTTATTCATAGGGCACATTTGTTCTCGAAACATGTTTTTTCTCACCACAACCATTAAAGGTGAGAGATTTATTATCACGCACATGTTTAATTTAATTTCATTATTATGTTTTCATGTACTTCTAATTTATTTTTAGTGCGGATAATTATTTTGGTATGCAATCCTGCCTTTCCAAGTTCTCAAGATCATCGCCACTATCTGAGGTGATGTTCTTCATCCCTAGTTTTGTTTCACACTTTATTTTTGGGTCATGTTTATATCATTTAGTCCCTGTTTATTATTTAGAGGTGTCTCTATCATTATAGCTTTAATGTTGGGTCCCTGATAATTGTTGCAGTGGGTTTTGAACATCCTTAACGGTGTTCACGCATATACTCAGGTATGAATATATATATATATATATATATATATATATCCCATGTGTGTTTTCGCTCATGGCGTTTGGAACACATAAATTGGGTTAAGGGTATATATATGTATATGTATGTACGGGCATGCGAATGGAAGATTTCTTGAGTAAGAAAGCATCGACTCAGTTCTCCGTTGTGATTCCATCGTGTTTGCTCTTGGTTTGAGGTAGGAAAATCTGTGCATTTCCTTTCCATAGCTTGTCCTTGATGATTTATGTTTTTAATTAATTTATTATCTTTCTATGCACCTCCATGGAACCTCTTTAAATCATGTTGTAGTGTTCTAAAGTAGTTTGGTGTTGTTAAAGATAGGTTTTTACAAGAATATTGGTTCATGCCTTGTGTTTGGTGCCTTAGGTGTTTGTAAAATTACATTTGTGCTTTTGGGGTGAAATTGGATGTTTGGGTGGGGTTTTTTTCCCATGGAAATGTTTTGTTAAATTTTTTTGAAACATGTTTCGGATTTTGTGTGTGAAATGTGGTCATTTCTCTTGTTATGGTTTAGAGTTTGTCTAAAAATGGATTTGGTTTATGAACATGTGTGGTATTTTATAAGTGAGTGAAATGGGTGTTTTTTGGTTGAAATAAAATGGTGTAGTTGTGAAATTTTATTTCAAATGGTTTGGTTTGTTTTAGAGTGTCCCATTAGATGAAGGCACAACCATGGGTGCATTAGGTGAACACATGGTTGTGAAATCAAGTTAAAATGGAACTCTATATCTAGTCTCCCTCATGAACACCTCTTATCCCCTTATTTTTATGTTTTCTAAAATGCTTCCATGTTTTCCAAAAAATGGGGAAGTAGTACTCTATGTTTAAAAAAATAACATCAAATGGGTTCCTGTGGTTTGGCCCGATTGGCGTTGAAACATGCTTGGGTGGGTGGTTGGAAATGATAAGGCCCATTTGATAATTTTGATGTGGTTAGGTGTGTGTGTGTTTGAGAGCTATGGCCTATTTGGTATTTTGTGAACTTTTGGTGTGTTTTAATTTGGTTCTAAAAAAACGTACATGAGCACCTTTGGGGAATGTTTTCTTTAAGGTCCTGTTTGGCCACTTTTGTATAAAGATGTTATTTGGGACTGTTTTGAAATGGTTAATAAGGTTTTAATAAAAGGTTTATCATTATGAAGCTAAATTCCCGATTGGATGTTTAAATTGGTTGTTTATGAATGGTTTTTTGTGTGATATTTTTTTAGGCCTGTTTGGCATCTTTGAAATGTTATGTTTGGAAAACCCCTCTTTGGTTAGGTCTCTCACCCCGGTCATTGATCATGAGACCGATGGGTCCTCGGTATTGGACCTACTTTGTGTAATTTTTATTTTAGGTAGGGGACTAACCATGAGGTGGTCGGGTGGTGCCAGATTTTTGTAGTGTGCTTGGTTAGATATAAGGATTTTTATTTGGATGTGTGGAACACCCCTTTGTGAACGTAGCAAAGAAACCTGGCATAGCTAAGAAGTTTACTGAGAATTATTGATTCACTTGAAGTTCATGTACTATCCATTGGCCCACATTAAGGGATAATATGTTATTATTATTGATATGGGATTGGCCCCCTCAACCATTCTAGGTAGGGTGATGGTAGGGTGTTAGGGTGTTTGATTCTATCATGTGTGGCATGCTACCAGGGATGGAGTCTCGTGTATTAGTATGTTTTGGTCTTCCTCCAATTTCCTAGGATTTCTATGATCCTTTTATATGAGAACTATTAGTACCATTTCCCCTTTTCATGTGTCGAATGATACCCTTGAACTTGGTTTTGGTGTTTTCTTGGAAACATTCTTCATGTATAGTTGGTTTTAAAAATGATTTCAAAGTATCTTCTTTGGAAAAGTTTTTGTGAACCCCTCTTTATTTATTTTCCTTGTTTTTGAATTATAAGGGCAATGGAAGTGTGATTGTTAGTATTCAAAATGAATTATATATATAAAAACCTTATTTTTATAATTTTTGTTCACACTAGTATTATTGGACTATTTTTGGAATTTAGAAATGCATGGATTATGTGGTTCAATTTTGGAATTCCTATTGATCTTCTTAATGATCACTCTTATCCTACCCTTTTAGATGCAGGTTCATTAGCTTGGTTTAGGTTCTTGTTTTATCTGCCTGTGCGAGGTAGGATATTAGTTGTTGGAGGTGACCAAGAGGTCACATAGAGGTATGTGCAGTCTTGTTTTCTAACCACTGATAGTTTTATTTTTATTTTTTTAGTTTTTATTAATTTAAGTGTCTTTATTTTATGGTCCAAATAGTTCACACCTATTTAGTTTTGATGCCCGACACTAGTTTTCATCCCGGGGGGATTGGGAATGCCCTTCGGGACTAGTTGCGGACTGGCTCGGGTGACCGGTTCAGGGTTGAATCAATATGGTTCAAGAAAAAATGGTATCAGAGGAGGTACTTGATATTTGGGATGTTTGATAGGTGAAGATTAGGATTTTTGGGGCTCAGGAGGTAGGTTATGGGTTGGTGCCTGATCACAACCACCTGTGACGATAGATGATTTACAAGAGGTGGTCCGGGTTTTGAGTATTTTTTCTTTGTTTGTTTTGGATTGAGGGATGGAAGTGGAGGAGAATCAGTTCTGGTTGCGGTCTCACATGGGGTGGTGGCCCATGTGAAGTTTAAGTTCCCAGCTCAAGGTCCTTTTAGTGTTATTCCTTTCTTGGGGAATGACACACCACTATGTCATCGGGTCAGACATATACACTAGTTCTTCATTCCATTGGGTTGTTGTTGGTTTTGTTTCATTTTAATCTTAGGTGATGTGAGTTTTCATTAAAGGTGAACTTTATTTTGAAATGGAAAATTGTTTCTTTTAAATTGTTTTGAAATTGGTGAAGTGGTTTTTTAAAGAGAAAGTGTTTCGATTTGGAAAATTTGGGTGTGTGTTTGGATTTGATAAGGGAAAGATATGTTTGACCATGGAATTCGTTATGGAGGGTCACATGTGCATGGGTATGTGTTTAGAGCATGTGGGAGCACTTGTTCTCATATGAATTAAGTAGGATTGAATGAAATCACATGTGATAGTTCATAAGGTACCATAGGTGGGTTTTAAATTTTTTAAAGAAATGGTAGTTTTAAGAAAAGAAAATTTTACTTGTGTTTGTTAATGTTTGGATTGTGGACATGTTTCCCTTGTCTTGGGTTGTTTCTTTGATTAAGATTTGTCTTAATTCCCATAATAGTTGTATTTTTAATGTTGTTTTGAGTGTGATGCCCAAAAAGGTCGCTAAGGTTGTCAATGAGTCATGCCCAATTTTCTATTCTTTTCATGGGTTGCCTATTTATCATGGTAATAAAATTTCATTAGAGGAAGTTGTGTAGTTAGAAAAGTTAGAGTGGATCGTTGGGTTGTTGTTAAATCCCAAGGGTGTTAAAGTCTATACTACCCCATAGTTACATGAGGGTTTAGTTATGGAGTAGTAAAGAAGGGTATATCTCATCATCATTAGAGTTTTGGGTGTGGTTAAGGGTGGTCGGCTTTCATGAGGCTTCCCCATCTTGAAGGGAGTGTATGCCAGAGGAACCAGTCTCCAAGAAACTATCTTCATCGGTGCTAGTACCCAGCTTGTCAGACCGTTCTCTTGTGTGCCACCAGTGTGGCCAGTTCGGGCATTCTAAGCCATCATCTTACTTTCCTTTGAAAAAATTCCACCATTTTATTCATTTAAATCATCAGGAGAATGAAGAAGTTGGGGACTTGAGGGTGATAATGTATGACTATGAGGCAGGAGATGCTTCAGCCATCAGATCCCTAGCCCTATGTCTTGGGGTGAAGCACGCACACAGTCAGGTTGTTGTCGAGGGTGTGTGGAACTTCGGTCTAGATCATGTTTTCATATTTTGGGAGAGAAATATCCAAAGTTTCCTTATTCTATTCTTGTCATGATCATAAGATCATCCTCATTAGGGTGGTGTAATAAGCTTGTTCTACAGCAATCCAAGCAGCCTTATATGCTCTTACTGTGGTTTCTAAGTCACTCAGATTCTTAAAGAGTTAATGGTCCCATGAATAAATAGACCAGTTATAATTTTGGGTTTTTTCTCAGTGGTGTTCATTAGGGAGATGTTTGGTTTTGTTAAATTAATGGGTTCTGTTTTTGATCCCTTTCATAGTTCGAGCGCCTCTCTGTGGGTTTTTTCCTCTAATGTGTTTCGATCTTGTGCAGGATTCCTCTGTTCTAGGGTTTTGGGATACAAGTTATCCTTGTGATGGTTTTAGATCCTAGTTCTGATGGTATAATTTATTCTCTTGTGCTATTGAAGTTATAATAGGTTAGTTGGAAGTTCATGCATGATTCTCCCTCCCCCCCCCCTTTTTCGAGATGGTATGTTTTGTTTTTTATTTTAATGCTAGTGGAATACTTGTGGTGGGGAGAACCCCTCATGTTATCCCTTTATTTTGAGTGTGGTTTCATCTGGGTTGGTGGGGTGTGACTTAGGTAATAAATAGTCACCTTAAAACTTCTCGTTTCTTCTGGTTGCGTATGTGGATGGACTCAATTCATGGCTATCTTTGGGCTTGGTGACTTTCTGTAAGAAGAAAGTGTCTGTGGTGGGAATAATTTTCACACCCCGACCTCCAACTCCCTTTTATTTTATTCTCTTCTTGGCCTCGCATTTTTGGACAAGGATTGATTGGACCTCAGTTTGAAAACATTGAAGCTTTGAAATTTTGGTGGGTCTCACGGCAGTGCGTAGTCACTGCATTGTTAGTGGTTACCCCATGTTCTGTCCTGGTGAATGCACGGTTTCCAGATAGTTCAAACAAATAGTAAATTAAATAAAAAAAATTAATTTAATTGAAAAATAAAGATAAATTAAATTTTATAATGATAAAAAAAATTGAATCCTTAAACCATAACAATAATGTTATTGCGCTGGTGATAATACTATTATAATTAAATTGTTATAAATATTATTATTATTTAAAATAAAATGGATAAGAAACTATTATTATCATTGGTTTTATTATTATTATTGGTTTTATCAATTTTTTTAAAATATTAATATTATTATAATTATTATGACATGAATAAGAAATCCTTTTTTATAGTTAGGTTTTATTTTTAATTTTTTTTGTAGGGGAGAAACCCTAAGGGGATCGATTTTATTCCCCCCTCCCTTGGTCCACCGTGCGACAGTGCCCCCCTACTGGTTTCCTCATGCATAGCTGACGACCCCCATGGCTCATCCTCCCCTGTGATGCGCATCCTCCTCCTCCCTCTCACCACACCACTCGCCTCCCTTTCACACTCACCATCCACCCCTCACCGTGTCATCCTCCCACTCACCACCTCCTCCTAAATCAGCTGCCCATAGCGTCGCCCTCCTCCTCTGGCGTCGCCTACCAACCCGGCATGGCCTCATCTGGTGCCACCCCCTATCCGGCATCCAAAAGTGACGAACTTGAACCCCACAGTCCGGTGATATTCTAGCGCAAACCTGAATTCCATTTCACATCACCTCCGTGTTGCTCAGGCGTGGTTGTAAATCCCCTCCCCTAGTTTGCAGATGGTGTATTAGGTCATGTCGGACCATGTCACATCCACTGTCTCCAAAGGTGAAGTGATTCCGATCGCTTCGGACCACCCACCGTTATTCATGGGGTGTTTTGTTCTTGTTGTATGGTTTGGTTCCCCACCACCATTCAAGGTGAGATTTTTATTATTGCATGAAAATTTAATTTAATTTCTTTATTATGTTTTGATGTACTTCTATTTTATTTATAGTGCGGATTATTATTTTGGTTTTCAATACTACCTTTCCACGTTCACAAGATCACCACCAGTTTTTTTACGCACTTTATTTTTGGGATGTGATTATATCATTGAGTCCCTGGATTTTATTAGAGGTGCTTTGGTCTTTGACGCTTTAATGTTGGGTCCCTGATAATTGTTGCAGTGGGTTTTGAACATCCTTAAGGGTGTTCACGCATATACTCAGGTATGGATATATATATATATATATATATCTCCCATGTGTGTGTTCCCTCATGGAGCGGGGAGCATGTGCATTGGTTTAAGGGGATATATATATATGTGTGTGTGTGTGTGTGTGTGTGTGTGTGTTTGTGTGTGTGTGTGTGTGTCGATGTATGTGCGTGAGAATGGGAGACTGCTTGAGTTAAAAATCATCAACTCAGTTCTCCATTGGTATTCCATCGTGTTCTATCTTGGTTTAAGGTAGGCAAATCTGTGCATTTCCTTTCCATTACTTATCCTTGATGCTTGATGTTTTTAATTAGTTTATTATTTTTCTACGCAGCTCCATGGTACCTCTTTAAAACTTTTTTTGGTGTTCTAAATTTGTTTGGTGTTGTTAAAAATTGGGTTTTACATGAATATTGGTTTATGCCTTGTGTATGGTGCCTTAGGTGTTTGTAAAATGCCATTTGTGCTTTTTTGGTGAAATTTGATGTTTGGGTGGGGTTTTTTCCTATGTAAATGTTTTTTTAAAATGATTTGAAACATGTTTGGGAATTTGTGAGTGAAATTTGGTGATTTCCCATTTTATGGTTTTGAGTTTGTCTAAAAATGGGCTTTTGATTTATGAACTTGTGTGGTATTTTATAAGTGACTGAAATGGGTGTTTTTTGGTTAAAAGAAAATGGTGTAGTTATGAAATTTAATTTCAACTATTTTGGTTGGTTTTAGATTGTCCCATTGAATGAAGGAACAACCATGGGTGTATTAGATGCACACATGGTGGTGAAATCAAGTGAAAATGGAACTCTAGAGCTAGTCTCCCTCATAAGCACATCTTCTTCCGTTGTTTTTATTTTTCATAAAATGCTTACTTTTTTTCCAAAAATCAGGTAAGTGGTACTCCTTGTGATCAAAATTAATAATAACTTCAAATGGGTTCATGTGGTTTGGCTCAGTTGGCTTTGAAACATGTTTAGGTGGGTGGTTGGAAATTATAAGGCACATTTGAAAATTTTAAAGTGGTTGGGTGTGTGTGTGTTCAGAAGATATGGACTATTTGGTATTTTTTTGAATGTTTGGTGTGTTTTAATTTGGTTTTAAAAAATTACTTGAGCACATTTGGAGAATGTTGGATTTAAGGGCATGTTTGGCCACTTTTGTATAAAGATGGTATTTGGGGTTGTTTTGAAATGGTTGATAAGGTTTTAACAAAAGCTTGAGAATTGTGAAGAAAAATGCCCTGTAGGCATTTTAAATTGGTTTTTTATGAGTGGTTTATTTTGTGAGATTTGTATGATTCCTATTTGGCATATTTGAAACATTATGTTTGGAAAACCCCTCTTTGGTTAGCATTATCTCCTCAGTTGTTGATCATGAGACAGGTGGGTCATCGGTATATGAATTACTTTGTGTAATTATTATTTCAGGCAGGGGACTAACCAAGATGTGGTCGGGTCATTCAACATTTGTGTAGTGTGCTTGTTTAGATAAGAGGCTTGTTGTTTGAATGTGTGGCATGCCCCTTTGGGAATGTAGCACAGAAATCTGGCATTTCTAAGAGGTTTAGTGTGAATGATTGTTTCACTAGAAGTTCATGTACTATCTAGTGGTCCATAGTAGGGGATACTCTGTTATTATTATTACTATGGGATTGGGTCCCTTGACCAGGCCAGGTAGGGCAACATTTGGGTGTTAATTCGTTGGATTCTATCTTGTGTGACATGCTACTAGGGATAGAGTCATAGGTATTAGTATGTTCTGTTATTCCTTCAAGTTCTTAGGTTTTCCATGATCCTTTGACATGGGCACTATTAGTACCATTCCCCTTATTGTGTGTATAATGATACCCATGAACTTGGTTTTGGGGTTTTCTTGGAAATGTTTTGCATGTATGGTTGGTTTTAAAAAGGGTTTCAAAGTAGTTGCTTTGGAAAAGATTGTGTACGACCCTATTTTTTTATTTTCCTTGTTTTTGAATTATAAGGTCAATGGAATTTTGATTTTTAGTTTTCAAAATCAATTGTATATATAAAAACCTTATTTTTATCAATGTAGTTCAAACTAGTATTATTGGACAGTTTTGGAATTTGGAAATGCTTGGATTAGGTGGTTCACTATTGGAATTCCTACTGAGCATCTTAATTCTCAGGCCTACCCTCCCCTCTCAGATGCAGGTTCAGTTGCTCGGTTCAGGTTTTTATTTTGTCTGCCCGTGTGAGGTTGGTTGTTAGTTGTTGGAGGTGACCAAGAGGTCACATGGAGATATGTGCAGTCTTGTTTTCTTGTTGCTACTGGTTTTATTTTTCTTTGTTTAGTTTTTATTAATTGATGTGCATTTATTTTTTGGTCCAAATCGTTCCCACCTATTTATTTTTGATGCACGGAACTAGTTTTCATCCTAGGGGGATTGAGAACGCCCTCCGGGACTTATTTCTGGCCAGCTCAGGTGACCGGTTTAGGGTCGACTCAGGCAGGTTCGTGACATATACAGAATAATAATCATGAAATATTTATCATATTTATACATAAATTATATATTTATAAAAAATAATTTATTTTGGTTATGTGAAATGAAATAAGTTATGATCATAGAGACGGTAGGTCGTACGTACGCATGAGTAACATTTCCATTTTTCAACGATCATTATGGAAATAAGGTATGTAATATTTTATCTTTCCATAATTATCATAAAATAATAAATTCCATATTATTTCTTCAAATATATATATATATAATCCATGTGGTGTGGTTATGAAAATAGAGTCACAATGCTTCATGAAGGCGGTGGTCCACACGTACACAAACAAGTTTATCATCTTTCAGTTAGTGAAAATGTAAGAAATAAAATGATATATTATATTTTAAAAATGATAAGTGTATCATTAATATCATAATTATTAAATTTATATCACATATATTTATTGAATATATCCTTATTATCTTCCATGTAAATCATTAGTGAAAAATGAATTGCATCGCTTCATGGGGAGGTAGTTCATCGTATACACAAGTGACGTTATCATATCCCCTATGGAATGGAAAGTAAATAAGTTATATATAATATAATGTCTCCATTGGTATAATTATGTTATAAAAATCATATATATACTTTATCTTTGACATCATTCCCAACCTTGAGAGGTGGTACTAGGAAAATGAATTACAATGTCTCATGAGGTGGTAGACCACCGTACACATGAGCGACATTATAGTTTTCCATTGGAGGGAAGAGGATATGGATATAAGATATTACCATAACATAATAAAATCTTAGTATATGGTAGATATTTTTTTATTATATAATCATAATGAAGAATATTTTTAAGAGGTGAAAGGAAAATAAAATAAAAAATCATAGTTAGGAATTTTACCTCTTCTCGGACCACCTCTTTAGGATTATACCAAAAGTATTCTGAGAATGGATTTATTAATAAAAAATGCTTATTGTATGATTTAATGGAATTTGGGAAGTGATTTGGGGAATTATTGGTTGAACCAAATTTTTTTTAAGGTGTGATAAAGAGAGAATAGAGGGTGGATTTTTATAAGTGAGGTGAGTGGAACACTTGTAATTTTTGAAAATAAATAGGTTTACCCATGTTTTTTACACGAAAAGGTTCATAAATTGATTATTATTGATAATTATATAATATAAAGTCTATATATATATATATAATATTTTATATAAGTTTTTAAGTCATTTTAACCCTTATCTTTTTAGTTTAAACTCTGAGTAAATCCATTTTTACCTTAACTGTGATAAATGATTTTTATGTTTTTTCTAGTCATTATGGTAAAAAATTAAGTTTAACTTATTATATAATATAAATTATAATTATTTTAAATATGTAATAAAATTTTCCAAATTCCATTCACATAAGTGGAAAGTTTAATTTAAAATTAATCATGTAAACGCAATTAGAAATATGGTTTTAAAAGAGAAAATGTTCAAAAGCTTAAAAAGATTTTATATAATAATTAATAATGAAAATTATTACAATGAAATAAATTTTATTAATATATATATAATTGAACTATTTTTAATTTAGAAATAATTTAAAAATAATTTTACATTATAACAAATTTAAACAAAAATGTAATGTTTCAATTAAAATTTAGTATTTTTAATTAATCATTGAAAAATGAAACATTTTAGAAAAATCCCAAAAATTAAACCTAATATAATTTTAATATATTATTTTTTAAACATTTTTGTGTGCATAATAATATATATATTAAATTAACTTTATTCTAAATGAAATATATTGTAAATTTTTGATGAGTTACATTCTTCCCTCTTATAAAAATTTTGTCATTGAAATCTTTGGGATATTACTTTCTAAACAGAAGAGGATATTTCTTATTCATAACACCCTATGTTTCCCACATTGATTCCTCTATTTTTATATTTACCCAAAGTACCTTTACCTGTCCAGTCATATGATTCCTTAATTCTTCCTCTCTATTATCAAGACTCTAGATGGATTCTCCATGGTAATATAGATCATGCTCCAATTTTATTTCATCAGAGGTTAACACATGCGTTGGGTATGGAATGTACTTTCTTAACAATGATATATGAAACATGTCATGTAATATTTAAAGATTTTGTGTAATTTACAAATCATAAAAATAACTCCAATTATTTCATGAATTTTAAAGGTTCTAATGTACCTCGGGATCAATTTCCATTTCTTATAAAACCTTATAAAAACATTCTATGGAATTACTTTCAAGAAATAATTATGTTCCACTAGGAATTCCAAATCATTCTTTTGATTATCAGCATAAATCTTTTACTGACTTTCATCAACTTTAATGTGATATTGAATAGTCTTTACCTTTTTTCTATCTTCAAAAATTTATGAGCATGTGAGTTTCCTTTCACCAACTTCATATCAACAAGTTGCAGTATGACATCATTTTCCATATAATACTTCATTAGACACCATTTGAATACTTGAATGGAAACTATTATTATAATAAAACACTAGCAAAGTTAAATACTAATCCTACATACCTTTAAAGTCAAGTGAACATGACCTGAAAATGTCTTCCATTGTTTGAATAATCCTTTTATACAATCCACTATTTTAATAATGGTAGGAAGTGCTCACATGAAGCTCAATATCAATAGACTTCTAAAGAATCTTCCAAAATTTCAATGTAAAACTGGTATCATGATTAGAAACAATTGAAATAGGTGCACTATTAAGTCTTAAAATGTCATTAATTTAGATCCTTGTGAGCTGCTCAAGATGTAAAACTTCTATTATGTTGATGAAATGTATAGATTTGGTTAGGTGATAAATGATAACCCATGTTACATCATTATTTCTAGGATTATTTTTTTATCCCATAACAAATTCCAAAGTAATATCATCCCATTTCTATATATAAATATGAAAAGGTTTCATGAATCCTATATGATGTTGTCTCACAGTTTTCACTTGTTGTCAAACCAAACAGCTGGACACATGATAAGTAATTTCTTACTTCATTTTATATAACCAAAAATTTTCTCCAAAATCTCTATACATCTTAGTGCTACCAAGGTGTATAAAGAAATTTGAGATATGATAATTATTTGAAATTTTTCTTTTTAGATCAGGTATAGATAGAACATATAATCTCTTTTAAAATTTCAGAACAGCATCATCCCAGTTTACGTCTTCTTATTTCACATCATTTAGAGATATAATTTTATTCTAAAAGTTCTTATCATAGTATTGAGAACTTTTTATCTTCTTTAATTATGATAGTTTCTCAATCATTTGAAAAATTAGCGATGTATCTCCTTCCTTAATAATTCCCAAATTCATCTTTACTAGATCTATGAACAAAGGATCTCTCTCAATCCTCATTTGTGTCAGAACTCCATGATCTTTTCTACTTAATGCATCCATTACATTATTTTCTTTCTCTAGGTGATAGTATATTGGGAAATCATAATCCTTGAGTAGATTGAGACATCTATTTTTGTCTTATGTCGATATATTGATATGAAAAGATATACTTTAGGATTTCATGATCTGTGCATGTATCACATATTTTACCATAGAAATAATATCTCTATATCTTCAAGTAAATGATTATAACTTCCAACTCAAGATGATGGGTTGGATAGTTTTACTCACTAGTATTAAATTACCTTGATTTATAGGAAATAAATTTATCATTTTACATTAGGACACAACCAATTCCTTTCTTATATGCATCAATATATATCAAAACCCCATCATTTCAATATGGTAGAGTCAAAAATTGAGCATTGACCACTATCCTCTTTTGTTTTTAAAAAAATTATTCACATTAATTTGTCCAAAACAAATTAACCCCTTTTCATGTAAGCTTGGAAATTCTGAATGAATCACAAATAATAACATTCTAAACTAATAAAAAAATTTACCTAAATTATGATTGTTGGTGTAGGACATTCTCAGACTTCATTTGTCTTATTAGGATCAATTTATATTCCATCCTTGGAGACAATATGGCTAAGAAAAAAATCTTGAAGATAGAAATCAAACATACTAAATTTTTCATATAACTCTTTCCTTATAAGAGTATCAAGAATGATCTTCAAGTGATTCTCATGGTTCTTGTAGCTTTTAGAATACACCAAAATATCATCAATGAATACCACAAAAATCATCAAGATATTCCTTGAATATTGTATTCATTAGATCCATAATAATATAGGGTTAATTAGTCAATCAAAATAGAATTATAATAAACTCATAATTTTTATACCTCATTGAAAACATTTTCTTCAGAATGTTTTCCTTCTTTACTCACAATTGATAATACCCATAATGAAGTTCAATATTTGAAAAATATTGGACTCCATGAAGTTGATCAATTTATTCATAAATTTAGTGTAGATGATACTTGTTATTTACCATAATAGCATTGATTTTCCTATAATCAATTCATAGTCTTATGGATCCATATTTCTTATTAATGAAGAGAAAAGGTCCTTCCCATGGTGAAACACTTGGGAGAATATATTCCTTATCACCCAACTCCTCTAGTTGTTTATTTATCTCCACTAATTCCACAGGGGATATTCAATATAGATTCTTTAATATTGGTCTTAAATCAGGGGTTAAATCATTTGAAAACTCAACTTCACACTATGGGGTATGTCTAGTTAATTCCTCATTAAATACATCAATGTATTCATGTAAAATAGTTTTATCCCCAATTTAATGATTACTCTATACATCCCTAGATTTCATTTACTCTAATTCCCCAAGAATTTCATTCAGTAGAGCTACTAAGGGTAGATATATATATGTCTTAGAAGATGGAGTATCTTCTTTAAAGATAATAAATTTTACGTCTTCCTCACAAATCATAATTTCCTTATTCTTGTAATAATTTTTTGTATAATATTTTAAAATAAATTCAATACAAAATATTATATCTAATTAAAACATAGTTATGATAATAAGGATAGTAAATAAATCATGTTTATGTGTCATAATGTGGAATTCCTGACACATCCTTGTTGTAGTGAGAGTTCCCCTGGGAATTTTGATTGAAAAATAACTTCTTAAATTAAATGTAAAATGTATAATTTTCTTTGAAATCTAGGTATATAAAAACAAATTAGAGGAACCAGAATCAATTAAACTATTAGATAAATTTAAATATAGGTTTAAAGTACCTTCCACCACATCATTAGGTATTTTCACCTCAGGTATAGTGATCACATAAGCTTGGTCTTATCCCCTTGGTCTCTTCTATGGTGGATTCCCTTGATGATTGGAAAATTCATTTGTGTAGTTCCCAATATCCCTACTATTGAAACACTGAATATAAGTCTTTTATTTCTTATCATTTCATTATTTTTCTGGTGACCCTTATTTATGCACTTATTATAAACTTTGAATCCCTTTAATCATTTCCCAAGGTGATTCTTTCAATAGTTTTTGTAAGGTGTAAATCCTTGCATTATATTCTTATTCTTGGATGCATTCCCTTTTTTATGGTCGTTGGATGGCCTATTCTTCTCTATATTTCCCCATAATATGTAAGATCTATATAATTCTTCTCAGTTTTGATGTAAAATAAAACTATTTCATCATATGATGAAAAGGTTTGTGAAACCAGCACCCTTCAAAGTCTTAGCTTAATACCTTCAAATAAATGGTCAATATTGTACTCTTTTTTTCATATATAATACCTAAAAAACCTAAAAAACCTTGTAAAGGTAGATTCATACTCCATAACACTTTCTTTTACCTTTTCCTTTTATTTAAGGAACTTTCTATTCATTTCAGTTTGTTTCTCAGTAGGGAAATATTTATCAAAGAATGTATCCTTAAATTATTTTTATTACATTATTTTTATTTACACTTCCTCCCTAGTATTATGGATCAATGACCACTATTAATCATCATTTATTTTGAGATAATACACTACAAGTTTAACCCTTTTACTATCACTATATACCAAGGGCATAAATATCTTCTCCAAAGATGTAATCTATTTCTATGCTACCATTGGATTATAATTACTATAAAATGATGGGGTATTCTATCAGATAAATAGATCCAACATAGGAGAATATTTACATGGAATAGGTTTCTCCATATGGGAAAATTTATTTTTCAGAACCCAATTAAGATGTCCTAATATAGACATAATTTTATCTAATCTAATACTAGTTATATTGGATTCCTTATCAGAGTAATATCTACATTGGGAATAAGTATTGAAACCCTTATTCCTTCTAGGTTTCATTTCTAAAGAATATAATATACTGGATTAGCTCATAAAATTATGAATATTAAATCATAATATATAATTAAAAATATTATATTTCACTTATCATAAATTAAAATTTATGTATTGTTATCTTAGAATCATAAACATGGTTTCTTTTAGGGTATCTTTATTTTTAATTTCTTCATAATGGATTGTAAGGAAATTTTGAATTATTTTAAGAATTCCCATTACGATTTTCAAATTAGGTGTATAGTATGGATTATTTTCCTACCCTAGGTGATGATCGGATCAATCCCAATGCACAATTTTTAAGCTATTACCCATAGGTACCTCTTTCTTAGAACCACGTCCACTTATAATATTCATATAGAGATGTATTTCTATGAAAAACTACATAATATATTTCTTACCAAAACATTATAATGTTATTATATACTTATCCTAAAATTATATCTTAGGATTATTTTCCCTAATATATGTTTTTCTTAATCTAGTTCTCAGGGTTTCTAATAAACATCCTATGATACCAGCTATAATGACCCTGACACCATTAACCCAAAGCAGGTGCTTACTTTATTATGTTAGCATTGATACAAAGGGTAAAATCCTAAAGGACAGATTAGTTTAGCATTTTTGGAGAACTAAATACATACATTGTACCCATTTTATATTGGTAATAGAAAATAAAACATAACACATAACAAAATAAAATAAACTACATCCTTGTAAACTCATTCAAATAATTCTTCTTCATATCCTAGGGAAAGGAAACAAAATGAGGGTGAGCTAAAATTATCATTTAGGATTATGTGTTGTGGAATTTATCACTAATGATCCGTATAGAAAGGTAAAAAACTAAACACACATTCCATTTAAATAACTTTAATATAATGAAAATATAAGGTATAATCAATATGTCAAGGTAAATAACTGAACACACATGTTTTTTAATCAATAATTTAAGAATGAAATGTATCCAGAGATAATATCATTGTAAAGATATCATGGGTAATGATAATAACTCTATTCTAAATGAAGGAAATACTTTATTATTATATTTCATGTTCTCAGGAATCTTGATACCTCTACCATCAATATCATTCCTCAAGATAGTTTAAAACCACTAGGTAAAAAAAATCTGATTTGGATAAATAATATTTCTCATGAGACCTACCGATGTATAGAGAGGATATATAAGTCTGGGGAACAAACATCACTGCATGTCCAAAGTATTCCTCATCTATCAAATAATCTATTTAATTCATGAATAATATTCCTTATCAACAAATATCTATATTATGTAAAGGATAAGGATTTATAAATATTTCCCCAGTTAATCAAATAAATTTCAAAGTATGGACCATATGTAAAAATGAAATGCAATTTATGATGTAATCATATTCATCATAAAACAATATATGTATTTAGATAAATGTAATTTACAATGAAAAATAATCACAATAAAGTGATTGTTTCAAGAGAACATTAACAATAAAAAAAGAAACTGGGATTGTACAATAAATTTTACCACTTGGTGATTTTCAAGTCAATTCCCCTTCGATGTATGTTTGGTATTGAAAACACAACATTGAATATGAAAAGGATAACATGAATTTGTTATAGGGATAATTAACTCAAAATAATGTTGGAAAATTGTTATAAAGTCCCCAAATCTAAAAAGGAGGGCTCGGTTCCCCAAAAAATATCTCTATATAGACCACTGCTCAACATGGAATCTCATGAATGAAGAATCTTTTGTGGAAAGGGAATTTATTTTCTGGTGTCCTGCAAATAAAAAGATATTTGTGTGCGCTGATATTCTTCCTGGCATCCCACAAACAAAAAGTCATTCATAGTTTCCAATGGTGTTGTTTGGTATCCCACAAATGAAAATTTATCTTTGGGAACCAACGTTATTTCCATCATCCTGCAAATGAAAACTAATTTTTGGATGTTGGTTTTCTTTTTTAACTCTCACAAACAAAAAATTGTTTTTGGGGACATTATGTTTATTTTAGCCTTCCTTAAATGGATAAGCCCCATTAGCAATGTAGACCAGCTATCACAGAAGGTGGTTACCTCTGTTCCTATGTAAAAATCCCATTGGGGGAACTAAAAGAGGATGGTTGAAAAAATGATAGAAGGTTTGGGGGAAATCATTTTTGATAGGTAAAATTATCACATAACGTTAAGAGGGAAAGGAAGCCCACCCGACCATCCACATACCAAACACCATTTTTATACACCATCCTGTGAACCATCTACAGATGATCTCATTGCAGGCTGTCACCCCATGTAGCAAAAGAATATGCATATAGAACACTACCCCATGTAGGAAAATACTACATGGAAGGATTTCGTACCTACATAGAAATATTCTATGCAGATGGAACCCAAACCCATGTTGAAGAATACTAAATAAAGTGAGCCGCATACCATGTGGGGAAGTGCTATGTTAAATGGGACACCCTAGGGTGTTTTCTTTTCCAAATATCATTGCTTTCATATAGTGTAGTGTTTGGCCCCAAATTGGCCTCTCCATGAATTTTATTAATGGTCTTCTTCATCAACCTCTTTTCTGTGAAGGTCTAAGCCCTAAACAAGCCTCCTGGGGAAGTATCATGCCAAGACCACTCTAAAAACTTCTAGATATGTATAATCAAATCATTGCACACACTAGACTGTCCTCTCGAGTGTACATACCCATGATGAAATGTCTCTCCTTGGTAACCAAGTTACCAAGGTGGTCCTAAGTATTCCCTTGAGCATAAATTATGATGGTAACAAGGGTCCTAACCTTTGGTATGGTTCTAGATGGCTATTCGGGCCAAGCAGCCACATTTGTGCCCCATAGTCCCTCCCTCTTCCTCTCTTACACTTATCGGAATGGGATTAAGAGAGGATATTAATTAGGGAATATCTCATGGAGTAATCCCATATCCTTTCCTGCAAGAGGCCACACACCTCGCCCTTTTTCTTCTTAGGGTATGAAAATAAAAGGGCAGACGGGCACCTCATATCCCTGTTCCTCTCTAACAACATCAGTTGGGTTACCAAAACAAGTGAGGATATGGGCACTTCAACCGTATTTCTCTCTACCTTTGGGCCTAGGATATGAAAATAAGATATGATATGGGAACTAGAGTTCTATATCTCTTTCCATATTCCTTTGTGTCTTGGCCCCATCCACCAATGGATAAGTGAGATTGTGTGGTTTCTAGATCTATCATTTCCTCTTCTTTCTCACATCGAGAAAGACTTACATGGGAATTGAGGTTGTCAGTGATCATGAAATGCACATGATCCCAATACATGGGACTATTTCATTGGTGTAAGCCCTAGAAAATATGAATTATATGTGATTTCAGTCTCAACCAACTTGGATACATAGGTAGCCTCCCTAAATTCCAAACCCAATACCCAAATTCACCCTAATTTTCTCTATTTCATATCCCCAGTAGGGTTACATCAAACACGAAGGGTCAAATTCATTTCAGGTTCCTTTCGTTACCATATTTATTGATCTATAATCCTAGTAAGATAATGACCTATATCTAGGAGACTATATATTTTCTAGTCCCTTTGAGAAACTTTGGCATATGTTTTGCACCATCCTTGGCTAGGCACCTTCCACCTAGATTTCCATTTTCCAAGATGTTAAAGTACATTGTTTTGTCCTTGTCACATGAACTTAAAATGTTTTATGTGTACCACTAAGTTTCACTAAACTATGTAAGTTTTTATTCCTTTCACAAGGATACATAGGAATCCAATATTATGGAATTGATCCTGACATTAAATCAATTCTCATCTCCCTAGATGATAAGAAATTCTAGAGTGACCCATTATCTAGATTAAAACGATCATCATGATGAAAAATGAAAAAATAATGTCTAATCCACATATATAATGGTACCATTAATGGAAAACATTGGATACATATAGATATCTTCATAAGTGGGGAACCTTAGATACATACAAAATATTCCAGATCCGTGCCTGATAATAGTTTATTGGTAATTTAAGGTTTACCCACATCATACTTGTGAAGGAATATGGGGTTCATGAACATGTACTAAATCAAAACTATATGAGATTCCCATAATAGTCAATAACTCCCCCCAAAAGGGTGTGATGAGCCCGACCTCCCATCTTATCGAATACTATGAGTTATTATTTGTTGTTGGATAACTTCCCAAATAAATACCTACCATTGGAAAGTAGTTCCAAGAGTCATCATGGATATGAGATACATTGGGTGTTTTTGGTTCCACGAACAAACCCAATTGAAAAACATACCTTCAACAAAATGGGTGTGAAACAAAAATGGTGAACCTGATGTGAATCCTTAACCAAGGGGACGGTGTCACCCATATTTCAAGCCCATTTCTCTCTCAAAATTAAATAGGGCCAAACAAAATGTTTGATGACTCAAGTTTTTATTTATAAAGAAGCTGATTTGAAGGGGTATTCTTGTTTGTATTTTTCATTTATATTGCATGCACTTTTCACTAGATTTATCTTCAATCCAAATGATGTCTCAATGGTTATCAAATACATGTGCATCAGCTACTACACAAGATGGGTCCTCAACCAAATAGAGAATACCATCTCCCAACAAGTGTCTTAAATGTTGGGTATCAAATACATTGATCCAAGAGTACCACAAAAATTGTACACTCACAACCCTAGAGGTAGCTCGACAGGTCCTCTAGCTTATGATTCCCCACTAAGAATCATCTCATTGATAGTTTGTGGTTTATAAATCGACGTCACTAATAGACATATCAAATATATTAAGGAGACTATCCCTAGAACGTGACAATGGGTTCCTCCCATACCTTATAAAGGTCGATCAAGAGGTCACTAGTGACTTCATCCTAGTGATATAGGGGTCCCACCAGAGGGATCCTGCTAACAGTTGTCTCCACCAATGACACATGGCCCAGTATCCTCTACATGAATAAGACACCACCCCATGAGATCTAATCTAAGACATTCAGACCTGATACCCCAGGGTGGCCCACAAATGGTGATAGTCAAGCAACCAGGGACATACCAGCATTATTATTCCTACTGATCAAGACCCCTTGTCAAATATGGTGGAAAACAACGCACATATGAAAATACTTTCTCATTCATATCAATCATTTTATCCAAATATAGTAATAAACAACAAGTATATGCCAATCCCTACTCAAACATATAAATCCCTCTAGTCAAATATGGTGGAAAAAAATGAGAAGATGCAAATCCATGCTCTCACATATCAAGATTTCCAGTCAAATAAGGTGACAAACAATGAGAAGATTCAAATCCCTTCTCAAGTATATCAAGACATCTAGTCAAATGTGATGGAATAAAACAAGAATATGGAAATAAATGCTCATCCATATCAGGCCTTACAGCTGAATATGATGGGAAACAATGAGCATATGAAAATACCTATCCATTCATATCAAGTCCACTAGTAAAAAATGACTGAAAATAACAAGAATATGCAAATCTCGACTCATATATATCAAGCCTCCAGCCAAATATGGTAGCAAACAATGAGAAAATGAAAATCCTTGATCATTATTATTAATACCTCATCAAAATATAGTGGGAAATATTAAGCAGATACAAATCCTTGCTCACATATACCAATCCCTCCTGCCAAATACAGTGGAAAACAATGAGAAGATTCAAGTTCCTACTCATGCATATCAATCCCTCCAGTAAAATACTATAGAAATTAGAGGACCTAGTCATCTTACCTCAGCTATGAACCAAGGGAAAATTTTATTCCTTCCCCAAAACCAAAATGGTTGACTATACCTATTCCCTATTAGGATGTTTCTCATCACATCTTAGCAATGATGGAAGGTTAGAAATCAATTTCTAAACACATCCTACAAAATTTCCAAAACATAATCACATCAATAAAAATAGTTAGTATTCTGGACCATGACCCTACCTCCTCAAGTAGGGTGACTAAGCTGCACAAAGAGAGGTTTACTTAGGAGTATAAATACATCTCTTCTCCTAACCAATATGGTCGTCATCAACATTCTACGATAAATGGAAAACTGGATCGGGAACACATTCTCATTCCAAAGGGGGATTATCATCCCATTTCTGAGGACACTCTAGGGTAGCCATATATCCCTTCAAAGATTATAGAAACTTAATGGCATGGTCTAAAACTAACACGAGAGTCTCTTAAACCAAATTTCTTGCATTGGAATCACCATCCACAACATGTGGTTCTAGTTTCCCATGGGATTTCATCGAAAAGGAAATCCCACTTAAGGTCATTCAATACTTTGGAGTAGGATCACTACCCTACTCTACTAAAAGATGAAGTTCTTGAAACCATAATCCATTAATCAATGGTATCCCATGATCCTTTTGATCCTTGACCAAATTATTGAAGGGGCAGTAGCAGTCGTGAAGGCCCTCCCCGTAGCACTTCTTCCAGCGTCTATGGATCCCCCCTAGAATTATTACCATTAAATCATTCCTTATGGTAAAAATGTGCTCGATCATGATATATCATCTTCTAATGAGTTATATAAAGGCCTTTATCACGGATAAGTATTAATCAATGAGAATTTTTACACCTTAATAGATAAATAATAAGAAATCCCTCATGTTCTAAGGTTCTTGGAAATATGGATCCAGTCATGCTTGACACTATATCAGTGTTAGGATACATTATTTCTCAATTGAAATATGATATAAACTAATGTTCATCCTCCGAACCACCTTTATATCATTTCCATGCTGAAAATACCCCTTATATCCCCAATTCTTGTGAAAAACAACCAGGAAGAACTACTGTTGGGTTGATCAAGTATAGGAATATTAGGAAGAAGAACAAAAAAACATGTTACTTTTGAAAAGAAAATTGGATAGGGATGACATACCCATCATATTTTATCCCTAAACCACTTCTTAGTTCAAAATTCTATAGGTATTGCTAGATGAATTCGTACAAAATATCCATATGAATCTATAAAAAACTCTCTACCTATTGAAAGAAAATTTAATAATTCATAAAGAGTATGCAAACCATGTTAATGTATTTGGGGAGATTCATTGAAAAACAAATTGGAATCCCTCATAGCTGAATGATTACCACAAATGGATAATCATCATAAAATTATTCAATTATCATTCCTCAAAATATTGAATAAACTATGTTATCTAATCCTTTGAACCCCCATATAGTGTTCACAACTGAGGATGGGGAGAACATGGAGCTTTGCATTCAACCTCACACCTCAGTCAGCAAAATCCACCAAAGGTGACATCCTATAATTCATTCCTCCAAGGAGGGTACCAGATGAGACCCCCACTTAGGAAAGATAGTGAACTCAGTTGGAATTGGCCCTGGATAATTCTCAATAGCATCAGGCCTGTTAAGATAATGATATTTAAAACTCCTAAAATAGGAAACTGAGAACATCAACCATGACTCTCTCTTAAGGGAATCCAATCATCAGAAACTACTAATATCCTTGGAAGCATGTGGTTCACATGCAGATCATGCATTAAATTCAACTCATGCTCAAATATGGATGAGTATGATCAGGAGATAAGTGGCAGTAGTAATGGCTAGTATAGTATGAGATTAGCCCCATCCTGTAAGGATGGGGGGTTTTTAAACACAATGTTCCTCTTAAAAGATAAAAAATTCTGCTCGAGGCATGAAAATGTGATAATGAGAGAAACTCCAACCCACATAGATGGTGGAATATCTACTTTAACCTCATCATAAATGGAAATTGGTCTTTTCCTATTTGGGGGGGAACACTAAGAAATGAGGTCTCCCAGTTCATCCTATCTCATTACTTATTTCCCTTGAAAGGGGAACATGCGAAAAGGTTTTATAGTGGTTCCCTCTAATTTAATCTCTACCAAGAAGCTCAAAGAGGATCTTGGAAAGGAGGTAAAGGTCGAATAAAGGTCGTAAATAAACCCTATCATTTTCTGACCAATATGACACCTAAAATGCATTATGCATCAGTGAAAATCATGGCCATCAATCCTGTGAACAGTGCTGAAGATGACACCGACACAAAAGAGGAAGAAGGGGATTGATCCACTCAAAATTTGGTCCAAACTAAGGTAAATGATGGATATGTGTGTACTTGGAAACAAAAACTTTATATGAATTTGGGTATTCTCTATACCAATAAATTAATTCCTCTTTAGTGAGCATCCACCAAATAAAATGGTAAAGTAAAGGCTACATAAAACCCACCTCTTAAAGGGGTCGAATCCCTCACACTCAAGGAAAGATTCACTCGTCAAAAGGAAGAGATGAAGGAGTTTAAAATACTCAATGGATAATTTCTCTAAGGTCACATTCCTACTAAATATGATCTATGAAAAGAGTGTCAACTCAAACTTCTTACAAGTGTAGCTCAATAATTATGGTTTAACCTAGTGAATAAAGTAGATATGGGACATCTTATCAACCTGGTTCCTAGACCATTAGTTTACATAGACTTGATTATAGATGAACATCAATAATTACCTCCACTAGGTATATAACCCGAATTGATTTAGGGGAAGCCTCAAAAGATTTACCACAGTACATGTTAGCCAAAAATATTGGTGGAGACATCATTTCATTCCATTCCAATTTCTAACCCTATTCAATTTCTCATTTAACCAAACATTCATCATGGAATTTTTGACACCATTAAATCATTGATAGCCTAATTAAAAGTTGTGGTGGAATATAGAGAACTAGTGTAGCCAGGACGTAAATCGTACCCTTAGTGGATGACTGTTATCTTGCTCCCTCCAAATTTTAGGAGGCCTAAATTTATAGTATTCATTGGATCAGGAGGCCCAAAATAGTATCTGACACATTTTTCTTCTCATTGGGATCTCATGATGGGATCCAACGCACAATAAGAAGTTGTGAAACTTAGATTCTCCATTAAAAATTTGAAAGGGATGGCCTTCGTATGGTATACCAGTTTTCCAACTCAATCAATCGTGGGATGGGAAGATATTTGTCGGAAGTTCCACTTTTAATTTAACTTAATGCTGCAAAATACAATGATCCTTGCCTCTCAAACTAGAAACAATGGGATAATGAGAGGGTATCAGATTTCATTTCTAGATGGAAGGGGCATAATTACTCCCTGAGCTTTCAAATTGAATAATAATATTTGATTTCAATATATATAGATAACCTTTGTAACAAGTTGCGAGCACTGATCATCCTGTTAAGATATAAAATAAATTTTTAGGATCTCATCACAATTGATAAAAGAATGTAAGATTCCAAATATTGAACTAAGATCTAGTCCTGAATGATTCCATCATCCCCCAAGATGAAAATGGGAAAGGTAGATGCTACAACTGTCACACTTAATCTAGCTTCTACACCGACTCCAACTCCAGAACCCGTACCATAGCCTGAGGCACCACTCAGTCATCAATAGTAACCCCCACTTCATTAGGATAAGTGTATGGGGACAAGGAAAAATAGTTTTTAGGATTGAAATAATAAATTTTAATCATTTTAAGATGATCAAGTCTGTAGTTACTTTATAGTAGTTATGGACAATTATTTACTCTGTCCGTTGGAGCCCAAGAGTCCCAACCAAGTGGTTCTCGATGAATAGCCATATTAATGACCCTTCATCAAACATTTGGGTACACCATTATAAAATGATTTTTTTCAAATACATCCTACAAAATACTGTAGTCTCTAGGAAAGTGAAGTTGGGCAACCCACCAGCATAAAACGAGTATGTTTTCGCTTTTACACATGAGAAAGGAGGCGAGTAGCAATAATTTTATATAAAAGACATTAAAAAGATTTAAAATTGGAAGAATATAAATAAAATAAAATCTACCCAAGTTATCCTCTGAGAATAGTTCAAAAAACCAACAATACCCTCATCCTCTTCCATTATGGCACAATCGACTCATATAGCATCACAATCCTCCAAAATATAGTCTTTCAAGAAGAGACTTGACCAGAAGGTTGGGGAGAAAATGTTGAAATAAAAACTTGTACCAAGGCCAAATTTTTATTTTACTCTCTTATTTTGTATACCTTTAGGTTTTGAAACATGAGTTCCACCCTACCAAATAGTACTACCAAAAATGGTCATCTAGAAAAAAAACTCATCGGATGAGGAATTAATCTTTGTTTCCATTAATGTTATTCTTTTAATGGATCCATTATCTGATGATAATTACATATATGAACATGAGTTCCCCAAACCTAGTTTGGGAACTGAAGGAAGAGGCAACAGGATTCAAGGGTATAGTGGAAGACACAGTTGCGGAAAAAAACTAGAATTCTAGCCACATCCCTACTCATATTTTCAGCACTATAGAAACTCATAGAATATCTCCTTAGTGATTTCAACAGGAGAAGGTAAATCCCCATGAATATTCTAAAATCCACCTTGACCTAATAATCCCAGATTATCGATCATAAGGGGTATAATCATTTTATCTCACTCATTAGGTTGGAAGACTTGTTCGACCTAACTCACAGTTGATAGGAGGAACCTCAATTCATATTTCGAGGGTTGATTCTTATATATCAAGTACTTCATCACCTAAATCACCTATTAAATATCATAAAAAAAATGGGAATTATATGATTTTATCCTATAAATATGACATATTGAATAAATTATCCTTACTGGTGTCTATGTTTTTTATCATGGATGCCTTGAGTATATCAAATGACCTTAAAGAAGCACTCATAGAAGCCCTGTTGAGCCCCCCCAGGAGTTTGAAGATGATTTTTTCACTTCTAAGGTCTATCAGACATAGATTAATCCTGTGTAATTTCATGCGATTATATCCTTAACATATCAAGATAAAAACATCATTATGCAAGGAAACATTAGACCCTTGTACATGTCTGGTGGGATAAATGGTATTGATGTTTGATGAGATTTCATCGATAATGGATCGAGATTTAATATCATTATAGTACGGACACTTCATTGTCTATTCCATAATAAGGCTAACCAAACTTATTATACTATTATTCTATAAGGTTATGAAAAGAGTGTTCAAAATCCTCTTTTACAAATCAAGATGAGGGATGAATTTGGGGACCTTGTATTCAACTCAAAATTTATGATTTTTCTATAGGATACAACCTTTAATGTTTTTTGGAAGTACTTGGTTGTTTCAATGTGTATAAATCCCCTAATCATACCATAAATTCCAAAAATACTTCATTAATAGATAAATTGGGAAGTTTCACACAGATAATTCCCTATTTGAATCCTATAAATTGAATTATATCAATTTAGGATTATATCATAGGGATGGGAAACAACCCATGGTTGATGGTGTCACTTGGGTCACTACCCCGAATGATCTATAAATGACCCCATCCAACCCCTTGAAACATATTAGGGAAGATTATGTGTTACACTTAAATCAGATTGAGTATATGACTCCAAGTTTGGATTTATATTTGAAATTCTTAATGATATCATTTATGAAAATAGATCCTAGCAATGATGAAAAAGTCATTGAATCTCTAGACAATGGTAAAAGATAAGATGAAAAATCCCTCGTTCCATCCCCTGAGTTTTGATAGATTAATTCTTCATTATATGACTCGAAATAATCCTTCATTTCACAATGAAAAATTTAATATGGTCATTCTATGTCCCTCATCTCTCCTACATAACATCAAAGAGACCCCACAATGTTAGTTGGTTTAGAAAAAGTCTCTTCATATTCAAGATGTTAAAAAATTGACTTCTCTAATAACTCTGAAGAATTTCCTCCATCACCTACTCACCTAAGGGTAAAGTGGAAGAGAAGGTAGAAGAGGAAGGAGAGAAAGATGAGGATGAGGACCTCATGGACTCCCCTCTATAATTTGAGGTTGGTGTCTCTACCACCATTGATGAACTTAGAGAGAGAAATATGGGTATAGAATAGGATCCATGACCCACTTTGATCAGTGTGGATGCATCTTCATAAGAACAATAGGTATATACCTCCTTTATGAAGCAACATCAGGATATGTTCTCCTGAAACTACATAGAAGTTTCAGGCCTTAACCCTGAGGTAGCCACTCACCACCTAGGCTTTCTAGAGAACCAATAAGGCTATAGGTTGGCAACTATAAGGACACATCTAACTCACACTACAAAAAAATGAAGTACAAATTGATAAAAAATCATATAAAAATTCATTAGAGAGGTCCAATATCCAAAATGGTTGGACAATATTAGCCCTATCAAGAAGAAGATTTGGAAAATTAGAATTTTCATTGATTTCAGAGATCTCAATCAGCACTATTCGAAGGATGATTTACCAATCTTGATTACAAAGATACTAATTGATGAAACATTTGGATATCAATCCATATCCTATGTGTAAAATTATTAATGTTATAATCAAATCTTAATGGCTAAATAATATGAATAATCCACCACCTTCAGATCCCCTTAGGGAGTATTTTTGTAACACCACGAGGTTTTGTGACTGTTTTTTTTCAAATTAATTTAATATTTTGATATTTTTAATTTCACAAAACACTTAAAAATTTTCTTATTACAATAAATCACTAACTCAACCATTACATTCACACAAAACTAACTAGACATGTGCTACATGAAATATCGACTTGATTTATGTTACATGCAATGTAGAGTTTTACGAAGCATCATTTTATTGTTATAATTATTTAAATGATATAATTGTAACCTAGAAATTAAAATTAGTAATATGAATATAAATAGATAATTTTTAAATATTTTTTATAATGTTTTTTAGAAATAAGACATATTGATGATGAAAGATATAATTTTTGGTAAATTCCTTATATATTTAAAATATTATTTTCTCAAAAGAACTACTTTTAATGTTCTTCTATGAAAAATAATAAAATTAATTTTAGAAAAAATTTTGAATTTATTTTTATCAAATAAAATTCATTTTTGAATTTATAATTTTCAAATTAGATTTGGGTTAATTATTTGGGATTTTTCTGAGAAACATCATTTTTTGATGAAGAGTGAAAAGTACCGAATTTTAATTCAAAATTGCATTATCATATAAATTATTTATAAGGTAAATTTATATTTTAATTTAGTTTAAAAGTTTAATTATGTAATATTTTCATAAATTAATTCTATTTAGGTCTTTATAATCAATTTCTCTTTGATATTGGGTATAAACAACTTAGAAAAATTTGGACTTTTTTACTTTAAAACCCGCAATGTCGTTTCATCAGCTGGACTAATTTTAAATTAATTTCATCCACTTATGTTATTAGAATTTGGAAAAATGGATTATATACTCTTAATAATAATAATTTATATTTTATAATAATTTAATATTTGTTTTTTACAAAAACGATTATTGAAACTGATTAAAATTAATTAGGAAGGTTAAGAGAAAAATTAGGTTAAAAAGTACTAAACCTTAAATTTAAGACCAAAAAACGACATATACACTGGTAAAAACCCCATTTTATTTACATTATTCATCCATTAACCTTAAATTCTTGAGGTTTTTTGTTTTTTATGACTTTTTTTAGGTAAAAACTTAGTTACACCTAGCTTGTTTCCAAAAATACAAAGTGTGTCCTTTCCCATCCATATAAAAGACCATCACCTATTCCTCTTCTTTACACCTCTAAAAACACTTAGTTTTGGACAAGATCTGAAAAATAAACTTCCTAAAATACATAAATTCCTTCTTTAATCCTCTATTTTTTTAGAAATAAATCCAAGTAATCCTTTTGGCAAAAACCAAAAGGAGTTACTAGATTAAAAGGTAATGTCTTCTCTCAAGATCCTTTCTTTTATTTTCTTTCTCCACCCCTCCACTCTATATATTATAGGATTTTATAAAAAAATCATCCTAAATATACTATGATGTTTTTATGTTATGATTTTCACCAAAACTTATAAACACCTCCATCTAATGGGTAACGAACATATTGTTTACATGTACGGCGAACTACCGCTTCAAGAAATGATGATTGTGAATTTTTCCTTTACCACCTATCATGGTGGAAATTATGATGGAAAATATATTTATATATATTATTTATTATATTTATTATGTATTTAATATTATTTAATCTTTTTAGAAAAAATATATTTATACTTTCCAATTGGTGTAAATACAATAATTTCATTTGAGGAAGTGTGAACTACCACCCACTCAAAGCAATGTGATTCATTCACACACTACATGGAAAGTATTAAGGTTGAGTTTAGTAAAATTATATAATAAATATGAAATAATAATTATAATAGAATTATAATATATATATATATATATATATATTTGTGTCATTTTCTTTCATTCTTTTAATATGAAAATAAAAATTAAAATAGTGTCCATGCGTACGTATGGCTTACCGTCTCCAAGAATGGTGTATTCCATTTCATACATGTATATTATATAGATTATTATAATATATATAATAAATATACATGATATTTATATCATTGTCTACATTCATAAAATCATGATATAATCATAAGGACCAAATATATATCAAATTCAGACATATGTGAAGAATAAAGCGAATATTAGTCGAAGTGAAACATTAACACGGGATTGTTAACAAGAGGGTAATATAAGGTAATAATAAAACCATATATCATAATATATATAAGAATATAGTTATTTAAAATAATTATAATAAATTTATATTTAATATACAAGTGGTTTTTTATGAGTATTAATAGATTCAAGACACAAGGTAAGGGGATTTCATCTCACTCTTTATTTCTGTTAGATACATGCCTTATTCACCAATAAATTCTTTTATGTGGTGTATATAATGCCCTTGATTGTATTATATTACTCTTATAATTAATTATATGGGTATTTATAGAAAAAAAATTATGATCTTTATATCATGGGTATTAAGTTTCAAAAGTCACCAAATTAGTAAAATAATTTTGTCTCAATTTTCCTCCTTTGAGACATATGTTTGTTATACACCTATATTTTTATATGAGGTGTATAAAATGTATTTGAAATGTTATATCATGAATATAATTATTTTCATAATATATTAAGCTCCATTAAATTTAATTTTACTATATGGGTAGTATGATTCAAAGTTATCGTGTGGTAAGATTGAAACAATCTCACCATTTATCGAGATTATTTATGATCACATTTACATTAATTAAATATTATTATCCATATTTCAAGAACACTCATGACTTTTTCTTATCCTTTTTTTATTCTTTATGTCTTATTATATTAGAACCATTTTTTTACTCTTTTGAACTTAAGATAATTAAGAAAAAATTTTAAGAAAATATGACCTTACCACTCTCTTCAGTTGGAAATATGTGTTCTTTCAAAGCCATGTTTTCTTAAAATAAATTCAAAGAATATTCTAATAATATCCAATGATCATTATAAAATTTTTACCCTTTTTGTCTTTTACTAATTTTTTCAAATGAATCTTCTTTTTTGCTTTCCGAATGATTCATTTCTCTAACCTTTTTACCATGAAACAATATGTTCTTTTTACGTCATACAACATGTTGAAATTTATACACTGTTAATTATTTAAAGATTTATTTTTTATGTTTAAATGTTTTATTTTAAAGGAAACAAATTGAAACTCATTTTCAAGAAAATGTTTTTTAAATGTTTTTAAACTTTTTTTAAAGTTTCTAAGGAAAATGGGGCTTTTAAAACATTTTTAATCATATTTCATAAGTTTTCAGGTACAAATGTTTTCAAAACATTTTCAAGGTTTTTTTATAAGTTTTAAAAGTTATTTTCAATGAAATGGTTTTCAAAACGTTTTAAATATTTATTTATAAGTTGTCAAAGTATTTTAAATGAAATGGTTTTCAAAATCTTTTCCAGATTTCTTTATAAGTTTTCAAAGTTATTTTCTATGAAATGATTTTCAAAAAAATAAAGATTTATTTATATGTTTTCAATGTATTTTCAATGAAATGGTTTTCAAAACATTTTTAAGTTTTATTTATAATTTTTCAAAGTTATTTTCAAATAAATTGTTTTCAAACCATTTTCAATATTTCTTTACAATTTGTTTTTAATGAAAAGGGTTTTCAATTTTTTTTTTCAAAGTTCCTTTATAATTTTTTAAGGAAAAAGGTTTTCAAAATGTTTTAAAGTCTTCTTTATGAGTTTTCAAGGTATTTTCTAATAAAATGATTTTCATATGGTTTTATGTGTTAAAAAGACTTTTGTAAATAATAAAGGATATTTTATTCATGAAATATTTTGTAAAGGTATTTCCAAATTATTTTCCATCTAATATGAAATTTTTTGATGTTACTCATACCTCTCTCTAAAATTTTCTTAATTTTTTATTCATATTCTTTCTCTAAATGGTTTACTCTTAATGTCATGGTCTTTATGAAACCTGTTTCTCTTTCATGGGTTATATGTTTATGAAATCCATTTCTAATTAATGGGATATGTGTTTATGAAATTAATTTCTCTTCTACAGGTTATGATTCTAATTAAATGATTATGAAACCTATATCATTTTCCATAGTTTATGATATAATTATATGTTTATGATACCCATTTCATTTCATGGGTTATGATATGATTGTTTATGATTTTTTGGAATATATTTGTATTATTTCATTATGAGATGGGTTGGACCTATATCGCCCTCTAATGCATTGGGTAAAGATTTATATCTCATGGGATAGACTAAGATGGTCTTGGGAGTAATCTTTGACTACTAAGATGGCAATAAGAGAGAACCATGACTGCCAAGATGGTATGAGTAGTCAACTCATGCTACCAAGATGGAAATGGGAATGAACCATGAATACCAAGATGGTATGGGGAGTAAACCCATACTAATAATATGGTCTTGGAAACAATGCCTTGGATACTATGGAAATCATATTATATGCTTATGTGTTTTCCATAATTCCATGTTTTATTCCTATGTTATTATTTCATATATTATGATATTTATTTCCTTAGGATTCATATCCTATGAACTACTAATCTTTTTTCCATGATTCGTGTATATGATCTTTGATGTAAAGGGCATGGTATTCAATTTTCATGATCATTTTCTCATACACTTATGATCATGTTTGTGATTACATATCTCCCATGTTTACCATTGCTGATCATTTGAGATCACCCCTTTTTTATGGTTCTTTCCACATGTTATAAAGATATGTATTATTTTTTATCTCTATAAGAAGGTTTCTAGTCAAGAAGAACCTAGTTAGAGATAATGTAGCTCATTTTTGTACTAGTGTTTTTGTTTCCATGTTTCTAAAGGAACTAAACTAGTACAGTGTTTGGGAGTCTCTTTTAATAATATTTTAAGTATTTTAGAAAAGTTATGTAATGTCTATGTATGAAAATAGAGGATTTATATAGTTGGTATTAGACCAAATGTTTAGTTTACCTTTGGAATCTAGGATGAGAAAACTTAGTGATAACCATAAGGACATGTCTACAGATAATTCTAAGGATAAAGAAAAGTATAGGAAGATGTCCTAGAATTTTGTTAAAGGATAGAGTGAGTGTTTTCCTAGAAATGCATACATGTTTGGATACTAAAACTCAATGTGTATCTAGAAAAGATGTACCTAGGGATAATAACTCTGATAAGATATTCTAGGCTTGACTCAAGGTAATCTGATACACAACAATGGGCCTTGTTGCACACCTAGGGGATATGATTTGGGAATTCACAAACACTTCATGAACCATCATGAAGGATTTAAATATAATTTTCATATGAATATCCAAAGATGAACCTAGGGTTTTATAGATTAAATAATGTTTAATGATTTAGATATCCTATAAGTAATTATTTTCATGACTATATGGTTTTCATCTATGATAAGTAATGCTCACACTATGCTTATGTTTTTAGTCAATGGAGAGAATCGAAAGGAACTGTATTAAAATTGAATGTGATAGATGATTTCCTGATGAGTAGTCAATAATTATTATCACTAGAGTTAAATATGTTGATATCATACCTAATCAGTTTTCATGGAACGTGATTAACAATGTGTACCTTAAACAACTCTTAGACTAACTAAGGAAGAGAAAGAAGGAGTTCACAATGAGTTCAGGTAATAGATACTATAGAGGAAAGAATATTTGGTTTCCTTTTTGTCAAGAATATATAAATTATAACCTAATAAATGGCTTAGAGGAATAATAATATGTTTTAACTATGGAAAATAAAGACACAAAGCTAGAGACTGTAAAGGAAAAATGATGAGTTAGGTTAATAAAATGGATGAGAATATAAGCCTCCCTAATACATCATTAAAGATTAAGTGTTTTAAGTGTGGAATAAATGTTCATTATTCATCTTAATGTCCCAAGAGGAAATCTCTTGAAGAGGATCAACAAGGTGGTATGAGTAATGGATGCATTTATGCTGGTGAGGAAACTACATATGAAATGTGAAAGGAAAGTGGTATGGTGTAATAGGATGAGGTATCCTTACTAATGTAATAAGGATAAAGTGGAATAAGAAAAGATTTTATGTATTTGGATTCAAGAATTATGTAATATGAAAGGTGAAATATATAAGGATTGTTAAGTTTATTTTTTTCTCTACGAATTTACATGGACACGTTTAATGGATCTGATGGAATAGAAAAGTTATATAATGAAAAGGTGATGTCCATGGAAAACACATGATTAAGGGAAATATAAACCTTAATATGTTCCTTATGTTATGATAATGTTTATTGGATAAATATATATATGGGATATGAATAAGTAAATTGGAAGGTATTTATTACCTTGGAACTAATTAAGGACATGTTGATAGGTGGTTTATGCTATCATTGATAGAGTTTACAATATTTTTGGATTTATGGAATAAATACAATATACTTTGAATAAGGAAGCATGCATGTTTTCAATATGGATTTATGGTATTTTACTTATTACCATGTTTTAATAGAATATATTATGAGTGTATTCACATTTTTGGAATGTGACAACAAAACACTACTTTGTGATATATGGGGGAATCTACGTTAAGCTGATTTCAATATTTTCTAACTATAGATATGGTTTTTTATTTTTCATAAGGGTTATGAGGTTAACCATTAATTAAATGATTAAGTTAAACTTCAGAGGAAGTATTTATGTATTGATATTATATTGAAAACCTTAGTTGAAAGTCTATTTAGTGATTAAGCTTATTTCAAGGATGTCCGTATTATTTTGTAAATTATATTAGTATAGTTTTAGAAAAGTACATCATGTATTTTGTGTGACAGCCAATCAAGTCCCTAAAGGCCATGGGTCTTGAACCCTTGACTTAAGGATGATAAGTGTTTCACACCTACCACTGGCCTACACAATGTCATAGTTAATGTGTAATTATTTTTGATGAATACATATTTATGATGAAATAGTTGTGTTACTTTTTTTTAGAGATTAATGTACTAACCATATTTATTTTTCTGAATATTTATAGATAAATAGTTATAATTTTCATTCTTCTATGGGGATTAAGATATGTTAAAAGTGTATTTTAATGCCTCAGACATCATTGTTAATTTCGGGACATCTGATTCTTGAAGTAATGGATGAATTAGAAATATTTAAAATCCTAAACAAAGAATGAAATTTTGTTTGTAGAAATATATCAAGTAATTATATTTCCTTATATTCATGGTCAATAAAATAATTACTCAAATATATGATAATGATAAAAAATGTTGTCCTAATACCTATTTTTTTGAACTGAAAGACTTATAAATCATCATAGATTTATGATTTTGAGGCCATCAACTTTTCTTTGATCATTCACTTGTTTTTAATTGATTACCTCAATCACTCATTATAAATATTTATTCTTTTTCCTCCATGTCCAATATTCACTCCCAACCTATGTTCTCCTATGTGGAATCCTAGTTATATGTTACTTTGGGTAACCGTTATGGTTCCAACTTTCAATTTTTAAAGGAAGTTTTAGTGTTCATTTTTATGATGGGGTTTCTATGAAATTAAATTTCAAGTATTAAACCTTTGATAACCCAGATAAATTTCAGGGGAAAAATTCATTTTAATGGGGGTAGAATGTAACACCCAGAAATTTTTTGAATGTTTTTTTATCAAATTAATTTAATATTTTGATACTTTTCATTTCAATAAACACTGAAAGTAGTATTTTTTTAAATTAAATCACTAATTCAATAATTACTTTCACATGAAACTGACTTGGCTTGTGTTAGATGCAACACTGACTTGTCATACGATACATGAAACGCTGAGTTTCTATGAAGCATAATTTTATTGTTATACTTATTTAAATGAGATAATTGTAACATAGTCCTTAAACATAGTAATATAAATATTAATAACTACTTTTCAAATATTTTTTATAATTTGTTTATATAAATAAAACATATTTATGATGAAATATATAATTTTTGGAGGTCCTTATATATTTAAAAATATTATTTTCACAAAAATAAATGGTTTTAATGTCTTTATATGAAAAATAATAAAATTAATTTTTGAAAGATAATAATGATGAAATTATCTTAGGTTTAATTTTTGGGGTTTTTCTGAGAAACTTCATTTTTTGATGAATAGTGAAAAGTACCGGATTTTAATTCAAAATTGTCTTTTTGTGTATTTTATTTATAATTTTAAATTATATTTTAATATATTTTAAATGTTTAATTAGATGATATTTTTATCAATTAATTCTATGTAGTTCATTATAATAAATTTCACATTGAAATTGGGTATAAAAAAGTGAGCAAAAGTTTGGACGTTTTTACTTTAAAAACCCACAGTGTCGTCCCATCAGTGGGATTAAATTTAATTTAATTTCCTACACTTATATGATTACAATTTTTAAAAATGGATTCCATATTATTAATTTTAATGATTGATAATATATAATAAGGTTAACTTCTTTTGATCAAAAATATTAGTGAAAGTGATTAAAATTAATTATAACGGTTAAGAGACAAATTAGGTTAACAAAGTACTAAATCTTAAATTTAAGACCCAAAATGAAATATAAACTTGTAAAAAACCCATTTTATGGAAATTATTCATCCATTAACCTTCCATTATTTATTTCGGTTGGTTTTTTATGTTCTTTAGGTAAAAACCTGGATACACCTTGCTTGTTTCCAAAAATACCAAGTGTGTCCTTTCCCTTCCCTATAAAAGGACACCACCTCTTTCTCTTCTTCATACCTATCAAAACACTTAGTTTCATCAAAGATCTGAAAAATAAACTTCTTAAAATAACTTAATTCTTCCTTGAAGCCTCATTTTGGGCATAAATCAATCCAAGGAATCATTTTGGCACAAACCAGAAGGAGCTACCTAATTAAGAGGTACACCTTCTCTCAAAATACTTTATTTTATTTTATTTATATACCCCCTCCACTCTATTTATTCCATGATGGTATAAAAAAATTATAATAAATATAATAGGATGTTTTATGATAATTTTTTTACCTAAACATATACACACCTCCATCTAATGGGTAATGAACATACTGTTTACGTGTACGGCGAACTACCACCTCATGAAACTTTGATTCTTCGTTTTTCCTTTTATCACTTATCATGGTGGAAATTATGATGTAAAATATTTTTATATATGATATATATAATATTTATTATGTATTTAATCATATAAAATACTTTTAAAACAAATATATTTATACTTTACACTTGGTGTAAATACTATATTTCTTTTTGAGGAAGTGTGGACTACTGCCCCCTCAAAGCGATGTGATTCATTCACGCACTACATGTAATGTATTAAGGATGTGTTTAGTGAAATTATATGGTATATATATGAAATAATAATTCTAATTTAAATATAATAAATATATATACATATATGTCATTTTATTTCTTTCTTTTAATATGATGATAAAAATAGAAATAGTGATCATGCGTATATGTTGCTTACCATCTCTATAAACGGTGTATTGAATTTAATACTTATATATTATATAGATTATTATTGTACACATATAATTAATATAAATTATATTTATATAATCATGAAAATTCTGTAAATAATTATATAAATATAAAGACCAAAGATATAACAAATTAAGACGCATGCGAAGAATAATGTGAATATTACCTAAAGTGAAACCTTGAAAAAGTATTGTTAACAAGAGAGTAAAATAAGGTCATAATAAAACCATATATGGTATTATATATATTAATATGTTTCTAAAAAATATGTATAATAAATTTAAATTTATTATACAGGTGGTCTGTACAAGTACGAAAAGAGACAAGACACAAGGTAAGGGAATTTCATCTCACTCATTATGTATGTGAGATACATGCCTTATTCACCACTCACATATTTTTTGTGGTATGTATAATTCCCATGAATGCATTGTATGCCTATTATAATTAAATATATGGTTATTTATAGAACCATTTTATGATATTTATATCATGGGTTTAAGTTTCAAAACATACAAAATCTGTAAATTAATTGTGTCTCAATTTTCCTCCTTTGAGACACATGTCATGTTTTACACATATATTTTTATATGATGTGTATAAATTTATTTTGAAATGTTATATCATGAATGTAATTATTTTAATTATATTTTATTCTCTATGTAATTTCATTTTCCTATATGGTTTGTATGATTCAAATTTACCATATGGTAAGAGTTTATTGAAACAATCTCACCATTTATCGAGATTGTTTATGATCATGTTTTCATTAATGAAATATTATGATCTATATTTTAAGAACATTAATGAGTTTTTCTCTCCTATTATTATTCTTTATGTATTATTATATTTGTACCATTTTCCACTCTTTGGTACTTAATATAATTAAGAAAATGTTTTTCATAAAATATGACCTTATCTCTCTCTTTGATCGGAAATCTATGTTCTTTCAAAACCATGTTTTCTAAAAATGGTTTCTAAGAATAATATAATAATATAATATGATCATTAAAAGAATTGATTGCCATTTTTTGTCTTTTAACAATATTTTCAATGGAATCTTCTTGTTGCTTTCCGAACGAGGCATTGATCTAACCTTTTTATTATGTAAAAGGAATGTTATTTTTACCTCATATGACATATAAATATTTACCTACCTTCAATTATTTGATGCTTTGTTTTTTATTTTTAAAGGTTAATTTTAATAAAAACAAATTTAAAGTAATTTCAAGATAAAAATCAAAAACAATTCAAGCTTATTTTTAATGTTTCAAGGGAAAATGGGTTTTCAAAATGTTCTCAAGCTTCATTAATAAGTTTTCAAGTAAAAATGTTTTAAAAACATTTTCAAGATTTCTTTATAAGTTTTCAAATTTAATTTCAAAGAAATGGTTTTCAAAAAGTTTTCAATATTTCTTTATAAGTTTTTAAAGCATTTTCAATGAAATGGTTTACAAAAAAATCAATCTTTCATTATAAGTTTTCAAAGTCATTTTTAAAGAAATGGTTTTCAAACAAAAATTTAAGATTTATTTATAAGTTTTCAAATTATTTTCAATGAAATTGTTTTCAAAACATTTTCAATATTTCTTTATATTTTTTCAAATTTATTTTCAAAGAAATGGTTTTAAAATGTTTTCAATATTTCTTTACGTGTTTTTTTAATGAAAAAGGTTTTCAAAATGTTTTTAATCTTCTTTTATATTTTTCAAGGAAAAATTTTTTCAAACTAATTTTAAGTATTATTTATAACATGTCAAGGTATTTTCTAGGAAAATTATTTTCAAATGGTTTTATGTATTAAAAACATTTTTCAAAAAAGAAAGTATATTTTCCTCAAGAATCGTTTTTGAAAGGTATTTCAAAATTATTTTCCATATAAGATGACATCTGTTGATGATACTGATGCCTCTCTAGGAAATGATCTTAAGGTTCCATTCATATTCTTTCTTTCAATGGGTTATGCTTAATGTCATGTTATTTATGAAATTCATTTCTCTTTCATGGTTTATATGTTTATGAAACTTGTTTCTCCTTGATGGTTTATATGTTTATAAAATCTATTTCTATTATAGGGGTTATGATTTTGATGAAATGATTATGAAACATGCATATTTTTTCATATGTTATTATTTGATTACCTATTTATGATACCTATTTAATTTCATGGGTTATTATATGATTTTTTATGATTTTGTGTCACATGTATGATTTCATTATGAGATGTTTGGGACCTATATCTCCTTTCAATTCATTAGGTAAATATTTATATCTCACAAGATATACTAAGACGGTATTGGGAGTAAACCTTGACTACTAATATGGCCATGAGAGTGAATCATGAATACCAATATGGTATTAGGAGTGAACTCATGCTACCAATATGGCCATGGGAGTGAACCATGACAACCAAGATGGTATGGGTCATGAACCTATACTACTAATATGGTCTTGGAAATTATTCCTTGGATACTATGGAAATCAAATTATATGCTTATGTGTTTTATAAAATTCCATGTTTCATTCCTACGTTATGATTTCATGTATTATGTTCTTTATTTCCTTATGATTCATGTCTTATGAACTTCCAAACATTATGCCATGATTCATGTATATGATCTTTGATATGTAGTGTATAATCTTCTATTTTCATGGTCATGTTATCATACCCTTATACTCATGATTATACTTACATATCTCATTTGTTTAACCTTACTGACCATTTGAGGTCCCCACTTATTGTGTTTCCTTCCCCAGTTTATGAATATATATATTATTTTTTATGTGTCTAAGAAGGTTTCTAGTCAATAAGATCCTAGTGGTAGATAATGTAGCTCATTTTTTATACCAGTTTTTATGTTTCTATGTTTTCAAAGTTGCTTGACTAGTATGATCTTTAGGTGCCTATTTGTATAATGTTTTAAGTATGCCTCAAATTTTATATAATGTCTATGTATGAAAAAAGAGGGTCACTATAATTTTTCTATTGGGTAATTCTCTATGGCTTAAATAATGTTAGTTCTATATACCAATGTTCCATGAATATCATTATAAAAACCTTCCTAGGGATGTTTTTGATATTCTACATTGATGATCTAGTGGTCAAGTCTCAACATCATTCTAACCACTTTGTGAATCTTGAAATTGTCTTCAACAATCTAAAACAGCACAACCTAAAAATAATCCCCTTGAAATGTTCTTTTAGCATAACCTCAGGTAAATTTCTCAGCTTTTTTTTATTCTATTGTAGGATCAAATTCGACCCTCAAAATAAAAAGGATATCCTTAAAATTTCACCTCATCAAAACCTCAAATAGTATATATGACTTCAAGGACACTTGGCCTATATTTAGAACATTATATCCAATATTTCAGGTAAATATACACCCTTAACCAGGTTAATAAAAAGGGGGTTTATATATCATTGGACTGTTGACTGTTGGGAAGCATTTGATAGTATTAATAAATATATTTTGATCCCTCTAGTGTTGATGCCTCATGATGAAGGAATACCTCTTATTTTATAAGTTACAGACTTAGAACTATCATTATCTACCTTCCTCACATAAAAAATTACACAGGGAGAAAAAAGTCTTTACTACCTTAGTCAAATCATTCTCAATGTTGAGAATTGTTAATCAGGTATCAAGAAGATCTTATTCATTCCAATATTTGTAGTCTATAAAATGAGGCACTACTGAAAGCATCACAAAGTCTATTTGGTCTCTCATAAAAACTTTCTCAAATAAATTTTTAGTTTTTCTATACTTACCAGGAATCTTTCATGATGGGTAGTCATCCTGAAGCAGTTTGATATTAATTTTGTGCCTTATAAAGTGATAAAAGTCAAAGAACTGGCATAGTTACTTACAAAACATCCCTCTATAGAAATGATGTCATTAGATACTGAATTAAATGATGAAGAGATATTATATATTGAAGAGGGACCCTGTATATGGGAGATGTATTTTGACGGTGCATCTAGAATCCCCCCATAGAATAGGATCAAATACACCAAGATCAAAAATTTCAGGTTAGGAGTCATTCTCATTTCCCTAACAAAATAAGTACAGCCCTTATCCTTTATACTCTAATAAGGGTTCATAAATAATGAAGAAAAATAGCAGGCCCTCATAGAAGGTATATATATGGAACTTCAAGTATCAGTAAATCACACAAAGATAAATGGAGATATGGAATTGGTCATCAAGAAGGCTAATGGTGATTATGTTAACAGAATGGAAAATTATATCCCTCTAATTTACTGTGTTGACGGATTGATGGTGGAATTCCTATTAGATCTGGCATTGATTTGTTCCTCATGTGCACAAAATGCCCAAGAATATACCCTAAAAAATACAGCAACAGCTTTCAAAAATCTGGACTAGGATGAAACATTCATCAGCATTTTACACTACTGAATGGTGTAGAGTTTAATTCACAACAACATGAAGGAGATCAATAATTCAATCATATCCCCAAACCATAGGGTTATGTGGTTGGCTCAATGACACTAATTACAAACTACTTTCAAAAAAGATTCCTCCCATCAGACAGGGCTGGGAAAGATCAAATTTGATGGTGAGAAATTAACTTTGTTCTTTATGATGACACAAATCATCAAAAGTTCCTCTATAAGTGGGGACTTGAAGGTGTCATTCTCAGGTGAATTGATGGATAATAGACCACTTATTTCTTTAAATAATTACACACTAGAAAATTTGATTCCCACCAGTCATGGTCTAATATTTCTCATCAAATCTAGAGGCTTGGGTACTACTATCCCACAATGATGTAGGATTGTAAAAAATTCACCAAAAAGTTACATTCCTACAAAGTACATTACAACATCATTCCTCAAAACCCATAGATATATACACATATACAAATATTCTTGGCCATTTTCTATATGGGTAATGGAAGTCGTGGGACCATATCCTCTGGCCACAACCAAGTAGTTCAAGTACATACTAACTACAACCAACTTATTCTCAAAGTGGTCCAAATCTATACCCCTCAAATAATTCAATACAATTAATATTTGATGTTTCATGAGTGCCAATATCATCACTAGGTTTTTCATCCCTCATAAAATACTAACAGATAATGGCACCAACATTTTATCTGATGAGTTGGGAAGGTTGCATCTGGAATATTACATCAATTCCTATTGTTTATATCACTATCATGTAGTGGATAATGGATAGATACATTCCTTAAATAAGACCTTATCAAATATACTCTAGAAGATGATAAATAATGATAAAAGTTATAATTCATACAAACTCATAAATTTCTTGTGGGATCACCAAACCATAACCTACACCACCACACAGGAGACCCCGTATTCACTCGTATGCAGAACAAAAGCAGTCCTACCCATTGAGGTTCAATTACCCTTGCTTTACATTTCCATTTTTGATCAGCTATCCATAGATGAGCATTCCTATAAGTGGCTAGATGAAGTAGATCATCTGGATGAGAATAGATTTAATACCTTTAATCATTTGGAATTCCACCAAAACTAGATTGCACGAGCCTTTAACAAAAAATTTAACCTCCAATTACTCCTCGAAGGAGAGATGGTTTTGGTCCTCATGAATCTAATTATATTTGGAAAGAAACCCCAAAAGCTAGAGCCAAAGTAGGAGGGACCTTATCCCATAAACAATTATGCTACAATTGAGCTTATTATTTTATCTTCATGGATGTAAAACTTATCATATCCCCCATCAATGGAAGGTTCATGAAGAAATATTTCATGTAATCACATGACCTTCATCCATTCCACAAGATGATAAACTTCATGGTAAAAAATCCTTATCACACAATGTTAAACAGTGGATTTTCCTTATGTAATAAACATGGGATACCTGGTGTTGCAAATTCAAGAGTTTTAATGTTTTCACTAGAGAGGACACAACCTTCATCATCAATCTTTAACCATGTGATTTTTTAGAACTATGTATGGCTTGATTCTCATCCTCATGGGATACATAGGGACACCCAAGTCCCTTATCTTGGGTCCAATCCCATCATTACCTAATCACGATGTCATTTCCCTTCAGCATCATGAAGTTAGACCCTGTGAAATATGTCTTGTGATTTTTTGAGACAAAGGTTCCATATGGCCCTCATTATGTGTTGTTTTATCACTTAATAGACACATAATCCCCATTAAGACATCAGAACCCCATCATGGTAAAACCTATGAAATGATAAATTGCATAATTATCCCATGGAAAACCCAGGATGCCTCATGCAATAGAGTACGAGAGGAATAAATGACAGCATTATTAGCACATGATGATAAATAGTAGCCTTACCCCATCCCATAAATACAGGATGCCTCACAACAGCCATGGGATGCCTCAATTCACACACCAAAGAGGATTCCCAAATTTTTGGCATTGTTTTTCTACTATGTTATCTTTCAGAACTACATGTTTATTGATTCATATACACATAGGATAAGTTGTGACACCCAGATCCTTTTATCTATCTCAACCATAGTTTACAAACAAAAATTCTCCCCTTCCCAACATATGATCCAAATCTATATATGTAACTTCTCACTCCATGACTAATTTTGGTTCAAATGATTCTTGTGTGCTCAATCACATTACTTTAACACATCATAATCCTTGTCCTGGGTGATTTTGGATCTTCGTAATCCTTAATTATACATTGATAGTATAATTTTAGCATCCTAAGGACTCTCTTTTTTACTATGCATAACATGTCCTAAACTAGCTCTGCATAAGTCTTCCTTAAAAAAACTTTCAATTAAAGGCACATTAATCTTTAGGAGAGACCTATTCTATCTCCACAATCCATGAAAAAATAATTATGGAAACTACTTTTTGAATGTGGTTCATAGTAATTCCTTCTGGTTTTTTTTCATATCATTCTCTTAACCCATGAACCCCCAAGATCATGGTTTCTAATTTACCTCTTCGTGTATGAGACATTTGGAAACATTTAGTCCAGGTAAAACTTCAATCACTCATCACTTACATGATGCATGATCCTATCTATATGACCTAAAACTACAAGACACCATTTCATTCAAGTCACATGATGTTAAAATGTATGAAAATGTCTTTAGTACAGGACATTAAAATGTTTTCTTATCTTGTTTATTAAGCATAAGATTCCCTAGGAAACTAGCTTAGGAAGCCTCATGTAACAAAAATTTGATTCTTCTTGTAAGGTGATTCACCATATGCCTAAATAGAATTTATGGAGATTATTTCCTTCTTTTCAATGTTGGGTAACCTTATTCCTTACCACATGACACTAAACTAAATAGTTAAAATCCCTCTTATTCAGTATTAAAATTTAAGGATTGTGTGTGGATTGATTCTCATTTTAATTATATATATAGTGATGCACATATCTTACATTCTAGTATAGCCACCATAATTTCAAAATTCCCCTATCCTTCCTTTTTACCTCTTCTGTGTGTTGAATGAAACCCTTTCCACTTTTTGTTTCCCACACCAAGAATATCTTAAGCAGTATTATGAATTTTGGTAAGGGCTTTCCTGCATGACCAAGACATATTAGTTCATGTCATGATTAACATGGTCCTGGAGGCAAGAGGCACACCATAATTACCTTATACATGACACTTAAATACATGGTTAACATCCCTCCCATTCAGTATTATAATTCAAGTACTACTTATAGTTTTCTTCCTTCCCCTAAAATATAAGTAGTGACAACCGGATCTCTTGTTTTGAGTCAAGCCACCATATTTTTTTTATATCGAGTCACCTATAACCTTAATACATGACGTTAAATCTCATGGATGATGTCCTCACCATATAACACTAAAATTAATTATTTTAAAGAATTATATACAGATTGATTCTTATTCTAATGGGATATATAGTGATTCCTAGAGCCTATATCCTAGTCTAATCACAATAAAACAAATTCCCCCACTCTTCTATATATGAGCTAGATCTGTATAGGAGGGTCTGGTATGGATTCTCACTTTTCTCGTAACCTAGTATACAATGAAAGGTGTCCCTTATCCACATAAAAATTAGATCAGTGTATGGGGAATCTTTCCCAAAACTATATATTCCTTGATTATCTATTTGATGAAATACATAGATATTCCTAGAACATATGTCCCAGGCACAGATGCATTTTTTAAAAAAATACTCCTTTCCTACATATGGTTCAGAACTAAATAGGAAAAACATTTCTACCCATTCCCATGTAATTTTTATAGGAAATACTCCTTCTGTATTCAACAACATCCCTTCCAAAAACCAAACTCTATGTATGGGAAAATCTAAATATCTATAAACTTTCTTCAGCCATCAGTAATGGAATTTCAGATTCATAAGGACACCTATGTTTGACTATGAATTGATATACCCCAGTTTGGTTTTACATAAGTTCCCGAAAAAAAAAGGTCTATCAACTAGTGGAACATTCATCCTCAAGATAGACCTCCTCTATATTTTTAATCCCCAATGATGTTTTTATCCCATATCGCCCTTCTTATCTGAAGACACCCATATTACATCTTACAAAACATTCCCCTTCATTCCTAAATATGATGGAATATTCTTGGACATATTACCATGAAAGAGAATATTGTTGATCTATCAATCAAATATAAATGACCTGAAACCCTATCCCTCCATGTTCTAGTTTCATGAAATTAAAATTCATGATTCTTTAACCCTTTTCAGATAAGGTCCTCCCTATCCACTAATTTTTTTCATATAATAAAATGTACCATACTTTACATAAGACAAATTTGTGTAGGATTAGTTCCCCATTCAACGTCAGTGCCAATAAATATTCCCTCTTCATTCTGAGACACCTTCCCTTGATTAACTAGACTTTGTGACTGGGAAAATCCAAATCTCAAAAATATTCCTCAACCATCATTAATGGAATTTCAAATCCCTAAGGAAACTTTTGTTCTAATATGTGTTGATATACCCTAGTTTGGCTTTTCATAAGTAACCCACAAAAAAATATCGTCAACCAGAGGCACATTTGTCCTTGGGAGAGACCTCTTCTATCTCTGTAATCCCCAAACAACACTTTAAAAATGATTTTAAAATATGATTTGTATTCACTCCTCACATATTTTTCCCAAATCATGATTTATATCTAGAAATCACAAAATAGGATCTTAAAACTTCCCTTTATATGTATGATGAATATTGGGACATTCTTGGCCAACCAGACTTGCTCATATAATCATCTCATAACTCACAGTCAAAGTTATTTGACCTAAAATACTAGTTTCATTAGTCTAGATTGCAAGACTCTAAAATTCCCATGAAACGGGACAATAATCACTAAGTTGAAAACCCACAAAGGAAACCCTATATAAAAGTTGAGTCACACCCACTAAGTCTATGATAGGTTGTAATTAGTAAAAAATTAGGGTTTTAATAGAAAAAGATTCAAATTTTGTAGGCTTCTCCATGTAAATTAAGAAAAAATAAAAAAAATGATCATTGAGTCCCTTGTATCAGAAAAAAATATATAATTACCTAATATTTCATCTAAAATAATCTGAATCTGGTGCTACGATTATATAAATTATGCTTATACCCATCTTTGATAAATGATCTAGAAGAGATCGTTTTAACCTAACTGTCCCAGGTTGTGATGGATATGGATATCAAATGATGAAATAATTTAAGTTATCTTGGATATTATCTTTAAAATCCTTACAATTTATGATGGATTGGAACTACATGTTAAGATAAAGGGTAAGCACTAGAGGGTGAACAAGTTTTCATTTATTTATTTGGTATAAAAGAAGGAGGAACATCCACAACTTGAAGCCTCTCTATAAGAGTAAAATGTTATAGTTACAAATATTTATTGGATGATTCATAAATTTGAATCATTGTTAAATTTAAATCCTCTAAGACTCGACGCATCTCAAAAAAACATAGAAATATCTACATTAGCACTAGCTCGCAATGCCTCTTCCCTCTCAACAACATCAAATCATGCCTTCTCTGCCACTTCCACCAACAGTTTCCCTTCATAAATGGTCACCTTAGTATGATCCAGTTCTTGTTTGATCTAATCCAACTGGTAAAGAATTTTTTCCGCTAAGGTTCTCTACTTCGTAACTTCACCCTATCGCTTCACAGCCACCCAAATATGCTCAAAAGCTTCATTAATAATGATATTCCTGGTTATATAAAGATGGTCCATGGAATCTATAGTAGAAAAATTAGATTGGATAATTCTATCCCTCTCCTGAGTGAAAACAACCTTTTCACCAAGTCATGTATGGAATGATAATCAAACCCCCCACACCTAATAAACAAAAGATGTGACATAGTCTGGGTAGTTTTGTTGTAAATTTTTCTATGGGGGGGGTTGAGAAATCAGCTTTCATATGTCTTTCAGTGCAGTCTAATGGGAAACATGGAGATTTTCAAGAGTCTTCTAATCCACTTCATAATCTCTCTCAGATGGTGGAATGTATTCAAGAACTAGGGAAACCATAGAGGTTTCTGACTCAGCACCTCCAGAATGGGTTGACACTATGACAGTTGGATCCTTTGAAGCTTCAATGGGTTGAGATTTCAGAGAATTATCTAGAACCACGGAGGCTTATAGAAATAATTATGGAGTTAGATGGTTGAAGTAGTCAATACCTAAACTTTTAAAGGGAAGTAATAGCTAGAAGGGTAGAGAACATACCTTCATTTTTTGAAGTTATGGAATCCCCAATTTCCATTGTCCGAGTGAATAGAAAAATAGATGATGAATACTCAGTTTATAGGTTGGATTCAATTTCTTATAGGGATTCTTGTGGTTCATACACATGTTTGGATAAATCAGAGGCCTCTATAAGGTCACTCAATGATACTAAACTTGTGTTAATTATGATCAAGTAATTGGGGATGATAATTTCATCCAACTATTCTTTATCCTCATTCATTTCATCAACCATAGTTATACTCTCTAAAGGAGTAAGATCTATATGCCTAACAGATGAATCAACAGTTGAAGGATCCCCTCCTAATAGAGAAGATTTCATTTGATCATGAGAGGATGATCCCATGGGGCTTGGAATCTTCATTATATATCCAGTGGGTCTTGGGCACCCATTCGGCCAAGATGCATCTTCCATTGTTACCGCCTTTGTCTCCAAAGAAGGGGTTACAGGCCCTTGAGTAGTTAATGCTTACTGGCTCACTGGACCTACAACAATTCATGTTTGGGTTAATTAATTAGCACATGAAAACACACAATATAATGGATATCTGAAAAGTTCAAGTTGTTACATATTATTCAAGATTGAATACGTATCGATAGCTTTCATTCATGTCGATTTATTTTCTTATTCAATGGATATGGTCTCCTAGGGGAAATAATGGGAGGGGTTGGGGTGGGAATTCTCCTATGGTATCTACAAGAACTGCTTCCATGTTCTTAACCACTCTTGGAGATCCTTCTTCAAGTGATCTTATGCCTAAAGAGATGTTCCCCCCAACATTAGTATCATTGATGATATACTCTAAGTAAGGGAAAAGTGGTAGATTATCCCCAATCTTCTATAAGTATAATGTGTAGGGGAACAAGATCATGAAAATAATAGGAAAAAGAGTCGATATAAATAATCATATTACCTCTTCATCAATATCATCTTGTTCCACCATGGAAATCACTATATCTTGCACTCTCTTGGACTAGTAAACTATACCCTCAAAAGAATGAATATAGTTATAGATGTACTCTAAGTATATTCCCACTTTGTTATTGATCTCATGGAAAGAAATTCATTCAGGAGTGGTGATGAGACCAAATCTAGGAATATTAACACCATCATCCTAAAGCACTTCCCAAATATCTTCAGTGGATTTTGTCTCTATCTAAGCATCTAATTCTTCCCATGCCTCTAGAAAAGTTGTAGAAAGAGGAATGGCTAGTGTCGTAGGGTTCTACCTTGTAGATAGGGAATGTTCTATCCACCATAATTTCTTCCTTGCAATCTAAGCCACCCTTGGATCCCTTGGAGTTGAGAGATTCTGAGTCCCCAATTGGGAAGAATAAGGAATGACCCTAATACCAATTGTAGTAGTTGGACTAGCCTCAACATCTCTATTAGAATAAAGGTTGTAATCCTATTCACTTTTACTAACAAAAGGCCTCATCATTTTAATTACTCTCTTAGAAAATGCATGATGATTATATAGTGAATATAAGGAGGTGTCAAGATCATGAATATAGGCTTCTACCATCACAGGGTCATCAACGTAAGAAATATTTTTAGGTGATGATATATAATCATATCAATATAATGAAACCTATTTCTTATAGATAAGGGGATAGATATCACCAATGGATATAGAATTAATCAAATAATCCCACTATCTCTAGGCTATTAGATAGGTATCCTTTAGATGGATGGGTGATTGAGTTTGAGATTCAGCACCAGTAGACTAGGAGGATGAACCTCGTATTCTCAAAACAATTAATGGGGGTTAGAAACAAAATATTTCCTTAGGTACTTCCCAAACATAGAATGTATGATTTCTTGCCTTTGATCCCCCTCAGTATTGGGAACCAATTGGTTTCACTAGTTGGTCATTAAGATGTTATTATTTACAGGATTTTGAATAACTCTTGGTGAGTGTAGGATGAAAATGTTCAGAAGGTGGGATCTTAATCGGTTATTGTGTATCTTCTCATTTGAACATTAGCCAAATCTATTAAGCCACCATTAAATTTTTTTTCTTGTGTGCACTGTTGATTGTTGGGGAAAACCTTTTCTAGACATAGTTAAGTTGAATCTCAAATCTATAGGATGTATAGCCCTCACATATCATCTTCCAATAAATTATAGAAACCAATATTTCCTCTCTCAAAGACATGATTTATCCCGACTCATCATAATATCTAGATACATCATTCTCTAAGGTACTGATAGGGGAGAATAAGAAGCATAGGTGAAATTTTCATGATGGTTGAGCTGGTCCATAACATCATACTCCTTCCATCCCAATGGGTTTACCACAATTATAAATTGTATATAAGGCTGGAATCAAGAATCTGGGATCTAGTGGTTATTTATATATTTGTAGCCACTCATGTGGGCTACTATCCATCGTCAAATAACTTGGAAGGGGCCTAATAGCTGATATGGTGACTTCCCCTTGCTTATCTATCCTAGAAGATGATATATCTTTTCTAGCACTGGTACAGCAAGGTAAAAAAACATTCTTGTGTCCAACTGTGCCTCCATCACAAAACTTGAAACTCTAACTCTTGTGTCTAATTCATGCACCGACAGCAATGATCTACTAACAAACATGGAAAGAAAGGCTTCTAATCAAACCAGCTGATCAACATCAGGGATAATGTTCTATCCCCACTCTATGAACTGACCCTCCTCAAGAAACAGCTAGTAGGCACCAACACATATCTGAGTTTTATGTTTTGGTAAAGTCCTTGGCCTTCTTTCATGGGGTATGTGGTTTCTCAGCCTGACAAAATATTTAATCTAGTTATAAAATGGAACATCCTTCTTTAGATGGTGGTTATCCTTCAAAATATCTTCCTATATTCAATGATATTATTTCAAAGAAAGGGGTTCCTATCCATTAAATCCCAAGCTAAAGGGGGTGATAGGAATTCATCATACATATCTCCCATTATCAGAGCCCCTATGATCATCTAAACATCCCAGAGGCTAATGCCAATTTTCCCATGCACTAAGTGGAATTTATTAGTATTTAGACTCTACCAACTATATAGTTGTGGGATAAAAAATTAGTTTCAATGAGAATAGGACTATGATACCCATACAACTTTAGATAATCCCATATCCTTCAAATGGGTCTTGAATTCATCACAAATACGGTGGACCTAGAAAGGCCAACCTTGTCCAAACTGAACAAGCCCTCAGGGTGAATGTTCCATTTTGATGACCACAATAACTGCTCATTTTTTGTCCTTCTTGATAATTCTATGATAATAGCGGACATATTATTCTAGAACTCTCTCTTAATTTCCTCTAGATATAAAGGAGTGTAATTAAAAAGAAAACCTAGAAAGTAGACATCACAAATGAAAGACCCCTTCAATGAGATACTTTCTTGGGTAATGTTTTTATTCCTAAGGTCCCAGTCCATAGGTTGATTCACTTGATATGGTACTAGGATGAAAACATCTAATGGATACACAAATCTACAAAGAGGCATCCTATTTGAGGCTGGGTAACCCCGTTGGCCTGATTCATAAGACCTTCCAGAGATTGATGATGTGGGTTACTGTTTCATTTGGCATTGTTATCAATAGAATCAACCATGGAATTCCTCTTCTCTTCATGATAAAAAAATTTATTTTTAGGGGTTCATACTTTATATTTTCTTCAAAAAAATCATGAAATAAAAGGTTATTACTATTAAAAAAGAATGAATTAACAAAATTTCATATCATGGTAAAAGTTCTGTGAAGCATTTTCCTATAAAGAATCTATCTTTGAGGCATGAAATCTATCTGTGAAGAATCAAGATTCTATGAGGATGATTCTATCACTATACGAGTGAGTAAAAATAATGTTCACAGGTATGAACTTTTAGTTCGTGGAAAATTCATCTGAAAAGTAGAATAATACATAGAGGGTAGCGAGTGATCGGGGATCCAAAAGGGTTCATTTCATGTGGAAAATTTATAGTAGAGGAAAAATGAGCATGACCCCTTTTTATAGGCATGGGCCCTATTTTGGGTCCATAATTATACCACAAAGTGGTTCAAAATAGGACCAATTTCTTCATTGAAATTAACTTATCTTCATCCTAATTGGATCCCATTCTGATGGGGGGATTTATTAGGTTTGGAAAACCCCGCTTGAAATTTCAAAAGGTGTACATGAATTTTTAAATGGATAATAAACCTAAAATAATGTCAAAAATAGTTAAAGTCCCTGAAGTTTCAATGGAGGGATCAATTTCTCAAATCAATCTCACTGTGTGGATCGCTGCTCTACATGGTATCCCACAAATGAACAATAGTTTATAGGATGGGACATATTTTACAGTAATCAAACAAAAAAATCATTTTTAGGAACTGATGGTCTTTCTGACATCTAATAAATGAAAAGTCCTTTGTGTGTGCCAATGGTGTTTTCTGTCAACCTAAAAATGAAAATTCACTTATAGGAGCCAATAATATTTCCACCATACAACAAATGAAAACTTGTTCAATGGAGTCGATGATCTTTTCCATCTCCCACAAACAAAATTGTTTTTCATGGCTATGATGTCTATTTTCACCTCCCACAAATAGAGAATCCCCATGGTCAATGTAGACTAACTATTATGGAAGGAGGTTACCTTCATGCCTCTATAAAATTTCCATAGGGGATCCAAAGGTGTATGGATGAAAAATCAAGAGAAGGTGAAGGAACAATTATTTTTAGTAGGTAAAACTCTCACATAATGTTACGTTAGAAAGGAAAATCACTTGACCATCCATATAACCAAGACCCTTTGTGGACACCCTCCCTCCAACCATTTGCAAATGATCTTTTTACAGGTCTTCACCCTATGTAGAAAAAGAATACATGGAATGATTGTTGTACCGCATAGCAAAATGATATGCGGAAGGGGTTCATACCCATATAGAAACATTATATGTGGATAAAACCAAAACACACATAGAAAAACACAATGCAGAGGGAACCCCATCTAGAATAGAAAAGTTCTACATTAAATGGGGCTTCCTAGGGTTTTTTTATGTCCCTCTATCATTGATTTCCTCTAGTGTAGTGTTTGGACCCATTTGACCCATCCATGAACTGTCCTAATAGCCTTTTTCATCATCCTCTTTTCTGTGAAGTTCTAATCCCTAAATGAGCCTCCTTGTGATGTATTAGGCTAATGAATTTCCCAAAACTTCCAGATATGTATGATCAAATCATTGGACACGCCAGCGTATCCTCTCGAGAATACATACCCATGGTAAATAGGGTCCAATTGTTTACCTACATCATAAGGTTGATCCTTAGAATGATCTCGAGTATACATTACCATGGTAACAAGGGTCCTAACCTTAGGAATAGTGCCAGATGGTTCTCTAAGCTGATTCGCCACATATGTGGCCTATATCGCCTACCTCTTCCACTCTTCTAGCTATCTAAAGGGGAGGAATAAAGGATCTTCTTCAGGGAATACCTCCTCAAGTAATCCTCGATCCTTTATTATAGGAGGCCACACACCTCCTCCTCTTCATCTTCCTAGTGTATGAAAATCAAGGGGAGATAGTCACCTCAAAGCCATTTTCATCTCCCACAACCTCGATCGAGTTACCAAAACAACTAAGCATATGAGTAATTAAACCCTATTTATCTCTCCATATGGGCCTAGGATATGAAAATAAGATAGGATATGGGCACCAATGCTCTCTCCCTTTCCCTCTTCCTTTGGGTCCTGGCCTCATCCACCAGTAGAAAATTGAGATAATGTGGTTTCTATATCTACTACTTTCTCTTGTTTCTCACACAAATCATGACTCGTGTGGGCTTATAGGTTGGTGGAGATCATGGAATCCACATTATCCCAACACTTGGGCCTCCCTCATAGGTGTAATCCCAGAAAATCCAAAATATGTGGACTTTGTTTCGCAACTAACTTGGACACATAGGATGCCTCACTGAGGACCAAACCTAATGACCTAATTCACCCTAATGTTATTTGGTTCATATCCCTAGTAGTGTTACAACCAACTCATATGGAAAAATTACTTTTGGGTTCTTTTAATATCTATCTTTATTGGGTTATATTCCTGGTAAGATCATGCCACCCAACCAGGAGACTATATCTTTTCTATGTCCTTCAGGCCTATTTAGCATATGTCCCACATCAACAATGGATAGGCACATTCCACCTAAACATCCTTGACACATTACATTAAATATAAGGTTTTGGTTTTTATCATATGGCCTTAAATGGTCTGATGTGTCTCGTTATGTTTCACTAAACTATGTGGGTTCTAATTCCTTTCACAAGGATTTGTATGAATCCCATATTATGGGTCTGGTCCTAACATCAAAACAATTATCATCCCCCTATATGATTGTAAATTCTATAGTGCCCCATTATATGGCTTAAAACTATCATCATGATGAAAAATTACCTAATAATATCTAATCCATATATAAAAAGGTATCATTGATGGAGAACCTAAAATACATACTGATATCTCCATACATAAAGATGATTCCAAATCCATGCATTCTCATAATTTATTGGTAATTTATGGGTGACCAACATCATACTTGGTAATGAATAAAGGATTCATGAATAAATCTTAAATAAAAAACTATAAGAGGGTCTCGGAATAGGTAATAATTCCCCCTAAATGTGTGGGATTGGCTCAGAATCCCCTCCTCTCGACTTTTGTGGGTTATTAAATTTCATTTGCTATGTTCTCCAATAAACACTTTTCTTTATAAATTAGTTCCATGATTCATTATAGACATGAGAGCCATTGGGTTTTTTCGGTTACACAAAAAACCCCATTAAAAACCTACCCACCACAAAATGGGTGAAAAAAATGAAAGAATTCAAATTGAAATTTAAAATACCATGAAGTATGAATTAATCATAATATTACATGTAAACATGGTATTATATACATCATATAAATAAATTAGGTGCATAATATTACAATATACCTCAATGAAGGGAAATTTAGATGAAGTCCATTATCTTGAGTCTAACTCGTCATGTACGTTCTTCATATTCCTGAATAATAAACTTATGTTAATTATTTACTTTATTAATAAACCTTTTAAAGTTTATTATTTCTTTTATTTTACTTATTACCATGTTATATATTATTACTTAATCTATTAAGTTTATGTAGGATTTTTTAGGATATTTGGATTATGTTCCAAAAATGACTTTAGTAAGTTGATTATGGTCAAAGAAGTCATTATTTAAAAATATCTAGATATTAATAATGAAATAATTATCATATTTATACATAAATTATACTTTTAAAACCAATAATCTAATATTGTTATGTAAAATTAAGTTCATTACGATCATGGAGACGGTAGGTCGTACGTACGCATGAGTAACGTTTTCACTTATCAATGATAATTATGGAAAGGATTTAAGAAATATTTTATACTTCCAGAATGATATCATAAAAACCAAATTATATATTTAAATATAATTATATATTTCATCCATGTGGTGTGGTGATGAAAATAGAGTCACATCACTTCATGAAGGTGATAGTCCACACATACACGAACGATGTTATCATATTTTAGTGAGTGAAAAGGTAAGAAATAAAATGATATATTATCTTTTAAAAATGATAAATATGTCATTAATAACATAATAATGTAATTAATATCATATAAATTCATTAAAGTTTTCCTTGTTATCTGTCATGTAAATCATTAGTCAGAAATGAATCACATCACTTCACGACGCGGTAGTCTGTCGTACACATGAGTGATGTTATTGTATCCCCGATGGAATGGGAAGTAAAAAAATTATATATGATATAATGACTAAAAATTTATAATTATCTTATAAATATCATGTATATACTTTTATCCATAATTATACCCAACCGTGATGGTAATGGAAACAATGAATGGCATCGGTTTATGAGGTGGTAATCTGCCGAACACATGAGCAGCGTTATCATTTCCCATTTGATGGAAAGGGGGATGTATATAGGTAATTACCTCAACATAATAACATATCAGTTTATTTTAAATACTATGTTTATTATATAATCATAAATTAATAATATTTTTTGGGGGGTGTAAAAAAATAAAATAAAATCATATAGTTATGAATTTTACCTCTCCTCAGATCACCTCTTTATGATTGTACCTAAAGTATTTATATAATGGATTTATGAACAAAAATTAGATTCTAGGATTAGGGGGTTGAATTTGGGAATTTATAAGGGCATATATTGGCTAAAAAAGGATTTTCATGTGTTAAGAAGAGAGAAGATGGGGTAACCTTTTATAAATGAGGTGAGTTCACACTTATAATGTTTGAAAAGAAAAATGTTTGCCCAAATTTTTCACATTAAAAAAGGGTAAAAATGGGAGTATTATAGATACTTGGAATCAATAATTTCTAACTTTTTCCATAAAATATATTTTATAAAACAAAATAGATGATTCTTGACCCCTATCTGTTTAGATTAACACCCAAAATACTCATTTTTACCTTAACCATGATAAATTAGTGTTACGAATTTTACTATTAATTATGGTCAAAAATTAAGTTGAACTTATTATATAATATAAATTATTATGATTCCAAATATGGAATAAATTTTTTAAAATTCTATTAATATAATTGGAAAATTTTAATTTAAAGTTAGTCTTACAAATGCGACAAGAAAGTGGGTTTCCAAACTGAAAATATTCAGAAGATTACAATGTTTTCATATCAAAATTCAATATTAAAATGATTCCAATGACCTTAATTGGATTAATAAATATATAATTTAACTAATTTTTGTTTTAAAAAATTTAAAATATAATTTAACTTTATAAATAAATTAAACAAAACGTTTTTTTAGATTAAGATTAAATATTTTTCTTTATTCATCAAAAAATGAAACATTTTAGAAAAATCCAAAGAAATCACCCTAAGATAATTTTGATATTATTATTTCAAAAATTAAGTTCAATTTTTCAATTAAAATTTATAAAATTGTTAAAATTAAATTTTAAATTATTGTTGCAAAGGCTGACTAAAGTGCCAATTAGAAAAAAAAAATCAAAAAACATATTTTTCCTTTAAAATACTTCATATTTTTATTTCTAGTAAATAGATAAAAAAATTACATGTCTAAAATATATAATTTTTATAATTTATGTAGTCTTATTCATACCCACCAACTTAACAGTTGGGTTATAATGGTCATGTTTAAATAATATTTTAATAGAGTTTTTTATTTAAACCTGATATTGTATACATCACAAGATATCAATGAAATTAAATTTATTATAATAGAAATATATTGTAAAGTCTTGGGTGTTATGTGAATATAATGTTTTTTTTAAAATTTATGACTTGTCCACTTTTTCCCACCATCATGAACATTATTCATTATTAAATTTCCTTAACAAATTTTATGGGTTTTAAAATAAAATCACATTTCCATTATTCTAAGAATTTTTAGTTTTTACACATTTTATAAAAGATGATATTTTTTATTATTTTCAAATATAATTCCTAATGTATTTTTAAAGGTGTTTTTCATCAATGTCATCATCTTAACATTTTGGTAAAGTTAAGAGTGATGGTTTCCTAAAAAATAAAGTCCCTTTTTTATATAAACAAGTAGATGTAGACTTTAACGCATATAAAACTATGGGCAATAACCCTGAAAAAGATTGGTTGGATATTAACTCAATCTTCACTAGGTGCAAAACTAGTGGGACTAAATATACAGTGGGTTTGACACTCCCAGTGGATATTATTTTTATATTTCACATGCTTCTTTATAAACCATAATAAAGGATTTGAATATATTTATTTTCAATTTATATTCTCTATAACTCTTCATCCATCTCCTGACATTACTTTTCTCATTTATGTCTGTATTATATAGTATCATAGACATATTTATTCCAATGATTTAATAGTTTAGTTGTAAAATCTCATGATTATAATCTAAAATACCCATGTTCAAAATCAGTTAGCGGTGGATTTATGAATTATTGTAGTAGTTATTGCAGCAGTTACTGTAGTGGTTACCATATGGATCTATTCACCAAATTTAGGCCTATGGGTAATAGATTTCGGCATTTATTCCATTTAGAATTAAGGAAACCATGGTATGTTAGGACACGAGGCCTCTAGGACATCATAGAGTAGTAGGGGATAATTAGTGACTTATCAATTGCTACAACACATCGATTTGCAGTGCAGCTTGGCTTCATGTAGTATTGTTAGGTGGGCACTCGAAAGAGCGATAGGAGAATTAGAACCTATAAATTAGCCCTCAAAAGTGGTTGGTAATAGGGGTTATATTATATGGAATTGTAAAGGGAAACACATTGTGATGGTTCCTGGTAGAGGGTGTGACACATCATCTGAATGGTGATGACTAGACAGTAGAAGCGGTGAATATTACCTAATTGTGTGGTATGGAGACATGGAGGAATTTCAAGGTGGTCAGCTAAAAAGAGTGATGGGTGAACTAACTGTAGGACCCCGGGACACCCTGGGAGAGGAGGGGTGAATCAAGGTGTCAACTTTTTCTTCTTAAAGTTGTGGATCTTGTTCACATGTTGGTAGGAACTACTTAAACCTGTATGATGGATATGATCAGTAATGAAACATTCACATGCAGAGAGATAACACCGCTATTTTTACTTGGTTCACCACTAAGGGCTACATCCAAGGAGCATACGCCGACAAGTTGTTGGTCGTACCAAAATCCACTATGCTTCACTAGCTGTAGATTACAAATGTTCGGGTACAGTCACTCTATCCCAGGCTCACTCCCTTTACAAAAGTTTACGGATAGGTCACTGCATCCCCTGGGTCACTCCCATTGACTCCCCCTGGCTCACTGCCATTGGTGAAGTCCCACTCAGTTTATAGATGTGAAGGTCTCTTCAATATATGTTCATTGAATTTATTTGTCTCTTGTTCAACATGATACTTTGCTTGCATCAGGTTTCAGAGTTGATGCTCTTTTTAGTTCAATCCTTCTTCTTTAGTGAAATGACTGAATGCACTAGATCCCCTTGTCTTTGTTTGCCGGAATCACAATCAATTATGTGAATTCTCAATAAATGAAGCTCAGCTTACTCGGCATTTTTTAGAATCGGTTCTCTATGTATGCATGAGATCATGCATTTATCATTTAGATTTCCTCTTTAATCTCACTTTGCACCGAAAGTATCAGGCAATCTTTTAACTCTTGTGCAGCTCCAGAAAGGCGGGCGTGCTTCAACAATGTCTGGCTCTCCTTTTCAATCCCGGCGCGCAAGTTACAACAAAACACCTACAGGACGCTTCCTTCCCCAACTACAAACTTGCGCGTCCCATTTCCTTTCTCTCCCAAACCGCCTTGGGCGCGCAGCCAACAACCGGTGTGCAACCTCTACTTGTGCGACCCAACTACCACTAGCGCGGCTCAATCACCTGCGCAACGAGATCTTGAACAATCTCTAAGTCTTGAACACCATAAGAAATGAGGAGGGGTTGACTTGTATTTATGGGAAAACTGGACCCCCTGCGCGTCGGCGTGCAAGTCACTCCTTGGCGTGCAAGTCTCGGCGCGCAACTCATCTCCCCTAGCCTCTGTCGCACAACTCACTTGCGTGACCCAAACAATACTTGCATGACCTTCTTTCATTAGCCATATTTTGAAGTTCTGTTCTTGGAAAACAATAGGCATGCAAGTTCCAATCCTCCTAGGTTTCTGCGCGCACGTTTGTTCACGGTGCGTGGGTCCACTTGCGCGACCTAACCAACACTTGCGCGACCCTTATCCCTTTGCCATATTTTGATGTTATGATCCTCAAAAACTTATGTCGCGCAGGTTTCCTCTCCTTCAAGTGTACGTCGCGCAAGTCCCTTTTCCAAAATCACTCTTCTTCATTTATTGATTTTGAGGCCCTAAAATTTGGCAAACACTGGAAAATGACGCCACCTTGTATATTCTCTTTTTGTACCGCCTCCAGATCATCCATTCCTCTGTTGATATTCTTTAATCAAACATAGATTATTGACCACAACTCTTGAACTCAACATGTCATCATGAAATCCCTTTTTTCAACAAATTTTTATGTCATTTGTTTGCTTTGTCAACAAGAACAATCACCACAAAAACACTTCTTCTCAGTGATTTGAATCCTTCAGCAACTCTTCTGCTGTCATCACAAACTCCACTATCGTGATATGTATTATTTGAAGGAACATCTTTAGAACAATCATCTTCTGATACAATGTGATGTTCATGGCCATCTCATAATTTCAATCTCTATATGGCCATCTCAGAATTCCAATCCCTTGCACATTGTCTTCTTCTTCAGCCGCCATTATTTACTTCATGCAAAGCATATGAGTAAATTATTCAAGAAGTCTCTTGCATGGTTCTCATGCAATCATGAGTAATTTCATGGTCTTCATCAAAAATCCATTCGTCATTAATCATCCTCAGATGGATTACACCTCACATTCTTCATTGTTGTAAACAATGTATCACCTTTGACACATGTTCTTTGAACTTATGATCAGTATAACAATCGTCTGAATTATCATTCCTCCGCTTCATCGGAGTACTTCTTGATCTCATTCATTTTGATCTTCATTGACAATTATTGACAAAAAATAAAACCTTATACACAAAGTGGTTCCAACAATCTCCCCCTTTGTATTTTTTTGTCAATACCTTATGCATCTTCTGAAATGAATTCGTCAATGTCAAAATGAGAATCTTCTCTTCCACCAACTTTTCTTTTCAAACGTTCATTTCACTTTCTCTCCCCCTTATTGACAAGAAATAAAAAGCGCATGGTAGGGAGGGTATCAATCCATACTTAAGCAATGTTTCATTAATCATTTCACTCTAAGTCTACTTGAGCAATGCCTGATGTAGAAAACAAGAGGATTCGATTAAGTCAACAAGGTTGTCCATTATTCACAGATCATGATACCAACATGAGATGAGAACTCATATATTTTATCTTCAAGGTTTTAACACTTTTATTTTATGTAGAAGAGAATAAAATGAGATAGGTAATAATCAACCTGAAACTCCTGCACTCACATCATCAAACAGATCAAAAACATTCAAGTGCAATCGGTAAGATAAGTGGCCTTGGGGAACTTCCATTCTTTTTATGTCACTGATCAATTCAGTTACTCCCCCTTTGTAGAATGATTTGAGTAACCATGATTGAGAGATTGAGAAATTACATACCTTCTCCAATGACATGTTCTTCAAGAAATTCACAGAGTAACTGCATTGGAGTCCATCTGGAGTTGATATTGATTGAAACAGTGATTTCGGAAGTTTCTTCATTTTTCTCCCCCTCAAGAGAAACACTCCATAACATCTTCATCAAGAGTGATCCTTCATTATCTTAATCTTTGAATATCAATTGAAGAATATACCAATGATGGAAACTTCTTTAGCTTGGCTATCAAGAGTTGACAACATTCACTACTTCTCAGGTTCTCCCCCTGAGATCATGTTTCACCTTCAATTCCCTGCATTATTAGCACAAATACAATACACAAATGATTATGGGAATAAGTTGGTTCCTCCTTGCTTCATCAACAAGACCTGCATGGTTCAGGGTCTTTTCTCAACCAAGTTCCTATGTTCAATCTAGTCTTCATGCCTGCACATTTGAACATATGTTCTGACATCTGTTGGTGTGTCATGGCTTTCTTCACATTCTCTTCTACTTTGTGTGAGGAATTTTTCTGCATAACAGCCATCATGAATGATACATTCTTACTCCTCTTAAGGACTGCTTATTGCTCTAGTATTAAGGTTAGGCAACCTTTTGCAATGTGACCAGATTTCATGCATCTCTCACACAGAAATTCTTTGACACGTGTGTTTCTCTTGGCTTGCAATATCTCATGCATTGTGTCTTCATCATGTGAAAGTTTTTCTTTTCCTTTGTCACCAACCTTGGCCTTTTCATCTTCATATTTCCTCATTCTTTTCAAATCTTCGGTCTAGATGACCAATATGTCATTTGGAATTGTTGCAGCTAGTTTGGGTCTTCCACATGGGTTCATCTGAGTTTCATCCCACTTAGTGTTTCTTTTGGATGAATGGCCCTTTAATTTCATGGATCTAAAATCTTGGGTCTTCTCAGCTTCCCTACTTGAGATCTTCTTGGGGAAATGTGTGTTTGAACTATTCTTCTGATTTCTTCCCAAGGAGTATTCTTCCTTCTTAGCTGGATTGTGTGGTCTTCTATTCATATCAGCTCTGGATATCTGTTGACCTAGGCATGCACTATTCTTGTGACCACTGCCGCTGCATACATCACAGATGTTATCAAGTATTCTAAATTTTTTTGCTGTAAACAGATGCTTCGGGACCTGCAGATGTTGCTTCTTCTTCTCTGGATTCCTTCTCTTTGATATAGGATTTCCATGTGCTTTTCCATGTAAGGGATTATAAAAACAATCCAGTGCATAGTGCCCAAATCTGTTACAGCACCAACATTGTCCCACAAACCTTGCCTTCTTTTTATCTTATGTAAAAGGTAGTTGGACCTTCTTCCAGAAGTTTTTTTCTCAATCTGGGGAACCATCTTCCAATTTTTTCTTCCTATCCACCCTAGCCATGGTGGTAGGTTTCTTCTCCTCACCATTCCTTATCCATACTTGTATAGAATTTTTCTTCCACCCTGCACTGATTGTGGGAATGTATCTAGAGACATGAGTACAAGATGGTTTGGATGGTACCTTTACTTTCTCAGTTGCTTGTGATAGATCAATGAGTGAGGTCATGATCTTCTTATCACATTTTGGAGGTCTTTCGACAATAGAATCCTCCAGTGAGTATTGAGTACCAGCAGCAACTGATTCTTGATGTGGATAATCAAGAGTTGTCACAATCTTCTTGTCACATGTTGGAGGTATTTCAGCTTTAGATTCCTCCAACAAACATTGAGTACAAGAATCACTCATTTCATTCTTTTGTGAGGTCTCAATATGTGTATTCTCAATCTTGGTCAACTGGGATTCCAGTTTTTGACCCTCAATATTGAGGATGATCTTCTGATCTTCAATCATGATCATCTTCTCTTCACAAGTCTTATTCAATCTTTCAACCTCTTATTCATGCATCTTACCTTTGTTTTGTAACAAATAGTCAAGTTCCCTAAATTTCATGGAAGTTTCTTCCAAACAAAAACTCTTGACTTCATTGCTCTTCATCAGCTCAGCTTCAAGTGCAGGGATCTTTTCTTTTAGAGTCTTATTGACTTCATCTTTTTCTTCAAAGATTTTCACCTGTTTGGTGAGCTTCATACCTTCCATAACTTTTCTTTCCAACCCCTTTTCCATATTGTCTGCTTCCCTTTCTAATAGAGTGATCTCAACCTGTATATATTGGAATAGGCTAAAAATAATAGCAACCCTTTCTTCAGGAATATCATGCAGATATGTTTTGAGTTTTTCCTGAAAGCTTGAATTAAGGATGTAATCATTTCCTCTGGAAGAATTCTGAGCCACCTACTCGATACTTTCCAAGCCTGATATTTCTTCATTATTGGAATGGCATGGAGAACAAGACACTGAATATTCTTTGGATATGTGGGACTTCTTTAGATGCTTCTTCTATTTCTTTTTTCTGTTTGTCATGGTCTTGCTAGATGTAGACTTCTGCTCAGAAATGACCGAATCTTCATCAAGACTATTCTTCATTGTTGACTTTAGGAAAGAGACTCAAATCCTCTTATGAATTGAATTACTATAGAATAACCAACATACGTCAACCTCCCTTTGATACCACTTGTAGGACCCCGGGACACCCTGAGAGGGGAGGGGTGAATCAGGGTGTCAACTTTTTCTTCTTAAAGTTGTGGATCTTGTTCCCACGTTGGTAGGAACTACTTAAACCTGTATTATGGATATGATCAGCAATGAAACATTCACATGCAGAAAGATAACACAGCTATTTTTACTTGGTTCACCACTAAGGGCTATGTCCAAGGAGCATATGCCGATAGGTTGTCGGTCGTACCAAAATCAACTATGCTTCACTAGCTATAGATTACAAATGTTCGGGTACAGTCACTCTATCCCAGGCTCACTGCCTTTACAAAAGTTTAGGGATAGCTCACTGCATCCCTCAGGTCACTCTCGTTGACTCCCCCTGGATCACTGTCGTTGGAGAAGTCCCACTCAGTTTATAAACATGAAGGTCTCTTCAATAGATGTGCATTGAAGTTATTTGTCTCATGTTCAGCATGAGACTTTGCTTGCATCAGGGTTCAGAGTTGATGCTCTTTTTAGTTCAATCCTTCTTCTTTAGTGAAATTACTGAATGCACTAGATCCCCTTGTATTCATTTTCCTGAATCACAATCACTTATGTGAATGCTCAATAAATGAAGATTAGCTTACTCGGCATTTATCATAATCAGTTCTCTATGTATGCATGAGATCATGCATTTATCATTTAGATTTCCTCTTTAATCTCACTTTTCCCTGAAAGTATCAGGCAATCTTTCATCTCTTGTGCTGCTCCAGAAAGGCGGGCGTGCTTCAACAATGTCTGGCTCTCCTTTTCAAGCCCGACGCGCAAGTCTCAATACAGCGTGCAAGTCCTAGACGCGCAAGTGACACCAAAACACCTACGTGACGCTTCCTTCCCCAACTACAAACTTGCGCATCCCACTTCCTTTCTCTCCCAAACCGCCTTGGGAACGCAGACAACAACTAGCGTGCAACCTCTACTTGCACGACCCAACTACCACTAGCGCGGCTCAATCACCTGCACGATGAGAGCTCGAACAATATCTAAGTCTTGAACTCTATAAGAAATGAGGAGGGGTCGACCTGTATTTATAGACAAACTGGACCCCCTGCGCGTCAGCGTGCAAGTCACTCCTTGGCGTGCAAGTCTCGGCGCGCAGCTCATCTCCCCTAGCCTATGTCGCACAACTCACTTTCGCGACCCAACCAATACTTGCGCGACCTTCTTTCCTTAGCCATATTTTGAAGTTCTATTCTTAGAAAACAATAGGTATGCAAGTTCCAATCCTCCAAGGTTTTGGCGCGCACGTTCGTTCACGGCGCGCAGGTCCACTTGCGCGACCTAACCAACACGTGCGCGACCCTTATCCCTTTGCCATATTTTGATGTTCTGATCCTCAAAAACATATGTCACAAAAGTTTCCTCTCCTTCAATTGTACATCGTGCAATTCCCTTTCCCAAAATCACTCTTCTTCATTTGTTGATTTTGAGGCCCTAAAATTTGGAAAACACTGGAAAATGGCGCCACCTTGTATCTGCTCTTTTTGTACCTCCTCCAGATCATCCATTCCTCTGTCGATGTTCTTGAATCAAACATAGATTGTTGACCACAACTCTTGAACTTTACATTTCATCATGAAATCCCTTTTGTAAAAAAAATTGTATGTCATTTGTTTTCTTTGTCAATAAGAACAATCACCACAAAAACACTTCTTCTCGGTGATTTGAATCCTTCAGCAACTCTTATGCTATCATCACAAACTCCACTATCGTGATATGTATTCTTTGAAGGAATAGATTTAGAACCATCATCTTCTGATACAATGTGATGTGCATGGACATATCATAATTTCAATCTCCATATGGCCATCTCAAAATTCCAATCCCTTGCACATTTTCTTCTTCTTCAGCCGTCATTATCTACTTCATGCATAGCATATGAGTAAATTCTTCATGAAGTCTCTTGCATGGTTCTCATGCAATCATGAGTAATTGCATGGTATTCATCATAAACCCATTCGTCGTTAATCATCCTCAGATGGATTACACCTCACATTCTTCAGTGTGGTAAACAATGTATCAGCTTTGACACATGTTCTTTGAACTTATGATCAGTACAACAATCGTCTGAATTATCATTCCTCCACTTCATCGGAGTACTTCTTGATCTCCTTTATTTTTATCTTCATTGACAATTATTGAAAACAAATACAACCTTATACACAAAGTGGTTCCAACACTAACACCTATCATCTGGACATCTAACCATACATGGGTAAAATATGGATTATTATCCATAATTCATGGTAGGTAAATGCAATTGAATGGTTGTTGGTAACTGGGAATACCAACAATAAGTATGGGATTGTGATGTGATATATTTCTATCGGGGTTGGGATATAGGTTTACTACTTCAAATTTCAATCCATAGGGCTTTCGGACCATCAAATTTTAATGATACTTCAATCCACTGAGCCTTTGGATTATTTAATGGTTACCTCAGAAACTATTTTAAAATAGTTATTTCTTTCCTTAATAAAAATTGGTTATTAACCATAACCTGTCAAAAAATAGATATATTTATCATTTAAGTTTTGAGATAAACATATCCCATTTCTACCTAGAGTATTAATTGAATGGATCTTACTAATAAAGTTATTTCATTTACTGGGGAAATATTTACATTCTATATAATTGATTCAATATGAATATTTGTTTATTATTAAGGCATATTGATGATGAATTGTATTGTAAATTCAATATATGAAGAATAAATTGGACATGTGTAAGTAACGAGCAAGTCCTATAATTATATAACCCCTCGAAGCATGGGTAGGTCTCATGAGACAATAAATTTGGTATTCCTTAGGTATCTTTGGGTATTTGGTGTATTTCTAACCTAATTATTGAAATATTCTTAGTTGAGGCCTTGAATAAGATATTTAAATGTCTAGAATTATATATTCCATCATTTAAAGAAAAATATTACTATCCATGGGATTACTACAATGTTATTTTATATGGATGAAATTCATGAAAAAATTATTTATTATATAGATTATGTATTGATTATTCATTCAATTATATTTTTATGCCTTATGTATTCATGATAACTTATGATATATTCTTTCCATTACTAATCATATGAGCTACCCATTTATTATGTTTTCCTTTTAATAAGATACTAAGAATGTATATTTGAATGAATCTGAGGATAGAAAAAAAAATTATGAATTTGATCAGTTTTTTATATTCCTAATGAAATATGGAAATATTTTATGTATCTAGATTCCAAAAACTATTAAACTATTTGATTTAATGGGATGTGATCTATTTTATCTTGTACAAATTTAACATAACAAATAACATCTTTGGGTTTCTGGAATTAGTATTGTTATAGTAGGTAACAGAACAAGTTTAGTAGGAAACTTGTGAACTATATTTTCAAATAAAATATCTTTAAAAAAGTATGGTAAACCCTTATGAATATTTAATAACTTTTTCCTAAAAAAATTATTATATTATGGATCAATAGATATGATGTTATGAAATAAGAAGGTTTATTTCATTTTTTAGATATGGTGACTAGTGAAAATAATTTGAAATATACCAACACCCATAACTAATGTAGTGATTTCCCTCTTAAGAAGGCCAACATTGTTGGTGTTGTAGATGAATATATTATGACTATATTAGGGAAGTTGATTTAGGTTATGACTCGTGACCCTTATTGTATGGAAAAACCCATTTCTTCACAGGATCATACAATAATGTTGAACCACTTCATGCATTAGAAACCTCCATCCATTAATATAACTAATGATCTATTGATATTTTAACAATGGATCAATTCCCTTGAAAATATATTTCTATATTTTAGAAGTAATTAAAGGGTGAAGGTTATTATAGCATTATATTATTTAAAGGGTGATTTTTATTAATAGTGGTTATTTATTAAAGATATTAAGGAATAGAAGAAGAAAGAGAGAACATAATGGAAGAATTTTAAGGTGATATTCCTTGAAAAATATTTTTATCAAGAATAATAATATAATATGAAAAAAATCCCTCAATTTAAGTTAAAAGGAAGAGGAAATTGTTGGAGAGTTTGAGTAAAATTTTAAGATATTAGAAATGCATTCTATGAAATATGTATATAATATAAAAAATAAGATTGATTATTTCTTTGATGGGATTAAGATTGGACTATAAAGGGAATTAATCTCATAAACATTTTCATAATATGATTATATCTTATCAAGTTTCATTGAGTTAAAGAAATAATTCTCAAAGTCTTATATTTTAAATGTAAATCAAGAGATAAAGTGTATAGTTGAGAACCAATGAAAAATAAATGAGGCAAAGGAGATAAAGGGAAGAATATAACTTTAAATATATGATAATTTTGTTAGGATACACCATGTTACTTTTATAAAGTGAATTGGAGTCTATTACAAGTGTGGGGATAAGGTTCATATGGATAGTGAATGAATGGGAAAGAAATAATCCACTAATATACAATGCTTTAATTGTAAGGATATGAAAAATTATTTAAAACCAATACCCAAAGATTCTAGGGAATCCGCCTCAAAAGAGGACAAAGGGGAAAAGCTAATGTTATGTAATTACTACAACTTAAGTTCAAGTCCTTTAATTTGTGATATAAGGTACTTTGATAATAAACTCATTCTTTATTTTATTTTAAATCGATACAATATTTTATATTTTTTGTGGATATTGAATCATAACTTAACACTCTAAGAAAGCATCTATCTATTAAGACACCTAATGGGAATTTTATTACAATGAGAACACATTAGATGTTCCTTAATAAGATTAATAAATATTCTTTAGTGGAAAACATAGTTGTTCTACATATGGTTTAATTTGACACAATCCTGATTTTTGGGGATTATGAAATGAGGAATTGGTATATGAAGCATAACATTATCTACGTTAGACCAGGGGTATTTTAATAATTAAATATTTAAAGGTTAAATTATTATATAATTTATTTAAGTTTTATTATTATTGTTTTAATAATTAATGTTTAATTTATTCACATAAAGGTTTAATAATATTGAGTACTATCTTAATAATCCATTTTGTTTTTAGAGTTATAGAATAAATTATATTTATTATGTGGATCTTTTTATCCATTAAGGTTTATTCTCATTCTTTCATAATGAAATATTCCGTTTAGTCATTCATCATTAGAATAAAAATGGAAACAAATTAAAACACCCGATCAAGTGGGAAAATTGAACTTAGAAAGTGGAAAGGAATCAAGTTTGTATTTCTCTAATATTTATTAAATTTAAGAGGAAGTTAAATCTATTATATGGAAAACATAACTCAACTATGCACATTTTGAAACTCATTCACAATTATAAGTCTTATAAAGAAACATATATGGTTTAAGTGTTATTAATGATAAGTTTTATAGTCTTACCTAAGATAGTGAAGTTTATATCCTAGTAGAAATTATATCATGAGTTATATATTCATTATAAAATAAATATTGAAATTATGAGGATTCAATTTATATATGGGGGTATAATATACCACCCCAAGTTTTTTGTATATATTTCTCCTTTCAATAAATACAATGTTGAATAGCTTATAACACACACAATGCCAAACTAAAATTAGTAATGACATATTACAATTATAAGAACATTAAAATTTTAATAAATAAAAATATAGTAATCAATTATGATACTTATATTTTGTTATTTTTTGGTTTTATTAGTCATATTTAATGATTATAAAATAAATAAATAATTTAATATGGTTAAAATGTTTTAATGTTGAAAAGGGGTATTTTTCAAAGAATTATTTTTTAAGTGTTGTGTATTTTAATAAATTGATTGGTTTTAAAATAATTAAATGTATGAACTAATAAATCAACACTAAATTAATTATAAATTTATATGAAATAATATTAAAACACTTTATGTTTAAAAACTTCATTTTTCATCAAAAGATGATTTTCTTTATTTTTAATATTTTAATTTAAAAGATAAATTTATATATATTATATTTTTTATGTTATGAAATGAAATTAATTTTAAAATTAAACATGTTAAAATTATATTAGTTTGATTTTTTTTCAACTTTTCAAAAAATGTTGATTTTTAGGTGAATAGTTAAAATTGTGTTTTTATAAATATTGTCACTTTTATGAAATCAATATGGTGTAAGAATGACTTGATATTTTTTTAAAACTTTTTTATATACCGAATTTACGTTTTATAAGTGAAATAAATAATTTAAAAATATTATATTGAATTTATAAACCTAAGTTTGACATTTTAAAATCTAAGTGAAGTTTTATTCTAATTAAAAGAACTATTTTTATCTTTTTCTTTAATAAAGTAGTTATAAAGTTACATTCTCTTTTTAATAAGTTTTAAATATAAATAAATATCCTTTTATATATTTTAAACCAATAAATTTCATTATAACCAATTTTATACATGATTTTGGTATAATTTTTTTTTATGCTTAGATGTCATTTTTCTAAAAAATTATTTTTTATTATATTTTATATAATTATATTAATATTTATTTTTACCACCACTAGGAATTGAATATTCTAAATTTTATTTCATATTTTCTATTATTATATTGAAATTATTTAATATGTATCATTTTATTTTAATCCTTAATGAATAGTTACCATGATAAAAAAATCACAACACTAAGGGTTAAAATGGTTAATGAGGTGATTAAACTAAGAGATTTGGCCTAAAATATCACTAAATATATATATATATATTATTTTTTGAGTGTATTTAAACCTTGAATTATCTTATCTTGTAATATTGGTCCATTTGGTTTCACTTTCCCATGAAAAAGAATTTCTATTATTTTAAAGTTAAGTGTATTTACAAGGGTCTCACTACCATCACTTATAAAAGGGTACCACTTATCCCCACATATCAACACACCTTAAGACCTTTATTTACACCAATATATAAAAAATATCTTTCAAACACCCTTATACACTACCTAGAGGTTGTTTCCTTTCCAAAAGGCTTGTCTGTGAATCCTTAAGGTGTTTTTCAAAGAAGATTATCAAAAAAACAATATATGTTCTTACAAAACTATTTAAAGTTTATTTATTATTAAAAATCACAAGAATATTATATATACATATTAAAATAATTAAATATATATCTTTACTACATTAATGGTTTAACCATCTTCTATCTCTTTTTATATGATGTAAACTAAAAAGTTCACTCAAGCGTACATGGACAATACTGCTCCCATGAAGTTGTGTATTTCAATTTTCATCACTATATCACATGGATGGTTGTATAGGTGTATTTAATAGATACATATTATATTTATGAAACAATTATTATTTTTTAATTATTAAATATTATTTACTTTCTTTCCCTCTCATCTTATGAAAAAATAAAACCTCACTTATATATACATGAGGACTACTACCTCCATAAATAATGTATTTTTTTTATCAATAGATTTAAATATATAGTTATAAAATTTTATTTAACATATAAATATTATATTTGTTAAATTATTAAAAATTATATAGGTAATAAATTATTTACCAAGCTACATTGGTCAAAACCTCTGAATCAAAACATGCATGAAAACAAGAACAATTGATGCCTAAATAATTAATTTTAATAAATAATTAATATTAAATATATAAAAACGTCATGTATGAATGATATCTATAAATATATATATATATGTGTGTGTGTGTGTGTGTGTGTGTGTGTGTGTATCTGATATATATGAATAAAAAAATACTTTTATTATAGAGGGTCTTGGAATGCATCTGACCAAGTGGGAATCTAAGGTATGGGTTTATTGTCTCAAATTTCCTTCTTTGAGAAATGTTTTGTATTATGTAATTATTTTGGTGTATATAGTGTATGTACTTCCTATTTATAAAATTTAGTCTTGGTTTTTTTACTCATAGTGTTTAATTTTACATTTAAATTTTTATCCTTTAAATTATTTTTATTCAAATTTTATCAAATTCATAACGGTTTATTTTTCAATCTCTTTTTTCACTCAGGATTATTTATGTTTAAATTAACACTGGGGAAATTATATTATATTTATCTATTAAACCCAATATACTTTATTATACACTATTTATTACTATAGTTTTCAATTATTCTTTCTATTTTACCTTTATTGGTACTCAAAAATATTACAAGAATGTTTTTAATAAAAAACCGACCTTATTTATTATTTTAGTTCAAGAATCTTTTTCCTCATGTCCATATTTTTGAAATTGTTTTAAGAATGTTATGATATATTTTTTAATGATTGATTAAGATAATTTTAACTATATTTTAATTTCTTTACAAAGGTCTAAATTTGATATTTATAACATTTTATGTATGGTTCACATTTGATTTTAAAAAAAGTAAGAAAAGAATGTTTTTAATGTTTATGAATCGACTGTATTTTCTAACTATTATGACTACTTTTTCTATCAAGATTCAAGAATTTTGTATACTATCATTAATAAATCAGTTTTTATTTTCCATTTTATTACTACATTGTTATTATCCATGGATGAATTTAATGCTCAAGTTATTTATTAAATGGAATATTTATTGATTATTTAGTTAACCATATTGTTTAGGACTTAAGTATTAATGATGGATTTCATTGTATTCATTCCATTACTAAGAATATGGTCTCACCCTTAATTATTTTTTTATTTTCCCATGGTACCAATATGATATATTTGAATGAATTTAAGAATATACTATAAGAAATAATAATTTTTTCCTGAATTTTATAAGTTTTTATTTATGTTCACAATGTAATATAGAAATGGGGTATGTATATAATCTCTTAATTATAATAAACTATTGAATCTTAATGAATTTGATCACTTGTATCTTGTACCAATGTAATATATCAGACACCAACTCTATCTCTCTAAATTTTAGGTTGTTACAATGTGTTCATATTAAATATATCTATTAATATGTTTATATTTTAATATTAACTAAAATTATATACATTTTTATATGTTTTAGATTTTACATATATGCATGTAAAAAATTTATATGTTTCATGTTAATAGATTTTACTTTTTAATATGTTTATATATTAATATTAATTCATACTATTTATAATTTATAAATTGAAACATTTAAAGATTATATCAAATTGTTTACATTATATAACTATTTACATGTTAATATTATTTACAGTTAAGAGTTAACATGTTAATATAGTTTATAGTTTACTTTTTAATATGTTTATATTAAGTGAAATTTTTTTACTTTTTATATGTTAGTATTAATAGAATTTGTTTACATGTTAATATAGTTTACAATTTATATTTTTATATATAAAACTTTTACGTGTTTACATGTAAAAAGTTTACATGTTTACCTATTAATATAGTTTCCATGCCTACATTTTTATATAGTTTACATATTTTCATAATTATATTTTTATATTAATAGAAATTATTAAAATTTTAATCTAAGTTTTTTATATTTTAATATTATGTTAGTTTCATTATTAAAACTTGGTAATCTGTTTTGTTTATACTAAGGTGTTTAACATGTTAATATGAGTTGTTTATATGTTAATAAAAATTTAACATATTGAAAATATTATTAAAACTTAAATAAAATATTGTATTTATTTGGGTTATTTATATATTAATATAGTTTACTAATGTTACAGCTTATATGTTAATAAACTTTATTTATTTATTTTTCCATATATTTTAAGGGAATCTATTTAAATTTTAATATATTTTATATGTTAATATAGTTTATATCTTAAAATAATTTATATATTATTACTCATAAAGTATTAATAAAAATTATATGTTATCATTTTATCATATGATAATATAGTTTATACATTATTTTAATTTATATGGTTATATTTTAATATAGTTTATTTGAAATTATTTATTTGTTAACATGGTTAACATGTAAATAGATTTTATATTAAAATATAGTGTAAGTGGTAATACTATTTAAATTTCAATATAGTTTATAAGAGAAAAATATTTATATATTTATATATTATTATAGTTTTAAGGAAAATAATCTATATGTTAAAATTTTTTTGTATATTAATAAAGTTTTTATTTTTTTAATCTATTTTCTTAGTCAAGTTCTATTTAGGCTATCTCAATTAGTTTGTTTTTAGTTCGATTTTATTTAGCTTAATAAAATTTAGATCTATTTTATTCAATTTGGTACAATTATTTTTTATTTATATGAGTTGTTTTTATTTTATCTAATTAAAATATATTTAGTTTTGTCTAATTTTCTAATTCAATGTTTATATTTTTTGGTTTAATTCAATTCTTGGCCTCTCAAGTCCCATAATTTCAATTCACTTTAGTTTGTTTAAATTTAAAAAAAAGAAAAAATTTGGTAATTTTGGTTTGATTATGTTAGTTTTATTTTTAAAAAACTCCATTCAGCTCGAATTAGTTTAGATTAATTTTAGTTGGTGAGATGATGTTTGATTTGGGTTAGTTCATTTGGTTTTGATTATATTTATTATTATTCTCAAAATTTTAAATTTATTTTGTTCTAGTCTCTTTTTTTGGTAAGTTAATTCATTTTGACTCTATTTGGATTAATTTTTTTTAGTAAGTTTAGGTTAGTTTATATTCATTTTATTCATTGCATTTCAATTTTCTTTCATTCAATTTCGTATAGTTCATTTTAGTTCAGTTTTATTTGATTCAAAATAGGTTAAATTAGATGATTTCGATTCATTTAAATTTTTTGATATAATTCATGTATTTTTTTGTCAGTTTATATCTTTTTGGATTTCATAATGTTATTTTATTTTGGTTTGGGATGGGTTAGATCAGTTTGATTTAAAAAGGGTTAGTTCTTACTTGGTATAGTTGGTTTATTCTAGTTTTGTTTGGTTTTTTTATTTTCAATTTACCTTCAATTCAATTCATTTTTTTAGATTCATGTTGATTCATGTCAGGTTTGGTAGGTATGATTTTGTTGATCCAGTTTTGTTTGGCACGTAATGAAACTTTGTTCTATAATAAAAATACACAGTTTCTCTCATTTTCCTATAGATTAGTTTACCCCAATGTGTGCATATAATTCATAGAAGACTTTTTTATTTCATTATGAAGAATAATAAAAAAATAAAATTTAATAATATAAAAAAATATTAATAAAAATACTAATCATTTTCAATCATAACCCATTAAATTTTAATAATACCCTAAACTTGCTAGTCTTCCAATAACCAATCATTTCCTGGTACTTTGTAACTGATTAATCATTGATGGTTGGTATAACCTATAACTAGATGTTGAGTCTAATATTCTAACCAATATATAACTCATACTTATATGATCTCTATAGTTCCCCTAATTCCATCAACTATGTCACCTGAACAACTTGATCATCAAGAAAGATGAAGAGAATTTGTAAGAAAAATGTAAATTCACATAAATAAAAAAAATATGTATTTTAATTTAAAAAATTTACTTAACCATATATCATCCCATGAATTCTATTTATTTTTATCATTGATGTGTCTCTATGAGATTATTTAAATTAGAATAATGTCATTATACTTATTAGAATCACCATAAAACTTCTACATTTTCTACCATGTTTACCAATCAATTGGTTGTGTTTATTTTACTCTAACATAATTTTTGTGTAATAGTTCTATAATTTTTGCATACAATTACACCTACATCATCTATTGGAATACTATTAAAAAATAAAAAAAATAGAATCAATACACATTATAGATAAATTAAAATTAATGTGTTGGAATTTAATGAACTTTTAAAAATATATAAATAATCTAGGACGGTTATTGGGATATGATGAATCTATTTTTTGTGGAAGATAAGTAGCCTATAAATTATGGGTAGGCACCAATTCATGCTTTGGTATATCAGAGATATGTGGAGTCGAAGTCAAAGGATCCTAACTATAAAATTATAGATAGATAAGAGTATTTTGGAAATATAGGCTACATGGGACTGGGTAGAAAAGAATGGAAGGATTGAGGATCTATCATGGGATATAGAAAGGTTATATAATAAGAAACACCAATTTTAAATGATGGTTAAGGAATGGGTGGTAACATCTATCATGCCACGAGTAGAATAGTGGGATGAGAAAGTGTGGTAGATGGGATATGTGTTGGGAGGTCTGGTATTACCACCCCCACTCAATTCTCTATGTTGATGACCAATATCACTAGTCTTACTAGATAATATTTGTCTCTCATATGGTTATCCTTAAAATATATTTAAAAATTAATAATAAAATGACTTTTATTATATTATAATTGATATATATTAGCATTATTATACTTACTAAGGAAACCATAAGTGGTAGTCCCATATATCAGATTCTTCAAACATTTTTTAATTATCTCTTCATATTTATTTCTTCAATAAATTTCATATTCTTCATAGGAATAAAATATACATTTTTTAGATTTCAAAAAATAATGGGAAATACAACTAAAACATAAATTTATAAGAAATAATTAAGGAATACTAAATTGAAAGTTAACAAATGAAAATGAGGTGACATGCATAACTAAATAATACCAATTTGGAAGAAAAACATGTAACAAAATATTTAATAACATAATCAAGTAATAAAAATTATTATGTTAAATTTTTGATTTATTTAAGTTAACTCATTTGGTTCATGTTTGGGTTTGGACATTTTTTTAGATCATTTGGGTCATTTCCTATAAGGTTATTTGGTTCACTTTTAGGTTAGGATATTTGGTCATTTGATCATTTTTCCATTAGTTTAAGTCATTTTGTTCACTCTAATCATATAGTTAGGTCATTTTTTCTTTTTTTATCAGGTATTTTATTTCATTTTTAGGTTTGGTCATTTGGCCTATTTGTCCATTCTGTTCATTTTGATTCAATTTTGTTTGTTTATTTGGTTTATTTTTGGGTTAGTTAATTTTTGTTTTAGTTCATTTGGATCATTTTGGGTTAGTTTATTTGGTTCATTTTTTGGTTTAGGTCATTTTTCATTTACTCATTTAGTCCTTTGGTTATTGTTGCCATTTTTTAGGTCCTCTGATTTATTTTGGCTTAGGTTATTCAATTAATTTTAGTTATTTGATCATTTTTGGGTTAGGTTATTTAGTTCAATTGTTCATTTTGTTCATTTGTGTTAATCCATTTCATTCATTATTAGGTAAGTTATTTTGGGGTTAGGTAATTTGGTCCATTTTGAGTGAGTTCATTTCGGTCATTTTTTTGTTAGGTCATTTGGTTCATTTTTTTATTAAGTCATTTGGTCATTTGATCATTTAGTGAAGTCATTTTGTTAATTTTGGGTTAGTTAATTTGGTTTATTTTGGTAATTTGTTTTGGTCATTTGGTAATTTTTATGTTAGGTCATTTATTTTATTTTTAGGTTAGTCTATTCAATTAATTTGGTCATTTAGATTATTTTGGTTCATCAATGTTAGGTCATTTATTTCATTTTTAAGTGAGGTCATTTTGGGGTTAGGTGATTTGGTTCATTTTGGGTTAATTCATTTTGTTTATTTTTTGGTTATGTTACTTGGTAATTTTTTTAATTGGTCATTCATTCATTCGGTTAGGTCATTTAGTTCATTTTGGGTTTGGTCATTTGGTTTATTTTTACGTAAAGTCATTCGGTTCATTTTGTTCATTTGTTTAATTTTTGTGAAATCCCATCAAAACTAACATTAACTTAAAGGAACCAAACCAAATAAATGTAATTAAAATTAATTTAAATGACACACTATATAATATTTATTCTAAAATGATCAAATATTGGGATGTTTAAATGTTTATATAAAAACTTTTACTGAAACAATTTTCTGATTTTTAAGGAATTAATATTGAATTTATTTGGGTTATTCTAAAATGTTTTATGGTATTGTTTGAATATATTTGAGGCATGAATTGTAAAATTATATAAAATTTAATTTGAATTATGACGGTTATTATACCTAAATTTTGTAAAAATTAATCTATTTAAATATTGTTTATAAAACTATATAAAATACAATCTATTTAAATAATTTTTAGTGAATATTCAATATATTTAAATCAATTTTGGTGAAGTTTAAATTAGTTTTAGTAAAATTTAGTGAAGTTAAATTCTTTTTTAGGATTGGTTCTCTATGAATTCTATTTGGGTATTATTCAGTTGTGTTGGGTTTGGTTTGGTTTAATTTTTGGGGGTTTGGATCCACTCTATCAGAACTTGTATGATCAGGTTGGATTATTAAGGCATGGTTTAGTGTAGTTTCATTAATTTTAGTTATATCATGAAAAAAAATTATTAAATAATAAAAAAAAATCACAAAACATGAAAAGTACCTTCTATGGTACATATTTTTTTTATTAAGGTAAACATCATAATACCAGCATAACATAATTTAATATCACATTTCTATAGAAAGTATCCTATAAGATAATTAAAAAAACCAATTTTAATATGAAAGTCATCAAAGAATAAGATTAGCTTGCCCAAAAAATCAGAAGATATGTAAAATGATATAATTATTGTATAATATTTTTAGATATCCTATTTTTTCTTTTAATAATTTGAAATATATTTATAATTTTTTTTGATTGAAAATTATTTTTTTATTATCAAAACACTTTTAAAGAAAAGTGACAAACCAACATATCCAAATTACAAATAATTTAAACCATAAACCCAGAACCAAACTATAGGGACTTCCCCTCCCTAGCCACTACATTGAGATGATAAACCTTCACCATTTCCTGACCACTCAGCAAGTTGTCCCCTGCAAAAATTCATGGGCCCGGAACCAACGGCATAGCCATTACCTCTTAAACAAATAATTACAAATGGAAAGCATTGATGAAGGTTTAATGATATGATCCCCATCTAGAGAAAACTCGTATAGAATGATGGTTGAGTATCACCAAGCTACACTTCAGACACAAGAAAACGTTATTCCAAAAGACAACACAACCTGATCCATCATACTTCCCAACCGCTCAACTGATTTTACCCATTTAAGTAGAAACATTGAAAAATAATTTAACATTATTAGATACAAATTCCTTATAAAACTTCCAAGAGATAGAATTTACCTGAATGTTTGGAACAGTCGACATCATATTTTCAACTTCAAAAGCCAGCTGATCCCAGGTCTATATGTACTCTTCTAGGCTGATCTTCCCTTTATTGAAACCCCCCATAAGAATTAGACCATGTTTATCAAACCAAGAGTATTATTCCTCATTGAGGGTCACCCTTAGAGTCCTCCTCATTATCTTAGATGCCTCCTCTTCAGACGCATTAATCAATAAAACCCAGTCGATGACTTTATCTTCAGAACATAACAATAATTCTAGGGTCTGATTACCCAAAACCTCTAATTATGTTTTCTGGGAATTTAGCTTTTTAGAGGATCGAGACTCTATAAGAGGGGGTAGTAAGGAGTAATCCTTCCTGCTTTTCCTCCTCCTATAACTCCTAGAACTCTTTGGGCTTGCATATTCACCAACCTAAAGACTTGGATCAGTTCCATTGAGTTCTATCACTTGTTCCATGTTTGCATCAATCGGAATACTAAGATCAGAACTCAAACCAACCTCTACAAGACCTTAAAAACTATTTCTCAAATGGATTGGATTATGGGACCTTGAAATAGAATTTCCTGGTCACCCAGAACTAGATTGTATATCTAATTACTGCCTCCCTTTACCTGAATCATCCTTACCTGATCTCAACACCTCTACATAAGAAGCATCTACAACATCCTCCTTGCCACCTTCCCCCTATTTCATAGCTGCTAAACCCCCATCTGTAGGACTTTCCTCATGAGTAGCCTCATTTTGGACCATACCATCCCCCACCCTTACACCCTCAAAATGGGTAATCTCATTTTCAATGGAATGACCAAAAAGATCCTTCTTCAACCTGTTAAATACCTCAGAGACCTTTTGATTAACCACCAATTTCATCGCCTTCTTATCCAAAGCCACACCAAGACTAGCCTCTAATTACACATTTGGGATCATCAGGATACAGTCAGACCACTTCACCTCTATAGGCATCGACGACTAAGGCACATCCCACCCATTCTGCAAGTTGTTGGTATTGACACCCCACCCTCTACCATCCATACTCTTATCCAAATGCTTCAATGATATAGCCTCATCAAGGATCTATGAGGCCTTGACACTATCTATACCCACTTTCCTAACAGAAACATGATCTCCCTAATGATAGTTATCCAAAGAATGACCCAACCAATTGTAGGTAGAACAGAAATCCACCCAAGACTTGTATACAACCCGTTGCTTTCACCTGTACTCCTCACCAATTGTTACCTATAAATACTCTAATGGAATCCTTGAAACATACATTTCTACACAAACCTATAGGTTGACTGAATGAAAAAAAAAATTAGTACGACTCTCAAAGTAGATAAATATACCAACGACATTTACAATCATCCTAATGACTGAAGGATTTTTAAACGGCAACGGTAAGTTTGGAAAACTCACCCAAACTGCAGTTGTAGGAGAGTCACAATTCATATGGAACTTAAAGGACCAATGAAAAAGGATGAACCAATATTTTTTGAAGTTGTGGGGATCCCTCAACCAGGCAATGATGAGATCATCCTCTAACATGAATCAAATCATAATGTAGTGGCTATCAAGCAATCCCACCATCACCCTCTCTTGTAAGTTCCATGAGCCAAAGACAAACCTGTCGAATGAATATACAGAAGGTTCCTCTATTTAAATCCGAAGAAATAATTTTACCCTTGGTGTGACCTAAAGTTGGTTGGAATGAGATGCTAGGAATAGGAAGCTGTTGGAAGGTGTGTTTAATTGAAACAAATAATTTATTTTTTTTATTTTGAATTAAATGACCTAATAACTTTTATCTCTATAAATAAGTTTCTGTGGTAAATTTATAAGGATAGATTCATAACACAAGGATTTTTAAGATGACTTTTTATTATTCTTTGTTGAAATATTGAGATTGAACGATGACCAAAAACTGGATCAAAGTGAATTGAGGTATAGTGAACACAACGGGTCTTCTCCAAATTGGTGATTATGTTATTCACCAATAAACAATCCAATCACAATGTAGGGAAAATATTTTGTTGGATTTCCTACATTTTTTAATTAATAAATCATGGTTTAATTAACTAGTTTTATTTTTGGTGTTTTCCAACCTTCGTATGAGCACTTTAAATTGTGGATTCATTTTATCTTCTTTATATGCCATTTTTATCACCCTGGATTTCCCCAATTAAAATAATTTTACTTAAAAACCAAGTTAATGATGATGATCACATTTTTATGGTGATTGTTCCCCACCATTATTCATGTTATTCATCGTTGGACTATTGGGTTGTGTTTCGACTTTTTTGGTGTGGGTTCGAGAGATATCGAATTCTTGGATTTGTGGAAGTTGTGAGAACAATAATTGGGATGGTGATTTTTTAATGGATCATCATTAATTTCAGTATTTGGGTGTTTTTTCCTATGTATCTAGGATCCATGATGGATCTGCGGTCTATGGAAGCAACAGTGATAGGCGCATGATGTGGTGACAACTTCAAGAAAAGGATCAAGATCCGATTTATAACTATCGAAGGGATGGAATTGATGGTCGGAGGTTTATTCCATGGATTAAATGTGGTTAAATAGTGTGATTTGTGGTAAAAATTCTATATTTATGATCAACTTGAAATATTGGTAATTCCTTGAAAAACTTGACAACATGCTATAGTCTAAAGAACACACATTGTGTAGTTCCCTGGCTATGACGGATAGGCTTTCTAGGTGATTTTAATATCACACGCAATGTGAGACCCCCATACATTATATGGGATCCCCACAAGCTATGTGGATTAGTGTTTTTATCCCTCCATGTACTCTAGGAGTACACAAACACTGGCACAGGGAGGTACATGTCATGTATTGGAACATGGCCATTATACATGGGCATATCCATGAGATAATGGGAAGGCTCCAGATGGTTGAAACATGCTATATAGTACCCTTAAACATAATTTAGTACTACTTGGCTAGTGAGATATGTATGGGTGAGTAAATGACCATGAAGTGGAGTAGCGCCACATGCTGTGTGGACCCTCCTTACGTGTCATGTACTTCATTTTTTTGAAAACTTCTACTCCTCACATATCCTTCATTGGACTCATATTTTGTCCTATGAGTATCCTATCTTGAGTTGTTTTTCATGTAGAACATGATAGTGGAATTTTTAGTGTATTTTAAGATATAATATGAGTTTTTACAAGTGTGACAGTTCTTTAGGTGGTGTTCGATGATGCAATTGATTGAAAAAGATCATCAAAGACCGGTACCCCTTGAAGGACTAGGGTGTGGGTCCTATATATATTAATTACCCCCTAATAAACTATTCTTTGTGTCCAATTCTATTTATTTTTACCCCATTATGTACTAGAGAATGGGTATCTATCTATCTACTGAGTGTTACCCCCTATTGGACTAGGTTATGGGTCATATATCTACCTACTAAGTGGTATTCACCTGACGTACTAGGGTGTGTGTCCATTATCTCTTAACTGATTGGTACCCCATGATAGACTAGGGCATGGGTCCTTTATCTATTAAGTGGTACCCCCTAATGAACTAGTTCATGGGTCCTCTATCTATCTACTAAGTGGTACCCTTATTGGACTAGGACGTGGGTCCTCTACCTACCAACTAATTGGTACCATTTGATAGACTAGGATTTTAGGTCCTCTATATACCTACTTAGTGGTACCCTCTAATGCACTAGGGAATGGATCCTCTACTTGGATATGGTTCCACCTTTCTTGTATAGCATAGGGGATGGATGTGGATTCTCCACACAGCCACTTCATCAAAAATAAACACAAGATGCTAGTAATCGATGATGGACCTTTGGAACTATTAGAAAGATCTTTTCCTGAGATGGGTTGTGAGATGGAGATCTACTTTCTCTCTCATATAGGTTTCTTTTATGAGTATATATATATATATTAGTTTGTTTTCCCACTTAATTTATGGTTGAGTTGACTTCTTATATCATGCATCATATTTATCCCCTATCTAGATTTGGGGGTGTCCTACTGGGTATATACTCACCCCCTCATGGGATTTTCCCACACATATTGTGTTTGAAGAAGATTAAAGATAGTTCGGTGGATATTACAGAGGAGCATAGGGATACTCGTGTGCATTTGACTGTGTACAATGGTTGAGACTTAGAGATCTATAGCTGCTAACTCTCAGAATTTACTTTTCTAGTCATTTTTATCTTAGGATTTATTTTCTAGTGGGAATGTATTTTTTCTCTTTTATTTGGTTTACTCAATGTCACTCTATTTTATTAAATATATACTGTCACATTCATGGTTGCTACTCTATACACTATTGTATTTTATCATTATTCCCCTACACTTCTGCATAGAGATAGTTGGTTGCATGTGTATAGGTACTTAGGGAAAGTCCTACCATTTTAGTTATGTATTTTGGAACTAGCCACCATCCCCTGGACTATAGAGGTGGGCTTGTAGTAGTTATGGATTTGGCTTCCACTGGCCTGGTGGGCCCCTATGGGTCGGTTCATGACAGATTGGTATCAGAGGTGGTTCAACCTTGCTTTGAAGTTTGTAGTTATTTCCCCTTATGTGGTTTGATTTAAAATTTCAGGAAATATTGTAAAAGTGTATCAAGTGCATCTTTTAGACTAGGGAACCCAATGTTGGTGCGGCCACCGACATATCCATTCACCAAGACTCTGACTACCTTCAATTTGACATGATATTCCAAGACATTGGTTATAGGGAACTTTGGAACATGAATTATATAGGATTTGTTATTTTAAAATTCCTTCTTTAGTCAGCTCCTTATATATGTTCATCTAACCAGGGTATATCTTGATTAAATTTTCTGGATTCCTTTGTGAAGATAGTTGGCGATGTTACTGATTCAGGATCATGATGAAAATTTGATGAGTGATGAGGCCTCAATTCAGGGTCCATCACGTAAGATATTTCTTCTAGGTAGGTACGTAGAAACACACTTATCTATCAAGTAGCATATTAAACTATTAGTGTATCTTGACGATGTGCACCGTCTTAGCGTACTTCATGAGTTCTAGCACCATAGGTCACTGAGGTTCTGTAGAAATCCAAATCCCCATGAAAATGAGGATTGTATTGAGTGGGTGATTCGATTTTTTAGACTTGTGTAAACCCCAACTGAGTAGATGTGTAATGTCTCGGATTTTACCAGGTTTTATTTTAATATTATGTGGGAATTATTTCAAGACCAGGCTTCAAGACGGCGTGTAGTTATGAGGCCCGGTGAGCCTAGAACAAATTTTTTTGAATTAAATTAAATAATTTAATTTACGTGTGTTGGGGTTTTCCTAGAAAAGTGGAATAACTACTGAACGGGTGCTCGGATCAAAAATTTGAGGGCACTGTTGCATCCAGAGCAGCGGGCTTACCCTAGAAGAGACCCAACATCGGTTGGCACAGACCGATGGTGAAATCTGGTTTTTGGACATAACCGTAATAAAATATTTTATTAAATCTTTTTGCGCAATTATATCTTATCTTTTTTAAATAGATATTTGTGTAGGGGTCCAGGGTTACATACCTCATAACCCTGAAACCCTTGGAGGATTTGGAGGAAACCCCCCAACATGGCAACAACGTTCTTGAGGAATTTCACAGGCGACGACGATGTGGCGACCGAATCTTCGCCAACGAATGCCACGGATCTAGGTAGGATGTTTGGTTTTGGTTTCCTTCTGCGTTCTTGATTCCTACGACGAACGCGGACTAATCCACGAATAGATTAGACCTCGGATCGATTGTATTTGTGGAATGGGATTTTGCGGGGATTTTGGGGATTTTGATTCTTGAGTTATTTTGGTTTCATTCAACCTTCTAACGGTGACGAACCAAGATCTACACGAACATCGATCAAGGTTCATCCCTCTCGATTTGTTGTGTTTTGTTTCTGAATTCTCACGTTCTTCATGTGCGTTCTACACGTTCTTCACCGGATAAAAAACAATCGATTGCAGCTTCGATCTGTGGAGTAACGATCCAAGATTGTAGACCCAAACATGGAATGGTGGTACGGAACTGCGATAACGGTTTCGGCGGACGATTCGGAGAAGACCGGGAGATATATGCTTTTCAATGTTTTCCTTCAGATGGATCGTTTGAGGTTTATGACCTGATCGAAGGACCGAAAATGACCGATTTGGTATTCGTATGATGGTATGAACCAATCCCTGAAGCATCAGGATGAATGGGCAAGAGATCGAGAATCCAGAGATCGGTCGAAGCGCGAGGAAGAAGATGGTGTTCTGGAATTTTCCCGACTGCAGGGCATATAGTATGGGCTACACGGCCTGTGTTCGTCGGGGATCACCTGGTGTGTACTCCAGGAGTACACGAACATGGGTTGGGTAGACGACCAAAGACACGGTAGGTATACCCTCCCCGGCCAGACACGGCCAGATACGTGGGACACCCCATGTACTGATACACGGGCAGGCTACACGGACGGACACCATGTACAGGCATATGGCCAGGGTACACGGGTGTTTCCCAGTTGGCAGGACACGGCGTGTGCTTCAGCTTACACAGCGTGTATATGATTTCCTACACGACTTCGATTCCAGACATGAGCTGTTTACACAGGCAGTACCTGGAGTCAAGGAACATAGTGTGTGATCTTTCTACACGCTGTGTAGTTGAGTTTCACACAACTTGGACGGATGCCACGGGCCATTACACAGGAAGTACCTGGGGTCAAGTAACACGATGTGTAACTATACTACATGTTGTGTAACCTATTTTACATGGCTTGAGCCAGTTGCCTTCTGTGACTTGGACTAGTTTCTTTAGGGTTCGTCCCCTTGGTCTTTCTCCTAAAGGTTTTCGGTATCATTTCCTACATACATGAGTATGATCCCTTCAGCAGCACTTCGTAAATAGAGTTGTTGGAATCACCTCTATGAGACATAGAGTCGAATCCTCTATTCCTTCCTAGTACCCTAGGTAGAGTTCATGGTATCGACGTGACCAACTTTACTCGGGTACTGATCCTCTACTTAGCAGATTAGTTCAGACTGAGTTTTTGGAATCACCCCAAAGCTATTGGTTGTGATCCTCATCTGAGCATCTTGTTCTCAAGTACTTGTGGAGTGTGTTCTCCCGGAATGAGTACTTCGTATCTCTCTCCTCAGACCTAGGAGTGTGTTCTTCTTGTTAAGTGCTTAGTGGAATCTTCAAGCTGGATCTTAGTGGTGGTTTCGCGATGGTCGATCGTGTATGAGTATATCTAGATATTCTTGTTATATGTTCTGTAGAAATATACTATGTATATCTGACTATATCTTTCCTTTGTGGTATTTCCCTTGTTTTATTTCCTTTGTGGTTTCGGGGTGTCCTACTGGGTATTGTTATACTCACCCCTGCACGGGCTTTTCCTACACGTGTCATGTCTTCTGTAGTCTAGCAAGCCTTTGATAGGATTCTAGGTGGACCAGGACCAAACAGTGCTCAGTGAGATCAGACGGGACAAAGTGTGTTCCTACGGCTATGGATTACAGTCCCATTACCTTTCTTTATAGTTTGGACTTGTTATAGACTTTCTTTTAGTGGGCTTGTACTTTTGGCCCAGGGTTTTTACTTTACTGTACTTTGCTTCTTGTCATACTCTGTTGGTTGTGCTTTTAGTGTATGCATGCATTTCCATTTTTAGTAGCTTTTACTTTTTCAGCTTTGTGGGCTTGGAGATTTGTGTGCGTGTGTGTAGGTTTTTAGGAAATTCCTCCCATGTTAGTAGCATGCCCACTCGGTGCTAGTCACTATCCCCTGGCCTATTGGAGGTGGGCTTGGGAAGTTGCGGATCGGTCCCCACTGGGACGGGTCGTGACAGAGTGGTATCAGAGGTGTTCAGTTCTACCTTAGGAACGAGAGTCTGTGAGTTGGTTTGGGGAAACAGTGTTAAGTGTTTCGGGTTCGTCTTTTAGGACAGGGACCCCAGTGTTGGTGCGGGCAGCCGACGTATCCATAAACCAGGACTCTAATAACTTGATTTTCGACTCGGAACATGAGAACACTAGTTGCAGGGGAAAATAATGGTACTTGCATCATATAGGAATGGGTTGTGGTTTCCATTTCCTTCTTGAGTCTGCTCTCCAGATATACTCACTGACTGAGATACATCTTGTTTCTTTACAGGATGCCTCCACGACGCGCACCCGCTAGGAACCAGCAGCTCGATCATGAGGATGACCCCCTCCGTGATGAAGCTTCGATACAGGGACTAGATCCCCCAGTTTTACCATCGGGTGGGGTACCAGTTATTCCACCACCTGTGGAGCAGTTTTTATTGCTTGTTATACCAGTAGAGGAGGAGCGCAGGCTGAGCGCACTCCACAAGTTTCAGAGACAGAGACCCCTCAGGTTTTGAGGCGAGCCTGACCCTTAGGTAGCAAAGGACTAGCTTGAGGCAGTGGCCAGAGTCTTCCATTTGGTTAGGACACCAGCAGACTAGATGGTGATCCTGGCAGCGAGCCTTCTACAGGGCTCGACAGGGAGATGGTGGAGTTTGGTTATCCAAACTCACGATGAGGTGACTCTTGCATTTTCATAGTTTGAGCGTCTCTTTAGGGAGGAGTTTTCACCAGTTACCCTGAAAGTAGTACGTATACAGGAGCTTCTTCAGCTCCAGCAGGGAACCATGACGGTGGCTGACTATTCATCGAGGTTTACAGACCTCTCCCGGTACTTGATGGATATGGTCAGGGATCAGTACTTTAGATCTCAGACTTTTGAGTGAGGCTTGCACAGAGATATCCAAGCTAGAATCATCCCTATGAGCATTCCTACTTATTTTGGGGTGCTCGAACGGGCTTTGGTGGTCAAGAGATTCTTGGGAGAGTAAAGATAGCTGGTAGTTATCAGTGGTGAGCGAGCTGGAGCAGAGACCTCGGCAGGAGGGACCCGACGTTAGGGACCCAGGCGTGGAAGACGTTTCCAGATGAGATCCCAAGATAGGGGATCTACCGTACAGGGTTCGCAAGGCGCATCCAGTCATCCTCGAGAGAGTCAATGATACTCTTGCGATAGAAGGGGACATCTCACTCGAGATTGTACGACCTATCTTACTACTGATATGGGACCTGCAGATGGACTACCGAGGTAGAGGAAACATGTGGAGCAGATAGATCCGTGGGGCGGCGGATGTGGTAGAGGAGCTGGGAGATCAGATGGAGGTGGTCGTCATTTTGACCTTTTGCCACCACCATCCCTAGGAGGTCCACCCTAGGCTCAAGGAGCTGGTGGACAGAGGTAGGGACAGTTGTAGGCAGCAGAGGCTTATAACCCAGGTACTCCTAGAATGATTAGAGGTACAATCTGTGTCTTTTCTACTTTGGATGCCATATTGATAGACATAGGTGCTAGTCATTCTGTTCTGGCTGCTTATCTTGTTCGAGACCTTGAGATTTCAGTTGAGTTATTGACTCGACCCTTACACGTAGAAACACTGACTGGATAATATTCAAAGATCACACACCTTTGCAAACAGTGTGAACTAACCCTTGGATGTGAAATTTTTGGTTGGAACCTCTTGGTGGTAGCATCGAGGCCTTACAATGTCATTATTTTTATGGATTTCCTATCCACAGTTGATGCCCAGATTGACTTTTTTAGGTGAAGGGTGCAGTGTGTCTGCAGTGATGGAACGAGGTTCTCCTTCTTTGGTGAAAAGGAGACCCAGGCAATGCAGGATGGACTCGTGCATAGGAAGGTACAGTCGATTTCACATTAGTTAGCTAGCCTAGCCCTTGGCACAGAAGATGTTACAAGTTTTCAGTTTCCAGCAGTTGTGGCTGACTACGAGGATGTATTTCCGGAGGATGTCCCCAGACTGCCTTCTCATTAGGAGATAGATTTCTACATTGAGTTTCAACCCGGGATGACACCGATATCAGCATCAGTATATCGGATGGCTCCTACAGAGCTTCATGAGCTGAGGGTGCAATTGGAATACTTGTAGAAGAAGGGCTTCATGAGACCCAGTGTTTCACCCTGGGTGGCCCCAGTGTTGTTTGCCAAAAAGGAAAATGGGGGCTTGAGGTTGTGTGTGGATTACCAGTGCTTGAATCAGGTGACCATGAAGAACAGTTATCCACTACCGATAATCAATGACCTCTTCGACCAGTTAAGATTGGCATGATGGTTATCGAAGGTTGATCTACGATCAGGCTATCACCAGTTGTGAGTACGGGATGAGGATATACTGAAGATGGATTTTATATGTTGCTATGGTCACTATGAGTACTTGGTGATGCCCTTTGGCATGACGAACACCCTGACAGTGTTTATGGGACTCATGAACCGGATTTTTTAGCCCTATCTGGATTGGTTTGTGGTGGTCTTCATCAATGATATCCTTGTGTACTCTGCGTCTGAAGAGGAGTACTCAAGGAACCTAAGTATGGTTTTGTATACACACTAAGAGCACAAGTTGTACGGGAAACTCTCGAAGTGCAAATTCTGGATACAAGAGATCCACTTTATGGGACATGTTATCTCATCAGATAGTGTAGCAGTGGACCCAGCCATGGTAGAGGCAGTGTTAGCATGGGAGCCACCCCGGAGCATGAAGGAGGTGCGGAGTTTCCTTGGGTTAGCAGGATACTATCGAAGATTCATTCTTTATTTCTCCAGGATTTCAGCACCCATGACATCTTTGACCCGAAAGGGGAAGCCTTTCATGTGGACCGAGAGATGCCAGCAGGCTTTTCAGTAGTTGAGACAGAGTCTGACGAGCGCCCCAATCTTGAGATTAACGGAGGAGGGTGTCAATTACGTAGTGTTCTGCAACACATCAGGAACCAAGCTTGGTTGTGTCCTGATGCAGAGGAAAGTGTTGATTGCCTATGGCTCACGTCAGTTGAGGCCACACGAGCAGAACTACGTGACCCATGATCTTGAGTGGGCAGCGGTAGTCTTCGCGTGGAAGATGTAGCGGCACTACCTAATGGGAAAGCGGTTTATCATCTAATCTGATCACAAGAGTCTCAGATATATATTTTCTCAGAAGGATCTGAATTTGATACAGATTTGATGGCTTGAGTTCCTCCAGGATTACGACTTTGAGATCATTTATACTCTTGGGAAGGGGAACGTCGTGGCAGATGCTCTCAGCAGGAAATCCAGTTCGAAGTTGTTGGATGAGGTGAAGAGGTAGTTGGCCTCTTTACAGTTATCATTCATTGATAGAGATGAGGGAGCTTACCTTCAGTCGATGGTTGTTACCCCTCCCCTCTTACAGTGATTCAGGGAGGAAGATCTCAAGGATGCTAGCTGTGAGACATTATGTGCTCAGATATCCACAGTTGATGCTGCTAATGGATATTCACACGGTGGGGAGCATGTTGTTCTTTTTAGAGGGCGTACAGTAGTACCAGTGACGTTTCAGGAGGAGGTTCTAAGGGAGTTCCACACATCTTCTTTGGCAGTAAATCCATGTGTGGAAAAGATGTACCAGGACCTCTGATGTCAGTTCTTGTGGCCAGGAATGAATAAGAGTGTGGCAGAGTTTGTTTCTCAGTGCCTTACTTGTCAGCAAGTAAAGGTTGAGCACCAGGTGCTAGCAGGATTGAATCAGCCCCTTGAGGTGATAGAGTGGAAGTGAGATGGGATATCCATGGACTTCGTGATGGTTTTACCATGTACGTCCAGGGGACACGATGCCATCTGGGTGATCGTTGATTGACTCACCAAGTCGGCCCACTTCCTAGCTATACGGGAGCAGAGTTCGGTAGAGATCTTGGGATGCCTCTACATGAAGGAGATAGTTCAACTTCATGGAGTACCATCCACGATCATCTCATATTTTGATGCTCGTTTCACATCCTAGTTGTGGAAGGGATTGCAGGAAGATTTTGGGACTCAGTTACGGTTGAGCACAAAGTTTCATCCTCAGACTGATGGTCAGACAGAGCGGACCATCTAGGTTCAGGAGGATATGTACGAGCTTGAATAATTGAATTCAGTCATAGCTTGGAGGATCACCTACCACTGGTCTAATTTTCTTATAACAATAGTAATCATTCCACTATTGGTATGGCACCATTCGAGGCTTTGCACAGGCGACCTTGCAGGTCACCACTTTGTTGGACTGACCCAGGAGAGTCAGCACTCATGGGCCCAGAGATGGTACGAGCTACTAAAGAGAAGGTGCAGGTAATCCAAGAGAGGATGAAGACTGCACAGAGTCGGTAGAAGTCTTATGCCGACAGGAGATAGAGGCCCTTGGAGTTCGAGGTGGGAGACCATGGGTTCCTTGGGGTCTCACCTCGACAGGGATTGCGAAGATTTGTCCGAGGAATCAAGTTATCTCTAAGGTTCATCATCCCTTTTTAGATTCTGAGTAGAGTTGGCATGGTAGAATACCACTTGGCTCTACCTCCTCAGATGGACCGGGTACACAACGTCTTCTATGTGTCGTAGCTGTGGAGGTACGTGCATGATCCATTGCACGTTATCGACTGGGGCGAGCTGAACATTGATGATGGAGCGACCTTTGCAGAGTACCCAGTGGAGATCACGGATCGGTAGGAGAAGATCATTCATGGGTGATCTATTCCCTTGTTGTGTGTTCGGTGGCAGTACAGGAATCTAAAGGAGAGCACGTGGGAGTGGGAGACTCAGATTCATGTGCAGTACCCACATCTTTTTGGGTAGCCTTTGTTTTGGCTTTTCGGGGACGTAAAATCCCTAATATGGGTGTGATGTAATGTCTCGGATTTTACCATGATTTATTTTAATATTATGTGAGAATTATTTTGAGACTAGGATTCAAGACAGCATGCAGTTCCGAGGCCCAGTGAGCCCGGAACAAATGTTTGAATTAAATTAAATAATTTAATTTATGTGCATGTGGGGTTTTCCAGAAAAAGTGGAATAACTCCTAAACGGGTGCTCAGATCAGAAATCTGAGGGAATAATTGCGTCTATAGCAGCAGGCTTACCCTATAAGAGACCTAACATCGACTGGCGTAGACTGATAGTGAAGTTTGTTATTTGGACGTCACTGTAATAAAATATTTAATTAAAATATTTTATTAAATATTTTTGTGGAAATTATCTCTTATCTTTTTTTAATAGATATCTTCACAGGGGTCCAGGGTTATAGACCTCATAACCCTGAAACCCTTGGAGGCTCTAGAGGAAACCCCCAATGCAGCGACGACGTTCTTGATGAATTTTGCCGGCGAAGATGACGCGGTGACCGGATCCTCTCCAAAAAACACCGCAGATCCAGGTAGGATGTTTGGTTTTTGTTTCCTTCCTCGTTCTTGATTCCTACGATGAGCGCGGACTAATACACGAATAGATTATCCCATGGATCGATCATATTTGCAGGATGGGATTTTGCGGGGATTTTGGGGATTTTGATCCTTGAGTTATTTTGGTTTCGTTCAACCTTCTAACGGTGACGAACCAAGATCGACATGAACATCGATCAAGGTTCGTCCCTCTCTATTTGTTGTGTTTTTCTCCCCAAATTCTTGTGTTCTTCATGTGCATTCTACACGTTCTTCATGGGATAAGAAAAACAATCGATTGTGCTATCGATCTACGTCGTAATGATCCAAGATTATAGATCTAACCTTGGAATGGTGGTACGGAGCTGCGACGATGGTTTCGGCGGACGATTAGGAGTGGATCGGAAGATATCTGCTTTTGGGTGTTTTCCTTTAGATGGATCGTTGGAGGTTTATGACCCGATCGAAGGACTGAAAACACCCGATTTAGTGTTCATATAATGGGAAGAACCAAGCCCTGAAGCATTGGGACGAACGGGCAAGAGATCGAGAATTTGGAGATCAGCCGAAGCGCAAGGAAGAAGATGGCGTTCGGGAATTTTCCCGACTACACGTCGTGTAGTATGGGCTACACAGCATGTGTTCGTCGGGGATCACCTGGTGTGTACTCCGGGAGTACATGAACATAGGTTGGGTACACGACCAAGGACACGGCGTGTATACCCTTCCCCAACCAGACACGGCCAGATACGCGGGACACCCCGTGTACTGATACATGGGCAGGCGACACGGACGAACACCATGTACGAGCATACAGCTAGGGTACACGGGTGTTTCCTAGTTGGTAGGACATAGTGTGTGCTTCGGCTTTCTGGCCGTGTATATACTTTTCTACATGAATTCGATTCCAGACACGGGCCATTTACACTGGCAATACCCGGAGTTAAGGAACATGGCGTGTGATCTTTCTACACTCCGTGTAGTTGAGTTTTAAACAACTTGGAAGGATGACACAATCCGTTACATGGGAAATACTTGTGGTCAATGAACATGGCGTGTAACCATAATACACGTTGTGTAACATGTTTTACATGGTTTGATCCAGTTGCCTTCTGTGACTTGGACTAGTTTCCTTAGGGTTCGCCCCCTTGGTCTTTCTCCTGAAGGTTTCAGGTATCATTTCTTACATACAAGAGTATGATCCCTTCAGTAGGACATTCTGAATAGATTTTTTGTAATCCCATCTGTGATACTTGGAGCCGGATCCTCTATTCCTTCTTGGTACCCTAGGTAGAGTTCTTGGTATTGACGTGAGCAAATTTACCCGGGTGTCGATCCTCTTCTTAGCGTATTAGTTCAGACTGAGTTGTTGGAATCACCCCATGGATATTGGTTGTGATCCTCATCTGAGCATCCTGTTCTCAAGTACTTGTGGAGTATGTTCTACCAGAATTAGTACTTCGTATCTCTCTCCTTATACCTAGGAGTGTGTTATCCTTGTTATGTGCTTAGTGGAATCTGCGAGCTGGATATTAGTGGTGGTTTCATGATGGTCGATCGTGTATGAGTATATCTGGATATTATTGTTATATGTTCTGTAGACATATACTGTGTGGAGGTGACTGTATCTTTCCTTTGTGGTATTTCCCTTGTTGTATTTCCTTTGTGGTTTCGAGGTGTCCTACTGGGTATTGTTATACTCATCCCTACAAGGTATTTTCCCGTACGTGTCATGTCTTGTGCAGACGAGCGAGACTTTGACAGGACTCTTGGTGGACCAAGACTAGACGGTGCTCAGTGAGATCAGACAGGCCAAGGTGTGTTCATACGGCTACAGATTTCACTCCTAGTACCTTTCTTTACAGGTTGGACTGGTTACAGACTTTCTTTTGGTGGGCTTGTACTTTTGGCCCAAGGTTTTTACTTTACTCTACTTTGCTTTCTGTCGTACTCTGATGATTGGTATTTTAGTGTTTGCATGAATTTCCAGGTTTAGAAGCTTTTACTTTTTCAGCTTTGTGGGCTTGGAGATGTGTGTGCATGTATGCAGGTTTGTAGGCAATACCTCCCATGTTAGTAGCAAGCCTACTTGGTGCTAGTCACCAGACCCTGGCCTACTGCAGGCGGTCTTGGGGAGTTGCAGCTTAGGGCCCCCTGGGATGGGTCGTGACAAGATGATTTTTCTAGTATCCCTTCTTTCCCATGGAGTATTTGGGCACCGGTAAAGTTTAGTCACATATATGCATGATTAGTTGGAACTCACATGGTCTAACTTACAGTATCTATTTTGTGAGAATAATTACCCTTAATTATTACACTCAGTCCATATTTAATTTCTTTTTTATTTTTAGTAGGGAGGGATAATAGTTTCTAAGTATGAAATGAGGGTCACTAACCTTACATGGTTCTCCCTTAACATGGTTCGGGATGGATACTTCTGGGCACGAAATTTTGAGTAATGTATCAACAGAGAAATCTATACTAATGTGGCACCCCTATTCATTTCCATGTATGCTGAAGTGTTAGAGTGGGAACTAGTAAAAGGGAGATTCTTATATGGGGTATTCCATGCATTTAAAGCTAGAAGTGGGCGTTATAGGGTTGGGTCATCTGCAACAGCTAGCAGGTGCTGGTTGGTAGGATCTTCATGTAAGAGATCCCCTCATGGCCAGAATCAAGCATGTGGACATGTGAATTAGGGATAGTACAGAGTACCAGGTAATCCCATAGTGGGAAAATATTATGCATGTGATAGGTAAGGTCACATGTCACATGATTTCTCAACCCTATGTGTTGATCAAGGAAGGCAGACAGTGGATGGACCGCAATGGCAGAGGTAGTGTAACAAATTTTCCCATTATGTTTATGGATTAGATGAACTATATTTTATATCCATACAATCACCTCCTAGTGGTGAATTTTGGTGTGATTAATTTCCCTTCTATTTTTATGGATTATATTAACCAAATTTTCATTCCATACTTGGACCGATTTTTTATCACCTTTATTAATGACATCCTCAATTACTCTACGTCAGAGGTTGATCATGTAGTGAACTTGAGGATGGTTCTAGACTGTCTTATCTAGAACAATTTTATGGTAAGCTCTTAAAATGTTAGTTCTAGATCAATGGGGTTCACTTTCTTGGGAATTTCATTTCTAAGCATGGATTTGTTATGAATCTTGTGAATATTTATATAGTGATTGATTAGGATCCACCCTAGATTTTGTTTGAGATGCAATGTTTTCTTGGCATAGAGGGGTACGATAAGAGGTTCATGATGGAATTATCCATGATTTCATCTCCTTTGACCACCTTGGTATGGAAAGGGTATCTGTTTACTTGGACTAAGTAGTGCCAAAGATCATTTGAGTATTTGAGGCTGAGGCTAACGAGTGATCCTATTTTGAGACTACTAGAAGAGAGTATAGAGTATGTAATATATTATGATGCCTCTTGAGGTGGGATTAGTTGTGTGTTAATATAGAGTTAGTAAGTGATCACATATAGTTTGAGGAAGTTAAAACCCCATGACCAGAACTACATGACTCATGACCTAGAGTTGGTAGTGGTAGTCTTCACTCTGAGGATGTGGATGCACTATCTTCTGGGAGAGCACTTCTTTGTTTACTCATACCATTAGATTATTAGGTATATCTTCACATAGAGAGATCTGAACATGAGATAGAGTTGATTGAAGGAATTCTTGTAGTACTGTGACTTTGAGATAGTCTATACTTCTAGGAAGGGCAACGTGGTGGAAGATTACCTTAGCAGGAAGTCTCGTTCTTTCCTGGTGGAGGATACGTCTTAGAATTTGTCTTTCTTAAAGATAACCATGGTTAAAAAGGATTGTAAAGCTTATATTTAGTTTATGGGGTTGACTCCTTCAATTATATAGTGTCTGAGGAAGCCTCAGTTGGGATACACCGACTATGAATTCATGTGTGACCAAATATCCTTAAGAGATTCGCCATTTGGATTATCTAAAGAATGGAATCATGTCATCCATTTCTACAGAAGGATGGTGGTTCTGTTCGTGTTGTGATAGGATGTGATGAGGGAGTTTTAAACTTCTCCTTTGGATGTACATCATGTTTTTTGGAATATGTATAGGGACTTTTGGTGGTAGTTTTGGTGGGCTGACATTAGGTGGAGTGTGGATGAGTTCGTATCTCAATGTCTCACATGTTAGTGGGTAAAGGCTAACCACTAGGTTCTATAAGGTTTATTGCACCATCTAGAGATCCTATAGTGGAAATGGGATAGAATATCTATAGAATTTTTTATAGGGATTCCATAAATATAAAGAATACATAATTCTATCTGGGTGATAGTTGACCAACTTACCAAGTTGGCACACTTCCTTTCTAACAGGTAGTACTGTTACATAGAGAGTTTGGGGTAGTTGTACATGTGAGAGAGAATATTCCTTCATGGGGAACCCTTAAGGATTTCCTCTGACCATGATTTTTGGTTCACATCATGGTTGTAGATAATCCTATGGGAGGTATTCAGGACCCAGATGAGGATGAGTACAGATTTTCACCCCCAGAAGGATATACAGACTGAGCAGACTATCCAAGTGTTCAAGGATATGCTGAGGAATTTTGTGTTAGAATTTTTTCAAATATATGAGGATCACTTACCTTTGGTAAAGTTTTCATAGAATAATAGTTATCACTCTACTATCATCATGGAATCTTTAGAGTCCCTGTATAGGAGTCTCTACAAGTAACTCAAATGTTAGATTGATATTGGTCAGGCAACTCTTATTGTGTCGAAGATGGTATAAGTGATGAATTATAGGGTTTAGGTGATCCATGGGTGGATGCGGATAGCCCAAATAAGGTATAAATATTATATAGATCGACGTCATGTGACCTTGGAGTTTGAGCTAAGAGACCACATTTTTATAATATTATTCTCATAATGAGGATTGCAGAGATTCGGTTAGGGAGGAAAGCTATCCCTAAGGTTAATCAGGACATTCACGATATTGTAGAGGGTTTGTGAGGTTACTTACCATCTCACCTCACCCCCATAATTGGAGAGGGTGCATGATGTCTTCTATGTGTTGTGGCATATGAGATTCATGCGTGATCCTACACACGTTATCAATTGGGGGGAGATGGACATTGAGGATGGAACCACCTTTAGGGATTACCTAGTGGAAATCCATGATCAATATGATAGGATAATGTGGGGATGGACCATTCCATTGGTTTACATGTTTTGGCTGCATGGGAGCATACAGGATATCTCTTGGGAGTGGGAGAGCTAGATACGGGCTAAATATACCCACCTTTTTACTTAATTTATGATTTTGGGGGGTGAAAATATTGAAGGTTGGAATTATATAGAGGCCTTTTTTCCATTGTAATACTTTTAAATATTTTTAGAATTATTTTTGGAACTAGGAGCTAAGACAGTTCATGATTCCAAGGCCCAGTGAGCCCAAAATTAATTTTATAAAAATATTAAATATACATTATATCACACACATTTAATTTTCAAAAATAATGGTATATCTCCTAAAAAAATCTAAAATTGAAAATATGAGACCACATTTGAATCTGGAGAACTAATTTTACTCTAGGAACGACCTAAGTTTGGTCGCCGTGGGATGTTTGGAAGAGGTATCTGATGATATATGCATTTAATTAAAATGAATAATTTATTTATTTATTTTGAATTAAATATCCTAAATCATTTTTCCTCTATAAATAAGATTATATGAATAATATATGGGGTTAGATACATAACCCTGGGATCATTGACATGATATTCCACCAATCTTTGTTGATGTATTAAGATCGAATGATGACTTACAATCAGATCAAAATGAATCAAGTTGTAGCGATTGCAATGGTTCTTCTCCAGCATTGGAGACTCCGCTCTTCACCAAAAAACAATACAATATCAGGGTAATTAATGTATTTTGTTTCATTTCCTCGTTTTTAAAATTAATCAAACATGGTTTTATTATATTCTTTGATTTCTCACATTTTTTAACCTTCACATGAGACCTACAAATTATTGATTGAATTTATCTTCTCATTATGTCATGTTTCTCACCTTAAATTTCCCTAATTTTAATAATTAGATAAGAATACTTGGTTGACAATGATGATCACCTTTTTTATTGTCATTTTCCCCCATCATTTTTTGTGTTCTTCACAGTTGTCCAATGGGGTCACAGTTTAACTTTCTTGAGGTGGGTTCGGGCACGATCGAACCATTGGATTCTTGGTGGTTGTGTGAATGATGATCAAGATGGATATTTTCGGATGGATCTTGATCCATTGTGGTATGTGGGTGATGTTTCCTATGGATCTAGGATCCGAGATCGATGGTCAGTTTGTGGAAGTGACAATGGGAGGTGCACGATGTGGCAGTGGATTTGATTGAAGGATTGGGATCTGAATTCTTGCCACCATAGGGATAGAATCAACTGTCGGAGGCATTTTTACACTTATTAATGGTGTTCAAACAATGTGATTTGATACAGAAACAATGGATGAAGGATCTTTATTATAGATCTTTAAATTTGTGAAAAAACCTAACTACACATCGTGTAGTCCATAGAACACACACTCTATAGTCCACTGGCTATGGTGGATAGGGTTTTTGGGTGAGTGAAATGTCACATTCCATGTCAAACCCTAATATATCATATGAATAAGTGAATTCATCCCTATATGTACTTCATAAGTATATATACATGGAAATGGGAAGATATACTCGATGTACTATCACACGGCCAGTATACACAGGCATGACCAGGAGAGCACGGGTAGACCCCAGGTGGCTAAGACACACCGTGTAGTACACTTACATGTTCTTTAGTACTACATGGCTAGAGAGATATATACTAGTGAGGAAAAGGCTAGGCTGAGGAGTGGGGATACACACCATGTGTACCCCATATGTTGTGTACTTATTTTTTTAGGAAACTTCTACCTCTCATATCTTGTTCATTTAAACTTAGATTTCATCTTGTGAGTAGACTTCCTTGAGTGTTTGTACACATAGAATGTGATGGTTAAATTAATATTGGATTTTAAGATATGATGCATGATATTATGATCATTAAACTTCTTTAGGTGGCACTCAGTGATGATAGTGATCGGATAAGATCATCTGAGAGTGGTACCCACTGACAGACTAGGGTGTGGGTCCAATATCTACTAAATGGTACCCCCTGATGGACTAGGGTGTTGGTCCTCTATCTAATGAGGGGTACCCCTAACGGACTAGGGAATGGATCCTCTATCTATCTACTGAGTGGTAACCTATTTAGGACTAGGGTGTGGGTCCTCTATCTTCCTACTGAGTGGTACCCTTGGGTAGACTAAGTTGTAGGTCATCTATCTATCTACTAAGTGGTACCCCTGATGGACTAGGGAATGGGTCCTCTATCTACTAAGTTTTACCACCCTAATAGACTATAGAATGGGTCTGATACCCATTTACTAAGTAGTAAACCCTTTCAGACTAGGGTGTGGGTCCTCTAACTACCTACTAAGCGATACCCCCTAAAGGACTAGGTCATGGGTCCTCAATCTACATAATGAGTACTACCCCCTAACCCACTAGGACACGGGTCCTCAACTTGGAAATTCATCCCCATTGATTTTTCGGAATAATGGCAAGGTGTGGGTTCTCCACATGGTTACTTATTCAGATAGACCTAGGAGACATTGGGCATCAATGATAAACCTTTAGAACTATTGGAAGACTCTTTTCCTAAGCTAGGTTGGGAGATGGAGATCCACATTCTCTATCATCTATGTTTCTTTTATGAATATATATATATATATATATATATTGTTGTTATACTTTTTTCCCCTATTTATCTGGGTTGAGATGAATTATTCTATCATATCTCATGTTTCTCCCCCCCACTAGTTTTTGGGGAATCCTACTGTGTAAGTATACACTCACTCCTACATAGAATTTTCGCACACGTGTAATATATTATGAAAACTACGGATAGGTTGGCAGTGATTATAGAGGAGAATTAGGATACCTAGGGGAATTTGACCATGTATGGTGGTCAAGTCTTGGAGATCTAGATCTTTTCACTCTCATTATTTAGTTTTCCAGTTATTGTCAGCTTAGGACATCTGTTCTAGTTGGGTGTGTATTTTTTACCTTTCACTTTAGTTTACTCAATTACACTCTATTGTATTACCTAGAGATTGTCACATCCATGGTTGTTACTCTAGATGTTTTATTTTATTATTATTCCCCTGCACTTCTTTATGGAGATGATGGGAGCTTGCATACAGGTAATTAGTCAAGGGCCTCCCATTTTAGTTATTTTTTTAGTCCTAGTAACTAGACCATGGCCTATGGAGGTGGGACTAGGATAGTTATAGCTCAGCATTCCATCAGTCAGGCGAGCCCCGATAGGTCAGGTCATGACACTGGAAAGGACCACATAAAGTATATGACATGTAATAGAAAAAAAACTAATGCATAATAGTGCCACACCAATCAAAACACAAGTCTCATATTAAGTAAGAAGTAATATATTCAAATAGAAAATATGCATTCTCCTCATAAAAATACATTTTCAATGTTTAGAAACATAATTTAGGAAATCAATTATTTTGAAAAATAGATAGTTCCAAGGAAATAAATTTACGTATTGAACCCTTTCAAAATAATATTTGTTTCATTTATAGAAAATATGGTTAACTATTAAGCCATACCAAAGGACCCAAGTATGGGTTACAATAGATAAATGTGATTGAATTATTAAAAACCAAAGATTATATTTTTTTGAATAAATAAATGATAATACAATTGAAGTGTAGTTCAAGAACTAAAATAACATAATCCCAAAAAATATATTACATAAATAAATAATTTTACAACATGACTCGTTTAAGCATGATTTGAAAACAAAAAAGAAAAACTCCCCCAATATACATTATAAAACAATAATTTCCTTTTTAAATCATGATTCTATAACATTTAAATTTTCTATAAGCAACTCATATAACACTCAATAGGCATAAAAATAGCATAACTCATTTAAGAAATCATTTTTAAATAATCATGTTAACATCACATTCAAATATCATCATTTATAAACCCAATATTCCCTTCTTACCTGATTTTTAAGGAAAAATCACTTAATTTATATCATCATTCTTATAAAACCAATTGAAAATGTATCCAGACAATTGAAAGTTTAAAAAAATCCATTATATTATACTAGACCTCATCCTCGTACTCTATTTTACATTTGATAAATATTACTAATAAATATATTTCAAACTAACAAACTCAATATCGAAACACTTATGAAAAAAGAATTATTGTTGATTAATATCAAAACAATCTATAAATATCATATTTTTTAATTTAACTCACTTTCATATAATATATTTATAGTTACAAACATTCTTATTCAAAATTTTCACACCACATTATATTGAAATTAATTATACAAAAAAATTTATCATTCATTAATTAAAATAAAGCTATTGAATAAATAATTACATAATTCCTTAATACATTAACAAAAAAATTACTACCATGATTAATTACTTACTCCCCTAATATATATCACACAAAAAAATTATTTTATATTATATTTAGGTAAAGGTTTAGAGTAATTAAGTAAATAAAATACATCATTTATGATCACATTTATTATGAAATAACATAAAAAATATAATCTAAAAAAACCTAATTTCAATAAATTCAGAAGAATTATTACCTAATGGGATCTCAATTATTGTTTAATACAAAGATATAAAAGTAAATAATGATTTTTAGAATAAATGATGGACCTGAAACTCACTGATTTGATCTAGAATAATAATTAAATCAATAAACATATGAATAAGAGGATATTTATCTTGGGTGAATGAGGAGAGTCATGCATGTAAGGGTGAATTAAGGATCGTGGGGGAATAGAAGTTGATCTAGTAATTTTTTAATAAACTTTATACCAATGTTTTTAAAAAACCATTACTATAGCTTAAATTATACCTATTTTTTTATAACATTTGGTATAGGGTACTGGTTTTGGATCTATACCAATGTGAGAAGGACCAAGAATGAGTACACAACTGAGAAAGGGGGTTGAATTAGTGGTGGAATTATTTTACAATTTCTGCCACTTGAAATAAACTTCTTAAATTGATTAGGATATGATCCTATCAAATATTTTACTCAACCTTACCAATAATAATGTTTAAATAATAAAAAATTGCACAATATTTTTTAAAATGTTTTGAACCAGTGTGGATATCTACTCCATACCTCACTTGGTTTTATATCAATCTATAAATTTTACACTATAATTTTATGATAAAATACATATGGGTAGTCCAAGTATCATCTTGTATCCTTTATTTCTTCAACATCTTATTAGAATTTATATAAAATATTTCTAGTTTTAGTATAAACAAACCAAAATGAGAAATATCATTTTAGTGATAGTGTTTCTATAGTAACTAATTAATATCTTCCTCTCAAGCCTTCAGGATAAATATATTTGAATATTACCACTTCATTAATTTTTTTAACCACTATTAACACTTGAGAATAATATAATAACTTTTCAAACATTCTCAAAATATACAAATCCACATGTTTACTTACTCTTAAACATCTTTTTAATCTTGGTTCACTGAAAACTCAAGATCTTATAAGTTTTTATGCTCTTCACTAAGATCCTTTTTTAGGTTATCTTTTCCATTGTTTTTTTTTCTTATCATCAATAATACTTGGTAATTCATCTCTATCTTGATTTCTTCCCTTATTCATGTGTTTTTAAAAATTAAAATTTATATATATATATATAATAATTCGTGGAAGATCATATTATAGAGGTTTCCAATTATAAATTTCATCCTTCATGATTCTCAAATTGTTTCATCATTCAATGTTTTTCATGGGTATACTCCCATGATCAAGTAATATTCAATTTTTCTATTAACTGATGTCACCTGTGTAGTTATGAAGACACCCTTCTCTCTATAACTTCTTTATTTCTGTAGATTAATTAAAAATCACTCAATAAAAATACATCATCTTAGAACAAAATTAAAAATAATTCACAAATGAATTTATTTTTGAATTCAAATAATGATCGGTAGATATTTCTTCTTCATTTAACTAAATTATCCTTGATTCTAATCTTTTCTATACTAATCACAGTGCAAACCAATTCTTCATGGTGAAACAAAACTAAATAGAACAGATTCGTGATAACCCTCACTTATGAAATATTATCTTAAATCATACCATGATTTTCATGTGATTAAGTAATTAAAAAATAGAACAACGTCTTCACACTATCATTCCACAAATATTCACTAAATATTATTAAATAATTGTATCAAATTCACTTGAATTATTCTTCATTTAGTAGTTCTCATGGGTAATCTTGTTCTTCAGGATTTCTAGATCACAATCACTTTATTCTACTTGAATCAAAATTTATTTATGATGTTTTGATAAATAAATAATGGCTTGGGTATTATCATATTTTATTTCCATTATTGAAATATTAAATATGGAAACTCGTATATTTATTCTATAGCATTATTAAGATTTCATTAATGGGTGGTCTTTATAGTATTTGCAAATCATCCATAGGTAGATCATTAGGCATCCTTATGACCTCCCCTATGATTTTATGCCTTTGTTAGTTTTTTAGTTCATTGGTAAATTAATAAGGATAAATTATACTTATAAGAATAGTGATCATCCTTATATAGAAGTAGATTCATCCTTATGTTTCTTCAATCATCCTTATAAATCTCAAAAAATTTCCATTTTCTCAAACTTTAGGATAAAATAACCCTTACAGACTTGTGAAATGATCCTTAAAAAGTGAGAAAATATTATTAAGTGGTTAGGATTTATCCTTATGAACTCATTTCTTTACCACTTTTAAGCATCTTTAGTGAGCATGATCCATATGTAATCGATGCATGAACTCTATGTTGTCCCAATAAACCTTATGAATATTTGCATCGGGAATATCACTTATTCAAATTCTCAAAAACTTTTCTTATCTTGAAAATATTATGAAGATATATAGAATGGACCTTATAAATATTTCCTTTTCTATATAACACTTATATTTAGTTAAAATCTTATGAATAATTTTTATTATATTATTCATAGCTTGTAAATTATAAAATCAACTCAGACACACACAAAACTACTTCCAATTATTCATAGACATTTCTAAACACCTAAAAAACACATCAAACATATTCTCACAAATTCTTATCATCCTCCAATAAATGGTTTATAGAAAATAAAACCCCCAACTATTATATAAGGTAATTAAATCTCACCCATTATATTTGTTTTCAACAAAATTAAATTATTTTAAAATAACTCAAACAATTTAAACTTTATACAACTCTTCTCAGAACATAATGTGTCATATCCTATCTTAATTAAGTGATGTCCTGACACCACATGACCAGATAAGGTAATTTTTTTATAGAATTTTATCCCATGGTGAAAATAAATTTTTTCCAAGTGAAATGGATGAAATCCATCCCCCCCCCCCAAATTCATACCTACATATCAATTATCCATATCCTAGTTCTCTCACCCATTAAGAAATAACCATATCTCCAGAATAAATTAGATAAAGAAAAGATCTACACACTACTCATTTTTACATAAAATAGTACTAATGGTTTTCCAAAAGAGTTGTGCACTTTCTATCCCTATTTGAAAACATAAACCAAATCTTTGTGAGGATAGATTCTATACATTATAAAGTGAGATTATAAGGATGAACATGGATTTTTAACCTCAATTATTCACTCCTTACTCTTATCATTGCCTTCATAAAAATATCTGAAATTTTGTCTTTGGTGAAAATGTATTCAAGTTTCACATTGCCATATTCTAATTTATAATTAATGAAATAAAATATAATATCAGTGTGATTTGATCTTGAATTTTGAATATTATTTTCTAAAATATAAATGAAACTTTGATAATCATAATAAATCGTTAGTAGATTCTCAACATCAACCTTCAAACCTTCCACCTACACTTGCATCCATAGAATTTTTATAAGTGCATGTGCAGCTGAACCATACTCTACCTCAATAATACTCAATGTAACTAAAGTATAATTATTTTTATGTTATCTCAAACATCACTCAACAAGAAATAATACTATATTATATTTTTACTTGTTTCCAGTACAATATCCTATCGAGTTTTCACCCATTTATCCATATAAATACAAATAAAATCTATTTTGTATAGCATGACATAGTTTATAGTTCCCTTGATATACCTAAATATTAATTTATATACCAATATATGAGAGTCTTTAGGATCACTATAAAACCTATCAAATAGATTCACGGTAAAAATAATACCAATCCTAATGTAGTCAGATAGAGAATGCTACCAATGGTCCTTCTTAATACTTTCAAAGTCATAATAATTCCTGCTTCATCCTTGTTCGATTTTGTACTACCTAAAATGGGTGTAAAGATTTATTTAAAGTATTCTATGCCAAATTTTTTAAATAAGCCCTTGGAATATTTATATTAGGATAAAAAAATAAAGTCATTATTTTGTGCAATCTACTATCCTAAGAAGTATCTTATGTTACCCAACATAGACATCTCCAAATTATTTTTTATCTATTTTGAAAAATATTCATCGACACATTCTTTATCACTGTAAAATATAATTCCATCAACACATAAAATTAAAATTAAAGTTCTTATGGATATATCTTTTATATGGAGGTTTATATCAACCTTTACTTTTGAAAATTATATAACTCTCAAACTTCCATCAAGTTTAGAGTACCATAATATAGGGTAATGTTTTAATACATACAAAACATTCATTAACTTCCACACCATTTATTCATATTTTTCTGATATGAAACCTTCTACTTTATCAATGAAATATTTTTCTTCTAAATATCCATTTAGGAAGTAATATTTCATATCCATTTGATAAAATTTGTAATTTTTGTGTTCTACCACTACCAGGAACATTATTATGGATTATTGACATTCTAAAAGTATAAATGTTTATTAAATATCTATTCCTTACATTTGTGAATAGACTTTTCAAACCAATCTAGCTTTGTTATTTGTCACTTTACCTTTATCATTCAATTTTTCTAAAAACACCCTTGGTGTTAATTACATTTTTATGTTCAGGTCTTGGAATAAGCTCACAAGTGGAGTTCTTCTCAATATGATCAAGATATTCATTTATATCATTGATCCATTACTCATTCTCAATTTCATATGAAATATTTTATGTGCTAACTTGGGATATTGGAGCAAACTAATTTTTAATCCTTAAACTTCTTCATGTTTGGATTGGTTCCTCTTAATTTCTAATAATATTTTTAAAATTAACATGTTTATTCAACCTTGGATGCTTATATATAAGATTATAATCAGTCTCATATTCATTAATGCTTTTATCAAAATTAATATTAACAAAATTCATATACAGTTACAGCCTCTTAATTAACCTATTTTTCTCAAGTATTCTCACTATTATATTTTATATTCACATAAACTACTCTAATTTTTACCTTTATCTTAGAAGTATTATCAACGATTTTAAAACCATAACAATTAAAAAAAATTAAACCTTTTGTTCCATCATTTTTAACTAATTATATTACATAATTATCCCATGAAAATTCTTTCTTTATATTTTTCTAAAAACTTTTCCAGAATAGTGGTTTTAATATTCATATAACAAGAGCTCATAATGACATTAACGTACTACATATTTGGTTTTATTTTGAACCCCATTTCAAATGGTGTATTTTTTTATCATTTTATAATAAAATTTTGTTCTATATATGGACTATTTTAAAAATAGTATCTCTTCAAAAAAAATTATAGAGTTTATGCTCACATAACATTATCTTACATATCTCAATAGTGCATCTATTTTTCCTCTTATCTATACTATTATGTTGGGTAGTATAGAGTGCACTGAATTTGTGTTTGATACCATTTTTTTAAAGATAGTTTTCAATTACATTTCAATTATATTCCCTACTATTATTTCTTATCTAATTAATAATGTAAACTTTTAGTTCATTCTCAATGTGTACTCTAAATATTTTGGAACATGTCAATTACTTTAGACATGTGTTTTGTAAATATAATTTTTTTCATATAATTGAAATTATCTATAAAGGTAATAAAATAAAAATCTCTTCTAGAAGACTCATATCTCATAGGACTACACGAATCTGAATGAATGAGTTCAAATGGCATAGTGGATTGAATATTCACTCTTTTATGTGATGTTTGGACTATTTTCACCTTTTAGTAAGTTTCAAAAATATACTATCTTTCCTTTTTAATATCAGGAAGGTTTACATTGGTAAAAAATATTTCTCTATGTTTTTATAGGTTTTTGTATTGTTTTATTTTTGACAATACTGATTGAAAATGTAATAGAAACTTTATTACCAATGTAGGTTTTTGGAAGGTGGTGAATTTTCCAAGTGTTTTCCAAATTTTTGGTTATAGATTCTGGAGGAAATCTAAGTTTATAGTTTGAGGTAAAAATGGAAAAGGGCATATTTTCATGTAGCCTTTATACAAGTTCATAGGTACCACATAGAACATACACTAGTTCACAGTGATTGCAGAGGGAGTTCAATCCAGAAAAATTTAGAAAATGATTGGATTCTGTATAGGAGTTGTGCTATGATTACCATATAGAAATTAAATGAATAATTGAAGGATTTTATATTCTTTCTATTCATAATGAAGTGTTTAAAATGCAACCAAAAATGGATTTTTCAATGTAGGATTGTTGTTTTTGGAATTCTTTTATTCAAGGTCCACTATGAAGGGTTTTTGTGCTATCTAAACCACAAAGGAGGGTCATTACGAGATGGGTTTTTTGCAAAGGTATAATAGTTTTTTTTGATTATTGGTATTTAAGGGTTTATTTTCCATTATAAGGATCCATAATCACTTCATTAAAGATAATGAAAAATAATATCAAAATATTTTCATTGTATAGTTATGAAAAATTGAAAAGAAGTTCATGAAGAACTATATTCCATGAAGGAGAGTCCGTTTATAGAGCACTATATCTCACAATGGAGAGGAATTTGATGGATTAAATCTTTCAAAAAGCATTTTTAATTTATAAATCACATGCTAACTGTATAGCACAGTCATTTCACAAAGGGACAAAAATTCAAGAAGGAAGAAGAATGGTTTGCAAAGTGAATTTCCATAAAGAAAATTCTACACATTAAACTTGATTTATTCTCTCAAGTTAGAATATTTATCCATGAAACACTCACATATGTTTAAGATAAAAATGAACTAATTAAAAACATATGAATAGTCTTTTGGAGGATCATTTTTTCACTTTAATTGAGAGAGTAGTGAGTTCTCAAGAGTGAATGGCTATGAAATAGAGGGGACAATGAGTCCACACCAAAAATTATAATAGTGGTGTACTTTATTGATTCTATTAAATTGGAATGTTACCTTTGTATTATATTTGTTCTATATCGGTTAGGGAAAACCAAGTCAAATTGTGGTATTTATTTTATGAATATTTATATTTTTGTGAAAAAAAGAGATAAGAGATTTTTTTAATAGTGAAACAATATCAAAAAGGGAGGGTTTAATCCATCATACAGTAATTCACCCCATAATATATTTAACCAGGTGGGGTATATAATTAGTATCAAATATAAAGGTTAAATTTAGTGGTATTATCTTAATAGAATCAATGGAAGCTGTTAATAAAAAATGGATTCTGGTCTTTGATGGAAATAATTTTCAACTATAAAAGAATAAGATACAACATTACTTCAAATATTTAGGTAGGGATGTTTTTATTATTTTGATTCATTGTATTATAGTAAGTATGTATAGTAGATATTTTATTAAAATCATACTGAAGATAATTGGATATTAATTCTAGTGGAATCAATGAATTAGGGGGATCCCTATTAAACACAATCTACACAAAGGTGATGTTGTGTAAATCCTCATGTTCTATGTGGTAAAAGTTGGTAAATACCAATGAAGGTAATTTAAATGTATGATAATCTAAATTAACATTTTTTGAAACAATTATGATGACTTTAGGATTCGCCCAAATGAATCTGGTGATGCTTTCTTTGATTGGGTGAATGTTATTGTAGAGGAAATGAGTGGTCTCAGGGAAACCCTCTATGAAATAAAGATTGTTAAATAGATGATAATAATATTTCCACCTTAGTTCAATCTCAATTCTCTATAATCTAGGGTAAATATCTAATGTATTTTTCATTAGATAGTATTCATAATACTCTGGTTGCATATAAAATGAGTAATGATGATAATGATGATGTGGAAAAGGGGAAGTCTAAAGAGGTGGGATTCAAGGGAATAAAGAATATAACTATGAAGGATGGCTAGGAAGAAGAGTTTGAAGATGAATTAATGTCATTACTTTACACAAATCTACAAAGTGTAAGAGGAAATTTTAAAAGAAAACTTTTACTCACATTATTTTTGTTTGGTAATGTTGGGTACCTTGAAGTAAAGTGTCCCAAAAACTTTCAAGATGGTGATAAGGATGATAAAATAACCATGAAGAAGTATTACACCAATGTAAAAGGTAGGAAAATAACCAAGAATAATTTATTATGAAAAATAAAATTATTTTATAATAAAATAATATTTCAAAATAAATTTAGGTATAAAATAGAGAAGACTATAAAGAACATAGAGACGATATTATAGTGGATGTTGTGAGAAATTATCATAAAAGGTGAGAGAGTAAAAAATATTAAGGATAATTTGAATTAATAGTTTATCTATAAGTTTAATTGGAGGCCACCGTAAAAGAGATAGATATTTGGAGAGCCAAAACAAAGAAAGATAATAGAGTGGTTCATGATTCCAAACTCTATACATAGTAGTAATAAGAGGAGAATTCCATGATAAAAGGAGAAAATTGAAAACCTAAAATATTAAAATACAAGAAATTAAGAGAAGTTTATTGATTATAATCTCAAATTTAAATAACATACTATAGTTATTGATGGTTTAACTAAGGTAGTGAATGATCGGGTCAAATGTATCAAAGATCTTATGGAGGATGTTCTTGGACTATGATGAAAATTAAAAGAGAAATATAGACTCTAGTATCATGATATAATATTCAAAAGAAGACCACATAGGTGAAATAAAAAAAGAAAATAATAGTATGGAGTTCTAAAAAAATATTTAAGGGATTTTCAATATAAGAAAAAATTATATCTTGATGACGAGGTTATCATGGGGATTGACTATAAAAATAAATCAGTGATGGTTGATACTAGACCTCAAGAACCCACTCAAAAGATGAAGTTTGATTTAAGTATTGTAACAACTTAAGATTTTATGATATATTTGTCTATCAATAAATTTTACTTCTTTTATATCTTGTTTTACATGCAACACTGATTTTAAATGAATTACAATATACTATTGAAATATTATAATTTAATATGACATATATTACTTAATCGTTGGATTGGAGGGTATGAATAGGACTAACTAAATTATAAAAAAAATTTGGTTTAGACATTTATAAAAGAAATTCATTGGTTATTAATTTATTATGAATTAAAATAAAATAATCTTAAAGTAAAATATATTTTTTCTTAAAAAAATGTTTTTATGCATGCAATGTGTTTTTATCTTAATAAAATAAGTTAATCACTTTTGGTAAATTATGTAAATTAAATTTATATATTATATATTTAATAAAATTATTTAATATTCATCAAATTTTTTTTCAAGTAATGGGATAATAATAATTACGGTTTTATACTAAAATATATATCTTTCTAAAAAAGTGATTTTCATTGCTTTTAGCAAACTTATTTTAAAATTAATTTCTACCAGTTATAGAAATTAAATCATGAAAAATGGATTAAATATTTTCAATTAGGAGGATAAAATTTGGTAAATATTACTCTTTTATTTTTGTTCATTATGATTAGTAACCCTGATAAAAATTTGTCACTATGATAAGTGTAAAACAGGTAAAACAGGGTTAAAAATTTAGAATAAGGATTTAAAATTTCCATAACACTTTCCTTTATAGTATTAGATGAGTTGAGTTTGGACATATCCATACATTATTCTAATCTATGGAATTTTTTATCGATTTCCCTTGGTAATGACGTTTATATTATTTTAAGTAAAGAAAATTCCAAAGTATCACTCCCTCGACTTTAATATTTCAAAAAAATACATAAGGAAAAATTGAGGATAATTTCAATTATAAATTTTTATTTAAAATATAAATTAATTTTATTTATCATATTAATTTACTTTTACTTTTTATTTATTGAATAACTAACTTAAAGTTTTACACAACACCAACATGGTATTTATTCAATTAAGAGAAAAATAAAAATAAATGATTTTAAAAATATTAAAAGTAATACAATTTGGATGAATTATTATTCCAATATTTTTTAAAATAAATATAACATGTTAGCTATGTTTTATATTTTTATAATCTAATTTCATTATTGGTATGTTGTTTTCAAATTCCAAGTAAATGAACAGTTCCAAAAATGAAATTAATGATTTTTTATAATAAATAATATTTTATTAAATGATTTAAATTCATAAAAATACTATATTCAACTGAATGAATGTTATATAGTTTAAAATACCATAAATGTTCCATTTATGGGTCACTTTTCATTTTATGGTAACATTATTTACTCTTAAATAGTAAAAAACTTTATCATGATAATTGTCAAAAAGGGTTCACAATGGTTTAAACAAAGTGGTAAGGGTGAAAATATCACCATAACTTGTAAAAATTTTATTTTATGAGATTATTTAGACTAATAACCTACTAATATTTTTATTATATCAATTCGTATTCATTTTCCAATGAAATTTAATTGATATTAATTTAATACTTTAAGTAATTATAAAAGTTCCACTCTCCTCACTTATAAAAGGGAACCTCCTCTCCTTCATTATTCAAAATGTTTTACCCTTATACCTCACAGGATTCCTAATTTATTTTCTTAATATATTCATTTCCCACATCCAATATATTTTTTATTTCCAAAATACCATTATTTTAGGTCTTAATGTGTAATCCAAATAGGTTTCTCAACGAAGAGGTATATCTCTTAACTGAGTCTTTTCCATTTTATTTCTTATTATACATCATATAAAATTATTATATTAATTATATAATAGTTAATTAAGTATATTAAATTTAATTAATTTTTATAATAATGATGTAACAACCATTATCCACCTACTTCCAATCCATTGTAAAACGATAATGTCTCTAATTCGTACGTGTGTACTACCACCTCCATGAAGTGATGTGATTTATTTTTCATTTACTATTTAAATAGATGGTAATAAGGATAAACTTAATGAATATATATGATATATATTATATAATAATTATTCTTTAAAGATGAATTATTATTTACCTTTCTTTAGTTTCATTCATCAAAAAATGGAAATAGTGATCATGCGTGTGTATAGTCTACCGTCTCCATGAATGATGTCATTGGTTTTTATTTTTATACCTTTAATGGATAACTATAAATATATATATATATATATAATGAATATATATGATATTTTTATCATTTTTATAATTATTTAAATGATTTAACCATGATATATGTACAAGGAATGGAACCACATAACTAAAACTTCCATGGAAAACGAAACAATTAACACCAGTAAATGATGATTTTAATAACGAATTATCAATAAATAGGTGTTTAAATGTTATACGGTGATCATATATTCTATTATAATAATGTAAATAATTTTTTTATATAATTAAAATTAATTTAAATTATTATACAGGAGGTTATAGTACTTTTAAATCAAATGGAACATGAGGTAAGTGTTTTATGTAACAATATCATTATTTACCGGGATTGTTTATGATTATGTTTATGATAATAAAATTTCAAGATATACCTCTCAATAATCTCATTTATTTCTTTATAATTTTTTTTTGTTTATATATATTAATTTTTTCCCTTTTATTTTAATCTCTTTAATTATTGATTAAGAAGTTATACTTATTACTTTCAAATTCCTTTTTGAAAATACCAAAGGGGGGGAATTCTATATAAAGGGGGAGATGAATTCTTAAATATAAAGAATTATTTGTAAAAATGAATTTATAATATAAAGGGTGGTATATTTATTTAAATGTAAGAATATGATTTTTAGGGGGAAATATTATCCTAAGGGGAAGTTCATCTTATTCAAAGTCATACTCTTCATCATATTCAAAAGAGTATTAAACTTAGGGGGAGTTAGGGTTTCAAAGAATAACTTTGAAAATGAAGCACTTAAAATAACTAAACTACAATTTTTTAAAATTTATTTTTCATGTAAGTTTTAGGTCTAGTGACTTCCAAAAGGGGGATATCATTGAGTCAGAGTTTATACTTCTTGATTTTCCATTCCTTTAGTTTTGGAAATCAAAAACACTTTCTTAAAACATATTTACTAAATTTTTATGTTCAAAGTGTTTTAGAATGTTTCTTAGTAAAAATTATATTTTACCATACTTAGAATAAGTTATTAAGTATTTTAGATACAAACTTATAGATATTAATTACAATTATCAAAATTATATTGTGTCTAATAAACAATGGACTCACCTTTATCATATCAGATGTTAGAATTTTTGTCTTGTCTGTCTTACTGAAAATTTATTAAACATAGAACTGATACTGGTACTGATAAACATCATACTAACACTCATAAAGACTATTGTAATGACATATTTCAGGAAATATATTGGATTGAGGTCTTCTGAAGATAGGAAGATAGAGAATCTGATCCGTCGGATCAAGGCCTACTGGGGCTAGATAGATAGAGAATATAATTTTCATATCGAGGGCTACCAGGGGTATGTATAAAGATTAAATACTATCATCATATTTAGGGATTCTAGAGATAGGAAGAAAAATTCATTCCAATATTTGTATCATAGGATTTATGTGGTAAGGAAAGAGAGAATTTTCTATAAGTATAAAACAATGGATACTTTTAGTCTCTGTTATAGAATACCTTTATATTAAAGTTAAAAGAGTTATATTTTTAATATCTTGAAAGTAATTTTACTTTTGTATGATATTGTATTACTTGTTGATTATAAGTTTTTATATTTCTCTGCACATTTTATAGAAATTGAATACTCATATTCATATTTATATTTTAATTGTTTTATCTGTATTAATCTAATTGCAACAATAAAAATATATTTGAATTAATTGTATCCACCATGATTATGATTCTTGTACTCTGATAAATCAGATCTATACTAATTATAATTTTCACACTGATTTAATCAAACTAATCATAGTTATGTTGTTGTGACTTTTTTCATCAGAATGAGGCCTAACTCTGATAACCAACTTATAATGTTTTTAGGTTTTGGTTAGTTTAATTCTTTTAAACTAATTTTTTAAAATAAAATTCACCACCCTATTGTAATTATTGTTATTTTAATAGATCTTATAATCCTATATTAAGTACTCAAGACACTGAAATAATATTTTTAAGGAAGACTGACTATATTTCTCACTTTAGTTAAAAATCCTTTTTCTTCCATGTCCATACTATCTATAAAATGTTTTCAATAAAATTTTATTATTATAATATGATTATTTAAATTTATTTTTACATATGTTTTAATTTTAAAAAAATTAAAATGAATCTTCTCATAATTTTCCAAATGATTAACTTTTGAGTTTTAATCAAAAATGTTAAAGGAATCTTTGATTTAACGTACATAGCATGAATGGAATTTCCCACCATCATGAATTCTCAATGATTTTAATATTACTTTAAAAGTTTACAAGGTTTTTTTAAAAGAAAACCTTAAAATTTTAAAAAAATTTATTTTTAAATAAGTTATTTAAAATTAAAAAGGATATTTTCCTTATGAAATGTTCCATACTTTATTTAAAAGCATTTTTAATCTATGTTAAAATCCTTTGGTGTTACTTATGCTTTATTGGGTTTATAATCCAATGATACAATCTAATCTAATTATTTGGATGGATTTTGATGATTTAAGTATGATTCTATGAAATTGATTTCTTTCCCATAAGTTCATTAAGTTATGATAAAACCTTTGTGAAACCCATTTCTTTTACATGTTTTATACTATAATAAAATGAATAAATGTTTATAAAAACCATTTTTTCCATGAGTTATGATATGAGTAATGCCTTATGATCTTTTTGAAGACATATATATGTTTCTCTTTATGTTATTGGTGGTATCAGAATTATATAGCCTTCCAATGCATTGGGTAAATATAAATATCCCATGGGATAATAAGGAATGGAATCAAGAGGGAATCTAGTTTAGTATATTACTTTTTACACTGTGATTGTCTTAGTAGTAAACCTTAAAAATGTATATGATGGAATGGGAAGTGAACCCATCCCACTATGATAATATTTTTAGTGACACTTGACTAAGGAATTGATTTTATATACTAATATGTATGAAAAAAACTAATGTATTATGCCAATTTTATGATCTTATGGCTCAGGTTCTTTGATTTATTTATGATTAATGTCTTATGAATAATCAATATTTATTCCTTGAATCAATATTTTTATATATGATATGTAGGGTATGGTTTTCCAAATATTAAAATCATGTCAGCATACCATTATGCGCAAGTTATTATTAAGTGGTCATTGATATCTCACTTGTTTACCCTTAATAAGAATTTGAGATAACCCTTTATTATATTTCCTTCCCTCAAGTTATGAAGAATTTTTATAATTATTATATGCATAATAAGGATTCTAGTTATGAATAGATTAGTGGGAGATCACATAGATCTCTTATGAACCAGTTTTTTATGTATCTAATTTTCTAAAGACAATAAACCTAAATGATTTTGGTGTGGATAATTTTTTTATGTATTTAATATCCATCTAATAATATGTAATATTTATGTATGAAATTATTTAGACATTGTATTTGGTATCATATCAAGGTTTAGTTACCTTTGGAAATAAGGATGCGAATAATTGAGTAAAAACCTAGGGGATAAGTCTAAGAACATGATAAAATCATAAAGTTTGGGTAATGATCATAGATGAACTAGGTTAAACCTAATGTTTTATAGATTCAAAAGAAATTTTATTCATTTAGAAATCATATAAATTATTTTTCATGATTATGAGGTTTACCATTATGATTATTGTTTCTCACACTATGATTTTTTTATTAGTTAATGGTTGAACCCAAAAGAACAATGTTAATGCTAAATTTAATAGAAAATTAAATGATTTCCCTCATGAGGAACCAAATGTTATGGGAAATGTAATGAAAAATATTTTTGTTATGATTACAAAACTTTCTCAGTCTATGAATCATTATGATCTTCTAAATGATCAAAGAAGTGAATGAAGGTATATTGAGTCCTTAATGAGGCAAAATCCACCTTATTTTATTAGTTATATTGATCCACTAGTTACTGAGCAATGGATCAGTACCACAAACAAGTTATTTTCTATTCTCCAACATTTGGAACATAAAAAATATATTTTAACTATTCATAATTTAGAAGTAAAAGCATATTAATAGTGTACTCATAACAAAAACATGAAGCAATGTGTAGAAATTCACACTATAGAGCGGGATGAGTTTAAGAGATTATTTTTCAATAAGTATTTTACTCATATTTTTCATACAAAAATGGAGAAGGAATTCATTAAAATAAAGCAAAAGGATGTTGAATATGTTAGTTCCTATGAGGAAAATTTTACAAGACGTTCAATGTATGCTTATGGTATTTTTATCCAACCTAAAATTAATGTTGATCTATTCTTTAGTGGATTAAAACCAAGTCCATAATGGGAGATAGCCTTAAGGGGAATCAGTAGCTTTGAACAAATAATTTGATGTGCGATCAAGGTAGATATGGATATTGGAGTTACATATCAATCTCATGGTTTCGATAAAAAAATAAAGATGGAATTTAAAGGAAATTCAAAAATCCATAGAGATAAGAAGATGGACTTTCCTTTATGCTCAAAGTGTAGAAGGAAAAATAGGGGAATTTATCTTAAGGGGGTCCATAAATGTTTTAAGTGTGAAAATTAAGTTCATCATGCAATTTAATGTCAAAGTGATGGTAATAAGAATTTGTCTAATAATAGAGAAAAGGCATTACAAAATGCACCACCCACAATCTAGTGTTTAAAATGAGAGTATGGGAATTATGATAACCAGTAATCAAATATGAAAGTTAATGATGATGATGATTGACATCAGCAACCTCATAAAACTAGAAACAAAGGAAAATATTATTCAATCACTGTTACTGATGTGGATAAGGAAATGTTAAAAGTTACACTTACCATCCACTCTAGATCATCTAATGTATTATTTGTTCTTAGATCAATTCACTCTTTTATATCAAAGAATTTTTTAAGGGTATAATAATTACACCCCAATTATTAGATGTTGAATTATAAAAGAGAGACCTTAATGTTACAATGATCATATCTCAAGTATATTATTCTTATCTATTTGAAATTTATTGTAATTTACTTTCTAAAAAAATTATTCTATCTCTAGTTAAATTTGGTGTTATTTTGGGCATGGATTGGATTTATTTATATAAATCTCACATAAATTTTCAGTTAATGGAATTTATATTGGATATTATGAACCAATCTATGACCTTTTATAATTGAAATGATAAATATGAACTTTTAATGGAAATTATATCTAATATGTGGGACTTGATTCCTATTCAAAATGGGTTTTTCTTTTAGATTGTTGGGGAGAATATAAACATTGAGTATATGCCTATTGTGCGGGATTTTTTCAGGTCCTTTTAGATGATTTTCCTATTATTACTCAAAATTTTGAAATAATACTCATACCTAGAGTTACACCTATTTCAAAGACTCTGTATTGAATGGCCCTGATTGAGTTTTAAGAATTAAAGAAGAAAATTTAAGAGAATCTTGATAAAGGATTCATTCATCCAAGTGCATCACAATGGAGTGAACCTATTATTTTTGTTAAGAATGAATATAGATCAATGTGAAACTATATTTATTATTGTGAATTGAACAAGATCATAATCAAGAATTAGTATCCTCTACCCAATATTGATGACTTGTTTTATCAACTGTTTGGAACTAAAGAATTTTTCAAGATTGATAGTTGTTCTAGATATCATCAATTGAGGTTTAATAAGGAGGATATACCCAAGACAATATTATATACAAGGTATGGACACTATGAATTTATAGTGATATCATTTGTTTTTATTAATTCCTCTATTATCTTTATGGATTTAATGAATAGAAACTTTATAGATTACCTTAATCAGTTTTTGGTAGTATTTATATATAAAATTATTATATATTATAATATTAAGTAAGAGCATGAAGATCATTTGATAATTGTAATAAATACCCTAATAAATTATATGTTTTATGAAAAATTTACCTAGTGTGAATTTTGGCAGAATAAAGTTTCATTTTTGGGTTATATAATCTCAAGTGAGGGCATATCAGTGGATCCATAAAAGGTAGAAGTTATTTAAATTTGGCCTAGACTAACCACTATAACTGAGATCCATAGTTTTCTTGATTCTTTTCGATATTATCATTGATTTTTAGAGAATTTATTATATCTTTTTAATCCAATCATCAAGATAACTTTGAAGGGATTCAAGTTCCTTTAGATGGATGGATGTGAATAAAATATCAATTAATGAAAGAGAAGGCTATTTAGTGCACCTTTTCTCACACTAACCTGTAATGGAGAAGGGTTTGTGATCTATAGTGATCAATTAATGAATGTAATGGGATTAATTCTCATACAAAATTTAATGGTGATAGCTTATGTATTAGTATAATTTAAGTTTCATGAGAAAAATTACCCAACTCATGATTTGGATTTAGCTATGATAAGTTTTCAATTAAATATATGGAGACATTATATTTATAGAAAAATGTGTTATACATATATTGATCATAAATATTTAAAGTATTTATTTTTATATAAATAGTTGAATATGCCCTAGATAATATGGTTGGAGATGATTAAATATTATGACTACTCAATACATTACTATCTTAGGAAGGAAAAAAATTAGAAAATGATAAAATTCAAATGGATCATGATAGATTATCTATGATTAGGATCAAAAAAGATCCAATATTTCTATATTTGAAAAATATGGAACTTGAAATATTGAAGTAATGGGGGAATATTTTATTACTCAAATGAATATTCAGCCATCAATCCAGGTGAGGATTAAATAGACACAAAAAAAGAAGATGTAGAACTATAAAATATGGTGAAAAATGTTCCTGAGTTCAAACATAATTTTGCAATTAAATTATAAGTTTCAATAAATGTGTATGTGTTCTATCCATACCAAATTTTAAGAAGGATTTATTGTATAAAGCTCATAGTTCAACACCCTTTATTAATACTAGAAGTACGAAGACGTATATAGATATAAAATAGTATTTATAGTGGGCAATCATGAATAGATATACTATATAGAATGTATCCTGGTGCTTGGTATGTTATAAATTTAAGTATTAGAGACATAATTTTTAGGGTATGTTATAACCATTACCTATTTCCAAATGGAAATGGGAAAACATCACCCTGGGTTTTATCTTCAAACTCCCTAGAATTTCTAAATGTCATAATTCTATCTGGTTTATATTTGATCATCTTATTTAGTCTAAACACTTCATTAAAATTATAGAATATTTATCACTTGATTATCTTTCCAAAATATACATTAAAAAATTGGTAAAGTTTCATGGAGTTCCACATTTTTTTATATTTTATCAAGATCTAAGGTTTACCTCGAAGTTTTTTTGAAGTCTTTAGTAGTCTATGGAAACAAAGTTGAGTTTCATTACTACTTATCATCCTTAGATATATGGTAATTATAATAGAACCATTAAATCCATAGAGGATATATTGAGGTCTTATTTTATGAATTTAAAACGTGTTTGTGATAAACACCTTCCTTTAATCAAGTTTTCTTATAAAAAATATTTCTCTAAAGAATTCAGATGTCTCATTATGAATCCATTTATGAAAAAAGGTATAGAAATATAATGTTCCGGGATGAAGTTAGAAAAATTAAACTATTGAAACCTAAGGAATTTGATAAAATGGTAGATAAAGTTAGATTCATTAAGAAGATCACCTAGGAAGCTCAAAGTGGATACAAAATTTCTACCGATAATCGTTGAAAAAATCAAGAATTTGAAGTTGGTGAGAAGTTATTCCTATGAATTTTTCCATGGAAGAAGGTTCTGATATTTGAAAAAGTATGGAATTTTGATCCCTATGTATATTGTTTCCCTTTATATTATTGATCACATATGGATGGTATCTTATCTCTTTGTGCTTCTATAGAACCTCTCTTAAGTCCATGATGTGTTCCATGTATCTCTCCTGAGGAAGTACATATTTGATCCTTCACATATACTAAACTCAGATGTTATACCACAAGAGAATGATCTTTTATATGAATAAAAACTTGTATAAATCTTATATCATAAATTTAAATAATTATGGAATAATACTACTCATATAGTTAATGTTCTCTAGAGGAATCAGAAATTCGAAGAAGCTACTTAGGAACCTAAGGATGTGATAAAATAAAGATATCATCATTTTTATTTGTATCAGAGAAATATAATTTTGAGGGAAAAATTAATTTTCAAGGGGGGTTATTTTATCACACCCAATATTTTATTATATAATTATATATAAATAAATTTTATTTCTTTGATAGCATTCTTTACATGCAACGTTGAATTAAAAAAACTACCATATACTATTTAAATGTTATTATTTAATATGAAAGTCATCTCCTAGTTTTTGGATTAGTGGGTATGAATAAGAATAAATAAATTATGAAAATATTATGTTTTACACTTGTATAAAATGAATTCATTAGTTATTAAGTGATTGGATATGAAAATAAAATCATTTAAAAATAAAAGAGTTGTTTTTATGAAAAAACTATTTTTATGTGTGCAATATGTTTTTATATTAATAAAAATAATTAATCACTATTAGTGAATAATTATATTGAAATTTATATATTACATATTTAATAAAAAAAATAATATTCATTAATTTTTTTATAAATGGGATAACAATAAATCTAATTTTGTGCTTAAAACTTATTTTTCTAAAAAACAATTTTGTCGTGTTTTACACACTTATTTTAAAATGAATTTATGCCACTTATAGAAATTGAATCCTGAAAAATATATTCCATATTTGGGGTCAGGGGGATAAAATTCTTTAAATAGGCCTCTTTTATTTCTTTTCATTATGTTTAGTAACCTTGGTAAATATTTTTCACCTCGGTAAGGGTAAAACATGGTTAAAACTTTTGGATAAGTCATTAAAATTTATATAAACCTTAACATTATCATATTTTAAGAGTATATTTTAACCATTTCTATATATTATTTTAATATATTTCATTTTAGTTCCAGTTTCCCTTGATAATGACATTTATATTATTTTAAGTGAATAAAATTCCAAAATATCACTATCTTGACTATAATATCTTTAAAAAATTTACATAAAAAGAGGATAAGTTTAGTTAAAAAATTTATCTCAAAGAAAAATTAGTTTTTTATAATATTATTTTATTTTAAATTTTTGGTGATTTGATAATTACATTAAACACTTACACAACGTCGACACAATATTTATTTAATTAATAGAAAAATAAATTAAATGATTTTAAAAATATTAAAATTAATACAATTTTAGTGAATTATTATTCCAATAATTTTATTTATAAATATAAAATATTAGGGATTTATGAAAATATTATATTCAAATTCCTTTTTTTTCATGTATATTTCAAATTCAAAGTAAATTAATAGTTTCAAAATTGACATTAATGATATTTCATAATAAAAAATAATTTATTGAATGATTTAAAATCCACAAAAAACCAATCATTAGCAACATGAATGGGATATTGTGTAAAATAGAAACCATGGTCCATTTATAGGTCACTTTTCTTTTTATGTAAACATTATTTACCCTTAAAAAGAATAAAACCTTTCTATTGTGGTAATTGTCAAAAAGGGTTAGTGGGGGTTAAAACTAAGAGATATGGGTGAAAACATAACCAAAAGTTTTTAAAACTACTTTTATGAGATTTTTTAAACCCATACTCATCTTATATACTAATCATATTAATTTGGATTCATTTTTAATGAAAAGTAATTTATATTTATTTAATATTTTAAGTAATTATAAGAGTTCCCCTCCCCTCACTAATAAAAGGGAACCTATTATCCTTCATTATTCCTAATGTTTGAGAATTATAGATCATCCAATCCCTGAAATAATACCTTCCTATTTCCATTACCCACATTATAGAGCTTATGGTCTTTCAAAAAGACTATCCTTTCAAGGATTGAGGTATTAGCCAAAGAGGTTTCTCAATGAAGAGGTATAACTCTTAATAGAGCGTTTTAAATTTTATTTCTTCTTATACATCCTCTAAATATATGTTATCCATTATAAAATAATTACTTTAGTATATTTAATATAATTTATTTATTTATTTATTTATTTATTTATTTATTATTATTATTATGTAACAACCATTATCCACCTCCTTCCAATCCATTGGAAAATGATAACGTCGTCAATGCATACATGTGGACTACCACCTCCACGAAGTGATGTGATTCATTTTTCATTTCCACATTAAATTAAGGATAATAAGGATAAATTTAATTAATATATATGATATAAATTAATTATTAATTATTTTTTAAATTTTAATTACCATTTAACTTTATTTCATTCCATCTATCAAAAAATGGAAACATCGTTCATGCGTACATCGGCCTAAAATTTCCATGGATGTTGTAATTCATTTTTATATCTCTAAATTTCATGGATAAATATATATATATATATATATATATTATTTTATATTTTTATCATTATTATCATTCTGGATTGTATGAAACCAAGATCCAATTACAATGACTAGAACTTCACAACTAAAACTACCTTGAAAAATGAAATAGTTTAACACCTGGAAATTACACTTTTAATAAATAATTATTAATAAATGGGTGATAAAATGTTATAAGTGGATTATATATGATATCATAAGTATTTATATGATTATTTTATAGAATCATAATAAATTTAAATTATTATACAATAACTTATAGTTCCTTAAAAGAAAATGAAACTTTAGTAAGGGTTTTATCTGACAATCTCAGTATTTACTGAGATTGTTTATGATTAAGTTTATGATGATTAAATTTCATTATATACCTTCCAAAAATCACATTATCTTTGTTATCCTCTAGTTATTTTTATATGTTACATTCTTTCTTTCATATTCCTATCTTTAAGTACCCAAGATACCAAAATAATATTTTTAAGGAAATATGAATTTATTTCTCTATTCAGTCAAAAATACTTTTACTTCCATATCCATGTTTTCTAAAACTATTTTGAATAATGTTTTACTATTCTCTTATGATTGTTTAAAATTATTTTTAACCATGTTTAAATTTTTTAAAAATGGTTTAAAAGGAATCTTCTTTTCATTTTCTAAACAGTGTACTTTTGAATTTTTACAGAAAATGTGGAAGGATTATTTATTTTAACATACATGGCATGAATAAAATTTCTCACTTTCATGAATACTCAATGATTTTAAGATTCATTTAATATTTTCCAAGGTTATTTTTAAATAAAATGTTTTCTATAATATTTGGGAAATATTTAGATTTTAAATAAGTAATTTCAAAGTGAAAAGGTTAGTTTCCTTCAAAAATGTTTTGGTGATATTTTAATGTTATTTTTCATCTCTGATAGAATGCTTTAATATTACTTATAATTTACTATGGTTATTATCAAATGATACCACCCACTTTCATTATTTGGATGAAGTATTATGATTTTATATTGACTGTATAAAACCTATTTTTTTCTTATGGGTTAATTAATTTATGATGAAAACTTTGTAAAACCCATTTCTTCTACATAGTTTATGCTATGAGGAGATGATGAAATGTTTATGAAACCTATTTCCTTTACCCAAGTTATGATATTATTAATGTTTTATGATCTTGTGGAACACATAAGTATGATATTTATTATGTGATGGTAGGATCAGAATTATATATCTCTCTAATGCATTGACTAAATTTTGATATCTTGTGAGATAATTTGGATTGGAATAGGGAATGAAACCATTTTAATAAGGGACTTTGTCCACTATGATAGTATTGGGAGTGTACCTCGACTAAGTATATGATGGAATGGTGAGTGAACCTAACCTGCTATAATACTCTTGGTAGTGATACTTGAAAAAAGTAAATTATTTTAATGCTTATGTTTATTCTAAAAAATTATGTCTTATGCCAATTTTATACTCTTTTGGCTCATGTTATTTGGTTTCCTTATAATCCATGTCTTATAAACTATCAATATTTATGCCATGAATCAATATTTTTATCTATGATATGTAGGGTATAGTTTTTTAAATGTTAAACTCATGTCTTCATACCCTTATGCTCATGTTATGCTTAATTAATCATTGATATCTCCTTTTTTACCCTTACTTAGCATCTAATCTCACCCTTTCTTATGTTTCCCTTACCCAATTTAAGAAGAAAGTTTTTAGGAGTGATATGTATAATAATGGTTCTAGTTATGAAGAAATTAGTTGGATATGATTTAGATCTCTTATGAACTAGTTGTTTATGTATCTAAGTTTTCAAAGACACTAAACCAATATGATTCTAGCATGGATTGTTATGTTATGTATTGAATATTAATTTAATATTATGTGATATTTATATAAGAAATGTCTGGGTTAGTATAGGTATGAATCAAAATCAAAATATTTATATAATCTAAGGTTCAACTGATGCTACAACAATGACACACAATAATTCACATTGTATCAGGTGTTATTGTTATGAAAATATGGGAAATTTACAAAAAAAAAACTTCTATGACCAAGAGGTATTTATGTGTATAATAGAAACAAAGGCATCTAAGAAGAGCTCAATATTTTAGTGATGAATTTTATGGTCACTACTTCTGGTGAAAATAATTTGGACATATTCCTAGTAATTTTTCATCAACAATATAGAGGAATGCGTTAGTGAAGACTAAAACTGATCATACTCAAGAACTCAATGAATCATCCTGAAATATAAAAATATAAAATAAATTTGTAGATTTGAAAGATACAGTTGGTCCATTATACTCTAAATAAGATAAATCATTTATATCAATACCAGATGTGAATCCAAATACATGGATAAAACAAATAGTTAACTATAATGTAGTTGTAGAGATTTTCGTTAAAACATCAGATCATATAGGCGTATGGATCCTTGATAGTTGATACACTTCCCACATGATTGGAAATAAGGATCTTGTATTAGTAATAAAGAATGAAAATTAATGTGTTGTTATATTTTTTAATAAAAAAAAGACTGAATATTATTGGATTCAGGAAATCCAAATTTGGGGGGAAAGGTATGAGATATGTAGATATATTGGTCATTAAAGGTATCAGTCACAAATTTCCTAGTATCAATAAAATGTTTAACTAAGGTAATGAAATAATTTTTACCAATAATACTTATATAATAAAGGGAAAGGATGATATAGTTGTTATGCAGGAGAAGAACATGAAGGGGGACATCTACCTTTTCATTGGAGAGGAAGATAAGTGCTTTCTATCCAAGTAATAAAATCAGTTACGGCGTAGATATATTTTCCATTTGATCTAACCAACCTTGTAAGATATTGAAATTTTTTATAAATATTGATATCTTACAAGATATCACAATATCATATACACACATGTGACACCTATCATTAAAGGAAGATTTATCAAAATACATACAAGGCAAGAGAGAAAAAGTCAATAAGAGTGGTTGAGCTGGTGTATGTTGGGGTGTGTGGACTGATATCACTAAGAGATATTAATGATAAGATATATTATATTATTTTTATCAATTATTATGGTATTATTTTGTGTATTTGTTTTATTAGTCACAAGTTTGAGGTGTTTAGTTATATAATATGGTTTCGAAGGGGATTAAAAATATGCTTGGATAGAAAAATTAGAAACTCTAAAATGATAATGGCATGGTTTTCACTAATATCTCAATAATAATGGGATAAGGATCTAAGTTTTAATAGTGAGTACATTTCAGTAAAATGGTGTGGTTGAGTGGGGGAACCGGGTTATAGAAAACATTTCCAGAACAATTCTTGTTGAAAAGGACCTACTGGTAATGTTTTAGAAGGAGGAAGTCTTGACATCTATCTATATTTTTAATATATATTTGTTTTTTTTTCATACAAGATATGATATGGAAATAATATGATATTAAATTACTTTCAAATATTTAGAAGTAAGTGTTTCATTATCTATAAGGATAATATAGGAAGTTTGAATCCTAGTGCGATGAATAGATTTTCCTTAGTTACTCAAGAAAAATTAAAACATATAAATTCTTTAATAAATAGTTGGTAAAGGTTATAAAAAGAAATTATGTCCCTATAGTGTAAAATGAGAAGAATATTTAGAAAAAAAATGATCAATTTTAGGAAGATAGTGCTAAAGAGTTGATCAGTTCAGGGGGGAGAACAAAGGCCTTAGGTAGATTCAATAAAATACACTAATGATGAGCAAGATAAAGTTAAACCTAAATTTATATAGAAAACAAAATTTTGATATCAAATTAATGAGAAGAATATCATTTATGATTATATATTTCCAGTTTATATGAGGACAATTATTTATTTACATAAAATATCTTTCTTATCTTTGGTAGATCCAAAAACAATGAAGAAGAAAAACATATAAAAATTAGTTTCAAGCAATCAATTGATAGATTAAAAAAATAGAGAGGAATTAGACATGGGATATTGCTTCAAGGTTGTTGAACAAGAAAATAATTGGTACTAAATGGTTTATAAATAACAAGTTTAATGGATAATTCATGTTGATTGAAAAAAAATCACAACTAGGGTTTAAGGGATACTCCTAGATCAAAGTAATTTATGTTGATTATAGATTTTACATATAGAAATTCTAGAAACAATTTGATTATTATTATCCATAGTAGTGCAAAGAAAATTAAAAAACAATTAGATGGATATCAAGTTTTCATTGAGAAATGTATTTATAGAAGAATAGGTGTACATAAAACATGAATATGGTTTATTATCAATAAAGATGAGAGAAATGTTTTTCAACTGAATAAGGATTTTTATGGGTTGAAGAAAGAATAAAGAGCATGGTATTTATGACTAGATAAATACTTAAATAATATTTATTTCTAGCATGGTGGAGTTAATTACAATATCCATGTCAAAAATGATAGTAATAAAAGGATTATAGTTATAGTGTATGTGAATGAAATAGTATTTTATAGGGTGGATTACTTATAATGAAAATAGTTTTCAAAATTTATGAAGTGTGAGTTTAAAATGTCGATAATTGGCAAGTAGATATTTTTTCATGGTCTGTAGGTGACACAAAGAAGGAATTGTATGTTCATTTCTCAATAAAAGTATTCGAAGGAAGTTCTAATGTTTGGAATATAGGATTAAAAATTGATAATGAATCTGTTACTACCTAGATGATGTTTTCAATAGATAATGATGAAAATGTGATAAATTTCATAGAATATAGGAAAACTATTGGAGTCTTGTTGTGTGTAATAGTGACATAACCTACCATTGTATTTTCCACATTTTAGGAGGCACAATATCAAATTAATCCCAAATAAATACACATCCTTGAAGTAAATAGAATACTATAATATATCAAAGGAATAGTGGATTTTGGTTTTTTGTACGATGAAACATCATACTAAGAGTAGTTGGGTTATATAGATATTTATTGGGCCGGTTTAGTATATAAAATAAAGTTCACATCATATGGTGCATTTTATTTTAGTGGATTTTATATTTCTTAGCTGATTAAGAATAAAGATTTTATTTCAAAAAGAACCATAGAAGCTAAATATATTGTTTCCACTCAATCTGGAATGCAATTATTTTGGATAAAGTAGTATATTGAAGATATGAGAGTTGAATTGAAATCTCTGATAAAAATAAACTGTGATAATTCAAGTGTAATAAATCTTAGTAAAAATCCATTACATCATTAAAGAACAAAGAACATTGAAATTAATTATTATTTTGTTAAGGAGAAAATTGATCATGGGTTGGTGAAGTTGAAGTATCTGCCTAAATAAATTCAAATCACATACATCCTAAAAAAGTCCATACCCAAAGAAGCATTTTAATGGAATTAGATAACTCTTAGAGTCTATTCAAACCCACATACTTAAGTAGTGTGAATATGGGACCCCTATTCCTTAAGGAATAGTGTTTTTTTATAATGCATTTATCAGTTATATTTTACATGTTGAAGACCATAAATGAGTGACCTTTGGGTTTATTGATAAAGGGGGTGAAGTCAACTTCATGAAGTAATAAAAGTTGTGGATAGGGAAGAGATAATCCATGATGAATTAGAGAGAATCTTATTAACCATAATGATGTTAAAACTACTCTTTAAATGAATAAATTTCATAAGATAGAACCTTTAGGTTCATGATACATGAGGTTTTTATGAAGAAGTTTTTTTTATTATGTGTTAAACTCTATGAAAAATTTGGTATTGATCTAAAATAGAAATTTTTATCAACTTACCAGAATAGTTATTCTCAAGGATGATTTGATAATTGGTATAAAGAATGAAGTGGTTTGTTAATAAAATTTTCATTTTACTCTTGTTTATCACATTTATCTTGACTCATTTGGTATTAGAGTACATTTTGAGTAAATCTTTGATCACTATCTAGAATCACACAGTGTTAATGATGTTTTAATTAGAAGGTGCAAAAACTTTTATCATAGGAAGTTTCAAAGATGATTTGAAGTGATTTCAACAAATAAAAAGGGGTGTATTATTAGGAAAAACATCCCTTGATGTTGTATCAATATTTTTGTGATGTTTTGTTTTTTTAAAAATTTGGTTGAAAATCTTCAAGTAGTTTTTAAAAAAAATCTGTTTGGATGGTAATAAAGTTTCCCAGTTTTTACTATATTTATGGGTATGAATTTTGGAGTAAATCTATGTTTGGAGTTTTAAATGAAAATGGAAAAGGTAGGATTTTCATATATCATGTTTGTGAGTTTTCAGACACTATAAATCACATATTATATTTAATTATGAGTGTGGAGGTATTTTGTGCTCAAGATATTTGGAAAATGATTGGATTTTTTGTAAGAGATGTTCTATAAAAACTATATAGCAAGTACGTGAAGACATCAGGGATGTTATGTATTTTTTATTCATAAGTTTTTGTTTCAAATGTTTCCATAAAGATAGTTCATAAGTAATGATCATAATTTGTATAAGTTGGTGATTTAGAGGTCGTTTTGAAGTGTTTTTGTGCTATGTGGACTGCATAGGAGAGTCAGTACATAATGGATTTTACACAAGGGGGTGAATAGTAATTTTTTTGAAAAATGCGGATTTGGGGTTTCTTTATTTATATAAGGATACTTAATCACATCATTAGGGATAGTAAAAAATACTTTGTAGAATAATTTTGTTAGATAATTTTGAGAAGTTGGAAATCAGTTCACAAAGAACTATATCTTCTGAAGGAGAGTCAGTTTGTTGACCATTATAACTCACAAAGTATAAGTATTTCATGGAAAATGTCATTCAAAAAACATGGGAAATTTATAAATCACATGCTAACCAAGTATCTTAGTTTGTAAAGGAATAATAAAAATTCATAAAGGGGGTTCCCATGAATCGAACACTATACAATAAACTAAATTTCATCTCCTGAGTGAAAACAAATATTCTTGAAACATTGACATATATGTGAACCAAATATGAATTTATTCAAAAAATCAATAAAATATTCGGTCAGAGTAGTACGTTTCCTTATATTAATAGATTAGTGAGTTATTAAGAGTTCATGGCTCTAAAATAAATGTATAATGAGTTTGTTCTAAAGGTTGTAATAGCAATGCACTTTTGTAATTCTTGTACATTAGTACATTACCTTTGTACTCTACTTATACTTTCCTAGTTAGGGTGAACCAATTAAAATTTTTGTTTCACTTACATGATTTATTTTCTATATATTTAAATTTTAATGATAATAATAAATAATAGAGTTTTTTTTAATAATGAAACAAGATCAAAAGTGGTCATTAGTTTTAATCCATCATACCTTGATTTACCCCCCCCCCCCCCCGTATATTTAACCTATAGGGGATAATAGACTCTCAAAAGCTTCATGCTTTGGTATTTTACTCAAGTTTTATTAAAAAAAGGTTTCAAATTCTACTAGTACATGTATTATTCTCATATTTTTCACTTATGTAGTAAGAATTAGTTGGGTCACCAATTTGAAACAATTTTCCATTTTTTCTTTATCCATTAGAGGTAACTCTTCCATATTTCAAATTCTTGATGATGCATGAATCTTTATTACATAAAAACTCAATCCCATTATCAAAAAAATATCTTACACTAATATGGTTGTGTTTAAGTTATTCTATATAAATAACATTTCTGTATTTTTGACTCTTTTTTTCAATCTCAGTTGAACTAATACATTTAATTCTTAGATAAATGTCATTGTCAAATTTCATTTCCCCCGCATAATTTTATTCTAGTATTTTGAAAACTTTTGTGTCTATAGATATGTGTGAGGAATATCCACTACAAAGAATCCATGGATTTTACTACTAGATATGTGTGATGGACCTATACTGATGGTTTTCAAAAACCATCGGTATAGGTGGTCTTATCCTAATGGTTTAGAAAAACCATTGGGATAGGTTGTTTGGATCAATAATATCCCAATGGTTTTAAAAAACTATTGGCATATATTACTATATACCAATGTTTTCTTAAAACCATTTTTATATAGGTGTTATACTAATGGTTTTAAATAACCATCGGTATAGTATTTCCTTAAATACAACATGGGCTCCTCCTATCCTCTCATTTCAATCCACAGCCCCATATTATAGTAATCGGTGTTCAGGTTTCTTCCACACTAGTAGTGATCTATCCTCTCTTCTTCATTTAATTCCGTTATTTTTCATTATTAAATCCATGAGTTCCAAATTGTTCATGTATTCTATCAACCATAAATTTTATTTTTATTCTAGGTCTAAAACACCATGTTAGATTCATTTGTTTTCCCACGTGTAATTGTTTTTGATATTTTTAAATCCACTTATCGGTGTTGAAATGATGGTTTTAAAAATTTATATTGAAGGAAAATTTGTTGATTTTATGTTTTTTCATTCTTACTTTTTCTTTTTTTCTACATGGAAAGATAGGGGTTTGATGAATATTTTATTTCTTTTTATTTTTGCGATTTCATGGATCATTTATAATGTAGATACTTTTTATAATATTGGTTTATTTTTTATAATTATATTAATGAATGTGGCATAAAAATACATCCATCATGCGAGAAATTTTGGTTTTCTTTATGTGTTGGATCAATATAAATGAATTATTATTCATTTTAAATATTTTTATGTAAATTTTCTGATTATACAATGAAATTGAATTTATATTTAAGAGTGTTTTTTCATGATGGTTTATAGGGGTTTTTGTTGGCTGATTTTGGTATTAAAATTTAATAATATTATCTTAAATGTATTTTAGTTTAATAATGAGTTTGGTGAAAATAAAAATATTAAATACATTGATTTTCTAATTAGATGTGGTGGCATGGTAAATAATATGGCTGATGATCAAGCCAAAATTTTTGAATTATTTTAAGGCTTCTATAAAATTTTCACATATATTTACCTTTAATTTATAATAAATATCTTCTGTTTGGACCTTTTTTATTCTTTATATTTAAAAAAAATATTTTGATATATTAAATTTTGTTATGATTTATTCATTTTTTAGATTTTTTTGAATCAATATTACAATAAATAATTTCAAGAAAATTTAGTAATCACCAAAATCTAGGATTAAGGACTATATATAATGATGAGTAATAGATATTTTATTTTCTATAAGATTAAAACTAATAAAAATGGAAAAGGTAAAACACTAGAGGGAATGTGTAAGAGTCATTTATAAGTGACTAATTTAAATTATGCTAAGTTATCAATTAATAAGGGAATGTATAAGATTAACATTGTATTTAATAAGGGATACTCAAAGTGAACAAATATAAATTGAAATATATATATATATATATGGAACCCTAAAAATTATAATATAAATTTTTTAAAAAATTTGGGTGATCATTCTATGATTAAAGGACATCCATAAAAAATATCAATTTCATTTTTCAGTGAATTATGGTCAATTTTACTCTATATAAGAGAATTTTGAAAAGGATTGATATGAATGAGTCATTTTCTTGAACCCAAATGTAACTTCAAGGTAGACTATGCGATGTATAAAAGCATTGAATCCTAGCACTGAAATTTAAAATTATCTTCCTTGGATGTTCTGGAACATAATACTAAATACCCTTTTCTTATTTATAAATTCGTATAACATAAAAATCGAATTTCAAAAAGTTGATTTTATGCTAAACATAAAATCATTTTATTATATTAGTCTAACCAAATATGGATATTCTCTTCCAAATATTCCATATCAAAACCATTTAATAATTTATATTGATTAATACCTTGGGAATGAAATAAAGTAAGGATAAGAGTTAATATATTCCCATTTGAAGAATCTTCACCCTTCAACCAAGACATGTGGAAACTAAAAATAAAGTGATTAAAAGAATGGTATAATTTAAATGAATTCCAAGAAGTACAATATAGTATTATATATATCAAGGGAAAATGAAATTAATTTTAAAATTTATAGGTATTTCATACCATTTAAGTTAGAATATCGAGTGGATCTATATGCATAGAGACCATCTAACATGATGATATTCTTAAACATTCATCTTTCCAATATTAATGGGGATGGAACATATTGTAGATATAATTTTGTTGTTATTGACTAATATTTTTATTATTCATTACTTTATTTTATTTCTCTATTGACTGTACACTAAATCCCTTATAGTTAAACTAGGGATACTTTTCTTACCCTCCATCTATTATATTCTTGTAATTAATTGAATTTAATATCATGGTTTTATATTTATAGTATTTTTTATATATATATAGTATTTTTCTCTATTTTATATTATGATTCTCATATAGACTAGTGTGTCAGTTATAGTTTCATATAAAGTGAAAAACTAATGTTTCTTTAAATATATTTTAGATTTAACTTCAATATTATTTAATTTCCTTTAAGACATGGAATATAACATTTTTTAAAGAATGAAAAGAATTTAGATGCATCAAATTGATTAGATCTCAATAAATTTTCAAAAAAAGTTGGATATCTTTTTATATTTTTCATTTAACAATACTTCAGATAGTGGTCACATACATTGAACATGTTATAACTATGTTGTAATACCTTAGTTTAAGTCATCAATAAGTTAGCTATCATAAAACCAAATATGGTTTTCAGAAAAACTATTGTTCCTAGTATCACAATGGGGAGAAAATTCAATCTCAAATGTTCATGATCTAAATGAAGAGACTGGATTAGATATTTTATTAGATTATCAATTTTTATTTATTTATCATCATGATAAAGAAAGGATAATGACCCAATAATACTTAGATATGAGCACACATGATTTATGTAATGAAAATGATGATGTTGATAGGGTGTAAAAATTGAATGATGCTACCAAGACTCCAGTATATTGGATAAAAAATATAGAATTCTTAATCCAAATATTTCATGGGAGAACCTTGTATGGGATTTATAATACTTCCATTGATTATATTCTTAACTTTTTGAAGGACTTACTTCTATATGATGTAGATATTCCTACAAACCATTATATAGCATTGACGTTAGTTTATGAACATGGATTTTCTAAAAATAAAATTCATGTTTACCCAAAATAGTGTATCTTATTTGGTGAGGAAAATATTGAACAAAATTATTTTATAAAATGTGGTACATCCCTATGGAATCCAAATATTCATGGAACACCATCATGTGTGCCACAAAAATTAGTGTAGCACTTTCCACTGATTCCCATACTCAATAATATTTTTATGTCTGATGAAATATAAATAAATATGTAATGGAATGATATTGATAAAAAGAAGGATAATTATGATTTCATTCATCATACATATGGATTTTCATAGTAGACATTTGATGCTAGAAATCCTTATTTTGAAGCTGAAATGCATAATTCGAGGTTGGATCAATCATGTGATTATTTTAATCTATTTGGGAAGATTCTTAATACTTATATCACATGGTTGGTTTTCATACACCTTTATAACCTTCCTCTATATATTTCTATGAAAAAACCTTTCACATTCATGATTATACTCATATTTAGACCTTCATATCCTAGTAATGATATAGATGTATACATGTAACCTTTAATAAAATATTTGAAGAATATTTGGAATGTGGGTGTGGGCACATATGATGCATGTTTGAAAGACATATTTCATATGTGTGATGTGCTTATGTGGATGATAAATTATTTTCCTTATTATAAAATTATTTATAGATTAATCATGAAGGTAAATCTATCATGTATAGTTAGTAAGAAGAATAAACAATACATATGACTTAAATATCACTATATTTTCAGTTTTATGGTACATCGATGAAACTTGCAATGCATCATACAAATAGGATTAATTGTTAAATTTTTTACAACACCAAAGAGACCCATAATCTACCATATCATATGTCTACAAAAAATGTGATTAATGAATTTTAGGTTGTCAATTTTTCATTCAGGAAGGATAAAATCAAATCTAGACAGATGAAGAATGTTTCCAACAAAACCAACTACAATTGGAAGAAGAAAATTATCTTCTTTGAGTTTCCTTATTAGTAAACCAATTTGTTACATCATTTCTTAGACATAATTCATATTGAAAAAAAATATGTGTGAAATGTTTCTTTAAATTCTACTAAATTTCTAGTAAAAGATAAAAGATGATTTATGATATCAGCATAACTTGGTAGATTGGGATATCAGACCATAATTGCATCATTTGAGTATCAGTGAAAAAAATTAAAGTTCCTTGTTCTTCTTATATGATGACATCGAAAGACAAAAAATAAATTTCTAGAAGTACTAGAGACTATTCAAGTTCATAATGGCTATTCAAAAAACATTTCAAAATGGGTAAAAACAAATTATTTTAATTTAAAATCCTTGAAGACTCATGATTAGAAAAAAAAAATTATATGAGTTTATTATAATAGAAATATTTCCTCTATTGTCCAATAATTGAAGGGTGGTACTTATTTGGTTGTTCCATTTTTATAGACATCTTTATGCTAATAATTTGTCCAAGTATTTATTTAAAAAAAATTTGTAAGAGGCCCCATTAATTTGTGTGAGTTAGAGAAAAAATTTCCTCCAACATTTTTCATGTGCATGTTGCATCTAACTATACATATTACAAGTGAAATACTTCTTTTAGAACCTATTTCTTTTCATTGGATGTATCCAACTGAAATAAATATGTACACGTGGATGTCTTATGTCCAGAACAAGAATCATCTTGAAGGTTCTATTGTGAAAGGATAATTGGATCAATAATTTATGGATTTATATTCAATGTATTTGTTTAACGTGAATATGAGATGAAATATACCAAAGAGAAATGAAGAAGTGCAGTATGAGAAAATGGAACTAGTTTTCCATTGCTTCCCCAAATTAGGGGAGTTTTATGATTATATAAATTGACCACATTAAGACTTAAAGAGTGGGATATGGCACATCGAACAGTTTTGTTTAATTATTATTTGTTCGATGACCACATCAAGTAAGTAAATTGAACATTTACATTTTATCTTATATCATTTGATTGTACATATTTGTTAAGATATTTCTTTTTTTTTTCTGGGAACATAACGAATTATAAATAGAAATCATCATTATTTATCTTTGAGAAGGAGAGAGAATTTTCATAGAAAAAATTTTTCTTCTTGGTTGAAATTGAAGGTATAAGTATTACTATAATAAATTATTCAAATTAATATTTATTAAATTTTGATATTCATTTATATTTTAGGTAAGAATTTTTCCTTATGACTCTATCTCTGATGAAATAATATCTTTTGATTTTGGTCCTAATTTTATGGTCTGTGAATGAAAATCAATTGTGATCAATGGGTATATATTTATTATCACTGAATAAGAAATTAACATTGGAAAACAACATGATGGTGTTATAGTAACTGCCACAACAGAATTTTATGCTAGTGCATTGGATATTAGACCTCAATTTGAAAATGTATCTTATTATGGAATTGTTGAGAAAATACTAATATTAGAATATTATACTCATGATCGAGTCACTATGAGGAAATACAAGTGGATTGATTTGATAAAGAGGCATGGTAGATTTATTGATGACTGTGGATTTAGAGTTATTGACATGACTTGCACTATTTCTATTAATGATCCATATATATTGGCATCAATAGAAAAACAATTTTTTTATGTTAAAGATCATCCACAACCTGAATTTGGTGTCATTATTGAAGTAATAACAAGACATATTTCTATTGATGGTGATAATAAAATTGACACCATCCTTGACCCAATTGGCCCAGATCAATTTATTACTTATTATGATTCCAATAGTTTAATTTTTAGAGTTAATTGTGAACCTGAAGTTGTAGTGGGAAATATAGAGAATCATCCATCTGTGTTATCAGTTCTTTTGGTTTATCTTGACTTAGGTTGTTAAGGGTGGTATTGTTAAAATTTATTTACTATTTATTAAAAATATTTTGTATCTAACTTGAACTTCATGTGAATTTTCAATATATACTAGTTATGGTTTTCTTTGAATTGTATTTTCTAATATTTAATTGAAATGTATCAAAATATACCAAACCCAAAAAAATGAAATAATTAAATTGTAAAAAAGGATGAATTATATTGAAACATATTAAACTAATTAAAATCAAAACCAAAACCAATGAAAATAATAACCTAACCAAAATGGAAAAATGACCTGACCCAAAATATGAACCAAATGATCTAACCCAAAAAATGGACAAATGACCTAATAAATTGACCAAAATAAACTAAATGAACTAACCTAAATTGAATTGGATTAAATTTAAAATTGAATAAAACTATATCATACCCATGGTAAACAAGTAAATTTGATCATATTAATTTTTCTATGACATGTATTTTTTGTTTTGATATTTTTCCCACTAAATATAAAATATTTTTAATATATCACTATATATTCTTTATTCTGTTTGAAAATTGGTATTACTTAATTAATTCATGTCCCATATTCTTTTTTGTTAGTATTACACATTTTTTATGTATTTATAATTGATTTGATATTTTTTTCAAATGTAGGAAATGAAAAACATTGAATAGATACAAAAGAAAAATGATAACAGACAATAATCATTGAATGAGAGAGATGGGAATCCCTCATTTACTACATATTATGATTATTTTATTTCAAATATATATATATATATATATCAATAATATATAATGTCATGTGATTTATTTTTTTAACTTTTAAATAAGATCCACCACCTAAGAGATGTTTATTCTCCAATAAGCCTAATAGTATGAGTGCTCGGCCAGACAATATGAGGGGGTGCAACTAGATCTACATGCACTACTGAGCGTACTTAATCACACCCAATCCCTCCCAATGAAAAACTATATATCATAATTTATTATCCTATAGTATCTTTAGATTCACCTAAGATATTTAGGCCACCTATGTTTTCGCCACCATTTGCATCTGATCCTCCTTGCCTTTCTTTCCATTATCTAATAATGGATACTACTTCCCATACAAAATTTACATTTCTATATATATCCATTCCATATTATTTTCAATCAACTTAATTCTCCTAGAGATTCTACATTCATTCTCCTTTGATTTTTACTCCAACACATTTTGAGCCTCTGGGGTAGACATTGGGTCCCACTCCTTCTATGTGGGTTAATGTTTCTTTAGAGCCTAAGGATCTAGCAAGACCCACTGATCAAACATCCTCAGATATATTTATGTAACCCTATTAAATTTTTTTGAACATAATTTATTTTCATTATAATATGTATTCATATGATATATTTTTTTCTTTCATATTTGGATCTACCACTAGGAAATATGGGCATACATGCATGTGTGTAGTGTAGAGCCACTACACATAGCTGTTGGTTGATTTCAATTAGGATAATAAAATGATTTGGAAAATAGGGTTATAATGAAGTAGTTTTATAGTGATTCTTAACAAATATTCTAAAATCATTATCGTGAGGCCACTCTCCTGGATACACCTTCCAAATGAAGTAAAGGATAATGCTTATGTGAAAATAGGGGTAAGAAAATTCATTGGATTTAATGTTATATTAGTAATGTATTTATATGAATTAATATTCTGGTGTTAGATTTGTTATAATTTTTCCAATGTTGAGGCTCCAAGGATAGCATAGATCATAAAATTAGGTGATCTTTGGAAAGCATATAATCCTGAATTGTAGAGTGGTTGGAATGCTAGTTTTGGTACGGATTTAGAGGTCGCGCCTATCATGAATAAGTGTCCAAAATCATATTATTAAAAAATTATTGCTTATTAGAATATTTACAAGTTTAATGTATTAATAAAATTTGAGGTTTCTGAATTAAAATTACCATGATTTACATTAATAATTAGTTTTTTATTATTGACACTTCTTTTTTAGAAATATTTAGAAAGAAATTAAAAAACTGATGCTATAAAGTAAGTCCACACTTTGGGGTGGAAGATGATGTTGGGTCATGATACGAAGTAGGTACAAAACTCATTTATAATTTTTCTATTAATTAAATTATAGAAATAAAATTTCTTTATTTGTAAATTATATAGATTTTTTAGATTTTTTTTAAAACAAATATATTGAATAATTAGATAGTTGGTATATGTTAATGATATATTTATTATAGGGAATTAGAAAATAATGTTTAATATAGTATATTTTCTTATGGAGTCCTATATACCAGAAAAATCTCAGTTAGAGGAAATCCTCTGACCATTTATTAAGAATGTAAAAGTATAGTAAACAAGATCAACAAACTAGAAAATACAATTACATATCATAAAAGTCATACTCATCGCCACATCTATGATAGATGACATCCTCCACAGTAACTAATTCCCATTCTGAGCTTTCGTAGTGCTTCAAGACCTTAGCATACTTCCTTCTAAGATTCAATTTCTCTAATGATATCAACTCCATAGAAGATTTCTTGACATAGGACCTAGTTGACACTGGCTTTGGCAGAACTGAATAATCCATCCTTATCCTTATTTTTGCTGGGAGAGGCTCCTCATTTCTAGACGTATTCTTCCCATCCTTGACAATATCACTATAGGAAGGCCTAACCAATGCACTATGATTTTCCTTGTCACTCTCCAAGACATCCCTAAATTTTCCAGAGATGAGAACAGCTTGGATAACATCAATCACATTTTAGTCCTACTCATATCGTCCATTAGAGTCAATCATATCCAAACACTATCGAATCTCCACAAAATCATGAACAGCATCCACCTCCTTCCTCATTGAATCCTCTATAACAAGCTGCATGTTGTTACCTTCCTTCATTTGAGAACTCCCCTTCATCTCATTAGGTTCTGATTCCTAAAATTGGTTACAAGTGTCAATTGTGATCTGCAAAACACCATCATAATGCAGCTGCAAGTTAGGCTCCTTAACTGCCAGATAAAGAGGAATTTCATCATTTTCTTTCCCATCACAGACTGAACTCAATGGTATCTCTCCCTCCTTCTTCCCAAAATCACTATCTTTGATCATACCACTATCTTCCCTACCTATAGCACACTAATTGAATACATTTTCCCCATGATGCATTGTAGCCCCTGAAGGACCAGTCACTCTCGAACTGCCTCCAAATCCATTACCAGGACTAGCTTCATCCATATAAACATGATTCACACCATCACTTAGGAGAAGATCTTGCTTCAACCTATCAAAAACCACAGTAATAGTCGAGTTAGAGGGTGCCCATGTCTGTTTTCCAAAATCTGAACCACCCAATCCAGTGACAGTGTCAAGCTTATTAGCATCAGTGAGCATTTGTCCCTAACCAGAGACCCTACCATGCCTCTTCATCAGAGTATAAGACCTTCTGTTCTTGGCTCCATGAAGACATTTACTAGCCATATAACCCAGGCGACAACAAATCAAGCATTAATCAACCCAATATTCAAAAGCAACAACTTGCCTCCATCAGAACTCCTCCCCAACAGTAATCCAAAACCAATCTACTGGTGGCTTCGAAACATCCACCTCAACACAAAAACAATTAAAATAAAACTCAAAACATATTTATACCCCATAAAACATATACATTTTAATTTTATGTATCAAATATTAATTCTTATAGTAAATTAAAAAATATATCAAAACCATTGCATCATCCATTGCAACAATCCCTCATTTTGAAACTGTAATCAATATCTAATATAATTATTCAATGAAATAATCTATAATATATATATTTTTGAACCACTATTTCCCTTTATATTTATAATTTAATTTAACTAAATTTTTTGTTCTTCAATCCCCTCGGTAAAAATGTTTAGACGTCCAAACCCCCACAACAACCTGCTAGAAATCCCAAAAGGAATCATTCCCCACTCCCACCATCTAGTCCCTTATTTATTACATCACCATCACATCCAAAAACCTCACCTTATAGTGACCCGTCCTTTTACACATATCATTACATAGTTTTAAACATAATTAAACTTAAAATTACAAGCCAAGGATTGTAAATTCTAGAATCTTGGAAGACTAGGTACATAAAACTCATAACATGGGACTAAATAGAAATATTCTTTATTTAATAATCATAAAGAGATCTTAACTCTCATTGTGCTCAAGAATCTTCATAAGAAAACTTGGGGATAACATGAACAAAGGGATGAGCTAAAAATCCTAGTAAGGAATAAACTTAAGAATAAAGCTTTAGCACGTGAGTTAGAAGGCAAGACATAATGATACAAAAAGGCATGAAACATATATAATCATAAAATATAGTCATGGGATCATATAAACATGGATTAATATTAAGGAGGAAGCAACATAAAATAGGACTTTATCATGATTCAAGTCTCATTTAACATAGAGAAGCACAAGTCAATGTTAACCACCAAGACTGTTGCACATGGTAGCACGAGTCACGACAAACCGCTAAGACTGATGCACATAACATCTCATGAGACTCAAATTTACCCAATGAATTTGAGTTCTATCTGGTTTCACCCATCTTAACATGTTTATTAATTTTATTTACACATAAATAATCATACATAATCAATCAATCATAAATATAAGGGTATCCATGGAAAAAAATGGGTATCATAATCATGTTATAAAGCATAATTAATGGGTGTATCATACAAGTGTCTATGAACAAAAGTAATTAAAAAAACATGTAAATTAATAAGGTAAAATAGGAATATATTATGGTAAGTGATGTTGAACAGAAGTGATAACATGTAAAAAGAATATTTAAGAAATTTTAGCATTAAAAATTTTAGTGTGGTTTTTAGAAAAATACTAAAGATAATTTAAAATATAAAAGGGAATAATATTTTATATAAAACCAGAATTAAAACAATAAGTTTTTAATAATAAAAATAATAATTTTGTAAAAAAAATGGTGGACTAAAATATATTATATAGTGTACTTGAAAATTGGTAAAAATTTGGGAAGTTCTCTTGAACGGGTTTGCTTATTAGAAAGTATTGAGGAGGGAACCACTTAAAAACATGTAAATCCCTAAAAGAGAATGATGAATGTAAATTGATACAAGAGTTTAGATAATTTACATAGAATTTATAATATTTACATAAAAAATAGATAACTTCATTTGGGTAAAAATAAAGACAGAGAAACCTGAAGGAATAATGGAGGTTTGAGTAGAATCCCTTACCTTAAGTCTGATGGTGTCCTTCACTGAATCTTAATGCCCTAGATAAAAAAATTAAATTCATTAATTATTATTTAAAAAAACTTTTATTTATTTATTTGATTTATTATAATCTTATTAAGTTTATTCATGGCCTTTTTGATAGGTTAAGAGGTTCAATTTCATTGTTGGGAGCGTTTGTTTCCTTGGTTTTCATGGTTTTTATGGTGGGTTAACATATATACACGTGAGGATAAACATGTAATATGAGAATGGTTGTCCAGAATTAGAGTTATATGTTATTTGTGAATATTTATAAGATTAAATTGTTATAAAATTTATTTGGTTATTTTTAGTGAATATGAATCATTATATAAAACTTTAATGATAACTGTTTTGGTTAATTGGCATTTTTTAATCACAACGAACACATTTTTATTTATAAATTAATATCATGAGAACAAAAGATTAAAGAACATTAAATTAGACATATTACATATATTATAGTCTGGTTCAATAATAAAAATGGTTTCATGACCATAATTGAATATGGTAATAGAAATTGAAAACACGTCGTCCTTGAATGTGTTAAATTAACACATCTCATATAGTGTTTTAATTTCTAGTATAAAATGAGGGGGAAGGGAGAGATGATGTTGAATTATTACATTATCATAAAAAATTATAGTACATGTAAGGTATTGGATTTATCATAACATTTGGATGAAATTAGGTGAGGGAAGAAAAAGAATGAAAGGAACTTGAAATAAAATAAAATAAATGAAGAGAGGAATTTACCTCTTGAATATAAGTTCTTTGAGAACCTCTTTAGGGAAGATGATTTGGTCATTTGAAGAGACAAAGGGATTTTTAACATGGAAAAGGGGATTATAGAGATATTTTAGAAGAATTTATACAAGTAAAAAGGCTTGATAGAAATGAAGAGAATAGGTAAAGAGGGGTGGTATTTATAATGGATCAGAGGAGGGGTTTCCCATTATTTTAATCATTAGTTTAATATTTTGTCTCAAGACTATGAATAGTATTGATTATTATGACCAAAAACATTAAATAGTGCATTTTAGTTCTAACCTAGGGTTATTATATCAGCAATTATTCTAGGAATGGTGTATTTAACTCATAATGTATATATACAGTAAATTACCATATTTTACTATTTATCAAAAATTCAGGTATTTCAAAAAAATCCCAAAAATTAACCCTAACAATTTTACAATGTGTATAATCCAAAAATAAATTCCATTTTATGAAAATAATTTTATAAATATGAGAAATTTAATTTTTAATTAAAATCATAATTTACTTGAAAAATACAAAATTTTAAAATTAATACTGCTTTTATAACACATTGAAAAATTACATAAGGTCTCATAATAATATCTTATAATAATAAGTCATAAAAATAATTATTTATAAATACATTTTAAGAAAATAAATTCTCTTTTAATTTACTAAATTAATCATAAATGTTAAATTAAATATACATGACTTACAAAAATACCAACATATTATTAATAATTTTTAAAATATCTATTTACTTATAATATGATATAATTATACCATATTGTCACTTATAATATAGATAAATTTTATTTATGCTTTTATTGGTGAGGTTACTATTTAATTGGCTGGTTTACTGTTAATAATGGTCACATTACAATTCCAATGGTCAAGTTATAATTTCATCGGTATATGTTCCTTAACTTCTAGATATACCTTTTATTTTACTCATTCATCATTTATAAGGTTTTTATTGTGTTCCATTGTAATATTTTATGATTATACTATAAGACATAATTATAATACAGTAATTCCATTGATAAAACATTGGGTTGTTACATTCTTACCCCTTTATGAAATTTCACCCCCGAAATGTCATTTTATATTCTATGTCGTAAATAGGTGTGGGTAATTTTCCTTTATTTCCTCCTCCAGTTCCAATGTTTCCTCTTAATACTTATGGTACTTTCATAACACTTTTACCAGGTGAGTCTTCTTATTGTGTATAACTCTATATCTACAAATCCAAGATCTTCACTAGTTTATCGTCATATGAATGATATTTCTTTAACTGTACCACCTCTGAAGCATGTGAAGTATATGGTATGTACTTCCTTAAGGGGGATACATGGAAGATATCATGTAATTTAGACATGGTAGGTGGAAGTTCTAGTCAATAGGCCATAGCTCTGACATGATCAATAATCTTGAAGGGTTCTATATAGCTGGGACTTAACCTTCCTTTTTTCCCAAACCTCATGACCTTCTTCTATGGAGACATGCGGAGGAATACCATGTCTCTAACTTAGAACTCAAGGTCTCATCAATTATTGTATGAATAACTCTTCTGTCAACTTTGGGCTACCTTGATGTGATACTAAATGGTTTTCACCTTCTCCACCATTTCTTCGACCATTTCAGGTCCCAGTAGCTTACGCTCACCAATTTCATCCCAACATGCTAGTGTTCTGCACCTTTTCCCATAAAGGTATTCATATGGTTCCATTTGGATACTATAGTGGAAACTGTTATTGTAGGATAATTTGACTAGTGGAAGATGTTGGTCTCATCCTCCTTTTAAGTCTATAGGAAATTATCTCAACAGGACTTCTAGTGTTTGAATAGTTTTCTCAGATTGGCCATCAGTTTGAGGATGATAAACCATACTGAAGTTCATTTTAGTGCTTCGATCATGCTAGAGACTTTTCTAAAACTTTGATGTTAATCTTGGATCTCTATCAGATACAATATATAGTGGTACACCTTGAATCCTTACCACTTATTTGATATATATTAATTCAATTTTATCTAATGATAAGTCTTCTCGAATTATGATAAAGTGACATGTCATTGTAATATGGTCCACAATGACCCATATATCATTGTTTCCTATGGATGTCCTTGTAAGTCTAGTGAAAAATTATGTGGTGATGTTCTCACACTTCCATGTTGGTATGGGTAGTGGTTGTATCATACCCTTATCCTTTTTCCTTTAATCCTTCACTTACTGACATACCAGGCACTTTGATGTATACTCAACAATCTCATTCTTTATATTGTCCCACCAATAATTCTCTTGGAGATCTTGATACATCTTTGTACTTCCTAGGTGAATAGATAAGTTTTAGCTATATGCATCATTCAAAAGATCCTTATTTATCTCTAGATCGGATGGTATATATATTTGTGACCCAAAACTTACAACTCCTTCCTCATTATTCTTAAACTCATTGGATTTCCCATTTCTAATAGATTACACCCTTTTCAGAATTTCCACATCTTTTCTTTGAGCATCCTTGATTTTCTCCATGAGGGATGGTTGAGAAACCATTTGAGAAAAAATTTGTGATGTTTCTATCTTAATGATTCCCATGTCCATCATATACAAATCTAAGAATATTGTAACCTTTTCAATTCTCATCATTGATAAAGATGCAGGATTCTTTCGACTTAGAGAATCTACCACTTTATTTTCCTTACTGAGATGGTAGTGGATTGAGAAGTCATAATCCTTGATGAGATCTAACCATCTTTGATGGTTCATATTAATATCATTCTATGTGAATATATATTTGAACCTCTTATGGTCAGTATATATCTCACACTTCTCCCCATAGAGATAATTCTGCCATATTTTCAATGCAAAGATCACAGCTGCCAACTCTAGATCATGTGTGGGATAGTTTTTCTCATAGATTTTCAGGTGCCTTGAGGCGTAGGCTATTAATTTATCATTTTTCATCATTACACAACATAAGACTTTATTTGAAGCATAGTTTTACACCATAAATAGTTCTCCACTTGTTGGGAGTGTGAGTACTGGTGCAATGATAAGCCTCTTTTTGAGCTCCTTAAAGCTTTCCTCACATTCTTGAGTTTTAAAAAAATTCACCCCCTTCTGTGTCATCTTGGTCATTGGGTTTGACAATCATGAAAAGTTCTCCACAAATCATAGGTAATACCCAAATAGACCAAGGAATCTATGGATCATCATTAATATCCCTTTTTCGGAGATAACATTCCCCAAGAATGATACTTCCTCCATACAAAACTCACATTTATTGTAGTTTTCATATAGTTTCTCCCTTTGGAAATTCTTTATCATAGTATTCAAATGATCCTCATTCTCCTCATTGATCTTGGATTATATTAAAATATCATTGATAAAGACTACCATAAATTTATTGAGGTAATCTCTAAAGACTCAATTCATTATATCCATGAAAATTGTTGGAGCATTAGTGAGTCTAAAGGGCATCACTTTGAACTCATAGTTTACATACCTCATTCGAAAGGTAGTCTTAGTAATATATTCCTTCCTCACCTTTAATTGGTGATATCCCGACCGATGGTCCACCTTAGAGAAATAACTGGCCCCACGTAGCTGATCGAACAAGTCATCTATCTGAGGTAGGGGATTCTTGTTCCTTATCTTGATTTTATTGAGATCAAGATAATCAATGCAAAGGTGCATTGATCTGTCCTTCTTCTTAACAAATAGGACTTGCGCTCCCCGTGGTGAAGCACTTGGGTGTATAAAAACATTTTTTATATTCTCTTATAACTACTTATTTAGTTATTCTATATCTACGGTAGCCATTCGATAAGGTTTATTTGATATAGGTAGAGATATAGGAATAAGTTCAATTGATAACTCAACCTCTCAATCAGGATAAAGACTAGGAAATTATTCCAGAAATACATCAGTGTAGTCCCCTACAATGGGCATGTCTTCGAGCATGATTCTTCCCTTTTTCTCAATCATTTGATCTAGACATGCTTGCTCATAAGGCAGTAATATCCACACTTTATACAATGATTCTAAATGAGATTAATCTTTCTCCTTATACTTTTAAAGGATTGGAGGATGCTTCAGGATGTGAAGAGTGATCTCCCTTTCCCAAAATTTGATGTTGTATTTGTGTAAATATAGATAATCCGTGCCCAATATAACATCAAACTCCCCTAAAGTAAGTATGAAAAAATTTACTGTGAGGTTTAGTCGACAAATGTTAACTAGGGAGGAGTTATATGCTTTGAATGTAATAATTTCCCTATTTTTTGTTCTCATAGATAACTCAATCTCCAAATTTTTAGGTGGTGTTTGAATAGTTCTACTAAACTTGAAATATATGAAAGAATATGTAGAATGAGAATCAAATAGTATTTTCACTATTCTTGAATAAATAACTAGTATACCTGTCACCACATAGTTTTTCAGCTCCACACACTACAACAAATGCCGGTCCTAGCGGCGGTTTTTTTCCGGTTTAGCGGCGGTTTAAACCGCCGCTATATTGTGTGGCGGCGGTTTACAAAAACCGCCGCTAAGTTTGGTGTCGGCAATCTATTAGCGGCGGTTTTTTTGATTCCACGGCGGTTTTAGAAATGTGTCATAGGTCCGTCATTTAGCGGCGGTTTCTCTTCATTTCGCGGCGGTTATATGGTTATCTTATTCGCGACGGTTTTAACCGCCGCTAAATTCAGGCGTTTGATGCGCCTATTCTGCGGCGGTGAATACCGCCGCTAAATATCAACATAATATATTTAGCGGCGGTTAAAACCGCCGCTAAATTCTGCCCAGTTAATCATTTAGCGGCGGTTAAAACCGCCGCTAAATGCTTCCCTGTTATTTAGCGGCAGTTTTAACCGCCGCTAAATGCTCACAGGTATGGCATTTAGCGGCGGTTAAAACCGCCGCTAAATGTTGAACTGGAAAAAAAAATGTGTTGGATCTGCTCCACCACTGCCCTAAATTTTCCAAAACCACAGCCACATCTCACCCATCAGCCCCACATAATATCACATCCACACATATTTGTAATGTACAACAGCTTACAACATTATTACATCATTACCATTTCATATTCCATCACTAAAAGAATACTACCACAAACCACTACACACAAAAACCAACATCCTCATAATAGTGACCATAACATCTCTTACCATAATAAAAACCAACATTAAAAACACCATCCCTCATAGACAAAACCACACCATAACAAGAAACATGTATCATAACCAACCAATTAAAGGGACCATATTCAAACTAGTGGTCGAATGAATAAATAGGGAATCTATGAGAAAACCCATGAATGTTTCAATGTGAAATGACTCATAAAACCATATTGAAATATCCAAAATCCAATAAAACAAGTAGGTGGGTTTTATTAAAACTAGATATATTACCTAGGATACCACTAAAACAGTTATCATCCTCATGTTCCAATGAATATAAATGGTTCCAAAATAGAACCCTTGTGGGAAACCTCTCAAGGATAATATAATAATTTGATCAAAACTAATCATTAAATAAATAAACACATAACCATGTGTCATAACCAACCAATTAAAGGGACCATATTCATATTATGACAAACAATAAAATAGATTTACACAGTTACATTGAAAAAAATGAATGAATTAAAACACTTTATGACATTATTCATTCATCTTTGAATATGTACCAAAAAATATCTCCTCTGAACCACTATTCCACCATAGAAAATGATAAAATGGATTAACATTCCCATGAAGAGTAATCTACAAATGATCCATGATTTCCATTGGGTTCACCAAATCATTACCTCATCCTCATCATCCAACTCTCTATATTTGAATATATGGGATGAATCCTGATTATTTCAGTAATGTTGGGATACATGGATGATATTGTGAATTATTTTTATCAGTGGTTAGAGCTCCAACTGATATAACACCTCACCAATGTTCACCAAAACCTAAAAAATCCAGAACAACCTAGGAGAATCCACACTCCCTCACACAAAATATTCCTACACCATCATGGAAACAACCTCAAGAACACATGATCTTTGAAATATAACTACATGGGTCTACATCTATATTATACAGTGGTATTGAAATGATCCTGATCTTCTTTTATATTTTCTATAACTATTAGGATATTTTAATTCATGCATTACACCACACTAGAAAAATATTTTTTTATTCCCTTACATAGACACATCACAATGTAAAAGTATACAACATCCAACACAACTCATAGAATATATACACAAAAATAGATGAATGATGTATATTTTTATCGGAAAACAAAAAAAATTGGTGTTTTATTCACCCATAATGCAACTAGGTCAAAATTAATGTTCCCAAAAAATCCCACAACTTATTGAAATTCAATTCCAGATTTCCATCGATTAGGGGATTGAAAGTCATTTTAAAGAGAGTTTAGGTAATGGATGGATTCCATATTCCTCCCAATAATGATGATATGAAATAGGAATTACATTCTAAACAATTAATTATGGTATCATGGGGAGTCCTAAAACCTCATCCATGTACAATCATTCTTAATAATGTATTTAACTGGACTCCTTGATTTCTATATAATGTTATGAAATCATTATTCAATATATGATCACATATCCTCCCTAATATTGGGGATACATTGTGACCATCACAATATTTGACCCCCCACCAAAAGGATTTAATGATTGTATACATAAGGAAACATGAGAAATCAAGAAAATGTTAGGACATGGAAATGTTTGGTAGAAACTATGTGTCATAAATGTTACATATACAAACTAACTGTTATCATACTTGTTCAACACATCAACAATACTACTACTCATCATCTGATGCTGCATCGTCACCCTCTCCACCTTCATCTCCACCACCTGCTGCCACCTATAAGAACATTATATTGAAAATTAAATATTGTTGCATATTTATAATAAAAATTAAAACCAATAAAAGTTTGAAAACTAAATGATTTTGATTTTTTTGTGATTTACCTGCTCACCACTACCCGATGCACTACCACCGGGGGCATATCTTCTCATATGATGATGTATTTCAAGCAACTCTTTCTGCAAATCAGATATCTGATTCCCCTGCTGGTGAACTGTGTTTCGTAGAGCAGACATCTCCCTTTGAGCATCTTCAGGTATGAAATGACTATAACCAGGAGTAGATGAGGCCGAAATACCTGATGGCATGCGAAAGACCTCAGATGGTATGGGTCCCAAACCCATCCCGCGCACTCTACCAGGATGCTCCTTCCCAAGGACTTGACCAATCGGGTCATCCTGGGAGACTGAGTAGGATTGCCCAGGATTGGCATCCCATATTTCTTTAATTTTTACCTATAAATCAAATATGAATATATATTAACACAGTAAAAACTGATATTAAGTTATTATAATAAATAATTGACTTCATACCCCAACTTCTCTGGCAGGTTCATTAACAAAACTTCCATCTGTTTTTTTATGAACATCCAGCCACAGTTCTGTTCGGGATGCTTCATGCCCTAAACTCTGTGACTGCATTAAACAAAGATAAATCATCAATCAAATATGTTAAATAGATAATATTATCTTATAAATATTTAAACTAATTAAAATATTACCAATGACATTCGGCTTCTTGAAAAGCTTTTTGAACCCGCAGTGTGCGGGATTACCTGCTTCGCCCGGTTTGAAGCATTATTTCTTGAGAGATCCTGAAATAAATAAATTTCAATTTAACAGTATTGTATTCAATGTCTATCTCCTCTTCATGTACATGTATAAATGTAAAATGAGGATAATATAATAATATATATTTCAATACCATCCGCTTCTCATCACGATGTCTATCGACAAAAACCTTCCACTGTTCTTTCGGTACCCCACTGGGTATCTTCTCATACATCTGCTGCACGGTCAACGAAGAATCGTTGACATCACACCACAACCTCCATTTGAAATCTTTCCATTTTTTTCCAAGATTTTTCAATGTCCACTTCCGTGCTATCACATCAGCAACGGTAAAGTGGAAGAACATCTGTATACAGAAATTCATTTTGAATATATTAGTAAAATGACATTCAATTAAACCATAAAGTAATAAAATTACCTTTATCTGAGAATCATAAACTTCATTTTTCCAGTTTGGAGGCATATGCCTCCAATCATCATATGAAATAGGTAGGGAAACGGGCTCTGCTGCCAGCTGACCTATAATCTGACCAAGTAAACCTGCGGCGTCATCCGTCGGGACCCCATAAGAATCAAATGGCACCACTATCTTCTTGCCATGCATGTTCCAAACATCAGAACTTTTTATGTCTCTTTCCACGGTTTCATTGTCTTCATCTGCAATGATCAAACAATTACTATAAACAAAATGCAATAAATTTATTTAATTAAAATTTGTACCTATGACTGCGACCCTCCAGAATGTCCGTGATGAACTGGAGGGGGCGTGTCGCTGCCCCGCTGCTGAAGCTCCTGTAGGGGGAGGCGATGAATCATCCTCTAATGAGGCATCCACTGATGGTGTCAGAGATGGTGCAGGGGGAGATGATGTCGTGGGGACAGACGGATCGTCATCTGTCGCAGAAGAAGAAGGAATAGTGTACCGCTTCTTCCTTGGAATTCCTGTCATTTAATCAAATAAAATTAAGTTCAGAATATATATTTCAAAAAATTTATGCAGAAAAAAAATTAAAAATGATAATAGATGCCCAGTATTAACAAACAAAATATATATAACAATGATAATGAATGACTACAGAAATGAAACAAGTAGTTGCTGAATGAATAAATAATTGTACATACAATCATTTTCCCCTTCAATCATGTCAGTTTCCTGCTCCATTGCTTCATCCACTTCATTCATCCTTGCTAGACCAATATTTTCAATATCATGATGGACAAATAATTCTGCTTCCTGTTGTTGATGAAATTCAATTGCAGAGGTCAAATCTTCCACTTCATCACCCATATCATAAAAATCTCTTTGTATTACGTGAGTAACTACACTCCACCCTTCATCCACAACATCATTCACATAATATACCATTTTTTCCTGCGATGCTAAGATATATGGATCATGCAGTTCATGATCACCAACATCCATCAAGAGAGAGAAGTTTACAGAAGTAAATTGCAAGGAATCTCTTTTAACACCTCTGATAAAATCGACCCATTTGCATTTGAATAAAACAACAGAAAAATGTTCGTGGTAGTTTAATTCAATAATATCATGCAGCTTTCCATAGTATTCCACTTCTGCAAATGTAAAAATACCACTATTCTGTGTTTTCAAACCCACTTCTCGATCGACTGTACGAAATCTAAAACCATTCACATTATAAGCGTTGAACTTTCTAACTTGTTTTATAGGACCTCTAGCAAGAAACTTCAAATCTTCTGAAAAGTCAGCTCGAGTATCAGTATTCATGATCTGAAAAAAAAAATTAATAGATTTGCAAATTGTATGTGTCAAAGTAATATTCGTATTTATTGCAATATTTATAAACTTACACGTCGTGCAAACCATTCTACCAGCTCTTTATTCACAGCTTTCATTATATCTTTTTCATTTCGTGTTCGGATTCTCTTTCGTCTCTTTGTTTGTATCCTCAACTCTTCAATAAATGGATCTGCAATTTCACTATTCAGCAGCACATATCTATGTTCCTGTAATAATTCCAATTCTGTTAGTGTCGCGTATGAGGTCCTCCCAACTGATCGGCCAATAGCAGGAAATATTTTTGATTTCTGATGCATTTGAGATTGAGTTGATGTGTCTTCAACACGTCCAACTCGAGTAAATCTTGTCTCAATATCATCCAAATATCTGGAACTAAAGGTGAGACACTCCTCGGCCAAATAGCCTTCAGCAATAGAGCCTTCTGGTTGAGCTTTATTTCTCACGTATGCTTTCAAATGCCCAAGATATCTGTGAAAAAAAATAATAATATTATGCATTTATTTAAATGCCAAAAAATGTTTACTTAACTGGAAACATATAAATAAAATACCTCTCAATTGGATACATCCATCGATAATGAACGGGGCCTCCTAATTTAGCTTTGTCAACCAAATTCATAGTTAAATGCATCATGACAGTAAAAAACGATGGAGGGAAGATCATCTCCATTGCACAAAGGGTCAATACAAACCTCTCCTGTAGGTTGTCAAGCTGAAATGGATGTAGAGCTTTCTCACATAACTGTCTGAAAAATGTGCAGAAATGGAGTACAACAGCAGTAACTTTTTCAGGTAATAATGTACGCAATGCCAATGGTAGTAACTGTTGTAACAAAACACGTGAATCGTGACTTTTCAATCCATATAACTTACGATTCTTCAAGTCAACACACCTCGAGATGTTACTCGAATACCCATCAGATACCTTCACATTCTTTAAAATTTGAAGGAACGTATCTTTATCCCTATTTTTCAATGAAAAAATGGCCGGAGCATACTTTTCATTCTCATCTGGCCAGAGATCACGTTTTATGTTCATTACTTGTAAGTCTTTGCGAGCATTGAGATGATCCTTCGACTTTCCATGCTCATTAAGTAATGTGAAAATCAAATTATCACATACATTCTTCTCAATATGCATCACATCAAGATTGTGGCGCAAAGAATTAAATTCCCAATACGGAAGTTTGAAGAATATACTTTTTTTCTTCCATTGTTGCGTTCTGATTTCACTTGATGATGCACTTCGCACTTGTTTTCCGCTATCATTCAAATGATGAACCTTCCCAAATTCTGTTTTAACATTTTCAAGCTGTGTCAATATTTCAGAACCGGTTAACAACTTTGGAGGTGGTCTACGCTCAATGCAACCATTAAATTTTGATTTGTTCAGCCGAAATCTATGAGATGCATCAAGAAATCTTCGATGGCACAAGAAACACCATTTTCTACTGTGAGGTAGCCGTTTGGGCTCGAAATCAAAGTTACAAACGGGACAAGCCAAACCAATATAACTGTTCCAACCAGATAAATTCCCAAGCCCAGGGAAGTCACTAATGGTCCACATTAAAGAAGCATGCATTTTAAACATTGTTTTAGAAGAAACATCAAATGTCTCAACACCGTTGCTCCATAACTCCTGCAATTCTTCAATCAAAGGCTGTAGGTATACATCAATATCATTTCCAGGCATTTGTTTTCCAGGAATAATCATCGAAATGATAAAATATGTTTGTTTCATACACATCCACGGAGGCAGATTATAAGGGATCAAAACAACTGGCCAAATGCTATAACTCGTACTCAAAGTCCCAAATGGGTTGAATCCATCGGCAGCCAATCCCAATCGAACATTCCTAGGATCAGCTGAGAAATATGGATGTAATGAATCAAATGTCTTCCACGATTGGGAATCTCGTGGATGTCTCATTAACCCATCATTGTTATTATCTACAGCATGCCACTTCATGTGTTCGGCGGTTTTTGATGACATGAATAATCTTTGCAATCGAGGCTTCAAAGGAAAGTAACGCAAAACTTTTGCAGGTGTGTTCATTTTCTTCTTCTCCATGAAATTATGTTCAGTCATACTTCCAACATCACCTTTTGACTGCCATCTAGAAGAAGAACATTTCTTACAATTCTGTCTACTTGAATCCTCTCCCCAGTAAAGCATACAATCATTGGGACACGCATGTATTTTTGTATAATTCAGACCAAGCTTGTTAACAACTTTTTTCATATCATAAAACGATTCTGGGATTTTTGCTTCAGGAAATGCATCACGAATCAATTCCAATAACATGGACATTGCCTTATTTGTAATTCCACATAAACATTTGATATGGTACAACTTCAGTAGAAATGAAAGCTTTGAATATTTCAAACACCCACTATACAACTCTTGATTTCCATCGTCAACTAAATCATGAAATACATTTTCCTCACTGAAGTTTTCCCTTACATTTGGCTCCACAGAATCAAGAGGATCCAATGATATGTTACAATCTTGATCTGCTTGTGTTACAGTCTCAGAAACATCACTTGTCACGTTGCAATTTGTAGCACCCTCTTCTGGTTGTTCTGATATGTTTTGATGCTCATAGTGGTGTCTTGCAGTGCCGAATGCTTCATTTATGAGGTTTTGCATTTCATTTTCCATTGTCGAAGAACTTGGGACCTCATTCTGTGGATTAACATCAGTCCTCAATCTTTCTGTATTGTTTGATTCTCCATGCCAAATCCAACACAAATATTGCTCAGGGAATTACTTCAGTATTAAATGTTCATAAACTTCATCTCTCTTCAACCATGTTCTAAATTTACATTTAGGACATGGACATCTTATTCTCCCTTCAACGGATCGATTAGAAATTGCAAAATCTAAAAACCCATTCAAACCCTTAACATATTGAGGTGTGTTCCTCGGTAATGTGATCCAGCTTTTATCCATGTATATCACAATGTGCCTACACAAAATATACGATAGTGTAAGATTACAGAAACCTAATATAATAAAGATGAACCATTGACCATAAAGTATGAATAATATAATAAAGATGATTCATTGACCACATTTACCATTTCAGACCAACTGAACAAGTCTAGTCCATAGGAGACAGCGTCAACACCTCATTGAGGAGCAATAAGAATATCGGGATACACACTTATCATAACACCATCGATCACACATTTATGTTGCCTCAAACAACACCACATTGATGTGTGATCGAAATTGATCATAATGCATTTTAAATCAAGTTAACTACATTCACTGAAACCATTTTCACAATGGGTAATGTTTGTTTTATTGTTCTAGGGAAATCTAAATGGCCACATTTAAGTTTTGGGGTTCATCTTGTGATGGAAGCATGAGACATGGTGTTTGAATTTCTTGAATAAATTAGTGATAATGACCCTCCTAAGGTGGAGAGAATTATGTTAGTCATGTAAATGTGGAGAAAACTGTAGAGTGGATGTGGAGGAATCAAGGTTCCAAATAGAAACCTATAAGGGACATGTTTGGGGGTTCTTAGGGAAGGCCCGGTGGAACTTGGATATGGTGTGTGTAGGTGATGGAGGTATACCTTAAGTGAGAAGGCTTCGTGTTTGGGTAGAGGGGCGACATGCCAATAGGGGAAGTTGGGAACCAACGGAGTGAGTTAGCAGGAATGGAAAGACATAGTTGGATAGAAAGGGAATGGATGTGGTGGGCTGTGAGGCACCTCAAGTTAATGTTGAAATGATAAGTTTATCCTAGTAATTTGAATGAGTTTTGAAGAAGAACCAAGTAGTCCTTGGTTGAGATATGGATGGTGAAAGTGTGACAAATCTGGGTATTTTTGGCAGAAATAATGAATGCTAGAATTGGGTGGAGTTTTCATGGATGTTGTGAGTTGGAAAACATGTTAGGGATGTTTTGAAGGTTGAGTTGAGGTTCTGTTGACCTCTTTTATGATGAGTGAAGTTCTCAAAACTAGAAAATTGTGGTGACGAAGTAAGTAATATGGTGTTGAGAACCATGGAAGGAAAGTAATCGATTAATGGTGTGGCTAGAGTTTCAAGTTGGATGGTCTCAGGTAGGAACCATATTAGTGTATTTGTTTTGGTGATGGGTGTTGGATCAGGTTTTGGATGGTTGAATACCTTGAGATGAAGGTTATGCTTGGGTTGTGCTTTGGATGTTTGAAATGGAGTGAGGTTGTTGGGCCTTGAGTTCTGGATTGATGTAGGTCAGAGAATGTGGTTGGAATCTATGTATCCCTTTAGCGACAATGAGTTTGTGTCACCATTATAATTTTGGTAACTAGGTGAGGTGGTTCTAAGAATTTTGGGCCATGAGTTGTGGAGAGGATTGGAACAAAGGTGTTTCGATTGGCTCTCCACAGGGTAGTGTAGTGCCTTATCGATATCCTCTTGTGCGGTGGTATAGTAACATTACCTAAACCTTTAATTTTCATTTGATGTTGATAATAAATAGTTGAGGTGGATGCGTCCTCAAAGATAATTGGGTTTTAATTGTGGTTCATGGTTGTGGAAAATGTTTTCAGGTAGGACCTTTTCCTTAGTCCGAGTGTTGTTATAACATGGTTGAGTTCAAGGAGTATATTAGAAGATGGAAGTTTATAGGTGGGTCCGTGGAACTAAAATTGGCCTAAGGGGTGCTGTGATGCTTGGTAAGTTTGGATATGTGATGATATGTTATAAGGTGGGGAGGTTTTAAGATCCCAACCCTTATCCATGTGATATGATGAAAAAAATTACACCATGTAACCATAAATATCACACACCCTACTAACATGGATACCCATGACTTCTATGAGGAACCTTTCCATTACATACATTATATAAAAAAGGACCTGAAAACACCCAATGGTCAGTGTATGGTGTGAGAAAATGAATATTAGAAATATTACACCATGTTTTTCATAAGGAGACATTAGAAAAATAAAACAATTATTCTTATTAAGGGAAAATAAAATAATATATATATATATATATATATTAAAAAAATGGTAATTCACCCTTTTAGAATATATTAAAAAGAATAATCAAATTGATACATCATATTCCATTTAAAATAAATGTGATTAAACCATTTCATAATGTATTTATAAATAACCTCTTTGAAAAGGAAAACAATAGAAAATACTCTTATGGTATATTAGGTATAAGTTATCTAAGATCCTTTTAAATCTATGGTCAAATGACTATTTACATACATATCCCTAAAATATGTTCCCTTAAATGAGGTAATCACCCTGATAAGTGAATCCACTATGGAAACAATATTTAGTTATATTTTTAGTGCAAATCATTGATAGGTAGCCACAATTCATCCTAGAATTATTTTCTTATTATATCCCTTACTAAGTACCACATGATCCCATCTATCGTAGCCCATATTGGAAGGATTTCATTTATTAATTTTCCCACACATAAAGGATTTCAATTTCACAAATGACCCATACATGTAGGATTTAAATTAAAAATTCAAACTATTTGGAGGGAATATCACACATCAATAATCAAACTACTTAATTTCAAATAAAACATGATTCAAAATCCATTTTCAAAATCAATTCCAAATTAATAAATCATTTAATCAAATAATTCAAAAAACAAACCATTATAAGAATCATAAATCAATCTATTAATCAACTTATATAATCCAAAAAAATGATATAGCAAGTATGGATTATAAAATAAAAGATATCTTTAAAGCCTAAACACATAATTTTTTTAAAAATGAATGAAATAAATACCAATAGGATCAAAAACTAAAATAAATCCATTAACCAAGAGACCCATATAATGAATCTCAGATTCAATTAGAAACAAATCATCAAGATGGATGTGATAATAGAGAAAACTCACTTTGGGGCCGAGTACGAAGTGAGAAAGGTCGTCGGGAGAAGGGGGTCGCGGGTTGCCGGTCGCAGGCACCGCCGGAGGAGGTCGCGGGGTCGCCGGAGCAGGTCGCGGGGTCACCGGAGCAGGTCGCGGGGTCGCCGGGGGGGTCGCGGGATCACCGGGGGGGTCGCGGGGGCTGCAGGTGAGGGTTGCAGCACGGAGGGTCGGGGGAAACGGGGGTCAGGGTAGGGAAGGGTCGGGGTTTTTTTTTAAAAAAAACAAAGGTTTAGCGGTGGTTTATTAAAAACCGCCGCGAAATGTATTTCGGAAAACGTTTAGCGGCGGTTTTGTGAACCGCCGCCACAAAACCGCCGCTAAACACTGTTTATTTTGTAGTGACATTATTAGTAGTGATAGAATAATCCTTCTTTTGTTTCATTGGAGGTTGTTGTTGATTGCCTCTGATAACCCTTTCCTAAAAGAAATTGTTTGCATAATGACCATGTTCCTTATAGTTGTAACACTGCACTACAGGCTAAGTGTTTATTTGAACCCTCCTCTATTCTTCCACATTAGTGGGATTCTTCATATCCCTTCGGAAATTCTTAGCCAGATGTTTCATTCTTCCACATTTGAAGAAATTCCTGTTTCCCATTAGATAATCCCCAGGATGCTTCATACCATAATTTTGACATGTGGGATTTTCAATCTTCTTTCCATCATGGGATTTATTTACCAACCACCCATATTAGACTCCATTTTCCTCTTTTTGTCACCAGGTCCATGAGACCATTGAGAGTCTCTAATATACATTCCAACCATGGTGGCACAACAGACGATATCCTTATAACTATCGAAGTCTTGAATTGCAAAAAAATTTCATAGACTCAAATTTAGTCTACTAAAGAAGTGATCCACCTTGCTTTCGGTGTTCATGAAAAATACGAAGGCATATTTTTCAATACTTGTAAAGTTTACTTCATATGATCTAATGGAATCATCTTAATTCTACTTAAGTCTGAGTAACTCTATTTTCATATTGATATGGAGGGTTTGGGGAAAATATTTATTGAAAATAAATTCTTGAATTCCTCCCAATCCATGGAATCAATTTCCTACTAGGACTTCATATTATTGATCAGTTTCCACCACTAATTAGCTTCCTCATCAAAATGATAGACTTCCAGTATGAATTTCTCTTCTCCAAAGCACTGTATGATAGAGAATATCTTTTCAATGGAGTTAATCAACTATTCCATGAGGAGGGGATCAGAATATCCAAAAAACAATGGAAGATTTTTTTCTCCTGAAGGATTAAATAAAAACTTGATCTTTACTTAGATTAGTTGGGTGTTCCACATGATTAAATTTATTATTCATAACTTGAGTCAGCTAATCAAGTATTGTCGTAATGCTTTGATCAATTGTTCCCATTATAGCAGTAATATTATTAGGGAAATTATCAAATTTCCTATCACATTGATTGTTGGCACGTGTTCTTTTATTTCCCACTATTAACTAAGAAAAAGAAAGTACAATTAGGGGGATAGAATACTTAATAATTAAGAATAAAAATGAAACTTTAAACATAAAATAATAAACACTTAAAGGAAAATTAAATCCTAACTTTTTATTCCCTAGATTTCAATTTAGGTTATCCATGATCTATTTCCCCACATTTATTCTTATGAGCTTATTTTTTGTTCCCTTAATAATGGTTTGTACTAAGATTATGAATTTACCAAAGCATATCCCCGAGGAGTGCCAAATTAGGAGTGTAGAAAGGCCCATTGTCGTGCACCATTTCCCATTTGAGTCTAGATCAAAGTGATGTTTTTAGGTTTTACCCCTAGATACATATATGCTAGAGCTACATCCACTTGTCTGTATCCAGACAGGGATGTATTTTCTTGACAAACCACTTACTATATACTTACCAAAATTTAGGAATGTTTTCTTATACTTAGTCTCATCCCTAATGTTATTAGTAAAGTTCTCTATTCCTAATCTCCAAAAATAACTAGACCATCCTCTGATACAAACTACAGAAACCCAACCTTTAACACATATCATTAAATGGTTTTAATCATAATTAAACTTCAAATTAAAATCCAAGGATTGTAAATTCTAGATTCTTGGAAGACATGGTACATAAAACTAATAACATGGCACTAAATACAACATTTATTTACTTAATTGTCATAAAGATATCCAAAATACCATTGTGATCAAAATTATTTATAGGATAACATGGGGATAACATGAACAAAGGGATGAGCTAAAAATCTCAGTAAGGGAATAAACTTAAGAATAATGCTTTAACACATGAGTTATAAGGCATGACATAATGATATAAAAAGGCATGGAACATATGGAATCATAAAATATAATCATGGGATCATATAAACATGGAGTCATAGTAATGTGGAAGCAACATAAACATGAATTTAGCATGATTCAAGGCTCTTTAAACATATATAATCAAAAATTGAGTTTAACCACCAAGATCGTGGCACATGGTAGCATGATGCAAGGCTAACCGCCAAGACCGTTGCACATAACGTCTGATGAGACTCAAATTTAACCAATGAATTGGAGATATATCTGGTCACAATCATATTAACATGTTCATGAATATTCCTTCCACATAAATAATTATACATAATCAATCATACATAAACATAAGGGTACCCATAGAAAGAAATGGGTATCATAATCATGTAATAAAGCATAATTAATGGGTGTATAATACAAGTGTCCATAAAATAAAGAAATTAAAACATAAATGAACATTAATAAGTGAAAATAAGCATATATCTTGGTAATATATGTCAAATATAAGTGATAACATGTACAAAGAGCATTTAATAAATTTTAGCATTAAAACATTTTTGTGGGGTTTAAAGGAAAATACTAAAGAGCATTTAAAATAGAAAAGAGAATAATATTTTATATAAACCCAGAAGTGAAAAAAGAATATTTTCATAATAAAAATACAGATTTTATAAAAACATTTTTGGATTAAAACAGATTATATAGTGTACTTGAAAATGGGTTAAAATTCGGTAAGTTCCCTTAAACGGGTTCGCTTATCGGGAAGTAGTGAGGAGGGAACCACTTAAAAACATGTAAATCCCAAAAAGAGAATGATTAATGGAACTTGATAAATTATTTTAGAGAATTTAAATATAATTTATAATATTTAAATAAAATTAATATATAACTTCATTTGTGTAAAAATAAAGACAAAGAAACTTGAAGGAATAATGGAGGTCCGGGTAGAATCCCTTACCTTAAGTCTGATGGTGTCCTTCACTTGATCTTCATGTACTGCATAAACAAATTACATTCATTAATTAATATTTCAAAAACCTATTATTTATGTAATTTATTTATTATAACCTTATTAATTTCATTCATGACCTTTTTGATATGTTAAGAGGTTCAATTTCATCATTGGGAGCATTTGTTTCCTTGGTTTTCATGGTGGGTTTACTTATATACATGTCAGGATAAACATGTAAGATGAGAATGGTTGTCCAGAATTGGAGTTATATGCTATTATTTAACATTCATAGGATTACATGGTTATAAAATTCATTTGGTTATTTTGAGTGAAGATGAATCATTATATAAAACTTTAATGATAATTGTTTTGGTTAATTGACGGTTTGTAATCACAACAAACACATTTTTATTTATAAATTAATATCATGTGTAAAAAAGATTAAAGAACCTAAAATTAGACATATTCCATATATTATAGTCTATTTCAACCATAAAAATTGTTTCATGACCATAATTGAATATGGTAATAGAAATTGAAAACCCATCATCCTTGAATGTGATAAATTAACACATCTCAGATGGTGTTTTTATTTCTAGATTAAAAGGAGGGGGAAGGGAGAGATGGTTATGAATTATTCCATTATAATGACAATATTCTAGTGTATTTAAGGTATTATAGTTATCATAACATTTGTATGAAATGAGGTGAGGGAATAAAAATAAAGAAATTAACTTGAAATAAAATAAAAGAAATGAAGAGAGGAATTTACCTCTTGAATATAACTTCTTTGAGAACCTATTTTGGGAAGAGGATTTGGTATTTTGAAGAGTCCAAGGGCTTATAGAAGTGGTATAGGGTATTAGGGAGATATTTTATTAGAATTTAGACAAGTCACAAGTCTTGATATGAGCAAAGAGAAGAGGTAAAGATGGTGGTATTTATAGTGGAGGAGAGGAGGGGTTTCCCATCATTTTAATCATTAGTTTAATATTTTTTTCGGAAGACTATGAATACTCTTGATTATTATGATCAAAAATCATAAAGAGTGCATGTTAGTTTTAACCAAGGTTTCTCACATTAGAAATTATGCAAGTAATAGTGTATTTAACTCATAATGTATATATATGGTAAATTACCATATTTCACTATTTATCAAAATTTAAGTATTTCAGAAAAATCCCAAAAATTTAACCTAACTATTTTTCAATTTGTATAATATGAAAATTAATTCCATTTTATGAAAATAAATTCATAAATATTAGAAATTAAATTTTTAATTAAAATCACAATTTACTTGAAAAATACAAATTTTAAAATTAAAACTACTTTTATAAGATTTTGAAAAATTACATAAAGTCTGATAAAATTATATTATAATCATAATTCATCAAAATAATTATTTGTGAATAAATTTTATGAAGATATATTTTCTTTTAATTTATTAAATTAATTGAAAAATTATAATTAAATATACATGACTTACAAAAATACCAACACTTTATTAATAATTTTTAAAATATCTATTTACTTATACTATGGCATAATTATACCATATTGTCACTTATAAGATGGATAAATTTTATTTATGATTTCATTAGTAAGTTTACTATTACATGGGCATGTTTACTATTCATAAGGGTCACATTACCATTCCAAAGGTCAAGTAACTATTTCATCAGTATACATTCCTTAACTTCTAGAGATACCTTTTATTTTACTCATTATTCATTTATAAGGTTTTTTTGTGTTCTATATATAATACTATATAATTATACTATAATACATAATTATAATAATGGAATTACATTGATAAAACATTGGGTCATTACCCACATGCTCACTAAAAACTATAAAAACTAAAAAAAGGATTAAAAGGATTTATTGTCTCTACTGCCACTATGCCTGGACATCCTACAAACCACACCCACACAACCCATGCCTTGACATCCCCCCACAATTTCTTACATTTCTCCCACCTGAAAAACAACCTTGTCCTCAATGTGAAAAAATAGGAACCTACATATCATATTTGATTTTCTCTTATGTTGTATGGAGTAAGTGTTCGGTCTTGATAAATGTAACACCCTAAGAATCATGACTTCTTTCTAAATATGCATCTTCAAGTGCATATATATTGGCCAAAACAAGGAGATGCTTTATTCCTAAAAAACCTGTGAATTTTAACCACTCCCCTTCAGTGATCTCTGTGTCCCTGAGTACAATTTCTTCCTAACCATTACTCAAATAAATCATGCCATAATTTGTTATTAATAGGCCTGAAATATTATTCATTCCACTAATATCTTCCAGAATGGTTTCAGTCCTTTCCTTTTCTAGGATATACTTACACTAAAACTTTATAATTTTATTTATAGAATACTGCCACTCTCAAAATTTTGACCTGTTCTTTTTTATGATAAAAATTTTCCTTGTAATACATATTTTATCTATCAATAAGAATGGTCAAATTTTTAAAACCACACTAGGAGAAATAATATGAAGTTTATTTTGTAAAATTGGATTAAGATGAGAAAAAACAATTTATGTTTCTATCACTACATCTGAAACATATTCCCCTGCCAAACCACTAGCCTTCAATCACAATGATATGGAAACTATCACTCCCTGAGGATTATATTCTAGTACCATTTACAGCTCTTATTTTTCCAATTCATCCTTATAAAAATATTACAACTCCTACATGACAAAAATACAGAGAAAAACTGGCCCACATATAGTGTTCTTAGTAGCAGTATAACCCGGAGCTATCATACCCAATTGAACAAACTGAAACTTTTCTTTTAGAAAATTACTATTTCAAACAAACTTGCTTCTAGTGACGAAGTAGAAATTCCAGCCCTCCTTTCCTGATTCCACAATAGCCTTGGGAGCATTCATTTCTATCACTACTAGTACATCATGACTACTAAAAATTGTTATCAATTTGTTGGTACCTAAAAATTCCTTGACCAAGCTCCACTAAATAATAAATAGAAGGAATAAATCTATTATAAGTTCATTAGTTGTGCAAGGTGATCTACATATTAATGTCACATGCACCTTCAAATGGATTCATTCCTTATTTTAATTAAATTCATCATCGAACCCCAAATTTTATATTTTATAAAAAAATCCATTAATTTTCCCAACCAATGACACCTACTAACTAACAACTCTAAAAAATAAAAAATGATTTAAAACTTTACTAACCCTTTTTCCATTACATCTAGATAGCCTACCAACCACACCCACACAACCCATTCCTAGACATCCCCCCCACAATTCCTAAAAAAATGTCTTTCCAACTCCGCAAAAGAATCACCTTTTTTTAAAAAATCCAAAAGTAAAGAGATGTCTCTGAAATAATATATACGATATCCTACTTATATATTATAATAAATTACCTTAATCTATCATTTTAGAGGGGTCATTTAGACTCATAATATTCCATATCATAATAATAATTAAGACCTTTGACCACATTTTTTTCAAAACAAATATAACATACCCTATTTATATTTTTTCACTTTAAAGGACTTTATACACTTTAGAGTCCTAATAATTAATACTTTGAACCCTTTTTTTTAAAAAAAACATACCCTGTTTAGATTTTTCAACTTTCAAGGAATTTATATACTTTAGAATTTTTCAGAGTGATGGTGAAATAACTTCTCTTTAACTAAAATAATCTAAACTAAAACATAGAAAACAAACATAATATGATTTGACCTAGAAAAAATTGAAACATAAATCAAATTAAACATAACCAATCGAATATGGATTACACTAAATCAATAGGTATGAAATTGAACTATACCCAATCATAATAAAAAATATTCAAACTAATTTGAATTGAATGGATGGTAATAAAATAAAAATATAGAAGCATACCCAAACCTAACATACCAAACCATCCCCTATTTAATGAAAATGAAAATAACCATATTAAACCAAATGAAACTAAACCAAATTGAATCTAAAAAACTAAATCAAATATATGTAAATATTCATGAACTAATCATGATTTAATGTAACCAAATATAAGTTAGATTAATGAGTAAAATAATGAATAGGTTTGAGGCTAAAATGAACATTCCACACATGCCTCTGGTGGTTTCAAATTTTTTAACATTTGGGATCTCTCCTTCGTGCTTCCAATGGCAATACTGCCCACTCCGACTACCTTTGACCCTAGATCATTTTCGGTTGGTCCTATTTCTTCCTCTCCTTATAAGGTAGTTGTAATTCTTCCATAACATAAGGGCATCTCCTTTAGGGATTCCCTAAAGATCCCCCCCCCCCCCCCGTGTCCTGTAGGTTTCCATTCCTGCTTCAACTACTTAAACGAAGGGTTATGAGCCTTCTCTGTTCATCCATTTAGAAGCCTTTAATATAGCCTCAAAGGGTCTTTAATGGAATCTTGTGTCTAGATTTGGTGTGGATCTCCCTCCTCTCTCCTCATTTTACAGCTTTGTTGGATCATGGGATCTGGCTACGCCGGCTAAGGTTTTGTCTATGAATAAAAATCCCTTCTTCATTTTCTTGGGCTTGGAGGGGGACTTCATTTTTTCTTGGTGTAAATCCCCTAGGGCCTTGGTTAGGTGGAGGTTCACCTTTATGATTTGGGATATGGAGTTGCATTGGGGTAGGGATTCTTCGTAGGAACCAGAGTAGATTTCCCTTCTAGTCCTACCCCTCCCAATCCAGAATAGTGGTCTTATTTGGGAAATTGGAGACTCTCTCGGACACTTCCTGTGTGTAGATGAGAAGATGCTTCTCCTAGAGGAATTTTCCATGGATCTCATCTGTGTGGATATAGACCTAGATTCCCCTATTTCGAACCAGATCCTAATTTGGGTTCAGGATTTCTTTGACTGGGGCCAAACCCTTTTCTACCAAGCATTACTGGGATTCTTCTCCTTCAGTCACCTACAAGGACAATCACTCCCCATTTGTGGGAGGAAATGTCTGGTGGAGTCTAGGAAGCATGTCTCTTTGGAACTGCCTAAGTGTTCTTCTCTAGATATATTTAAGTGGCCCCACACTTCCCTGGATGCTTCCTCATTAGGCTAGTCTTAGGATAAGTTCCCTTTTTTTTAGACCTCATATGAGGTGGTGGTTTCGGGTGCCAGTAGTCCTTGGATATGGTACTCTCTTCTTCTCAGACTGCTAGTCATGTCCCTTGCATGGCTTTCATCCACTTCAAGGCTGTGGGGCGTCTTGATTCAAGTGGCCCCTTCTAGCCTTAATTTGGTATCTCATGGCTTAACAAAGGTATGTCTCTCCTTGATCTTACCTCAGGTCATCTCCCTCTACTCTTTGATGCAGTATCTCTTGCCGAGGTGGAAAATTTTTTAGAAGTTCACTATAATACCCCTCCTGATGAGGGATCTATCTTGGAGTTCCTACCCTAAATCTCTCCTCTTCGGGTTAGGATATTCATCCAAAACCCACCTCTTCTACCAGCCCCAGATCCCCTTCATGTTGAGGGTGCTTCTGTAGTGGCCCTTCTAGCTGTTAACTCGGACAGTCTCTCCAGTCAGGTTTTGACTCCTCCACGGTTAGCTTCTGATATGGATTTTGTATGCCCCTTGGATCCTATCCAGCAAGGCCCCTCCTCCAAAAAACAAGTTTTTTCTACCCCTCCTATGTCATCTCATCCCTTGGACTATATAGGGGTGAGAACCAGATCTCAAATGAAGCATCAAAGCTAATCCTCCTATACAAGAAAAGCATCCAAGATTCCTGGGACCAATTCTTGTATTAACCTATTTTAAGGTTATCTTTCTTCATATGGAATTCCCATGGCATGGGATCTTGGGTGAAAACCAACTATATCGCTAGTAAAATTTAGTCAAAAAATATCTCTCTTGTTGCGGTGCTGGAACCTAAACAAGACAGCACCAAAATCTCGGAGTTCACTCATAGGATTAGGATGTCTTGTTTCTTGCAAGCTAGATCTCACTGCCCCTCCATTTGGGTCTTCTAGAATATGACCATCAGTGTGAGTTTGGTTCATCCCTCATATTAGTTTATCATTATAGAGATTAGGAATGGTATGAAATCTTTCTTCTTCTCTTTCATGAATGGTAGTTGTGAAACTCATGAATGATCACGTTTGTGGAGTGAGCTAGAGACCTTAGATCCTAGTACCTCCCCCTTGTTAGTGGGAGGGACTTCAATGCAGTAGATGATCTCATTGAGAAGAATGGAAGGGTATTGTTTCCTCACTGAGACATCTTGGAGTTCAATTAGTTCATGTCTCACAAAGGACTGTTGGATATGGATTTTTTAGGGAGTTGTTTCACTTGGTAAAAAAACTAGAGATATTCTCACCGTACTTGGTGCTAGTTGGATCGATGTATAGATAATGTTCATACCATCTCTATTTTCTGGAAATCAAAGGTCTCTCACTTGGAATATAGCATATCTGACCACTCACCTCTGTTATTAGATATCCGGCCTAGCTGGGAAAAAATATTTATCATGGATTTCTCCCACTTATGGATCAAGTATCAGGATTATCTTGACATTGTGGGTTCCTCATGGAATAGAAAAATGAATTGTAATGCATGTGAAAGATTAAAAAATAAATTAAGGAGTCTTTTGGATGATCTCCAGGTGTGGTTTAGCAATAAGCTACCTCTGATGTATGATCTAGATGGGATCAAGATGGAGATTGAATTCCTAGAGTCTAGTTTAGAAGAGGACTAGAATGAGGGAATATTCATGGAGATTTCCATACAGAAGGAACAAATGGATGAAATTCTTCTAAGGGAGGAATGTTCTGCTCGTAGTGAATCTAGAGTGAGATGGATTTCGGAGGGGGACCGTAACACTGCATATTTTCATGCATGCATCAAGGAAAATGGAGGTATGTTAGAACCAATTTATGGATGGAGGATGGTTCCTACACTAATGAACAAGACACCATTGGAAGTCTAGAAGTGTCCTTATTTATTAGATTTCTTGTATGAACAAACCCCAAGATGGCCGAAGGGTACCCATGGGGCCATGAAGCAACCACTAAAGTCATGCATAGGGTGATTTACAAGCATGAAAATGAACTACTTGAGTCTATACTTAATGAGGAAGAAATATTATGGGATGTGATTAACCTGAATCTGAATAGTTCCCCAGGCTCAGATATGTTTTTGGGTTCCTTCTTTTGAGCCTCCTGGAGTACGGTCAAGGATGATATTTTTCTTGCCATCCAGGATTTCTTCTGTGGCGGTACCCTTCACCATGCTTCCAGTTCCACCGCCATGATTATTATTCCCAATGTCAAGGATCCCTCCCCCCACCATCATTACTACCTTATGAGCGTGTGAAACTTCACGTACAAGACTATTGCATCTGTACTCAATAACAAACTCAACCCTCACCTACATTAATAGACCTCTCATGAGAATCATAGCTTCGTTAAACAAAAATCCATCAAATGGTCTATTGTGTTGTCTCAGGAGATCATAGATGGCAACAATACTAGAGTCCACGGTTCTAACATTATGGTTAAGTTAGACATGGATAAGGCTTATGACAAGGTGGAGTGGGATTTCATTAAAGGTCATGTTAGTTATGGGTTTTTTTCATGGTATTTTTATCTTCTCTTTTGTCATTTCAGTTCTTCATGAATGGCTATCTGCTTCATGGGATAAAAATATGGGTTTTTCAAGGCTCTTTAAGGGATGCAGCAGGGGGATCCTTTATCACTAAGCCTGTTTGCTCTCTCTCAGGTTGTTCTTAACCACCTCATCAACAAGTCTATTTCATAGGGATCCATTAGGCCTTATCAGTGAAACTCTATCCCATGCAACTTCTACCATTTTATGTTTGTGGATGATTCCTGTAGAGACCCGTAGCCTGACGTACATGGACATTACATTACATTTGCGGAATACTTAGTACATAACAAAAACACACACACACAAGGATCGTAATAGTTTAGTGTCTTTGGAAACTCGGAATGTAATCTTCTAATCGTGGTGAAAGTTCTTCAATATCTCCCATAAAGGTCATCCCTTTTTTTTTTTACCTAAAACCTTTCATTATATCCTGGGGAAAAGAAAACATAAAAGGGTGAGCTCAAATGCTCAGTAAGGGTATACAAAAGAAATAAAAATCATATCATATCTTTTTGAAAATCATAACCTGCAAAAGAGATCATAATATCTTAACATGGAACAAATCATAGAAGTGAAAATAAGATCACCATAATCATAACATGAAACTTGAAACTTTGTGTCATGCACACATAATCATGGAAAATCATTTCTTGTTAGTCATGACTCATTGCCAAGACTATCTTAGTGGACAAAGTCCCTTTCTGAATCGAGTAACCCTCGTTTCAGTCCTGTTTCACTGAACCGGTATAACCTACCATTCCAGCCATGTCTATCTCATGAGATATAAAATCTTTACCCAATGCATTGGAGGGAGATATAGGTCCCACCCATCTCTTAATGAATCCTTTCTTATGTGTGCCACAGAATCATAAATCATACATCATTGCATAACCCATGTAATAAAAATGGGATTCTTAAACAACATGACATCATAAAACCATTCATATAAGATAAAGGAATTCATAAACATAATTCCATCACAACATAGTCAAATCAATGTAAAAATATGGATAGAAACAGAACCCTTTATTATCTTAGATGGAAAATAATTTTGATAAAACACTTGAATTGAATTCTTGAGGAAAATATCCTTTCTTCTTCAAAATCAATTTCTTTTCACAAAACATCATGAAATTTTTAAAAGAAAGAGATTTTATTGAAAATAGTCATGAAATATTTTGGAGGAATCTTCATAAAAATAAGGCTTTATAAAACCGTAAAAATCTGTTCATGCCGTTTAAGTTAAAAAAACATTCTTCTCGTACTTTTGTCGGAAAAGTCAAAAAGTACCTCGTACGAAAAACGACAAAAGATTCCTTTCATACATATTACTAAAAACTCACCGAAGGGTAAAAATGGATTTAAACAATTGTAGGTATATGGAAATAACATTACATATTGATGAAACATGGATTTGGATGATAAAATACACCCCAGTAATTACCAAAGTAAAAACAATCTCGGATAAAAGTGAGATTGTGATATTTCCCTTACCTTAGGTCCGATTTGCTTTGTACGTGTCCGAAGCTCCTGTATAATGGTTTAAATAATGTTATTTACTTATTCCAGAATCATATTCATTGTTATGATATCATATATGGTTCACTTATGACATTATATTACCCGTTCTTTTGTAAATTCCATGTTAAAGAAGCGTTTTGGGTAAAATCGTTTCATTTTATCGTAGGTGTTTTGATTTGTTGTTCTTGACATTATTATTACTTATATCATGATTTACTTACTTCCAGAATATAAAATATGATTTATATATCATATATATTCAGTATATATATATATATATAATAGATAGATAAATGAAATGAAAAACACCGTTCATGGAGACGGTAGTCCGTACGTACGCATGAACGCTATTTTCCTTTCCTTATTGTCTTGAATGGAAGTAAGTAGATGACATACATATATATATATATATATACATAAATCCAGTAGCTTTATAATGTCATATATTTCATTATTATTTCTTATATATACTTTATAATCATTCTTAAATGGTTAACATGGAGAATGAATCTCATCGCGTCGTGGAGACGGTAGTCCGTACGTACGCACGAGCGATGATATCATTTCTATAAATATTGAATTGAATTGGAGTGGATTATACAATATATCAGAATCAATATTATTTTGTAATAACTATGTATAGTTATTCTTTACACCATTATACCCATCCATGTAAGGTGGTGGTGGAAAATAGATTACACCACGGCGTGGAGACGGTATTCCGTACGTACGCACGCGCGGTGATTTCTTTTTCCGTAGGATGGATAGATGGTGAAATAGGGTTGTTTCATACTTATAATAACATATCAGTATATGAGTGATACTGATGTTATTACTTCATAATGAAACAACCTAAGAAGAAGAAGTGGAAGAAGAAATAAAGATGAAAGAATTGGTAACGGTAATTACCTCTTCTTTGAAGTGCCTCTTTGAGACCTCCTCTTAGGGCACTAGAATTGGTCTTTGAGGAAGACCAGAACCTCTAAGATGTTTCTAGGGAAGTGGAGAAGGGATTTTGGCAGGGGTTGGCCGAGCTTGAGTGCTCAATTTGGTGTGAGGAGGAGGGGGAGGAGGTGTCCTTTTATAAGGGAGGAGAGGGGCACCTTAGGAATATCTCAAAATATTATTTTATATTAAAGTCAAAATCGGTTTATAATGGCTCCAAAGGGTCTTATATCAAAGCTAAGGTGGGGATGGGTCTAAATCCTATCAACCAATAGAATTTAGACAAGTTTAGGATATTATTTTAACCTTATCAATTAAATTTAACTCTAAGTTAAATAATTTAACTTTTACCATGTCTTTTTGTTTTCTTTCACTATATGGTTAATAAACTTACTATAACATGCCAAACGAACCCCAAATTGTTTATTATTAATATATATATCCTTATCTAAGTCATTTGGCCGAACCTTAGATTTTTAGGAATACAATAACAATTACTAATATAATATTTGATTTAAAAACTATTTTGTGTCAATTTTTACACTATTTGATATATGATTTTTGTGAAAGTCATAACAGAATTATATGTTCAAAACAAGTTGATTAAATCAACATTAATATATCATAGTAACCTAGAAAATTATTTGAATTCATAAAAATTCTCAAATTACATTTATTTTGGTGTTTATAACATCAATTATGTCAATATTTCATAAATAAGATAATTACTGCATCATCTTTGTGTCATAAATTAATTAATTTATTTGATGTCTAAAAATTACAAATAAAATACCATTATGTACGAAATCTTTTTAGCTTTCTAATGAATATTTATAGTTGAATTTATCTTATGTATAACCCCATATTAAAAATGATTTACTTATTAAACTTTGATTTTAACTATTTTAACCCTTCTTTAAATAAATTAATAATAAATGTCCTAATCTAATCCAAGTGGGCCTAAATGGTCATATTTTATTCCTAAGTTTGTTTTTGGTCGAATTACACTTGTCCAATAGAATTAGGACATGTGTTAGGGTAATATTGATATCATATTTACCCTTAGTTACCCTATTTACTATTTACCGCGGTAAAAAAAGTAAAAAGTTACTATTCACCAAAAAATTATTTTCATCTCATTGAACCACATTTTAGTCCTTGATATTAACCGTGTCTCTCGGATTTTCGAAATTCCATTCACAGAAGTGGTAAAATTATGTTTTATGAAAAATTCAGTTTTTTTAACTACCACTTAGTAGTTTCACTATTCATCAAAAAATGAAGGTTTTCAGAAAAATACCAAAATTTCATCCTAAGCTATATTTCATATTCCGAATTCAAAAATGAAGTCTATTTTACCAAATTCATAACATAGAAGTTGAATTAATTAATTTTATAATTAAATCCCGCTGTTAAGACAAATAGCGTGTTTTTAAGAAACAATTTCTATCAAAAGATTGATACTTGATTATGTCTGGTTTAAATGTGAAATTACAACCAATGACCAGAATTGAATTAAATTGTAAAAATATATTCTAAATATACTTTAAAACCACTCAAATTAATAATTTATCACTATTAATTATTTCGATTAAAAAAGTTGTTTTTTAATTATAATTAATAATTTTCACTATTCATCAGAATATGAAAGTTATCCGAAAAGTACCAAAATTTCACCTTAGGCTAAATTCGATACTCCGAATCCAAAAATGAAGTCCATTTTGAGAGCTAAAATTTATAAAATTTAAAAAAGTGGTTATTACTATTCATAACGGCTAGTTTTAATAATATTTTAATAGCATATCATTGTTTCGTGAAACTCAGTATTACGTACTACACACGCTATCAAGGAAGGTTGCGATTGCGTGTAATGCAAGGCTAGTCAAGGATGTGTGTTGTTCAAGCTCCTTTTGGAGTAGTGTACAATAAAATTAAAAAGAATATTTTTTTTTTCATAAAATCTCGGGCTGTTACATTCTACCCCCCTTAAAATGAATTTCGCCCTCAAAATTCGTCGGGGTTATAAATGGTTTACTGTTCTAAAGTTTCTTTAATAGAATCCCACATCGTAAAAAGGAATACCAAAACTTGGCTTTAAAAACTAAAGTATGAAATGTAACGATTACCCAAATAAACTAATCGTTGGGTTTCCACATAGGTAAAAATATGGATATGGAAGAGAAATCTAACCATCATGTTCTGATGGAGAGTGGTAGAGAACATGGCTATGGAAAAGCCAGTAATCACAAATCCATAAATTTGTGATGATCTAAGGTACCATCCGATTCATCAAGTATAAGATCACTAGGACAACATTTTTGGTTTTCAAGATCATTTCCCTAAAGTTGAAAATTTGAATTGGAATAAATACTTTCTTTATTTTGGTACAATCTCACTATTGTTCGTGCCTAGAACAATTTCCACTTCATCTCTTAAATGAAGTTGAATTTGTTATTCGTGAAGTGTTAGCAGATCATGTGATAGAATGACGGGTCATTCCATCTGTCTCAAACAAAAGGTTAGCAAAAATTATATACATAAGTCGATCTATAGTGAGATTAATCATATATAGTTCCTAAAATGGACTTATACTTCATATATCATACTGCTTAATATAATAAAACTAGTTTCTACTAAACAGGTACTTCCTGTAGGCCAGTGGTAGGCGATAAAGGCCAGTCGCAATTCGGTTGTGGGTTCAATTCCCACAGCCTTGTCCGAAGCGATGGGCTGTCGCCCGTCCTGCAGGTTGTCCTTTTTCTAAAACTATATTACTATAACATCCCATAATATCGAAAAACTTCTATCCTTAAACAATACTAACTTATGTCCAACATAATCCATTCCAATCTTTAGTCCTATCCATAATACTGCAGTCCATTCTCATAACATAGTGAAAACGATTACCAGAGATTTAATACCATCGTTGATCCCCATATATCATAAGATATATCATGTTGGACACATTCCAAACATTCAAAGGCCTTAATCTTGTACTCTCTTGAATACCCATTGAACCTTAGTGAAAACTTGAATGCAGTTAAAAGTTAACACTTTCCACATACCAAAATCCTCAAAATTCTATATACTCAAACCATGATATCACTTGGTCCTTATATCAATCATGAGCTCATGAATACTGTTAAACATTTCATTTTCTCGTTTTCCCTTCATTATGCGCATAATATCTCAATCACTTTGAATACCACATTAGACCAATACATAAATATTCCAATATTCCATGATACAACATTATTTTGGAATCCCATTACATAAAAAACTTAATCATTCCACCACATCGTTGTCATATTCAACATTGCCAATAGTGATCGCATGTGACTTCCCTTTGTCCTTTGCCTTAAGCGGTTGCTCATGTCGATCATCACTAACCCTTGGATTAGGGCATTTATTGGCATAATGTCCCATCTCCTTGCACTTGAAGCATTGAAGTGTTGGTTGTGCGTTCTCTGCAGTGTTTGCTTTATTCACTTCATTAGAATCCCTTTTTCCATTACTTCGACACTCAGCTGCTCGATGACCTTATTTTCCACACTTAAAACATTTTCTAGTCCCTTTAAGACAATCTCCACCATGCTTCTTTCCACACTTTGTGCATAAGGAAACATTCATCTTCTTTTCACCATTATTCTGAGATTTCTCCTTGAACTCCATCTTTCGTTTCTTTTCAAAACCATGAGATGGATATGTAACACCAACTTCCATTTCTACCTTGATAGCACAACGCACAATTTCTTCATAGCTACTGAAGTCTCTTATAGCTAATGCCCTTCGAAGACTTGGTTTTAAGCCACTGAAAAATCGATCAACTTTACTTTCAGGTTGGATGATAATGCCAGATGCATACCTTGCAAGTCTTGTAAAATTCGCTTCGTATATACCAACAGATTCATCATCCTTTTGCTTTAGTTCAAGAAACTCCTTCTCCATCTTCGTTCGAAGAATACGAGGGAAGTACTTACTGAAAAACAAGTTCTTGAACTCGTCCCATTCCATGGAATCAATTTCATCTCTTTGCCTCGTATTCTTGATAAGATTCCACCATTGATCAGCTTCACCTTCCAAACGATATACTGCTAAGATGACTTTATCATGTTCAGAACATTGAAGAACTGAAAATATCTTTTCAGTAGTACTAATCCATTGTTCAGCAACTAATGGATCAGTAGACCCACTGAAAGAAGGCGGACGCTGCCTCATGAAGGATTCAACATAATGTTGCTCCTTCCTTTGCTCGTTTGGAAGTCCTGCATGATTCATAGCTTGAGAAAGTTGTGTGATCATGGCTACAAGATTTTGCATTCCAGCTCCCATATCGTTTGGTTGCTCAGGGGGACAATCATTGCATTGTCCATTGCATTGATCAACACGGTTCCTTCGGGTTCCAGCCATCGTCTAAAACCCCAAAAGAATAGTGTGAGAGGCAAAAATCTTACTAGGGAAACCAACATAATAAAGGGGTAGTACCCTCAATATCTAACATCTTAGGTTAAATTCTAAGATCGTTAGAGAAATTCTAGGACTATAACCTATACGTATACTTAACCTTAGAGACATCCCTAGACATACCTTAGAAATATCTCTAGGGATCTCACTAACGTTTTCGCATCCTAGTTTCCAAAGGTTGACTAAACCTTTCCTCTGATACCAACTGTAGAGACCCGTAGCCTGACGTACATGGACATTACATTACATTTGCGGAATACTTAGTACATAACAAAAACACACACACACAAGGATCGTAATAGTTTAGTGTCTTTGGAAACTCGGAATGTAATCTTCTAATCGTGGTGAAAGTTCTTCAATATCTCCCATAAAGGTCATCCCTTTTTTTTTTACCTAAAACCTTTCATTATATCCTGGGGAAAAGAAAACATAAAAGGGTGAGCTCAAATGCTCAGTAAGGGTATACAAAAGAAATAAAAATCATATCATATCTTTTTGAAAATCATAACCTGCAAAAGAGATCATAATATCTTAACATGGAACAAATCATAGAAGTGAAAATAAGATCACCATAATCATAACATGAAACTTGAAACTTTGTGTCATGCACACATAATCATGGAAAATCATTTCTTGTTAGTCATGACTCATTGCCAAGACTATCTTAGTGGACAAAGTCCCTTTCTGAATCGAGTAACCCTCGTTTCAGTCCTGTTTCACTGAACCGGTATAACCTACCATTCCAGCCATGTCTATCTCATGAGATATAAAATCTTTACCCAATGCATTGGAGGGAGATATAGGTCCCACCCATCTCTTAATGAATCCTTTCTTATGTGTGCCACAGAATCATAAATCATACATCATTGCATAACCCATGTAATAAAAATGGGATTCTTAAACAACATGACATCATAAAACCATTCATATAAGATAAAGGAATTCATAAACATAATTCCATCACAACATAGTCAAATCAATGTAAAAATATGGATAGAAACAGAACCCTTTATTATCTTAGATGGAAAATAATTTTGATAAAACACTTGAATTGAATTCTTGAGGAAAATATCCTTTCTTCTTCAAAATCAATTTCTTTTCACAAAACATCATGAAATTTTTAAAAGAAAGATATTTTATTGAAAATAGTCATGAAATCTTTTGGAGGAATCTTCATAAAAATAAGGCTTTATAAAATCGTAAAAATCCGTTCATGCCGTTTAAGTTAAAAAAACATTCTTCTCGTACTTTTGTCGGAAAAGTCAAAAAGTACCTCGTACGAAAAACGACAAAAGATTCCTTTCATACATATTACTAAAAACTCACCGAAGGGTAAAAATGGATTTAAACAATTGTAGGTAGATGGAAATAACATTACATATTGATGAAACATGGATTTGGATGATAAAATACACCCCAGTAATTACCAAAGTAAAAACAATCTCGGATAAAAGTGAGATTGTGATATTTCCCTTACCTTAGGTCCGATTTGCTTTGTACGTGTCCGAAGCTCCTGTATAATGGTTTAAATAATGTTATTTACTTATTCCAGAATCATATTCATTGTTATGATATCATATATGGTTCACTTATGACATTATATTACCCGTTCTTTTGTAAATTCCATGTTAAAGAAGCGTTTTGGGTAAAATCGTTTCATTTTATCGTAGGTGTTTTGATTTGTTGTTCTTGACATTATTATTACTTATATCATGATTTACTTACTTCCAGAATATAAAATATGATTTATATATCATATATAATCAGTATATATATATATATAATAGATAGATAAATGAAATGAAAAACACCGTTCATGGAGACGGTAGTCCGTACGTACGCATGAACGCTATTTTCCTTTCCTTATTGTCTTGAATGGAAGTAAGTAGATGACATACATATATATATATATACATAAATCCAGTAGCTTTATAATGTCATATATTTCATTATTATTTCTTATATATACTTTATAATCATTCTTAAATGGTTAACATGGAGAATGAATCTAATCGCGTCGTGGAGACGGTAGTCCGTACGTACGCACGAGCGATGATATCATTTCTATAAATATTGAATTGAATTGGAGTGGATTATACAATATATCAGAATAAATATTATTTTGTAATAACTATGTATAGTTATTCTTTACACCATTATACCCATCCATGTAAGGTGGTGGTGGAAAATAGATTACACCACGGCGTGGAGACGGTATTCCGTACGTACGCACGCGCGGTGATTTCTTTTTCCATAGGATGGATAGATGGTGAAATAGGGTTGTTTCATACTTATAATAACATATCAGTATATGAGTGATACTGATGTTATTACTTCATAATGAAACAACCTAAGAAGAAGAAGTGGAAGAAGAAATAAAGATGAAAGAATTGGTAACGGTAATTACCTCTTCTTTGAAGTGCCTCTTTGAGACCTCCTCTTAGGGCACTAGAATTGGTCTTTGAGGAAGACCAGAACCTCTAAGATGTTTCTAGGGAAGTGGAGAAGGGATTTTGGCAGGGGTTGGCCGAGCTTGAGTGCTCAATTTGGTGTGAGGAGGAGGGGGAGGAGGTGTCCTTTTATAAGGGAGGAGAGGGGCACCTTAGGAATATCTCAAATTATTATTTTATATTAAAGTCAAAATCGGTTTATAATGGCTCCAAAGGGTCTTATATCGAAGCTAAGGTGGGGATGGGTCTAAATCCTATCAACCAATAGAATTTAGACAAGTTTAGGATATTATTTTAACCTTATCAATTAAATTTAACTCTAAGTTAAATAATTTAACTTTTACCATGTCTTTTTGTTTTCTTTCACTATATGGTTAATAAACTTACTATAACATGCCAAACGAACCCCAAATTGTTTATTATTAATATATATATCCTTATCTAAGTCATTTGGCCGAACCTTAGATTTTTAGGAATACAATAACAATTACTAATATAATATTTGATTTAAAAACTATTTTGTGTCAATTTTTACACTATTTGATATATGATTTTTGTGAAAGTCATAACAGAATTATATGTTCAAACCAAGTTGATTAAATCAACATTAATATATCATAGTAACCTAGAAAATTATTGGAATTCATAAAAATTCTCAAATTACATTTATTTTGGTGTTTATAACATCAATTATGTCAATATTTCATAAATAAGATAATTACTGCATCATCTTTGTGTCATAAATTAATTAATTTATTTGATGTCTAAAAATTACAAATAAAATACCATTATGTACGAAATCTTTTTAGCTTTCTAATGAATATTTATAGTTGAATTTATCTTATGTATAACCCCATATTAAAAATGATTTACTTATTAAACTTTGATTTTAACTATTTTAACCCTTCTTTAAATAAATTAATAATAAATGTCCTAATCTAATCCAAGTGGGCCTAAATGGTCATATTTTATTCCTAAGTTTGTTTTTGGTCGAATTACACTTGTCCAATAGAATTAGGACATGTGTTAGGGTAATATTGATATCATATTTACCCTTAGTTACCCTATTTACTATTTACCGCGGTAAAAAAAGTAAAAAGTTACTATTCACCAAAAAATTATTTTCATCTCATTGAACCACATTTTAGTCCTTGATATTAACCGTGTCTCTCGGATTTTCGAAATTCCATTCACAGAAGTGGTAAAATTATGTTTTATGAAAAATTCAGTTTTTTTAACTACCACTTAGTAGTTTCACTATTCATCAAAAAATGAAGGTTTTCAGAAAAATACCAAAATTTCATCCTAAGCTATATTTCATATTCCGAATTCAAAAATGAAGTCTATTTTACCAAATTCATAACATAGAAGTTGAATTAATTAATTTTATAATTAAATCCCGCTGTTAAGACAAATAGCGTGTTTTTAAGAAACAATTTCTATCAAAAGATTGATACTTGATTATGTCTGGTTTAAATGTGAAATTACAACCAATGACCAGCATTGAATTAAATTGTAAAAATATATTCTAAATATACTTTAAAACCACTCAAATTAATAATTTATCACTATTAATTATTTCGATTAAAAAAGTTGTTTTTTAATTATAATTAATAATTTTCACTATTCATCAGAATATGAAAGTTATCCGAAAAGTACCAAAATTTCACCTTAGGCTAAATTCGATACTCCGAATCCAAAAATGAAGTCCATTTTGAGAGCTAAAATTTATAAAATTTAAAAAAGTGGTTATTACTATTCATAACGGCTAGTTTTAATAATATTTTAATAGCATATCATTGTTTCGTGAAACTCAGTATTACGTACTACACACGCTATCAAGGAAGGTTGTGATTGCGTGTAATGCAAGGCTAGTCAAGGATGTGTGTTGTTCAAGCTCCTTTTGGAGTAGCGTACAATAAAATTAAAAAGAATATTTTTTTTTTCATAAAATCTCGGGCTGTTACAATTCCATTATCTTTATGAATGCAGGTATGTGTTCTATTCATGTGTTTATCAAAATACTTGTATATTATTTCTAATTTAGTGTCTAGGTTGTTAGTTACAATAATATAACCTTCTATGTCTTGAAGAAATTATTTGATAACAGGGTGGATTATCTAATCATAGGTCTTAGCATGCATCATTGCTATTTTTCTATGGAGTAACTTGGTGTCCCGGTTTCCCCTGGTAGGATGTGAATTATTCACATTAAAAATATCATTGGTAAAATGACTGGAAGAATACTAAATTGGAAGAATTTATTCTTGTCATTTAGAGGTAGAATTACCTTGGAAAACAATGTCTTAGCTTCCATTCCATTCCATGCACTCGCGGCCTCCAAGGTCCCAAAGGGTGTGATCTATAAGCTTGAATCCATACATTCCTCTTTCATCTGCGATGCACATGATGAGGGGAGGAAACATTTGGTGTCATGGAATAGTATTGAAAGGCTAGTGCAAGAGGAGGGAATTGATGTCAAGTGAATTTCTGACATGTTTCATGGCATGTAGGAAAAACTGGTTTGGGAAGGTATTGAGGCCTGCACACTATGGGGTAATTTCATGGCCACTTAGATCAATGGAGGGGGAAATGGTTCCAATACATGATATAAATCACTTATATTGGTTGTTATCTCTCACATGCATTCCCTACAACCTCACACTAGATGGATAGTGGGGGATGGAGACATTTTATTTTGGCACCATAATTGGGTTGGTACTACTCTCATATTCCCTGGCTTCCTAGTCACCCATATCACTTTGAAGGAGGTGAGTAGGTACCCATAGTTCATCAGTGCTATGCTGGATAGTAAATAGTGTTTATCCTTTGATATAATTGACCCCTATAATGACTCAAATTGATATTTGTTTACTTCATCGGCTTCGGGTATGTTTTCATCTAAGGATTATAGGATGGTATCTATTAGTACGACCTAGTAGGACCCATGGGGATCAGCCATATGGGTAAAATACATCCCTATTAAAATCAACATTCCCCTGTGGCATATCAGGAACAGTGAAATCTCTATAGATGAGAATGTAAAACAATCAGATATTAGCATGGCCTCTCGATACTTGTGTTTCATGGTATCTAGGGTGTAGAGCTTGATCCACCTCTTATTTAGTAGTGACTGGGTGTTCCATGTGTGGTGGGCCTTCAGAGACTTCACAAGGTTTTACGTTTAGGCTTTGAGGGTCCTTCCCATTCTCAAATGGTGGTTTCATTGTGCTGGGGAAGGTGGCCTGGAGAGGAATTCCCGTGCCATTATTATTACCTTGAGATTATGGTGTATTTGGATGGCTTGGAATAAAGCTATGTATGAGGGGATTTATTGAATATGTGGGTCCTTGGTGTCTACGACCAATTTTCTTCTCCTTGATTTTGTTCTCTCATGTAATAAATGGCATGATTCCCCCTCTCTTAGATCTCTTCAGGTGGGCTCTCCTGATCTCCACTCTACAAATCTCGATCATTGGGCTAGATGGTTTCCCAATCCACTTGGGTTGAATCTCAAATTTGATGTATCATTTTCTTTGAATGACCTGAAAAGTGTAGGTGTGGTATGGGATCCCAGATTCCATGTCATCATTTCTTATGTTTCCCACTTTGGTAGAGTTCATTCCATCTTGTATGAGGCTATGGATATACTAACTAGACCCTAACTTTTCGGGCATTGTAGTATTAATCTAGATTCCATTGAAATTGAATCTCTCATCCTTCATGACTCAATGAATGGTAAGTGGAAGATCCCCCGGTCTGTAACTTATATCCTAAGGAGGTGCAGGAATCTCATCAGCAATGGAGTTGTCTTTTTGTACACTTGGAGGTATGTAAATAAGGTTGTTGATCATCTATCCTCTATGGCAGTGAAATGCCTTAAAATTTTTCTTCCCATGGATATGAACTCCTTACCTATTTAAGGTAAGAACTTTATTAGAGGGTATGCTCTATTCCCGCACCAATTTAGACCTCTGTAGTTTTCCCTTTCATTTGGGATTCCCTTTCTTGTTTCTTGGCCCTGTTGCTTGTACTTTTATTTTTAAATAAATAAATAAATAGATAGATGAGTAATATGTAGGTAATGTTACTAACTATGATTACAATGAAATATACAAGAAATAAACTAAAATAAAAATAATTGATGTAAACTAAAGAAAATTTAAAATGACCAATCCAAAGTGAATAAAATAGAAACCAACTAATATAAACTAAGTTGAAACAATTTTACCTAAAACAAACCAAAAAAAATCAAAGAAACTGAAAAAAAAAATCAACTAGAATATAATTTAATTATATTAAATAAAAATAAATAAGCCTAGAAAATCCAACCTAAATAGTACCAAAAAATATAATCCTTAAATAAAGAATTAAATTGAATTAAACATAAAAAATTGTCAAATTTATACAAACAAAATCAAACAAAACTATCATAATTTAATTAATAAAAACTAAATATAAATGACTTAACTATCCTTAAATCAACCAAAATTGAATGAATATGAAAATTTATAAACCAATAATAAAGGAAAGAAACCAAATCAATGTAGAAAAGACCAATCAATCCAAAACATAACTAAATCAATAATGAATAAAAATGTAAAAATACCAAAATAAAATGACTGTAATCTGATAAACTAAATGAACCTAATTGGAATTGAACCCAACATGAAAAAAAACCTAAATTTTATTATCTGGACATGATCCAGAAAATTGAATAATAAATAAAAAAATCACACTAAAACAAATAAAACTAAATTGAATTGAATTGAAATAAATAAAATGAAATATAACTTAAATAAATGAATATAAAGTAACATATACCAAAATAAATCATATGATGGATGAAAAAACTAAATCATATTGAAATGAAAATTTATAAATAAATATATTTGAATAAAAATAAATAAATCTTCTCTAAATTAAACCAAACTTAATTAAGATGAAAAAAATAATCCAAACATGATGAAATGGTATGTCATTAATAGAAATTCAATATAATTGAACCAAAATTAATTGAATTGAACTATACTTAACCAAATTGAATTAAAAATAACTAAATAAAATTATACCATGTAAAACTTAATAGTAATAACAAGGATCAAAACCAATATGACCTTAAATACTCTCATTCTAACTAAACATTAACATTCTTAAACCAAATAAACAATGAAAAAAATTATTTCATGTGTCTTTTTAGAAAAAACACCAATATTGATTATATGATACCATCAATATCCATTAATTAAGAAATTACCTTAATTTCCCCTATTATAACCCCTTTCAAATTAAATCATAGAAACATAGAATACCAAATATAAACACATCTAGAATATATTTCACCTTTCTATTTTACAATATTATACATTTATTTATTATTGATCGGTTTTTTTCAATAAAGACATTTCATTTATATTGTTATATAATTAAATTTCCCTTATATTCATGGAAATAATTTATACAAACAAGAATCCTCCAATTCTACTTTGACTAAATTTAGCAAATCATTGTTTAATAATATTCTCAATTCTCCCAATTTATTATATAAAATTTATTTTGTAAACCAACTCATATTATACTAGCATAAAGTAATCAATCATTATAGAAAATCATATTGCTTCATCAATTATATCCATTTGATTTTAGTTATGAAATTAATTATTAATAACCTATTTTGAATTATGGTTTTATACATTCAATTTAATAGTAGAGGGAGGTTTTAAATATTTAAGGATGTGTTCCTTGAACAAATTTTTTTGATCAAGTAGAAAGAATAAATATGGAAACGCAATAAATAAAACAACAGAGAAATAGATTATAAGTTTTACTTTGTTGATTTAAAATTTAAATATCTATTTTGTAACTAAATTGACCATTTATATTTATAATAGCTTTATTTCTAGGACCTTTATGAGTATAAGTTAACAAATTCAGTCCAAAAAAATCATTTACATCAGCTTTTATGATATGAGAATCGTGGAAGAGTATGTTATCAACCAATGAAGAGTATTGTCCTGACTAGATATTGTCCCACTTCAGTGGTTAGTTATGGTAGCATCGAGTTGGAAAAATCTAATGCATGGGAATCACAAGATTTGTATGAGGAAAAAGAGGTGAAAAATGGTCATACATGAGCATTAATGTAATCAAAGGGCCAATGTTAAATTTATAAAATTTTTGGTAGTATTATTTCCATCACTTCCACCAAATACCGCCACATCTTGTCATGTATATATATTGATGATGCATAGGTTATATAGTGCATGAAGTGGTGGTCCTAGTGGTGGTCAAGATGATGATTATCCTATTGATAGTGATGGCCAGGATGATAGTGAGAATGATGTGGAGGATGACATTGAGGATGATGATGAGGATGATGGTGAGGATGGAGGTGAGGGTGTCAATGAGGATGATGGTGAGGATGAAGTTAATGATGGTGATGAAGGAAATATTTATACTTTACATTTTTTATTGATATATATGACATTTTATGTTTTATGATTAGTTATGAAAGAATATATGTGATGTTGAATTCATTTTTTATCACTGGTTGAATTCATTAATTGGTTTCTAGTGCTTTCATTGTTTGTATATTGGTTAGTGATGTTTTTTTAGGTAATTAACCTAGTGGGGTTCTCTGGTGGATATTTGGGTTGGGTTAGGGTGATAATGATTTTGGATTTATGGGGGGTCTATACTAATTATTTTAAAAATGTCAATATAGATATGTACCAATGGTTCCATAAAAACTGTTAGAAAAATAAAATTCTATTAGCCCTATACCAGCAGTTCACTGAAAACCATTAGTATAGGCTTGTACCAATAGTCAATGGTTTGGAGAAATATTGGTATAGGTTATAAAAAAATTTCTCTATCTTATACCAACGGTTTTTGAACTGTTGGAATAGCCATGAATTTCAATATTGTTTCCTTCCTTGCATACTTTCAAGGCCACTTCAATAATAATATATCTTTCACTTTGATTTAAAATTTTCATTCCATTACCATTTTAATTGAAATAATGTTTTCAATGAAGTTTTTTTATGAAATTATTTATACAATGAACTTGTTAGTCACATCTACCACATATTCTATCAAACCATTCAAATCTATTTTTTCTGGATAAATTTGATACAATCTTGCTTACATATTTATTATTTTATGATTACCTTATGATATTTTTATAATTTATCCCCTTTATCGATGAAATCTCCCTAGTAAAGACATATTATGCCTACATGAATATTATTTTTTCCCAAAAACTCCATATAACGAGTACAATATACTGAATTTTTTACTTTTATAGTAATAGAATTTTTATCTAGATTTTTGTTGTTGTTGGAAATCCATGTGTTGTTCTTGCTTCTATCTTGGGATGGATACCATTTTATAGATTTTATTCTCTTAAATAAATGTAGAAGAGGGTTTCTTATCCCCTTTATTTACCCAAACAATACAAAATTTAGAATTTTATTTTTCATGGTTAGTCAAAATAGGATTACATTGAGACTTCACACATAAAAATTTGACCTTCTTCTTTTAGTTCACTTTCATAGTTTACGTTTATGTCTTATCCTTGACTTACACTACTCTATTGTAATCATACCACACCTTTTTACAATGTTTTTTAGCTTTAAGTAATTAAGATTGTGTGTTGATAATATCTTATTGTTTTTATCTTCAGTTTCTCATTAAGATATTTTAGCTTTGTCCTTGCTCAGTAATTTTAATCTTGTGATTTTTTATTTTAATCAAAGTGCATAGATTCCTTATTGAAAATACTATTTATAGATTTAGTTTTCTTCCTATATTATTTCTTAAAAAGTATTTGTTTATTCTTTATATTAGTATTTTAGTCAATACATTATGATTTTAACATATGCTCTATGTAAGTAATTTGGCCTTCTTTTTCCATGCTGCTTGAGGACTCGTCATGTTTCTCCACATGAGCCATAAAATTTATGACACTATTAATAGTTTCATCATTTTATTAGATACTATATTAAGATTATTCTTCATCTTCATTAATCATTATAATTCTCATATTTCTTTATGGAAAATTATTTTTACCTTCACTAGCTTTGTTCACATATTTTATATTTATACCCCAAGATTTATTTTAAGGTTTATAAATTTATTAATCTTCATTATATTTAATACTCTTTATCTTTGGATAGTTTATGGAAAATTTTCAAATTCCACCATGTTTAAATATTTTTAGTGGAATGTTTCCTTTTTTACTTTCCCTTTAATTTTATAAAATTCTTTGAGATAAGAGACATGATTCTCTTATCATCCTCATCATTCTATTCTTATTCATTAGATACACTAGAACATTAAACATGCTCTTTGATTTTAAACTTTCTCATGGATTCAAAATCCATATTTTCTTTATCTTTCTTCTTAAATTTTGGTATCTTTCTCACTTCATAAGTAATGAGTATCTTTTGTAATTCATCAAGTGTGATATCCTCTATGTCCTCAAGAGAATAGAATTTAGTATCAAATATATAAAGAAAATTACTCATTAAATTATTCACAATTGTAGTATCATTTATTTCATCACCCTTCCTCTGATATTACTGACTATTTCATTCACCCTTGTAAAATATTCATCAATAATTTATTTTTCCCCAATTTTTATGTCTTCAAACCTACTTCTAAAGACCTCCAGTTTTTACTCTTTCACATTGTAATTCCCTTCATATCTACTTTACAACTTATCCTACATAGTCATTATAGTTTTAAGTCTCAATTATATTCAACCAAGAATACCATAAATAGATATTACATCTTTTTTATATATATTCAAGGTATCTCCCAAATAAGCATGCTTGATATTCATAAATATTTAGGGTACATGGATAAAATATACATAAATATCTTATTTAACTACAATATTCATCATCTATAATATCACTGGTTACATAACGTACCCTTTTAGACTCATCATACTTAGTAACCTTCTTCCTAACCTGGGGAAAAATAAAACATAAAAATGGGTGAGATCATATTCTTAATAAGGGTAAACATTGGAGGCACCAATTATTGATTATATATAATCACATAATAAGCATTAGGGTATGAGAAAATTATATTGTCAATAGAAGATCATAACCAACATTTCATAGTTCATAATCATAAGTCATTGTATAAAACTTTAGCATGTCATAAGATTAGTACTTCATCAAAAAAATCAATCATGATCCATGAGTTTAAATCATAAGAATAACAACACATAATAAGAGTGTGGAACCATACTTGGCATAGAAACCATAGCATATGTCAAGGTTAACTACTATGACCATCATATCATAGCATATCAAGAATCACCACTTATTTCCCATATCATAGTTGATTAGGAATCCCTACCTATTTCCCATAGTGGATCAAGCACATAAACTCATTTCCCATAATTATCACATGAGATATATATCTTTTCATAATTCATTTAAGGGATATATAATTTTTGGGTCTACTTATCACATAATTAAAATCGTACATATGTGTTCCATAAGACCAAAAAACATTCCTCATATCATCATTGCATAACCAATAGAAAATAAATGAGTTTTGTAAACATTTCATCATCATAATAATAAATCATCTATAGAAATAATAAATATAGTATCATTGGATCATAACCCTATTAAATCTAATGTAACATCAAATTAAGTTATGATAGATGAAAAATACCTTCAAAATATTTTCAAAATATTTCTCAAGGAAAATATCCTTTTCATTTTGAAATCACTTAAAATTTAAAATTTTAAAAAATATTATAGAAAAAAATTCTTTGAAAAGAACCATGAAATTTTTTAAAGGAATATAAAATTGAAATAATTAAATTGATGGTGGTAAAATCCATCCATACCATGTATGTTTAATTAGAACATTATTTTCACACTTTTGTAAAAAGTCAAAATCAACTTATGTAGAAAACATTTATGGAAAAAGATTCCTTTTAAAAAATATGTAAATAAAATAAAATTTCATTAAAATGGAAATTTAAAAACATTTCAAGTATATTTATGAACTTCCATAAATCAATTTTGAATATCATGGTCATAGACTAAAATTTTCATCGACTAAAGAGGAAATAAGGTCAACTTTTCTTTAAAAACATTTTCTTAGTAATTTTAAGTACCAAATAGATGAAAATGGTACTAATAATAAAACAAATAGGTGAATAAAATATATGATGTTTAAAGGATAATATCTATATAATTTACCTCAATGTAAATTTAGCATTGTCAATCCCTAAAATAAATGAGATTGTAATATAAACCCTTAACACAAGCCTCATATTTCTTCAAATGCATTAGAACAACCTATACGATAAAAATAGATTTATTATACATATATTCAAAAACAATATTCATTAATATCATACCATATATGATTTAATTATAACATCTTATCACTTTTTATCAATAATTCATTATTAAAATCATTGTTTCATGCGTAACTATTTCATTTTTCTTGCATATTTCGGTTTGGTGGTTCCAGTCCTTATACATTGATTATAGTTCTATAATATCTAAAATTTTAATCATGTAATAATTATAATATTTAATCAATATATTCAATTTTATAACTATTCATATAAATCTATTATAAAAATAAATTACATCACTTCATGAATATGGTAGTCTGTACGTACGCACGAGTGATGTTTTGACTTTTAGATGTCTAGGATAAAAAAATCACCAAAAAATAAATATAATAATATCATATATATTCAATAAATACTTATTTATAACCATAAATGTGAAGTGGTGATATGAAAATGAATCACATCGCTACGTGACGGTGGTAGTCTACACATACACACGTGTTATATTTTCATTTCAAATTTGATATAATGGAGGTGTAAAATGGTTGTACCATAATAATAACATCTAATTATATTTATTACACTATATTAATTATGTTAGTATAGATACAAAAAATTTATGTGAAGTATATTAAGAAATAAACTTTGAAAGAGTTAGGTAATACAATTACCTCTTCTTTGAGAGACCTCCTTCAGATTAAACCTTAGGACTTCTTAGGACGGTCTTCGGGGAAGACCAGAAGATCTAGGATTAATTTAAGGAGTATGTTAAGTCATTAGGGTGGGTATTTTCTGATATATAAGGCTCAAAATTTGTGTACAATTGAAAAGAGTATGTGTCTTTTATAAGCTAAGGAAAGCACATACTTGGAATTACATAAAATATTTAAATATAATATATATCATAATCATTTAAAGTGGAACCAAGGAACCTAATATTAAAATATAAGATGTTATAGGATCTAAATAACTCAACTAGTTTCATTAATAAAAGTTTTGGATATATATTTTAAACATTTTCTCCTAGTTAAACTGCTTTAAAACCATTTTAATCTTAACCTTGATAACTTAAATTTTTACCGTGGTAACATAATTATATTATCAAAAATAAAATGGCTATTATAACCAAAAAATTAAATTATGATTCCAAATTTTTTAACAATTTTATCATATTTATTTTATATTGGTATTATAAATTACATTTAATACAAGAACACAAAACACATGAAACGCGGTTTTTAAGAAAATACATGATTTAACCTTAAAAACATTTTACATTGAAACCAAGTAAAAAAAGATAGTTTACATGAATTTTTTTGATTATTTCATAAAAAATTAAGGTTTTAAGACTTTTTTATCAATACAAACCCAAATGGAAACTCCCAACTATACCATTAAATGCATAGACCTCAAAATAGTTTTTAATTTGTATAAAATATAAATTATGTTCACAAAAAGTCAAGCTTGGGTTCCCAAATTCAAAATAATGTTTTAAAAGAATTAATTTACTCCATAAACATATATTTGGTCAATATAAATGTTTTAAAATTTATTAATTCATGCTTATATTATAATAATGTCAAAAAAGTGACAATATTTGAAAAATTGATATTTTCACTATTCACTCAAAAAATAATCTTTTTAGAAAATTCACAAAGATTAATCCTATGAATATTATAAAATTATGATTTCAAAAATGAAATATATTTTTTCAAGTAAAAAATATAAAAGTGGCAGAAATTAATTATAATATTAATACATGAAATCCAAAAAAAACTCATTTTGAATGAAATGTATTTGTGAAGCATAAAATGACTTTATTCTCATTCATTTCCTAATAACCATAATTAAATGAATATTAATATATTTTATTGAATATATTAACTAAAAATTTTATTAAAATAATTTATCAATAGTGATTGATTTAAATTATTAATATAAAGACATATTGTGTGCATATAAACAGTTTTCTATAAAAAACATCCATTTTAACCTTCATATGATTTTATTTTATTTTCTAACCAATTGATAACAAATGAATTCATTTTATACATGTGTAAAATTTAATTTTTCATTATTTATTTGTTAATATTCACACCCATCAATCCCATGGTTAAGAGATAATTTTAACATTAAATGATATTAATTCATTAGTATATTGCAGTTCATTTAAACTCGGTGTTGGATATAAAGAAAGATATAAAAGAAATTAAATTTATTTAAAGATAAATATATCATAAAATCATGGATTGTTACACTATCACCTTACTAAATAAATTTTTTGATAATAACATAAGAATATAATTTATAACCTTTCCATCAGTTTCCAAATTATTCTTATCATAGAATGACATTTTTGAACTTCTTTTAGCAGGTGTAAAACCAATTGTTGTTGTGTCAACCACTTCGGGACCATGATATAGAAGATATAGAATCATATTATTCTTAAAAACGTGGTAGTTATTTACATAAATGGTGATAATACTTATACTATTCATATAATTTATATTATCCATTGAAACATCACAAGGATCTAATAGAGGGAATCCATATTATTTGATACCACTTGAGATACCCTAAGAATGGTTACACTACTAAGAAGGGGGGTTAATCAGTAGTGAAATTATTTTAAAAAAATACACTTGAAATAAATGTCTTAAAATTGATAATATTTTATCCTCTATAATATTTAACTCAATCATAACTTTAATAATTCCAAAATAAAAAATAACAAAGAACACAACATTTTTTAAAAGGTTTGGCCCCATTTTGGGTACCTGCTTCTTATTGTTGTTATCTTATCCCACTAATTTTCCACTATAATTTTTCATAAAATAAAAAAAATTAGGATTATTATCATTATATATCCTTGATTTCTCCATCATTTAGTAGTAATTTACACAGCATCATGTCTGTTACAATATGAATTCAGCAAAATAAGAAAGATCACTTGAGATTCAGTGTTGATCCAGAAACTGATGAAGATCTTCCTCTTGATAATTTCAGATAATAATATATGAATATGATCACTTATATAAGATTATATTCCATTGATAATACTTGATAATAATATAGGAACTAGTCATACTCCCTCAAAATAAGCAGATCCAGATGTGGATCTAGTTCTTAAACTTCTTCTTAATCTTGGTTCACTAATAAATCAAGCTCTTGCAGGTAGTTCTATTTTTCACTAATCTCTGGTTCATGCATTCTTTTATTTCAATTTTTGTATACTATTAAATACTCTTTGATACTTATTCACTATCTTAATTACTTCCATTATTCATTTCTTTTTCAAAACATTCTAAAATTAGAAATAATTCTAAGAATCAATTCTAACTCATATTATAGAGGATTCTCAAAAAAAATGACCATCCATGATACTTAGTTCATTTACTCATTAAATTAATCATGTGGGTGTACTCCCATGATAAATTAATATTTTATTTTTTAATTAACAAATATCTTAAGTTCATTTTTCGAAATACCCTTCCCTTCATATAATCTTATTTTAGAAATTTAATTAAAACCCACTTGAGAAATTACTTCAACTTCAAACACAATTAAAAATAATTAAAAAATTAATACCTTTGTGAATCAATGCAGTACCAGCCAGTAATTTATTCTTCACATAACTAAATTATCCTCAATTCTCATCTTTTCCAAGATACGATATAAATAAATTATTCATAGTACAGAAGCTCAAAATAAATTAGCTTCTTGATAATTCTCACTTATGACAGCTTTGTTCGAATCACAGAAATGTTTTAATGTGATTAAGGAATTTAAAAACATCATTGTGTCATCACACTGACATTATAAAATCAATTTTTTGAGTTTATTTAGGAATATACTCATCTTTACTTGAATTCTTCTTTATTAAGTAGTTCTCATGGGTGATCTTTTTCTTTATGATATTTAGATCTCAATATCTTTGTTATACTTTAAAAAAGTTGATTTTTGATATTTTTATCATTAAATAATAGCTATAGAATCATCATATTTGATTTAATTCTTTAAAATATTAAATATAGAAAGTCATATTTTCATCGTACAACATTATCCAAATTTTACTAAGGGATAATATGTATGGTCTTTGGAAATCATCCTTACATAACTCAATATTCATACTTACAGTTTTACATATAAACCCATGCCTGTGTGAATTTTTTTAGTTCATCAATCATTTCATAAGGATAAATGATCCTTGTAAAGATAGTGATCATCCTTATACATATTGAGATTCATCCTTATATTACTTTAATCATCCTTATAAAGTTCTTGAGTTTTATATTTTCTCAAACTTTAGGACAAAATAATTCTTTTACACTTAAGGAATCATCCTTATTAAGTAACCAATGATGCTTACATATTCAAGATTCATCCTTACGAATTCATGTCATTTCCATTTTTCACTATCTCTGATGACTATGATCTTTAAGAAGCTAGTGCAAGAACTATATGTTTCCCAAATAAAATTATGAAGATCTGTGTAGGGTTCGGTTCAGGACATGGCCAATTTTTGATAAATCTTCTCATCTATTAAACCTTATAAATTTATTTATAATGAACCTTATGGACATCTATTTTTTAGTTTTTCAATTCTATTCAGATAAAACCTTATGATGAATAATTTATAAAATTCTTATCAACCTTTAAATTTGATAATAAACTCAAACACACTCATAACATCTTCCAATCATTCTAACCTATCTAAAAATACCTCAAAAACACTTCAAAAATATGCTCACACATTCTTCTCTTCATCTAGATAATGGTTGAAAATAAATACAACATCCAAAAATTCTATAGTATACTTCACAATAGTTTCTCTAAACTGATTGTATAGATATGTATATATATATATATTAATAACTACATTAAACCATTGGTATATATACATTACTATATCCCACATTTCTTATAACAACCTATGATTTTAAACCCTTAAAATTAATAGTATCTTCAATACCTTGTATCCCACGCAACACCGAACTAATGAGACACCTGACTAAAAAAACTACAACATATTAAAATTACATGAATAATATAATAATAGGTAGATAAAAATATAATAATCAATTAAAATAAAAACATGTTGACATTTTCTTTTATTAATATTTTAAGAAGGACGTCTTTTGAAGAAATATTTAAAAAATGGAGTATTACATTTTACATTAATAAATTAAATTTATCAAAATTAAAAGTGTATTATGATATGTTATATTTATATTTATAAACTAATATATCAATATTAAATTATTTATAAATCTATATGAAATGATATTAAAGACAGAAGAAGTTTAAAAATGTTATTTTTAATAAAAGTAGTTTTTATTTATATATTATATTTTCATTTAAAAGCTAAATTTCTAAAATTTTTAACTTTAATTTTAAAAAAAAATAACTTAATTTTTATATTAAACATTTCAGTATTATATTAGTGTGATTTTTTTGAGATTTTTCAAAAATAATTGATTTTAAGGTGAATAGTGATAAAATACCAATTTTGCTAAAATCATCACTTTTATGACTTAAAAATATTTGAAACCCTTTTTACATAAAAATGTTTTTATTGAATTAAAATAAATCATTTAAAAACACTATATTAAATTTATAAAACCCATGTTTATCATTTTATAAACTTAAGTAATATTTTACTCTAAAAACTATTTGTATTCGCTTATATTAAAAATTAGTTTTCATCACTTATAGAAATTAAATCTAAAAAATGGATTTAATATTTTAAATAAACATGATAATATTATTTAAAAAGTTTAATTTCTTTTTTGGGTATAAAATTATGATTACTGATATTAATGTTAATGACCATGATAATGGAAAACTGTTATTTAAATTAATTGTTTCATTAATATTATGTAATTTTTTTATAATAAAATAAATTAATATATTCTCAAAAATTAATTCAATATATTTTTTAAAACTATATATAAATATATTATCACTCATATAATTGTTATTAAATACTAAATAAGGCTAAGAAGACTTAATGGTAAAAATAAATTTTTTCTATAAAACATTTTTTCTATATATTAAATGTTTTAATTTAAAAGTTAATTTTATCTTAATTATAAATTCAATTAGATTAAATTTATATTAAATTTTTTTTAATCATACCCCAATTTTTTAATAGGGGTTATTTTATAAACTTATAAAAACATAAGTTTCTTAGGTAAAAACCAGTTACCCCGGTCAAAACAAAAAAAAAGTTAAAAGTGAAAATATATTAAAAAAAGTAACTTACAACATGATTAAAACCTGTGTGAAAATACTTGTTTAAGAATTAATAAACCCAATATCACCCTTAAACTCCATTATTTAAAAAATTTGGATTCATTTACCATTTAATAGTGCAATAATATCATTGAAAAGTAAAGGGTGTTTACAAAAGTACATTTTCTTCACTTATAAAAGGGGAACATTACACCCCTTCATGACGTAACCATTCCTTATAATTAATTTTTGAAATTCATATTTTTTTATCTTCCTATAATCTTATATCAATTTGATAATCATCTTATCTCAATAATTTATTCTAATCCCTTCATTTCCAAGGAGACTTTCAAGAGAAATTTCAAGGTATCAAAATGAGTATTACTTACTCATTAACTTTTCTTCTTAATATTTATCTTCCAAAACTACCATAAACATAGTAATATAATGAAAAAAATATCATTATTATACTTTATTTTATTATATTAATGAAATAAATATTATTTATTCCTTTTCATCCACTTAGAAAGACAAAATAATGTTAATTGTGTGTTGTGCAGACTACCGTCTCCACAAAGTAAAGTTTTTCATTTTTCATATAGAATTTTATTCCTTATCAAAAAAACATAAAATGTTATTCAAAACATAAAAAAATTAAATAATTTAATTATTATTATTTTATAATTATATTATACACTTCTTTAACCATACTCACCCATCGAGTTGTGGTGTGTTCATGTTTGGGATAGTTTGACCACCTACATGAACAACATTATAAAACTCTATTATGGATGATAATGGTAACTTAAATACTAATATTATTATAAGTAAATAATAAAATAATTATTATTTTATAGTTTTATAAATTTTATATTGATTAATTAAGTTGATATTAAATTATCTTCTTCGATCATTAAAATTAGAAAAATAAGCTGATGTCGATTCAGTTTTCACACAAACATAAGAAAAAACTATATAATAAATAAATATAATATCATAATAAATGGTCCATATTAAATGAAATAAATATTAATTATGTTTCTATATAGGTATTTAATAAAATTAATTTGATTATTCAGGATGTTAGGGGCATGCATAGAATGAATCGGGAAGAAGGTAAGGATTTCTTGTATCAAATTTTTACTCCTTGAGTCATATTTATTATTATACACCATGTTTTCTTTTTAATGGTGTATCTAATTACCATTTAATATTTTTTATCATTATACTATCATTTTTCATGATATTTAATGTTTAATTTGAAGTCATATTCTTTAATGGGTTTTGATTCGAAAGTTTCAAATGTTGTACATGTTTTTTGTCTCATTTTAAAATACATGAGACGTGTTTGTTATTTTGCACTATAATTTATTTTATTTGGTTTATTTGTTATTATATTACCACCAATTATAATATTTTAATGGTAAATCCCTCTTATTATTATGATTTTATATTACCATTACCATAAGTATTGTTTTAACTCAACCCCCTTTGTTGAGTTAAAATGCTTATTCCTGAACTTCTTTATTCCAAGATTGATTTATTCCACATCGAATTTTAATCCCCATAAAAATTATATTATTTTTTAGGATAATTTTCATCCCCTTAAATGATGTTTTCCCCTCCTTTACCATATTTTATTTCCCACCAATATTATTCTTTATAATTGGAAACCTAATTGTGTATTATCTCATGTGATATTAATATATCCCTTTTCCTCTTTTAAAAATGAAGTTTTATTAATCTTTTTATAATATTGGTTTTTAACAAAGTTATTTTAAAATATTCAAAAGTTTTTACATTCTTTAAAAATAAAATGTTTCCTCTTAAACTTCATGTTATCCATATAAAACCTTTATGTCTTTTTGAAGACTCTATTATTGTAGATTTCTTAAAACTTAATGTTTTGATATATCTCAAAAAAATATTTCTAGCCTTTTTTGAAGAATAATTTTTAGAATAAAATGGTTAATTTTTATCTTAGAATTAATTTATAAAAATAAGAAAAGAAACTAATTTTTAAAAAAAATCACAAGAATATATTTCCCATCATGTTGAATCATATATCCCATGATTCATGATTTTACAAAGTATTTTATTTTCTCATTATTATATTAGATTTATTTTAAAAGGTTTTTCATGGAAAAAAGGACCATTTTAATCATTCTTTTCAAAGTAAAATTTTATTTTCTTCTAAAAGTATTATTTATCCACAAGTTGAATCTTTACCTATGTTTTTACAAATGAGTAACATTAAATCACTATAAGATAAATGATCCATCACCTCCTTTTTCTTTCCTAATAATTATAACTATATAACTATAATTCTTATTCGAATTCATTTCATCCATGAATACCATATTTTTTATTTCTTTGATTGGAGGGTTTTCACCTAGACACCTATATATTGATTGATTTGGGAATTTATTAACTAAACAGTATACCCTTTTTATATACATTGTAAATACCACATGTTCTATTATATTTATCGAATGGTATTACCTATAAAGTTACTAAATATTTATGGATACCAGTTTAATTTCCATGGGTATTTCATGTTATGATTATTGATGTAATTATGAATGTTTTCCTTTTGTGATTTCATTTGAAAAGGATATGAAACCCATTTTATTTCCATGGGTTCTTTATGATATGATGATGTTTTATTTTATGTGGAACACATATTTATAGAGGATGATGGGTGGGGTCCTATACCACCCTCTAATTCATTGGTTAAGTATTTTTATCTCAAGAGATAATGATAAATGAGTAATGATCACTTAATCCCCCTTGGTAAATATTTGAGTGAATATTTATCCACAAGTGGAAACTAGTGAACAAATCTTAATCCACCAAGCGAAGTAGGTAAGTGATGCATGATCCACCCATGGAAATAGGTGAGTGAATCCTGGTACACTAGTGTAAAAGGTTTGTAATACCTGATCCATTGTATTTTTATTTTTATGCCTATATATGTTCCACAATTATCAAGTATGAATTATTTAAATTATATGAGGAATTTTAATGTTTTATTCTTATGTTATGGCATGATTTATCATCTATTATTTATTGGATATAAATTTCTTATGTATCCTCATTATATTTATTTTCTTATCTTATGGTAACTTGTGATCTTTGATTGTTATCACTTATGTTTACCCTTACTTAGAATCTTATATCACCCCTTCATTATGTAGTCATTTCCCTAGGTTATAAAGATAATTAAAGTATGAAATGTATAAAAGATTATATTATGTGGATAATTAGTGGGAGATGTTAAATACTTGGTATAGATTAAGAAGTTATTTACATAGTATAAAAAATGTCTATTGGTTGAAAAAGAAATGAGTGTTGTTAGTTAATGTTTTTTCCTAATTCTCTAAAACTTTAGACCTAAAATGTATAAGGGTTGTATTATAATGAAATATTTAAATTTAATTCATATATATTAAATTATCACATATACAGGCTTCTATAGTTGATATCAGATTAGGGTTTTGATAACTTTACAGGTTTGGATGTTAATTGACTGTAATTTAAGGGTCGATAAGCTTAGGTTGGTCATAATTTAAAATTTATAGATAATAATTTAAGGTATTTGAAGTAATATTGAATATTTTAGGGATTAGGATAATAAATAATTAATGAAAACCTAGAGATAAATATAAAAGATTAATCTAAGTATAGGATAAAATCTTGATGTTTTGGTAAATTATATATTGTCTAGTTATCCTATAATTACATACCTTAATGGACGTTGTAAAGTGGATGTGGTTATGGAATAGATTCCCCTAGGGGTAATCACCCCAAAAAAGGCCGGTTAAGCATTGATTCAGTCTTTACTCTGGATCATGATGAGTGGGCCTATGACTATACACCTGTCTAGACACTATTAGGGGATATTTTATGGTTAATTTTCATTCTCTATAATGAAACATATTGAAGGATTTGAGTATGATGTTAACTAATTAGGCTTGAGAACCTAATAGAGAAATTTCTATTGATAACCAAAGATTGTAAAAATTGAGTCATAGGTTTAACCAAATGTATCATATGTTAAAAACAAAGGTGACATGGGGGAAGACATCTTCGGATTAATGTTTTTATATTCATATTTTAGATATTATCATGACCTTTATGGATTTAGTATTTGGTTAAATGGGATCAAGAAAATTGTTCTAAGAAAGGTGTGTATCTAGAAATCACTATGTCTTATAACCAAATAAGGGAGCATACTTAAATGGTTTAGAATCTTGGTATATTTCTATTATGATCAAAAAGGTGGGTTTCCTAGTCTTACTAAAGTTAATGGGGATCATATCTTAATAAAAAGTAATTCTTGACACTCTTAGATATATTCATTAGTAATAAATGAAAATCAATGGAATTATAGTATATTTTAAAAGTCATGAGGATTATTTGAAACATCATAGGTTTTTTATTTATTATTATTTCTTTAAATATTTGTAAAAATATATTAAATGGTATCTATAACCTTGAAAAGTTATTTTATGATAAGATTTTTTAGGGATAACTATTAAAGAGCACATGATTGAGGATTGGAAAAATATTAGGCTTAATATATACTTGATGTTGAGGCAATAAATAGTTGATTGATTTTTTGAAAAGTGAGTTAGATGGCATTGATATCCTTAAAATTTATTATTTATTTAATAAAAGAGTGATATATGATATTTTTTGGAAAACTTTATCAAATTTTTTGGATTATGATATATGTAGTCTAGTGTGTTACTTTATTTACTTGTTGTTAACACATTTTAGGGTTAAAGATAGAGTTAATTTTTGGAACAATATATAGTTTCACTATGGTTTATTGTCGTAGAGATTCATATGGTTTCCGTAAAGGTATGTTATGAATAATATATTATTGGGGTATATAGATACTTGGTTATATGATTGTATGAATGATTAATGTTGTTTGAGGATAGATAAGTAACTTGATATAACCTAAGAGGGTAAAGTAGATTTCATATGATAAGTTATGTCATGGATGATAAATATGTTAAGAATACCCTCGCCTACTTTCATCAGTGAGTAATAATTAAAATTGTGAGGTTGTGATTTATTTAAGGGGGTAGAATGTAATGGTCCAAGATTTTAGACCCTTTAAATTGATATTATCTTCAATATCTTGTGTCACATACACCACCAAACTAACACAACACATGATTAAAATGAATTATGACATATTAAAATTATATGAATAGTATAGTCATTAGTAAAAAATATAATAATTAATTAAAATAATTACATAATATTATTTTCTTTGAATAATATTTTAAAAATGATGCATTTTAAAGAACCATTTAAAAGGGGTATTATATTTTACCTTAATAAATTAAATTGATCATAGTTAAAAGTTTTTTATAATAGGTAATATTTAGATTTATAAACTAATATATCAACCTTAAATTATTTATAAATTTATATGAAATATAATTAAAGACACATAAAGTTTAGAAAGATCATTTTTAATAAAATTAATTTTTTAATATATTTTATTTTCATTTAAAATATAAATTTAAAATTTTTTAGAATTTTAATTTTAAAAAAAATAACTTCATTTTTTATTAAATATTTAAATATTCTCTTATGGTTAATTTGTAAGATTTTTTTAAAATAATTGATTTTTTGTGAATAGTGAAAAATAACGATTTTGTTAAACCATAACTTTTATGACTTCAGAATATTTGAAACACTTTTATATTAATATATATATATATATATATATTCAATTGAAATAAATAATTTAAAAATACTATTTTCAATTTATAAAACCCAAGTTTAACGTTTTTGAAACTTAAGTAATATATCACTCTAAAAAATGTTTTTATTCGTATACATTACAGATTAATTTTCGTCACTTATAGAAATAAAATATACCAAAATTGATTTCATATTATAGATAAATTTGATCATATTATTTAATAAGGTCAATTTAATTTTTGGGTATAAAATTATGATTACTAAGATTAATGTCAATAACCATGATAATGGAAAAAAATTTATTTTTAAATAATTTTTCTATTAATATTATTTAATTTTTATCTAATAAAATAAATTAATATCTTCTTGAAAATGAATTTAATATAGTTTTTAAACCTATATATAAATATATTATCACTCATTCAATTGGTAATCAATACTAAATAAGATTAAGAACACTTAATAGTGAAAACAAATTTTTTCTACAAAACAGATATTCTATATATTAAATGTTTTATTTTAAAATTTAATTTTATATTTATTAGAAATTAAATTAGATTAAATGTTTATTAAATTTATGTTCATAAACTAAAAAATTAATAATAAATGTTATTTTATATGTTTATTAAAATATTAGTTACTTAGGTAAAAATGAGTTACCCTAATAAAAACAGAAAAAGGTAAAAGTGAAACTATAAGTTTAAAAAACTTAAATTATATTAAAAACATGTGTAGAAATACTTTTTTGATGATTGATCAACCCAATATCACCCCACACTTTATTTTTTCTAACTTTTGGAGTCATTTACCCTTGAATATTGTAATGATATCATTGAAAACTAAAAGGTATTCAAAAAAGTTCCATTTTCCTTCATGACACAAACATTCCTTCAAAATCATTATAGAAATTTTATCGTTTGTCTACTCCTAAAATTGTATATCAAGTTCATAATCCTATGTTCTCAATTATTTATCTTGATCCCTTTATTTCCAAGTATAATTTAAAGGGAAATTTCAAGGTACCAAAGTGAGTATTACTTACTCCTTTCCTTTTCTTATTAATATTTATCTTCTAAACCTACCCTAAAATTAATAATATAATGACCTTGGTATCATTAGAATAATTAAGTATTATTATATTAATGGAAACACATTATTTATTCCTTTATATCCACTTATAAAAACAAAATTACATTAATCATGTGTTTTGTGGATTACTAACTCCGTGAAGTAACATTTTTCATTTTTCATCTTGATTTTATATGGTCTCAATTATTTATCTTTATCCCTTTATTTCCAAGGATACTTTTAAGAGAAATTTCAATGTACCAACGTGAGTATTAATTACTCCTTTCCTTTTATTATTAATATTTGTCTTCTAAACCATCCCTAAAATTAGTAATATAATGGCCTCGATATCATTAGTATACTTAAGTGTTATTATTTTAAAGAAAACACAATTATTTATTCCTTTCAATCCTCTTATAAAAAAACAACGTTAATCATGAATTGTAAGTATTACCACCTCCATGAAGTAACATTTTTAATTTTTTATCTTGATTTTAAAACTATATCTAAACAACTTAAAAATATGATATAAAAAATTAAAAAAAAATTATTCTTATGTTATAGTGATATTATATGCTTACTTAACCATACCCACCCATTGAGTTATAGCATGTTATTGTTTGGGTCGGTTTAATCACCTGAATGAACAATGTTATGAAACTATATCATGGATTAATATGTGAACCTAAAAACTAATATTATTATAATTTAATAATAAAATCATTTTTTTATGGTTCTGAAAATATTTTATTTAAGTAATTAAATTAATTTTAAAATATCATATTCGATCACTAAAACTACTAAAATAAGATGAAACCGATTCTATTTTCATAAAAACATTAGAAAAAACTATATAACAAATAAATATTATACGATAATAAATTATCCATATTAAATTAAATATATATAAATAAGGTTCCTAAGTTTTTATCTAATAAAATTAATTTTGTTATTTAGGAATTTGGGTGCATGCATATAACGAATCATGAGCAGGGTAAGGGTTTCTTATCTCAAACTTTCACTCCTTGATACATACTCCTTATCATACACCATGTTTTATTTGTAATGGTGTATATATTTTCCCTTTAATATTTTTAATCATGATCCTCTCATTTTTCATGATATTTAATGTTTCATTTGAAATCATATCCTTCCATGGTTTTTTATTTAAATGTTTCAAATATCGTAAGGGTTTTTTGTCCCATTTTAAAATCCATGAGACAGTTTTGTTATTGTGAACCATCATTTATTTTATATGTTGTATTCACTAAACTGTTTACTTCAAGTATAATGTTTAAATGGTAAATCCCTATTGATCTTCTTATTCTTATAGTACCATTACCGTGAGGGTTTTTTATTAACTCAACTGCCTTAGTTGAGTTAAAATTATTCTTCATGGACTTATTTCTTCCAAAATTTATTTATTCCAACCTATTATTTTATTTCATGGTATTTTCTCTTTATATATAGTTAAAATGAAACTTTTGATCCAAATATTTATCCTTTATAAATTTTTATCCCCATAAAAATTATATCATTATTGAGGATAATTTTTATCATTTATGACTATAGTTTCTTCCCTTTATCCATATTTTCTTTCTTTCCAAGGTTATCCCTTACAATTACAAACCTAATTATGTGTTTTATCATGTGAACTTCATTTTTTTTATCATGTTTTAAAGTGAAAGTTACTACTCTTTTTATGATGTGGGTTTATAACAAATGTATTTTAAAATATTCAAAATGTTTTCAATCCATTCAACATAAAATGTTTTATCTTCCGCTCCATGTTTTCTCTATAAAAAATTTATTTATTTTTGAAGACTCCATTATTGGATATTTATTAAAAATTAATTTTTAATATTTTTCAAAAAATTTCTTTACAAAAATTTTTTAAAATTAATTTTCAAAATTAATTCGTTACTCTTTTCTGAGAATTTCTTTCTAAAAATAAGAAAAGAAACATAATTTTAAAATGATTTCACCAAAACGAATTTCCCATAATGTTGAATATTATTTTAAATGATTCATGGTTTTATAAAGAAAATTATTTTTCCCTTATTATAGAATTTTTATTTAAAATGGATTAAAATGAAGAATGGTTTATTTTCATTATTCTTTTCCAAGTAAAATTTAACTATTCTTATAAAATTATTCTTCATCCACAAGTTGAATATTTACCTGTTTTTTTAATGAGAAATGTTTAATCGCTATAAGAGAAATTATCCTTAACTACCTTTGTCTTACCTAATCATATTCATTGTATAACCATAATTATTTTTCCATTATTTCCTCTATGAATACCCTATTTTTCATTCCCTTGATTAAAGGGTGTTCACCTAGATACATATACATTGATTTATTATGGGAATTATTGACTTAACCATATACCCTTTATATATATGGTGTAAATACCATATACTCTATTATATGTTTTTAAATAAGTTGTAGTCAAAGTCTCTTATTATTGAAAAAAGAAAATCCCCACTTTCTTCTTAATAGTGGGAGACTTATTACTTGGCTCTTATTCCCATAGAACAACTTCCCAAGGAAATGGATCGAAGGCCAATACATGGTACATAGGGCACATGGATTGAAGGCCTACTATATGGCCCCTATAAAGTTACTGAATATCTCTAGATACCTATTTATTTTCCATGGGTATATCATGTTATGATTATTGAAGGAATTCTGAATTGTTTTTTCCTTATGTGATTCCATTGAAAAATGATATTAAACCCATTTTCCTTCCATGGGTTCTTTATGATATGATTATGATTTATTTTATATGGCACGCATATATATAGATAATGATTTTTGGGGTCCTATATCACCCTCTAATGCATTAGTTAAGGTTTTTTATCTCATTAGATAATATGAAATGATTTGTGATGATTTTATCCAATAATGGAAATAGTTGAGTGAAGCCTTGTCCACCAAGGGAAATAAGTGAGTGAAGCCTGATCCACCAAGGGAAATAGGTGAGTAAATTCTAATCTAGTAAGGTAAATATATTATGATACATGATCCACTATGTTAGTATTTCTATGCTTATATATATTCCATAATTCTCAATTATTTCTTGTTTCTATGATTTAAAGAATTTCTATTATGTATTGTAATGTAATTAAGTGATTTATGATTTATGTTTTATTAGGTATAACTTTATTATGTATCTTGATTATACCCATATTCTTATATTATTCTCATGTATGATATTTTATTTTTATCACTTTTGTTTACCCTTACAGGTCATCTGATCTCACACCTTTCTTTTATTTCTATTTCCCCAAGTTATAAAGATAAAAAGAGTATGAAATTTCTAGAAGAGTATCTTATGTGGAGAATTAGTGGGAGATGTTGAAGACTTAATATGTATTAAGTAGTTTCTTTTATAGTGGGAAAGTTTTCCATTAGTTTAAAAATAAATGAATTTTCCAAGTTAGTTTTTTGTCTTAATTTTATACAACTCTAAACCTAAAAGGTCCTAGGAATGTATTATAGTGGAATATTTTCTTTTTAAGTCTTGTATTTTAGATGGAAAAATATATGGGTTGTGATATTTCTATTATTTTCTTACATAGATGGATACCATGATAATAATGATGATATAATGAATAAGGTGGATAAAATGTAAGGGAAATGTGATACCAAGGTTGATATTAAAAGCTACTTTGAGGTGTTATTTAAAATCCTTAAAATAACCAAGGTTTTTAATGCGTTAATGTTGAACATAGAGAGAATAGAGAATACATAACACACTTTTGAAATGTCTATAATAATGAAGGATGCATTTCAAAGTACCATTCATGTTTCTTATAAAATAATTCATAATTTTAATATCATTATGACTCAAATGGTAGATAAGTGGTAAGTTTACCTTCACCTCTGCTTAACCTATTATTAAACCTTATATGTTAGCTAATTTATGAACCGATATCTCTACCACTACTAAAACATAGATAAAATCTTTATTCCTTATGTATCAACCTTTTTAAAACCCTCTAAATAGAAAGGTAAATATCATATTGAAGTTTCCATATCTTATTATAGAGTATACTTAGATGATGAATTAAGGCATGTATTTATTTATTTTTATTTTTTATTTTTATTCAAATTTTATATTTATTAATGTAAGTGAAATTGTGGATTTACATTAATAAAATAATAATTTAATTTTTATTTATTTATCATATTGTTAAATTCAATTTTATTTTTATATATTTCATAATTAAAAATATTTATAATAATATTTAAATTTTCTTAATATATAATAGTAAATTTTTTGAACTAATATATTTTTTTGTTGTTTCCTGTATATTTCTAAAATAATATTATCATTATCTCACCACTATTTGTTTTATCAAGGATAACTTTTTTATTTTAAAAAATTGTAATACATGTAAAGATTAATATAGAGATAAATGTGAGTATATATGTTTTCAATAATATTTTTTATAATAACATTTTTGTTAAACTATCATGATTTATTAATATCAAGGGGGTTTTAGTTTATATGAGAAATTACTTATTTTAATACTAAAAACCACATTTAATGTCGGCATTATGAGTTTATTCTATGTGAAGGATGTTTTATACATAAAAAATAGTATTGGTAGTTTTCCTATACATTAATTTTTTTTGTAATTTTTCAAGTCATCATTTTTTTTCTATAACAACTAATGTGATTGTCAATGATTTTACTAAATATTCAATAATGATCAATCAACCAAGAAAAATAAGTAAATCAACCATATATAACTTTTAATACTTCTAATAAACCTATAGAATATGATCATGAAGACTTGTAGAATCATACATGCAATATAATGGAATTGATTTTTCAAAACAAGTTAATCGATGGTAAATAAGTTTTTAAAGGTATAGTTGGCTGTGAATAGACCAATTTGACCACATAGTTCAATATAAGTGAATGTAAAATGTATTCTAATTGATAATGAAGGTAAATTTAATTGATTGTGACTTTTTTTATAAATTTGAATTAATTATCCCTAATGGTCACTAACACCTCGTTTAAGAGTATTAATGTTATGATCAAAGAGGATTTTTACAAAGATATATTTGACTACTTTTTTCAATCTGAGATTGTATTTTCATGATGTATTTTCATTGAAACTTTTTAAATATAATAATATTATAAATATTAGAAGACTTTTTGTATGAAAAATATCATATTATTTAGAATCATAATACATGTGGGAATATTTTGAAGTTAACACTTGTGAAAAAACTATTCAATTCATATTGTAACACCCAGAACCTAACCCATTGGATTGGATAGGACCAAGGTGCAACTAACAATAAGTGAAATTCCCCAAAAACTAAAGGTTGGAAATAAATTAGTAGGGTTTAGTAACATCATAGGGAACAATTTACCCTTATATGTAAAACCACATGTATAAAATATCCTAATGCAGTGTATAAACATGATGCATGAATGGAACGAGACCAAAATATAATATATAATATATACATACATAATAATTAGAGTTGATAATCCAAAAATAATATAATACTATATAACTAAGAGACATAAAAACAATGAAATGGTGAATTCATGGAACACTCCCATGCTCCACAAGACAACTACTAACAAGCTCTCAACTCAATCCTAGTCCACAAAATCAATACATCATGCTAGGATGTAATAACTCCTCCCCTCACTTATATTAGAAAAAATGAATACATATGCACCAAAGTGAATATGTAGAGGGAGAGTAAATTGGATCAATAGGAAATCCACCAAAGTATTCCTACATATGCCACTTAAACAAGATGAAATTAGCTAATATTTTATATAAAGTAGGGAAGAAACTGAATACAGTTTATAAGCTAAGAAAACTATGTAATAAACTCACAAAAAATCCATATTTACTTTTTAATTTATTATTTCCAAAAAATAACCTACACTATAACTCACAAAACCATTCCATGAATTCTCACCCATGTATGCATCCCTTACTAATGATGAACTCCCATAACAGACACAAACTCATGAGTGGAACCCTATTCCTCCGACCCAAGCTATCATTTGGTAGAGTAACATAGCAATGCACCCTTGATGGAATTACATACAAGTATAAATCAATAATCCCCCTACTATATACATCATGAACACACACTAGCACATATCAACCCCTCTGCCCCCTAAGTTTAGAACTGACAGCCAAGTCAGAACCAAAAAAGGAACCACACATTCAAGATACGAATTCGCACAAAAACATTTCTTTTAAAACCATATGAATGAACACAAAAACCTTTCTTTGAAAACTGAATATAAATATTAGTATATTTGATAGTATATTTCCATAATATTTCATCAAAATAAAATAATAACTTTCAATATAATTATTTAAAACCATTCAATAATGAAAATTAAGTAAACCATAGATGTCCAAGAATTTCATTTATAAATCATAGCCTTCAAGTTCATAGAAAATGTATACTAGGAGAGATGAAACCTACCAAAACCATTTTTGTCTCACATAATTCCAAAAAAGATCTTTATAAGAAAATAATCACCAAAATACCCAAAAGGACCTCCAAGTTTTATAGGCCTAATCTCTATGGGATAAATAATGAATAATTATCATTTTTTAGAAATTTAATTGAGTAAAAAATGAGTTAAGATCCTTCCAAAAATATCACACATGGTTTACCTTTTAAAAAGGGTATCTCCCCCCCCCCAAAACATGATAGTTGATGTGGTCATTTAAAATTCTTTTGACCACCACCGTGGGAAGCACTATGACATAGAGAGAATTATCTTTCTTTTTTATCCCACCTCACCTAAGATAAAGTCATAGTGACTTAAAAATGTCTATTTCCACCCTGATGGCCACTATACACACTATTCTTATTAAAGAACCATGTACTATGGACTTTTACTATCCTTATTTCATACAAGGCAACTCACCATGAAAAACACCCACTGGAATGTCCACCTTGCTCATTTCACTCATCTTGATGTTCCCTAGTACTAAAAGGCCAAGATCAACCACCCTTGTGTGAATAACCACATATAGATCAGACCGGCCCTGATGTGAGGAAACTCACATGAATACCCTAACATGAGATAAGGTTCACCTTGATGCAAGAAGGTAACCTATACATGAGTTTGGTATGAACTTTACATGGCTGATAAAAATTAAGTTGAACCTTACATAGGTTCAGTACTAAATTTACATAGTAGTTAAAACTTGGGTTTATCCTTATGTGAAACTGAAACCACCCCGGTGTGGTAAAGCTCTACCCTCATGTAGTTGACTAAAATCAGTTACACCACACCCATAGCACCAAAAGAGCTCAAAATGGTTGTCACCATAGCCAATGATATGGAGTAGTGATGCTCAGTGAGCTGAAAATCCCTTTTTCCAATTAAACACAATTAAATCACTTCTTAAAACCCATTAGAGACACTAAATAATGTGTAAATACATAAAAACATGGGATTTATATAAAATAGTGGTGGAACATTCTACCTAGCATTAGGATTTCTATCCTCAGAGAGATGGAGGTTAGCGGTGTCTATAAAAAATATTAGGCCACTGATCTAGCTTCATAGTGTCTCGTTCCCAAGACCCATCACACACCCAACTATGTTGGTTGAATATAGGTAAAAAGATATGTATCAAATTAGAAATATTGTTTTATGTCCTACCTAAGATATGATACATAGTGAGCACCTCATAGAACATTTGGATCAAAATAAACATGATTCAAACCAAACATACACCAACACCAACCCATTGGTTTGGATAGGACTGAGGTGACACTAACCTTAGGTGACATTCCTTGAACACAAAATGTTGGAAATAAATTCCTAGGGTTTGTTAATATCATGGGGAATGATTTACCCTTATATATAAAACTTGATGTATAAAACATCCTAAGATGGTGTATAAATATGATGAATGAATGAAATAGGACCAAATATAATAAATAATATATCCATTCATAATAATCTGAGAGTAGCAGCCAAAAGTTATACAAGACTATGGAACTAAGAGACCCAAAATGAATAACAAGGTTACCAATAGGAGAACTCTTCTACTCCACAAGAAAACTACCACCAAACTCCCAACTCCATTCTAGTCCATGGTATCGATACATCCCACTATCATGTAATAGGTATATCCCTTAATTTTATCATAAAGAAAAACAAATACATGTGAACTAAAGTGAATTTTTAGGGGGTGATTATCAAATTAGTAGGAAATCCACCAAAGGCTTCCCACACACACCACTTAAACAAGAACAAGTTAGCTCACATTTTATATAAAACAAGAGAGAAGAATAATACAATGTATAATCCAATAAAACCATGTAAGCAACTCACACCAAAATCCAAATTTCCTTTTTAGTCTATTATTTCTATGAAATAACCCACACCGTAACTTACACACCCATTCCATGAACTCACACTCATTCATGCATCCCCCACTAATGCATAACTCCCAAAATAAACCCAAACTCATGAGTGAAACTTATTTCCTCCAACCCAAGACATTTCTTGGAAGAGTAACATCCCAATGTACCCCATATTTCATGGCATCAAAGTTAAAATAAAAAACGATATTTATATATACATCATGAACACGTGATGATACATATCACCCCACATCCCCCTTAAGTTTAACATTAGAATCCATGTTTGAACCAACAAGGGTCCACATATCTAATATATTAGTGTACACCAAAAATTTTCGTTGAAAATCAAATAAAAAAAGTCGTACATTTGAGAGTAAGTCCTCAAAATCATTCATCAGAAAAATCTTCACTTTCAAGATAACTTTCCAAAACCATTTAAATTCAAAAGTTATTAAAACAAAGTACACAATCATTTCATTTAAAAACTATAAACTTCAAGTTCATAGTAAAAAACATAGTGATATAGTAACTAACTACCTCACCCATGTTAGTCCCACATAATTAAAAATAATATCTTTAGAAGAAAAGAATCACTAAAACGCCCAAAAGGAACTCTATCTTCCATATCCCTAATCAGCAAGGGAGGAATGAGGAATAATGATTATTTTTATAGAATTTAACTAAGCTAATATCATTCCCAAAATATCACACATGTTTTCCTATTTCAAATGTGTATCCCCCTCTAAAACTAAACTATTGATTTAGGAATTTAAAATAACTTTGGTCACCACACTTGTAGCACAACATCATAGAGAGATTTATCTTATTGTTTCTACCCTCCATGCCTAAACCTATAGTGTGGTGGCTCTAAACTCATCATTTCCACCCTGATATCCATCATGCACAACATTATTTCCAAAATTCCATGTACTATGGTGTTCTACATTCCCCATTTCACACTGGGAGACTCTCCATGAAAAACACCCACCAAAATATCCACCATGGTTGTTTAACTCATCATGGTATGCCCCAACACCAAATAACCAAACTCAACCACCTGTATGTGAAGACCCTCAAATAAACCCGACTGACTCTAACATGAGGAAACTTACGTGAATAACCTGACATGGGATCAGGTTCACCATCATTCAAGAGAGTTACTTATATATGGATTTGGGGTTACCTTTATATATCTTATGAAAATATGTTTTACCCTTACATAGGTTTGAGACAACCTTTACATAATAGTTCAAAACTCGGGCTTACCCTTACAAAAAACCAAAATTTCCCGGATGCAGTTGAGATCAACCCTCTTGTAGATGACCAAAACTGTCTACACCACACTTATAGCTCCAAAAAAGCTCAAAATGGACACCAACTTGGTCGGTGTTATTTAATACTGAATTATAGTACTCCAAAAACCTCCCTTTTCTAACTAAAAACCCTTCCAACACTTCCTCAAAATGAATCTGAGACACCAAATAAGTTATAAATACATAAAAATATAATAATTCCATAAATCAAGGATGTCATACAAACTTTATTATATAATTTTGGGAGTATAATGAAAAATATTGGAACCTTAATTTATATTTAGGCTTCATGATAGTGAACGAAGGTGAACTGGAAAGATTTCGATCATTTTCTTCATTAGATAAGAAGAGAAAATAAACTATCATTCCTTTCTCTTTTATTGTTTATTAATTTGTAGAGAGTATGCCTTTAAATTTTTTAATATATTATTTTTATTATTATTATGATATAATAAAGATTTTTAAAATCCTTTTCAATATTTATTTATGTTTTTTATTTTTAATGTATACATGTTTAAGAGTTTCTTGAGTTAAGAAATTAAGCAGTGGAATTTGATGTATTTATCTAACCTAGTCTAAGTTGTAGACTCAAAAAGTTGGATATAAAATAAAATTTTTATTTAAGAGTTTACTGGGATATGGTTTTAATAAAGTGAAAGGTATTATTTTATTCCTTATATCTAAAACAATTTTTTATTTTATTTTTTCTTTAATTAATTTATTGGTTTAGTATCAGTCTTTAAAACTATAAGTGTTTGGTTGATGATGATATTAGATCTTTCTTATTCTATATAATATTATGAAAAATTCATTTAGGTATATTGGTATTTTAAAAAATTTACTCTAATTTATTTATTTTTTAGTTTGGTTTTAAATTTTTTTGTGAGTAAAACATTTTCAAAAGATTTGTATTTTCTCTAAAGTATTTATCTGAGTATTCATCTATGCTTCTAAAAATATTTTTAAAAAATTTAAATCTTTATCTATAACTATTTTAGTTATTGAATATGTTTTAACATAAAGGAATTTAAAAGTGTTTAAAATTTTTAATTATTTTTCTATAAATTTATAAATCTCAATTTACCCCCCCCCCCTTATCATATTTAGGAAAATAGACTATCTTAGAGAGAGTTAAGAATATGTCATTTTTATCAGGATTTCACAAGTTTTTATGGGCTTCATTTTACAAAATTTTATTATATCTAATTAATATATTTTCATCCACTAATATAGTTTTTAATATCCTAAAAATGTGGAGTAACACGTCCCCTTTATATGGCTATTGGTTGTCCAGGTGTAATGTTTAAGTTAATTTTTTAACTAATAAAATTGAACTTTGATCTCTTAATAATATATTTATAATTTATCTAGGGTTATAAATTATTATGAATTATGTTTATATAAATTCGTAATCCTAAGTGTATAATTAACCAGGGTGTTACCCTTTATGAATCTAACATTAAAAGGCCAAATTACTCTAACCATAAAAATTGGCTTACACCACAAAGAAAGGGTGTTTAGGTTGAGTTACAATGTGATTTGATTTCTCAAAATAATATTATTCATCCTCCTTTAGGAGAAGATTCGTATTTTGAATAATGTAGTGAGGATTATAGAAGAATTTTTAACTATCACCTTACACTTGATAGGTTTTTGAGAGATATTTTCAATGTTTCCATATTATTTCATGACAATATTATTGGTTTTTCATTCAGAGTTGCTCAAATTTTTCTTTATAATGAGGAAAAATATTATAAATGGGTAGTGAATAGTGGTGATTATAATAATTTTATTATTTAAATGGATGAATAAATTGATTCCTTACTAAAAAGTAACACTATGAAGCTTGTGACTAAACCAAATGATGATAATATCATTAGGTGTAAATTGATTTATAAGAAAAAGGATAATAATTTAGGAGTAATGAAAATCATGTTCAATATCAAACTCATTATTGTGGGATTCTTAAAACTAACAGGGATTAATAATAATGATATATTTTATCACTAGTGCAAAAAACTCCATTAAATTTGGTTTTCTACCTTTTAACATCGGTTAAAAAGAGACATTGATGTAGACACCATAAAAATTATGGTTTTCAAGTTAGTTTTTCTAAAACCAATCCTAAAATATCTTCTAAAAATGATATATAAGAATGATTTCAAAATAATTTTTATTAAAATTGACATAGAAATACCTCATATATGATTCCCCTTGTAGGTTTTGAATAAAACTAATATGGAGAGAGATTTCAATACTGATTTTAGAAAAAACCAACATCAAAAGATCTATATTAAAGGCTTTCAATGTATTTTTTTATAAAACCAATTAGAAAGTTAATAATTTAAATATATATATATATATATATATATATTATTTTATATCTCTAAAGAACAAATAGTATCACCAACAACACAAACTATGAAAACAAAACTCATTTCAAACTTTTACAACAACTTTTAAAAAGAATATACATAAAAATAAAACTACATATACAAATTAGTTAAAATAAAAAAATAATCTGAAAAAAAAATTGAATGTAGTTCAATTATTTTTGTGTATACAAAGAAACATCATCAAAAATTTATAAAAACATAAAGTATTATGAATTAAAAAACAAAATATTTGTTTAAAATATAAGTGTTATAATGAAACTAACCTTTTGAAAATATATACTTGTTCTAGTTGTGATTGTATCATAAATCAATTGTAAAATATTATAAATGCACCTCCACTTTGATGATAAAACTATTTTTATAAAATAAAATTTTTAAAATAGATATTATAGATATGTAATAAAAAAACAATTATTCACTAATATAAAAGTTATCCACCTGAACATTCACATATTCAATTTTGTTTGGATCAATTATTGAAAAGTGATCCTTATTGAAATCAATCCATGGCCTATTGAAATTTTAAATATTAATTATAAAATTTATATATAAATTAAACTATTGTGATTAAAGAAATAAAATAATAGAATAAGACTTAATCCTTTATTATCTTTTAAATATTCTTTGAGCAGCACCCAATAAAGTGGACCACTAATATTTCATTCATTCATGTGGGAAATATATACATAAAATCCAATATCCAATAAACTATAAAAATTATAGCATTAATAATAGCAAAATAAATATTTTATCATAGTTATATATGTGTTCTTACCTTTCAATGAATGGAAGAAATCAATATGTAATTTGTGTGTTTTTTAATCTTTCATAAATACATTGAATTTTGTAATTTTGGTTAGGTATTACATAGTTGTTAAAATATATTATGGATCCATAAAACCATAAACATAAGTTTAATCATATTGTATGTAAAGATTGTGGTGATACCTAATTAGAAAAAGTAACAAATTAAGTCAATATAATGTATGTTTACTTAAAGAAATGAAATTTATAATTAAAATTTACTTACATAGAAAAAAACTACAACATAGGTACAGTGATATCCTCATCCTTTATAAATTCAACAATTTCATTTTTAAATATATTTAATGTGTAATATTTACTAAAAATATCATTTTTTAATGTAAATGTATAATAATTATCTAATTTATAATAAATTTGTGTCAATTTTGTTATCTCATCAAAATCTTGAGGAATATCTGAAGGTGTTGATTCCTGAAATTTTTCTTTCCTTTGTAATGATTTCTTAAATTTAAGATACTCCTATGTAAGGTAAGTGTAATAAAAAAATTATAAATAATTTTAATTTAATGATAAATAAAAAATGAAAAGAAATTATACCTCATATATCAACTGATGATAAAGATTACCTCGCCAAAGTAAAAAATGACCAATACTCTATCCAACTAAGGTCACCTCCTCAGTAGGAAGTGTCACTGGATAAATTGGATCAATAATATCATTTAATGCTACTCTTACCTAACCTGACTGCATAAGTCAATGATGTAGATAATTTCCCAAATTATGTAAAATTGTATATTCTATAATTTTTATATGGGGATCCCCATCATGCAATGCACTGTACATAGTTAGGTTTGAATGAGGAAATGGAGGATCTTAGAAGTCAGAGTGAATCTATAACATATTTTCTAAAAAAATTTCTTGTAAATATGGTTTAATTCTATCATATATTAAAACATTTTACTTTCATAGCTTTTCCTTTAAGAAATATATTTTTCCCTTTTATGATTCTTCTATCGATGTCATTCTAGGGTGGAAAAAAACTTTTCTAAAACCAACACCCTTATTATATCTTCTAAATATATAGTGAATAAATAATTTCATACATAAATATTACATCTTTTTAGATAAATATTCAATACATTAAACAAATACATTCCTAAGGACCATAAATATTTAGTGTATTTGGAGACTAGATGCACAATCTTCTTATTTTCTAAAAAATAATCAACATCTCCCATAAATAACTTCCCACATAGTAATCTTTAGATATATACCCTACTTAAACCTTTCTTTATAATCTAGTGAAATTAAATATAAGAAATGGTGAGCTCACATGCTCAATAAGGGTAAACATGAGAGATATCAATCGATGATCACATAAAATCATAAGATAAGAATATGGGTATGAGATCATGAACATAACTTACAAATTTCATACCCAACCTATGATGGATTGTAAAAATGATTCATGTCATGAAACTTTATAATTTTAAAATACATGATTCATAAGATTTATAAATCATCATAAATAAATTATGAACTATAAGTTCATGTCATAAAAGTGTGGCACCATCATGGGTATAGAAACCATTTCATATGTAATGTTAAACTACCGAGACTATCAACTCATAGTGAATCAGGCATCAACACATGTTTCCCATATCATAAAGGATCAGGTATCATTAAGTGTTTCCTATAGTGGATTAAGCACAGTGACTTTTTTTCCATAGTGGATAAAGCACATAAACTTGTTTCCCATAATTATCTCATGAGATATAAAAATTTACCCAATGTATTTGAGGGATATATAATTTCAATCCCACCTATAACATAATGAAAACCCTAGATATGTGTTCCATAATATTATAAAACATTCATCATATCATCACATCATAACCCAAGAAAATAAAATGAGTTTCTTAATTTCATTATAGAATAACTCATGGAAAATAAATGGGTTTTGTAAACATCTCATAATCATAATCATAAATAATCTAGAGAAATAATAAGGATAGTTTCATTTTTTCATATCCCCAGTAAAACATAATTAACATCAAAGGATTTTTTTATAAATGAAAATTACTTTAAAATAATCATTGTGATTTTTCTTGAGGAAAATACCCTCTCTATTTGGAAATCACTTATTTAAAATATAAATATTTCAAAATTATTATAGAAAAAAATTCTTTGAAAAGAACCATAAAAACTTGTAAAAGAATTCACAAATCATTGATCGTTCATGATGTTAGAAAATTCTATTCAAGTAGTATAAGTTAAAATAAAATATTCATTTCACTACCACAAAATAGGGTTTCCACAGCGCCACCCTTTATCAGCGCTAAAAAAAGAAATGATAAAGGGAAATTTTAACAGCGCTAAAAAAAGTGTTGTTAAAAGTTACCCTTTATCAGCGCTTTTTTTAGCGCTGATAAAGGGGGGGCTTTATCAGCAGTTTTTTTCTAGCACTGATAAAGTGTATATTTCAAAAAAAATCATAAAAAATAATATATTGATATATAAGTATATTTATATTGATATAAATATAATACATATTGTTTAAATATGTTCTATATCGATTTGATATGTGGTAGACGCAAAAAGGACACCTGAAGCAGAAATTATGGCCATTTGGAGGGATTAAGGACCTTTTTATGCCTTAAAGAATATGAGAAGGTGTTTCAGTGGTCACAATAGTGTATTTCTAGTCTTAATATTCCATTTGATATGTGGTTGAGGCAAAATGGACATCTGGAGCAGAAGTTATGGAAAAATGGACACCCGGAGCCAAACTTATGACCGTCTGGAGGGATTTTGGTCCTTTTGGGGGCCTTGAAGAACATGATAATGGGTTCTAGTGGTAACCAAAGTGTTTATATTTTTACAAGTTTGTATTTTATATGTGGTAGATCCAAAACGAACACCCGAAGAAGAAGTTATTATCATTTGAAATTTAGCAACCCTCATAGCGCCTAAAAACCTAAGAAACTCTCAACTCACTAAAACAGGCATAACGTCTGCTCTGGGTGTCCTTTTGAGTGACAAGACCAGTAAAATAGAAGCTCGTGAGGTGATTGAGGACCAAGTACAATTGAAACTGTGACGAGATCAAATAATTGGAAGATATATCATTTATACCACTCAAAAAAAACTTCAACTTCAAACGGCCATAACTTTCACTACGGGTGTCCATTTGGGATCTACCACATATCAAATGGAAAGTAGAGAAACATTCTATGAAAATATTGATTATAATGTATTTATAATTATGTTTGAGACCCTAAAACCCCAAAACACCATCAGAAGTCCTCCAAAACATCATTTCTATGTCCGGTGCCCTGTCAAATTTTTCTTAAAATGGAAATAACTCTCAATGCTTGTTTATGTTTGGAATCCTCCACCTTTTATATCGTAGTTCATTCCATGAGCTATGGTTTGACTCATCATAGAGATGAAACGGACACCCGAATCATATGTTATGCCTGTTTCAGTGACTCTGTGGTTTGTTAGGTTTTTCAAGCCCCCATTTTTAGCACTTTTATCTTGTCTGCTATTTTTTTAAATAGCTGTAACTTATGATATACATGTCCTTTCGGCCTCCACCACCTATAAAATCAAATATCGTTTGATGATCTTTGATTTGATTAGTCAAGGATCTAGAACAAACTCTCGAATCATAAGTTTTCGTCGTTACCTTGAGTTTGGGGTTTATTTGACTTTCTGACTGTATTTACGGGTTTTGAGGGTTTCTCCATTTTTTACCCATATAATGTGTATATGTATATATATATATATATATATATATATATATATATATATATTTGTGCGCATCTATATTGACAAACTGATATATATTATCTATATATTCTAAACATATGTATATACATATTGATATATAATATTTGTAAGTATATATAAATATGTATAATTATACATAAAAGATATACATATAATATATGTGTGTGTGTGTTGTATATATGTATTTATTTATTTATAAACACACATAAAAAGAATATTTAATAAATGCATTAAAAACTGATCTTATAAATATATATTAATATACGAATAAATATATTAATATATAAATGTAGCTATATATATTAATATAAATATATGTGTATATATTTATACGGATATATATATATATTAATATAACTAAATATATATATTAATATAACTATATATATATAAATATAACTATATATATATTAATATAAATATATATATGTTAATATATATATATATATGTTAATAAATAAATATATATATATATATTAATATATAAGTAAATATAACTATATATATATAAATAATTAGATATATTAATAAATGGAGATCAAAACAATATAGTGGACTGGTAAAGGCTTAGGTTGCGCAGGCAACAGGTCCCGAGTTTGGATCCAGGGGAAGGCAGGTCGCACACGTGGGTGGAATAACAACTAGCGCTGTTAAAGGGGGTGGGGGTGCTGTAAAAGGGTGTGGGTGATGGTGGTGGATGGGAGCGTGTGGTGTGGTGGTCAGGGAATTGTTAAAGGGGGGTGGGGCGCTGTTTAAGCCTCCCTAAATTGTAAAAATATTTTTTTAATTTTTTAATGATTTTTAAACTTTTATCAGTGCTCAAGAAAAGCAATGATAAAAGGGGCCTTTATCAGTGCTTTTCAGAGCACTGATAAATGTGACCCCCCCCCCATCTTCGCCTCAAATAACAACACTTTTTAGCACTGTTAATGCCCTTTTCTAGTTCTTATAAAGGTTGTATTTGCAGTAGTGTTTCACACTTTTATAAAAAGTTAAAAAGTACCTCGTTCAGAAAATAACAGAAAGTTTCCTTTAAAACATTTTTATAGAAAATAAAAATTAGGTAAAAATAAGTTTAAAAATCATAGTATAATATTAAATCCTTTTTGAAAAAATTTTAGAAAAAACATGAACATTGGAAGAAAAAGGATTTTTGACTGAATACTAAAACATTTTCGGTTTTCCATAAAAGCATTATTTCAATATCTTGAGTAATTAAAGTGAGTAAAATGAGTGGAAAAAAATCTATCCTCAAGAAATAAATAAATTAGAATAAAATTAAATGGATTTATCTTATATTTATCATATAATTTCCTCAATCTAAATTCAAGCATAAACAATCCCAATTAAAATAGGATTGAAACATAAATCCCTTACCTCAAGTATTTCCTTTCTTCATACACATTCAAAAATCATATATAATAAATATATATTTATTATACATGTATTAAATAACCATAATCATATATATTATTCAATTTATTTTTTACTTATAAAATATTATCACCTATTTATTAACAATTCGTTATTAAAATCATTGTCCTGGGTACTAACTTCTTCATTTTTCATGCATGTTTTGGTTTGGTAGTCTTGGTCCTTATACTTTGATCATGGTTTCATCATATAAATAATTTTAATAATGATATAAATATCATATATATTCATTATATATATATATAGATTCATCCATTAAATTTAAAGATATAAAAATAAAGTATATTGTTCATGGAGATAGTAGGTCGTACGTATGCATAAACGTTGTTTTCATTTTTTTATAGATGGAATGAAAGAAAGGTAAATAATAATTAAACTTTAGAGAATAATTATTATACCATAGATACCATATATATTCATTAAATCTATCCTTATTACTATCCATATCAAAATAAAATGATAAATGAATCATATCACTTCATATAGGTGGTAGTTCACACATACGCACGAGCGATATTACCATTTTTCAATGGATTTAAATATAATAAGGTAGATGAGATCATATAATTATAGAAGAATAATTATCTCATAAATATAATATATAAATTGTAAAAACCCCAACCCCAATAGCCTAGAATTGTTGATCATTTTATTATAATGTCATAGATACAAGAGATCACATCATAAAGGATCGATCAGTTTAGTAGTCTTTAAGAAACTAGATATGTACATGGTTCCCTTATTACATTGGTAATTAAACATAGAATATAACAAAAGAAAATAAACTGGTTCTTTTTACTTATTCAAAGATTTCATCATCAAAAATTGGGGAAGGAAAACAAATAAATGGGTGATATCAAATGCTTAGTAAGGGATATATAAAACAAAAATAAGTGAAGTATAGACAATAAGGAATAAATATTGTGGCAAGGTAAGTAATCTCGAAAACATATTCCATCAATACACTAAGAATGATAATGTATCCATACATTTTTTCAAAGTGAAAACCTCATGGAAAGTAATAAATTAATACTTAATAAAGAAAATTCTTATTTTTTGGATGTTATTTATCTGGAACATAAACAATAATACTATCAAGATGGTTTAATATTTTGGGTAGATACCCATATGATTCTATTTGGAAATAAACATGAAGGGTTTTTCACCAACTTTTTTGTCTCATAAGACCTATCAATGCATTGAGAGCCTATAACAGGCCTCACCTATCACTAAAAGTCCAAATAATTATTTATACATTGATTTAATTCAAGAATAATATGCCTTTTAAATCTTCTTATTGAGTAGATGATACATATTTATCAATATTTTCCCTAGTTAAAGCAACATTTAAAAAACACTACATGTAAAATTGTATACGGCTAAGAAAATAATCATATACATGATAAGATAATATGGATATTTAATAGAAATATAATTTAAAATTAAAAATGATCTCAAAAGGGTATTATATAAACTACATAAGAATTATTAGGTGCACAATACCAAGTAAGTCTAAATGAAATGGGAATTGAGAAAAAGTTCCTTACCTAATGTCATAATGTGTTCTGCACTTGATCTTAATGACTTGGATAATCAGATTAAATCCATTAATTAATTAATTAAAAAACTTTTCTACATGTATTTTATTTTTTATAATTTTATTAAGTTCATTTATGGCCTTTTTGATGAGTTATAAGATAAAATTTGATAATTCAGGGGTGTTCGTTTCCTTGGTTTTCATGATCATTTTACTTGTATATATGTATAGAAAATCATGTAAATGAGAATAGTTGTACAGAATTGAAATTATATGTTATTAATGAAATTATTAATTATTTAATAGTTATATATTTCATTTTTTTATATTATATGATGATTAATTATTAGATAAAATGATAGTAATAATTGTTTAGATTATTTTTGTGTTTTCTTGATCATCACAAACTGGTTTTATATTATGAATTCATATTATGTATATATATTGGTTATAGAATATTAAATAAGTTGTAATAAATATATTATAGTCTGTTTTAACCATAAAAATGGTTTTATGACCAGCCTTGAAGGCATAATTGAAGGATGAAAACATGTCTTCCATGAAGGTAATAAATCAGCACCTCACGGATAATATTTTCATTTTTAGAATAAAAGGGAGAGGAGAAGGGGTTCGATGATGAATATTCTACTATCATAATAAAATTATAGTATATAAAAAATAATGGAGTTGTCATTCATGTTTTTATAGAAGAGGCCAGGATAGAATAAGAAGAAAATAAATTAAAATAAATTGAAAGATAATGAAAAATGATTTACCTCTTAAATTCCTCTCCTTGAGAACCTCTTTAAGAAAATTGATTTTTGGTATTTTGTTGAGACCAGGGGCTCCTATATTTTTGTTATAGGTTTGGTAATATTATTGAGTATAAATTGTAAAATATTCAATGCTTTGGTGGTGTGAGACGAAGAGGCGGTGAGGGGTGGAATTTATAGTGGAGGAGAGCGGTGTTTTTTTAATATTTTATTCATTATTTAATTATTTTGGATAAAGAAAAGAAATAGATATAATTATTGTGACTAAATATAGTAATTGGTTCATGTTATTTCTAAAAAATTGTTTTTACATCATCCTTGACTCAAGGAATAGTGTATTTAACTTATAATCTATATATACTGTAAATTACCGTATTTTACTATTCACCAAAAATTAAAGTATTTAAAAAAATCCCAAAACAATTACCCTAACTAATTTTTGATGTGTAGAATTAAAAAATGGAATCCATTTTATGAAATTAATTTTTTAAATTTAATCAAATTAATTTTTAATTAAAATCATCATTTACTCAAAAAATACCAATTTTAAAATTATAACTAATTTTATAGTACTTTGAAAAATTAACTAAGGTCTCATGAAATTATCTTATAATCATAAGACATCAAATTATTAATTTATTATTCTATTTTATGAAAAATTATTTTATTTTAAATTATTATATTAATTATAAAATTGAAAATAAACATTTATGTTTTATGAAAATATCACTACTTAATTAATAATTCCTAAAACATTTATTTACTTATACAATGATATAACTATATAATATTACCATTTATAAGATGCCTAAATTTTATATATAATTACATAGGTGAGGTTACTATTCTATTTTCCAAATTATTGTTCCTAAGGGTCACATTGTTATTCCAAAGTTCAAGTTATTATTTCATTAGTATATGTTCCTTAATTTTTAGAAAAAAAAATATCTTATTTCATTCATTCTTCATTTATAAAGATTGTTTTATGTTCTCTATGTGATTTTTTATGATTTATACTATATGAAATAATTTTTTTGTGCAATGTAAGATATCAAATTAATTGAAATTATTTAAGAAGATACAAACCATAAAAACTTAGGGTGTTATATTCTTCCCTTCTTCGGAAATTTTTTCCTTGAAATTTTCAGGAATATTGCATTCAAAATAGATGAGGGTTGTTCTTATTCATAAAATCCTTAGGTTCCCATGATTATTCTTCTATTTTATGGTTTCTCAAAAGAACCTTTACCATTTGATTCGCCCAATTTCTCTATATTTTCTCTCTTGTGTCAAGAATCTCAATAGGTTCTTCACAGTAAGATAAATCAGGTTCTAGTTATCTTTTATCATAGATGAGTATATGTGTTGGGTCTGGTATGTACATATTTAACAATGACATGTTGAACACATCATTAAATTTGGAGAGACTGGGTGGAATTTCTAAATGGTAAGCTATAGATCTAATTCTTTCTAGAATTTCAAATGGTTTGATGTACCTAGGGATCAGTTTACCTTTATTACAGAGCCTTAAGACACCATTCCATGGAGATACTTTCAAAAAGACATGATCACCCACTTGAAATTCCAAATCATTTCTTCGGTTATCAATATAACTCTTTTTTATAATTTTAGAAGCTTTAATATAATCATGAATAGTCTTTACTTTTTTCATTTTCTCTTCAATAAGTTCTAGGCCTATAAGATTCTTCTCACCGACTTCATCCCAACAAGTTGGAGTTCGATATCTCTTGCTATATAATTCTTTATATGGAACTATTTGAATACTAAAATGGAAACAATTATTACAGGTAAATTCTACTAATGGTAAATAATGATCCCATATACCTTAAAGAGTCAATTGATCACAACCTCAACATGTCTTCCAATTTTTGAATAGTCCTTTTAGACTATACGTTGGTTTGAGGGTGATAAATACTACTCATATGAAGCTCGGTACCCAAAGCCTTTTAAAGACACTTTTAGAATTTTTATGTAAATTGAGGATCTCGATCATAAACAATCAATAGTGGTGCACCATAAAGTCTTAATAATTCATTAATATAGAGTGTTTCTAGGTGATTGAGTGTTAAATATTCTATTATAGCGAGTAAATGTGTTGAGTTTGTAAGACTATCAATAATTATCCATATTGAGTTTGCATTATTCCTTCTAGGTGTCCTTGGTAATCCTGTGACAAATTCCATCATAATTTCATCCCACTTTCACATAGTAATATATATAGGTTTCATGACTCTTCTAGTATGTTATCTCTTGACCATCACTTGTTGAAAAACTAGACACCTTGACACATAGTCAATAATCTTCTACTTCGTGTTATCCTGTCAAAAATGTTCATTCATATCTCTATACATCTTGGCACTACCAAGATGTATAGAGAAATTTTATCTATCAGTATCATAAAATCATTCCATTTTTAGATCAGGTATTGATGGAACACATAACCACTTTCTAAATTTTATAACTCTATCATCATACATGAATTCTTCTAATCTTCCATCCTTAAGGGATTTAATTTTCTTTTGAAGATTCTCATCATCAGATTGAGATCTTTTTATCTTCTCTATTAAAGTTGGTTTAGCAATAATTTGAAAAATTAATGATGTTTCCCCTTATTTAATGATTCCCATATCTATATTTACTAGATCCATGAACATATTATCTTTTTTAATCCTCATTTGGGTTAAAAGTCTATGATCTTCCCTACTTAATGCATTTGTTGCCTTATTTTTCTTTCTTGGTTGATAGTTTATTGAACAATTATAATCTTTTAGTAACTCGATCCATCTCTTTTGCCTCATGTTTAGTTATTTGTATGTCAAAATGTATTTCAAACTATTTTGATCTATATATATCTCACATATTTCACCATAGTGATAGTGTATCTATATTTTCATAGCAAAGATTACAGTTGCTAACTCAAGATCATGAGTTAGAAAAAAAAATCATGTGTCTTCAAATACCTTGATGAATAAGCAATAATTTTGTCATTTTTTATAAGGAAACTACTCATTCCATTCTTTGATGTGTCGCTATATATCACAAACCCCTCATTTCCAGATGGAAGAGTCAAAAATTAGAGCATTGACTAATATTCTCTTCAATTCTTAAAAACATTATGTACATTGTTTTTTCATATGAACTTAACCCCTTTATGTGTGAAATTGGTTAGAGGGTTAGTCAATCAAGAAAAATTATAAACGAAACACTGATAGTAACCCACTAAGATAATAAAACTAAGTACCTCAGTTATGTTCATTGGAATATTCCATTCTTGGATTACCTTTTTCTACATAGGATCAACTGAGATTCCATCCTTAGAGACAATATGGACAAGAAAAGAAACTATTTTAATCCATAATTAACACTTACTAAACTTTCCATATAACTCTTTTCTTCTAAGAGTCTCTAGAATAACCAGAAATTGGTTCTCATGGTCCTCATATCTTTTAGAAAATATCAAGATATCATCAATAAATAACACAAAAAATCATCAACATATTCCTTGAAAACTCTATTCATTAGATCCATGAAAACATAGGGTGCATTAGTCAGTCCATATGACATTACTTTAAACTCATAATTTCAATACCTAGTTAGAAACGTTATCATTAGAATATCTTCCTTCCTTACACACAATTGATGACATCCAGATCAAATTTTAGTCTTCAAAAAATATGTGTGAATTTGATCAAATAAATAATCAATGTGAGGTAGATGATACTTGTTCTTTATTGTAATAGAATTGAATTATATATAATCAATGCATAGCCACATAGATCCATATTTATTCTTGAAAAATAGAATAGGTTCTCCCCATAGAGAAACACTTGGGTGAATAAATCCCTTATCACTAAATTCCACTAGTTGTTTCTTTAGCTCCACTAATTCTATAATGGTCATTCTATATGGAGTCTTTGATATAGGTTTTACACCAGGAATTAAATCAATAGGTAACTCTACTTCTTACTTTGAAGTATGTCTAGGTAAATCCTCTAGAAATGCATCAATATATTCTTTCACAGTTGGTACATCCTAAATTTGAAAATTAATTTCCTCATACCTAGATGTCGTTTACTCTTCCACCCCAAGAATTTCATTTAGAAGAGATATTATAGGTGGATTTGAATAAGAACCAGATGTTGAAGTTTCTTCTCTAACGATAATATATTCTAGATCTTCCTCACAAATTGTAAATTCCTTCTTCTTGCAATAGATTTTAACATCATATTTTTAAATTCATTATATGATAGGGATTATATAAAAATCAACCATAGGTATAATGATAATTTTTGAAACTAAAGCACATTTATGTGTCATAAAGGGAACTGACCAACACATCTTTGTTGCAATGATACTTCCCTTAGGATTTTTGACTGACAACTCATTTATTAAATTAAAAGAGAAATATATATTTTTTGGAAAACTGAGATGATATAAAATAATGTGATGATCTAAAATCAAATAAAGCATTGGCTAAGTTTTAGGAAATTATTAAAGTACCTAACACTATATCATTGGAAACTTCAACCTCTATAGTTGTGATCACATAAGCTTGGTCATATCCCCTTGTCCACTTATGTGGTGGATTCTCATAATGCTTGGAACATTGATTTAAATAATTCCACATTTCATTAAAATTGAAGCATTTAACATCATTGATTTGTTTCTTCCCCTTGAATTCATTATCTCAATGACCCTTTTCTCCGCACTTATAGAAAAATATCATGCCTTTCAAGCAATTCCCAAGATGATTCTTTCCAAAATTTTCACATAATAAAAATTGCTTTATTCCCTTTTTCTTATTTGATACTTCACCTTTTCCATGTTTATCAAAAGACCTCTTATTATCTTGATTTTCTTTGAACATATATGATTTATAAAATTCCTTCTCCATTTTGATTCCACTTAATACTATTTCATCATTCGATGAAATTTTTTGAGAAGACAATTCCTTTTGTATAATTAGCTTAATACCTTCAAAGAAATGATCAATATTGTCTTCTAAATAACGTATGTAATTTATAGCATACCTAGATAGTCTTGTGAAGGATTCATCATACTCTACAACACTCTCTTCTTCCCTTTGATTTAAGCTAAGGAATTTTCTCCTCATTCCAGTTCATTTCTTGTGTGGGAAGTATTTATCAAATAATATTTCCTTAAAAGTTTTATATTCTATATCCTCTATTTCGTCTTCCTCCTTAGTATTTTGGATGAAATACCACCATTGATCAGCATCACCCTTGAGACAATATACTTCCAGTACTACATTTTCATTTTCATTACATCCTAATGCCATAAATATCTTTTCAAGTGACTTGATACACTACTTAGCTACCACTATAATAGTAGTCTCACTAAAATATGGGGTCTTCTTCCATATGAAACAATACAACATAGGTATAGTATGGATATTTTTCATAACCTAAGTAAGTTGACCTAATATGGTCAGGATCTGGTCAACTCCAACACTAACTATGTTGACTTACTCAGTGGATAAATCCCTACATTTTCTATGGGTATTGAATAATTTCCTTCCATTAGGAACCATTTCTAAAAAATGGAATAAACTAAAGTTGGTTACGAATCATGATACAAATTTTCTATCTAGAAAAACACTTAACATAAATTGAAAATTTATGCATAGCTAATATCATAGTTATAACATGGTTTCATTGGGGAAATATTTACTTTTAAATACTTCATAATGATTTGTAAATAAAATGTGAATTATCCTAAGAATATTCCTCGAGATTGTAAAACTAGGTGCATAGTAAAGACCATTATTTTTTACCAGGTTACCCCGATTCAGACCTGAGACACCTTTTTGGAGTTGTTACCCCTAGGTACATTTGTGCCAGAACCACATCCACTTGTAGTATCCAGACATGGATATATTTCTAGTAAGATGAACAAAATATATACCTTACCAAAATTCTATGATTTTATTCTCTGCTTATCCTTAGAGTCTATCTTAGGGTTATGTTCCCTAAACTCTGTCTTCTAAATCTAGTTCCCAAGGTTTCTACTAAAATTTCTCTGATACCAACTATAAAAACCCAAACCCTAGTATCCCGGAGTCAATTTTCATTTTATTACAATGGAATAGATAAAATAGATCACATAACCAAGGATTGATATTTATAGTAATTTTTAAGAAAATAGATACATAAATGGTTCCCTTATTACATTGGTAATTAAATATAAAACATAACAAAATAAAATAAACTGCTTCTTATCACTTATTCAATGATTTCATCTTCACAACCTAGGGAAGGAAAAAAAATAAAAGGGTGAGATTAAATGCTCCGTAAGGGTTATATAAAACAATAATAAGTGGAGTATAGACAATATGGAATAGATATTATAGAAAGGTAAGTAATCTGGAAAACACATTCCATTAATACACTAAGAATGATAATACATCCATAAATTTTGTCAAAGTAAAAATCTTATAGAAATTACTAATTGAATAATGAATAAAGAAAATTATTATTATTTAGATGTCAGGTATCTATAAAATGAACCATCATACCTCCAATATGGTTTAATTATGTGGGTAGATACTCTTCGGATTCCGTTTGGAAACTAACATGAAGGGTTTGTTGCCAACTATTTTGTCTCATGATACATATCGATGCATTGAGGGGATATAATGGTCCCCTCCCATCACTGAAAGTCCAAATAATTCTTCATAGATATATTTAATTCTAGAATAATATTCCTTTTCAATATCCATATTGATTACAGGATACATATTCATCAATATTTTCCCCAGTTAAAACAACATTCAAAATAAACACCGCATGTAAAATGGTATATGGCTAAGATAATAATCTTATCCATTATACAAGAATGTGGATATTTAATAAAAATATAATTTAAAATTAAAAAATTTTCTCTAAGAGGAATTATATACACTACATAATAATTATTAGGTGCACAATACTAAGTAAGTCTCAATGAAATGGAAATTGATACAACATCCCTTACCTTATGTCTGAATATGTTCTGCACTTGATCTTAATGCCCTGGATAATCACATTAAATACATTAATTAATTAATTAAAAACCTTATAAATATGTATTTTATTTATTATAATTTTATTAAGTTTATTTATGTTCTTTTTTATGAGTTATAAGAGGCAATTTTATCATATGGGGGCATTCGTTTCCTTGGTTTTCAAGATCAGTTTACAAATATATATGTATAGAAAATCATATAAATGAGAATAGTTTTCCAGAATTGAAATTATATGTTATTAATGAAATTATAGAATATTTAATGGTTATATATCTTATTTGGTTATATGGTATGAGGATGAATCATTAGATAAAACATTAGTGATAATTGTTTAGTTTAGTTTGTCATTTCTTATCATCACAAACTAATTTTGTATTATGAATTCATATTATGTGTGTATACTGGTTAAATAATATTTAATAAGTTTTCATATATATATTATAGTTTTTTTAACCATAAAAATGGTTTTATGGCCATACTTGGAGGCGTAATTGAAATAAGAAAACATGTTGTCCATCAAGGCGGTAAATCAACACCTCACAGATGATGTTTTCATTTTTTAGAATAAAAGAGATATGAGAAGGGGTTTGATGATGAATATTCCATTATCATAATAAAATTATAGTATATATAAGATATTGGAGTTATCATTCATGTTTTCATATAATAGTTAAGGATATAATAAGAATAAAATAAATTAAAATAAATTTAAAGAGAATGAAAAGGCATTTAGCTCTTGAATTCCTCTCTCTGTGAACCTCCTTAAAGAAATTTATTTTGGTCTTTTGTTGAGACCAATGGATCTTAGAAATGGGGGATAGGTTTGGTAAGATGATTGGGTAGAAATTGGAAAAGCTTCAAGTCTTTGGTGGTGTGAGGAGAAGAGATGGTGAGGGTGGTATATATAGTAGAGGAGATGGGTGTTTTTTGAATATTTTATTCATTATTTAATAATTTTGGCTCAAGACAAGGAATAGTGATGATTCTTGTGAGTAAATACATTAATTGGTGCATGTTATTTTGAACCAATGGTCATTACGTCAGTCATAACTCAAATAATAGTTTATTTAATTTATAATGTATATATATCATAAATTACCATATTTTACTATTCACCAAAAAATAAGGTATTTTAGAAAAAACTCAAAAAATCACCTTAACCATTTTTCGATGTGCAGAATTAAAAAATTAACTCTATTTTATAAAAAATAATTTTCTAAATATGGGAATTTTAATTTGTAATTAAAATCATCATTTACTCAAAAAATATCAATTTTAAAGTTATAATTGATTTTATAACACTTTAAAAAATTAACTAAGGTCTCATAAGATTATATTATAATCATAAGACATAAAATTATTAATTTATGATTCTATTTTATGAAAATAAATTTTCTTTTAACTCGTTATATTAATTAAAAAATTGAAAATAGACATTTATGTTTTATGAAAACATCACTACTTAATTAATAAGTTCTAAAACATTTATTTACTTATACAATGATATAATTATATCATATTAACATTTATAAGATTCCTAAATTTTATTTATACTTTCATAGGTGAGGTTACAATTCTGTTGGTTGAAGCATTATTATGAAGGGTTGAATTACTATTCCAAAGGTCAAGTTACTATTTCATTGGTATGTGTTCCTTAATTTATATAAAAACCTCTTATTTTATTCATTCTTTGTTTATAAAGTTTGTTTTTTTTTCTCTATGTGATTTTATATGATTTATACTATATGAAATAATTTTTGTGTGCAATATAAACTATCGAATGAATTGAAATTATTTAAGAAGATACATACCATAAAATCTTGGTATGTTATATAAATATTAAGTCCATCATTATAAAAATCCATAAAATATGGTGGTGAAAAATGAATTACACTTCTATGTGGATATGGTAAGCCATATATCTGCACAATCGATGTCTTCATTTTTGGTAGGATGAAAAATAGGTGGAAAAAATTTGTCCCATAATCATAATAAAATTTCATTATATTTATGTTATTGGATTCATTATTTTATAATGGTAGTATATATTTATATAAGGTAAAAGAATAACTAAAACTGAAAACACTTGGTTAAGAGTCATACCTCTTCATTGATAAACCTCTTTTTGGATTACACCTTAAACATTAAAGGTATGGTATTTTGAAAAGACCAGATGCACTAGTATGTGTTGAAGGAATATAATATGATATTAGAGTAGGTCTTGGATAATCTAGATGGATCAAAGTGTTGTAAATAAAATATAGAATGGGTTTCCTTTTATAAAAGAGGGAAAGGTCACACTTGGAATTGCTAAAAATATTAAAATAAAATTAGGTCATTATCAAGAAAAATGATTAAAAATCGATACAGATTCAACTAAAAATATGTTAATGTTGAAATATCATCATAAAATAAAATTTTGATAGGTTTTGGTGCCATTTTAACCCTTATATTTTGGTTTAACCCCTTGGTGAACCAATTTTAATCTTAACCGTAATGATGACTTTTTTAATATTAAAGAGTTATAATTTTACTTATAAGGTAACAATTGACTCATAAGTTTCCAAAGGATGATATTTTTGACCCATTATCATCCTACTTATCCTATTTTAATATTTTTATCATTTTAAAATAATTTAATAAAACATTTTTTTCATAAAATACTATTAATTTCATTTTAAGAACTATTCACTTAATTTCACTTTGAAAACAACATAAAATCAATGAAATTTGAATATAAGAATTTAAAAAATATCTAATATGTTATATTAATCTAGAAAATTCATGTTACACAATTATTAACCCAATTTTTATTACTTTTAATATTTTTAAAATCATTTATTTTATTTTTCAATTAATGAATAAATATTGTGCCGGCGTTGCATAAGAATTTAAGGTAATTATTAAATAACTAAAAATTAAAAATAGACTAATATAATAAAAAATAATTTATATTAAAAATTTATATTTATAACTAAACTTATACCATTTTTATCCTTATGTAAAAAAATTTAGTGATATTAAAGTTGAGAGAGTGGCCTTTTGTATTTATTGTTTTATTAAATTAATATAAAGGTCATAATAAAAGAAAAATGAAACAAAGAAGCCATATATTAAATAATTTAATGTATATAGCCTAAATTAAACCATAAAATAGTATAAATACATGTTTTGGAGAAATTTGAAAGTCTTATCCCAAATTTTTAACCAGATTTTACCTGTTGTACCCTTACCAAGGTGACAAAAGTTTATTATAGTTACTATTCATATTGACTAAAAATAAAAGGGTCCTAATTACTAAATTTTTTTCCTCATGATTTCAAATATTGAATATATTTTTTAAGATTCAATTTCTATAGGTGGTATAAATTCATTTTAAAATACGTGTTCAAAATGAGACAAAAACCTTTTTTTAGAAAAATACATTTTTAAGCATAAAACTATATATATATATATTCCTATATCATGCCTAGAAAAAATAATATATAAATTTTAAAACATTTTATTGAATATATAATATATAAATTTCATTAAAATAATTCAAAAATAGTGATTTATTAAGATAAAAACACATTACACGCATAAAAATAGTTTTTCAGAAAAACATATCTTTTACTTTAAATTGGTTTTTATTTTCATTTATAATTAATTGATAACCAATGAATTCATTTTACACATGTTTAAACCATATATTTTTCATAATTTAGTTAATATTGTTCCTACCCACCAATTCAATGACTAATTAATAACTATATACTTCATTACAGCTCAATTAGACTCAGGGTTGGGTGTATCACAAACTATCAAAGAAATTAAATTTATTTTAAGGTAAATATATCATAATATCTCTAGGTGTTACATTATAAGACAATTAAAATGAATTTTTACATCAAAATTATATCACTCGGATATAAAAAATTGAGTATATCTTTGTTTCATCACATACTTAGGTTCCCAAGTAGTTTCCTCTAATTTATAGTTTTTTCAAAAAACATTGACCAGGTGAGCAGTCTTGTTTCATAGCACTTTATCTCTACAATACAGAATCTCAACTAGTTTTTCCTTGTAATAGAGATCTTTATCCAATGGTAAGACCTCTCAGTTAAATACATATTAATGATCAGGTATGCACTTCCTCAGGATAGAGATGTGGAACACATTTTAAACTTGAGATAGATTTGGTGGAAGTTTCAAATGATAAATTGTCATCCCAATGCGATCAAAAATTTCAAAGGGACTGGTATATCTAGGGATCATATTTCTTTTTTTCAAATATCATAACTTTTTTCTACGTATATATTCATAGGAATATGTTTTCACTGACTTCAAATTCTGGATCTCACTGATGATTGGTAGCATAACTTTTATGTTTACTCTAAGATGCTCTTTTGTGTTATTGAATGGATCTGACTTTCTCTATCATTTACTTAACTAGATCAGGTCTTGATATATTTATTTTTTGCACCATCATCCCATTATGTAGGAGTTATTCATTTCCTACCATTGATGGATTCATAATGAGTAATCTGGGTGCTTGAGTGAAATCTATCGTTGTAAGAAAACTATACTAGAGTGAGGTGATGATCCAAACCACCTTTAAATTTCAAATAATAAGATGCCAACATATCCTCCAAGGTTTTAATGGTTCTCTTAGACAAACCATCTGACTAAGGATGATAAATAGTGATGAAATTTAACTTTGTATCTAGAGCCTACTGAAAAATTCTCCAGAATGTTTAGGTAAACCATGGATCTTATATAGATACATTAGAATATGGTACTCCATATAATCTCATAAATTCCATAATTTATAACCTAGAAATATGAATAAGAGAGAAATATTTTTGGATGGAAATGAATTTTTTTGACTATTTAAGGTGATCAACTACAACCCAAATAGTATTGTTCCCCTAAAATGTTTTGGGGAATCCAATAATGAAATCCATGGTAATATTTTTCTATTTCCATTCAGGTATGGGTAAGGGTTGTGACATCTCCTTATAATTATTTCTCTCAGACTTATCTTGATGACATAACAGACATCAAGATACCTACTCTATAATATCACTTTTCATGTTTTCTTACTAGAAATATTCTTTTAGATCTTTAAAAATATTTTTACTTCTAGTATGTATTGATAATGATGAACTATGATCTATATCTAATGGTTCCTTGATCAATTATGGTATTAATTGGACATATACTCTATTTATGAACTTATCATTCTGTCATTATCATGGTTGAACTCAGGAACACTCCTTACTTTCTTCTTGAGTTATGCATCTTCCCTCTACAACTCTTTAAACCTCACATGGATAGAAGGTTGAACTTTCATCCGAGAAAGATAGGATATTTCCCTATTACTTAGGATTTCAAGTTTCATCTTCTAAAAATCCATAAGTATTGGATCTCTGTTAATCCTCCTCATAGATAATATTTCATGATTCTTTCTACTCAAATCATTTTCCACCATGTTTTACATTCCAATATGGTAATGTATTGAGTAGTAATAATATTTAATAAACTATAACCATGTTTTATGGTTTATATTTATATATTTTTGTGTGAATATTTCACTCAAAATTTTATGATCTTTATATATGTAACACCTTTCACTGTAAAGATAATTCTTCCATATCTATAATACAAAAATTACTACTTCTAACTCCAAAATCATGATTCATGTGATTTTGATCATGAATTTTCAATTGGAATGAGTCATATGGTATTACTATATCATTATGCCTGAGGACACATCCTAGTCCCTCATTTGATGCATCAATATAGATCATAAAACCTTCTCCATTAGAGGGTAGTGATATCATAGGTTCACTAACCAACCTTCTCTTCATCTCCTTAAAATTTTATTTTAATTATTAAATCCACAATAACTTAACCCCCTTATAAGTCAACTTAGTGAGTGGAATAAATATTCATGAGAAATATATCACAAAGCATTGGTAATATTCATCTAACCAAAGAAAACTGTGGATATCATAACCATGGTTGGTCTGGGCCATTTCTCTATCACTTTTATCTTTGAAGGATCTACTAAAATACCCTCACATGAGATTATATGACCTAGTAATGAAACTTTCTGAATCCAAAATTCACACTTGGTAATTTTTTCATACAACTTATACTTCCTCAGGGTCTTTATCACAATTATCAAATAACCTTTATGCTCTTTATTATTCTTTGAATATATAAGAATATCATCTATAAAGACGACCAGAAATTAGTCAAGATAATATCTAAAGACTCTATTCTTTAAATTCATGATGATGTTATAGGAATTAGTAAACCAGATGTCATTAATATATATTCATAATTATCATACCTCATATGGAAGGTTGTCTTGGGTATATCCTACTTATTAACCCTCAATTTATGATCTCTATAATGAAGTTAAATCTTATAAAAGTATTTATATCCTCATAATTTATCAAAAAAATCATCGATATAGGGTAGAGGATACTTATTCTTGATAGTGATATTGTTAAGTTATGGATAATAAATTTAAAGATGAATTGACCCATATTTATTCTTAAAAAATTAACAAGTTCACCCCATGGTAATGCACCAAGGAGTATTAATCCCTTAACAATATTCTCTTAGAGTTGCTTACTCAATTCTTGTAACTCAATTGGGTCCATTCTATAAGAAGTTTTTTGAAATAGTTGTAGCACCAGATATGGGTTCTATTGAAAACTCAACTTCAAAATTCATAGGAATACTATGAAATTCTTCTAGAAAGATATCAAAAAAATCCCATACAATTGGATTACTCTCAATGTTGAGTTTCTCCCTGACCATCTAAGAAGGATATCCTTTATTGATGGGAATTTAGACCCATAAGATAAAATTAATTTCCATTAGAATTTTGTATTCATCCTCAAAATGTTAAACGATCATAGGTTCATTTGGAATATGAAATTTGACTTACCTTACTTGGTAATTGATATGGGATCCATATAAATAAATTAAATCCATGCCTAGAATCATATCAAATTCAACTAAAGGGAGATTCACAAGATTTAAAAGAAACACTTTCCCAAAAACATCAATTTTATGGGAACTATAGACTTGAGATGAACCAATATTACCATTATGAGTTTTCACCACTAACTCGACATTTAATTGTTGATATGGTACTTTTATACCCTTTCAAAATTCATTAAATATAAAAGATTGCATATAACCATAATTAAATAAGTCATTAGTTGATCTATAGTGGATAATAAGTGAACATTTCACCTCATAATTATTATAACCCATTTTAGTAGTCATGATCACATGATATTTCCCATTTTATTTGGGATTAAGAGGTTTTTTATGAAAATTATCATAAAAAACCTTTAGATTTTTACATTGGTTATCTTAATGCTTGTACTATTTTCATTTAAATCATTAGAGTGTGGGTTGTGCATTAGTTTTAATATTCATTTACTTTATTGTATCAATTGGTTACATCATTACATTTAAACATTCATAGGATTTATGACCCTACTTTCCACATTTAAAACACCTATCACTTCCATTCAAGTAATTACCTTGATGTTTCTTCCCACATTTTCTACATGTGGATGGTTATAATTTCTTTCCACCATGTGATTTATTCAATTTTTCATGAGACTTCATCTTTCTTTTCTTATCAAAACCATGGGACTGATGGGAATCTCTAATTTCCATTTCTACTTTGAGTGAACATTTAATGATTTCTTCATAGCTACTAGAGTCACTTATAGGTAATTCCTTTTAGATTATTGGTTTTAAGACACAAAAGAATCAATCAATTTTGATTTCATGGATAATGATTAAACTAGAATCATACCTTGTAATTATTTTAAAATTTGCCTCATAAGTACAAATAGATTCATCCACCTTTTTATTAAGATCAAGGAATTAATTATCTATATTTTTATATATAACATGATATAATTACTTACTAAAAACATATCCTCTTAAACTCATCTCATTCCATAGAATCAATTTCATCCTCTTTTATCATATTCATAATAAGGTTCCACTATTGTTCTTCTTCTCCTTCCAAATGATAAATGATTAGGATAATGTTTTCATGTTATGAGCACTAGATAACAAAAAAAATCTTAATGGTGTTGATCTATCATTCAGCCACTATTTTATTAGAATATCTACTAAAAGAAGGTGGATGTTTCCTTATGAAAGATTAAATAGTATATTATTCCCACCTTTGATCATTTGGAACCACAATATGATTCATGTCTATAGAAATTTGTGTGATCATATAAATAAAATTATACATTCCATATCTTGTATAATTTGGTTCCTAAATTGGACAATCATTTCATTTTTCATCACATTCATTATTAGCAAGATGTCTTCTAGTTTCATCCATTGACTAAAACCAAAAAAAAGTGTAAGAATCAAGTTATAATAATTAGAGTGAGTTGTTATATAATCATGAAATTTCATTCAAAGAATGTCAAAATCATGAAATATTTTTCTCAATTTATGGATCCTTAGATTTAACCTAGGTTTTCTATGGTCATTACCAAAATTTTAGGATATTATCCTATACTTAGACTTACCCCTAGGTTTTTCACCAAAGTTTTTTTATTCTAATATCCAAATATTGGATAAACCTATCCTCTAATACCAACTATAGAGGCCCTATCTTTTTTATACATAAATTTTACATATTTTAATATTAATATTCAATATGTTTCACAAATAAATACCTGAAGGCTGAAAAGGTTTAGTGTCTTTGGATACTAGATACATAATCTTGTTATTTAATGAAATATATTTAATATATACCATAATGATATTACCACATAGTAATATTCATATACATAACCTACATAAACCTTTATTTATAACCTGGGGAAATGAAACATAATAAATGGTGAGCAAAAATGCTTAGTAAGGTTAAACATGGTAGATATCAATCGATGGTCATAGAAAATTATAAAGGTATGAGATCATGAACATAAATTACAAAGTTTATACCCAATATATCATGGATCTTAAACATAATTCATTTCATAAAACCTTATCATTTCAAAATTCATAAATAATAAGAGTTTTAAATCATTATAAATCAATCATGAACCAAAAGTTCATGTCACAAAATTTTGGTACCGTCATAGGTATAGAAACCATTTCATATGTCACACTTAACTACCAAGACCATAAAATCAGAGTGTATCAGAAATCAAAACATGTTTCTCATATCATAATGTATCAAGAATCATTACCTATTTCCCATAGTGGATCAAGAACATCAACTTGTTTTCCATAATGGATAAATCACATCAACTTGTTTCTCATAGTGGATCAAGCACATTGACTTGTTTCCCATTATTATCTCATGACATATAAAACTTTACCCAATTCATTAGAGGGTATATAATTATATATCCACCCACAATATAGTTAAAATCATGAATATGTGTTCCAAAATATCATAAAACATTCATTATATCATCACATCATAACCCGTGAAAATAAAATGGATTTCATAAACATTTGATAGTTTCATCATAGCATAACCCATAGAAAATAAATGGGTTTCATAAACATATCATTATTTTAATAATAAACAATACAGAGAAAGAAAAATGATGTTATCATTGGATCATAACCCTAGTAAAACATAATTAACATCAAAGGATGTTATTGTTGATGAAAATTATTTTAAAATAATTAGTGGAATATTTCTTGAGTAAAATACCCTTTTCATTTTGAAATCACTTATTTAAAATTGAAAATTTTCTAAAATATTACAGAAAACATTATGTTTGAAAAGAATCATGAAAAATTTTAAAGTAATATTCAAATAATTGAGCGATCATAATGGTAATAAATTATTTTCATGCAGTATAATTTAAAATAAAACATTACTTTCATAGTTTTATAAAAAATAAAAAAAAAGTACCGAGTTCAGAAAATGATAGGAAGATTACTTTGAATAATTTTTATAGAAATAAAAATTTAGTAATAATTAGTTTAAAGAATCATAAAATAATATTAAAACATTTTTTAAAACATTTTAGCGAAAATATGGACATGGAAGAAATTAGATTTTTAATCGAATGGTAAAACAAGTTTGGTTTTCCTTGAAAACATTATTTCGATCACTTGAGTACTTAAAGTGATTAAAATGAATGGAAAAATGTATTATACAAAAATAAATATATTATAAGTGAATTAAATGGATTTATTAGATAATTATTAAATAATTTCTTCAACAAAAATTCAAGAATAAATAATCACAATTAAAATAGGATTGAAGTATGAATCTCATACCTTAAGACTCATATTTTTTCTTATGAATTCGAACCACTTTTATAATAAATATAGATTTATTATAAATTTATTCAATAACCATACTCATATATATCATACCATTTATGGTTTACTTATGATATCTTATCACCCATTTATTTATAATTTTTTATTAAATTCACTATTCTAGGTGATAACTGGTTCGTTTTTCATGTATGTTTCGGGTTGGTAGTCCAGGTTCTTGTACTTTGATCATGGTTCCATCATCTAAAAAATGGTAATCATGATATAAATATAATATATATTAATTATATATATTTATATTCATCCATAAAATTTATTGGTAGAAAAATGAATTACATTGTTCATGGAGACAGTAGGTCGTACGTACATATGAATGTTGTTTCCATTTTTTTACGGATGGAATGAAAGAAATGTAAATAATAATTAATATTTAAAAAATAATTAATATATAATATATATAATATATATAATATATATTATGTAAATCTATCTTTATTACCATCCATTCCAAAATAAAATGAAAAACTAATTACATCTCTTCGTGGAGGTGGTAGTCCACACGTACGCATGAGTGATGTTATCATTTTCCAATGGATAGAAAGGTAAGAACGTAGATATAATATTATAATTTAAAAATAATAATTATGTTATAAATATAATATATAAATATTAAATATATCATTATAACCATCTAGAAATATGGTGATGAAAAACAAATTACACCGCTACGTGGAGATGGTAATCCATACATACGCACGAGTGATGTTTTCATTTTCTATATGATGGTAAAGTGGTGAAAAAAGACTATAACATAATCATAATAATATCTAAGTATATTTAATATAATTTCAAAATTATTTTTTAATTTATACCATAGATTTAGAGGATACATAATAAGAAATAAAATTGAAAATGTTTGGTTAAGATGTATACCTCTTTGTTGAGAAACTTCTTTTGGGTTACACCTTAAGCCTTGAAGGGGGGTCTTTTAGAAAGAATGGAAGCTCTACAATGTGGTGGGTGAGGCTAGGATAATATTATATTAGGTGTTTTTCATTGATATTGATCAAATTGGTACAAATATAATAGATAATGGATGTTCTTTTATAAGGGAGGTAAAGGACGCACTTGGAATTACTAAAAAGATTAAAATATAATTCACTCTAAAGAAAAATGATTCCCAATGTACAGAGATTAAAAGATAAATAGTATAAGGAAAAAATTTCATCAGTTGATGAAATTTATATAGGTTTTGTGTTATTTTAAACCTTGTCTTTTAGTTTACCCCTTGGTTAACCAATTTTAATCTAATCTATGGTAATTAATTTTTTAATATTAAAGGGTTATAATTTTACTTATCTAGTTACAATTTACTCATAAGTGACAATAGGGTAAAAGTTTCATCACTTTATTAACCTAATTATCCTATTGAAATATTTTTATGATTTCCAAATAATTTAATAAAATATTTTTATCATAAAACACAATTAATGACATTTTAATAACTATTCAAATAATTTGAATTTGAAAATAACATGAAAGCAATGGAATTTTAATATAAAAATTTCAAAAATATATAATATGTTATATTAATATATAAAATTTTTATAACATAATTATTCACCCCAATTTTATTACTTTTAATATTTTTAAAATCATATATTTTATTTTTCTATTAATTGAATAAATATTGTGTTAGTGTTACATTAGCGTTAAAGGTAATTATTCAATCACTAAAAATTGAAAATAAATTACTATGATAAAAAAAATTATATGTAAAATTAATATTTATAACCTAACATATCCTCTTTTTATCCTTATGTAAAAAATTTAGAGATTTAAAAGTCAAGAGAGTGAAATTTTGTATTTATTATTTTCTTAAATTAATATAAAGGTCATAATTAGAGGAAAATTTCACCAAGTGACCATATATTTGAGACTTAGATAGAAATAGATTAGCTCCATGCATAAAATCTGATAAATTAATGTGTTATGGTGGTTTTAAATCCTTATCCCAAAGTTTAAACTCTGTTTTACATGTTTTACCCTTACTGAGGTGACAAAAATTTAATATGGTTACTATTCATATTGACCAAAAATAAAAGGGAAATATTTACCAAATTAGATCCTCTTGATTCCAAATATGGAATACATTTCTCAAGATTTAATTTCTATAAGTGTAAATAATTAATTTTAAAATAAATGTGTAAAACGTAACAAAAATCATTTTTTTAATACATTTTTAAGCATAAAACTAAATATATATTATTATATCATGCCTAGAAAAAATATTAGATGAATGTTAAAAAACATTATTGAATATATAATAGATAAATTTCATTAAAAACATTAACCAATAGTGATTTACTAAGATAAAATCACATTGTGTGCATAAAAACATTTTTATTAAAACATCACTTTTACTTTAAAATGATTTTTGTTTTTATTTATGGTAAATTTATAACCAATGAATTGATTTCATGCATGAATAAACCAAAAAAAATTTATAATTTAGTTATCCTTATTCATACCCACCAATATAATGGGTATGCTATAACTGTATACTTCATTATGATTTATTTAAACTCGGGGTTGCATCTATCACAAGCTATCAAAGAAATTAAATTTATTTAAAGATAAATATAACATAAAATATCAGGGTGTTATAGACATGTATTAGGTGTTTCAGTCCCCCTAAATTAGTTTTAAGGACATTCATAATATCCTCAGGGATAAAGGTATCATGTTATGGTTTCTCCTTAAATGTTTCCTGAAATAATATTTTCAAATGTAATATTAGTGATATGAATTATGAAATTAGTAATATTGAATAAAAATAATAATTAATTACATGAAATATTATTAGATACTTATTCTATTATATCATTAATAAACTTTAACTTTTTTCAACCTCGAACTTTTCTATTCTTCTTGAAAAGGGGATGAATATTTAGGGTTGTATTGAGCCTCTTTAGAGCAGCTAGTTAACTTGGCACTTAATTCATTAAATTTTTCTGTAATAATTTTCTCCTATAATAAAGGATAACCTCCATATGATAATGTATGAGTGTGTAAATATTGGTACTACATCTCTTGGTGAAATTTTTATGAGTCATATTAAATAAGAAAAAATTAATAAGTTATTAACTAATTAAAATAAATTTAACAAATAAATTTTACATACAAAAAAACATACCATAAAGGATTCCTCCCCCTGGTCAGAGAAAAACTTTTATCAGGTCTCTGTATATATAAACTAATACTTAAAGGATGGATCTTGATTTTTTTTGTAACACCCTAACCCTAGTTACCCAGAGTTGATGCATTATTACATAACATTGGCATGATATAAGGAATCATGTCCCAAAAGACCGATCAGTTTAGTATCCTTAGAAGTAATAGATACATTTATAAGTTTTAAATTACATAATGAAATAAAAACAACATAAACATTTTGTCCCATTTTGAACACACTTATATTCTTAGCCTATACCTATAGTTTAACCATAAATACTTCTTCACATCCTGGGAAAAATAAAACATAGAAAGGGGTGAGATCAGATGCTCAGTAAGGATAACAATATAGCAGAAACTTTCATAAATAAGTATAAACATTTAAGGAAATGTATAAGACTAAAACAAAAGCCTTTTAAACTTAAAATTCATCATAATATGGCAAATATAAAAATCAAATAATGTCTTTTACTTATTCACATGGATATTCTACTAGTCCAATAATCACATGAAATATCAATAGCCACTTTCATGATGATGGAATGCATAATTCCAGACTTCATAATCACATAGTCAAGTCCTTGTGCCAAGACTACAAATAAGATTTTTTTCAAGGCCTTGTGCCAAGACACTAGTTTGTCTCATGAGACCTACCGATGCATCAAGGAGCTATAGTGGGCTCCATTTGTCAGTTACTAAGTCCAATGCATTCCTCATATGAAAAGGTTTAAACATAACATAAACATTCAAATTAAAACTAGCATAAGAGATGTCAACACTTTATACATAAACTATGAATGGTGTAAAAATAACACATACATAGTAAAACCAATCACAAAACCTTCAATAAAATATGGAATATTTGTACCATAATAAATAAACTTCAAACAAGTTTAAAATCCATCAAAGGATGTTGACATAGATGAAATCAAAACTTTTTTAGAGAAATATCATTTTTTAAATCATTTAAAAATAAAATAATTATAAAATGTTTTGCACTGTGTTGCATTTGTTTTCAATAAGGTTTCAAGGATAGAATGAATGTCAAGGAGTGTCAATATGTGAATTCTAGAGGATGTGATGGTGATGGTGATGTTGTGAAAAAGATGTCAAGGATTGAATGAATGATGAGGTGATGGTAGTTATTGGATAATGGACATGGTACTGAGAAGCATGTCACTTAGGAGAACCACTAAGTGGCATAGGAGGTAATGGTTGAAACATTCTCCATATTAAATCAGACGATTGTAGAGCTGATCTTAAAGTTCCACGACTTGTATCAAGGAGATACAATGTCACAACACTGTTAGAAGTCCATGCATTGTCTTCACAATGCATGAGTAGATGAAGAAGTTCCATCCACTATCAGTAAGTGGATGAGGAATGAGAAGATGAACCATCCACAACTCCTAAGTGGATGAAGTGGTTTGAAGAAGACCATGCACTATCTCTTAGTGCATGAGGATTTGAAGATGATCCAACCTCATCTATAATTGTATCATTGAAGAACATTTAAGATCAGGTGATTCTTAATTTATGGTTGATGAAGATTGTTGAGAGATCCTTGGGAATTTTATTCTTTAATAGAAGAATACGAAGAGATGTTAGAGAATAAATATTGAAGAGGAGATGAGTAACTCTAAAGAAGAATAAGAGGTGAAGAAGAGGAGAATGGCTTGATGTTGTCTTGTTCCTACTTGGTAATTTAACCAAGTATACAAGGAGGTATAGGAGCTTATGCAAAAAATGGGTCCAGCCCATGAGCTGGCTACCCAAGCTTCAACCCAAGGCACATGTGGGACTAGGTCACCACGCCCATGAGGAGGCCTAGGCAGAGCCAACCCGCAGGAGGTCGGGCCGTGTGTAATCCCGAGCCATGCGTAGGTCAAGCCCGCGTAGCCTGGGCGCCAAGGGTGCGCCCGTGAAGGAGCATAGTGGGTGCTAAGTGCGCGCCCAGAGGAGCAGAGTGGGCGCTAGAGCGTGCCCGCAGGAGAACCGGTGTGGGGTGACACCGAAGGGGGAGAGGAGAATTCTAAGCTGTGTTCGAGAGGTGATGGTTGTTAAACTGCGGAAAAACCGCGGCACGTTTCTATGTGGGACGAGTTTTTAAAACGCGTAAGAAATCCTAGCCGCTCATCCTATCGCGCGTCTGATCGCTGTCGTCCATCTCATCTGCGGCTCCATGTTCTAATCTCGGACGTCCGTGTTCATTAAACGACGATCCAACGGCCGTGGCATCGTCTCTTACCTCTCGCCGAGCTGAGGACTCCCCGCGATGCCTCCCACGAACCAGAGGCACCCGAGCGATGTAGATGGAGCTCCCGGCCACCTCTGATGAAGTTGTTTCCTCCGTTGTGTTCATCTCCCCTTTACGAACACATGCATGCATTAAAAGTTGCATGCATGAAATGAGATGAAGAAATTTGAGGGAGCCCAAGGAAAACAAAGTTGCCGAGGGTGCGCTGCTCATTCGACGTGCAAGGAAAGGCTCTACATGCGTTCATGAATACATACACGTGATGCGTACACCAAGATTGAAGGATCCCGTGGATGAAAAAGAAACAAGAAATAACAGAGATTTCCGGAATATCTCATCCGTGTTTGAAGATCTCAAAACGCCGCAGATCTCGGGCGTTCAAAGATTTGAACCCCGCGGCTTTGATCAAACTCCTTGCCTATAAAAGAAGTCATCTAAGGCCAAAGAAGGTTACTACTGATCATCTGAGAGAAGTCCCACGAAGCTTTGAGCAATGCAAAGAAAAACTCCGCGCACAACCTATGCGGTAGAGAAGCCCGGAGCCACCCGAGGCTCTGTGAGTTCCTTTCGCGCTACCCCTTCACGAAAGAAGTAGTGGAGGAAGGCCTCCCTGTGCACTCCCTTGCATGACAGGGAAGAAGCCGAGCCGCACTAACTTTCGCGCCCGCTGCCCACATTCTTGTGCGGTAGCAAGTGGCTACACCCTGCGCGCGACAGGAAGAGGTCAAGCCGCACTTACGCGACCTCTATGCCTGCAAACTTGCACGGAAAAAGAAGTTGCCGCACCACCTGCATGGTAGAAGCCCCTCCTACAACCTGCCCGGTTGAATATAGGAGGTGGCCGCATAACTTGCGTGCCCTCCTTTGGTGAGAAGTGGAAGGCCACACGTTTTTGTGTGTGTGTGCTAAGTGGAGAGGAATCCCATAACACACTTGGGTGTGTGTGTGTGCACGGGTTGAAGAAGGAAGGTCATGTGTGCAAAGTGGAAAGGAAGGCCTTGTGTGCAAAGTGGAAAGGAAGGTCGTGTGTGCAAAGTGGAAAGGAAGGCCGTGTGTGCAAAAGGAGAGGAAGGCCACACCATCTTTGAGTATGTGTGTGCAAATTAACAAGGAGGCCGAACCCTTAGTGTGTGTGTGTAAATTAACAAGAAGGCCATAGCCTTGTATGTGCACTAGTGAAGGAGGCCATACCTCTTGTGTGTTCCCAAGTGAAGAAAGAGGATACATGCATGTCCATGCATGTATGGATAAGTGAACAATTGGGTGAACACCTTGAGAAGAAAAATAGAAGGAGAAATTCACACTAAAGAACAACACACAATTTGGTGTGTGTGATAAAGAATAAAAAGTGTGACTCCAAGAAGAAGGTGTGTGTGCTAAAAGAGTTTGCACCCTTTTAAGGGTTTATCACACCAAGAAGAAAAGGGGAGTGCATGCATTCATGCATGCACATGCACATGTAAACAAAGCTTAAATCAGTATGTGTGTGAATTTGAGAAGTCCAAGAACAAAGGTTCTTGAAGATATTTGAGATTCCATGCAAGTCATGCATGAAGATTGAGAAGCCATGCAATCAGTGCATGAAGATTCAGAGATGCCATGCACTCAGTGCATGAAGTTGAATTAAAGAGAGACTGAAGCCAGACTGAAGTTAAAGACATCATTAATCCGAGTTTTCAGTAGTTGAGAAGACCAAGAATATTGAGTGGGCATACCCAGTGCAAGAACATATTTTTCCACCAAGATTCTTGAAGACAGAGGCCGGGTCATCCTTAGAAGAATGAGATAAAGCCCGAGCAAAGAAGAGGAGTCATGATCACCAAAAGTGGTCAGAAGAAGTGAGCAAGGCCAGCAGACCTTATCCAAGGCTGTTGAAGACTCTTGAAGAGCTTAAAAAGAAGAAGAGCTACTCGTGTGACTCGAGGAGCCAGGAGAAGACCCCATGTGAGACTCAGGGTAGAGAAGTCTTTGGTGGAAGCTGAAGCAGGCCAGTGGGGCTCTGGTAACACTGTGGGATGCAGTATAAAGAACCTCCTATGGGACTCAGGAGAGATACAGTGTGACTCTGTATTGACCATTGTAATTACTAACTGAATTATAGTGGAGAAACCATGTTGGGGCATTTAACCAACATGGCAAGGACGTAGGCCTTTGGAGCCGAACCTTGTAAATCCTTGTGTCCTGTGCCTTTACATTTACTGAATCACTCGAGGAAAGGCTGAGAGATACAAGAAGAGTCGATCGAGGACTTAACAAGCCATATAGGTTTAATTGATAAAGAATCAATTAGTAAAAATTTCAAAAGTATCACTGATTCACCCCCTCCCCCTCTTAGTGATCACACTGATCCGGGCACTTCAATTGGTATCAGAGGGAGGTTGCCTTTAAAAGATCCAAGGGAGTCTTTATGAAGTGTAGATTTGAGGAAATGAGTGAACTCCCTCAAATGAAGAAATCTTCCAAGACTCAGAAAAATAGAAAGAAGAAACATGACAAGAAGATGAAGAAGAAGGTTTCTACTAATAGAGAAATCCATGTCACTAAAGGTAATGTGAAAGTCACAATAGATGAAAATTCCTTTTATCACTCTTCTGATGAAGCCTACTCTAGCTGTGATGATGATGGAACTATCAATGATCTTATAAATGCACTCAAATATCTTCAGAAGACAGTCCCCAGGGAAGTGGCAATGTGTATTGCTACAAGTATCCACGATCTTCAAGAAGAAAAATTACAGCTAGAAAAAGAAGCCAATTCTATGGAAGATCAATTGGCAAGAAGGGTTGGCATAACCAACACTCTCACAAATCTGGTGAAGGCTAAAGATGAAACAATTTCCCTTTGTAGTGAAAGAATTGATAATGTCACTGAAGAACTACAAAGAGGAATTTGTGAGAAAGAATTCTTTGAGATAGTCTTTAAAGAAGTTTTCCATGCACTGGAAAAGAGGCATAGAGTGTCAATGGTTGTCAAAGATGCTCAACTAGAAGATAAAGTAAAAATGGTAAAGGAGCTTGAAATTCATTGCAAGAAATGAAGAAGGTGCATGAAGACCAGAGGAAACAATTGAAAGAGAATTGGGAAGGAAGGCTAAAATTTTTTGAGGATGAGAATAACTCTCTCAACATGAAATGCTTAGAGCTAGAGGTGATATTGAAAAATCAGCAATCACCCAAAACTGAAGCCTCCCAATCAGCTGAAAGAAGAAATGTTGCCACTCAAGTGTGCATTGAGAAGCATGATTCCAAAAGGATGATATCCTCTAATGAAAGGGAAACATCTTCTAAGAAGAAGGTACTATCCATACCATCTTGTACTAATGATTCTAAATTTTTTTCCACAAAAAGTTCAGGATGGAAAAATAACTCTAAACAAGTATGGATGAAGAAGTTGAAGAAAGAGTGCTCTCCTGAAAAAACACAGTAATTCAAGAGAAAGACCCAACAATCAGAAGAAGTCAAGAAGACAAGATTTGTGGGTCAATGTTGGTGTTGCAACAGGTATGGACATTGTGAAATTAATTGTTAGTACAATCCTCTAAATATTAAAGCACAAAGGAAACCCATGTCATGGGGGAGCAAGCTAGAGAAGAAGAAGAAACATCCACAGGTCCAGAAACATCTGTTTACTGCAAACAGATTTGGAATGTTTGATGACATATGGGATTTATGCAAAAGTAGTCACAATAATGATACATACCAATCTCCAAATGTTTCCAAAGATGAAAAGAAGATAAGATCACAGAACCTGGCTAAGAATGAAGAAGTATCCTTGGGAAGCTAGCAAAAGAAAGTTGAAAATGCTCCCAATAAGATCTTGAAAAAGGAATAGAAGTCCTTGGATTTCAAATCCAAGAACGGTGATGCATCCAGAAGGACCACCAAGAAAAAATAATTCTACTGTGGAAAGACAGGTCATACCATGGATCTCTATAAACAAGCCATGGAACTAAATAGAAGAAAACCGCACTCAACAGGAAAATCAATCCAGAAGAAGAAGAAGGGATTGATTGAAAATAAGTTGCCTGAGAAAGGTATCTTAAAAGCATCAAAGGAACCATTTGGACCATCCAAATCTGAATCCTCACTTCCAAATGACATATTAATCATCTGGCCAGAAGATTTGGAAAGAATGAGAAAGGAAGAAAATGACCATGCCAAAGCTAGTACAAAAGGAAACCAAAATATTTCACATGAAGATGAAGTTTTGTGTGTGAGGTGCAATAAAGCTGGTCATATCAGTAATAAATGCATGACACTCATTCCATATCAAAAAGAATTCTTCAAGAGAATGAAGATTGCACCAGGAGATTCAAGTGCTCAGAAGGCACTTAGAAAGAGAGGAGTCACACACAAAGAAGTTGAAGAGGTGTTAAGATCCACACCAGCACAAACATCATTGAAGATCAAATGTGCAAGTTTGAAGAATGGAGAAAGTGGAACATCTCGGTTGAGAGAATCTTCTCAACCTTGTTGTTCAAACTGATGAACAAAGGAGGTTTCATCTTATTCCCTAATCACTGGTATATACATGTGCTTACATTTCAGGTAATTGAAGATGATGATCATTCTCAAATTGAGAATGGTATGGACAGAATGGAGTGCACCCCTTGAGGGGGAGATAATCTAAGGAAGATGATCTTTTGAGATTCATATCATCTTTATAAGAATGAAGGTATTCCAATCACACTTTCATCCCTTGTTTCTTAATTGTATTTAACATGTCAATTAATGGGGAGTAATTTATTGAAGACAAATGGATGAAAGGGGAAGCTTTATCATTGCACCTGAACTTTCTAATGAGTTTGGTGAAGTATGTGCAGGATTTAGCAATTCATTGATATATTTGAAAATTTTCAACCCCTTGAAGCCTAAGCATGATATCACATGTATAGTGAATTATGGACAGCATTGAATTCCTTGGTTACATCACTCTTGTTTTCTACACCGGGTTTTCCCAAGTAGACTTAGATTTGATTTACTAAAGGCTCTTTGCTAAATTGTACATGTGACATCATCACTCAGTGATTTTCAAGAAGATTCTATTCAAAGGGAGGAAGAAATATTTTTAAGAGAACCACACTACACCTTTGAATTTGGTTGCCAATAAGGGGGAGAAAATCTTGGCACACATATTAACCCATTCATATGTGCTCTAGTAATATTGACAAAAAATACAAAGGGGGAGATTATTGTGAACTATGTTGCATTTGTTGTCAATAAGGTGTCATGGATGGAATGAATGACAAGGAGTGTCAATATGTGAATGCTAGAGGATGTGATGGTGATGGTGATGTTGTGAAAAAGATGTCAAGGACTGAATGAATGATGAGGTGATGGTGGTGATTGGAGAATGGCCATGGTACTGAGAAGCATGTCACTTAGGAGAATCACTAAGTGGCATAGGAGGTAATGGTTGAAACATTCTTCATATTAAATCAGACAATTGCAGAGCTGATCTTAAAGTTCCACGACTTGTATCAAGGAGATACAATGTCACAACATTGTTAGAAGTCCATACATTGTCTTCACAATGCATGAGGAGATGAAGAAGTGCCATCCACTATCAGTAAGTGGATGAGGAATGAGAAGATGAACCATCCACAACTCCTAAGTGGATGAAGTGGTTGGAGAAGACCATGCACTATCTCTTAGTGCATGAGGATTTGAAGATGATCCAACCTCATCTATAATTGGATCATTAAAGAACATTGAAGATCAGGTGATTCTTAATTTATGGTTGATGAAGATTTTTGAGAGATCCTTGGGAATTCCATTCTTTAATAGAAGAAGAAGAAGAGATGTTAGAGAATAAATATTGAAGAGGATATGAGGAACTCTAAATAAGAAGAAGAGGTGAAGAAGAGGAGAATGGATTGATGTTTTCTTGTTCCTACTTGGTAATTTAACCAAGTATACAAGGAGGGAGAGGATCTTATGCAAAAAATGGGGCCATCCCACGAGCTGGCTACCCAAGCTTCAACCCAAGGCACATGTGGGACTAGGTCACCATGCCCATGAGGAGGCCTAGGTAGAGACAGCCCGCAGGAGGCCAGGCCGTGTGTAAGCCCGAGCTACGCGTAGGCAAGCCCGCGCATCTTGGGCGCCAAGGGCGCGCCCGTGAAGGAGCATAGTGGGCGCTAGGTGCGCGCCCAGAGGAGCAGAGTGGGATCTAGAGCGCGCCCGTAGGAGAACCGGTGCGGGGCGGCACCGGAGGGGGGAGAGGAGAATTATGAGCTGTGTTCGGGAGGCGATGGTTGTTAAACTACGGAAAAACCGCAGCGCGTTTTGATGTGGGACGAGTTTTTAAAATGCGGAAGAAATCCTAGCCGCTCATCCGATCGCGCGTCTGATCGCTACCATCCATCTCATCTACGGTGCCACGTTCTAATCTCGGCCGTCCATGTTCATTAAACGATGATCCAACGGTCGTGGCATCGTCTCCTACCTCTCGCTAAGCCAAGGACTCCCCGCGATGCCTCCCACGAACCAGAGGCACCAGAGCGATGTAGATGGAGCTCCCGTCCACCTCTAATGAAGCTGTTGCCTCTGTTGTGTTCCTCTCCCCTTTACGAACACATGCATGCATTAAAAGTCGCATGCATGAAATGAGATGAAGAAAATCGAGGGAGCCCGAGGCAAACGAAGTTTCTGAGGGTGCGCTGCTCATTCGACATGCAAGGAAAGGCTCTCCATGCGTTCATAAACGCATGCATGTGATGTGTACACCAATATTCAAGGATCCAGTGGATGAAAAAGAAAAAGGAAATAATAGAGAGTTCCGGAATATCTCATCCGCATTTGAAGATCTCAAAATGCCATAGATCTCGGGCCTTCAAAGATTTGAACCCTGCGGCTTTGATCAAACTCCTTGCCTATAAAAGAAGTCGTCTGAGGCCAAAGAAGGTTGTTTCTGATCATTTGAGAGAAGTCCCGCAAAGCTCTGAGCAACGCGAAGAAAAACTCCACGCAAAACCTGTGTGGTAGAGAAGCCCGGAGCCACCCGAGGCTCTATGAGTTCCTTTCGTGCTACCCCTGTGCGAAAGAAGTAGTGGAGTAAGGCCTCCCTACGCGCTCCCTTGCGCGACATGGAAGAAGTTGAGCCGCGCTAACTTGCGCGCCTGCTGCCCGCATTCTTTCGCGGTAGAAAGTGGATACACCCTGCGCGTGATAGGAAGAGGTCAAGCCGCACTTGTGAACCCTCTGTGCCTGCAAACTTGTGCGGCAGAAGAAGTTGCCGCGCCACCCACACGGTAGAAGCCCCTCCTGAAACCTTCACGGTTGAAGACAGGAGGTGGCCACATAACTTCCGCACCCTCCTTTGGTGAGAAGTGGAAGGCCACACGTTTGTGTGTGTGTGTGCTAAGTAGAGAGGAATCCCATAACACACTTGGGTGTGTGTGTGTGCACGGGTTGAAGAAGGAAGTCCGTGTGTGCAAAGTGGAAAGGAAGGTCGTGTGTGCAAAGTGGAAAGGAAGGCCATGTATGCAAAGTGGAAAGGAAGGCCGTGTGTGAAAAAGGAGAGGAAGGCCACACCATCTTTGAGTGTGTGTGAAAATTAACAAGGAGGCTGAACCCTTAGTGTGTGTGTGTGTAAATTAACAAGAATTTCATAGCCTTGTATGTGCACAAGTGAAGGAGGCCATACCTCTTGTGTGTTCCCAAGTGAAGTAAGAGGATACATGCATGTCCATGCATGTATGAATAAGTGAACAATTGGGTGAACACCTTGAGAAGAAAAAGAGAAGGAGAAATTCACGCTAAAGAACAACACACAATTTGGTGTGTGTGAGAAAGAATAAAAAGTGTGACTCCAAGAAGAAGGTGTGTGTGCTAAAAGAGTTTACACCCTTTTAAGGGTTTATCACACCAAGAAGAAAAGGGGAGTGCATGCATTCATGCATGCACATGCACACGTAAACAAATCTTAAATCAGTGTGTGTGCATTTGAGAAGTCCAAGAACAAAGGTTCTTGAAGATATTTGAGATTCCATGCAAGTCATGCATGAAGATTGAGAAGCCATGCAATCAATGCATGAAGATTCAGAGATGCCATGCACTCAGTGCATGAAGATGAATTAAAGAGAGACTGAAGCCAGACTAAAGTTAAAGAAATCATTCATCTGAGTTTTTAGTAGTTGAGAAGACCAAGAATATTGAGTGGGCATACTCAGTGCAAGAACATATTTGTCCATCAAGATTCTTTAAGATAGAGGTCGGGTCATCCTTAGAAGAAGGAGATAAAGCCTGAGCAAGGAAGAGGAGTCCTGATCACCACAAGTGGTCAGAAGAAGTGATCAAGGCCAACAAACCTTATCCAAGGCTGTTAAAGACTCTTGAAGAGCTTAAAAAGAAGAAGAGCTACCTGTGTGACTTGAGGAGCCAGGAGAAGACCCCCTGTGAGACTTAGGGTAGAGAAGTATTTGGTGGAAGCTGAAGCAGGCCAGTGGGACTCTGGTAACACTGTGGGATACAGTATAAAGAACCTCATGTGGGACTCAGGAGAGATATTGTGTGACTTTGTATCGAAAATTGTAATTACTAACCGAATTATAGTGGAGAAACCATGTTGGGGCGTTTAACCAACATGGCAAGGACGTAGGCCTTTGGAGCCGAACCTTGTAAATCCTTGTGTCATGTGCCTTTACATTTACTGCATCACTCGAGGAAAGGCTGAGAGATACAAGAAGAGTGGATCGAGGCCTTAACAAGCCATAGAGGTTTAATTGATAAAGAATCAATTAGTAAAAAGTTCAAAAGGATCACTGATTCACCCCCTCCCCCTCTCAATGATCACACTGATCCGGGCACTTCATAAAAGAAAACATTTATTTTGAAAATATTCTTATAATATTTTATGGAAAGCTTAGAAGGTGTTATAACAGCGGAAAATAGTCGTACCCAACATATAAGTTAAAAAAACTTTTTTCCCGTAATTTTGTTGAAAAGGTCGTAAAGTACCTTGTTTGGAAAACGAGGGAAAGATTCCTTTTAAAACATATATTATCAAATAAGGGTATAAATTAATTTAACCCATAGTATAGTAAATATTAAAAAAAAATTGAATTACATTTTTAAGAAAACATGTATGTGGATGATAAAGAGGTCTCGGTAGATACTTATGTAAAAACAACCTCAGATAATAAAGAGATTGTGAAATTGACCCTTACCTTGTACTTTTCCTTAGTCAATGGTATGTTAACCTCCTGTATAATAGTGAAAACATTGTTATTAAATTATAAAATAACTATATACATAAATATGATATCATATATGATCCTCTAATATTGCTTTGTTAATAATATTTCAGTAGTATCATCATTTCAGGTGTGAACTGATTCGTTTTCCTTTATATGATTAGTTATGTAAGCCATTTTTTTATGGATAGGATGTATTTGATTGATATATATAATTATATTATGTTCATAAAAATTATTTTTAATCATAAAATTAAAATTATTCTTGAATGATTACGATGGGGAATGAATCTCATCGCGTCTATGTAGACGGTAATCCATACGTACACACGAGCGACAATATCATTATATTGATGGTGAAATAGTATGTAATTGAATGGTATAACATATATAAAAAATAATTAAAATTTTATATTTATTATTTACATAAGTTATAATCCTTATTATACCCATCCAAATAATGAAGTGTTTGAATAACAAACTACACCACGACGTGGAGATAGCAAGTCGTATGTACGCACATATGGTGAATTTGTCATTCATATGATGGATATAATAATGAATATGGTTGTACCATTTTTATAATAATATCACAGTATATATAAGATACTGTATTTATTATTTTAGGATGGAAACAATAAAGAAAGATGAGGTGAAGAAGAAAATAACTTGAAAGACGTGATGAAATATTTACCTCTTCTTCAGGTTATTTCTTTTGATTTGATCAAAAGCGCTCCTTAGGTTGGCTTTATGACCAAAGGAAGGCCTCTAGGATTAAGGGAGGAAATTTGGGGGGAAATTTGGGCAGTGTTTGGATGAGAAAAAAGGCGTTGGAGGTGTGAAATTAAGAGAAGGGAAAGTGTCTTTTTATAAGAGAGGTGAGGGTCACTTTAGGAAAAGCTTGAAATATTATTTTATAATAAAATCATTTTCAGTTTCTAATAGCTCTAAAATGAATTATTTAAAGTCTAAAGTGGGTATTCTTTGAAAACCTTTCAATAAATAGGTTTTACATAGGTTTAGTTCATCATATTAACCTTATCTTTTATATTTAACTCTTAATTAAATAGTTTGACATTTACCATGTCTCTTTGTATTTTTATATTATATGGTTAATAAACTTACTATAACAAGCCAAGAGAACCCGATGTGGTTCATTATTAATATATATAAGATTTTTCAAGTCATTTGGAAAAACATCAGATTTTTAGGAATATTATATGAATTAATAATATAATATTTATTTTAAAAGCTCAATTATATCAATTTTGACACTATTTAGTATTTGATTTCTTTGAAAGCCATAAAAACCTTATCACTTAAAATAAAATTTATTTAACCAACCCTAACATGTCATATTAACCTAGAAAATCAGTGGAATTCATCATAAGTCTCAATTTACATTTATTTGTATATTTATAATATCAATTATTTTAATATTTCCTTAATAATTAATTACTGCATCATCATTGTGTCATAAATAAATTAAATTATTTAATGTATAAAAATTATAAATAAAGTACCATTATGTAGGAAATAATTTTACCTTTCTAATTAATATTTATAGTCGAATTTATATTGTGTGTAACCCTGTATTAAAAATGGTTTAGTTATTAAACTTTGAATTTAACTCTTTTAACTCTTCTTTAAATAAAATAATAATAAATGTCCTAATCTAATCCAAGTAGACCAAAGAGGATCATATTTTATGCATAAGGTTGTTTTTTGTCTAATTATACTTATCCAAAAGAATTATAACACATGTTAGGGTAATTATGATATCATTTTTACCCTTAATTACCCTATTTACTTTTAACCTTGGTAAATAAAAGTCAAAAGTTACTATTCACCAAAAAATATTTTCATCTTATTGAACCACATTTTACTTAATGATATTAACTGTGTGTCTCAGATTTTTGAAATTCAACTCACATAAGAGGTAAAATTAAGTTTTATGCAAATTTGTAAATGCTCCTAGGAGTTGGGTAAAAGACGGTAAAAAGTTCGATAAAATTTTATATATCTAAACTTATTATAAAATGACTCAAATGAATTATGTTGAACATATATAGGTATTATGAATCTATTTTTACCAAAAATAAATTAAAATAAAATAACTAATTATTTAAATAAAAAGTCAGTTTTAACCAATAACGCAGTTTTTTCACTATTCATCAAAAATTGAAAGTTTTCAGAAAAATACAAAAATTCACCGTAAGATAATTTCGATATTATGAATTCAAAAATTAAGTCCATTTTGAAAAATAAAATTTATAAAATTTTAAAAATTGGCTATTACTATTCATAACGGTTAGTTTGATTGGTCACGGTGTGTTAGAATCTTGAAGTTTCATACATTGCAAGCTATTGCATTATTCAAAGGGAAACATATTGTGGAAGCTTGGGGTGTTACATTCTTCCCTCCTTCAAATAATTTTGTCCTCAAAAATTTCTAGAATACTACCATACAAAAATATTTGTGTTGTTCTTAATCATAAGTTCCTCTAGTTCCCACATTGCATCTTCCATCCTATGGTTTCTCCATAGAAATTTTACCAGAAGAGTCGTCTAGTTTCTCAGCACATGTTCTCATGTATAAATAATCTTGATAGGATCTTCAAAATAAGATAGATCAGGTTTCGGTTAAATTTCCTCATAGGTGAGTACATGCATTGGGTCAGGCATGTATTTTCTCAATAGTGATACGTGGAACACATTGTGAACTTTGGAGATACTTGGCGGCATTTCCAAATAGTAAGCTACTACCCCAATTCGTTCTAGAATTTCGAAAGGTCCGATGTACTTGGGACTTAATTTACCCTTCTTACCAAAATGTATAACTCCCTTCCATGGAGATACCTTCAAGAGAACATGATCTCCTACATAAAATTCCAAATCCTTCTTTTGGTTATCGGCATAGATCTTTTTCCTACTTTGAGCTACTTTGATGTGGGTTTGGATAACCTTCACATTTTCCATCGTTTCCTCAATAATTTTTGGGTCTGTGAGTTTTATTTCACCAACATCATCTGAACAAATTGGTGTGCGACATCTCTTTCCATATAACGCTTCATATGGTGCCATCTGAATACTTGAATGGAAGCTATTGTTATAGGAAAATTCTACCAGGGGTAAATATTGATCCCAATTACCTTCAAAGTCATGTGAACAAGATCTCTAAATATCTTCTAAGATTTGAATAGTCTGTTCTAATTGTCCATCGATTTGAGGGTGGTAGGCAGTGCTCAAACGAAGTTTAGTATCCAGGGCCTTCTGAAGACTTTTATATAATCTTGATGTAAAACAGGGATCATGATCAGAAACAATTGATAGAGGTACTCCATGAAGTATTACAACTTCATTAATATATAGTCTTTCCATACGTTCAAGTGGTAAATCTTCTCTTATAGTAAGAAAATGTGCTGACTTGGTAAGAATATCAGCAATGACCCATATTGCATCATTCCTTCTAGGAGTCTTTGTTAGCCCCATGAAAAAGTCTAGCATAATATCAACCCATTTCTACTCGAGTATGGGAAGAGGTTGCATGACTCCTCTAGGATGTTGTCTTCCATCTTTCACTTGTTGTCAAATCATACATCTTGACACAAAATCATAAATCTCTCTTTTCATGTTATCCCACCAAAAATGTTATTTCAAATCTCTATATATATTAGTGCTACTAGGGTGTACAGAGAAATTGGAACTATGAGAATCATCCAACAATTCCCTTTTTAGATCAGGTATGTTAGGAACACAAAGTCTCTTCCCAAATTTCAAAATCTCATCTTCATATATGAAGTTGATCAATCTCCCATCGTTCACAACTTTAATTTTCTTTTGAAACTACTCATCATCAGCCTGAAAACTTTTTATCCTTTCTAGTAAAGATGGTTTGTCAACCATTTGAGAAAGTATTGAAGTTTCACCTTCCATGATTATTCCCATATCCATCTTTACTAGATCCATGAAAATAGGATCCCTTTTAACTCTCATCTTGTTCAAAACTCCAAGATCATTTCTGCTCAAAGCATATTCCACCTTATTTTCCTTCCCTGGGTGGTATTGTATTGTGCAATCATAATCCTTGAGTATTTCAATCCATCGTATTTTCCTCATGTTGAGTTCTTTTTGTGATAAAATATACTTCAAACCCTTGTGATCGGTATAAATCTCACATTTTTCACCATAGAGATACTGTCTCCATATCTTCATAGCAAATATTATAGCTACTAACTCAATATCATGAGTGGGATAGTTTTTCACATGAATATTTAGCTGTCGTGAGGCATAGGTCATAAATCTATCATTCTATATAAGGATAAAACCAAGTCCTTTCTTTGAAGCATCACTATAAATAACAAACCCATCATTCCCTGATGGTAGAGTCCAGATAGGAGCATTTACTAATCTTCTCTCTGGTTCTTCAAAACATTCTTCATAATCTTTTTTCCAAACAAATTTAACCCCTTTACATGTGATCTTGGTTAATGGGTTTTCCAATCGATAAAAATTCTAGAAAAAACACCGATAATATCCTGTTAAACCAATAAAACTGCATACCACAGTTATACTTGTCGGTGCTAGCCATTCTTGGATTGCCTTGGTCTTCGAAGGATCAATAGAGATTCCATCCTTAAAGACAATATGGCCAAGAAAATAAATCTTTTGAAGCCAGAATTCACATTTTCTAAATTTATTATATAATTCATTTCTTCTAAGAGTCCTTAGGATAATGTGCAAGTGATTTTCATGATCTTCATGGATTTTGTAGTATACCAAGATATCATTAATAAATTCCACTACAAAGTCATCAAGATATTCCTTAAAACCCTGTTCATTAGATCCACGAAGATAGAGGGTGCATTAGTCAATCCAAAAGGCATTACCGTAAACTCTTAATGCTCGTACCTGGTTTGAAATGCTATTTTTTGAATGTCTTCCTTATTCACACACAACTAATGATATCCATATCAAAGGTAAATCTTTGAAAAATATTAAACTCCATGAATTTGGTCAAATAAACATCAATTTGAGTTAGGGGATACTTGTTCTTTATCGTTATAACATTGATCTCCCTATATTAAATGCACAACCTCATAGATCTGTCTTTATTATTAACAAAAAGGACAGAGGCTCTATATGGAGAAACACTAGGGTGAATAAATACCTTATTACTCAATTACTCTAGTTGTTTCTTTAGTTCCACTAATTCCAGAGTGTCCATTCTTTAAGGGGTCTTTGATATGGGCCTTGAACAAGGAATTAAGTTAATGGAAAACTCATTTTCTTGTTCAGAAGGATGTCCAGGTAAATCCTCTAGAAACACATCAACATATTCTTGCACAATATGTATGTTCTCTATTCAAACATTCTTTTCCTCACCCATAGTTATTTCATTATCTTCTTCCCCAGTAATTTAATTTAGTTGAGCTACTGAGGGTGGATCTAGATAAGAATTAGGTGGTGATGTTTCTACTCTAAAGATAAGGTACTCCTTATCATCATCAAAAATTGTAACCTCCTTCTTCTTATAAAAAATTTTCACATCATGGTCCGAAATCCAATCCATTCTGAGGATTATATCAAATTCAATCATGAGTATGACGATGAGATCAGAAGATAAAGAACATTTATATTCCCTAATGGGAACTAATTCACAAAACTTTGTTGTGATGATACTTCCCTTAGGTGTTTTTACTGACAACTCCCTTGTTAATTCAAATTGAAAATATCTAATTTTCTTTGCAAAATGGAAAGATATGAAACAATGTGATGATCCAGAGTCAAATAAATCATTGTCTAAACTTGAGGAAGCCATTAAATTACCTGCCACCACCTCTTTCGAAACTTCAACCTCAGCAGTAATGATCGCATAAGCTTGGCCTTGCTCCATTGGCCTTTTTTGAGGTAAGTTCCCTTGGTGCTTAGGACATTCATTTGCATAATTCCCATTTTATCTAAAATTTTATCATTCAACATTGATAGCCTCTTTCTTCCCATTGTAATCACAATCTTGGTGGCCTTTTTCAAAACACTTGTAATAGACTCCCCTTCCCTTTAGGCAAGTACCAGGGTGTTTCTTCCCACATTTACCGTAGTATGGATATTCAACTTTTCCCTTCTTTCCCTTATTTCCATTTTCAGAGTATTCAGAAGATCTCTTCTTCTTCTACATTTATTTAAAGTTGTAAGACATAGAGAATTATTTTTCTCTCTTGACAGCACGTGAGACAATATCTTTGTATGATAAGAAGGATTGTGAGACTAATGCTCACTGGAGAAATGGTTTTAACCCATAAAATAATTGATCAATCTTACTCCTTGGGTTATGTATATAATATGTAGCATGTCTTGCTAACCTTGTAAAGTTAGCCTCATATTTTGTGACATTCTCATCCTCTGTTTGTCTCAGACTCAAAAATTGCCTTTCCATATCTACTCGATGGTCATGAGGAAAGTCTTTTTCTAAGAAAATATCTTTAAACTCCCTCCATTACATAATTGATACTTAATTAACTTACTTTGTGTTTTGAATCAATGACCACTATTGATCTGCATCTCCCGTTAGGTGATAAACTATCATAACAACTTTTTCCCTTTCGCTACTCTCTAAAGCGTGAATGATTTTCTCTAAGGAATTTATCCATTGCTCAGATACTAATGGATTTGTAATCCCATTGAATGTTGGTGTTTTTTTCCTCATGAATCAGTCTATCATTGATCCTCAATGTTGTGTATCAGGGTGCTCCATACGGTTAAGGTTATTATTCATAACCTGAGTTAGTTGTCCCAGTACAGTGATAAGCTGATTAGCACCAGTTGCTTCACCAGCTCCACTATAATTATCTTGAGTAGGAGGTAAATCCCTACATGGATTATGTGAATTGATACAGTTTCCATTCCTTCCACTAGGTACCATTTCTAAATAATGGAATACACTAGATTTGGTTATGAATCGCAATACGTAATTCCAAACTTGTAAAACAGTTAACATAAATTGAATAGTTTATTGATATAATCCATAATCATAAAAATGTTTTCTTTGAGGAATTATATACTCATAAACCCTTTATAATGTTTTGTAAAGAAAATGAAAATTATTTTAAGCATGTCCTCTAGGAGCATTGTAACCAAGATTGAAGCAAGGCTCGTTGTTGTGCACCAGTTCTCGTTCGAGTCCAGGTCAAAGTTGTGTTTTCAGGTTTTACCCCTAGGTACATCTATGCTAGATACACCTATACCTGATTGTATCCAGAAATGGATGTATTTCTTGGAAACTTGCAAAATATCTACAGTACCAAAATTCTAGGAAGTTATTCTATACTAATCCTCAAAGTATATCTTAGGGTAATGTTCTCTAATCATATTTTTTCTAAATCTAGATTCCATGGTTTGAACTAACCTTCCTCTGATACCAACATTCACGCCCTGACCCCAGTTACCTGGAGTTGGTACATTATTACATAACATTGTAACTATATAAGGAATCGTGTCCTGAAAGGCCGATCAGTTTAGTAGCCTTGGAAGTACTAGATATATTCATAAGTTTTACATTACATCAAGAAATAAAAACAACAACAACATTTTTTCCCCTTTTGAAAACACTTATATCCTTATTCTATCCCTATAGGTCAACCGTAAAATACTTCTTAACTTACTAGGAAAAATAAAACATAGAAAGGGGTGAGCTCAGATGCTCAGTAAGGATAACAATATAGCAAAAACTTTCATAAATAAGCATAAACATTTAAGGCAATGTATAAGACTAAAACAAAAGCCTTTTAAACTTAAACTTCATCATAATATGGAAATGATAAAAATAAAATAATTTCATTTACTTATTCACATGGATATTCTACTAGTCCAATAATCACATGAAATATCAATAGTCACTTTCATAATGATGGAATGCATAATGCCAGACTTCATAACCACATAGTCAAGGCCTTGTGCCAAGAATACAAATAATATTTTGTCAGTGCCTTGTACCAAGACACTAGTTTGTCTCATGAGATCTACCGATGCATCGAGGAGCTATATCGGGCTCCACCCATCACTTACTAAGTCCAATTCATTCTTCATATGAAAATTTTTAAACATAACATAAACATTTGAATTAAAACTAGCATACAAAATGTCAATACTTTATCTATAAATCATGAATGGTTTAAAAATAACACATCCACTATAAAACATACCACAAAACCTTCAATACAATATTGAAGATTTGTATCATAATAAATCAACTTCAAACAAGTTTAAAATCCATCAAAGGATGTTCACATACATGAAATCAAAACTTTTTTAGAGAAATATCTATTTTTTTGAAATGATTTAAAAGTCACATGATTATAAAAGAAAAAATTTATTTTGAAAATATACTTATAAGATTGTAATAAAAGCTTAGAAGGTGTTATAATAGTGGAAAATAGTCACACCCGCCGTATAAGTTAAAAAAACATTCTTTCCTTAATTTTGTCAAAAAGGTCTTAAAGTAACTCGTTTGGAAAACGATGGAAAGATTCCTTTTAAAACATATATGGTAAAATAAGGGTATAAATTACTTTAATATATATTCTATTAAATAGTAAATATTTTTTTAATTACATTTTTAAGAAAACATGGATGTGGATGATAAATAGGTCCCAATAGATACTTACGTAAAAACAACCTCGGATAATAAAGAGATTGTGAAATTAACCCTTACCTTGTAATTTTCCTTAGTCTATAGTATGTTAACCTCTTGTATAATAGTTAAGAAAATTTATTAAATTATATAATAACTTTATAAATAAATATTATATCATATATGATCCTCTAATATTGTTTTGTTAATAATATTTTAGTAGTATCATCATTTCGGGTGTTAACTGATTCATTTTCCTTTATATGCTTGGTTATGTAAGACATGTTTTTTATGGATAGGATATATTTTATTCATATATAGAATTATATTATGTTCATAAAAATTATTTTTAATCATAAAATGAAAATTATTCTTGAATGATTACGATGGGGAATGAATCTCATCGCGTTCGTGGAGACGGTAATCCGTACGTATGCACGAGCGACAATATCATTATATTGATGGTGAAATCGTATGTAATTGGATGTTATATAATATATAAAGAATAATTAACATGTTATATTTATTATTTACATCATTTATACTCATTATTATACTCATCCAAATAATTAAGTGTTTGAATAACAAACTACACCACGACGTGGAGATGGTAAGTCGTGCGTATACACGTATGGTGACTTAGTCATTAATATGATGGGTAGAATAATGAATATGGTTGTAAAATTTTTATAATAACATCACAGTATATATAATATAATATAGTTATTATTTTATAATGGAAACAACAAAGAAAGATGAATTGTAAGAAGAAAAGAAGTTGAAAGAGGTGATGAAATATTTACCTCTTCTTCAAGTTCTTCCTTATGATTTGATCAAAAGGGATCTATAGGTTGGCTTTATGACCAAAGGAAGGCCTCTAGGATGAAGGGAGGATATTTGGGAGGATATTTGGGTAGGTTTTGGACAAGACAAAAGGCTTTGGAGATGTGAAATTAAGAGAAGGGGAAGTTCCCTTTTATAAGAGAGGTGAGCATCACTTGAGGAAAAGCTTGAAATATTATTTTATAATGAAATAATTTTCGGTTTATAATGGCACAAAAATTAGTTATTTAAAGGTTAAGGTGGGTATGGATAGAAAAAATCTCTACAAATAGGTTTTTGACAGGTTTATGTCATCATATTAACCTTATATTTTAGATTTAACTCTTAGTTAAATAGTTTGACATTTACCATGTCTCTTTGTATTTTTATATTATATGGTTAATAAAATAACAATAACAAGCCAAGAGAACCACATGTGATTAATTATTAATATATATAACCTTATCTAAGTCCTTTTTTGGAACCATATATTTTTAGTAATATTATCAATTAATAATATAATATTTTTTAAAAAACTCAATTATGTCAATTTTCACACTATTTAGTATTTGATTTTTTTGAAAGCCATAAAAACTTTATCACTTAGAATAAAATTTATTTAACCAACCCTAACTTGTCATATTTACCTATAAAATTAGATTAATTCATCATAAGTCTCAATTTACATTTTTCGGATATTTATAATATCAATTATTTTAATATTTCAGTAATAAGGTAATTACTGCATCATCATTGTGTCATAAATAAATTAAATTATTTAATGTCAACATATTATAAATAAAATACCATTATGTAGGAAATCTTTTTATCTTTTTAATTAATATTTATAGATGAATTTATATTTTTTTTAACCCTATATTAAAAATCGTTTAGTTATTAAACTTTGAATTTAACTCTTTTAACTCTTCTTTAAATAAAATAATAATAAATGTCCTAATATAATCCCAGGGAACCAAAGAGGATCATATTTTATTCCTAAAGTTTTTTTTTTGGTCGAATTATACTTATCCAATAAAATTAGGACATGTGTTAGGGTAATTATGATATCATTTTTACCCTTAATTACCCTATTTACTTTTAACTATGGTAAATAAAAGTCAAAAGTTACTATTCATCAAAAATTATTTTCATCTTATTGAACCACATTTTACTTACAAATATTAACCGTGTCTCTTGGATTTTTTAAACTCAACTCACAGGAGTGGTAAAATTAAGTTTTATGCAAATTTTTAAATGCTCCTAGGAGGTGGGTAAAAGACGGTAAAAAGTACGATAAAATTTTATATATCTAAAATTATTATAAAATGACTCCAATGAATTACATTGAACATATATAGGTATTATGTATCTATTTTTAACTAAAATAAATTAAAATAAAATAACTAATTATTTAAATAAAAATTCGGTTTTAACTAATAACACAGTGTTTTTCACTATTCATCAAAAATTGAAAGTTTTTAAAAAAATAACAAAAATTAACCCTAAGCTAATTTCGATATTCGAAATTCAAAAATGAAGTCCATTTTGAAAAATAAAATTTAAAAAATTTAAAAAATTGGGTATTACTATTCGAAATAGCTAGTTTGATTGGTCACGGTGTGTTAGAATCTTGAAGTTTTGTACAATACAAGCTATTGCATTATTCAAAGGGAAACATACCTTGGAAGCTTGGGGTGTTACATTCTTCCCTCTTTCAAATAATTTCATCCTTGAAATTTCTAGAATACTACCGCACAAAAATATTTGAGTTGTTCTTCATCATAAGTTCATCTGGTTCCCACGTTGCCTCTTCCATCTTATGATTTCTCCAAAGAACTTTTACCAGACGAGTCATCCGGATTCTTAAAAATTGTTCTCTTGTATCAAGAATCTTGACAGGATCTTCACAATAAGACAGATCAGGTTCTAGTTCAATTTCCCCATAGGTGAGTACATGTGTTGGGTCAGGCATGTATTTTCTCAACAGTGATACGTGGAACACATCATGAATTTTGGAGAGACTTGGCGGCATTTCCAAAAGGTAAGATATAGCCCCAATTCGTTCTAGAATTCTGAAAGGTCAGATGTACATGGGGCTTAATTTTCCCTTCTTACCAAATTGTATAACTCCCTTCAATGGAGATACCTTTAAGAAAACATGATCTCCTACCTGAAATTCCAAATCCTTACTTTGGTTATCGGCATAGATCTTTTGCCTAATTTAAGCTACTTTGATGTGGGTTTGGATAACCTTCACCTTTTCCATCATTTCCTCAACAAGTTCTGGGCCTATGAGTTTTCTTTCACCAACATCATCCCAACAAGTTGGTGTGCGACATCTCTTTCCATATAACGCTTCATATGGTGTCATCTAAATAATTAAATGGAAAAAATTGTTATAGGAAAACTCTACCATAGATAAATATTGATCCCACATACCTTGAAAGTCAAGTGATCAAGATCTCAACATGTCTTATAAGGTTTTAATAGTCCATTCTGGTTTTCCAACAGTTTGAGGGTGGTAGACAGTGCTCAAACGATGTTCAGTATCCAGGTCCTTCTAAATATTTTTCTAAAATATTGATATAAAATGAGGATCATGATAAGAAACAATCGATAGGGGTACTCCATGAAGTCTTAAAAATTTATTAATATATAGTCTTTCTATAGGTTCAAGTGGTAAATCTTCTCTTATAGCAAGAAAATGTGCTGACTTGGTAAGATGATCAACAATGACCCATATTGTATCATTCCTTATAGGAGTCTTTAATATCCCCATGACAAAGTCCATTGTAATGTCATCCCATTTCCACTCAGGTATGGGAAGAGGTTGCATGACTCCTCTAGGATGTTGTCTTCCAATTATTACTTGTTGTAAAACCATACATCTCAACACAAAATCAGCAATATCTCTCTTCATGTTGTCCCACCAAAACTTTTCTTTCAAATCTCTATACATCTTAGTGCTACCAGGGTGTATAGATAAATTGGAGCTATGAGCATCATCTGACAATTACATTTTTTGATCAGGTATGTCAGGAACATAACGTATCTTCCCAAATTTTAAAATCCCATCTTCATATATAAAGTCGATAAATCTCCCATCATTCACAACTTTAATTTTCTTTTGAAAATCCTTGTCATCAGCCAGAGAAGTTTTTATCCTTTCTAGTAAAGATGGTTTGACAACCATTTGAAAAATTATCGATGTTTCACCTTTCATGATTATTCACATATCTATGTTTACTAGATTCAGGTAAATAGGATCCCTTTCAACTCTCATCTTGTTCAAAACTCAAGGATCCTTTCTGGTCAAATCATCTACCGCCTTATTTTCCTTCCCCAGGTGGTAGTGTATTGTACAATTATAATCCTTGGGTAGTTCAAGCCATTATCTTTGCCTCATGTTGAGCTCTTTTTGAGAGAAAATATACTTCAAACTCTTGTGATCGGTATAAATCTAACATTTTTCACCATAGAGATATTGTCTCCTTATCTTCAAAGAAAAAATTACATATGCTAACTCAAGATCATGAGTGGGATAATTTTTCTCATGAATTTTTACTTTTCGTGATGCAGAGGAAATAACTCTATCATTCTTCATAAGGACACAACCAAGTCCTCTCTTTGAAGCATCACTATAAATAACAAACCCATCGTTCCCTGATAGTAGAGTCAAGATAGGAGCGTTGACTAATCTTCTATTCAGTTATTCAAAACATTCTTCACACTCTTTTGTCTAAATAAATTTAGCCCCTTTACATGTGAAATTTGTTAATGGGTTTTCCAATTAGGCAAAATTCTCGAAAAATGCCGATAATAACCTGCTAAACTAATAAAACTACATACCTCATTTATACTCGTTGGTTCTGGCCATTCTTGGATTTCCTTTTTCTTTGAAGGATCAACATAGATTCCATCCTTAGATACAATATGGCCAAGAAAAGAAATCTTCTAAATCCAGAATTCACACTTGTTAAATTTCCCATATAATACATTTCTTCTAAGAGTCCTTAGGATAATGCACCAGTGATTTTCATGATCTTCGTATCTTTTGGATTATACCAATATATCATCAATAAATACCACAAAAAGTCATCAAGATATTCCTTGAAAACTCTATTCATTATATCCAAGAATACAGATGGTGCATTAGTCAATCCAAAATGCATTACTATAAACTTGTAATACCAGTACCTAGTTCGAAATGTTGTTTTTGGAATGTCTTCCTTCTTCAAACACAACTGATGATATCCAGATTAAAGGTCAATCTTTGAAAAATATTGATCTTCATTAAGTTGGTCAAATAAATCATCAATGCGAGGTAGGGGATACTTGTTCTTTATTGTTATAGCATTGATCTCCATGTATTCAATGCACAACCTCATAGATATATCTTTATTATTAACAAAAAGGATAGGGGCTCCCCATGGAGAAACACTAGGGTGAATAAATCCCTTATTACTCAATTCATATATTTATTTCTTTAGTTCCACTAATTCCACAATGGCCATTCTATAAGGGGTCTTCGATATGGGCCTTGAACCAGGAATTAAGTCAATGGAAAATTCAATTTCTCATTCTGGAGGATGTCCAGGTAAATCCTCTGAAAACACATCAATATATTCATGCATAATAGGTACGTCATCTATTCGAATATTATTTTCCTCACCCATAGTTATTTCATTCTCTTCTTCCCCAATAATTGAATTTAGTTGAGCTACTAGGGGTAGATCTAGATAAGAATCAGGTGGTGACTTTTCTACTCTAAAGATAAGGTACTACTTATCATCATTGAAAATTGTAACCTCCTTCTTCTTACAATAAATTTTTTCATCATGGTCTGAAATCCAATCCATTCTGAGGATTATATCAAATTCAATCATGGGTATGGTGATGCAATCATCAGATAAAGAACATTTATATTCCCTAATAGGAACTGATTCACAAAACTTTGTTGTGATGATACTTCCCTTAGGTGTCTTGACTGATAGCTCCCTTATTAAGAAAAATTTAAAATATTTAATTTTCTTAGAAAACTGGGAAGATATGAAACAATTAGATGATTCAGAGTCAAATAAATCATCATATAAACTTGAGGAAATCATTAAATTACCTTCCACCATGTCCTTCAAATCTTCAACCTCAGCAGTAGTGATAGCATAAGCTTAGGCTTTCTACCTTGGCCTTTTTTGAGGTATATTCCCTTGGATCTTAGGAAATTAATTTTCATAATGCCCATTTTATCTACAATTATAGCATTCAACAATGACATCCTCTTTCATCCCCTTGAAATCATGAGCTTGGTGGCCTTTTTCAACACACTTGTAATAGACTCACATTCCCTTCAGGAAAGTACCGGGGTGTTTCTTCCCACATTTACCGTAGGATGGATATTCAACTTTTCAATTCTTCCCCTTATTTCTATTTCCATTGTGTTCAGTAGGTATCTTCTTCTTCTACTTTTATTTAAAGTCGTAAGACTTAGAGAATTCGTTTTCTATCCTAATAGCACATGAGACAATATCTTCGTATGATAAGAAGGATTTTGAGACTAATGCTCACCAGAGAAATGGTTTTAACCCATAAAATAATCGATCAATATTACTCCTTGGGTTACGTATATAATCTGCATCATTCCTTTCTAACCTTGTAAAGTTAGCCTTATATTTTGCAATATTCTCATCCTTCTTTTGCCTCAGACTCAAAAATTGCCTTTCTATATCTGCTTGATGGTCATGAGGAAAGTATTTTTCTAATAAAATCTCTTTAAACTCCCTCCATTCCATATTTTATACTTCATCATCTTCCTTTGTGTTTTGAATCAATGACCACCATTGATCTTCATCTCCCGTGAGGCGATAAACTACCATGATAACTTTTTCCCTTTCACAACTCCCCAAAGCATGAAATATTTTCTCTAAGTAATTTATCCATTTCTTAGTTACTAATGTATTTGTAAGCTCATTGAATGTTGGTGGTTTTTTCCTCATGAATAGGTCTAGCATTGATCCTCCACATTGTGGATCAGAGTGCTCCATACGGGTAAGGTTATTATTCATAACCTGAGTGAGTTGTCCCAGAACAATGATAAGCAGATCAGCACCAGTTGCTTCAACAGCTCCACTATAATTATCTTGAGTAGGAGGGAAATCCCTACATGGATTGCGTGCATTGATATTTTTTCCATTCCTTCCACTAGGTTCCATTTCTAAACAATGAAATAAACTAGATTAGGTTATTAATCCCAATACATAATTCCAAACATGTAAAATAGTTAACATAAATTGAACAGTTAATGGATATAATCCATAATCATAAAAAAAATCTTTGAGGAAATATATACTCATAAACCCTTCATAATGGTTTTTAATGAAAATGAGAATTATCCTAAGCATATCCCCTGGGAGTGTCGTAACCAAGAGTGTATCAAGGCCCATTGTCATGCACCAGTTCCCGTCTGAGTCTAGCTCAAAGCAGTGTTTTCAGGTGTTACCCCTAGGTATATCTGTGCTAGAGCCGCCTCTACCTGATCATATCCAAACAGAGATGTATTGATTTGAAAACTCACAAAATATCTACAGTACCAAAGTTCTAGGAAGTTCTTCTATACTAATCCTCAAAGTCTGTCTTAGGGTAATGTTCTCTAATTAGAGTTTTTCTAAATCTTTCTTCCAAGGTTTGTACTAAACTTCCTATAATACCAACTATAATTCCCCAAACCCAGTTACTTAGATTTGATTCATTATTACATAACATTGGCATGATACAAGGAATCAGGTCCCAAAAGACTGATCATTTTAGTATCCTTGGAAGTACTAGATACATTCATAAGTTTTACATTACATCATGAAATAAAAACATTAACAACATTTTTTCACTGTTTGAACACACTTATATCCTTAGCATATCCCTGAAGGTCAACCTTAAAATAATTCTTCACATCCTGGGAAAAATAAAACATAGAAAGGGGTGATCTCATATTCTTAGTAAGGATAACAATATAGCGAAAACTTTTATAAATAAGTATAAACATTTAAGGTAATGTATAAGACTAAAATGAAAGCCTTTTAAACTTAAACTTCAGCATAATATGGCAAAGATAAAAATCAAATAATTCCATTTACTTATTCACAAGAATATTCTACTAGTCGAATAATCAAATGCAATATCAATAGCCACTTTCATAATGATGGAATGAATAATGCCAGACCTCATAACCACATGGTCAAGGCCTTATGCCAAGACTACAAATAAGATTTTTTCAAGGCCTTATGCTAAGACACTGGTTTGTCTCATAAGACATACCGATGTATCAAGGAGTTATATCGGGCTCAACCCGTCACTTACTAATTCTAATGCATTCCTCATATGAAAAGGTTTAAACAGAACATAAACATTCATATTAAAACAAGCATATGAAATGTCAATACCTTATCCATAAACCATGAATAGTGTAAAAGTAACACCTCCACATTCAAACATGTCACAAAACCTTCAATATAATATAGAATATTTGTATCAAAATAAATCAACTTCAAACCAGTTTAAAATCCATCAATGAATGTTGACATAGATGAAATCAAGACTTTTTGAGAGAAATGTCTTTTTTTAAATCATTTAAAAGTCACATAATTATAAAAGAAAAAAATTATTTTTAAATTATTTTTATAATATTTTTATGTAAGCTTTGAAGTTGTTATAATGGCATAAAATATCTTCACCTTATATATAAGTTAGAAAAACATTCTTTCCTTAATTGTGTCGAAAAGGTCGTAAAGTACCTTGTTTGGAAAACGATGGAAAGATTACTTTTAATACATATATGGTCAAATAAAAGTATAAGTGACTTTAACCCATAGTCTAGTAAATAGTAAAAAAAATTGAATTAAATTTTTAAGAAAACACTGATGTGGATGATAAAGAGGTCCCAGTAGATACTTACGTAAAAATAACCTCAGATAATAAAGAGATTCTGAAATTAACCCTTACATTGTAATTTTCCTTAGTCGATGGTATGCTAAACTCCTGTATAATAGTTGAAAAATTGTTATTAAATTATACAAGAACTATATACATAAATATGATATCATATATGATCCTCTAATATTACTTTGTTAATAATATTTTAGTAGTATCATCATTTCGGGTGTTAACTGCTTCATTTTCCTTTCTATGCTTGGTTACGTAAGCCATGTTTGTTATGGATAGAATGAATTTGATTCATATAAATAATGATATTATGTTTATAAACATTATTTTTAATCATAAAATGAAAATTATTCTTGAATGATTACGATGGGGAATGAATCTCATTGCGTTCGTGGAGACAGTAATCCGTACATACGCACGAGCGACAATATCATTATATTGATGGTGAAATCATATGTAATTGGATGGTATATCATATATAAATAATCATTAAAATGTTATATTTATTATTTACATTATTTATAATCATTATTATACCCATCCAAATAATAAAGTGTTTGAATAACAAACTACACCACGACATGGAGACGGTAAGTCGTACATACGCACATATGGTGACTTTGTCATTCATATGATGGATTGAATAATGAATATGGTTGTATAATTTTTATAATAACATCATAGTATATAGAAGATACTAGAGTTATTATTTTATAATGGAAAAACAAAGAAATGGTAAGTGGAAGAAGAAAATAACTTGAAAGAGATGATGAAATATTTACGTCTTCTTCAGGCTCTTCCTATTGATTTGATCAAAAGGGATCCTTAGGTTGGCTTTCGGACCGAATTAATGCCTCTATGATGAATGGAGGAAAGTTGGGAGGATATTTGGGCAGGATTTTCCCGAGCCAAAAGTCTTTGGAGGTGTGAAATTAAGATAACGGGAAGTGGCCTTTTATAAGAGAGGCGAGGGTCACTTTAGGAAAAGCTTGAAATATTATTTTATAATAAAATAATTTTCGGTTTCTAATGGCTCCAAAATGAATTATTTAAATCTAAGTTGGGGATGGGTCGAAAACATCTCAACCAATAGGTTTTAGATAGGTTTAGGTCATCTTATTAACCTTATATTTTAGATTTAACTCTTAGTTAAATAGTTTGACGTTTACCATGTCTCTTTGTATTTTTATATTATATGGTTAATAAACTTAACATGACAATCCAAGAGAACCCCATGTGGTTCATTATTAATATATATAACTTTATATAAGTCCTTTGTCCAATCCTTATATTTTTAGGAATATTATATGAATTGATAATATAATATTTATTTTAAAAACGCAATTATGTCAATTTTGACACTATTTAGTATTTGATTTTTTTGAAACCCATAAAAACTTTATCACTTCGAAAAAAAATTATTTAACCAACCCAAACATGTAATATTAACCTATAAAATCATTTTAATTCATCATAAGTCTCAATTTACATTTATTTGGATATTTATAATATCAATTATTTTAATATTTCATTAATAAGGTAATTATTGCATCATCATTGTGTGATAAATAAATTAAATTATTTAATGTCTAAAAATTATAAATAAAATACCATTATGTAGGAAATATTTTTATATTTCTAATTAATATTTATAGTTTAATTTATATTGTGTGTAACCCTATATTAAAAATGGTTTAGTTATTAAACATTGAATTTAACTCTTTTAACTCATCTTTAAATAAAATAATAATAAATGTCCTAATCTAATCAAAATGGACAAATAGGATCATATTTTATTACTAAGGTTGTTTTGGTAGAATTATACTTATCCAATAGAATTATTACATGTTTTAGGGTAATTATGAAATCATTTTTACCCTTAATTGCCCTATTTACTTTTAACTGTGGTAAATAAAAGTCAAAAGTTACTATTCACCAAAAATTATTTTCATCTTATTGAACCAAATTTTACTTACTGATATTAACCATGTCTCTAGTATTTTTTAAATTCAACTCACAGAAGTGGTAAAATTAAGTTTTATGCAAATTTATAAATACTCCTAGTAGGTGGGTAAAAGACGGTAAAAAGTTTGATAAAATTTTATATATCTAAACTTATTATAAAATGACTCTAATGAATTACATTGAACATATATAGGAATTATTTATATATTTTTACCTAAAATAAATTAAAATAAAACAACTAATTATTTAAATAAAAAGTCAGTTTTAACCAATAATGCAGTGTTTTTCACTATTCATCAAAAAATTGAAAGTTTTCAGAAAAATATGAAAAATTCCCCATAATCTAATTTTGATATTATGAATTCAAAAATTAAGTCCATTTTGAAAAATAAAATTTATAAAATTTCCAAAAGTGGGTATTACTATTCATAACAGCTAGTTTGATTGGTCACAGTGTGTTAGAATCTCGAAGTTGCGCACAATGCAATCTATTACATTATTCAAAGGGAAAGGTACTGTGGAAGATTGGGATGTTACATTATTACCTCCTTCAAATAATTTCTTCCTCTAACACTACAACAAAAACCGGGTTTAGCGGTGGTTTTGTGGCGGCGGTTCACAAAACCGCCGCTAAACGTTTTCGCTGAAAGGTTTCGCGGCGGTTTTTAATAAACCGCCGCAAAACCCGAATTTTTTTTAACAGTCGCGACCCTTCCCTACCCCCACCCCGACCTTTCCCCCAAACCCCCATGCCCTCCCTTATTCCCCTAACCCCCCCGGCGACCCACAACCCTCAACCCCCAACTGTCCAGCGACCCGTGACCTCCGGCGACCCCACGACCTCTGGTGACTCCGCGACCTCCGTCTCCGGCGACCCCGCGACCTCCATCTCCGGTGAGGAGCTCCCATTGGTAATAAAATATAATATTGACCATTTGGGGTTGAATGTCGGTGTTTGGTGGGTTCATTTGGTCTCATGTGTTATAGAGACCTTTTAAGTAAAAAAGAGTTTGAGTGTTGAGTCTTGGTAAGGCTATCCTAGAATCGATATTTGTTTCTATTAAATTATTTTTTTAATATGACTTAGAGCTGATGAAATTAGTGATGAAGAAGGATTCTTCCTTCTTCGTCGGTGGTGTGTTGAGATTATTTTGGACTAGGTCCTTGAAGATGAAGTAAGTGTGTGCAAGGGTGTGTTTTTTCTATAATTTTTTTCCATGAGTTATCTTATATTGTAGATAATTTATTTCATATTTAAAAGCAACCACTTATTCCACACTTCCTATTTTAATTTAAGTGTTTATTAATTATTCCAACTCATTATCCAGTTCATCCCATTAGCCATTCCAGTTTAATTATTAATATTTAATTCCATTACTATCAGGAAACTAACACAACAAATATCAAACACAAATATCAGTTCTTTAACACATAAACAAACCCCAGATTACCTCTACCATATATCACAACCACATCTCATCACAACCACAACAAGTCACAACCACTAACCACACATAAAAACCAAATCCCATCATAACCACCACACAAAATATTCACTATATCACACTTTTCACTCATTATTTCCCTTATTAAACAAGGGGATTTTATCACATACACTTATTTATTTCAAGGGAATTCACACACAATCGAGATTTTTATGGGATACCTATTTTTTAACCGGGTATACATTCTTATCAATTTCATACATTATGAATTCAAGAAACAAGCACAAATATGTTTTATAATTCACCATTCTCAACAATATAACAAAACTCAACATAAACCAAGGAAGAAAGAATAACAATAATGCTCAATATATTGGAAGAATACAAAAATAGTAATTTTATGTGATTTCTTCCCTCTCCTTTTAGTTTCAATTAACCAAATATTTATCTTTAATAAAAACAGTGCATATTATCTTCCCCATAGATAAAAAAATCACGAAGCCTCATACATGTATAAATAAAATAAAGACTAAGGATACCCTACCTAGTATTTTACTTGTAAAACTCTTTAGCTAAAGGATATAGGATAGAGAAGGTTATTTCTCACCTAAAAATTTCAAGGAAAAGTTCCCGTAACTGATGAAGCTTGTCGAATCAAAGATAGGGTTATGGGGTCTTTTGAGTGAGTGAAAAAAAAGTAAAATATAAGGGAGAAGGTTTTAGGTATTTTAAAATATAATCAATTTTTAAACTAGAAAAATAATTTTTAAACTCTCATTAAATTTAACCTACAATTTTTAGTTTGGAAATTAATTGTGGATTGATCAATCCTATCAAAAAAAGGATTTTTAAATTATCAAACAAGTCAAAAGCAATTATTTCCTTAACTTTAGAATTTAAGATCATTTAAAAAGACTCCTGGGGTGGTTACTAGTCGATAAAGATGAGAAAAATGGAGAAAATAGGGTAAAACTCTACCCTTATATATAGTAGGGGGTCCATATAAGAGTAACTTCCTTTACACTTATGTATTGCTTTGGAAAGTCTCATGTAAGGGTAAATTCATCTTACCCATACGTAACATTTGAAAATTTATCCTTACCCTTACTCAAGGTAGGTATTCTATGTAAGGATATTATATCGTACCCTTATGCAGTGTTGTTCTAAGTTTTGAACAAGGGTGACTTACCCTTAAATCACATTTAAAAGGAGTTCCATACCCTTACACAAGATTTTAGGTTACCCTTACACAACTCATGGAAAGTATATCTTACCCTTATATGAGGCCTAAGCTACCCATACATAGTAGAGGACAACCCTTATACTACCAGGGGTGCCTTTATGCAGTACATTGGAGTTTTAGGTTACCCTTATTAAATAGTTCAAAAATTAGCCATACCTTTATGTGAGATAAGGAAATTATAGGTTACCCTTACTTGATCTAGGAGTGAACACAATGCAACATTTATAAATAATCACTTAACCTTGCATAAGCTGCCAGGACCCTTATGTGGCTCATGGTAACACCCTCTTACCCTTATGAAACTTCAATTCCATGCATAAGGGTACATATTTCATTGAAAATATTTCATTTTAATTAAAATAACTTGTAAATAATTATGAAAAGTGTTTATTATATTTTCTAAAAAATCCAAAAAACTTCCAAAAATATCAAAATAATTTTAATCACAAAACAAGGATGATAGACTCAAGATAAACCTTCCACCTAAGTACCCAAGGAAACCTAAGTGCTCATTTTCACAAATCAATTTCAATATTTTAAAAGTAACCATTTTATTTTCATTTATCAAAAATCATGGAAAAACATTTCTCTCAAAAACCCCTTCTTAAACAAATGAAAATACACAAATATTCAAAAAACTTAGGCCACCAGATCTGATAATGTTACCCTAGGGTGCCACCATTATCAAGAGAAATGAAGAATTAGAAATATTTCTTACCCAGAGATATGCTCCACAAATATAATAAAAGATCCAATGTTGAATGTATCAATCTAGATAGAGCATAGTCTCCCAAAATAACCCGAGAAGATCTCTAGGTAGGGATCCAAGGGCCTGGAGAAAAGAACTGAAACCAAAACAGCCACTCGCCTATTTTAAAAACTACACGATGGCCATTTGATGATGTGTAATACTATTACCTGCTGTGAAATCCATGGTGTTCTAGTATGTTGAAAAATCCTTCACCTCGAATTAAAAATCCATTATTTTAAAATTTACGATGTGAAACCACTCTTCCTGAGGTGTAAACTTTCACAGCATGAATACCCTTTCATGAATTGTATCTAGTAATAGTTACACGGTGTGTAACCTAGTTATATAGTGTGAAAGACTTTTGAATCATGTAGAAAAAGCTGGTTAAAGATGAAAGTACAACAAATATCTGACTTCACCATTTTAGGTATCTTACCAATTCCTTCCTAGTCCTTTACAGACAATGGAAAAAAGGAAAACCATGAAGAGGATAAAAAAATACCTTATAGATTAGTAATAGGATCTTACAAACTCCCCACTATAAATAATTTGTATCCTTAATAAGTCATGTAAAAGATGTAATCCATGGAAAAATATGAGTTCACTGCTCCTTCATCAATGACTCGTGTTCTCTGTCTCCAACTCAACGACACCCTCATGAGGAACTCATGGAAGGTACAACCATGTAATATATATAGATAATAGATATATGAATATTTTTCTTTGGTTTATGAGGATAAATGGGACAGAATCATTTAATTATTTTAAAAAAAAATATCATCACTCAAAATAAAAGATCACTTGAACCATATGATTATTATATAAATAAAAGTTACTTGATTATATGTAATTAAAAGATAATAATTTATAGTAATGTTGATAAATACCAAAAAAATAAAACTCATCTTTTTAATGAATTAAATAATCCTTGACCATCTTTGAAGAATAGGTAATCACGACTAAATAAATGGTTAATAGATGAAATAACAACGAAATTAAGTGGGGGAATTATCATAATGTGTTATCTCTGTATTGGATCTAGTGAGAAGAATATTCATTGGATTATAAACAAGTATCAACAACATTGTTCAAATTATGAAACTAAATATGGTAAAAAAATATTCCATATTATTTTTATTGATCTATAATATTGATAAGTGAAGGTAATGATTATTAAACATAATCCAATGAGGGGAAACTCTAGAAATGGGAACCCATGCATTGGTATTCTATATTAGTGATTTTTGATGGATGATATAAATACCAACTGGTATCCCATTTCTAGATATGGAAAATAAAATAAAACATTTAATTGAGATGACCAAGCACGTGAGTATATGAGATGTTTAGGAAAGTTGTAGTATTTTTTATGAGAGTGTGGAAGTAATCTGAGTAGACCAATGTATCTCATTAATGTAGTGGGGATAGAAATTTTTTGATGCAACATAAATGTGTGATTGACAGTGTTATGATAATTTTGTAACCAGATATTCTTATTTCTCCTCAATGAGGTGTTCACGCTGTCTCCTAGGGACCAGACTTGTTTGGTTTGTCTGGGCATGCTAAGTAAGTAGTAAATGTGATCAATGAATCATCTTTATTATATTATGCATACTTTATGATCAATGGGTCATCTTTATTATATTATGATTCTGCAATCTTACACTATCATATATTTTGTGTAGGCACATTGTGATATACATGGATAAAAGCTGGATCACATTACCGAGGAACAAACCTCAGTATGTTAAGGGATTGAATGAGTTTTTAGATTTTGCGATTTCTAATCGATCCATTGAAGGGAGAATAAGATGTCCATGTCCTAAATGTAAATTTAGAACATGGTTGAAGAGAGATGAAGTTTATGAACATTTAATACTGAAGCAATTCCCTGGTCAATATTTGTGTTGGAATTGGCATGGAGAATCAAACAATACAGAAAGATTGAGCACTGATGTTAATCCACAGAATGAGGTCCCAAGTTCATCGACAATGGAAAATGAAATGAAAAACCTCATAAATTATGCATTCGGCACTGCAAGACACCACTATCAGCATCAAAACATATCAGAACAACCAGAAGAGGGTGCTACAAATTGCAATGTGACAAGTGATGTTTTTGAGACTGTAACACAAGTAAATCAAGATTGGAACATATCATTGGATCCTCATCTTGATTCTGTAGAGCCAAATGTAACGGAAAAATTCACTGAGAAAAATGTGTTTCATGATTTAGTTGATGATGGAAATCAAGAGTTGTATAGTGGGTGTTTGAAATATTTAATGCTTTCATTTCTGCTAAAGTTGTACCATATCAAACGTCTATGTGGAATTACAAATAAGGAAATGTCCATGATATTGGAATTGATTCATGATGAATTTCCTGAAGAAAAAATCCCAGAATATTTTTATGATATGAAAAAATTTATTAACAAGCTTGGTCTGAATTATATAAAAATACATGCGTGTCCCAATGATTGTATGCTTTATTGGGGAGAGGATTTAAGTAGACAGAATTGCAAGAAATGTTCTTCTTCTATATGGCAGTCAAAGGGTGATGTTGGAAGTCTGACTGAACATAATTTCATAAAGAAGAAGAAAATGAACACACCTACAAAGGTTTTGCGTTACTTTCCTTTGAAGCCGCGATTACAAAGATTATTCATGTCATCAAAAACCACTGAACACATGAAGTGACATTCTGTAGATAATAACAATGATGGGTTAATGAGACATCCATGAGATTCTCAATCATGGAAGACATTTGATTCATTACATCCATATTTCTCAGCTGATCCTAGGAATGTTCGATTGGGATTGGATGCCGATGGATTCAACCCATTTGGGACTTTGAGTACAAGTTATAGCATTTAGCCAGTTGTTTTGATCCCGTATAATCTGCCTCCGTGGATGTGTATGAAACAATCATCTTTTATCATTTCAATGATTATTCCTAGAAAATAAAAGCCTAGAAATGATATTGATGTATACTTGTAGCCTTTTATTGAAGAATTGCAGGAGTTATGGAGTAACGGTGTTGATACATTTGATGTTTCTTCTAAAACAATGTTCAAAATGCATGCTGCTTTACTGTGGACCATTAGTGACTTCCCTGGGATTGGGAATTTATCTGGTTAGAACCCTTATACGGGTTTGGCTTGTCCCATTTGTAACTTTGATTTTGAGCCCAAATGGCTACCTCACAGTATAAAATGGTGCTTCTTATGCCATCGAAGATTTCTCGATGCATCTCATAGATTTCGGCTGAACAAATCAAAATTTAATGGTTTCATTGATCGTAGACCACCTCCAAAGTTGTTAACCAGTTCTGAAATATTGACACATCTTGAAAATGTTGAAATAGAATTTGGGAAGGTTCATCATTTGAATGATAGCGGAAAACAGGTCTGAAGTGCATCGTTAAGTGAAATCAGAACACAACAATGGAAGAAAAAAAGTATATTCTTCACAATTTCGTATTGGGAATTTAATTTGTTGTGCCACAATCTTGATGTGATGCATATTGAGAAGAATTTCTATGATAATTTGATTTTCACATTACTTAATGAGCATGGAAAGTTGAAATATCATCTTAATGCTCGCAAAGACTTACAAGTAATGAACATAAAACGTGATCTCTGGCCAGATGAGAATGAAAAGTATGCTCCGGCCATTTTCGCAATGAAAAATAGGGATAAAGATACGTTCCTTCGAATTTTAAAGAATGTTAAGGTATCTAATGGGTATTTGAGTAACATCTCGAGGTGTGTTGACTTGAATAATCGTAAGTTACATGGATTGAAAAGTCACGATTCACATATTTTGTTACAGCAGTTACTACCATTGGCATTGCGTACATTATTACCTGAAAAAGTTAGTGCTGTTGTACTCCAATTATGCACATTTTTCAGGAAATTATGTGAGACGGTTGTACATCCATTTCATCTTGACAACCTCCAGGAGAGGTTTGTATTGACTCTTTGTGCAATGGAGATGATCTTTCCTCCATTGTTTTTTACTATCATGATGCATTTAACTGTGCATTTGGTTAAAGAAGCTAAATTATGAGGCCCCGTTCATTATCGATGGATGTATCCAATTGAGAGGTATTTTATTTATATGTTTTCCAGTTAAGTAAACAATTTTTGACATTTAAATAATTGCATAATATTATTATTTTATTTCACAGATATCTTGGGCATTTGAAATCATACGTGAGAAATAAAGCTCAACCAGAAGGCTCTATTGCTGAAGGCTATTTGGCCGAGGAATGTCTTACCTTTTGTTTCAGGTATTTAGATGATATTGAGACAAGATTTAATCGAGTTGGACGTGTTGATGACACATCAACTCAATCTCAGATGCATCAGAAATCAAAAATATTTCCTGCTATTGGTCGATCAGTTGGGAGGACCTCAAATGTGACACTGACAGAATTGGAATTATTACAGGCACATAGATATGTGCTGCTGAATAGTTAAATTGTAGATCCATTTATTGAAGAGTTGAGGATACAAACAAAGAGACGAATGAGAGGCCAAACATGAAATGAGAAATATATAATGAAAGCTGTGAATAAAGAGCTTGTAGAATGGTTTGCATGACGTGTAAGATCATAAATATTATAATAAATATTAATATTAGTTTGACACATACAATTTGTAAATCTATTAAATTATATTTATTTTTTCAGATCATGAATACTGATACTCGAGCAGACTTGTCAGAAGATTTGAAGTTTCTTGCTAGAGGTCCTATAAAGCATGTTAGAAAGTTTGATACTTATAATGTGAATGGATTTAGATTTCGTACAGTTGATCAAGAAGTGGGTTTGAAAACACGGAATAGTGGTATATTTACATTTTCTGAAGTGGGATACTATAGAAAGCTGTATGATATTGTTGAATTAAACTACCATGGACATTTTTCTATTGTTTTATTCAAATGCAAATGGGTCGATATTATCAGAGGTGTTAAAAGAGATTCATTGCAATTTACTTCTATGAATTTCTCTCGCTTGATGGATGTTGGTGATCGTGAAATGCATGATCCATATATCTTAGCATCATAAGAAAAAATGGTATATTATGTGAATGATGTTGTGAATGAAGGGTGGATTGTAGTTACTCACGTAATACAAAGAGATTTGTATGATATGGGTGATGAAGTGGAAGATTTGACCTCTGAAATTGAATGTCATAAACAACAGGAAGCAGAATTATTTGTCCATCATGATATTGAAAATATTAGTCTTGCAAGGATGAATGAAGTGGATGAAGCAATGGAGCAGGAAACCAACATGATTGAATGGGAAAATGATTGTATGTATAATTATTCATTCATGCAGCAACCACTTGTTTCATTTCTGCAGTCATTCATTATAATTGTTATATATATTTTGTTTATTAGTACTAGGCATCTATTATCATTTTTTATTTTTTTTCTGCATAATTTTTTTGAAATATATATTCTGAACTTAATTTTATTTGATTAAATGACAGGAATTCCAAGGAGGAAGCGGTATACTATTTCATCTAGTTCTGCGACGAATGACGATCCATCTGGGTCACTCCCCATGACATCTGAGGCACCCACCCCCACACCATCTCCCCCTACACCATCTCTCACACCATCAGAGGGCCTCCCATTAGAGGCTGAGTCGTCGACTCCCCCTATAGGTGACTCATCAGTTGGGCGGTGACAGACCCCTTCCAGTTCATCCCGGACATACTGGAGGGTCACAGTCATAGGTATAAATTTTAATTAAATTAATTTATTGCATTTTGTTTATACTAATTGTTTGCTCATTTAAGATGACAAAAATAAAACTGTGGGGAAAAACCTAAAAAGCTCAGATGTTTGGAACTTGAATGGCCAAAAGATATTCGTGCCATTTGATTCTTATGGGGTCCCTACGGATGATGTCGCGGGGTTACTTGGCCAGATTATAAGTCAGTTGGCAGTGGAGCCCATTTCCCTTCCCATTTCATATGATGATTGGATACATATGCCTCCAAACTGGAAAAATGAATTTTTTGATTATCAAATAAAGGTAATTTTATTACATTATGGTTTAATTGAATGTCATGTTACTAATATGTTCAAAATGAATTTATGTATACATATGTTCTTCCACTTCATAGTTGCTGATGTGATAGCACGGAAGTGGACTTTGAAAAATCTTGGTAAAAAATTGAAAGATTTAAAATGGAGATTGTGGTGTGATGTCAACGATACTTCGTTGACCTTGGAACAAATGTATGACAAGCTACCCAGTGGGGTACCGAAAGAGCAGTGAAAAGTTTTTTTCGACAGGCATCGTGATGAGAAGCGGATGGTATTGAAATATATATTATTATATTATCCTCATTTTACATTAATACATGTATATAAAGAGGAGATGACATTGGATACATTACTGTTAAATTTCATTTTATTTATTTCAGGATCTCTCACGACAGAATGCATCAAATAGGGCGAAGCAAGTCATCCCTCACACGGTGGGCTCAAAAAGCTTTTTTAGAAGACGAATGTCATTGGTAATATTTTAAATAGTTTAAATATTTATAATACAATATTATCTATTTAATATATTGAATTTTTTATTTATCTTTGCTTAATGCAGTCACAGAATTTAGGGCACTAAGCCTCTCGGACTGAACTATGGTTGGATGTTCACAGAAAATCAGATGGCTCTTTTGTTAATGATCCTACCAAAGAAGTTGGGGTATGAAGTCAAATTTTTATTATAATAACTTATTATCAGTTTTTACTGTGTTAATATGTATTGATATTTGATTTATACGTAAAAATTAAAGAACTATGGGATGCCAATTCTGAGTAGTCCTACTCAGTCTCCTAGGATGACACGGTTGCTCAAGTCCTTGGGAAAGAGCATCCTGGTAGAGTGTGCGGGATGGGTTTGGGACCTGTACCATCAGAGGTCTTTAGCAGGACATCAGGGATTCCAGCCGCATCTACTCCTAGTTATAGTCATCCCATACTTGAAGATGCTTAGAGTGAGATTTCTTCTCTACAAGCCACAGTTCAAGAACAAGGGGCTCAGATATCAGCTATGCAGAAAGCATTGACTGATTTATATCAGCAGATGAGTAGATATGCCCCCAGTGGTAGTGCACCGAGTGGTGGTGAGAAGGTAAATCACAAAAAATCAAAATCATTTATTTTTCAAACTTTTATTAGTTTTAAGTTTAATTATAAATATGCAAAAATATTTAATTTTCAATATAATGTTCTTACAGGTGGCAGCAGGAGATGGAGGTGGAGAGGGTGATGATGCATCATCGAACCATGAGTAGTATTGTTGATGTGTTGAACAAATATGGGAAAGGTTGGTTTGTATATATAACATGTGTGGTGTATGGAACCTTTAAAAAACCATTGGTCTTGGAGGATCTTCAGTGGCTAACCTTGAATGATCACAATAACCTCAGGTGGTAAAGAGAATAATGTGTTTGTTTCATTGGTTAGATGATCTATGGTAATAGGCTCTTTGATGTTTCTATTGTAAATTCAGCATTGGGAATTGGACTCGTTAGGGTGTTGCATTTCCAAACAGACATGTTGAATGGATATCACTAGATCAAGATGGTTTTCTGAGGTGATTTTCATGATCATTAATAGTTTTTATGAGGCACTTAACCACATCACATGAAAACCAATGCAACTCCATTCCCATGAAGCTTCCCTCTTTTCTAAATTTTATTTTATGAACATATTGGTAGATTGTTAGATGACATGTCATATGATAAAAAAGAATAATCAGATGGTTTTTACATGATTAATTGGTCTATTTGATGGGGATTTACATGATCAGGAATAGATCACATGAATTGCATAACCCCTTTGCATGATGTTCCTAGGGTCATGTGATCATGAGCCTCATTGAAGTTCACATGGTCCTTGTGACCTAGGTGATTAATATATATGTATACATGCTATAATTTTCTTTCCTTTGGGTATATATTAATACCTATGCTTTGGGAATTTCTTTGTTCCTAAAATATACAATGCTCATTTGGATAGCGTCAAAAAATGCCCCCCCCACAAAAGTGATGTTCGAAGGAACAAGGACTCGGTTATGAGGTAGGAAATGAATTCATGAGTCTCTTATGCTTTCTCTGGTTGGAATTCAAAACATATTTTGGTCTTCTATAAGTCCATTCATATTCCTTGAGGTTCCCTATAAATAGGGGGTGAGAGCCTGGTCATTTGACCGGTGACATGAAGCTCCATAGCTCTCAAAACCTCCTCTCTCGTGCGATTGTTTTGGAAGACAACTTTTCATGACCTCATCACAAGAACCATACAAGAGACCTAATAATGTGATCATGTCACTTGACCTCTTTGTGTGATCGCCTTGTCTAAATATATCACTTAATCAATCCATGAACTAATCAATGGTAATTTATTTGAACTTTGATGCACACCCTTGGCCATTAGTCTATCTTATGTGATTCGGTTGTCTCTTGAGGATTTTTTCATGATCTACTAATCTTTATGTGATTCATATGACCTTCACATGGTAACATGATTATATTTATTAAGAAAAATCATGTGATCAAAAGATGTTTTATGGGTTATGTGATTTTCGTGACCTAGAATGGATCATGTGGTCTACGTAATGTTTTCCATGTTATGCACTTATTTTGTTTGATTAGCACAACTGATTCTCTCTTAATGGTTACATATCTTCTAATATATTCTCTATTCTCTTTAAATATGTCCTCTATTTCTCAAATGTCTTCTTATGTGGTAAACTGGAGAGACCTTATTTCCTAGAACCATAATTTCAATCATCGATACAAAGTATTTTATAACAATGATGTTTTAAAGGTTCTTATTCTGACTGAACATCAACCCATTTAATCCTCGTCCCTCATCCTTATAGGACAAACGACTAGTAGTGATCCCTCCCCTCTCTTCTTTGGCACATTTTGATCCATACACTTTAATCCTTTATGGAATCAAATATTTTCAATTTTGATCATCTCTAAACTATAAGTATAAATCCATGTGACCCCCAATCTCTTGTTTCATTTGATGTTATCTTGTGTTTCATTCTAAATCCATAATTTTAGGTATTTTGTATGCTTTAGGTATTCTTATTGAATTGGATAAACTTTTTCATCAACATTAAATGAAAGGGTGTTTATGAATATTGCGTAGGTGGTGCATAAATTTTCTCCTTATTATATATATGTTGTATGTGTTGTTTGATGCACAAGTGTAGAAGGGAAGGTAACAATGGATCAGGATGGAACAAAATTAGATTTCCTCATAGATGAGATTCAGGAAAGGTTTGTTAGGGATGTGTAAGGTCCTATGGTTTATAATTATTAATCATGTACATCCATGAATTAAATTGAAATTGGTGGTAGAACTTGGAATGATAACCAAGAGGGGTATTTATTAATGTGAAATGATAATATCTTAAAAGTTACTTAAAGAAATTCCTCAATGATGGTGAATTATATACAACATAATTGATAGTGGAAATCTTATCCAAGTAAGAGTGACTTGAGTAAAATGATGTATATTTTTGGTTGGGTGTAATTAAATTCTTGTTATTACTTGGTGCTTTAGTTGGGTTTCATTCCAATGATATTTCTATATTGTTAATTAGGTTTGTCATAATGCTAACCATTTCTTTGGCATGCTATATAGGTTGGCTATTTTTTAACCATGTTGAACACTTTATAATAAGTTGTATAAGATGCCAACTATCATTCTTATTGGTATATGGGTTGGGTGTGATTCCAACCGAATTTTTGTTGTTATGTAGGTTATACATGATTCTGACAATTTATCTTGGTTTTTAAATAGATTCGGCATAATTCCAAATATTCCTATGACTTATTATATGGGTTGGGTGCAATTAAAACTAGTGTTATTGTTAGTTACATGGGTTGAATGTAATTCCAACTATTGTTATTATTTATTATATGGGTTGGTTGTAATGTTAACCATTGTTATCTTCATGTATATATGTTGTGTGTAACACCAAACCTTCTCTTCATTGATAGTTGTGTTGGGTGTGATTAAAACCATGAATTTTTTTAGAATTTGTGTTGGTAGTGATGTTAACCATGTTGGGTGTAACACCAAACCTTCTCTTCTTTAATAGTTGTGCATGTTATTCATCATTATGAGGAGACATATATTTTTTATTTTATCATGTACCATAAACCATAATTCCATAGTGAGTTTATTAGTTGATGGTTTCTAGGAACCAAAACTATTTATCTAGCCCATGGTGAGGTAGAAATTGGCCTATGAAATATTTTTAAGCTTGGGGGAATACTTCTATTAGTGGAAACATATGATGAATCCCTTCCCGTTGAGAATGTTTGGCATGATAAATGGTTTCTTGTTTGGTTTGTTTTTCAGGGCAGTGGTGTAGTATAGGCAAAAATGCTATTTTTTTTTGGTTCAGCATTTTGCGGCGGTTTTAACCGCCACTAATGTTTTACCACTTATACATTTAGCGGCGGTTTAAACCGCCGCTAAATGTAATCGTCAATACACTTAGCGGAGGTTAAAACTACCGTGAAATCACGTCGGAATTAGCGGCAGTTTTAACCACCGCTAAGCAGGCGCATGACACGCCTGAATTTCGCGGCGATTATAGCCGCCACTAATTAAATATCCCATAAAACGGCCGCTAAATTTACCAAAAACCACCGCGAAATGAGGTGCTACGATGCTTTTCTTTGACCGTCGCATAATGCATAAAACCACCGCTAATAGATTGTTGACGCCCAGTTTAGCGGCGGTTTCTGTAAACCACTGCCAAACCATATAGCGGCGGTTTAAACCACCACTAGTAGGCGGTTTTCTTGTAGTGTAAATTTCTAGAATACTACCGCACAAAACTATTTTGTTGGTTCTTCATCATAAGTTCCTCTCTTTCCCATGTTGCATCTTCCATCTTATGGTTTCTCCATAAAACTTTTACCAGACGAGTCGTTCAGTTTCTCAGAACTTTCTCTCTTGTATCAAGAATCTTGATAAGATCTTCACAATAAGACAGATCAGGTTCTAGTTCAATTTCCTCATAGGTGAGTACATGCGTTGGGTCAGGAATGTATTTTCTCAACAGTGATACGTGGAACACATCGTGAACATTGGAGAGACTTTGCGGCATTTCCAAAAGGTAAGCTATAGCCCCAATTCATTCTAGAATCTCAAAAGGTCCAATGTACATGGGACTCAATTTACCCTTATTACCGAAACTTATAACTCCCTTTCATGGAGATACCTTAAATAAAACATGATCTCCTTCCTGAAATTCCAAATCCTTCCTTCAGTTATCAGCATAGCTCTTTTGCCTACTTTGAGCGACTTTGGTGTGGGTTTGCATAACCTTCACCTTTTCTATTGTTTCCTCAACAAGTTCTGAGCCTACAAGTTTTCTTTCACCAACATCATCCCAACAAGTTGGTGTGTGACATCTCTTTCCATATAACACTTCATATGGTGTCATTTGAATACTTGGATGGAATCTACTGTTATATGAAAATTCTACCAGAGGTAAATATTGATCCCACTTACCTTGAAATTCAAGTGATAAAGATCTCAACATGTATTCTAAAGTTTTAATAGTCCATTCTGATTGTCCGTCGATTTGAGGGTGGTAGGCAGTACACAAATGAAGTTCAGTATTCCGGGCCTTCTAAAGACTTTTTCAGAATCTTGATGTAAAATGGGTATCAAAATTAGAAACAATCAATAGGGGTACTCCATAAAGTCTTACATATTTATTAATATATATTTTTCCCTACTTTTAAGTGGAAAATCTTCTCTTATAACAATAAAATGTGCTGAATTGGTAAGACGATCAATAATGACCCATATTGTATCATTCCTTCTAGGAGTCTATGGTAACCCCTTGACAAAGTCCTTCTTAATATCATCCCATTTCTCTTACCTAGTTAAAAATTATGTTTTCAGAATGTCTTCCTTCTTCACACACAACTGATGATATCCAGATTGAAGGTGAATATTTGAGAAATATTGAGCTTCATGAATTTGGTCGAATAAATCATCAATGTGAGGTACGTGATACTTGTTCTTTATTGTTATAGCATTGATCTCACTGTATTCAATATACAACCTCAAAGATCTAATTTTCTTCTTAACAAAAAGGATAGGGCTCCCCATGGAGAAACACTAGGAAAAATAAATCCCTTATTATTCAATTCCTCTAGTTGTTTCTTTAGTTCCACTAATTTCAAAGTGGACATTCTATGAGGGGTCTTAGATATGGGCATTGAACTAGGAATTAAGTCAATGGAAAACACAATTTCTCATTCTGGAGGATGTCTAGGTAAATCCTCTAGGAACACATCAACATATTCTTGCAGAATAGGCACATCCTCTAATCAAATATTATTTTCCTTACCCATATTTATTTCATTCTCTTCTTTCCCAATAATTGAATTTAGTTGAGCTACTAGGGGTGGATCTAGATAAGAATCAGGTGGTGACATTTCTTCTCAAAAGATAATATACTCCTTATCATCATCAAAAATTGTAACCTCCTTCTTATTTCAATATATTTTCGCATCAGGATCTGAAATCCAATCCATTCTGAGGATTATATCAAATTCAATCATGGGTATGACAATGAGATCATCATATAAAGAACATTTATATGCACTAAAGGGAATTGATTCACAAAACTTTGTTGTGATGATACTTCCTTTAGGTGTTTTGATTGAAAACTCATTTGTTAAGTAAAATTGAAAATATCTAATTTTCTTAGCAAACTTGGAAGATATGAAACAATGCGATGATCCAGAGTCAAATAAATCATTGTCTAAACTTGAGGAAACCATTAAATTACCTACCACCACATCTTTTAGGGATTCAACCTCAGTAGTAGTGATCGTATAAGATTGGCCTTTCTCCCTTGGACTTTTCTGAGGTAAGCTACCTTGGCGATTAGGACATTCATTTTCATAATGCCCATTTTCTCTACAATTTTAGAATTCAACTTTGAGAGCCTCTTTCTTCCCCTTGCAATCACGAGCTTGGTGGATTTTCACCATACTTGTAACAGACTCCCATTCCCTTCAGGCAAGTAATGGGGTGTTTCTTCCCACATTTACCATAGGATGCATATTCAACTTTTCCCTTCTTCCCCTTATTTCCATTTATAGAGTGTTCGGAAGATCTCTTCTTCTTCTACTTTTCTTTAAATTCGTAAGACATATAGAATTATTTTTTTGTCTTGATAGTACAAGAGACAATATATCCATACGATAAGAAGGATTGTGAGACTAATGCTTTCTAGATAAATGGTTTTAACCCATCAAAGAATATATCAATCTTACTCCTTGGGTTAGGTATATAATCTGCAGCATGCCTTGCTAACCTTGTAAATTTAGCCTCTTATTTTGCGACATTCTCATCTTCCTTTTGCCTCAGACTCAAAAATTGACTTTCCAAATATGCTCGATGGTCACGAGGAAAGTATTTTTCTAAGAAAATATCTTTAAACTCACCCCATTCCATATTTGATACTTCATCATCTTCCTTTGTGTTTTGAATCAATGACCACCACTGATCTACATCTCCCATGAAGCGATAAACTGTCATGACAACTTTTTCCCTTTCGCTACTCCCCAAAGCATGAAATATTTTCTCTAAGTAATTTATCCATTGCTCAGCTACTAAGGTATTTTTACTCCCATTTAATGATGGTGGTTGTTTCCTCAAAAATTGGTCTAGCATTGATTCCCCATGTTGTGGATCAAGGTGTTCTATATGGGTAAGGATATTATTCATAACCTGAGTAGTTGTCCCAGTACGGTGATAAGTTGATTAGCACCAGTTGCTTCACCAGCTCCACTATAATTATCTTGATTAGGATGGAAATCCCTACATGGATTACGTGCATTGATATGGTTTCCATTCCTTCCACTAGGTGTCATTTCTAAACAACGGAATACACTATATTAGGTTATGAATCACAATACATAATTCCAAACTTGTAAAACATTTAACATAAATTGAACAGTTTATATATATAATCCATAGTCATAAAAATGTTTTCTTTGAGGAAGTATATACTCATAAACCCTTCATAATGGTTTGTAATGAAAATGAGAATTATCCTAAGCATATCTCATGGGAGTGTTGTAACCAAGAGTGTATCAAGGCCCATTGTCATGCACCAGTTCCTGTTCGAGTCTAGCTCAAAGTGGTATTTTCGGGTTTTACCCCTAGGTACATCTGTGCTAGAGCCACCTCTACCTAATCATATCCAGACAGAGATGTATTGATTTGAAAACTCACAAAATCTCTACAGTACCAAAATTCTAGGAAGTTCTTATATACTACTCCTAAAAGTCTATCTTAGGGTAATGTTCTCTAATAAGAGTTTTTCTAAATCTAGCTTCCAAGGTTTGTACTAAACATCCTTTGATACCAACTGTACCGACCTGACCCCAGTTACCCAGAGTCGGTTCATTATTACATAAAATTGGCATGATACAAGGAATCATGTCCTGAAAGACTGATCAGTTTAGCATCCTTGTAAGTACTAGATACATTCATAAGTTTTACATTACATCATGAAATAAAAACATCAACAAAAATTTTCCACTTTTGAACACACTTATATCCTTTGCCTATCCCTGTAGTTCAACCATAAAATACTTCTTCTCACCCTGGGAAAAATAAAACATAGAAATAGGTGAGCTCAGATTCTCAGTAAGGATAACAATATAGGGGAAACTTTCATAAATAAGCATAAACATTTAAGGCAATGTATAAGAATAAAAAAAGCCTTTTAAACTTAAACTTTAGAATAATATGGAAAATATTAAAATAAAAAAAATCTATTTACTTATTCACATGGATATTCTACTATTCTAATAATCACATGCAATATCAATAGCCACTTTCATAATGATGGAATGCATAATTCCAGATGTCATAACCACATAGTCAAGGCCTTGTGCCAAGACTACAAATAATATTTTTTTCAAGGCCTTGTTACAAGACACTATTTTGTCTCATGAGACCTACTGATGCATCGAGGAGCTATAACGGGCTCCACCCGTCACTTACTAAGTCCAATGCATTCCTCATATGAAAAGGTTTAAACATAACATAAAAATTTGTATTAAAATATCATATGAAATGTCAATACCTTATCCATAAACCATGAATGGTGTAAAAATAACATTTACATAGTCAAACATATCACAAAACCTTCAATACAATATGGAAGATTTGTATCATAATAAATCAACTTCAAACAAGTTTAAAATCCATCAAAGGATGTTGACATAGATGAAATCAACTCTTTTTCAGAGACAAATATTTTTCTTCTGAAATCATTTAAAAGTCACATAATTATAAAATTAAAAATTTATTTTCAAAATATTCTTATAATCTTGTAAGGTAAGCTTTGAAGGTGTTATAACGGTGTAAAATAGTCACCCCACCGTATAAGTTAAAAAAACATTCTTTCCTTAATTTTGTCAAAAAGGTCGTAAAGTACCTTGATTGGAAAATGACAGAAAGATTCCTTTTAAACATATATGGTCAAATAAGGGTATAAGTGACTTTAACACATTGTATATTAAATAGTAAAAATGGTTTGAATTACATTTTTAAGAAAATGCAGATGTGGATGATAAAGAGGTCCCAGTAGATACTAACATAAAAACAACCTCGGATAATAATGAGATTGTGAAATTAACCCTTACCTTGAACTTTTCCTTAGTTGATGGTATTTTAAACTCATGTATAATAGTTAAAACATTGTTATTAAATTATACAAGAACTATATACATAAATATGATATCATGTATAATCCTCAAATATTTCTTTATTAATAATATTTTAGTAGTATCATCATTTCGGGTGTAAACTGAATTGTTTTCCTTTATATGCTTGGTTACGTAATCCATGATTGTTATGATTAGGATGTATTTTATTCCTATACATAATTATATTATCTTAATAAACATTATTTTTAATCATAAAATGAAAATTATTATTGAATTATTACGATGGGGAATGAATCTCATCTCATTTGTGGAGACGGTAATCCGTAAGTACGCACAAGCGACAATATCAATATATTGATGATGAAATCATATATAATTGGATGGTATATAATATATAAATAATAATTAACATGTTATATTTATTTTTTACATCATTTATACGTATTATTATACCCATCCAAATAATGAAGTGTTTGAATGACAAACTACACCACGACGTGGAGACGGTAAGTCGTACGTACGCACGTATGGTGACTTTGTCATTCATATGATGGATAGAATAATGAATATAGTTGTACCATTTTTATAATAACATAAAAGTATATAGAAGATACTTGAGTTATTATTTTATAATGGAAAAAACAAAGAAATGGGAAGTGGAAGAAGAAAAGAACTTGAAAGATGTGATGAAATATTTACCTCTTCTTCGGGTTCTTCTGTTTGATTTGATCAAAATGGATCCTTAGGTTGGCTTTCTAACAAAATTAAGGCCTCTAAGATGAAGGGAGTAAATTTGGGAGGATATTTGGGTAGGGTATGTCCGAGATAAAAGGATTTGGAGGTGTGAAATTAAGATAAGGGGAAGTTCCCTTTTATAAGAGAGGTGAGGGTCACTTTAGAAAAAGCATGAAATATTATTTTTTAATAAAATAATTTTCTATTTCTAATGGCCCAAAAATAAATTATTTAAAGGATAATGTTGGTATTGGTCTAAAAACTCTCAACCAATAGGTTTTATATAGGTTTAGGTCATCATATTAACCTTATCTTTTAGATTTAACTCTTCATTAAATTGTTTGACATTTACCATATCTCTTTGTATTTTTATATTATATGGCTAATAAACTTACTATAACAAGCCAATAGAACCCCATGTCGTTCATTATTAATATATATAACTTTATATAATTCCTTTTGCCGAACCTTAGATTTTTATTAACATTATATCAATTAATAATATAATATTTGTTTTAAAAACTCAATTATGTCAATTTTGACACTATTTAGTATTTGATTTCTTTGAAATCCATAAAAACTTTATCACTTCGAATAACATTTATTTAACCAACCCTAACATGTCATATTAACCTATAAAATTAGTGGAATTTATCATAAGTCTAAATTTACATTTATTTTGATATTTATAATATCAATTATTTTAATAATTCATTAATAAGGTAATTACTGCATCATCATTGTGTCATAAATAAGTTAAATTATTTAATGTCTAAAAAATATAAATAAAATAAAATTATATATTAAATATTTTCATCTTTCTAATGAATATTTATAGTCTAATTTAAATTGTGTGTAACCCTGTATTAAAAATGGTTTAGTTATTAAACTTTGAATTTAACTCTTTTAACTCTTCTTTAAATAAAATAATAATAAATGTACTAATCTAATCCAAGTGGTCCAAAGAGGATCATATTTTATTAATAAGTTTGTTTCGAGTCGAATTATACTTATCCAATAGAATTAGTACATGTGTTTGGGTAATTATGATATCATTTTTACCCTTAATTACCCTATTTACTTTTAACCGTGGTAAAAAAAAGTCAAAAGTTACTATTCGTAAAAAAAAATATTTTCATCTTATTGAACCACATTTTACTTACTGATATTAACTATTTGTCTTGGATTTTTGAAATTAAACTCACAGAAGTAGTAAAATTAAGTTTTATGCATATTTGTAAATGCTCCTAGGAGGTGGGTAAAAGACAGTAAAAAGTTCGATAAAATTTTATATATCTAAACTTACTATAAAATGACTCCAATGAATTACGTTGAACATATAAAGGTATTATGTATCTATTTTAACCTAAAATAAACTAAAATAAAATAACTAATTATTTAAATAAAAAGTCCTTTTTAATCAATAACGCAGTGTTTTTCACTTTTCATCAAAAATAGGAAGTTTTAAGAAAAATACCAAAAATTAACCGTATGCTAATTTTGATATTATAAATTCAAAAATGAAGTCCATTTTGAAAAATAAAATTTATAAAAGTTTAAAAATTGGGTATTACTATTCATAAGGGATAGTTTGATTGGTCTCGGTGTGTTAGAATCTTGAAGTCGTGTACAATGCAAACTATTGCATTATTCAAATGGAAACGTATTGTGGATTCTTGGAGTGTTACATTGTTCCCTCCTTTAAATAATTTCATCCTAGAAGTTTCTAGAATGCTACCGCACAAAAGGATTTGGGTGGTTCTTCATCATTAGTTCAACTGGTTCCCACGTTGCATCTTCCATCTTTTGGTTTCTCCATAGAACTTTTATCAAACATGTTGTCTAGTTTCTTAGCACTTGTTCTCTTGTATCAAGAATCTTGACAAGCTCTTCACAATAAGACAGATCAGGTTCCAGTTCAATTTTCTCATAGGTGAGTACATTCATTGGGTCAGGCATTTATTTTCTCAACAGTGATATGTGGAACACATCGTGAACTTTGGAGAGACTTGGCGGCATTTCCAAACGGTAATCTACAGCCCCAATTCATTATAGAATTTCGAAAGGTCCTATGTACCTGGGACTCAATTTTCCCTTTTTAGCAAAACGTATAACTCCATTCCATGGAGATACCATCAAGAAAACATGATCTCCTACTTGAAATTCCAAATCCTTCCTTCGGTTATCGGCATAGCTCTTTTGCCTACTTTGAGCTGCTTTGATGTGGGTTTGGATAACCTTCACCTTTTCCATCATTTCCTTAACAAGTTATGGGCCTATGAGTTTTCTTTCACCAACATCATCCCAACAAGTTGTTTTGCGACATCTCTTTCCATATAATGCATCATATGGTGCCATCTGAATACTTGAATGGAAGCTATTATTATAATAAAATTCTACCAGAGGTAAATATTTATCCCACATACCTTGAAAGTCAAGTGAGAAAGATCTCAACAAGTCTTCTAAGGTTTGAATAGTCCACTCTGATTGTCCATCGGTTTGAGGGTGGTAGGCAGTGCTCAAATGAAGTTTAGTATCCCGGGCCTTCTGAAGACTTTTCTGTAATCTTGATGTAAAACAGGGATCGCTATCAGAAACAATTGATAGGGGTACTCCATTAAGTCTTACAACTTCATTAATATATAGTCTTGTTATACGTTTAAGTGGTAAATCTTCTCTTATAGCAAGAAAATGTGATGACTTGGTAAGACGATCAACAATGACCCATATTTCATCATTACTTCTAGGAGTCTTTGGTAGCCCCAGTACAAAGTCTATCATAATATCATCTCATTTCCACTCAGGTATGGTAAGAGGTTGCATGACTCCTCTAGGATGTTGTCTTCCTAATTTCACTTGTTGGAAAACCATACATCTCAACACAAAATTAGAAATCTCTATCTTTATGTTATCCCACCAAAAAAATTCTTTGAAATATCTATACATATTAGCGCTAATAGGGTGTATATAGAAATTGGAGATATGAGAATCATCCAACAATTCCCTTTTTAGATTAGGTATGTTATGAACACAAAGTCTCTTCCCAAATTTCAAAATCCCATCTTCATATATGAAGTTGATCAATCTCCCATCGTTCACAGCTTTAGTTTTCTTTTGAAATTCCTCATCATCATACTAATAACTTTTTATCCTTTCTAGTAAAGATGGTTTGGCAACCATTTGAAAAAGTATCAATGTTTCACCTTCCATGATTATTCCCATATCCATCTTTACTAGATCCATAAAAATAGGATCCCTTTTAACTCTCATCTTGTTCAAAACTCCTTGATCCTTTCTGCTCAAAGCATCTTCCACCTTATTTACCTTCCCCTAGTGGTAGTGTATTGTGCAATCATAATCCTTTAGTAGTTTAAGCCATTGAATTTGCCTCATGTTGAGTTCTTTTTGTGATAAAATAAACTTCAAACTCTTATTATCGGTATAAATCTCACATTTTTCACCATAGAGATAGTGTCTCCATATCTTCAGATCAAATATTACAGATACTAGCTCAATATCATGAGGGGTATAGTTTTTCTCATGAATTTTTAGCTGTCATGATGCATAGGCATTAACTCTATCATTATGCATAAGGACACAACCAAGTCCTTTCTTTGAAGCAACACTATAAATAACAAACCCATCATTCCCTGATGGTAGAGTCAAGATAGGAGTGTTTACTAATCTTCTCTTCAGTTCTTCAAAACATTCTTTACACTCTTTTTTCCAAAAAAAAAATTAATCCCTTTATGTTTGATCTTGGTTAATGGGTTTTCCAATCGGGAAACATTCTGGACAAAACGCTGATAATAACCTGCTAAACCAATAAAAATATGTACCTCAATTATACTCGTCAGTGTTGGACATTCTTGGATTTCATTGTTCTTTGAAGGATCAATAGAGATTCCATCCTTAGAGATAATATGGACAAAAAAAGAAATCTCCTAAATCCAGAATTCACACTTGCTAAATTTCCCCTATAATTCATTTCTTCTAAGAGTTCTTAGGATAATGCGCAAGTGATTTCCATGATATTTTTAGATTTTAGAGTATACCAAGATATCATTAATAAATTACACTATAAATTCATCAAGATATTTCTTAAAAACTCTATTCATTAGATCCATGATGATAGAGGGTGCATTAGTCAATCCAAAAGGCATTACTGTAAACTCGTAATGCTCGTACATAGTTTGAAATATTGTTTTCGGAATGTCATCCTTCTTCACACACAACTGATGATATCCTAATCGAAAGTAAATCTTTGAAAAATATTTAACTCTATGAAGTTGGTCGAATAAATCATCAATGCAAGGTAGGGGATACATTTTCTTTGTTGTTATAGCATTGATCTCCATGTAGTCAATGCACAACCTCATAGATTTTCCTTTTTTCATAACAAAAAGGACAGGGGCTCCCCATGGAGAAACACTAGGGTGAATAAATACCTTATTACTCAATTCCTATAGTTTTTTATTTAGTTCCACTAATTCCATAGTAGAAATTATATAATGGGTCTTCGATGTGGGCCTTGGACCAGGAATTAAGTCAATGGAAAACTCAATTTCTCGTTCTGGAGTATGTCCAGGTAAATCCTATGGAAACACACCAAAATATTCTTGAACAATAGGTATGTCCCTATTAAAACACTATTTTCATCACCCATATTTATTTCATTCTCTTCATCCCCAATAATTATATTTAGTTGAGTTATTGGGGGTGGATCTAGATAAGAATCGGGTGGTGACGTTTTTGCTCTAAAGATAAGGTACCCCTTATCATCATCAAAAATTGTAACCTCCTTCTTACAATAAATTTTCACATCATGGTCGGAAAGGCAATCCATTCTGAGGATTATATCAAATTAAATCATGGGTTTCATGATGAGATCAGTAGATATAGAACATTTATATACCCTAATGGGGACTGATTCACAAAACTTTGTTGTGATGATACTTCCCTTAGGTGTTTTGACTGACAACTCCCTTGTTAAGTCAAATTTAAAATATCTAATTTTATTAGCAAATTGGGAAGATATGAAACAATTCGATGATCCAGAGTCAAATAAATCATTGTCTAAACTTGAGAAAACCATTAAATTACCTGCAACTACGTCTTTCAGAGCTTCAACCTCAGTAGTAGTGATCTCATAAGCTTGGTCTTTCTTTTTTGGACTTTTCTGAGGTAATTTCCCTTGGTGATTAGTACATTCATTTTCATAATTCTCATTTTCTCTACAATTGTAGCATTCAACATTGACAGCCTCTTTCTTCCCCTTGAAATTAGGAGCTTGGTGGCCTTTCTCACCACACTTGTAACAGACTCTCATTCCCTTCAGGAAAGTACTGGGGTGCTTCTTCCCACATTTCCCACGGGATGGATATTCAACATTTCCCTTATTCCCCTTATTTCAATTTCCAAAGTGTTCAGCAGATCTCTACTTCTCCTACTTTGCTTTAAAGTCTTAAGACTTGTAGAATTTTTTTTCTATCTTGATAGCACATGAGACGATATATTCGTATGATAAGAAGGATTGTGAGACTGATACTCGCTGGAAAAATGGTTTTAACTCATAAAATTATCGATCAATATTACTCCTTGGGTTACGTATATAATCTGAATCATGCCTTTATAACCTTGTAAAGTTATCCTCATTTTTTGCAACATTTTCATCCTACTTTTGTCTCAGACTCAAAAATTGACTTTCCATATCCACTCAATGATCACAAAGAAAGTATTTTTCTAAGAAAATATCTTTAAACTCCCTCCATTATATATTTGATACTTCATCATCTATCTTTTTATTTTGAATCAATGACCACTATTGATCTGCATCTCTTGTGATTCGATAAACTGCCATGACAAATTTTTCCCTTTCGCTACTCCCCAAAGTGTGAAATATTTTCTCTAAGGAATTCATCCATTTATTAGCTAATAATGGTTTGTACTCCCATTAAATATTGTTGTTTTTTGCCTCATGAAGTGGTCTAGCATTGATCCTCCACGTTTTGGATCAGGGTGCTTCATATGGGTAAGGTTATTATTCATAACCTAGGTGAGTTGTCCCAGTATGGTGACAAGCTGATCAACACCAGTTGCTTCACCTGCTCCACTATAATTATCTTGAGTAGGAGTTAAATCCCTTCATGGATTACATGCATTAATATGGTTTCCATTCCTTCCACTAGGCACCAATTCTAAAAAATGGCATACACTAGATTAGTTTATGAATTGCAGTACATAATTCCAAACTTGTAAAATAGTTAACATAAATTGAACAGTTTATGAATATAATCCATAATCATAAAAAAATTATTTGAGTAAGTATATACTCATAAACCCTTCATAATGGTTTGTAAATAAAATGAGAATTTTCCTAAAAATATTCCTCAGGAGTATCATAACCAAGAGTGAAGCAAGGCTCGTTGTCGTACACCAGTTCGCGTTCGAGTCTAGCTCAAAGTAGTGTTTTCAGGTTTTACCTCTAGGTAAATCTATGCCAGAGCCTCGTCTACCTAATCGTATCCAGATAGGGATGTATTTCTTGGAAAACTCACAAAATATCTATAGTACCATAAATCTAGGAATTTCTTCGATACTAATCCTCAAAGTCTATCTTAAAGTAATGTTTTCTAATCAGAGTTTTTCTAAATCTAGCTTCTATAGTTTGTACTAAACTTCCTCTGATACCAACTGTAATACCCTGACCCCAGTTACCCAAATTCGGTGAATTATTACATAACATTGGCATGATACAAGGACTCATGTCCTGAAAGACCAATCATTTTAGTAGCCTTGGAATTATAAGATACATTCATAAGTTTTACATTACATCATGAAATAAAAACATCAACAACATTTTGTCCCATTTTGAACATACTAATATCCTTAGCCTATCCCAGCAGGTCAACCATAAAATATTTCTTCACATCCTGGGAAAAATAAAACATAGAAAGGGGTGAGCTCATATTCTCAGTAAGGATAACAATGTAGTGGAAACTTTCATAAATAAGGATAAACATTTAAGGCAATGTATAAGACTAAAACAAAATCCTTTTAAACTTAAACTTCAGCATAATATGGAAAATATAAAAATCAAATAATTCCATTTATTTATTCACTTGGATATTCTACTATTAAAATAATCACTTTCAATATCAATATCCACTTTCATAATGATGTAATGCATAATGCCAGACTTCATAACCGCATAGTCAAGGCCTTGTGCCAAGACTACAAATAAGATTTGGTAAAGACATTGTGCCAAACATTCGTATTAAAACTAGCATATGAAATGTCAATACTTTATTCATAAACCATGAATGGTGTAAAAATAACACATCCACATTCAAACATATCACAAAACCTTCAATACAATATGGAATATTTGTATCATAATTAATCAACTTCAAACAAGTTTAAAATCTATTAAAGGATGTTTACATAGATGAAATCAAAACTTTTTGAGAGAAATATAACTTTTTAAATCATTTAAAAGTAACATAATTATAAAAGAAAACATTTATTTTGAAAATATTCTTATGAGATTTTAAGGTAAGCTTCAAAGGTGTTATAATGGAGAAAAATAGTTGCACCCTCCGTATAAGTTAAAAAACATTCTTTCCTTAATTTTGTCGAAAAGTTTGTAAAGTACCTTGTTTGGAAAATGACGAAAATATTTTTTAAAAAAAATATATGGTAAAATAATGGTATAAATGAATTTAAACCATAGTATAGTGAATATTGAAAAAAATTTGAATTTCATTTTTAAGAAAACACGGATGTGGATGACAAAGAGGTCCCAGTAGATACTTACGTAAAAATAAACTCGGATAATAAAGAGATTGTGAAATTGACCCTTACCTTGTACTTTTCCTTATTCAATGGTATGTTAACCTCATGTATAGTAGTTAAAAAATTGTTATTAAATTATAAAATAACTATATACATAAATATCATATTATATATGATCCTCTAATATTGCTTTGTTAATAATATTTCAGTAGTATCATCATTTCGGGTGTTAACAGATTCGTTTTCCTTTATATTCTTGGTTACGTAAGCCATATTTTTTATGGATAGGATATATTTGATTCATATTCATAATGATATTATGTTCATAAACATTATTTTTAATCATAAAATTAAAATTATTCTTGAATTACTACGATGGGGAATGAATCTCATCACGTTTGTGGAGACGGTAATCCGTACGTACGTACGAGCGACAATATCATTATATTGATGGTGAAATCGTGTAATTTTATGTTATATCATATATAAATAATAATTAAAATTTTATATTTATTATTTACATCAGTTATACTCGTTATTATACCCATCCAAATAATTAAGTGTTTGAATAACAAACTACACTGCGACATGGAGACGGTAAGCCGTACGTACGCACGTATGGTAACATTTTCATTCATAAGATGGATATAATAATGAATATGGTTGTACCATTATTATAGTAACATTATAGTATATATAATATATTGGATTTATTATTTTATAATAGAAACAAAAAATAAATAGGAAGTGGAAGAAGAAAATAACTTGAAAGAGGTGATAAAATATTTACCTCTTCTCCGGGTTCTTCCTTTTGATTTAATCAAAAGTGATCCTTAGGTTGCCTTTATAAGAAAAGGAAGGCCACTAGGATGAAGGGAGGAAATTTTGTAGGATATTAGGGCAGGGTTTGGCTGAGACAAAAGGTTTTGGAGGTGTGAAATTAATAAAAGGGGAAGATCCCTTTTATAAGAGAGGTGAGGGTCACTTTAAGAAAAGTTTGAAATATTATTTTATAATAAAATTATTTTCGATTTTTAATGGCTCAAAAATGAATTATTTAAAATATAAGGTTGGTATGGGTCGAAAAACTCTCAAAAAATAGGTTTTATATAGGTTTAGGACATCATATTAACCTTATCTTTTAGATTTAACTCTTAGTTAAATAGTTTGACATTTACTTTGTCTTTTTGTATTTTTATATAATATGGTCAATAAACTTACTATAACAAGCCAAGAGAACCTCATGTGGTTGAATATTAATATATATAACATTATGTAAGTCCTTTGTCCAAACCTTATATTTTTACGAATATTATATCAATTAATAATATAATAATTTTTTAAAAAACTCAATTTATCAATTTTGACGCTATTAAGTATTTGATTTTTTTGAAAGTCATAAACACTTTATCACTTCGAATAAAACTTATTTAACCAACCCTAACATGTCATATTAACCTATAAAATTAGTTTAATTCATCAGAAGTCTCGATTTACATTTATTTGGATATTTATAATATCAATTATTTTAATATTTCATTGATAAGGTAATTTCTACATCATCATTGTGTCATAAATAAATTAAATTATTTATTGTATAAAAATTATAAATAAAATACCTTTATGTAGGAAATAATTTTATCTTTATAATGAATATTTATAGTCGAATTTATATTGTGTGTAATCCTATATTAAAAATAGTTTATTTATTAAACTTTGAATTTAACTCTTTTAACTCTTCTTTAAATAAAATAATAATAAATGTCCTAATCTAATCCAAGTATACCAAAGAGGATTATATTTTATTCCTAAGGTTTTTTTTGGTCTAATTATACTTATCCAATAGAATTATTACATGTTTTTGGGTAATTATGATATCATTTTTACCCTTAATTACCCTATTTACTTTTAACCGTGGTAAATAAAAGTCAAAAGTTAATATTCACCAAAAATTATTTTCATCATATTGAACCACATTTAACTTACTGATATTAATTTTGTCTCTCTGATTTTTGAAATTCAATTCATAGAAGTGGTAAAATTAAGTTTTATGCAAATTTGTAAATGCTCCTAGGAGGTGGGTAAAAGACGGTAAAAAGTTCGATAAAATTTTATATATCTAAACATATTATAAAATGAATCCAATGAATTATGTTGAACATGTATAGGTATTATGTATCTATTTTTAACTAAAATAAATTAAAATAAAATAATTAATTATTTAAATAAAAAGTCAGTTTTAACCAATAACGCAGTGTTTTCACTATTCATCAAAAATTGAAAGTTTTCAGAAAAATACCAAAAAATCACCCTAAGCTAATTTTGATATTCCTAATTAAAAAATGAATTCCATTTTGAAAAATAAAATTTATAAAATTTTAAAAATTTGGTATTTATATTCATAACGGCTAGTTTGATTGGTCGCGGTGTGTTAGAATCTTGAAGTTTCGTACAATGCAAGTTATTGCATTATTCAAAGGGAAAACATACCTTGGAAGATTGGGGTGTTACATTTGTATCTCCAAATAATTTCATCCTTGAAATTTATAGAATGCTAACGCACAAAAATATTCAGGTGTTTCTTCATCATAAGTTCCTCTATTTCCCACATTGCATTTTCCATCTTATCGTTTCTCCATAGAACTTTTACCAGACGAGTCCTCTGGTTTCTCAGCACTTGTTCTCTTATATCAAGAATCTTGAAAGGATCTTCACAATAATAAAAATCTTATTCCAATTCAATTTCCTCATAGGTGGGTACATGCTTTGGGTCAGGCATGTATTTTCTCAACAGTGATACGTGGAACACATCGTGAACTTTGGAGAGACTTGGTGGCATTTCCAAATGGTAAGCTACAGCCCCAATTCGTTCTAGAATTTTGAAAGGTTATATGCACCTGGGACTTAATTTACCCTTCTTACCGAAACTTATAACTCCCTTACATGTAGATACCTTCAAGAAAACATAATCTCTTACCTGAAATTCCAAATCTTTCCTTCGGTTATCAGTATAGCGCTTTTGCCTACTTTGAGATGCTTTGATGTGGGTTTGGATAACCTTCACATTTTCCATCGTTTCCTCAACAAGTTCTGGGCCTACAAGTTTTCTTTCACCAACATCATCCCAAAAAGTTGGTGTGCGACATCTCTTTCCATATAATGCTTCATATGGTGCCAACTAAATACTTTAATAGAAGCTATTGTTATAGGAAAATTCTTCCAAAGGTAAATATTGATCCCAGATACCTTGAAAGTCAAGTTATAAAAGATCTAAACATGTCTTCTAAGGTTTGAATAGTCTATTTTGATTGTCCATCGGTTTGAGGGTGGTAGGAAGTGCTCAAACGAAGTTCAGTATCTAGGGCCTTCGGAAGACTTTTCTAGAATCTTGATGTAAAACTGGGATCACAATCAGAAACAATCAATAGGGGTACTCCATGAAGTCTTACAAGTTTATTAATATATAGTCTTTCCATGTGTTCAAGTGGTAAATATTCCCTTATAGAAAGAAAATGAGTTGACTTGGTAAGACGATCAACAATAACCCATATTTCATCATTCCTTCTAGGAGTCTTTGGTAGCCCCATGAAAAATTCCATCGTAATATCATCCCATTTCCAGTCAAGTTTGGGAAGAGGTTGCATGACTCATCTAGGATGTTATATTCCAACTTTCACTTGTTGGAAAACCATACATCTTGACACAAAATCAGAAATCTCTCTCTTCATGTTGTCCCACCAAAAATATTCTTTCAAATCACTATACATCTTAGTGCTACCAAGGTGTATAGAGAAATTGGAGCTATGAGCATCATCCAACAATTCCCTTTTTAGATCAGGTATTTTAGGAACACAAATTATCTTCCCAAATTTCAAAATATCATCTTTATATATGAAGTCAATCAATCTCCCATCGTTCACAGCTTTAATTTTCTTTTGAAACTCCTCATCATCATCCTAAGAACTTTTTATCCTTTCTAGTAAAGATATTTTGTCAACCATTTGAAAAATTATCAATGTTTCACCTTTAATGATTATTCCCATATCCATCTTTACTTGATCCATGAAAATAGGATCCCTTTAAACTCTCATCTTTTCCAAAACTCCATGATCCTTTCTGCTCAAAGCATCTTACACCTTATTTTCCTTCCCCGAGTGGTAGTGTATTGTACAATCATAATACTTGAGTAGTTTAAGCCATCGTCTTTGCCTCATGTTGAGTTCTTTTTGTGAAAAAATATACTTCAAACTCTTTTGATTGGTATAAATTTCACATTTTTTCACCATAGAGATAGTGTCTCCATATCTTCAGAGAAAATATTACAGCTACTAACTCAAGATCATGAGTGGGATATTTTTTCTCATGAATTTTTATTTTTTGTGATGCATAGGAAATGACTTTATCATTCTGCATAAGGACACAACCAAGTCCTTTCTTTGAAACATCACTATAAATAATAAACCAATCATTCCCTGATGGTAGAGTCAATATAGGAGCATTGATTAATCTACTCTTCCATTCTTCACAACATTCTTCACACTATTTTTTCCAAACAAATTTAACCCCTTTGCGTGTGATCTTGGTTAATGGGTTTTTCAATCAAGCAAAATTTTGGACAAAACGCTGATAATAACCTACTAAACTAACAAAACTGCGTACCTCAGTTATACTCTTCAGTGCTGGCCATTCTTGGATTCCCTTGGTCTTTCAAGTATAAATAGATATTCCATCCTTAAAGACAATATGGACAAGAAAAGAAATCTCCTGAATCCATAATTCACACTTGCTAAATTCCCCATATAATTCATTTCTTCTAAGAGTCCTTAGAATAATGCACAAGTGATTTTCATGATCTTTGTAGCTTTTGGAGTATACCAAGATATCATCAATAAATAAAACTACAAAGTCATCAAGATATTCATTGAAAACTCTATTCATTAGATCTATGAATATAGAGGGTGCATTAGTCAATCCAAAAGGCATTACTATAAACTCGTAATGCCCGTACCTGGTTCAAAATGATGTTTTCAGAATGCCTTCCTTATTCACACACAACATATTATATCTAGATCGAAGTTCAATATTTGAAAAATATTGAGCTCCATGAAGTTGGTTGAATAAATCATCAATGCGAGGTAGGGGATACTTTTTCTTTGTTGTTATAGCATTGATCTCCCTATAGTCAATGCACAACCTCATAGATCCATCTTTCTTCTTAACAAAAATTACAGGGGCTCCCCATGGAGAAACACTAGGGAGAATAAATCCCTTATTACTCAATTCCTCTAGTTTTTTATTTAGTTCCACTAATTCCATAGTGGTCATTCTATAAGTGGTCTTCAATATGGACCTTGAACCAGGAATTAAGTCAATGGAAAACTCAATTTCTCATTCTGGAGGATATCCAGGTAAATCCTCTCGAAACACATCAACATATTCTTGCATAATACGTATGTCCACTATTCAAACATTCTTTTCCTCACCCATAGTTATTTCATTATCTTCTTCCCAAATAATTGAATTTAGTTTAGTAGATAAAGAACATTTATATTCCCTAATGGGAACTGATTGACAAAAATTTATTGCAATGATGCTTCTCTTATGTGTTTTAATAGAAAATTCCCTTGTTAATTCAAATTTAAAATATCTAATTTTCTTAGAAAACTAGGAAGATATCAAACAATGCGATGATCCAGAGTCAAATAAATCATTGTCTAAACTTGAGGAAACCATTAAATTACCTTCCACCATGTCTTTCGAAGCTTCAACCTCAATAGTAGTGATCTTATAAGCTTGGCCTTTCTCCCTTATCCTTTTCTGAGTTAGGTTCCCTTTGCACTTAGGAAATTCATTTTCATAATGTCCATTTTCTCTACAATTGTAGCATTCAACATTGACAGCCTCTTTCTTCCCCTTTCAATCACGATTTGGGTGGCCTTTTTCACCACACTTATAACAGACTCACATTCCCTTCAGGAAAGTACCTGGATGTTTCTTCCCTCATTTACCATAGGATGGATATTTAACTTTTCCCTTATTCCCCTTATTTCCATTTCTAGAGTGTTTATAAGATCTCTTCTTTTCCTTCTTTTCTTTAAAGTCGTAAGACTTAGAAAATTCTTTTTCTGTCTTGATAGCACATGAGACAATATCTTCATATGATAAGAAGGATTTTGAGACTAATGCTCGTCGGAGAAATATTTTTAACCCATAAAATAATCAATCAAACTTACTCCTTGGGTTACGTATATAATCTGCAATATGGCTTGCTAACCTTGTAAAGATAGCCTCATATTTTGTGACATTCTCATCCTCCTTTTGTCTCAGACTCAAAAATTGCCTTTTTATATCCTGTCATTGGTCACGAGGAAAGTATTTCTCTAAGAAAATATCTTTAAACTCCCTCCATTCCATATTTTATACTTAATCATCTTCCTTTGTGTTTTGAATCAATGACTACTATTGATCTGCATCTACTGTGAGGTGATAAACTGTTATGACAACTTTTTCCCTTTTGCTACTCCCTAAATAGTGAAATATTTTCTCTAAAAAATTTATCCATTTCTCATCTACTAATGTATTTTTACTCCCATTTAATGTTGGTGGTTTTTTCCTCATGAATCGTTCTAGAATTGATCTTCCACATTGTGGATCAGGGTTCTCCATATGGGTAAGGTTATAATTCATATCCTGAAGAGTTGTCCCAGTATGGTGATAAGTTGATCAGCACCATTTGCTTCACTAGCTCCACTATAACTATCTTGAGTTGGAGGGAAATCCCTACATGGATTACATGCATTGATACAGTTTCCATTCCTTCCACTAGGCGCCATTTGAAAATAATGACATACACTAGATTAGTTTATGAAACACAATATATAATAAAAATGTTTTCTTTGGGGAAGTATATAATCATAAGCCCTTCATAATGTTTTGTAAAGAAAATGACAATTATCTTAATCATATCTCTCGGGAGTGTCGTAACCAAGAGTGCATCAAGGCTCATTGTCGTGCACCAGTTCCTGTTCGAGTCTAGATCAAAGTGGAGATTTCGAGTTTTACACCTAGGTACATCTGTACCAGATCCACCTCTATCTATTCATATCCAAAAAGGTATGTATTTCTTTGAAAACTCAAAAAATCTCTACAATACCAAAATTAAAATAAAGTTCTTCTATACAAATCGTCAAAGTCTATCTTAGGGTAATCTTCTCTAATCTGAGTTTTTCTAAATCTAGCTTCCAATTTTTTCACTAAACTACCTCTGATATCAATTGTAACACCCCAATCCCAGTTACCCAGAGTCTGTGCATTATTACATATCATTGGCATGATACAAGGACTCATGTCCCAAAAGACCGATCAGTTTAGTAGTCTTAGAAGTACCAGATACATTCATAAGTTTTACATTACATCATGAAATAAAAACATCAACAACATTTTGTCCCATTTTAAACACAATTATATCTTTAGCCTATCCCTGAAGGTCAACCATAAAGTACTTTTCACATCCTGGGAAAAATAAAACATAGAAATGGGTGAGCTCAGATACTCAGTAAGGATAACAATATAGCGGAAACTTTCATAAATAATCATAAACATTTAAGGAAATGTATAAGACTAGAACAAAATCCTTTTAAAATTAAACTTCATCATAATATGTCAAAGATAAAAATCAAACAATGTCATTTACTTATTCAAATGTATATTCTTCTAGTCGGATAATTACATGCAATATCAATAGCCACTTTCATAATGATGGAATGCATATTGCCAGACTTTATAACCACATAGTCAAGGCCTTATGCCAAGACTACAAATAAGATTTTTTCAAGGCCTTGTTCCAAGAAACTAGTTTGTATCATGAGACCTACTGATGCATCAAGGAGATATAGTGGGCTCCACCTGTCACTTACTAAGTTCAATGCATTCCTCATATGAAAAGGTTTAAACATAACATAAACATTCGTACAAAAACTATCATACGAAATGTCAATACTTTGTCCATAATCCATGAATGGTGTAAAAATAACACATCCAAAGTCAAACATCTCAAAAAACCTTCAATACAATATGGAATATTTTTATCATAATAAATCAACTTCAAACAAGTTTAAAATCCATCAAAGGATGTTGACATAGATGAAATCAAAACTTTTTGAGGGAAATATTTTTTTTTTGAAATAATTTAAAAGTCACATAATTATAAAAGAAAACATTTATTTTGAAAATATTCTTATAAGATTTTAAGGGAAGCTTCAAAGGTTTTATAACATCATAAAATAGTTCCACCCTCCATATAAGTTAAAAAAACATTCTTTCCTTAATTTTTTTGAAAAGGTTGTAAACTACCTTGTTTGGAAAATGATGAAAAGATTCCTTTTAAAAAATATATGGTCAAATAAGGGTATAAATGAATTCAACCTATAGTCTAGTAAATATTAAAAAAAAATTAATTACATTTTTAAGAAAACACGAATGTGAATGATAAAGAGGTCACATTAGATACTTAAGTAAAAACAACCTCAGATAATAAAGAGATTGTGAAATTAACCCTTACCTTCTACTTTTCCTTAGTTGATGGTATGTTAACCTCCTGTATAATATTTAAAACATTGTTATTAAATTATAAAAGAACTATATATATAAATATGATATCATATATGATCCTATAATATTTCTTTGTTAATAATATTTCAGTAGTATCATCATTTTGAGTGTTAACTGATTCTTTTTCCTTTATATGATTGGTTAAGTAAGCCATGTTTGTTATGAATATGATGTATTTGATTCATATACATAATTATATTATTTTCAAAAACATTATTTTTAATCATAAAAGTAAAATTATTCTTGAATTATTACGGTGGGGAATGAATCTCATCACGTTCGTGGAGACGGTAATCCGTACGTATGCACGAGCAACAATATCATTATATTGATCATGAAATTCTATGTAATTGGATATTATATCATATATACAGAATTATTAACATGTTATATTTATTATTTAAATCAGTTATACTCATTATTATACCCATCCAAATAATTAAGTGTTTGAATAACAAACTACACCACAACGTGAAGACAGTAAGCCATACGTACGCACGTATGGTGACTTTGTCATTCATATGATGGATAGAATAATTAATATAGTTGTACCATTTTTATAATAACATAACATTATATATATGATACTCAAAATATTATTTTATAATGGAAACAACAAAGAAACTGGAAGTGGAATAAGAAAAGAACTTGAAAGAGGTGATGAAATATTTACCTCTTCTTCGGGTTCTTCCTATTGATTTGATCAAAAGGGCTCCTTAGGTTGGCTTTCTGACCAAAGGAAGACCTCTAGGATGAAGGGAGGAAAGTTGGGAGGATATTTGGGTAGGTTTTCGCTGAGCCAAAAGGCTTTGGAGTAGTGAAATAAAGAGAAGATGAAGTTCCCTTTTATAAGATAGGTGAGGGTCACTTTAGGAAAAGCTTGAAATATTATTTTATAATATAATCATTTTCGGTTTTTAATGGATCCAAAATAAATTATTTAAAGGATAAGGTGGGAATGGGTTGAAAACATCTCAACCAATAGGTTTTATACTGGTTTACATCATCATATTAACCATATCTTTTAGGTTTAACTCTTAGTTAAATAGTTTGACATTTACCATGTCTCTTTGTATTTTAATATTATATGGTTAATAAACTTACTATAATAAGACAAGATTACCACATGTGGTTTATTATTAATATATATAACCTTATCTAAGTTCTTTGACCTAGCCTTATATTTTTAGGAATATTATATCAATTAATAATATAATTTTTGTTTTAAAAACTCAATTATGTCAATTTTGAAACTATTTAGTATTTGATTTTTTTGAAAGCTATAAAGACTTTATCACTTCGAATAAAATTTATTTTACCAACCCTAACATATCATAGTTACCTATAAAATTATTTTAATTCATCATAAGTCTCAATTAACATTTATTTTGATATTTATAATATCAATTATTTTAATATTTCATTAGTAAGGAAATTACTACATCATTATTGTGTCATAAATAAATTAAATTATTTAATGTATAAAAAATATAAATAAAATACTATTATTTAGGAAATATTTTTATCTTTCTAATGAATATTTATAGTCAAATTTATATTTTGTGTAACCTTATATTAAAAATGGTTTAGTTATTAAACTTTGAATTTAACTCTTTTAACTCTTCTTTAAATAAAATAATAATGAATGTCCTAATCTAATACAAGTGGACCAAATAGGATCATATTTTATTCATAAGTTTGTTTTTGGTCGATTTATACTTATCCAATAGAATTAGGAAATGTGTTAGGGTAATTATGATATCATTTTTACCCTTAATTACCCTATTTACTTTTAACTATGGTAAATAAAAGTCAAAAGTTACTATTCATCAAAAATTATTTTCATCTTATTGAACCACATTTTACTTACAAATATTAACCATTTCTCTTGGATTTTTTAAATTCAACTCACAAAAGCAGTAAAATTAAGTTTTATGCAAATTTGAAAATGCTCCTAGGAGGTGGGTAAAAGACAATAAAAAGTTCGATAAAATTTTATATATCTAAACTTATTATAAAATGACTCCGATGAATTATGTTGAACATATATAGGTATTATGTATCTATTTTTACCTAAAATAAATTAAAATAACATTAGGTGATATCCTCTCTAGAGAAGAAGAATACCTAAAAATAATTTAAAGAAATATAATTTCAATTTAATTACTATAGATATATTTATAAGAAGAAATATACATACCTTGGTTATTATGCCTCTGTGTCTGTCATTAAGAAAGATATATTCTAATTTAATAAAAATTTGTATGATTTTATTTTATTAATATTAAATAATTATTATAAATAAAAAAATTATTTTTATTAATAGAAAGGAAAAAATTGAATGTTAGAATTTTCAACCAAAAAATGTGTAATTAAAACTAATGAATGTAAAATTAAAAAAAATGATATGAATGGTTATCATATAAAAGTGTTTAATTTTATGTACCTATATTTTATTATAAATAATCAAGTTTTATAAGTAAAAAATGTTATTTTTTGTAATAGGAAGAAAATTATAAATATTATGTTGAATAAAATTGTATACCAAAAAAATATAAATAAAATCATCAAAACAAAATGATGAAGGAAAAAATTTTCAATAAAAAAAATATATATATATAAATATAATTAATATAATAATTATTACAAAAAATGTAAATAATTCTCAATATCTATATATTTAAATATTAAAGTTATAAAATAAAGTTTTTAACTACACTAGTTTCACAAAAAATAGATATTTACCTAATTAATTAGGAGAGTGATGGATTGTTTTCTCCTATCCCTTCTATATGATCATTTCATTCTAAATGGAATATTTCTACATCACAGTCATTTATATCCTTAGGTAATCATGTAATAGATGAAGAAATTTCATCTAAGTCTTTAATATCATCAACATTTTCATCACCCAAATTAATTTTTTCCCTTGTAAAATAATGGACCACTGCTCATGTTATGGTTAAAAAACAAAAAATATTATTTTTGTATGTGTCACCATGATAAATTATTTTTATATACAATTAAATATTTTAAAATCAAAAGGTGTGAATCCTTACTCATCATGTTTCACAACATTATCACTACCAACCTAGTTACACTTAAATACCGGTACTCAAAATTTAGTATAATAAATCTCCCATATATACTCAACAAAATCAAAATATGTTTTTGATGTAGAAATTTGGTTTTTATCTTTGGAACTTGAACAATTAAATACTTCAATGAAGACTATTACACCACTATTTTTTACAGTACTCTTTCCATATTTTTTGTGTAAAACAAGTAGCCATTAATATCAAAAATCAATCCATGTGATCACATTAACACTTGGTCCCCTTGATAAACATTTCAATGTTTCTAGTGTAGAAAAATAAGTATTGAATTTCTCTTTAAACAATGAAAAAATTTGTTTTTATATTCATTAATTAACCACTTTTCATTTCTTCTTCGATATCATACCTTCAATCCAGTAATATGTGATGGTATACATGGTTGAACCTCACTTATATTGTTTAAAATGTATAAATGTGTATAAATAACTTCATCACATGGAATTAACTTTACCTTTAAGCCATGGATCGCATTACCTTCGCTATCAACTATAAAATGTTGAGATATAGAGAGACCAATGTTCTCCAATTTAAATAAATAATCAGCATATAAATCAATCATTACTTATGATATATATTTTTGAAAAATACAGGCCTCCCTTTGATGAATATTAATAACATTTCCTTTTAAAAAATATATATATCTTTCAAAATGATACATCCAACATAAATAAATAGGACTATATATTTTTATCTATTTCACCAAATGAATCAATAGATGAACTATTATATCAAAAAATGATGTTATAAAATATATTTCTTGTTGAAAAATTATAAGTAATGCTTAATTATTCATCACATATAAAAAATTTAGATCTATGAATTTACTTAAAATGGAATTGAAAAGGTAAAACGGCCTAATAATAGAATTTCTTACAGGTATCAACAATATTCCATGCAATGAAACCAGTAGTAGTTATTTCATCAATACATAAACTTCGTGAGATTTCATACCTACTAACTTTAAATCCTTCAATGACACAAAAAAATTTCATATTTTAAGAGAACACACTAGGTACTCTAATACCATGCATACATTGACAAAAAATTAACTTCTCACTCATGCTTAATGTGTGAAAATTCAAAGTAAAATATTTTATATTTCCTTTCATAATGTTAGATAACTAAAAACATATTCTCATGTTTATTAAGTCTAGTATTATATGTAATCCATATTTTTTATTACCTTTTTTATTTAGAAAATATCCAATCAAATTGTTAAATATGTTTTTCTTGAAATACATAATTTCAATGTTTGGTTTTACCTCCAAAATTTTCTAATAGGGTATATTGAATAAAATTAACTCTTTCTTCCACATGTTTATTTAACAATCATATCTTTTTTTATTTCCAAATGTGGTATAGATGTTTTTCACCATGTCGTAATATTCTTTATCCAGCAATGGTTATGGGGAAAATCATACTCTTGTAAATATTTAAATTCCTTTTTTAATATTCTATAAGTATGATCAATTCGCAAAAATATCTGATGTCCCATATACACTATCTTTTATCCATTTAGTAATTGATGACATGAAGTCCCCTCTTTAAAAATTGGATAATATTTTCATCCCTTAACACACCATCTAGATAAGTTTTCATATGCAGGAAAGTAATTTAAAGTGAACATTATCATAGCTCACAAAATAAAATATATTTTATTGTATTCATCAAATAATGCAACACATTATTCCCCTAGAAATTCCAAATCATCAATCAATGGTGATAGATAAAAATCAAAGTTATTTCCAAATTATTTTGTTCCATAAATCATCAAGTTCAACATCACATATATTCTATTCATATATATCTATGGGTACAAGTTGTATAAAACCAATATAATAGGTTATGAACTATGTTGGATACTGAAGTTTTGATATAGATTCATTCCATATCTATATAGTCCTATTATGATATTTCTAATTTCAATTACAAAATCAGAAAAAAATTTATCGCATCTCTTACATTATGGTGGAACGACAGGGTGCCATAGGTTTTCATCATAGATAAACTCATATGTAAGTCTTCTTATACACTTTGTATCATTTTAATTTGTAAATAAATGATTCAAATGAGGAATTATTAAAAGATTCCATATTTATTTAGTGTTAGGTTTGGTTCTTGATCTTGATAATGAATCATGGTTAGATTTATCATTCATTTTATATCATGATGTCCCACATTTGGTAAATTCTAATAAACTTTAATATTTATTTCTCTAAAGCACACAATATTTGGGGAAATCATGTATCTTTTTAAACCCCAATACCATTGAGAATAATATTTTTCCCTCATAATTGAAATATTTATTATCATTACCTTCTAGAAGTAGGTATTTTAAAAGTTTGAGCAATTTATTGAAAGTTTTATCACCACAACAATTTCTTAATTTCATGTTAACTAGTCTCAGCACTTCTGATAACAACATAAATTTAGTGCAACTTGGGAACAATGGATTCTTATAATCTCTATATAATCATTAAACACTTTTTGTTTTTTTAATGGTTTTATCACCAATATCATCAATTGATTCTCTTATGTAATCCTTTGTCTCATGTTGAACATATTTTTCATCATTAGATATTAACTTGTTTGTTATTTCACCATTCCAGATCCAACAAGTATAATTATGATTAAAACCAATAAAAATAATATGATCTCTTAATTTCTCTGTACCCTAATTTTCTCATATTCAAACACTCATATATGTATGTAAAATCATATCTTTGATTTAAATATTCAATTTAGAAAATTCCAAAAAAATTCCAACCCCTTTCTAATATTCATCACTAGTTCTTCATGAATTTATCTAATTACAATCCATTAATTATCTAATTTCACAATATATTAAATTAATATATTAAAATATATAAATATTATATATATAAATAGATAAATTTAAAACATATAAAAATATAAATATATAAACATCCATAAATTTTTTACAAGCAATTTATATATATAAAAAAATTTATAAATGAAAAATAATTGAAAACCAAAATAAATTATAACTAAGTTTAATTATAATGAAAAATTATATAATTGAAAAAATAAGAAGAAATATTTTATCCACGTACAAATTAAAATAACAAAAAAATATTAATACAAACAGTTACAACCATAAATAAATGTTACCCAAATTTACAATCACAAACAATTTATAATCATAAAAAATATACTTAAACTAATTATAAAAAAAATATTTTACAATGATATACATACATATAAATTAATAAATTAATGCAATTTATAACTAATAAATAATTAATTATCTTCCAAAAATGAAATAAAAATACTTAAAAAATATAGAGGCCAATAATGGAAAATAGATATTAAATTCTGACAAATTCAGTTGAGGGTGGTGGAAGTAGGTAAAACTATACAAGACTGAGTAGAAACATTTTCAAAAACGAAGTTGAAAATTGATTAAACAAAAAAAATTGAGTGTAGTCACGAGCTTTATAGATTATGTTTTTAGTGGATTGAATGAAGTAGATGTTCATACATGAAGGATGAACGATGAAATATTGAGGAAGAACAATGAATAAATAAGTATGAAATTGAATAGATATAGAATATTGATCATGGGTAGAGTTCATTCATGACTCAAGGGGGTGAGGATTTCAAAAATATTGAAATGAAAATTTAAGTAAAAGGTCATTCTTTTTAAAAAAATTAAAATCTTTTAACATTGGTTATTCTAAAGCCGATATTAAAATTCATTTAAAATCACTTTTAACATTAGTTTTAACATAAACGACATTAAAATACATCATTTATCATAATTAACATTAGTTATGATGAAACCAATGTTAAAACTATTATGTTAAATCATATTTTTCCACTAGTATCTCCCTTTTTAAAATATTCTTCTATTATATTTTTGGTTTCCTATACTTATTTTAATGATTTTTATTTACAATAACTTGATGTTAAAACAAAATTTATTCATGCTGAGATGAAGGAAATGATTTAAATTAAAGATCATGAGGGTTATTTAAATAAATTTAAATTTAATCAAGTTCATTTATTTAATATGCCACTGTGTGGTTTGAAGCAATCATATAATAGTGGTATTTTAAATATGATCTATTTATATCGGATATGGTTTTAACTATAGTAAATATGATGACTTTACTTATTTCAAAAAAATAAATAATATATGATTTCCATTTTGTTATATTTTTTTAAATGTTAATCATATATAAGAATATGGGGTTGAGTGATCATGTTAACTTCCAACTTAAGATTTTTTTTATCAAATTAATTATATAAGAAATTCTAAGAAATTCTTAGAATGGAAATTATTCAAGGAAAAAAATATATATTTTTGTAATTGTATCAACATGCTCATGTTAATAAAATTATGAAGCATCACATGTTTGAAAATATGAATGTAACATCCCACCCCTTTCTCATTGTCTTGAGAAAGAGGTGAGATGTTACTAGCCTTAGATGTTGTTCCCAAGGTGCTAAACACTGGAAATAAATTCCTAGGGCATCAAGAACTATTAGGGAATGATTTTTCCTTTAATGAAAAAAAACAACCAAAAAATATATAACCAACCACATCTATATGATTCATGTCAACAATGTAAACCAATGCAACACATTATCAAGGAACAACCATGCAACCCAACCAATTCTATAAAAATTCCCATAGAACAATACAACTCAACCACAATGTTCCATAATCATAGTACCAAGCGGAATAATACAACAAAAACCCAAGAAGCTATGACATAACTTTACAACTCCAATCCAAGATCCATGATTTAAGCACCACAAAACCATCCAAGCATCATGATGAACTGCTATCAAAATGAGATGTTTTACCCTTACCTATATCCTAGAAAATAGAATTTGCAAAAGCACCAAAGTGATAAAGGAGAGGGTGAGTAAAAATACTCAGTAGTTTTTCCCCAAATGACTTACCTACACATTCCACTATGATAGAATCATTAGAACATTTATATAAATCAATTTATATAAAACAAAAAATAGTGCAACAATTTCCAGCAATCCAAACACAACCTTACCAATCCATTTTTCACCCAAATCCACATAATACAAGGGGAATCCCAACCACCAAGACATAATCTGTTTCTCCATCACATGTTATCACAACAATTTCATATTTCTTATCCACATGCATAATCAAATATATCCATAAAGGTTTACACACTCAACCCAATATAATAATCACAGTGAAACCATCCAAGCTCGTTCACTCCTTTCCAAACTTAGTGGTACTTCACACCCACTTATCTTTGATGGTGGCCCTTCCATGTACTATCCATACCCTTTTTATAGTGGTACTCCCTGCCTACTTCACACCACAATCAACACATGCATAAAATTCTTAATCTAATAACAATCTTATACACCCGTTAAAGATTCAACAATATGCAAACAACTATTTTACAACCAAAAAATCCCTTAGGACTTCTTCATACCATATCACATTTCAATAAAGAAACCCATTTTATTGAAAACAATTTTCATAAATAAAACCAAGATACAAATTTTAAAATCAACATTTTAAAATCTGACAATAAAGAACACTTCACTGCAATAACCCATTTTCCCTAAAAATTCAAAAAACATCACAAAAGGAATTTTCATTTAGCTTCGCACATCATAATCATAATTAATTTTAAGAAAAACCAATTAATTAAAAACAAGGATTCTAGTTCTAAAAAAAATTAGTCGAGAGATAATCCACCTATCTTAGGGTTTTGGTGAAATCGACCAACTCACAACCGCACAACAAATCCGAGTGAAATCTTTACCAAAACCTCCTTAGATTCCTTTTACTAACATCAACAATCTTAAATCTCATCATTTTAGGAAAAAAACTATAGATATACATGTGACAGAATTATATCTAGAAAAAAAAGAGAGGTAGAGATTTAGATCTAAGGTAAACTAAGAAAGAACCGAGTGAGAAGGATTACCAGAAGAGAATCGTCTTCACCACACCTTGAAAGACCTTTAATTCGCTTCTAATATATAAGATCCTAGCCTTTTGGGGAGTCATCTCGGGCACTTTTTTAGGTAATTTTTATTTTTTTAAGTACCTTTGTTTTCTAGTATTGTCTTGGGGTGCGTTTGGGTGAAATTTTAAGGAAAAATAAAGGAGAATGGGTTGTGCACGATTTGTGCACGGTTTGACAAATCGTGCGACTAAACCATGCCAAGCGTGAAAAACTGGACAAAGAAGTACACACGATTTATGAACAGTTTGAAAAACCATGTGACCAAACTATACCAACCATGAAAACATGGAAAAAGAGGTTTGTAAAGTTGGCGCACAGTTTTCCCTAATCATGCACCTCTTCCCAGGAAATCATTCGTGCAGAATTTAATATCCTAAAATCCTTTTTAAAACAACCCAACCTCCCAAGACTCACATATTTTGACCTTGACTTAGGATTGAAAAATTATAGGTGTTACCATAACCTTATTTAGGGATTCCAAGGTGATCTGAACACCTTTCTTCAATATCGAAATCCTAAATTGAAGATCTTCTCTCTTCCCAGTGAGTGGATTTCATCACGTTGCTTCTCCCATTCACTCATCTATATTTCCTTGATCTTTTCATGGAATATCTCCACCATTTACATGGATAAAAACCTATGATTTTAGATCTATATCTAGGATTGTGGACATATATTTATATTTTCAAGATCTTGATGCCTTTGATCTTAATTTTTAGTTTAGGGATTTAGATCTGAATCTTGATCGACGGCGTTGTGATGCTCAGATTTTGGGGATTTCCATTGGGCTAACATCTATAAATAAATTGAGGTAGGTGGTATAAATTGAACTCACATAGTTGTGGTTTTGATATGTCAATATGAGTCTATGATTTTTCTAGATTCCCTTGGTAATTGATTTCTTAAATTAGATCAATTAGGAATGTAGAATTTTGACTTGTCATTGCCTGGTGATTAATTGATAGTTGAATAACAGAACATGCGAAGGGGGGTTACCCAAATAGATATTATAATTGAGATATTGAATGTATTTTTCCAAGATAATTAATTGGGGAAAATTAATTATAAAGTGATTTTGGCTATGAAAGATAATTAATTGTGAGAATTAATTGTGTTCCATGATGCTGATAAAAGATAATTAACCGTAATAATTAATGACAAGTTGATATTTGATATGGATAATTAATTGTGAATAATTAATTATGGAATAAGAATTGTGCTGATTGATTAATTAATTGATGAATTAATTAATGGGTTATGTGCTTAGTTAATTGTTGAGTTAACTAATGGCCTTTTAAATGTTTAACTGATCATTAGATTAGTAATGGAATGATGTGGATAATTATTTTTAATTAAATATTGATTAAATGGATGAGATTTTTGTGGTGTTATACATGGTCTTCTAGACCAATTAGAAGTTGGTACTTAGGCATGGAGTTCCTCCCCAACAGTTATCCAAGCTTGATATATGGGGTGTTAGGCATGATAACCTACATTGAATGGGATATGGGGTTCTAGGTATGATGACCTATATTGAATGATATTTTGGGTCACTAGGCATGACTAACTACACCAAATGAATGATAATAATGAATGATGATTAAAATGGGAAACATGAATTGAAATTGGGCCTACTGTAATTATTAAATATTAAATGACAATGTGATTACTGTTTAATTATGCATTGTATTTATTTCTTAATATAACTGCATGCACTATCTTTTGACTAAACTCATTTTAAACACTATTGGTGGTGGTCTACTGAGTTGTACTCACACCCTATTCGGGCCGCCAGATCGTCACTTGAGTAGACTTTGTTTTTACAGGATAGGATAAGGGTAAGGACCTAGGATAGTTTGATGTTTGGGATTAGAGAATGAGAGTGTGAACCGGATGTGGTTCAGGACCCGCTTGGGATTCATTATGTCTTTACTTTTAGTTTCATTATAGACACTTGACACTTGCATTGTCATAGAATTTTTTTCCTTCTAGTTGAGTATTGTATTTTCTTGTTTGACTATCATATGACATGGTATTATTCTGGTTATTTATATGATTTTTCGCTTGTTTATTGTTGTTTTCTTCTATTTGTGTTTTGATTCTGATAAAAGAGGTTATATTCTCCCCAAGACTCACTTACCAGACCCTCACGGCTAGTCGGCACCCTCTAGCATATGGGGAGGTTCCCTTAAGGGCATGTGGCCAACCAGCTCAGGGCACCATTTAGTGGAACCCAGATTGGGATGTCACACAATATGAGTGGGAGATCCCCTCTAATCATTGAGAACCAAAAAGCACAAGTAGGGTTTGTATAGGATAATATAGGATGATTTTAGGGAAAATCTCGAGTGAACCTGTAATTAAAAACCCAATTTTTATTGCCACACACAGTTAGCTCGCCGATTAGAAAAACCATGTGCTAAATGTGCACATGATACTACCTCAATAGGAACCCCACATTGTTTCCTTGCATGGATAGACAACCTGTGAAAAAACCGTGTGAAGCCCACTGCCTCCACTTACACGGTTACTTGGAGATCCTGCACGATTTCCCCAAACCATGCTCAAATTGTTCCCCCCATAAAAGCCTCCAAACTATTCTAAATCCCCCCCCAAACTCTCCCAAACTTTACCCAACTAATTTCACCACATAAAAAGGTATAAAAAAGGGTTACATACCTCAAAACAAGGGTACTATATTGAAACTCATGAATATACCTCTAGGTCATCATTTTTAATTTTATTTTATATAATAACCCACTATAAAATCATGAATATCGTATATGAGTAGTAATTTATAAGTTAAATTTTTTGAAAGTGTAATATATGAAATCATATATTTGATGAAGAATATTGTTTTTTTAACTTAATCAAGTTTTTAAACAACCCTAATAAGGATCATTTTTAATGCATTTAAGTGGATTCTCAGGTATATGCCAATATGATCATATATATGTTTATGTTACAGTACAAAATTTTGGTTCCAAACATTAAATTATTGGTTATAATTTTTTAAATTATGTTTTAAATATAGACACTATAAAGTGTTATCAGTGATTTTTTTACCACATGTATAGATCATATCCCTTCTAAAGGAAATAATCAATTGATTGTGGTTTTTTATATTAGGGATTAAGATTTAGAGATTTAAAAAATTGATTAGAGTTGCTCTTTTATCTCTTATTATTTTTATTTAGATAATTACAAAACGCTATTTGAATATTATAAAAGTTACAATGATCTATTATTATTATAAAATTATTTATTTTATGTTTTATACTTGTTTGATTTTTGTTTTTAAGAATGATATTTACTCTGATGGAGTTTCTATATTAACTTTTCTATTATAGTTTATATATTAAATGTTGATAAATTTCACATGTTGAGTTCTTAGTATTTTTTTCAAATGAAATGACATTTATGAAATTCATTTTCTTAAAAAATATCTAAGTGTAGAACAAACCATATAGTTTTCTAATTAAACCTTGAAAAGAAATTATTTTATCCATATGAAGTCTGAGTATAGTTTTCTAAAAAAGGAATCAACCTTAGAAAGTCATAATGAACCTTACATGATTTCAAAAAAACTTAAAAAGATTATAAATAAACCTTCATGATTTCAAAATAACCTTATATAGATATTAAAATAAACTTATGTGATTTCAGAATAACCTTATAAAGTGATATTTAAGAAAAGTAAATGAATGTTTCAAACTTACAATAAACCTTAGGAAGTTTTAAAATATCCTTATAAATTTTTAAAATAACATTATGAAGTATATTATGATCCTTACAAAGTGAATATGGAATCTTATGAAATTTTATATTGTGAGGTGTTTGTTATTTTAGTTAAGATATTATCATAAGATATGATTGGAAGTTTTTTATACTATAAACTCTTTGCATGATGAATTATTCATTTACACGATAGAGGGTTTTATTTTATTTTATTTTTGTGTGTATGTGTTTCAATTGGACACCAATGAGAATTTTTTTTTCCATGTGTTGTGTGTTTGATTCATTGTTAACCCTATCTCTGTCAACCCTGGTGAATTAGTGTGTTGGATGTGGTGTTTCCATTAACATTTTGTAGTGAAGCACATTAGATTCTCCATTCACCATGTCAAAGACTACATGTGATGTTGATGTTCCCAATAGAGGTAAAGTGGCAAATCCCATGAAGCAATGTGCGAGCCAAAAATTTTGATCATGATAAAACTGAGAGATGGGTCAACACTGTCAAATAAAGAGGATAACCCAGATAGGGATGCATTATGAAAAGGTCAGTTGTGGAGTTCCAGTGCAATTGGTGACTAGTTTTTTTGACGATTCTTCAATTCAAAGGTATGGAAGATCTAGAAGTTATTCTGAAAATTAAACATACAAGGTGGCATCATTTACCATTATTTTCAAAAATTTTGGGTCTAAAATTTACAGGAAGGAAAAAAAATTTGGAAATGGAAGGATTTTCATGTAAATGTAAAATTTGTGTGAAAGGGTGAAGGTGTTTCACAAAGTTTCACATGAGTGAAGATTCAGGGCCATCACAAAAAAAAATATAGCAAAGGCTAGTGTTTTTTGAAAGTTATAAAACCTTAATAAATTCAGAGTTGCATGATAATAGAAGAGTTACATGAGACCACAAAATAGAGATGCATTTGTGCAAAGGTAGTGAGTTGCACACTAAATTAAATGTAAAAAAATTTAAGTTCAGTGCACAAGGAAAGTTTCATGCACAGTCGAAGGTGCTCAATGTAGTTGTGTGAAGGGTTGGTCATGTCTATAAATAGGTAGATACCCCCTCATTTGAGAAGCTTGACCCTTAGAAAATATGAGTGCTCTGAATCATGTAATATTTATGCAAATCTATTTCTTAGGAAAATAAATGACTTAAACATCAGTTGTGCATAGAAAATGGACTTGTATCTATAAGACCAAGTGAGTTTTGTAACAATCCAAAAGTTTCACGAAAGTTGAGAGTTTTATGATAAGATTAATAGTTTAATGAAATTTAATGTTCCAAAATAAATCATAAATGTTGTGTGAAAGTTTTAATAGTTTCATAAAAGTTGTATAAAGGTTCTGTGAAAGTGTTTAGTTTCTCGACACAAAAAAGTTATTAGAACTTCTTGAAGATTTTACAAAGTAGGTTGGTATTCCTTGAAGACTAGTTCAATAGGTAAAGTGAAGTTACTCAAATAGTGATATGCACAACTATTTTTTGAAAGATAAGTGTAAAGATTAATGGTAAATAATTAGTACATCGACTATCAAATAGTGAATATGTGTGTAACAACCCAGATACTTATAAAATAATTTGTTTTTATTCTAGAATTAAATAGTTAAATTCATTAAAATGTATAATAAAATAAGTGGTATTTATAGAAATTAAGGAATCTATACTAATAGAATAGTAACCTCATCTATGAGAGTATAAATAAAATTTATGTATCTTATAAGTGAAAATATCATATATTTATATCATGTAATAATTAAATAAATTTTTTGAAAATGATAAATTAAGTGTTGGTATTTTTGTGACACATAAATTTTTATTGAAAATTTTATAATTAATATAATGATTTAAAATAATGTTTATATTCATAAAATATATTCATAAATTAATATATTTTTTTCTTGTGATTATAAGTTAGTTTTTGGGACCATAATTAATTTTTCAAAGTGTTATAAAATCACTTATAATTTTAAAATTAGTATTTTTTTAATAAATAATGATTTTAATTAAAAATGAAATTTATCATATTTAGAAAATTATTTTCATAAAATAGAGTTCGTTTTTGAATTCTACGCATCAAAAAATGTTTTGGGTGAATTTTTGAAAAAAAAATACTTGAATTTTGTGAATAGTAAAATACTATAATTTACGGTATATATACATTATAAGTTAAATAAACTATTACTTGAGCCATTGATGATGTAATCACCATAATATCAAACCATCCTTCATTATTTTAATATATTTAGTGATAATTATCAAAATATTCATATTCTTGAGCCAAAATAATAAGCTAGTGAATATAATAATGAGAAAACACCCCTCTCCTCCCCTAGAAATACCACCCTTCGCCACCTCTTCTCCTCACACATCCAAAGACTTGTAGATTATTTAATTTATAGCTAATTACCTTCCCAATTCCCTTTCTCATGTTCAAGGCCTGATGGTATCACCAAAATTTCAAAATAAAGGACATTAAGGAGGTTCTCAAGGAGGAGAATTCAAGAGGTAAAATCCTTTTTCATTTTCTTTTATTTTCTTTTTAATTTATTTTCTTTTATTATTATATCCTCACCTCCCCTCATAAAAGTGACATGATAACTCCAGTTTCCTAAATATACTATAATGTTATTGTTTTAATGTAATATCCATCATCAAACCTCCCCTATTCTCCTCTTATTCTAGAAAATGAAAGCATCATTCGTGATTTGTCGATTCACTGCCTTCATGGATAATGATTTTTTATTTTATTTTACCACCTTCAAGGATAGTAATAAATAATTATTATGGTTAAATAAGATTTTATTATACATATTATAAGTTATATAATATTTTGGAACCAATATATAAATATGATATTAAATAAAATGATATAAGTTTGTGATGGTTGTAAAAACTGCCAAAATAAATTAAATCATTTTCATTAATGTTTTATCTAATGAATCATCCTCATATCAGGAAAAAAAATGATATATGGTATAATTTAAAATTTTGGAAACATTTTAATACCATTTAATTCCACTTTTAGAGTTTTTCTTCCATTCTACAAGAAAATCCATAATCAACCAACTATGGAAACCATGAAGTAAATGCACCCGAAACAATGAAAATAACAAATATTATTATCAAATGGGTGGAAAGTTGTTATAAACAGATCATATAATGTATTATATATATGAATATAGTTATTTAATATATTAATAACACTCTTTAAACCATTATAAAAGATTTTTGAACATGTTTTAATTAAGACAAACCCGAGGTAAGGGACTTTCCTTTTAAAATCCTCTTTAATGTCTCTTTTTACAAAATTCAAGAGGAACATTTTTATGATTAAAGTATTCATGTTTTATAATTATTTTTTCATTATTGGGAATTTCTTATGATGAATTTTGGGACCTATATCTCCCTTCAATTCATTTGGTATGTTTATTTTGGAGGTTGACTGTATGGTTAATCTAAGTGTAATTGTAATGGTTACACTATAAGGTAGTTGTCAGGGTTACATCATAAGGTATCCATGAGGGTTATATTTTAAGGTAGTTGTGAGAGTTAAAAATCATATGGTAGTAGTGAGGGTTATAATTATTAAGTAAGTATTTCCCTGAGTTACCTATTTTTTTATTTATGTTTTCTATGTTTTATGAAAATTTCATGTTTCAAAAATTATATGATACTTTAAGGGTGAGGAGTATATCTCTATGAAAATGATTTAATATGTTTATGAGTATTCATGGATTAAAAGTTTATTTCTTTATTTTTATGTCCATTACTAATCATTTTGTGCTTATCCTAAGTTTTAGAATGTTTTTAATGGGTTTTAAGGTTGGCTAAGAGAAAATAAGAAGCCAAGATGAATATTGTGAAAAAAAAATCATCAAAAGATTTCATGTTTTATTAATACTCTTGTATTATGGAAGAAATGGACACTATTTTAGTATTACCCAATTTGTATGATTATGGGTTTATATGTATGAATTATTTCCTAATTATTTGAAACTCTAAATCAAAAGGGTCTTTCAGAATTTAATAAAGTTAATTCTAGTTGAATTAACTATATTATGTAATGTTTAAGGCCAGGTCCTTATAGTTGGTATCATAGCACAATTTAGATAACTTTATGGGTCAGGATGATGGTAATACCATAAATTATTTTTACCTTATGGATATGTTGAAATGATGTATAATTTAAATATTACCATGTTTTTTTATCTAATATAGTTTTGTTCATAATGGTTTTCCATAGAATAAATAGGTAAGCTGAAGTAGAAAGGCACCAAGAGGCTGATATATTTCTGAATCTGCAACCTGGAATGGTGGGGATTGGAACTGAAAAGTTTTTTATAGTTATGTATTAGATGATTTAGGCTATAAATGGTGGTTTTATCCATGAAAGAAAATAATTAGAGCTACCACAAAGGAACATGACTATAGTAGAACATTTTACAAGGAAACACCCTCCTAATTTCAGTGGATCTTCTGAACTAGTAGTGGTTGAAGGGTGGATTAAAGATCTTGAAAAGATATTCAATTTCATGGGGTGTTTAGATAATAAATATTTTAGTCTTAATATTTATCATTTTGGAGGTGAAGTTGACTAGTGGTAGTCAATGGTCAAGAATATTAGGGATAGTAATGAGATTGATGCCTTAGAATGGGATGAATTTAAGAATCTTTCCCTTGAAAAATGTTTTCCTAAGGTGGTTCAAATTAGGATGGAAATTAAATTCATTAAATTGAAGAAAAAAATGAGGAATATTTAGTGGTTTTGTATGAATAAAACTTCACCTGATTATAAAGGTATTATCCAAATCTAATTTAGCATCTTGATAGTAAAATTAGTCGTTTTACTCAGGATTAAAGCCAAGATACCAAAGGGATTTGGACTCCCATGAATTAAAAAGTTATGAGAAACTTGTCTAATGTATTGATATGATAGAAATGGAGTTTGGTGATGATCATATTTACTTTTAAAATAATAAAAAGAATAGGTTTAGATGGAATAAATTTGTAAGAATAAATCAAATCAATCTGAAGGTAAGAAAGTTCATATTTTAGTTTGTGGGAAGTGTGGTAAAAATCACCCTAGGGAATACCTTAACAAATCAAAGAAGTGTTTTCTATATGGTGAGTTTTTAAATATGTTATAAGATTGCAATGAAAATAATCTTAGTGTTATTATATTTAATTTTGATAAGAAAACTGTAAATTGTTTAAAATGTGGTGAGATGGTTCATTATGAAAATACCTTCCCAAAGAAAGATCTAAATGATAGAAAGAAGCTATATTATTAGCAGAAAGGTGTAGTAAAATACTTTGTCACTACATCAGAAGATGTTGGGCCATCCAATGAATTGGTATCAGGTAAATTTTTTGTTTACTTATATTTTTATAATGTCTTGTTTGTATAGGGTCTACACATTACTTTATTTCTAAGAAATTTTATGGTAAATTTGAAATTTCACCTCAAGAAATGAAACCAGAACTTATGGTTAAAACACTAGGGGGAAATATTAATGTAAAAAACTAGAACTTATGGTTAAAACACTAGGGTGAAATATTAAATAAAAAAGGCATTATAAGAATATTGTTGTATTTTTCTGTGGAAATAAATTACCTACAAACCTTTTTGTGTTTTCCTTTTTGGAGTTTAATATTATTCTGGGTATGGATTGGATTTATGTTAATCATGATAATATTTACTATACAGATAAAGAAGTTGTTTTTCAGAAAGATTTTTATTTTTTATACAAGAATCAACGTATACCATTGATAACATATTAAGAATATGAAACTATTAAAATATTTAAATGAAAATTATCTTGCACATATTGTTGAAAATAAGGGAACTTATTAGATAAATGATATTACAGTGGTAAATCAATACTTGGATGTTTTTCCAGATGATTTTCCTAGTGTTATACCTGATTGATAAGTTGATTTTTTTATTGAATTAGTTCTTTATACTAATCTAATTTAAAATCCCACTTATAAAATGGATCAACTGGAACTTATAGAATTAAAAATGAAATTATAGAAGATGATTGATAAAGGTTTCATTCATACTAGAATTTCACCATTGGGTGATCCTATTTTGTTCATTAAAAAAATATGGTTCCATGATACTTTGAATTGATTATAGAAATTTGAATAGTATTACTATTAAGAATAAGTATCTATTACCTCATATCGATGACTTGTTTGATTAGTTCCAGGGAGATCAATATTTTTACAAGATTTCATTGAGATCTAGGTACCATCAGATAAATTTTAAAGATGTTGACTTTCTAAAAATAGTGTTTCGAACTAGATATGGGCATTATGAGTTTTTTTTATGCCCTTTGGTTTGAAAAATTACCCTATTGTATTTATGGATCTTATAAATAGAATATTCTGTGAATACTTGGATAAGTTTTTTTTTGTTTTTATTGATGATATTCTGGTGTTTTCAAAAATTTATGGGGATCATGAAAAAAAATTAAGGATTGTTCTTTAAACTCTCAAAGAAAAGAAGTTATATAGAAAATTTAGTAAATCTGATTTTTAGTTGCAATGGATTTCTTTTCTTGGGAACATTGTAAATAAGTATGGCATAAAATTTGATCCCACCAATTAAAAAGTGGTTGATGAATGTACAAGACCTAAAAATGTTATATATATTCGTATTTTTCTTGAACTATTAGGATATTATGGACAGTTTATTAAAAAAACACACGGTTATCTAGCCCACTAACTAAGTTAACTTGAAAAGGGGTTAAATTTTTTTTGGAGAGAAGAATGTGATGTTTGTTTTCAATAACTAAAAAATATATTTGTGAATTCTCTAGTTTTGGTCTTGACTTCCAGAAATGAAGAGTTTTTTATCAACAATGATTCTTCTTTGAAAGGACTTGGTTTCTTTTTGGTGCAGAATGATTAGGTAATTGATTATGATTCAATAAAACTAAAACCTCATGAGTTAAACTATCCCACACATGATATAAAATTAGAAGGTATGGTTTTCTCTTTAAAAATTTGGATACATCAATTATATGCTACCAAATATGAAATATATATTGACCATAAAATTTTAAAGTATATATTCACTCGGAAGGAATTGAACAAGTGGCAGAAAATATGGCTTTAATTAATAAAGGATTATGATTTCATAATCAACTAACATTCTATAAAATCAAACGAAGTGGTGGATTATATGAGAAAGTGTATAAGGAAGACCGTGAGTTGCAGAAAAAGGTAGAATTAGTTAAAAAGGGTAAGTTTCTATAATTTAACATTGATAAAGATTGTGTCTTGAGATTTGGAAAGAGATTACGTGTGCCTTTTGATTCCCAAATGAAGAAATAATTGTTAATTGAAGTCATATTTCTCCATTTTCAATCCATACTAGAAGCACTAAGATGTATAGAGACCTTCAGGAGTATTACTAGTAGGATTTAATGAAAATATATATTACTGATTTTAACATGAAATGTTTGAATTTTCAATAGGTTAAATCAGAGAAACAACTACCAAAGGGGATGCTTCATCCATTTACAATTCCAGAGTGGAAATGGTAAAATATATCTATGGAATTAGTGGTGTGACTACCAAAGACTTCTCAAGGTAACAATGTAATTTGTTTTATTATTAATCGGCTGACTAAATCTACACATTTAATTCTTATTCAAGATAATATATATTTAGATCAACTTTCTCGGTTGTACCTAAAAGATATTTTCAGGTTACATGGTGTTCCTCTCTTCATTATATATAACCATGATCCCATGTTCACTTATAACTTTTGGAAAGGCATTCAGAAGTCATTGGGAGATGAATTAAATTACATCATAGCCTTTCATCCTTAATATGATGGATAGACTGAGTGAACAATTTAGAAATTGGATGATATTATTCAATATTTCTCAATGGATTACTAGGAAATTTGGTATCAACATATTTCTTTAGTTGAGTTTTGTTATAATAATATTTTTCATTCCAGTATACAGATAGATCCTTTTGAGGAATTATATGGAAAGTGGTGTCAAACTCCATAATTTTAGGATGAAGTTGGGGAAAGGAAGTTTATGGGACTAGAATTAGTATATAAAGTGTCTAAGAAAGTTAATATGATCTATAAACACATGAGGATATCTTAGAGAAGGCAGAAATGTTATGTGGAAAACAGGAGGAAAGACTTTTCTTTCAAGGTAAGTGATCATGTCTTTCGTAAAGTTTCTCCATGTAAAAGTGTGATGTATTTTTGTAAGAAGGATAAATTGAGTCCACGGTTCATTGTGCCCTATGAAATCCAAGTGAAGGTTGGATCAGTTGTATATATAGGGGATTTTCCACCGATTTTTTCCTAGGTACACAATGTTTTCATGTTTCAATGTCAGGAAAGTTTGATCTAGGTTTATCTCATGTTTTGAGCCCAGAAGTAGTTCAATTGGAATAGAACCTTTCTTGTGAAGAGAAACTTATTCAGATTCTTTATCTTAGAGATAAAGTATTGCATAATAACGCAATTAACTAGGTTACGGTTTTGTGGAGAAACCACATGGTTGAAGAAGCAACATGGGAATCTGAAAATGATATGAGGGAAAGGTATTATCACTTTATTAATAAGTAAATAAGAATTTTTAGGATGAAATTTCAAGAATGTGGGGCTAATTTAATAACCTAGGAACTTATAAAATAATTTTTTTCAATATGGAATTAAATAGTTAAATTCATTAAAATGTATAATGAAATAAGTAGTATTTACAAAAATTAAGTAATCTATACTAATATAATAGTAACCTCATATATGATAGTATAAATAAAATTTAGGTATCCTATAAGTGAAAATATGATATATTTAAATCATGGAATAAGTAAATAAATGTTTTGAAAATGATAAATTAAGTGTTGGTATTTTTGTGACATGTAAATTTTTATTTATAACTTTATAATTAATATAATGATTTAAAATAATGTTTATATTTAGAAAATAGATTCATAAATTAATATTTTGTTTTCTTATGATTATAAGATAATTTTATGGGACCTTAATTAATTTTTTAAAGTATTATAAAATCAGTTATAATTTTAAAATCGGTATTTTTTGAATAAATGATGATTTTAATTAAAAAAATTAGAAAATTTAGAAACTTATTTTCATAAAATGGAGTTCATTTTTGAATTCTACACATAGAAAAATGGTTGGGATGAGTTTTTGGGATTTTTCCAAAATACTTGATTTTTTGGAATAGTAAAATACAATAATTTACATTATATATACATTATAAGTTAAATACACTATTCCTTGATTCATTAATGATGTAATCACCATAATAACTAAATCCCATTCATTATTTTAATATATTTATTGATAATTCTCAAACTATTCATAGTCTTAATCCAAAATAACAAACTAATTAATATAATAATAAGAAAAAACCCCTCTTCTCCCCTATGAATACCACCCCTCACCACCTCTTATGCTCACACCAAAAAATCCTTGTAGATTGTTTAATTTATGTTCAATTCCCTTATCAATCCCCTTACACACTTCCAAGACCTACTGGTCTCATCAAAAGGCCAAAACCAAGGTCCATAAGGAGTTTCTCAAGGAGTAGAATTCAAGAGGTAAAATTAAAAGGCATTGTCATGGGAACCCTCAAAAGATTAGTGATTTTTTTTTGTACTTAGGAGCAGCAGAGTGGATGACCAAGGTAGTCTCTCAAAGGAGGAAGTAAATTTGACAAATTATTAAAGGTATTTTAAAGAATAACATAAAAGGGAATAATAACACTACTTAAAAGGATGAGGTGGGGGGGTTTACCATTCATAAAACTAGAAGAAGTTTATTGAAAGAAGATTATAAAATATTTTTGTTTTTATTTTGGAAATGAAGCTCAATTAAAAAGACACAACAAGAATATTTTTTTAGAAAATATTTAAAAGGAATAATTGATCTAACTCTACCTCTTCATTTAATTATTAATCATTACCATTTAAATTAATATCCACTTAATTATGATCCCCTAATATTTTAACCCCTGAACCCTACGAGAATTAACTTTACCACAAAGATGAAGAGAATTAAGCCCTAATCTATCTTCGGAACATGCAATTGTTGCACCCTACTTTGATTGATGTTCTAAGGATAGCTTATGGTCAGTGGTAAATTAAGGCACGTGTCTATTCTGGAAAATAAGGATGAATTGAGCTTAGGGATAATATTTGAACTCTACAAATTTATCTCACATGGTCTTGTTTTACCAATTAAGTATGCGCTCTCACAATTTACACAAATTTTCAACCTCGCATGTTTTTGTGTTAATTTATAAATTGATTACTTAGTTTCTTCTAATTTAAAAACTCAATTAATAGATAATATTAAGTGAATTATAATAGCTCATTGATTCCAAATAAATGAATGAATAATCTTAGAGGTAGATCGATTACTAAAAAGAACTACGCTTCCATGGGCAGTGTAGTCATCATAGAAATGTTTTTCATGTATAAAGGTTTATAAAGGGTAAAACACAATCTTGTTTCTACTATTGATTCCAAACTAGTTAATAATATTAAAGAATAAGAAATTTTAATAAAACAGAAGAAAATATAATAAATAAAATAAGAAAAAAGAAGTTAATTACACAAACAAAAATATTACAAAGTAAGAAATAGAGGAAGGCTTCGATGAAAAGACCCATGCTTCAAGAGATACCCCTATGAGTATAGAGAGTTCCAGAACCTCTAAGGTGTTGATATTACTCCTCTATAACTCCAAAATTTCAGCACTTCACTCCTTGGCCTAACTTCCAAATAGGGTGCCCAAGGTGTCAATTTATAGCCAAAATGGGGAGTGGTTTAGGGAACCCAATTTTCTAGATACCAATTGTGTATCAGTTTGGAGTTGTTAATGGATTTATCTTGAGTTGGAAAAAATATAAAAGTTATATTCCAGAATCTTGAATATCTCTATTTCAAATTTGGCAGCCAATGGAGGATGACAGTGTGAGATATGTCCGAAATATAGAACCAAATCATTGACTTCATGCAGATTTTTTCCCCTAGAAAGATTGGCTCGGATATACCCCTTAATGAACGAATTGGGATTAATCTCCTTGATATAAGTTATAGCCCATGTACTTCATTTGAATCTCTCTCGTGAGTGTGAAAAAAAGAATAAAAAAAAGTTGTAGACCATGAATTTTTGGAGTGGCCCACAAAATTTCAGCCAATTTGGAGTCACTGATATTGATAATTGAGAAAAACATTTTATAGATGTCTTTGGGCTTCCATGCAGTTTGGCCCATTTATCTTATGGATCATCTCCGACCCTCCAAGTCACCTCCTCCTATAAAGAAATCACCAAAACAAGAATAATTTACCTTTTTAAAGGTGATAAAAATTTAATAATTTAATCAAATGGGATCCTTAATTTGAGATAATATTTGTAAATTTAAATAAAAAACTAGTTTAAAACAGTGATGTAGGGGTGAAATAAAGTAGTGAATTGTGATGCGATCACACCCCAACACTTACCCTTTTTCACTCCTAAGAAAAACCTCATATCATGTATTCCAAAAAATTGTGACACATAAACATTAATATCAAATCAAAAAAAATTAAAACACATATCCTTGAGATCTAACAATTCCACTTCAAGAAACAAAAGATATCATGCCTCATAAAAAACCATTATTTCAAGTTCTCTATTTATATCAATCAATATATTTCAACTTCATTTATCCTCCCATGCATAAAACACTTACCTCACTTGAATTTTCTCTTATCACAAAAATGTCAATTTTTCAGCAACGTATTTCTCATCCAAACTCATACAAGGGTCGCTATAGGCTTGATAAATTCTTACATCACCACAGATGTGAGTCAAGGACATATGTTTATCATGAGTAATTTTCTGGGTTATTTTGTGGCTTTCAGTTGGTAGTATTTAGATGCGAAAAATTTTAAGGCTGAATGAGGAGGGCTTGAGTCTTTTTGAATAAAAATTTCATTAATCTAATTTTCACTTAAATATGGTCTCCTACTCAATCCACATAGCATCAATTCATGTTCATCATCATGAAGGATAAAGGAATGTGGACACCATTCAACATTTCAACAGTAAAAATCTCAATCTTCTCAAACATGCTTTTATTAAAAGCTCTAGATACACAACTTTCTCCCTCTATTAGAAGCTCTAGAAAGGCACTACTTCACTTATCATGAAAGCTCCAGAAAAGGAACATCTTTCAATATAATGATTTTGTTCAGCAGCAAACACTTCCCTTCATAATTTAATTTTCCACCCAAAGTATCATAGAATGTGGTAGCACAATACAAGACATCTTCCCTCACACTTAATTTCAACTATATTATGCAATTTCACTTCAAGAGTTGATTAGATAGGGAAAATTGTCTTGTAATGTGTCTAACCAAATAGGTTGTTCATGGTTTCTAAGGGATAAAAGGATTAAATGTTCAAGGTAGGCCATTATAAAAAGGATTATTTGAAATAGGGTCTTGAATACCAAACAAATGCCTCAATCATTTAAACATAAGTACCTCAAACCCTCAAGTTTTGACAGGAATAAATCAAATTCTAGTTAAATCAGTCATGGTTTCGTTCTCTAAAGAAGTGAGTTAAATGTAAAGAATATGAAAAGAATGGTTCATAAGACTCACAGGAAATTTATTTCAAATATAAAGACAATGAGATGTGTCAAGGGATTCAAAATTCAGAGTACTTTTCATGAAATTACTAAAGATTTGAACTTGAAACAAAGTTATTTTCAGCATTCATTTAAGCTTAGTTTCATGGGATAAATTGTTTCAATTATTGATATGGATTTCAAAATCATGATGAGAATCATTTCAGCTCAAAATTTTCAAAAACAAGTAAAAATTTGAAAAATAAACACACCCAATTTGAAAAACACACAAAAACATTTTTTTGTAAAACATTGAAAAACAGGAAAACAATTAAAATTACTAAACTAAAAGGTTCCCTCCCCCACACTTAAAATATTTCATTTTTTTTCAATGTGAACCCATGAGATGATATGTGCACATGAAATGTATAATTTTAAATAGGAAAAAGAATAAATAAGTAAAAGGGTTAGAAACAGCCTGATATGCTTAAATGATGATAGGGTCATGCAGTGTGATGAAATCCATTACATCAGTAGGAAGTCCCTCAATGTATCTCTTCAAACATTTCCCATTGACTATAAATATACTTAATGTTCCATCTTGTGTGACCTCTACTTCACCATAAGGAAAAACATTAGTCCCAACATAAGGACCTAACCACTTGGAACGCAACTTACCAGGCATCAGCTTCAGTCGTGAACTATAGAGAAGGGATTTCTATCCAAAATGAAATTATCTTTTATGGATCATTTTTTAATGAGATTATTTGGATATTTCCTTGTAGAGACTTGAGTTCTCATATAAAGACAATTGAATCTCCTCAAGCTCTTGAATTTTTAGCTTCCTTTGGATTCTATCTTGGGCCAAATCCATGTTACATTTCTTTATAGCCAAATAATCCTGATGCTCAACATCCACAGGGAGATGACATGCTTTCCCAAAAAAAAATCTGAAATGGTTACATACCAATGGGTTTCTTGTATGATGTCCTATAATCCCATAGCGCATCATCCAAGCGCTTTCTCCAATCCTTCCTATTCAGCTGCACGGTTTTCTCCAAAAAAAAATTCAACTCCCTGTTTGAAACCTCGGCCTGGCCATTTTTTTAGGGTGGTATGGTGTTGATGTTTTGTGTATCACCCCATACTTTCGAAGGAGGGAATCAATATTTCAATTGCAGAAGTGTATCCCTTGGTCACTGATGAAGGTCTTCGGTACTCCAAACCTGTAAAAAACTGCGCTTTGACAAAGTCCACAACAACATGAGAATCATCATTCTTGGTGGCCTTAGCCTCCATCCATTTTCTCACATAATCAATGAAAACCAAAATATAAAGGAAACTAAATAAACTAGTAAAAGGACCCATAAAATAAATGCCCTATACATAAAAAATCTCACAGAATAATATGGGTTGTTGGGGCAACTCGTGTCTCCAAGAAATATTAACGGAGTGTTGGCAACGTGAACACGACTTACAGAACACATGATCATCATGGAAAAAACTAGGACAATACAATCCAGAGTCCAAAACTTTCATAGTTGTCCATTGGGGTCCAAAGTACCCATCAAAAGAAAGTGTATGACATAATTGCAGAACAGACTCAAACTCATGATTAGGAATACACCTCCTAATAACTTGGTCACTACACATGTTCCATAAGTAGGGATCATCCCACACATAAAATCTAGAATCAATCTTTAACTTTTAGACTTTATGTTTCTTTAAATTTGTATGAATTTCATATGCAACAAGGTTGTTCACTAAATTAGCATACCAAGGATGCGTACCTAAGGTGGAATAAAGTTTCTCATCGGGGAAAGTGTCATGAAGTGGTACCTGGTCCAAGGTGTCATCCTCTAGTGTGTGAGTAAACCTACTCATGTAGTCCTCCACTAGGTTTTCCGACCCCTTCTTGTCCTTTATCTCAATGTCAAATTCTTGAATAAGGATCACCCATCGGATTAGCCTGGGATTTGTATTTGACTTATTCAATAGGTACCTCAAAGATGCATGGTTAAAAAAACAACTACTTTAGAGCCCAATAAATATGAACAGAATTTATCTAAATCAAATATAACAGCAAGAAACTTCTTGTATGTGGTTATGTAGTTTGATTGGGTTTAATCTAATGTCCTTGATACATATGCAATCACATGTGAACGTCCCTCCACCATCTGAGATAAGACATCTCTGACCGAAAAGTTGGAGGCATCACACATAAGCTCAAAAGGAATGTTCCATTGTGGGGGTTGTATGGTCGGTGGAGTGGTTAGACACTTCTTCATCTCATCAAATTCTAACCTTCATGAATAATCAAACACAAAATCAGAATCCTTTTGAAGTAATCATGAAAAAGGAATAGAAATATTACTAAAATATTTGATGAAGCGCTGATAAAAGCCTGTATGACCTAAGAAAGATCTAATATCACACACACATGAAGGATAGGGTAAGGATGAAATAATTTCTATCTTAGATCTATCAACCTCTATCCCATGTTTTGAAACTACATTCCCTAATACAATGTCATGCTCTACCATGAAATGACACATTTCAAAGTTTAAGACCGGATTCTTCTCAATACAATGATTCAACACCTTTCCCAAACTACTCAGACATTCATCAAATGAATACCCATACATTGTAAAATCATCCATGAATACCTCCATGCAGGTCTCAATAAAATCAGAAAAAATACTCACCATGCATCTCTGGAAGGTACCTAGGGAATTGCAAAGTCCAAATGGCATCCTTCGATAGGAAAATATACCGAATGGAAAAGTGAATGTAGTCTTATATTAATCCTATAGAGCAATAAGAACCTGAAAATATCCAGAAAATCCATCCAAGAAACAATAATGTGTCTTCCTAGCTAGTCTCTCAAGCATTTGATCAATAAATGGGAGGGGGAAATGATCCTTGCGAGTGGACTAATTTAGTTTCCTATAATCAATACACACACACCAAGTATTTTTTATCCTCATTAGAACTAACTCATATTTCCCATTTTTAATAATAGAAACACCACTTTTCTTAGGCACAACTTGAATAGGACTCACCCACTGAGAATATGAAATGGGATAAATTATACCTTCCTAGAGCAATTTTTCAACCTTTTTTTAACAACTTCTAGAAGGGTTGGATTGAGTCTCCTTTGCGGCTGACTAACCGATTTATCCCCATCCTCCAAAATAATACTATGCATGAAAATGTAGTGTTTAATACCTAATATGTTATCTAAGGTCCACCTGATTGCCTTAATTTTCTCCCTCAAAAGATTCAAAAAAAACTTCATGTTCAAAAGGGAGATTTTTAGCAATGATAATAGGTAATTTCTCACCACTTAACAAGTATGAGTATTTTAGACTTGGTGGTAATGTCTTGAGTTCCAATGTAGGGGGTGATGTACAGATGGAGAAATTGAAGGAACTCAGATATGTGCACAATGAACATCAGTATCAGAATATACATCATCAAAATCAGAGAATAAAGCATCAAATCCATCAGCATACTCCACATCCATGTCATAATTAGATTTAACATAATCAAAATAAAAATATGAATCTATTTCAAAATCAAATATAATAGAGTTTTGTGCATTATAAATAGGTGTGGAAGTACTCTTAAACATCAAACTAGAACCAATGCTCATAATATTCCTAAGGAAAGGACAATCAAAATCCATGGGGTTTTTACTTGGTGGTTCAAAATGGGAGATAACAAAAGCAGAATAGTCCTCTAAGGGGTACTTCATGGATTCCATGACATTAAATATCACAACTTCATCCCCAAACTCCATGGAAAGTGTAACCTCATTGAAATTTATAATAGTTTTTTGTAGTTTTGAGGAAGGTTCTACTTAAGATAATGGGAGCATGATAACTTAGCCGATCTTCCTCCATGTTAAGCACATAGAAACCTACTAGAAAGATCATGTCTCTTATCCAGACAACTACATACTCAAGGACTCTCACTAGATATGTTGTAGCTCTATTTTCCAACTACACCACTACTCTTGTGGGCTTCAACTCACCAACCTGAAAAGAAGAAAATATAGAGTGAGGAATTAAATTTATGGAAGCTCCTAAATCACATAAAGCTTCAGAAAAGTGTAACTCCCCTATGGTGCATGGGATGGTGAATGTCCCTGAATCCTTTCACTTTTTTGGCATTTCTATAGTTGGTGTAATGAGTGTTGACACATTCCTTCCAAGATTGATCCTCAAATTTCCCTTGATACCTCTTCGATTGGTACAAAGTTATTTTAAAAATTTGGCATACCTTGGGATTTTCTTAATGTATTCAAGTAAAGGGATGTTGATCTCCACACTCTTGAATGTTTCCAAAAATTATTTTTGCATCACCTCTTCAGCCATCTTCTTGGTTTGTATAACTATATGTTTAAATGGAAGGGGTTTAGGAGGAACATCATCAATCATTTTCTTACCTTTATCTTTCTCCTTGGGTTGCTCAACAGTTGGTGTGGAATGATGATTTTCTAGAGTTGAGGTGAATTTCAATGGAACAATAGGTTCAGATGTATCAATTGTTTGTTTCCCACATATCAATGTTATGGAACTAACATTCCCCTTGGGATTTGTAGTAGGTTGGGAAGGAATATTTCTAGATTTCTTACTTACCAGTTCATGGAGGGCAGTGGAAATCTGGCTCATTTGTGTCTTCAACTCCCTTAGCTCCGAACATTGACTCTTCAGCTCATTATATTGATTAATAAAAAATTTCTTAAAAATTTCATCAGTGTTAGAATCTACCTTAGTTGGGGGATTCCCTTGTTCTTTTCTTGTTTATGATTGAGCTTCAAATCACCTTTGGGGTTGTTGGAAATCTTGTTGGTAAGGTCGAGGCTACTGGAAGTTTTATTGAAAGGGAGTCCTTTTTTGTTGTCTAGATGCATACCTCATGTCTGATCGATCATTCCACCCTTGTCTGTATGTTGTAGAAAATGAATCAAGCTTATTTTGGGGATATGGTTGTTGTTGTTGCTGATATGGTCGCCCAGGAAACACTACTTCTCAATCTTCTATTTCTTGTAGTTGGGGGAAACAGTCAGTTGGGTGGCTTGTCTCAGTGAAAATGCCACAAGCCTTGAAGGAGGGAGTTGGTTTGTCTTTTAAGCCAATGCAATCTTCCTCACCATAGTGGTCAATTCTTCTAACTTAGTATCAATAAAATTACTTTCAAGAGAAGAATGACTTACCTGATGTACTCCTCAAACATGTGGTATACCTCGATCGCTAAATTGTTGGGAGTTTTGTGCCATCTTGTCGATCAATGAACGTGAAGCTACTGGTGTCTTGTCCACCAATGCTCCTCCAGCCATATCATCCACCATGCTTTTCTCCATAGGTGTGAGTCCTTCGTAGAATTACTGGATGAGGAGTTTCTCACTGATTTGGTGATGTGGGCAACCTACACGCAACTTCTTGAATCGCTATCATTACTCATACATCGACTCCCCTTGGGCTTAATTTATCCTAGAGATCTCATTATGAATATAAGTGGTCCTTAATGCTAGAAAAAAATATTTTCAAGAAAATATGTTTCAAATCATTCCAACAAGTTACATCTTTAGGTTGTAAATAATACATCTAATCTTTTGCAACTCCATCAAGTGAGAATGGGAATGCTCTTAGTTTGATTTGATCTTCAGAAAAGTTTCTTGGTTTTATGGTTAATCAAACAAAATTAAGTTATTTTAAATGTTTGTTTGGATCCTCACTAGATAAACCATGAAACTTTGGAAGAAATTAATTAACCTAGATTTCAGTTCAAAGTCCGATTTGAGATTTGGGTACGCAATGCAATTTGGTTGATAATTAATATCAGGTGCATCCAACTCTCAAATGGTTCTATTAAGTTCATTGTTATTTTTTTCATCCATTGATTATTATTTTAGGTTTTATATAGAAGTTTTTCCAATTTATGTGTTCCCAGAATGGAGGAATTATCCAACTGGTTTAATGTTGAAACTTCTCATAGATTGAGAATGTCGGATCTGATCCCTAAGGTTGCGTTCAATCTCAGGGTCAATATATAAGATATATTCAAGATTATTTTATGTCAAAAATCATATAAAAATTAAAATAAGGAAAGTATACCATAATAAAAATGAAAAATTTGAGTTGATGGTCTAAAAATAAGAAGAAGAAGAAAACCAAAGAAAAAGAAAAATTCAAATTGGTTAAAGAAGGGGGAAATAAGAGAATAAGAGAATAAAATGTAAAATAAAATAAATACCTATAAATGGTTGAAATAATTAATTTCCTCCTCATAAATAGTGATAATTTAAAAGGTGTTGTTGTTGGCACCCTCAAAAGATTATTGATTATTTTGAGTACTTAGGTGCAGTAGAGTGGCTGACAAAGGTCGTCTCTCAAAAGAGGAAGTAAATTTGACAACTTATTAAAGGTATTTTAAAAAAAATAACATAAAAGGGAATAACAACACTACTTAAAAGGATGTGGGGGGTTTTAAAATTCATAAAACTAGAATAATATTGCTGTAAGAATATTGTAAAATATTTTTGTTTTTATTTTTTAAATGAAGGTTGTTTAAAAAGACACAACAAGAAGATATTTTTTAGACAATATTTAAAAGGCATAATAGATCTAACTATACCTATTCATTTACTTATTAATCATTATCATTTAAATTAATATCCACTTAATTATGATCCCCTAATTTTTTAACCCCTGGATCCTATGATAATTAACTTTACCAGAAAGATGAAGAGAATTAAGCCCTAGGCTATCTTTGGAACATGCAATCACAGCACCCTACTTTGATTGATGTTCTAAAGATAGCTTATGGCCAGTGTTAAATTAAGGAACATGTATATTTTGGAAAATGAGGATGAATTGAGCTTATGGATAATATTCGAACTCTACAAATTTATCCTGCATGGTTTTGTTTTACCGATTAAGTTTGTGCTCTCACAATTTACACAAATTTTCAACCTCGCATGATTTTGTGTTAATTGATCAATTGCTTACTTAGTTTCTTCAAATTTAAAAACTCAATTCATATATCATATTAAGTAAATTATATTATCTCATTGATTCAAAATAAATGAATGAAGAAGCTTAGAGTTAGATCGATTACTAAAAAGAACTACGCTTTCATGGGTGTTGTAGTCATCGTAGAAACGTTTTGCATGTGCAAAGGTTTAGAAAGAGTAAAACCCAATATAGTTTCTACTTTTTATTCCAGTACAATTAGGAATATTAAAGAAGAATAAATTTGAACAAAATAGAAGAAAATAGAATAAATAAAAGAAGAACAAATAATTTTATTACACAAACAAAAATATTACAAAGTAAGAAAGAGATGAAGGCTTTGATGAAGAGATCCTTGCTTCAAGAGATACCCCTATGATTATAGGGAGTTCCAGAACCTCTAAATTTGTTATAGGAATCCTCTAAAACTCCAAAATTTCAGCACTTCACTCCTTGGATGAACTTCCAAATGGGGTGCCCAAGGTGTCAATTTATAGCCAAAATAGGGAGTGGTTTTGGGAACCCAGTTTTCTAGATACCACTTGTGTATCAGTTTGGAGTTTGTAAATGGAATTATATCAAGTTGGAAAAAATATAAAAGTTTTATTACAGAATATTTATTATCTCCATGTCAAATTTGGCATCCAATGGAGGATAACAGCATGAGATATGGCCTAAATACAGAACCAAGTCATTGACTTCATGCAGATTCTATCCCCTTGATAGATTGGCTCGGATGGAACCCTTAATTAACTAATTGGGATTTTTCTCCTTGATATTAGTTGTAGCCCATGAATTTTTGGAGAATCCCACAAAATTTCATCATATTTGGAGTCACGTATTTTCATAAATGAGCAAAATAGTGTACAGATGTCCTTGGGCTTCCATGTAGTTTGGCCCATTTCTCTTCTGGATCATCTCTGACCCTCCAAGTCACCTCCTCCTATAAAGAAATCACCAAAACTAGAATAATTTACCTTTTTAACAGTGATAAATATTTAATAATATAATCAAATGGGAAATTCAATTTGAGATAATATTTTTAATTTTAAATAAAAAACTAGTTTAAAACAGTGATGTAGGGGTGAAATAAAGTAGTGAATTGTGATGCGATCAAAAATCCTCTTTCATTTTATTTTATTTTCTTTTCAATTTATTTAAATTTATTATCCTATAATCACCTACCCTCATAAAAATTATGTATCAAACCTATCCTCTTATCCTCATATTCTAGAAAATTAAAGCATCATCTGTGATGTGTTGATTCACTACCTTCATAGACGACAAATTTTCATTTTCTTTTACCACCTTCAAGGATGGTCATAAAACAATTATTATTTTTAAATAAAATTTTATTATACATATTATAAGTTATATAATGTTATGGAACTAATATATAAACATTATATTAAATAAAATGAAATAATTTCCTGATGGTTGTAAAAACTACCAAAATAAATAAAATAATTTTCATTAATGTTTTATCTAATAAATCATCCTAATATCAGAAAAAAAATGATATATGGTATAATTTTAAATTTTGGAAACATATTAATACCATTTCATTCCACTTATAGAGTTTTTCTTCCATTCTACAAAAAAATCCATAATGAACCAACCATGGAAACTATGAAATAAATGCACCCAAAACAATGAAAATAAAAATTATTATTATTAAATGGGTGGAAAGTTATTATAAAAAGATCATATAAGGTATTATATATATGAATACAGTTCTATAATATATTAATAACACTCTTTAAACCATTATAAAGTATTTTTTAACATATTTTAAGTAAGAAGAACCCAAGGAAAGAGACTTTCCTTTTAAAATCCTCTTTAATGTCTCTTCATAAAAAATTCAAAAGGAACATTTTTATGATGAAAGTATTCATTTTTTATGATTATGTTTTGGTATTTGTTCATTATTTATGATGAAGGGTGGTACATGTATCTCTATCCAATTCATTGGGTATGTTTATGTTGGAGGTTGACCAGATGGTTACTCTAAGTGTAACTGTGATGGTTACACCATAAGGATGTCCTGAGGGTTATAGCATAAGGTATTTGTGAGTGTTACATTATAAGGTAGTTGTGAGAATTACAAATAATATGGTATCTACAAGGGTTATAATTTTTAAGTAAGTAATTTCCTAATTTACCTATTTGGTTTTATTTATGTTTTCTATGTTTTATGGAAATCTCATGTTTCACAAAGTAATTATATGATAATTTAAGGTTGAGAAGTATATATTTGTGAAAATGATTTCATATGTTTATAAGTATTCATGGACTAACAATTTCTTTCTATATTTTTATGTCCCTTGCTGAGTTTTTTGTGCTCATCCCAAGTTTTAAAATGATTTTTACAGGGTTTAAGTATGGGTAAGAGAAAATAATAAGCAAGGATGAATATTGTGAATATTTTTCATGAAAATATTACATGTTTTATTAAAAACTTTTGTATTATGGAAGAAATGGATAATGTTTTAGTAGTAACCACATTTAATTCTTGTGGATTAATATGTATGAATTATTTCCTAATTCTCTAAAACTATAAACTAAAAATATCTTTGAAAATGTAAGAAAATTAGTTCTATTTTAATTAACTAGATTATGTGGTGTTTAAGTCTAGGTCCTTATAATGTATTCTTGGTCTATAATTCAAAAATAATTCCCTCTTAAAGTAGTGATAAAATATAGAGGATAAAGGGAGTGACCCTTGGGTGGTACTGAGTCAGAGCCTAAATATTATAAAGGCAGTGAGCCTAGCATGGAATGACCATAGCTGAATCATTATATCCACAAGAATAGTAATGATTAGTCGATTTTGGAACATCGACATAACATCAGTGTGTGCTCCTTAGATGTAACATGATGTGGTTAAACCCAATAAAATTATTATATCTTGTGTGCTTTCTTGTCTTATATTTCGTAGGATGACAATAAGTGCATGTGGATTGAATTATCATCAATATTATCTAAATAAGTATAAGATAAGCACACCAGTTAATTGAATCATAACATAACAAGTGAAAATAAGAGTGAACCTACAAATAAGTTAGGTCAAGATCATTTAGGACAATGAGAGTTTCATATTTATGTTGGGAAACTCAACTAAGTATCATAGCCTGATTCACCACCACCCCCCCCCCCCATATTAAGGAATCTCTCACTAAAGTCCCATGTGGTTCTATCAATTCTTACTATAGTGACGGTTTCTCTTGTTGAGTTTATTTTGACCTAAATGAATTTAACCAGTTTTTGGAGAAGTAGTCTTTTATTCCCATACAATATGGGAAAGAGAAAGAATCTAAAGAATAAGTAGAACTATAAAGGAATTCCATATAATGTAATAGTTTTTGAAAAGTTTTTGATTAAGCTAGAGGATCCCAGTGGCTCACAAATATAAGGTATCGATGATTCTAATTGTCAATCTACTTATTCATAAAATGATGCTTTAGTTCTATTTGATGAGCCTGATATGTTAACTAATTTCAGAACTAATGATGATGATGATAAGAATTTAAGATTGTAAAGATAGTTCCAAATAAAATATCCTTAACTCAAATGAGGATCAAAATATAAGGTCCAATAATGATTAATTTTTTGTACACATGGAAAAGTTGGTTGAGGAGAACCAAAGGTTGAGGCAAGAAAAGGTGGATCAGAATGATGACATTGTGAAGATGGGTGAAAAAATGAAGATTCAAAGTGACTTACTTGATGAACTTTCACATTAAGTGGAAAATTGATGTTCACTAAGAGGGAGCTCAAATATAGAATTATCCCTCTCAAAACGCAACTAAAAGAGAAGTTAAAATACAAAATAGAAGTAAGATCAAGTCTGAGGAAGATGACTTCTCAACTGAAGGAGAAGGATAGGAATATCAAAGAGCTCGAAAGGAGGATGAAATCCTCAAATAAGAATACAACAGTCCCTATTATCGGATAATTGACAAGTGGAGTCAATAGATGAAGAAATATAAAGTCAATAAGAAAGTTGAATCACCATGCCAAACATATACGAGATTAATCTCAGGGGAAGGTTTCCACTAAGTGCTACTACTGTGGAATCATGGGACATACCATGAGTGTCTACCTTGAATCCCATGGACTTAAAGGAGGGAGATCATCTACTACAACAACATATTAATTAAGGAGATACCATATGAGGTATGGTTTTTATGGGAGGTGAATTATTTGTGCTAACCATGGTTATATGGATAGGAATTATTACAAAAATATAATCAAATGTGACGTAAGGAGTTCCTATATTATTATAACTAATGAGAATAATTTTTTCACTAAAAAGGTATGAAAATATAGAGAATAGATTTACCATTCTAGAGGAAAATAATGGAGCTCAAAAAAATCATCAGACATCAACATCAGTTTACTCACAACATCCCTCCTGGAAATAAAGAAAATAAATATGGGAAAAAAGAAGCAACTCCAGTGTTGAGAATGGTGGATGAGCATGAAATGAAAGATGCACCATGGAATAAAACATCTCTGGTGGAAGAAGACCTGGAAAACTGAAAGGGATCCAAAATATTATCTTATGAAATATGCATCCTAAAAAAAGACATGGGTTATGAAAGCTGATAAATTAAGTGGGGATAAATAGATCTATTAGAAGATGTGAACAAGAAGAATCTAATCAGTAATGTATGAGGAGGTCCTTATTAGTAAGAGTACCCAAGGAAGAAGAGTTTATGATTTGGGATATGAAGAAAAGTAAATTCCCAAGCTAGAAAAGGGGAAGTCCAAATAAAACATCCAAAATAAAGTTTTTTTAAGTTTCATCACCCTAATAAGATCCACTTGCAAGTCACTGATGAATCATTTCATGAATATTGATCAAGAAAAAGAAAAAGTTGATGAGGTGATTTCATTCCAATCCTAAAATATGAAAAGGGGAGGAAAGCTTGATACTGAAGGTTTGTTCCACCATGATCAACCTTATTCATCAACTTTAGAAAGTGAAATATCCCCTATCCCCTTGTTCTTAAATACTATTAACTATTGTGGAGGTGTTTTATGTTTTAGGGGAGATACAATCCATGGGGAAGTTACATCAAGAGATATAAAGTAAAAGAGATGAAAATTACTGTTATGACATGCTCTAGAGTTTCAAATGATTCAAATCAATACAAACAAAAGTTTTTCTATATTTTTAATTATAATAAATGAGAAAAAAAAAGAATCATAGTAGTAATGTGGATTTATAATGATTGGCATTCAAAATTTGAAGTGGATAGTTTAATTGATGACAAGTGGTATCAAGATCCATGAAAAATTGATTTTAAGACTTTTTGATCTATTCAGCATTATATCATAAAGATAGAAAATGGGGAATAAGTGAAAAAATTATCTCTCATGTTTTATTTTCTTTTAATCTAACATGTGATATCTTTTGACTAATCTCAGGATATCAGAGGCTGCTATGGATGATAACTTTGATGCTGAATTTTAGTTATACATTTGGTGACAAAGCTAATAAAGTCAGGGGGTTTTGAAATAAAAATATGGAAAATTATATCCCCAATAATCAAGGAAATAAACCGTTTAGATTAAAGATGAAATCAGTTATAAATTAAAATTTAGGAAATGATCTATAAAACTAAAAAAATGAGTCATCATTTCTTCATTTGGAATCAACAAAGATTCAAATAATGGTATCATCCATAATATTTGTATATATGAGAGTTGGTATTAGTTTCAAAAACTAATATCAAATTGGTGTCTAGAACTACAGAATAAATCTAGAATAATTCCTTGAAATAAGTTTATGTTCTATAGTTTATAGATATGTATATAATTAAGTGAGTGTAATGGACAGTGATTTTGTTATTAAATTTATATCTTGCTTCATATAATGAGTCCCAACTCAGTCTTCTTAGAGGTTTAATTGATGGATGTTTTCTAAGTGGTAAGTTCACCAATTGAAAATTTTGTTGAATTCAGCTACAGAAGGAATATTTTTTATTTTGGAGATTTTTCTCAAAACTGCAATCATGTGTGAAAAAAATAATACAGTAAATGAATTGAGTTTGTGGGTATAACTAGTGGGCCTAACAAAAGGAGGAGATTCATATCTTAGGGGGGAATTTACTCTTCTTATTAGATGAAGGGCCTATGTTGATAAAGGTGGATAAGTAAAAATACTCATGTGAACATCATTGATAAAGGAGTGAATATGGAACCCTGAGATTTTGTGAAATATTTTTTTTGAATTAATTTAATCTTTTTGATATTTTTCATATCACACAATATTGAATTTAGATTTTGTTATAAATAACTTTGGATTTCATTATAAAAAAACACCAAGATAAGCTTGAACTGCACACAACACTTAGATTAGTTTTTGGTATAGGAAACACTATATTTGGCTTGTGTTACACAGAATGTTGGGTTCCCTTGATATCTTTCATTACAAGAAATGCTGAGTTTTACTGAACTACAGTATATTATTAAAATTTATATTAAAATATTATTATAGTTACTACCTAGAAATTGGAATAGGAGTTATGAATACAATTAATAAAATTATTAAAATATGTTTAAACATGTATATAATATGAATTGTTTTGTTACCAGTTAACCAGAAATGAAAATAAAACCTTTTTAAAAAATATAGGAAGCCTTTTCCTGGAAGACTATATATTTGCAATCAAATAAGTTATACATTAATAAAATTAATTAAATCACTTTTTATACATTATTTTAATGAAATATATATATATATATATATATATATCCATCCAACTAATTAACATTCATCTTATGTGAATCCTAGATAAGAGAGAAGAATAAAACTAATTTTATGTATAAAGATATATATTTTTATAAAAGGTAATTTTCCAAAATTTTAATGAAAAACCCATTTTAAATATAATTACTGACACTTTAAATTAATTTAGGTTATTATAAATAATTTCACATTAACTTTAGATATAAAAACTTAGCAAACTTTGGAACCTTTTTACTTTAAAAATCTGTTTTGTCGTCCCGTAAGTGGGATTAACATTAAATTAATTTCTTCAACTTATATGATTATAATTTGGAAAAATTGATTACATATTTTTAATGAAAAAAATTATAATTTATAAAAATGTAAACATATTTTTTAACCAAAAATATAAGTTAAAGTAATTAAAATTAATTGCAGCGACTAAGCTAAAAACAAGATTAATTCATGGTTAAAATTTCGTCTTAAGAAGCCAAAGGACCTATACACATGTCCAAAATCCATTTTATAGACATATTTCGACCAATTAACCTATTATATCTAATTTGAACAATTACTGGAGTCACATGATGTAAGGGATACCTATCAATAGTGTTTACCTTTTTATATTTACAAGAATGTCACTCCTCCTCCTTTATAAAAGGGCACTCGCCCCCTCACTTCCTCATACCTATAAAGACACTTTGGATCAGCCAAATCCTACCAAAATATCCTCCCATAATCCCTACCTTCTACCTAAAATCCTCCCTTTGGGACAAAATCCAACCAAGGAATCCCTTTGGTGCAAACCAAGAGGAGTTACCTAAAGAAGAGGTAACATCCTTCCTCAAGCTCCTTTGTTTTATTTTCGTTCTCCACCCCCTAAAATATTCTTATTTCATGATTATATAATAAAATAATTATTTATAATATACTAAGATGTTTTTATTCTATGTTTTATACCTACACTTACACACACTTCTATCTAATGGGAAATGAATTTATCATTCTTATGTACAGTGAACTACCACCTCACAAAATGATGTTGTTCGTTTTTCATTTCCCATCTATTTGGTTGGTAATTATGATGGAAACTATATTTTTATATGATATACATGATAGTTAAGATTTATTTATACTTATTTATTTTTTATATATAACATACCTTCATTCTTTCCATTTTGTGTAAATACGATAACTTCGTTTGTGGATGTGTGGACTACCGCCTCATCAAAGCAATGTGATTCATTCACATTTTAAATGGAATGTATTAAGGATGGGTTTTGTGAAATTATATGATATATATGAAATAATAATTATACTATAATTATATTATATATATTTTTATGTCATTTACTTTATTTATTTCATTATGAAAACAAAACGAAAACAATATTCTTATTTAATGATTATATAATAAAATAATTATTTATAATATACTGAGATGTTTTTATTCTAAGTTTTTTACCTACACTTACACACACTTCTATCTAATGGGAAATGAATTTATCGTTCTTATGTACAGTAAAATACCACCTCACAAAATGATGTCGTTCGTTTTTCGTTTCCCACCTATTTGGTTGGTAGTTATGATGGAAACTATATTTGTATATGATATACATGATAGTTATGATTTATTTATACTTATTTATTTATTATATAGAACATACCTTCATTATTTCCATTTTTTGTAAAAATGATAGCTTTGTTTGTGGATGTGTGGACTACTGCCTCATCAAAGTGATGTGATTCATTCACATTTTACATGGAATGTATTAAGGATGGGTTTAGTGAAATTATATGATATATATGAAATAATAATTATACTATAATTATATTATATATATTTTTGTTTCATTTACTTTATTTCTTTCAATACGACAACAAATCGAAAACAGCGTTCATGCATATTTATGACCTACCGTCTCCGTGAATGATGTATTTCATTTCATATTTATGTATTTTATAGATTATTATAAATATATATATATATATTAAATATATATGATATTTATATCATATTTTAAATTATTTAAATAAGTAAATCATGATCTAAGTAATGGGATCAAGAATAACATGCCAAAACATATACGAAAAACAAAGAGGATATTACCCAAAAGGTAACATTAACATGGATTTGTTAATAAATGGGTAATATAAATTCTTAAAAAATAATATATGGTATTATATATAATAATATGGTTATTTTTTAGATTTATAATAAACTTATATTTATTATACATGAGGTTTTAACATGTATGAATAAAGTCAAGACTTAAGGTAAGGGTTTTCTCATCTCACTTTTATTTTTCATGAGACACCAACCATGTTATCCTACTATTTCTTATATGTGGTGTGTATAATTACCATGGATGTATAATATAGTTATTATACTTAAATTTATGTGTATTTACATATAAATTTTATTATAATTCTTTCATGGGGTTTATGTTTCAAAAGTTACCAAATCGGTAAAGTAATTTTGTCTCAGTTTTCCTTCTTTGAGATACATGCCATGTTATGCACCTATATTTTTCTATGAGGTGTATATACTAACTTTGATGTGTTATATCATGAATATAATTATTTTAAGTATATTTTAATCTTCATTTAAATTTATTATTTCCAATTTATTATGATTCAAAGTTACCAAACTGGCAATGGTTTATGGCTATAATCTTATCATTTATCAAGATTGTTTATTATTAAGATTCCATTGAATAAATATAATGATCCATATATCAATAAATATCATGAATTTTCTTAAACAATGTTTATTCATGTTATATCCAATTAATGGTGCCATTTTTTCATTATTTTTTGCATAATTTAATCAATTATAAAAATCCAACTTTATTTCTCCTTTTAGTCAAAAATATGTGTACTTTCAAAACCGTGTTTTCTAAAAAAAATCAATTTTTTTTACTCATATCATATTATGTTTAAAATTATTTTTTACCCATTTATTAACTTTTTAAAAAAAATTAAAATAAATCTTATTTTTATTTTTCGATCAAGATGCTTTTATAAACTTTTAGGTTGAAAAAGGAATGTTTGACATGTATGGACTTACCCGACGTCATGACCACCATTCTTTTGAAGCTTCCTTTCAAATTTTAAAAGATTCATTTTTAATAAAAAAATCCTAATATTTTTTACATTCATTTTTTTAAGTGATTTTCAAAGAAAAAGGTTTTCAAAAAAAATTCAATCTTCCTTTTCAAAGGAATAGTTTTCAAAAATGTTTTCAAGCTTCCTTTTAAAGAAATTTTTTTCAAAAATATTTTCAAGATTTTTTATAATTTTTAAAGTTTATTTTAATGGAAAATGGTCTTAAAATTTTTTTATGTTTAAAGAGATTTTTTCAAATCGTAATAGATATTTTACTCATGAAATGTTTTAAATTATTTTTTCATGGTTTCTTTATATGTTTTAAAATTGGTTTTATGGAAAAGGATTTTGAAAATGTTATATGATTTAAAAAGTGATTTTCAAAGAAATATTTATGCTCCAAGTGATATTTAAAAATCCTTCTCCATCTAAGATGGCATATTTAGTTATAGTTTTTTATTTACTAGGGATATAATCCAAGGATATCATTCATATTATTTCTTTGAATGGTCTATGTTTTGATGGATTGTGTTTATGAAACCCATTTCTCTTAAATAGTTTATACCATGATAAATGCTTATGAAACCCACTTCCTTTCATGGGTTATTCTGGGATTAAATGATTATGAAATGTATCTATTTTATATATGTTATGATATGATTAAATTTTTATGATTCCTATTTCATTTCATGGGTTATGATGTGATGTTTATGAAACTCATCTCTTTTTATGGGTTGTGATAAGATGAATTTTTTATAGCATACATATGTATGACATAATTATGAAATGGGTGGGACCTATATCTCCCTCCAATGAATTGTGTAAAGATTTATATCTCATGAGATAATTATGGGAAACAAGACGATGAGATTGATCCACAATGGTAAATAGGTGTGTCCCAATGCACTATGGGAAATAGGCGTGTCCTAATCCACAATGAGAAATAGGTGTGTCCTGATCTAGAATGGGAAATAGGTGTGTCCTGATATACTATGGGAAACAGGTGTGTCCTGATCCACTATGGGAAACAGGTGTGTCCTGATCCACTATGTTGATGGTCTTGGAAGTTAAACTTTACACATGAAATGGTTTTATACATGTATGATGGTTCCACACTTATATGACATGATATTATAATTTGGAAAAATTTATTACATATTTTTAATCAAAAAATTTATAATGTATAAAAATGTCAACTTATTTTTTGACCAAAAATATAAGTTAAAGTAATTAAAATTAATTGGAGTGATTAAGCTAAAAACAAGATTACTTAATGGTTAAACTTTTGTCTTAAGAAGACAAATCACCTATAAACATGTCCAAAATATATTGGATAGACATATTTTGACCAATTAACTTACTATATCTAATTTGAGCAATTACTGGAGTCACATGATGTAAGGGATACCTCTCAATAGTGTTTACCTTTTTATATTTACAGGAATGTCACTCCTCCTCCTTTACGAACAGTCACTCGCCCCCCTCACTTCCTCACACATATAAAGACACTTTTTATTAGCCAAATACTACCAAAATATCCTCCCATAATCCCTACCTTCTACCTAAAATCCTCCCTTTGGGACAAAATCCAACCAAGGAATCCATTTGGTGCAAACCGAGAGGAGTTACCTAAAGAAGAGGTAACATCCTTCCACAAGCTCCTTTGTTTTATTTTCATTCTCCACCCCCTAAAATATTATTATTTCATGATTATATAATAAAATAATTATTTATAATATACTGAGATGTTTTTATTCTAAGTTTTAGACCTACACTTACACACACTTTTATCTAATGGGAAAAGAATTTATCGTTCTTATGTACAGCAAACTACCACCTCACAAAATAATGTTGTTCATTTTTTTCCCACCTATTTGGTAGGTAATTATGATGGAAACTATATTTTTATATGATATACATGAAAGTTATTATTTATTTATACATATTTATTTATTATATAGAACATACCTTCGTTCCTTCCATTTTGTGTAAATACGATAAATTCTTTTGTGGATGTGTGGACTACCGCCTCATCAAAGTGATGTGATTCATTCACATTTTACATGGAATGTATTGAGGATGGGTTTAGTGAAATTATATGATATATATAAAATAATAATTATACTATAATTATGTTATATATATTTTGTGTCATTTACTTTATTTCTTTCAATACGACAACAAAACAAAAACAATATTCTTATTTCATTATTATATAATAAAATAATTATTTATAATATTATGAGATGTTTTTATTCTAAGTTTTATACCTACACTTACACACACTTCTATCTAATGGGAAATGAATTTATCATTCTTATGTACAGCAAACTACCACCTCACAAAACGATGTTGTTCGTTTTTCATTTCCCACCTATTTGGTTGGTAATTATGATAAAAACTATATTTTTATATGATATACATGATAGTTATGATTTATTTATACTTATTTATTTATTATATAGAACATACCTTCATTATTTCCATTTTTTGTAAATACGATAACTTCGTTTGTGGATGTGTGGACTACTGCCACATCAAAGTTATGTGATTCGTTCACATTTTACATAGAATGTATTAAGGATGGATTTAGTGAAATTATATGATATATATGAAGTAATAATTATACTATAATTATATTATATATTTTTTTTGTCATTTACTTTATTTATTTCAATACGACAACAAAACGAAAACAACGTTCATACATATATTTGACCTACCGTCTACGTGAACGGTGTATTTAATTTCATATTTATGTATTTTATATATTATTATAAATATATATATATATATATATATATTAAATATATATGATATTTATATCATTTTTTAAATTATTTAAATAATTAAATCATGATCTAAGTAATGGGATCAAGAATAACAAGCCAAAACATATACGAAAAACAAAGAGGATATTACCCAAAATGTAACATTAACATGGATTTGTTAATAAATGGGTAATATAAAGTCTTAAAAAATCATATCTGGTATTATATATAATAATATGGTTATTTTTTAGATTTATAATAAACTTATATTTATTATAAATGAGGTTTTAACGTGTACGAATAAAGTCAAGACTTAGGGTAAGGGTTTTCTCATCTCACTTTTATTTTTCATGAGACACCAACCATGTTATCCCATGATTTATTATATGTGGTGTGTATACTTGCAATGGATTTATAATATAGTTATTATACTTAAATTTATGGGTATTTACATATACATTTTATTATAATTCTTTCATGGGGTTTATCTTTCAAAAGTTACCAAATTGGTAAAGTAATTTTGTCTCAGTCTTCCTTCTTTGAGATACATGCCATGTTATCCACCTATATTTTTCTATGAGGTGTATATACTAACTTTGATGTGTTATATCATGGATATAATTATTTTAATTATATTTTAATCTTCATTTAAATTTATTATTTCCACTTTATAATGATTCAAATTTACCAAACTGGTAATGGTTTATTGCTAGAATCTCATCATTTATCAATATTGTTTATGATTAAGATTCCATTGAATAAATATAATGATCCATATATCAAGAAATCTCATGAATTTTATTAAACTATGTTTATTCATGTTATATCCAATTAATGGTACCATTTTTTCATTATTTTTTTCTTAATATAATCAATTATAAAAATACAACTTTATTTCTCCTTTCAATCAGAAATATGTGTTCTTTCAAAAATGTGTTTTCTAAAAATGTTTTCAATTTTTTTACTAATATCATATTATGTTTAAAATTAATTTTTACCCATTTATTAACTTTTAAAAAAAAAATTAAAATAAATCTTATTTTTATTTTTCGATCAAAATGCTTTTATAAACTTTTAAGGTGAAAAAAGAATATTTGACATGTATGGACTTACCCGACGTCATGACCATTCTTCTTTTGAAGCTTCATTTTAAAGTTTAAAAGATTCATTTTTAAGAAAAAAATACTAATATTTTGTACATTCATTTTTTAAGTGATTTTCAAAGAAAAAGGTTTTAAAAAAATCAATCTTCCTTTTCAAAGGAATGGTTTTCAAAAATGTTTTCAAGCTTCCTTTTCAAAGAAATGGTTTTCAAAAATATTTTCAAGATTCTGTATAGTTTTTAAAGGTTATTTTAATGGAAAATGGTCTTATAAATGTTTTATGTTTTAAAGAGATTTTTTCAAATCGTAATAGATATTTTACTCAATAAATGTTTTAAATTATTTTTTCATGGCTCCTTAATATGTTTTAAAAGTGGGTTTATAGAAAAAGATTTTGAAAATGTTATATGATTTAAAAAGTGATTTTCAAAGAAAAATTATGCTCCAAGTGATATTTCAAAATCCTTCTCCATCTAAGATGACATATTTAGTTATAGTTTTTAATTTACTAGGGATATGATCCATGGATATCATTCATATTATTTCTTTGAATAATCTATGTTTTGATGGCTTGCGTTTATGAAACCCATTTCCCTTCAATAGGTTATACCATGATAAATGCTTTTGAAACCCACTTCCTTTCATGGGTTATTCTGGGATTAAATGATTATGAAATGTATCTATTTTATATAGGTTATGATATGATTAAATTTTTATGATTCCCATTTCATTTCATGGGTTATGATGTGATGTTTATGAAACTCATCTCTTTTTATGGGTTGTGATAAGATGAATGTTTTATATCATACATATGAATGACTTAATTATGAAATGGGTGGGACCTATATCTCCCTCCAATGAATTGTGTAAAGATTTATATCTCATGAGATAATGATGGGAAACAAGATGATGAGATTGATCCACAATGGTAAATAGGTGTGTCCTAATCCAATATGGGAAATAGGAGTGTCCTAATCCACAATGAGAAATATGTGTGTCCTCATCCAGAATGGGAAATAGTTGTGTCTTGATACACTCTGGGAAACAGGTGTGTCCTGATCCCCTATGGGATACAGGTGTGTCCTGATCCACTATGTCGATGGTCTTGGAAGTTAAACTTGACACATGAAATGGTTTTATACATGTATGATGCTTCCAAACTTATATAACATGAGATTATAATTTGGAAAAATTGATTACATATTTTTAATCAAAAAATTTATAATGTAAAAAATGTCAACTTTTTTTTGACCAAAAATATAAGTTAAAGTAATTAAAATTAATTGCAGCGATTAAGCAAAAAACAAGATTACTTAAGGTTAAACTTTCATCTTAAGAATCCAAATGAACTATACACATGTCCAAAATTCATTGGATAGACATATTTCGACAAATTAACCTATTATATCTAATTTGAGTAATTACTGGAGTCACATGATGTAAGGGATACCTCTCAATAGTGTTTACCTTTTTATATTTACAAGAATGTCTCTCCTCCTCCTTTATAAACGGTAACTCACCCCCCTCACTTCCTCACACCTATAAATACACTTTGGATCAGCCAAATCCTACCAAAATATCCTCCCATAATCCCTACCTTCTACCTAAAATCCTCCCTTTGGGACAAAATCCAACCAAGGAATCCCTTTGGTGCAAACCAAGAGGAGTTACCTAAAGAAGAGGTAACATCCTTCCTCGAGCTCCTTTGTTTTATTTTCATTATCCACCCCCTAAAATATTCTTATTTCATGATTATAAAATAAAATAATTATTTATATTATACTGAGATGTTTTTATTCTAATTTTTAGACCTACACTTACACACACTTCTATCTAATGGGAAATGAATTTATCGTTCTTATGTACAGCAAACTACCACCTCACAAAATGATGTTGTTCATTTTTAATTTCCCACCTATTTGGTTGGTAATTATGATATAAACTATATTTTTATATGATATACATGATAGTTATTATTTATTTATACTTATTTATTTATTATATAGAACATACCTTCATTCTTTCCATTTTGTGTAAATGGGATAACTTCGTTTGTGGATGTGTGGACTACCGCCTCATAAAAGCGATGTGATTTGTTCACATTTTACATGGAATGTATTAAGGATAGGTTTAGTGAAATTATATGATATATATAAAATGATAATTATACTATAATTATATTATATATATTTTTGTGTCATTTACTTTATTTCTTTCAATACGAAAACAAAATGAAAACAATATTCTTATTTCATGATTATATAATAAAATAATTATTTATAATATACTGAGATGTTTTTATTATAATTTTTATACCTACACTTACACACACTTCTATCTAATGGGAAATGAATTTATTGTTCTTATGTACAGCAAACTACCACCTCACAAAATGATGTTGTTCATTTTTCGTTTCCCACCTATTTGGTTGGTAATTATGATGGAAACTATATTTTTATATTATATACATGATATTTATGATTTACTTATACTTATTTATTTATTATATAGAACATACCTTCATTATTTCCATTTTTTGTAAATACGATAACTTCGTTTGTGGATGTGTGGACTACTGCCTCATCAAAGCGATATGATTCGTTCACATTTTACATGGAATGTATTCGGGATGGGTTTAGTGAAATTATATGATATATATGAAATAATAATTATAATATAATTATATTATATATTTTTTTTTCATTTACTTTATTTCTTTCAATACGAGAACAAAACGAAAACAACGTTCATGCATATGTATGACCTACCGTCTCCATGAACGGTGTATTTCATTTCATATTTATGTATTTTATAGATTATTATAAATATATATATATATATATATATTAAATATATATCATATTTATATCATATTTTAAATTATTTAAATAAGTGAATCATGATCTAAGTAATGGGATCAATAATAACAAGCCAAAATATATACGAAAAACAAATAGGATATTACCCAAAATATAACATTAACATGGATTTGTTAATAAATGGGTAATATAAAGTCTTAAAAATAATATATGGTATTATATATAATAATATGGTTATTTTTTAGATTTATAATAAACTTATATTTATTATACATTAGGTTTTAACGTGTACGAATAAATTCAAGACTTAAGGTAAGGGTTTTCTCATCTCACTTTTATTTTTCATGAGACACCAACCATGTTATCCTATTATTTCTTATATGTGATGTGAACACTTCCCATGGATGTATAATATAGTTATTATACTTAAATTTATTTGTATTTACATATACATTTTATTATAATTCTTTCATGGGTTTTATGTTTCAAAAGTTACCAAATCAGTAAAGTAATTTGGTCTCAGTTTTTCTTCTTTGAGATACATGCCATGTTATGCACATATATTTTTATATGAGATGTATATACTAACTTTTATGTGTTATATCCTGAATATAATTTTTTTAAGTATATTTTAAGCTTCATTTAAATTTATTATTTCCACTTTATTATGATTCAAAGTTACCAAACTGACAATGGTTTATTGCTACAATCTCATCATTTATCAAGATTATTTATGATTAAGATTCCATTGAATAAATATAATGATCCATATATCAATAAATCTCATGAATTTTATTAACCTATGTTTATTGATGTTATATCCAATTAATGGTACCATTTTTTAATTATTTTTTGCTTAATATAATCAATTATAAAAATCCAACTTTATTTCTCCTTTCAGTCAGAAATATGTGTTCTTTCAAAACCATATTTTCTAAAAACGTTTTCAATTTTTTTTACTAATATCATATTATGTTTAAAATTAATTTTTATCCATTTATTAACTTTTTAAAAAAAAATTAAAATAAATCTTATTTTTATTTTTCGATCAAGATGATTTTATAAACTTTTAAGGTGAAAAAGGAATGTTTCACATGCATGGAATTACCCGACATCATTACCACCCTTCTTTTGAAGATTCCTTTAAAAGTTTAAAATATTTCTTTTTAAGAAAAAAAATCCTAATATTTTGTACATTCATTTTTTAAGTCATTTTCAAAGAAAAAGGTTTTCAAAAAAAATTCAATCTTCCTTTTCAAAGGAATGGTTTTTAAAAATGTTTTCAAGCTTTTTTTTCAAAGAAATGGTTTTCAAAAATATTTTCAAGATTATTTATAATTTTTAAAGGTTATTTTAATGGAAAATGGTCTTATAAATGTTTTATGTTTTAAAGAGATTTTTTCAAATCGTAATAGATACTTTACTTAATAAATGTTTTAAATTATTTTTTCATGGTTCCTTTATATGTTTTAAAAGTGGTTTTATGGAAAAGGATTTTGAAAATGTTATATGATTTAAAAAGTGATTTTCAAAGAAAATTTTATGCTCCAAGTGATATTTAAAAATCCTTCTCCATCTAAGATGACATATTTAGTTATGGTTTTTTATTTACTAGGGATATTATCCAAGGATATCATTCATATTATTTCTTTGAATGGTCTATGTTTTGATGGCTTGCATTTATGAAACCCATTTCTCTTCAATAAGTTATACCATGATAAATTCTTGTGTAACCCACTTCCTTTCATGGGTTATTCTGGGATTAAATGATTATGAAACGTATCTATTTTATATAGGTTATGATATGATTAAATTTTTATGATTCCCATTTCATTTCATGGGTTATGATGTGATGTTTATGAAACTCATCTCTTTTTGTGGGTTGTGATAAGATGAATGTTTTATAGCATACATATGTATGACTTAATTATGAAATGGGTGGGACCTATATCTCCCTTCAATGAATTGTGTAAAGATGTATATCTCATGAGATAATGATGGGAAACAAGACGATGATCTTGATCCACAATGGTAAATAGGTGTGTCCTAATACACTATGGGAAATAGGTGTGTCCTAATACACAATTAGAAATAGGTGTGTCCTGATCCAGAATGGGAGACAGGTGTGTCTTGATACACTATGGGAAACAGGTGTGTCCTGATCCACTATGGGAAACAGGTGTGTCCTGATCCACTATGTTGATGGTCTTGGAAGTTAAACTTGACACATGAAATGGTTTTATACATGTATGATGGTTACACACTTATATTACATGAGATTATAATTTGGAAAAATCGATTACATATTTTTAATCAAAAAATTTATAATGTATAAATATGTCAACTTATTTTTTGAACAAAAATATATGTTAAAGTAATTAAAATTAATTGCAGCAATTAAGCTAAAAACAAGATTACTGTAAAGTCCCGTAAATTTCAAGGGAATTTTTTTCTTAATTTCTTTGGAATTTTACGAGTACGTAATTTCTAACGGCACCTGAATTCGAGGCCCGGTGTGCCCGGAATCAATTTCAGAAGTTTAGCTCGGGTACGTTCAGTGAACGAACGAGCGGGTTTTTCTATCTTTTGAACAGGTGCTCGGAATTGAAATCTGAGGGCACCAATAAACTCATAGTGCCGGTAATTTCTTAAGAGGACCTTTACCACAATTGTGTTTATGCGGGTGGAGAAGTTAAAAATTGGGGTTTAATAAAGAATTGAATAAAAATTGTGGAACAATTTTTATTCTTTATCCTAGTGGTTTTATCCTAATTGGGGAAGTTGGGGTGGAAGCTTCTAACTACCCATGTGAGGGTAATTATGAGGTGGGGCCCACACGAGCCCCAACCTTTCACATTCCCTAAACCCCATTAAACACCCTTGTTTAATTTGACAACCTTCCCTTAATTAAATGTGACTCTTCATATCCTCCTCTCTCTAATAAATTTTTCCAACCCTTTTTAATTAATTCAAGTGCTTGAGTTTTGAAAGCTTAAAGCCTTTCTTTTATAAAGGTGGTGATAGATTATTTGGGTTTGGTTAGTTATTATATCTTGGGATGGCTTTGGAAATTGAGGGTACTTTCTTCCAAGGAAGAACAGTGTTCTAAATCGAAGAACGCGAGAGATTTCACCAACAACGCACGATCCGGGATCGAAGGCACTTTGCGGGAGCGATGAACGCCAATGATCGTCAACACCTTCATCTCCTCCCTTGCGACGATGTCAATGAACCGATGTCCACCTTTTTGTGATGTCGTCAACGAATGGTGAACCGTGAGGCAGGGGTTTAAATTGAGTATACAAATAATTCCTTGATTATTTCTTTCTAAAAATAAAGAACGCGGATTAACTCATTATCAAGTTGATCTGCGAATATTTTTAATCGCAGGTTGGGAATATTTGTTTGCAGAATGGTTTACTCCAATTTTATTTAAGAGATTTCGGGTTAGTTTGCTTAAAATTTTCTTTAAGGGATCATGTGATGGTTTGCTTCAATTTATTTAAATAAAATTGATTATTAATTCTTCGTAAAACCCTGTGTAATCTTAGTTATTTGATAACACCTAACGCAGAGGGCGCTGGCCGAACAAACACGACCCGACAACCCTCTATAGTTTTTTGTTGATGCATGGATTGACTGGCGATGATGAAACGGGACCAAAATGATGTTTGGAAGCTGTCGTAGTGAAGAACGGGTCCCGGGAAATCCGTAGGCGCAGTCGGCGGGCAAATCAGACCACCGGAGCGCGTCCTGTGGTCCGCGGAAGGAACTGTCGGCGCATCGCGCCGGCGACCGGAGGAGGCGGCCGGAGCTGTCCGGCCACCTGGAAGTCGTGGTGCCCCAGCACACTGCCAGAGAAATCCCACCGCGTCAACATCCACTACGGTGGATCATCGGATCCCGCGGCCGCGCGGGATCCTGGGATGGCAGGGCGGCGCCAGCTGGCGCCGCCTACATCAATTAACGGCGGGGGGGTCGCGCCCCCCGCTCCGAGGCTTCTGCTCGGCCACGCTGGCCGAGCTGCGACTGGCCACGTGGCCTGGTCGGGCCATGCCCAACCGGGCCGGACCCGGACCCAGGTTGGGTCGATCCGGTTCGGGCCGACCCAGGGGATATCGGGTCGGGTCGGACCGGGCCCAAACCCCCTAATTTCATACCAGGTTACTTCAAACGCTCATATCTTGGGCTACAGACCTTCAACCAATGCACTGTCAGTTTCATAGGGATCCCTGGATCGAGACGGTCATTTTGGTATATTACACTCAAGCTTTCGACAAATTTTGGGTATGGTCGGGTTGGTTCGAACACGAAACCAACCGGGCCCTCGAAGCGAAAATGGTTATAACTTGAGTTCTGGACGTCCGATTGATGTTCCTTCGACTTTATTGGATTCCTTTTAGTGAGACGGATCTTTTGGTATACTTTACCTGAGTTTTGGACGCATTTGGAGTATGTCTGGGTTGGATTGTACTCAAAATCCAACCGGGCCCCTAGAACGGAAAAGCCGATAACTTTCAGACCGGACGTCCGTTTGACGAACCATCAGCGGCGCTAGTAATCACATTGAGAAACAGTCCCTATGAGTATACCCTATGAGATTTCAGGGTGTAGTTGAGTTACGGTCGGGTTGGTTCGTACACGAAACCAACAGGTCCCCCGGGACGAAAAGGCTAATAACTCACAGACCGGGCGTCCGATCGACGCGCCGTCTGTTGCATTGAGACCCCTATGATGAGTCGGTCCCTTGTGATACTTCCTTGTGGAACTTTTTTATACTTGTAGTATTGACCAGTACCTTGTGGAGCGGATCCTCCTGTAGACGATCATGCAGAGTGCGGAGACCTAGTAGCTATGGACTTAACGACTGCTTGACCGATTTGACTTGGAGTGAGTTGACTAGCCTAGTGGATGGAGCGCCTGGTATTTGGCGGCAGACCCATGGTGGACGGAGCACCTGGTATTTGGCAGCAGACCTGCGGTACTCGGCAGGAGGAGTACCTCTGTAGGCTATTAGGGGAACCGCTACTGTGTTTGGGCGGCAGACCCCTGGTGGGGAGCACTACTGTGTTTGGATGCGGACCCACGGTACTCGACAAGAGGAGTACCTCAGCAGTCTAAGGTTAGTGAGTAGTGCCTCGGAGTCGTGACAGGGCTACTGTACTCGATAGAGTAGGAGTTCTCCAGCAGTTGTGGTTTCGGTATCTTTAATGAAAATCCTGGTTTGAGCTGAGTCATTGACCATTGTGATTTTCCTCATGATTGAGATGGGTTACTTGATAACTTAGGTATATGTATGGGAATATACCTATGTAGTGGTTATCCTTTGATTTCATATCTGTGTGATACCTCATGATTGAGATAGGTTACTTGATAACTTAGGTATAAGTATGGGCTTATACCTAAGTAAGAGTTTTCTGTTTAGATCCTTCTTTGTGGTTATCCTTGTTGGATTTAGAGAGACCTTGAGGGTCTCGGGTTCCCTACTGAGTATCATTATACTCACCCCTGCACGGGCTATTCCCTCAGCTCGTTGTGTTGGTTGCAAACGACGGACAGCGCTGACGGAGGCCGAGTGTTCGAGGACTAGACGGTAACCATAGGTGGACCTCACGACGATTTGGTACCCAGAGGTGGACCTCACGACGTGTCAGTATCCGGAGGTGGACTTCACGACGAGATGGTACTCGGAGGAGGTTGACGGGCGAGAACGTTGAGGAGGCTATATGTACCTACCATTCAAGTAGGATCTGTGGTCGACGATCCAGGAGTTGCGCTATTTGTACCTACCCTTCAGGTAGGATTCGAGGTGGACGACCCAGGAGCTACTTGTATTCTTCCAGCTTCTTGTCTTTTCTGTTGTACTTTTGTTCAGTTGTAGCTGTACTTTCAGTTGGGTTTGTATTCTGGCCCATTTACTTTTCAGTACTTTCTTTTGTACTTAGTATATTACTTCCGCTTGTACTCTCATTGGATGTTTTTATGTTTTATAAAGGCAATGCCTTCCCAGATTTCGGGATTTACGCCTTTGGGGCTAGTCGCTAGCCCCTGGCCTATGGGAGGCGGGCTTGGGGTAGTCACGGCACGGGCCCCGAATACGGGTTATGACAAATTGGTATCATAGGAGTCGGTTCTACTGCAGAACTCAGAACTTTGATCTTTCCTTTCTGTGAAGAAATAGTGTTAAGGGAACCGAGTGTGGTCTTCAGTTTAGGGAGTACAGTGTTGGTACGGTGGCCGACGTATCCATACACCAGGACCCTGTCTACTGATTTCTAACTTAGTGCACGAAAACACTGATTGCATGTGTGTTTCCAAAAAGTTTTAAAGTCAGCTCAAACCAGGTCAGCTCACCAGGTATAAATCGTTGACCATGTCATATCTATTCAGGATTTCTCCACGCAGACAGTCAGTTGGAGTTCTGAGAGAGTACTCAATGACGGCCCACTGAGTGACAAAACTCTAGTGCAGGGCCCTCTTTCTATGTTGGCACCTTCAGGTGGTGTACCAGCAGTACCACCACCTGTTAGGCAGCAGATGCCACCAGTCGTACTAGTGTATTGTGCATGCTGTAGAGCGTGTTGCACGAGTTCCAGCAGTAGAGGCCTCCGAGGTTACGAGGTGAGACAGATTCCCAGGCAGCAGTGGACTGAATGGAGCCGAATTCTAGAGTTTTACACCTAGTTTAGACACTAGTAGAGAGGATGGTGGACTTAGCAACTTGTGTTTTCTAGTGAGAGACCATGAGGTTGGTCCGTATAGTGATGGGGCTTCGGCACTTGGACCTATGCCTTTGATAGTACCATTGGGTAGTGTTCCAGTTATATCACTACCTGTTGGTCAGCAGACACTACCAGCGGTACCAATAGAGGATACTTGTAGGCTTAGTGCCTTACTTATGTTTCAGCACCAGATATCCCTCAAGTTCCGAGGTGAGCCTGACTCACAGGCGGCTGAGGACTAGCTTGAGGAGGTGGTAGAGAGTTTTCTAGAGCTTATACAGCTTCGGCAGGATGACATGTCGGTATCTGAGAATTCATCGGGGCGTACCAAACTATTCCTGGTACTCGATGAATACGATGCGATCAGTGCTTCAGGGCTCGGACTTCTGAGTGAGGTGTGTCTAAAGGACATCTGAGCCAGCACTTCTTTCTCTATGCATTCCTACTTATACTAGAGTGCTAGAGAGAACCTTTGTGGTTGATAATTCTTTGGATGAGTGGATGCATCCAGTTAAGGTTAGCAGTGGGAAAGCAGGAAACTGGTGCTAGTATTAGAGACTTGGGCGTGCGAATGTTTCAAGAAGAGGAAATTTTAAGGATAGATAAATATGTAGATCATCAGACGTGGAATCAGAGCTAGGAGAGAATCATGAGATGGGGTACATTTCGACATATTACAATCACCCGCCTGTGTAGTCCCCGCCAGGCTTAGGGAGCTGGATGGCAGGGGAAGAGAGTAGCTGCATGCGGTCAAGGAGTGTGACCCAGGGGCTCTAGGAATAATTCGAGGTACGGTCTATATCTACTATGAGATTCTGTATCAATAGACATAGGTACCAATCATTCCTTCCTTCCACGAATCTTGTCCCAGACCTAGAGTTTTTGGTTAAGCCGTTGACTTGATCCTCACGTCTGGAGATACCTTTGGGAGGATACTTGATAATCACGCTCACACTAATGGTGTGATCTGACCCTTGAGGTGAGAGTTTCAGTTGGAACCTCTTGGTGGCAGCGTCGATTCCTTACGACGTTAGTTTGGGTATGGACTGGGCAACCACAGTTCACACACAAATTGATGATATTAGGCAAAAAGGTTGTGTTTTATCTACAACGTTGGGATGAGGTTTTTCCTTGGTCAGCGAAAAGGAAAACCCAGGCAGCACAAGGATAAACTCATGCTTAGGAGGGTGTGGCTGATCACTCTTGATTCATCTAGCCTTACCGTCATGAAAAAACGCTCAGTTAGAGGACTAATATTCAACTGTTAGAGATGGCAAGATAGCAGCTGGCCATGTTTCAGATATCCTTTGTGGATAGTGATGGAGTTAGCACGTGTAGAACCAGAGATGGTTCAGGCTACGATGAAGAAGGTGAAGATCATCCAGGAGCGGATGAAGACTACATAGAGCAGACAAAAATCCTATGATGATAGGATATGGAGACCACTGAAGTTTGAGGATGGCGACCACGTCTTTCTTACGGGTCTCACCTCGACGAGGTCTACGGAGATGTGGCTGAAGCGACAAGTTATCTCCAAGGTTCAACGGACCTTTCTAGGTCCTCAGCAAGGTAGGTGAGGTGGTTTACTACTTGACCTTTCCACCTCAGTTGCACCGGGTGCATGATGTCATCCACGTATCTTAGCTGAGGAGATATGTGCATGACCCTTCACACATCATCGACCACAGGGAGCTAGACATCGATGACGGACCAACATTCACAGAGGTTCCAATAGAGGTTGAGGGTCGACAGGAGTGGGTTCTATGTGGATGTTTGATTCCTCTAGTGCGCATTTGTTGGCAGCACAGGAACCTCTAGGAGAGCACATGGGAACGGAAGGCTCAGATGCGTGCTCAGTACCACTTTTATTTTCCCTAGTGTGTGTTGTAGCTTTATGGGGACATAAATCCCTAAGGTGGGAGTAATGTAAAGTCCCGAAAATTTCAAGGGAAATTTTTTCTTAATTTCTTTGGAATTTTACGAGTACACAGTTTCTGACGGCACCTGAATCTGAGGCCCGGTGTGCCCGAAATCAATTTCCGAAGTTTAGCTCAGGTACGTTCAGTGAACGAACGGGTGAGTTTTTCTATCTTTTGAACCGTTGCTCAGAATTGAAATATAAGGGCACTAATAAACTCACAGCACTGATAATTAATTAAGGGGACCTTTACCACAATTGCGTTTGTGCGGGTGGAGAAGTTGAAAATTGTGGTTTAATAAAGAATTGAATACAAATTGTGGAACAATTTTTATTCTTTATCCTAGTGGTTTTATCCTAATTGGGGAAGTTGGGGTGCAAGCTCCTAAATACCCATGTGAGGGTAATTTTGAGGTGGGGCCCACACGAGCCCCAACCTTTCACATCCCCTAAACCCCATTAAACACCCTTGTTTAATGTGACAACCTTCCCTTAATTAAATGTGACTCTTCATATCCTCCTCTCTTTAATAAATTTTTCCAACCCTTTTTAATTAATTCAAGTGCTTGAGTTTTGAAAGCTTAAAGCCTTTCTTTTATAAAGGTGGTGTTATATTATTTGGGTTTGGTTGGTTATTATATCTTGGGATGGATTTGGAAATTGAGGGGACTTCCTTACAAGGAAGAATAGCGTTCTACATCGAAGAATGAAATAGATTTCACCAACAACGCATGATCCGGCATCGAAGGCACTTTTCGTGATGTTGTCAACGAATGGTGAACCTTGAGGTAGGGGTTTAAATTGAGTAAACAAATAATTCCTTGATTCTTTCTTTCTAAAAATAAAGAATGCGGATCAAATCATTATCAAGTTGATCCGTGAATATTTTTAATCACAGGTTGGGAATATTTGTTTGTGGAATGGTTTGCTCTAATTTTATTTAACAGATTACGGGTTGGTTTGCTTCAAATTTTCTTTAAGGGATCATGTGATGGTTTGCTTCAATTTTATATAAATAAAATTGATTATTCGTTCTTCGTAAAACCCTGTTTAATCTTGGTTATTTGATAACGCCTAACGCGGAGGGAACGGGCCGAACAAACACAGCCCGACAACCCTCCGTAGTTTGTTGTTGATGCGTGGATTGACTAGTAATGATGAAATGGGACCGCAACGGCATTTGGAAGCCGTTGCAATGAATAACGGGTCCTGAGAGAGCCGTAGGCGCAGTCAGCGGGCAAATCGGACCACCGGAGCGCGTCTGCTGGTCCGCGGAAGGAACTGCGGGAGCACCATGCCGGCGCGGCGGCGCCGGCGATCGGAGGCGGCGACTGGAGTCGTCCGGTCACCCGGAGGCGGCGGCGGCGGACCGTCAGATCCCGCGGCCACGTGGGATCTCAGGACGGCAGGGCGGTGCCAGCAGGCACCGCCGGCATCAATTAACGGTGGGGGGGCCGCGCCACCTGCTCCATGGCAGGCCACGCGGTCGGGCCGCGCCAGTCGGGCCGGGCCGGGCCGCGCCCAACCGGGCCGGGTCGGACTGGGCCCAAACCCCCTAATTTCAGACTAGGTTCATTCAAATGCTAATATCTTGGGTTACAGACCTTCGATTAACACACCTTTAGTTGAGTAGGGATCCTTGGATCAAGACGGTTGTTTCGGTATATTACACTCAAGCTTTTGGCAAAGTTTGGGTATGTCCAGGTTGGTTCAAACATGAAAGCAATCAGGCCCTCGAAGCGGAAACAGTTATAACTTGAGTTCCGGACGTCTGATTGGCGTGTCGTTGACTTTGTTGGATTCCTTTTGTTGAGACGGATCTTTTGGCATACTTCACCTGAGGTTTGGATGCATTTAGAGTATGTCCAGGTTGGATTATACCCGAAATCCAACCGGGCCCCTGGAACGGAAAAGCCGATAACTTTCAGACCGGACGTCCGTTTGACGAACCGTCAGCGACGTTGGTAATCACGTTGAGAAACAGTCCCTATGAGTATACCCTATGAGAGTTTAGGGTACAGTTGAGTTACGGTCAGGTTGGTTCGTACACGAAACCAACCGGGCCCCCGGGACGAAAAGGCTAATAACTCACAGACCGGGCGTCCGATCGACGCGTCGTCTGTTGCGTTGAGACCCATGTGATGAGGCGGTCCCTTGTGATACTTCCTTGTGGGACTTTGTGATACTTTTAGTATTGATCAGTAGCTCATGGAGCGGATCCTCCCTGAGACGAGCGTGCAGAGTGCGGAGACCTAGTAGTTGTGGACTTGACGACTGCTTGACTGATTCGACTTGGAGTGAGTCGACTAGCCCAGTGGACGGAGCACCCGGTATTTGGCGACAAACCCACGGCGGACGGAGCACCTGGTAGTTGGCAGTAGACCTACGGTACTCGGCAGGAGGAGTACCTCTATAGGATATTAGGGGAACCGCTACTATGTTTGGGCAGCAGACCCCTGGCGGGGAGCACTACTATGTTTGGGTGTGGACCTGCGGTACTCGACAGGAGGAGTACCTCAGCAGTCTAAGGTTAGTGAGTAGTTCCTCAGAGTCGTGACAGGGCTATTGTACTCGATATAGGATGAGTTCTCTAGAATTTGTGGTTTCAGTATCTTTAATGAAAATCTTGGTTTGAGCTGAGTCGTTGACATTTGTGATTTTTCTCATGATTGAGATGGGTTACTTGATAACTTAGGTATATGTATGGGCATATACCTAAGTAGTGTTTATCCTTTGATTTCATATCTTTGTGATACCTTATGATTGAGATGCGTTACTTGATAACTTAGGTATAAGTATGGGCTTATACCTAAGTAAGGGTTTTCTGTTTAGATCCTTCTTTGTGGTTATCCTTGTTGGATTTAGAAAGACCTTTAGGGTCTCGGGGTCCCTACTGAGTATCGTTATACTCACCCCTGCACGGGCTATGCCCGCACCTCGTTGTGTTGGTTGCAGACGACGTACAGCGCTGATGGAGGCTGAGTGTTCAAGGACTGGACAGTAACCGGAGGTGGACCTCACGGCGAGTTAGTACCCGGAGGTGGACCTCACGATGTGTCAGTATCCGGAGGTGGACTTCACGACGATATGGTACTCGGAGGAGGTTGAAGGGCGAGAGCATTGAGGAGGCTATCTGTACCTACCCTTCAGGTAGGATCTGTGGTGGACGATCTAGGATCTGCGCTATTTGTACCTACCCTTCAGGTAGGATTCGAGGTCGACGACCTAGGAGATACTTATATTCTTCCAGCTTCTTGTCTTTTCTATTGTACTTTTGTTCAGTTGTAGTTGTACTTTCATTTGGATTTGTATTCTGGCCCATTTACTTTTCAGCACTTTATTTTGTACTTAGTGTATTACTTCCTCTTGTACTCTGGTTAGATGTTTTTATGTTTTATAAAGGCAATGCCTTCCTAGATTTTAGGATTTATGCCTTTGGTTCTAGTCATCAGCCCCTGGCCTATGGGAGGCGGGCTTGGGGTAGTCACAGCACGGGCCCTGAGGACGGGTCGTGACAATTACTTAATGGTTAAACTTTCATCTTAAGAAGCCAAATAACCTATAAACATGTCCAAAATCCATTGGACAGACATATTTCGACCAATTAACCTATTATATCTAATTTTATCAATCACTGGAGTCACATGATGTAAGGGATACCTCTCAATATTGTTTACCTTTTTATATTTGCAAGAATGTCACTCCTCCTCCTTTATAAATGGGCACTCACCCCCCTCACTTCCTCACACCTATAAAGACACTTTGGATCATCCAAATCCTACCAAAATATCCTCCCATAATCCCTACCTTCTACCTAAAATCCACTCTTTGGGACAAAATCCAACCAAGGAATCCCTTTGGTGCAAACCAAGAGGAGTTACCTAAAGAAGAGGTAACATCCTTCCTCAAGCTCCTTTGTTTTATTTTTGTTCTCCACCCCCTAAAATATTCTTATTTCGTGATTATATAATAAAATAATTATTTATAATATAATGAGATGTTTTTATTCTAAGTTTTAGACCTACACTTACACACACTTCTATCTAATGGGAAATGAATTTATCGTTCTTATGTACAGCAAACTACCGCCTCACAAAATGATGTTGTTCATTTTACGTTTCCCACCTATTTGGTTGGTAATTATGATGGAAACTATATTTTTATATGATATACATGATAGTTATTATTTATTTATACTTGTTTATTTATTATATAGAACATATCTTCATTCTTTCCATTTTGTGTAAATATGATAACTTCGTTTGTGTATGTGTGGACTACCACCTCATCAAAGTGATGTGATTCGTTCACATTTTACATGGAATGTATTGAGGATGGGTTTAGTGAAATTATATGATATATATTAAATAATAATTATACTATAATTATATTATATATATTTTTGTGTCATTTACTTTATTTCTTTCAATACAACAATAAAACGAAAACAATATTCTTATTTCATGATTATATAATAAAATAATTATTTATAATATACTGATATGATTTTATTCTAGGTTTTATACCTACAATTACACACACTTCTATCTAATGGGAAATGAATTTAACGTTCTTATGTACAGCAAACTACCACCTCACAAAATGATGTTGTTCGTTTTTTGTTTCCCACCTATTTGGTTGGTAATAATGATGGAAACTATATTTTTATATGATATACATGATATTTATGATTTATTTATACTTATTTATTTATTATATAGAACATACCTTCATTATTTCCATTTTTTGTAAATACGATAACTTCGTTTGTGGATGTGTGGACTACTGCCTCATCAAAGCGATGTGATTCGTTCACATTTTACATGGAATGTATTAAGGATGGGTTTAGTGAAATTATATGATATATATGAAATAATAATTATACTATACTAATATTATATATATTTTTGTTTCATTTACTTTATTTCTTTCAATACGACAACAAAACGAAAACAACGTTCAGGCATATGTTTGGCCTACCGTCTCTGTGAACGGTGTATTTCATTTCATATTTATGTATTTTATAGCTTATTATAAATATATATATATATATATATATATTAAATATATATTATATTTATATCATATTTTAAATTATGTAAATAATTAAATCATGATCTAAGTAATGGTATCAAGAATAACAATCCAAAACATATACGAAAAACAAAGAGGATATTACCCAAAATGTAACATTAACATGGATTTGTTAAAAAATGGGTAATATAGAGTCTTAAAAAATCATATGTGGTATTATATATAATAATATGGTTATTTTTTAGATTTATAATAAACTTATATTTATTATAAATGAGGTTTTAACATGTACGAATAAAGTCAAGACTTGTGGTAAGGGTTTTCTCATCTAACTTTTATTTTTCATGAGACACCAACCATGTTTGTAACAGCCCGAGATTTTATGAAAACTATTTTTTTTTAATTTTATTAATGTCTTGTGTTGTACGCTACACCAAAAGGAACTTGCACAACACACATCCTTGACTTTCCTTGCATTACACGCAATCGCGACCTTCCTCGATAGCGTGTGTAGTACGCAATACCGAGTTTCACTAAACAACGATATGCTATTATAATATTATTATAACTATCCATTATAAATAGTAATAACCACCTTTTAAAATTTTAGAAATTTTATCTCTCAAAATGGACTTCATTTTTGGATTCGGAGTATCGAATTTAGCCTACGGTGAAATTTTGGTACTTTTCGGATAACTTTCATATTCTGATGAATAGTGAAAATTACTAAATTATAATTAAAAACAATTTTTTTAATCAAAATAATTAATAGTGATAAATTATTAATTTGAGTGGTTTTAAAGTATATTTAGAATATATTTTTACAATTTAATACAATGTTGGTCATTGGATGTAATTTCACATTTAAACCATACATAAATAAGGGTCAATCTTTTGATAGATATTGTTTCTTAAAAACACGCTATTTGTTTTAACAGCGGGATTTAAATATAAAATTAATTAATTCAACTTCTATGTTATGAATTTGGTGAAATAGACTTCATTTTTTAATTTGTAATATGAAATATAGCTTAGGATGAAATTTTGGCATTGTTCTGAAAAACATCAAATTTTGATGAATAGTGAAACTACTAAGTGGTAGTTAAAAAAACTGAATTTTTCATAAAACTTAATTTTACCGCTTCTGTGAATGGAATTTCAAAAATCTTAGAGACACGGTTGATGTCAGTAAGTAAAATGTGGTTCAATGAGATGAAAATAATTTTTGGTGAATAGTAACTTTTTACTTTTATTTACCACGGTTAAAAGTAAATAGGGTAATTAAGGGTAAGAATGATATTAATATTACCCTAACACATGACCTAATTATATTGGACAAGTGTATCTCGACCAAAAACAACCTTAAGTCTAAAATATTATCATTTAGGCCCACTTGGATTAGATTAGGACATTTATTATTAATTTATTTAAAGAAGGGTTAAAATAGTTAAAATCAAAGTTTAATAAGTAAATCATTTTTAATATGGGGTTATACATAAGATAAATTCGAATATAAATATTCATTAGAAAGATAAAATGATTTCCTACATAATTGTATTTTATTTATAATTTTTAGACATGAAATAATTTAATTTATTTGTGACACAATGATGATGCAGTAATTATCTTATTAATTCAATATTGACATAATTGATGTTATAAACACCAAAATAAATGTAATTTGAGACTTTTTATGAATCCCACTAATTTTCTAGGTTACTATGATATATTATTGTTGATTTAATCAACTTGTTTAGAACATATAATTCTGTTATGACTTTCACAAAAATCATATATCAAATAGTGTCAAAATTGACACAAAATAGTTTTTAAATCAAATATTATATTATTAATTGTAATTTTATTCCTAAAAATCTAAGGTTCGGCCAAATGACTTAGATAAGGATATATATATTAATAATAAACAATTTGGGGTTCGTTTGGCATGTTATAGTAAGTCTATTAACCATATAGTGAAAGAAAACAAAAAGACACGGTAAAAGTTAAATTATTTAACTTAGAGTTAAATCTAATTGATAAGGTTAACATAATACCCTAAACTTGTCTAAATCCTATTGGTTGATAGGATTTCGACCCATACCCACTTTAGCTTCGAAATAAGACCCTTTGGAACCATTATAAACCGATTTTGACTTTAATATAAAATAATATTTTGAGATATTCCTAAGGTGCCCCTCTCCTCCCTTATAAAAGGGCACCTCCTCCCCCTCCTCCTCACACCAATTTGAGCACTCAAGATCGGAAAACCCCTGCCAAAATACCTTCTCCACTTCCCTAGAATAATCCTAGAGTTCCTGGTCTTCTTCAAAGACCAATCTTAGTTCCCTAAGTGGAGGATTCAAAGAGGCGTTTCAAAGAAGAGGTAATATCCATTACCGATCTTTTCAATTTCTTTCTTCTTCAACTTCTTATTCTTTAGTTGTTTCATGATAAAGTAATAACATCAGTATTAATTACATACTGATATGTTATTATAAATATGAAACAACTCTAATTAACCTTCTATCCATCCTACGGAAAAAGGAAATCACCGCGCGTGCGTACGTACGGAATACCGTCTCCACGCTGTGGTGTAATCTATTTTCCGCCACCACATTAATTGGATGGGTATAATGGTTTAATGAGTAACTATATATGATTATTATAAAGTTATATTGATACTGAAATAGTATACAAACACTTCAACACAATTCCACGACCATGGGAACGATATCATCGCTCGTGCGTACGTACGGACTACCGTCTCCACGACGCGCTGAGATTCATTCTCAATGATTAACCATTCATGAATGATTATAAAGTATATATAATAAGTACTAATTAAATATATTACATAATAATGATACTGGATTTATTTATATTTATATGTATGTCATCTACTTAATTCCATTCAATTCAATAAGGAAACGAAAACAACGTTCATGCGTACGTACGGACTACCGTCTCCATGAACGGTGTATCTCATTCCATTTATCAATATATTATATATATGTATATTCTGAATATATATTATATATAAATCATGTTTTACATTCTGGATATAAGTAATCATGATCCAAGTAATCATATTAATAATTACAAGTTAAAAACACGAACGACAAATGAGACGATTTTACCCAAAACGCTACTTTAACATGAATTTACAAAAGAACGGGTAATATAAAGTCATAAGTGGACCATATATGATATAATAACAATGAATATGATTCTGTAATAAGTCAATAACATGATTTAAATCATTATACAGGAGGTTCGGACACGTACAAAGCAATTCGGACCTAAGGTAAGGGAAAATATCACAATCTCATTTTTATCTGAGATTGTTTATTCGTAAGTATTTACTGGGGTGTATTTTATCATCCACATCCATGTTTCATCAATATGTAATATTATTTCCATCCACCTAAAATTATTTAAATCCATTTTTACCCTTTGGTGAGTTTTTAGTAATATGTATGGAAGGAATCTTTTGTCGTTTTTCATACGAGGTACTTTTTGACTTTTCTGACAAAAGTACGAGAAGAATGTTTTTTTAACTTATATGGAATGAATGGATTTTTAAAAAACATTATTTCCAAGAAGATTCCTTTACAAGTTTTCAAGTTTATTTTTGATGAACTTATTTTAGTTTATAATTATATGACATGTTAAGAAAAGAAAAGTGTTTTTGAAGAAGAAAGGATATTTTCCTCAAGAATGGACTTCAAGTGTTTTATCAAAATTATTTTCCATCTAAGATAATATAGGGTTCTGTTTTTATCCCTATTATTACATTGATTTGATTATGTTTTGAGGGAATTATTTTTATGAAGTCATTTACCTTATATGATTTGTTTTATGATGTCATGATGTTTCAAGAATCCCATTTTTGTTACATGTGGTATGTGATGATGTATGATTTATGATTATGTGGCACACATAAGAAAGGATTCATTATAAGATGGGTGGGACCTATATCTCCCTCCAATGCATTGGGTAAAGATTTTATATCTCATGAGATAGACATGGCTGGAATGGTAGGTTATACCGGTTCAGTGAAACAGGACTGAAACGAGGGTGACTCGATTCAGAAAGAAACTTTGTCCACTAAGATAGTCTTGGAAATGAGTCTTGACTAACAAGAAATGATTCTCTATGATTATGTGTGTATGACACAAAGTTTCATGTTTTATGTTATGATTATTGGGATTACATTTCACTTCTATGATTTATCCCATGTTATGATATTATGAGCTCTCTTTTTTGCAGGTTAAGATTTCCAAAAGCTATGTTCTTATGTATATGATGTGATTGATATTTCTTTTGTTTGACCTTACTGAGCATTTGAGCTCACCCTTTTATGTTTTCTTTTCCCCAGGATATAAAGAAAGGTTTTAGGTATAAAAAAAAGAAGATCTTTATGGGAGATGTTGAAGATCTTTCACCACGATTAGAAGATTATATTCCGAGTTTCCAAAGACACTAAACTATTACAGTCCTTGTGTGTGTGTTTTTGTTATGTACTAAGTATTCCGCAAAAGTAATGTAATCTCAATGTACGTCAAGCTTCGGGTCTCTGCAGTTGGTATCAGAGGAAAGGTTTAGTCAACCTTTGGAAACTAGGATGCGAAAATGTTAGTGAGATCCCTAGAGATATTTCTAAGGTATGTCTAGGGATATCCCTAAGGTTAAGTATACGTATAGGTTATAGTACTAGAACTATGCTAACGATCATAGAATTAAACCTAAGATATTAGATATTGAAGGTACTCCCCTTTATTATGTTGTTTTCCCTAGCATGATTTTTGCCTCTCACACTATTCTTTTTGGGTTTTAGACGATGGCTGGAACCCGAAAAAACCGTGTTGATCAATGAAATGGACAATGCAATGATTGTCCTCCTGAACAAACAAATGTTATGGGAGATGGAGTGCAAAATCTTATTGCTATACTTACACAAGCTATGAATCATTCTGGACTTCCAAATGAGCATAGAAGGGAACAATATTCTATTGAGTCCTTCATGAGGCAACGTCCACCTTCTTTCAGTGGGTCTTCTGATCCACTTGTTGCTGAACAATGGATCAGTACTGCTGAAAAGATATTTTCAGTTCTTCAATGTTCTGAATATGATAAAGTCATCTTAGCAGTATATCGTTTGGAAGGTGAAGCTGATCAATGCTGGAATCTTATCAAGAATACGAGGCAAAGAGATGAAATTGAGTCCATGGAATGGGACGAGTCCAAGAACTTATTTTTCAATAAGTACTTCCCTCGTATTCTTCGAACAAAGATGGAGAAGGAGTTTCTTGAACTATAGTAAAAGGATGATGAATCTGTTGGTATAGACGAAGCGAATTTTACAAGACTTGCAAGGTATGCATCTGGCATTATCATCCAACCTGAAAGTAAAGTTGATCGATTTTTCAGTGGCTTAAAACCAAGTCTTCGAAGGGCATTAGCTATAAGAGACTTCAGTAGCTATGAATAAATTGTGCGTTGTGCTATCAAGGTAGAAATGGAAGTTGGTGTTACATATCCATCTCATGGTTTTGACAAGAAACGAAAGATGGAGTTCAAGGAGAAATCTCAGAATAATGGTGAAAAGAAGATGAATGTTTCCTTATGCACAGAGTGTGGAAAGAAGCATGGTAGAGATTGTCTTAAAGGGACTAGAAAATGTTTTAAGTGTGGAAAATATGGTCATCGAGCAGCTGAGTGTCGAGGTAATGGAAAAAGGGTTCCTAATGATGTGAATAAAAAAAACACTGCAGAGAACGCACCACCAACACTTCAATGCTTCAAGTGTAAGGAAATGGGGCATTATGCTAATAAATGCCCTAATCCAAGGGTTAGTGATGATCAAAATGAGCAACCACTTAAGGAAAAGGACAAATAGAAGTCACATGTGATCACTATTGGCGATGTTGAATATGACAATGATGTGGTGGAATGATTAAGTGTTTATGTAATGGGATTCCAAAATAATGTTGTATCATGGAGTATTGGAATATTTATGTATTGGTCTAATGTGGTATTCAAAGTGATTGAGATATTTTTGGAAATAAGATGATATGTGCATAATGAAGGGAAAACGAGAAAATGAAATGTTTAACAGTATTCATGAGCTCATGATTGATATAAGGACTAAGTGATATCATGGTTTGAGTATGTAGAATTTTGAGGATTTTGGTACGTGGAAGGTGTTAACTTTTAACTGTATTCATGTTTTCACTAAGGTTCAATGGGTATTCAAGAGAATACATGATTAAGGACTTTGAATGTTTGGAATGTGACCAACAAAACATATCTTATGATATATCGGGATCAACGATGGTGTTAAATCTCTGGTAATGGTTTTCACTATGTTATGAGAGTGGACTGCAGTATTATGGATAAGCCTGAAGATTGGAATGGATTATGTTGGATATAAGTTAGTATTGTTTAAGGATAGAAGTTTTTTTCGATATTATTGATGGGATGTTATAGTAATATAGTTTTAGAAAAAGGACAACCTTCAGGACGGGCGACAGCCCATCGCGTCGGACAAGGCTGTGGAAATCGAACCCACAACCGAAGTGCGACTGGCCTTTATCGCCTACCACTGGCCTACAGGAAGTCCCTGTTTAGTAGAAACTAGTTTTATTATATTAAGCAGTATGATATATGAAGTATAAGTCCATTTTAGGAACCATATATGATTAATCTCACTATAGATCGAATTATGTATATAATTTTTGGTAACCTTTTGTTTGAGACAGATGGAATGACCCGTCATTCTATCACATGATCTGCTAACACTTCACGAATAACAAATTCAACTTCATTTATTTAAGAGATGAAGTGGAAATTGTTTAAGGCACGAACAACAGTGAGATTGTACCAAAATAAAGTAAGTATTTATTCTAATTCTAATTTTCAACTTTAGGGAAATGATCTTGAAAACCAAAAATGTTGTTCTAGTGATCTTATACCTGATGAATCAGATGGTACCTTATATCATCACAAATCTATGGATTTGTGATTATTGACTTTTCCATAGCCATGTTCTCTACCACTCTCCATCAGAACATGATGGTTATATTTCTCTTCCATATCCATATTTTCACCTATGTGGAAACCCAGTGATTAGTTTATTTGGGTAATCGTTACATTTCATACTTTAGTTTTTAAAGCCAAGTTTTGGTATTCCTTTTTACGATGTGGGTTTATATTAAAGAAACTTTTGAATAGTAAACTATTTATAACCCCGACGAATTTAGAGGGCGAAATTCATTTTAAGGGGGGTAGAATGTAACAGCCCGAGATTTTATGAAAACTATTTTTTTTAATTTTATTAATGTCTTGTGTTGTACGCTACACCAAAAGGAGCTTTCACAACACACATCCTTGACTTGCCTTGCATTACACGCAATCGCGACCTTCCTCGATAGCGTGTGTAGTACGCAATACCGAGTTTCACTAAACAACGATATGCTATTATAATATTATTATAACTAGCCATTATAAATAGTAATAACCACCTTTTAAAATTTTAGAAATTTTAGCTCTCAAAATGGACTTCATTTTTGGATTCGGAGTATCGAATTTAGCCTAAGGTGAAATTTTGGTACTTTTCGGATAACTTTCATATTATGATGAATAGTGAAAATTACTAAATTATAATTAAAAACAATTTTTTTAATCAAAATAATTAATAGTGATAAATTATTAATTTGAGTGGTTTTAAAGTATATTTAGAATATATTTTTACAATTTAATACAATGTTGGTCATTGGATGTAATTTCACATTTAAACCAGACATAAACAAGTGTCAATCTTTTGATAGATATTGTTTCTTAAAAACACGCTATTTGTTTTAACAGCGGGATTTAATTATAAAATTAATTAATGAAACTTCTATGTTATGAATTTGGTGAAATAGACTTCATTTTTGAATTTGGAATATGAAATATAGCTTAGGATGAAATTTTGGCATTGTTCTGAAAAACATCAAATTTTGATGAATAGTGAAACTACTAAGTGGTAGTTAAAAAAACTGAATTTTTCATAAAACTTAATTTTACCGCTTCTGTGAATGGAATTTCAAAAATCCGAGAGACACGGTTGATGTCAGTAAGTAAAATGTGGTTCAATGAGATGAAAATAATTTTTGGTGAATAGTAACTTTTTACTTTTATTTACCACGGTTAAAAGTAAATAGGGTAATTAAGGGTAAGAATGATATTAATATTACCCTAACACATGACCTAATTCTATTGGACAAGTGTATCTCGACCAAAAACAACCTTAAGTATAAAATAATATCATTTAGGCCCACTTGGATTAGATTAGGACATTTATTATTAATTTATTTAAAGAAGGGTTAAAATAGTTAAAATCAAAGTTTAATAAGTAAATCATTTTTAATATGGGGTTATACATAAGATAAATTCGACTATAAATTTTCATTAGAAAGATAAAATGATTTCCTACATAATGGTATTTTATTTATAATTTTTAGACATGAAATAATTTAATTTATTTATGACACAATGATGATGCAGTAATTATCTTATTAATTAAATATTGACATAATTGATGTTATAAACACCAAAATAAATGTAATTTGAGACTTTTTATGAATCCCACTAATTTTATAGGTTACTATGATATATTAGTGTTGATTTAATCAACTTGTTTCGAACATATAATTCTGTTATGACTTTCACAAAAATCATATATCAAATAGTGTCAAAATTGACACAAAATAGTTTTTAAATCAAATATTATATTATTAATTGTAATTTTATTCCTAAAAATCTAAGGTTCGGCCAAATGACTTAGATAAGTATATATATATTAATAATAAACAATTTGGGGTTCGTTTGGCATGTTATAGTAAGTCTATTAACCATATAGTGAAAGAAAACAAAAAGACACGGTAAAAGTTAAATTATTTAACTTAGAGTTAAATCTAATTGATAAGGTTAACATAATACCCTAAACTTGTCTAAATCATATTGGTTGATAGGATTTAGACCCATACCCACTTTAGCTTCGAAATAAGACCCTTTGGAACCATTATAAATCGATTTTGACTTTAATATAAAATAATATTTTGAGATATTCCTAAGGTGCCCCTCTCCTCCCTTATAAAAGGGCACCTCCTCCCCCTCCTCCTCACACCAATTTGAGCACTCAAGCTCGGAAAACCCCTGCCAAAATCCCTTCTCCACTTCCCTAGAATAATCCTAGAGGTCCTGGTCTTCTTCAAAGACCAATCTTAGTTCCCTAAGTGGAGGATTCAAAGAGGCGTTTCAAAGAAGAGGTAATATCCATTACCGATCTTTTCAATTTCTTTCTTCTTCAACTTCTTATTCTTTAGTTGTTTCATGATAAAGTAATAACATCAGTATTACTTACATACTGATATGTTATTATAAATATGAAACAACTCTAATTAACCTTCTATCCATCCTACGGAAAAAGGAAATAACCGCGTGTGCGTACGTACGGAATACCGTCTCCACGCTGTGGTGTAATCTATTTTCCGCCACCACATTAATTGGATGGGTATAATGGTTTAATGAGTAACTATATATGATTATTATAAATTTATATTGATACTGAAATAGTATACAAACACTTCAACACAATTCCACGACCATGGGAACGATATCATCGCTCGTGCGTACGTACGGACTACCGTCTCCACGACGTGATGAGATTCATTCTCAGTGATTAACCATTCATGAATGATTATAAAGTATATATAATAAGTACTAATTAAATATATTACATAATAATGATACTGGATTTATTTATATTTATATGTATGTCATCTACTTAATTCCATTCAATTCAATAAGGAAACGAAAACAACGTTCATGCGTACGTACGGACTACCGTCTCCATGAACGGTGTATCTCATTCCATTTATCAATATTATATATATATGTATATTCTGAATATATATTATATATAAATCATGTTTTACATTCTGGATATAATTAATCATGATCCAAGTAATCATATTAATAATTACAAGTTAAAAACCCGAACGACAAATGAGACGATTTTACCCAAAACGCTACTTTAACATGAATTTACAAAAGAACGGGTAATATAAAGTCATAAGTGGACCATATATGATATAATAACAATGAATATGATTCTGTAATAAGTCAATAACATGATTTAAATCATTATACAGGAGGTTCGGACACGTACAAAGCAAGTCGGACCTAAGGTAAGGGAAAATATCACAATCTCATTTTTATCTGAGATTGTTTATTCGTAAGTATTTACTGGGGTGTATTTTATCATCCACATCCATGTTTCATCAATATGTAATATTATTTCCATCCACCTAAAATTATTTAAATCCATTTTTACCCTTCGGTGAGTTTTTAGTAATATGTATGGAAGGAATCTTTTGTCGTTTTTCATACGAGGTACTTTTTGACTTTTCTGACAAAAGTACGAGAAGAATGTTTTTTTAACTTATATGGAATGAATGGATTTTTAAAAAACATTATTTCCAAGAAGCTTACTTTACAAGTTTTCAAGTTTATTTTTGATGAACTTATTTTAGTTTATAATTGTATGACATGTTAAGAAAAGAAAAGTGTTTTTGAAGAAGAAAGGATATTTTCCTCAAGAATGGAGTTCAAGTGTTTTATCAAAATTATTTTCCATCTAAGATAATATAGGGTTCTGTTTTTATACCTATTATTACATTGATTTGATTATGTTTTGAGGGAATTATTTTTATGAAGTCATTTACCTTATATGATTTGTTTTATGATGTCATGATGTTTCAAGAATCCCATTTTTGTTACATGTGGTATGTGATGATGTATGATTTATGATTATGTGTCACACATAAGAAAGGATTCATTATAAGATGGGTGGGACCTATATCTCCCTCCAATGCATTGGGTAAAGATTTTATATCTCATGAGATAGACATGGCTGGAATGGTAGGTTATACCGGTTCAGTGAAACAGGACTGAAACGAGGGTGACTCGATTCAGAAAGGGACTTTGTCCACTAAGATAGTCTTGTAAATGAGTCTTGACTAACAAGAAATGATTCTCTATGATTATGTGTGTATGCCACAAAGTTTCATGTTTTTTTTTATGATTATTGGGATTACATTTCACTTCTATGATTTATCCCATGTTATGATATTATGAGCTCTCTTTTTTGCAGGTTAAGATTTCCAAAAGCTATGTTCTTATGTATATGATGTGATTGATATTTCTTTTGTTTGCCCTTACTGAGCATTTGAGCTCACCCTTTTATGTTTTCTTTTCCCCAGGATATAAAGAAAGGTTTTAGGTATAAAAAAAAGAAGATCTTTATGGGAGATGTTGAAGCTCTTTCACCACAATTAGAAGATTATATTCCGAGTTTCCAAAGACACTAAACTATTACGGTCCTTGTGTGTGTGTTTTTGTTATGTACTAAGTATTCCGCAAAAGTAATGTAATCTCAATGTATGTCAAGCTTCGGGTCTCTACAGTTGGTATCAGAGGAAAGGTTTAGTCAACCTTTGGAAACTAGGATGCGAAAACGTTAGTGAGATCCCAAGAGATATTTCTAAGGAATGTCTAGGCATATCCCTAAGGTTAAGTATACGTATAGGTTATAGTACTAGAACTATGCTAACGATCATAGAATTAAACCTAATATATTAGATATTGAAGGTACTCCCCTTTATTATGTTGTTTTACCTAGCATGATTTTTGCCTCTCACACTATTCTTTTTGGGTTTTAGACGATGGCTGGAACCCGAAGGAACCGTGTTGATCAATGCAATGGAAAATGCAATGATTTTCCTCCTGAACAAACAAATGTTATGGGAGATGGAGTGCAAAATCTTATTGCTATACTTACACAATCTATGAATCATTCTGGACTTCCAAATGAGCAGAGAAGGGAACAATATTCTATTGAGTCCTTCATGAGGCAACGTCCACCTTCTTTCAGTGGGTCTTCTGATCCACTTGTTGTTGAACAATGGATCAGTACTGCTAAAAAGATATTTTCAGTTCTTCAATGTTCTGAATATGATAAAGTCATCTTAGCAGTATATCGTTTGGAAGGTGAAGCTGATCAATGCTGGAATCTTATCAAGAATACGAGGCAAAGAGATGAAATTGAGTCCATGGAATGGGACGAGTCCAAGAACTTATTTTTCAATAAGTACTTCCCTCGTATTCTTCGAACAAAGATGGAGAAGGAGTTTCTTGAACTAAAGTAAAAGGATGATGAATCTGTTGGTATAGACGAAGCGAATTTTACAAGACTTGCAAGGTATGCATCTGGCATTATCATCCAACCTGAAAGTAAAGTTGATCGATTTTTCAGTGGCTTAAAACCAAGTCTTTGAAGGGCATTAGCTATAAGAGACTTCAGTAGCTATGAAGAAATTGTGCGTTGTGCTATCAAGGTAGAAATGGAAGTTGGTGTTACATATCCATCTCATGGTTTTGACAAGAAACGAAAGATGGAGTTCAAGGAGAAATCTCAGAATAATGGTGAAAAGAAGATGAATGTTTCCTTATGCACAAAGTGTGGAAAGAAGCATGGTGGAGATTGTCTTAAAGGGACTAGAAAATGTTTTAAGTGTGGAAAATATGGTCATCGAGCAGCTGAGTGTCGAGGTAATGGAAAAAGGGTTCCTAATGATGTGAATAAAGCAAACACTACAGAGAACGCACCACCAAAACTTCAATGCTTCAAGTGTAAGGAAATGGGGCATTATGCTAATAAATGCCCTAATCCAAGGGTTAGTGATGATCAAAATGAGCAACCACTTAAGGAAAAGGACAAATAGAAGTCACATGTGATCACTATTGGCGATGTTGAATATGACAACGATGTGGTGGAATGATTAAGTGTTTATGTAATGGGATTCCAAAATAATGTTGTATCATGGAGTATTGGAATATTTATGTATTGGTCTAATGTGGTATTCAAAGTGATTGAGATATTTTTGGAAATAAGATGATATGTGCATAATGAAGGGAAAACGAGAAAATGAAATGTTTAACAGTATTCATGAGCTCATGATTGATATAAGGACTAAGTGATATCATGGTTTGAGTATGTAGAATTTTGAGGATTTTGGTACGTGGAAGGTGTTAACTTTTAACTGCATTCATGTTTTCACTAAGGTTCAATGGGTATTCAAGAGAATACATGATTAAGGACTTTGAATGTTTGGAATGTGACCAACAAAACATATCTTATGATATATGGGGATCAACGATGGTGTTAAATCTCTGGTAATGGTTTTCACTATGTTATGAGAGTGGACTGCAGTATTATGGATAAGCCTGAAGATTGGAATGGATTATGTTGGATATAAGTTAGTATTGTTTAAGGATAGAAGTTTTTTTCGATATTATTGATGGGATGTTATAGTAATATAGTTTTAGAAAAAGGACAACCTGCAGGACGGGCGACAGCCCATCGCGTCGGACAAGGCTGTGGAAATCGAACCCACAACCGAAGTGCGACTGGCCTTTATCGCCTACCACTGGCCTACAGGAAGTCCCTGTTTAGTAGAAACTAGTTTTATTATATTAAGCAGTATGATATATGAAGTATAAGTCCATTTTAGGAACCATATATGATTAATCTCACTATAGATCGACTTATGTATATAATTTTTGGTAACCTTTTGTTTGAGACAGATGGAATGACCCGTCATTCTATCACATGATCTGCTAACACTTCACGAATAACAAATTCAACTTCATTTATTTAAGAGATGAAGTGGAAATTGTTTAAGGCACGAACAACAGTGAGATTGTACCAAAATAAAGTAATTATTTATTCTAATTCAAATTTTCAACTTTAGGGAAATGATCTTGAAAACCAAAAATGTTGTTCTAGTGATCTTATACCTGATGAATCAGATGGTACCTTATATCATCACAAATCTATGGATTTGTGATTACTGGCTTTTCCATAGCCATGTTCTCTACCACTCTCCATCAGAACGTGATGGTTATATTTCTCTTCCATATCCATATTTTCACCTATGTGGAAACCCAGTGATTAGTTTATTTGGGTAATCGTTACATTTCATACTTTAGTTTTTAAAGCCAAGTTTTGTTATTCCTTTTTACGATGTGGGTTTATATTAAAGAAACTTTTGAATAGTAAACTATTTATAACCCCGGCGAATTTAGAGGGCGAAATTCATTTTAAGGGGGGTAGAATGTAACAGCCCGAGATTTTATGAAAACTATTTTTTTTAATTTTATTAATGTCTTGTGTTGTACGCTACACCAAAAGGAGCTTGCACAACACACATCCTTGACTTTCCTTGCATTATACGCAATCGCGACCTTCCTCGATAGCGTGTGTAGTACGCAATACCGAGTTTCACTAAACAACGATATGTTATTATAATATTATTATAACTAGCCATTATAAATAGTAATAACCACCTTTTAAAATTTTAGAAATTTTAGCTCTCAAAATGGACTTCATTTTTGGATTCGGAGTATCGAATTTAGCCTAAGGTGAAATTTTGGTACTTTCCGGATAACTTTCATATTCTGATGAATAGTGAAAATTACTAAATTATAATTAAAAACAATTTTTTTAATCAAAATAATTAATAGTGATAAATTATTAATTTGAGTGGTTTTAAATTATATTTAGAATATATTTTTACAATTTAATACAATGTTGGTCATTGGATGTAATTTCACATTTAAACCAGACATAAACAAGTGTCAATCTTTTGATAGATATTGTTTCTTAAAAACACGCTATTTGTTTTAACAGCGGGATTTAATTATAAAATTAATTAATGAAACTTCTATGTTATGAATTTGGTGAAATAGACTTCATTTTTGAATTTGGAATATGAAATATAGCTTAGGATGAAATTTTGGCATTGTTCTAAAAAACATCAAATTTTGATGAATAGTGAAACTACTAAGTGGTAGTTAAAAAAACTGAAATTTTTATAAAACTTAATTTTACCGCTTCTGTGAATGGAATTTCAAAAATCCGAGAGACACGGTTGATGTCAGTAAGTAAAATGTGGTTCAATGAGATGAAAATAATTTTTGGTGAATAGTAACTTTTTACTTTTATTTACCACGGTTAAAAGTAAATAGGGTAATTAAGGGTAAGAATGATATTAATATTACCCTAACACATGACCTAATTCTATTGGACAAGTGTATCTCGACCAAAAACAACCTTAAGTCTAAAATATTATCATTTAGGCCCACTTGGATTAGATTAGGACATTTATTATTAATTTATTTAAAGAAGGGTTAAAATAGTTAAAATCAAAGTTTAATAAGTAAATCATTTTTAATATGGGGTTATACATAAGATAAATTCGACTATAAATATTCATTGGAAATATAAAATGATTTCCTACATAATGGTATTTTATTTATAATTTTTAGACATGAAATAATTTAATTTATTTATGACACAATGATGATGCAGTAATTATCTTATTAATTAAATATTGACATAATTGATGTTATAAACACCAAAATAAATGTAATTTGAGACTTTTTATGAATCCCACTAATTTTCTAGGTTACTATGATATATTAGTGTTGATTTAATCAACTTGTTTAGAACATATAATTCTGTTATGACTTTCACAAAAATCATATATCAAATAGTGTCAAAATTGACACAAAATAGTTTCTAAATCAAATATTATATTATTAATTGTAATTTTATTCCTAAAAATCTAAGGTTCGTCCAAATGACTTAGATAAGGATATATATATTAATAATAAACAATTTGGGGTTCTTTTTGCATGTTATAGGAAGTCTATTTACCATATAGTGAAAGAAAACAAAAAGACACGGTAAAAGTTAAATTATTTAACTTAGAGTTAAATCTAATTGATAAGGTTAACATAATACCCTAAACTTGTCTAAATCCTATTGGTTGATAGGATTTCGACCCATCCCCACTTTAGCTTCCAAATAAGACCCTTTGGAACCATTATAAACCGATTTTTGACTTTAATATAAAATAATATTTTGAGATATTCCTAAGGTGCCCCTCTCCTCCCTTATAAAAGGGAACCTCCTCCCCCTCCTCCTCACACCAATTTGAGCACTCAAGCTCGGAAAACCCCTGCCAAAATCCCTTCTCCACTTCCCTAGAATAATCCTAGAGGTCCTGGTCTTCTTCAAAGACCAATCTTAGTTCCCTAAGTGGAGGATTCAAAGAGGCGTTTCAAAGAAGAGGTAATATCCATTACCGATCTTTTCAATTTCTTTCTTCTTCAACTTCTTATTCTTTAGTTGTTTCATGATAAAGTAATAACATCAGTATTAATTACATACTGATATATTATTATAAATATGAAACAACTCTAATTAACCTTTTATCCATCCTACGGAAAAAGGAAATCACCGCGCGTGCGTACGTACGGAATACCGTCTCCACGCTGTGGTGTAATCTATTTTCCGCCACCACATTAATTGGATGGGTATAATGGTTTAATGAGTAACTATATATGATTATTATAAAGTAATATTGATACTGAAATAGTATACAAACACTTCAACACAATTCCATGACCATGGGAACGATATCATCGCTCGTGCGTACGTACGGACTACCGTCTCCACGGCGCGATGAGATTCATTCTCAATGATTAACCATTCATGAATGATTATAAAGTATATATAATAAGTACTAATTAAATATATTACATAATAATGATACTGGATTTATTTATATTTATATGTATGTCATCTACTTAATTCCATTCAATTCAATAAGGAAACGAAAACAACGTTCATGCGTACGTACGGACTACCGTCTCCATGAACGGTGTATCTCATTCCATTTATCAATATATTATATATATGTATATTCTGAATATATATTATATATAAATCATGTTTTACATTCTAGATATAAGTAATCATGATCCAAGTAATCATATTAATAATTACAAGTTAAAAACACGAACGACAAATGAGACGATTTTACCCAAAACGCTACTTTAACATGAATTTACAAAAGAACGGGTAATATAAAGTAATAAGTGGACCATATATGATATAATAACAAGGAATATGATTCTGTAATAAGTCAATAACATGATTTAAATCACTATACAGGAGGTTCGGACACGTACAAAGCAAGTCGGACCTAAGGTAAGGGAAAATATCACAATCTCATTTTTATCCAAGATTGTTTATTCGTAAGTATTTACTAGGGTGTATTTTATCATCCACATCAATGTTTCATCAATATGTAATATTATTTCCATCCACCTAAAATTATTTAAATCCATTTTTACCCTTCGGTGAGTTTTTAGTAATATGTATGGAAGGAACCTTTTGTCATTTTTCATACGAGGTACTTTTTGACTTTTCTGACAAAAGTACGAGAAGAATGTTTTTTTAACTTATATGGAATGAATGGATTTTTAAAAAACATTATTTCCAAGAAGCTTACTTTACAAGTTTTCAAGTTTATTTTTGATGAACTTATTTTAGTTTATAATTGTATGACATGTTAAGAAAAGAAAAGTGTTTTTGAAGAAGAAAGGATATTTTCCTCAAGAATGGAGTTCAAGTGTTTTATCAAAATTATTTTCCATCTAAGATAATATAGGGTTCTGTTTTTATCCCTATTATTACATTTATTTGATTATGTTTTGAGGGAATTATTTTTATGAAGTCATTTACCTTATATGATTTGTTTTATGATGTCATGATGTTTCAAGAATCCCATTTTTGTTACATGTGTTATGTGATGATGTATGATTTATGATTATGTGGCACACATAAGAAAGGATTCATTATAAGATGGGTGGGACCTATATCTCCCTCCAATGCATTGGGTAAAGATTTTATATCTCATGAGATAGACATGGCTGGAATGGTAGGTTATACCGGTTCAGTGAAACAGGACTGAAACAAGGGTGACTCGATTCAGAAAGGGACTTTATCCACTAAGATAGTCTTGGAAATGAGTCTTGACTAACAAGAAATGATTCTCTATGATTATGTGTGTATGCCACAAAGTTTCATGTTTTATGTTATGATTATTGGGATTACATTTCACTTCTATGATTTATCCCATGTTATGATATTATGAGCTCTCTTTTTTGCAGGTTAAGATTTCCAAAAGCTATGTTCTTATGTATATGATGTGATTGATATTTCTTTTGTTTGCCATTACTGAGCATTTGAGCTCACCCTTTTATGTTTTCTTTTCCCCAGGATATAAAGAAAGGTTTTAGGTATAAAAAAAAGAAGATCTTTATGGGAGATGTTGAAGATCTTTCACCACGATTAGAAGATTATATTCCGAGTTTCCAAATACACTAAACTATTACGGTCCTTGTGTGTGTGTTTTTGTTATGTACTAAGTATTCCGCAAAAGTAATGTAATCTCAATGTACGTCAAGCTTCGGGTCTCTACAATTTTATCCTACTATTTCTTATATGTGGTGTGTATACTTCCCATGGATGTATAATATAGTTATTATACTTAAATTTATATTTATTTAAATATACATTTTATTATAATTATTTCATGGGGTTTATGTTTCAAAAGTTACCAAATCGGTAAAGTAGTTTTGTCTCAGTTTTCTTTCTTTCAGATACATGCCATGTTATGCACCTATATTTTTCTATGAGGAGTATATACTAACTTTGATGTGTTATATCATGAATATAATTATTTTAATTATATTTTAAGCTTCATTTAAATTTATTATTTCCACGTTATTATGATTCAAAGTTACCAAATTGGCAATGGTTTATTGCTACAATCTCATCATTTATGAAGATTGTTTATTATTAAGATTCCATTGAATAAATATAATGATCTATATATCAAGAAATCTCATGAATTTTATTAACCTATGTTTATTCATGTTATATACAATTAATGTTACCATTTTTTCATTATTTTTTGCTTAATATAATCAATTATAAAAATCCAACTTTATTTCTCCTTTCAGTCAGAAATATGTGTTCTTTCAAAACCGTGTTTTCTAAAAATGTTTTCAATTTTTTTCTAATATCATATTATGTTTAAAAGTAATTTTTACCCATTTATTAACTTTTTAAAAAATGTTTTTAAAATAAATCTTATTTTTATTTTTCGATCAAGATTCTTTTATAAACTTTTAAGGTGAAAAAGGAATGTTTGACGTGTATGGACTTACCCGACGTCATGACCATCCTTCTTTTGAATCTTCCTTTCAAAATTTAAAAGATTCCTTTATAAGAAAAAAATCCTAATATTTTTTACATTCATTTTTTAAGTGATTTTCAAAGAAAAAGGTTTTCAAAAAAATTCAATATTCATTTTCAAAGGAATGGCTTTCAAAAAAAATTTCAAGCTTCCTTTTCAAAGAAATGGTTTTCAAAAATATTTTCAAGATTCTTTATAACTTTTAAAGGTTATTTTAATAGAAAATGGTCTTACAAATGTTTTATGTTTTAAAGAGATTTTTTCAAATCGTAATTTATATTTTACTCAAGAAATGTTTTAAATTATTTTTTCATGGTTCCTTTATACGTTTTAAAATTGGTTTTATGGAAAAGGATTTTGAAAATGTTATATTATTTAAAAAGTGATTTTCAAAGAAAAAATTATGCTCCAAGTGATATTTAAAAATCCTTCTCCATCTAAGATGACATATTTAGTTATAGTTTTTTATTTACTAGGGATATAATCCAATGATATCATTCATATTATTTCTTTGAATAGTCTATGTTTTGATGGCTTGTGTTTATGAAACCCATTTCTCTTCAATAGGTTATACCATGATAAATGCTTATGAAACCCACTTCCTTTCATGGGTTATTCTGGGATTAAATGATTATGAAACGTATCTATTTTATATAGGTTATGATATGATTAAATTTTTATGATTCCCATTACATTTCATGGGTTATAATGTGATGTTTATGAAACTCATATCTTTTTATGGGTCGTGATAATATGAATGTTTTATAGCATACATATGTATGACTTAATTATGAAATGGGTGTGACCTATATCTCCCTCCAATGAATTGTGTAAAGATTTATATCTCATGAGATAATTAAGGGAAAGAAGATGATGATCTTGATCCACAATGGTAAATAGGTGTGTCCTAATCCAATATGGGAAATAGGAATGTCCTAATCCACAATGAGAAATAGGTGTGTCCTGATCCAGAATGGGACACAGGTGTGTCCTGATACACTATGGGAAACAGGTGTGTCCTGATCCACTATAGGAAACAGTTGTGTCCTGATCCACTATTTTTATGGTCTTGGAAGTTAAAATTGACACATGAAATGGTTTTATACATGTATGATGGTTCCACACTTATATTACATGAGATTATGGTTCATGATTGATTTATGAGAATTTATAACCCTTATGATTTATGTCTTATGAACTGCCAATATTTATGATATGATTCATGTTTATGATCTTTCATGTGCATGGTATGATCTTCTAATTCCATGATCACATTATTATACCATTATGCTCATTCTTATGCTTAAATATATCCATTTTTTATCCTTACTAAAAATATGATATCACCCCTTTATTATTTTTCTATTCCCTATGCTATGAATAAGGGTTTTAAGTAGAAGTACTGAAGGGGAAGATCTTTGTGGGAAACATTGAATATATTTCACCAAGATAGAATATTTTGTTCCAAGTTTCCAAATATACTAAACTATTATGGTCCTAAATCATGTATTTTTTTAATGTTCTGAATTTTAATCTAAAATGATTTAATATCCATGTATGTTAAGTCTAGGTCGCTGTAGTTGGTATCAAAGGAAATTATTATTCAACCTTTGTAATCTAGGATGAGAAAAATTTAGTGAGATACCTAGAGATATTTCTAAGGATATGTCTAGGTATTTCTCTAAGTATAATCCTAAGGTGTCATAGATTTAAAAATTAGGGTCATGATTTAGGCAACCTATAATTAATTTTTCATGATTATGTGGTTTTCTTCTATGATAATTGTTTCTCACCCTATGATTTTTTGTTTTAGTCAATGTTGGGAACTAGAAGAAACATAGTTAACATTGAATGTTTTAGATGTGGAAATAATGGGAATTATAAAATTTATTTCCTAAGTGAAAATCTTATAAAGAGAAACTGGAAGGTGGTATGGGTATTGGTTATACTATTGGAGATAAAGGGACCACAAGCAACATGTGAAAGGTATGGGATGTTATAACAATATTGTTTACATTAAATTTAATAAGCATGATTATATTGAGTTTTAGGAACCTTAAGACTTGATTTATATTTCATATTCTAGGAAAAGGAGTATTAAGGAATAAGATGATTAAGATTAAGTACAGGTTTAAGAATAAATTTAGATTATTAAAGTGTATATGACTTGGAATTAAAAGATTATGTTATACCAATCATGACATATATAAGTATTTTCAGTATAATATTTTCATTAATGATTAAAAATATATATTTTGAATGGTTATGAAGACTTAGAAAATTAATTTAATGGAAAGGTGATATTTTTATTAAAGGAAGGTAACCATTAATGTGTTTCTAGTATTAAGAAAATTAATTTTATCTTGGATAAAGAGATGATTGATATGGATAAAGTAAGTTGGATAGTACTGATTACCATGGAATATATTATTGATTTGTTGAAATAATAGTCTATGTTATAATTTAAGAAGTTTAAAACTTCTTAGATTTAAAAAATATATCCAGTATCTTTTTAATGAGTAAGAATTCATGTTTTCCAAAAGGATTTATGGTAATTCAGGTTATTACCATGTTTCAAGAGAATACATGATAAAGGTATTAAAATTTTTAGTATTGGATAAATAATAGCATAATTATGATATATAGGGGTCAATGTTAAGATGATTTAGTGACCTTAATTATAAATATTTGAATTTTCATCTTTTGGAAGGGTTATAAGGTTAACCATTTATATAATGGTTTATTTCAAACTTCAAATGAGGTTTTAGAGATTTATGATATTATCTCACTATATGAGGATTTATGAATATTGGATAACATGTGATAACCTTTTTGATTTGATAAATACAGATGGAATAACCTATCATTCTATTTATGGATATCATGATCTATTGATGCTTTAGGAATAACAAATTAACCTTTATTTCTTTTAATAAAAGATGAATTGAAAATTGATCAAGGCATAAAAAAGGGTAAGGTTGTCCTAAAATAATGTAGTTATATCTTATCATGAAAATTCTTCAACTTTAGGAAAAAGGGTCTTGAAATAAATTTTTTTCTTATTATTATCATCTTTGATGATATCAGTGACCATTTTCAAGCCTCTTTGGGTTACGGATTTGTGATTATTAACTTTCTCCTGGCCATGTACTCTATCACTCTCCCTCAGAACTTGATATTAGATTTTTCTTACATGTTCATGTTTTCACATTCCACCTATGTTATCCTATGTGTAAACCTAGTTATGAGTCATTTTGGGTAACCTTTATGGTTCTAAATTTCCTTTTTTAAAGGAGGTTTTAGTATTCATTTTTACAATGTGAGTTTCTATGGAATGAACTTTCAAGTATTAAACCTTTGATAACCCAGATGAATTTATAGGGAGAAATTTATTTTAAGGGGGGTAGAATGTAACACCCTTAGATTTTGTGAAATATATTTTTTTAAATTAATTTAATATTTTTTATATTTTTTATTTCACACAACACTGAATTTAGCTTTTGTTATAACTCTCTTTGGATTGCAGTATACACAACAACAAGTTAATCTTTCACTACATGTAAAAATTAGATTAGATGCTGGTACATGAAACAATATGTTTGTATTGTGTTATATTTAATTTTGATTTCCCTTGATATCTTTTGTTACACATAAGGTTGAGTTTTACCAAACTACAGTATACTATTAATATTGTTATTAAAATATTATTATAGTTACTACCTAGATGTTGGAATAGTATTTATGAATAGAATTAATTAAATTATTAAAATATGTTTTAAACATATATATAAGATGAATTATTTGGGTACCAATTAACTATAAATGAAAATAAAACCCTTTTTGAAAATATAGGAAACCTTTTGCTGGAAAACTATATATTTGTTATCAAACAAGTTCTACCTTAATAATATTAATTAAAAAAATTGATAAATGATTTTAATGAAACATATATATATATATATATATCTAACTAATTAACATCAATCTTATGTTTATTCTAGATAATAGATAAGAATAAAACTAATTTTACATAGAAAAATATATATTTTTTTAAAAGGTAATTTTACTACCTTTTAATAGAGAACCCATTTTAAATATAATTTTTGACACTTTTATAATTTTTATTTGAAAAAATAAAAAAAAAATTTAAATTTAAATTTCAAAATTTACTTTGGATGAATTTTTGTTATTTTTCTGAGAAATTTCATATTTTGATGAATAGTGAATAATACTGAATTTTAGTTCAAAAATACATTTTCATCTAATTTATTTATATATTTAAATAATTTTTTAATTGGTTTTTAAGTATAATTAGATCAATTTTATATCATTTAAACCAATTTAAGTCATTTTAAACAATTTCATATTAAATTTAGATATAAAAACTTATAAAACCATTGAACATTTTTATTTTAAAAACTCCCTTTGAAATCCCGTCTGCGGGATTAAATTTAAATTAATTTCTACCAATTATGAGATTAGAATTTGGAAAAAAGGATTCAATATTTGGAATCAGAATAATTTATAATTTATAATAAGGTCAAATTAGTTTTTTACCAAAAATATTATTAAAAGTAATTAAAATTAATTACAGCAATTAAGGTAAAAACAAGATTACTTAATGGTTAAACTTTAATCTTAAGAGGCCAAATGAACTAGACACATATAAAAAACCATTTTATAGAAATATTTCGACCAAATACCCTATTTTATATAATTTTAACAATTATTTGAGGCACATTATGTAATGGATACCTCTCAGTAGTGTTTACCTTTTTATATTTAGAAGAATGTCACTCATCCTCCTTTATAAAAGGGCACTCACCCCCCTCACTTCCTCACACATCTCAAGCCACTTTTTCTTGGAAAATACTACCCAAATGTCCTATAAAATACATCCCTTTGATCTAAAATTCTCCCATTGGGAATAAATCTAACCAAGGAATCCCTTTGGTGCTAACCATGAGGAGTTACCCAAAGAAGAGGTAGGATCCTTCCTCAAACTCCTTTGTTTTATTTTCATTCTCCACCCCATAAAATATTATTATTTCATGATTATATAATAACATAAGTATCTTAAATGTACTAATATTTTTTATTATAAGGTTCATACCAACACTTACACACACTTTCATCTAATGGGTAACGAACTTACCGTTCTTGTGTACGGTGAATTACCACCTCACAAAACGATGTTGTTCGTTTTTCCTTTACCACCTATCATGGTTGGGAATTATGATGGACACTATATTTTTATATGATATTTATGATATTTATGATGTATTTATACTTATATAATTATTATATATAACATACCTTCATGCTTTCCATTTTTTGTAAATATGATAACTTCGTTTGTGGATGTATGGACTACTGCTTCCTCAAAGCGATGTGATTCGTTCTCATTTTACATAGAATGTATTAAGGATAGATTTAGTGAAATAATATGATATATATGAAATAATAATTATACTGTAATGATATTATATATATGTGTGTGTGTGATTTACTTTCTTTATTTCAATACGATAATAAAATGGAAACAACGTTAATGTGTATGTACGATCTACCATCTCCTTGAACAATGTATTCCATTTCATATTTCTGTATTTTATATATTATTATAAATAAATATATACTAAATATATATTATATTTATGTCATGTTTTACATTTTATAAATAATTAAATCATGTTATAAATAAGAGTATCAAGAATACCAAGCCAAAACATATTCGAAAAATGAAGCGGATATTACCCAAAACATAACATTAACATAGAGTTGTTAATAAATAGGTAATATAAAGTATTAAAAAAATGTAGTATTATATATAATGATATGGTTATTTGGTAGATTTATAATAAAATTGTGTTTATTATACATGAAGTTTGAACATGTATGAAGAAAGTTAAGACTTAAGGTAAGGGTTTTCTCATCTCACTTTTATTTTCTGTGCGATGCAAGCCATGTTCACCTCTTATTTATTATATGTGGTGTGTATAATGACCCAGTATGTATTATATTATTATTATAATTAAATTTATTTTTATTTAAATATCCATTTTATTATATTTATTTCATGGTGTTTATGTTTCAAAAGTTACCAAATTGGTAAAGTAATTTTGTCTCAATTTACCTTCTTTGAGACACATGTCATGTTACGCACCTATTTTTTTATATTAGGTGTAGATAATAACTTTTATATGGTATATAATTAATTTAATTCTTTTCATTATATTTTAAGCTTCATGTGAATTTATTATTTCCATTGTATTATGATTCAAATTTACCAAACTGGTAATGGTTTATTGTTACAATCTCATAATTTATCAAGATTATTTATGATTATGCTTCCATTGATGAAATATGATGATCCACATCTCAAGAACTATAATTAATTTTCTTAAGCTATGTTTATTTATTTTATATCCAATTAATGGTTCCATTTTTCCACTCTTTGGTACTTAATATAATTAAGAAACTTTTTTATTAAAATCTGACTTTATTTGTCCTTTCAGTTGGAAATATATGCTCTTTCAAAACTGTGTTTTCTAAAAAAATTAAAAAATGTTTTACTATTATCCTATGATGTTTAAAGGAAATTTTTACCCATATTTTACCTTTTAAAAATGGTTTTAAAATTAATATTATTGTCATTTTTCTATCAAGGCACTTTTCTAAAATTTTAAGGTACAAAAGGAATGTTCAAAATGTATGGACTTACCCGCCATAATGATCATCCTTCCTTTAAAGATTCCTTTTAAAGTTTAAAATATTACTTTATAGGAAAAAATCCTAATATTATATACATTCATTATTTTCGAAGTGATTTTAAAATAAAAGGTTTTCAAAAATGCTTTCATGCTTCCTTTTCAAAGGAATGGTTTTCAAAAATGTTTTCAATATTTTTTATAAGTTTTTAAGGTTATTTTAAAGGAAAATGGTCTTCAAAAACAATTATTTTTTAAAAATCATTTTTTAAATCATAAGATATATTTTCCTCAATAAATGTTTTAAATTATTTTTTCATGATTACTTTATATGTTTTCAAAGTGGTTTCAAGGAAAAGGATTTTGAAAATGAAGTATGTTTTAAAAATTGATTTTTAAAGAAAAAATTATGTTCCAAGTGATATTTAAAATCCTTCTGTGTCTAATATGACATCCTTGGTTATATTTTATTCTTTACTAGGGATATGATCCAAGGATTCGATTTATATTATTTCACTAAATGGTATATGTTTTGATGGATTGATGTTTATGAAACTCATTTCTATTCTATGGGTTATAGCATGATAAATGATTATGAAACCTGCTTCCTTTCACATTTTATTCTAGGATAAAATGATTATGAAAACTATTTATTTTCCATAGGTTATTATATGATTAAATTTTTATTATGCCCATTTAATTTAATGGTTTATGATGTGATTTTTATGAAACCCATCTATTCTTATGGGTCATGATAAGATGAATGTTTTATAGAACACATATGTATAACTTCATTATGAGATGGGTGGGACCTATATATCCCTCCAATTAATTGGGTAAAGATATATATCTCATGAAATAATAATGGTAAACAAGTCAAATAGATTAATCCATAATGGGAAACAAGTGTGTCCTGATCCACTATAGGAAACAGGTGTGTCCTGATCCACAACAGGAAATAGGTGTGTCTTGATCCACAATGGGAAACATGTGTGTCATAATCTACTATGGGAAACAGGTATGTCCTGATCCTCTATGGGAAATAGTTGTGTCTTGATCCACTATTTTTATGGTCTTGGTAGTTAAAATTGACACATGAAAATTTTTTCTACATGTATGATGGTGCCAAACTTATATGACATAACATAATAGTTCATGGTTGATTTATAATGATTTATCACCCTTATGATTAATGTCTTATGAACTTCCAATATTTTTTCCATGATTCGTGTTTATGATCTTTGATATGTAGGGTATGATCTTTTAATGTCATGATCACATTCTCATGCCCTTATGCTCATTTTTATGATTACATATCTCCCTTATTTATCCTTACTAAGCATTGGAGATCACCCATTTCTTATGTTTCCTTTCCTTGGGTTATGAAGAAAGTTTTTAAATATAATTACAAAAGGGGGATATTTTTAAGGGAACCATCAAAGATATTTTACCAAGTTAGAATATTTTATTCCAAGTTTCCAAAGACACTAAACTATTACAATCCTCAAGAATGTATTTTTGTAATGTGTTGAATATTCATCTAAAATGATGTAATATCCATGTATGTTAATCCTGGGTCTCTATGGAGAAATTTCAACGATGTAATTCATAGTCTCAATGTTATAGGTTTACAAGGGCTCTATATTCAGTACATATGGTTCTAAGTATAATTTGTATTTTATTTCAAAGGGGGAATCCATGTATATTTTATGTCCAAAAAATAAAGGATCATGAATCTATGTGTATTCATGAGTAGCCCTTTATAGAGGGAGTGGGAATTGAAGCTTATAAATATGAAAATGTTGAAGTTGTTTGTTCAACGAAGATAAATAATGGAAGGATTTTGTGATAAAAGTATTTTACTATAGTGGGGTTGAAGAAGTGGTCTTCTCTTATGCCACATAGTATGAAATAGCATATATCAATCACAAACATCAATCAATAAGTGGTATTGGAATTTATAGATAGTCAGCATCAACAAATTTTCATCAAGTGGTATCAAGATAGAGGTAAAGGATTCATGAAAGTGTTTCCAACAAATTTAAAGGAGGATATTATTGGAAACCAATTAGAATTAGTGTTTCTATGTGTTGTGTGTTAGACTTGTTTTTAACCCTATCACTTTCAACCCTGGTGAGTTGGTGTGTTGGATACAGTGTTTCCATTGACATGGTGTGTTGAAACATGTTGGATTTTTGTTAACCATGTCAAAGACTATGAGATGGTGATGTTACCAATAGATATAAGGTGGTGGATTGCATGAAACAATGTGCTATCCTAAAATTTAGATCATGATAATACTGAGAGATGGGTTGAAGCTATCAAAGAAAGAGGAGAACTCAAATAGGGAAAAACCATGAAAAGGTGTTTTGTGGAGTTCTGTCATGATTATTGATAATTTTTATAGACAATTCTTCATGTAAAAGGTATGGAAGCTTTGGAAGATTTTTATAAAATTGTGTCTACAAGGTGACTTCATTTCCTAGTGTTTTTAAAAATTTTGGGTCCAAAATTTGGAAGAATAAAAAAGGTGTTTTGGAAAAGGAAGGATTTCTTTGTAAATGTAAAAGTTTTGTGAAAGGGGGAATGTGTTTCAAAAAAAATCATAAGTAAAGATTCAGGGTCATCGCATCAAAATACATAAAAGGATAGTGTTTTGCGCAATTTCTAAAACTTCACAAAAATTTGAGTTTTATGAAACAGGGAGAGTTGTTTGAACCCATGAAATAGAGATTAAGTTTCATGAAGGTAGTGATTTATTCACTAAACGAAACATTAAATCATTTAATTTTAGCACACAAGGAAGGTTTTGTGCATAGTAGAAGGAAATAAAGGTAGTTTCACAAAGGGTTGGTCATGTATATAAATAAGTAGTTACCCCCTCATTTGAGAATCTCAAACCTTAGAAAATATCAGGACTCTAGATATTATAATATATGTTCAAATCTATTTCTTTTGTGAAGTAATTAATTAAACATCACTTGTATATAAAAAAGTGAATTGTATCTATAACATCAAGTGAGTTCAACAACAATCTAAAATTTGCATAAAAGTTGAGAGTTTCACGAAAAGATGAATAGATGTACAAAATTTAATATTCCATAAAAAATCCAAAAAAAATTCACAAAAGTTGGTAGATTTTCAAGAAAATTGTGAAAAGGTTCCACAAAATTGTTAAACTTCATGACATAGGAGGTTACTATCACTTCTTGAAGACTTCTTCAAAGAAAGTTGAGATTTGATTAGCTGAATTTATATAGATATGTTGGATACATTTATTAAGATATTATTCATGTTTATTTTGATAATGCACAAGGTTTTGGTTTGTTTTTGCAAGAATTGTGAATTTTTTACTTAAAGGAGAAACTGCTGAAAAAATGACAAAATAGGTTTTGCGTGTTGTGTATCACATACACGATGTGTAGTCCTCATTTATAACATTCCTCCATGACCACAGAACAACCCATGAAGATTCTACATGACATAAAGACATTTTACAACATGTAAATATATTACATGATGTGTAGCTTTCCATTTCTCTGTCACACAATAGAGCTTCGCATGTTTTATTTTTCTCTCATTAAACTTCCAATTTTTCATATTTTTTCTTTCTAAACTAGATTTATTCTATTCCTTTAATTGTTTTATTGAATCTTTGTGAGTTTTTAATCATTTTTCATCCATTATTTTCTTGTTACAATCCCTATTTCAATCATGATGTTTGTTTACTTCACCACTTATCATTCTTCATTGACGCCTGTATGGTTCTTCATCGTTTCTTCATTCACAGTGGGTTCTTGATTTTTTCTTATTTTTTTGGATTTCGAATTTCTCATTCTTAATAATTTTTTCATGTGAAGTTATTTTATAATTATATTTTAATTTCTTTCAATTATTTGACATTGATTATTGATTTTTTTAATCCTGGATTGTCTCTTTGGGTTGTGGTGCTATTTTTAGAAATCACATCAGGTGGGTTCTTAGATGTTTCTGTGGAACTTGTGGCAACTCTTTGGCTCTAGAGGCTGAAATAATGAGTGTGATTTATGTTATTTCCTTCGCTAAGACACATCATTGGAACAACATTAATATTTAAAGTGACTTGACTACCATCGTTCAAGCCATTTGGAATGGAGTGATGCACCTCTCATGGCCTCTTACAACACATTGGATAGATTGTCTTCATTTTCTCATGGAATTCAACTACATTATTACACACACCTTTCGTGAAGAGAACACGATGGTAGATGGTCTTACAAACATGAGATTCAACCATGTCACCACATGGTTATATGAACTTCCTATTGATTTATTTCGCCTTTATGATAGAGATTGTAAAATAATCCCCTTTTTTAGACTCATGTAATTCTTTGTTTTAATAATATATTTTGTGATTTGTTCTTTGACCAAGGCACCACCTTCTAAAAAACCCTCCATGCAAAGATAAATTATCTAGGGTTAGGGGTCAAGAGTAGGAGTGTTTCCAAACCTAATGAGTCTTTATATTGAACATTGGCAACCCTATGGCTAGTGATTAGGTTAATAATAATTATTCATCACATTATTTCTCACAACCTTGACCATGTGAAGTGTGATTAAACGAACCTAACCTAATTAAATTTTATAATAACTATGACCATTATCCTATGATTATTTATCCATAGAATACAAGCATAATGCACCTAATTTTTTAGCTATACCCTGTCCATGGGATAGTGCATCATAGGTAGATCCAATTTGTTTGATCAAAACCAATTGGTGACTTTTACACTACTTCGCAGCCTAATCCATAGGACTATTACAAGATAAATTGTAACACCCCGAGCTTCCATGATACGCTTCTCATTCAATAATGCAATGACTTGCATTGTACGCAACTTCGAGTTCTAAAACACCGCGACTAATAAAAGTAGCCGTTATGAATAGTAATAACCACTTTTTAAAATTATAGAAATTTTATATTTCAAAATGGACTTCATTTTTGGATTCGGAATATCGAAATTAGCCTATGTTGAATTTTTGGTATTTTTCTAAGAACTTCTATTTTTTTATGAATAGTGAAAAATACTTAAAAACAACTTTTTTAATCAAAATAATATATAGTGGTAAATTATACTATTTAGTGGTTTTAAAGTATAATTAGAATATATTTTTACCATTTTATCCAATGGTGGTATTTGAATTAATTTAACATTGAAATTGGACATAAACAATTGCCAATCTTTTGATATAAATTGTTTCTTAAAAACACGCTATTTGTTGTGACAGCGGGAATTAATTATAAAATTAATTAATGCAACTTATATGTTTGGAATTTTTTAAAATAGAAATAATTTTTGAATTCGGAATATCAATTATAGATTAGGGTGAAATTTTGGCATTGTTCTAAAAAACTTCAATTTTTTATGAATAGTGAAACCACTAAGTGCTAGTTAAATAACTGATTTTTCGTTTAAATGAAATATTACCACTTCTGTGATTTGATTTTCAAAAATCCGACATACATGGTTGTCATTAAGAAGTAAAATGTGGTTCAATGAGATTAAAATAATTTTTTGGTGAATAGTAACTTTTAAGTTCTTAATCGCGATTAGAGGTAATTAGTGTAGTTTAAGGTACAAATAATGTTTTAATAATATGAGATGAGCATGAAACTTGTCCTACTCCTATTGGATGAGTCATGGCCGACCAAGACAACCCGTGGGTCAACTTGGGGACCCCATGGAGCCACTTTAGTTGGAAAATGACATTAATATATATTTATTTAATGTTAAAATTAAATTGACACAAACATGAGTTATTTTACTAAAACAGTTTTTAAGTGGGGTTACACAAGTCCAAATTTTGACTATAAATATTCATTAGAAAGATAAAAAGATTTCCTACATCATAGTATTTTTTTTATAATTTTTAGACATTAAATAAATTAAATTATATATGACATAATAATGATGCAGCGATGACATCATTATTTGATGATTTAAATAAAATGGAAAGATAATGAAAAATATAAAACCTACACATGGACAAAACCAATTGGATGAGTATATTTAGAACCCTTATCAACTTATACACGAATTATATCAATGTGGGACCTTTTAAAACCGAAACACATTTTCAAATAAAGTAATATTTCTTTACTTTCCAAAAGTGCCCCTCCTCTCCTCTTATAAAAGGCCCCCACCTCTACCCCATTTCACACACTCCTCAAGCCTTTGGCTCGGCCAAACCCTGCCCATTTGCTCTCTCCACATCCCTCTCCTCATCCTAGAGGATTCCTTTTGGGCAGAACTCTTCCCAAGGAAGCCTTTGGCTCAAATCAAAAAGAGTTACCCGATTTTGAGGTAATGTCTTCTCTAATGTTGTTTTGTTTCATTTTTCTTCTCCAACCCCATAAAATCTTTTTATTCATTTATTTTGTAACAACACCAGTATACTCAATATACTAGGATGTTGTTATAAGAAGGATTCGAGCTACACTTACACACACCTACATCTAATGGTTAAAGAACATACGGTTTCTGTGGATGGCGAATTTCTGCCTCATGAAACGATGATTGTTCAACACTCATATAACACCTTCAAAGGTGGCCATTAAGATGTAACTATTTTTATATATGATATATAATATGTTTATGTTTTACTTATGCTTCTGTATTTCTCATTTATGGCATACTTTATGATTTCCATTATGGGTAAAACGCGATAATTTCATTTTAGGAAGTGCGGACTACCGCCCCCTCAAAGTGATTTGAATCGTTAATACCATATGTGGGATGTATAAAGGATGGAGTAAATGCTATTATACACTATATTATACTGGAATTATATTATACATTTATATCATTATGATTTCGTTCCATTAAATATGAAATTGAAATGGAAGTAGCGTTCATGCGTACGTACGGCTTACCGTCTCCATGAACGGTGCATTTCATTTCTTACCTCTAAATGTTACGTAATATTATAAATGAATGTATATACTGGATATATAAGATATATATGAAATCTAAATCATGAATATAATTCTATATATAATGGATATTCTACCACATGAACAACTTGTAATTATAAGAAGTTTATTGTTGACTCAAGTTACCAAAGATCGACAAAACGACCGTTATTAACTTAAATAATTACATAATGTTCATAACATTGTAATAAGTGATATAAAAAGGATAATGAAATTTAAAATGGTTATTAATAAGGTAGATATTAACTCTAGTTTATTATTCAGGAGGTTAAAGAACGGTTGAGTCAAGTCGGACACAAGGTAAGGGAACTTCTTAACCCGATTTCCATTCTTTGGGTTAATCTCCTACTTTCAAATTATGTCATGATATTATTATGTCCTATTTCTTATTTTTACTTTCCTTATGTGTACCTATAGTGAATACACATAATATATCTATTTTATTTTAAAAATGATCTTTTAAGGACTTCGTCTCAATCCCCTTTCATTGAGGCATATTTGGTTTTATACACAACTTTCTTTTATACGGTGTATAAACAACTTTGACTTTTACGTTTATTCAAAAGGAATCTTTTTTATACGAAGCGTTTTGCTAAACGGAAAAAGGTAATGTTTTTCTTTCCGTACTTATGCGGCGACAACGACTTCTCCACCGCCGGGACCATTATTTGATTTTCGGCTTCCTCTACAAGCCATCATTTTTTTTAATGAAAAATAAATACAAAGTTTTAACTTTCTTTTATTTTGGTATTGAAAATGGTTTTGAAAGCCTTTTTATTATATCAATGTGTTGTATTGATATCTTGTGATTGAAATGTGGAAATGTAATGTTTCCTTTATGCATGTTTTATGTGATACGATTATGTTATGGTTTATGATATGTTTAAACCTATTCATATGAGGAATGTATTGGACTTAATAAGTGACGGGTGGAGCCCGCTATAGCTCCTCGATGCATCGGTAGGTCTCATGAGACAACTAGACGTGGAATTGGCCGAGGCCCTTTCCCAATTTGATTTATGGTTTTGGCCGAGGCCTTAATCATTTTAGACGTCTTGGCCGAGGCCTTGAAAAAATGTTTCAGAATGTCCGGCATTATACATTCCCTCATTATGAAAGTGGTTATTGATATTTCATGTGATTATTTGACCAGTAGAATATCCATGTGAAGAAGTGAATGGCATTATCTCATTTTACTTTTTCCATGTTATGTTGAAGTTCAAGTTTAAAAGGCTTTTGTTTTAGTTGTACATTGCCTTAAATGTTAATGTTTATTTATGAAAGCTTCCGCAATATTGTTATCCTTACTGAGCATATGAGCTCACCCCTTTCAATGTTTTAATATTTTCCAGGATGTGAAGAAGTATTTTATGAATGACCTGCAGGGATAGTCGGAAGGGGATATGAGTGTGGACTATGAAGACTTTGTTATTAGTTTTTCACTTTATGATGTAATGTAATGTTTATGAATGTATCTAGTGTTTCCAAGGCTACTAAACTAATCGGTCTTTCGAGACTTGATCTTTTGTGATCATGCCAATGTTACGAAGTAATGCACCGACTCTGGGTAGCTGGGTTCGGGGCGTTACAGTTGGTATCATAGGCAGTTTAGTACTAACCTTGGAAGCTAGATTTAGATAAACTCTGATTAGAGCACATATCCCAAAGATAGACTTTGAGGATTAGTATAGAAGAACTTCCTAGAATTTTGGTATTATAGAGATGTTATGAGTTTTCCGAGCAATACATCCCTGTCTGGATACGAGCAGGTAGAGGCGGCTCTGGCACAGATGTACCTAGGGGTAAAACCCGAAAACACCGCTTTGAGCTAGACTCGAACGGGAACTGGTGCACGACAACGGGCCTTGCTGCACTCTTGGTTACGACACTCCCGGGGGATATGCTTAGGATAATTCTCATTTTATTTACAAACCACTATGAAGGGTTATGAGTACATACTTCCTCAAAGAAAACATTTCTTTTTATGATTATGGATTATATCCATAAATAGTTCAATTTATGTAAAGTGTTTAACAAGTATGGAATTATGTATTTTGATTCATAAACTAATCTAGTTTATGCCATTGTTTAGAAATGGCGCCTAGTGGAAGGAATGGAAACCGTATCAATGCACGAACTCCGTGTAGGGATTGCCCTCCTGCTCAAGATAATTATTGTGGATCTGGAGATACAACTGGTGCTGATCAACTTATTACCATACTGGGACAACTCACTCAGGTTATGAATAATAACCTTACTCGTATGGAGCACCCTGATCCGCAACGTGGAGGATCAATGTTAGACCGCTTCATGAGGCAACAACCACCAGCCTTCAATGGGAGTACAAATCCTATAGTAGCTGAGCAATGGATAAATTCCATAGAGAAAATATTCCATGCCTTGGGGAGTAGTGAAAGGGAGAAGGTTGTCATGGCAGTTTACCGCCTCACTGGAGATGCCGATCAGTGGTGGTCGCTGATTCAAAACACAAAGGAAGATGATGACGTATCGAATATGGAATGGAGGGAGTTCAAAGAGATTTTCTTAGAAAAATACTTTCCTCGTGACCATCGAGCAGATATGGAAAGGCAATTTCTGAGTTTGAGGCAGAAGGAGGATGAGAATGTCGCAAAGTATGAGGCTAACTTTACAAGGTTAGCGAGGCATGCTGCCGATTATATACGTAACCCAAGGAGTAAGATTGATCGTTTCTTTGATGGGTTAAAACCATTTCTCCATCGAGCTTTAGTATCACAATCCTTCTCATCATACGAAGATATTGTCTCGTGTTCTATCAAGACAGAAAAGGAATTCTCTAAGTCTTATGACAACAAAGTAAAGCAAGAGAAGAAGAGAACGGTTGAACAAGAGACAGATAAAGGGAAAAAGGGAAAGAAGGATTTTCCATTATGTGATAATTGTGGGAAGAATCACCCTGGTACTTGCCTAAAAGGAATGGGAGTTTGTTATAAATGTAGAGAAAAGGGTCACCAGGCTCGTGATTGCAAGGGAAAGAATGAGGCTGTCAAAGTTGAATGATACAATTGTAGAGAAATGGGTCATTATGCAAATGAATGTCCTAAGCGTCAAGGAAACTTACCTCAGAAAAGGCCAAGGGATCAAGGCCAATCTTATGTTGTGACTACAGTTGAAGCAGAATAATTATTGTATTTGTGTTTTTGGACTCAAGAACTAGATTATGGTTATAAGAATAATGTGATATATATAAGGATTGTACTGCAGTACATGTTGTTTTCATTAAGGATTTAATATGATTAAGGTAATCATATTTTTAGTATGTGACAATAAGAGAAACTTTTCTTTGTTTGGGGAATCTGATGTTACAATTGATTTTGGAATTTAGAGACATTTTAGAGAATGTTTGGACGAAGGTATTTTGGATAACTATTAAGGTTGGAATGGATTAAGTTGAATCATGGATAGTATTGTTTAAGGTTAAATCATTTCTGAAGATTATTTTTGAAATATTATAATACTATAGTTTTAGGAAAAGGACAACCTGCAGGGTGGGGCATAACCCGTCGCGTCGGACAAAGCTGGAGGAATCGAACCCACAATCATAGTGCGACAGGCCTTTATTTCGTACCACTAGCCTACAGGAAGTCCCTGGTTATTACAAAATAGTTCTTATAATCTAAATGGTATGTGTTAAAATTTGGAACCTTATACAATTAGGATAAGTATAATATTTTTGAGTTCTATTATCTTTTTGAGTGAAAGATGAGTTGAAGGTTGAAACTCTAATTGTCAAGCATAAAAATATATATACCTATCTCTTATTCAATGAATAAATTAATTCTTAAACTTTAGTAAAGGGATATTAAAACAAAAAAATGTGTTATCCTAATACCTTATGTCTTGTTGAACTGATGATATTTTAAATCAACATAGATTGAAGGCTTTGAGGCCCTCAATTTGACAGTTGATTGTGATTGATGACCTCAATCACTCCCTACAAATATTTACGTTTTTCCTCCAATTATATGTCTCTAATTGCCACCAATGTTCTCCTTATCGAGATCATAATTTGGTGGTGGCTTTCTTATTTCCATTTCCCTCTTATTAAGGATAAATTTTATTAATCTTATTTCCGATGTGGGTTTTCCACAAAGGTATTTTCTCTTTTCAACGTTTTATTTTCAAAGAAAAAAATTTCAAATTGCGAGGACGCAATTTATTGAAGGAGGGGAGAATGTAACACCCCGAGCTTCCATGATACGCTTCTCATTCAATAATGCAATGACTTGCATTGTACGCAACTTCGAGTTCTAAAACACCGCGACTAATAAAAGTAGCCGTTATGAATAGTAATAACCACTTTTTAAAATTATAGAAATTTTATATTTCAAAATGGACTTTATTTTTGGATTCGGAATATCGAAATTATCCTATGTTGAATTTTTGGTATTTTTCTAAGAACTTCTAATTTTTTATGAATAGTGAAAAATACTTAAAAACAACTTTTTTAATCAAAATAATCTATAGTGGTAAATTATACTATTTAGTGGTTTTAAAGTATAATTAGAATATATTTTTACCATTTTATCCAATGGTGGTCATTAGAATTAATTTAACATTGAAATTGGACATAAACAATTGCCAATCTTTTGATATAAATTGTTTCTTAAAAACACGCTATTTGTTGTGACAGCGGGAATTAATTATAAAATTAATTAATGCAATTTATATGTTTGGAATTTTGTAAAATAGACATCATTTTTGAATTCGGAATATCAATTATAGATTAGGGTGAAATTTTGGCATTGTTCTGAAAAACCTCAATTTTTGATGAATAGTGAAACCACTAAGTGGTAGTTAAATAACTGATTTTTCGTTTAAATGAAATATTACCACTTCTGTGATTTGATTTTCAAAAATCCGACATACATGGTTTTCATTAAGAATTAAAATGTGGTTCAATGAGATTAAAATAATTTTTTGGTGAATAGTAACTTTTAAGTTCTTAATCGCGATTAGAGGTAATTAGTGTAGTTTAAGGTACAAATAATGTTTTAATAATATGAGATGAGCATGAAACTTGTCCTACTCCTATTGGATGAGTCATGGCCGACCAAGACAACCCGTGGGTCAACTTGGGGACCCCATGGAGCCACTTTAGTTGGAAAATGACATTAATATATATTTATTTAATGTTAAAATTAAATTGACACAAACATGAGTTATTTTACTAAAACAGTTTTTAAGTGGGGTTACACAAGTCCAAATTTTGACTATAAATATTCATTAGAAAGATAAAAAGATTTCCTACATCATAGTATTTTTTTATAATTTTTAGACATTAAATAAATTAAATTATATATGACATAATAATGATGCAGCGATGACATCATTATTTGATGATTTAAATAAAATGGAAAGATAATGAAAAATATAAAACCTACACATGGCCAAAACCAATTGGATGAGTGGATTTCGAACCCTTATCAAATTATACACGAATTATATCAATGTAGGACCTTTTAAAACCGAAACACATTTTCAAATAAAGTAATATTTCTTTACTTTCCAAAAGTGCCCCTCCTCTCCTCTTATAAAAGGCCCCCACCTCTACCCCATTTCACACACTCCTCAAGCCTTTGGCTCAGCCAAACCCTGCCCATTTGCTCTCTCCACATCCCTCTCCTCATCCTAGAGGATTCCCTTTGGGCAGAACTCTTCCCAAAGAAGCCTTTGGCTCAAATCAAAAAGAGTTACCCGATTTTGAGGTAATGTCTTCTCTAATGTTGTTTTGTTTCATTTTTCTTCTCCAACCCCATAAAATCTTTTTATTCATTTCTTTTGTAACAACACCAGTATCCTAAATATACTAGGATGTTGTTATAAGAAGGATTCGAGCTACACTTACACACACCTACATCTAATGGTTAAAGAACATACGGTTTCTGTGGATGGCGAATTTCTGCCTCACGAAACGATGATTGTTCAACACTCATATAACACCTTCAAAGGTGGCCATTAAGATGTAACTATTTTTATATATGATATATAATATGTTTATGTTTTACTTATGCTTCTTTATTTCTCATTTATGGCATACTTTATGATTTCCATTATGGGTAAAACGCGATAATTTCATTTTAGGAAGTGCGGACTACCGCCCCCTCAAAGTGATTTGAATCGTTAATACCATATGTGGGATGTATAAAGGATGGAGTAAATGCTATTATACACTATATTATACTGGAATTATATTATACATTTATATCATTATGATTTCGTTCCATGAAATATGAAATTGAAATGGAAGTAGCGTTCATGCGTACGTACGGCTTACCGTCTCCATGAACGGTGCATTTCATTTCTTACCTCTAAATGTTACGTAATATTATAAATGAATGTATATACTAGATATATAAGATATATATGAAATCTAAATCATGAATATAATTCTATATATAATGGATATTCTACCACATGAACAACTTGTAATTATAAGAAGTTTATTGTTGACTCAAGTTACCAAAGATCGACAAAACGACCATTATTAACTTAAATAATTACATAATGTTCATAACATTGTAATAAGTGATATAAAAAGGATAATGAAATTTAAAATGGTTCTTAATAAGGTAGATATTAACTCTAGTTTATTATTCAGGAGGTTAAAGAACGGTTGAGTCAAGTCGGACACAAGGTAAGGGAACTTCTTAACCCGATTTCCATTCTTTGGGTTAATCTCCTACTTTCAAATTATGTCATGATATTATTATGTCCTATTTCTTATTTTTACTTTCCTTATGTGTACCTATAGTGAATACACATAATAGATCTATTTTATTTTAAAAATGATCTTTTAAGGACTTCGTCTTGATCCCCTTTCATTGAGGCATATTTGGTTTTATACACAACTTTCTTTTATACGGTGTATAAACAACTTTGACTTTTACGTTTATTCAAAAGGAATCTTTTTTATACGAAGCATTTTGCTAAACGACAAAAGGGAATGTTTTTCTTTCCGTACTTATGCGGCGACAACGACTTCTCCGCCACCGTGACCATTATTTGAGTTTCGGCTTCCTCTACAAGCCATCATTTTTTTTAATGAAAAATAAATACAAAGTTTTAACTTTCTTTTATTTTGGTATTGAAAATGGTTTTGAAAGCATTTTTATTATATCAATGTGTTGTATTGATATCTTGTGATTGAAATGTGGAAATGTAATGTTTCCATTATGCATGTTTTATGTGATACGATTATGTTATGGTTTATGATATGTTTAAACCTATTCATATGAGGAATGTATTGGACTTAATAAGTGACGGGTGGAGCCCGCTATAGCTCCTCGATGCATCGGTAGGTCTCATGAGACAACTAGACGTGGAATTGGCCGAGGCCCTTTCCCAATTTGATTTATGGTTTTGGCCGAGGCCTTAATCATTTTAGACGTCTTGGCCGAGGCCTTGACAAAATGTTTCAGAATGTCCGGCATTATACATTCCCTCATTATGAAAGTGGTTATTGATATTTCATGTGATTATTCGACCAGTAGAATATCCATGTGAAGAAGTGAATGGAATTATCTCATTTTACTTTTTCCATGTTATGTTGAAGTTCAAGTTTAAAAGGCTTTTGTTTTAGTTGTACATTGCCTTAAATGTTAATGTTTATTTATGAAATCTTCCGCAATATTGTTATCCTTACTGAGCATCTGAGCTCACCCCTTTCAATGTTTTAATATTTTCCAGGATGTGAAGAAGTATTTTATGAATGACCTGCAGGGATAGTCGGAAGGGGATATGAGTGTGGACTATGAAGACTTTGTTATTAGTTTTTCACTTTATGATGTAATGTAACGTTTATGAATGTATCTAGTATTTCCAAGGCTACTAAACTAATCGGTCTTTCGAGACTTGATCTTTTGTGATCATGCCAATGTTACGAAGTAATGAACCGACTCTGGGTAGCTGGGGTCGGGGCGTTACATAAATCTAGAATTATCTTTTATCAAGAGACCTGAAATTAACCACGATCCCTTTATTTAATATTTTATTTAAAAACAAACTACCTATATTTAGTTAAAACTCAAACCTGAAGAGTAAAATTGAGGAATCCCTTCATAGGGTTTTGTTCTATTGGCTATTGACCTTCCAATAGTCCCCATGGGATTGACCCTACACTTCCACTAGTATGCACCACCTTTCAATTAGGTTGAGTGACTATCACTACATTAGTGCACCATTATGAACTATAGTTTTCCATCCATTATTGGTGATACTCCCCTCATTATGCACCCACCTATTTAGGTGAAAATTTTTAAAATCAAACCTGGAATTATTCACATGATCCAGAATATGTGTAAATTTAGTGGGATTCAAAGAGAAGACCCCCATGAGCACATATCCAATTTATTATAGGTTTTTATACCTTTCTCAACCAAGGAATCTCTTCATATGCAATTAGAAACCAATCCCTACCTTTATCTTTATGTGACTGAACAAAGTACTGGCTAAAAAGTTGATCTCCCAAGCCAATCATGACTTGGGACAAATTAACAAAGAAATTTATAAACAAATACTTACCACTAATCTAGACTTGGAAGATCCATAATAAAGTTCAAAACTTCGACCAGGAGGATAAAGAATCATAATGGGAAGATTGGGATAGATTCAAGGAGTTAACCCACAAATTCCCACATCATGAACTAGATATGTGGCTTCAATTATAAACGTTATACTAGGGACTTTAACTATCTACATATACTGTAGTAGATGCTACTATTGATGGAGGATTAATGCTTAAGATACTGTAAGTTTTCCAATCTATTTTAGATAAAGTTTATCAAAATGAAAATATATAGAAAAGTGATAGAATACCACCCCGATATGGAATTCATCAAGTTTAAGAAAATACTCACCTCGCTTCTCAAGTATAGGCTCTAAAAAAGATTCTAGAATCATTTCAGTTACCTTCTTCACCACCACCCCCTCTTACTCTAGTAATGGAAACTCAATCCTTTGATATGTGTGGGGGTCTACATTATTACCATGATTTCATGGCAGGGATGGAGTAACCCCAAATTAAGATTTTAATTATATCAATAACAATCAATAAGGCCAATAGTACTAGCATCTCCAGTAGTATCAACAACAAAACTACAAATAGAGGCTGGCTCAACAATAGCCAAAAAAACCAAGGTTACTTTCAATAGAGGAGTGGAGAGGTTCTACAAAAAAAATCAAGGGCCACCTAGGTACCCACCATAAGTTCCAACTTCTTGACCTCAACAGCAGTTCCAACAACCTTTTACTAGATCCCAATAGTTACCACCTACACAACAACAGTAGTATTAAAAATATCCACCAAGACCACCTCAAAAATAATAACCTCTTCAAACCAATCTTGAAAACATGCTTACTGATTTTTGTGTATAAAGTATAATAAATGATGGAAACTCAAGAGATAGAAATGAAAAAACAAATAGTATCCATGTGAAATCTCGAGCACCAAATGATTCAAATCTCAAAAACATTATCAGACCAACTACCAGGTGCATTGTATGGTAACACTATAATGCATATGAGATAAGAAAAAAAGGCAGTGGTCCTTAGGAGTAGGAAAATTATAGAATTTAAAAAACCATGAAAGGAGGAGGAAGAAAATTTGGAGTAACCTAAGAAACATGAAACTAAAATTAGTGAAGATGATATTGATCGCACAAAGGAAGTAGTTAAAGGAACAATTCCAAAATTAGAAGCAATTATAAAACCCTAATAAAAGAGAACCCCAAAAAGGAATAATTTTATGTACGACCACCATCGTATAAACAACCTCTTCCATTCCCATAAAGAATGAGGCAATGCGGGATCAAGGATCAAAAGAAAAGGTTTCTTTCAAAGTTCAAGAAATTGCACATTAACATCCTATTTACTGAATTCATCACCCAGATGCCTTCTTATGTGAAATTACTAAAGGAACTACTCTCTAACAAGAGAAACATTAAAGAACTAGGAGTCATTTGTATAAATTAAAAATTATATCATATTGTTCAGCAGAATATTCCACCAAATATGTGAGACCCTAGCATTTTTTCAATCCCTTTCACCATAGAGGCATGTGATTTTGGAAGGTCATTGTGTGGTTTAGGCACGATCATAAATCTCATGCCTATTAGTGTATTAAAGAATATAGGGATAAAATAATTAAATCGATAAGAGTGGAACTTCAACTAGATGACCAATAATTCAAGTATCCTTAAGTAATTCTCAAGGATGTCTTAGTTAAATTTGGAAAGTTCATCCTTTAGGTGAATTTACTAATTTTAGACATGGAATAAGAAGGATATGTTCTAATTATTTTATAATAGTAATTTTTATCCAATTGGAAGGATTTAATTTTTGTCAAACAAGGAAGGCTGATATTTAGAGTTAGAGATGAACAAGTCATGCTCAACTTAGAAAAGGTTGTCAAGTATGGAAATGATTCTTTTGATTTTGAATACATATTTTTCACTGATGAACAAGATGATTTTATAACCATTAAGGATGACCAGGAGATCTTTCCCCCTGATGAAGATGAAGACGGTGATCATGATAATTCAAACTACTTTGAAACATTGAAAAGGGTAAATATCCCACCATTTATACCCTCTATTGTTAGTCCACCATCATGGGAATTAATACCTTTTCTGAGTACACTCAAGTACTCATTACTTGAGACTTCATAAACACTTTCGGTAATTATCATCTCAAAGATAAACCAAAACTAAGAAGATAAGTTGATCAAAGCCCTAAAAATCCACAAAAACTAAATATCCTAGGGAGTGGATGATCTTAATGTGATCAACCACACAATCTGAATCCAAAAAAAATCATTGGAAGAATCTGCTAAAACCAAACACTGACCCCATAGGTGACTCACTCCACCAATGAAATAGATGATTAAGAAAGAATTTTTGAAACTTCTAGATTATAGAATAATATTTTTAATATATGAAAGTGAATGGGTGAGTCCACTGAATTTTGTTCCAAATAAGGGTGGCCTAGCTTTTGTGAAAAATGATGAAGATGAGATAATCTCTACTCGAACCATCATCAGATGGAGAGTGTCTTTCAATTATAGGAACCTCAATACGGAAACTTGAAAGTATCTTTTTCCACTACACCTTATGGATCAAATTATGGAAATACTAGTAGGGAATGAATTATACTATTTTCTATATGGATATTCAGGATACAATCAAATTTTAGTCAATATAGAAAACCACTCCAAAAATATATTCACTTGTCCCTTCGAAACCTTCACCTATCTACATATTAACTTGGAATGTGTAACACACAAGAAAATTTTCAATGATGCATGACACATATATTACATGATATGATTAAGGAATTCCTATAAATCTTCATAGATGACATTTAGGTATAAGGAAAATCCTTTGAGGTTTACCTGAGCAATTTGGATCTAATCTTATAATGTTGTGAAGGAAAATACCTAGTCTTAAATTGGGAAAAGTGTCACTTTGTGGTCCAAAGAGGAATATTCCTTGGACATAAAGTCTCAAAACATGGTATGGAATTTGATCCATCTAAAATCAAAGTGATAAAAGACTTACCTGATCCCATGATAGTAAAATGGATAAGGTTCTTTTTGGGTTACACATAATTCTATTGTTGCTTCATTAAAAACTTTGTAGAAGTAGCCCATCCCTTAACACACTTATTATCAAAAGACATTATTTTCTAGTTCACCAAAGTGAGTTGATGGTAATTCTATACCATCAAAAATAATTTGGTGTCCACTCATATCATAATTTCACTAGAATGGGATAAATTCTTTTAGTTGGTGTGTGACACAGGTGACTTTGTTGTTGGCGCTATTCTAGGCTAGCGAGTCAAAAATATATTTTGTCCAATTTACTATGAAATTCACACATTGAATGAAACTCGGGTAAATTATAAAATAAATGAAATGTAATTTCTATAAATCATATTTTCACTTGAAAAGTTTCTCTCATACCTTATATTATCTAAATTTGTGGCCAACACTGATCATGCTGCACTAAAATATTTATTGAACAAAAAAAATCCAAGCCACATCTGATACATTGGATTATTCTACTAAAATAGTTTGACATCATAATCAAGGACACAAAAGGAACTAAGAATTTCATCATGGACCATTCATCTAGAACTCCACTACCCAACATCAAGGATAATGATAATCTTTACATCAATGATGACTTCCCTGATGAAACCCTTTTTGTGATAAATACCCAAGATCAACCATGGTTTTTAGATATTTAAAATTATCTCACCATAGGATCACCCTAACATGATTTTACCTATCAACAGAGGAATATATTTTTAACGAAATCCTCACATTACTACTTAGGTGAGCTGCTACTTTTTAAGCAATGTATAGATGGATTAATGCACCGTTGTATCCTAAAAGATAAAAAATAGTGTTATCGACATGTGTCATATGTCACCATCAAAAGGGGATCATGGACCCAAACATAACACATATAAAATCATTAAAAGTTTTCTATTCTGTCCCATGATTCATCAATATGCAAGGAAATTTAGTCAAACTTATGATCAATGCCAATGAATAAGGACTATATGGAAAAGAAATAAAATTCCCTAAAATACCATCCTGGAATTTTAACTCTTCAACATATGGGAGATTGATTTTATGGGACAATTTATTAATTTTAATGGTAATTTTTACATCCTATTCGATGTTGAATACGTCTCAAAATTTGTTGAATCTGAATCCACTACTCTTGACACAACAAAAGTGGTAATGAATTTTTTAAAGAAAAATATCTTTTCCATATTCATAATTCTTAGTTTACTCATTAGTAATTAGGGAAATAATTTCAACAATATCATTGTGAGATGACTACTTGAAAAATATGGCATTCTATATAACACCAGTACTCCCTACCACCCATAAACAAGTGGGAAAGTTAAATTTTCAAACAAGGAAATTAAACAAATCCGGGAGAAGATAGTTAACACTAGTGGAAAGGATTGGAGTGTCAAAATAGATTATACACTTTTGTTATATCGCACAACATATAAAATTACCATAGGCACTACTCCATTCTAACTGGTGTATGGAAATCAATGCCATCTTCCATTGGAATTAGGACACCGATCTTTTTGGGCAATAAAAAAATGAACATGGATTCTCAGAAATCCAGAGAGGTCTAAATGCTTCAACTAGATGAGATAGAAGAAATTAGGATAGATTCATATGAGAATGTTGGAATTTTTAAAAGAAAACAAAAATTAGTTGAATGAAAACTAAATCACATATCAAATCCTTATTCAATTCTTGATTAAAACTATTCCCTGGAAAGATGAAATCATGATGGATGGGTCCTTACCAATTTATTATAGTTTTACCTTATAGAGCTATTGAAATTTATAAAAGAAGATAACCATTATTCAAGGTTAATGGGAAAAGGTTAAAAATTTACCTAGAACCCTTCCATGAAGGATGATTTGTCACTCTCAAATTCACCTGAACAGAAATTCATATGGTTGACGACGTCATTGTTAGCGCTTTATGGGAGGCAAACCATATTTGATTTTTTTTTATTTATTTTCATTCTTTTACTTAGGTTTTTTTCATTTTAGTGGATTTATTTTCATAGGCTATCCCAATAATTCACTATACCCACATATATTCATGTATATGGGCTGTTTTTTATTACTATTCACTATGTGCACATGCCCATTTCACTGCTTTATTCATGTTTTAACCTTGTGGACTAATGTTTTATATAGTTTATGTTATTTATTTATAACAAATTATGAAGGTGGACTAATTTGAAAACAACATCCACTAAGTTTCCCTATGGCATGACACTCATACAGGGAGCTCTTGATTCCCTAAATTCAAATTAAAATTTCCATTTCATTTTGTTTAAGCTATATTTGGGATATCTATCCCATCATACTTTCTAGGATAGTGTGTACAATATCTCATTTTAAGTTTGGGAGAGTCTTTCTTGAGTTTTATTATCAATACATTTGGATAATTTCTTGTTTACATTTATCTAGGATACATTTTTCACTAAAAACATGCTTTAAACCTGAAAACTCATTACACGCATTAAAAAAAGACAAAGTTAGGTTGTTGATTTTTGAAATACATGTTTTAATACTGTTTATATTTTTATCATGATTTCTAATTTTAGTAATTTAATTCAAATTCAAAAAAAAATAAATTTCTTTTGATTGACTTATTACTTGATTTTATACCCTAAGTGATTTCCAGTTATTTTTATTTACTCCCATTATCGAGAGGATCACTAGTAGAAAAACTATTTATAATGTCATAGTTTTTACATAAGTTATTTATAACTAACATGAAAGTATTGGAATATTACTATTTTACATTGGTTAATTAAAACGGATGTAAAATATACAATTTTCACGTTGGTTATATAAAAACTGACATGAAAAATACATATTCATCGCTCTTTGACATTAGTTTTATAATAAAACCAACATTAAAGATTGATTTTTATGTTTGTTATATTATAACCAATGTGAAAAACTATATTTTCACATTAGTTAAATGATAACTGGCATAAAAATACTTTTAAAAATTTATGAATCAATGGAGGGTTCAATTCATGGTCTTCCATTATCACGATGTCGGTCTCATTTCTCTCTTTTCGAATCCCTGACTCTCTCGTTTCTTTGATCTAGTGGTCCAATCTCACATTATGATCTTAATCTACCCTCAAGTTTCATCGACCTCTTGTTATTCATCGAATATAGATCTAAAGTAAGCCTCACATATTATTGTTTCTCTCTTTTCCGTCATTCTTTGGTGTGGAATATCTAACTAACAATTGTTCGATTAGGTGGAATTCATTCTCATATTACCATCTTCATACAATTGATTTTTTTATCTTCATAATTGTTTTTTTGATTCTAGATCTTCTCATCTCCAACTAGCTCACCTGAAGGTTTGAATATCTTTTATAATGTGCTGATTAGTTGTTCCTGATTTTAATTCTAGTATGAATTAGTTGTTCTCATTAAATATATTTTTCCTTTGGATTACTTTAAAATTATTTTATAAAAATTTTCATACTAAGGAGTATGTAGATTTATGTATACCATACGTAAAGGTATGCATACAATATTATTACTATCTTTATTTAAAGGTATGCATACCATATTATTACTGGTATTTTTTAAACAATGTGATATGAAATGAATTATTTGATGACATTACTAAACATAATAAAATAAATAATTGGCAAACTATTTTTGGAAGAATTAATAGATTATACACTGAATGAGGATAATATTCATTGTTAATATATATAATATTTATGTGCTTTATTATTCATAAACACCATTTTAGTGCATTTTACACTTTGAACATTATTTCATAATATATTTGTAATCCCTTCTTAAAATGCACTATTACATGGTACATTTTTATCATTATTTAAAGTAACCAATGATCTTGATTTTATTTTAAAATTTAATTTTAAGGTTTCTCATTACATTTGGAACAATTCATACTTTTTTAGTGTTGGAATATTCACACTGGAAGACCACCAAAATGGGCTTTCATGCAAACAACATTCTGAGTGAAGTAAACTGGACAGCAGCCCGATAAAACTATTGTAGAGGACAATATACAAGCCCAATAATTCTGAAAATTATACTAAATATATATTAAATCATGGGTAACATTTCATTAAACAGTTCCCAAAGCTAATTCTGATATTTGAATAGAGTTACAGGTGGCCCAAGTTGGAGATAAAATTTTGGGCCAGATTCTGCAGCCCAAAAAAATAGCCTACCATTTTGATAATATCTCGAAAAAAAATCCATTTGGGATGAAATTTTACATGAAGTTAGGAGAAATCCGAATATTCATTTTCTTATTATATGGACCACTATAATTCTGCCATATATAAGGTCATTTAGATGCCTCTTTTTTGTGGATGAAAGTTGTATGCCACTTCGGGTCAAGGATAAAGAAGTCTACTCTCCCATAAATTCCACCACCCTAGGCATACCATACTCAAGTTGGATCCTTTGTACTATTGGTAGCTCAACCAAAGACTCTTGAAATGCCTATTTAATGTAGTTTTGGTGGAGTAGTTTATCATCTTTGAGCTTTGTTTCATTTTAATGTTATGCTGCCAATTTGATGTTGTAATCGCATTCCTTCAATTGTAAGTTCTTGAATTACCTTGGATTCTTTATAAAAGTTCTTCATATTCTATTATTATTATTATCACTTTGATATTGTTGCCTTAAGGTGTGAATTTATTCACACCATACCTTGTGATATTCTTCACACAACAGTGGAGTGATCATTATTTTGTTGTTTTTACTTCTTCAATTTCACCCTTATGAGTCTACTTCTCGCTTCCCTTGAAAACATGACATCAATGGGTAGATAACTCTTTTATGGGTTGATCCAAGGGAGTAGAAAGGGTCTAGATTGGATTTTATTTATCAATCTCTAAATGTTATTGATTTCTTTTACTTGATTTTCTTTTATTCAAGTATTTTCTCTCTTCCTCTTCCTTATTGAATTTTATCGCCCCACTTTTATGTGATAATAAGATCATTTACCTTGGAGTGATCATGAAAATGATCCTACAAGTGTATAGATGATTAGTATGTGTTTGTGAAGTTTTTTAACCAGTAAGTTATGAGGTTATTTTGAATTCATTAAATGAAACCTTCTTGATTTAATGAAATTGAAATTGTTAAAAAAAGGGAATTCATCCAATCCACCCCAAGTGATAACCTAGGATCAACTCATTCTTTTAATTTAAATTAAGTTAAGTCTATTATAGTTCACTTAAACCCAATTAAAATCAACCCAATTTGGACAATTTATAGCCAAAAACATTCAATATAATGTACGTGTCTATAGGTTTCTTCTTAGGCCTCTGAGGATTCGACAACCCAAGCTAAACTACAAACGACCACTTAACCCTAAAACTTGGGTAAATTTGGGCGAGACCAAATTTTGGCACCGTTGTTGGGGAACCAAGTAATTCATCTAAACACTTATTCTATTCTCCCCTATTTCTTCTATTCTCATCCAAATTCTCTTATCTTTTCCCTTTCTTGTTTTTTTCTCTTTTGGTGCATGTCTTCCTACACTCGTGACCAATCAAACCATCTAGTTAGGGTGGATAGTCCTGGGGTTGTGGAGTCAAGTAAACCAAGGGAACTCTTTCCTTTAGATCCTAATCTTAATAATACTCTATAGTAAAAAATTGATCCCATTTCAATGGAAGGTCTTCAAATAAACCAACTCATAAACCCATGTGGGAACCAAAATTGAAATCCAAATGAGGTAGCCCCAAACTTAGGGAATGCAGTTGATCAAACCATGAATGAGTACCTCACACCTTTCTGGACCAATGCCCCCTCATGCATTATACACAATTCCCTAGAAGATTCCAACTACATCTTTAAACCCCATGTCCTAAACCACCTTCCCATATTCTATGGAATAGAGTCTGAGATAAACTACCTTCACGTCAAGGAGTTCAATGACATTGTAGAAACCATTTTTACCCCACATAAACTAGAATTAGCTAAGATGAGGCAATTTCTTTTTTCATTAATGGATCGAACTAAAAATTGGATAAACAATTTGAGACACTCATCCATCAAATCTTGAGAACAATTACAAAGATAATTCTACAAAAAATACTTCCCCCATCACAAAACAATTGCACTTAAAAAGAGAATCCAAAACTTTTTTGAAAATGAAGGGGAGCCATTTTATGAAACCTGGGAAAGGTTCAAAGACACACTCAACATGGTACCTCACTATTGATTTTCAATCCCAGAACAAGTTCGAATTTTCTATAAAGGGTTGTGTAAGAATCTGGTTCTTATTCTTGAGGTACGGGTTTCTTCTTTTCCTTTTCCTTTAAGGTTTTTGAGAAAATAAGGAAAATGGGGGAAAATCCAAAAGTTTGTGGGTACACGCTGTGAAATTTTCCACACACTGTATACTTTGGCCGTGTGGGATGAGTATACAGGGCGTGTAGGCCTGTCGGTGATGAAGGGTGTAAAAACTGACTACACGTCGTGTACTTAGTATATACACACCGTGTAACCAATTGGAAGGTAAATAGTAAGGCGGTTGCAGTAGCTTCTAGTGGAACGAAAGTACATGCCGTGTACTTAGAAATACATGCCGTGTAACCAAGTCGGCAGTTGAACAATGAGAAGGTGGAAAGTGGTCCCTAGAGGAATAGTTAAAAATGGAAAGTAAACACTGTGTACTTGATATTACACGCCTTGTAGTTATGTTTTTTCACTTAAAACAGGAAATAGCCTCCTCTTTCGACAAAGGAAGCTTAGAACGCCCGAGATTTATAGGAGAGAAGTCCAGATCTTGGAAGAGCTCCCAACCGCACACCGAGACTCTGATTCCTTCATCGTCGATCTCATTTGAACCATGCAGGTGAGTTCTTCTCTCTTCCTGAACCTCTCCATCCATTTCTTTCCCTAAGGTAAGTTATTTGGGTTTGAATGAGTAATTTTTTATCCCAGATCTATGTCGTTCTCCATTGATTCAGGAGGCATCATTCATGTATATCGATCAGAGGAGATCGAGGTAGGTGGTCTGGTGTTTATTTCCAACTGCCGAGTTGTTTTTGTGTATTGTTGTGCTACGCGACCATGTTGGGGTGTCATATGGCTAAGGTCTTGACTATTAAAATACCTATAATTTCATAGGTAATCTTTTGATTATGTATAAACTGTTGTTTGGGATCGCTGCTTTGATCCAGGGCCACCCCGTGGGTGCGTTCCATTGTTTAGCCATTTGGCCAAGATACCTGTGGGTATGCCATGATTATAAGAATGTTTTGAGTTTTCTTGAGATGAAATATATATAAATTTCTTGTTTATGTATTGGGATCAGCCCGGTTACTTTCTTATCCTGAGGGTAGTGTTTTGCTTAGCCGGAGGGCAGTGTTTCGTTTAGCCTAAGGGAAACTTTTCTTATGCCTGTGGGCAGTAGCTTCTATGCCTAAGGGAAATATCTCGTATGCCTGTGGGATATATTCATTATGCCTATGGGCAGTCACCTGTGGGTTTCGATTCTGCTTGCCTGAGGGTAAGGACTTGCATGTCTGAGGACAATATTTACTATGAATATTCACTATGGTGATTTCTTATGTTGCATCTTCCAAGATAAAGCACAAACCTGAAATTGATAAATAATTAATTAAATGGTAATTGAACTGGTAGTAGTATCTTCTTTTGAGTACTTCCTAGCTTACTATATTTCTTTATTGGATACTATTGTTGCACATTTTCACTAACTATTGGGCACGGGCCTTTGGTGGTTGCCTACTGGGATTTATTTCTCACACCCTGTTTGGTTCATGTCTTGGGCCCAAACAGATTATATTTTTGAAGGTGTCAATAAGGTCAAGGGTCCTTACATAGGTACATGATTGTTGTATAGGAGTAGGAGAGCATGGGACCGAGCTTAGGCTTGCGATGCTATTGCATTCCTGTTGCACCACTTTAGTTTTTTTTGTACTTTGTACCCTGTACTGTTTTATTAGATTACAGTTTCCTGTTTTGGCTACTTTCCTAGAATTATTGACATGTTGCATCATGATATCTATATGGTTTCTAGCTATCTTTTCCTTCTGTTGTCCATTTTCTGGTTTATATTGTCTACTGCTTCCACTTTGGTATGTTTATTTATTTTATTCTGCTACGCTACACTTTGACAAATGAGGGAATAGTTTCCCCACTATTAGCCATTGGCCCTCACTACTAGTCGGCAGCCTCTAGTGTTTGGGGAAATGCGCTTGAGGTAATGTGACCAACCGGGTTTGAGGCACCCATTGTGTGGCTTCCGAAACCGGGATGTTACAAAGTGGTACCAGAGGCAGGTTTTTTCTTTTCTCTTGAGTTATTTTATTATTTGGCAATAACGGAAAGAGATAGATTGCTAATGGATTTGGTAATAATTGTGCCCAGGAGTAGTTACCTCGTAGAGAGGTAAAGGTCGGATTTCCTCAAATTAAGTTGTGATTTTCTGTTTTTGATTATTACAATTGATTTGATTTTCACCATTGGGTGGCGCACTTGTGGTGTGCTATTTATATCTTTATACTTGGGTTCTATTTAGTTTCAACCCGATGAGATGAGGGTATTCCATATCATGCATCATTTAGGTACATGTTAGAATCATATGTCATGTATAGTTTCCATGTCATTTAGGTGCATTAGAAATTGCATGTTTTTTTGATAGATGATGTGCTAGAAAATTAATGCTATTATGATAGGTACCTTGTTAGATATGACTACTATTGATAGGGTATTGGTACATGTTATGGTTGGGTTTATGGGTGCTAAAATTTGGTTCCTGAGAAGTATGATCTCTCTTGGACCGGAATTTAGCAGATCATGATCTAGATTTTTGTTGCATTTTGTACTATAATGTAAAAGGTTAGGTGCTAAACTTTGGTTCTCGGAGAGTATAGGCCCCCACGGATCGGAATTTGGCATACTGATGCTTAAAATTTAAGGAAAAAGGGGCTCTGGAGTATTTTCTAAGGTCTACTGTCTAGAAACCCAGACAACACGGCGTGTGGTTCTATGAACACACGTCATGTACTCTTCTATATGGGAAGAAATGAAAAAAAAAATTAAGTACATACTGTGTACCCTATGTACATGCTGTGTAGTTTCTAACCATGTAATAGGCTGTGTAGGCAGAAACATGGGATGGAAAAACTCTAGAGGGAACATGCCGTGTACCGGTTGTACACGTCATGTCATGTTGACTCTGTATCTGCCCGTGTGACTAACAACACAGATGGAGAAATATTCGCTTAAACATGTCGTGTCACTTTCGAACACACCGTGTAGTGTAATCTAGGAATCCAACCATGTAACTAACAACACAGGTCGGTGTTATCCTTTCTAGTACACATCGTGTACCTATGGGACACGCCATGTAGTCTTGAATGGTAAGAGACTGTGTAGACTTGTCCATGTGGCTGGGGAAATGGGGTGGTGTACATGCCATGTGCGGGTGTAACACGCCGTGTAGTGTCAGCCATGTAGTCGGTCGTGTCACTAACAACACGGTCAGTTGGAATCTAATCTATACACATTGTGTCTATCTAGAACACATCATGTAGTGTGAGTTGTGTACTCGGCCGTGTCATGAACAACACGGGTCGGTGAAGCTCATCTAGTACACGCCATGTAGACCTTATACACGCCATGTAGTCTAGTTCAAAAAAGAGTTGTGTGGCTAAGTCGTGTAGAAGGACTCGGGTAGGGGAAGAAAAATTCAAGTACATGTCGCGTGTGTGGAAAACACACCATTTGTTTGGGGTGTTACACGACCAGTTCTGGAAAAAGTACACGCCCATGTAAAAGACTTAAGGGAACACATTGTGTAGTTATTATACACACCGTGTAGTCTGGTTTTGTAAAACTTGAATTTTTTCTTTCTCTTGTTCCCTTCTTACACTTACAGTTCTTAGTCCTTGATGATCTTAATTTAAGGTGTGTGTTTAACCTTGTAGATTCATGCCACCGAGATTACCACAAGTTGTTCTTCAAGAGAGCGGCAACGATTATACTCCAGAGATGGTAGGTCACAGGCTACCAATGGATCCTCCAACAGAGCCAGATGTGGCACCAGCCGTTATACCGAACACAGGCACGGATGTGCAATTCCATGAAGGCTTCATGCGGTTCATGTAGACCTTCTAGGGAGAACCACCGGTTGCCACATATGTTGCAGATATGACACGTATATTCCAGCATCATCATCCACCTATGTTTTTAGGGGATGGCGGACCACAGGCTGCGGATTCATGGCTGGGTTCTGTGCAGATGATCTTCGAGCATCTGGAGACGCCTCCTAGGAGGAGGGTCAAGCTCACTACTTACAAGTTTTGTGAATCTGGAAAGAGATGGTGGGATGTTACCACCTAGACTAAGCATCACCGAGACATGGCATGGGAATATTTTTAGGCAGTCTTCTATGACTTTTTCTTTCCAAGATTCTAAGGGTAGATCAAGCTCAAGAGTTCATGAATCTGCAGTAGGGTGCCAATTCAGTGATGGACTATTCTACCCGCTTCACCGAGATACAGTGTTTTGCACCTGTTCTGGTGGGTGATGAGATGTTGAGGGATATACGCTTTGAGGATGGTCTTTGATATGACATCCGTGCACTGGTGAATGTTTTCAGGTTTCCTACAGTGCATGCTATTGTGAACCAGGCATTGATTACTGAGTGAAACCTGTGGGAATCTAGTGGTGCAGACCAGGGCGGTTCGGCAACAGCTTCTGGAGCTATTTCTACTAGAAAGAGGAAGAGGCAGATGGATTTCTCTCATGGTGGTAGTACTAGCCATAAGAATTCTTCATGTGGATAGGTCATGTTCTAACAGTGTGGTAAAGAGGGGCACAAGAGACCTCAGTGTCCACATGACCCAGTGTAGTGTTGATCTTGTGGCGGGACGGGTCATCTTCAGCATTTTTGCAGGGCGTTTCCACCAGTGACTAGTGAGAGGGGTTCTGTGTAGACTCTGTGTGTGGGAGTAGGGCTATCATCTTCTTTCCAGTCAAGGAATTGGAACATGTCAGGACGTTCAGGACGAGGTGGTGGTCGTGGCCATGGTAGCCAGACACCAGGATCTCAGAGATGGCAGGGCGGGTCAGCTCAGGGTAGCCAGGATATGTCGCAAGGCCGCAGCACTAGATAGACATATGCAGTGCAACATACTCAACAGGAGCAGGATCCCGAACCTTCCACTGTCAGAGGTACTATTCTAGTTGCTTCTGTTTTATCTTCTACACTTTTCGATATTGGTTCTACACATAGATTTATATTTTTGCTCGTTGTGGAGAGCCTTGGGATCTGTGTTTCTTCTTCTTCTGATATTATGATGCTAGACACTCCATTGGTAATTAGAATGACAGGTGTGCGTAAGTGCAAGGAGTACCCCCTTGAGGTTGGTGGGTGTCACTTTCTATAGGACTTCTATGTCTTAGAGATGACACCATATGATTTCATTCTCAGGATGGACTGGTTGGTATCCTTTCGACCCTTTGTGGATTGATATCGTCTCAGGGTGAGTTTCACATCACCAGAGCGTGGAGAGTTTCTATAAAAGAGTGAATGGGATGTCCAGGCGAGCCGAGCTGGACCCGAGCATCGTGGGTGAGGTGGAGTGACATCCCAGATTACGAGTTTATATCTGGATGACTAGGGAACTTGTCAGAAGTATTTCCCTCTAGTGGTTAATCATTTCAAGTATGTCTTCTTGAACGAATTTTCAGGTATACCTCTAGAGAGAGAGGTGAATTTCTCTATTGAGCTTGTGTCAGGAGCGGCACCAGTGTCCATTCCTCCTTACAGGATGGCTACACTAGAATTGTAGGAGCTCAAGAGGCAGTTGGAGGAGTTGCAGGAAAAGGGTTTCATCCGACCCAATACTTCTCCTTGGGTTTTTCCTATCCTGTTTGAGAAGAAGGTGTATGGTACCCTCAGACTCTGTGTGGATTATCAGAAACTGAACTAGTTGATGGTCAAGAACAGATATCCCTTGCCGAGGATTGATGATCTTTTTGATCAACTTCAAGGAGCACGAGTGTTATCGAAGATTGAATTGAGATTCGGATATCATCAGTTGCATGTTAGATCATCAGACATACAGCTTACAGCCTTTCGGAGTAGATATGGTCTATACGAGTACTTGGTCATGTTGTTCGGACTCACGAACGCACCAGCAGATTTCATGGATATGATGAATCATGTGTTCTAACCTTACCTGGATTCTTTTATGGTAGTCTTTGTGGATGATATCTTGGTGTACTCTCAAACTTGACACAACCATGCCACCCTACTTAAGATCGTATTGAGTACACTGAGAGAGAATTAGTTATATGATAAGATCTCAAAGTGCCACTTTTGGATGGACCAGATACACTTCCTGGGTCATATTATCTTAGAGGCAGGAGTTTCGGTAAACCCAAAGAAAGTGAGAGCAGTAGTTTCCTAGGATCATCCTAAGAACTTGTTTGAAATATGAAGTTTCTTGGGGCTGGATAGTTACTATAGGTGCTTAATAAAGGACTTATCCTATGTAGCAGTGTCGTTGATGGGTTTGACTAAGAAGGATATGAAGTTCGTTTGGTCAGAAGCTTGTGAGATAGCCTTTCAGGAGCTAAAGGGAAGGTTGACATCAGCACCAGTCCTGATACTTCTAGAGTAAGGGAAGAGATATACAGTTTACTGTGATGCATCAGGTATTGGGCTGGGAGCAGTGTTGATGCAGGGCGATTGAGTAGTTGCATACGAATCTCGGCAATTGAGGCCACATGAGAGGAATTACCTGACGGATGATCTCAAGTTAGCTGCAGTTGTTCATGTGTTATGCTTTTGGAGACATTATCTCTTGGGAGAACATTTTGTGGTGTTTACAGACCAAAAAAGTCTGAAATACATCTTTACCCAGTGTGACCTGAATTTGAGACAGTGAAGGTGGGTTGAGTACCTTCAGTTCATCAACTTTTAGCTTGCCTATACACCTGGTAAAGGTAATGCAGTAGCCGATGCACTAAGTAGGAGGACTCAGATACAGGCAGTGCATGAGGCTAGTGGTGAGTGGTAGCTTATGGATTCGCTCTCTGAGATGCATTTGGAGGTGTACGATAGTCAGGGGAAAACCTATCTTTAATCCTTAGCTGTGACTTCTACCCTCCTGGATAGAGTGAGGATAAGACAGCTATCGGAATTAGAAGGCCTGGTTCTATGGGATTCGATGGCAAGCGAGGACCCTCCTCCTGGTTAGACAATAGGCAATGATGAGGTATAGTGTATCCATGGACAAGTGTGGGTTCTAGAGAATATACACAAAGAGTTTATGCCGGAGTTTCACGCTTCATCTTGGGCAGTGAATCCTGAAGTTACCAAAATGTACTGTGACTTGAGACGTCGGTATTGGTGGCCGGTTATGAAAAGAGAGGTAGTTGGTTTTGTTACGAGATGTTCCACCTATCAGCAGGTGAAGGTGGAGCATCAGAGGCCAGCCTGACTGTTACAACAGTTACCCATTCCTGAGTGGAAATGGGATGTTGTCGCGATGGACTTTGTGACCAGGTTTTTGAGGACACCTCGAGGTAGTAATGCTGTGTGGGTTTTTGTGGACAGACTTACAAAGGTAGCTCACTTTTTTCTGATCAAGGAGACTTCAGTGTTGATGAGATCGGGAAGTTGTATGTCCGAGAGGTAGTACGTCTTCATGGGGTCCCTCGTTCTATCATTTCAAATAGGGATTCCTATTTTAAGTCTCATTTCTGGTAGAGTTTTTAGAGGGAACTGGGTTCACAGGTGCTTCTGAGCATAGCTTACCACCCTTAGACTGATGTCCAGTTAGAGTGTATGATACAGGTGCTTGAGTAAATGCTGCGTGCATGCATCCTGTACTTTGGGGGCTCTTGGGAGAAGCACATACCCCTGGTCAAGTTTTCCTACAATAATAGTTTTCAGGAAACTATTGAGATGGCACCTTATGAGGCTTTATATGGTAGACCATTTCGATCACCATTGTGCGGGCTAGAGGCAGGTGAGGCAGCTTTACTAGGACCATGTCTCGTGTAGGAGACTTCAGAGCAGGTCCAGTTGATTCAGAAGCAGATGGCTACTACACAGTCTCATCAGAAATCTTATGTTGATCGCCGTAGATGACCCTTGGAGTTCATGATCGGGGATCAGGTTTTCTTGCGTGTCTCATCGAGGTTGGGACACAGGCGGATCAGGAGACAGGGTAAACTTTCACTGAGGTATGTAGGGCCGTTTGAGATTTCAGAGAGAGTCGGGCTGGTTGTCTATTGGTTGTAGTTTCCACAGAGGTATCGGGCCATGCACAACGTCTTCCACGTATCTTAGCTATGCCGTTATCACTCAGACTCATCTCATGTTTTTCAGCCTGAGGAGGTTGAACTTTAGGCCGATTCATCCTTTAAGGAGCATCCGATTCGTATTGTTGATAGGACGGGAGACCGACGTACAAGATCAGTGGCTAGATTTGTTCTCATCTTTATCTTTACCACCCTTAGAAGGGAAATTCAGGGACGAATTTCTTTAAGGGGGGAATTTTGTAAGAACCAGGTTCTTATTCTTGAGGTATGGGTTTCTTCTTTTCCTTTTTGTTTAAGGATTTTGAGAAAATAAGGAAAATGGGGAAAAATCCCAAAGTTTGTGGGTACACACCGTGTACTTTTCTACATGTTGTGTACTTTGTCGTGTGGGATGAGTATACAGGGCGTGCAGGCTTGTCGGTAATGAAGGGTGTAAAAACTAACTACACGCTATGTACTTAGTATATACACACCATGTAATCAGTCGGCATGTGAACAGTAAGGCAATGGGAGTAGCCGCCAGTAGAACGACAATACATGCCATGTACTTAGAAATACATGTCATGTAACCAAGTTGGCAGTTGAACAGTGAGGCGGTGGAAAGTGGCCGCCATAGGAACATTTAAAAAAATGGAAAGTACACATCATGTACTTGAGAGTACACACCGTGTAGTTATGTTTTTTCACTTAAAATAAGCAGTAGCCTCCTCTTTTGATAGAGGAATCTTAGAACGCCTGAGAGCCACGGGAGATAAGGCTGGATCTTGGAAGAGCTCCCAACCACACACCGAGACTCTGATTCCTTCGTCGTCGATCTCGTTTGAACCACATGGGTGAGTTCTTCTCTCTTCTTGAACCTTTTCTTCCAGTTATTTCCCTAAGGGAAGTTATTTTTGTTTTAACGTGTAATTTTTTATCCCATATCTACGTCGTTCTCGGTTGATTCGAGAGGCGTCATTCACGTATATCGATCAGAGGAGATTGAGGTAGGTGGTCTGGTGTTTATTTCCAACTGTCGAGTTGTTTTTGTGTACCATTGTGCTATGCGCCCATGTTGGGGTGTCGTATGGCTGAGGCCTTGACTGTTAAAATACCTAGAATTTCATAGGTAATCTTTTTATAATGTATAAATTTATGTTTAGGATCGCTGCTTTGATCCAGGGCCACCCCGTGGGTGCGTTCCCTTTTTTAGCCATTTGGCCAGGATACCCATGGGTATTCCATGATTATAAGAATGTTTTGAGTTTTCTTGAGAGGAAATGTATATAAATTTCTTGTTTATGTGTTGTTCTTAGCCTAGTTACTTGCTTAGCCTGAGGGTAGTGTTTTGATTATCCTGAGGGCAGTGTTTCTTTTAGACTGAGGGAAACTTTTCTTATGCCTGTGGGCAGTAGCTTCCATGCCTGAGGGAAATATCTCATATGCATGTGGGCTATATTAATTATACCTATGGCTAGTCACCTGCAGGTTTAAATTTTTCTTGCCTGAGGGTAAGGACTTGCATGTCTTAAGAGAGCGTTTACTTTAAATATTCAATGTGGTGATTTCTTATGTTGCATCTGCCAAGCTAAATCAAAAGCTTGGAATTGATAAATAATTAATTAAATGGTAATGGAACTGGTAGGAGTATCTACTTTTGAGTACTTCCTAGATTACTATATTTCTTTATTTCATACTTTTGTTGCACATTTTCACTGATAGTTGGGCACGGGCCTTTGGTGGTTGCCTATTGGTATTTATTTCTCACACCCTGTTTGGGTCATGTCTTGGGCCCAAACAGATTATATTGATACAGGTGTTGATAAGGGAAAGGATCCCTATATAGGTACATGATTTTTTCATAGGATTAGGAGAGAATGGGACCGAGCTTAGGCTTGAGATACTGATGTGTTCTTGTTGCACTGCTTTAGTTTTGTTTTGTTGTACTTTGTACCATGTACTGTATTATTAGATTGTAGTTTCCTATTTTGGATACTTTCTTAGAATTAGTGACATGTTACATCATGATATCTATATGACTATTAGCTATCTTTTCCTTCTATTTTCCATTTTGTGGTTTATATTGTCTATTGATTCCGCTTTGGTATGTTTATTTATTTTATTTTGTTGCGCTACACTTTGACGAATGAGAGCATAGTTTCCCCACTATCAGTCATTGGCCCTCACTGCTAGTCGGCAGCCTCTGGTGTTTGGGTAAATACGCTTGAGGTCATGTTACCTACTGGGTTTGGGTCACCCGTTGTGTGGCTTCTAGAACCGGGACGTTACAGGTTGGGCCCGGGGAACAAACAATTCATTGACATGATGTGTAATGAGACCTTTAAAAACAAAGCCCCAAATGATGCTTATGTGTATCTAGAAAGCCTTACTAAACAAAACCAAACATGGGTGACATCACATTACTATGAGAAGCCACCAAAATCTAGTGGAATTCACACACTTAGGAAGGAGTAAATTCTTGGGGAGAAACTTGCTTCACTCACTAGGAAGGTCGAGGAGATCAATCTTATGAAGGTCCATGAAATTCAAACTGTGGATCCTGTTTGCACAATTTATGAAAATCATGACCACAAGACTAACAACTGCCCAACTATCCCTTCCATTAAATATGTTCTTGTAGGAGGACCACTAGTAGAGGTCAATTCTCTGAACTTTCAGAATCCACAGTACCAAAACACTTTCAATCCAAGGTACAATGACCATCCAGGATTCCGTTTGAAAGATAACCAACAACCCAACCAACAACCTAGCTAGCCACAAGGACCAAACCCCTACCCTCCACAAAATTTTCAAAACTATAACTAGTTACAACCACAACCAGTCCAATACCAACATCCCATCCAACAACCTATGCAACAACCAATCCAACAACCAAAGTATCCACCTGGGATAAACCAACTAGCACAAGCCCCTACTCAATTTTCCCCTCTTCCAATCCTTGAATAGTTGTGTAAAAAAATGGAGAAAATGAACTCAGAAGTCTCATCCCTTAAACATGAATTATAAACCATTAAAACTGGGAAGGCACCCATGCCTACTCAGGTGGTACCATCCTCAAATTTAAGGGGATAATCCAGTTACACACAAACCTCTCATGAACAACTCAAAGTAGTAACTATTTTAAGAAGTGGTAAATCCATTTTGAAACATGAACAAGAAATACCAGAACCATTAAAAGATTCAACAATGCATGAAAATGATGAAGAACCACCCATATATTTTGAAAAACCCAATGATAATGTGAAGAAACTACCACCACACCAAACAATCAAACAACCTAATCCCTTCCCTCAATGTATGAGAGGAAAATATAAACCAGAACTGAATGAAACTTTGAGGGAAATCTTCTCTCAGGTTAAGTTGAACATCCCCCTTCTTGATGCAATCCAAACCATTCCTTCCTACTCAAAGTAGCTTAAGGATTTCTTCACTTTTAAAAGGAAATTCTCACATAATAACCAAGTCCTTCTGGCAGAAAATTTTAGCACAACAATCCAAGGAACCCTTCCACCAAAGATAAAAGACCCATGATTCCCTTACATCAATGTTGAACTAGGAGAGAATAAAGTTGTCAAAGCCCTTTTTGATTTGGGATCTAGTGTGAACCTCATTCCTTATACCATGTATTGTCAGTTAGGACTCGAAGAACTCCAACCCACATCTGTCACTATTCAACTTGCTGATCGTAGTGTTCGAGTTCCTAAGGGAATATTAAAGGATGTTTTGGTGAAAGTTGAAAATTTCATTTACCCAGCTGACTTCATTGTCCTTGAAAATCACCCAAGATTAGGTCCTAGGGAGCAAACCCCAATCATCCTTGGTCATCCCTTCCTTGCAATAATCAACTCTGTTATCTGAGTCTGAAATGGGAACATGATCATCACCTTTGGAAACATGAGTCTAGACTTGAACATATACAATGAAAACTCTCAAATTGGGGATGATGAAGAGATACATGAGATTAATTGGATTGGTAGTGTTGATAGTGAACTCGAGGAACATCAACGAATTACTATAGGGTGTTTAAGTCAAGAAGATGTTGATTTTCTTTGTTCACATGAGGGAAATTTTTCTCCTTGGATTGAATATCTTTCAGATATCTCTATTGATGATTTTATAGAATCACCAATCAATTATACCATGGGTAAAATCAATAACATTGAGTCCATACCCATTCATGACACCACTCTGTCTAATTTAGTGGATGAAAATTATGTTCACAAGGAACCAATTCTGTCAAGAAATTTGAACAAAGAAACTGAGTTCAATACAAAGTCCCATCCTTCCTTAGAAAGTGATAACCAATTAGATCTAGAATTTAAGGTCCTACCTTCATCACTCAAGTATGCATTCTTAGGGGACAATCGAGCCTTTCCTGCTATCATCTCCTCCTCTCTTGAATCCATTCAAGAGATGATTCTTCTGGATGTCCCAAGGAAGTATAAGAAAGCAATTGGATGGACCCTTTTTTATATCCCTGAGATTAGCCCACTCATTGGAACTCATAGAATTGTTCTTGAATTTGAATCCAAACCATGTCATCAACCTCAGTGGAGACTCAATCCAAATCTTATGAATGTGATAAGGAAAGAACTTCTTAATTTTCTGAAAGTGGGTATCATCTACCCCATTGCTGAGAGTGAGTGGGTAATCCCAATTCAAGTTGTCCCAAAGAAAGATGGAATCATTGTGATCACCAATAAGGATGGTGACATTATCCCCATAAGGGTATGTAGTGAATGGAGAGTTTGTATTGACTATAGGAAGCTCAACTATTTTACCAATAAAGACCATTTCCCATTTCCCTTTATTGATCAAGTCCTTGAGTGAGTGGAGGGCCATCAATTTTATTAATTCCTAGATGGGTTCTCAGGGTATAATCAAATCTAGGTCTCCTTATAGGATCAAGGAAAAACAACCTTCACTTGTCTATTTGGCACTTTTTCCTTCAATTGCAGGCCCTTTGGGTTATGTAATGCCCCTGGTACCTTCCAGCGGTGCATGATGGTAATCTTCTCAGACATGGTGGGGGATTGTTTAGAGGTCTTCATGGATGACTTCTACATCTTTGAGGATAATTTTGAGGGATAACTTCTGAATGTTGAAAGGTTTTTGTCAATATGTGAGGATAAGAATCTCATCCTAAACTGGGAAAAGTGTCATTTCATGGTAAAGGAAGGACTTGTTCTAGGCCATCTAGTATCTGGTAGAGGGATAGAAGTTTATAAAGCTAAGTTCAACATCATTTGTAACCTTACCTATCCTAAAATTGTTAAGGAAGTGAGGTCCTTCTTAGGACATGCTAGTTTTTATAGAAGGTTCATTGATAATTTTAGCTTTATTTCTCGACCACTTTGTGCTCTATTGGTGAAGTATGCTCCATTTTTATGGACAGAAAGCTGTGAGGAATCATTATATACACTCAAGTCAGCTCTTATCTCTCCACCTATCATGAAATATATAAATTGGAAGCTTCCTTTTGAGCTCATGTGTGATGCGAGTGACTTTGATATAGGAGCAGTCTTAGGACAACGATGTGAGAAAATTCCATGTTTCATTGCTTATGCAATCAAATATTTAAATGATGCACAAATCAACTACAAAACCTCTAAGAAAGATTTACTTTCTGTTGTCTTTTCCTTATATAAATTCATGTCATATCTCTTAGGATCACCCATCATTGTCTTCACCGACCATTCATCCCTAAAATATCTTTTCCAAAAACAAGATGACAAGGATAGATTGATTAGGTGGGTCCTTCTTCTTCAAGAGTTATATTTAACCATTAAGGATAAAAAAAGTGTTGAAAATGTTGAAGTTGATCACCTATCTAGGATGGAATTCAAAGACAACTCACATCACCTTTCTGTGTCTGATTCATTTCCCGATGAGAACATATATTATGTGAGTGATTTCCCATGGTATGATGACATAGAAAACCATTTGGTTATGGGTGACATTCCAAAATTCCTCGTGACCCAAGATAAGAAGAAATTAATTTTTGATGTCAAACACTATGTGTTTGATGATCCTTACCTCTTCAATTTCTGTCCTAATCAAATCATTAGGAGATGTGTTCATGATTCTGAGTAAGAGTCCATTCTAAAATTTTGTCATGGAGAGGCATGTGGAGGACACTTTTCCACAAATAAAAACACTAAAAAGGTACTAAAAAGTGGTTTATATTGGCCTAACCTCACTAAGGATTCCTTATAATTCAGAAAAAGGTGCCCTTATTGTCAACAATTAGGATCCATTACCAAAAGGAATCAAATGCCCCTAACTCCCATTCTAGTCATTGAAATATTTTATTGTTGGGGAATTGATTTCATTGGAACCTTACCAAACTCTAGGGGATACCTATACATCCTCATAGCTGTTGATTATATCTCAAATGGGTTGAATACATTCCCACCAAGTCCAATAACCATCATGTTGTGATCCAATTTCTGAAAGAGCACATATTTTCTCGATTTGGAATTCCTAGGGCTATAATCAGTGATCGAGGAACCCATTTCTACAACTTTCCATTCTATTCACTCATGTCTAAGTATGGGATTTCTCATAAAGTTTCCAATGAATACCATCCTCAAACCAATGGTCAAGCTGAGTTAGAAAATATGAAGATTAATCAAATTCTTGAAAAAACTGTGAATCCCTCTAGGAAATATTGGTCTGAGAAACTCTTGAATTCTATTTGGGCATATAGAAACGCATTCAAAACCATCCTAGTAATGTCACCATATAGGTTGGTTTGTGGAAAAGTATGTCATTTACCTGTTGAAATTGAGCATAAGGCATTTTGGGAAATCAAAAAAATGAATTTTGACATTTCTTTGGCCAAAGAAAAGAGAAAATTAGATCTTAATGAACTTGAGGAACTTATAATGGAAGCTTATGAAAAATAAATAATAAATAAATCTAGAGTTAAAGCCTACCAATCTAGGAATATCAAAGTCAAACATTTTGAACTGGGAAAATTCGTGCTCTTGTATAGTTTAAAACTTCATTTACACCTAGGAAAGTTAAGGTCTAGATGGTCAGGTCCTTTCATAGTGCATCATGTGTACCCCCATGGGGCAGTAGAGATTCAGGATCCCATAAGTGGTCACATTTTCAAGGTTAATGGTCATAGAGTCAAACCTTTCATTAAACCATTCCAAAAACATGAATTAGATGAAGACTTGCGTGAAACAAACTTAGATGAGGAAAATACTTAAACAATTAGGGGTCTAAGTTGAGCTAGCGACGTTAAAAAAAATTGTTGCATGGGAGGAAACCCATGGTTTTCATGTTTCCAATATTTGTGAATCATTTTTAAAAAAAAATAGGATTAATGAATCATTTTGATATTTAAAAAAAATAGACTATTGACCTGTTCTTCTATTATGAGTATGGATGGGTATGAAAGGGGAGCGTCGTATTCATCTATATCGCGTGGTGTGATCCTTGAGTAATAACTTACCCAGAAATTTAAAAATAATACAATGTATCATCATTTCATTTTATGGTTAATAAAAATACAAAAAAATATAATAATAATTAAAAAAATTAAAAGGACACATCGTAGGTTGTGGGGAAAACCCCATCACAACCAGTGAAGCTTTAGGGACTCGAACCCAGGACTGAAGGGAGATAAGGGCGTGCACTTACCACAGACCTACTGCTTATTGTTCTTACTTATTCTATAATTTTTGTATATATACTTATATTTTACTTTTTTTTATTTCATGAATAAAAATATATATATATTGTTTTGTTTTGTTTGTTTGTTTGTTTTTCCCTTTTTCCACTAGGGAACTCTGAAAGTGACATGGATATCAAAAGACTAAATTAGAGTAGTAGTAACTTCAACTTCAACCACCAGATGACTTCATTCCATGATCCTCATATTGAAAATTCCTTTTATAACTCCTATCATCTACCTCTACCCCCTTCTCAATTTTATTTTCTTTAAACACTAGGGACAGTGTTATTCTAAGTTGGGGGTGAAATAAATGAAAAAATTAATTAATTAATTTTGTGTGCATAAAAAAATGTGTGGAAGGAAAAATTTCTTTAACCTTGAACATGATAATACACATTTCACACTTTGAAACTGAATATCAAATAATTTATCATGACCTAATTCTAATTTTAATCCATGTATAATTTCATGAGCATAGATTTTGGAAAGTGTGGCTGTCTAATGTGAAATTTCATCGTTTATATTTTCATCCAAATAAAAAAAGAGATCACAACACACATATTTTAGATAGTGGGGTATTAGTTTGAGTTCATGGGGTCCCCCAAATAAATAGCATATGTTTGGTGATCATTTTTTTTAATATGAGTATTCAAAAAAATCAAAAAACAATAAAAAAACAATAAATTTGCACGTAGAGAAATGAAATGACCTAATGTGTGGCTTTCAGTACTTGGGGATCGTGACTCCATAGTTTTCTGGCCCAGAGTTAGTAATTTTATCTCTATTTTTGGTAATTTGAATTTGTTTTTGACTGATTTAACTCAATATGATTCCCGAGTATGTGGGATTCACTTGGTTCCCTAAGGTCTTTGAGCCTGGGAGTCATCGGCAAAGTCTCGCTACATGGGTTGACTCTATTGAGTGCAATTTCAATTACCATGGAAAAATTGAAAAAAAAAACAAAAAAATATATACAAAAAAACTAATACTCATCTTAATATTGAAATGTGATTCCACCAAGTGCTTCCATCATTTCTCCCTTGAATAAATATGAACCCTCATGTCTATTGCGATACACAACACATCATCGCGCTTAATTGATAATGGATGGAATATAGTGATGAATTTAAACAAAGGAATGGGATTGGGATTGGGATCTGATTATGAAACTATATTGTATTAAAATATTTTTATGGGTTTCATAGTTGTTTTATATAAGGGGTTTTTGTGATCATTATTTATTAAAATGTTCTTGGAAAAGGGAATTCGAATTTCACATTTTTTAGATATATTTTGATCGAGACTAAAAAAACTCAAGTTGGGGGGTGTGATTAGACACTGAATGATGCTAATATTCATTGTTAATATATTCATGTGATTTATTATTTATAAACACCATTTTGGTGCATTTTACACTTTGAACATTATTTTATAATATATTTATAATTCTTTCTTAAAATTCACTATTACATTGTACATTTTTTAACATAATTTAAAGTACCCAATTATCTTGATTTTATTTTTATATTTAATTTTCAGGTTTTTCATTACATTGGGAACAATTCATACTTTTGGAGTGTTGGAAGATTCACATTGGAAGACCACCAAAATGGGCTTTCATGCAAACAACATTCTGGGTGAAGTAAATTGGAAAGCATCCCAATAAAACTACTATAGCGGACAATATACAAGCCCAATAATTCTAAAAATTGAACTGGATATAGAGAAAATAATGGGTAACATTTAATTAAATAATTAAAAAAACTAATTATGATGTTTGAATAGAATTCCAGGTGGCCCAAGTTGGAGATAAAATTTTGGGCTAGATTCTGCGGCCCAGAAAAACATCCCACCATTTTGATAATATCTCGCAAATAAATTCCATTTTGGATGAAATTTTACATGAGGTTATTAGACATCCGGAGATATATTTTCTTCTTATATGGTCCACTCTAATTCGGCCATCTAGAAGATCATTTATATTCATCTTTTCAGTGGATGAAAGATGGCTGCCACTTCGGGTCAAGGATAAAGAAGTCCACTCTCCCTTAATTTCCACCACCCTAGGCCTACCATAATAGATTGGGATCCTTTATAATATTGGAATATCGACCCAAGCCTCTTGAAATTCCTATTTAAGGTAGTTTTGGTGGAGGATTTTATCTTCTTTGAGCTTTGTTTCATTTTAATGTTATACTGCCAATTTGATGTTATAATCGCATTCCTTCAATTATAAGTTCTTGAATTACCTTAGATTATTTATAAAAGTTGTTCATATTATATTATTCTTCTTATCACTTTGATACCATTTCCTTAAGGTGTGAATTTATTCACACAATACCTTGTGATATTCTTCACACAACGGTGGAGTGATCGTTATTTTGTTGTTTTTACTTCTTTAATTTCGCCCTTATGAGTCTACTTCTCGCTTCTGTTGAGAACATGTCATCAATGGAGAGATAAATTTTGTATGGGTTGATCCAAGGGGGTAGTAAGTAGATGTAATTGATTTTATTTCTATATTTCTAAATGTTATTGATTTCTTTTACTTGAGTTTCTTTTATTCAAGGATTTTCTCTCTTCCTCTTCCTTATTGAATTTTATCGCCCCACTTTTATATGCTAATAAGATCCTTTACCTTGGAGTGCTCATGAAAATGATCCTACAAGTTTATAGGTGATTGTAAGGTGTTTGTGAAGGTGTTTAACCAATAATTTATGAGGTTATTTTGAATTCATTAAATTAATCCTGCTTGAGTTAATGAAGTTGAAATTGTTAAAAAAGGGAATTCATCCAATCCACCCCAAGTGATAACCTAGGATAAACTCATTCTTTTAATTTGAATTCACTTAAGTCTCTTAGAGTTCACTTAAACCCATATAAAATCAACCCAATTTGGCCACTTCATAGCTAAAAACAGTCCATAGAATGTACATGTCTATAGGTTTCTACTTAGGTCTCTGAGGATTCGACAACCCAAGCTAAACTACAAGTGACCGCTTAACCCTAAAACATGGGTAAATTTGGGCAAGAGCAGTCATCTGACACCCACATATGATATGCATGATCTAAAGGCATATGCGTACTGATATCATACTTTTACTATATGAAATAATAGCTTATCAAATTTTTATAGTATGCAATATAATTATGTATATTTCAATTCCAACTTTTGTTTCAATTCCACTTATTGTATCATTTGGTGTAAATTGGACTCCATTTATAAAATATATTTGTGTACATTAATGTGCATGGTCATGTATTTCAATGTTACTCTAGGGCATTGCAAAAGATTCAATGGGTAATGGGTCTACTTTGTAAAGTATCAGACCGACTGGGTACCCAATTTGGGAATACAATGTACCATATGAAGTCCCTTGAAGCAAGGTTTAATGTGAAAATTTTTTAAACTGAGACTCAATTTATGATTTGAATATATTTTTAATTACAAAATAGAATAAATTTTTTATTTTTATAAAAAAAACTATGAATTAGTTGTTCTCATTCTATATATTTTTTTATGGATATTATTATATGGATATCATTGTACATATATCTTAATAATTTCATATGGTTGTATTCATTTAATTTTACTTGAGAAATTTTTTAAACAAATCTATTTTGTAATTACTTTCATATTAATTAATTTTCTTAAAAAAAATATATTTTTCTTTTAATGTTTCCATTATTGGTTTTCTATATTTTTCAATGTCATTTCTAATCTTAATATTTTATAATTTACTCCCTATATTTTTTATATTTATTTTTGATGTTTTTTATAGATAATAATGAATCAATGTTGGATTAATAGACCTAGAACAAGTGATGAATATGAGGAAGGTGCTGATGCTTTTTTAGAATTTTCTAAACAAAATGTTCTAAACAATGACATGTTTTTTTGTTCATGTATGTAATGTTTAAATTTAAAAAATTTAGAAATCATATAGATAAAATATCATTTAATTTTTCATGGTTTTAATTTGAGTTATAGAACTTGGATTTGACATGGTGAAACGAAGCATAATTTCAAATCTATTAATGATGGTGCTTTCCAAGATGATAAATCTGATAACATGATGAAATGATTTGTGATATTGAAGTAAAGTGGATTGAGAAACAACCAAAAAATGAAAAATTATATGGTGGTTCTGAAAAACCATTGTATCTAGGTTGTATAAAATATACGGTTTTATCGACGATGTTAATATTAATTAACCTGAAGGTGAAACATGGATGGAGTGATAGGAGTTTTACAGAGCTGCTAAAATTGTTGAAAGAAATTATTCCTAAAGACAATGATCTTCCAAATTCACATTATAAATCCAAGAAAATATTATGCTCTATGGGATTGGGGTACAAGAAAATACATTTCTACTTGAATGATTGTGTTCTATATAGGAAAGAATATGAATTTCTGTCAGAGTTTCCTAAATTTGGGACATAACGATATAAGATAAAATAAAAATCACAGATGATTTAGCAGTTGTAGAGATATCTTCCAAGGCATTTTGGTATCTTCCTATAATTCCACATTTCAAATGTTTATTTGCAAATTCACATGATGCAAAAATTTTAATATTTCATACAGATGAGTGGATATGTGATGGAAAATTATGGCATTCAGCTAATTGTCCACAGCGGAAAAAAATTGATCACTAGTTTTCTATATTTGGAAACAAAGTTAGAAATATCAAACTTAGAATGTGAACATATGGAATTAATCCATATAAAATCCTTAGTAGTACACATAATTTGTTGCCTATTTTATTGGTAATTTAAAACTTATCTTATGAATATTGTATGAAGTGAAAATATGTTATGTTGATCTTAATGATATCTAGACCAAAACAGCCTGGAAATGATATTGATGTTTTCTTATCACCATTAATTTATGATTTGAAACTTTTATGGGAAGAATGTATTAAGGTGTATGATTCTTATAAAATGGAATATTTTCAACTTCATGTGATGATTATGTTAACTATATATGACATCCCAGCATATGGTAATTTTTCTAGATACAGTGTTAAGGGGAATAATTCTTGTCCAATTTATGAACAATAGACTTCATATTATCAACTTCATCATGGAAGAAAAACAGTATACATGGTTCATCGAAAAATTTTTCCTATGGATCGCTCTTATAAAAGATTAAAAAAGGAAATCAACAGTTCACATGAATTTTTTAGTGCTTTAAAACATTTTTCTACTAATAAGTATTTTTAGAGGGTGAAAAAACATTGATGTGACATTCAGAAAGACACAAAAATCTAGTAATGCTAGAAAATTTTAGAAGAAATGATCAATATTTTTTGAGCTACCATATTGGAGATATCATGAGATCAAACAAAACATTGTTGTCATGAATGTGGAAAGGAATATCTATGATAGATTGATTGTACCATTATTAGATATTAAAGGAAATAATAAATATGGGTTTAATGCAACATTGGACTTACTCTCGATGGGAATACGTTTGAAGTTAGCTCACACTCCTGACGGAAGGTGAACATTCCTACCCCCTACTTGTTATACATTATCTAAGAGTGAGAAAATTATCTTTTGTTAGTTTCTTTATGATATAAATGTGTCACAGGATTATTCTTCAAATGTAAAAAAATGTTTCTTTAAAGGATTTGAAGTTTATAGGTATTAAATCACATGATTATCACGTCATGATGCAACAACTCCTACCAGTTTCATTGTATGGAATATTGTTTATTCGTGTCAAAATGGATATCATGAAGGTGTGTTATTTATTCAATTTAATTTTTAATAAGTTTATTAATATAAACTCTTTGAACAACTTGGAGAATGAAGTGGTTTATATACTTTTTTAATTGTAAATGTATTTTCCTTCATCCTTTTTTGATATCATGGTTCATTTAATGGTTCATTTGGTGTGAGAAATAAAGATTTTTTGACCTGTATATCTACGTTGGATGTATCCTTTTGAAAGGTATATGAATATATTAAAGGGATATGTTAAGAATCCATATCTACTTGAATCCTCCATTGTTTAGAATTATATTTCTGAAGAAGTTGTATATTTTTTTACAAGCTATTTATCTACAGTAGAGAACATCAGTTTTCCTATATCTCACCGTGAATGATTCAATTATGGGGAAAAGGGGATATGTGGCTTGAAATTAAAATCATTAACATGAGAAGAGATAAATAAGGTAAATTTATAAATATTTAATAACATAGATGATGCTAAACCATATATAACATTTCGTATTAATGTTTTAAAACAATTTTATCTAAAAAAGAAAGCTATGTGGATTTTGAATGAGCATAAAAATAACTTTTTTCCATGGTTTAAAGAGACCTTGATTGTTAGATCAGATGAATATAAAACATTGAGATTGTTAGTGGACAATCCTGGTTTAAAATTGATAACATGGTCCAAGTATGATATTAATGGATATACATTTCATATGAAAGATCTTGACAATAGAAGTGCAGTTCAGAATAGTGGTGTATTGGTGTTCACAGAAGCAATGCATTTTTTAAGTGCTAAAGAAAAAAAACACAATATTTGCATCAAGTGAATATTATGGAGTCATTAAATAAATTTGGAAGGTTTATTACATTAAATTTCAATTTCCAGTGTTAAAATTAAAATGGTTTATTGATAAAAATAGTGTCAAATATGATGAATTTGAAATAAAAATAGTTAATATGAATAAATTGGAAGACACAGCTGATCCATTTATCATGGTAATACATGAAAAACAAATTTTCTATGTTATTGATCAATCTGATATGAAGTGGTCTATTGTTTTACAAGGAAAAAATAGTACTTTGGTGATGATAAACTTAATGAAGATGTTAATTTATGTGATATCAATACTTCTATAGAAATATTAACAAATAATGTAGATGAACATGTCAAATAAATGGTTTGTTCCATAAAAATGATCATAATGAAGGAATTTGGGAAAATAATCCTTTAGTGCATTCCTAATTTTATAGGTAATATATGTTTTTATTTTGTTTTACTTTTTAAAATTTAAAAAAAATGTTAGATATTTTATTATGAATCTCTTTATTAAAACATATATTAACACAAAATTAATTAATTTTATTACATTTGTTTATTTCATTTCATCTCACATTAATGATATTAGAATTTTGGTTAACTATAACAAATATGAATTAACTTTTGTTAAGTTTAGTTTATTTTAATTTTTTTTTGATAATTTTCCTTTTTTAATTTTAATTTTAATGTAATAGTTATATTTGTATTTTTTTAAGTGATTGTTTATTTCTTTAATTTTTAGAATAATGACAGATCCATCAGCTGATACACCACATACTTCTATAGATGATTGAGCTCATGATACCTTCGAAGAGGAATGTACGCATGCTCCTATAGATGAGTCTCCTCATCTTTATTTACATGAGATAACAACTTCCATGGGGGAGAAAGAGTTCTAGGGTGGGTAAACGTGGTGTCGCACGTTTACCAAAATTATCTGCTACTCATAGTCAAGACTAAATGATATCAGTATACTTTAATGATAATGATATTCCAAGAGGTCCATGAAAGGTGTTATTGTGGGAACTCTCAAATAATGTTCGTTTTTTGGTTATTTAGGTGCAATAGAGTGGCTGACCAAGGTCATCTCTCAAAGGAGGAAGTAAATTTAACAACATATTAAAGGTATTTGAAAATAAAATAAAAGGTAAAAAACAAACTACTTAAAAGGATGGGATTTTTTATCATTTATAAAAGAAGAAGAAACATGTTGTAAGTAGATTGTATTTTTTTTGTTTTTATTATTGAAATGAAACTTTATTAATAAGGCACAATGAGAAGATATTTTTTTAGAAAATATTTTAAAAGACATAATCGATATAACTCTACCTCTTCATTTAATTATTCATAATTATCATTTAAATTAATATCCACTTAATTATGATCCCCTAATTTGTTAATCCTCGAACCCTACGAGAAATAACCTTACCCTAAAGATGAATTGAATTAAACCCTATGCTAACTTCGGAATATGAAATTGCAGCACCCTTCTTTGATTGAACCTCCACATTCCACATTTTGGGTAGACTCTCAGGAAAACATGGTCTCCCTTCTCGAATTACAAGGGCCTATGATGGAAATCTGCGTAGGATTCCTGCCTACTTCGGGCCATCCTCATCTGATCATAGATGACCTGCACTTTCTCCATTGTTGCCTACACCAACTCTGGGCTCGTAGGATATGACTCTCCAATCTATATCCAACACAGAGGAGACCTATAGGGTCTCCTATATAGGGACTCAAAAGGTTCCATGTTGATGGTAGAGTGGTGGATATTGTTGTATGCAAACTCTACTAAGGGCATGTGATCTTCCCAAATCTGGCTAAAGTCCAACACACAAGCCCTCAACATATCCTCTATCACCTGGATAGTACACTCGGTCTGCCCATAAATTTGGGGTGAAAGGTTGTACTTATCTATATATGGGTCCCAAATTCCTCATGTAGTCCTCTCCACAATTGTGATGTAAACCACGCATCATGATCAAAGATAATCATCGAGGGTACCCCATGAAGGCGGACGATATCCCATACATACAACTACCCCAAACTCTCCACCAAACTCCGATCCATGATGGAAAGGAAGTGCATAGACTTCATGAGTTAGTCAACTATCACCCATATGGTGTCATGGATCTTTGTTTTGCACAGAAACCATATGATGAAGTCCATGTATATGTCGTCCCACTTCCACTCCAAGATCTTAAGGGGATATAACAAACCTACCAGAACTTGGTGATCAGCCTTCACCTATTGATAGGTGAGGCATCATGAGATAAAATCAGATATGATTCATCTCATGTCAAACCACCAAAACTCCCACTGAATATCTCTATACATTTTCCCCACATCTGGATGTATAGCTAAGGGATAATTGTTTAACTCTCGAATCACCTCCTACCACATCATGACTAGAACTATTGTTTTCCCCTAGAATAAGATAACATGATTTCCTCTATCATAATATCTATCTGATACACCACCTGTAGATATCTAATCATTCAAGACCTTATAGTGGATGTCACCCAGCTAGGACTCTCTCACACACTCGAGGAGTGAAGGATTCAACACCAACGACTAAAGAAAATTTTTACCCTCCTGCTCCACTAGGGTCAGCTACAGGTAAGCTAACTACTTCAATGATTCCTACACTAAGAGAGATTGGGACTTCCTACTAAGGTAATCTGCTAAAATTTTTCCCTTTCTTATAGTATAGACTATCTCGAATCTGTAGTCCTTTAGAAACTCCAACCCACGTTATTTTCTTAGGTACAGGTCTCTTTGAGTGAATACATACCGAAGACTCTGGTGGTCTGAGTAAACCACAAAGCACTCTTCTATAAGTTAGTGTCTCTATATCCTTAGGGTGAATACTGTTACTTATAACTCTAGGTCATGAGTCGCATATTTCTTCTCATGTGATCTCAACTACCTTGACTCGTATACAATAAATGTCTATCATTGCATCAACACACAACCAAACCCAGCTTCGGAGGCATCGCAATACACTACAAACTCAACACCTTCCTCTTGTAGTCTCAACATTGGAGCACTTTTTAGCCTCTGCCTCAACTTCTCAAAAGCCCTATAGCACTACTCAGAACAGGTAAATTATTTTCCCTTTCATTTCATGGCGGTAAAAGGGGCTATGATTCTAGATAATTCCACCATGAACCTCCTATAGTACCCCACCAAGCCAAGGAAACTTCGCACCTCCGATACATTTTTAGGAGGATCCTAAGAAATCATTTCCTAAATCTTTTCTAGATCTATAGATAAACCTTGTTTAGAAATGACATTCCCTAGAAAATGAACCTCATGTATCTAGAACTATCACTTTGAGGGTTTTTTGTAAATCTAGTGCTCTCAAAGTAAGTTGAGGACCATCCTCAAGTGCTCTACATGCTCCTCCTATGTTGCAAAGTAGATGAGTATGTCATCGATGAAGAAAACAATAAACTAGTCCAAGTATTGATGGAAGACCTGGTTCATCAATTACATAAATAAAGTAGGGGAATTTTTCACACTAAAGGGAATCACTAGGAACTCATAGTGTCCGTATTGACATCGGAATGAAAAAATTTGAATATAAACCTCGAAAACCCTCAATTGGTGGTAGTCAAACCTAATATCAATCTTGGATAACCATATATCACCATGAAACTAATCAAAGAGGTCTTAAATACTTAGAAATGGGTACTTATTCTTTATCATGGCTTGGTTTAGGCGATGATAATCCACACAAAGTCGTAAGCTCTCATCTACCTTTTTCATGAATAGAACTAGAGATGCCCAGGGGGACACACTGGGTCTGATGAAATCTTTATCACGAAGGTCCTCCAACTGCAACCATAACTCCTAGAGTTTGGTGGGTGCCATTTGATATGTCGTAGAAGATATTAGGGTAGTCCTTGGTTGCAAGTCAATGAGAAACTCCATCTCCTGCCTAGGAGGTAATCTTGAAACATCCTCAAGGAAGATGTCCATATAATCCTCCATAACTTAAGGAACCCATATTCCTAAAGAGTTTGTTTCACCAAGACTTACACTTTCCAACTAATGGGTGATAGGCTACAACCTCCTTCTCTTAGCATCCACCTATCATGTCATGATGTCTCTCTCACCAGAAAAAGAGAGTCTCATCCCATCAGTGTGAAGGCATCTGACTTGTCTATGGTGACATTTAATTTGGGCTCGGACCATGTAAATCCAATCCATACCCATGATTATTTCATATGGTTCCACCGTGATGGCCAATAGGTCCCACATGAACCTCTCTCCTCCAAGCGATAGCTCACATTGTCGGCGGATGAAAGATACAGAAGAAGTGTTCCCTATAGGAACCTCAATATGAATTTGTTGTACTGGAATATTCACTAGGGACTCTATCTCTTGCACCAAGATACAAGATATAAAGGAATGGATAGAAAATTTTTCTACTAATACTGAGGAGATAGTAGAATAAACACAGATCATACATTGAATCATATCATGCATTGCAGGGTCATAGACATCCAAAGTTTGCAATTGTATGCGGCCCCCGACCACCAACTCAATGAGCCTGACATGGGACTCCTGGTGGTGGTGGTGGAAGGATCTCATAGTTCCATCCTCTACCTAAATCTCCTCATGGTACTCTTCCAGCTCTGCCTCCCTGAGGACTACCTTGTCCCTCCTGGGAGATCCCTAATCATGAAATTATCTCTACTGTGGAAGTCCATCAGCTATCTACCTGGGCTACTCATCACATCTGGTCAGGCAGTCCCATTCTATGTGACCTCACCTATCAAAAGTAAATAAACACCCCTATTTGGGCTTCTGTAATACTTTTCATTGTCTTGTCCCTTTACAACCATGTTCCTAAGACTGCTCATGGAAGGATCTCATGTTCTGAGATCTCTGGTGCTTGTCAGCTGTTGTAGATGACTCAACTCTGTTACACCCACTGCCATATCCAACTATATGATGTCATTCAGATAGAAATCTATCTATCACAAGTTCCCTCTCCAACACTCTGGTATAGTTGGGGATGCACAAGGGAATTACGCTGGCTCAGATATCTCTATGGAGTCCCTGGTCAAACTTCCTTTCTCAGAAGTAGCCATCATGGATCATGTCGAGAGAGTAGTGTGTAAGGTATGTTAACCTAGATGTGTAATCATACACTATCATCTCTCACGACTAAAGCTCCATAATCTCCTAAATATAGACTAAGAATAAGAATTATGGGTAGTACTCCTCACAGAATAGCTGTTGGAAGTCATACTATGAGAGTATCAACTCATCATGCATCTATATAACCAGTCTCCACCAACGCACATCCACTCTATGGAAAAGGATTGATTTCAAAGCCACCATCTAATATGTTAGGTTCCAAATAATCCTAAAGATATGGACCACTGACTCTATCCAATCCTATACTACTTGAGGATCTATCTCACCAAGGAACCTCAGCGGTCTCTAATGCTGGAACTCACAGAGTACGCTCGGCCTGCATACGTACTTATCCTACTATGATGGGATGATCTATTGTTGGATATATGGAGGTTCTTATACTTTCCCACCTGGATTAAGGGGATCATGAGATGTACCCTAAACTAAGGCCTCATCACTCATAGGGTTGTCGTCATGAACCGTAGCTAGTATCCTGGATAGCTGTTGTCATGGAAGCATCCTAAAAATTATCAAGGAGTACCATAGTAAGATGAGAATATATATATCAACAAAAATAGGTAATTGACTCAATAAGGAAAATCAAAGAATCAATCCTATATTATGTGTGTACCATTTATACCTGTAATAAATGTCTTGGTATGCCAAGTCAATAAGTAGATAGTCAAGATCCTGGTGAATGGATACATCGGCCACTTGTACCATCATTGGACTCACTAGCTTGAAAGTTGCACTCAAGAAAAATTGAAACTTTTCCCTAAAACCAACCAAATCCTTTTTATAGAATTTATGAACAAATTCCTAAGGATCGAACTACCTCTAATACTAATCTGTCATGACTTGACCCAAGTCGGGGCTCAAGTTGCAACTATCCCAATCCCACCTCCATAGGCTAGGGGAAGTGACAAGAACTGAAGGGACAACCAAACTCAGGGATGCCTTTTCCTAAGTACCTCTACATACACACACATCCAACTCAATGAAAAAGTGAAGAGGGAAAGAAATAAAAGATAAAACACTTCTATAAATAAACCAAACATTCATGGACCTCTAAATAGTACAAAGTATGGTACTTTAAGATGAAAAGAAAATGGGAAAAATACATGCCCAACCATAAATGTGTCCCAACATAACAAAAAACTATAAAATAGTAAACAGCTAAGAGAGCCCGGCTCCAGTATCCCAAGCTATGACTATTTTACACAGTCTAAGCATCTGGTGCCTCTAAAATCCTCTAAAGTCATGGCTGATCTGTCCATCGTCTTCCAAAGACACGAAATGTGTGGGAAACTTCCATGTAGGAGTGAGTATATATATACCTAGTAAAACACCCTAAAAGGGGTTAAGTGGGAGTAGTAAGAAATAAAACTGAAGAGGAAAAAAGTAGATAGAACAAGGTATAGTAAAAGAGTACAGTTCAACCCAATAAGAGAGTGAAATCAAACTCATCCAAACATAAGGAGCTCGAAATGGTGATAATATTAACTTCTCATTGAGTCTTTTCTACCTATGGATGGCGATTATACTCATCCAACCATGAGAAGATAAACACCAAAATCATGTGGCATACCCCATGCATCTTCGACTCTACTAGAAGGGGAGTAACAAAATCCCAAGGAGTGGGTATCGAATAAGGATATATATATATATATATATATATATATATATATATGATCAGTCAAAGAAGACCAAATGAGAGATTAAGGGGATATCCATCTCATAGCTCAACCCAAGAAGAAGAGTAGCCAACAGTTTTAAAGGAAGTCCATAAATTATTCCTAGCACCTCATATGTATACCCTAAACACATTAGTCTAAGGGACTCAATCACCAAACCTTGATACTATCTACTTTGGGTGGCACTGACACACCTGTATGGTTTTAGGTCACATCACAAGAATGTGTCTCGGTGGGGAAAGCATCCCTCTTTCTTGTGATTCTAATGTTATGTCAAACCATGTCTCATCACTATGTTGCACAATCGAGGGGCCACATATTCCTGGGTCAAGATCCCATGCCCGGGTACAATAGGAAGGTCCTAGTCTAATAATCATCGAGGACCTCCACTACCCATCTCGATTGGAGGTTACACTCAGGAATGTCATTGGTGAACGCCACTTCTCATTCCTATAGGAAGTTAAGCCCGATGAGTTGTCAGGGAAATTCACTACCAAGTCCGGCTGGAGAGTTTTTCTTGGGATATGTCATTAGGGAATGCTACTACCCATACCTACTAGATGGTAATCCTGAAACATTGAGTAACTCTACTACCCAGTACTACATGAGGGTTAGCTCGGTTTTTTCTTTGGTGAACTCCACTGCCCAACCCTACTAGAGGGCTATGCTCGGAATGATCTGGTGATTCTATATGATTGTTGTTGTCATCGAGTGTTACCTCATCACATTGAAAACCTAGAACATTTCACATCGTATCTTGAAAGCCACTTCTGAGGTCACCTTCACATTCTACACAAAAAAACTTAGGATAGACTACTCACGGTCCAAAATATGAGTTCAAATGAAGGATATATGGATATTTGAAGTTTTCTTAGAATATATCAAGGGGAAAATGGTGTGTGAGGGGACCCACACAATGTGCGGTCCCACTCCATAGTCTGGTCATGTCCTTAGCCAGCACATAGCTCCACCCCATTTATTATAACATTCTATGTAGGTGGACTACATGTTGTGTCTTAACTAACTGGGACTAAGGTCGTGTCCTGTGGTCATGTCTATGTACTCAAACCCCATGTTCATGCACACTAGTACACAGCATGTTGGTCCACATGTGATATCACTCGTGTGTCCAACCTGTGTCTGTGTTCCCTTACACAGGGTCCCCGCCCATGTGACCCATCACATAGGTTGTCCAACTAGGGAAGGTATACATGGCATATGGGGGAACACTACATGTTGTTTCATCCTTATCTTTCTCAAACCCTACCTTTTATCACAGAAAGGGGCTACACGCCGTGTGTTTTTAATTTTACACGGTGTGTAGTTGGGATTTTTCAAGAAAATTCATATTTTTAGATCCGATCATCGCGCGTTGAATCTCATCAAACCACCTTATATCCCACCACTATTCTTCCCACAAAATTTGGATCTAACCATGATTCATGCTTGTCATCCATCATTTTTCAAGAATCACTTTCGATGGAGATTTGGAGAATCGTTGTACATTTCACACACCGTCACATATTTGTTCATCAAGGTCTTGGAGATTTAACACTAGATTGGTCAACATTGAACCATGTAAAATACATATCTATGCTTCTCTCACAAAATTTTAGTCATTTTTTTCGATATTATATGAATCTGAGTACCGGATCAAGCTTAGGTCACCCGAAAATTATTGAACCTGGAACTATGGGGATTCCATCAGAAAATAGCGTAAAGAATAGGGGAGAAAAGCACCAAGAATAAATTTTTAAACATCACTGGCCAAGAATTATTGGCCAGCGGTAAATAACTAGGATCTGATGTTAGAAAATATAAGAAATAAATCAATGTTTCAGTTCTTGGGAACATGCAATCTTTGCAACAAGGGTACAGATCAAAGAATAACTATCAATCTGCTCAAACATTTAATCCAAAGCATAAAAATCACCAAAGATGAGTCCTACCACTATTTTTGGATTGATTTTTTTTTAATAAAATATTCTCCAATGAATTTGGGAGGAGCTTCTAGGTTCTTTATGCTTTTATTCGCCTCAATCCATAGGTTTGATTTCATTATCCAAAGGGAGAAGGAGAGGATCTCTCACACGCGGATTCTAGAAATTATGAGCTAACCTTGGAATCATTATTCATGATGATGCATTTATAACCATTTTATTTTAGGTTAAAATGGATTAATTGATTAATTTATTACTTAATCAATCCACTTAAACAAACTTCTAATGAGATAGGGGTCCAAACGTCTCATGACAACTCATTTTATATCACACCTAGGGTAAACACTGCATTTTGGACCCAACTGTGGTCTCGAAATTACAATATGATCAACAATTTAAGAGTTATCCCATTTTATTTAATTAATTATGCATGCTCAATATAAAATACATTTAATATTTTTATAAAATTAACTCTAGGCACACCGAGTCTTGGAATTGCATGTCGTCTCAGTTCCTAGATCTGGAAATATATTTAGAAATATTTCAAAAGTCTTACAAGGAAAAAATAGGGTCTCTACATAGCTAATACATTTAGGTATAGGGGTCAAGAGTATGGGTTTTTCAAACCTAATGATTATTTATATTGAATCTTGGTAAACCTATGGCTGGTAATTAGGTTAATAATAATTTTCTATCACATTCTTTTGCACAAACTTGTCCATGGGAAGTAAAATTAAATGAACCTAACCAAATTGGAGTTGATAAGGACTATGGACATTATCTCGTGAGGATTTATGCATAGAAGCCAAGTGTAATGCACCTAAGTTATTGGATATACCCTGACCATGGGATAGTTTTAACATAGGTAGATCCAATTAGTTTGACCAAAACCAATTGGTGACTTTTGCACTGCTTCGGAGCCTAAGCCATAAGGCTATTCCAAGTTAAATCTAGGATCATCTTTTTTCAAGAGCCCTGAAATTGAATATAATACCTTCCTTTAATATTTTATTTAAAACCAAACTATCTATATTTAGTTAAAACCTAAAACTAAAGATTGAGAGTGAGGAATCCATTCCAAAGGTTTTGTTCGATTGGTTGTTGACCTAATAGTAGTCCTCATGGGATCAACCCTGCACTTCCACTTTATTACACCCTTGTAATAAGTGTAGTTTGGGAATATAAATTCTAATATGATCTTAGCCTATTTAAATTCAATGACACATGAAGGTGAGTCGGTATTCCTTGAAGACTTGTTCAATAAGGAAATTGAAGTTACTGTAATGGTGATATTCACAACCAGTTTTTGAAATAAAATATTAAGGATCAATGGGAACTAATCAGTGCATCAACTATCAAACAGTGAATATGAATATTTTCCTGTGAACCAAAAATCATACCCTCCTAAAGTAGTGATCAAAGGGAGATAAAAAATGGAGTGATCCTTGGGTGGTATTGATTGAGACCCTAAATATTATAAATTAAATAATCTTGGCATGGAGTGACCATAGATGAATCATTGTGTCCACAACACTAGTAAAGATTAGTAGATTCTAGCACATCGACACAACATCGATCTGTGCTCCTTGGACATAGTCAAGTGCTAGTGAACCAAGTAAAATTCTAATGTCTTGTGTTCTTTCTTGTATTATATTTTATAGGATGACACTTAGTACATTTGGATTGAGTGATCATTGTTCTTATCTGAATAAGGCTAAGATAAGCGCACTAGTTAATCAGATCATCACATAATAGGTGAACATAAGAGTTACCCTACTAATAAGTAAGGTGAATATCAGTTAGGATAGTGAGATTTTCATGGGTATTTGGGGAAACATGGATGAGTTTCATACCCTGATTCACCCCCCCCCCCCCCCAGGGCATCTCTCACTGAAGTCCCTTGTGGTTCTAATAGTTTCATACCTTTTTATGTTTTATTCTACACTTTTGCACAGGTTTAAAACTTGTGTTATGATTATGGAAACTATTTTAATGCACCAATGGTCATATAAAATTATAAAACCATGATTAATTAAACTATAAATCGTGATTTTGGAAACCTATATAAATAAAGATTAAAGAAACTAGATGAAAAATAAGAACAGATGAATGGATGAACTATTTGAACTAAAATTTTTCTATTGTGACTAATATTCCCTACTTACTGTGATCTCTGGGAGAGTTTCATCATGATCAATATAATTTTTGTAAGTTATAAGATTTAAAAACCCATTTTTTATGAGTTTTGAAGGTTTATTGAGGGTTCTTGAGGTATTTTTCCCCTTTAATTTTCTAATTTTTTTCTCATGGTCACTTGACCGATTGTAAGACTTGAGTTTTATTGTACATTTAATTGGTTTTCCATGTATTAGGTTGTTTATATAGTTGGTTGAATCCTTATTTTAGTTGAACCATTTGTTATTATGATCTATTGGTGTGTTTTTTGGCCTCTTAGTTGGAATTATGGTTGATCTATTTATCTATGTCATTACTTGTTTGGCCGTGTGGTCGATCCACTAACCATGTGGTTGATCCTTCATGTGGTTGCTAAGTTCCTTATTGTTGTCGATATATGTTCATTTAGTTGATCCTTTTCCTCATGTTGTTACTTGATTGACCATGTAGTAGTTTTCTCATGTGGATGACCCCTTCATGCAGTTGGTTGTCCCCTTAACGCAAAACCAGTTTTCTAAAAAACGCTTAAATTCCAAATTTGACATGATTAATGCCTTTTAACATAAACATGGAATTAAAACCTTAAACTTTGGGTTTAAAAAACCCAAATCAATTAATATAATTTATTCCTTAAAATTCTTGAAGTATGAAGCTTTAAATGATTCATTTCTATGATTGTTTAATGTGAATCTTATTAATGATTAAATTAAAAGAAAATTTGACGTTATTTTTTGAAAGACTCAGAGTCGGATATATTTAATTCTAAAATAAATATATTTTCTCTCATTTTATATTCTAATTTTCCTAAAGCCCAAAGTTTCTAGATTTTTTCCCCTAGATTCTTGTGAAACCTTCTTTTCTTGTTCAAGGTTTCTTCCTACAAGTTTTAGGACTATATGTGCACCTTTATTCCCCCTATTTTTGTATAGAAAATACATGTGAATATTATTCCAAGAGATAGTGGATATGTTTCTTCTCTTATATTCATTGTGTAAATGTGGAACAATCATGATTTAGCTTCATTATCTAAATGATTTCGATTGACCTTAGTCAAATAATAATATGGTAATTATATAAAAGAAAAAATATAAAATAATTTGAAAATTTATAAAGAAATAAAGTTATAAAATGCATATTTTAGAATATTTGTAATATATTCATTAATAATATTTCAAGAATTGAAATAGGTATATAGCATACAATAGATGTCTTCTCTTCTTTAGTAATAATTGCATATAGGGAATGAAATATATTCCTTTTATTTATTTGGAAATTTTCATGTTGTAGATAAATATGTTTAACTCAATAATATATAAATTGTATGTTAAATCACATTGTAAATATTGTTGATGATAATTTCAATGATGAAAATTAAATATATCACATAGTGTATCTTAAGATGTTAATATTTTATATTCCGGAATTATCTAGGAGAGAGAAAACCAAGAATCACATGCAACGGTATTAAACTGCTTATTAATTTATGATAAGAATTATTTATATAATTTTGGATAATAAGTTAATTGGAATGGGAATTATCTCGTGTTAAGGATAATTTAATATTTTATGATATAGGAGTCAAATAAATGGTTGGACTTATGATTACATGTTTTTGCGATATCTTTTTACTAAATTGTTATTTATTATATAGTGTGTTATTTTTTAGAAGTGTTGGTTGTGTTTTTATTAATATATATAATGTGTTATATGATAGAAATTGATTAAAAACTTAAATTAGAGTGATTTTACAAATAAATAGATAACTTAAGAGCATTTTAAATACTTCTATTTTGAATTGATTAAATATAAGAATTATGCTTTTGAGCATGTTTATAATTATTTATAACTATTATTATCTATTTCCTTATGCTTTCTTATTACATAAAACCTATGCATAATAAATTGGATAATTCAAGATGGAATTAAAATGGTTTTTGTTAAATAATAAATGTTTGGAGATGAATTAGCATGTTTATTATGTCAAAAGGCTTAAATACCTTGATGCCATGGCCTTAGTTCCTTTTTCTATGTGTGAAAAATACATTTAAAAATGTTTGTGTGCTCCTGGGATTTAAATCCACATTTTGAATGATTGATAACAATGTGTGGTCATATTCATTGATGAGAAATGGATTGAAGGTCCAGTAAAATTTTGACTGATGTTTGATTTGATGGATGAGCAATGGGATGGGAGCCTAGGTTTTATTGATGGTTGATGTTAATGATGATTCAACATATTGATATTATTAACAATGTTGTGGGATACCAAATAAGTTGGGATGATTTCAAAGTGGGGATTTCTCATTGATGCCTACTTATTTATTGATGATTTATTAATGGTAAGATCGTTGAATATTATTTATATAATCAATTTCCAACTGTGGGATACAATTTGATGTTATGCACTACAAGTGTATATTTTAAGTGGCAACTTAGGCTGGGTCCTATAATATCCAAATGATTATGATTTGATAATTGAACTAATAAATGAATGGGGTTGGTTTATGGGGTTCACATATGATGATGACATACTTGAGAATATAAACAAGAGAAATAATAGTGTCATCAGCACTTGGATTATAATATTAATGTGTTAATATTGGAAAGAAATAATGAAATTATATATTAATTATTATATAATAAATTAATTAAACTATAATTTAATTTCTTGTGTGCTTATTTGAGACATGTTCCTTATTAGTGGAAGTTAGTGGGTCTTGTATGATGATAGCAACAGATGTGACTAAGTGTGAGCAGTTTCCCTTAGTGTGCTTGTGCATGATATTATTTATATTTTCTAATTTCATATGTTATCCAACCAATATCAGTATGAGAACCAACACCCAAATGTTTTGGGGGTTGTTTTCTCCAACATACAGGATGGAGAGGGAATGGATGGATGAATTCTCCCTATCCCCCACTCTCCCTCTAGAAGTAGATGAGTAGGTGTATCCCTAGCTATAATGGCTTATGGTATAGGGTGAATTCCTACCAGGGCTATGATAGATTGCATTTTACTATGAATTTATGTGTGGATTGTAATGTATTGAGGTATAGAACATACTTTTATCTAGATGTGATGGTTTATAATTCTCACTGGTGTAATTTCATGGGTTATGATGGCTTGAGGTATAATGCATTTACACGATCTGTAGTGGCTTCTGGGTGTATAATAGGTTACTATTTGGATACGATGATTACTATATATGACAGGCTACACAGGGTGTAGTAATGGTTGTGATACTATTGCACGAGGTGAAATATGACTTATAGGAGGGATGAGCATAGGATATGTCCATTGGTTCGTGAGATAAACAAACTAGTAGATAAATTAAAGTGGGGTACCTTCATTGTGTTTGTGTGTGTGTGTTTTGATAAGGAACATTTTACTTATATGTGTTACTTAGTGAGTGATCCTTGGTGAGGATGGGAAACTAACACTACCTATTTAGGTGATGATACAGTTTCATTTTTTTATTCATAGGGATTTATTATGCTTCTTTCATAGTTTTCATGAGAGATTTTAGGTAGGATCATACTAAGTATATATCTTATTACCACCCTATGTGTATATAAACTATTTTTTAGGTCAGAAGTAGCAGGTTGTTGATTGAGCTGGGTGGTACTAGCTTGAGGAGTTATTCAAGAATTGTTGGAGCTTCGAGGTCACAACTGAGGATTAAATTTTGTTACTTGTATCTTTTTAGTCATATCTTGTTTGTGTATGACATTACATATATTGGGATTACATCTTTACTTTATGCATGGTGTTGGTTGGTGGTTCTTATCATCTTATATCTTACTCCTTAAACTTTATATAGGGTAATACCTAATATTTTGTGATTGATATACCCTTGGGTCTAGTTTCCAACTCATGGAATACTATAGGTGGGTTTCGAGCATTATTATCTCTCTTTCTCCATTGTCGGACCAGGAGGGGTGCCTTTAGAGGGAGGGGCTCATGACAGATTGGTATTAGAGGTGATGTTTGAGAGATAAGATGGAGCTTGGAGTTAGGTTTTAGTAAATATGCATGGGTTGGTTGGGTAATGGTATTATATGGGGAAATTACATGCTATAAATAAGGGGGACTGGCAAGGACATGGGATTTTATAGATACCTATGATCCGACATAAGGACCTTCAAGTTTACTAAACTTGAAAAGTGAAGTGATGATTATTTTAGGTTAAATGGCTAGGGTAGGATCATGAATCATAATTTTCTATGATTTTGTTTGAATTGAGTATATAATAGGAAAATATGTTAAAATAAATTAATTAATTAACATTCAAATGTTCTTTTATCATAGGTTTAGGAGTTTCTAATGTTTATTCTTTTATAGGTAAGGAACTAGTTCAATGTCTCTATCATATTTTCATAGATTATGTTTCGTGGGATGTTCAATTTGATCACCATAGAGTGTAGGTTGGTGATAATGACACTTATACAAGTACATTCCAAGTGTCCCACCATCAGGGTCAGCATAATTATTAGGGCTTCATTTTAGATCGGGATACATAGGATTGGATAGAGGAGGTGGAGATAGACTTTGGTTTAATCCATTCTTAGAAAGAGCATCGGGTTTCCTTAGTTGTATAGATATTTTGTGGTTCAGCTCTGTAATGGTGGATTTTATTCCTCATAGATTGTGAGGAATTGGTTATTTTATGGGAAAATTTTAGGGGTAAGTTTCAGGCTGAGTCGATATCTTTGATATCTAGGGAGGATTCTCAACATGAGATATTTACCCTTAGATAGGGAGGGTTACAATGTTCAAGAGTTCAGTATCCATTATAAGAACCTTATATGCCATGATTCAGGCCTTCTTCCAAATGAGTAAGATAGGGCGAGGCATTTTTATGAGGCTTTGTATCCGGTGATCTAGTGTCAGGTCACTCTATTTATGTTGAAGTTGTATTCTAAGGTACTGGAGAAGGAATAGATCATTAAGAGGGTATTGTATAGGATTGGATCATCATAGTATGGGAGTCACTAGGACCTTCCATAGAGTAGATTTGTGACCAAGAGTTCTCGGTTTCAGGGTCACAAGAAGAAGTATTAATCAACAAAGTAAGTTTCTGCCTTCTTTAACTCATTTCACAAAATCTAGGAGTTATTAGGGCCCTTCCAGTGGGTATAGTGTGGTTTTTTTCTCTTTTAGAGGTCATTTACATTAAAAGAGGTAGTTTAAAATCTCCCTCAACAATTATTGTGTGATTGGTGGCTCTTTCTTGGCCTAGCCATTACTGAAATTTCATCTAAGGCAGTAATAACAACAGTAGTAGGTAATCCTAATTTATGATCAGTGGAGAGGGGATGGGGTAGGTAGAGGATATCCCCAGGATATCCCTCATTCTTAGGTATATAAAGAAGATTTTTTATGTGGAGGTGGTCACTATCAGGGCCACAGAGGTCATGGAACCTGTTGTGGTCAAATAAATTCTTTAGTGATACTATTTTTGGATAAGAGAGACATCGTACAATGTACTATCTATCTATTTTCCACTTGGTTTTATTCCTTGTTTTATTTAGGATCTACACACTCCTTTATTTCACTTATCCTTATCTATGATTTGGAACTTAAGGTGTAGAGGATTTCAATTCCCTTAGCATTAAATATGTCAATTAGTGGTTGATCTAGTCTATTTGATGTGTAAGGAGATTTTGAATTGGTTCTAGGGTAGAACCACTCTTGGGGATATTTCTTATATTTAAGAATACATCTATATAAGTCATCGTCGATATGTATTTTATATATTTTATGTATTATATCATGTATTTCTTCAGCAGTCACATCATATTATATGATATTGATTGAGAAAAGGCGGTGTTCATTAGAGAACGAGACCCTCAGATGGGTTGGAGGTGCATTGAGTATCTATCTTCTATGATAGTTAGGATGATGTTGAGTTCTGTAGTGGATCATCTGATGAAGTTTCACAAGGTTGTTAAAGATTAAAATGATGTCTTTTTAAATAGTTTGTGATGTTTCCCCCTCAAAAAGATATTGAGTTTGGGATAGAGTTATAACCTGATGATTCTATGATATCAATTTCTTTATATCAGATTAATCCTTCTAAGTTATGGGGGCTAGGGATTCAGACTAATGATCTCATGAAAAGAGGATTCATTCATCCTAGTGTGTCAATATAGGGAGTTACAGCTTTTTGTAAAGAATGAAAATGGAATTCTATAGTTTTGTTTCAATTACCATAATTTTATTCAAGAGATGATGAAGAACCATTATCCCCTCCTATAGGTTGAATATTTATTCAATCAGTTTAAGGGTGATAGTTGGTTCTCAGAGATCTAATTTTGTTCTAGGTATCATCAGATGTGAGATAAGGATGAGTTTATCCTAAAAATACTTGTTTATGTCATTATGGTCATTATTAGTTTTTAGTAATACCATTCATAGTTATAAATTCTCCATCCATGTTCATAGGAATGATGAATGTAGTGTTATGTGAATTTCAATACTGGTTTTTAGTGGTTTTATTAATGACATCCTAGTGTTATTTGATCCATAGGAGGATCATGGAAATAATCTATAAGATATATTGGGTGTTACTTGGTTTCATCATCTATTTGAGAAGCTATTGAATTGTGGGTTCTAGGATCACGAGATTCACTTCTTGGGGAATGTCATATCTCAATGTGGAGTAGTCATGGATCCTTCAAATATTAAAATGGTGGGTTCATGGGTATCCCCCAATAATTTTTCAGAGGTGTGGAGTTTCCTTGGTCTTTGTGGTTATTATAGGAGGCTTATACCCAAATTATCTTGGATTGTGGCTCCTATTACAACATTAACTAGTAAGGATCAAGTGTTCATGTAGACTAACTAGTGTTAGGATGATTTTTATTATTTTAAGGAGAAGTGGGTTAGTGCCCAGGTTCTTCACCTTACATTGGAGGGAATTGCATTTGAGGTTTACTACAATGATTTTTGTCTTGGATTGGGCTGTGTATTGATGTAGAAGAGGGAAGTTATCTCATATTCACCCCAAAATTTATAGCCTCATGAATATATCTATACCACCCATAATATTGATATTATTTCAGTATTATTTTCATTTGATCTATATTGGAACTATCTTATCAGTGAGTGCTTTGTAGTCTATATAGATCACAAAAATCCTAAAGTCTGCATTCTCCCAACATGACTTGAATTTTCATTAGCGATAGTGGATGGATTTCTTGTAATATTATGATTATTAGATTCTCTTTACACCTGGTAAAGGGAATATTGTGGTTGATGTATTGAGAAGAAAGTTGCATGATGGTGTTTTTCATGAGTCTGGAAACTCTTGGAGAGTGGTGGAATAGTTTTAAGTGATTCACCTTGATATGGGAGAAGTTAATGGTAGAGGTTTTCTTTATTAGATGATGTTGAATTAAAACTTAGTGCAATGGGTGAAGTAATACTAGTTTGGGATCCTAAGGAAGAATTTTAGGATGATTGAGTTGTTTGTGTAATGATCCTAAGGGTTCGTTTGAGGATAGATAACATTGGGTTTTGTTATAAGGGTAGATTCTTATTCCCTCAGTGATATTTAAGGTTATTCTCCATAAGTTCCATATCTCACCCTTAGTAGTACATCCAGGTGTGAAAAAGATGTATCAATGGTTTGAGAGACCATTTTTTGTAGTTTTTCTTGAAGAATTCAGTTGTAGAGTTTATCTCTTGATGTTTGGTTTTCCATAATGTGAAGGTTGAGATTCATGTTCCTAGTAGTTTTCTTTATCCTCTTGATGTTCCTCAGTAAAAGTAAAATTAAAATTTCAATGTAATTCTTCACCAGATTACCTAGATCTTGGGGTCATTATGATTCTATATGGGGGACTTTTGACTGTTTGGTGAAGTTGACTTACGTCTTAGTGATTAAGGGGTCGATATCAATGGAGGTGTTATTGAGGTAATATCAATAGGATATAGTGAGGCTTTATGGGGTTCCAAAGATAATTATCTATAATCATGATCCTTGTTTTACGTAAATGGTATAGAGAGTCCTTCATTATGCTTGTTTCTCTTAGATATACCTTAGAAATACTTTTCATCCATAGAAGAATGGCCAAACAGATTGGAAGGTTCAGACTATAGAGGACATGTTTCATGTGTGAATTATGGATTTTGGAGGTTCATAGGTAAGGCACTTACCCTTGGTGTATTTTTATTACAACAAAATTTATTATTCTACTATTGGTCTGGGTCCGTTTAAAGATTAGTATGTTTTACCCTTCCAATCTACATTATATTGGACCAAGGTCAGAGAGTCAACTATTCTTGGAAATAAATTGGTGAAAAGTATGATAGAGAAGTTATAGGTGATCCGTGAGTGAATGAAGGTGTCACAGTCTCATAAGAAGTCATATGTTGATCATATTAAGAGGCCTCTAGAGTTTAATGTTAGAGATAATGTATTTCTGAATGTTTATCCTCATCATTGAAAGTGAAGGTTCAGACATGGTAGTAATATTTCTCCTAGGTTTGTTGGACTCTTTGAGGTGTTGTTTGGGTTGGATTTTTGGCGTATCAGTTAGAATTACCCCCATAGATGAGTTGGATTCATGAAATCTTCCATGTATCATATCTTTATTGATATCTTCATTATGATTCACATGAAATCAATTGGGGTAAGTTAGATGTTAAAGATGGTGTGACCTTCAAGGAGAGGCCTATTGAGAATTAGGGTTGTCGGAAGAAGTTATTGTGTGGGAATGTTATACCTTTGGTTCATTTCATGTGGCAGCATAGTGTCTTAGAATATAGCACTTTGGAGTGGGAGTCGTAGATATGTGTGCAATATCTTATGTTATTTCGATTCTTGTTTTCTTTGATTTCCTTGTTGATATGATGTGTTTGATCTCATATTGATATATGAGTTTTCTTCTCTTATTTGGTTATGTTGTGTGGTTTGTGTTTAGTTTCCTCTTATAGGTTGGTTGTGTTATTTTTGTATAAAGATCCTTGAGAGGTATCTCGTGAGGTGCTTTTTTGGAAGCCTTTTTTTATTCTTTTAGGTTTTGTTTTAGATTCTCAAGGATGGTAGTTATTTGAGAGGTATCTAGTGTAAGGTCTCATATTTATAAAACACTTTTTTGTATTTTTTTAGGCTTGGAGGTTTTAGGATGGTGCTTGGGGTCTTTTTCCCCTTTAAGTTTATAAATTTTTTCTCACTATCACTTAACTGACCATGATACATGAGTTTACTCATGCAATCAGTTGATTTAATGTGTGGCAGGTTGTTCATGTGGTCTCTTGAATCCTTCTTGCAATCAATATATTTATTCTTATGATTGTTTTATTTGTTCATGTGGTCACTTGGGTTTGTATTTTCAGTCAACCCATTTGTTCATGTAGTCACTTGTTTAGATGTGTGGTCTATCCACTAACCTTGTGGTCAGTTGGTTCCTTATTATGGTCATTCATTGTTCATGTGATTGGCACATGAGCCTCAGCCCAGTTGGTGAGCTATCCTTAAATGCATCCACGTGACCCAAGTTCGAAACCAAGGGGGGATATTTTTCCGGTACTGTAGTTGTAATGTAGTAGGCATTGTAGCAGTACTGTAGAAGACATTGTAGCAGTACTATACAGGCACTATAGTAGGTATTATGTGGGTATTGTATCAGGTAATGTAGTAGGTATTGTTTGGTATTGTAGCATCCAAAACTATTCACCTTGGGCCACCGGTTTGGTCTTGGAGACCTTAAGGCCTTTGGGCCACCCAGGACTTCGGGTCAGTAGGGATTTCGGGCTACCTTTAAGCCCTTCGGACCACATGCAATTGCCCTATATAGACTATAAAAAAGGATTATCCCTAGAGGAGGATTCGGAGTAGGCGCACTCACCAGAGCAGAACCAATGGATTTGGAACAATGAGAGGGTATCGATATGACATCAGGACCAGCCTGTGCTTGCACGGGAAGCTTACCCAGATGGCCATGCAAAGGTGGAGAGCTACCATCACGATGCAGATGATGGGGAGGGGCAGTTTCTTGTAGTTATAGTCTGGTTGAATTCCCTAAGACATTTGGGTCATGTAATGTCTCTTAAGCCTATGAGTCATGTAATCACTAAGCTTACAGGCCTTGTAAGGGTTCCCCCTCATCCCTTGAGAGGGAGGTTATCAAAAATCAATAAAAATGAAGGCCTTCAGGCCATTCATGTTGTTCATGTGATTGATCCTTTTCCTTATACACTCTCTTGACTGGCCATGTGTTAGTTCCCTCATGTGTTCAATCCCTTAATGCGGTAGGTTGGCCCCTTCACATAAAAAGTTCTAGTTTTACAAGAATACCTTAAATATTCATTTTGAAGTAATCAATTCATTTTAACATTGTTGGTTGGAGTGGATACTCAAGAGGGAGGTGAATTGAGTTCCAATTAAAATTTCTATTAAAAATATTTCTCTTAAAATCCCCCAATTTAAAAACTAAGTTAAACTGTAGTGAATTTATACAGATTGAAAATGTTCAATTAGTTTCTCAAATATTGATTAGGTCTTAGTTAATTTAATCAAAATATTAAATTAACTTTTGAAACTAACTTACTGGTTCATAATAAGTATAAACACTTGCTAATTTAACTATCAAAGTAACTTTAAAACCAATTGTATTTCAAAGTAATTAGCAGCGGAATATAAAATATATAGTATACTTTAGACTTAAACTAAAATGCACAGTAGGTGTAACCAATAGGTTCAGTCTCAAGTTGAGACTTAGTCCTCTCAAACAATTTATATAAATTTTATCCACAGCCTATATCAGGGTAAACAGCAGTGCAAATATTTTCCAGGTACTAAGACCTCTACCACCATTCTTCGTGGGAAACAAACAATAGAACACAGGCTATCCAGGTCTTACTTGACCTCTACCACTATCCACAGTGGGATACAAGAGAGTTAAGAAAGGTTTGTGTGAGGATTTAGTATCCTTCAGTTCAGTCCAAGAGTCAGTGTGTAAATACACTGATCAAAAATTAAATGAATAAAACACAATAGAGATAAATAGATAGAGATGAGTTTAGAGTGCTCTATGTGTTGTGAGTGAAGCTCTGGACTCCTTTTGATTTGTCAGAATTGGCTCTGAGTCCTTCTTTGGTTTTTTTCTGGAAAATAGAGGGTTGTTTTCTTCAATTTTAGTTTGAACAGCTTGAGTGCATGAATATCTTTCGTTATAGTTCTTCACTCCTTGACTAAAGTTTGAATGGTGTTCTCTTATTGAATGAATGGCTTTGTGTATGTCCAGTGTTCTTCCAAGCTCGATGTAGTCGTTCTCTTCTATGTGAATGCACCACTTTCGAACATTATTCATCCCTTGCTTTTCCACACTTCACACGTGCCTTCTTCATTGTTGTGTATATGTTTTTTGTCTGGCCTTTGTCCTTACTTTTATATCTTTCACCTTTGGAAATGGGAATGATTACCTTTTTACAGGTACGAGGTACGGTTCCCTGACATGCCAAAAAACTATCATTAAATAACATTAATTTCATTAGAATCATCAAGTATTACCATTGATTAATAAATAAATAATATTGAGAGTATAGATTTTGACTAGTCAGTCTTTCATTAGTAGCCTTCTGTCAGTATAAGTGTAATGGTGGAATTTGTATAGAAGTGAGCGCCTATCGGTAGCTCTTTGTCCATGTACCAGTAGCTCCTTGTATCGTTAGCTATTATTCTGTGCATCAATATCTCTATATATCGGTGGCTCCTTGTATCGGAAGCTCTTTGTCTATCGGTAGTTCATTTGTCTTGGTGACTCTGTATCAGTAAGCTTTGTATCAGTAGCTTGTTCATACCGGTAGATCCGTTCTGTACCAGTGAAGTGTATATCGGTAGACTTATTCAGTCAGTATCTCATCTTCTATCGGTAGCTCAGCTTCTATCAGTAGCTCAGCTTCTATCGGTAGCTATCTGTATCAGTGGACTTGATCTATCTGTGATATGTGCTTATCGGTGGACTTATACATACCGGTAGCTCTACGTATCGGTGACCTTTGCTTATCAGTGACTATGTCTATCAGTAGACTAAGTACCGGCAGACCTGTATCAGTAGCTACAAGCATATCAATGACTAACACATTTCTGTTTTATGCAAAACATATCCGATTGAGTTAGAATTACTTAAAAATTCATATAACCATAGATAAACATTGATTGAAATATTTCAAAGATTATTTTAATATTATTATCAAATAGAATGTCATAGATTGAAAGACTTAATATATATATATATATATATAAACAGTATTTGGGATTATCAAAGCATGTAAAAGTATAATTGGGATTATCAAAACAGGTGAGGTCAACAATCTCCCCCTTTTTGATAATCACAACTTATGATATTATAATCCCAATATAATTAGTAATGTATCAGAGGATAATAATCCCAATATAATTAGTAATGTATCAGAGGATAGTACATTAAAGTATCAGAGAAAACAATGTATTATAAATCATATATAGCAAATATAAAATAGGAAACAAATGTATCAGAGGGAAATGAATTAAACTCATAGAAGATAGTATTTCTCCCCCTTTCTCATAAAAGTTATTATTCTCATATATGTGTCCCTTAGACAATATTTCTCCCCCTTTGTGATAATCAAAAAGTGGGACAAGAAGGAAAAACACATGAAAAGAGAAGTAACAGATGGTAAAAGAAAGTAAGATCACATATATTCCTTGGAGTAAACAAATTACAAATAGAAATGAAACAAAAATAAATACAGGTGATTCTTATCAAAAAAATCCTAGCCACTGATCAACCCACATCCTCAGAATGATATTTCCCCTTGGGTTCAGAAGAAGATTCGGGTGAGGCGGATGCAGGTGCAGGATTAGGAATTCCAGAGATGATCAAAGGTGGCTGAGTGACTAAAACAGTTCCTGGTCTGTACTATGTAGCTCTCTGAGTGATCATCGGAGTAAGGCTTTTGATGTCTTGGACTGGAGTCATCTGAACAGGAGAAGCAGTAGAGGCAGAGGTAGGTAAAGTTGGAGGTATAATCACTGGACTAGCATCGACATGCAAGAAAGGCAACAAAAGATTTCTGAAATCCATAATTATTCCTCCTCCTCTCTTCATAGTAGATATGAAATCATCCTTGTTCTCCATAAATTTTTCCAAGGCTGGAGTCAGTTCCCTTATCTTGCTTACTTTCTCCCTAAAGGCTTGATTGATATGAGGGAGCTTCATGTTCTCTAACATAAGCTTGAAATGGTTGTTGATTTGATGCTTGGTATAAACCCTTTGGAAATAGTAGTCTACCTTGTCTTTAACCTCTTTCTGAGAGGCAGAAGCTTCTCTCATATAGTCTTGGACTATCTTAATTATTTTTCTAGATGAATATCTAGTATAAGTTACCATTTTTCTCAGATCGAATGAGTCCACAGAGCCACTGGTTGATGCTGAACCAAGCTCCTCCTTCATCACAGCTCTAATCTGATCTAAATCCACTGAAGGACTAGAAGCAATAGAACTAATAGAAAAGGTTACTATTTCCTTGAAGTTTTTGGTCAACCCACTGATAAGATTTTTTACTTGGGAATCCTGGGTTCTAACATGATCTTTCATAGAGGTTTTAAATCCCTCAAATACTGATACCATCTGTCTCACAACACTTTTTAAATAAGCTAAATCTTTGTCATATTGAGGTCTAGAACTCATATAAGCTTCTAAATAGATAACAAACTTCTTTAGAACTTCAACATCCTCTGCCAGTCTTGATACCTGATTCTGGAAAGCTGTAACCTCATCCACTATCTCTGCTACAAAGTTAGAGACATTACAGCCAAGTGAGAGTTCAAAAGACTTTTCCAAATTTCTCATCTCTTCAACAAAGTGATTCCTTAACCTAGCAACAGAATCATTCAACACCTCCTTCATCTCGGCCTTTAAGGAAGCTAAGTCATCCCTATTGATCATATTTTCAGGTGCAACCATAATAGGTGCTCTTTCAGATACTATACTCACTACTGAATCATTCATAATTGATTGAATGGATGACACTAGTGAGGCTTCCATTTTCCTTATCTCTTCCACAAAACTGATTTTGAGATTAGAATTGAGCTTATCCAGATCATCCATTCTAACCACATCTTCATGTAATAACTCAGTCTGAACATCATAATTGATTTTTATTCTATTGAAGGATGCCCCATTATCAGAATTTGGATAATATAAACCACAAACCAAAAAGCATGGGTCTTTTGTCCAATCCTCAATTTCAACTGCCACTGAAACACTACCAAACCTGATTGGAGGCTCCCCCTCAACTGGCGCATTCTCTTGTACAGCAACAGCATTTTCAGCAGGTCTTTCTTCCTCAGAATAATCTTTTACAATCAGCACCATCTCTGCAACAGCAAGAGGCTCCTCTAGATTAGGCACAGGTCCTTCTATCTCACTTACTACATCCTTAATAGGAATAACTAAGCTTCCAATCAATGGAATCAAACTCAAGTAGATAGAATCAGAGGATTCAGATTCATTCTATCTTTATTCTTTATTCTCAGGAGATTCCTAGTCTTCCTCATCAACAGGTGTTTCTTCTTCTAATAAATTTTCCTTTCCTGAAGATATAATTTCAGCAATAGGACTTGGGGGCAAGTCAGTATCCCTTCTATCAGCTATAGAAGTCTCCTCTTCATCAGACTCATCACTGTACTTAGGTTCTTCCTCATCAGGTCCTAGACCTAGATCCCTCACATCCTTAGGCCTTGAAGGATTATCCATAGGATTGAACTTATCATATAGCTTCTTATCATCATTGACCCACTCTATTCTCCATAGATTCCAGTTTATCTTCATGTATTTTCAAATAGTGATTGTGATACAAAAATTATTCTTTACTACCACTATCTCATCCTGAGACTCGGCTACCCCTTTCACTTTGATCATCACTGAGATCATCTTGGAAAAGAATAAGGCATTTTTGTTTACTTTGGTCTAATCATATCCTCCATTTGAATCATCAACAGCCTTCACAGATTCACTTTCACACCATGTCTCAAAATATGTAACAAATAGATATCTTGATATCTTAAATTTGCAAAGTCCCCTCTTCTTGGAATTAAAACATGCTGAACAAACTTGAACAGCAATCTGTTCTCTCCATCCATTTCAGTAGCCACCACCTGTCTCTTCTTACCACTACTAGTGAGTTCTTCTAAGGCAATCTCAAAATCAAATATGTCACTCGTAGGTGGTAATGATCTCAAGAAATATCCAGGAACACCTTTGTGTGGAAGCTTTAGGCATTCATCCCATTGAACAGATGAAAAAGATATCTCCTTTCCATTCACAAAGGTAATCATTCGGTTCTCATCTTCTGATTTCTCAAAGGTTACAAACTCATAGAATTGTTTCACTAACTTCAGATAGTAGGGGCTATTGTTATTTGAAAAGAAATCTACCCACTTCTGATCCTACAGCACCTCGAGAAATAGCAATTTAATAGATAGCAGTAATTCCACGCACAGCTCTTTTTCAATCACAATAACTCTATTCTGTAAATACAGGTTCACTGGTCGCCTTCCTGACCTTGTTCTACTAACACTACTACTTTCTTCTGGCTTGGTCTTCTGTTTCTTCACATTCGGCTTATCAACATCATCTTTGATAGAGGGCATTTTGGTTTTCATCATTTCTGGTTCGAGGAACTTAGGGTTTTTGAGAGATTCGGGAGCTAAGGCTTGAGGGAAAAGGGTTTGATGTGGATCGAAAAGTGATTAAGACTTGGTTTTAACATTTAGGAATTATAAAATAAGTAATTAAAATATAATAAGTAAAGTATAAATGATACATATTATGGTGGCAGAAAGAAGTTTAAAACAACGCATCGGTAGGGTATATCGGTGAGAATTCCTAATCGGTGAGGTTTATCTATCAGTGAGGTTTATCGGTGAGGTATCACATCGGTGAGGTACATTAGTGAGGTACATCGGTGAGGTTTCACATCGGTGAGGTACATCGGTGAGGTTTCACATCGGTGAGGTTTCACATCGGTGAGGTACCTACCAGTCAAGGTTAATCATTCCTAACTCATGTCTAATGTAACTTAACCTATCCGAACTTAAAGGTTTGGTGAAAATGTTAGCTAATTGATGTTCAGTGCCTATAAATTCAAGGGTAATATCACCTTTTTGGTAATGATCTCTTAAGAAATGGTGCCTTACATCAATGTATTTGGTCCTAGAGTGAGACACAGGGTTCTTTGAAATGTTAATTGCACTAGTGTTATCACAGTTAATAGAAACATGATTAAAATCATATCCATAGTCCAAAAGAGTTTGTTTCATCCACAGAATTTGTGCATAGCAGCTACCAGTAGCTATATACTTTTCTTTGGCAGTAGATAAAGCTACAGAATTATGTTTCTTACTACACCATGATACTAAGGACTTACCTAGAAAATGACATGTTTCATATGTGCTTTTTCTATTTAACTTGCAACCAGCAAAGTCAGTATCTGAATAACTCATTAATTCAAAATATTTTCCTTTTGGATAAAACAAACCCAAATTTTTAGTATGTTTAAGATACTTAAAAATTCTTTTAACAGCAAGAAAATGTGATTCTTTAGGATTATCTTGAAATCTTGCACACATACACACACTAAACATAATATCTGGTCGACTAGCAGTAAGGTAAAGTAAGATTCCAATCATACCTCTTTAATTGGTTTTATCCACTGGTTTCCCAGTTTCATCTGCATCCAATTTACAGACAGTACTCATAGGAGTATCACTTTCCTTAATACTATCCAAACCAAAATGTTTTAAAATATCATTTTTATATTTACTTTGATTCAAAACAATACCATTTTCATTTTTAAAAACTTGAAATCCAAGAAAATATTTGAGTTCTCCCATTAAACTCATTTCAAATTCATTTTGCATACTCTTTGAAAAATCAGTACATAAATAATGTTTGGAAGATCCAAAAATAATATCATCAACATATATGTGTACTATCAAAACATATTTAGAAATTATTTTAATAAAAATATTTGGATCAGCAATCCCTTTAGTAAAACCTTTTAAAATAAGAAAATTACTAAGTCTGTCATACCAGGCTCTTGGAGCTTTTTTTAGACCATATAAAGATTTAGATAGTTTGAAAACTTGATTTGGAAAATGAGGATTAGTAAATCCAGGTGGTTGTTCAACAAAAACATCTTCAATTATAAAACCATTTAGAAAAGAACTTTTAACATCCATTTGATATAACTTGAAATTCAGATGAGCAGCATAGGCAAGTAAGATCCTAATAGATTCTAATCTAGCTACAGGGGCAAAGGTTTCCTCATAGTCTATTCCTTCCTCTTGACTATATCCTTGTGCAACTAGCCTAGCTTTGTTTCTAAATATATTTCCTGACTCATCAACTTTGTTTCTAAAAACCCATTTAGTGCCTATGGTCAAAGTGTCCTTAGGTATGTCAACTAATTCCCAGACTTTTTTTCTTTCAAATTGATTAAGTTCTTCTTGCATAGCCATTACCCAAAATTCATCATTGATTGAATCATTGATATTTTTAGGTTCTAACTGTGAAATAAAGTCTTGATGTTCAACCTGATTTCTTATAGAATCTCCAGTTTGTGTCCCTCTATCAAGATTACCAACAACAGCATCTAAAGGGTGATTCTTTAGAATCCTAGTTGATCTAGTAAAGGTAGGACTAGAAATTTCAGTCTCTTCTCTAAGTTCGGGTTCTATAGAAGCATATTCTAGAATATGTCTAGAACTAGATGTCTTTACAATAGGTTCATTGATTCTATCATTAAGGTTCAGAATAGACAAATCTCCTTCAAGATTTTCAAGAGAAGTTTTAGGTTCATGTGGATTAGTTTCATCAAATTTGATGTGAATAGATTCTTCCACACACTTGGTTCTATTATTGAAAACTCTATAGTCTTTTCTAGTTATAGAATATCCTAAAAAGATTCCTTTATCACTTTTAGAGGAAAACTTGTCAAGATTATCCTTTTTATTAAGAATAAAAACCTTGCAGCCAAAAACTCTGAAGTAATTAACCTTAGGTTTTATATTATTCTATAGTTCATAAGGGGTCTTCTTAAGAACACGTCTAATAAAGACTCTATTGATAATATAACAAGTTGTATTCACAGCTTCAGCCCAAAAATAAATAGGTAGGTCATACTCACTGAGCATAGTTCTTGAAATTTCTTGAAGGGTTCTATTTCTTCTTTCTACTACACCATTCTGCTGAGGTTTCCTAGGGGAAGAAAAGTTGTGACTATAGCCATTGTGTGGGAAATAAGACTCAAACTCATGATTTTCAAACTCACAGACATGATCACTTCTTAGGGTTTTAATCTTAAGTCCACTAAGGTTCTCTACAAACTTGGAGTATTTGACAAAATAAGAACAAGCTTCACTTTTGTGAGCTAAGAAGTATACCCAAGTATATCTAGAAAAGTCATCTACTAGGACATAGACATAGTGCTTCCCATTTAAGCTAGAAACTCTAGAAGGTCTAAACAAGTCCATGTAAACCAACTCGAGGGGTTGAGAAGTTGAAACTTCTTTCTTTGACTTGAAAGAAACTTTACGATGCTTTCCCTTATGACAGTGATTACAAACTTTATCTGATGGGAATTCAAGTTTGGGTAGGTCTCTAACTAATTTCTTCCTAGTAAATTTTCTAAGTGAATGAACGTTGTAGTGTCCTAATCTTCTATGCCACAGCCAAGATTCTTTATTAAAAGCATTTAAACAAGTAACATTTTGTTTAGATAAAGAATTCAAATCAATAGCATAAACGTTTTCATTTCTCAAGGAAGAAAATACTAAAACATTCATAGAGTTAAAAACATTACAAGAATAATTTTCAAATTTAACATTGAAACCATCATCACACAACTGAGAAATAATTAGAAGATTATATTTAATTCCATCAACAAATAAAACTTTGGAGATTAAAACTGAATTATTGTTACCAATCTGTCCTAGGCAGATGATCTTTCCTTTAGAGTTATCACCAAAGGTGACATGGCCTACATCAACCTTTATTAAGATTTTAAAGCATGAGTAATCTCCAGACACGTGCCTTGAATATCCACTGTCCAAGTACCATGTTTTCCTACAGGAACTCTTTAAGCAGGTCTCCTACAAAACAGATTTAGATGGAAAATGATTTTGGTACCCAGATCTTCTTGGGTCTAGATAGGTTAGAAATCGAAGCTTTAGGTACCCAGATTTGTCTTATGGGTATCATAAAATTTACAGAATCAATAGTTTTTTAAAGATAAACTTTATTTGATCTATAACCATATGAATAACTGGTTGAAGCATATATATTTCCAGAACTAGAAATTGCAGCATTCTGTCTAGATTTAGAAATGAATTTAGTTTTAGTAATTTGTCTCTGTCTAGGTTGATAGCCTATTCCAGTGGTATATTTCGATGCCACATGTTTTCCTAGAATTTGAGTGAGAGTATCTTTTCCATTTGTGAATTTTTTTAAGTCCTTCCTTAATTTCTCATTAGACAACTTTAGTTTAGTATTTTCCTTCAGTAATTGAGCATTCTTTTCCTTTTCAATCTCAAGGGTAGATTTAACAGTGCTAGATAAAGAATGTTATTTATTTAAGGCTTTGTACTTGTCCTTAAGTTCATTAAAGGTCTCTTATATCATATTACAATATTCAAATAATTATTCACTATACATATTCTCATATTCAGAATCAGAATCAAAATCAACTCCAGAATAGTATGAATTTAAAGTAGGAGGGTCTAGTGTTACCTTAGATGTGTTTTTCATAAAACACATGTTAGAACGATTCTTTTTAGAGTCAGAAACTTTAGATTTACTTGTGCTGTCTTCTGAAGCACTCTAGGTAGCTTTCATTGCTTTCTTATACTTGTTGTCCTTATAGTCATGTTTCTTCTTGAACTTTGATTTTGGACAGTCAACTTTAATGTGACCTTTTCTCTTACATTCATAGTAGATAACTTCATCAATCTTATCATCTTTCTTCAAATAATTTTTCCAATGACCTTTGTTGTCATATTTACCTTTGTAGTTTGATTTTCTGAAGGATTTATTCTTCCTATAGAATTTCTTAACTCTTCTGGCTATTTGAGACATCTCAGTATCACTGTCAGATGCACTCTCATTACTGCTTGAACTATCACTTTCACTTTGAAATTTTTCTTTGTCTTTACTCTTTGAAGCAGATGTCTTGAAGGCTACTAACTTCTTCCTTGGTTCATCATCTTCTTCCTTATTCACCATGATTTCTTCCTCATACATCATTAGCTTACCAATTAATTCTTTAACAGGCAAAGTACCAATATCACAGGATTATCTAATTGAAACAGATGTGCCTCTCCATCTTTCTGGCAGACATCTTAATATTCTCATGATCTGTTCTTTTTCAGGAACATCTTTACCAAGAGAGCTCATGGTGTTGAGAATATCATTGAACCTGAGATACATATCATAAATGGGTTCATCAGGCTTCATTTTAAAGTTATCATATTTAATAGTATAAGTATTCAGCCTCATTTATTTAACATTGGTTGTTCCCTCATGGGAAATAGCCAAAGTGTCCCAAATTTCATAATCAGTTTTGCAAGAAGATATTCTATTAAACTCTTCATCTCCTAGAGCACAATACAGGGCATTTATAGCTTTACAATTATTATTGTAAGCTGTTTTAGTAGGTTCATCCCAATTAGTTCTTTCAGTTTCTAGAATTTTATATTGAGTCTCTATAGCAGTCCAAATATCAAATTCCATACTTTCTAAATGAATTTTCATCTTAATTTTCCACTGGGCATAGTTTTTACCATTGAAGAAAGGTGGCTTGTTGGTAGCAGCACCTTCTAGTCTATTGTCCATAACTAGATTTTAGAAAATATATTTAAAGTGATAAAATTTAGAACTAACAGAAATTTAAGATCTTTAAGATGAAACTAAAATCACAGTTGAAAAAATAGAGTATTTTGAAATACTTTGATAAACAAAACAAACCTCTGATACCAAATGTTGGTTGGAGTGGATACTCAAGAGGGGGGTGAATTGAGTTCCAATTAAAATTTCTGTTAAAAATATTTCTCTTAAAATCCCCCAATTTAAAAACTAATTTAAACTTTAGTGAATTTATACAGATTTTAAATGTTCAATTAGTTTCTCAAAGATTGATTAGGTCTCAGTTAATTTAATCAAGAGATTAAATTAACTTTTGAAACTAACTTATTGGTTCACAATAAGTATAAACACTTGTTAATTTAACTATCAAAGTAACTTTAAACCCAATTTTATTTTAAAGTAAATAGCATCGGAAAATAAAATATATAGTATACTTTAGACTTAATCTAAAATGAACAGCAGGTGTAACCAAGAGGTTCAGTCTCAAGCCGAGACTTAGTCCTCTCAAACAATTTATATAAATTTGATCTACACCTTGGATCGAGGTAAACAACAGTGCAAAGACTTTTCATTTACTAAGACCTCTACCACTGTTCTTAGTGGGAAACAAACAACAGAACATAGGCTTTCTAGGTCTTACTTGACCTCTACCACTATCCACAGTGGGATACAAGAGAGTTAAGAAAGGTTTGTGTGAGGATTTAGTATCCTCCAGTTCAGTCCAGGAGTTAGTGTGTAAATACACTGCTGAAAAATTAAATGAATAAAACACAATAGATCTAAATAGATAGAGATGAGTTTAGAGTGCTCTATGTGTTGTGAGTGAAGATCTGGACTCCTTTTGATTTTTTAGAATTGGCTCTGAGTCCTTCTCTGGTTTTTGTCTGGAAAACAGAGGGTCGTTTTCTTCAAGTTCAGTTTGAATAGCTTGAGTGCATGAATAGCTTTCTTTGTAGTTCTTCACTCCTTGAATGAAGTTCAAATGGTGTTATCTTCTTGAATGAATGGATTTTTGTATGTCCAATGTTCTTCCAAGCTCAATGTAGTTGTTCTGTTCTATGTGAATGCACCACTTTCGAATGTTATTCTGCCCTTGCTTTTCCACACTTCACACGTGCCTTCTTCATTGTTGTGTATATGTTTTTTGTCTGGACTTTGTCCTTCCTTTTATAGCTTTCATCTCTAACAATGGGAATGATTACCTTTTTACAGGTACAAGGTATGGTTCCCTAACATTCCAACAACTATAATTAAATAACATTAATTGCATTAAAATCATCAAGTATTACCACTGCTTAATAAATAAATAATATTGAGAGTATAGAGTTTGACGGGTCAGTCTTTCATTATTAGCCTTCTATCGGTATAAGTGTAATGGTGGACTTTGTATAGCAGTGAGCGCCTATCTTTAGCTCTTTGTCCTTATACCGGTAGCTCCTTGTATTGGTAGCTGTTATTCTGTGCATCAGTAGCTCTATATTCCGGTGGTTCCTTGTATCGGTAGCTCCTTCTCTATTGGTAGCTTGCTTGTCTTGGTGACTCTGTATCGGTAAGCTTTGTATTGGTAGCTTGTGCATACTAGTAGCTCCGTTCTGTACCATTGAAGTGTATATCGGTAGACTTATTCAGTCGGTAGCTCATCTTCTATCGGTAGCTCAGCTTCTATCGGTAGCTGTCTGTATCGGTGGACTTGATCTATCGGTGACATGTGCTTAGCAGTGGACTTATACATACCAGTAGCTCTGCGTATTGGTGACCTTTTCTTATCGGTGACTATGTTTATCAGTAGACTAAGTACCGGTAGACCTGTATCAGTAGCTACAAGAATATCAATGACTAACACTTATCTGGTTTATGAAAAACATATCTGATTGAGTTAGAATTACTTCAAAATTCATATAACCATAGATAAACATTGACTGACATATTTCAAAGATTATTTTAATATTATTATCAAATAGAATGTCATAGATTTAAATACTTAATATATATATATAAACAGTATTTGGGATTATCAAAGCATGTAAAAGTATAATTGGGATTATCAAAATAGGTGAGGTCAACAAACATAAACATAGAATTAAAACCTTAAATTGTGTATTTTAAAAACCCAAATCAATTAAGATAATGGATTCCTTTTAATTCAAAAAAGTTAGATTCTTTAAATGATTCATTTTTATTGTTGTTTAAGGTGAATGTAATTAATTATTTAATTAAAAGTGAAGTTGAATTAGTTTATAAAAAACTGAGAGTATCATATCTTTAATTCTAAAATAATGATATTTTCCCTAATTCGATCTGTTACTTTCCCTAAAGACTGGAGGTTTCAGATCTTTTCCCTTAGAATCATGTAAAACCTTTTATTGTTTTTTGAGGTTCCTTCTTGTGAGTTCTATAACTATTCACAAACCTTTCTTCCCCCTGATTTGGTGCGGAAAAGTCATGTGAAGCTTCTTCCATGATGTAGGGGATCTATTTCTTCTTTTATGTTCATTGTGAAAATGTAAACCAATCATGCTTTATCTTATTTTTCTAAATAGGTGTGATTGACCTTAATCAAATAATAATATATTAATTATGTGAAAGAAATATTATAAAATAATCTGGAAATTTATAAAGAAATAAAGTTATGAATCATTTGATGTAGAATATTTTTAATGTATTCTTTAATATTATTTTAATAATTGAAATAGTTATATCACATACAGTATATGTCTTATATTCTTTTGGAATAATTGCATGCAGTGAATAAATTATATTCCTTTTATTTATTTGGTAATTCGAATGTTGTAGATAAATAAGTTCAACTCAATAATCTGAAAATCATGTGTTAAAGCACATTATTAATATTATGGATGATAATTTCACAGATAAAAATTAAATATATCACATGGTATAGCTTAAGATGTTGAGATTTCATATTATTCAATGATCTAGAATAGAGAATATTGATATTCACATGTAGCAGTATTAAGCTACTTATTAATTTATGATAATAAGTATTTATATAACTTTATATTATTGGTTAATTTAAATGGGAATTATTTCATACTAAGGATAATTTAATATTTCATGGTGTGGGTGTTAAATGAATGGTCAGGCTTATAATCACATGTATTTTTGTGATATCTTGTTTTTGCCTTGTTATTTATTAGATAGTGTGCTATATTTTGGTAGTATTGGTTGTGTTTTTATTATTTTATAGCATGTGTTTTATGCTAGAAATTGATTAACAACTTAAATCTAGATGATGTTACAAATAAATGGAAGAGGCGTAAGAAGTTTAAATACTACTCTTTTGGAATTGATTAAATATGAGAATTATGATTTTGAGTATGTTTATAATTATTTATATCTATTCTTAGTTATTACCTTAGTTTTCCTTATTTTATAAAACTTATAAATAATAAACCAGTTATTTCAATATGTAATTAAAATGGTTGTTGTTAAAGAATAAATTTTTGGGGTTGAATGAGCCTATTTCTTGTTATGGGAGCCTTAAATGTCTCGATTCCATGGTCTTAGTTCCTTTTCTTGTGTGATAAAAAATAAATTTGAAAATTTTTGTTTTTATAGGGATTTAGAGCCTTATTGTTATTTATTAATAACCATTTGTGTTTGGATTTCTTAACAAGCAATGGGATGGAGGCCCGAGGTAGTTTTGACTGACTTTTGATTTGATGGATAAGAAATGGGATAAGATCCTAGATGCAATGATGTTCAATGTTGGTGGTGGAGGGATAGATTTATATTATGTACAATGGGGTGGGACATTGGGTTTGTAACACCCCATAATGTTAAAGGGTTAAAATGTTTAAATGTTATTTCCCATGTCAACAAGGTGCACCTTTCTTTTCGGGTGCCTACTTAATTAGAACTCCATGGTTAAAGAGTTTTGTCCTGGAATAGTGATCAAGATGGGTAACCTCCTGGAAATTTTCTCAAGGTGTGTGTGATTAAAGACAAATCACACTAGAAAGAACATGTGTTTTTCTATGGGGACAGTCATTAGTCTAATGACCCATTGGACACATGGGTGGTCCCTAAGAAGGGGACAACATGTGTTTTATGGAAATTAAGGTGATTTTGGGGGCCATTTTATTCATTGGTATCAGAGGTAGAACCCAACTAGAAACTAGGGTGCCTATGGGGCCTAGTTTTTACACTGGTATCAGAGGAGGAACCCAGTCGGAAGTGTGGTGTCACTACCTGGGTTGAGATGTGGGGTCCATAATGAGGATGTTGTGCTCTAAAAGGGTGATGAATATAATACCCTAGAATGTTAAAGGGTTAAAAGGGCTAAATGTTTCTACCCATGTAAACAAGGTTTACTTTTCTTTTTAGGAGTGTACCTGATTATAACTTCATGGTTAAAGAGGTTTTTCCTAGACTAGTGATCAGGATGGGTGACTTCTTGGGAAGTTTCTCAGGGTGTGTGTGGGTAAGTAAAAAAGCACACTGAAAATAAAATGTGTTGGCTTGTGGAGACATTCATTAGTCTGATGACTAATTTGGGCATGTGGGTGGGACCTATGGAGGGGGAAACACATGTCTGTGGGGTAATTAGGGTACCTGTGGGTCCTAGTTGTTATAGGGGAAGTGTAGATGAGTTCATAGTAGGGCTTTCTTGTTGATGTTGACTTATTTATTTATTATTTTTTTATGGTTATATGGTCAAATGTTATTTATTTGATCAGTTTCCAATTATAGAATGCAATTTTATGCTATGCACTATGAGTGAATTTTTAAGTGGCAGCTTAAGCTAAGTCCTAGAATACCCGAATGATTATGATTTGATAATTGAACTAATAAATGAATGAGTTTGGTTCATGGAGTACATAGATAATGATGAAATACTTAATAATATAAATAATAGAAATAATAATTTCATTGGGACTTGAATTAGAAGATTAAATTGATATTATTGGAAAGGAATGACATAAATATATATTAATTAATGGATAATAAATTAATTAATATGGAATTTAATTACTTGTGTTCTTATTTGAGTCCCAAACCTAAGTAGTGGCATCTGTGGGTCCTATGTGATATTAGAGATAGATGTTTCTAAGGCTATTTAGTTTCCCTTAGTGTGGTTTTGCATGTTTTTATTTATATTTTCTTATTTCATATGTTACCCCACTAGCGTCAGTAGGGAAACTGACACTCAAATGTTGTGGGGGGTGTTTTCTCCAACATTCAAGATAGAGAGGAAATGGATGGCTAACTTCTCCTTATCCCCTAATCTCCCACTAGACATAGATGAGAATGTATATTATGGGATATACTGTCTTATGGTATAGGGTGTATTCAAAACATGGTTGTGATGGATCATAGTTTATTGTACATTTATGTGTCATTTATAATGGCTTGAGTAATATAACATACTTGTATTCGGACATGGTGGTGTTGGATTCCCATGGGTGTACTTTCATGGGCTGTGATGGATTGAAGTATAATTCATTTACATGGGTTGTAGTGGATTTTGGTCATACACTAGGTAGTGATTTGGATATGATAATGATTAGATATGTTAGGTTGCATAAGATTTAGTAATGGTGGTGATATTATTGCATGAGGTGCAAGATGACTTATAGAAGGGATGAGCACAAAATGTAGCTATTGTGACGTGAGAGTGACAAACTAGTGGTAAAGTGGAAGTGGGGTACCTTCATTGTGTGTGTGTGTGTGTGTTTGTTTTGATAAAGAATGTTTTACTTTTATGCATTACTTATTGAGTAATCCTTGGTGAGTATGGAAAAGTAGTATTACATGTTTAGGTGACGAGTTAGTTTCATTTGTTTATTCACTGGGATTTAGTATGCTTCCTTCACATTTTTTATGATAGGTTTTAGTGAGGATCCTACTAAGTATACATGTTGTTATCGCGCTACATACATATAAACTTTTTTTCAGGTTGGTAGGATTGAGTTGGTGATTGAGTTGGGTAGTACTAACTTGAGGATTCATTCAAGAGTTTTTTGAGCTTCAAGGTTGATGTTTCGGATTTACTTTTGGAACTTGCAATTTTCTTTTTAGTTTTATCTAGTTTATGTTTGAAATTACATGTATTGTGATTTCCTATTTATTTTATACATGGTGTTGGTTGGTGATTCTTCTCATCTTATCTACCACTCCTTAAACTTTATAAAGGGTAATGTCTCCTCTGTGTGTGACTAATTTACCTTCGGTGTTGGTTTCTAACTTGTGAAGTACTGTAGGTAGGATTTGGGCATCATTATCTCTCTTTCTCCATCACTGACTCAAGAGGGGTACCTTTGGAGGGAGGGGGTCATGACATTGTTGGAAGTGATCGAGCTACAATGAATTTTTACTCTGATTTATTTTGGTTAATCATTTATTTATTTGTATTTCATATATTTTTCATAGTTCACAACCACGTCTAGTTTATGATTCTATAAAAAATCAAGTCTTTTATTGGTTATACCTCCACTGAAAATGGTTTTTATTTTTGATTGTGCCTATAACTGTAAAAAGCATGTCATTGTGTTTGTGCCTCTGACTTTAAAATCTAGTTGTGTATGTGGTTCTTTTTTCCACTAAAAAGGTAGGTTTTTATTGGGTTGTGACTCCTAGAAAACATTAGGGTTGGTTAGTTATACCTATAGTATAAAATTTAGGTTTTAATTGAGTTGTAAATCTCATAAAAAATTTGGGATTTAGTAGATTCCATTTCTTACATAGAGTAAAGAGAAGTGAAGAGTAGATGTAGGATCACTTTGATCTAAACTATTATAAAAATTATGATATTTTTATTTTAATTTTCCTTTAAACATGAACCTAATCTTAAACTTGAATTTGTATTAATTTTAAATATGTTTTTAAAAACTATTAAATGTCTTTTAAACAGGTCAATCCCCATACCCCTCTTGAAATTCTCAACATCTTAACCTGGGTAAAAAATTGGTATCAGATCTTTACCTTTGGATATTTAGTTTTTTTCTTCATTATATTTATGTTTTATCTAATTTTTTCTCTAGACTGTAAAAATTCTTAAAAAATATATTTTTTGATATGGTAGTTTTAAATTCAAATGATGGTTGGATTCCTTAGAGACCACCATAATTTGATGGTAATGACTATGGATACTGGAAATCTAGAATGAAAGATTATCTTAATCACCTTAGTATTGATCACTATAAAATCATGGCAAACCCTAATAAAATACCTAAATTAAACCTTGATTCCTTAACTAGTAGTGAAAAAATAAATTATGTTTTAAATTACAAAGTTATAAATATTTTATATCATTATATAATTAGAAGTGTTTTTAGTCTTGTTTTAACATGAAAATTTTCACAAGATATATGGAAGATTTTTCAAGTCACACACTGTAAAAAACAATTTGAATAAAACAAAACTTGGAATGTTAAGAGTTAAATGTCAATATTTCAAGATGGGAGAATAAGAATCTGTCAATCATATGTTTCACAAATTTACAAGTATTGTTAATGGAATTAGAACACTTGATGAAACATTGGACAACATAGTATCAGTTGAAATAGTATTGAGATCTCTACCTAAGAAAAATAATGTGTATAAGGTTTCCATAGATGAAATTAATAATTTCAAATAGTACATGTTGGATGGACTCATTGGTTCACTCCTACAGTATGAACTCGAGCCAAATAACATTGATGATGAAGAGACTATGAAAAAAAAGGGTGTATGATTTAAATCCAATATAAATGTTTCATCTGAATCTTTCAATTCTGATATATAGGGAGTGAAAAATATGAATTATCTCATCTTGTGAAAAGTTTTAAAAAATATATTAAAAGGAATAAGGGTTTCAAAAGGCCATTTGGAAAGGATTATTCTAAGTATGATCAAAAAGGAAACAAGAAATGCAACTCGAGTTCTTATAATAATGTTTCAGAATTAACTTATTGTGAATACAAAAATATATGTCATATTAGGATAGACATCCCAAAACTGAATCATGAGATAAGAAGAGATAAAAAGTATGAGAAAAGTGAGAAAACGGACTCAACGGCTAGATGGAGTTTCACATAGGACTTAGATTCGAGTAATGAATTAGGAATTTAAAAGGAAATTGGTAATCTATACTTAATGTATATTATAAATGAGATTAGTAGTGCTTTTGTTTTTAGTACTAACTATAATTATGAATTTGAAAAAATCTAGTGTTACTGAACTAAATAAAGAGAATGAAAAACTACAAATAGATATATTAAGAATAAGTGAGTTGTATAAAAAATTTAAAAAAGGAAATAATAATATTGTTAAGGAGAACAAGATTCTTTTTCAAGAAAATAAAAAACTAAAAAACATAGCATCGAGTTATAATGAAAAGGTTTATGATGATCTAGAAATTACTCAAAAAGATAATGAAAAGTTGAAAAGGGAAATTTTGAACTTAAAGGATGAATTGGTTTCTTTTGTGTAAGGTAAATAAAGTTAAAATAAAATGATGGATTTGAATTAGGTAAATAAAAATAAAACTGGTGTTGGTTATGATAAACAATTACCTAATATGTATAATACTTTCTTTGTAAAAAAATATATATTGGAAGTATACCTTAAATCACATGTTTTACATGTAGAATACAAGGTCATTATGAAATTGAATGTTCATTAAAATTTCCTCAATCTTTAGGATATATAAAATCATTTATTTTTAATAAATTATCTTCAAGATTTCCTAAGACTAAATGTTTAAAATCTATTTGGGTATGGAAAAATTATTTTAATAATCCTATTGGACTCAAAATCTCATCAGTAACAAAAAAAATTACAATTGATTTTTCAAGAAAATTGCCTTAGAAGTATTAAGAATGAAATTGGGTATGTGGAAAATGGATGCTCTAGACACATGATTTGAGATTCATCAAAAAAAATTATGCTACAATCAATGTGATGGAGGCACTGTTACATTTAGAGACAACTTAAAAGGAAAAGTTAAAGGATTTTGGGAAGTAGGTATTCCTAACTCTATTTTTATTTATAAAGTATTATATCTTAAAGTATTAAAACATAATCTAATTCATGTTTCATAGTTATGTGATGATGTAAAGTTTATAAAATTTTAAAATGATAAATTTTTAGTTTTTAAAAAAACATTATATATTGTTTTATGCTAAAAGAAAAGATACTATTTAATTTATTATTATTTTTAAATAGATAAGGGTGGTCCCATTTTTATTTAAAATAAGAAACACCTCTTTGTCTTTTCTAGGTAGAGGAAACTCATTAAGTGGATGGTATTCCCAATGGGAATTAAAGTCCATTACAACATGGTTGTGGCCCACACTATAGGTTACCTCATTCTCTAAGACAGTGCATGTGTCTCCCTTGTGTCTTCATCACTGTTCACACTGGTGTTGTTCAGCAGTCCGCCTCACCCCTACCATTCTCTATTGTGCATAACTGCATCACTGGGAGTCATCACCCCTTCTATCATCACTGATGTCATCTCTTGTGTATCACTGCATCACTGAGTAACACCACCCCATCTTTCGTTGTCATCCACTTCCACTGATGTTGTCCAGCCAACCCACCTTGTTGTCGCATGTGTGTCACTAGGGTCCACCATCTCATCCATCACCATTAATGGTTTCCCACCCACCTACACTCAAGTTCATCACACCGACATAAGAGCTTCCAATTTTACCCTGAGTTTATCCCTCTCTATATCAACTAGCTGAAACCACCACCCAAATTAGGGCCTATAGAGGATTGAAGCCCTGCTTTCGATGTTGTATAAGAAGGTTTCGGGTGCAGTGAAAGCGTGGTTGGGACAGCACCCAATTTTGATTTTTACCATGATCAATGATTATTACAAGATCAATATGACGATGAACACCAGTCTCCATAGAATATAATCAAAGATTTAGATAAAGAATAAAGAGGCCTGAAACCTTTAGAGAGGATCTTGCACATAATGTTTATAATTAATTTAATTAATTTCATAAAGAAAAATAATACATGTGTCTTTGGTATTTTTCTTCATTGATGATGTTGATCATCCGGATTGACCCTTCCAGATTATCTCATTGCACTTGTAAGGATCCAAACTAGAATACCTCTAGCGGTAATCCACATGTGCTCCAATGGCCTCTAATCGACACTGCTCATTCTCCGGGTGCTAGTGCGATGAAGCGAGTGTCTTGTGTTGGTCGTTATTGATCGCTTATTCTTCGTCCTTGAAGAACGTATCTCATTCTTGAGAGGGGAGAGAAGAGGATTCAAGAAAGAAATTGTTTGGATCAACAATTCTCAATTCACCAGGTGTGTGGTGTGGTCTTTGGCGCAATATGTGTACTTGCCTATTTATATACATGGAATTTCAGTTACAATATTTAATTGCATAGCAACAATTAAATATATACATGGACTTAGAGAAAACCCATGCATTTAATAATAATATCGCGTCATTATTTATGGTGCGCCAACTTGCACAAAATGGAATTATAAATAAAATTATGCGTCATAAAATAATAGCAACGTTATTTTAATTTGTGCCAACTAGTTGAATAATTATTTATCATCTTGAAAATAATTATTTTACTACCGAACCAACCTTGGTCCGCTCAAACTCCACTTTCATTTATTGAACACCCGAATAAATAAATAAATAATTTATTCTCTTAAATAAATATTTTATTTACAAACTAGTAAATAAATACTTATTAAATGTTCAATAAAATAAATAAATATTTTTTATTTAATTTATATGATCATTTTAACTTGAATAAAATTATTCCATGGTCTTGAGAATAATATTTATTTCATTAATTAAATTAAAATAGAATTTAACCTAGACCACCAAAAACACTTAGTGTGTGACCCTCTAGGATTATTTCTCGTTGGCATTAGGCGGTATTGCCTAAAGTCCAAGAGTACTGTCTAGAAAAGGGTCAAGGCACCCAAGAGAAAGAACATAAAGTCACAAAAAATATATCCACATACGAACTCTCACTGTGTAATGTAATCCCTTTGTCGCAATATCTCATCAAGCAGGTTTCATGATTGTGTCATCAACTTTTATGCTTGATACATCATTCTTTGACTACCTGAAATAAACTCGTCGTTACACCATGGCCATGGAATTTTGTGCGACGGTTCTATTTCAATCAAAGGGTCGAGACATAAACATCCATAAATGGAAGGGACAAACCCTTTCTTGACTTATCCATTAATAACATGTCACCCATGATGCACCCAATGTACCCTACTTCCTGCCAACTATCTGCATGATAGTTTTCATCAGTAAATCAAAGTGCATAAGTCGTGACATGTATTAATGATAATATTAATGTCTAAGGATCATTACACACGCTTGGAGATAGAAATATCTGATGACACCAAAACATGTGAAATTCTTACTAGCGGGTCTGTTCTCATAATCTCCTATCTTGGAGATTACCAAGTGCGAACTTCATGAGAGGAAGTTTCATCTGCTTATGAGTACTCGCACCTGATAGTCTGCATGTTATGTGTCCCATCATGGCATTTCATCTAACCGCGGAACTATATTTAAGAATATTGTTATAGCATTTCAATGTTCTCATCATAGTGGGGAACTTCCATGACCTTATCAATGCAACAAATAGTATAGGACATTATTACATTACAGTCATGTAGAACGATGAACAATATGTACTAATACATTAAATATTCATGTAATTAAAGTAAAACCAGTTGGCTCTAGGACACCAAATCTTACAAACTCCCACTTGGAATAGATCCAACTACCTATGACTTTCAGTCCACTAGACCTCACATGATGATCATGTTTTTGCTGAGTCAAGGCTTTAGTCAAGGGGCCTTCCACGTTGTCTTCCATGGAAATACTACTCACTCCAACTTTACCTCTCTGAGAAAAATCCATCAAGAGATGATACTTCCTAAGTATGTGCTTCTTCCGCTGATGTGACCATAGCTCTTTTGCGAGAGCCACCACTATAGTTTTATCACGGTATAGTGTGATGGGATCTATACCACTAGGTATCACATCTAGCTCCGGGAAAAAGCTTCACATCCAAACTACTTCTTTAGCTGCCTCAGAAGCTGTGATATACTCAGAGTCTGCTATAGAATCTGTGACCACACTCTTCTTTGAGCTCTTCCAGCTCACTACACCTCTATTCAAAGTGAAGATGTATCAAGTTTATGACTTCATGTCATCTTGATCAGTCTAAAAACTAGAATGTAAAACCCCGAGATTTTATGAGAAATAATTTTTTTTAATTTATTTGATGTCTTGTGTTGTGCGCTACACCAAGATTATCTTTTGCTATACGCAACACCGTATTAGCTTGTAGTATATGCAAACACTATTCTTGTCTTGTGTTGCATGCAAGATCGATTTTCCTCAATAGCGTGTGTTGTACGCAATACCGAGTTTCACTAAATAATGATATATTGTTATTATGAACTAGCCGTTATGAATAGTATTAACTACATTTTGAATTTTATAACATTATAATTCATCTTACACATTTTCTAGAACATGATATGGGAACAAAATGAATTTTTCAGGTAAAATAAGTATTTTTTAAAAAATGCAGTCTTGCCGCCTTTTGATGGCGCATCCATTTTAAATATAGTTTTTGACACAGTTATAAGTTCAATTTGACAAAATAAACTTATTAATTTGAATAAGGACATAAAAATTTTCTTTGGATAAATTTTTAATATTTTTCTGATAACTTTCATATTTTGATGAATAGTAAAAATACGCTAAATTTTAATTGAAAACAAATTTTTTCATCAAAATAATTTAGATGGTTAAAATATATTATTGAATGGTTTTAAATTATAAATATAATATATTTTTTACCATTTAATATAATGTATGTCATTATCATTAATTTTACATTGAATTCATAGGTAAAAACATTTCAATCTTTTGCAATGTTTTAACTTTTAAAACCCGTTTTCTCAACAGCGGGATTAATTTTAAATTAAATACTGCAACTTCTGTGTTTTGAATTTGGAAAAATGGATTCTATATTTAGAATCATTAGGTCTAAATTATGTTAATAGGATACTTTTTATTTGAAGGCATTATGAATAGTAATTAAGGTAAATTTTATTTACAACAGTTAAAGGTAAATCAGGTAATTAAGGGTAAAAATAATATTATAAAATTACCCTAACACTGTATTAATATAATTGGATGATTATATTTCGTCCTAAAATATACTTGGGTCGAAATGGTATCTTTTGGAACCCGCTTGGATGTGATTAACACCTTTAATTTATTTTATTTAAAGAAAGTGAAATATGTCTCACTCAAACTTTAATAATTAAATTATTTTTAATATAAGGTTATACATAATATAAATTAGATTATAAATACTCATTTGAAAGAAAAAAAAAATTTCTTAATCATGGTAATTTATTTTTAATTTTTAAGAAACATATAATTACCTTAATAGCTTATACATTAATGATACAGAAATTATTTATTTAGTAAAAAATCAATAATATAGTATTTATTAAAATAATAATACCCAAAAAAAGGACAAAAAACTTTCCCAAACCTTATTGGTACAGTATATATATATCCTAAACATCCAACGGACGACTTCTGAACCATTTGGAGCCTTATAAAACAGATTATGACATTTATATTATTTTATTTTAAATGATGTCAAAGTTGTCACCTTCACAATTTAATAAACATATCATTCTAAAAGTTGGGTGTTTTAGAAGATAAATTCAACTAAAAGTATTATTATAAAATATATTAGATTTATTTTTATCATAGTATTTTATTATTAGTTTTTATGCACCAAATAAGTATATTAAATAATTATAAAAAAATGTTGTAGTAATTATTTTATTAAGAAAAATATTAAATAAATGGTTTTAAAAATGTTAAAATAAATATTATATGAACTAATTAATGTTCTCTAAAAAAAATTTAGAAGAATATTATATGTTAGGAATCTATTAAATATTTTTTTGAATATATCCTCTGTTTGGAATTAATTTAAATTCAAATAAATGAATAGTGTCAAAATTGACACTATTGATATTTTATAAATATAACATGTTATTAAATTGTTTAAAAATCACAAAATGTTTAAAAATTATAAATTGAAATTTATATGGTCTAAAATTTTATAAAGTATCCAATTATGGAAAATTCACAACACATATATATGTATTTATAACAATTTAAAATTTAGAATATTATTACCACAAATAAAATTAAATAGATTAAATAAGGATAAATCAAAATGATAAGGTTTAAAATAAAATAAAAACATGTATAAACTTGATTTTTTGATGAGATTACAACCCTATCTCACCTCATATCCAAATTTGAGTCACTTTGGATATTTTTAAGTGGGGTTTGATTTTATTATTAATTAATATTTTTGAGGTTTTCAAAAGTTCCCCTCTCTTCTCTTATAAAAGGGAACCTCATACCTCTCCTCTTCACACAATTTTGAGCCTTAAATCTCATCCAAACCCTACCCATTACTCTTCTAAACTCCCCTTCTCACATTCTGGAGGTTCTGGTCTTCTCAAAAGACCAACTATAGTCCCTTAAGAGGAAGCTTAAAGGAGGTGTGTCGAGGAAGAGGTAATCTCTTCTACCGATTATTTCAAGTTTCTTTATTCTTATACTTCATCTTATTTAGTTGTTTCGTTATAAAGTAATAACATCAGTATCAATAATATACTGATATGTTATTATAAATATGAAAAAACCCTATTTCACCTTATATCCATCCTATAAAAAAATGAAATCTCTGCAAGTGCGTACGTACGGCTTACCGTTTCCACGCTGTGGTGTAATCTGTTTTTCCACCACCACTATACTTGGATGGGTATAATGGTGGAAATAATAACTATATATTATTATTATAACATTATACTAATTCTTAGATATTATATCATCCACTCCAATTCCATTCAATAATTATGGGAACGATATCACCGCTCGTGCGTACGTACGGATTACCGTCTTCACGACGCGATGAGATTCATTCTCCATGTTAACCATCCAAGAATGATTATAAAGTACATATAATAAATAATAATGAAATATATGACATAATAAGGATACTATATTTATGTAAATGTTATTTACTTACTTCCATTCAATTTAATAAGGAAACGAAAACAACGTTCATTCGTACGTACGGCCTACCGTCTCAATGAACAGTGTATTTAATTCCATTTATCAATCTATTATATATATGTATATTATAAATATATATTATATATAAATCATGTTTTAAATTATGAAAGTAATTAATCATGATCTAAGTAATTATATGAATAATTAGAAGTCAAAAGAGGTACAACAAATGAAACGATTTTACCCAAAACACTACATTAACATGGAATTGACAAATGAACGGGTAATATAAAGTCGTAAGTGAATCATATATGATAACATAAATATTATTATGGTTCATTTAAAAATTAATAATATGTTTAAACCCACTATACAGGAGTCTCTAACACATATGGAAGAAATTGGACATAAGGTAAGGGATTATTTCGTCTCACTTTTATTTCTGGGAGACATATGCCTTAATCACCATCTATTTATTTTGTATGGAATTTATGATTACCATGAATGTTTTATGATTTTTATTATAGAGGATATGATATTGACATATTAATGTAATTATATTTATTTTATGACATGTATGATTCCACCGATCATAAAAGGTAAGGGATAGTTATTCCAATCTCATTCTTATCCGAGATTGTTTATTCGTAAGTATTTACAGGGGTTATATTTATCATCCATGTCCCTTATTATAAAAAAAGTTTTCATAAAGTTTTTACTATTATTCCATGTATGTTTAAAGTCATGTCTACCTATTTTTTAATTTTACTATGTGGTATGGAACGAATCTTTCTTTTATTTACCATACGATGTACTTTTTGAATTTTCTGGCAAAAGTTCGAGAAGATTGTTTTTTTTAACTTATACTACATGAACGGATTTTTACAGTTTCAAAACGCCTTATTTCCATGAAGATTCCTCTAAAATATTTCATGATTATTTTCAACAAAATAATTTTCTTTTAAAATTGCATGTCATTTTGAGAAAAGAAAATGATTTTGAATAAGAAAGGATATTTTCCTCAAGAATTAATTTCAAGTGTTTTGTCAAAACTATTTTCCATCTAAGATGACATTATTTAAGATGTTTATGTTTCAAGTATAATGTCTCTATTATTTACATGGTTTCATTTTTATTATGATGAAATGATATCCATTTATTCTATATAGATTATGTTATGATGGGATGATGTTTATGAAACCCATTTTATTCATTGGGTTATGATGAATGATTTATGTTTATTTTGTGGCACATGAAATAATGATTTCATTATGAGATGGGTGGGACCTATATCTCCCTCCAACACATTGGCTAAAGATCTATATCTCATGAGATAGACATGGCTGGAATGGCAAGTAAATCTAGTTCAGTAATACAGGGCTAGAACGGCAAGTAAATCTGGTTCAGTAATGGACTTTGTCCACTATGATGGTATTGGTAGCAATGCCTTGGCTACTATGGAAATCATAACATGTTCTTAATGGTTTTCCACAATTACATGTTTTATTCGCATGCTATTTTATCATGATTAATGTTTCTTTATGATCTATTCCTTACGTACTGCCAAGATTTATTTCACAACTCAATATTTTGATGTATAAACATTATGTTCATGTTTTTAAGTTCAAATGTATATGGTTTGTTTTATTTTCTCCATGCTTGCCCTAATTGAGCATTTGAGCTCACCATTTTTATGTTTTATTTTACCCAGGATATAAATAAAGGTTTTAGGTAAGAAAACAAAAAGGTGAAGATCATTATGGGAGATGTCGAAGATATTTCACCATGATTTGAAGATTATGTTCCAAGTTTCCAAAGACACTAAACTAATACGGTCCTTGGGTATTTTTTTTGTCATGTATTAATTATTCCACAAAAGTAATGTAATGTCCATGTACGTAAAGCTATGGGTCTATACAGTTGGTATCAGAGCGAAGGTTTAGTTAACCATTGGAAACTAGGATGCGAAAACTTTTGTGAGATCCCTAGAGATATATCTAAGGTATGTCTATGGAAGTCTGTAAGGTTAAGTATAAAGTATAGGTTACAATCCTAGAATTATGATAACTATCATGAATAACCTAGGATTAAACCTAAGATGTTAGATATTTAAAGTACTTCCCCTTTATTATGTTTTTTTTCTAGTATGATTTTTGCCTTTCACACTATTTTTTTTGGGTTTTAGAAAATGGTTGTAAATAGGAATATTCATGTTAATGGAGAATGTGATGGATAATGTAATGATATTCTTCATGAGAAACCAAATGAAATGGGATTTGGAATTCCAAACATCGTTATTATGACTAATCAGCAATCTCATAATATGATCAATAATCTCAACTTTGGTAAGTTTCTTGACTCAACTAATAAGAGAAAGATGGAGTTTCATGATAATCAAAGAGGAAAGAAAGTTCAATTTCCCTCATGTAAATCATGTGGTAAGAGGCATCAGGGAGAATGTTTCAAATGAATCGTAAGATGTTTTCGGTGTGGAAAAGGACACAAAGCTAGTAATTACAAAGGAAAAGGTTCAGTTAACACCATGGACCAGGATAATGGTATTGCTAAGACATCAACAACGGTTAAATGTTTTAAATGTGGAATGTACAGGCATTATGAAAACCAATTCCCTAATGGAAAGTCTCATGAAGATAATCAGCATGGTTGTATGGGTAGTATTTATATTGATAATGATGAAGAGACTAAAAATGATATACGAGATGAAAGAAATGTTGAGGGATAAAATGATGAAGCTCAGTGAATGGTTTAAGAAGGTAGTAGAATGATTGCATGTTTATCAAGAATAATGTATGGTACTATGGAATAAAGAAAAACCTAAGGATTGTTACACTATTTTTTTTCCTTGAGTATTTTAAAGTATATGTTGAATGGTACCGGTAACCATGAAAAGTGATTAAAATATTTTTGTAAAGTAGATGAAATTACCATAATGAAGGGATAAGGAGAGAATAATATGTTTGGTAGTATTAATGAGTTCATGATTGATATAAGGACAAAGTGATTTCATGGTTTGAGTATATAGAATTTTTGGGATTTTGGTATGTGGAAAGAGTTGGCTTTTGATAAAATTCATGTTTTCACTAGGGTTCTATGGTAACTCATGTTTCAAGAGAATACATGATTAAGGTATTCACATGTTTGAAATGTGACCAACAAGATATATCTTATGATGTATGGGGATAAATTATGGTATTCACATGCTTGGTAGATGACCTCTTTAGTAATCATTTTCTTTATACTATGAGATTGCACAGAAGTATTTTCGATAATCCTAGAGGTTGGAATGGATTAAGTTAGAAATCAGATAGTATTATTTATGTATATAACTTTTTGATATTATTTCTGAAATATTATAATATTATAGTTTTAGAAAAAGGACAACCCGTAGGACGGGCGACAACCTGTCGCGTCGGACAAGGCTGCGGGAATCAAACCCACAACTGAAGTGCGACAGGCCTTTATCGCCTACCACTGGCCTACAGGAATTCCCTGGTTAGTAGAAATTAGTTTTATTTTATTAAGTGATATGATAGATGAAGTATAAGTCCATTTTTTGAATCATATACAGTTAATCTCACTATAGATGGACTTATTTATATTTAATAATTTGTGTTAACCTTTTTATGATAAAGACAAATGGAATAACATATCATTTTATTGCATGATCTGCTAACACTTCAAGAATAACAAATTCAACTTCATTTATTTAAATAAGAGATGAAGTGGAAATTTTCATGGAATGACCAATGATGATATTACACTGAAATCAAGTAAGTATTTCTCCTAATGAAAAAATTCATCAACTTTAGAGAAATGATCTTGAAAACCAAAAATGTTGTCCGAGTACCCTCATATTCGATGGATCATATGTTACCTTATATCATCACAAATTTATGGATTTGTGATTTTTGGATTTTTCATTTTCATGTTCTCTACCACTCTTCATCAGAATATGATGGCTAGATTTCTCTTCCATATCCATATTTTCACCTATATTCTCCTATGTGGAAACCCAGTGTTGAGTTACTTTGGGTGGCTGTTATGTTTCTAACTTTCCTTTTTAAAATTAATTTTTAGCATTCCTTTTTAAGATGTGGGTTTCTATGAAATAAACTTTCAAGTAGTAAATGATTTATAACCCCGATGAATTTCGAGGGCGAAATTCATTTTAAGGGGGGTAGAATGTAACACCCGAGATTTTATGAGAAATAATTTTTTTTAATTTCTTTGATGTCTTTTGTTGTACATTACAACAAGATTATATTGTGCTATACACAACACTGTATTAGCTTGTAGTGTATGAAAACACTATTCTTGGCTTGTGTTGCACTCAAGAGCAACCTTCCTCAATAGCGTGTGTTGTATGCAATACCGAGTTTCACTAAACAACGATATATTGTTATTATGAACTAACTGTTATGAATAGTATTAACTGAATTTTGAATTTTATAACATTATAATCCATCTTACACATTTTCTAGAACATGGTATGGGAACAAAATAATTTTTTCGGGTAACATAAGTATTTTTCAAAAAATGCAGTTTTGCGTCCTTTTGATGACGCATACACTTTAAATCTAGTTTTTAACAAGGTTATAAGTTCAATTTGACAAAATAAACTTATTCATTTCAATAATTATATAAAAATTTACTTTGGATAAATTTTTAATATTTTTCTGATAACTTTCATATTTTGATGAATAGTAAAAATACGCTAAATTTTAATTGAAAACAAATTTTTTCATCAAAATAATTTATATGGTTAAAATATATTATTGAATGGTTTTAAATTATAAATATAATATATTTTTACCATTTAATAAAATATATGTCATTAGCATTAATTTTACATTGAATTCATAGGTAAAAACATTTCAATCTTTTACAATGTTTTAACTTTTAAAACCCATTTTCTCAACAGCGGGATTAATTTTAAATTAAATACTACAAATTATGTGTTTTGAATTTGTAAAAAAGGATTAAATATTTGGAATCAGTAGGTAAAAAATATGTTAATAGGCTACTTTTTATTTTAAGGCATTATGAATAGTAACTACGGTAAATTTTATTTACAATAGTTAAAGGTAAATCAGGTAATTAAGGGTAAAAAAAATATTATAAAATTACCCTAACACTGTATTAATATAATTGGATGATTATATTTCATCCTAAAATATACTTGGGTCTAAATGGTATCTTTTGTAACCCACTTGGATGTGATTAAGACCTTTAATTTATTTTATTTAAAGAAAGTGAAATATGTCTCACTCAAACTTTAATAATTAAATTATTTTTAATATAAGGTTATACATAATATAAATTAAAATATAAATACTCATTTTAAATATAAAATGTTTTTCTTCATCATGGTAATTTATTTTTAATTTTTAAGAAATATATAATTACCTTAATAGCTTATACATTAATGATGTAGAAATTGTTTATTTAGTGAAAAATCAATAATATGGTTTTTATTAAAATAATAATACCCATCAAAAGGATAAAAACTTGACCAAAACTTATTGGTAGATTATATATATACCCTAATCATCAAAGGGTCTACTTTTGGACCATTTTGAGCCCTATAAAATAGATTATGACATTTATATTATTTTATTTTAAATGATGTCAAAGTTGTCACCATTATAATTTAATAAACATATCATTCTAAAAGTTGGGTGTTTTAGAAGATAAATTGAACTAAAAGTATTATTATGAAATATATTAGATTTACATTCATTATAGTATTTTATTATTAATTTTTATGTAGAAAATAAGTATATTAAATAATTATACAAAAATGTTGTAGTAATTATTTTATTAAGAAAATATCAAATAAATGGTTTTAAAAATGTTAAAATAAATATTATATGAACTAATTAATGTGATCCACAAATTTTTTAGATGAATATGACATGTTAGTAATATATTAAATATTTTTTTTCGATTATATCCTTTGTTTGGATTTAATTTAAATTCAAATAAATGAATAGTGTCAAAATTGGAACTATTGATATTTTATAAAAATAACGTGTAATTAAATTGTTTAAAAATCACAAAAATATTTAAAATTTATAAATTAAAATTTATATGGTCTAAAATTTTATAAATTATCCAATTATGGATAATTCAAAACACATATGGAAGTATGTATAACAATTTAAAATTTAGAATATTATTACCACAAATAAAATTAAATAGATTAAATATGGATAAATCAAAATTATAAGGTTTAAAATAAAATCAAAACATGTATTAATTTGATTGGTTGATGAGATTACAACCCTATATTACCTCATATCCTAATTTGAGTCACTTTGGATGTTTTTAAGATGGTTTTGATTTTATTATTAATTAATAAGGTTTCCAAAAGTGACCCTCTCTTCTCTTATAAAAGGGCACCTCACCCCTCTCCTCTTCACACAATTTTGAGCCTTCAATATTGGCCAACCCCTGACTATTACTCTTCTCAACTCCCCTAGTAACATTCTGGAGGTTTTGGTCTTCTCAAAAGACTAACTCTAGTCTCTTAAGAGGAATCTTAAAGGAGGTGTGTCGAGGAAGAGGTAATCTCTTCTACTGATTCTTTCAAGTTTCTTTATTCTTATACTTCCTCTTATTAAGTTATTTCATTATAAAGTAATAACATAGGTATCAATAATATACTGATATGTTATTATAAATATTAAACAACCCTATTTCATCTTATATCCATCCTACGAAAAAACAAAATCACCGCGCGTGCGTACGTACGGCTTACCGTATCCACGCCGTGGTGTAATCTGTTTTTACACCACCACCATACTTGGATGGGTATAATGGTGGAAATAAGAACTATATATTATTTTTATGATATCATACTGATTCTGAGATATTATATCATCCACTCCAATTCCATTCAATAATTATGGGAACGATATCATCGCTCGTGCGTACGTACGGATTATCGTCTCCACAACGCGATGAGATTCATTCTCCATGTTAACCATTAAGGAATGATTATAAATTATATATAATAAATAATCATGAAATATATTACATAATAAGGATATTTTATTTATGTATATGTTATTTACTTACTTCCATTCAATTTAATAAGGAAACAAAAACAACGTTCATGCGTACGTACGGCCAACCGTCTCCATGAACGGTGTATTTCATTCCATTTATCGATCTATTATATATATGTATATTATGAATATATATTATATATAAATAATTTTTTACATTATGGAAGTAATTAATCATGATCTAAGTAATCATATGAATAATTAGAAGTCAAAACAGATACGACAAATGAAACGATTTTACCCAAATCACTGCTTTGACATGGAATTAACAAATGAATGGGTAATATAAAGTCATAAGTGAATCATATATGATATAATAAATATTATTATGGTTCATTTACAAGTTAATAATATGTTTAAACCCACTATACTGGAGTCTCAAATACATATGGAAGAAATTTCACAAAAAGTAAGGGATTATTTCGTCTCATTTTTTTTCTGTGAGACATATGCCTTAATCACCATCTATTTCTTTTGTATGGATTTTATGATTCCCATGAATGTTTTATGATTTTTATTATGGAGGATATTATATTTAAATATTCATTTAATTCTATTTATTTTATGACATGTATGATTCCACTGATCATAAAAGGTAAGGGATAGTTATTCCAATCTCGTTCTTATCCGAGATTGTTTATTCGTAAGTATTTACTGGGGTTATATTTATCATTCATGTCCGTTATTATAAAAAAAAGTTTTCATAAAGTTGTTACTATTCTTACATTATGTTTAAATTTGTGTCTACCTTTTTTTGACTTTTACTATGTGGTATGGAAGGAATCTTTCTTTTATTTACCATATGAGGTACTTTTTGACTTTTCTGGAAAAAGTACGAGAAGATTGTTTTTTTAACTTATACGGCATGAAAGGATTTTTATAGTTTCATAACGCCTTATTTCTATGAATATTACTATAAAATATTTCATGATTATTTTCAAAAAAAAATCTTTTCTTTTGAAATTTCATTTCATTTTGATAAAAGAAAATGATTTTGAAGAAGAAAGGATATTTTACTCAAGAATTAATTTCAAGTGTTTTATCAAAACTATTTTCTATCTAAGATGAAATTATTTAATATGTTTATGTTTCAAGTATAATTTCTATATTATTTACATGGTTTCATTTTTATTATGATGAAATGGTATCCATTTATTCTATATGGATTATGATATGATGGGATGATGTTTATGAAACCCATTTTATTCATTAGGTTATGATGAATGATTTATGTTTATTTTATGGCACACAAAAGAATGATTTAATTATGAGATGGGTGGGACCTATATCTCTCTCTAATGCATTGGGTAAATATTTATATCTCATGAGATAGACATGGCTGGAACGGCAAGTAAATCTGGTTCAGTAATACAGGGCTGGAACAACAAGTAAATCCAGTTCAGTAATGGACTTTGTCCACTATGATGGTCTTGGTAGCAATTCCTTGGCTACTATGGTAATAATAACATGATCTTACTGGTTTTCCACAATTACATGTTTTATTACCATGCTATTTTATCATGATTAATGTTTCTTTATGATCTATGTCTTACGTACTGCCAAGATTTATTTCACAACTCAAGATTTTGATGTATAAACATTATGTTCAGGTTTTTAAGTTCAAATGTATATGGTTTGTTTTATTTTCTCCATGCTTACCCTTACTGAGCATTTGAGCTCACCCTTTTTATGTTTTCTTTTCCCTAGGATATAAATAAAGGTTTTAGGTAAGAAAACAAAAAGGGGAAGATCTTTATGGGAGATCTTGAAGATCTTTCACCATGATTAGAAGATTATGTTCCAAGTTTCCAAAGACACTAAACTAATACAGTCCTTGAGTGTTTTTTTTTTGTCATTTTTTAAGTATTCCGTAAAAGTAATTTAATATCCATGTACTTCAAGCTATGGGTTTCTACAGTTGGTATCAGAGTGAAGGTTTAGTTAACCTTTGGAAACTAGGATGCAAAAACTTTAGTGAAATCCCTAGAGATATATCTAAGGTATGTCTAGGGATTTCCATAAGGTTAAGTATAAATTATAGTTTACAATCCTAGAATTATGATAAAGATCATGAATAACCTAGTATTAAACCTAATATGTTAGATATTGAAGGTACTTCCCCTTTATTATGATGTTTTCCTAGTATGATTTTTTCCTCTCAAACTATTTTTTTGGGTTTTAGAAAATGGCTAGAAATAGGAAGATTCATGTTAATGGAGAATATAATGGACAATGGAATGATATTCTTCATGAGAAACCAAATGAAACAGGATTTGGAATTCCAAATATCGTTATTATTCCTAATCATCAATCGCATAATATGATCAACAATCTCAACTTTGGTAAGTTTCCTGACTCAGCTAATAAGAGAAAGATGGAGTTTCATGATGATCAAAGAGAAAAGAAAGTTCAATTTCCCTCATGTAAATCATGTGGGAAGAGGCATCAGGGAGAATGTTTCAAAGGACCTGGAAGATGCTTTTGGTGTGGAAAAGAAGGACACAAAGCCAGTAATTGCAAAGGAAAAGGTTCAGTTAACACCATGGACCATGATAATGATATTGCTAATAAATCAAAAATGGTTAAATGTTTTAAATGTGGAATGTACATGAATTATGCAAACCAATGACCTAAGGGAAAGTCTCATGAAGATAATCAGTATGGTTGTATGGGTAGTATTTATGTTGATAATGATGAAGAGACTACAAATGATATATGAGATGAAAGAAGTATTGAGGAATAAAATGATGAAGTTGGCCCAATGGTTTAAGAAGGTAGTAGAATGATTTCATGTCTATCAAGAATAATGTATGGTACAATGGAATAAAGAAAAACCTAAGGATTGTTATACTATTGTTATTCCTTGAGTATTTGAAAGTATATGTTGAATGGTACCGGTAACCATGAAAAGTGATTAAAATATTTTTGGAAAGCAGATGATATGCGCATAATAAAGGGATAAGGAGAGAATAATATGTTTGGTAGTATTAATGATCTCATGATTGATATAAGGACAAAGTGATATCATGGTTTGAGTATATAGAATTTTTGGGATTTTGGTATGTGGAAAGAGTTGACTTTTGACAGCATACATGTTTTCACTAAGGTCTTATGGTAACTCATGTTTCAAGAGAATACATGATTAAGGTATTCACATGTTTTTAATGTGACCAAAAAGATATATCTTATGATGTATGGGGATAAATGATGGTATTCACGGGCTTGGTAGATGACCTCTTGAGTAATCCTTTTCTTTATACTATGAGATTGCACAGAAGTATTTTTGATAAGCCTAAAGGTTGGAATGGATTAAGTTAGACATCAGATAGTACTATTTAAGGCTAGAAATTTTTGATATTATATCTATAATTTTATAATATTATATTTTTAGAAAAATGAAAACCCGTAGGACGGGCGACAACCTGTCGCGTCGGACAAGGCTGCGGGAATCGAACCCACAACCGAAGTGCGACAGGCCTTTATCGTCTACCACTGGCCTACAAGAAGTCCCTGGTTAGTAGAAATTAGTTTTATTTTATTAAGCGGTATGATATATGAAGTATAAGTCCATTTTTAGAATCATATACAGTTAATCTCACCATATATGGACTTATGTATATTTAATAATTTGTGCTAACCTTTTTGTGATAAAGACAGATGGAATGATGTATCATTCTATCACATGATCTACTAACACTTCAAGAATGAAAAATTCAAATTCATTTCTTTAAATAATAGATAAAGTGGAAATTTTTCATGGAATTACCAATGATGATATTACACTGAAATCAAGTAAGTATTTCTCCTTATGCAAAAATTCATCAACTTTAGAGAAATGATCTTGAAAACCAAAAATGTTGTCCCAGTACCCTCATATCCAATGAATCAGATGTTACCTTAGATCATCACAAATTTATGGATTTTTGATTATTGTATTTTTCATAGTTATGTTCTCAACCACTCTTCATCAAGACATGATGGCTAGATTTCTCTTCCATATCCATATTTTCACCTATATTCTCCTATGTGGAAACCTAGTGCTGAGTTACTTTGGGTGACCGTTATGTTTCTAACTTTCCTTTTTAAAATTAAGTTTTAGTATTACTTTTTATGATGTGGGTTTCTATGAAAGAAACTTTCAAGTAGTAAATGATTTATAACCCCGACGACTTTCGAGGGCGAAATTATTTTTAAGGGGGGTAGAATGTAACACCCTGAGATTTTATGAGAAATAATTTTTTTTAATTTCTTTGATGTCTTGTGTTGTACGCTACACCAATATTAGCTTTTTCTATACACAACACCATATTAGCTTGTAGTATATGCAAACACTATTTTTGGCTTGTGTTGCATGCAAGAGCAACCTTCCTCAATAGCGTGTGTTGTACGCAATACCGATTTTCACTAAACAAAGATATATTGTTATTATGAACTAGCCATTATGAATAGTATTAACCAAATTTTGAATTTTATAACATTATAATTCATCTTACACATTTTCTTGAACATGGTATGGGAATAAAATAAATTTTTTAGGTAAAATAAGTAATTTTCAAAAAAATCCAGTTTTGCCGCCTTTTGATGGCGCATCCACTTTAAATCTAGTTTTTGATGAATTTATAAGTTCAATTTGACAAAATAAACTTATTCGTTACAATAAGGATATAAAAATTTACTTTGGATAAATTTTTAATATTTTTCTGATAAGTTTCATATTTTGATGAATAGTAGAAATACGCTAAATTTTAATTGAAAATAACTTTTTTCATCAAAATAATTTATATGGTTAAAATATATTATTGAATGGTTTTAAATTATCAAATAGAATATATTTTTACCATTTAATATAATGTAGGTAATTAGCATTAATTTTACATTGAATTCATAGGTAAAAACATTTCAATCTTTTGCAATGTTTTAACTTTTAAAACCTATTTTCTCAACAGTGGGATTAATTTTAAATTAAATACTGAAAATTCTGTATTTTGAATTTGGAAAAATGGATTCCATATTTGGAATCTGTGGGTACAAATTATTTTAATAGGCTACTTTTTATTTTAAGGCATTATGAATAGTAACTACGGTAAATTTTATTTACAACAGTTAAAGGTAAATCAGGTAATTAAGGGTAAAAATAATATTATAAAATTACCCTAACACTATATTAATATAATTGGACGATTATATTTCTTCCTAAAATATACTTGGGTCGAAATGGTATCTTTTGGAACCCGCTTGGATGTGATTAAGACCTTTAATTTATTTTATTTAAAGAAAGTGAAATATGTCTCACTCAAACTTTAATAATTAAAGTATTTTTAATATAAGGTTATACATAATATAAATTAGATTATCAATACTCATTTGAAATAAAAAAAAAATTCTTAATCATGGTAATTTATTTGTAATTTTTAAGAAACATATAATTACCTTAATAGCTTATACATTAATGATACAGAAATTATTTATTTAGTGAAAATTCAATAATATAGTATTTATTAAAATAATAATACCCAACAAAAGGAAAAAAAACTTCCCCAAACCTTATTTTTAGAGTATATATATACCCTAAACATCCAACGGACGACTTGTGAACCATTTGTAGCCTTATAAAACAGATTATGACAATTATATTATTTTATTTTAAATGATGTAAAAGTTGTCACCTTCATAATTTAATAAACATATCATTCTGAAAGTTGGGTTTTTTGGAAGATAAATTCGACTAAAAGTATTATTATTAAATATATTAGATTTATTTTCATAATAGTATTTTATTATTAGTTTTTATGCCCCAAATAAGTATATTAAATAATTATACAAAAATGTTATAGTAATTATTTTATTAAGAAAAATATCAAATAAATGGTTTTAAAAATGTTAAAATAAATATTATATGAACTATTTAATGTTCTCAAAAAAAATTAGAATAATATGATATTTTAGTAATCTATTAAATTTTTTTTTTCTAAATATATCCTCTGTTTGGATTTAATTTAGATTCAAATAAATGAATAGTGTCAAAATTGACACTATTGATATTTTATAAAAATAACATGTTATTAAATTATTTAAAAATCACAAAATTATTTAAAATTTATAAATTGAAATTTATATGGTCTAAAATTTCATAAATTATCCAATTATGGACAATTCAGAACACATATATAAGTATTTATAACAATTTAAAATTTAGAATATTATTACCACAAATAAAATTAAATAGAATAAATAAGGATAAATAAAAATGATAAGGTTTAAAATAAAATCAAAACATGTCTAAATTTGATTGGTTGATGATATTACAACCCTATCTTACCTCATATCCAAATTTGAGTCACTTTGGATGTTTTTAAGTGGGGTTTGATTTTATTATTAATTAATATTTTTGAGGTTTTCAAAAGTGATCCTCTCTTCTCTTATAAATGGGAACCTCATCCCTCTCCTATTCACACAACTTTGAGACTTCAAGATCATAAAACCCCTACCCATTACTCTTCTCAACTCCCCTAGTCACATTCTGGAGGTTCTGGTCTTCTCAAAAGACCAACTCTAGTCCCTTAATAGGAAGCTTAAAGGAGGTGCGTCGAGGAAGAGGTAATATCTTCTACCGCTTCTTTCAAGTTTCTTTATTCTTATACTTCCTCTTATTTAGTTTTTTAATTATAAAGTAATAACATAAGTATTAATAATATACCGATATGTTATTATAAATATGAAACAACCCTATTTCACCTTATATCCATCCTACGAAAAAATGAAATCATTGCGTGTGCGTACGTATGGCTTACCGTCTCCACGCTGTGGTGTAATCTATTTTTCCACCACCACCATACTTGGATGGGTATAATGGTGTAAATAATAACTATATATTATTATTATAACATCATATTGATTCTGAGACATTATATCATCTACTCCATTTTCATTCAATAATTATGGGAATGATATCATCGCTCATGCGTACGTACGGATTACCGTCTCCACGACGCGATGAGATTCATTCTCCATGTTAACCATTCAAGAATGATTATAAAGTATATATAATAAATAATCATGAAATATATGACATAATAAGGATACTTGATTTATGTATATGTTATTTACTTACTTCCATTCAATTTAATAAGGAAACGAAAACAACGTTCATGCGTACGTTCGGCCTTCCATCTCCATGAACAGTGTATTTTATTCCATTTATCGATCTATTATATATATGTATATTATGAATATATATTATATATAAATCATGTTTTAAATTATGTAAGTAATTAATCATGATCTAAGTAATCATATGAATAATTAGAAGTCAAAAAATGGTACGACAAATGAAACAATTTTACCCAAAGCACTGCTTTAACATGGAATTGACAAATAAACGGGTAATATAAAGTCATATGTGAATCATATATGATATAATAAATATTATTATGGTTTCTTTACAAGTTAATAATATTTTTAAACCCACTATACAAGAGTCTCGAACACATACGGAAGAAATTGGACATAAGGTAAGGGATTATTTCATCTCACTTTTATTTCTGTGAGACATATGCCTTAATCACCATCTATTTCTTTTGTATGGCGTTTATGATTCCCATGAATGTTTTATTATTTTTATTATTGAGGATATGATATTTACATATTCATTTAATTCTATTTATTTTATGACATGTATGATTCCACTGATCATAAAAGGTAAGGGATAGTTATTCCAATCTCATTCTTATCCGAGATTGTTTATTCGTAAGTATTTATTGGGGTTATATTTATCATCCATGTCCATTATTATAAAAAAAGTTTTCATAATTTTTTTACTATTATTACATGTATGTTTAAAGTCGTGTCTACCTATTTTTTACTTTTACTATGTGGTATGGAATGAATATTTCTTTTATTTACCATACGAGGTACTTTTTGACTTTTCCGGCAAAAGTATGAGAAGATTATTTTTTTAACTTATACGGCATGAACAGATTTTTATAGTTTCATAATGCCTTATTTAAATGAATATTCCTCTAAAATATTTCATGATTATTTTCAACAAAATTCTTTTCTTTTAAAATTGCATGTCATTTTGAGAAAAGAAAATGATTTTGAAGAAGAAAGGATATTTTCCTCAAGAATTAATTTCAAGTGTTTTATCAAAACTATTTTCCATCTAAGATAAAATTATTTACGATGTTTATGTTTCAAGTATAATGTCTCTATTATTTACATGGTTTCATTTTTATTATGATGAAATGATATCCATTTATTCTATATGGATTATGTTATGATGGGATGATGTTTATGAAACCCATTTTATTCATTGGGTTATGATGAATGATTTATGTTTATTTTATGGCACATGAAATAATGATTTCATTATGAGATGGGTGGGACCTATATCTCCCTCCAATGAATTGGGTAAAGATTTATATCTCATGAGATAGACATAGCTGGAACAGAAAGTAAATCCAGTTCAGTAATACAGGGATAGAACGGCAAGTAAATCCGGCTCAGTAATGGACTTTGTCCACTATGATGGTCTTGGCAGCAATGTCTTGGCTACTATGGAAATCATAACATGTTCTTAATGGTTTTCTACAATTACATGTTTTATTCCCATGCTATTTTATCATGATTAATGTTTCTTTATGATCTATTCCTTATGTACTATCAAGATTTATTTCACAACTCAAGATTTTGATGTATAAACATTATGTTCATGTTTTTAAGTTCAAATGTATATGGTTTGTTTTATTTTCTCCATGCTTACCCTTACTGAGCATTTGATCTCACCCTTTTTATGTTTTCTTTTCCCCAGGATATAAATAAAGGTTTTAGGTAAGAAAACAAAAAGGTGAAGATCATTATGGGAGATGTTGAAGATCTTTCACCATAATTTGAAGATTATGTTCTAAGTTTCCAAAGACACTAAACTAATACGGTACTTGGGCATTTTTTTGTCATGTATTAAGTATTCCTCAAAAGTAATGTAATGTCCATGTACGTCAAGCTATGGGTATCTACATAGAATCTGCATATCCTCTGATGACTAGTTCCTCATCTCATCCATAAACCAGGAACATATCCTTAGTATGCCTCAGATACTTTAGGATAGTCTTGACTGCCATCCAATGGTGATCACCTGGGTCAGCTTGATATCTGCCTACCGCACTCAATGCGTAGGCAACATCCAGCCTAGTACATATCATGGCATACATGACTGACCCAATCACTGATGTGTATGGAGTCCTTGCCATTATATTTCTTTCCTCATGTGTTTGAGGACACATTTTCTTGGAAAGATGAATGTCATGTGACACTGGCAACAATCCCCTCTTGGATTATTCCATATAGAATCTCTTCAGTATCTTATCAATGTATGTACTTTGACTTAGGCCCAGAAATATCTTGGATCTATCACGATGTATCTTGATCCCAAGAATATACGCTGGCTCACCCAAGTCTTTCATAGAGAATCATTGATTCAATCATGCCTTAACAGACTGTAATACTGGTATCTCATTTCCAATAAGTAATATGTCATCAATATATACTATTAGGAAAATGATTTTACTCCCACTAAACTGTTTGTAGACACAAGGCTCACATTAATTCTTGATAAAACCAAATTCTTTTATGGATTCATCAAAATGAATTTTCCATGACCTGGATGCTTGCTTTAATCCATAAATAGATTTTTGCAACTTGCATACCTTATTGTCATCCTTTGGAGTCACGAACCCTTCAGGTTGTTTCATGTAGACATCTTCCTGAAGGTTCCCATTATGTAATATTGTTTTGACATCCATTTTCCAAATCTCATAGTCATGGTAAGCTGCAATGGAAAGTAGAATTTTGATGGATTTCAGTATTGAAACTGGTGAGAAGGTTTCATCGTAGTCAATTCCTTGACGTTGTTTAAAACCATTTGCAACCAGTCGTTCCTTATAGGTACTGACTTGTCCTTTAATGTCCATTTTATTCTTGAATACTCATTTACAACCAATAGGCTTTACATCAACTGGAGGATCTACCAAAATCCAGACTTGTTTTTGGTACATGGAATCCATTTCAGATTTCATGGCTTCTTTCCACTTGGCAATGTTTGTGCCACTTACTGCTTCCTTATAGGTTAGAGGATCATTATTATCAACTAATAAAGAGTCACCATCCACGGTAACTAGAAAACCATATAATTCTGGTTCTCTAACCTCTCTTGTACTCTTACGCAGTACTTGTGTCTCTGGAACAGATTCTTCTTCCATGAGGCTTTGTGGAATTTGTTCATGTACCAACTCTTGTGTACCTTGAGCCTCATCTTCATCGAAGTCTATCTCACTCCCACTATCTCTTTTGGATATGTGCTCCCTCTCAAGTAATATGGCATGTCTTTCCACTATAACCTTTTTGTCTAAGGGGTTTTATAGGTAATATCCCCTTGTTTCCTTTGGGTATCCTATAAAGGTACACTTTGTGCCTCGGGGTGTGAGTTTTTTACCTGAAGAGGCCTTAACAAATGTTTCACTACCCCACACATGTAAATTTGATTACATGGCTTTTCTTCCACTCTAGAAATCATATGGAATACCATTTATCGATTTAGTTGGTACTTGGTTTAGTATGTGTGTCATTTTTTGTAATGCATATCCCCAAAAGGATAATGGTTTCATGACTCATCATTGATCTCACCATGTCCGACAGGGTGCGGTTCCTTATTTTTCTCACACCATTCCACCGGGGCATGTTTGGAGGAGTGAGTTGGGATAGGATCCCAAAATCCCACAAGTAATCAATGAAGTTTTGATTAAGATATTCTCCACCTTGTTCTGAGCAGAGTTTCTTAATATTCTTACCAAGCTAGTTCTTAACTTCATTATTGTATTCTTTAAACTTATCAAAAGAATATGACTTATACCTCATTAAGTATATATATCCATATATACTAAAATCATCAGTAAAATTTATGAAATATGAGTACCCTCCCCGTGCTTTAACTGGAAATGGTCCACATACATCGGTATGAACCAATTCAAGAAGTTCTTTAGCCCTTTCACCTTTCCCAATAAATGGGTATTTAGTCATTTTTCCTTGTAAACATGCATGACATATGCCAAGTGGTTTTAGTTCGAAAGAATCTAAATATCCATCTTCATGTAAATTTTTCAAGCTTTTCTTGTTTACATGACCTATCCGATGATGCCAAAGTTGGGTGTGGTATGAGTCATGTGAAGTATCTTTGTTATCGATTGTCATTACTTAGTTTTTGTAATCCAATACGTAAAGTTCATTGTATAAATGTGCCCTACCATAACAAATGCTATCTTTATAAAAGAAGAAATTTTCATTTCCAAACTTGAAAAAAAATTCATCTATATCTAATCTGGATACAGAAATAATGTTTTTAGTAACAGAAGGCACATAATAACAACCCTTTAACACTAAGATTATCCTAGTTGTCAGCGTGAGTTGGTAGTCCCTGACAGCTACAGTAGAAATTCTGGCTTCATTGGCTACTCGTAGATCTACCTCCCCTTGATCAATCTTCCTGAATCTACTTGGTTATTATATTTGGATACATATGTGAGCACCACAAGCTGTATCTAATACCCAATTTGTAGAAACAGATTGATTGCATTTGATAACAAATGCACCTGAAGCTTCCCCTTGCTTCATAGGCTGGGTGCAGTTCTTCTTCCAGTGGCCCTTCTTGCCACATGTGAAACAAACAGCCTCATGTTCCCTTGCCTCCCCTTTGATCTTCCTTTTCTTGGAGGCCGTGAAGAATCTTTGGGCTTAAATCTCTTTTCCTTCCCTTTCCTCTTATTCACCATAAGGACAGAAGGATTTTCTTGATTCATATCTTTGTCCACTTGGTGAATGAGGATAAGAATATTAGATAGAGACTTCTCAATGTTGTTCAAATTGAAATTGACAACAAAGTTAGAGAAGCTCTGAGGGAGTGATGTGAGAATGAGATCGGTGCCCAGTTCTTCGGGGAGTTTAAACCCTAGAACCTCCAGGTGCTCAATGTAGCCAATGAGTTTGACTACATGAGGCCCATCTGGGGCACCTTCTCCAAGCTTACTCTGAAATAGTTCCTTAGAGATCTCAAACCTTTCATGTCTTTATCTCTCCTAGTAAAGACCATAGAGGTGCTCGAGCATGCTATAAGCATCCATGTTTTCATTAGAATTCATGATCTCGCTAGGCATTTATGATAGCATCAAACATTAAATGTTAACCGCATCATTCATATGTTTCTCATAGACCAAGAAATCATCATCACTCACCTCCTTGGCAGGCAGATCAAGTAATGATGACTCTAGCACGTAAGACTTCCGTTCATGGAATAGGATAACCTGAAGGCATCTAAACCATTTCTAAAAGTTACTACTAGTGAGGATGTTGTCTTTATCCAGAATTTATCATAGAGATAGTGTGGTTGATGAGCTTGTCATTTTTTATTCTATAATTAAAAGAGTAGATCATTAGTACTTTCTTGATTACATTTTATGAGAAATAATAAATTTTATTAAGTCTCCCACTATTTTATCAAGTCTCAATGGCCCTCACCATTGAACTTAGAATGTCCAGTTTCCATGAAATTCTAGTTGCAAGGATCCATATTCCCCTTTTCATAACCCCAACAAGGGTTGGTCAAGCTATTAGAAGGTATTTAGGTAGGCGGTTCTTTTCCAACTGCGGGCTTGCAGCTCCTTGATATGTTGAGTGGATTCCCCAATCCTGAAATCATGACTTTGGATTTCCTCAACTCTTACCTCCAATATTACACCAATTCTAGCAAGGGCTACTCCTCTTGATGTAATATGGTTAAGTCAACCCGAAACCTTTCATAAGGGATTCCTTTATAAAAGTATGTGTCCCAACAAGGGTTGGTCAAACACATAGTTTTATTGAGTTTTTCCCTTTAATCAAGTAACGAAAGGCTTATTCTGACTTAAAATTTTATTTGAGGGATTTTTATCTCTTATGCGTGAATTGATTATTATCATTATCACACGCTTGTTAATATTAAGTGGAACTTACTTAAGTGATTAATCATGTCTTGATAATATTTATGCATAAGTCTAGTTTATTTTAGTTCCATCTTTCATGCTTGTTTAATTCATTAATTATGTGATCGTGACAACACATCCATAATGATAAACCATGAAACTAACAAAAATAAAATAAAATAAATGGCATGATCACGAGCTTTTCTAATGGTTAGTTTATCTAGCATTTGATAAAATAACTCTGACCTGGGGGAGAAACAACTTGAACCTTTTGGGTTCGTGTTTACAGCTTACACCTGTCCACCTCTGTATCTCCTGGGATTGGTTTCGTCTCGGCTCCATCTTGAACCGCCTCCACTAGCTTGTGAGTTCCATCCATTACATATGCCTTTTTTAACTCACATTTAGGTGAGGGGTAAAAAGGGATTTTACATAAAAGAAACCTTGGGCATGCAGGCCCTACATATTTATGAGGAGAAGGCTCGCAGGCCAATAAATTTAATTTAAATAAATTAATTAAAAGAAACCGTCTACATACAAAGGTCTTGGTCTAGCTCATGATCATCCATACATGCAATGATGTTTATGCATAAATAAAACTAGCATTCAATTATTTAATCATTCTCATTTAAGATAAATCACGCTCGAATCAATTAATTATCATCTTTAATTAATCAATATTTTTATCTTAAATCCTTTTCTTAATTTCCTTGATATTATCATCCATCATAATTTTAAACAAATAAATTCATTTAAAATTATCTTTGTATGTAAATTGTACCTTGTAGGCAACCCGGTGAATTCCTATTCATAACTACCCAATGAGTAGAAACGAACATTACGCAGATGTTAAATTAAACACATATATATAAAACACCTATCACATGTTGTGCCTCATCTTTACGCCTGCACGATGGTATACGTCTCAAGGGTTTGTATAATATAATAATAAATTTTAATAAATCTACGTAATTTGGATGAGTACACGATGTGTAGTTCCAACTACATGGTGTGTACTATTTTTTACCATCTATACGAAGTACATGCCCGGGGAAATGGCGTGTGAGTGTACTTCGGAAATCTTCGGAGTACACGGCGTGTCCAGTGGACCACACGCCGTATAGTTCCTCGTTACACGGTCTCCAGCCGGGCAATCCATGTATGGGGTACACAGTCCAACCCTAACCCAAAGGGACTACACACTGTGTCCATTGGGCCACATAGTGTGTAATCCGGAAACCATGTGCCACATGTTCCTGGTCAACACACGGAGTCATTTAAGACTTATAAAGACTCTAACACATGGCTTGGTTTGGAGAACTAGTCTGATGCATTGAATCGTGACTACACGGCGTGTACTGCCGAATACACATCGTGTGTTCTGGTGTTGTATGGTCAGGAAGCTTTGGCACCTTCAGATGAGATCCTCTATTTTATTTTAATCAAAATTAAAAGAAAAGATCATTTCTGTAAGGTGAATGAGAAACGAAAGAGGAGGAACAGATCTTGAGATTCAGATTTGTAGAACGATTAACTTGAATTGAAACAACTAAATTATTAAATGCGTAATTCATCAAAAAAATATTTAAATAATTGTAAACTATGATGTAACCGCTCTGATACCAATTGAAGGTTCCAGGCGCAGCAGAAGCGTGGTTGGGACGGCACCCAAATTTGATTTTTACCATGATAAATGATTATTCTGGGATCAATACGATGATGAACGCCAGTATCCAAAGAATATAATCAAATATTTAGATAAAGAAGAAAGGGGAATAAAACCTTTAGAGTGGATCTTGCACATCATGTTTATAATTAATTTAATTAATTTCATAAAGAAAAATAATACATGTGTCTTTGGTATTTTTATTCGTTGATGATGTTGATTGTCCAGATTGACCCTTCCGGATTATCTCATTGCGCTTGTAAGGATCCAAACTAGGATTCCTCTAGCGGTAATCCACACATGCTCTGATGGCCTCCGATCGACATCGCTCTTTCTTCGGGTGATAGTGCGGCGAAGCGAGTGTCTTGTGTCGGTCGTTCTTGATCGCTTATTATTCAACCTTGAAGAACGTCTCTCGTTCTTGAGAGGGGAGAGAAGAGGATTCGAGTGAGAAATCGTTTGGCTCAACAATTCTCAATTCACTAGGCGTGTGGTGTGGTCTTTGAAACAATAGGCGTACTTTCCTATTTATATACATGAAATTTTAGTTACAATATTTAATTGCATAGTAATAATTAAATACATTCATGAACTTAGAGAAAACCCATACATTGAATAATAATACCGTTTTATTATTTATGGTGTTCCAACTTGCGCAAAATGGAATTATAAATAAAATTATGCATTATAAAACAATAGCATCATTATTTTAATTTGTGCCAACTAGTTAAATAATTATTTATCGTCTTGAAAATAATTATTTTACTACCAGACTGACTTTGGTCCACTCAAACTCCACTTCCATTTATTGAACACCTGAATAAATAAATAAATAATTTATTCTCTTAAATAAATATTTTATTTACAAAATAGTAAATAAATATTTATTAAATGTTCAATAAAATAAATAAATATATTTTATTTAGTTTATGCGATCATTTTAACTTGAATAAAATTATTCCATGGTCTTGAGAATACAATTTATTTCATTAATTGAATTCACATAGAATTTAACCGAGACCACCAAAAACACTTAGTGTATGACCCTATAGGATTCTTTCTCGTTGGCATTGGGTAGGCTTGCCTAAAGTTCAAGAGTATTGTATAGCAACCGGTCAAGGTACCCAAGAGAAAGAACATAAAGTCATAACAACGACATTCACATATGAACACTCACTATGTAATATAATCCCTTTGTCGCAATATCTCATCAAGCAGGTTTCATGATTGTGTCATCAACTTTTATGCTTGATACGCCGTTCTTTGACTACCTGAAATAAAATCATCATTACACCATGGCTATAGAATTTCACACAATGGTTCTATTTCAATCAAAGGGCTAAGACATAAACTTCCATAAATGGAAGGGACAAATCCTTCCTTGACTTATCCATTAATAACATGTCACTCATGACGCACCCAACATACCCTATTTCCCGCCAACTGTCTGCGTGATGGTTTTCGTCAGTAAATCAAAGTGCGTAATTCATGACACGTATTAATGATAATCTTAAAGTCTAAGGATCATTACACACGCTCAGAGATAGAAATATCCGATGACACCAAAACTTGTGGAATTCCTATTAGCGGGTATGTTCTCGTAATCTCCTATCTTGAAGATTACCTAGTGAAAACTTTATGAGAGGAAGTCTCATCTTCTTACGAGTACTCTCACCTGACGGTCTATATGTTATGTGTCCCATCATAGCATGTTATCCAACCACAGAACTATATTTAAGAATATTGTTATAGCATTTCAAGGTTCTCATCATAGCAGGGAACTGCCATGACCTTATCAATGAAACAAATACTCTAGAACATTATTACATCATAGTCATGCAGAACAATGAACGCTATGTTATAATACATTAAATATTCATGTAATCAAAGTAAAACTAGTTGGTTCTAGGACACCAACATTTACAGTACATAAGGAGATGGACCTCTCATATGTCACCTTGACTACTTCTATTGATTTTACTAAGATAAAAAATCAAAATGTTAAGTGTTTTGATGTTGTATAGATGGATGATATTTTATGGAATAAGAGTCTTGGACATGAAAATTTCAGATTGATGCACAAGCTATCAAAAAATTAAATTGTACTGATACCCAAACTCAAAGTGGAAAAATATCACTTTTTTATTCCTATATAAAATTCAAGAATAAAAAAAAGTTCTAGATCTATAAAAGATGTAAAAGTAGTAATACCCCTTGAACTTGTTCATTTAGATTTATTTGGTCCAATTCAAACTGCAAGTCTAGCTAATAAAAAATATGCATTTTTTATTCTTAATGATTTTAGTATATATAAATGAATTAATATTTTATCTCATAAAAGTGAAACTTTATCAATGTTTTTTTATAAACTAGTTCAAAATGAAAAAGTTTATCTAGTTATATTTGTTAGAAGTGATAGAGGTGGATAATTCTTAAATCTATATTTTGAAAAAAAAAACATGGTTATTTTCATAATTTATCTGCACATAGATCACCTCAGTAAAATGGAGTAGTGGAAAGAAAGAATAGAACTATTATAGAACTATCTAGATCTATGTTAAATGAATTTAATATGCTTAAATATTTTTGGGTTGAAGCTATTAATACTGCTTGTTATGTATTTAACAGGATTCTTATTAGACCTATATTTAAGAAAACCCCTTATGAATTATAAAATGAAAGTAAACCTAGATTTAGGTTTTTTAGAGTTTTTTATTGTATTTTTTTTGTTTTAAATACAAAATATTTTTTAGATAAGTTTGATATTAAATTAGATGAAGGAATATTTTAAGGTTAAATCTTGTATAGTTTATAATAAAAGAAACATGGTTGTTGAAGAATATGTAAATGTTAAATTTGATGGAAATGATTTAAAGAAGAATAATTCAGGCTTAGAACAGATTGAAGAATTTTTTATAGAATTTGATTTTGGAGAAGATTTAAATCAAAATGAATCTGATAATAATAAAGAAGATCCCGCATTAAAGAAATTCAAAAAGTCATAAATACCATCCTATTGAAAGAATTATTGGATGTGTTAATTCAAAATCACAAACCAGAAATTCCTTAAGGTATTTTTTTACTCACGCATCTTTTTTTAGATTTTATACATAATGATTATTTAAAATCTTTAAAAGATTCTAATTTTATTTTATACATTAAATAAGAACTTCATAAATTTTCATGAAAGTATGTTTGTACTGTGGTTAAACCGCTTAAAGATTCTCAAATTATTAGGATTAAATGTATTTTCATAAATAAACTAGATGGGTCTAGATATATTATAAGATATAAAGATAGAATGGTTTCATAAAGTTTTTGTTAAGAAGAATGAATTGATTATATTGAAACTTTTTTCACTTATTACTAGGTTAGTGTCTATTAGGATTTTATTAGATTATACAGCTTTTCAGGGTTTTAAACTTTATCAAATGGATGTAAAAAGGGAATTTTTAAATGGGTTGATTTCTAAAGAAGTTTATGTTAAACAACCCCCTGGTTTTGAACACTAAAAATATCCTAATCAGGTTTTAAAACTTTTGAAAGCTCTATATGGTCTTAAGAAAGCCCCTTGAGCATGGTATGGAAGATTATATTTATTTTTGTTAAAGAATGGTTTTTTGAAAGACAAATTGGAACTTAATTTGTTTATTAAGAATATTTCTAAAGATATTTTGATTATTCAAATTTGTGTTACTAATATTATATTTGGATCTTCTAGTGAATTGTTGTGTAAATAATTTTTTGATTTAATGACTAGTAAATTTGATATTAGTCTTATGGGAGAATTGAAATTATTTTTAAGACTTAAAATCTTTCAAAGAAATGATGAAATATTTTTAAATTAGTGTAAATATGATAAATAATTGGTTGATAGATTTTTAATTGATGATAGTAAAAGTTTAAGAAGCCCTATGAGTATTGTATATAAATAGGATTTTGATATGATTGGTTAATCAGTAGATATTAAAATTTTCAAAGGTATGATAGGCAGTTTGCTTTTTCTAACCACTAGTAAACCTGATTTAATGTTTAGTGTTTTCATGTATGCCAAATTTCAAGATGGACCTAAGGAAATTCACATAAAAGCTGTAAAAAGGATTATTAAATATGTCAAAGAAACTGTTAATCATGGTTTTTTATCCATAAAAACCCACTTTTTGATTTAATTATCTATTTTGATGCTGATTTTAGAGGAAGTAGAATTGATAGAAAAAAAATATTTATGGTGTGTGGCTTCTTTTATGGAAAGAGTTTGATTTCTTAGAGTTCTAAGAAATAGTTTTCAATTTCTTTTTCTACTACTAAAGCAAAGTACATTAATGCTGCTAGTCTTTGTGCCCAATCTTTATGGATTAAACAAACTTTATCTAATTTTGATGTTTTTTTAATAAAATTCTAATTTGTTATGATAATTCATCTGCTATTTTGATTTTTAAGAACCCTTTACAAAATTTTGGGACTAAGCATATAGAAGTAAGATATTATTTTATTAGATATCGTGTACAAAAAGGAGATATTGGGTTTGTCATGACCCATCCCCTAGGGTCTGTGTCGTGACTACCCCAAGCTCGCCTTCCATAGGCCAAGGGCTGGCGACTAGCACCGAGTAGGCATATCCCCAAAAAGGTAAGGCATTTTCCTTTAAACCTGTACACACGCACAAATATTAAACTGTGGAAAGTAAACACAAGGTAAACCACAACTTTCATTGAGACAACTACTGAGAGTATAGTATAAACTGAAAGTACAAAGGGGCCAGAATATAAGCCAAAAACCACAAATAAAAATACAACTTTTACGGTTTGTCCGCTAGAGACCCTACCTGAAGGGTAGGTTAAGGGTGGCTGCCTGTAGCTGTAGAAGTACGTCCGTCCATCCTGTCTCGTTGAGTACCACCTGGTCCTAGACCACTAAGGTCTCCATCAAAGCATCGATCACCTACATGAGACATGACACGTGTGGGCAAAGCCCATGTAGGGTTGAGTAACCCAATACTCAGTAGGGACCCCAAAACACAAAGTAAATACCAAAAAACAAAACCACAAAGCAAAACCAAAAATCAAAGGCAGCTCACACCAAGTATAACTCAAATTATAGAAAGTAAGATTATCAGTTGTAAAGTTGAATCATCTTGTAATGCTGAGGGACTCATCCCTGATGGTTCACTGAGGTTCGCTCGGCTATTGAACCATTGAGGTCTTCTCGTCTACTGGACCACTGAGTTCTGCTTGGCTACTAGACCACTGAGGTCCGCTTGTCATATCCTTCGTGTTATATCCAGCCATAGGATTCCCAGTCTCCAATGCACTTGATTCGGAGAGGATATACTCCTAAAGTCATAGATCTTATCTCAACTGCCACAAAAACTCACTTAGATTATACCCAAAGTACCGCCTCATCGCAAGGGTCCCAACATCGTAGACGGCATGTCAATCAGACACTCGGTCTGAAAGATATTAGTGTTTTAGAAAATAGGGGTCGGTTGCATTTGGGCCCAGTCCGACTTGGTCAGACCAACCCGACCAACCCGGCCTGGGGGTCCTGCATGACCTGGCCTATTTCGACCGACCCGGTTGGGTCTGGGATGACCCGGTCCGACTGGCCCATTAGGCCTTGTTGGACCTGGACCAGTATGATTGTGGTCCAGCCCGCCAGGTCGCCCAGCAACCTGGTTCTCACCCAGTCTGGTCCGACTATGTCGGAATGGTTCTGACCAGTCGGGCCGCCCAGCGGCCCGGTTTCCCATCCAGCCCGACCCACATCAACGGGCCGGCTCTTCTCCATCCCAGGCTGCCTATCAGCCCGATTTACCACACCGGCCTATCCAGCATCGGCGGGTCGGCTTGGGTCTAGCCCGCTGGTATCTAGTTCATGCAGCAATGTGGCCGGCTGAGGCCGGCCAGCTCCCTCTGCACGCGGTCTAGCATGGATTGTGGGCCGCTTCCTTTGATGCGGCACCCGACCGACACCGCCCCCTGCACCATTGTGGCCCCTACTGGTCATGGCCTCCGCCACCTCGGTGCGCCGGCTCTCGCCCGCGGCCACTACCGCCGGTGCTGATGCACTGGCGGTCTCCTCTACGGGGCCATCGGGCTTACTCCAGTGGTCCGTTCTTCGATCTGGAGGGTTCGCTACTATCCAAGGGTCGCTGCTTTCACTATCGTGTATCCCAAGTAATCCCGTCGTCGATATGAGGGTCTGGTCACGTTCGGAACCTCCCAGAAATAATTCGACGTGACCACGGGGGGCCATCGGCAAAGAATGCACTGGGGAGAGGATATCACAAGAAACACCCAAAGCGACGAACGTTGGACTTGTTCATTTGGCCTTCGTTCGTCATGTTAGAAAAAAGAGGAGATATTGAATGTTCATAAGTTATATCCCCCTTTATTTAATTAATGCATGCCAAAATCCCATCCTGCATATGTGATTGATCTGCGGGTCAACCTACTCGTGGGTTGGCCTGCGTTCGTTGCGCAAAATAAGGAACGAGAAAAGGAAAGGGATTTTCATAGAATTAAACAAACCCCTACCTGAGAAAAATGATATTAGTCAAGGATGATCATTTGTCGTCATTTGTCGATCTCTGGTCCTAAATCCGCTCTACAAGGGTGTCGTCACCGCTTTCTGATTTGTCGGTGTTGGTCGTTGGAGAGGTTTCCTTCATCGTTCGTTAGAGGAATTCTAGGGTTGTTTGTCAACCTTGAATCCCTGTTTAATTAAAGAAAGAAGACGCGGTGTGCATTTCAGTGTCGCCAGGATGATTCATTAATGAGGTTCATTAATGGATTCAGTGTCACCCCGTCATTGTACCGTAGTGATGATGAGTCTCTATGTAAAGATTAAGAGAAAATAATAAAATAACTTTTTTAAGTTATTTTATTTTTCTTCTCAAATTCCTGAAAACTATCTTTTTCGGTCAACCCATGTCGGTCGATGTTAGGCCCTTCCTAAGTGAATCTTGACACTCTGAGTTCAATGATGCCCTCATATTTTTGATCCGGGCACTGGTTTAAAAGTTAGAAAAAACCCATTCGTAATGAACTTTAAAAATAGTTAAAAAATACATTCCAACCACTCTAGGCCTCGGAATCATGTGTCATCTCAAAGCCTAGTCTCGAAATAATCCCCTTTAATTTTCAAAAAAAATACATAGAATTTCGAGGTATTACATTACCCCCACCTTTAAGGATTTACATCTTTGTAAACCAAAATAAGGGATAATAAAAAAAATGGGGATACTAAGCAAGAATATGAGCCTCTCGCTCCCATGTGCTCTCCTAGAGATTCTCGTGTTTCCAATGAACATGCACCAGAGGAATCATCCATCTATAAAGTATCCTCTCATGTCGATCCTCTATCTCCACTGGGTACTTCACCAATTTTTCCCCATCATCAATCTCCAGCTCGCCGTGGTCGATGACATGAGAAGGTTCGTGCACATATCTCCTTAGTTGGGATACATGAAAGACATCATGCACCCTATCTAACTGTGGTGGTAGAGACAATTGGTACTCCGCCTCGCCCACTCTACGCAGTATCAGTAAAGGTCCGATGAACCTCATAGATAACTTATCACCCCAGGAAAATCTCTATATCCCTCGTCGAGGAGAGACCTGTAGGAATACGTGGTCCCTCTCCTCGAACTCCAAGGGCCTCCATCGCCTATCATCACAGGACTTCTATCGGCTTTGTACAGTCTTCATCTGCTCTCGGATGACCTACACCTTCTCAGTGGTAGCCTATACCATCTCTGGATCCCTTATGAGTGTTGACTCCCCTGGGTATTTCTAGCATAACAGTGACCTGCATGGTCATCTGTACAGTGCCTCGAATGGTGTCATACTGATGGTGGAGAGGTAGATGTTGTTGTACGCAAACTCTACGAGTGGTAGGTGGTCCTCCCAACTATGACCAAAATCAAGAATGCAAGCACGAATCATGTCCTCCAAGATATGTATGGTCCGCTTCGTCTGACCATCTGTTTGTGGGTGAAAGGTTGTGCTCAAGCGTAGCTGAGTCCCAAAAACCTCCTACAATCCCTTCCACAACTGGGATGTAAAGCATGCATCATGATCTGAGACTATCGTAGATAGTACTCCATGGAGTAAAAATATATCCTACACATAGATGTGTCCCAAGATCTCTACTGATCCCTGCTCTCGAATGGGTAGTAAGTGAGCCGACTTAGTGATTTGGTCTATGATCATCCAGATGGTGTTGTGCCCCCTAGACGTATGTGGTAATCCCATCAGGAATTCCATCTATATCTCATCCCACTTCCACTCTGGTACCTCGAGGGGTTGTGGAAAACTTGTTGGAGCCTAGTGCTCAGCCTTCACTTGCTGAAAAGTGAGGCATCTCGAGACAAACTCTGCCACTGCCTTCTTCATCCTTGGCCACCAATACTGACGTTGGAGGTCCTGGTACATCTTCATCACACCTAGATGTACCGCCAAAGGGGACGTATGGAACTCCCTCAAAACCTACTCCCGCAACACCACTGGTACTACGGTGCATCCTCTAAAAAGGATGACGTGCTCTGCACCTTTCGAATATCCATCAGGGGTATACCTTGTAGACATCTGGGCACGTGTAGCCTCGCAGGTGGTATCTCTGAGTTGTGTCTCCCTAACTTGTTGTAAGATTGTAGGGGAAACTGCCATCAACTAAAGAAAATTTGTCTCCTCTCAATCCACGAAGGATATCTAAAGTGAGGCCAACTGCTCTGAGGCCTTGTTCAGTAGCTGTGAACTCAATCTATTGTTGAGAGCATCTACCACCATGTTCCCCTTCCTAGGAGTATAGATTGTCTTGAAGTCACAGTCCTGGAGGAATTCTAGTCAACATCCCTTTCTCATATTTAGATCCTTCTAAGAAAATATATACTTGAGACTCTTGTGGTCAGAGTAGAAGATGAATCATTTGCCCATAAGGTAGTGTCTCCACATCTTTAGTGCGAAGACAACCACTGCCAACTCAAGGTCATGAGTCGTATAGTTCTGCTCATGCGATCTCAGTTAACATGATCCATAAGAAATTAATTATTTCCCCTACATCAGTACACAACCAAGCCTGGTTCCTTATGTGTTACAGAACACCATGTAGTCAGTGTCATCCTCTGGTAGCCTCAAGATAGGAGCACTCTTCAAGCTCTGCCTCAGCTACTGAAAGCTCTACTGGAATCTTTTTGTCCACACGAAGGGTATTCCCTTCTTCATCAATGTTTTCATGGGTTCTTCCACTCTAGAGAAGTTAGGTACAAACCTTCGATAGTACCCAGACAACCTAAGGAAACTATGTACCTCGGTAACGCTCTTGAGTGGCTCCCAAGAAATCATCGCCTCAATCTTCACTGGATCCACTGCAACTATAGCCTCTGATGTGACATTTCTCAAGAAGTGGACATTTTGTATCTAGAACTCACACTTCGAGAGATTTCCATAAAACTGGTGCTCTTGGAGTGTGTCAAGAACCATCCATAGGTGTATCACATGCTCCTTCTCAGATGTTGAATACGCTAAGATGTCATCAATGACGACCACTACAAACCAGTCTAAGTACGGTTGGAAGATCCTGTTCATGAGTCCCATAAATAATGATGGGGAGTTCCTCATGCCAAATGGAATCACTAAGTACTCGTAGTGGTCGTAGCGACATATGAAATCCATCTTCGAGATGTCCTCATCCCTTACTCGAAGCTGGTGATAGCCTGATCTGAGGTCTATCTTCGAGAATCATCTCGCTCCCTTCAGTTGATCTAAGAGGTCATAAATTCTCGGTAGAGGATACTTGTTCTTCGCGGTCACCTGATTTAGGCATTGGAAGTCCATGCATAACCTCAAGCTTCTGTCTGCCTTCTTGGTAAACAACACTGGGGCTGCCCATGGTGAAATGTTGGGCCTTACGAACCCCTTCCTCTACAAGTCCTCCAACTATGCCCTCAGCTCCCAGAGCTCTGCAGGAGCCATCCAATAAGTAGGTCTAGATATCAGTGTCATCCTAGGGTATAGATCAATGTAGAAGTCTACCTATCTACGAGGAGGTAGTCCTCAAACATCCTCTGGAAAGACGTCCTTGTACTCAACCACCATTGTAGGAAACTGTGGACTCGTCTCATTCACTGTATCGAGGGTCATGATAGCCAACTGATGAGTGATCAGTTTCACCCTCCTATGTGTGAGTACATCCCGTGCTGCTCTGTTTTCCTTCTTGTCGATAAAGGAAAACCGATTCCCATCTCCGCAAACACACTGCACTATGCATCTAAAACAATCGATCTAAGCATGAACTGTTGATAACCAGTCCATACCCAGAATGATGTCGTAAGGCCTCAACGCCACTACTAAGAGATCCTTGCCAAATCTCTCACCTCTAAGAGTAATCTCACACTGTCGGCACCAGTGTGTGATCATCAAATCCCCTCTCCTAGGAGTCTCTAATCATAAAGATCGATCCAACGGCTTGATCGGAATCTTCGAGCTTTGAACAAGGTCCACAATAAGGAAAGAGTAACTAGAACCTGTGTCTATAAGAACTACATCTAAAGTGGATAAGGCACAGATCGTACCTCATATCATCTCTGAGGCATTAGGATCATAGGCCTTGATTTCCTAAATTTGATCCCACCTTTGTCCACCTACTCCTGGAGCCTGTAATGGACCACTTGGGGGTGGTGGTGGTGGTACCTCGTACCTACGCCTACCTCCTGTCGCTCGCCCCACTCCTCTACCATGTCCATCACCTAGTGTACTGCCTTGTTCATGTCTCTGTCACTGCCTCAGCAGTCCCTCGACCGTCTTTCGGTCCTCCACGCGGTGAGTCGAGCAATCCCGAGCCATGTGCCCCTACCCGCCACACGTGTAGCATAATCTGCTCCTCTGATGACTCACTCTGCCATGGGAGCCTCGTATCGCCGACCCTAAGTCCTGGGGTCCTCCTTCGAATGTTTTGTCCCCTTTGGGCCTCTGCGTCATCTGTCGGCTACCCGCCACGGATGACTCAGCCACCTATCGCCCGGTGGTATCTCCCATTGTCGGTGCCTACTCTACGAGGAAGCTCTACACTAGTAGAGTTCTCTCTAGCACCCCATCCTATGTAGGGATGATGAGGGAAATCATTTATGCCCTAATCTCTTGTTGGAGTCCCTGCACAAAGGTTCAGGCCCTGAAGAAAGGGTCTCGTACCATATCCGTAGAGTAACGGGAGAGGTCTGTGAACCTCGCAGAGTACTTAGCCACTGTTAAGCTGCCCTGATGTAGGTGAAGAAGCTTCTATATGCGTACTAAGCATAAATTCATGGGGAAGAACACCTCCTTGAAAATTCACTCGAAGTCAGACCAGGTGAGGGTCGCCTCCTCATGCGTTTGGATTATCAAACTTCACCATATCCCTGTCGAACCCTACAGAAGGCTCGTGGCTAGAATTTTCATCTAATCAAGTAGCATCCTCACTATGCAGAAGACTCGTGTCACCGCCTCTAGCCAATCCTCGGTGACCTGAGGATCTATCTCTCCCCTGAACCTGGGAGATCTCTTTCTCTAAAACTCGTGTAAGGCACTGAGCCTATGTGTGTCCTATACCGGTAGCGCCGGTAGTAACTGCTGATCAATGGGTGGTGGTAAAGTTGGGACACCACCTGAAGGTGCCATATCAGGCAACGGTCCCTGTACCGAAGCCTCATAACTCTGTAGACCATTCCCGTGGTCACGCACTGGAATCCTGGTTGGCTGACTGCGTGGAGGCATCCTGAAAGAGATCAAGATGGACCACGATTAATAGATTATACCTAGTGATCTGACTCTGACTTAGAAATATCATGAGAAAACATTCAAAGATGCTTGCAATCAGTGTTTTCATGTACCGAGTTAGAAAGTAGAATTCATGGTCCTGGTGTATGGATACGTCTGTCATCGCACCAGCACTGGACTCTCTGGCCTGAAATCCAAACTCGAAACACTTAACATTGTTGCCCCATAAAAATTTACAGAGTCTTAGTTCTTCTAGTAGAATTGACCGCCCTTTGATACCACTTTGTCACGACTCGTTCCCCAAAGCCCATGTCGTGACTACCCCAATCCCACCTTCCATAGGCTAGGGGATAGAACTAGCACCAAGTAGGAATATCCCCAAAAAGGAATGCATTTGCCTTTAAACTTGTACACACGCACAAAGCTCAAACTGCGAAAATTAAACACAAGGTAAACCACAACTGTCACTGAGACAACTACTGAGAGTACAGTACAAACTGAAAGTATGAAGGGGCCAGAATACAATCCCAAAACCACAAAGGAAAATACAACTGTTGTGGTCCGTCTGCTTGAGACCCTACATGAATGTAGGTCAAGGGCAGTTGCATGTGGCTGTAGAAGTACGCTTGTTCATCCCGTCTCACTGAGCACCACCTGGTCCCGGACCACCAAGGTCTTCGTCGAAGTGTCGATCACCTACATGAGACACAACACGCGCAGGCGAAGCCCGTGTAGGGGTGAGTAACACAATACTCAATAGGGACCCCAAAGCACAAAGCAAAACCACAAAGCAAAGACAGCTCACACCAAGTATAACTCAAAGTATAGAAAGTAAGATTATTGGTCGTAAAGATGAATCATCTTGTACTGCTGAGGGACTCATCTCTGATGGGTCACTGAGGTCCACTCGGTTACTGGACTACTGAGGTCCTTTCGGCTACTAGACCACTGAGGTCCGCTCAGCTACTGAACCACTGAGGTCCCGCTCGTCATATCCTTTGTGTCACATCCAGTCGTAGGATTCCCGCTCTCCAGTGCGCTTGATTCATGAATGATCAACTCCTCAAGCCATCGGTCATATCTCGACTACCATGAAAACTCACTTAGAGTATACCCAAAGGACCATCTCATCTCAAGGGCCCCAACGCTGCAGACGACGCGTCAATCGGACACCCGGTCTAAAAGATATTAGTGTTTTAGTAAACAGGGGTCAGTTGCGTCCGGGCTCGGTCCAACTTGGTCAGACCGACCCGACCAACCCAGCCCGGGGGTCCCACATGACCCAACCTGGTCCGAACTATCCCAATGCCTAGGCCCATTGGGCCTTGCTAGACTCGGCCCGGTTCGGCTGTGGGTTCAACCTGTCGGGTCACCCAACAACCCGATTCTCACTCAGGCCGCCCAGTGGCATGGTTTACTGCACTGGCCCTGCCCGCACCAGCAGGCCATCTTAGGTCCAGCACGGACGTCGGCTGGCATCCAGTTCACGCAGCAATGCGATCGGCTGAGGTTGACTACCTCCCTTTGCCTGCGGTCCAGCGTGGATCGCGTGCCAACGGCCCGCTCCCTTTGACGTAGCGCCCGACCGGTGCCGCCCCCTACACCACCGCAGCCCCTGATGGTCGCAGCCTCTGCCGCCTCAGCACGCCGTCTGGGTGCGCCGTATCCCACCCGCGGCCGCCGCCGCGGGCCACCGAACTTGCTCTAGTGGTCCATTCTTTGATATGGTGGGTCCGCTACGATCCTCGGGTCTTCGCCTTCACTATTGTGTAACCCAAGCCGTCTCATCGTCGATTTGGGGGTCCGACCACATTCGGAACCTCTCAGAAATAATCTGTCGTGACCACGGGGGTCTGTCAGCGAAGAACACACGGGGGAGAGGATATCACAAGAAACACCAAAAACGATGAACGTTGGCTTTATTCATTTGGATTGCATTCGTCGCGTTAAAAAAATGGAGATATCAAACGTTCACAAGTTATATCCCCCTTTCTTTCGCATGCCAAAATCTCATCCCGTATATGCGATCGATGCGCGGGTCAACTTGTATGTGGGTTGGCCCACATTCTTCACGCAAAACAAAGAACGGAGAAAGGGATTCACTTAGAATTAAAGAAACCCCTACCTGGGAAAAAGAGATTGGTCGAGGATGGTCATTTGTCGTCGTTCGTCGATCTCAGGTCCCGAATCCGCTCTCCATGGGTGTTGTCGCCGCTTTCCAATTCACCGGCATTCGTTGTTGAAGAGGTTTCCTTCGTCTTTCGTTAGAGGAATTCTATGGTTGTTTGTCAACCCTGAATCCATGTTTAATTAAAGAAGAAAGACGTGTTGCGTGTTGCAGCGTCGCTGCGCTGATTCATTAATGAGGTTCATTAATGGATTCAGCATCGCATCATCGTTGTACCGCGGTGCTGACGAGACGTTGCATGAAGATGAAGAGAAAATAATAAAATAACTTTTTTAAGTTATTTTATTTTTCTTCTCAAAGTCCCAAAAACTATCTTTTTCGGTCGATCCGCATCGGACGATGTTAGGCCTTTCCTAGGTGAATCCCGACGCTCAGAGTTCAACGGTACCCTCAGATTTTTTATCCAAACACTGATTTAAAAGTTAGAAAAACTCACTCGCACGATTATTTAATGAACTTTAAAAATAGTTCGGAAATACATTCTAGCCACTCCACACCTCAGAGTCATGTGTTGTCTCAGAACCTAGTCTCGAAATAATCCCTTTTAATTTTCAAAAAAAATAAATAGAATTCTGGGGTATTACAGGTTTAGATTATATTTATACAGATGATCAATTAGCTGGTATATTTAATAAACCTTTGGATACAATGAAGTTTGAAAAGATTAAATTTGAACTTGGAATGATGGAAGCCTAAGATGTATAGAAAGAAAATTAAGTATTTAAACTGTTGTTTATTTCTAATAGTTTTCATAGTTTTTTGTAGAAACTATTTTTTTATATAGGATTTGTTTAAAGAATTATACATGTACTGTTATATCTATTCAAGCCAAAATATCATGAAATTTTTCACTATTTTAACACTTTCATATGGTTTTTTACATTACTTTTTTAGTTTTTAATAGTTTAGTTATTTTTTAAGTAAGCATTAATTTAGGGAGAGTTATGAATTAATAATTGATATTAATAATTGATATGACGTGGAGCTATATTTATAATTACTCATGATTCATTTTACTTTAAGCATGATTATATATGTTCACTGTTGTATTCACTCTTAAAGGGGGAATTTTTTTAAGAGGAAATTTTATTTTAAAATGTTATACGCAAAAAGGGTTTTTTCAAAATTCATTTATTTTCGTTATTTTAACTTTTTGTTATTTACAAAAAGGGGGCATTTTTGTTATTTACAAAAAGGAGATTTTTTTGTTATTTTGTTTTAAATGATTGATTTTGTAATTACCAAAAAGAGGGAGATTGTTAGAGTTTAAAATTTGGAGATTGTTAGAGTTGTATCCTTACGAAGTCTATGTCTGGTTTTTTTACAAAGGAATCAACCTTACAAAGTCGAAATGAACCTTACACAATTTCAAAACAACCTTATCAAGATTTTAAATAAACCTCATGTGATTTGAAAACAACCCTATGAAGATTTTAAATGAACCTTGCGTGATTTCAAAATAACCTTGCTAAGTGATTTTTTAACAAGGGATATGAACAATACGAACTTACAATGAACCTTTCAAAGTTTTAGAATAACCTTACAAAGTTTCAGAATAACCTTACGAAGTATAATATGATCATTACGAAGTGAATATTGAATGTTATGAAGTTTTCTATAATGAAGTGTGTGTTATTTCAGATAAGATATTATCAGAAGATATAACTGGAAGTGTTTCAGACAATACACTCTTTGAACTGTGAAGTATTCTTTTGCGTTGTGGAGTGTTTTGTTTTGTTTTATTTATGTGTGTGTGTGTTTCATGCCTTTCTGTATTTTATTCCACATAGGTTTAAAACTCATGCTGCGATTTTTGGAAATTATTTTAATACACCAACTATCATGTCATATTAGGAAACCATGACTAATACAACTGTCACAATTTTGGAAACATTGCGGAACTAACCATTGGAGATTGCTCTATAAATAATGATCAAAGAAACCAAATGAGGAAGAACAGATGAACAGGTGAACTGTTTGAATTGAAATTTTGCTCCTGCGATTACTACCGCCTACTTGTTGTGATCACTAAGAGAGCTTTATCATGATGAACGCATTATTGGAAGTGATCGAGGTGCAACAAATTTTTACTCTCTTCTATTCTAGTTATTTGTTTATTGAGTTGTATTGCATACCTTTTTCTTTATTCTTAACCATTTATGGTTTATGTTTTTCCTATACAAAAGAAAGTCTTGTATCACTTATACCTCCATTGTAAAAGGTGCATATTTTAGGTCGTGCCTCCAACTATAAAAGGCAAGTTTGTATTGCACTATGACACCCAAGAAAATTCAGGTTTGGCTGGTCATACATCCAGCAAAAAACGTGGGTTGTAATCAAGCTATGACTCTCATACAAAAGTCGGGATTTAGTGGATGCTATTTATCTCATGGAGTATAGAGAAGTGAAGAGTAGATATAGGATCGCTTTGATCTGAACTACTATAAAAATCATGGCATTCTTATTTTATTTTTCCGCTGCATATGCACCTAGACTTAACTTGATTTTTTTTAAGTTTAACTCTAATTTTAAAAACTTAACTGGGCAATTCACCCCACCCCCTTTTGACCTTCTCAGCATCTCAACTTGGGCAAACATTTTCAACTATTGAAGAAAAGTATATAACATTTACAAACTCAATAAAAGAGTATATGGTTAAAAGGTTTAATAAAATGAACTTTCATTATCTTTTTGTAATATTGATGTATTTTATGATATCTAAGCATATAGATATCCATTTACATTTTGTTTGAGATGTGATTCAATCAAGGCAACTATGTATCAATAAGATACATATTGAGGCCAATCCAACCTATAGTTTCATTAATGTTGTTTGTTGTTTAGAATTTTTAAACATGATCCCAATTCAAAGACCTGTGATGGAACACCATGTCATCAAATAGGTCATGCATTTTTACTTCTAAGGTGGAGATGTGAAAATGGATTTCATCTTGTTGAAAAGTAAATTGCAATTTGAATTACTTTTATATTTCTTTTATGATGTCATGAAAATTAGCATGAAAATGTGTCGTGGTGGCATAGGATTTGTGACTTGTGTTTTGTGCCATGTTTTGTGGCTCTTGTGGCTTGTGTTATGCGGATTCATGTTTTGTGGACTTGTGTTCCATGGTCTTCGCATTGTTTATGTTTTGTGACACGTGTTCAATTGTGTATGTCGTTGTGTTGCTTATATTTTATTGTTGTTGTGTTTATGTTTTATGGCCTCGGTGTTGTGTTGCTCATGTTTTATGGGCAGCACATGTTTTATTGAAGTTGTTTTTCCACAGGTCTATTTGGCACTACTCATGCCTCGGGCTCTCAAACCATCCTGTCTATTAAAGTCGTTTAACGGTTATAAAAATTCGTTTGTGCCCACGTCTCTAACTCACCACTTGACGCCTTGATTCCTAGAGTTCCTCCGGTTTCTCCATTCATTTGAACATTAAGAAAGTGGTGAGAGCTAAAGAGAACCCTAACAGGAGCTCTCGTTGTCAATCTTCCTTCTGAATTTCCAATTCATGCAAAGATCAATCAAGCTTATGATTAGAAACTTCGGTGGAGATCTTTCAACTAGCGACCAACATCAGCATGTGGAAGGCTTGAAAGTCGAAATTTCATCTTCATCCTTGAACAATGTAACCGAGCATTGGTAAAGCCTGGCCCCAGAAGCATCTTTCTTTTCGATTCCTTGTTTTTTACCCTCATGTAAAGACATAAAAATCCCATGTGCATTGGGTGGAGTTGATCCAATTGGAAGCATATATCATCACATAAAATTGAAGTATCACCATCTTCATCCTTGAACAATGTAACCGAGAATTGGTAAAGCCTGTCTTACCATGCATGCATATCAAAAAGGGACTGAAGCGCATAAATCATTTGTCCACTATGCTTAGGTTTTTGTTATCATTATACAACTTAGTTTATCATACTTCTATTAATCTAGTGTTTTGCTATTTTTTTTGTTTTTTGAAATTGTTTTGTATCAAATTTTATTTTTTATTTTGTGCTTTCTAAATTCATAAAAAATACAGGGTATGCAAAACGGCGTGAAAGAAACCGATGCAGTCTAATAAGAAACACTGAGATATCTTCACTGTTGATTCATCAATCATCCCTTTTACGACTTCTCCAAAGTGATCTGCACGAAAAATCACCAAACACAAGGTGAAGAATTATTATGACTTTTTATTATAATTATTGTTTTGCATATGATGTCTTCATCATAACCATCCCAACCATTGTATAAAAATCTTATGTATTTTGAATTTCAAAATAGAACAACCCAACCTCACTTATACTTATGAGATACAGATTCAGTATCTCACCTTCACCAATAAACATTGTAGCAGATAAATTTAATAATTATAATTTTAAAAAATGTAAATAAAAAATTAGTTTTATCCATTAATTTTATAGAAATTTTTAAATAATGATTGGATGAGGTTATTTTATTCCATTATAAAATGCCAAAACAATAGAACATTTAATCACATTTCATTCCATGTCATCCCATTCCATTGTGTTCCATTAATGATCATTTAATTTCATTCCATAAAAACTCTCAAACATAGCCAAATAATTAGGAACACAACACATCTACACATATATGTAGTAATGTATTGATGTGAAGCCCGCATGATTGATGACAGAAATCAATCAGAAAAACCATCACAGCCAACAGAGTAGAAAAAAGAAAAAAACAAAATGGTGCAAAATGCTAGAAGGTGAAAATAGATGAAGTTATGTTTTACCAAAAGTAGATCCTCATCAGTACCAAAGGATTTCCGAGCTTTTGCCAGGCACTTTGATGAGATTCTCTCGTGTCCCCTGCACGTCTTACTGTTAGAAAACCACCTATTATTTACATCTGTAATTCTGATTTCTTTTAAATAGAATTCTTCACATATATTGTTTCGTAATCAAACACCTGTCACTTATGCTCAAGAAGGTAGTAATAAAAAACAAGAAAGCTGTATTTTTCTGTCCAGATACCTCGAGCTGGCTGGATCTCTGATCTCGAACTCATCTGTGTCAGCGTCGTAGCTGCATATAACGATGTAATGACCTGTAGAAGACTCCAGTACAAAACCATTTTTTTGTAATTTTTTACCCAACTAATTAAAACTTGTGTTCATGATTTTTATGTTTAATCATTTATAAAAAATAAATTAAATTAAATTTTATAAAAATAAATATATAATTAAATAGCACAATGTATATGTAATATAAAATAAAAACATAATGCACTAAAATTAATATAGATTAATGATACATAATAAAGAGACTGAGGAGAGAGAGGAGAGAGAGGAGAGAGAGAAAACAAGGGAAGGGAGAATCCAAGGTTTTCAAAGAAGGGAAATCTTTCCGAGCATGGATCACCACATGATTTCTTCTCTCTGTCCATTTTCCTGTTTCTGATTGTAAGCTTCTGTTTTTCATGAAAGCGCTGTAATTTTTTCAGGTTTTTGCATGAGTAAACTAACTTGCGGATAGATGCGGAGTTTGATATCACCGGGTCACAATGGAAATCGGGTCTGTCAAGGAACCAAAGTTGGGATACCTTGTTAAGTCATTTTCAAACTCTGTTTATTATTAATCAATGGGTTCATGCCCACAGTGGATGCATGTCTTAAAGACCGAAACACTTGAAAACCTCCCATATGTTGTTTTTTCCTGTGATTGCTCTGCACAGTATGATCTATAGGTTGTATTTGGGCTAGCTGCTTGATTCTGTTCATAATGTTTGTGGTTGAATGTTTTGAATCATCTACAATCCATTGCTGTAAATCTTGATAAATAATCTGTGTTGAATCTGTTTGTTAAAAGGATTGTGGTGTTCTGTTGATGTTTGATTCTGGTAATTGATCTTGAATCTGAATTTTGCAAAGAATTAACTAGTTCGATTGCTTAGAGTGTGTAGATTCAAATAGGGTTAAACCCAAAACCTCACAGAAAATGCAAGCTTATGCAGACTCAGCGATTTAATGGTAGCACCTTATTTATCTACTTGGACAATCCAGCCTATTGAAAGAGTTTTAGCAGAGAGAAGCCATCCTAGTAAAGAACAACATCATATCATCAAATTACAACTACTTATGATGCTCACCGGTGTATCCCAAGTTCCCACCATGGCTATCCAAAACACAAACATCGTCCAACCAATTCTGACTGCGGAGAATGAAAAAATAGTGAATGAAGAAAACCATCTCTACGGAGAATAAATAGAATAACAATCAAAAGATATACAAGAAAAATGGAAACGAAAAATCAAAACTAAGCAAACCTTAATTTGTACTGGTCAACCAAAGCGATGGCCACATATTTCCCCGTCAAAATCATGAATGATATTTCACTTTCACTCATGGACCTGCACTGTAAAAAAGAAATAAAAACCAACGACAGAGAGAAAGAGAGATTCAAAAACCACATAATTAACTGCAATAGATTTACAGGAATGAACCGTGAATGAAAAGATTATCCTGATAACTCGTCAAATTATTCATTTTGAAGAAGAAAGAAATTAATACTACATGGAACATAGTGTGCAAAATGCCTGTTTAAAAAATTATGTCCATCGGAGAAGAAAAAAATACCTGTATGCTGATTCCAGTTTCCATAGCCTTTTGAAACAACATATCAACTCGCACCAGATCATTAGGCAACTGATCCTACACAGTAGTCGTCGAACAGCACAATGAAATACAGATAAGCACTTAAAAAGCCAACGGCCAAAAATTAGCTCATAACTAGGAACATTTTAACCAGAATTAATTGATGGTGATGAGGTGAACCAACTATCCTTCACGTATATTAAATTTAAAACCCGAACCATTTTCTAAGTGCTGCAATCAACTGCCCTTCCATTATTTGCATGACCACAATTAATTCCCAATACACCCCCCCCCCCCCGCCACAATCCTCAAATAAAATTAAGTAAATCAGAAGTTGTACCTTGTAAAATGCCTCTGAATTAAAATTGGGGTTTGCTCCTAAAGTTACAGTGAAATATGAAAAACTAACAGAAAATCTCTGCAGCAAGTATGCCAGATCAACGGTCCATATACTGTAAACATGGGGGGAGAAATAATTACCAGAATTCCACCGAAGAAAACAAAACCAAAGTTATAAAGGGCCAGCAAAGCAATCAATGAAGCGTCCTCCACACTCATCAACATTAACCAAGACATATATAGATAGAACTCCAGAGAACAAAAAATATAATAAAATTTTAATTTTAATTTTGCTAGGAAGAAGGCACCTGGTTGTGCAACAGAGCTTTTCTAGTGTATCCAAGTCGCAATTGTTGATACCAATGGTTTTCAGAACCATTAGGACACAGGCAAGGCCACAATCCCAAGCATGTCGCTGACCTACATGTGGGACCTGAAGAGCAAAAACAAGCATTAATGCACCAAAAGGGATGATAAGCTATGAGAAAGAAATTGAAATTTGCATCAACAAAAAAACTCTTATCAAAATAGATAAGCATTTGAATAAATAATGCACATGATATACCCAAAACTGAAGAAAACACATACCAGTAACATCACTTACTTCAAGAAAGGTGGGGTGAGATGAAATCAGCGCATCACGTTTTCCAGTGCTTCGAAGCCACCAGAATAATTGTGATCCATCCATGAAGAAAGTGACTTCAACTGATCCATTGACCTCTGCACCACCTGTTTTCTGAAACTTGCTAGAGAGATAAAGCGGCCACATAACTGATGAAACAAAACAGCATACTCAGCTCAGAGAAAAGCTTTTGGTAAGTGCAGGAAGCTTTGTCTTACAGTTTCCTGAAAATGTTTCAAGGTTCCAATTCCTCTCTATCAGCAGTAGTCCTTTTGTACAAAAAACAAAGAACACTGCTATATGAAGAAGGAACTAACAATATACAATCAGATGTTCAATTGAAACCAGTCATATTTATTGCGACCAAGATTGATGCAACAAAAGAAGAACAAAAATATCAGTAACCAACAAATACAAGCGAACGGATTTATGATAACTTGTCCATCAGATTACGACAGGCTCCTAAAAGTAACCCGTGCACGCAGCATGCATCAAAGACAGCTGATTATACAAAGACTTGTTCCCACTGGTACTGTCTTGATGTTTATCATGCGTATGGAATGACCAAAGGTTTCACATGATAAATAACGACGCCATAATTTAATTAAACCGATAAAATTAATTCAATCCGAATGGCTTAGTTCCACGAAACACAATATATGACAAATTGAGAGAGTAGCTCAAAGCTTCATAAAAAATCAGCATCAGCATCAGCATCAGCATCGAAGCATGGAAGAAAACACATAACCTGTACGAAATAAGCAATGAACGCCGCTCGTAAGGATAAAATTAAACGACAGAAGCGATCCGGAATAGAAATTACAAGAGAATTAAACGAAATTGAAGCCAGTGAACCGATGGATTAGATGATAAAATGAGCAGTCCAGAATAAATAAGCTTCGATCGCAATCCAACTGAATGGCGACATAAACGAATAAATTAAACGTGAAAACATAACGCCTCAAGCATCTGCCGGTATGACTCGCACAGAGAAAAACAGAAGAGGCCAGATAGGAAGAAACGACGTTGAATCGGCGTGGAAAGAACGTACTCACCTGTTTGGGGATTCTCCTGCTCGCTCTGTCTTCCTCCATCCTTTTGCCAAACTCGTCGTTCGAACCGAAAGAAACCAGTTCATCGTCAAACGGGTCGGACCCGTTGTATATTAGTACACTAGGTTTGGCCATCGAAGAACCTAAATGGTTTCATAATTTATAAAATAAAATAAATTATTTTGATTTATTTTTATTTTGTTTTTTGTTTGGATGTGAAATTTAGTAAAATAAAAAAAATAAGTATCATTTATCTCAACTTTTTTTGGTGATAATTTTTAAAAGAAAATAAAAGAAATTGTTTTGATGCAAATGACACAAATAAACTTTTATTAAAAAATAGCACACACAAGATTAAAGAGCATACTTGTCCAAGATAAAAAACAACCACAGATTAGTTATTCGTGGATAGCACACCTAACATCATGTATTTCCAACATCAACAATTTATGTTAAATGACACAAATAACCCTTTAAAAAATCTATTTTCATTACCTTTTTTTATAACAAATCAAAAAACAATAATTTTGATTTTAATCAATCATTATCTTTCGTATCACCAAAATCATGTAAACATTAAACTACAAACATATATTAATGCAAATTTTTAAATTTAAAATAAATAAATAAAGATAATCAAAATTATTAATTCAAGATAATCAAAATTATTAATTGAAAATTATTATTAATTCAGAATTATTAATTCAAAATAGTTATTAATTCAGAATTATTAATTCGAAATATTTATTAATTCAAAATTATTTATAAATTATTCATTCAAGACAATCATGATTATTTATAATCAAAATTATCTATAATCAAAATTATTTATGATTATTTATATACATGTAATTATTTATCATCAAAACTATTTATATGCGCATAATCAAAATTATTTATATCTAGTTGTTATTATTATTTATAAATTACGTTGAATAAAATATTTAGATACACGTGAAAATATTGTTTGTTGTTATTATTAATAATGAAAAATATATTCATTTGTATAAATATTAATTCAAGAAAATAGCACACCCATCAATAAGGAAAACATCTATATTCTTTTATGAAATTCAAGGTGCCGCAACTTTGAACTTGTCAACGAAATACATTTATTTTCCCATTACAATGAGCATATATAAATTATAAAGGAAAATGTTATAATCATGTGTGTTATCCATAATGTATTTCATAAGTACCTCAAATAGTTTTGAGTTCTAAACATGAATAAATAAACTCAACAGAGCATTCAAACCACAAACCTAAAATATTCACAACGCAACAAATTAAATGATGAAAATCATGAAGGGGGACGACGCCGCGACATGAATGAATACCAGCAGAGGACTGGAGCAGCGACAGAGGAACTAGACGACATCAAGTTGAAGGGGAACGATGCGATAACTTGAAGAAATGAATTTACATAGACATACGAGGGTAATGTGATAAATTTAATTAACACGTCAATCAAACACACAATTTTCATATGAATCGTCCCAACTTTGGGATGATTTGAAACCGCGGGTTGGAAATAAATGTTTCTCTCCCCATTTATGCCCCTAATATTTCGCTCCATCCCTTTGGTCTCGTCAAACGACGAAAATGAGTTTCAGTCGCCTCATATCGTTTCTTTTCCTCCCATATCTCGGCTACCAAACGAGCCATTACACTTTCCATTATTTTATCAATTGACACGAGGAATGCGGGGAGTTGAGTCTCCTTAGCATCATGTATAGGACATTGTGTGCTTACTTTTTTATCTTTGTAATTTTCTCTTTCCAACAGTCTCTAATATCTATGAATGTAACGGTTTTCATATAAATTTATTATTCGTTGCACAATCATTTATTGGCGAGGTTTATCCACTAGCGGGATGAAATCTATATCATCTCAACCCTAACAACCTCTTTGTTTATCAATTCCAGAGCACATTATCAGCATGAGTTATGTCTGGTTATAAATGGCTTTAATCGAGTAAGTCCTAATTTTCCTTGAAAATATTATTAAACTTGATTTTCTCCCTCTCAATACCATGAAAAAAATTATATTTTGTGGGTTTGTGATGTTAAAATGCATTTTCATGTTGATAGTCTTAGCGAGGCTATTGTTTTCTTTACACTGAAGCACATGACGACTGTCATGACCCGTCCCCTAGGGCCTGTGCTGTGACCACCCCAAGCCCGCCTTTCATAGGCCAGTGGCTGATGACTAGCATCAGAAAGGCGAAACCCGAAAAGGGAAGACGTTGTCTTTAAACCTGTACACACACAGACAGGGCACACTGCACACAATCAAAACACAACAGAAAAGGAGTAGTACAACCACCACTAAACCCCATCACTGAGAGTAAAAGTAAGTACTGAAAGAAAAATGGGTCAGTATACAAGCCCAACTGAAAGAGTAGTGCAACAAAAGGAAAAATAAGCTTTAGAGATCGTCCGCCAAAGATCCTACATGAAGGGTAGGTACAACTCGTCACTGCGGCTCACCACATCAATCGGCCACCTCCATGTACCGTCTAGCCCTGGCTCTCCAAAGTCTTAGTCAAACTGTCTATCGTCTGCACAAGACAAAACAAGGTGCGGGCGAAGCCCATGCAGGGGTGAGTATAACAATACTCAGTAAAGACTCTGAAACCCCCAAAAGTCTCTCAGAATCCTATAAGAGAAAAACCACAAAACATGATCTCAATCAGAGAGCACAAAGTAAAAGACAACTCACACCAGATATACAACTTAAAGAATAAGAATAAAGATGATTAGTCATAAAGTTAGATCATCTTATTTTGTCAAGAGACTTTTGCTGTTGGACTGCACAAGGTCGCTAGGTATTGACCCACAGAGGAATACTATGTGCTGACCCACAGAGGATTGCTAGGTGCTGACCCACAAAGGATCGCTAAGTGCTGACCCACAGAGGATCGCTATTCCTTCATCACATCACAACCAGCCACTCGATCCTCTCACTTAGCACACTTGATTTCTGGAGGATCCGCTCCTCAAACCACCAGTTGTATCCCAACCACCACAAAGTCTCAGTTAGAAGTAATCCAAAGGGCCGTCTTGTTGTAAGGGTTCCAACGCGACAGACGATGCGTCAATCGAACGTCCGATCTATAAGATATAGGCAAAAAGGTAAATAGGGCCCGGTTGGATTCGAGTCCGATCCAACCCGATCGTACTTCAACTTCTGCCAAAACTCAAGTGGAATATCTCAAAAGGATCCCCTCATTGCAAGGGTCCTCACGCTACAGACAGCGCGTTAATCGGACGCCGAGTCTGCGAGTTATAGCCATTTTAGTGTAAAGGATCCGGGTCTGGTCCGACCCGACCTGACCCAAGGGTCCGAAGTGGGTCCGGCCTAGTTGGCGGGGTCGGGGGGGGGGTCGGCCTGCAGGTGGCTCAACCTGCCCGGAGAACCCAACTCGCGGGGTGCGGGCCGGTTGCACTGGACTGGACGCGGGGCATTTGGTTCTCCCAACTGGCAGTGCCAGCTGGCGCTGCCCCGTCTCCCGTAACGATTGGTAGGAGGCCGACCATTTCGCGCGTCCACCAAGTGGCCCGAGCGGACCGCTCCTCCTCCACACGACCGCCTCTTGCCGCCACGGTGCCTGCGGGCCACCGGAGATGCTCCGGTGGTCCGTTTTCCACCCCGTCTGCACCTACAGGCCTCTCAGGTCACCGCCTTCACTGCGAAGCCCACTGAAACACCTTGCTGCCATGTTGCTCGGTCGCCTACGAAGAACGCACAACATCCAAGATCAGCGGAGGGTCTGGGCCTTGTTCGGATCGGCCTGCGGCCTCCGCGTTAGTATTTTATTATGAGGGTGATAACAATCATCTTATAGATTAAGAAAACCCCCAAATCAAGTGTAACGCCCCGACCCTAGTTACCCAGAGTCGGTGCATTATTACATAACATTGGCATGATCACAAGAAAGATCAAATCTCGAAAGACCGATTGGTTTAGTAGCCTTGGAAACACTAGACATATTCATAAGTTTTACATTACATCATAAAGTGAAAAACTACTACAATAACATAATGTCTCCATAGTCCACACTATTATCCCCTCATAATATCCCTGCAGGTCATTTATAAATTACTTCTTCACATCCTGGGAAAAATGAAACATAGAAAAGGGGTGAGCTCAAATGCCCAGTAACAATATAGCGGAACATTCAAAAATAAGCATAAACATTTAAGGCAATTCATTACTAAAACAGTAGCCTTTTAAACTTGAACTTCAACATAGTATGACAAAAGTAAAATGAAATAATGCCATTTACTTATTCACATGGATATTCTACTAATCGAATAATCACATGCAATATCAATAACCACTTTCATAATGTTGGAGTGCATAATGCTGAACTTTAATTTCTTTGTCAAGGCCTCGTCCCAAGACCTAGGGGCTAACTGTAACCGGAACCCAACCCGGAGTGCCTCTAATAACCGGACACCAACCCGGAGTGCCTCTAATAACCGGAGACCAAACCGGAGTTCCTCTAATAACCGGAGACCAAACCAGAGGGCTTACTTTTACCGGTCCCCAACCCGGAACATACTTGTCTAACACATTCGTCTGAATGAAAGGTTGAAATATAACATAAACATTCGGATTAAAAATAACTTTTGAAATGTCAATACTTTAAAAAAACACGAGTGACATAAGAATAGATTATCCACAGTCAAAAATATCACAAAACCTTCAATAAAATATGGATGTTTTGTATCATAATAAATCAACTTCAAATAAGCTTAAAAGCCATCAAAGGATGTTGACATAGATGAAATCAAAACTATTTTAGAGAAATATCTCTTTTTTTTAAATCATTTTAAAAGTAACATAATTATAAAATAATACATTCAATTTGAAATTATTCTTATAAGCTTGTAAGAGAATCTTTGACGATTTTATAATGGCGGTAAATAGCCGCACCCGCCGTATAAGTTAAAAAAAAACATTCTTACCTTAAATTTGTCGAAAAGGTTAAAAGTGCCTTGTTTGGAAAACGACAGAAAGATTCCTTTAGAAACACATAAGGGTATAAATGACTTTAACCCATATTCTTGTAAATAGTAAAAATGTTTTGAAATACATTATTAAGAAACATGGATGTGGATGATAAAGAGATCCCAGTAGATTATTACGTATAAACAATCTCGGATAACGAAGAGATTGTGAAATAACCCTTACCAATTTGGTAAATTATGAAACATACAACCCATAAAAGAGGTATCATACAATTAATATGTAAATAAACATAAATTAGAGTGTATTACACAAAGAATATAATTATGGGCAGTACATACACCACACAAAAGGTGATGGTGACAATATGGCATGAATCTCACGGGAATAAGGAGTGAGATGAAAACCCCTTACCTTGTAATTTTCCTTGGTTGGGGTAGGTTAACCTCCTGTATAATGGTGAAATAATTGTTATTAAATTATACAATAATCATATACATTAATATGATATCATATATGATCTTTTAATATTGATTTGATAATAATATCTTAGTATTATCGTTGTTTCGGGTGTTAACTTACTTGTTTTCTTTTATATGTTTTGTTACGTAAGCCATGTTTGTAATGGATAGGTTGTATATTATTCATATCCAGAATGATATCAAGTCCTTAAACATCATTTTTAAATCATAAAATGATAATTATACTTGAATGGATACGATGGAGAATGAATCTCATCGCGTTCGTGGAGACGGTAGTCCGTACGTACGCACGAGCGACAATATCATTCTTTTGAAATAATATATAAATGGTTGTTATATCATATATACAGAATCATTAACATATTATATTTATTATTTACATGAGTTACATATCATTATTATACCCATCCAAATAATAATATATTGAATAACAATTACACCACGACGTGGAGACGGTAAGCCGTACATACGCACGTATGGTGACATGTTATTCAATGGGTGGATAGAATACTGAATATGGTTGTACCATATTTATAATAACATCACAGTATATATATGATACTGGATTTATTATTTTATAATGGTAATAACAAAGGAAAAAGAAGTGGAAGAAGAAAGGAACTTGGAAAAGGGTGGTGAAATCATTACCTCTTCTTCGAGTTCTTCCTTTTGATTTGATCAAAAGGGCTCTTTAGGTTGGATTTCTGATCAAACTAAGGCCTTTATGTTGTAGTGAGGGAATTTGAGAGAGTATTTGGCCAGAGTTTTTCCGTTCCAAAAGGTTTTGAATGTGTGAAGAAATGAGAAGGAGGAGTGCCCTTTTATAAGAGGGGTGAGGGGCACCTTTGGAAAAGCTAGAAATATTAGTTTATAATAAATTAATATCTGGTTTCTAATGGCTCCAAAGTTGATTATTTAAATTTTAAGATGGGTATGGGTCTAAAACAACTCAACCAATAGAATTTAGACAGGTTTGGGTACTTATATTAACCTTATCTTTAAGTACTAACTCTAAGTTAATTAGTTTCACTTTTACAATGTCTCTTTGTAGTTTTATATAATATGGTTAATAAACTTACTATATACATCCAAGAGACCCCCAAGTGGTCCATTAATGATGAAACTATCATGATATAAGTCTTTTGGCCAAACCTTAGATTTTTAAGAATTTAATATCAATTAATAATATAATATTTGTTTTAAGAACTCTTTTATGTCAATTTTGACACTATTCAATAGTTGATTTTTGTGAAACTCATAACATATTGATTACTTCAAACAAAGTCAATTAAATAAATCCTAATATATCATATTATCCTATAAAATTAGTTTAATTTATTAAAAGTTTCATATTATATTTATTTGGGTATTTATAATATCAATTATTTTATTTTTTCACTATTATAGTAATTAATTCATCATCATTGTATCATATATAAATTACATTATTTAATGTCTAAAAATTATAAATAAAATATCATTATGTAGGAAATCTTTTTATCTTTCTAATGAATATTTATAATCTAAAATCCAACATATATAACCCTATGTAAATTTTTTTTTTCTAAAAGATATATGCTTGTGTCATTTTTGTATTCATTTTAACTTAATTAAAATAAAGTGTCCCTATCACCTACAAGTGGCACCATGGGGTCCCAAAATCGACTCAATGATGCATATGGTCGAACATGTATCAACCAATAAGGCTATGACACGTTTTAGGGTAATTTAGTATTATTATAATATTATTTTTTAACCTTTATTTACCGGATTTACCCTTAACCATGGTAAATAAAATATTTACCGCAGTAATTATTCAAAATGTCTAAAAATAAAAGTTACCTATTTACACAATTTGAACATCCTGATTCCAAATATGGAATCCATTTTTCTAAATTCAAAACACATAAGTGGCAGAAATTAATTTAAAATTAATTCCCGCTGTCAAAACAAAAAGCGTGTTTTTAAGAGATAATAATTATCAAAAGATTGACACTTGTTTATGTTCGGTTTAATTGTAAAATTATATCCAATGACCAATATTATATTAAATGGTAAAAATATATTCTAAATATACTTTAAAACCACTCAAATTCATAATTTATCACTATTAATTATTTTGATTAAAAAAGTTGTTTTTAATTAAAATTTAGTAATTTTCACTATTCATCAAAATATGAAAGTTATCCGAAAAGTACCAAAATTTCACCTTAGGCTAAATTCGATATTCTGAATCCAAAAATGAAGTCCATTTTAAAATATAAAATATATATAATTTCAAAAATTAGGTATTACTATTCATAACGGCTAGTTTGATTAGTTGTGGTGTGTGTTAGAACTCGAAGTTGCGTACAACACACGCTACTGTATTATTCAAAGTAAAGCGTACCGTGGAAGCTTGTGATGTTTCATTTTAAATTTTTTTGATGTCCCCATTTAGTCAAACAGTTTAAAATATTGTATTTAAAAAGGGTTCACTATTAAAAGTTAGTAAAAGTGCGATACTGAAAATGAATTTGTTCTTACATTATGTCTGAGAAACTCATAATATGGATTCTAAAATTATAAGGATTATATAAAGTTTAAAATTTAGTTAATACTATTCATAACCTCTTTTGAACAGCTTATTTGGTAAGTCATGGTGTGCTTGAACTCGGTGTTGCGTGTAGTGCAAGTTATTGTATTATTTTGAAGAAATAACACACTATGAAATCTTGGGGTGTTACATTCTCCCCTCCTTCAATAAATTGCGTCCTCGCAATTTGAAATTGTTTTTTGAAAATAAAAGGTTGAAAATAAAAAATATCTTTGTGGAAAAACCCACATCGGAAATTGGGTTACTAAAATTTAGTCTTAATATGAGGAAAAGAGAAATGAAGGGGTCACCACCAAATTATGATCTCGATTAGGAGAACATTGGTGGCAATTAGAGACATATAATTGGAGGAAAAACGTAAATATTTATAGGTAGTGATTGAGGTCATCAATCACAAACAAGTATAAAATTGAGGTCCTTAAACTCATCAATCTATGATGATTTGAAATACCATCGGTTCAACAAAACATAGGGTATTGAGATAACACATTTTTGACGTTTCAAAATATCTTAGTTGAAATCCCACATCGAAAAATGAATTAATGAGGCCTCTATTTAAAATAAAGAGTGGAAAGTATGATGATTACCGAAAATAACACATACTAGGGTTCCATGTAGAAAAATATGGATATGGAAGAGAAATCTAACCATCAATTATCTGATGGAGAGTGGTAGAGAACATGGCTATGAAAAGGCCAACAATCCCAAAGCCATAAATTAGTGATGATTTAAGGTACCATCTAGGACAACATTTTTGTTCTAAGTTCCTTTTATTAATGTTGAGGAATTTATTTATGAGATTGGTTAAGATCATAAGGAGATATACTTACTTTATAATTAGAGTTTTATCCATTAATAAATTTCTACCACAAACTCATCTTTCACTCTAAAAGATAATAGAACGTAATTTTTTTTTCTATTTATACTATTCGTACAGGGTTCCAAAATAAATGAATTTATAATTAATCTACCAGATCTTTTAAAAAAAACTACATTATTTAATCCAGGACATCTCGTGGGCCAGTGGTAGGTGATACACCATTGTCGCCCTTCGGTTGCAGGTTAAAGTCTCGCAGCCTTGCCGGACGCGACGGGTTGCCGCCCGACCTCTGGGTTGTCCTTTTATGGCAATCCAAAATAATCCAAACTAGAACTATCCAAAATACTTCTATCCAAACTCACAGTCCAACATTTATAAGGAAGGTAAACATAATGTAGATCCTTTTTACCCCGTAATAGCATATGAATACCTTCATCATGTATTCTTTTAATACACTAAAACATCCTGAATTACCATATTCCTTATTGATTACATTCATGCTCCCTTATTACATATAGAATGCTGGATATTCTTCATCATTCCAAAAATGTTTTAAACCCCAACAATGATGGAATATACAAATCATTAATCAGTTCCAAGGTAGTCAAGAATATCCAATATAATTTATCCAAAACAATCATGTATTATTTCAAAATCACTACCTCGGTATCAGAACTATATTATGGTTTATCATTCTCTCAACCATATATTTTCCAAAAATTTATCCTGCTATTGAGTCACTTTTCTTTGTTCCACACAATCTCAAGTCCTTAATGAAATAGTACTGCAGTACAATCCTTATATACTCCATAATTATTATAACAAGTACATTGTTGATACAACACTCAATTGACATAATCAACATAAGAACTCTAATCATTCCTCTTCATCTATGGTAGTATCGTAACTTGATTATTATCCAATAGCATCATTTGCGGCATAGTTTGATGACTGGGACATAGGTTCGCGTAGTGTCCAAACTCCTTGCAAATGAAGCATTGTACATTTGAAACCATTTTCTTACCCTTGCAGTCACGTACTATGTTCCCTTTTCCTCCACACTTATAACAAACTCCCATTCCTTTCAGACATGTTCCAGGGTGTTTCTTTCCACAGTTATCACATATGGGAAAATTCTTCTTTTCCCTATTCCCTTTATCCATCTTTCTCTCTTCCATCATTTTCTTCTCTTGCTTCCCTTCAAAGCCATAGGACTCAGTAAACTCTTTACTTATCTTATCAACACATGATATTATTTCTTCATATGATGATAATACATGCGAGACTATTTCTCTTGTAAATTCTGGCTTAAGACCATAAAATATATGATCCTTCTTTCTCTTTGTATCATGTGCATTTCTAGAGTTCTCATTCCTTCTACTGGGCGCCATTTCTAAACAATGGTATACATTAGATTAGTTTATGAATAACAATACCTAATCCCAAACTTGTAAAACACATAACATAAATTAAATAGTTTATGGATATAATCCATAATCATAAAAATGTCTCCTTTGAGGAAGTATATACTCATAAACCCTTCATAATGATTTGTAAAGAAAATGAGAGTTATCCTAAGCATATCCCCCGAGAGTGTCGTAACCAAGAGTGCAGCAAGGCCCGTTGTCGTGCACCAGTTCCCATTCAAGTCTAGCTCAAAGCGGTGTTTTCGGGTTTTACCCCTAGGTACATCTGTTCCAGAGCCGCCTCTACCTGCTCGTATCCAGACAGGGATGTATTGCTCGGAAAACTCACAAAATCTCTACAATACCAAAATTCTAGGAAGTTCTTCTATACTAATCCTCAAAATTCATCTTAAATCTATGTGCTCTAATCAGAGTTTATCTAAATCTAGCTTCCAAGGTTTGTACTAAACTTCCTCTGATACCAACTGTAACGCCCCGACCCTCGTTACCCAGAGTCGGTGCATTATTACATAACATTGGCATGATCACAAAAAAGATCAAATCTCGAAAGAGCGATTGGTTTAGTAGCTTTGGAAACACTAGACATATTCATAAGTTTTACATTACATCATAAAGTGAAAAACTACTACAATAACATAATGTCTCCATAGTCCACACTATTATCCCCTCATAATATCCATGTAGGTCATTCATAAATTACTTCTTCACATCCTGGGAAAAATAAAACATAGAAAAGGGGTGAGCTCAAATGCCCAGTAAAGATAACAATATAGCGGAACATTCAAAAATAAGCATAAACATTTAAGGCAATTCATTACTAAAACAATAGCCTTTTAAACTTGAACTTCAACATAGTATGGCAAAAGTAAAATGAAATAATGCCATTTACTTATTCACATGGATATTCTACTAATCGAATAATCACATGCAATATAAATAACCACTTTCATAATGTTGGAGTGCATAATGCTGAACTTTAATTTCTTTGTCAAGGCCTCGTCCCAAGACCTAGGGGCTAACTGTAACCGGAACCCAACCCGGAGTGCCTCTAATAACCGGACACCAACCCGGAGTGCCTCTAATAACCAGAGACCAAACCGGAGTTCCTATAATAACCGGAGACCAAACCGGAGGGCTTACTTTTACCGGTCCCCAACCTGAAACATACTTTTCTAACACATTCATATGAATGAAAGGTTGAAATATAACATAAACATTCGGATTAAAAATAACTTCTGAAATGTCAATACTTTAAAAAAAAACATGAGTGACATGAGAATAGCTTATCCACAGTCAAAAATATCACAAAACCTTCAATAAAATATGGATGTTTTGTATCATAATAAATCAACTTTAAATAAGCTTAAAATCCATCAAAGGATGTTGACATAGATGAAATCAAAACTATTTTAGAGAAATATCTCTTTTTTTAAATCATTTTAAAAGTAACATAATTATAAAATAATACATTCAATTTGAAATTATTCTTATAATCTTGTAAGGGAATCTTTGACGATTTTATAATGGTGGTAAATAGCCGCACCCTCCGTATAAGTTAAAAAAAACATTCTTACCTTAAATTTGTCGAAAAGGTTAAAAGTGCCTTGTTTGGAAAACGACAGAAAGATTCCTTTAGAAACACATAAGGGTATAAATGAATTTAACCCATATTCTTGTAAATAGTAAAAATGTTTTGAAATACATTATTAAGAAACATGGATGTGGATGATAAAGAGATCCCAGTAGATTATTACGTATAAACAACCTCAGATAACGAAGAGATTGTGAAATAACCCTTACCAATTTGGTAACTTATGAAACATACAACCCATAAAAGAGGTATCATAAAATTAATATGTAAATAAACATAAATTAGAGTGTATTACACAAAGAATATAATTATGGGCAGTACATACACCACACAAAAGGTGATGGTGGCAATATGGCATGAATCTCACGGGAATAAGGAGTGAGATGAAAACCCCTTACCTTGTACTTTTCCTTGGTTGGGGTAGGTTAACCTCATGTATAATGGTGAAATAATTGTTATTAAATTATACAAGAATCATATACATTAATATGATATCATATATGATCTTTTAATATTGATTTGATAATAATATCTTAGTATTATCGTTGTTTCGGGTGTTAACTTACTTGTTTTATTTTATATGTTTTGTTACGTAAGCCATGTTTGTAATGGATAGGTTGTATATTATTCATATCCATAATGATATCAAGTCCTTAAACATCATTTTTAAATCATCAAATGATAATTATACTTGAATGGATACGATGGAGAATGAATCTCATCGCGTTCGTGGAGACTGTAGTCCGTACGTACACGCGAGCGACAATATCATTCTTTTGAAATAATATATAAATGGTTGTTATATCATATATACAGAATCATTAAAATATTATATTTATTATTTACATGAGTTACATATCATTATTATACCCATCCAAATAATAATATATTGAATAACAATTACACCACGACGTGGAGACGGTAAGCCGTACATACGCACGTATGGTGACATGTTATTCAATGGGTGGATAGAATACTGAATATGGTTGTACCATATTTATAATAACATCACAGTATATATATTATACTGGATTTATTATTTTATAATGGTAATAACAAAGGAAAAAGAAGTGGAAGAAGAAAGGAACTTGGAAAAGGGTGGTGAAATCATTACCTCTTCTTCGAGTTCTTCCTTTTGATTTGATCAAAAGGGCTCCTTAGGTTGGATTTCTGATCAAAATAAGGCCTTTATGTTGTAGTGAGGGAAGTTGGGAGAGTATTTGGTCAGATTTTTTTCCAATCCAAAAGGTTTTGAATGTGTGAAGAAATGAGAAGGAGGAGTGCCCTTTTATAAGAGGGGTGAGGGGCATCTTTGGAAAAGCTAGAAATATTAGTTTATAATAAATTCATATCCGGTTTATAATGGCTCCAAAGTTGATTATTTAAATGTTAAGGTGGGGATGGGTCGAAAACAACTCAAACAATAGAATTTAGACATGTTTGGGTACTTATATTAACCTTATCTTTAAGTACTAACTCTAAGTTAATTAGTTTCACTTTTACAATGTCTCTTTGTAGTTTTATATAATATGGTTAATAAACTTACTAAATACATCCAAGAGACCCCCAAGTGGTCCATTAATGATGAACCTATCATGATATAAGTCTCTTGGACGAACCTTAGATTTTTAGGAATTTAATATCAATTAATAATATAATATTTGTTTTAAGAACTCTTTTATGTCAATTTTGACACTATTCAATAGTTGATTTTTGTGAAACTCATAACAGATTGATTACTTCGAAAAAAGTCAATTAAATCAATCATAATATATTATATTATCCTAGAAAATTAGTTTAATTTATTAAAAGTTTCATATTATATTTATTTGGGTATTTATAATATCAATTATTTTAATTTTTCACTATTATAGTAATTAATTCATCATCATTGTATCATATATAAATTAAATTATTTAGTGTCTAAAAATTATAAATAAAATATCATTATGTAGGAAATCTTTTTATATTTCTAATGAATATTTATAATCTAAAATCCAACATATATAACCCTATGTAAAAATTGTTTTTCTAAAAGATATATGCTTGTGTCATTTTTGTATTCATTTTAACTTAATTAAAATAAAGTGTCCCTATCACCTACAATTGGCACCATGGGGTCCCAAAATCGACCCAATGATGCCTATGGTCGAACATGTATCAACCAATAAGGCTAGGACACGTTTTAGGGTAATTTAGTATTATTATAATATTATTTTCTAACCCTTATTTACCGGATTTACCCTTAACCATGGTAAATAAAATATTTACCGCAGTAATTATTCAAAATGTCTAAAAATAAAAGTTACCTATTTACACAATTTGAACATCCTGATTCCAAATATGAAATCTATTTTTCTAAATTCAAAACACATAAGTGGCAGAAATTAATTTAAAATTAATTCCCGCTGTCAAAATAAAAAGCGTGTTTTTAAGAGATAATAACTATCAAAAGATTGACACTTGTTTATGTTCGGTTTAATTGTAAAATTATGTCCAATGAACAACATTATATTAAATGGTAAAAATATATTATAAATATACTTTAAAACCACTCAAATTCATAATTTATCACTATTAATTATTTTGATTAAAAAAGTTGTTTTTAATTAAAATTTAGTAATTTTCACTATTCATCAAAATATGAAAGTTATCTGAAAAGTACCAAAATTTTACCTTAGGCTAAATTCGATATTCTGAATCCAAAAATGAAGTCTATTTTAAAATATAAAATATATATAATTTCAAAAATTAGGTATTACTATTCATAACGGCTAGTTTGATTGGTTGTAGTGTGTGTTAAAACTCGAAGTTGCGTACAACACACGCTACTGTATTATTCAAAGGAAAGCGTACCGTGGAAGATTGAGATGTTTCATTTTAATTTTTTTTGATGTCCCCATTTAGTCAAACAGTTTAAAATATTGTATTTAAAAAGGGTTCACTATTAAAAGTTAGTAAAAGTGCAATACTGAAAATGAATTTGTTCTTACATTATGTCTAAGAAACTCGTAATATGGATTCTAAAATTATAAGGATTATATAAAGTTTAAAATTTAGTTAATACTATTAATAACCTATTTTGAACGGCTTGTTTGGTAAGTCATGGTGTGCTTGAACTCGGTGTTGTGTATAGTGCAAGTTATTGTATTATTTTGAAGAAATAACACACTATGAAATCTTGGGGTGTTACATCAAGACCCTGCAACAACCTCCCGTAAGATCGAATGAGTCGCGGATCAACCCGTTAATCGGTTGATCCGTGTTTATTGCATTTTTCACGAATGGGATAAGAGGAATCATTAAATTCTTAGAGCAATTAAATCCCCTACTTGGATTCTGTTGAATCCATTGCAGACGAGGGAGGAATTCCGCATTCGTTAACATTCCATGTTCGTTGGCGTTCATCGCCGCTGGTCGATCTCCGGATCAGATCTTCCAATGATCGACATTCGTTCTCCATTCTTCATTGGAGGGAGATTTCTCCAGCATTACGTCAGAGGTTTCTCCCACGGTTATTAATTCGTTCACCAATGGATTGAATAATAAAAAGAAAATGATCTTGACATTGTGTTCATTAATGTAGTTTATTAATGAACTTTAATTAATGAACCATTAATTAAATGGGTGTTTTAGTTACACAACAAAAGTAACGAGTCATTAAATGACCCTCATTTAATGCTTGTCGTTATGCTGCGGTTTCACCAACCGTTGCTCAACGGTTGGAGAAAAGAATAAAACAACTCAATGAGTTATTTTATTATTATTTTTCAGAAAAGTCTAAAACATAACTTTTCTATCTGACCCCTTCCGGTCAAAGTTATACTTCACCTAAGCGAATCTCAGTGCTGCGAATTCAATGGTGCCCTCGAATTTTCAATCTGAGCACCGATTCAAAATATAAAAAAACCTGCTCGCACGTTTAATGAACGTACCCTAAAAAAAGTTCAAAACTCCATTCCGGGCTCTCTGGGCCTCAGGATCCCGTGCAATCAAATTTCACAGTCTTGTAATAATTCCACATAATTTAAAAAAATTATACGTAATTTTAGGGTCTTTACATTCTCCCCACCTTAGGGATTTACGTCCCCGAAAGCCAGAACAAAGCTAATCAAACAGATGGGGGTACTGAGCACAAATTTAAGCCTCCTGCTCTCACGTGCTTTTCTGGAGATTCTCGTGCTTCCACCGAATGCGCACTAGAGAAATCGACCGCCCTCGTAGGACCCGCTCCTGTCGATCCTCTATCTCCACTGAGAACTTCGCAAACGTCACCCCATCGTCAATGTTCAGCTCGCCCTAGTTGATGACGTGTGATGGATCATGAACGTATCTCCTCAACTACGACACGTGAAAAACATTATGCATTTGGTGCATCTGTGGGGGAAGATCTAGGAAGTACGCCACCTCACCAACTCTACTCAGGATCTGAAAAGGTCTGATGAACCTTAGAGATAACTTTCCGCCCCAGCCAAATCTCTGCAATCCTCATCGGGGTGATACCCATAGGAAGACATGGTCTCCCTCCATGAACTCTAAGGATCTTCGTCTCCTGCTAGCATAAGACTTCTGCATGCTCTGTGTAGTCTTCATCTGCTCCTGGATGATTTTCACCTTCTCAGTGGTAGCCCGTACCAACTCTAGACCCATAAGTGCTCACTCTCCTGGGTCTGTCTAGTATAGAGGTGATTTGCATGGTCACTTGTACAAAGCCTCAAACGGTGCCATGCCGATGGTGGAGTGATATATGTTGTTGTTTGCAAACTCCACCAGTGGCAGATGGTCCTCCCAACTACGGCCAAAATCAAGGGCACAAGCACAAAGCATGTCCTCAAGTGTCTGTATGATCCACTCCGTCTGATCATCTGTCTGAGGGTGAAAGGCGGTGCTCAAGCGTAGCTGAGTCCCAAACGCCTCCTGTAATCCCTTCCACTACTAGGATATAAAACGAGCGTCACGATCTGAAATGATTGTCGATGGTATCCTGTGAATCCATACTATATCCTGAACATAAAGGCATCCTAATACCTTTACTAAACTCTGCTCTCAGATGGGTAGAAAATGGGACGACTTGGTGAGTCGTTCAATGATCACCCAGATAGAGTCATGGCCCCTGGACGTGCATGGTAATCCAGTCATGAAGTCCATAGAGATACCATCTCACTTTCATTCCGGTATCTCTGGTGGCTGTGCTAAGCCTGCTGGAACCTGATGCTCGACCTTCACTTGTTGACAAGTGAGGCATCGTGAAATGAACTCCGTCACTGCTTTCTTCATCCCTGGCCACCAGTATTGAAGTCATAGGTCTTGGTATATCTTTTCCACTCCAGGATGTACCATTAAAGGAGATGTATGAAACTCCCTCAATACCTCCTCCTGTAACGTCACTGGTACCATGGTACATCCTCTAAAAAGGATTACGTGCTCCCCACCTATCAAAAATCCACCAGGAGCATGTCCTGATGATATCTGAGCACATCGGGCCTCACAGTCAAAGTCCCCAAGCTGTGCCTACCGAACTCCCTGAAGGAGTGGGGGAGTGATAGTCATAGACTGAAGGTATGCTGCTTCATCACTATCCACGAAGGATATCTGTAATGCGGCTAGCTGCTCTGTTGCTTCACTCAACAGCTGAAGACCCGACCTCCTGCTGAGTGCATCTGCTACTACGTTCCCCTTCCCAGGAGTGTAGACTATCTCAAAATCATAGTATTGAAGGAACTCTAGCCATCGTTGTTGTCTCAGGTTCAGGTCATTCCATGAGAAAATATACCTGAGTCTCTTATGGTCAGAGAAGATAGTAAACTGTTCACCCATAAAGTAATGCCACAACATCTTCAATGCAAAGACTATTGCTTCTAACTCCAGGTCATGGGTCACATAGTTCTTCTCATGTGGACTCAGCTTTCGTGATTCATAGGCGATCATCACTCTCTCCTTCATCAGGACACATCCCGGTCCGGTCCCTGATGCGTCGTAGTAGACTACATACCCAATGCCCTCTTTTGGTAGCCTCAAGATGGGGGAACTCGTCAATCACAACCTCAGCTCTTGGAAACTCAGCTGGCATCTCTCCATCCATACGAAGGGATGCCCCTTATTTTTCAAAGGTGACAAGGGTGCTGCTACTATAGAAAAGTTGGGTACAAATCTCTGGTAATACCCAGCCAACCCCAGGAAACTTCACACCTTAGTCACGATCCTAGGTGGCTCCTAATCAAGCATTGCCTCTATCTTCGCTAGATCCACTACAACTCTAGCCTCCGAGATAACGTGCCCTAGGAAGTGGACCTCCCGTATCCAGAACTGGCACTTCGAGATCTTACCATAAAACTGGTGCTCTCAGAGTGTATCTAGAACTATCTGTATATGTGTGGCGTGCTCCTCCTCCGATACCGAGTATACCAAGATATAGTCAATGAAAACCACCATAAAGCGATCAAGGTAAGGCTGGAGGATCCTGTTCATGAGTCTCATGAACACTTCTGGGGCATTGGTCACGCCGAAAGGCATCACCAAGAACTCATAGTGACCATACTGGCATCTAAAGGCTGTCTTCGGTACGTCCTCATCCTACACCCAAAGTTGATGATATCCTGATCTGAGGTCTATCTTTGAAAACCACTGAGCTCCCTTCAGTTGATCGAAGATATCATCAATCCTTGGTAGATGATACTTGTTCTTCACAGTCACCTGATTAAGGCACTGATAGTCCATGCAAAGCCTCAAGCTCCCATTTTCCTTCTTGGAGAACAACACCAAGGCTACCCATGGAGAAACACTAGGTCTTACGAACCCCTTCCTCTACAAGTCCTCTAACTGTATCCTCAACTCACGAAGATCCATAAAAGCTATACGATATGTTGGTGTAGATATCGGTGTTGTCCTAGGGTACAGGTCGATGTAGAAGTCTACCTCTCTACGAGAAGGTAGTCCCGAAACATCCTCAAAAAAGACATCTACATACTGTTCCACCACTATAGGATAGCTCATACTCCTATCATCCACTACACCAAGGATGAGGCTAGCCAACTGATGAGTGATCAGCTACACCCTCTTCCGAGAAAGTCTATCATGTGCTGCAAAGGTTCCCTTCTCAACGATGAAGGAAGACCTGGTCCCATCCTTGCGGAAACACCACACTTTGTGACTAAAATAGTTAATATGAGCATGGACTGTGGATAACCAATCAATACCCAAGATGAAATCATAAGGCCTCAATGCTGCTACTAGGAGATCCCAACCAAATCTCTCGCCTCCTAGAGTAATCTCACACTACCGACACCAGTGCGTAATCATCAAATCCTCTCTCGTAGGAGTCTTTAATCGTAAGGATCAAGCCAATAACTCCACCAGAATCTCTGATCTCCGAACGAGAGCCATGGAAATAAAAGAGTGTCTGGAACCTGCATATATAAGAACTGTATCTAGTATGGAGTAGACACATATCATACCTCAAATAATATCTAGATCACCATGGTTACAGGCCTCTGCCACCTAAATCTGAGTTTGTCCATGTCCACCTACTCCCTGAGGTTAAGGTGGACCACCTGGGGGTGGTGGCGGTAGTACCTCAAATCGTCACCCACTGCCTACTGAACAACCTGCTCCTCTACCACGTCCGCCGCCCTAAAAATCTCCTCGCTCGAACCACTATCACTGTATCGATGGTCCCTCGACCACCTGCTGGTCATCCACATGGGGAGTCGGACAGTCGCGATCCATGTGCCCCTATCCACCACAAGAGTAACATAATCTAGTCCTCAGATAACCTACTCTACCTCACGAGCTTCACACCTCCAACCCTATATTCTAGGGTCATCCTCTAGAAGGTCTGACCCATTTAGGCCTTTACGTCATCTACCTACTGCCTGCTGCAGATGACTCGATTACATGTCGTCCAATGGTAACTCTCGCTTTCGGTGCCTGCTCGGCAAGGAAACTTCCCACTAGTAGTGCTTTCTCTAGCACTCCCGCCTACATCAGAATGTTGAGAAAAATTATTGACGCTCTAATCTCCCATCAGAGACCCTACTCAAAGGTCCGTTCCCTAAAGAAAGGGTCTCGTACCATGTCTGTGGAGTAGTAGGAAAGGTCAGTAAATATCGACGAGTATTGGGCCACTGTCAGGCTACCCTACTGTAGGTGAAATAGATCTTGAATACGTACAGAGTGCAGAGTCTCTTGTACGAACTCCGCCCTGAAGAGGCTCTCGAAGTCCAACCAGGAAAGAGTTGTCTCCTCATGTGTATGGATCATCAGGCTCCACCATATCCCTAATGTTCCTTGAAAGATACTAGCATCTAGAATCACCATATGGTCTACTGGCGTCTCAACCAAGCGAAAAAATCACGCCACATCCTCCATCCAGTCTTCAGATGCCTACAGATTTGTCTCGCCTAAAAAACTCATAGGTCTTTATCTCTGAAACTCGTGAAATGTGCTCAGTCAACGTGCAATTTCCACTGGTGGGGCTGGTGGAAACTGCTACCCTACGGGTAGTGGTGTTGCTGGTATACCACCCGAATTTGATATCACTATAAGAGGGCCCTACACCGATACCTCATCGCTCGGTGGGCTGTCATCATGATCTCTCACTGGAATCCTGGCTGGCTGTCTATGTGGTGTCATCCTGTAAAGTAACAGATGCACCATGGTCAATAAGTTATACCTAGTGAGATGACTCAAAAGAGATCAAAAGAAAAAAAAAACATTTCCAAATCACATGCAAACAATTTTTTCGTGTACTGAGTCAGAAATCAGAATTCAGGGTCCTAATGTATGGATATGTCAGCCGCCGCACCAACACTGGACTCCCCAAACTGAAATCTAAACTCAAAACACTTAACACTATTGCCCCATTGAAAGCTACATAGTCTTAGTTCTTCTGGTAGAACCGACCGCCCTTTGATACCACTTTGTCATGACCCATCCCCTGGGGTTCGTGCCGTGACTACCCCAAACCCGCCTTCCCCAGGCTAGGGGTTGGTGACTAGCACCATAAAGGCAAAAACCGAAAAGGGAAAACATTACCTTTAAACATGTACACACACAGACAGGGAACACTGCACACAAGAAAAACACAATAGAAAAGGAGTATTACAACCACCACTAAAAACCACCACTGAGAGTAAAAGTAAGCACTGAAAGAAAAAGGGGCCAGTATACAAGCCTAACTGAAAGAGTAGCGCAACAGAAGGAAAAAAAAGATCCATAGATCATCCTCCAAGGATCCTACCTAAAGGGTAGGTACAACTCGTCACTATGGATCACCACGTCAATCGGTCACCTCCGTGTACCGTCTAGCCTTGACTCTTCAAAGTCTCAGTTAAGCTGTCCGTCATCTGCACAAGACACAACAAGGTGCGGGGGAAGCCCGTAAAGGGGTGAGTATAACAATACTATGTAGAGACCCTGAGACCCCCAAAAGTCTCTCAGAATCTCACAAGGTAAAAACCAAAAAGCGTGATCTCAATCACAGAGTATAAAGTAAAAGAGAGCTCACACTAGGTATACAACTTAAAGAACAAGAATAAAGATGATTAGTCATAAATCTAGATCATCTTATTATATCTAGATGATTTTGTTTTTGGACCTCAAAGGGTCTCTAGGTGCTGACCCATAGAGGATCTTTAGGTGCTAACCCACAGAGGATCACTAAGTGCTCACCCATAGAGGATCGCTAGGTGCTGACCCACGAAGAATCGCTAGGTGCTGACCCAAAAAGGATCGCTAGGTGCTGACCCAGAGAGGATCGCTACGTGCTAACCCATAGAGGATTTCTAAGTGATCACCCACAGTAGATCGCTAAGTGCTTGACCACAGAGGACCACTAAGTGCTGACCCATAGAGGATCGCTATTCCTTCATCATGTCACAACGAGCCACTGGATTCCCTCACTTAGAACGCTTGATTTTTGGAAGATCCAATCCTCAAGCCGCCATTCGTATCTCAACTGCCACAAAGTCCCACTTATAAGTAACCCAAATTACTGTCTTATCATAAGGGTTCCAATGTGATAGACGGTGTGTCAATCAGACGCTCGGTCTGTAAGATATAAGCAAAAAGGTAAATAGGGTCCGGTTGGATTCAAATCTGATCCAACTTGGACATACTCCAACTTCTTCCAAAACTCAAGTGTAGTATCTCAAAAGTACCTCCTCGTTGCAAGGGTTATCACACCACATACGGTGCATCAATCGGATGCCCGGTCTATGAGTTATAGCTGTTTTAGTGCAAAGGGTCTGGGTCCGGTCCGACCCGGTCGGATCGAACTGACATGACCTGAGGGTTCAGCCCAACCGACCAGTTGGGTCCCCAGGTCTGGCCCAGTGGTGGGTTCGGTTCGGTCTGGCTGGTACGGGTCCGACCCAGCTGGCGGGTCCACCCCACAGGTGGCCCGACCTGCCTAGAGAACCCAACCCACGTGGTGTGGGTCAGTGAGGTTCTCCCGGATGGCGGTGCCAGCTAGCGTTGCCTCATCTCCCATAATGACTGATAGAAGGATGGTGAGAGCCGACTGCCTCTTTCCGCCACGACGCCTCCTCCACGCGACCGGTGTGGGCCAGCCGCCGCCGGTCACCGGTGCCTCCACGCCAGTGGTGCCACGCCGACATCACCTTCTGCGGGCCACCATAGATGCTTTGGTGGTCCGTTTTCCATCCCATCTGTGCCTACAGGCCTTTCAGGTCACCTCCTTCACTGCGAAGCCCACAGAAACACCTTGCCGCCACGTTTCTCGGTCGCCCATGAAGAATTCACAACATCCAAGATCGGCGGAGGGTCCAAGCCTTGTTTGGATCGACCCACACCCTCCGCATTAGCGTTTTATTATGGGGTGATAACAATCATCTTATAGATTAAGAAAACCCCAAATCAAGACCCCACAACAACCTCCTGAAAGATCGAATGAGTCGTGGATCAACCCGTTAGTCGGTTGATCCATGTTTGTTGTATTTTTCAAGAACGGGATAAGAGGAATCATTAAACACTTAGATCAATTAAACCCCCTACTTTTATTTGGTTTAATCCATTGTGAACGAGGGAGTAATTCTGCGTTCGTTGACGTTCCACGTTCGTTGGCATTCGTTGCCGCTGGTCAATCTTCAGATTGAATCTTACAAAGATCGATGTTTGTTCTCCATTATTCGTCGGAGGGATATGTCACTGGTGTTACGTTAGAGGTTTCTCCCACAGTCTTTAATTCATTCTCCAACGAATTTAATAATAAAAAGAAAATTATCTTGATGTTGTGTTCATTAATGTGGTTCATTAATGAACCTTAATTAATGAACTATTAATTAAAAGGGTGTTGCATTCACACAAAAAAGTAAAAAGTCATTAAATGAGCCTCATTTAATGCTCATCTTTACACTGTAGTTTTTCCAACCGTTTCTCAACGGTTGAAGAAAAGAAAAAAATAACTCAAAGAGTTATTTTATTATTATTTTTTCCAAAAAGTCCAAAACTTAACTTTTCCATCTGACCCTTGCCGGTCAAAGTTAAGTTTCGCCCAAGCGAATCCCAGCGCTGCGAATTCAATGGTACCCTTGGATTTTTAATCCAAGCATCAGTTCAAAAGATAGAAAAACCCACTCTCACGTTTACTGAACATACCCTAAAAAAAGTTCAAAACTCCGTTTTGGGATCTTTGGGCCTCAGAATCACGTGCTGTTGAATTTCACAGTCACGTAATAATTCCATATAATTAAAAAAAATTATATAGAATTTATGGGTATTTATAATGACATTGTCTCTCCATAACCATCACTAATATGATATATTTTCTTCAGGACCATGTATTTATCATTTTGTTTTGTTTCTAGGAAATAAAAACATGAATTGTCTCCACCAAAAATAAGTTGGTTTTTCTATGATTGAGTTACACACATTTTTTTGTAAACTATTTTACCCTAATAATTTCTTGAAAAAAATATTTCAGAATGGGTATTACATATAATGATTTATCATAATTTTATGAATTGTGTATGTAAAATATATAAAAGAAATCAATCACTCATGAAGGACCACATGCATAAATAATAACAATTTAACATATAGATAAGATTGTTTCCTAAAGTGCAGGATAACATTGAATTAACTATTCACATTACTAGTCTTGAAGACACCACAATTCTTGATCAAATAATATAATTCAATTATCTAACATGAAGTGATGGTTAATATTTATTAAAAACAATTTTATTTCATTTTTTGAATTAGATGTAAATATATATGATTTTTTAAAACATGGTTGTAATGAATATGATATTTTGTGATGATAATTTATACAAAAAACAAACAATAATAATAACATGAAACCACAAAAAGTGGTTTGATATTGATAAATATTAAACAAGTACAATGAATTTTATAATAAACATCAATGAAATGATACTAATTTTTTTTATTACAGCTGCCAAGGGTGACTCCACACACGCTACAAAGATGCGGCCCAGGGACCCGACCCCACGAATGTCACCCCAAATCCCTAACCCCCTACCACCATAGGCACCTGCGTGGGGAATCAATGAAATGATACTAGTTTATTCTAGTCATATACCAAAATATATTTAATGAATTATTCATCAAATATTGCATTCCCAAATAACGATAATTATGAAATATGTTTTGTTTATATTTATGATATGTCATTTCCTCAAAGGATGATATAAAAATAATGTATTTTGATATTATAATGGACAATATTTATATTTATTAAATTCATTCATATAACAACAAATATTTTAAAATAAAAATTACTAGTTATTGTGTCCTTGTGAATTAACAATTGCAACATCCCATGTTTTTATTCTTTGAATATGTTGAGTATTCTATATTACACGCAACACTGAACTAAAAAGAACATATGTTATATTTTATTATAATAAAATACTACAATACATGATAAATATAAATACATTATTAAAAAAGAATACTAAACATTATTACGAAAATTACAAGAGGAATAGAACAATAAGTAAATAAAAAGACCACAAATGTGAAATATTCATTCTTGTAGTTTTCCTTGAAGATCACATCACCAATTATAATTATGGAAGGAAGACAAAAAATTAAAAATATAATAGACATTTTGAGAGAGATAGATAATCAAATAAAATGAATGAATTTTAGTAAAGCATGTAAGGTCATGTATATGAATGTAATATGATCGTTATATATATGGTCGTTGGATACATGGTTGTTGTGTATGTGGTCATTGTTGAGCAAGTGTTGTTTTCAACAATACATAATATTGTTATTTAAAGGGGGATTTTATATCAATACTCTATCTCTTTATGTTAATTTTGATGCTCACAAATACCCTTAATTATTTTCTAATGATTTTATTTTTTAAGCATTTTGCTGGAATTTATCATTTTATTTTACTCTTGAAATTACGAGAATTTATTATTAAATTATTCGTATTTAGCGTGTTCTGGAAACACTGTTCATGCGCTACTTATTCAGAATCTTCTTGAGCGTGTTCTAGAAACACTGTTCATACCCTACGTGGAAAAACGTAGTGTAAGGATAGAAACTGTGTATATTTTTTGAGATAAGGAAAAAGTATGGTTAAAAAACCATACATTATTGACAAAGTATGGAAGAAGAACCCTACGTTAGGAAGGTACCCTACATTTGGGATATCAGAAAATATGGGATGAGAACCGTACGTAAATATTAAACGTTACATTTGTTTCTCAAAAGTATGATTCATCAACCTTACTTTTGTAAACAACCATACGTTCTTGGAAAAGTATGGATCAAGTAAAATTATGAATCTTTTATCGTACATTTGAAAGTTAAAGAGAAAAGTATGGATGACCAACCCTACGTTTGGAATGAACCTAACATTTGTTGTCAAGTTTACGTTGTCAACCTTACGTTGTCAACCTTACGTTGTGAACCTTACGTTTGAAGACTATGTCATCAACCTTACGTTCAGAGGACGCATACAGTTCAACTTAACCTTACGTTTGGCGTCGGAGAATTTAAAGTCGATATTTTTATGCAATGGTCAAGACGCTGATTATTAGGTGGATTTCAAGACAGATTTAAATCTGATTTTAAAGTACGATTTTGACTGATTCAAAACCGTTTCATCAATGATTTGATAATCGAATTAAAAGGAGCTTTTTATGCCGAGTCTTCAGAGAAGTTACGAATGCTCTGTAAATTCAAATATTTGAATATCACGAGTAAAAAGGAGACTTTTGTGGATCTAATTTTACAAGATAAGTTCTTATCATTCTTTTATTTATATGGGCTTTTTTAAACTGAATCGATGATTATTGATCATGTGTGATCTTTTGATTATTATGAAAAAAAGGAAAAACAGAGACTACTGAAACACACCGATCTGCTGGTTCAAAAGGTAAATCAAAGCTCTGTTTGTTAAAAGAGGAAGGAACATGATAGAAGATTCACTTGTTCTAAAACGAAGATCTACTGTGAATTTGATACTACTGAAGTTGTGAATTATATTTCTATATATACTACAACGAGATTGACTCAGAATGTTTCTTATGTGAAGATTATTATTTCTGAAGGCAACGATCTATCTACTATCAATTGCATGCTGTTGAAATTGTGAAGAACATCTGGAAATTATTTTCCAAATATGGAAATATTTTCTTTCTATTCTTGAGTGATCGGCTTCTCGTACTAAGTTGTGTAGGTTCTATAAGTGAACCAGAAGGCTTTGTTTTTCCTTGGATTGTAAATGTGTCAACTTCCTGTACTCAGTTGTGAACTGGTCTATTGAAATAAGGACCAGATAGTGAAAATCACCAAGCTCGTGGAGTAGAGCGTTGGTGGAGTGGACTAGGGGCCTTCTGTTCCACGAACCACTATACATCTTGTGTTTCTACTATTTAAATTTCTGATGCATCATTTTATCTGATTAAAGTTAAAAGGCAGAACACAATCACACAAAGATTTTTGAAAAGACACAATTTACCCCCCTCTTATATATATTTGGTGTAATCCGATCCAACAATTAGTATCAAAGGTCGAGCTTTCTGACAAAGATTTAATAAGCTGAAAGTGATTATACACAGAGCAAGATGACTGATACAAGAGAGGGAATGTCTATGGTCAGAGCACTGTACTTCAATAGAGAAAACTATGGATGCTGGAAGTCTCGAATGATCATCTATCTGAAAAATATTGGATACAAAGTCTATTCTAAGATTCTAACTCCATATGAAATACCAGAAAAACATGAAACATGGAGTGTAGCTACTAAAGCAGAATATGATATGAATTCGAAGGCAATGAATGCAATTATATGTGGTTTAGGACCTGATGAGTTTAACAGAGCATTTCAATGCCCAACAACATATGAAATGTAGAAAACTATTTCCGTTGCTTACGAAAAAACTAACAATATCAGGGAAATGAGATATGAAACTGCTAAGATTAAATTTGATACATTCAGAATGGTTGAAGGTGAGAGTATTACTCAAATGAATGGAATATTGACAAATATTGTCAATAAAATAACTGCCTTGGGAGATCCCATTAAGCAAGCTGATCAAGATTTAAAAGTATTGAGAGTACTGCCTACAAAATGGAATGGAATCTCTGCAGCAATCAGACAGTCGACACCTGTCAAAGATTTAACCATGAGATAATTGATTGGAACATTAATTATGTATGAAGCCGAGATGGAAGATGAATCTAATGAACATAAAGTGCTTAGTAAAAGAGAAGATTCTTCCTTGAAAGCATCATCACAGAGCAAAAACAGAAATATGAAGAAAAATAAAAAAGATAAGTCAGAGAGTTCTGAGTTATCTAATTCTGATGTGGAATTGGCTCAGCTAGGCCGAAGATTCAAAAAATTCTATAGAAAGAAAATAGGCTTCAAAAAATCCTTTAAGAAAGATGATAAGGAAGTAAGATGCTATGAATGCAAGAAAATGGGGCATATCAGACCTGACTGTCCTCACTTAAAAGAAGACAAGAGAAAGAAATTTTTCAAAAGAAATGACTATGAGCATAAGGACAATAAAGACATGAAAGCTACATGGAGTGTATCTGAAGACTCCATTAGTACTTGTCAATCAAACTCAGAGAAGGAGGAAGCAAATCTAAAAGCCAACATGTGTTTTATGGTAGAAACAGATGAGGTACAATCTTACTACTCTTCTGATTCTAGTTCTGAATCTAATTACTCTAATGAAAAACTTTCAGCCTACTGCAATATGCTTGAAGAAAAATATGACTCTCTATTTAAGAAGCATAAGTATTTAAAGAATTTTCATAAGGCTATTTATGATGAAATAGATACAATGCTGAAACAATATAAGGAGTTAACTAAAAAATTTGATTTAATTAATTCTAACAATAAAGATTATGAATCAAAGATAAAATCACTGCAAACTGAAGTAGAAACTTATAAAACCACAACCCTTGTTTTTACTAAATGAGAAAATACTTTAAATGAAATTATTGGAAAAAATGTCATTAAAAAGGAGAGATTTGGAATTGGCAGTAAAGGTGAAAAACCCAAGCTATACAAAAACTATTTTATTCCAAGTGCAAAAAGACTAAATTGTAATTACTGTGGAATAAGGGGACATATTTCTAAAAACTATTTCTTAATACAACCCCAAATAAGTGACATTAAGAAAGCTTTTGTATCAAATGATCTATTCGACTCATGTGAAATTAGAAAAACAAAGCAAGTCTAGATTCCCAGATCCTTTCTAGCTAACACTACTGGACCCAACAAAATATGGGTACCAAAGCAATCTGTGTAAATGTCTTTGTAGGGAGCAGGTCACAAGAGAAAAAAGGACATATGGTATATGGACAGTAGCTGCTCAAGACATATGAGTGGAAACTCATTGAATTTATCTACACTCACTCAAAAAGATGGTGGACTTGTCACTTTTGGTGACAATGCTAAAGAAAAAATCATTGGTATTGGAACAGTTGGAGATCCAGAAGCTGTCTCAATTAATAAAGTAATTTATGTACAAGGATTGAAACACAATCTGATAAGTATCTCTCAACTATGTGATGATGGTTATGCTGTTGATTAGTCTAACAATTACTGTTCTGTTTTCAAAAATAAATTGCTTAAATTTAGAGCACCAAGAACTGATAATGTGTATACCCTGGATTTAAATTCATTGTGTAAAAAACAAGTAAATTGCTTAACTGCTAAAATGAATGAATCTTGGATTTGGCATAAGAGAATTGGACATTGTAATATATATGTTTTAAATAAGTTATCTAAGAAACATTTAGTTTTTGATTTTCCTAGTCTCAAATTTGAAAGTGACAGATTCTGTGATGCATGTCAACTTGGAAAGCAATACAAATCATCCTTCAAATCTGTTAACAAAATTGCTACATCTAAACCTCTAGAACTTATTCATATGGATTTTTTTGGACCCTCAAGAGTAGAAATCTTGGCTGGTAAATTATATGTATATGTTTTAGTTGATGACTATTCTAGATTTACATAGATTTTCTTTTTGAAATTTAAAAATGAATCGTTTACTTTATTTGAAAGTTTTCGTAAAGCTGTTCAAAATGAAAAAGGTTTTAAAATAATTTCATTAAGAAGTGATCATGGTGGAGAATTTGAGAATCAGGAATTTAATTCCTTCTGCTCAAATATGGGTATTAAACACACCTTCTCTTCACCTAGAACACCTCAACAAAATGGAATTTTTGAAAGAAGAAATAGGACTATTCAGGAAATGGCTAGGACTATGCTAAATGAATACAGCCTTCCTATCTACTTTTGGGAAGAAGCTGTAAGTACAACCTACTATATAATGAATAGAGTTTTAATTAGACCACTTTTGAAAAATACACCCTATGAACTTTGGAATAACAGAAAACCTAAATTTAACTACTTTAAAGTTTTTGGATGCAAGGTTTACATCTTAAACACCAAGGATAATCTTGGTAAGTTTGATCCAAAATCTGATGAAGGAATTTTCTTAGGATATTCATCTACTTCCAAAGCTTATTGAATCTATAATAAGAAGTCAAGGATTGTTGAAGAATCAGTTCATGTGAAATTTGATGAATCTGATCCCTTTGAGAAAAGGACAGATCAAATGGATGAATCTGACTCTAATGATAACATGAGGCTTGAAAACTTGAAAAATGATTTTGAAAAATATATAAATAAAATTCAGTCCAGTTCAGAAGAACATGATACTGAAGAAGCTATAAGTGTGTTGCCTAGACAGACTAGAACCCTAAAGAATCACCCTTTGGAAACTATAATAGGCTACTTATATATAGGAATAAAAATTAGAAGAAATATAGGAAATCTTATAGAATTATCTTCCTCTTTATCCCAATTAGAACCCAAGACTATAGAAGAATCTTTAGATGATGAAAGCTGGATGATAGCAATGCAAGAAGAATTAAACCAGTTCAAAAGAAATAAAGTCTGAGAATTAGTTGAAAGTCCACAAAACTATCCAGTAATAGAAACCAAATGGGTCTTTAGAAATAAGCAAGATGATCAAGGAATAATAAATAGAAATAAATCTAGACTTGTAGCTAAAGGATATAATCAGGAAGAAGGTATAGATTATGATGAGAACTTTGCACATGTAGCTAGACTAGAAGCCATTAGAATCCTCTTATCCTATGCATATCATATGAACTTTAAATTATTTCAGATGGATGTTAAGTCTGCCTTTTTAAATGATTATTTAATGGAGGAAGTTTATGTTGAGCAACCTCCTGGTTTTGAAAATTCTCAAAAACCAGATTCTGTTTTTAAACTTACTAAAACTCTCTATGGCCTTAAACAAACACCTAGAGCTTGGTATAAAAGATTAAGCTCTTTTATTTTGAAAAATAATTTTATTGTTGGAATGACAGACCCAACACTGTTTAAGAAAACTGTGAATTCTAATATTTTACTGGTTCAAATTTATGTTGATGATGTAATTTTTGGATCAACTAATAAAACCCTTTGTCATGAGTTTTCAAAGTAAATGCAAAAAGAATTTGAAATGAGTATGATGGGAGAACTAAATTTCTTTTTAGGACTTCAAATTTATCCAAAAGATTTTGGAAATGTTTTGAATCAAATCAAATACATTACTGATTTTTTGAAGAAATTTGGACTTGAAAACAGCAAGACATATACAACTCCTATGTGTACTAATATAAAACTTGATTTGGATGAAACTGGAAAATCAGTTGACAATAAGTTATATAGAGGTATGATTGGTAGTTTATTATATCTTACTGCTAGAAGGCCAAATATAATGTATTCAGTATGTCTTTGTGCAAGATTTCAATCAAATCCTAAAGAATCTCATCTAACTGCTGTTAAAATAATTTTTAGATATTTAAAAGGAACTGTTTTTCAATATCTTCTTTATCTCAAAACTTTTGATTTCAATTTGATTTCATATTCAGATGCAGACTTTTGGAGTTTTAGATTATATAGGAAAATCACTTCAGGAACTTTTCACTTTTTAGGAAAATATTTAGTGTCATGGTCAAGTAAGAAACAACATTCAGTTTCCCTGTCAACAGCTGAGGCAGAATATGTTTCTGCTGGCAGTTGCTGTGCACAGGTGTTGTGGATGAAAAACACTCTTATGGAATTTGGACTAAATTTTAATAATACTCCTATTTTATATGATAATACTAGTGCTATAAATATTTCAAAAAATCTTATTAATCATTCTATAACTAAGCATATTGATATCAGACATCATTTTATAAGAGATCATGTTCTTAAAAAGGATATATCTTTGGAATTTGTAAGTAATGAAATTCAATTAGCTGATATTTTTACTAAACCACTTCCCACTGCAAGGTTTGATTTTATTAAAGGGGAGCTAAGTTTATTTTATTTTAAGTAAAATTTTATTTTATAATGGTAGTTCTTTATTTTAATTCTGCTTAAAATAATTTTTCTATTTTATTTTTCAAACAGAATAAGTTTATTTTCCCCACGTAATCTATTTTATTTATTTTTAAATATATGTAATGATTATTAAAAACACGGGAATCAAGGTTGTCAGAAACCCTTTCGACTTCTAAATCGTTTCATTTCTATCAAAACCTTTTCGAACTCGCCAACCGCACCTCTGCTCGTGAACCCTAATCTTCGAACCTCTAAAACCCTAAGCTTCAAACCTTCAGAGATTCTCACAGAGATGGTAAGGACTAAAAGATCCAGTGAAGCTGAGACAAGCAATTCCAAGATACAAAGCTCCTAAGGAAGAAAAATATTACAAGGAAATGTAATCGATCTTGACTGGTTATTTCAGAAAAATATACTGTTGAAACAAGCGCTGTCATTTCAGAACCTTAAACAGACGTTCAACAATGAAAATAAAAAATTTATGTATGAGGTAGAACTTAGATACTTCTTCAAATCTGCACAGTTTAGTCTGGGAGATACTGAGGACAGTATGATGGCTAAGATAGAGGATAGGGATTTCTCAATCTCGTCAGTAGAAATTGGTCAGATTCTCAACTGCCCTCATGAGGGAGTTTTTCATTTCGATTTGAAAAATATTGGAGATTCTATGCATAAATCAGAGAAAATAATGTCGTTTATTTTTGGTATGAAGATTGTAAAGAAAATGTTTATCAAGGATTTGGAGCCTGATCAGAAAATTTTGGTCAAATTTGTGCAAACAGGGATTGCACCGAGGATGTCTGAGATGGAAAAGATATTATATCCCGATATGTATATAATTTATCTTTTGCTCAGTGATGTAAAACTCAATTTTCCTAGGTATATGGTTAGATACCTAAGATATTGTTGTCAGAGTGATGCCCGAATGAACTTTTATCCTTTTGGTCGATTCATTTCCAAGCTGTTGCTTAAGGACATAGTGAGATTGGTGGATGCCCAAGTACAATGTCATCATAATAATGTGTTTAATACTGGAACTTTAAAGAAGATTTGATATTTCTGGAGTACTATTAAAGGAAAACTTTTTCCAGTAGGAGTAGATGATGAATCAGAGAGTGCTCAAGCTCAATCTGCAAAGTCCAAGGAGGGACAAGATGAATCGAGAGACAACACTGCGGCAAGGAGGATCAGATTTGAAGTGGTAGAAACTGAGGAAGAAAGAAGTCAGGAGGGACTTCAAACTCAAAGGAAACGACCTGTGACTGAGGAACTTACTTCCACTAATTTAACCATAGGAGATTTACTCTCTTATAGCTTTGTCAGAGAAAAGGTTGTTGAACAACCTCAAGAACAGAATGTCACTGTTACAGATCCTGATCATGGAAGGATTTTATTTGAAAGATCAGAACAACAGGCTGCAGCTGATGTTGCTGTTGACATTCAACAAGAAAAGGAGGCAGAGCCTGGTGAGGAAGTGACCATACCTCAGGAAACTCCAGAGAATATCATTTTAGATATTTTATTAGATGAACAAATTGTAGATATTCGTGATGAGCATGCTTCTGAAGCTCACACATAAGTTCTTCAAGAGGATTTTTCTATGGAAGAGTCTGGAAAGGACTATGAGGAAAAATCTGTGGACCAACCTACTTAGGACAAGGAGAAAGAAAAATATGATGCTGAATCATTACCTTTAGTACTACTACATCACACAGAACCTGATAATGAAAATCAAGCACTGAGTTCTTCTGATTCAAGGAATAGGGAAGCCGAAGAGTTGTACAAAAATTTATCTCAACTGCAATGTGAGAATGATTCTCTGAGAAGCATCTTAGCATCCGAACAGTTGAAATTTCAAAAGATTAAGGAGAGTACTGTTTCAAGACAAGAAGTTGAAATTTTTAAAGAGGATATTCTAAATTTTGTTGCCAAATTGAAATCTGAAATGGTTATGAATTCATATTTCTCAGATCTTAAGTTGTTTCTGGAGACACAATTTGCATCAATTGGAAATAGTGCTGCTAGTGGATCAGGCACTTCACCTGATTTAATCAGAAGATTTCAAGCTATCACAGCTGCAATGAGCAATATAAATGACAGGTTGCAAGATCTTCAGTGAAACAGTGCTCCATTATATGTTCTCTTAGATAATAAGAAATTATTAGTTGATCAATTAACATCCAGTGAGCCAGGAATCCGTTCTGTCTTAGAAAAATTCACAGAGAAGCTGTCTTTGTTTATGGAGAAAGAAGAAAGGCTTCACGAGTTTTTCAGAGTCAATCTCATTGAAGATATTCATATAAATCAAGAGGCCAGATATCTTATTATTAATCTTGGTGATGGATTAATGAAAATGTTGAGCGAACAGTTAGCAGAAATCAAGTCTATAGTCCAGCGAAGATAAACCCTACCTATCCACTGCAAAAAAATCTTGATTCCTGTGTTTATCATCCTTGTATCTATTTTTGACTTTTAATGAAAATCTGTTTCTTTCTTTCTATTTGTTTTACTGTATTTATTTTGATATTACAGTACTATAGATTTAATTATTGATAAAAAGTTAATAATAGCATTTACCTATAGTTTAGTGCAACATTAAATGTGTTGAAATCCATGATTTATCATTCTTTTTGATATCACAAAAAGGGGGAGAAATTTGGATAAACACAAAATTTTATTTTAAAAACCTTATTTAAATGATTTCCTGTATATTTAAAATGTTTTGGATTTATACAGATTTATACTTATACAGAAAACTATTTTAAGTTATTAACAGTTGTTTATTATAAAGGGAAATTTTCTTTTACTTTTTATTCAGAGGGAGAAATTTGGATAAAACTAGAAACTTTTATTTTTAAAGAAAAATTATTTTATTTTCATGAAGGGGGAGAAATTTTTATTTATTGAAATGATTTTGTTAAAATTAAATATTCTTTTATCCTCTCAAAATTCTAAAACTTTATGTAACTAATTTTTAAAGTTAATTTCATTTAATTAGGCTTATTATTTTATGGGTTTTGTGATCATCAAAAAGGGGAGATTGTTGAGCAAGTGTTGTTTTCAATAATACATAATATTTTTATTTAAAGGGGGAGTTTATATTAATACTCTATCTCTTTATGTTAATTTTGATTCTCACAAATACCCTTAATTATTTTCTAATGATTTTATTTGTTAAGCATTTTGCAGGAATTTATCATTTTATTTTACTCTTGAAATTACAGGAATTTATTATTAAAGTATTCGTATTTAGCATGTTATGGAAACACTGTTCATGAGCTACTTATTCAGAATTTGCTTAAGCATGTTATGGAAACACTGTTCATACCCTACGTGGATAAACGTAGCATAAGGATAGAAACCATGTATACTTTTTGAGATAAGGAAAAATTATGGTTAAACAACCATACATTATCGGAAAAGTATGGAAGAAGAACCCTACGTTAGGAAGGAACCCTACGTTTGGGATATCAGAAAAGTATAGAAGGAGAACCGTACGTAAATATTAAATGTTACGTTTTTTTCTCAAAAGTATGGTTCATCAACCTTACTTTCATAAACAACCATATGTTCTTGGAAAAGTATGGATCAAGTAAAAGTATGGATCTTTTATCGTATGTTTGAAAGTTGAAGAGAAAAGTATGGATGACCAACCCTACGTTTGGAATGAACCTTACGTTTGTTGTCAACCTTACGTTGTCAACCTTACATTGTGAACCTTACATTTGAAGACTATGTCATCAACCTTATGTTCAGAGGACGCATATGGTTCAACTTAACCTTACGTTTGGCATTGGAGAATTTAAAGTCTATACTTTTATGCAACGGTCAATACGTTGATTATTAGGCGGATTTCAAGCTAGATTTAAAGCTGATTTTAAAGTACGATTTTGACTGATTCAAAACTGTTTCATCAATTATTTTATAATCAAATTAAAAGGATCTTTTTATGCCGAGTCTTCAGGGAAGTTACGACTACTCTGTAAATTCAAATGTTTGAATATCGCGAGTAAAAAAGAGACTTTTGTGGATCTAATTTTAAAGGAGAAGTTCTTATCATTCTTTTATTTATATGGGATTTTTTAAACTACATCGATGATTATTGATCGTGTGCGATCTTTTGATTATTCTGAAAAAAAGGAAAAACAGAGACTACTGAAACACACCGATCTGTTGGTTCAAAAGGTGAATCAAAGCTCTGTTTGTTAAAAGAGGAAGTAACGCGATAAAAGATTCACTTGTTCTACAATGAAGATCTTCTGTGAATTTTCTACTGCTAAGTTGTGAATTATATTTCTATATCTACTGCAACGGGATTGACACAAAACGTTTCTTATGTGAAGATTATTATTTCTGAAGTCGACAATCTATCTACTGTCAATTGCATGCTGTTGCAATTGTGAATAACATCTGGAAAGTATTTTCAAAATACGAAAATATTTTCTTTTTATTCTTGAGTGATCGGCTTATCATACTATGCTGTGTAGGTTCTGTAAGTGAACCAGAAGGATTTGTTTTGCCTTGGATTGTAAAGGTGTCAACTGCCTGTACTCAGTTGTGAACCGGTCTATTGAAACGATGACCAGATAGTGAAAATCACCAAGCTCGTGGAGTAGAGCATTGGGGGAGTGGACTAGGGGCCTTCTGTTCCCCGAACCACTATACATCTTGTGTTTCTACTATTTAAATTTCCGCTGCATCATTTTATCTGATTAAAGTTAAAAGTCAGAACACAATCTCATAAAGATTTTTGAAAAGACATAATCCACCCCCCTCTTGTGTATATTTGGTGCAATCCGATCCAACAGTCATTAGGTATACATGTATTCAATAGGTATACTGAGTATTTTATAGTTTGAAGTCAATAATATGCTACACATAAAATATTTGACATTTAATTAATATAAAATAAATAGTTTTGGAATAAAATAAAAAGATACCAATTCATTTTTGAAAATATCTATTATTTTAAAGAAATTGGTTTTTGGTGCCTAATGCATTTTAAATTAAATTTATAGTTGTTAAAAACCATTTTAATAAAATAAATTATCAACATTCAAGTAGTTCTTATTAAAATAAGTAAATAACATCTAATAAATAATTAATAATTTATAATGAATAAGAATTTAATAATTCTTGGTCAATGAAAAATATTTTATTTAAAAACATTCTTTTTATTATATATTATATGTTTTTATTTAAAAGTGATATTTATCATATTTTGGGTATATAATTTAATGAAATGTATTATTTATATATACAAACAAATAAATTTACATTCATTTAATTATTATTACTTGTTAAGGAATAAGAATAAAATCACTTTTATACTTAAAATATAGTTTTATAAAAAAAATTATGTGTTTTTCATTTTTGATTTAAAATTAATTTTAATCACTTTTATAAATTGAATTTAATAAAATGGATTTAATTTTTTTGAATTAGGTCATTGAAATTATGTAAAGGATCAATTTCATTTTTGAAAAAAATCTACTGAGGTAAAAACGGAGTTATCACAATAAGGGTAAAATGAGGTAAAAGAGGTTAAATTAAAAAATAAATGCCTAAAATATCTCTATCATTGTCTATAAATTAGGTGGATGAGGGTATAAAAAATTATCTCTCTTATTTTTCAACTTTTAATCCACTTTACTTGTAAAATGACATTCCTTTCATATTAATTAATGAGTATTTTTGGAAATGTCACTCAAACTCACCTATAAAGGACCCCTCCTTTACCCACATTAAATAAAAATTTACCTTATCATTTATCTTGAATCAATGCCTAAATTATCTCTCTTAAAGTATTCTTATACTTTTGGTAGCCTATGGTCACAAGAAGGATGCCTAAATCCTTTATTATTAAGAAACCTATTTCAAGGAGGATATTCATCAAAGTAAGTATCAAGTACTTATCCATCCTTTTTAATTACCGTATCATCCCCAATATTTATAAATCTCATTAATCACTATAATGATTTACTATTAAAATCATTATTCTTCTATAAAAATGATATTACTATAATATAACTATGCACTCTTACTCATTCACTTGTATAACATATTACTGTTTGGGTTAGTTCAACCACCTATATGAATGATGTTATAATATTTTTATTTTTTCCATCATGAATGAGTGTCAATACATTAACACTGACAATATATGAAATTAAAGAGTAATTTATTCTATGAATATGGTTATGGAAGGGTGACATACAAATGAATGACCATTATAAAGCAACTCATTATTATCGATAAATTACACAAAACATGCTTTTTATGAATTTCATTCATAAAAAATATGCTCATACCTTCCATCAAATAAAAATGGTAATAAATAAATCATATAAATACAATGATTCCACTACCTTGACTAATTTGGTAATGATGAATCTGTTTACCAAAGAACGAGGATCAACATTTCCATTATAAAACTTGTATGAAACAATCAAAATTACTTAACATTCAATGATGAAAATAAAAAATAACTAACTAATATATGTATAATAAATTATTATAATTAAATAGTATAAAAGTTAATATATTTGAATAAGGTTATTAAATAAGTGGTTAAGATGTATATGTCTATTATACAGAAGATTAAAGCATTTTCATGAGATTCAGGAGTAAAGGTAAGGGTTCATCGCCCAATATTTCTTCTTACATGAGATTATCAATACCTAAGATTACATTAGGTGATTATCTATAAACTTTCCATATAATATCCAATTTTTATTCTCCTCTATTAATGTTATGGGTTTATATATAAGGGCCAAATTTTCCAAAATCCCCCCCTTTGTGTTTTCCCGGGTTTTAGAGGCATCAAGATAGATCTTAGAGGAATCCTAAAGGTGAGAGTAGATTTTTTGGACATCCAGAGGGTCACCATGTCATGGCGATAGGTGTGGTGCTAACTGTGATGATCCCATTTAGCGCATTGGATGAAAGAGCTAGTCGTTTTGACCAAGAGTCTTGGAGACTTGGTGTTTTGAGCTAGTTGTGTGGTTCTTGGTGCACTACGGGGAGTGATGTGCCAAGGGTGGCTATTTTAGAAGTAATTTAGCCTAAGAATTTTCCCCATAGGAAATTGGGAAAGGATCAATGACATAGTAGAGGGCATCACAACACTGGATTTCTTGAGGTTTTTTCTTATGGGAAATAGGGAGCATTAAAAAAATCCTAGTTTGGATGAGTATGGTGCTCAATGAGTCTCCCTATGGGAAACGAGGAGACTAAAACATTATGTTGGTGTACATGGTGGTTCTTGGCCTATAAACACTTATTTTGTTCATGGGGGAAGGGAAATGGTGAGTTGGAGTCCTCCATGTCATGGTATTTATCATGGTAGGTCAAAACAATGAGGGAATTTTACCTATTTCGTGGTGTCTATATGGGGGGGGGGGTAAAATGATTTCTGCCACAACATGATGAAAGGAATAGTGGAGGTCATATGTGTTTAATGAAATTTTCAAAACATGTGATGTTTGGGGTTCAAACCATTTCAAATGGTGGTAAAATTAGATCTCCTTTTATTGAGGGGCACTACTAGCATAGTGGGGGCCACCACACTGTGGTGGAGATTATTCAGGATTCCTCTATAAATAGATGGTCCATACTTCCTTAGTTTGATTTTAATCTCTTCCTTCAAACCCCAGCTGACCCTTAGGCCCTATTATCCCTCTCTATATATTTCTCTTGAGATATCAACCTATTAGTTCATTGGGATCAAATTATATTGGATCAAGGTACTCACTTTTACCTATTCTCTTAATCTTCTTGTTTCTTTCTTTCTATATGTTCATTTAAGTAGATTTCCTTTGGTTTTGGGTTGGTATTCAAGAACTTCCTGATGGTGGTTTGTTTTTGTTAGGTTCCAGAGTGGTTTCCTTTAGGCTTGGTAGTGGTTGATCCTTGTTCTTCTATTTTTTCTTGAAGAATATCGAAATCCTTGAATTGAAGTAGGGGATTCATTAATTTACATTTTTATGTGTCAATTTGAAATTATAATGCTTTAACTTCTTTGGGTAATAGTGAAATTAACCTAAAGAAAGATAATATCTAGAATTAAGAATGAATCATAAGGGTGTTGTGATCGTATGTGGATATGATTTGTTGTTGATGCGTTTTGATATTTTCTAGATAGTGTTCCATCTATTTTATGTGTTTATTGTTCTTTTTTAGCATGATTTATATTCTTGAAATTGGATAAATAATATAAATATGGTAAAGATGAAATGACTAATGTAAGAGGTATGTAAATTTAATTACCACCCTTCCTAAAAATTGTAAACATGAAAGTTTTACTTGAAACATGTGTCTGATTTATAACTAATGATTTAAGATTGCTTGTTATTGGAACCTATGTACAATGAATCAGTTAATTCAAGACAGTAATAATTTTTTTTGTTGTAGATAAATTATTGGGGAAGATTAAGCCCATCCTTATTTGTTAAAGGCTTGAATGCCTTGGAGTTATGGCCTTGGTTTCCCTTTGAGTTTATTGTGAAAAAAATACTCAATTTCCATGCATGATCTAGGATTGTAGAGTCTTGATTTGATTTGATGTGTGGGGTTTGGTATGGATAGTATAGATGGTACAAGTTGATATTTTCACTGGCTTGTTACCTATTGTTGAGACGAGGTTGATGTTGGATGTAATAGGTTGAGAGTTGGGCATGTCTATTTTCTAGATTGTTAGGATGTATTATTATGTTGGTTGTTTGGTTCATGTTGAGAGTTTGGATTTTATGATTTGCTTGATGGTTTCTTTTGATGGATGGTCTACCTGATAGTTGTTTTTGTGATTTCTAACTACATATTGTTGTTGTCTTATACACCATGAGTGCATATTTGCTTGTGGTAGTTTAGGTTGAGACCTATAATAATTGAATATGGAATGGTAAATGAAACGATAATGAACTCATGGGATGAGTGTTGATGTTGGTAATTTTTAATAATAGGAACCATGGAATGGTTGGAATGAATGCTCTGAGAACATGGAAATGGAATCTGAAAATTATAATATGCATTGTAAATCATGCTTGGATTATAATAAAATGAATTGATTAATATAGGATTTATAATGGGTTTAATGATGAATAATTAATTAATTTATAATTAAAAAATGATTATTATTGATGATTTTGAATCTCAGTGTCTATGTGATTACATGGAAATTAATTCCCAAGACCTTAGTAGTGGTAGCCAGGTGTCATGAGTGATTATAATTGTAGTTGGGTCTAAGTCTAGTTAATTTCCCTTAGTGTGGTTGTTCATGATATATTATTCTATTTTATAATTTCATATGCTCCACCACTTGAATTGGGTGAGCAACCAATGCCCAAATGTTTTGGGTATGGGTGTTTTCCTCAACACATAGTATAAATACCTATGTTTTTTTTGGATTTTGAAATTTGAATAGAAATTTTATTTTTTTCTTTTAGGAGCCTATGAGGGGTAAAATGGTCATTTTTCCATATAATATGATTTTGAATCGTTTTTCTGACCACTTTGTTGGTCTCTAAATAGGGTGTTTACCCTAGGATAAGAGTTTTATGGAATTCTGAGCAGTTCAAATTTTGGGGGAATATTTAATATTTAATTAATTAAATATTAAATTATTCATGCAGGTTTGGGTAGTGATATCTACTGAATAGAGTGTCAGATTAAGATTCTGACTCCGTGGTTGAGTCTATAATGGGGGAGTTTTCTTAGGTGAGGTGTAAACCTGCTTCGAGTTTTGAGAATCATGACATGCATTTTAAATTGGTATATAATTTAATTAAATAATTAAATAATTAAATTTATTAAAATACTTCCCCCTCCATTTTAGATTCTTACACATGGAAGGATCAAGGTATAGGGCTTCTCCCTTGTGTGACAGTCAAAACGAGAGGAAAGGGGGAAGAATGTGCCACCAAACTTCATCCATGATGGAAATCAAGATCGAATTGAGGTGGAGCAGCTTCTAGGCACAGATTTGGGCCTAAAGCTTTGGTGTTTCAACCATGAGGTAGGATGGTTTTTTAGATTTAAGACATGGTCCTCATGGATGTATTTTTTTAAGTTTTAAATCCCTTTTATGAATGCTAAGGACTTCCTGAGCATCAATCTATGCCTAATCAAGGAAAAATGGGGGGGTTTGAGAGGTTTGTAGGGGTTTCCCATTTGGAAACTCTGATCACACGATGTGTGGTTTTAAGAACACATGCCATGTGTTATTACCATTTGGGGAAGTTATTGTTTTTGGATCTACACATCATTTAGTGGTACATGTCCATGTGGCGGTACATGGCGATGTGGTCGTATAGCCAGGCCGATGGAATTTTGGAACTACACGTTGTGTACTTAAAGTACACACCATGTTGTGGGACATGACCATGTGGTAAAGTACATGGGAATACACCTCATGTAAGTGGGACATGGTTGTGTGGAAGTACCCGACCATACCCCAATCATGCCTTAGATGTGTAGTAGTACACGACCAGACCCCGGGTGTACATAGGCTGTGTAGAAGTACATGTCCGGGTTAGAGGTTTGGGAGTAAACGTCGTGTACTCGGGGTACATGTCATGTAATACCCATTTGTTACCCTTTTGAGGGTTTTGGGTGATTTTCCCCATAGTCATAATTGGATAGAAGATGAGTCTATTTTTATTATTTTTTCACATAGAACACGATGGTGGAATCCTTGGGGTGTTTTGAGGACTTCTAAGAAGAAGTTTGGGGCGATTAAGTTTTGACAGAGAGGTTTTACTCTAATAATTGAATTTAGATATCTCTTGAGAGTGAAAAATGAGATAAAACCTATGATAGGGTCATGATAATTATTGTAGAATGCAACATGGGTTTTCTAGAGTTCTTGATTGGTGTTAGATTGGAATTGTCCCTGGTTAGTGGGGCTGGGTTGCGACTTGAGGTGATATGTAGGTTGGGTGTTCGGACCAACCTAGGGTGAATTGAAAAGGATATGGACTTGAGGCCATATCCCTTATGAGGTTTACCCCTTTAGGGTTGTGAATCCATGAGATTCAAGAGATCAGGTTATGGGATGTGTGACCCCCCGAAAGATAGATGTCAGCCTGAGAGATTATTTGTAACTGAGGATCCCAAGAGAGATGACCCAAATTATGTTCTAACCTAGGGGATCTAAAGAGGGATTAATATTCTTATGTATTGGTTTTAAGGATCCCAATAGGGATGCCTATACTTACGCGTTGACTCATAGGGCTAAATGGGTGCCTGATTGATAGTCCGACCCAGAGTGGGTATGTGTATTTGGGTAGTAATGGTTACAGGTGTCCCATTGGGAACTGAAACAATGTATGAGTCGATCAAGATGAGATGTTGATGAAAATAATAGGTGTTTGACCATCCCTTGATATGTTTTATATTGCTTGTTTATTTTGTGACTTAGTTTACGCCCGTAGGGCTATTGTGATATGATTGAGTTACCATGTTTTAGAGCCCGATTTACTGATATGGGTTGCCATGGTTGAGAGAGTTGGATATGATGCTCTGCATATATGGATCAAGGTATCTGACATGACACCCAATATACATGATTAAGAAGGTTGGACATGACAATCCACGCCCATGGAATATGATGATTGGACATGATGATTTGTATCATCACCAATAGTTTTGTTCACAGTTTGGGTACTGACTGAGGTTTCAGACATATTTGATTTTTGATATAGTTGAGAATGGTGGAAATGGTGATCCACATATGTGATTGAGATTCCAGACCAAGGTTCTGAGCATGGGAAGTATACTATATGGTTTAGGTGTTATATTGAGGTTTTAGACACTGATAGTATACTTTATGGTTTAAGTGCCAGTCTGATGCTCTAGAAAATGATGATATACCAAGTGGAATGGGATGTAAGACTCATGCTTTGAATCTATGGTTTAAGTGTTGAACTAATTCTATAATACCTATTGTTTTGACGTATGGTTTAGGTACCAAACTGATGCTCCAGACAATATTGTTTATGATACATGGGTTAGATGTCAGACTGATGCCATAAACACTATTATTTATGATACATGGGTTAGATGCCAGACTGATTCTATGGGTACTGGTAGTACTTTAACATGGCATGAGTACCTAATATTGATGTGTCTAGGTACCAAGAATGAGATAACAAATGGAGTTGTGAGGACATGGTAGGGGATACCTTAGATTATAAACCCATATGGTAGGAAAGCCATGGGAAAGGTCCCCAAGGCCAATAGGATTAGTTGGGGATGGCATAGAGGCAGAGGCCACATGTTACTTGGGAAACATGGTCATTGAGACGTGCTCATAGATACCCCAACATTGGCCGAAGAATGTGTTGGTCAGAGTATGACACTCAATAGGGTGGTTGAATTGAGTTCCTAGAAAAATTTCTATTAAAAAGTTTATTTAAAATATTCCACCAATTAAAAAATAAATTTGTCTAGTTAACCAAGGTAGTAAAATTATAATAGCATGACTGCTCAAATAGTTTCTCAGAAGATTGATTAATTCTTAGTTATAGAAATATGAGATATTAATACAACTTTTTAAGCTATTATAATAAGGGAAAATAGTTATAACTACTATACAAGAATAAATATCAAAGTAAAATTTAGTTTTTTGAAATATGAGTTAAAAAAGAAAAAGAATAAATTGAAAGACACAGTGGATAAAACAAGTGGTTCAGTATCAAACCGAGACCTAATCTACTCCACTTGGTGATCACATACCACTAATCAATATATATAAGAAGCTTTGATCCACACCCTAGATCAGGGATAACAACAGTACACAAAGTTTTCCAGGTCACAAGACCTCTACCACTGTTCTTCATGGGAAAACTAGCATCCAGGTCACATTGGACCTCTTACATAGTTATACGTGGGTGAAACAAGGTGTAAAAAGATATTTGAGTGAGAATATATTGTATCCTCAAGTTCATTACAAGAAAGAATGTGTTTTTTCAATATAGATACACACATTTCTCAAGGAGTAATAAAATAGTACACAATAGAGCAGAATATAATGAGATAGAGTTTAGAAGGATCTTTGTGTCGTGAAATACAGCTCTGGACTCTATGGATGCAGTAGATGCAATGTTTTAGTCCTCTTCTGAAAAACAGAGTGTCGTGAGTTGAGTGTTCTAGTTTTTAGTGCACTGAGATATTCTTATTCTCCTTTGAGTTACTACAAGGATACTTTCAAGATGGTTTACAGTAGGGTCTTCTTTGTTTATAGCTATAAGGAATCAAGAGTTCTACCTTTGGTGTATTCTCGCATGTATGGTTGTTCTTCTCTTTTTTCATGCATTCCACTATGTCTACCTTCCTATTTGAGTGCCATGCTTTATTTTATTTCAGATGCTTGTGTTGGAGGCAACAAGGTGCATGATATCCAAACATCATACCTCATACTGTCTGCTGATAGGGCTTCAAAAGATAATTAATTGTATTAGTGTCATTAAATGAATCAAATATGACCGTTAGAAACAAATTTTAAATTTCATTAAAAAAGATATAAAAATGGTTAAGTATGTAACAATGTCACAGTTGCAGTGATAAATTCACGATGAGACAGTCATGGTGAGACAGTCACGGTGAGATAGTCACGGTGCCATAGTTGTGGTGAGTTCTGGAACTAGTAGCAAAGTTACGATGTCTGGTCCTTTGCAAATTCTAGAACTGATATCACGTTTACGGTGTTAGGGAAACATTTTCTTAGGTAATGGTGTCAAGTCCTTTGTCAAAATTCTGAACGGTGTCTTTTTATGGTGTATTTGAAATGGTAGCACGATATGGTGTCAGGTCCTATGCAAAAAATCTGGAACCAGTAGAAAGCTTACGGTGTCACGGACTTTGTGAAAATCTAGAACCAGTAGCAAACTTATAGTTTCGCAGACTTAGCCAAATATCTGTAAACTGTCTTAAGAAGAAATATTCACAGAATGTATTAAGATTAAACATAATAATACTAAAATATAATAGAATAAGATTAAACATAGTTCACAAAATTAAAATATAATTTTTGAGATTTTGAACACGATCTTGTGAGAGTTTAAACACATGAGGTATAAGAGTGTAAAACATGATTTGTATGCATTAACACATGAGGGGTCCAACAATATAAAAACATGATTTGTGAGCATTAAAACATGATGAGTACAACAATATCTAAACATGATTTGTGAGCATTAAAACATGAGGAGTCCAACAATATCCAAACATGATTTGTGAGCATTAAAACACGAGGAGTCCAAAAATCTCCCCATTTTTGATGATAAAAAATCATGGAATTTACAAGACAAATATGTTAGAAATAAATAAATAGATTACTTATCATATCAAGATATTAAATCATATATGTAATAAATAACATAGAGGGCAGTTCATTTCTCAGGTCATACTTTTTGTTTTTAGTTCTCCCCCTTAGTATTTCCCCCATTTAAATGCCTTCTTATTATTTCTCCCCATTTTGGGATTATAAAAAAGATAGGATAGAGAAAAAGAAAAACAATGACTAAAAGAAAATAAAAAATGAAGAAACAGAAGTAAGTGACATTCGATTGAATAAAGGATAAAGTCCATTATAATCAAGAAAGAAAATACAACAGTTCCCTATCAAAATTTTCATTCACTTCTCAATAGATTCATTAGACTTGGATTTTAATTTTTCAGAGACATCATATGGAGAAGAGGTGTAGAAGTGGAGGTGGTAGAAGCGGTGGATAGGGAAGGTACTAGAACTCCTTCAATGATAGAAGGTTCCAGGGTAGGTCAGGTGGAAGACCAAGGCAAATGTTTCTCAATAATGATAGGTCTGATATGGCTTAGATCTTAAGAAATAGACATAGTCACTGGAGTAAAAGAGGTTGAGGAAGAAGTATAGGTAGCTTAAGGTAGACCATGCCTCAAAGGAGCAACTACGGGAGCCACAATTGTAGTACTCTAAACATGAAGATAAGGTTTCAAGAGGTTTTTAAAGTCCATGATGATCTCCCCACCATAATGTATGTAATTCTCAAAGGCATACTTTTTTTCCAGAAACCTCTCCAGAATGGGTGTGAATTCCTTGATCTTCTACACTTGATCCTTACAGGCTTGAGTGACTGGAGGTATCTTCAAATTCTCCACAATATGCTTGAATTTATTATTCAAATCAAGATTATAATAAATTCTCTTAAAGTATAAGTCCAATTTCATAGATATTTCTTCTTGATAATCAGTGAAAATATTTGAATGGACCCTCACAAAATCAAGCACATGGTCACTGTTCTTGATGATAGTAGAGAGACTTACCTTATCAACACCACTCAAAACTGACTAAAACTCTTCTAAAAAAACTAATCTGATCAAGTCACTGTCCACAGGATGAGATGGCTGTCCAGAGGCATATGGAGCTGAAAAAACTGAAGTGAGAGTCTTAGTCTAATTTAGAATACTTTGTAAACAACCTCTATATTCATCGGTATGCTTATTGAGTCTAATGATAATTCCAAAAAACTCATTGGATATCTTGGTGTTTTTCTCAACCACCTTTTCATATATAATAATCAAGTTTGGTTGAATTAGAGATACAAACTTCTGTGGAATATTGTTAGCATCATCCTATTTAAAATGAACAACAGGATCTTGAGTAGTTTTCAATGATCTCTGCATATCTTCAACCATAGATTTTAGAGATTTAACCTCATCACTAAATTGCTTGTTCTCAATCCTAACTTCCTTAATTTCATGAATCATATTTGGTTGAATATTCCATATAATCTTTTCTAATAGAAGTGAAACATACCTTTCACTAAGATTTGTCATAGGTGCAGGTTGAGTCTTTAGCAGCTTCCCAAATCCAAACAACAAGTTGTCTCAAAAAACTTTTAGATCACTATGACTTACAAAATAAGAAGATTCTTGAGCATATTCAGAAATAGGAACTGAAACAAGTTCATATTCATTAGCAGGGGATACTTCTTTGGCCGATATTGGTTTCAAATGAAACATAGTTGAAAGATCTATCCCTTTTACTGAGGACTCTTGTGTATCATCCAAATCAAAATAACTATGAAACCTATACCAGGTATCCATAGAACTTGGATAAATATGATTTGGAAGTTAAACACTTTCTAATCTGGGGTGATGCTCCCCCTCAACAGGTGTATCTCTTGCAGGACTGAGATACTCAATCTCTTAACCCATTACCATACTTTCAGCTCTATCAAGATAACCCACATATTATCCATTTAGCTAAAATTCCTATTCCGTCCTTTCCTCATTAGATAATATTACTTTAATTTCAACCTGTTCTTTAGTTTGTTCCATAGTAGTATGCTCTTCCTCAACAACATATTCTTTCTCAACAACAAGCTCTTCTACAACAACAACAATTCCTTTAGAATTATTTTTATCATTTTCACTTGCATAAACATCACCTTTAGAGAGAGGTGATAGCTCATGAGATACTCCCACAAAACTTTCACTAACAACATCATCTATTTTTTGATTTGGGTAGTCCACAATCTCATCAGCTTTTAAACTAGGATCAATTACATTTTTAGGTCTAGAGGGATTTTCAACAGGATTAAAATCCTCATAAAACCTATCATTATCCTCAACCCATGATCTCTTCCATAGATTCCATATTATTTTCATTCTACTGCAAGTATCCTTAGAGATAAAAAAATCATATTCCTCAAGCACTTCTTTATTCTGGACAACCACACCTTTGGATAGAATAATAGCAGAAATGAACCTTTAATAGAAAAGGGAAGTGAAATTTGATGTAGTTTTGATTATATCACACATGTGAAGTATAATATACTTATACAAGTTTATTTTATGTCCATTCTTTAGAAGATGAATAAAAAATACATCCTGATACTTAAGAGTAGAAAAATCCCATTTCCTTGGGTAAATGAGACGTTGAATGAACTTGAACAACAACCTTGACTCACCATCAAGCTTAGAAGCAATAGGAATTCTCTTATTCTTATTCCCAGTCAAACTTCCAAGAGCCTATTCAAGTCTAAACAAATCACTTAGTGGAGGAGGACCTCTCTGGTAGTCCTCAAAAATCCCTTCATGAGGTATTCCTAGACAAGTAGCTCATAACCTCGAAGAAAAATTATATCTTTGAAAATTTACCCAACTCCTTACCACAAAATCATCTTTATAGTTGAAGGAAAACTAGACATACTAATAATAAAAAAAAATCTTAGGATAAATGGGTATTTTCTCTTCGGTAAACCAATCCAATCAACCTTGTTCTTTCATAACTCTTAGAAAAAGAGACTTACTAGTCAAGAGCCACTTCACACAGATTTATTTTTCGGGCATGACTTTGTGATTCTCAATACACTACTAGAAAAACAGGTATTTGTGACGGGATCCCGTCGCAAATGGCTTTTTGCAACGGGGGCCCGTCGCAAATGGCCCGTTGCTGAAAACGGTGTCGCAACAACAATTATTTGCGACGGGCCCGTCGCTAAAGCCTTTTTTGCGACGAGGATTCTCCTCGTCGCAAATAGTACTCCGTATATTTGTAAAAAACTTTTCAAATAGTAATTGCGACGGGACCCGTCACAAAAACTATTTTAAAAAAAATAAAAAACTATTAATAAATTATTTTAATGCATATAATAATAATACTATTTGCGACGGGCATAGTATCCCGTCGCAAATACTATAAAAAAAATAAAAAAAAATAAATTATTAATAAATTATTTTAATTAATATAATAATAATCCAATTATAATTCAAAAATAAAAAATAATAAAATATTAATAAATGATTTTAATTAATATAATAATAGAATTATAATTGACAAATAAAAATAATAAATTATTAATAAATTATTTTAATTAATATAATAATAATAGAATTATAATTCAAAAAATAATAATAGAATATTAATAAATGATTTAATTAATATAATAATATTAGAATTATAATTCATAAATAAAAAAATATTAATAAGTTAATTTAATTAATATAAAAATAATAGAATTATTTTACATTCAAATATTAAAATAATTCAAGTATTACAAAAAAATATTACTAATTATTGGTAATTATTATTAATTATTACTAATTAATACTAATTATTGGTAATTATTACTAATTATTACTAATTATTGGTAATTATTCCTAATTATTACTAATTATTACTAATTATCGGTAATTATTGGTAATTATTGGTAATTATTCCAATTTATTGGTAATTATTACTAATTATTGTTAATTATTACTAATTATTGGTAATTATTACTAATTATTACTAATTATTGGTAATTATTACTAATTATTACTAATTATTGGTAATTATTACTAATTATTACTAATTATTACTAATTATTGGTAATTATTACTAATTATTACTAATTATTGGTAATTATTCCTAATTATTACTAATTATTACTAATTATTGGTAATTATTCCTAATTATTGGTAATTATTCCTAATTATTGGTAATTATTCCAAATTATTGGTAATTATTCCTAATTATTGGTAATTATCGGTAATTATGGGTAATTATTGGTAATTATTACTAATTATTGGTAATTATTACTAATTATTGGTAATTATTACTAATTATTACTAATTATTGGTAATTATTCCTAATTATTACTAATTAATACTAATTATCGGTAATTATCGGTAATTATCGGTAATTATTGGTAATTATTGGTAATTATTACTAATTATTGGTAATTATTACTAATTATTGGTAATTATTGGTAATTATTCCTAATTATTGGTAATTATTCCTAATTATTGGTAATTATCGGTAATTATGGGTAATTATTGGTAATTATTACTAATTATTGGTAATTATTACTAATTATTGGTAATTATTACTAATTATTACTAATTATTGGTAATTATTCCTAATTATCGGTAATTATTACTAATTATCGGTAATTATTGGTAATTATTGGTAATTATTACTAATTATTGGTAATTATTACTAATTATTGGTAATTATTGGTAATTATTCCTAATTATTACTAATTATTACTAATTATTGGTAATTATTGGTAATTATTGGTAATTATTGGTAATTATTACTAATTATTGGTAATTATTACTAATTATTACTAATTATTGGTAGTTATTCCTAATTATTGGTAATTATCGGTAATTATTGGTAATTATTGGTAATTATTACTAATTATTACTAATTATTACTAATTATTGGTAATTATTACTAATTATTACTAATTATTGATAATTATTCCTAATTATTACTAATTATTACTAATTATTGGTAATTAATCCTAATTATTGGTAATTATTCCTAATTATTGGTAATTATTACTAATTATTGGTAATTATTACTAATTATTACTAATTATTACTAATTATTGGTAATTATTACTAATTATTACTAATTATTACTAATTATTGGTAATTATTACTAATTATTACTAATTATTACTAATTATTGGTAATTATTACTAATTATTCCTAATTATTGGTAATTATTCCTAATTATTGGTAATTATTCCTAATTATTGGTAATTATTCCTAATTATTGGTAATTATTCCTAATTATTGGTAATTATTCCTAATTATTGGTAATTATCGGTAATTATTGATAATTATTGGTAATTATTACTAATTATTGGTAATTATTACTAATTATTGGTAATTATTACTAATTATTACTAATTATTACTAATTATTACTAATTATTACTAATTATTACTAATTATTACTAATTATTGGTAATTATTCCTAATTATTACTAATTAGTGGTAATTATTACTAATTATTGATAATTATTGATAATTATTACTAATTATTACTAATTATTGGTAATTATTACTAATTATGGGTAATTATTACTAATTATTAGTAAGTATTACTAATTATTGGTAATTATTACTAATTATTGGTAATTATTACTAATTATTGGTAATTATTACTAATTATTACTAATTATTCCTAATTATTGCTAATTATTGGTAATTATTGCTAATTATTGGTAATTATGTGAATAATTACCAATAATTAAGAATAATTACCAATAATTAGGAATAATAACATTATTAGTATATTTTATTATTAATATTAAAATAATATAATTTTTTATATTATATACAATTCTCCTTTCATCTGTGTGTTTTCTGTCTCCACATACAAATATTACATGTGGAGACAGAAAACACACAGATGAAAGGAGAATTGTATATAATATAAAAAATTATATTATTTTAATATTAATAATAAAATATACTAATAATGTAATAATGTTATTATTCCTAATTATTGGTATTTATTACTAATTATTAGTATTTATTCTTAATTATTGAAAATTATTACTAATTATTCCTAATTACCATTAACTATGAACAATACTAATAATTTAAATTTATTAAGTAACAAAACAATGTAAACATAATTAAATTACAACTAATTAAGAATAATTGAAACTAATAAAAAATTTAAAATAAATATTAAATTAAAATGAACATAAATACCTTTAAAATTGATCTGAGGTTGATCTCTGATCGTTCTTGAAAACTTTAATATCAACTCCGGAGAAAAAAATTAAACTTAAGAAACGCTGAATCTAGAAATAGAATTTTGAGAGAAGGAGAAGATGGAGTTTGAGAATGAATTGAAAAAAACGGATGGGGGTATTTATAGGTTAGATTATTTGCGACGGTACCCGTCGCAAATACCTTAACCATCATTTATTACGGTCAACGGTTAAATAGTTATTTGCGACAGGACCCGTCGCAAATAACAACCTGCCGACATACTATTTGCGACGGGGGAATATTCCCGTCGCAAATACCTTTTACCGCCGCCGGTTATTTGCGACGGGCAATAACCGCCCGTCGCAAATACGTTTCCCGCGATTTCGCGCGCAAAGCGCGCCGGTTCTTTTGCGTTGGGGAAAGCTAACCCGTCGCAAAAGACTACTTATTTGCGACGGGCAAATACCCCCATCGCAAATAAGTTTTTAACGGGGCTATTTGCGACGGGATTTATCCCCGTCGCAAATAACCCGTCGCAAATACCCATTTTTCCCGTAGTGATATCTAGGTTCAATGGCTTCTCAGGCATTTTAATAGGATCCTTCTTCAGCTTCTTCGGAGACCTGCACTTCTTGGGAGTCGGTGAGGATGGATTCTTCATCATGGAAATTTAGTGTGGGATCAAGAGGGATGAGAAGGAGGGAAAGTGGTTTGAGAGAGACACATGGTTTTTATTTTGAGAGAAGTGAGCTCGAGAGAAGTGAGGTGATAGGTATTTATCATTTAGGGAGTTCAAACATCGAAAAAACAAAGACACGGTAAAAATAAATAAAACACAAGATACAAAAATAAATATTTAAAAAGAAATTCTAAATAATACAATGATACCGTTACATGCATTCACAGTGTCAGTATTACAGTGTGACTCAAAATGGTGCGACTGTAATGAATGGGACATCAAACATAAGACAACAAGCTGTAAGACAGTGGTCTGAGATAGCAATCCTGAGACAGTAATCCTGATATAATAAACTGAGACAATAATCCTGAGATAATAAAATATTTACTCAAGGTTAATCATTCCTAATTCATGCATGATATAATTCATTCTTTCAGAATTTAATAGCTTAGTGAAAATGTCAGCAAGCTGATGTTCTATGCCAATGAATTCTAAAGTAATGTCACTTTTTGATAATTATCTCTCAAAAAGTAATGTCTTATATCAATATTCTATTTTCCAGAATGAGAAACACGATTCTTTGATATGTTAATATTACTTGTGTTATCAAAATTTATAGGGACATGCTTGAATTGATATCCATATTTTAGAAAAGTGTGTTTCATCAAAAAAATATGAGCACAACAACCACCAGTAGCTATGTATTCAGCTTCAATAGTAGATAATGAAACATAATTTTTCTTTTTACCACACCATGAAATCAGTGACTTGCCCAAAAAGTGACATGTTCTAGAGGTTCTTTTTCTATCTAACTTACAACCACCAAAATCAGTATCAGAATAGATAACTAAGTCAAATGATTGTCCTCTAGGATAGAACAGTCCTAAGTTGGTAGTATGTTTGAGGTATTTGAAAATCCTTTTAACAACAATAAGATGTGACTCTTTAGGATTTGCTTGAAAATGAGAACACATACACACACTAAACATAATATCAGGCCTACTAGCAGTTAAGTAGGGTAAACTCCCAATCATTTCTCTATAAGTGGTTTTATCAATAGATTCACCATTCTCATCAAGATCCAACTTATAGGTGGTACTCATTAGAGTATCACTACTTTTATTATTATCTAAACCAAAATGTTTTAGAATATCTTTAGTATATTTACTTTTATTTAAAATAATACCTTCCTAATTTTTAAATATTTTAAATCCAAGAAAGAATTTTAGTTCACCCATCAAAATCATTTCAAATTCATTTTTCACCATCTTTGAAAAATAAATACATAAATAATTTTTTGAAGATCCAAAAATAATATCATCAATACAGATTTGAACAACTAAAAAATATTTAGAAATTATTTTTATAAAGAGAGTAGGATCAACTATACCTTTTGTAAAACCTTTTAAAATAAGAAAACTACTTAGTCTATCATACCAAGCTCTTGGAGCTTGCTTTAAACCATATAAATCTTTTTTTAATTAAAAAAAATTATTTCTAAAATGAGGATTTGTAAAACCATGAGGTTTCTCAACAAAAACATACTCAACTATATACCCATTTATGAATGCACTCTTGACATACATTTGATATAGTTTAAAATTTAGATGTTCTGTATATGTAAGCAAGATCCTAACGAATTCAAGTCTAGAAAATGGTGAAAAAGTTTCCTCAAAGTCAATCCCTTATTATTGAGTATAACCTTTACAACTAATCTAGCCTTATTTCTTACTATGGTACTAGATTCATCTACTCTATTTCTAAACACCCATTTAGTTCCTATGGTCAAGATGTCTTTAAGTCTATCCACAAGTTTCCAGACTTTATTTATTTCAAACTGATTTAATTCTTCTTGCATAGAAATCACCCAAAATTCATCATTGATTGCCTCATTGATGTTCTTAGCCTCAAGTTGTGACAAGAAAGATTGATGTTCAACTTGATTTCTTAGAGAACCTCTAGTCTATGTTCCTTTATCTAAATCTCTAACAACAGTATCTAAAGGATGGTTCTTAAGGGTTTTAACAAATCTAGAAAAAGAAGGACTAGTAATCCTAGGTTCTTCAACATGTTTGGGTTCATCATGGATGGAATGTGGAGAATTTATAGAACTGAATGTTTTAATAGATTCCTTTATAGGATGGTCAGAATATTTAGCATTGATTTCCATATTTGACATATCATCCTCAAGATTTTCAAGGGATGTCTTAGGTTCATGTGGATCTGTTTCATCAAATTTTACACGTACATATTCTTATACACATTTGGTTCTCTTATTGAAGACTCTATAGGATTTAATAGAAATTTAATAACCTAGGAAAATTCCTTCATCACTATTGGAGGAAAATTTGTCCAGATTATCCTTAGTGTTAAGAAAATAGATTTTACCACAATTTTTTTAAGTAATTAACATTGGGTTTACTATTGTTCCACAACTCATAGGGATTTATTTTAAGTATAGGTCTAATTAAGACTCTATTGATTATATAAAATGCTATATTGATAGCTTCTACCCAAAATTATATAGGAAAATCATATTCATTAATCATTATTTTAGAAATTTCTTGCAGGGTTCTATTTCTTCTTTATACAACACCATTTTGTTAAGGTGTCCTAGGGGAAGAGAATTTATGATTATAGACATTTTGTGAGAAAAAAGATTCAAAATCTTGGTTATCAAACCCATGGTAATGGTCACATCTTAGGGATTTAATTTTTTAGACCACTAATATTTTATACTGTCCTAGTATACTTGGTGAAATGATAGCAAGATTCACTTTTGTGAGGCAAGAAAATGGTCCAAGTATATCTAGAGTAGTCATCTACAAGAACATAGACATAATTCTTCCCATAAAGAATTGAAACTCTAGAAGGTCTAAACAAGTCCATATGAACCAAATCAAGAGGTTGAGAATTAGAAACTTATTTATTTGGTTTGAAAGAGATTTTGTGCTGTTTACCATTTTGACATGGATTACAAAATTTTTCATTTGGAAACTCAAGTTTGGGTAAATATTTTACTAATAATTTTCTAGTAATATTTATAAGAGAGTGTATATTACAATGTCCTAATCTTATATGCCAAAACCAAGACTCTTTATTAAATAAACTTAAGAATGAAACATTTTGGAAAACTAAATAATCTAAGTTAACAGTATAAACATTTTCATTTCTAAAAGCATGAAATACTAATTCATTATTGGAATTAAAAACATTGAAAAAATCATTCTCAAATTTAACATGAAAACCCTCATCACATAATTGTGAAATACTAATCAAATTATATTTTAATCCATAAAAAAAAGTACTTTAAAAATTAAAACTGAGTTAGAGTTACCAATCTAGACAAGGCCAATTATTTTTCCTTTAGCATTGCCACCAAAGGTGACATGTCCACCATTAGTCTTTATCAAGTTCTTGAAGCATGAATAATCTTCTGTCATGTGTCTTGAACATCCACTATCCAAGTACCATAGAATTTTATAGGAGCTCTTTAAATAGATTTCTTATATAAGGATCAAACAAAAGAAGATTTTGGTACCGAGATTTTCTTGGGTCCAAAAACATTAACAATAAGTGCTTTAGGAATCCATACTTTATTCATGGATTTCCTATGAACATAAAGTATTTGAAAAATAGATTTTATTTGGTCCAGAAAAACTTGAAATAGTAGAAAATTTCTCATAGCTGGAACTTGCAGAAATTTTTTTAGAACTAGGCATAAAATTGGATTTTCCAGATTTTGATACAAAATGAGTTTTTTCCATATTCCTATTTCCTAGTTGGTATCCTATTCCAATAGTATACTTATGATCTACTTGTTTACCAATCATTTTAACTAAGATTTCTTTTCTATTGGTAAATCTTTGTAGATCCTTTTTCAATTGCTCATTTGATAATTTATGTTCATTGTTTTCCTTAAGCATTTGATAATTTTTCTCTTTTTCTACAGAAAATTCATATTTAATCGTAGAAGTTAGAGCATACTATTTCTTTAAAGATTTGTATTTATCTTTTAGTTAATTATAGGTGTACTCAATAATTCTAGAATACTCAAACATTTCATCACTGGTCATATTTTTAGAATCACTTTCATTTCTAGAATAATAAGAATTTTGTACAGGAGACTCAAGGGTTACCTCAGATGTGTTTTTTCATAAAACACATATTGACTTTGTCAGCCTTTTCATCATGTGAAGACTCTGAGTCACTTGAGATGTCCTCAGAAGCACTTCATGTTGCTTTCATTACCATTTTATACTTTCTATATTTTTCCTCATATCTCTTCTTATATTTTATCTTAGGACAATCAGCCTCTACATGCTCCCTTCTCTTACATTCATAACAGACTATTTCATTGGAAGTATCACCTTTCTCCAATACTTTTTCCAGTTTCCCTTATTGTCATATTTACCTTTGTAGTTAGGCTTCCTAAATAATTTCTTCCTTCTATAAAACTTATTAAATATTTTGGCCAATTGAGCCATTTAATCATCATTATTTGATGGTAAATCTTCAATACTTTTACTGTCAGAATGAGGTTGTATCCTTTTTCTTAGTCTTGGAAGTAGTGGTTTTGAAATCCATTGACTTTATCTTTGGTTCATATTCTTCTTCCTTGTTGACTTTTAATTCTTCCTCATACATCATCAATTTACCTATCAGCTCCTTGACTAGAAGCTTACTAATATCACATGATTATCTAATTGATATAGAAGTCCCTCTCCATCTATTTGGTAAGCATCTGAGTATTCTCATGATTTGCTCCTTGGTTGTAACATTCCTTCCCAGAGAGATCATAATATTCACAATTTCATTAAACTTGAGATACATTTCAGAAATAGTCTCACTAGGCTTCATTTTAAAGTTATCATATTTAATAGTTTATGTGTTAAGTATCATTTCCTTAAAACTAAAGGTTCCTTCATGTGAAATAGATAAAGTGTCCCAAATTTCATGGGCTATTTTACATGCAAAAATTCTATTAAACTCTTCATCTCCTAAAGAACAGTATATGGAATTCATGGATTTGTAATTATTATTATAAGCATCCTTAGTTGGGTCATACCAAGTACTCCTATCAGTAGTAGGAATCTTATATTTATCTATAATTGAATACCAAATCTCAAAACTCATACTCTCTAGGTGCATTTTCATTTTAATTTTACATTGTGCATAATTTGTTCCATTAAATAAGGGATGTCTATTGGTAGCATCAACTTCCAATATATTATCCATAAAAAAGAGTTAAAGTATACGTTTTAAAGATCTAGAAATTTATAACTAACAAAAATTTAAAGATATTTAAAACATAACTAAATCACAGTTGTAAAAGTTTTGAAAAATCTTTGAAACTTTTGAAAATAACAGTTTAAAAACAACATTTGATACCAAATGTTGGTAGAAGTAGGACACTCAAGTGGGGGTGAATTGAGTTCCTATAAAAATTTATTTTAAAAAGTTTATTTAAAAGATTCCCCCAATTAAAAAATAAATATGGACAATTAACCAAGGTAGTAAAATTATAATATCTTGACTGTTCATATAGTTTCTCAAAATATTGATTAATTTGTAGTTATAACGACATGAGATATTGATACAACTTTTGAAGCTATTATAATAATGAAAAATAGTTATAACTACTATCCATGACTAACTATCAAAGTAAAATTTAGTTTTATGAAATATGGGTTAAAATAGAGAAAGTCTAAATTGAAAGAAACAATGAATAAAACAAGTGGTTCAATATCAAGCTGATACCTAATCCACTACACTTGGTTATCACCTACCACCAAGTAATATATATAAGAATATTTGATCCACACTATGGATCAGGGTTAATAACATTACAAAATACTATTCAGGTCACAATACCTCTACCACTGTTCTTCGTGGTAAAACTAATAGCCAGGTCACACTGGACCTCTTCCATGGTTATACGTGGGTGAAACAAGGTGTAAAAAGATATTTGAGTGAGTATATCTTGTATCCTTCAGTTCAATGCAGGAGACAATGTGTGTTTTCAATAAAAATACACACATTTCTCAAAGAGTAATAAAACAATACACAATAGAGTAGAATATAATGAGATAGAGATTAGAAGGCTCTATGTGTCATGAAATGCAGCTCTGGACTCTTTGGATGCAGAAAATACAATGTTTGAGTCCTCTTCTAAAAATATAGTTTCGTGAGTTTAGTGTTCTGGTTTTCAATGCAGTGAAATGTTATTCTTATCCTTTGAGTTACTGGAAGTATTATTTCAAGATGGTTCATAGTAGGTCCTTCTTTGTTTACAACCAGTAGGAATTAAGAGTTCTGACTTTGGTGTATTCTCGCATGTATGGTTGTTCTTCTCTTTTTGCATTCATTTCACTATGTCTATATTCCTACTTTAGTTCCACAATTTATTTTATTTCGGGTGCTTGTGTTGGAGCTGAAAAGGTGCATAATCTCCACACCTCATACCTTGTACTTTCTGTTGACAGGACTGAAAAAGATCATTAATTATATCAGTGTCATTAAATGACTCAAATATGAACATTAGAAACAAATTTTAAATTTCTTTAGAAAAGAGAGAAAAATTGTTAAGTATGGAATGATGTCACAATTGTGGCTAGACATTCACAATGAGACAACCATGGTAAGATAGTCACAGTGAGACAGTTATGGTGAGATAATCATGGCGAGACAATCATGGTGAGACAATCACAGTGCCACAATTGCAGTGAGATCTAGAACCGGTAAAAAAGTTACGGTGTCTGGTCCTTTGCAAATTTTGGAACTGGTAGAACAGTTACAGTGTCATGGAAATAGTGTCTCAGGCAATAGTGTATAATCATTTGTCAAAATTCTGAATGGTGTCTTGTTACAGTGTCTTGGAAATAGTAGCACGGAAACAGTGTCAGGTCCTTTGCGAATATCTAGAATCGGTATCAAGCTTACGATGTCAAAAACTTTGTGAAAATATGGAACCAGTAGAAAACTTAAAATTTCAAAGACTTAGCCAAATATCTGTAAGCTATTGTAAGAATAAATCTTTACAGAATGGATTAAGATTAAACATAATAATACTAAAACATAATAGAACAAGATTAAACATAGTTCACAATATTAAAATATAATTTGTGATATTTTGAACATGATCTTTTGAGAGTTTAAACACATGAGGTATAAGAGTGTAAAACATGATTTGAACGCATTAACACATGAGGATTACAACAATATCTAAACATGATTTGTGAGCATTAAAACATTAGGAGTCTAATAATCTCCAAGAATGATTTGTGACAATTAAAACATGAGGAGTCCAACAATATCCAAACATAATTTGTTAGCATTAAAACACGAGGAGTCCAACAACACGTATGGTCGATTGAAGTCAAAAACCCAAGGATCAGTGATATTTTTATTCATCTTTATTTTAGTTGTCTTTCAACTAGGTTGAGTATATGGCATGATCATGCACTTATGACAATAGATTATTTGTTCACCATTGGGGGTAGCCTATTAAGATTTATTTCTCACCCACTGTACATGAAACTTTATGTGCATATAGACCTTATATATTTTTTCATGTTGTGTATGAATACATGAAGAATAGGGTGGAGGTCTATGATTACATGTTTGAGCAGAGCTACTCATGCGAATTCTGATGATCGGGATGGTGTAGCTCAATAGGGTATTGGAGTCCAGGTATATGGCATGTATTAGAGTTGGCAGTAGATCATGATGTATTTATTTTTAATTTATTTATTTTTTATATATGATCGGCCTAGTAATTGATCATTATTGTATTTATGGCATGGATATTTGGGCCTTTATAGTATTTCATCTTATTACAACATGCTTATGTTTTATTTTATTTATTCTTTTAATATACTCTAATGTGTATGATGCTTGGTTATTTATTTATAGTTGTGAACTATGATATGTGGATATAGTCTCCCCATAGTATTATCTTAGATCCCCACTACTAGTCAGTAGCCTCTAGCATATGAGAAGGCATTCCTGAGGTCTTATGGTGAACCAGTCCAACTACTATTAATTTAGTGAGTCAAGGTGGGATGTTACAAAGTGGTATCATAGGAGTTATTTTCCTTTTATTTTACTATTTGGTATTTGGTAGAAAATAATATTAGGATTTTGTTGGAGTTTTTTATGGATATCAAGATGATGTGTTGAGAACACCTATTTTAGTGGTATGTCTAGGTTACCAAGAAATGAGATTGATGTTCTTGGTTTTCAATGTTATGGTGGTATATGGTTTTCACTTCAAGCGCTATACACGTGGTTTATATTTTATGAGTTTTGATGGATTTATGGCTCTTGACCCATTGGAAATAGGCCAGTTATTTGACTTTGACTCCTGGCATATGGAGGAAAGTGGTATCTCATGCATCATGATAGGAACATATGATCAACATGTTATAGGCCCAATGGTGTGAGATTTTATTAATGATAGAGAATCATTTTTTTAAAGTGTCAATTATTTCTCATACAACAATTTCCTGTATAACTACTTGGTGTCATTATACTCAATGGGGATAACTTTTATATGGATATCTTTCAAATGTAAGGTCATGTGGATCTATAGTGAGATTCCTGATGATGAGGATGAAGATGCGTTCCTTATACACAACTAGTGTAGTGAACCCGGTGGGTCATCATGGCATAGGTGCCTAACCATTGGACCCCATTTTGGGTGGTTGTTATGCAGGTTCAATTTTATGGACGATCCCCCAGGGAGAAGCCTTATGTGCATATGATCAGAGAGAATGTGTCCCCTAATTATGGGTGATGGTCGACATGTGATGCCATAATATATGGTACCCCTTTATCGGGTGTTTGGAATGATGTTGTTGTGTGATATTGGTATGAGAGAATGCTTGAGGCCTTGTGAGTTGTTCCCTTCAATGAGTTGGCCTAGACCTAGGTAGTTGAAAATAGTGACCAGTGGTGAGAATTGACCAATAAGGTTAGGTGGGAGATCCTGGTGACCTTCTTTGACATGACTCCAGTTTAGGGAGTTGGTGATAGGATACTTTCAAGGGTGACCCCTGCGAAGGGTCAACCGGGTTGTAAGTTCCTTAGGGTGCACGAGGTGTAGGTGGATGTTTTGGGATTCTATTAGCAATGCATTAAGGATGTTTCCTATCATGGGGTTTAATCACATAGGATACCTCTAATTTTTTATAAGTACAACATGTGTACTAGTGCTTCAGAATTGTGGTTGGTCCCAAGAGGGGAAAGTTTTTTTGAGTGAATAGACTAGGAAATGGTTGTTCAGTTAGGTTTTACTTGATGGTTATGAGATGTATTAGGATAAAAATAGGTGCTTGAGGGAACATGTTTAGTTATTGTGATCTAAGTTTTCACTGGGTGTGACTCACTAGAGTTGAAACATGTTTGGTGTTTGTTTTACACAAGAGTGTGCAGTTTCTAGGTGTTAATGAGATCATGAAGACAGATATGCATGGTGAAGTGCAATGTATTTTTTTTTTGGATTGGGTGCTATGAAATCTTATTCATGTGATGTTTGAATTGAGAAGTTAGTCATGAGTAGACCGAGAACTAATGTTGGTGTGATGAGAGGCTTGTGGGCATGACAACTTGAGTCTCTCAGGATAGAATCATGATGTTTTAGGAATGTATGGGTTTGTGGTGGTATTCTTCGATGGAATATTAGTGTACACCTAGACTAGATATGACCATTCCCAATATCTTGACATTATCCTGAGTATGTTGATAGAGCATCAGCTATAATCCAAGCTATCTAAATTTCACTTATGGTTTGACGAAGGTCCTCCTGGGAGGTTATTCTCATGGATAAGTGTAAGTGAAACCATATGGTGGGAAGTGCACCATCGACCATATTTGAGTGAGGTCCTCCTGATGGACTATATGTTAGTGAATATAGTGGGTTCCAATTTTGGAAGATGGGAATGGGTGATAGATACGATTTTTCTGTCTCTTGGGTGAGAACGAGACAACCACATCCAGTTACAAGGTACAACCGTGATTGGAGTATGGACTATGGAGTTGGTGTTCAACTGCAATGTGAAAATAAGGATACTCCTATGGTGGAGAGTATCAGATCAGTTGTGGTTATGTGACCCTTATGAGAGAAGGGTTGAGGATGCAGTAGGAACCATGTTGAGCAGGTCGATGGACCACTAGGGTTTTGTTTTGATAGGGGATTCCAATGGTGGGAAGCATTGTGGATCGAAATCAGTCGTTGTAGGTTGAGTTCTATGGTGGGAAGCACCATGAAACTAATGATGAGTTTTGGATGATTTTGTGATGTCTCATGATGGATGGATGAGGTTATTCATCGTCCTATTAGTTTTCTAATGGTGGAAAGTGGTGGATTGACCTTTGATGGGTTGTACGCCTTATTTTTGGAGTTATAAAAAGGAACTCAGTTATCATCCTTGAGTGGAATGAAACAAGTTGAGTATGAATTAATGATCAGGGTGGGTTGAGATGTGTGGTTTTAAGACCACTAGGGCTTCTCTAGGATGAGATGTTTTATGGTGGGGAGGTTATAAAGACCCTTGATTTATCAAGTTTTGAAATTTGAATGAAAATTTTAATTTTTTATTTTAAGAGATTTTGAGGGGTAAAATAGTTATTTTACCCTAGCTGATGATCTTGGATAATTTTTTAACCACATTGTTGGTCCTGGAATAGGGTGTTTACTCGAGGAGAAGAGTTTGATGGAATCTCGAGCAGTTTTATTTTTTGTGGAATATTTAATATTTAATTAATTAAATATTAAAATATTTGTGTGGGTTTGGGTGGAGATATCTTTTTAATGGAGTGTTGGATTAAGATTCTGACTATGTGTCTGAGTCTGTAATTGGGTTTTTTTTAGGTGAGGTATAAACCCACTTTGGGTTTCGGGACTCAGGATGTATGATTTAAATGGGCATATAATTTAATTAATTAATTAAATTTATTAAAGCACCCACAACATTTTGGATTTCTACAAATGGAAAGAGGATTGGAGAGGGATTATCCCTTACAAAATGTCCAAACTAAGAGTAAAGGGGGAAGGAGGTGCATTAAACTTCACCCATGAAGGCAATCGAGACTGGATCAAGGTGAAATGACTTCCAGTGTGGATTTAGACCCGAAGATTCTGTGTTTTCTCTATAAGGTTGGTTGATTTTTGGGTTTCAATCCCCAATCCCTATGGATGTGTTGTTTTTAAGTTTTAAATACATTTTATGTCTATTAAGTACCTCTTGGGGTATGATCTGTGCTTAATCAGGTAAAAAGAGGGTTTTGGGAGGTTCGTAGGGGTTTCCTATTCAAAAATCCAAATCAAACAACATGTGGTTTTAAAAAAATATTCCATGTGTTCTTTATATTTGAAGAATATGGATTTTTTGGAACTATACATTGTGTATTTGGAGTATACATCGTGTAGTGGTACATGGACATGTGGTGGTACATGACCACATGGTCATGTAGTTGGTAAGATGGAATTTTAGAACTACACGCTATGTACTTAGAGTACACACCATGTGGTGGGGCATGGCCATGTGGTTGATTACATGAGCATAAACACCATATAAGAGGGACATGACCATGCATAATTACATGGATAGACCCCAAGTATGCCTTGTCCATGTAGTAGTACATGGCCAGACCCTAGTGTACCTAGGCTATGTAGAAGTATATGGCTAGGTTGGAGGTTGGGGAGTATATGTTATGTACTTTGTGTACATGTTGTATATTTCCCCTTTATTAACCTTTTGAGAGTTTTGGGTGATTTTTTTCTCTAGAGTCAAAATTGGACATAAGAGGATTCTGTTTTGAGTATTTTTCCACATAGAAAATGATGGTGGAACCCCTAGGGTGTTTTGAGGACTTCTAAAAAGTGGGTTGGCATGATTAAGTTATTCTAGAGAGGTTTTACTCCAAAAATTGAATTCAACTACCTCTTGAGAGTGATACATGATATGAGACCTAGGAAAGGGTCATGAGAATTATTGGAGGACATGGAATGGGTTCACTGAAGTACTAAATTGACATTATATTAGAATTGTATCCGTTTTTGGGTCTAGGTTGCAACTCAAGGTGATAGGTAGGTTAGATGTTCGGTCTAACATAGGGTGGCTTGAAAAGGGTATGAACTTGAGTCCATATCCCTTACGAGGTTTACCCACTTTAGGCTTGTGAAGTCATGAGATGTTATAGACTAGGTTATGGGATGTGTGACCCCCTGAGAGACGAGTGTTGTCCTAATAGATTATTTGTAATGGAGGACCACAAGATGGATAAACCTACTTATGTTCTAACCCATAGGATCCTAAGATGGATGAATCTACTTACGTATTGGTTATGAGGATACCAAGAGGGATGTCTCTGCTTATGTGTTGGCTCAGAAGGTCAAGTAGGTTCCCGATTGATAGAGAGACCCTGGGCGGGTACATGTGTTTGGGTACTAATTTTTATAGATGTCCCCTTGGGATTCAAACTGATATATGAGCCGATGGGGTTGAGATGTTGATGGTGGGCATGGGAATTTGGTCAGCCCTTGATATTTTTTATCTTTCTTGTTTATGCTGATACTTAGTTTATGACCATGAGGCTATTGTGATATGATTAGGTTTCCAAATTTTGGATCCTAGTTTATTGATATGGGATGCCATGTTTAAGAGATTTGGATATGATGATCCACATGTATGAATGTAAGATGTCTGAAATGACACTCCACATTTGTGATTTAGAAGGCTGAACATTATGCTCTATGCCCATGGGATATAATGATTGGACATGATTATTTATATCAATATATCAATAGTTTTGTTCATGGTTTGGGTCATGGACCAAGGTTCTAGGAACATTTTTTTGATATAGTTGAGAATGGTGTATATGGAGATCCATATATATGATTGAGATGTTAGACCAAGGTTACAGGCATGGGTAATATACTATATGGTTTAGGTGTCAGACTGAGGTTCTAGACACAGATAGTATACTTTATGGTTTCAGTGTTAGAATGATTCTCTAGGAAATGATGGTATACCAGGTGGAATGGGATGGTGAACTAACACTCTATATCCAAATTTAGGTGTTGGACTGATTCTCCAAGAACTATTGTTCTTAAGTATGGTTTATGTGTCAGACTGATGCTTCGTGCATTATTATTTATGATACATGGGTTAGATGATGAACTAATTCTCCAAGAACTATTATTTATGATACATGGGTTAGAAGTTGGACCAATTATTTAAGTTATGGTAGTACTTTAACACTGTATGAGTATTTGAGACTGATGTATTTAGGTTCAATGAATGAGATAATGAATGGATATGTGAGGAAATGGTAAGGGATGCCTTAGATTAGGAACTCATATGGTAGGACAGTCATGGGAAAGGTCCCCAGGGTCAAGAGTGTGACACCCTCTATATCATAGCAGTGTAAATTAATTAATTAACTAAATTAATTTTGATATGTTTTTGAGTTCCTAAGAATTTCATGCTCATTTTTTAAAATTTTTAAGGGTTTTAATGCAGTGCATGATTAAAAGTAAACATGCAATGACCGTTCATGGGGTTATGTCCTCGAGATAATTCCAATTCACATAGGTTGATCATGGTTAGCTCAACCGTGTTACTTACTTAGGGTAACCATGCGGGTGCCCCATGCTTGTATAGTAGGGACAACATGGTTGAAATACTATTTGGTAAAATGTGCACCTAAACCTTTCGGCATGTCCGGTTTTTTTAAAATGATTTTTTTATTTCTTTTTCTTTTTCCTTTTTCTTTCTCTCTTTTTCCCTCCCTAGTCTCTCTCTCTCACCTTTGTGTTGTGCAACAACCCCTAGCCAAGACCCCCCTCCTTGTGTGCATGATTCTCCCCCTCTCGACCTTCTCTCCTCTCACTAATTGCACTTGATTTCTTCAGGGTCCTTACTCGATTCTTCAAGCTATGACCTCTGTCTATCTTCTTCCTCCATTTTTTGGCACTTTTCTCTTTTCCCTATTGTCTGGTTCGATTGGTCTAACCCTAGGTTAAAGGGGTGAACTGATTTTTGTAATTTCTTCATTTCTAATGTATGTAATGGGTCTCTCAGTTTGGCTTTGTGCATGTTTCAGTATCCATAACTGAAGTCAAAGCGTCTCATTTTGTTTCAGATTTCCTTCCACCATTAGTGGTAGGTGTTTCTATATAACCCCCTTGTATTTCATATTATAAATTTCTTGCATAATTTTAAATTCCCTTTTATAAATTTAAAATCTTATTATATGTTGTTGTATGATTGAAATGTCTTTGGATTAGTTTTTAGCTCTTGTCATGGGCCTTGGACCCATGCCAAGTATGTATCAAATTTCCTAAAAGGATCTTTAAAATTGTTTCAAGAATTTGAAGTATTTTATTGTGAAATTATAAATGTCCAACATTTCCATTTGGGTTTTTAGGTGTCCTTACAAAGGTTAAACCACTTGGTATAGACCTTGATTGCATGCCAAGTGTTGGATTAAATACTCGTTTAGATTTTCTAAAGGGATTTGGATATTTTAAAACATATTTGAAGATGGTTTCATTTTTGAAAAGGGTTAAATTAATTTTTAAAGGGATTGTTTTATAAAAAGTGGGGTTTTACCCTTTTTGAAATGAATTGGAGACTCTCTGAGTTGTTTTTACATGTTTAGAATTCATTGTGTTTTATCTTGGACTCATATTTGGATTCTAAATTATTTTAGAAAAGGATTTACAAAAGGGTAAAACCCACTCTCAGTGTTTTCTCATTGATCCAGGAGGTGTTTTTCAAGTGGTATCAAAGTGATATTCTCCCTCATTGGTGATTTATTGTTTAAAGTTTGAGAGTAATTTTCTCTTTGATCGAAGTGATTGGTTTTAAATTTCTAGTGTTTATCATGATAAATCATAATTCAGTGAATAGAAAAAGGATTCCCAGTTTTTATGGAAAAAAATATCACATCTATAATTAAAGGCTATTTCCTTATCTTCTATCAATAAATTTATAAGTTCTTGATGTCGTAATAGTTGTATTTCTACCTTATGATGATAATATTTCTTTGACAATGACAAATAAAATAAATATTGAGAATGATGGTCATTCCAGGGATGATTTACTTTCATCATTATCTGAGAAATATTTTACCAAAGTGAGAGGCATCATGATTTCCAAATTCATTTGGGATAAACTTATAAATATCTATAAAGGCAATAAGAAGGTGAAGTACCCTAAGCTACAGATTTGGAGATTGAAATATGAAGATCTGAAAATGTAAGAAGATAAAACTTTAGATGATATTTTCACAAGAGTTAATGAGATTATGGGTATGATGAGAAGTTATGGTGATACATTGGAAGATACTACAATAGTTGACAATATGTTTTGTATCTTACCAAATAGGTTTGATGCTAAAGTTTCTGCTCTTAAATACAAGGATCTAGAATCACTTCCTCTTGATGATATGCATAGTATTTTTATTGTAAATGAGATGAGGAAAGGATGTGTTATTAATAATAAGTGTAATAATGAAAAGAAATATATTTTATGGACTCAAATTAAGATAATCATAAGAAAATGGTTGATGAATAAGATGTTGATTATTCTGATTCTAATTCTAATTTGAGTTTAAAGTTTAATAAGATGATGTCTTTAATCTCTAGAAATGTGAGTAGAGGAAAGGGGAGGTTTAAAGGTAAAATTATACTTAAATGTTTTGGGTTTGGAGTAGTAAAAAATTTAGCTTTAAATTTTTATAATTTAAAATAAGATAAAGTTAGTGATGAAGAAGATAATGTACCAAGGAGAGTCTTTAAAAGGGGATCATCATACTTTGAAAAATTAGGGGTATATTCTAAAGGTAATAAGTAAAGTTTCTCAAAATTAAAAAGGGACAATTTCTTATCTAAATGTTAAATAAGTGAAAGTAGTGATGAGGAAGAGTAAATAGAGATTTTAGGAGATATTGATGAAAAAATTATCATTCCAAATATGAATGAAGAAGAATTTACTAGTGAAAGTTGTAGTGAAGTTGAATAAAATGAAGAAACTGAAATGGAATTCATGATTAGAAAATAAATCAAGGAGTTTCTCTCAAATATCTCTAAGTTGAAAAATGTGATAAGAAATATAAAAAGGAAATTCAATATTCTAGAAGTAATGAATTAGTTCTTATTGAATACAAATTAAATATACATGAATAATTTGATAATTTGAAGAATTTTGTTATTGAATTTAAGAATTCAAGAGTCAAGATGGAAGGAGTAAAAGAAAAAGAAAGGGTGTTCAAGAATTTTCAATAAAATTTTATGAGTATGGAAAAAGATATTAATAAATTTAAGCTAAATTTTCATAAACCTATTCATGAAATTTGGGAAAGCTCAAGTAAGGTCAAGAATCATGGACATCAACAAAGATCCATCTCAAATGAAAATAAAAATACTGATGAAACTTGTACTATGTCTAAGAAGAATAATCAAATCAATAAGATCAAGCTTTTAGAAAGATCAAGTGATTTTCTATATTTTGAGTGCGTCAACTTGAATAAAAGAACTGTTATAAATGGTGAAGACAAAAGGGTTAAGAATAATTTTTTTATAAAGAAAGAAGATTTGGGAGTTTATCAAAATTTAAGTTTGAATAAAGAATCCAAAATTAATGGTGATAAAAATATTGAAATATAGGTTCATATTTCTAGACAACATAATTTCTATAAAGGAAAATATGATTTTTATGGATATTACTATCATTATGGAGGTTTTAGACACATAGAGAGGATGTGTTGGTATAATTATTAATACAATCATGATTTTATATGGTTTAGAAGAAAAAAATTGAGGGAGAGTCATGTCACTCAAAAAGAGAAAAATTCAAAGACAACCTGTGAAATCTGAATTGAAAACTAAAAATATATTTTGACCATTGGAATATATTTTTGAATGATGTGAGAAACCAAGTCATCTTGAAAAAGGATGTATTATTATGCTACTATCTCAAATTTTATCAATAGAGGATTTTGAGAAGTTTATAAATAATAATGATAAAGGAAAATAAAAATATCTAGTTTGTGATGTTTCTTATAAAGCATCCAAAGGATAATGTACATGGATTTTGGATAGTGGTTGTTCTTCTCATATGAATGGAGATCTAAATATTTTCATGGATTTTTAAAATGTAAATAAGGATTAATAACCTTTCAAAATGACGAGTCACTCAAAATAAAAGGTTTTGGATCAATATTGATCAGTAAAGATCAATTGAAGTCCAAAAACACAGTCTTCTTAGCGTGTCTTGATTTGTGATGAAGTAAATGAATTTATCTTTTATAAATATGAATTTTGTGCAAAGATTTTGAAATGTGGATTTATCCTAACAAGAGGATAGTGAACAAGAGGTAATTTTTTTTCAAATTAGTGATGCTAGAAGTTCTTGTTATTTATGCATGAAATAAGAAAATCAACTTTGGAATTGAAGACTTGATCACCTTTGATATAATAACATGTGTGGGATTATTTATGGAAACAACATTCTTGATGTTACTAAATTGAAAAGATAAAGGAGTTGGGTGTTCTACACTTCTCAAAAGGGAAATATTGTGAATACTCCACACAAGAGTGTTGAAATACAAACTACTCATCCTATGGAGTTAATTCATTCATACATTTGCAGACCTATGAGAAAGTAGTCAAAAAATGAGGATAAGTAATTTATTTCCTTTATTAATTAATTTACTATCATTATATATATTATGTTTATGAAACATAAATGATAGGATTTAAATAGGTTTAAAAGTTTCAGAAGAAGTGCAGAAAAAGATTGTGGTTACTCTTTGAAGAAAGTTTGAACTGATAACAGTGATGATTATACCAGTAGAATATTTTAAGAATATCTTAAAAAACATGGCATTCTTAATGAACTTAGTGTTTCATACACACCACAAAAAAATGGCGTGGCTGAACAAAAAGAATATAAGTCTTGTGAAGATGGATCAAATTTTGTTGCTAGAGCATAACACATCTCATTATTTCTGGAGACAAGCTATTAGAGCAACAATTCATATCCAAAATAATTTTTTATAGGAAAAATTTAGATATTTAATCATATGAGATGCATTATAAGAAATATCCAAGTTTGAGATATTTTTGTGTGTATGGAAGCCCCTACATTATCAAAGTTAAAGGTGAAAATTTGGAAAAAATTGAAAGAAGAGTTATTGATGGTATCTTCCTTGGTTATCCATCAAATGGAAGAGGATATCATTATTATAAAAAATATATAGGAAATATCATTGATGTTGTTGATGTGAAAGTGATGTAACACATAAATTAAGTGAAATATCATGAAAAAATGAGCTTCAAAGTCAATGATGATGAATCTATTCTTGTTGAACAACAATATAAATCTCTAGAAAATTGTGAGAGTAATAAAGAGGTTCCAAATGAATAAGTTGATTTAGAAAATTCAAGTGATGAAGACCAATATTTTTCACATCATCCTAGGTTGAGAAAGAAAGTACATGTCCAAAATATAATTGGAAATCATGGACAATAGATTCAAACCATAAGAAATCTATGAAAAAACTATAATATCTCATTGTTCTCTCATGTTGAACTAAAATATGTGGAAGAAGTTATGAAACTTAGACAGTGGGTTGATGAAATGAATGAATTGTTGGATCAGACCAAAAATAATGATACTTGGGAGTCAGTACCCAAGCCCATAGAAAATATCATTATTGGGACAAAGTGGGTGTTATAAAACAAGATGAATGAAAAAGGTGGAGTAGTAATAAATAAAGAAAGATTGGTGTGTAAAGGTTATTGAAGTTCCAAAGGACCGAATAACAACAGAGAAGGGGGGGGGGGGGTTGAATCAGTTGTTAGATTTTTATAATTTTCAAAACCTTTTAAAACTTAACCCCTACAACCTATTAAGTTATATTTCCTTATCATATTTTTATAAATACTCATGTATGAAAAAGTAGGAAAGAAATTAAAGAAATCAATATTTATAAGGTTCAACCTCAGTTTGAGAACCTATATCCTTTCCATAGCTACTCTCGCGGGTCTATAGAAATTCACTATTATGAATAAGTGAATATAACATGTGAAAAATCCCATTATACTCTTTCTATATATTGATAGAAAAGATTATATTGACTCCCATAAATTTATAAAGTCTCTTACAAAAAGATTGTAGAAAAACAAAAGAATAATACTATTTTCAATTTTCTCCACAAAAGCTCAGTCTGAATCTGATTTTTTTGGATCCGATTCTTTCAATACGATGAGGTTAATACGAATCTCCCTTACTCAATCTACACTTCTCAAAATCTGATCAAACACTCAGTCTCATCTTCCTTAGTTCGATGAGAACTTCCACTTCCAATTCATCAGTGATCCTCCTTTCGTGATTACATGAAAAGTTACAATGAATAAATGATCTAAGAAAGTATTTATAGTTAACTTAGAAAATAAAGAGTGGGAAACATGAATTTTTTTCCACTTCCTCATATTTCAAAAAATTTGAAGATCACTCACATTTAAACTTTAACTTTGACTTCTCCAATCCTCCTCATATTTCTCATAGATTTATGAAAAATTAAATTTCAAGTTCTTACCTCTTCAACTCTTTATAAAACTCCTAAAATATTATTTTTGAGTCTTATTCATAATCAACTCATCAGGAATATATATCCTTATCAGCTCATTATGACCTATTTCCTTCTTAAATCATTATGAATTTATTTCCTTCTCATCTCATTGCACATCTATTTCCTTCTTATTTCATTATGAATATGTTTCCTTCTCAGCTCCTTATGAATCTATTCCTTCTCAACTCATTACGAATAAGTTTCCTTATCATATTATTACAAATCTATTTCCTTCATAGCTTATTATAATCTTTTTCCTTAATAGATAATTATGATACTTTTCTTTACTATCTCATTACGAATCTATTTCCTTCTCAGCTCATTATGAATCTTTTTCCTTCTCATCTCATTATGAATATGTTTTCTTATCATCTCATTACAAATCTATTTCCTTCTCATCTCATTATGAATATGTTTCCTTCCCAGCTCATTATGAATATGTTTCCTTCTCATCTCATTAAGTTTTTTGTTTCTTTATCAGCTCATTATAATTTATGTTTCCTTTTTCAGCACATTATGATTTCTGTTTCTTTCTCAGATCATTATGATTTCTGTTTCTTTCTCATCTCATTATGATTTCTGTTTCATTATTATCTCAGTATGATTGAATTATTCACTATAAAACTTTTAAATTCTTCAAACTTCATCAGCTTTAAACATTATGAAATATTTCAACTTTTGATTTTGGTACTTATGGATATGATGGGGACTTTTTCTTGAATTATGAAATCGATCCAATCTTTAAAATTCCTATATTTATTCAAAGGATTTTATCATGATAGTTTTCATGATTTTTGAGAACTTCTTGATCAGAAAAGCATCGTCTGATTTTGTTTTAGAAAGTATGCTAACTTTCTAATTCCCGAATTCACAAACTTCTTTCAAAACTCTTCAGAAATAATATTAATTCTTCGAATAGAAACATATGAATTTTTAACCAATACCAAGTAAGATGAATATTTATGGCTATGGATCTAAATATGATAAAGCATATAATCAATAAATTCATCTTTATGATTTATTCTTCTTCTGACAATGCTCTGTTTGGAAACCTGGGTCCGGAAACCTATGTCTAGAAAAAAAACTTTCTTACAGATCTCATTATGATGGGCTAGGTATGATTCCTGAATAACAAAAAAATTCTTATAAAAAAAATTTAGTTGTCAAAAAATATAAAAACTTTGTTAAAATAATTTATCACAAAGGTTTTTTAGTCTCCCCCTTTGGATTTATTGACAACCCTTGTTAAAAAATTTTCCAACTCTCAATTTTTTTTTCACAACTCAACTTTTGTAAACAAATCAAGTTTTTTGACTTTTATCAAAACATATCCTTTTTCAAAAAAGAGTATCCTGACACCAAACTATTGGATAAAGTAATGTTTTTGAAGAAATTCCATCTCTCTATGGAAAGAAAATTTTGCATCCATATAAAGATAAACCCCCTAACTTTTATCTTTTTCTCCCACTTTTCTTTTTCTCTCCCCCATTTTATGATAACAACAACTTCAAATACATAAAATAAAGATAAGTAAAATCTTATTATGAAGTAAAAAGTTATTACTTTCTCTCCCCCTTTGTCAACATAATCCAAATCATGGTGGGGTCTTTCTTTATGAGATTTAGGAATTCATTGGAGGAGGATGGACATGAAATTGCAGCCTCAATTCAAAAAACCTTTCTTTTGACATTTCTTTTGTAAAGATATTAGAAATCTTATACTTTTTTGAAATGTATTCAAGAAAAACATATTCAGTAGAAAATTTATATTTTATAAAGTGAAAATTTATATCAATGTTTTTTATCTTGAATGTTGGAAAATATTTTTAGAAATATCAATTGTACTTTTATTATCACAAATTATATTCAATGGTTTAAAAACTTTTTCTTTCAAATATTCCAACTAATCCTTCATCCACAAAATTTGAGTACAATCTCGAGTAGCTGCAACATATTTGAATTCAGTTATACTTAAAGTTACTGGACTTTGTTTCTTACTATTCCAACTCACACAACATTCATCCAAGAAAAATGTTCCTCCTGAGGTTGATTTTATATCATTATAATATCTATCCCAATCGGAAACAGTATAACCATGTAATTTCATCTAATAATTTATTTTATATAATAAACCATGTGAATTTGTTCCTTTTAAATATATAAGAATCCTCTTTGCTACCAACATATGTGATTATTTCAGATTACTTTGATACCTAGCACACAAATTCACATCATAAACAATATCAATCCTTAAGGCTGTAAGGTAAAGAATAATTCCTATCAGCTTCCGAAAGTTTTTTTGATTCACACTTATTCCAAATTCATCTTTACACAACTTTTTTCTCACTAAAATAGGAGTAGAAACTTATTTGGATTTTTACATCCCAAAGTTATTTAACAATTCCTTGGTATACCTTTCTTGAGATAAGAAAATGTATTTTTTCTTTTGTTGAACTTGTATCCAAGGAACAAATTTAATTCTACTTACATATACATTTCGAAATTATTCTTCATTTCCTTAGAAAATGTTTTACAAACATCTTCTATATCTCTAGAAAAAATTATATCATCCACATAAACAATTACAATTAGAGTTCTAGAGTCAAAATCTTTCACATATAAGTTTCTATCAATTTTTCCTTTAGAAAAGATCAACGTTCTAAAATAGTTGTAAAGTTTAGAATACTAGGAATATGGGGATTGTTTCAATCCATACAAGTCTTTATTAAATATATAAACCTCATTTTCATCATTATCAAGTTGAAAACCACAAGGTTGTTTAATTTAAACTTCTTACTCAATATCACCATTTAAGAAATATGAAATTACATCCATCTGATAAACTTTTTAATTCTAATGTGCATCCACTAAAATAAACATTATAACAGTTTCTAATCTTGAAACTGGGGAAAACGTTTCTTTAAAATCCACACCTTCCACCTATGAATAGCATTTACAAACAAGTCTTGATTTGTTTATTGAAATTTCTCTATGTTCATTAAACTTGTTTATGTAAACCCACTTTATTCTGATAAAATTTTTAGTTGCTGGTTGGGGAACAAGTTACCATGTTTCATTTTTCTCAATCTGATCCAACTCTTTATTCATATCATCCACCCATTATTTGAATTGAATCACTTATGAAACTGATTCTGGTTCAATTTTTTTGATAAGTGAAGTTTGATTTTCTAATATCAACTTTCTTCTAGCCTAAATCGGAGCCTTATGAATTCCAATAATGTTTTTAAACTCAAAATGTTTTTTAAGGTAGAAAATTTTGAAGTTTCTCTCATAGATTCACTTTCCTCATCACAAGATTCATCTGAATATTGATAAGGATGTTTTAACTTACTTTCACTATTGTTAGAAATCTCCAGTTTATCCTCCTCAACATTCTCAACAATCTTTGTTAAGAAATTTTTATTTTAAATTACTTTCACATAATATGAGTCCACAAACTTTTGTAAACATTTTTTACAATATTTGTAACTTATTATATTTGGTGAATAACCCATAAAATTTCATTCCTCATATTTCTTATCAAACTTTACCAGATCTGGACTTTTGATTTTGAAAAAACATGGACTTCTAAAAACATTGAATTATTTCAATGAAGTTTTTTTGTTATACTACATTTAATAAGGATTCATGTTGATTTTTGGAATCAACAAGTATCTATTTTGAACATGTAAAATAGTACTAATAGCTTCTCTCTAATATAATTTTGAAAGTTTTTATTCTACTAACATACTTATTCCCATTTCCACTAAACTTCTATTATTTCTTCCTCTTACTACATTTTGTTGTGGAGTATAGGGAGAACTATACTAATGTTTGATACTATTATTTCTTAGATAAGTTTCAAAAGTATTGTTTGTGAATTCAGAATCATTATATATTCTCAAATTCTTTATAGAAACCCCCATTTCTTTCTCAACATATTTTCTAAAGAATTTTAACATTTCAATAGCCTCTAACTTTTGCTTCATAAACATGATATTTTTCATCTGAGTGAAATCATCAATAAAAGTGATAAATTATAAATCTCATTTTTTTGATTTATGTCTCATCATCCAACACAAATTAGAATGAATAAGATCAAGTGGTATGGTATATTGAATCTAAAATCTTTTATGAATTTTGTTAGTCATATTACCTTTTTGAAAAGTTACAAAAACATATTATTCTAATATTTTCAATTCTAGAAAATTTTAAATGGTATCAAATTTATAAAGTTTGTTTATATTTTTCTATCTAAGGTGCCCAAGTCTTTGGTGCCACAATTTGTTTTCATCTTTAGCACTCAAGTAACACGATTTTTTGAATTATCCTATTTGGAAGAGATTATCATTGGTTCTTTCTCCTTTAGTAATAACCTTTTCATCTTTCACACTTTTGATGATACAAAAATATTTTCTTAAAAAAAATTATTTTTCATCATCACAAACTTGACTTAAACTAAGTAAGTTATGTTTTATCCCATCAATAAATAAAAATTCATTAGATTTAAGTTTTTCCACTTCAATCTCAATCATTATAATTCCTATGATTTTTAAGGAACTATCATTACCAAAGGTAACCAATCATCTATCATGACTTTAAAAATGTTTCAAGATTTTTATATCACATTTCATATGTGAAGAAAAACCACTATCAAGTATCCATGGTTTGTTTCTTTTACTTGCTTTCGAAGCTGTATCAACAACAAAATATATTTCCTCAACTTTATTCTTTTTAGATTCATTTTCTTTTCTATCATAAGAAAATTGTTTCGGAAGGAGTTCCATACACATTTTGGCACGATGACCATCCTGATCATATCTTCCAAACATTAAAATTGATTTTTTGTTGGAAAGTTTCTAATATCTTGAGAATTCACCATTTCAACTTTTTGTATGTTATAAAAGTTACTCATTATACTTTCACTATTTCTACCACTTTGATCAAACCTTCTTCCAGGTAGAGATAAGTTGTGATAATAATTATAAGCTCTGTGCCCATAGATTTCATAACACCAGCAATATTTATCAAATCTTAATTTTCTATTCAATAAAGATCTTTATCTATAGAAACTTTGTTGAGGTTGATAAATTCTTTTAGTTATAACATACTCAGGATGTGGACCATCTTTTTATTTGAGTGAGTTTTATACTTTTTTAGATTTGATAGGTTTTTCACATCCTTTATCTATCTAAGATTTCCCAACACCTTTTCTAAAACTTGAAATGTTTAAATAATCAGATGAAACATTAATTTTGGTGAGTGGATATTTTACCTTATTCTCATATAGATACTTCTTAGAAACTTTAGAAGTCCCAACTTTTACTTATGAATATTTTTTGAAATTTTTATTCATCTTACTCAAGGTACTTTTGGACTCAATAAGTTTTGACTGAAACTTTTCAACTTATTCTTCTTTACCTACCAACTTCTTACTAAGATCTTCAACTATCTTTCCCTATTCAGTAATTCTAAATTTATAACTTAATATCTCCTCAATGCATTATTACTCTTTCTTGATGAAATATTTTATTCTATAAGAAACTTCTTTACAATATTTCTTCATTAATAAAATTTATTTCTTGAGAGTTTTGTTTTTATCAAGACACGCAACAAGTTTTATTATGAGATGATACTCTCTATAAGATTCTTCATCACCTTCTTCACTATCTAAGGAATATTTTTTTCTCAACTTTTGCAATGAAGGTTATGAATTTTTCCTATCTTTCATCTTTATAAGAATTGTTGTTAGTTGAGTCTGATTCAAATTTATTACTCAACATACTTATTTTATTTCTAGTAAACTTATTGTTGTATTTTTGGGATGACTTTTATTCTTTATCAATTTTTTCCACTTCTTCCATCGATATTTTTCATCAAAAAAATCTCAATATTCTCTAATTTATTCTTAGGGAAATTTATAGCAAATGGTCTAATTCCAACACACTCAAAACACTTGAGAGGAAGTTTACCTCTATATTTTCCTCTTCCCATATGATAGTTTTTAGATACAAGAGACATGATATTATTATTTAACTCATCATCTTCCTTATCTTTAAACTCAAAAGGATCAACATGTTCAACATCTTGGATTTTCGTCTTTCTCATAGATTCAAAAGATATTTCATCTATCATATTATTTTTAAACATTAGAGATTTACTCATTTCATAAACAGTGATAAAGTTATGCAATTAATCAAGAGATAAATCATCCTTATTTTCTAAAGAGAAAATTTTAGAATCAAACATGTCTGGGAAGTTTCACATAGGTTTCTTCAAAATTGTAGAATATTCCAGGACATCTCCGATTCCTTTAATGTTGCAAACAATTTAATTTACTCTGGTGAATTATTCATCAATAGTTTCTTCATCCCTCATTCTGTTGTATTTATACTTACCATTTCAGATTTTTAGATTTTATTCCTTCACTTTAGAATTCTCTTTGAAAATACTTTACAACTTGTCCCACATAGTTTTTGAAGTATTTAGAATCATAAAATTCTAATAAACATTATTTGATAAGGAAATAAGGATTTCATTTCTATCCTTTCCATAAACTTTTATATTTTTCTTATAATAAAACTTCATAGGAGAATATTTCTCAATAGGTGGAAAACCAATAGTAGCGGGATCAACAACTTACAGGCCAAGAGATAGGAGAAAAGGAATCATCCTATTTTTCCATCTATAATAATTTTTCCATCATATATAGGAATTCCTTTATTATTGACAAAATTGATATTATACATGATAAGTATTCAACAAGGTAACCTTTGATCTGATTCTAATTGAAGTTCCAAAGGATCAAATAACAACTGAGAAGGGGGGGGGGGTTGAATCAGTTGTTAACTTTTTATAAGTTTTAAAAATTTTAAAACCTAACCCCTGTAGCCTATTAAGATATATTTACTTATCATATTTTTATAAATACTCATGTATGAAAAAGTAAGAAAGCAAGTAAAGAACACAAGATTTACAAGGTTTGGCCTTAGTGTGAGAACCTACATCTTTTCCATAAGCACTATCATGGGTCTATGAAGATTCACTATTATGAAGAAGTGAATACAACTTATGAAAAATACCATTAGACACCTTCTATATCCTAATAGGAAATATTATATTGACTCCCATCAGTTTAAAAAGTTTGTTACAAAAAAATTGATCCAAAATAAAAGAATAATACTTTGTTCAATTTTCTCCACAAAAGATCAGTCTGGATCTAATTTTTCTAGATTTGATTCTTTCAATTCGATGAGGTTAATATGATTCTCCCTTACTCAATCTGCACTTCTCAAACTCTGATCAAACACTCAGTCTGATCTTCCTTAGTTTAATTGAATCAATACGATGAACTCAATATGATGAACTCATTCTCAATCTACAAAACTAAAACTTTGCTCAAATTCTCAATATAATCTTCCTTAGTCTGATGAGAACTTTCACTTCCAATTATTCATAACTCCACCTTTTGTGCTTATGTGAAAAGTTACAATGAACAAAATCTCTGAGCAAGTATTTATAGGAAACTCAAAAAAGAAAGAGTGGGAAAATTGAAAACTTAATATGCTTCCTCAGATTAAAAAAACTCCAAAGATCACTCACATTTAAACTTCAACTTTGAATTCTTCAATCCTCCTAATATTTCTATGAGATTTATACAAAATTTAATTTCAAGTTTTGACATATTAAAATCTTCATAAAACTCCTGGAATCTTATTTTTGAGTCTTATTCATAATAAAATTATTATGAATCTATTTCCTTCTCTGATCATTACAAATTTGTTTCCTTATCACCTCATTATGATCTATTTACTTCTCAGATCATTACAAATTTATTTCCTTCTCATCTCATTATGAATATGTTTCCTTATCATATTATTATGAATCTATTTTCTTCTTAGCTCATTACGAATCTATTTCCTTCTCATATCATTAAAAATTTGTTTCCTTATCAGCTCCTTCTCATCTCATTACAAATATATTTCCTTCTTAGCTCATTAAAAATCTATTTCCTTCTCATCTCATTATGACCCATTTCATTCTTATCTCATTACAAATATGTTTCCTTATTATATCATTATGAATCTATTTCCTTCTCAGCTCATTATGAATTTGTTTCCTTCTCAGCTCATTACGAATTAGTTTCCTTCTCAGCTCATTACAAATCCATTTCCTTATCATCTCATTACAAATCTTTTACCTTCTCAGCTCATTAAAAATATATTTCTTTCTTATCTTATTATGATTTCTATTTCTTTATCATATCATTAAATTTTTTGTTTTCTTTCTCAGCTCATTGAGATTTCTATTTCTTTCTCAGCTCATTATGATTTATATTTCTTTCTCATCTCATTACAATTTCTATTTCTTTCTCAACTCATTATGATTTCTATTTCTTTCTCAGCTCATTAACATTTCTATTTTCTTATTATCTCATTAAGACTAAATTATTCACGCTACAACTTTGAAATTATTCAAACATCATCATCTTTAAACATTTTGACATCTTGTAACTTCTGAGTCTGGTACTTCTAGATATGATGGAGACTTTGTATTGAATTCTGTAATCAATGAAATATTTAGGATTCCTTCATTTCTTTAAAGGATTTTATCATGATATTTTTCATGATTTGTGATAAATTCTTGATCATCAAAGCATAGTCTATGTTTTAGAAAGTATGAAAACTTTATAATTCTTAACTTCACAAACTTCTTTCAAAACTCTTCAACAACAATACTACTTCTTCAAACAACAACATATAACTTTTTTAACCAACACTAATTCAGATGAATCTTCATGAAGATGGGTCTAAATCTGATAAATCATCGAATAAATAACTTCATCTTTATGACTTCTTCTACTTCTGGTGCTACTTAGTCTGAAAAAATAGGTCTAGAAACCTGTGTTCGGAAAACAAATTTATTACAAACCTCATTACGATGGACTGTGTCTGATTTCTAAATCACAAAAACATTCTTATACAAAACATTTAGTTGTAAAAAAATAAAAAAACTTTGTTAAAATAATTTATCATGAAGGTTATTCAATTCTTTTCAAGTTAAAGGACTTGACTTTGATGAAAATTTTTCACCACTTGCAAGACTTGAAACCATAAATTTTTTTCTTTCTATTGCAATAAAAATGCATTGCAAGATATTTTAAATGGATGTCAAGTCATACTTTTAAATACCTTGACCCCAGTATCCCAGATCCAGTTCCTTACTTTATTATATTGGTACCAATAATTGGCATTCAAATCCCCAATGACTGATCAATTTAGTAGTTTTGGAAGCCAAATTACATACATAAACTTTACATTACAACTTTAAAGAAAAAAACATAAAAAATACATTTGAAACACCCATAAACTCCTATCTTAACCCTGCATATCAATCATAATATACATCTTGGCATCCTAGGAAAAGTAAAACATAAAAAAGGGGCGAGCTCAGATGCTCAGTAAGGGTAATCAATACAATGAAAACTATTATAAATAAATATAAAAAATAAGGCATGGTGAAAAATAAAAAAACATGCCATTAAAACATAAACTTGAGAATAATATGATAGTAATAAAAGTTTATTAAATAATTCCATAAATAATCACATGTGAAATAAACTTAACCATGAATTTTCTAGTAGTTGAATAATCACATGGACTATCAATTACTAGTATTATAATGAGGGAATGAATAATGATGGAAATCATACACATACCATCAAGGTTTCAGTCAAGAAACTATAAATAAATGGGTAAAAATATGATTTACTTTATCTCATGAGACCTACCAATACATCGAGGGGTTATAGTGGGCCCCGCCCATCACTTACTAAGTCTAATGCATTCCTCATATGTCAAATAATTATTTTAAAAAGATATATTTAAATTAAAGTGTACCATACAAATTTGAAATATTTTAATCATAATCATATATGAAAATAGTTAAATAAAATCATTGATAAATTCTCGAGAGAAATAACCCTTTACTTTGAAAATAAGAGTTCTTTTAGAAAATCACTTGTATTTGTCATAAAATCAGATTGTAAACATGAATATCATAGAAAATAAAAAATAAGGACAATGAAATTATTTTGAGGTATAAATTATGTCCAAATGAATTGAAATCATGTAAAAATAGTTTTTAATAGACTACAGAAATGGTCTACTTTAGTGCAGTTTAAGCAAAAATATAAAAGAGTCTTTAAAATGAAAAATCCATAATTGTTTGTATAAAACCAGGAATGAAAAATGATATTTTTTCATGAAAAAAAGATTTATTTTATAAAAATAATGGTATATTAAAATAGATTATGGATGTTACTTGAAAATGGGTAAGAAATTGGGAAGTTCCCTTTAATCGATATTACTTAACGAGAAGAATTGAAAAGGGAACCTTATAAAAACATATTTCCCCATCAAAGAAAGATGAAATGATCTGGATATATGAGTTTGGAACATATAAAAAGAATGTAGAAGAAGTATATAAAAATAAAGAAGAATTAAATTAGGTTAAAGATAGAGAAAACATAACCCGAATGAAAATGGAGGTTCAGGAATAAACCCTTACCACTATGCAAACAACTGAACTGTATGCCCCATAAAATCAACAATCATTAGATGAAACATTTAATACCATGAAGATAAATAGATTCATGATATGATACATAAAAGTGAATTATACATACACCACACACAAGAAATAGTGGATAATAAGGCATATCTCACAAAAATAAAAGTGCGATAAGAAAACCCTTACTTTATGTCCGAAAGCGTTTTGCACTTGTACTTAACATCCTCCTGAATTATTCACATTGAGAACTTCCTTAAGAAACTTTGAAATAGTCTTTTGGTGAGACCAGAAATAAAAAATGTAGGGGAGAGTTTTGGGAGAGTAAATGGGTAGAATAAAAGCAATCTTCATGGCTTTGGAGGTGTTAGGAAAAGAGATGGTGAGGGGTGATATTTATAGTGGAGGAGATGAGTGTTTTTTGCATATTTTATTCATTTGTTTATTATTTTGGATCAAGTATATGAATAGTTTGATATTTATCACTAAATATATTAAAATAATTAAGGTGAGTTTGATATTATAGTGATTACATCATAAATGACTCAAGGAATAGCATATTTAACTTATAATGTATTTATACCGTAAATTACCATATTTTACTATTCACCAAAAATTTAAGTATTTTTGAAAAATCCCAAAAATTCACCCTAATATTTTTTAGATGTTTATAATATAAAAATGAACTCCATTTTATGAAAATAATTTTCTAAATATGATAAATTTATTTTTTAATTAAAATCACCATTTATTCAAAAAATACCAATTTTAAAATTTTAACTGATTTTATAACATTTTAAAAAATTAATTAAGGTATAATAAAATTATCTTATAATAATTAGAAAACTAAATATTAATTTATAAATATTTTTTTAAATAAATTTTCTTTTAAATCATTATATTAATTATAAAATTGTAAATAAACATTTATGCTTTATAAAAATACCAACACTTAATTTATCATTTTTAAAACATTTAATTACTTATTCAATGATATAAATATATCATATTTTCATTTATAAGATACCCAAATTTTATTTATACTTTCATAGATTATTTTACTATTAAAATCTTAAACAAACTATTAAGATAATTAAAATGACAGTTTTATAAAAATCGGGATTTTTCACTATTCATCGAAAAATAAATATTTTCAAAAAAATATAAAAATTTCACCCTAAGCTAATTTTTACATTAAAATTTTATAAATGAAGTTTATTTTGTTAAATATAATTTATAAAAGTGTCAAAATTTAGTTTTAAAACAAGTGTGCCATTAAAAGACAGTAAAACTGCCTTTAGAAAAATATATCCTTTTAATGCATGAAATTGGATTCATTCTTATCTTATGCCTATAAAATCATTTGGATGAATTTAAAAATATTTTATTAAATATATAATACATAAATTTTATAATTTAGTTAATACTATTCATTCCCACCAATTTAATGACTAGGTTATAATGGTCATTTTAAAATAATGATATTTAATTGTATATCATTAATTTTTTAAGTTCGGTGTTATGTGAAACCTATAATGTCGACTAAATTAAATTTAAAAAGAAACATACCATAAAATCTTGGGGTGTTACATTCTCCCCTCCTTCAATAAATCACGTCCTTGCAATTTTAAATAGTACTTTGAAAATCAAAGGTTGATACTTTAAAATTCCTTTATGGGAAACCTACATCAGAAATAGGGTTAATAAAATATACTCTTAATAAGAGAGAAAGGGAAAATATGAAGGTCACCACAAAGCTAAGATTTCGGATAGGAAATCATTAGTGGAAAGCGATAATGTGAACATAGAATAGAAACATAACTATCAAGTTCTGATAGAGAGTGATAAAGAACATGGTCATTAGAAATTTAACCATCACAAAACCATAAATCTCGTGATTGGTTAAAATACCATTGATTTCTTAGAAATAAAAGTAAAAAAATAACACTTTTGTTCTAAAATATTTTTCCTATATTTGAGGGATTCTTTTAATATTCTGATAAGAACTTTATAAAATAAAATTACTTGATTACTCTCCATTTAATAAGCACAATCCCATTATTTGGTTGTACCTCAATCTATTTTCACCTCATCCCTTACACCTAAAAATTAATGTTCAAGATGATTTTTTCACACATGAAGTGCTTTTAATGAATCATATGGTTCTTAAGTCATTCCTTCATCCTTTAAATTTTTATTGAAACCAAAATAGTTAACACTTGTTATCAAATATGATAAATCATACTTTAATCTTAATCAATAATATCCTTAGTCCATTCTATAAGTAGTTAAACTTAAGAATCATCCAAAATATTTTTGTCTAAATTCAAAAACCAAAGATTTAGAAGAAAGGTTACTTAAAATTAGATTTTACCGAAAATAGAATAATGTATATCTTATCATCACCTACCAAATATATGATTACCTTGATCACCTTTAAACCTTTATAAAACCTTCATGCTTCTAAGAGTAAAATCCCAGGTTTTCCTTAAATCCATGTATCTAATAATTCCATCATCATGTAAACCATTGAAGGACCCCGAAACACCCTAAGAGGGGAGGGGTGAATTAGGGTGTCAAATTTTTCTTTTCAAGTGAAGAATCTTGTTCCCACACTAGCAGGAACCTATTAAACCTATTTTAAGGTAACATGTAGTAATTAAAATATTCACAAGAAGTAAGACAACACAAAAATTTTACTTGGTTCACCACTAAGGTATAATCCAAGGAGCATATACTGATAGTGTGTCGGTCGTACCTAAATTCACTATTCTTCACTAGATATAGAATACAAAAGTTTAGACACAGTCACACTATGCCAAGCACACTACATTTACAAGATTTTATGTATAGAAAACTACGTCCCTCAGAACACTTATGTTAAATCCCCCTAGCTCACTAACATGGGTGAAGTCTTTCTCAGTTTATCGACTTAAAGGTATCTTAAATAGATTTTCATTGAAGTATCTGTCTCTATCCAGCATGAGACTCTACTTGCATCAAAGTATTGAATTGATACACTTGAAATAACTGAACTAAAAATTGGATATTCAAAACTCAAAATCATCTCAACTCAGTACTTGCGTACAACTCCTGTTTATGTGCAGAAGATTTGGGGTTGTCACAAAAGTTTTATTTCACGCAACCCTACTCTTTCATGAAACCCTTCTCTTTTAAAAACCCTTCTATTTTATGAATAAATACCATAATATTCACTTGGTCTTGATACAATCAAGGAAAACTTTTCACGAAACTCCCTTCTTACATGAAACTCACTACTCGTGCACAACTCATGGCTTACACAAAACTCTCTACTTGTGTGCGACTCCCTACTTACACACAATGAAACATTTGAGAGATTAAGAGATTGGATTTTCTCTAAGTGTTTATCCTCTATAAATGAGGGGGGTAGATACCTATTTATAGGAATTTATGACCTTGCATATAACTTTGCGAAAATTTTCCCCTAGCACCCAAGTATCATCCGTGAAAGTCTCTTTTCACACAAGCTCACAAAAAAATCACCTTTTGCAAAAATATTTAACTTGAATGAACTTATTTTTTTTCCATTTTTTATGCAAAGATCCAAAAACATGCCTGTCATGAAAGTTTCCAAAACACCTTCAATATTTCATGCAACTCCCTTTTCCAAAAACCCTTTTCTCCATTCTCCAAATTTTGGACCAAACATTTGGAAAACATTGGGAAACAACATCACCTTCAAAACTGTTGTCTGATTGAACTGTAGGATCCTTTTCTTTGAAAATACCTAATCTTCCATCTGATTATTGACAATAAACAAAAATCATACTCCATTTCCAGGAAAGAACATACTTGGTTCCAATAATCTCCCCCTTTGGGTTTGTTGTCAATCTGTAGATAAATTCAATGAAGCACCAACTGTAATCAAAACATGATATGAAAGAAACAAAGAAAACCAAAAATATAATTATATGTGAGTAAAGATCAGTGTAGAAAACAATAGGATCATGAATTGGGTTCTTGTGTTTTGGAATTATTAAATATTTCTAAGCTAAGCTCTAACTGTTTCCTCATAACACTTAATTTTTTTCTCCATTTCTTATTCTCTGACTTTGTAACACATCATTATACCCATTTGTATCTCATTGAATGTTTCTATTATTCATTCTCCTGAAACTATAAAACCATAAGTTTTTCACTATCATTTTAATTCTACACCTTTGTACCATTAAACCATTGAATTTATCCATTCCCCCCATTGGCAATAAACCCAAAGAGCCCGATTTTGACTTGTACAACTCAAAACATACTCTCTATGGATTGTATCCCCCCCATAAACCTACATCACTTTAACAAAAATATTAAAATAATAAATCCAAATGGGGATATGGGATCAACCGTAACCTCATCATGCAATGGGAGGTGGTTGAACACCAAGTTTAAACCGATGATTCTCAAACACATGTGCTGACAATGTATTGATTAGTATGTCATCCACTTGATAATCAGTTCCAACATGATCCATTTTAATCATGCCTTTTTCAAATTTTTCCTTGATAAAGTGATATCTGATTTCAATGTGTTTCATATGATAATAATGGATATGATTATTTGAAAGATCAATTTCACTCTTGTTATCATACTGAATCACCATTACTGGTTTCACCTCATAACTAATATTAGTCAGTTGTTTCTTCATCTATAGTAGCTGAGTAAAATCCCTTTTAGCTGAGATATACTCATCTTTAACAGTACTGAAAGAAATAATTTCCTATTTCTTACTCAATCAGCCCACACATTTCTTGCCAATAAATAATTCTCCATCACTTGTGTACTTTCTATCAACAACATCTCCAGTCCAATCAGCATCAGAATACACTGATATTTCATTATCTCTTCCTGTAGTAAAGTATAATCCATAATTGTGAGTACCTTGAATATACATCATGATTCTTTTCACTGCCTCCATATGTTATTCCTTTGTATTATTTTGAAAGAGGTCCATTAATAATGTTTCAAAGACAATATATATCTTTGTTTTAGTCAAGTAAAATAAAATTCCAATGATTCTTATATATAGGATCTAAAGATGACCCATCTTCATGCTTTTATAGTTTTGTCCTAACCACAATCGGAGTTGAAATTGGTTTGGAATCATGCATATTGAATTTCTTCAACATCTCTCTTGTATACTTATCCTGAGAAATAAAAGTGTCTTATTTCATCTAAATCACTTATAAACCTAATAATTATGTGAGTTCACCAATCATATACATTTCAAATTCTGATTTCATGTGATTAGAAAATTCATCCAATGATCCCTTCCTATTTCCACAAAATATAATATCATCTACATGCACCAGTACCATGAACTAATATTTCGGAGAATTCTTCTTGTAGATATTTTGATCCACTCCTCCTATTTTAAATTTGAGATTCTTGAGATAAGAATCTAGTCAAGAGTACCATGCCCATGGTTCATGTTTCAGACCATATAGTGCCTTCTTTAATTAACAAACCTTCATTTCATCATTACCAAGCATAAAACCCACTGGTTATTCAATGTAGAATTATTATTCAAGAAAATAATTCAAAAATCTATTTTTACATCCATTTGATACACTTTGTATACTATTTGAATCACCCTAGCAAGGAACAAACTGATCGAATCTAGTTTCACCAATGAAGAAAATGTTTCTTCAACATCAACAACTTCAATATGTTAATATCCTTTACACACCAATTGTGCCTTATTTATGATCACATTACATGTCTAGTTCTTTTCAATCTAATCTATCTCTTCCTTCATGGCTTTAACACATGATTCATCCTTTACAGATTCTTCGAATGAGGATGGTTCCACAAATGATACGAAGACATATTGTGCATTATTCCCCATTCTCCTTGTCTGTGTGGGTGTTATCCAATCCCCAATGATATTATATTGATCAATATATGCTCTTTGATTTATCCCATGAGGTTCAGAATAATCTTCTTCATCCATGGTTTCCATTTTCGATTCTTCTTACAAATCAATATCATGTTGCTCCCCTTGAATGTTTTGAATGCCTTCCTCCACTTCTATATTTGGATATATTCCATGTCTATATTCTTTCTCATATTCTATCATATCAACATAATAAATCTTTGAGACATTTGTGTTCTTATCTTCAATGATCTTCACATCACTACTTTCCATAATTTTTCCAAGATGATTATTGAAACATTTATAGGATTTTATCTTCATTGAATATCTAAGGAATATTCCCTTTTCTGTAGCATCAGCATAATTACCTTGATTTCCTTATTTGTTTTGAATGAAAATTTTCTTCAAAAAACACAAAAATTCTTCAAATAGGGATTCCTTCCATTCCACAACTCATATGGTATCTTTGTTTCTCCCATATAAAGCCCTATTCAATTTTGAGTATATACTACATCTTGAATAAACTTGTTCTAGTAATGGAGAGGGATAAGAATCTAAATCATCATAGTTATGACCATATTTCTCACCTATATATTCCTTTACTCAACAACTCTATTGTTATATGGGGTTCTCACATCAGCCAACTCATGTTGTATTCCATGTTTCTCCAGGTAATTTTAAAACTCAATGGATGTGTATTCCCCTCTATTGTTAGACCACATAACTTTTATTTTCTTTCCAATATAATTCTTGGATATTCGTTGATACATTTTCGTACAGTCAAGAAATGGACATTTCCTATGTATAACCATCACACAATCCATTTTGATATAACCATCAATTAAAAGAATGAAGTAACTTTCTCTATATGTTCTAAAAATATTTATTATAGAACATACATATATATGGATAATATTAAGAATATTTGATTCCCTTTTCTTCTTTGGCTGATATGAACTGCATACCAACTTCCCTTGTAGACAAGCATCACAAGTATTTTCTTATTCACACTTCAGATTGGGGATATCCATGACTATCTTTAGCTTAGATATATTTTCTATGTCTTGTTGATTAATGAAACCCAAACTCTAGTGCCACAAGTTTTTCTCTTCTTCAATTATCATGTAATAAATTTTATCCTTAAAATAAACCTGATATAAGTTGTCATCTATTATGAATCCTTTCATGAGAGAATTCCCTGTCTTTCCTTTTATAGTGAACCTATTTTGATTTAATGTAACTATAATTCCTAAGTCACAGAGTTTAATTATAATTAGGAGATTTCGATGAAAACTATCCACATAAATAACTTCAATCTTCTTAATTTTTCCATTTTCCAATTTGGTAATCCCACTTCCTCTGATCTTCAGAGCACCATCATTGCCAAACTTTACCATTATGTCAACCCTTTTCTTAACATTCTTCAATAAGTCTGCATTTACCATTATGTGGGATGAGAACCTGCTATAAATAATCCAGGTGCTACAATTCTTTATAGCCTTGATAGCAACTTCAGCAAGATTGGATTCCTCAATCTAATTCTTTTCCTTCCATGAAATATTATATTGAGTGAAGGATGAAGATGGAATTTTAAATTTATTTTTCAAGTGCATAGGTTCATCATATTCATACTCTTCTTCCAGAGGAGAAAATATATTTGTAAGAGAAACACCATATGGTTGATGAGTATTGAATTGTATTTGAGTTCTATATGAATTTTTCATGCCTTTTATCTACCTTCAATAAACAACTTTATGAAAAAGTTGGAACAATGAAAAAAATATCCATAGAAATTATTTCTTCTATAATAAGTAGGATATGAATTCATTCTCCTTTGTTTACTTCCTATATATTCACCATTCAAATATCTCTTTTCCTCTTCACAGTATGACATGGAATGGCCCAGATAGCCACAAAATTGACATTTCATAAGAGGAAATTTCTTCTCACTTTTGTTTCCCCCCATTCCTCCTTCCTTAGGGAAGGAGTTTTACTAATGATCATTTTTGGAAACTTTTGGATAGTTTTTAGTTCTCATTTCAGTTTGATTTGGGGATTTCTTTGTTAATACATCATGCAAATTTACGATATGTCTAACTTTCATCTTTCCTTTATTTTGGTTCATCTTGTTTCTAGCCTTCGATGTTTCAACATCACAACCAATTCCACTTTTTCCCATGCATGTGTATCTTTGATCATCTAAATACTTCTCTACTCCTTCAAAACTGCACTTGGATCTCTCTATCGGCTCAACATCTGAGAATATTCCAAACTATATTTTATTCTTTGTTTCCTTTGAAATTGATTCACTTTCAATTTTACTCCTAAGAGTAACAAATTCTTCTTCAATACCCTCAATAGTATTATACTTCTCCTCTAGTATGGATGTAAGGTCATTGATTAACTTTTCATATTCTTTAATTCCGAGCTTCAATTCCACTATATCTTCTTTACTTTCAAAGGTTTTTTACTGTTATTTCACTACTTCTTCCAGTATTTTAATTTCAACTTCAATCTAATCAACATATTCTAATGATTATTCCACATCATATCTCTAATTTTCCATATATTATTTTGATTCTCAAGATTTAAAATAGCATCCTTAAGTTTAAACTTGAGATCATTATTAGCAATCAACTAATTATCACTACCTTTATCTGTTGATGATTTTGACTTTTCAACTATTTCCATCATAAACGCATGGGTTTCAGATTTAAACTCTGGTTCTTCTTCCTCAAATAATTTATTTTCATCATCTGCTTCTTTACAGAAAAAACTCTTCCTCTTTACTTTATTTCTAGATTTGAAGTCTCCCTTTTGATAAAACCATTTCTGAGGCTTCTGTGAATTTCCCACTTCACTTTCTTTATCATCGAGCTTCCTTGAGAACCGAGAGGTAATGTTCCTTACTCTACCAAAATGAAAACAGGATAAGGGAAGCTTTCCTTCAAATCTCCCTTATCTTCTCTTCAAATTATTTACATGAAGAGAAATGATTTCATCTTCCCCATTATCTTCATCAACAATATATCTAGACACCTCAAGTTTTTCCATGGATTTTAATGCCATTTACTTTCTTACTCGAGTCATTTCATCTTTAGGATTAAATCTCATTTCATATTCTACCAGACTGCTCAACAAAAAATCCATAGAAAGTTTAGATAGATCCCTTTCCTCAAGTGCTGACAACTTTGCATTGTAGAGAGGTGGGAGCCTTCTCAAGATTTTCTTTACAATTTCAATGTATTTTATTTCTTCACCAAGTCCATGTATATCTCTAAGAATTTTAGTAATTCGATTAAAAAAGGCATCTACATTTTCATCTGGATGAATTTTCAAGTCATCAAACCTATTGTGCAGGGCTTGAAGTTTTTCCTCCTTCAATTTGTTGTCTCCTTAAAAAATATTCTCCAGTTTTCCCACAAAATTTTCTAAAGTAAAACTCATCACCTTTAGATAGATATGATTAGAAAGAGATGCAGTGAGGGAATTCTGTACTTTAGAATCTACATTAAGAATTTTACTATCTATATCATTCATAGACAACCCTGTTGGATCAGTAGCCTATATTCCTTGTGTAGTGGAAAAGAGTACTTCCATTCCAAGATATCTTAGATGATATCTCATCCTGTTCTTCCATATTTGAAAGTTACTTCCATAAAAGTGGGGGAATACCATGAAATTAACTGAATTCTCTATGATAGAAAAGAGGGAAAAATTTAACATTAGAAACCTTTACCCTCTAATACCACTTAAAGGACACCGGAACACCTTGAGAGGAGAGGGGTGAATCAGAGTGTCAAATTTTTCTTTTCAAGTGATGGATCTTATTCCTATGTTTTTAGGAACCTGTTAAACCTGTCCGAAGGCAATGTGTAGTAATTAAAACATTCACAAGTAGTGATACAACACAACAATTTTACTTGGTTCACCACTTAAGGTATTCCAAGGAGTATATACCGATAGTGTGTCGGTCATACCTAAATCCACTATTCTTCACTATATATGGAATATAGAAGTTTAGACATAGTCACTCTATGTCAGACACACTGACTTTACAAGATTTTAGGGATAGGACACTACGTCCCTCGAAACAATTCCATCGACTCCCCCCCATCTCACTACCATGGGTGAAGTCTTGCTTAGTTTATCAACTTGAAGGTCTCTTCAATAGATTTTCATTGAATTCTTTGTCTCTATTCAGTATGAGACTCTTCTTGCATTGAAGTCATAAATTGATGCAATTGAAATCACTAAACTAAAAAACCAGATATTCAAAATTCAAAATCATATCAACTCAGTACTTGTGCACATATCCTGTTCATGCACGCAAGATTTGGGGTTGTCACGCAAGTTATCTTTCGTGCAGGCCTACTCTTTCACATATCCCTTCTCTTTCATGAATCCCTCCTATTTTGTGTAGCTATACCATAATATTCACTTATTATTGATAAACTCATGGAAAAATTTGTGCAAAACTCTCTTCTTTCATACAACTCACCACTTGCACACAACTCCTAGCTTACACGCAACTCTCTACTTGCGCGCGACTCCCTTCTTGCGTGCAATGCACCACTTGTATGATTCCGAGCTCATATTTTCTCTAAGTTTTGAACCTATCTAAATGAGGGGGTATCTGCCTATTTATAGGCATTTCTAATAATGTGCGCAACTTCATGCAACTTTTCCCCTAGCTCCCAAGTATCATCCGCACAAGTCTCTTTTCATGAAATATCATAAAAAATCCCCTTTTAAACAAATCTATAACTTGTACAAACTTATTTCCTTTTCCATTTTTTGATGAAAAGATCCCAAAACACGCCTCTCACACAATTTTCCAAACCACATTCAATCCGGAATGCAACTCACTTATTCAGAAATTCTTTTCTCCATTCTCCAATTTTTGGACCAAAAATTTGGAAAACACTGGGAAACAACATCACCTTCAAAACCATTGTCTGCTTGAACTATAAGATTCTTTTCCTTTCAAACTTCCTGATCTTCAATCTGAGGATTGACAACAAACACAAACCACACTTCATTTCCAGTAAATAATAGACTTGGTTCCAATAACCATCAATTCACTAACCACCTTCATGGTCATCAATACTATCCCATAAACATCTATTTATTATTATCTCAATCATCAAGAATATATTTAGGGTTATCATTCCCAAGACACGTGTTTTAAAAATGATCAACCTATAATAGAATAAATTCTATTGATTACCAGTCCTATTAATCACATGCTTCCAATTCCTTAAAGAATATATACTATAGTACAATCCATATATATCTCATGAATCTTATAAATATATCATTATTGATAAAATACTCAAATAACATAATCCTTGAATCCAAAAACAAGCGTATTAATCATTCCTCTTCATCTGAGGTAGTAGCATGAGCTCGACCATGATCCCTTTGCTTCTTCTAAGCTATATTCCCTTAACACTTGGGACATTCATTTGTATAGTTCCCCATATTATTACAGTTGAGGCATTGAATATTGGAAAATTCTTTCATTCTCTTGCAATTATGCGCATGGTGGCCTTTTTCTCCACACTTGAAGCGAACTAATTTTTCTCTTAAGCATATACCAAGGTGTTTCCTTCCACAATTATCACATGTGGGAAAACACTTCTTTCTCTTCTTCCCTTTATCTATCTTTTCCCTACCTGTCATCTTCTTCTCTTGATTCCCTTTAAATCCATAATACTTAGATAATTATTTCTCTATATTGTTTGAAAATGATATTATTTTCTCATATGATGAGAATATTTGAGAGTATAATTCCATTTGAAATATTGGCATAAGAACATAAAAGATATGATCATTCTTACACTTTAGATCATGTGTATTGATGATGTTCCCATTCCTTATGAGAGGTTCCATTTCTAAACAATGGCATACACTAAATTAGGTTATAGATCATAATTCCTAATCTAGAACTATAAAAACACTTAATATAAATTAAAATTTTATGCATATCTAATCTCATAATCATAAACATGGTTTTTTTGGGGCCATATTTAATTTTAAATCCCTCATATTTATTTATAAAGAAAATGTGAATTATCCCAAGCATATCCCCCAGGAATATCAAACTAGGTGTGTAGTAAGGCCCATTTTCGTATACCAAGTTACACTGAGTTAGGCCCGACACACATTGTTAGAGTTATTACCCATAGGTACATCTATGTCAGAATCATGTCCACTTATAGTATCTAGATAGGGTTTTATTACTAGGAAGACCCACATAATCTCTACATGACCAAAATTCTAGTATGTTCTTCTATGCTTACTATTAAAGTCTATATTAGGGTTATATTCCCTAATCTATGTTTTATAAATCTAGTTTCCAAGGTTTCTACTAAAATTTCTCTGATACCAATGTTGGATCTGAATCTACAGATTATACACAAGAGGGGGGTGAATTGCGTCTTTTGCAATTTTTCGATAACTCTTTTCTTGAACGAGTTCTGTCCTTTATACTTTATCAGATTTGATCGTGCAGTGGAAAAAGTAAAATCAAGAACACAGAGATGTATAGTGGTTTGGGGAACAGAAATCCCCTAGTTCACTCCACCAACGCTCTACTCCACGAGCTTGGTGATTTTCACTATCTGGTCCTCTTTTCCACAGACCGATTCACAACTGAGTACAGACAATTGATACCTTTACAATTCAAGGCAAAACAAAGCCTTCTGGTTCAAACATGAACCTACATAGCTTAGAACGAGAAGTTGGTTACTCAAGAATAAAAAAGAATTTCATAAAGAAATTTCCAGTTGATCTTCACAATTGAAACTGAATGAAATTGACAGCAGGTGGATCGAAGTCTCTAGAAATATTGATCTTCAAGACGAAGCAGTTCCGAGTTGATCCAGTTGTAGTAGAAATAGAGAGATAGTTCACAACTTTAGAAGTAGTAGATCTATAGTAGATATTCGATGTAGAACAGGTGAATCTTCTATCGAGTTCCTTCTTCTTGAAAAAACAGAGCTTTGATGCTCCTTTTGAATCAGCAGATCAACGTGAATAGTTGCAATCTCTATTTTCCACCTTTTTCAATAATATATCGATCACATCCATCCATAACTGGTGTTTTAGAGAGAACATATATAATAAAACATATCTCCTGCATATTTAGATCCATAAAATTCGCCTTCTGATTCGTGATATTCAAAAATTTGAATTTACAGAGAAGTCATAACTTCCCTTAATACTCGGCATAAAAAGATCCTTTTAATTTGATCTTAAATCCATTAATAAAATGGATTTGAATCAGTCAAAGTCATACTTTAAAAACAACTTTAAATCCGAATTGAAATCCGCCCAGAAATCAGCTTATTGAACATTGCACATAAATATCGTCTGTCAAAATTTCCGACGCCAAACGTAAGGTTGGTGACGTGGCCTCCAAACGTAGGGTTAATCATAGTCTTCAAATGTAAGGCTAACAACGTAAGGTTGAACACAAACGTAGGGTTGATCATCCATACTTTTTCTTCAACACTCAAACGTATGGTAAAAGATCCATACTTTTACTTGATCTATACTTTTCCAAGAATGTATGGTTGTTTACAAAAGTAAGGTTGATGAACCATACTTTTGAGAAACAAACGTATCACTTAGAATTTACGTACGGTTCTCCTTCCATACTTTGTTGATAACCAAAACGTAAGGTTCCTTCCTAACGTAAGGTTCTCCTTCCATACTTTGCTGAAAACGTATGGTTGTTTAACCATACTTTTCTCTTATTTCAAAAAGTATACACGCTTTTCATCCTTACACTACGTTTATCCACGTAGGGTATGAACAGTGATTCAAGAACGCGCTAAAACAGATTCCATGCTATATTTACCTACGTAAGGTATGAACAGTGATTCTAGAACGTGATTAAAGCATATTCTGAATAAGTAATAGATTCTCATTATTTCAAGAGTAAAATAAATTAATAAATTCCTACAAAATACTAAATAAAAACATTAGAAAATAACTAAGGGTATTTGTGAGCATCAAAATTATCATAAAGAGACAGAGTATTATTTTCAATAATCTCCCCCTTTAAATAACATTAACATGTATTGTTGAAAACAATACTTTGCTCAACAATCTCCCCATTTTTGATGATCACAAAACCCATAAAATAATTAAAATTATTTAAACAAAAATTAACTTTCAAAAGTAGTTATAAAGTTTTAAATAAAAAATTATCCGCCAAAAAGATAATTATAAATCCAAATTTCTCATTTAATTTTATCCCCCAATAAAATGAATTCTCCCCCTAAATAAAATGTAGGTTTTGATGTTGTGTTTATCCAAATTCTCCCCCTTTTTGTGATATAAAAAAGAATGAAAAATCATGGATTTTAACACTTTTAATATTGCACTGAACTATTAGTAAATGCTATTACGAACTGTTTATCAATAATTAAATCTAGAGTACTGACATATCAAAAACAAAGTCAGTAAAACAAATAAGGAAAGATAAAAATAAACAATGACGAAAATTTTCATTCAAAAACAGTAGTATATACATGACAATGATATACACATGAATCAAGGATTATGTAAGATAGGCAACAGGGTCTATCTCCTCTAGATTGCAGACTTGATTTCTGTAAACTGCTCCCGAAGTCTCTTCATCATCCCATCACCAAGCTTGATAATGATCTCTCTGTTCTCTTGAGTCATATGAATATCTTCAATTAAATTGACTCTGAAAAACTCATGCATCCTTTCCTCTTTTTCAACAAATACTGACAGCTTCTCTGATAACTGATTTAACAGAATTCTGATCGATGGCTCACTAGATGTCAGTTGATCCACTAAGAACTTCTGATTGTCCAAAAACACTGACAAAGGAGCACTGTTACATTGAAGATCTTGTATCTTGTCATTCATATTGCTCATCGCAGCTGTGATAGCCTGAAACCTTCTGATTAAATCTGGTGAAGTACCTGATCCACTAACAACATTATTTGCAACTGATGCAAATTGATTCTCCATAAACAAATTCAGATATGATAAATCTGACTTCATAACCATTTCAGATTTTAATTGTGTAACAGCAATCAACATATCCTATTTAAACATTTCAACTTCTTGCCTTGAAACTGTACACTCCTTCAGCTTTTGAAACTTCAAACGCTCTAAATCTAAGGCATTTCTCAGAGAAACATTCTCAGATTCCAACTGAGATACTTTTCTGTATAGTTCTTCAACTTCTTCTTTTCTAGAATCAGATGCACCCTGTGCTTTATTCACAGTCTCAGGTTGATGCAACAGTACCAAAGGCAATGATTCAGTATCAGATTTTTCTTTTTCTCTGTCCTGAGAAGGTTTGTCCACAGATTTTTCTTTAGAGTTTTCAAACTCCTCCACCGAAAAATCCTCTTGAAGTACCTCTGTGTGAGCTTTAGAAGCATGCTCACCACAAACATCAGTATCTATTCCTTCCATTGGGTTTTCAAGAACAATATTTTCAGAAGTTTCCTGAGGTGTGACCACTTCTTCACCAGGCACTGCCTCCATCTCTTGTTCCTGTTGAAGTGAAACTTCAACATTAGCTACAATCTATTCCTGATTTTCCCAGTGAGTTTCTTCTTGAGCTCCTGATTCCTCTACTGGAGCTGTTCTCTCAGTAACATATTCCAATATCTTATCAACAACAACTTCTCTTACAAAATAATAAGAAATTAAGGCTTCTGTTGTAGTGTCCAAAGCAGTGGAAGTGACTTCCTCATTTACTGGTCTTTTTCTTTTAGATGGAAGTCCCTCCTGACTTCTATCTTCCTCAACATCTTCCACTTCAAAGAGAATCCTCCTTGCTACATTGCTGACTCTGGATTCAGCTTGTCCCTCCTTGGACTTAGCAGGTTGAGCCTGAGCACTCTCTGAGTCTTCCTCAGCTTCTACTGGTAAAAGTTTTCCTTTAATTGTGCTCCAGAAATATCAAACTTTACTCAAAGTTCCAGCATTAAATGTATTACTATGATGACAGTTAACTCTAGCATCCACTAATCTCACCATGTCTTTCTTAAACAACAGTTTAGAAATAAATCTACCAAAAGGGTAGAAATTCATCCTGTCCTCGTTTTTATAGCAGTAACTGAGATACCTTATCATGTATCTTGGAAAGTTTAACTTAATATCACTTAACAAAAGAAACATTATATACATATCAAGGTACAAAATCTTCTCCATTTCTGCCATCCATGGAGTTATTCCCGTCTGAATAAATTTGACCAAAATCTTATGATCAGGATCCAAATCTTTGAAAAACATTTTCTTTATTGTCTTGGTACCAAAAAGAAAAGACATTATGTCTTTGGATTTATACAAAAAATATCCTATATTATTCAATTCGAAATAAAAAACTCCCTCATGAGGACAGTTGAGAATCTGACTAATCTCTACTGAAGAGATTGAGAAATCCCTATTCTCTATCTTAGTCATCATACTGTCCTCTATATCTCCCAAACTAAATTGTATAGATTTGAAGAAATATCTAAGTTCAACTTCATACATAAATTCTGTATTTTCACTGTTGAACATCTGTTCAAGATTCTGGAATGACAACGCTTGCTTCAACAATAGATTTGTCTGAAATAACCAGTCAAGATCGATTACCTTACCTTGTAAAATTTTTCTTCCCTTAGTGCGTTGTCTCTTGGCATTGCTCAGCTCGGCCTCACTGGCTCTTTTATTCCTTACCATTTCCGCAAGAGTCTCTGAAGGTTTGAAGGTTAGGGTTTCAGAAGTTCGAAGGTTAGGGTTTCAGAAGATGAAGTGCGATTTTTGGATTTCGAAAGGGTTTAGATAGAAGTGAAAGGGTTTAGAAGTCGAAAAGGCTCTAATAGCCTTGATTCCCGTGTAATCACTAATCATTACATATATTTAAAAAACAAATAGATTTTTCATATGACGAAAGAAATAAAATCTTAAATAGTATTCAATAAAAAAAATAAAATTTACATAAATAAATAAAAGTAAATGAAAATAAAAAAAAATTATTTAAAATTAAATAAACCCAGCTCCCCCTTAATAAAATCAAACCTTGCAGTGGGAAGTGGTTTAGTAAAAATATCTACTAATTGAATTTCAGTATTTATAAATTCTAAAAATATATCCTTTTTAATAACACGATCTCTTAAAAAGTGATGCCTTATATCAATATTCTTAGTTCTAGAATGACTAATAGTATTTTTTGAAATATTAATTGCACTCGTATTATCACATAAAATAGGTGTATTATTAAAATTCAATCCAAAGTCTATAAGAGTGTTTTTCATCCACAACACTTGTGGACAAAAACTTCCAGCAGAAACATATTCTGCCTTAGCTGTTGACAGGGCAACTGAATGTTGTTTCTTACTAGACCATGATACTAAGGACTTTCCTAAAAAGTGACATGTACCTGATGTGATTTTTCTATCTAACCTACAACTTCCAAATTCAGCATCTGAATATGAAATCAAATTAAAATCAGAAGTTTTAGGATAAAGAAGAGATTGAGAAACAATTTCTTTTAAATATCTAAAAATTCTCTTAACAACAGTTAGATGAGATTCTTTAGGATTTGATTGAAATCTAGCACAAAGACATACTGAATACATTATATTTGGCCTGCTAGCAGTAAGATATAACAAACTACCAATCATACCTCTATATAACTTATTGTCAACTGATTTACCAGTTTCATCCAGATCAAGTTTTATATTAGTACACATAGGATTTTTAAATGGCTTGCTGTTATCAAGTCCAAATTTCTTAAGTAAATCAGTAATGTATTTTCTTTGATTTAAAACATTTCCAAAATCTTTTTGAAATATTTGAAGACCCAAAAAGAAATTTAATTCTCCCATCATACTCATTTCAAATTCTCCTTGCATTAATTTTGAAAATTCATGACAAAGAGTTTTATTAGTTGATCTAAATATTACATCATCAACATAAATTTGAACCAATAAAACATTATTTTTCACAGTTTTCTTAAATAGTGTTGGATCTGCCATACCAACAGTAAAATCATTTTTCAAAAGAAAATAACTTAATCTTTAATACCAAGATCTAGGTGCTTGTTTAAGGCCATAAAGAGCTTTAGTAAGTTTAAAAACAGAATTAGGTTTTTGAGAGTTTTCAAAACCAGGAGGTTGCTCAACATAAACTTCCTCTATTAAATAACCATTTAAAAAGGCAGATTTAACATCCATCTAAAATAATTTAAAATTAATATAAGATGCATAGGCTAAAAGGATTCTAATGGATTCTAACCTAGCTACAGGTGCAAAAGTCTCATCATAATCTATTCCTTCTTATTGATTACATCCTTTAACTACTAATCTTGCTTTATTTATAGTTATTGTGCCTTGGTCATCCTGTTTATTTCTAAAGACTCATTTGGTTCCTATTACAGGATAATTATTAGGTCTTTCCACTAAATCCCAAACTTCATTTCTTTTAAACTGGTTTAATTCATCTTGAATTGCTATTACCCAGCTTTCATCATCTAAAGCTTCTTCTATAGTCTTGGGTTCTTGTTGAGATAGGAAGGCAGAGAATTCCACTAGGTTTCCTAAGTTTCTTCTAGTTTGAACACCAGTTTCTAGTTCACCTATTACAATTTCTAAATGGTGATTCTTTAGGGTTCTAGACTGTCTAGGTAATATATTTAAAGGTTCTTCAGTATCATGTTCCTCTAAACTGGACTGAATTTCTTTTATATCATTTTCAAAATCATTCTTTAAATTCTCAAGTCTCATATTATCATTAGAGTCAAGTTCATCCATTTTTTCTGTCCTTTTCTCAAAAGGATCAGATTCATCAAATTTCACATGAATTGATTCTTCAATAATCATTGAATTATTATTATAAACTCTATAAGCTTTGGAGGTAGTAGAAAATCCTAAGAAAATAACTTCATCAGATTTTGGATCAAACTTACCAAGATTATCCTTGGTGTTTAAGATATAAACCTTGCATCCAAAAACTTTAAAGTAATTTACTTTAGGTTTTCTGTTATTCCATAGTTCATAGGGTGTCTTTTTCAAAATAGGTCTAATTAAAACTCTATTAATTATATAACAAGCTGTATTCAAATCTTTTACCTAGAAATATATAGGTAGGCTATATTCATTTAACATAGTTCTATCCATTTCTTGAATTATTCTATTTCTTCTTTCTACAATCCCATTCTGTTGAGGTGTTCTGGGTGCAGAAAAGGTATGTTTAATACCCATATTTGAGAAAAAGGAATTAAATTCCAGATTCTAAAATTCTCCAACATGATCACTTCTCAATGAGATAATATTGAAACCTTTTTCATTTTGAACAGATTTGCAGAACCTTTCAAATAAAGTAAAAGCCTCATTTTTAAATTTCAAAAAGAAAATCCATGTAAATCTTGAATAGTCATCAACTAAAACATATACATATAATTTACCAACTAAGCTTGCTACTCTTGAAGGTCCAAACAAATCCATATGAATAATTTCTAGAGGTTTAGATTTAGCAACCTTATTAACAGATTTGAAGGATGATTTGTGTTGCTTTCCAAGTTGACATGTATCAAAAAATCTGTCACTTTCAAATTTGAGACAAGGTAAATCAAAAACTAAATGTTTCTTAGATAACTTATGTAAAACATATACATTTCAATGACCAAGTCTCCTATGCCAGATCTAGGATTCACTTACTTTAGCAGTCAAGTAGTTTACTTGTTGTTTACACAAGGAATTTAAATCCAAAGTATAGATATTTTCAGTTCTTGGTGCTTTAAATTTAAACATTTTATCTTTAGAAACAATACAACAATTGTTAGTAAAATCAACAGTACATCCATCTTCACAAAGTTGAGAGATACTTATCAGATTGTATTTTAGTCCTTGTACATAAAGTACTTTGTTGATTGAGACTGTTTTTGGATCTCCAACAGTTCTAATGCCAATGATTTTTCCTTTGGCATTGTCACCAAATGTGACAAGTCCTCCTTCCTTTTGAGTGAGTGAAGAAAAATCCAATGAGTCCCACTCATATGTATTGAGCATCCACTGTCCATGTATCATATATCTTTTCTTCTCTGGTGGCCTGCTACCTCATCAGTTTCTTCCATGAAACACATGTTTGCCTTTAGATTGAATTCTTCTTTCTCTGAGCTTGATTCAGAAGAGCTACTAGAGTATTCAGATACACTCCAAGTGGCTTTCATAGCTTTCTTGTCTTTCTGATCAAAGTCATTTCTTTTGAAGAATTTCTTCTTCTTTGAATCCTTCAATTTTGGGAAATCTGGTCTGATATGCCCTATATTTTTGCATTTATAACATCTTAATTCCTTATTATCTCCCTTAAAGGATTTTTTGAAGCCTCTTTTCTTGCTGTATAACTTTCTAAATTTCCTGGCTAGTTGAGCCAGCTCTTCATCTGAGTTGGATGAGTCAGAGATTTCTGATTTAGCTTTGGCTTCTCTACTCTTCATCTTTCTATTCTTTTTTTGTCAAGTTACCTTCAAGGAAATATCTTATATTTTGATAAGAACTTTATGTTCATTAGCCTCATATTGAATTTCATCTTCATACATCATCAGTTTACCAATCAACTCTCTCATGGTTATATCCTTGACAGGTGTTGATTTTCTAATTGAAGCAGAGATACCATTCCATTGAGTAGGAAGTACTCTCAGTACTTTTAATGCTTAATCATCCTGCTTGATAGGTTCTCCTAGAGCAGTTATGTTATTGACAATTTCTGTCAGTCTCCCATTCATTTGGGTAATTCTCTCACCTTCAACCATACTGAAAGTATCAAATTTCAATTTTGCAGTTGCATATCTCATTTGCCTCACATTGTCTGTTCCTTCATATTCCACAGCTATTGTTTGCCACATCTCATATGCTGTCGGGCACTGAGATACTTTGTTAAATTCATCTAGTCCTAGACCGCAGATAATTGCATTCATAGCCTTCGAGTTCATATCGTATTTTGCCTCTATAGAAGCACTCCATGTTTCAGGATTTTCAGGAATTTCATAAGGAGTCAGAATCTTTGAATAGACTCTATATCCAAGGTTTTTCAGATATATTATAATGCGTGATTTCTAGCAACCATATTTGTCTCCATTAAAATATGGTGCTCTGACCATCGACATCCCTTCTCTTGTATCAGTCATGATGCCCTGTTGTATAATATTTAAATTTCTTCTAGCTTGCTAGGGATTTATCCGAATCTCCTCCTTTGATACCAATTGTTGGATCTGAATCTACAGATTATACACAAGAGGGGGGTGAATTGTGTCTTTTGCAATTTTTTGATAACTCTTTTCTTGAATGAGTTCCATCCTTTATACTTTATCAGATTTGATCGTGCAGCGGAAAAAGTAAAATCAAGAACACAGAGATGTATAGTGGTTCGGGGAACAGAAATCCCCTAGTCCACTCCACCAATGCTCTACTCCACGAGCTTGGTGATTTTCACTATCTGGTCCTCTTTTCCACAGACCGATTCACAACTGAGTACAGATAGTTGATACCTTTACAATTCAAGGCAAAACAAAGCCTTCTAGTTCAAACAAGAACCTACACAGCTTAGAACGAGAAGCTGGTTACTCAAGAATAAAAAAGAATTTCATAAAGAAATTTCCAGTTGATCTTCACAATTGCAACAGAATGCAATTGACAACAGATGGATCGAAGTCCCTAGAAATATTGATCTTCAAGAAGAAGTAGTTCTGAGTTGATCCATTTGTAGTAGATATAGAGAGAAAATTCACAACTTCAACAGTATTAAATCCATAGTAGGTATTCGATGTAGAAAAGGTGAATCATCTATCGAGTTCCTTCTTCTTGAACAAATAGAGCTTTGATGCTCCTTTTGAATCAGCAGATCAACGTGAATAGTTTAAATCTTTGTTTTCCACCTTTTTCAATAATAGATCGATCATATCCATCCATACCTGGTGTTTTAGAGAGAACATATATAATAAAACATATCTCCTGTATATTTAGATCCATAAAATTCGCCTTCTGATTCGCGATATTCAAAAATTTGAATTTATAGAGAAGTCGTAACTTCCCTTAAGACTCGAAATAAAAAGCTCCTTTTAATTCGATCTTAAATCCATTAATAAAACAGCTTTGAATCAGTCAAAGTCGTATTTTAAAAACAAATTTAAATCTGTCTTGAAATCCGCCCAGAAATCAGCTTACTGAACGTTGCACATAAATATCGTCTGTCAAAATTTCCAACGCCAAACGTAAGGTTGATGATGTGGCCTCCAAACGTAGGGTTAATCATAGTCTTCAAATGTAAGGTTAACAACGTAAGTTTGAACACAAACGTAGGGTTGATCATCCACAATTTTTCTTCAACACTCAAACGTACGGTAAAAGATCCATACTTTTACTTGATCCATACTTTTCCAAGAACGTATGGTTGTTTACAAAAGTAAGGTTGATGAAACATACTTTTGAGAAACAAACGTATTGCTTAGAATTTACGTATGGTTCTCCTTTCATACTTTACTGATAACCAAAACATAAGGTTCCTTCCTAACATAAGGTTATCCTTCCATACTTTTCTGAAAATGTATGGTTGTTTAACCATACTTTTCTCTTATTTCAAAAAGTATACACGCTTTTCATCCTTACGCTATGTTTATCCACATAGGGTATTAACAGTGATTCTAGAACACGCTAAAACAAATTCCGCGCTATATTTACCTATGTAAGGTATGAACGGTGATTCCAGAATGTGCTTAAAGCAGATTTCGAATAAGTAATAGATTCTCATTATTTCAAGAGTAAAATAAATTAATAAATTCCTGCAAAATACTAAATAAAAACATTAGAAAATAACTAAGGGTATTTGTGAGCATCAAAATTATCATAAAGAGATAGAGTATTATTTTCAATAATCTCCCCCTTTAAATAACATTAACATGTATTATTGAAAAAAATACTTTTCTCAGCAACCAACTATAAAGACCCTCACCCCAGCAGCCCAAAGTCAGTGCATTACTTTATTACATTGGTACTACGAACAATCATTTGCATCCCAAAGGACCGATCAATTTAGAAGTTTTCGAAGCCAGATTATATACACGAACTTTACATTATCAATTGAAAGAAAAAAACATAGAAAATCCATTGGAAACACCCATAAACTCATAGATTAACCCTTTATATCAGTCATAATATAAATCTTGGCATTCTGGGAAAATTAAAACATAAGAAAGGGGTGAGCTCAGATGCTCAATAAGGGTAAGCAATACAATAGAAGCTATCATAAAAAAAAAATAAGGCATGGTGAATAACTAAAAAACCCATGCCATTAAAACATAAACTTGATCATAATATGGAAGGAATAAAATCTAATTAACTAATTCTATAAATAATCACATGAGAAAGAAACTTAACCATGGATATTCTACTAGTATAATAATCACATGGACTATAAATTACTAGTATAATAATGAGGTAATGCATAATGCTGGATATCATAAACATATATTCAAGTATTTGGAAAAGACACTAGACATAAATGGGTAAAAACCCGGTCTAGTTTGTCTCATGAGACCTACCGATGCATCGATGGGCTATAGTGGGGCCCCCCGATCACTTTCTAAGTCCAATGCATTCTTCATATATCAAATAATCAATTTAAAAGGATATATTTAAATAAAAGTGTCCCATACCAATTTGTAATATTTTAATCATAATAATAGATGAAAATACTCTAATAAAATCATTGTTAAATTCTTGATATAAATACCCTTTTACTTTGGAAAGAAGAGTTCTTTTGGAAAATCATTTGTATTTGTCATAAAATTTGATTGTAAACATGAATATATTAGAAAAGAAAAGTAAAGAAAAATTAAATTATTTTTGAGGTATAAATTATGTCCAATTTAAGTGAAAACATATAAAAATAGTTTTTAAGAGACTTTATAAATGGGCCATCTCAGCGCAGTTTAAGGGAAAATATATGTCTTTAAAATAAAAAAAGTCATAATTGTTTGTATAAAACTAGGAATGAAAAAAGATAGTTTTTTTCATGAAAAAAGTTTTATTTTATAAAAATAATGGTTTCTTAAAATAGATTATGGATGGTACTTGAAAATGGGTAAGAAATTGGGAAGCTCCCTTTAATCGAGCTTACTTAACAGAAAGAATTGAAAAGGAAACCTTATAAAACATGTATTTTCCCATCAAAGAAGATTAAATGATATGAATACATGAGTTTGGAACATATAAACATAATGCAGAAGAAGTATATAAAAATAAATAATAATTATATTGGGGTAAATATTGAGAAAACATAACTCAAATGAAAAATGGAAGTTCGGAAAAAACCCTTACCATTGTGCAAACAGTCGAACCGTATGCACCATAAAATCAATAATCATGAGATGAAACATTTAATACTATGAAGATAAATAGATTCATGATATGATACATCAAAGGGTAGTATAAATACACCATACACAAGGAATAGTTTCCAATAAGGCATATCTCATGTAAATAAAAGTGAGATAAGAAAACCCTTACCTTATATCTGAAAGCGTTCTGTACTTGTACTTAACATCCTCTTGAATTCTTCACCTTGAGAACCTCCTTAAGGAACTTTGAAATGGTATTTTGGTGAGAACAGAAAGACCAAAATGTGGGGGACAGATTTTGGAGAGGAAATTGGTAGAATATAAGAAATCTTCAAGGCTTTGGAGATGTGAGGAGAAGGGGTGGTGAGAAGTGGTATTTATAGTGGAGGAGATGAGTGTTTTTTGAATATTTTATTCATTTGTTTATTATTTTGGATCAAGACTATGAATAGTTTGACCATTATCACTAAATATATTAAAATAATTAATGGTAATTTGATATTATGGTGATTATATCATCAATGAATCAAGGAATAGTGTATTTAACTTATAATGTATTTATACTATAAATTACCATATTTTACTATTCACAAAAAATTCAAGTATTTTAGAAAAATCCTAAAAATTTACCCTAAATTTTTTTTGATGTTTAGAATTAAAAAATAAAATCCATTTTATAAAAATAATTTTCTAAATATGATAATTTTAATTTTTAATTAAAATTATCATTTATTAAAAAAATACTGATTCTAAAATTATAACTGATTTTACACTACTTTGAAAAATTAAATAAGGTCTCATAAATTATCTTATAATATTAAGGAAACTAAATATTAATTTATGAATATATTTTGTGAAAATAAATTCTCTTTTAAATCATTATATTAATTATAAAATTGTAAATAAATATTTATACTTTACAAAAATACCAACACTTAATTTATCATTTTTAAAACATTTAATTACTTATTACATGATATAAATATATAATATTTTAATTTATCAGATACTCAAATTTTATTTACACTTTTATAGGCGATGTTACTATTCAAATCATAAATAGACAATTAATATAATGAAAATGGCGGTTTTTTTTAAATATGGATTTTTCACTATTCAGTGGAAAATAAATATTTTCAGAAAAATACCAAAATTTCACCCTAAGATAATTTTTACATTCCAATTTTATAAATTAAGTTTATTTTTTTAAATAGAATTTATAAAAGTGTCAAAATTTAGTTTTAAAACAAGTGTGCCATTAAAAGGCGGTAAAACCGCCTTTAGTAAAATATAGCCTTTTAATGTATGAAATTGGATTCATTCTTATCTTATGACTATAAAATAATTTGGATGAATGTAAAAACATTTTATTAAATATATAATACCTAAATTTCATAATTTGGTTAATTCTATTCATTCCTTCCAATTCAAGGGCTAGGTTATAACGGTCATTTTAAAATAATGATATTTAATTGTATATCATTATTCATTTAAGCTTGGAGTTGTGTGAAACCAATGCTATCGAATAAATTAAATTTAAAAATAGACATAATATAAAATCTTGGTGTGTTATAATACTTCCTAAATGGTGATTTGGAAGAGGAGGTATATATTGAACAACTATGTTGTTTCTTTCTTAGTGAAGATGAGAATTATGTTATCAGGTTAAAAAGGATTTATATGGGCTAAAACAAGCACTAAGAGCTTGGTATTATAAACTTGAAACCCAACTAAAGAAGTTGAATTTAAGAAAATGAAGAGTTGAAATCAATATATACATTAAATATGATAACAATGTTTTTCTCATTTTCATTGTTTATGTAGATGACATTATTTTTACTAGAAATGATGAAGGAGTTTGTGAAGGTTTTGAAAAAGAAATGGAGAATATTTTTGAAATTTTCATACTTGGTTAAATAAGATATTTTATTGGCTTACAAATTTACCAAGAGAAGGATTATATTTTTCTATCTCAAGATAAGTATGCTAATGATATGCTGAAGAAGTTTGGAATAGATAATTATAATATTGTTTCTACACTAATTTAAGTAGGAATGAAGTTAACAAAATATGAACAAGGAAAAGAATTTGAACCAATGGAATTTTAGAAACTAGTTTTAAGTTTAATTTATTTGAAATATTTAAGACCAGATATTGTGTAATTTGTTACACTTTGTTATAGGTATCAAAGTGAACCAAAAGAGTATCATTTTTTAGATGAAAAAAAAATACTTAGATAAATCAAAGGCACAATAAATTTTGGGTTGAAATATGATATCAAAGGGAATCTTGATCTATTTGGTTATTTAGATGTGGATTGGGCAGGTTGTGTTGATGATATAAGGTCTATATCTGATGGAGATTTCTTTCTTGGTGAAATATGTGTTTTTTTAATTCAAGAAAGAAAAATCCAGCAACCTTGAGCACTGTTGAGGCTGAATATGTGGTTTTCACTCATGCATCAACAAAACTTATGTGTATTAAGACTCAACTAAAAGATCTGAAAGTTGAAGTGACGTTACTATTACTCTTGGTGCATGATAATCAAAGTGAAATTAACCTTAAAAAAAATCTGATTCAGTATTCAAGGTTCATGAACATTGATATAAAATATAAATTTATCAAAGAGTTAGTGGAGAAGAATGAGTTAATGCTATAATTTGTTTCTACAAAGGATAAAATTATAGATTTGTTCACCAAGACACTATCAAATGAAATTTTTTAGAATATAAGTTTGAAGTTGGGTGTTCAACCTCCCTCTTTATAGTGCTATGATATGGTGTTTGTGTCCCCTATCTCATATTGTATTTGGATATTGTTGTCAAAGGGGGACAATAATTGACAATACAAATATTTCTTTTATGTTTATCTTCCTATTGTTTTTCAAAGAGAGAGTATATAATTTAGGGTGAATTTCCATTGATATGTGTTACCTTTGGGAGATATATATTTAGAGAGAGTTTTTAAAAGGGATAAGCTATGATTTCAGCATGTATATAATATTTTAATAGTTTACTGTGAGTGGTTGCAAGAGTGTTTTAGGTATGAAAGAATTGTTATTTTGCTGGTGAAGTTAAGTTTGAAGGGTGTAAAGTTTGTGTGAAGCAAGATTCATATATATCAATATCTTATGGATTGAATGATATTATTTATTCAATGTTCTTTTTTCCTATATTTAGTTTGATCACATAGTGTTAGAATTATTAAATGGTGATCCATTGCTGAGTTTTTAGAGTTGATGTATGTTCCTTTGTTGACAACAAAATCCAAAGGGGGATATTGTTGAGCCCATGAGGTTCTTTGATCGTTCTTATGTTTTTTGTGATTATGAAGATTTGGTGAAGAGTATATGATTAAGTTTCTTGGATTTTTTTCAATACATAAATCATATTCTCATTGAGGTAAAATCATATGATGCTAAGTGATGTGTTCATAGTGCTCATATATCATAAAGGAAGTTCATGATGTAATAAAAATTGAAGGATAAAGTGGAGTTGGTAAGAAGTGGTGGACCAAAATATAGGATAAGGACCAAATTGCAGTATTAGTGATCATGATGCATAATGTGTGTCCACACTATAGAATATAAGTCCTCCATGCCACATTGAAGTACCATGATATAGTAAAAAGAGGATTGGTTTTTGGTGTCTTTGTATTTTTTCAGTACCTCCACGTCGGAGCACCGAGACCATGTTTTTGTCAGGAGTTGGATAGATTTTGGTGGATCTAGAATTTTGGTGCTCTCCATAGTATAGTAAAGGATCACAATGTAGAGAGGTAATGGGTCGGTTTGGTGCCTCTGGAGATTTCTCCACCTCCACACTCAACCCTATTACTACACCATAGTATAGTGAATCCATGATTCACTACACTATAGTGACTAGAACATTTAATAGAGAGAAGCAAGCTAAATTTCAATGGTTCTAGATATAACGAGACCTCCATGTAGTAACATCATGACTACACCATAGCCTTGTGTGGAATTTATAAAAAAAATTCTGAAAACTGATTGTCTGTGCAGTAATCCCCTAGACCATGCCATGGAAGGGTGGTTTTTGGAAAGTTTCAAGAAAAACATTATGTTATATTAATCTGAATACTTTGGTGGTTATTTTAGTCTTCAATAAATATAAATATCAAATTTTATGATTTATATATTTTGAGTTAAGATCCAATGGATGAGTTCAAAATATGAGATGTTTATTTGAATTTGAATTTCAAATTCAAACTTGAGATAAAAAGAAAAAATCGTTGTTGTGTAAGGTGTGAATAATTGTATAGAAAGTGTGAGTGAAAAGAAGAAGTAATAAGAAGATGATAAAGAGAATAAAATGTGTTGTTAATATTATAATATAGTTAAGAGATCATATATATGCTTCTATAGGTTGAAGAAGAGTAGGAGGGTACTACATTAGCATTTTAGAGCTATGGTTGGAAGGATTTATTTTTTGTTGATGCCAAAAATTTTGTATTAATTATTTCAGTGTGGGATACATGATCACAATTTGGAGACTTAATTTAATACAAGTTCAAGGATAAACCTTGATCATTGTACTTACATGTTTAAACTAGTGGGTCATATGATCTAATAGGAATCCATATCATTCTAAGGACTATCATTCTTATTTTTAGAGGTGAACCATATAAATTTATTTCCCCTATTGTGTATGTATGTGTTGAACAATGATCAAGAATCACTTTATCCAGTGATGAGTGTTGTTTCATAAATAAAACATAAAATATTTAGAAACACCAATTCACCCCATCAATTTTTCCTCATTGATACAAGAGGTTATTTTTCATAGAGGATATATTTTCTCTCATGGAGTAGAGAGAAGTGAAGAGTAGATATAAGATCACTTGAGATACTATAAAAACCTTAGTGTTCTTATTTTATTTTTTTCACTGCACATGCACTTAAACTTAAACTTGATTTTTTTAGTTGAACTTTGATTTTAAAAACCTCTCAAATTTTTTTAATTAGTCAATTAACCCAAACCCCTTTTGACCTTATCACTATATCAACTTGGGTAAACATTTCAAAAATTAAAGAAAAGTACATAACATTAACAAGCTCAATAAAAGAATCTATATGGTTAAAAGGTTTAATAAAATGAGATTTCATTATCTTTTTGTAATATTAATGTATTTTATGATATCTAAGCATATATATATATATATTGATTTAAATTTTGTTTGATACATGATTTAATCTAATAAACCATGTATCAATAAGATACATATTGAGGCCAATCCAACATATAGTTTCATTAATTTTATTTTTTTAGAATTTTTAAAAATGATACCAATTCAATTACCTACATGATGGAACACCATGTTAGTATAAAGGTAATTAATTTTTAATTATAAGGTAGATATGTGAAAATGGATCACATCTTTTTGAAAATTAAATTTCATTTTGATTTGATTTTATATTTATTTTATGATGACATGAAAATTAGCATGAAAACATGTCATTATGGCATAGGTTTTGTGGATAATAGTATTGTGTTTAGTGGAAACTAGAATTATATTTTTCATTTACATCCATGTTCAATCATACATGGTATGAATCTTTTTTTACTTGTTTTGTGTCTATTTTGTGGCTCACATGGCTTGTGTTATGTGGATTCATGTTTTTGGATTGTGTTTCATGGTCATTATATTGTATATTCAAATGTGTATATTGGTATGTTACTTATATTTTATGGTTATTGTGTTGTTTATGTTTTGTGTCCTCTGTGTTGTGTTACTCAAGTTTTATGGGTGCCATGTGTTTTATTGATGCTGTTTTTCCATAAGTTTATTTGGAACCACTCATGCCTTGAGCTCTCAAACCATCCTACCCATTAAAGTCATTTAATGGTTATTAAAATTTTTCTCTATCCATGTGCCTCTAACTCACCACTTCAAGCTTTTATTTATATAGTTTCTGTAGTTTCTTCATTCATTTGAACATTGAGAAAGTAGTGAGAGTGAAAGATAACCCTGAAAAGAGCTCTCATTGTCAGTCTTCCTTCTGAATTTTAAGTTCATGAAAATATAAATCTTTAGATCTTATGGTTAGAAACTTAAGTGGAGATATTTTGACTCATGACCAACATCATCATTTATAAATCTTGAAATTTTAAGTTTCATCTTCAACCTTGACTAATGTAACAAAGCACTGGTAAAGGAAGCATGGCCCCAAAAAAATATTTATTTTTGATTCATTATTTCTTACCCTCATGTAAATATGTATTAAGCCTATGTGTATTGGGTGTATTTAATCCAATTATAAGCATATATCATTACATAAAATTGAATTTGATCACCATTTTCTAGTTTTTACAAGAGTTTCATCTCAAATAGGGTGTATACTGATTTCTTAAGTCTTTCCTGGGTATATTTATTCTTTCTTTTCATGCATAATAAATAAGTTTTCCATGACATTATTACCATGCATGCGAGGAAAAATGGTATTGAAGTGTTTGTGCATGTGCATGTATTGATACTTTTTTCTCACATGGTATGAAAAGATTTAATTAAAAATACCTCAAGTATTGGAGAGGGGAGAAGCCCCAAGAAGGATTAATGGAAATTTCCTAAATCGGCCTATGTGAACCTATCCTACACACCAAAAGGTCCGTACAGACCCACCTATGTGTCCCAGAAGGCACAACCACCACTGCACATGACACCTGCACTAATTACCTGAACTAGTTACCTACACTGCATACCTGTTTTAGTGAACTCCTTAGACTAGGGACCCATGTTTCCTTATAAATAGGATCTTGGGGCTCCTAATTTAAAGGGTGGAAAAAAAAGAAGAATATTTGGAGATCTGGTCATGCAACCCCTTCTCCCAGGTCCTAATTTTTTTTCAAGTAACCCTCAAAAACCCAAGAGAATAGGGAATTAAGGGGGATAATGGTATCAAAGTCCTTTTAGGTTTTGAAACACGAGTCACCCATGCAAGGATCCCCTCCCCCTAGTTGAAAAGTACCAGCATGAAGGTACCTCCCTATATCTAGGACTTGCGTGAGACCCTTCTAGGGACACCTAATGAAACCCTTGGTGCCTAGAGAAAGGCATCTCCCAAGTGTTGTTGAACAGGTTTTCCATCACCGAAGGAATATCTAGCTCACACATACCTACCCCACTTAGAGAAATTATAGTTACTCCTAGTAAAACTTGCATGAAGTACCTTCTACTCACCAAGTCTTGACTTGCATGAGACACCTCCTAATCCCTATTTCAATCCACCAATGGAAAAGATCAACTTCCTTTAGACCCCTCATCATAGGGAGACCAAATTGAAGACTCTATTAAATCCTTTGGAATAGTACGACTATAGAGAGAGACACACTAGTGTGTCTCACATTTGGTTATGCATACCATCAGTTAGAGGTGTACTACACTTATCCTACCCAATGGGTAGGGTCCTCTGGGTGCATGCAATTATGCATCCCATCAGTCACTAGGACCCTGACCCTAGGAGCAGTTACAAGGACCTCTAGGTATCAGACATGAGGGTTAATAACATTTCCTTAAAAATATTCTTCTTTGAGACTAGGTACCTCTATTTATAGGTGGGGAGGGAGAGGATCATGCTTTATTTTCCCTTTGAGGGTTAGTGGTTGATCCTTCACTCTTATCTAGAACCATAAGTAGGTAATCTATAATAAAGTAAACCACTATCCTTTCTTATAGGTAGGTAGTCAGGTGGGTAGTCATATGTGACTATCCTTATTACCAAAATGGGAGAGGATACATGCACATCAAAGACCCTTCTTCTTCTCCCATAGGCCCAGACTCGTCCACTAGTGGATGAAGGAGATCGTGTGGTTTTATAGATCTTTCACTTCCTATTGTTTCTCACATCCAATCATGAATCACATGGTCTTAGAGGTTATTTAAGACCATGATATCAAAGGATCCAAGTGCAGTGGAAGTGCGGTGTTGTGTGGTTCCCAAATTTGATTTTTCTATAATCAATGACCAATTTGGGATCAATACGACAATGAACACCGATATCCACAGATTTAATCAAATATTTATACAAAGAAAGAAAAATGATAGAAACTTGAGAGAGGATCTTACACATAATATTTATAATTAATTTAGTTATTTTTTGTAGAAATTAAATACCTGGGTCTTTGGTACATTATTCATTGATGATCGTTGATCATCCTGAATGGCCCTTTGGGATTGCATTCATTACGCTCATGAGGATCCAAAGTAGAATTCCTCTAATAGTGATCCACATGTGCTCCAATGGTATTCGATCAATGCCACTCATTCTTCAAGTGATAGAATAGTGAAGCGAATGTATTGTGTTGATCGCTCGTTCTTCGGTCTTAAAGAAATTATCTCATTATTAAGAAGGAGAGAGATCAGAGAGTAGTCAAGAGATAATTCACTGACTATTGGCATAATAGATGCACCCATCTATTAATCGAGACGGGGTTTCAGTTACAATATTTAATTGCGTAATATTGCTTAAATTAAATTATAAACCTTAGAGAAAACCCATACCATTTAATAATAATAACAACATCATTATTTGTGGTGTGTCAACTTGTGAAAAATGGAACTATAAATAAAATCCCATGCCACATAACAATAACACTATTGTTATTATTTCTTACGCCAACTGGATAAACAATATTTACCAACTTGTAAATAATTAATTTATCATCAGACATGGTCTTGGTCCGTTTGAACTCCTAATCCATTTATTGAACACCCGAATAAATATTTTATTCTGTTAAATAAATATTTTCATTTACAAACCAGTAAATAAGTATTTATTAAATGTTTAATAAAATAAAAAAATATATTATATTTCCGATCCAGTAAAGAAATATTTATTTTAATTTATGAAATAATTTTAAATTGAATAAAATTATTCCTCAATCTTGAGAATAATATTTATTTCATTAATTAAATTCAAATATAATTTAATCGAGACCACCAGAAACACTTAGTGTTTGACCCTCTAGGATTCTTTCTCATTGGTATTAGGAATTCTTGCCTAAATTACAAGATTACTATCTATCAATGGGTCAAGGAACCTAATATAAATAACTTAAAGTCTCAATGATGACGTCCACATACAAACGATCACTATGTAATATAATACCTTTGTCGCAATATCTCATCCAACAGGTTTCATGATGGTTTCATCAACCTATATACTTGATACATCATTCTTTGACTACCTAAAATAAACTCATTGATACACCATGGCCATGGAATTTAGGGTGACATTTCTATTTCAATCAAAGGGCCAAGATATCAACTTTCATAAATAGAAGGGAAAAATCATTCCTTGACTTATCCATTAAATAACATGTCATTTGTGACGCACCCAACGTACCCTACTTCCCACTAACATATGTCATGAAGGTTTTCATTAGTAAATCAAAGTGCATGATTCATGACATGTATTAATAATAATATTAAAGTCTAAGGGCCATTACACACTCTCATAGATAGGAATATCTGATGATACCAAAATATGTGGAATTCCTACTGGTGGGTCTGTTCTCATAATCTCCTTTCTTGGAGATTACCAAGTGAAAACTTCATGAGAGGAAGTCTCATCTGCTTATAAGTACTCACACCTAATGGTCTGTATACTATGTGTCCCATCATAGTATTTCATCCAACTTTAGAACTATATTTAAGAATATTGTTGCAGTCTTTAAAGGTTCTCATCATAGCGGGGAACTACCATGACCTTATCAATTCAAAAAAAATACTCTAGTACATTATTACATAATAGTCATGAATAATATGTAATAAGATGTTTAATATTTAAATAAATTAAATATTCATGTAATCAAGGTACAAAAAATTTATTCTAAGACATCAAATCTAATAGATATACATTTCATGAAAACTTTGTGATTCAAAACAATAAAAATAGGTTTGCAGATGAAGAAAAGATATAAGAAAAAATCACACAAGACATAGATATTTATGTGGTTTAGGAAATGATCCCTATGTCCATGAAGAGGCATACTTTCACTAGTTTTGGGAGCACAATTTATAAGGAGTATCTCAGAGTTTCAAGAACATGAAACCCTATACAGAAATGGGATAATAAAGAAGATGAAGTGTTGTACCACCAACCACATAGAAATTACACACTACTATAGTGAATGATGGTTGGAAGTAAACATTTCTATAGTTATATGACCACCCAAGTCCAAGATACTACAATGGATGATGTTAGGAATTCCATGGAGCTATAATACCATTGTCTCCAAATTCAGAGCTACTATAGTAGTCGTTCCAAAGTTCACATTACTACATTACCCTATCTGTAATTTTCTAGGCTCAGATGCCACTAAAAGGTTCCCTAAGCCTGGTTGGCCACATGGCCTCAAGCGTATCTCCCAAAATTATAGAGGTTTCCAACTAGTAGCGAGGGCCTAGGTGTGTCTATGGGGAGATTATTCCCTCATCACCATAGTGTAGCACAATGGAATGTCAATAACATACAAGTAGAAGAAGTAGTAAATCATACAGAAAATAGATACACAACATAAATAGATAAAAATATCAAAAGGAATCTCAAATACAATGATTATAATGATACATGTCATACGTCTTTACAAAATATCCAAAAAAAGTATACATGGTATGTGTATAATACATGTCAAAAAAGTACAAAAAATTCCAAAAGTATCCTATCTAGAATCATGATCCTCAGCTCAATCCCATACTCCTCTACTCCGAAGTAGTAATCAAGAACCTGTAGTAGGGTGATTTCCCTTATCTATATATGAAATCATAAAATCTGTTTGGGTTCCCATGGCGGCACGAATAGGGTGAGAGACTAAATCCCAGTAGGCAACCACCTAAGGTCTAGTGCCATCTATTCAGTAAATATATGTATAACAGAGTGAAGGAAGTAATAGAATAAGAAAGGAAGTACTAAAAGTAATCATCCTATAAATTATAGGTTCTCATTCATAAGCAGTCCATTTAAGTAAATCTTGAGACCTAGAGTAATTCCCAACTTCCCTGTGATGACATGATCAAATGATTCCTAAATAGGCCATCCATAAAGTGTTATATTCTTATAGAATCCAATCTTGTGCTTTGGCTTGGTAGAGACATCATATGTTTAATTTAATTAATTATTCATTTATAAACTTGATCCCATATATGGAATTCCTAATTTTTAATCTAGGTATCGCTCTGGGTATAATATAAGCCAACTCCCTACAATCCCATCCATGATGATCCTCATAAGAACCTAATTATTTCTCTAGGTGTGGTATAACATCCCTTCCATTCAAGTCCATCCTTGGTGGTCCACTAAGGAAGACCAAGTATCACCCATGGCATACATGATCAAATTTAATTTGAGTCCATCCTTGGAAACCCATATGGGATCCAAGTGTCACTCGACATATAATTTAACCCCATGAATCTATCCTTGGAAAACCACATAAGGAGTCCAAGTATCAATCAAGATTATAAAAGGTTGAATTTAGTTGAGTCCGTCCATGGCATTCCTATATGAATCCATGTGTCACCTAAGGAATATATACATAATCATTCAATCAAATTACATTTAATAAATTTCATTTAAACATGTCAAGGTCATCACCAAGAACATTTCAATTCAATCTCACCTCAAGAGGTGACCTAAGAAATTGGACAAGATTAGAAGGCTTGCCTCTTAGCTACTCACGTGGGTAATTCATTTTAACAAACATATCATGCTAAATCAACCAATACATGGAAAGTATCAAGGGACATGGCATAAATTCCCTTTTCTCTATCAATTCAATTACAATTCCAATTATAATTCATTCCAATTACAATTTTAAATTCAATATTAAACATCCCATGATAGGGGGTAAATAGGCACACCTCAAATGTATCCAATTCATATACCATCATAATGGTCCATTTAATTATACAACACACCCCAAGATGTGGTTCCAATTTTAAGGTCCTCAACCTATAAACATTCATTTATGTGCCTCTTTAATTACATAAGTCATGTATATCAATTCAATTTAAGGATTTAAATTCATTCAAGGGCGTCGCTCTCAGAATTGGGTGCACAAAACAACATCATTTATAAACACTTTGAATTTAAACAAAAGGAATGAGACCACCTAATACTGGTCCATAGTGGATAGATCATCTAGTTTCAGCTCCTGATTCAGTTTATATTGGGATAAAACCGAATAAAATATAAAGAACCTAATAATAGGGTAAATTAGCTTGCACCTAAATAGTGTAGCCGATACCAAACCAAATGAGAAACAACACAAAAAGAATCAATAAATCATTGATGTAGATCCAATGAGACTGAAAGTGCTTGAATATGATAACAGATAGAGGAATGAGATCAAAGACTACCCAATGACTCAATGGAGCTCTCCCAAGTGGCTGCTGTCCAATGTGAAGGAATAAGAAAACATTAGGTTTGAGATATAACATTAACTAAGGTCATTTTATTAATTTCACCAAAATTGTATGGTCACGTGGTTTGGTCATACGATTGGCCAAACCATGCACCAACCATGTAATCTTTGCTATAGGAAAGGGTAACCCCACATAGTTTGTACGCACAATTTTTTTAACCATGCACAAACTATGAAAAATATCACTGTAAAAATTACAGACATGGACACATAGTCGTGCATAAAATTTTTCATGGTTTGGTTTAACCATGTGATCTCCTCTTTCTCTCTACCCATGTATCACATGGTTAGTTAGACAGTGTGGCCTTCCCCACACATTTTCTACTAATGGTGCACCAGAACTTTTTCACCCCAAGAGTTGGGTTTTGGGCTTCGAACCAGCCATACACACCCCCAATACCTCCACAACCTCAAAGGAAATTCACATCAGTTTATATTTAGGTATTTAAAATAAAAATTTATGGAAATTAAAGGATTAATACCTTAATAAATAACTAGGTTCTTACACTGTCGATGTCATATGGTCATCTATGAAACAGTTGGTCAAAGTTACTAAAGTGCCCCAAAATTTGGACCAAGGGCCTTCGTCCCCCGGAGCAAGGGAGTGCTGCCCTCTATAACCCCCAACGAATTCACTGTAAAGATCAACTTCCAGATTTACGATCTGATATGCAGTATAGACCAGAAGAATTTGAACTAACATCATCCAAAATAGACAAGGATACACCAATCCAACAGTCTCCCACTTGGATCCCGATTTTCTATGCGAACCTACTTCAATTCCACTAACTTAGACAACTTACTTAATCTGATATCCTCCTATTATTCACTCACCAATGGCATAATTTCCATTCAAAACTTCAATTTCAAGATGAAAATTCATGACATACCAACTGTTTTCTTTTTATGCTCCCATAGTTTCATCCCATATTCTGACTCTCATCCTCCATTAATTAATGGAGACCAAAAGAGGCACAAAAATGTCTCAATTTCTATATTACCATCAGCTTTGTCAACATGTATTCCAGATTTTTGATTCCAAAAATCTTCTATAATTTCAGTAAACCATCTTGTATCAAGATTCTGATAAAATGGTACTTCAACTGAATGTGCTTCATCTAGGAATGAAACACTAGGTTCTTTGAAAGATGTATCACACTATGATAGTCATAGTGTAACACAGTTTCCTCTCAATTGCTACCCAAATCATCCAAAAAGTTCTTAATCCAAACCATATACTTTCAAGTTTCTGTTACAAAAAATTTATTCTACCTCTATGGTGGATAGATCCACCACCTCCTACAATTGTGATATCTAGCTTATTTCAATTCCTCCACAAGTAAATACATAACCTATGGTACTCCTAATACTGTCAATTTCATCTCCAAGGTTAGTATCAACATACCCCTATAATGAATTTCCTTTTGAAAAGCACATATATACCTCCTTACTTCCCTTAAGATACCTCATTATCCAATTCACATATTCCCGCTATTGCTTTCTAGGGTTATCCATGTACCTTATCACAAATCCCATTGCATGAGTAATGTCGAGTCAAGTAGAGATCATGGAATACATTAGGCTTCTAACAGATGATTCAAATGGAACCTTTTCCATATACTCAAACTCCTTTTCCATCTTCGGTGATTGATCCTTTGATAGTTTGAAATGGATCGCCAGGGGAATAAAGAATAGATTTTCTTCCGACATGTTGAATCTTATCATAAAAATTATAATGTAGTCATATTGTGATAACATCAATGTTCTAGTTTCAAGATCTCTCTTGATATTCATCCCCAAAATATTTCCATCTTCTCCATGATCTTTCATGTTGAACACCTTATCTATCTTCCCTTTTAGCTCATCAATTCTCTGCATACATGATCCCGCAATAAGCATGTCATCAATGTATAAAATAAGTATAATATATTCATCACAAAAACACTTTATAAAAAATAATCCATGCCACATCATTTGTATTCATTTTTATTCATGAATGAATCAAGCTTTTGTTCCACTGGCTAAGTTCCTACTTTAACCCATAGAATATCTTCTGGAGTTTTCACCCCATGCCTTCCTTCCTAGACTCAACATATCCCTATGAATACTACATATATATTTCCTCATCTAGATATTCATAAAGTAAATTCGTCTTCATATCAATCTGCTCAAGATATAGGTCTTCTGATGCCATAATGCTGAGAACCACCTAGATTGTGGTAAGCTTCACTACAGGTGATAAAATTTCAGTGAAATCCACTCCCTCCTTCTATTGAAATCCTTTCAACACCAGCCTTACCTTGAACCTCATATTTCCATCATGTTATTCCTTGAACCAGTATTCCCATTTGTTTTGTAATACTTTATTACCTTATGGTAGATGTGTCAACTCCCAAGTATTGTTGTCATGTAGTGAAGAAATATCCTCCTTCATTGAAAAACCCCACTTGATCGACTCCTTAAACTGAATTTCTTCTTTAAAACATTCTATTTATCCACCGTTAGTCAATAAAAATAGTGTAATGATAGTGAATACCTCTTCACAGGCCTTCTCACCCTTGTTGATCTCCTTAATTGCACTTTAGGAGTAGGCTACACTGGTTATGATGTCTCATGCTCAGGTATACCTTTAAGCTCCACTTTCTCTTTTTACTCTAATTCTTTGTTAACATTTTCATCTTCAGTTGTATAGTGATCCTTTTACATAACAATATTCATTAAATACCTTGTTTTGTCTATTGATGACCATCTTATTGAGATCATACCAAAAGTGGAAACTGAACTCCTCAACACCATATCCAATAAATAAACATAGCTTAGACTTAGAATCAAGCTTGTCCCTTGCATCAAAATCATTATGTACATATTCAAAATAGATAAATACTTGTAAATATGAGAGTTTTATATCCTTACTAGACCATATCTCCTCAGGTAGAAATTCTACCATTGGCACAAATGGATTTTTGTTAATGAGATATGCTTCCATGTTTACTACATCATCCCAAAAGGTCTTGGGTAACCCCAAATGTAGCCTAATTCTCTTGGCATGCTCATTCAATGTCATATTCATCCTTTCAACTACAAAATTTTTCCATGGTGTTCCTAAAATAGTCTTCTCCCACAGAATTCCATTATTTGAATAGAATTACCTGAACTCATTGCTTCCGTACTCTCCCCCATTGTCTGACATCAAGCATTTTTTCTTTGTTTCCAAATCATCCTACACCATGATTTTCCACTTCTAAAACACCCCAAATACATCAGATTTTATTTTTAGAAAGTAAACCCATAACTTCCTTTTTGATTTGTCTCTAAATGTCACATAATATTGTGACCCTCAAATAGAATATACTAGTGTAGGCCCCAAAACATCAGTGTGCACCAGATCCATCTTTCCAGCCTTTGGTGTCCTACCTACTTTTTTAAATGATACCATTTTATGCATCCCAAGGATGTAATATTCACATAAACCAACTTCCACCAACTTTAGCTCTGGTATCATTCCTTTTGTCACCAACACCTTCATTCCCTTATCACTCATGTGGCCTAACCTATAGTTCCACAATTTTGAATCCCCAATAGAGTTTATTGATGCAAGAATTTCCATGAAAGTCTTTGTCATGTTGTATAGGGTACCATTATTTTCTCCCCAATCTATGACCATAGCTCCCTTGGTAATCTTCCAAGCACCACTAGTAAACATGGTACTGAAGCATGTATCATCAAGCTTCCCAATAGAAATAATATTTCTTATTATACCAGGGATATAATTCATGTTTTACAGAATAAAAAAACTCACACTTTTGGTCTTGATACATGCATCTCCATTTTCCATGATCTATAATGGTTCATCATCAACAAGATGTACCTTGTAAAAATTTCTAGAAACACAATTGTTCAGGAAACCCTTATTCGATGTGGAATGTAAAGAATCCCATGAGTCTAAAATCTAAGACTCCATAGGGCTATCCACACTCAGTAGAACACATCATCAATTCCTTCATCCGTTGTGTTTTTTTCATTGGTTTCAGATGCCTTTAGTTTATCTCTGTACTCCTTATTAACATTTCCTTTATTCCTGAAAATCCAACAGGTAGGACCATACCCCTTTTTATTATCTCTGATATTTCCCCTTTAATTTTACCATCCTTTACAATTGTCTCATTGTGCATATATTCCTCTTCCTTCTACATTCAGATCAAAACTAGATAATATGCCTAATTATCTTCTTTGGATATCCTCACCGAGGATTAAGTCCCACACATCCTTCAGAACCAGCTTGGTATTCTCTTAAAGAACTACTCATAGCTATTATAGTCACTTCCCAACATTCAGGTAATGAATATAGTAAAACCAGTGCACATAACTCATCATTAAACACAATATACACTGATGTAAATTGACTGATGATGGTGTTGAATTCATTGAAATGATCGGAAAAAATTCCCCCTTCAACCATTTTTAGATTTAAAAATAATCACATTAGGTACACTTTATTCAACGTTGAAGGTATCATGTACATATTCTTGAGATATTTCATCAGCCCAATTATCTTCTTCTCCTCTCTGATGTTGAATGCCACATTTTTTACCAATGTAAGGTACACAACTCTTAGAACTTTCCAATCCAACAAATCCCACTCTATCTACTCCATGCTCATTATCGTTAAACCCAAAAGAGGAAAATTCAAATTAATTTGGTAAATATATTCCTCAATTTAAATCCTCCAGTAACTAAAGTCAGTTCCATTGAAATGATCGATCTTCACCTTGGCTTCTTCTATGACCATTGTTCAATTTGATAAATCTAAACTCAATCTATGATACTAGTTTTTGTGGAAAATCTAGGAGTAATAATGAAAAAATAGGTTTGCAGATGAATAAAATACAAAATAAAGAATCACACAAGACATAGAGATTTACATGGTTCAGGAAATGATCCCTATGAGATAGAATTTCACTAGTTTCGAGAGCATAAATTATAGGGAGTATCTTAGAGTTTCAAGTATAAGAAACCATAGCCGAAAATGGGATAATAAATAAGATTAAGTTTTGTGACACCAAACACACAAAAAAACCACACCGCTATAGTGAACAATGGATATAAGTCTGCATCGTTATAGTTCCGTAGCCTCCCAAGTCCAAACTGCTACAATGGTCAGTGATAGAAGTCCACAGAGCTAGATTACAATTTTCTCCAAAGTCCAAGCTGCTACAATAATCATTCCAAAGTACGCACTACTATATTTCCCTATAGGTGTCAGCTAGTCATCTCTGCAATAGATAATCAAAGTTTATACAGTTCCCCAATATTTGGACTGGTGGCCTTCAACCCTCGGATCCCCAGAGTAGGGGTGTGTTTCCCCCTGCAACCCCCAATGAGATCACCATGAAGCTCGACCTGTGAAGTTACTACCTAGTGTGCAATATGGGTTGCAAGCATTTGAACCAACATTATCTAAAATGGATCAATCTACACCAATATGATAATCCACATAGTCAGATGCATGTATCAGTTGGGAATATTTTTCTAGATCTTCCTCTTTCCTTCCTTTAGAGGGCCTCTATAAGCGTGGGTCCTCAAAGACAATTATCCAATTCGAAGGCCCTCCCATTAATTATAATCCCCAATTCAATCCTTTAAAAGGGCCACATTACCTATGAGACAAACCTTCAGAGGGAATCCATATTCATGAGTCCTCACAACCTAACTATGTGAGATTTGATTCCCATCCAAATGGGATATATATGAAGTTTCCATGAGGTCCAAAACCAACACCCCAAAATCAACCCTAATTATCTCTAGGCCACATTTCCAGTAGAGTTATGTTTAATCTCAAATTTTACATCCCTTATAGGATCCTTGGAATACTTCAGCATGATCCCCACACCAAACTTTGTCTAGGCACCTTTCGACTAGATGTCCTTACCACATGACGTTAAACTGCATGGTTTGGTCCTTGTCACATGACCTTAAAAGGTATGATGCGTCCCGTCAAGTGGCAGTGAACTACATGGGATTTGATTACTGTCCAAATGGGATACATAGGAAGCCTCCATGAGGTCCAAACCCAACATGTCAAAATCATCCCTTATTATCTCTAGGCTATATTCCCAGTAGGGTCATGATTTACCTGGGAGCTTAAATCCCATCCAGATTCTTTAGGCTGATTCAGCATAATTATTACACTAAAATTTTACTAGGAACATTTTTCCTAGATTTCCTTGCCGCATGACATTAAACTACACAGTTTGGTCCTTTTCACATGACCATAAAAGGTATGACGTGTCCCATCAAGTGGCACCAAACTACATGGTTTCTAATTAATTTCATAGGGATATGTAGGAAACCTATATTATGGGTATAATACCGACATAAAAAACTCTTATATACCTGTATGATGATAAAATTGAAAGTGCCCCACTGCATGTATTAAAACTAGCATCAAAGTAATAAATGAAAAAATAATATCTAATCCACTCATAAAAGTGTACTATTGATGGAGAACCTTAAATACATACAGATATCACCATTTATGAAGAACCTTGGATATATATATATGACACTAAATTCCATGAATGCTAATAATTTATTGTTAAACTAAGGGAAAATCATTTCATACTTGGGAATTAATGAAGGATTTTAAAATATGTATTAAATCTCTAAGAGAGTCTCATAGTAGGCAATAATTCCCCCCCAAGAGGGTTTAATAAGCTTGACCTCCCATACTCTCAACCAATATGTGTACCTAAGTGTCATTTAAACCATTTCCCAATGACCACATGCCTTTAGAAAGTAGGTTTATGAAATATCTTGAATAAGGGAATCATTGGGTGTTTCTAGGTCAATGAACAAAACTCATTAGAGGACATTCGTAAATAGTAAAATTGGACCGACACTGATGATTGTGCAACATTAAACCCCCCACAATTAATTGTCAAGGAATATAGACACAATTTTATTTATAAAAAAAAATAGTAAACCCGACATGGATCCTTAACCAAGATGACGATGTCACCCACTTGTCAAGCCCCTTTCATGCTCAAAATGAAAGAGGGTCAAACAAGAAAATCAATTATGCATGCATTAATTTATTGAGATATTTCTTTTATGAGGTTTTCTTGTCTGTGTTTTCACCTATTTTTCAGTCACCTTTGACAAGAACTCTATTTAATCCAAATGATGTCATACCAATTATCAAAGATGTGCACATCAGCCACTTCATAAGCTGGGTCCTCAACTAAGTAGAAGGAAACATCGTCTACCCGACATCTTTAACACTGGGTCTCAAATGTTTTGGTCTAGGAGTACTAAGAAAATGGTACCATCCTGACCCTAGAGGATTCTCAATAGGCCCTCCATTATATAAAGCCCCACCAGTAATCCACTTAGTGATAGCTGGTGGTCCATAAGCAGGCGACACCAATCACCATCTCTAAACATTTTGGGAGATTATCCCCAGAACACAGTAATAAAATCCTCCCTTATATCAGGTAGGTAGATTAAGAGGCCAAAAAAAGCCTCACCCAGAATACACATGGGTCCTTTCAAAGGGATCCTTCTAGTAGTCATTGCCTCTAATGCCACACGAAAGTAAACCCTCAACACAATGAGGGTGCTATCCTCAGAAGTCCAACCCAGGTCATCTAAACCTGAGCATGCAAGATGGACCACCAAGGGTAGTGACTGGTTAGTAGGGAATGGGACTATAACTATTTCCCTTAAGAAGAATCCCACCAATAGAATATGGTGGTAAACAATGAGCAGACACAAACACTCATCCACACCCAGAAATCCTGCCATTCAAATTCAGAAGCAAATCGTGAGTAGGAATAAACACCTTCCCACAATAACTATTCCTACTAGTAGCCTTTTCTGGCAGTATCCAAAGCCCTCTAGTCAAATTTTATGGAAAACTATGAGCATACAAAAACACCTTCCCACATCAATCAATTCTATTGGTCAAATTTGACAACATACCATGAGCAGGACCAAACATCTACCTGTATCCATCATGCTTTCCATAAGCCTTGTCTAGAATCATCTATCAAAATCAATCAGAAATTACCGACAAAAAACAGGGGGAAAACCAAATCTATGCTCCTAAAACTGAGTACTGTCAATATCCACTGACAAGAAATGGAGGAAAAGAGTAGGAACACACCCCTTCTCCAGCCACGAAATAGAAATATATCCTTATTCTAGTTTATAAAGTTACCAAGCACATCCTAAAAATGGTGAAAGGGAAAAAAAAATTCCCACCCACATATTACAGACTTGACAGGACATAATAACATCAACTATAGTGGAATAGGGGCAGACACACAACCCCATCCCCACAGTTGGGGTGAATCATCAACATGTCACTTCAAAGTAAACACACACTTTTTATCCCATTTAAGAGATTCATGGGAAAAATTCCCCCATAATATATAGAAAACCAAATAATGTCTATACCCCCATTCCAACTGGAGGTCATCGACCTATTCCAATGGCCACTCTGAGGTAGGCACAAACCCCGACCAGAATTCTAGAAACCTATCGACAAATTTCTTCAGCGAAAAAAGATATAACCAAACAAGTTTCCATATAGAAAACCGCTTTACCCAACAAGAGGAATCAGTCACTCAAAATAATTAATAAAAAATAAGCCTCACCAGAGACAACTATAAAATTAAGCGACGATCTATGATCCCAATCAGCTTAATGATGGAGTTTTTGAATCCCTCAAACGTTTATCTATGGAAGATTATGAACCTAATCTACCATTACCAAATTATGGGAATAATAGAACCAGTTCCATAGGTCCTCCCCAGACATCTCACCATAAAGGCTTGATTTATGTCCAAAGTCTAGTTGATCTTGAGATCCCATATCCTGATGAGATCTACAAAATTCCTCTGCGTGGCCAGAAGATCAAATATAAAGAAGTTCCTCCCCTTAATATCATTTTCCATAAAGGTCCTCCCTAGGGTATACACTATAGAAACTCTACTCATAGTCAGATGTTAAGACGTTATGATATTCCTCCCCATAACAACATTTAACTTCATCAATAAAGACCCCCTTAGAGATTTAATGATGAGAAATCCCTCCTACTATGAGGCACTTGGGAAAATGAGGTCAGTCATGTCTAATTCCCTATCATTGAAAAGTGAAATCCTTTCTCAGCCAAAAGATGACCCAAGATTATTGTCATTCTGTAAACCACCCTTGGATCACCTGCCTTTCAATATGATAGAGGAAGTCCCTACCAATAATCTTGTCATTTATAATAAAATAGCAAGGAAGTGTCCACTTTGGTTGGACTAGGATGGGGAATCTTTGGAAAAAGAAAAATAAGACATGTTAAACATGAGAAAATATCTAGCTAAATATAACATACTAGTCATGTTCTAGCCTTTAGCCACTCCCCAATACAACATTCTAGAGGCATTGTTGGAATATTGTGTGTGAAACATCCACCTCAATATATGAAACACTCTTAATCATTTAAGATAAAAATCATTACCTTATGATGAATATCTATGCCACATCAAGGTAATTGAAGAGATTCATTATCAAATCAACTTAGTAGCTCTCATGGATGCACAATATCCAAAATTGGGAAAATAACAAGGATCCATTTAATGCTCATGTCTTTTTTCTTTAAAAGAGTTACGTCATCTGATCACAGATTCCTCATCCAGTGTCTATATTAGAGGATGGGGTAAACACGGGGCATTGTATTTCATCAATATCCCCAATCAACAAATCTCATTGTAAGTGTCATCATTAAACTTCATAGCTTCAGGTAGGATCTAACAAATTGAATCTATTCACAACAGACGATATGATCAACAAAAATAGGACCTGACCGACTCACATCGATGTCAGGCTAGAAGAGAACAAGACGGTGAAATACATTTTCATCAGGAATATAAAAATATTAAGCAAGCCTCCCACTTAAGGTAATTCAATCATCATATTGTGAAAATTTTACAAATGGTACAAATTTATTTAAAATCATGTGGTTTAGGTAAAAACCAAATAATGCACCCAAAATATGTTTAGGAACGACTATTTAAAATCAAGAAGGTAGCCATGATAATAACATCCTTGGAAATCTAGGGGTAACCCCATCCTGCAAGGCTGGGGGATTTTTTAACACAACCTTCGAGGCAAGCAAACTAGACTCGAAAGGTTATAGAAATGGAGTGGGAACAACCCCAACCCACAAGGCTGGGGAAATTTTTACCTCAAAAACCTATTCCTCAGTGGAAGTCAGTCATCTCCCAATTAGAGGGAATGCCGTGAAATGAATCCTCCCAATTCATCCCATCCCATGACCTGGTGTCCTCTATCAGAACACACATAAAAAAATTGTCCATAGATTCTCTTCAGATTACCATTCATCAAATGGTTCCAAAAGAACAAGTAGAGGATAGGACAATGCCTCATGGATGGAACAAACAAATTTAGCCTTTCAAAAAGACTAATGAAATTCCTGCAATGCACTACACATCGGTGAATGTCATCAACACCACCACTGCAGACCCTATAGAACATGAGTATAATATAAAGGATCAGGATAATGAAGTATCGGTTCATAATATAGTCCACACTAAAACGATTTATGTAGGTGTGTGTACTAGGAACTGGAGGCTTGCTATGAATTTGGTCATTCCCTCAACCATTACATTACTACCTCTTTAGAGAGTGTCTACCAAAGAAAAGGGTAAATATAAGGTTGCGCCTCACCCACCTTCTAAAGAGGTTGAACCCCTTACACTCAAGGAAATATTTTCTTAGTAAGAGGATGAAATGAAAGAGTCGATGAGACTCAATGAAAAAATACTCCAAGGAAACATTCCTAATAGATATGTTCTATAAATAGAGCCTCAAATCACACTCACAACCAGTGTACCTCAATAAAGGGGAATCATCCCAATAACTAACATGGAACTAGAACACCCTATCAATGTAAAGGACTGACGACCAATATATTTAGACCCCATGATAGTAAGGTATCGGGAGTTCCCTCCTTTGGGAAAGCAACCGAGGCTAGGTCAAACACATCTTTATGGGCCATCCCCCATAGGCTACCCACCACAGGTACAAGTAGAGCCACCTCAGATAGCTATACCTGTTTTTGACCCTACTCAAGCTCCTTTTTATCCAAGAATCACTCAAGTGATTTGCAATACTATTGAGTCACCAATAGCTCGATTGGAAGCTATGGAATAACGAATTGCACTAGTGCATCCAAAAAAGAGGCCTTACCCTAAATGGGTGGATCCAAACCCTTCCTTTCCAAATTTTGGGAATCCCACATTTCCAATTTTTAATGGTTCAGGGGATCAAGAGTATCATTTGATACATTTCATGTCCCTATATGATCCCATTATGGGGATCCCTACATAATAAGAAGCAGTGAAACTCATATGATTTTTACAAACACTACAAGGGTCATCCTTAGTATGGTACACCAGTTTTATAGTTCAGTTAATCATAGGATGAAAAGATCTCCATCAATAGTTTCTCTTTCAATTTAGCTCAACACTGCAGAAGACAATAATCCTCTACCTCTTGAACTGTAAATAGAAGGATAATGAATAGGGCTTAGATTTATTTACTTGATGGAAAGGGTTGACCTACTCTTTAAACCTACAACTTCCCTAATAATATTTTCTTTATATCTACATAAATAACCTTCATGAAGAATTGCGTACACCAATAATCTCTGTGAAATACATAGTAGGGTTTTGGGATCTCACTATAATAGCTAAAAAAATGGAAGATTCTATCTTGATCACCAAGGCTAAATCATGAGAAATTCCAACAGCTTAAGGGAAGAGAATAGAAAAATTAGAGGATGCCTATGTTATGCTTATGCTAGCCCCAACCCCAACTATAGCTCCAAAACCCACACCATATCACGTGATCCCTACTCCTAATAATCATAAAAAACACCCACCTCATCAATATGAGAAAAGGTATGAAAAGTGAACCAATTTGAGGAGATAAATAACAAGGTTTATTCATTTCAAGATGACCAAGTTTCTGGCTACTTCAACGTGGATTTAGAAAACAACTTGATTAAGTTTAAAAATCCCAAGAGGCCTAATCAGGATGGTCTCAAAGATCTCCCAAATTATTTCCCATTCCACAAAACATTGGGTCACAATATTCAAGATTGTTTTGTTTTCAAATAAAAACTATTAAAAATGGTGGACTCTGGACAAGTAAAGCTAAGAAATCCACCGGCACACGTAGCATGTGTTTCTACCACTAATTTAGAGAGTGATGGTAAATGATAGGAAGTTAATAACAAAGGTACATATAAGTTTAGTGATTGGGTGGTCAGAAATATAATCATCCAGACTCATTCTATCCTCTAGAAATAGTTTAAACAACCAACTATTACTTCAACCACTTTTTCCATGACACAATCGAATCCATCGACACCACAGTTCTCTAAAATCTAGTATTCTAAGAAATGACATGGCTAGAAAAGTGAGAAGAAAACATAGGAATATGAACTTGTACTAAGGATGAATTTGTTTTGGACTCTATCATACTACATTCTTGCTATTCCAAAAGCACGGGCACTGCCTTGCTAAATTGTACAACAAGAGTCATCCTGCCAGACGGAGTCCCCATCAGACAAAGAGTTGATCTTTGGTTCCATTAATGTTATTCAATTAATGGATCCATTCTCATATGATGAGTGTGAATATGAACTTTAATTCCCTATATCTAATTGGGGAATTAGGGGAAGAGTCCATAGGGTTCAAGGATATAGGGTAAGATACAGTCACAACAGAAATCAATACTCCATCCATATCCCCACTCAGATCGTCTATATAGAAAAAACTCATGGGAGAGCCCTCCAGTGAGCTCAACGGGAGAAATAAATCTCCCCCAAACATGCTAGGGGTTACCATAATTTATTCATATTGAAATATCAAATAAAGGGGATGTTGTCCCCAAATCATCCTTGGAATGCATGAAGACCTAGTAGACCCAAATCACCAAAGACATAAGCATCTCCGACTCTTATTCCAAGGGACGATCTGCCAAAATAAAGTACTTCAGTTCCTAAAGTGTCCATGAAAGACCATCCCCATACTAAGAATCATATAACTTTATCTCATAAGTATTATGTTTTAAAGAAATTGGACTTGGTTCTAACCATGTTGTCAATCCTGAATGCTCTAAGTCTATCAAGAGACCTTCAGGAAGCACTTGTAGAGGATTTATACGCCCTCATAAATTTGAAGTAGAAGTTTTGATTGCTGAAGTATATTGTGTGGAGATAGATCTTATAGAATTCCACACGATCATATCTTTCATGGATTAGTACACAGATTCCATTATACAAGGTCATATCATACCTTTTTATATATTAGGAAGGATAAATGATGTTGATATCCAATGATCTTTCATTGATAATGGACCAGGATTCAACCTCATTCCGATATGAACACTTCACTGGCTGGGTTACAATGAGGTCCACTTTTATCCTTCCTCTTTGACATTACAAGGTTATGATAAGAGTGAGAAAAATCCTCTGGGCAGAATCAAGCCCATGGCTTAGTTTTGGGACCTTATATCTGAATCATAATTTCTGGTTGTTCGGCAAGATATGACTTTCAATGTCCTACTAGGAATACTGTGGTTTCACCAATATACAATAATCCTCTCATAATATCACCAATACCTCAAATATTACATTAATGGGAAAATTGGGACATTTTATGATGATAATTATCCATTCGAATCCTACGAAACTTAGTACATTGATTTAGTGTTATGCTAGAGGGAATGGAAACAACCCATGAAAAACAATATTGCTTGGGTCATGACACCAAATGTTCCAGAAATGAACTCATTCAATCACTTTAAACAACTCAGTGAAGAATATGTGTTTCCTATCCATAAAATTGAAGGCATGGGCCCAAAATCAGGTGCATTTTTGACAAACTTCATGATATTAGTCATGAAAACTGACCTTGGTAGTGCTAAAAAAGTCACAAACCCTCCAAAAAGTGGTAGAAACTTGGATGAAAATACCATAGTTCTATCTAAAGATCCCCAAATGATCCCTAAATCATTTTTTGGTCCAAGAGAGAATAAATATAATCCTTCTCTATCCCTCAATACACCCCCTTCAGAGATTCAAAAAGACCCCGCATTTCTAGTAGGTTCATAGAGAGTCACTTCATCTTCTGAATGTAAAAATAAAAACTCCCCTCCTAACTCTGTAGAGCTTCCTCCATTACCTACTTCCCCTTAGAGTAAGTTAGAATAGGAAGATAAAGAGGAAGAGGAAGAGGAGGAATACCTCATGGATTCCTCTCCAACATTTGAGGAAAGTGTCTCTACCATAATTGATGAACTCAGAGAAATAAATATTGGTAAAAAAGAAGATCCATGACCCACTTTGATCAGTGTGACTATGTCCCATAAATAATAGGAGGTGTACACCTCATTCCTAAAGAAACAACAAGATTTTTTCACCTGGAATTACATAGAAATTCCGGGCCTCGATCTTGAGGTGTCCACTCACCACTTGGGATTACTAGAAAATCACTAGGGATATAAATAAGCATCCAAAAGGAAACACCCATCTCATGTTGATAAAATTGAGGCAAAAGTTGATAAGATTATCAAAGATAATTTCATTAGGTAAGTCCAATATCTAAAATGGATATCCAATATTGTCTCAATAAAGAATAAGAATGAGAAAACTAGGGTCTACATCAACTTCATAGATCTCAAGTAGAACTATTCGAAAGATGTTTTCCCAGTCCCAATCATAGAGTTACTGATTGATGAAACAATATGATATCAATACCTCTCCTTCATGGATGGTTATTTAGGGTACAAAAAAATTCATATGGCACTAGAAGATGAATAAGATACTACTTTTAGCCCCCCTTGGGGTGTATTTTTATATCGGGTAATACCCTTTGGATTGAAGAATGTTGGAACTACATACCAACATGCCATGCATCATATTTTCAAACCTTTCCCAGGGAAGTTTTTTGAAATATAAATTGATGACTTGGTGGTTAAGTATCGACAATGTTATGATCACTTGGCTGATCTTGAGACTATCTTCAACAAACTAAAACAACATAGCCTAAAAATAAACCCATTAAAATGTGCTTTTGGGGTTACTCAGGAAAATTTATTGGTTTCATTGTACACTATCATGGAATAAATTTTTACATTGAGAAGAAAAAGGCTATCCATAGTATGTCACTTCCTAAAAACTTTAGAGAGTTGAGGAGTTTATAGGGACACCTTGACTACATTTGGTGATTTATATCCAACCTCGCAGTCAAGTGTTTTCCCATCACCAGGTTGATGAAGTGAGGGGTCACATAATAGTGGACCAATGATTGTAAAGAATCATTTGATATCCTTAATAAATATCTCTTGATCCTACCAGTGCTGATGCCACCTATTGAGAGGGGAAGATGCTCATTTTGTATGTAACGAACCTAGAGAAATCACCGAGGGATTTCCTCACACAAAAGAATGACACCAGGAATGAAAAAAACCTTTATTATCTCATTTGAACTATGCTCAACATTGAGACTCATTATTCAGATATCGAGAAGAAATTACCAGCATTAATCTTCATAGTTCAAAAACTGAGGCACTACCTGCAACATCACAAGGTCCATTTGGTCTCCCATAATAAGCCACTCAAATATATCATCATCCATCCTATGTTGACTATGTTTATTATGGTGGGAAGTTATCCTGCAGTAATTTTACATAGAGTTCATGCCTCAAAAAGAGGTGAAAGGATAGGCTTTGATAAGTTTTCTTACAGAACACCCATCTATAGAAGCAAAGTCATCAAATACCAAATTACCTAATGAATAGATATTCTCTATTAAAAATTTTCCCCAGACATGGGAAATGTATTTTAATGGTGCATCTAGAAGTCCAATGAGGAAGAGAATGGAATATGCTAAGCTTAACAAATTCGGGTTAGGAATCATGTTCATCACTTAAGAAAATGTAATCTTGTCTTACTTCTTCCTGTTATTAGAAGGATGTACAAACAATGAGGCAAAATATCAGGCCCTCGTTATAGGCCTAGAACTGGCACTTCAAATACTAGTGGGCCAACTAGAGGTGAAAGGCGATTCAGAGTTGGTAATCAAACAAATTAACAAAGAATATGCTACCAGGAAAGGAGAAATAATCCAATTGATTGATTATTTCTAGGGACTAGTGGAAGAGTTCCCCTTAGATCCAACATTAACTCACATCCCATGATCATAGAATGCTTAGGCCGATGCATTTCTGAATGCAACCACAACCCTAGTATATCCAGATCGATATGAAACAGTCATCAACATTGTGTATTTCCAAATGGTCTCAAATTTTTCTCATGTCATAATGGAAGAGTTCAATGAGGTTAGTCCCATTCCCAAACCAGATGGTCCTATGATTGCTTGGATGACTCATTTTGGGAACACCTTCAAAATGGAGTTCTCTCACCAAAAAGAGCTAGAAAATAGAAAATATGATGGTAGTCAACCAAATTCACTCTTTATGATGACCCAAATCACAAAAAACTACTCTATAAATGAGGATTTTATGGAGTCCTTCTCAGATGAATTGATGTAGAAGAGACCTTTACTATCACGGGAGAAGTGAATGTGGGAGTCCGTGGTGCCCACCAGTTAGGGTTCAATATTTCCCATCAAATCTAAAGTCTTAGATATTTTTGGCCCTCAATAAAACAGGATTGCAAAGAATTCACCAAGAAATGTCATTCCTTCCAAGTGCATTCAAAATTTATACATCAACCCCTATAATTTCTACACACATCCAAATACTCTTGGCCATTTGTCACATGGGGAATGGAGTTGTAGGGTCGTATCCTCCAAATATGACTAAAAAATTCAAATAAATCCTAACTACTACTGAATTCTTCTCCAAATAGCCTAAGGCAATACCCCTCAATGGAGTCATGGAAAAAAGAATCATCGGTATCATGAAAGACAACATAATTACCATATTTAGTGTTACTCATATAATACTGATGGAAAACGACACCAATTTCTATTTTGTTGAGTTGGAGAAGCTATATCAAGGGTATAATATCAAATCCAACCACTCATCTTTCTATCACATAGTGGATAATGGATAGATATAGGCATTCAACAAGACCCTATTTAACATACTCTATAAGATGGTGGATAAGGATACAAAGTCTTGGCCTTAAAATATCTTACATTCCTTATGGTCCTACCAAACCACAGCCCATACTTCACATGGGAAACCCCATATTTTCTTATTTATGGAATAGAAGTAGTCTTTCCCATTAAGGAACAATTTCCCTCACTCCATGTTTCCATATGCGATCAACTATCTATAGATGAGCAATCCCAAAAATGAATGGATAAATTGGAACAAATCGAAGAGAAAATATTGAATACCTTTCATCACTTAGAGGTCTATAAAAATTGGATAACACAAGATTTTAATAAGAAAGTATGCCTTCATTCATTCATTTAAGGATAAATGGTACTGGTCCTTGGGAATCTGATGATACCAGGAAAGAAGCCTCTAAAGATCAATACAAAGTGGGAGGGACATTATTCCATACATAAGGACCACTCTAATGAAGATTATCCCCTAATCTCAATGGATATAGAACTTAGTGCGACCTATACCAATGAAAAATTTATTAAGAAATACTTTGTGTGACAAAAGAGAGTTCTGTATCAGTTGCACGATGTTAAACCGTGTAGTCAGTCTTTGTTGAATAACCTTAAAAAAGCGTGAAATGTCTCCCATGTCATAATAAGATAAACTAAATGACACTAATGTCCTTACTGTATGACATTAAACTACATATCATCATGGTCCTGTGTGAACAACCTTAAAAGGCACACCATATGGTCCTAGTTGTATGACCCAAAACTACAAGACATCATAGTCCAATATGTAATACTTTAAACTAAGTATCCTAACATCCTAGTCACAAGATGTTAAAATGTATGGCAACATCCTTTTTGTATGACATAAAAATACACAGTTCATGCCATTGTTGCACAATGTAAAACTACATGACATTTCAATCCATGCTTAAGAGGATCATGATCTTCAATGTTGGTATCCCACCACACCTTTATTTAAGAGCTACATGTTGCTTGATTCCTGTCATCATAGGATACACAGTGACACTTGGATCTCCAATTCTAGGTCAAGATATGGAAAAAATACCCTTCCCTGTGTATGGGTCATACCAGCACAAGGATCCTTTTTATAACTACACGTATTATAATGAGATATGTAGTGATGACTATACCTCATGCCCTAGGACCAACCATAGGGTAAATAATAATTCACCTTAACATACAGACAAACAAAGATCCATACAGAAGAATTTATATTGGGTTCCCTCATTCAGGATCCTTGCTTGGAAACATAAATATTCTTCTACCACATATAAAAAACAACAATCTATACTGGGGATATTCACACCCCATGTATAATACTACTCTAAAAGCTTACTTTATTCTCAAACAATTACCTTTCACACATCATAATCCTTGTTCTGGGTAATTTTGGATCTCTATAAACTTTCCTTGGAAATAAATGATAGAATGTTAGATCCCTAAGGATGCCTTTGTTTAACTATGCAGTAATATGCCCCAATTGGATTTGTATAAGTCATCTACCAAAAGGCTCTATCAACTAGAAGATGCCATTATTTTATTATATAGTAATATTCCCCAGTTGTATTTGCATAAGCCACCCACATAAAAGGGTCTATTAACTAAGATTACATTCATCCCTAGGAGAGACCTCTTCTATATCTATAATCCCTAATGATGTTTTTGTCCCATACCAGTCTTCGGATCCAATAATTCTCAATATCATGGTTTAAGATTTCCTCCTTTATTTTTAAAGCATGCTAGAGAAACCTTGTCCCTCTAAGTCTTACACCGCTCCTTGTTTCCATAAAAAAAATCATCCTGACTACATGATGTTAAACTGCATGGATAATGTCCTCACCACATGACACTAAACTGCACAATTTTCAAAAATTATGTGTAGTTTTATTCTTGTCATTGTAGAACATGTAGCGACTCCCAAATCTCTAGTCTTGGGTTCATCTATAATATTTCCTTTTCCAAGTTGGGTAACCTTCATCCTTACGACATGACGCTAAATTGAATGGTTAACGTCCCCCTTACTCAATGTTAAAATCCAAGAACTATATATGAATTGATTCTCATTACCACGAGATACATAGCGATGCTTGGATCCTGTATCCTGGTCCAGCACTAAAAAATAAAAATGCCCCTATCCTTTATTTTTATCACCTTATGTGTGGTGGAAATAGACTTTCCACTCCTTGTTTCTCACAACGATCATATATCACATGGGCTTAGGATTTTTGGTATAAGATTCCACACATGATCAAGACATATCAATTCAAATCAAGGTTACTATGGTCCTAGTCATAAGACCTTAAAAGGAACACTAGATGTCCTCGACAAATGACTTCAAACTGCATGGTTCCTTAAGAACTACATGTGGCTTGATTCTCATTCCCATAAGATACGTAGCGACGCTCGGTTCTTATCCCTCAGTCTATTAGTAACATAAAAACATAAAATCATCTTTCCTATGTATGGGTTAGACCTATGTAGTGTATTCATTTCTCCCCATTATTGATAATTTTGATATGAAATTCTCCTATTGTATTCTAGTACTTTCCTTCCACAAACCAAAATCTGTGTCCAAGACAACTTGAATCTCCATAATATTTTCCTGACCATTGGTAGCGGCATGTCAAATTCTTAAAGACACCTTTGTCTAACTACACAGTAATATTCCCCATTTGGATTTGTATAATTCACTCACATAAAGGGCATATCATCCAGAGGATGTAATTTTTTGACTATGCAATAACACGCCCTATTTGGCTTTGCATAAGTCTCCCACTAAAATGTTTTTTCGACCATAGGTATATTAATCCCTGGTAGAGACCTATTATATCTTCATAATCTCTAATGATGTTTTCATCCAATATACCTCTTTGGATCCATAAACCCCTAGATTATGTCTTATAAACCCCCATACATACCTAAAAATTATAGCACATTCTTGAACAAATTACCATGAAAGGGTAAAATATACAATCTTTTGATCAGAGCTAAAATAACTTAAATTGTAGACTCCATATTACCTTTTTGTATGACATTAAACTTAAAAACATCATGATTCTATATTCATGACATTAAAAGGCACACTATATAGTCCTAGTTATACAACCCAAAGTTACATGACATCATAGTCTGAGATGTAAGACTTTAAACTACACGGTTTATGTCCTGGTCATACGACATTAAACTGCATGATACTTCAACCTTTTTTAGGTTGGTGACTTCCCCCCTAATGTCAACCATATAATAAAATTTACCATCCTTTACACAATCCAAATTCATATAGGAGTGGTCTCTCATTAATGGAAAATTTCAATACATATTCTCTCTTCATTCTTAGACACCTTCCCTTAGTAAACCACCCTTCATGGTCTTGAGAAATATAGATCTTCATAAACTACTTGTCCACTGGTAATGGAATGTCAGATTCTTGAAGACGCCTTTGTCTGACTATGTAGTAATACACCCCAATTGACTTTGTATAAGTCTCCCACATAATGGTCCTGTCTGTCGAAGGATTCCACTATTTGACTATGTATTAAAACACCCCAGTTGGCTTTGTGTAAGTCTCCCACATAAAAGGTCTTATCAACTAGAGGTATATTCATCCTTGGGAGATACCTCTTCTATATTCATAAACCCCAAATGAAAACATCATGCTGGAAACTTATTTTTGAATATAGTTTGTGATCTTTCCTTGTATGTTTGTCTCACATCATGTTTTAGATCTATAAATCACAAAAATTTGGCTCAAAATTCCCATTTACATATATAAATAATGTAAAAACATTCTTGTCCAAAAATCCATGTTTGGTTCATCATTCCCAAACTCATGGTCAAAGATGTTTGACCTAAAACACCAACTACATTTTTCCAGATTAAAAGACTTTAAACTACCCACAAAAAGAGACATAGTATTTTCTAGGTTAAAAAATCACAATGTTCATCCTGGGTAAAATTTTATTCTCATATTTCTAGACCTACACTTCGCATGGTTTAGGAAAAAATGATCAATGAAAATAAAAAAGAATAAAACTTGTTAATTTGAAAACTCAAAAAGGGAATCCTAAGAAAAATCAAATTCTCACCCATTAAGTCTTCTTCATATCAGACTTAGGAAAAAATTAGGCTGAATACATAAAATACACAAGGTTTTTAGGGTTATCCATATGACTCTAGTGATAGTTGAACTATTCTCACTAGGTCCAAAGACCCAGGAAAAAAATTAGAGTGCACATACACCCCTATTTTTTTAATTATAACATGATTACATTCAATAAAATTGCTCATTTTCAGTGTCATATCACGATTACAATAAAGACAAGAATGTAAGAACAAGTGATTAGAAATAAAATCCTTTTCATTAATATTCTAAAATGCGAAGGAAAATTCATATGTTAGAGCCTTTATTCCAAATATTACAAGTGCACCTCAACATAGGCTTTGAGTTGTTGGATTGTGGCTCATGAATTATCAATATTTTTCCAAAACTCAGCTGATTGTGTGGCAATATAAACTTCAAAATTATAGATTTTATCCTACCCCACTAGAGTTAGAACATCTCTTCCTTCATTATATACAATTCTTATTGAAGGTGCATCATTTTAAGAGACTTATCATCAAGAAAATGTGGATATTCCTCCATCTCCTTAGCATGACTGAGATAAACTTGGGACATAGAAACTCCGAGTTCATAAAACTGTCCATCTAGTTGTGCTTCGTCCTGCTATGATCTTCTCTCTTCCTCTTATCTCGGGATGATTGAATTCACAACATGGTGAATAATAGGGTAATTAAACCTGTCATACCCTAAAATGATAAACATGAGTGGAAGTTGGAAAAGTTGCGATGGAGGTATTTTAAGAGGTGTCCCCAAGACTATCTTCTAGATGTCTTTCTAAACCATATAGTGTGTGGGTCAAAAGGAGTCATGTGTCTCCAAGTCTAACTTGGAGCCTCACTCAAAGAGAGAGATGTATTCTGGGATTAGTGCTCTGAATGAGTCACCTTGTTCTGCCTCCTTCGAAATTGTATCAGTTCCCCTCTCAGAATCGGCCACCAAAGTCTATGGAACTGGACAACAAATGACACTCCTATTCAACATCAGGGGATTAATAGAAACAAAAGGCACTAAATAAACTAAAATAGTTAATAAAACTCATCCATTTTTGGATAAACTGTTGGGATTAATGCCACACCAGTATTAAAAACCTCAATGCTCTGAGTAAGAACTCCCTAATAAAGAATGCACCCCTAAGTTGTTTTTGTAAAAAAGAATGGATAGACCTCAAAAATCTCCCACTTCAGGATTCTCAGTTGTTACTCCCTCAAGAATGGAAGTAGAATGGGATTGGAGGCCTTGGTCATGAATTTCCTTGGCAATGTTCTCTAAATAAAAAGATGTATAAGTCAAGATCTTGTGTAAGACATCAAATTAAAATAGGTTTACTATATTAGAAAATATAAGAAAAATAAAACTCATGTCCATCCAATAACCTACTAAATACCAAAATTCCTCTCAAGAGGTGGGAATATTAATTTTTTTAACCTATCCTCAGGTTTCATCATTTCATTACAAATTGTTCCAAGTCTCACAACATCCTCACCAGTAAGGGTATCTGAGACACACGAATCATGAACCAAATTGGTTCTGCCATTGATTCTCTATGCTGAACTCTCAGAAATCACATCATATTTGAACCCTGTAGGGTCAGGATCAACACTGAAACCCTCATCACACCATTTAGGGTCACTGTCAACCCCTTCTATAGTGGAGACAAGATCAATCATGGTTGTTATAGGGGCCTCTAGTGTATGCGGAAGATTTGAATTATCATAAGGAAGAAAGTCAGTGACCAGCACATGACACATTATGATATACATATGGAATTACCATGATCATATCCTATCTATACAATAATAAGAGAAGATATAGACTAATATCTTGGAACTTCATCCTTTAAAGAGAATGATTCACCAACATGAGCCTATGCCTCCTCCAAGATTTCCCCCTTTATCCTTGAAGGATCAGTATTAGACCCCTTAAGGGAGGAAACTGAATTATATCCTGAAAAAAGGTAGGCATGGTCAAACAAGTATGCCAGGTGAGTCATAAGATTAAAATGAAAATGAAAAGACTTATCATGGTGCATACATTGGGAAAAATTTTCCACCCACTTTTGTTTCTTCTCTCGAGATGGTGATAGGACCATATCAGTCCTCTCAGTCATAGAGACTCTAGGTGGTGGGGTATAAGGCCCTCCCATAATTTTCTCCACTACCTTCTTTTGACCCAGGGATAGCTATAGGGATTCCAGAGAACCAACCACTACATCGATGGGGGTTCCCATAGTCCCTTAGTTTGGTGACTTGAGCACCTTTACTTTTATTTCTTCATCTCCTAATCCAAACTATAATATCGATCCCCTTAAAATTAATGATGGTGGATGAAAGACCAAAAATAGAAGGGAGAAGAGAGAGATACCTCACTAGGGTCAATATAGTTATCCCATTCCTCTTCAGATCAACCAGTTATCCCCTAAATAGTGTATTGATTCATCATGTCAGATACTCACTTTGTGGCTGAGATCCAATCATCTGTGGTATATATCAATATTTCCAACTCTTGAATGTATTTCCTCACCATAGTAATTTTTTTTTCAGGGTTAAGATCAGAGGGAATTTAGATATCCCTTAAATATGGGAAGCATATAAAAGCTTGGAGAAATACCCACATGTCTCTGACATCATGTGTTATTGATCGCATTGTTGAGCGTGTCAAATTAGATGTTGTTTTTACTAGAATTTCTACAATATAGCACAAACCCTAGGTCGTCTCTCGATAGAGCCATAAATCATTGATTTAAAATTAAGTTTTTTATTATGAAAAGTGGAATGGGATTTTATAAAATGAGAGGTTTGTTGATTTAAGAATCCAATAGATAAAGGTAAGTAATAAAACAAAATAAAAATTAATAGATTTGATTAAGCGTGGTCAACCTGGAGAAATATTGTGATGCTCATCCTTCATCAATTCAAGAGATAGGGTTTATATATTTTAATCCCCAGTTTTTAACACCTAGAACCATAATTTTACTGAGTTTACACTAGTATACCTCTTAGGGTTCTTTTGGATACATGAAATGATTCATTGACTACCACTGATGAGAGCGTGGTTTGTGTCCGAATTCATAACCAAAACTCACCAAGGCAACATACGAAGAACACAACATGTTTTATAGGGTTTTTATTTATTTATTTATGATAACATGAAATAAATTTGAATGTCCTTGATAGTGTTTATGAGAGTTCAATTGAGAAATATAAACCACACGAATACCACAATTAAAAGAGGGAAAAAGAGATGGTGAATGGTTTGTGAAACATCACATGAAAGGGTACCCCCAAACATGATCATATGAGTTTGATCATGAAATAATAGTACAAAATTACTTAAATAAAGATATAGGATGATGAAAAATAACACAAAAAACTATAATTTAAAAATATCATTCAAAATAATACAAACATGAAGATTGGGATTTTCATCACATTCCTCCCCAGGTTATCACAAGGAGTTTAGAACTCCATATAAGGGGAGGAATCCGTAGATGTGAAAAATTTCATTCCAATACCTCAAATCCTACCCTATTTTCTAAAAACAACTTATAATGAGGTGTAGGAGTGATTTTATGGACAATTACATCAAAAGTTCCACAGAATAAGTCAAGTTCCTAAAGGAGTAGGTTGCTATCTATGACAGACTTTTTACTCCTTTATCTAGATGGTTGACTAACCAAACACGTGAAAATGTCATCAAATTAGGTTTATATGTGGGTATTATAGATAGTTTTATAATATATGTGGAATCATCCCAATTTGAGATCCTAGGCCCAAGTTATGGCCCAAATACAAAAGGGTGGTCCAATCCGAACCGCCCAAAATTTATTCACATTGTGGACCTCTTTTGGGCCTCCAAATGGATGAATTGGACTCCATGGTATTCTATATAAATTTACACCAAACTGTTTTTCAATTAGCCACTAATTTTAATCCCAACTATATGCATGTATTATCTATAATAGTTATTTAATATGATAAGTTTGCACTAGCTCTTGTGCAATTTGGTCTGTTTTGCTTGAATTCCATCACAGGCTCTCCAAATCACCTCCACTTACAATGAAACCATCAAAAAAAGTAAAATTGACATTTTTAATAGTTAATAAAATTATATTATTAAATCAAACATGAATTGAAATTTGTTGTTATATTTTTAATTTTCAATACAAAACTAGTTTAAAATAGTGGTGCAAGGGTGGAAATAAATTGCGAATCGCTACATGATCACACCCCCACAACTAAAACTTTGTACTCCTAGGTAAAGTCTTATATACTAATAAAGTATCATTCCTAAATTGAAGGTGTGAAAAATTCCAAGATTCTTTTGAAATTAAATTCATCATGTATTATTTATGAAATCAATTTTCCTATCATTTTTCTTCTCTCACATTCAAATTTGTTCAAATTAATTTGTTCACACATGAAACATGACACAACCTAACTCTCCTAGAAATTTTCCCTCTTCACTGAAGGAACACATGAAAGTGGAGTTATTCTATTTTCCCAAAGTTTATGTGATCTTATCATATGCTTGCTAAGATTATAAGTTCTATACTGACAGAAAATAGTGTGCTACTCAAGAGGAATTCTAATAGGTTGTTCTGAGATTCAAGGGTTGGTCAGATTTAATGTTTAAAAATCTAAGATAAAAGAGGAGTGTTTAATCTCTTAAGTAAAAAAAATTTCAAAAATTATCAAGTGTTCAAAATTAATGTACTCACTAAACCCCTCAAATATTTTATCAATTACAACTCACTCTTCTATTTTTTCCTTTTATGTAGGTCACAACTACACATGGAATAATAATGAGTAAACATCCTATTTCTCTATTTTTTTCTTTCTTTTGTTATGTTTTTTATGTATATAACTATTGTTTTTTTATATACAATTTTTTTGATATAAAGTGGGAAACATGTATAACACAATGATAAAATATGAATTGTGGACCCACTGATCAAAACAAATACAGGAACCCTTTAACTCACCCATTAAAATGGATATTTCCCTAGAATTCCCATCTAACACCCTCTCCCCCAAACTTACTGAAAATAAAACAATAATGTACTCAAGATATGGGTAGGTAGGGATAAATTGTCTTGTAATATGGCTACCTAATAGGTATTTAATGGTCTCTAAGGCCTATAAAGGGTAAAATGTCAAGGTGAAAAAAGAGGTTAATTGAACAAATGGATTTTCAATGAATGATGGACTCTATCATGAGTATAGTACACTTAAATCATATGGATTCAAACAGAATCAAGGAAAGTTATAGTTTATCTACATGACCTGAGACTCTCAAGAAATTTATTAAAAGGAAGATTATATAATAAATGGCTTAGAATGTCTCTTGGGTAAGGTATTAAAATATTGGTTAGTTCTAATGAGGAATGGGTTTCAAAAACCCATTAAACTTCTAATAATGGTTTGAAAATAAAAAGTCTAGAAAAATATTCCATATCAACATTCATTTGATTTTTTTCCCAAAAATAAAGGAATTTTCCACATGGTTGACTCAATCACGAAAAATGATTTTGGATAATCACTTTAAGAACAAATTTTGTTAAAAAAATAAAGAAAAAGAAAAGAAAAAAATGAAAACACAATGATTTTTGTTGTTGTATTTTTTAATTTAAATCCTAAATATCCTATGTCACCCTCCCCCATACCTAAAAAATAAATTATCCTAAATAAAAGAAGTTTAAATAAATATATAAATAAATAAAGGTAGGGAGAAGGAAAAAATTTCTAAGTGGTGTGATATACAACATTCATCAGTTGGATTTCCTCCACCAGATGCTTTGGAAAATATTTATAAAAGTGTTTGAGCCTCTTACCATTGATGGTAAACCTCTATCCAATCCACTCATGAAAAACCTATATATCACCAAAAGGTTAAACATTAGTAATAGTATAAGGACCGATCCATTAGGAATGAAGCTTACCTAGGTGGAGCGTTAACCTAGAATTGTACATGAGGACCTTCTCACTGATATGAAAATTTCTCTGATGAATCATCCCATCATGGATATCCTTTGTCTTCTCTTTATCTATTTGGGAGTTCTCATATAAATCATGCCGAATTTCTTCAAACTCCTGAATTTTTATATTTTTATGGTCACCTATATCTAAGATATTCATATTACATTTTTTAATAGCCCAATATGCACAGTTCTCTACTTCTACTAGGAGGTGAAAAGACTTTCCAAACACAATCCTGTATGGTGACATTCTGATCGGGGGTTTAAAAGTTGTGTGGTACACCCAAATTGAATCATCCAATCATAAAATCTAATCTTTCTTATTGGGTTGTACCATTTTTTACAATATTCTCTTAACTTCCCGATTTGAGATTTATGCTTTTCTGTTAGTTTGGGGGTGATATGCAGTGGAGACTTTATGAAAAACCCCATACTTATGAAGAAAGTTTTTCATGTTGTGATTGAAAAAGTATGAACCTTGATCACTGATGATGAATCTTGGAAAACCAAACCTACTGAAAGCCTAGGACGTCACAAAATCAAAACCACTTGAGAATCATCAGTCCTAGTAGCCTTTGCTTCCACCCATTTAGAGACATATTCAATAGATAATAAAATTTACACAAAGCCAAATGAATTTGTAAAAGTCCCCATGAAGTCAATACCCCATGCATCAAATATTTCAAAAAATAACATGGGTTGTTGGGGAATTTCATTACTCTTTGTGATATTCCATGTGAATTGAGATCAAGTACATGACTTAAAAAACTAATAGACATCCCTATACAATGTTGGAAAACAAATTCCTGATTCATGGACATTTAGAGAAATATGTTGATATCCAAAGTGCCCCCATAAGACAAATTTTGGAAAAAGATAAAAAACAGAGGTTAAATCATGGTTAGGGACACACCGAATAATTAATTGGTCACTAAAAATTCTCTAAAAGTAACAGTCATCCCAAATGTACCATTTTGAATAATGCTTAAGTATTTAGGATTGCGAAGTGCTAAAATCCATGGGGACCTTAAATGTTGCTAGAAAATTCCCAATTTTTGGATACTATGGGGTAAGGTCCACAACATCACAAAGGTTATAATGAGGAAATAATTTTATAATGGGGAGGGATAGGTCAACATGGTGGTCCAATGGTGGGGAAATCCTGCTAGTGTGGTCAGCTACCACATTTTCCTCTCCTCTCTTATCTCGAATCTTTAGGTCAAACTCCTGGAGAAGGAGAATCCACTGAATGAGGTGGGGTTTAGATTTAGGTTTATTTAAGAGAAAATAAAGGGAAACATGATCATAAAAAAAATGATTTTTGACCCAATAAGATATTAATGAAATTTTTATGAGGAAAATACAATTAAAATAAGTTCTTTTTCAGTGGTTGTGTAGTTTCTCTGGGTAGGTTCAAGGGTACGTGGTACATATTCAATGACATGAGGAGCCTTCTCAACCCTTTGTGAGAAAATTTCCCAAACTAAAAAGTTAGAGGAATCACACATAAGTTCTAAGGGTAGATCCCACCTTGGTGTTTAGATGATGAGAGGTGATATGAGACTCTTTTTTAGTAATTTAATTCATCCTCACAAATTTTATAAAAAAAATTCAGAATCCTTTTGCAAAAATCGACACAAGGGAAATGTGATCTAACTAAAGTATTTAATGAATCAGTGGTAAAAACCATCATGAAACAAGAAATATCACACCTCACAAACACATTTTAGATATATAAGGGAGAAAATTAATTTAATTTTTTATTTATCTACTTGAATTCCCTCATTTGAAATAACATTCCCAAGAACTATCCCCCACTCAACCATGAAATGTAATTTTATGTAATTTAATACGAGATATTTTTTGATGCAATGATGGAAGATGAAGACTAGGTGTGACAAAGACTCATAAAATAAAGATCCATAAACCATGAAATAATCCATAAAGACTTCCATACAATTGTCAAGGTACTCATAAAAAATAATCAACATACATCGATAAAAAGTTCCAAGAGCATTACATAGAACAAAAGGCATCCTTATGTATAAAAATGTGCCTAATGGATAGGTAAATTTTTTCTTTTCTTGATCCTCATAGGCCATATAGATTTTTAAATAACCTGAATAGCCATTAAAGAAACAATAATGGGACTTACCATCCAATATTTATAACATTTGGTCAATTAAAGGTCTAGGAAAGTGGTCCTTTAGTGTGGCTTGATTCATTCGATGATAGTAAATACAGACTCTACAACTATTTTTCACACATGTTGGAACCAATTCATTCTGTTCATTTGACACAACTATTATTCCTATTTTTTTAGGGACAATTTTCACTGGGCCAACCCATTTACTATCAGATATAGAATAAATGATCCCCAAAACAAGTAATTTACTGACTTCCAATTTTACCACTTCAAGGAGAGTGGGATTAAACCAGCATTGATCTTGACTTATGGGATTATCCTCATCATATATTAGTATATGGTGCATACAAATAGATGGGATAATCCTGATAATATTAGCCAATGTCCATCCTATCACCTTTTTACACTCTCTCAAAAGATCAAGCAGTTTTGATTCCTACTGTTGAGAGAGGTTATTGGAAATAATGATTGGAAATTGGTTAATACCATCAATATAATCATATTTTAAATTATATGGAATTGGTTTTAATTCCAACACCAATAGTTTTTATATTGAGAGAGGGGATTTATGGGGATTTAGGTCCATGAAATTGTCTATCTAATCATTTTTATTCTCTAATGAAATATAATCAATGGAAATGAGATATGTATAATCATTGATGATTATGGGTAGCTTATAATGAACACACTCTTAAATTAATGTACAAAATTTACACTTTTCTTAACCTACACAACACTCAAAAAAATGAATCAAAACTAAAATCATCTATGAGTGAAGAAGGAGAAAATGAATCAGAGTATGGGTTGATGAGAGAATGTTGTGTGTGTGTGTAATTATATATCACTTACATAAAATAGATAGGAATAGTGGAGTGATCTTCAATGGGGTCTTTCCTAGAATCAAGGATATTAAAATGTACATTTTCTCCATCGAACTCCATGGAAAACATACCATTGTGAATGTTGATGGTCTTTTTTTTAGAAATGGCCTCCCAAGTATGAGAGGAGGATTTCCTTGGGTTAGGGTATCTTCCATCTCAAGGACGTAGAATTATATAGGGAATATGAGATTTTATACTCTTATGAGGACATCCTCGATCAATATTAATGGGTGTGTTGTGCTCCAGTTGGCAAGTTTCAAAATGATTCCCATTAGTTGAAGGTATCTAACTTGAAGAGAAGTTTATGCAGAGTAAGGCATCATATTAATTAAAGATCCCAAATATAGCATTTCATCAGAAAATAAGGTCTCCCTTATGGTGAAAGGTATTATGAAAGTGCCTGGATCCTTGATTTTTTTTTGGTATTGAGGGTTGTATCGAAGTTTAGGAATTCCTTCCTAGGTTGAATCCTTCATTACCCTTTAGTCACCATCGATAGGTGAAAATCTCTTTAAGAAAATTTTCATATCGAGGGATGTTTTAACTGTATCCAATAAAGTAATGTTAACTTGAACCTTCTTAAATGTATCCATTATTTCATTATCAGTATCATTATAAATTTTTTTCATATATTTAGAGATTATTTGAGGGAATATAATAGGAATGGATTATTCAGGGGAATCCTCAATAATAACTTGTTTACCCTTTTTGTTTTGTTTTTCTTCATTAGAATATTTTAAGGGTAAGTAAATAGAGTTTTAAAGTGGGGTACATTCCTATTGTGTAGAATCAGTAGAAGAGGAAAATTCTTACCATTACATAGTTTAATTTCACATACATTACCTTTGTCCTTCATATTAGAAATGCGTTGGGATGGTAGTTGTCTAGAACCCTGCATCTTTATCTCACCAATAATGTTTTTCAATTTTCCATCTTGAGTTCATAGGTCTTGAATAGTTTATTGTGTGGTCTATTGAAACTGGAGGTTTTAGGATTCCATTTTATTCACCATTTCCTCGAGGCTTTGCTCAAATTTGGGAGGAGGATGATTTTTTTGAGATGTTAAAGGATAAGAAGGCTACATACCTTGTCCTTGTTGATACCAGTTCTATTTAGGGTATCTTGATTTTACTCCTTATTGGTACTGTGGTTGTGATTTCCACCTGGGGTTTGTATTTGTCCTGAATGGTTCTTATTTGAAGGGATATTCTTACTAAAAAGGATTCCCATGGAATAGTATTGCACAAGACTCATATGAATACTGAAGTTTTGGGCACTGGTTATAAAAATGAGTGTTATAAGAACAAAATACCACAATTAAATGGAATAAGTAGAGAGTGTGAATTACCTTGATATTGAGCTAATTGTCTTATAAGGGCATACATCACATCAAGTATATTATCTACCTTTTTTTCTAGGGATGAATTAATTACCTCCTGAACTCCTCGAGTGGGTGAAATTTCTCATGTACCAAATTGTTGTGAATTTTGATCCATGTTGGATATTAATTCATGAGTGGTAGAAGGAGTTTTATCAACTAGGGTATCACCTAATGCAACATCTATCATTCCAAAATCCATGGGTACAAGTCCTTTATATAATTATTGAATTAGAAATTGTTCACTAATTTGGTGATGGGGGAAACTTGAAAAAGTCTTTTGAATCTTTCACAATATTCATGATGGGTATCTCCTTGTGATTTCATAATGCCACATATTTATTTTTTAGTTGATGCAGTTCAGGAGGCATGGAAGAAATTTTCTATAAATATTCATTTAAGGTCATTCTATCCCCCAATTATGGCAGGCAGATAGTATATCCAGTCTTTGGCTACACCATTAAGGGATAAAGGGAAGGCCCTAAACTTAATGAGGTACTCAGACACATTTTGGGGTTTTATGGTGAAGTACACTATGTGAAACTCATCAATATGTTTGATAGGGTCCTCATTGAGAAGACCATATAACTTATGAAGGAGGTGGATGAGGCCATATATCAGTTCAAATTTGGTTGCTTTCTCAGGATATTGGATGTACGCAGGTTGGTACTCTATATCCGAGGTGGTCAATTCTTATAAGGTTATATTATTTGTAGCCATTATTTACGGGGTTTTATTTGGTTCAATTTTTTATTGGTTTGGGACCAATCGAGGTTACACAAGGGGTTAATCAATGTTACTTTTATTTCCTACTCTATATGACCTAATTTTTGAGTGAAGTGTCTTTTCAATTTTTGAGTCAAATTTAAGCAGTTTTTTTCTAATCAGGTCATGCAAATAAGTTGTGAAGTTTTTTTTTATTTTTTTATTACTTTTTTTTCTTTTTATGATAGAAGATAGATAAAATAAAATCACTTAATAATAATTAAAGGAGAAAATAAAATATAATGTTATACTATAGAATTAGAGAGAGAGAGAGAGAAAGAGAGAGCAAAGTAACACAAAAAAAAAACATAAAAATAAAAAGGGATGGGGGAATTGAAAGGAGTAATAAATAAAAATTAAAATAAATAAATAGAATTAAATAATTTTTTTTATCCCCATCAAAAGTGAAAAAATTTGGTCTCTTTTGTTGAGCGTGTCAAATTAGATGTTGTTTTTAATAGAATTTCTATAGTATAGCAAGAACCCTAGGTTATCTCTTGATGGAGCCTTATATCATTAATTTAAAATGAAGGTTTTGATTATGGGAAATTGGAATGATATTTTATAAAAATTGGGGTTTTTTTATTTAATAATACGATATATAAAGGTAAGAAATAAAATAAAATAGAAATTAACATATTTGATTAAGCGTGATCAACCTAGAGAAATGTCGTGATGATCATCCTTAATCACTTCAAGATATAGGGTTTAGATATTTTAAACACTGGTTTTAAATACATATAACCATAATTTTACTGATTTTATACTAGTATACCTCCTAGGGTTTTTTCAAATACTTGAAATGATTCACTAACTACCACTGACGAGAGGGTGGTTTGTGTCTGACTTTATAATCACAACTCACCAAGGAAACATATGAAGAACTCGACATGTTGTATAGGTTTGTTTATTATTTATTTATGATACCATGAAATAAATTTTAATGGCCTTGAAATTTTTATTAGAGTTCAATTGAACAATATGAACCACACAAACACCATAATTAAAATAGGGAAGAGGAAATGGTGAACGATGTGTGAAACATCACATGAAAGGGTACCCACAAACATGATCATATGAGTTTGAGAATGATATACCAATATATAAATCAATTAAATAAAATACAGGATGATGAAAAATAACTTGTAAACCTGTAATTTAAAAATATCATTCAAAATAATACAAATATGAAGCTTGAGATTTGCATCATGTTCCACCCCGGGAGATCATAAGGAGTTTAGAACTCCATGGAAGGGGAGGAAGCCATAGATGTGAAGAATATCATCAAAAGTGATCAAATACTATCCTTTGGTCTATAAAAACATTATAATTATGGTGATGAGTTATTTTATGGGAAATTACATCAAAATTTCCACGAAATAAGTCAAGTGCCTAAAGGACTAGGTCACTATTCATGATAGGGTTTTTACTTCTTATTTATTTGGATGGTTGACTAACCAAAACATGTGAAAATATCCTCAAATTAGGTAGAGATGTGGAAATTATACTTATATGTCCAATAGAGATATAATCATCTCAATTGGAGGTCTTAGGCCTAAGTTATGGCCCAAATACATAAGGGTGGTCCAATCTGGACCATCTATAATTTCTTCACATTATAGAACTATTATGAGCCTCCAAATAGATGATTTGAACTCCATATTCTTCTATAGAAATGTAGAACACACAATTTTTTACTTGGGAACCAATTTTAATCCCAATTATATGCACTAATTATCCAAATTTGTTATTTAAGTCCACAAGTTTGCTCAGGATCTCACGTAGTTTAGCCTGTTTTTCTTGAATTCCATCGCGGGCTCTCCAAATCACCTCCACCTACAATGAAATCATCAAAACAAGTAAAATTTTCCCTTTTTAATAGTGAATAAAATTATATTATTAAATCAAACATGAATTTAAATTTTTTATTATATTTTTAATTTTCAATACAAAACTAGTTTAAAACAGTGGTACAAGGGTGGAAATAAATAGTGAATTGATACACAATCAGTTACTCCCTTCCAAGATTTGATTCCCAAGGGTCTCACATAATTTGATGCTAATTCATATAGCTATGATGAAGATCTGACATCTTTTGGATTTGAAGCCTTTTCAAACCTATCTTCTCTCATAGGAGACCAATTGACTGAAGCTCGAGTCTCATCCCGATGGTGGTGACTAAACCGCCTTGACCCAGAAGATGTGGTTTTCTCATCCCCAACCCACTACATGACTCATTCTCATGAACACTTTGAAGACTTCAGATCTTCTATGTTTCCACCCTATGGAAAAACCTTTCCATTGTGCATTCCACACCTAGAAAGTTTCATTTTTGCGACACAAGGGACGCCTTTCATTAACAACCCTTGAGGGTAAAAAGAAATCCAAGCACTGGAATACCCATATTCCATCATGATGCACCCAATGAAGCCAACTTGATTGAAATTTGGGATACCTCCAAGTCCATTAGGATCTAGAATTTTTGAACCACTATCATGTGGTTCTCAAACCAAATGTGTGTGGTAGGAGAGACACTTGTCTATTACAGACACTTGAATTAGTGGATAAATCTTTATGGATCATATGCCTCACATATGATCTCACTATCAATACGGGCCACCGATTCACTGTCTTTGAATGCAATCATGTATGAATTCATATCATCCTCATATTTTCTATTGTCAGTGAATGTCCCAGTAGGAGTATTACCATACGAGAAGAAGTTTAACTCCTCTGATATGTTCAGAATCATTATAACTCCATTGCGCTTCATAGATAAAGGATAAATACCAAAAACAACCCGAGTGAATAGGAAAAAATAAACTTTAGGGACTTGAACTCCACTTAGACCAATGTAAAAGATGAATTGTGCTACAATACACCACCAAACCACTTGAAATGGCCCTGAAATTATGAATATGGCCTTAATAGTATACACATGAATTAAACACTGATAGATCTTCACCATAATAGGGGAATCCATTCTTATATGTCTTCATTCTGCTAGTCTGGATGCTACGATGAATGTCCCTAATCTAACAACACCATTGGATTCATGGACCAATAGTAGGTAGATAATTAGAAACATCACAAGGAATCCAGTTAGATAGTTCCTTATAGAAACCTCAGACTTGGACTTATAACCCCAACAGGAATGCTGGCCTTACTTCTATATAGGCTATAAGTTTTCAGAAGTTATCTGATTTTCTAAGGTGGGGCATCCCATAGGGTGCTGAAAAGTGGTAAATTATCCTTGTGAATTAAGTAAGGCCTTCATCCATACTTAGGATGAATATCTTCCCTTGGGTGAGGGTATCCCATCTTAATATTCTGGAACATTATCAATAGTCATGGGCTGAAGCTGACATCCTTTCATCATCATCCCACACCCCCCTTAGTGGGATAAACTCTTCATACATATCCATGAGGATATGGGATCCATAGATCATGAAAACATCTCATAGGATAATTCTGACTTATCCATGTGTCAAATGAAAATAATTCATCTAAGGGATCCACCGACTCAGTAGTTCAGGGATGATGTCTGGGTTCTTATAGACATATTCTTCCCCACCCATATGGATTCATAAATGATTATTTCTTGCATTTCAGTCTTGAATTATGCACAAATTTGGAACACCTAGTATAGCCACATCAATTTAGACCTGAACCCCCCTCTAGAGTGTAAGTCCCAATCTTCCTTTCAACCTTGTGATTAGTAAATCTTGGAAGTGCAGAAGGTTGAATCGTAGAGTGAAGTTTTGAATCTTGGGTGTGAGGATTCAGATCCTAGGTATAACAACCGTGGTGCATGACACATGTAGTAGGGACTATTTCTTACTTGATTAATACACCCTTTTTAGAGACTTTGGTTATGGGAAAACTGGTATATTCCATGAATAAATACTTCAGGAAGTAACACTGGGCCTTCGAGATGAGAGCATCTCTCAAAACTCCATGATTGTATAGAGGAAGATAGTCACTTCGTGGATACTCTCACTAGTACTGCATCAAGTGTTTCGCTAAGTTTGGGAGGGTGGAGTCACACATTTCATAGTAATATAGACCAACATCTTTGAGAGTCTCAGATACACATGAAATAACTTATTCCTGGGAATCCCTAAGATCATCCATTGAAGATCTGCAAGGACACATCGATATTTTCATTAAAGTCAAAATTTTAGTTTTAGAAAATTCATAAATTTTGGAAAAGGAGATAATCTCACATAGTTCATCCATGAAAGTGACCTCACATAGGTCCCTTGCCTAGGTGAACTCACATAGGTCCCTCGCCTAGGTGAACTCATGTAGGCCCCTTTCCCAGGGATATATAATGAGTTGAAAATGTCATACTGAGAGCTTGCATGAAGGAGATTATTAAGAGGACCTACATAACGAGAGAAGAATATGATGAAAGCAGAAGGAAGAAATTCACCAAATGATCAAAACTATTTATAGATGCAAAGGACCTACATGATAGACCTATGAAAAGGACCTATGCACCGGACCTGCATGGACTACCTCTACACCAGACCTGCGTGGACTACATGCATGACCTTGAAAATATTTTCCTACATATACCTCAGGATTAGAACCTATTCTTCTGATCAGATCTAATCTTAAGGGGTAATTTTATTGACAATCCATTTTCTCACATGGGATGAAAAGATTTAATGAAAAATACATCAAGTATTGTAGAGGTGAATATCCCCAAGAAGGATCAAGGGAACTTTCCTAAATCAGCCTGCGCACACCCAGTTTGCACACTAGAAGGACCACATAGGCCCACCTATGTGGTCTAGAAGGAAAATTCACCCCTAAACATGATACATGTGTTGGGTACCTATGTTTTATACCTTTTCCAATGACTTCCTTAAATAAGGGTCCCAATTTTTCTATAAATTGGACCCTAGGGCTCCTAATTTGAAGGGTGGACAAAAATGGAAGAAGCTTCAAAGCTCTGGTCATGTAGCCCCTTCACCTAGGTCCTCAAAAATATTTCAGGTAGCCCTCCAAAAATAAAGATAAGAGGAAATTAAGGGGGATAGTGGGATCAAAATCTATCCAAGGTCTGAAACATGAGAAACCTATGTAAGGACCCCTCCCCCTAATTAACAAGTGCTAGTGTGACGATCCCTCCACAAATCCTAGACCTACATGAGATTATTCTAGGGATTCCTGAGTAAACCCTTGGTTCCTAGATAAAGGCCTTTCCCAAGTGTTGTTTCCCAAGTTTTCCATTTTCCAAGGAATCTATATCTCACACAGACCTACATTACATGAATCACTTATAGTTCTTCCTAGGACACCTTGTACGAAGAACCTTCTTCTCACCAAGTCTTAACCTGTACGATACATCTTCCAAGCCCTCTTTCAATCCACCAGTGGTAGGGATCCTCTTATTTTTGATCCCTAGTTCAAAGGGGACCAAATTTAATCCTCCAAGAAAGCCTCTAGACTTGTACAACCATGGAGAGAGACACACCATCTTGTCTCCCATTCGATTATTCATTCCATCGGTCATAGGTGTCTCACACTTTTCTACCAAATCAGTTGGGTCCTCAGGGTACATGCAGTTATGAATCCCATTAGTCATAAGGAACCTAAAATTGGGATTAGATCTAAGGATATCCTAGTCTTATACATAAGGGTTAATTCTATGTCCTTAAATTGTCATCTCTAATACCAGGGACTTACAGTTCTAGGTGGGGAGGGAGAGGATCACACTTTCTTCTCACTTTGAGGGTTAGTGGTTGATCCCCCCATTCTCTAGAACTAGTAGTAGAGAATTCATCTTGGAGTAAGACCCTATTCTTTCTTTTAGGGTGGTATCTAGGTAGGTAGTCAGATGTGACTATCTTGGTTACCAGAATATGAGTGAGGATGGGCACATTAAAGCCCCTTCTTATTCTCCTGTAGCCCCGACCTCATCCACCAACGAATAAAGGAGATCATGCAGTTTTCTAGATATTTTTCTTTCTGTTTTTTCTCACATCCAAGAATGAATCATGTGGGCTTAGAGGTCAGCTATGACCATGATATCCATATGGTCAAATGCATGTATCGACATGGAATATTTTTCTAGATCTTCCTCTTTCCTTCCTTCAGAGGGTCCTCAAAGCCTTATATCCAACCTAAAGGGAATACAATTATTTATAATCCCCAAATCAATCCTCTCAAAAAGGCCACATTTTATGTGAGAAAAACCTTCATAGAGACTCCATGGGTGTGAGTCCTCAAAACAAAACTATGTGGGATTTCATTCCAGTACAAATGAGATATATAGGAAGCCTTCATGAGGTCTAAAACCAACACACCAAAAGCAAACCTAATTATCTCTAGGACACATTAACTGTAGGGTCATGTTTAACCTGGGAGTTTACATCACTTCCAGGTTCCTTGTGCTTCTTTGGAAATATTCCCACACTAAACATTGATTAGGAACCTTTCACCTAGACTTCCTTGACACATGACATTAAACTGCATGGTTTGTTCCTAGTCACATGACCTTAAAAGTTATGATGTGTCCCTTCAAGTGGAACTGAACTACATAGAGTTTTATTCCTGTCCAAATAAGATATGTGGGAAGACTCCATGAAATCCAAACCCAACATCCCAAAATCAACCATAATTCTCTCTATGCCACATTCCTAGTAGGTCATGTTTAATCTAGGAGATTACATCCCTTCCAAGTTCCTTGGGATTCTTTGACATAAGTCTCACACCAAACATTGACTTAGCACCTTTCGCCTAGATTTACTTGCTGCATGACATTAAACTACATGGTTTGGTCCTTGTCACATGACCTTAAAAGGTATGACGTGTCCCGTTAAGTAGAGTCGAACTATGTGATTTCTGATTCATTTCACAAGGATACGTAGGAATCTTATATTATGGTTCTAATCTTGAAATCAAAATAAATCCCATCTCCCAAGATGATGATAAAATCTAGAGCGCCCCATGGTGTGGCTTAAAACTAGCATCATAGTAATAAACAAAAAAATAATCTCTAATCTACTAATAAAAGGATACCATTGATGGAGAACCTTTGATACATATAGATATCTCCATCGATAAGGAACCTCAGATACATACGTATGATTCTAAATTTCATACATTCTAATAATTTATTGTTAACTCGAGGGCGGCTCGTGTCATACTTGGGAATTAATGAAAGATTCATGAATATGTCTTAAATCTCTAAGAGAGTCCCAGAGTAGGAAAAATTACCCCCCAAGAGGGTGTGATAAGACTTAAATCCCATCCTATCGACCAATATAAGTCCCTAAGTGGAATTTTTCAATGACCAACTACCTTTGGAAAGTAGGTTATTGAAGCATCTTTAATAAGGGAATCGTTGGCTGTTTCTGAATCTATAAACAAAACCTATTTGAGGCTGTTCAAAAATAGTAAACTTGGCCCAAAATAGATGATTGTGAAATATTAAAACATCCATAATCAATCGTCAAGGAAACCAAACATGATTTTTCATTAGAAACAACATGCATGTAATTTTTTTTGATTACATGTTAGTTTATGTTTTTGAATAATAAAAACTCTCTTATCATTTTATGTGAAACTTTAGTTTTTACAACCAATCTGTAATTTTATTATAATGTGAGTTGTAGTGATTGGATTTATGTAATTATAATCTCATATGAAATATAAAATATTATCTAACTTTTATTCAACCACAAAGAATCCAAATTCTATCTCTAGAGTGTTCTCATTTTGATCTAAACTCACTGCATGTTTTTGGTTTCAAGAGCAATTTTTAGTTTAAACTGTTTCATATTTTTCTTTGGTTATTTAATTATAACATAATATATATATCTTATATTATTAAAAAAATTATTCTATTAGAAATCCAGTATTTTTTTTAATTTTAATTAGAATAAATGGAAGTATGAATTTGTTGTTTAAGTGGTGTAAAAAAACACTAAAGATCATTAAAATGTTCCAGAATTACGGAATTTCCAGATTTCAAAATATTTTTTATTTCATTAACATCTCTTTAGATTCACATTATAATCACATGATATTTTTTGGGTTAAAAATCTAAGAAGTTTTTTTAAAAAATTCATTCAACTATATCCATCCAATGTTACCATTTTTATTCAAAAAGGAAATTAAAACAGAGAGTGAATCAGTGTCTAGGGGGGTATATAGTAATGAAGACCAAGGGAATCACCCCATATCAAATTAACCCCCTCAGGTTTAAAATGGTATACATGAGTATGACAATTAACCATGCTACCGGGGGTTTCCATAGAGGCCAAGTGATCCGCCACCTTGTTTCCCTCCCTCCATGTGTGAGTGACTCTAGTGCTACTTTCCAGGAAAGCTTTGCATTTCTGAATAGTGTATGAAATGGACCAGGGGCAGATACCTTTCCCATGCAAAGCATCATGAATAACCATATAGTCAATCTCAACTTGAGAGACGACAAGCGCCTGCTGCCTGCACATTGTGATACCTGTGAGCACCGCTTTTTCCTCTGCCTGCATAGAATTCCCATAACCATAGTGCGCTAAGAAATCCAAGGCCACACTGCCCCTAGGGTCTCGTACCACGCCACTGCCACACATCTCTCCCATCACGAAAGAGCCATCAATATTCAGTTTGAAGCCAACTTCAGGAGGATTCCATCGGACCCAGTGTCCTTGCTATCTAGTTGCTGACTGCTGGATCACACTGTGAGGCACAAATAGCTTGTAAAGGTTGGGTTACTGCTTCCATATGTTATCAGTTCCACACAATTCCACCAGAAAAGGCTGAATATCTGAAATAGTATCATTATTTTTTCTGCAGTTTTCAGATAATTTTTATCTTAGTATTTCGATAATATCTATTAATATAATTTTTGGATTTATAGTTTTTTTTATTTTTGGAAAGATATTGAAATTTTATACAGTTAAGTATTATTCATCGAATAATAATTCTACCATTTAGATGGGATAAAAATTATCCTAAGTCTAATTTATCAAATTATCCAATTTCCTTCACCTTACCACATGGAGAATCTTTCAATACAACTGTAGTAGAATGAAACCTCCATATCTATGTGTAGAATTTTCACAATAACATATCTCCAATAGCTTGGAACCTTATTTTTTAGATTTTCTTCACCATGGAAGCTCTTCCTATGAACTTGCAACTAACCTACAACAACAACACATCACCTGAAGTTCTAAGTTTTCACCTTACCACGAGTTCCAAATTTTATACCTACCATGAGACTACCTAAAGTGACCACATGCAATAATCACATTACCTCATGAACACTAAAATTACCGCAAAGATTATGAAGTTACCGTGAACAATAACTCAACTGAACATGAACGGTTGGTATGGTGATCGCATGTTAGTTTGTCTTACCACATGTTTTATCTACTTACCACATGCGTCATTTTAAGTGACTGCACACTACTTTCACAATAATCATACTGAACACACACCTACTTGAACCAACCACACTACAAAGTAAGAATACCAACAACATGAACATTGGGTGCACATGGTTCATTGTTTCCTTGGTTTATTTTTTCTAAAATCTAAATTTTACGCATACTCTATTTTTGGTTACTGTTGATAATTTCATTAACTATATGATTATTTTAATTGTTTTAACTATTTTATTAATTTCTAAAATTAATATATGTTATATATAATCCAATTGAAGTATTATTATAATATTTTAATCAATTTTAAAATTTTATTAAATTCATTCATTATTTTTACATAATATATGCAACATGTATTCAGAATGTTTAATTTATATTTTGAATTGATTTTTTTGGTCTTATTATTTTCTAAATAATCATTTAATAACATGGAATTTATAGGAAATTATTTTATCATATTTAAATAAGTATAGTTAATTTTTAAATTACAAACTGTATTAAATTAAAATGTATTTAATATTTGAATTTAAACATTCAAATTAACTTACGATTTTTATGGGATTGCCTTTGACTTATTATTATAATTTAATTAATAATTTAAAATGGTTTGAATCAGTATTTAATTTTTGAATTCAAAAAATTTTTGTTACCATTATTTTCGACGATAACATTATCCCTCCTAGTTATTTGTGATATTTGAATTTGAATTGTTTTACCGAGTTGAAGTTTAGATTTTTAGTCTGTAAAAATTATATTTAAAGGCCTATGGATATATTCAATACAAAATACCAAGAATATCCATGAGAACATGAACCTTTTGTGAATTAAATCTAGATGCTAAACTCTGAATCCCTGTGTGATACTCTATTTCATCTTCTAGAGGATCTATCAAGTACTACACTAAAACTTCTGTGACTACCATTTCCTTGACGAGACATCCACATTTCTCAAGAACTAGTACATGTGCTTCATTATTTTTATCTTATATTTTTTCTAGTTTCTTGAGTCTATAACAATACTTATCATCTATCACACACACTCTCTATTTTTTATGATTTTATATACAAAATCATTATTTATTCTTCTCTTCCTTAGGTTGTGACTCATGGATTATAAAGTCAGGACCATTTGGGGTTGTAACTATTGGTATCTAAATTCAAGTTGTAATTAGGTTGTGAATCCCTATAAAAAAGTCAATGTGTCATGGTTATACCTCTACCATAAAATGATTTTTTAATTGGGTTATGATTCCCCATTAAAAATAAATTTAGTACACACATATCTCTCATTGAGTAGAGAGGTATAAGACTAGACTAGTTCCACTTTGTACTGAGCTGATACAAAAATTCCTTATGTTCATCTTTTATTTATGTTGTTAATTAACTTTCAAAATTAACTTCATTAATTAATTTGAATAATAAATTTATTTGATTAAATTTTTTAATTTGTTCTATTCACTCCCTCTAGACCATCTATCATTACCCATTATGACCTAACAATTGGTATCAAAGGTTATTCCTTTTGGATTTATCCAATCCTTATAAAGATTTTATTGTATTTATTTAATTATGCCAACCCATTCCTAGAACTCACACTCTAAGGAAAATATCTTTAAGATGGTAGGAGTGAATGTAAACGATGCTTGGATTACACATAATTCACCTCACTTTTATGGAAATGATTATGGATAATATCGATCAAAAATGGAGGCATACCTTAAAAAACTAAGCATTGAACACTGATCGATCATGGAAAAATCCTACAATCTACTAGAAGATGACCCATACACTATGATAACAAACAATTCTACTAGATATGTTTTAAATTAAAAAGTTGTTAATATCCTATATTGTGCTATTAATAGAAGATTTTTAGTCATGTATCTGCTTATAAGACAACTCATGATATTTGGAATATTCTTCAAGTCACTCAACTTGGCTCAGAAAAATAGATTCAAACTAGTCTTGGAATACTTCGAGATGAGTAACAGGACTTCAATATGGGTGGAGAAGAATGTGTAAATAAAATGCTCCACTGATTCACAAGCATTGTGAATGGAATGAATTCCCTTAGAGAAGCTTTGGAGAAACCTATACTAGTAGAAAGATTCTTAAGAAATTTACCAAAGAAGCACCACATAAAGAAGGTTGATATCAATGAAAGTAATAATTTCAAATAATGAATATTGGATGAATTAATTGGACCACTTCTTCAATACGAGACTGAGTTAAAAAATATAGAGGAATAATAGACTAAAAATAATAAAGGTATTACTTTTAAATATCACATAAATGTTAATTCTAACTCTTCTGAATATGAGGCATAGGAAATTCACAAAGGATAGATTGAAAATATAAGCAGAGGTATTTATAATTTTATGAAGAGAAAGAAAAAGTTCAAAAAGAGACCCAGTAAATATCAAAGGAATGATTGAAATAAAAAGAAGGGTAACACATATAGACCAAATGTAACATGTTATTAATGTATAAATAAGGGAAACATCAAACCTGACTTCCCTAAGATGAATCAAGAAGGTAGAGATAAAAAACACAAGAAGGAATTGAAATGTGCATATCATGTTGGATGGTGTTGCATCAAAGTATTAGACTCAAATGATAAATTTGAAAGTATAAGAGAGATATATAAACCCTTCTTAATGGTGATAAATAAAAATTAGGTTAGCACTAATTCTAATTCTAGTTATTATCCTAATAGTGATGGTTATAGTTTTGATGAGTCATATGAAGAAAAATGAAAAAAATACAAAAAGATGTTTTAAGAGTTATTGAATTTCATAAAGAATTAGAAGAAGAAAATAAAAGGATTATAAAAGAAAGTAATAAACTCAATAAAGAGAATGATTCTCTCAAATAAGAAATAATAAATTTTGCATCATGTTCTAAAGTTAAGATCTCTCTCAAATAAGAAATAATAAATTTTGCATCATGTTCTAAAGTTAAGATCTATGATGATTTCAAGTTTGTTTAAAATGAAAATGATAATATTAAAAAGGAATTTTTAATCTTAAAAGAGATATTATATATATTTTTTCAAGGAAAGGAAAAATATTATAAGATGGTATAAATTATGAAACTTAAAAAGGATAATACTGGTTTTGGTTATAATACACAAATTCATAAATTATAAAAGACTACTTTTATTAAAATTTCTGCTGGAAAAATATCTACTGTTACATGATTTAAATGTTGTATTCAAGGTAATTATGATGATTAATGTTCTATTAAATTTCCTCAATATCTTGGTTATACCAATAATTTTATTTTAAATAATATATCTCCTAGAGTACCTTCCAATAAATGTATTGAATTTGTATGGGTACCTAAAAATTAAATTGTTAACCCAGTTGGACCCAAAATAACATGGGTACCAAAAATATAAAGTAATGTATTTTTTTTGGGAAAATTGTATTGGATGTATCAAGAACAACACATGGTACATGAACAATGGTTGTTCTTGAAACATTTCTGGTGACCTATCGAATTTTATCACTTACACCAAATGTGATAGAGGCTCTGTCACTTTTGAAGATAACTTTAAAGGTAAGGTTAAATGTTTTGGAGAAGTAGGTAATTCTAATGTTGTTTTAATTTCTAAAGGTTTATATGTTTAAGGTTTGAAACATAAATTAATTAGTATATCACAATTATACGATGATGGTATGTATTTTGAATTTGAAGATAATAAATGTTTAGTTTTTAAAAATGAAAATGTTTTATTCTACGCTAATATAAAAGATAATATTTATTCTATTAATGTCTCTGATACCTCTAATTAAAATGTTAAGTGTCTTAATGCTATAGAAACATATGATTTTAGTTGTAATAAAAGGCTTGGACATGATCATTTTCGAATGATACACATTTTAACCAAGTATGCACATGTTCTAGATTTATACCAAGTTAAAGGTAGGTAAATATATTGTTTTTGATTCATGTTTAAAAGGTAAGTAACATAGGGAATGTTTCAAATCCACCAAAAAAGTTTCTACTTCTATACCTCTTAAGTTATTACATCTTTATTTATTTGGTCCAATGAAATATACTAGTTTAAGTGGAAAGAAATATGTCTTTTTTATTGTTGATGATTTTAGTATATTTACATGGGTTTATTTCATGTCTCATAATCATGAAACCTGAACTAGATTTATTTATTTTTGTAATATAGTTCAAAATATGAAAGGTTGTTTAATTACTTATATTAAAAGTGATAATTAAAGTGAATTTTTTAATTTTAATTTTAGAAATATTGTGAAGAAAATGGGGTTTCTCATAATTTTTTCCTCCCAGAACACCATAAGAAAATAGTGTTATAGAACAGAAAAATAAAACTATTAAAGAGTTGGTTAAAACCATGCTCAATAAATATAATTTACCAAAATATTTTTGGGATGAATATTTTAATACTTCTTGCTATGTTTTGAATAGACTATATGTTAGAACTTTATTGAATAAAACCCCTTCTGAATTTTTTAATGGTATAAAACCAAAGGTTGGTTATTTTAAATTTTTTAGTTGTAAAGTTTTTATCTTAAATACAAAATATAATTTAGATAAATTTGATACTAAAAATGTGGAAGGTATATTTCTTGGCTATTCTTCTAAAAATAAAGTTTTTAGAGTTTATAATAAACATACCATGACTATTGAAGAATATGTACAGATAAAGTTTTATGAATCTAGAAGAGTTTAGGGATTTTAATTTTGGTTAAGAAAAACCATAGGATAAGGATGAATCAATTGAGGGGGGCCATAATCATTCTAATAATGTTTTTAAATTATCTAAATATTTCTATGGTTTCAAATAAGCACCTCATGCTTGTAATAGAAGAATTTATTTATTTCTATTGAATAATAGTTTCAATAAAGATATTGTTGATCCTACACTTTTTATTAAAAAAAATTCTAATATATTTTACTTGTACAAATTTATGTTGATGATTTAATTTTTGATTATTCTAGTGAAATTATCTATAATAATTTTTCTATTTTGATGTCATCTGAGTTTGAAATGAGATTAATGATAGAATTAAATTTATTTCTCAGAATTCAAATTTCTCAAAGGAAAGATGAGATCTTTATTAATAAATATAAGTATTCTAAGGATTTGGTTAAAAGTTTTGTTCTCGATTCTTGTAAATACATGAAAATATCTATGGATACTAGTTGTAAATTAGATATTGATTCATCTGGTAAATCTATTGATATTAAATTTTATAGAGGCATGATAGGTAGCATGATATATTTAACTACATCTAGTCCTACTACCATGTTTAGTATTTTTCTATGTGCAATATTTTAGGCTGATCCTAAAGAGAGTCATATTAAAGCTGTAAAAAGAATAATTAGATATGTTAAAAGAACTGTTAACTCCAATTTTTTTTATCCTAAATATAACTATTTTTATTTAATATCTTATTATAACTCCAATTTTAGAGGCTATAGAATTTATAAGAAAAAAATATCAAGTATGTGTTATTTTTTTGGAAAATGTTTAATTTATTGGTCTTCTAAGAGACAACTATATGTTTCTCAATATACTACAGAAGCTAAGTATATCTCTACAGCCAGTAGTTGTGCTCAAACCTTATGGATTAAGAAAAATTTATGTGGTATTGATATTTATCTTGATAAATTTTCTATTTATTGTGATAATACTTCTACAATTTCTATTTCTAAATATCTTTTATAGTATTCTAGAACAAAGTATATCAATCTTAGATTTCATTTTTTAGAGATCATGTGAATAAGGGTGATATTGTTTTATAATTTATCTATAATGAAAATTAGTTTTCATATTTCTTTACTAAACCTTTAGACTCTGCTCAGTCTAAAAAAATTAAATTTGCACTTAAGATGTTGGAAGCTCAATTATTTTATCTTTTCATATGCATAAGGGGAGTTTTGGTTTTATCTTTTTTTTATTTACAAAAAGGGGGAGAAAATTGGTTTGAAATGTACATGTTCTATAATTAAACAAAAATGGTGAGATTATTTATGCATGTGCATTCATGTATTTTTTTTGTTTGATTACATTTTAGTTTATGTTTTAAAATAATCTAAACCCTCTTAACATTTTACGTGAAACTCTAATTTTTACAACCTCTCTAAAATTTTATTATAACATGATTTGTAGTGATTGAATTTATGTAATTAAAATTTCTTATGAAATTTAACAAGTTTATATAAATTTTATTCAACTATAAAGAATCATAATTCTATTTCTATTATGTTCACATTTTGATCTGAACTTACTACATGTTTTTGGTTTTAAGAAAATTTTTTAGTTTAAACTGCTTCATAGTTTTATTTTATTATTTAATTATAACATAAGCTATAAATATTGGATTATTAAATGACTTGTTCCATTGTAAAGAAATATTTTTTTTAATTTTCATTAGAATAAATGGAATTCTGAATTTTTTGTTTAAGTGGTGTAAAAAATTACTGAAAATCATGAAACACCTATGGAGTTGTGGAATTTCTAGATTTCAAAATATTTTCTATTTCATTGATATATATTTTGATTCACATAAGAATCATATTCTATTTACTATGTTATAAAGATAATAAGTTTTCCTAAAATTCATTCAACTACATGAAATCCTAAAAATGCTTTTTAGAAACCTAAAATTAGACAAAATATCTGCAATAATATTATCATTTTTTCTGTAGTTTTCAGATGATGTTTGTCTATATATTTTAATCATCTCTTATAATTTTTAGATTGATGATATTTTTTATTCGTTGGAAAGATCTTGAAATTATATACAATTAAGTATTTTGCATTGAATGCTAGTTCTATTGTTTATATGGGATAAAAATTATCTAAAGTCTAAATTATCAAATTATTTAGTTTCTCTCTCTTATTTCTCCGACACTTTATTATGAGGGTTTCATTCAACTGACCGTATGACTTCTTTCACCATAATTCATGAAGAACCATTAAATAAAACTACATCATCATGAAAACTACATATCTATGTATAGCCTTTTCACAACAACACTTCTTCAACAGCTTGGAACCTTTGTTTTCAGCTTGTTACCATCATAGAAGCTCTTCCCATGCACCTATAACTAACCTACAGAAGCAAATCATCATCTGAAGTTACAAGTTTTTACCTTACTGTGAGTTAAAACTTTTATACCTATCATGAGACTACCTCAAGTGACCACATGTTATAATCACATTACCACATGAAAACCGAACTTACCACAAAGATTATAAAGTTATCACACACAGTAACTTAACTGACCACTCATGGTCAGTATAGTGGCTACATGTCAGTTCATTTTACCGCATGTTTTATCTGCTTACCACATGTTTCATTTTAAGTGACTGTACACTGTTTTCATGGTTAGCATACTGACCATGTGCCTACATGAATCAGCCGCACCACACAGTAACCATACCAACTAAATGAACATTAGGCGCACACGGTTAGTTGTTTATTTTGTTTATTTTTGGTAAAATCTAAATTTTATACACTTTGTTTTTGGTTACTTTTGATAATTTCATTAACTGGATGTTTATTTTACTTTTTAAGTGTTTTATTAATTTTTAAGATTAATATATATATATTATATATAATCCATGTGAAGTATTATTATAATATTTTAATTAGTGTTAAACTGATATTAAATTCATTCATTATTTTTATGCAACATATACGACATGTATTATGAATGTTTAATATTTTATATTTTAAATCGATTTTTTGGTCTTATTCTTTACTAAATAATTATTTAATGACATGGAATTTATTTGAACTTATTTTATGCTATTTAAAGTAGTATAATTATTTTTTAAATTACATGTTACATTAAATTAAAATGTATTTAATATTTGAATTTAAATATTCAAATTAACTTATGCTTTTTATGGGATTACCTTTGACTTATTATTATCATTTAATAGGTAATGAAAAATGATTTGAATCAAATTTAGTTTTTGAATTCAAACGAAGTTTTTTACCATTATTCTTGAGGATAATATTATCTCTCTTGGATAATTGTGTTATTTGAATTTGAATTATTTTATTGGGTTAGAGTTTGAATTTTTAGTCTTTAAAAATTCTATTTAAAGTCCTTGGTACACATTCAAAGGATATACACGATACCAAGATGAACCACAAGAAGATGAATATTTTGAGAATTAAAACTAGATGCTAAACTTTGAATCCCTATGTGATACTCTGCTTCATTTTCTGGAGGATCTATCAAAGGCTATACCTAAAATTCTACAACTACCACCGACTTGATGAGACATCCACATTTCTAAATAACTAATACCTATGCTTCATTCATTTTATCTTATCTTTTGATTGGTTTCTTGAGTCTGTAACACTACTTCTCATATCTTGTATGCACTCTGTTTTATGTTTATACTTTTACATACAATGCATTATTTCTTCTTATCTTCCTCAAGTTATGACTCTCAGATTCTAAAGTTAGGACTGTTCAAGTTGTGACTCCCAATATCTAAAGTTAGATTGTAATTGGGTTGTGACTAGTGTGTCATGGTTATACCTCAACTAGAAAAGGATTTTGTAATCAGTTCATAATTCCCCCTAAAAAATCAGTTTAGTGCACACATATCTCTCATCTAATAGAGTGGTATAAGACTGGACTAGATCTACTTTGTACTGAACCAATATAAAAATTCCTTGTGTTCTAATCAACTCCATTAATTAATTTTAATAATAAATTAATTTATTTGATTATATTTTTTTAATTTGGTCTATTCACCCCTATAGTGTTCGTATTCCTTATAAATCATTTGATATTTTTTGTTTTTGAAATTGTTTATAAAATTTTATTTTTATTTTGTGCTTTCAAAATTCATAACAAATAGTACAAGGTATGCAAAAATGTGTGAAAGAAACTTAGTTAGTATAATAATAAACACTAAAATATCTTTATATTATTGATTAATCAATCATTCATTTGCTATGGGGATTCTCCAATGTGATTTTCATGAAAAATTACCAAACACAAGGTGAAGAATTATTATGACTATTTTTATTATAATTATTATTTTTCATATGATTCCTTCATCATAATCATATACTAGTGTAAGGGTCTCATGAAATAAAAAACATGAAACATTTTCTAAATCCGGACCATTCTATAAAAATATTATCTTATGTATTATGAATTTAAAAATAGAATAAACCAACTTCACTTAGGAGATACAAATTCAGTATCCCACCTTAAACAATAAACAATGTAAAAGATAAATTTAATAATTAAAATTTTACAAATTGTAAATAAAAAATTAGTTTTATCCATTAATTTTATAGAAATTTTTAAATAATGATCGGATAAGGTTATTTTATTTCATTATAGTCAAAACGATAGAACATTTAATTATATTTCATTTAATGTCATCCCATTCCATTATGTTCCATTAATGATCATTTCATTTTAGTCCATAAAAAATCCCAAACATAGCCAAATAATTAGTAGCACAACACATCTACACATATATGTAGTAATTTATTAATGTTTTAAAGTCAACACAATTGATGAAAAAAATCAAGAAGAAAAATGAAAAAATCTGTAGGTGAGGTATTTTTTAAATTAATGAGGGTTAGGGAAAAAAGTTACCACCTTCATATAGAGATGTTGTTGCACCTCCTAATATTTTCTCCAAACCCACTAAGGAAAATGGGAAAACTGATGATGATGCTAAGGGACGAGATAATACCTCAAAACAGGCTATATGTGTTAGTGTTGTGGATGGATTTTTAAATAGTATTGAAGAAAATGAGGATATGCCTGTTCTGCTTACAAAGTTTATGAAAGGACCAGAGGGTGCCCGATCTCCTGAGCATGAAGTAGTCAATGCTCAAACATTACTTGAAGCACATGTGGATAAGAAAGTATCGTTGTTTAAGTTAAGGGAAGAGTGGTGGATGATGAGGGTTTTCAACTGGACCTTCCTAAGAAACCTATGGTATATGTGCCCATATCTGAAGTGGCACAAACTCCTATTATTCAGAAACTCCCCCTATATGTGGAATTCACACCAGACTTTATCACTAAGAAAGAAGAACCTAAAGGAATTTGGTATCAAAAGTCATAGAGATTGGGTAGGCATCGAAAAGATCATGGTCGAGAACGTGGCTGAGATGATTGGGATATTTCACAAGGACGTGGATGAAATGTGTATACCAGATCTTCTTCAAAGGACTCTAAGAGTCAACTCACTCTGGAGCAGGAAAAGCTTAAGGAGAAGTAATCGGTGCACTTCAATAAAAGGAATTCACAATCACAGTGGGAAACTACTGATGATGATAATGACTCTGATCATGATTATGGGAATGATCCTGTTCTTGACTTGTAGTCTTACCTTATAGAAGAGGGCATGCCTCATTGTGTGACCTAGTCCATCCTCTTTTCATCTTTGTCAATTTTCTTTTTCTAATAATGTTTTTAGGAACATACTCACCTATCTCCCGAACCTTCTGAGTAAATATTTATAATAAATTTATAACTACTATAATAAATATTTATAAATATTTATAACTATATAAAAATAGATTTATAATTATATAATTATAAATATATTTGTAAATATAATTATAATTATATATTTATTATAAAATTTTATTATTATATATTTATTTTAAATATTTATAATTATATATTTATTATAAAATATTTATAATTATATATTTATTATAAATATTTACAATAAATATATTTATAATTATAATAAATTATGAATATTATAATAATATATATTTAAATATAATAATTATATATTTATATAAATGAATTTATATTTATAAACATATATTTATAATTATATTTATAATTATTTATTATAATTAATAAAAATATATTAAATATAATTATAATTATATATTATAATTATGATTATATATTTATTATATTTATGAGTATATATTTATTATATATTTATGATTATGTATATATATTATATTTATGATTATATATTTATTTATTGTATTTATAATTATATAAATTTATATAAATTTAAATCATATATAATTATTTATAATTATTAACTAGGTGGGTTTTCTCATTTGATATAGGAATTTTTATAAATATTTACTATAATAATTATATATTTTTTATAAATATATAAAATTATATATTTATTATAAATATTTATTATAGTAATTTATATATTAGATAAGGTTTATTTATAACTATATAAATATAGATTTATAAATATGGGTTTATAAATATGGATTTATAATTATATAATTATAAATAAATTTAATAAGGATTATATATATATAAATCAATATTTATATAATTATAAATATATTTAAAGAATTGTAATTAGATATTTATTATATTTATAAATATTTATTATAGTAATTATATATTTATTATAGTAATTTATATATTAAATAAGGATTCTCATATTCCTGCATCAGACCCAGGTTCAAATCTAGGTGGGAGCAAATTTCCGCTGGAAGGTGGTAATGCATGTATAACGCAGACAGACGATGATGCATGCATGACACTACACTAGGCTTTCTGGCCAGTTTGTGGGCCTTTGGTCCATGTAATGGGCTTCATGCCCTCTAGGAATTTGGTCCACGTACAAAATAAATAAGGCTTTATGGGTGGACTATCCCTTGTGGTGGGGGGCTATGGTCTGCCTTTTTGGTCTGTGTGTGTGTTTAATGTAATTACACCCCCAAACACCTAATATATATAAATAAATATTTATTCTAGTAATTATATTTTTATTTTATTTTAATTTTTATATTTATGATTATATATTTATTATATATTTATTATACCTATTTATAATTATTAATATTTAATTATATATATATAGGGGGAGGTGGGGTGGGGCCTGGGGGGAGCACCACTTGAATTGACGTTTTGGGGTTTAACCCCAAAACACCAATTCAATTGGCGTTATGCAACCCCATTTCCCAAATAAAAATTGTCCTAACCCCCTTCAATTAAAAAAATACCCCACCTTATAATTTTTTCCCAGAAAAACCATCACAACCAAAAAAATTGGAAAAAGAAAAAAAGAAGAAAAACCAAGATGGTGCAAACTGCTAGAAGGTAAAAATAAATGAAGTTATGTTTTACCAAAAGTAGGTCCTCATTAGTACCCAAAGAATTTATGAGATTTTTCCAGGCACTTCGATGAGATTCTATCATGTTCCCTATACATGTCATGCTGTTAAAAAACCAAATATTATTTACATATCTATAATTCTGATTTATTTTGAATACAATTATTCACATATATTGTTTCTTACTCAAACACCTGTCACTTCTACTCAAGAAGGTAGTAATAAAAAATAAGAAAGATGTATTTTTCTATCCAGATACCTCGAGCTGGATAGATCTTTTATCTCGAACTCATCTGTGTTAGAATCATAGTGACATATGATGATGTAATGACCTATAGAAGACTCCAACACAAAACCATTTTTTTAATTTTTTACCCACCTACTTAAAACTTTTGTTCATGATTTTTATGTTTAATAATTTATAAAAAACAATTAAAATTAAACTTTATAATAATAAATATATTATTAATTAGTGAAATGTAAATATAATATAGAATAAAAACATAATTCACTAAAATTAATATAGATTAATGATACAAAATAAAGAGTATGAGGAGATAAAGGAGAGAGAAAACAAGGGAGTGAGAATATGAGGTTTTCAAAGAAGGGAAATATTTCCAGGCATGGATCTTATCATGATTTCTTCTATCTATCCATTATAATATTTTTGATTATAAGATTATTCTATTTTTCATGAACTCATTACACTTTTTTTTTAGGTTTTTACATGAGTAAACTAATTTGTAGTTAGATATGGAGTTTGATATCATCGAGTCACAAGGGAAATCAGGTCTATTAGGGAACCAAAGTTAGGATATCTTATAATTCATTTTCAAACTCTATTTTTTATTAATCTTATGGTTTCATACCCACCATGGATGCATGTCTTAAAGAATGAAACCCTTGAAAATCTCCTATGTGTTGTTTTTCCTATGATTTCTCTACATGATATGATCTATATGTTGTATTTGGGATATCTTGATTCTGTTCGTAATGTTCATGGTTGTACGTTTTGAATCATCTAAAATCCATTGTTGTAAACATTGATAAATAATCTATGTTGAATCTTTTTTTAAAAGTATTTTCTGTTGATGTTTGATTTAATGGTAGCACCTTATTTATCTACTAGGACAATCCATCCTATTATAAGAGTTTCAGTATAGAAAAGACATCCTAGTAGATAACAACATCATATCATCAAATTAAAACTAATCATGATGCACACATGTGTATCCTAAGTTCCCACCATGGGTTTCTAAAACATAAACATCATCCAAACAATTCGGATGACAGAGAATACAAAAATAGTGAATGAAGAAAACCATATCTATGGAGAATAAATAGAATAAAAAGCAATCGATATATAAGAAAAATGAAAAAAAAATATAAAAATCTTAATCTGTACTATTTAACCAAAGAAAAGGAAATATATTTCCCCACCAAAATCATGAATGATTTTTCACTTTCACTCATGAACCTGTATTATAAAAATGAATAAAAACCAACAAGAGAGAGATTCATAAAACACATAATTAACTATAATATATTTATAGGAATGAACCATGAATGAAAAGATTATCTTGTTAACTCATCACATTATTATTTTTAAGGAGAAAGAAATTAATAATACATGAAATATAGTATAAAAAATTCCATTTAAAAAAATTATGTCCATCAGAGAAGGAAAAAAATAATTTCATGATAATTTTAGTTTCCATGGACTTTTGAAAAAACATATAAACTCACATTAGATCATTAGGCAACTGATCCTATACTGTATCATAACAACACTTTTACTATAAAATGAAATATAGATAAGCACTTATAAATCCAAAGGCAAAAAACTATCTCATAACTAGGAAAATTTCAACCAGAATTAATTGATGGTAATGGGGTGACCAACTATCCTCCATGTGTATTAAATTTAAAACATGAACTGTCTTCTATGTGCTACAACCAACTACCCTTCCATTATTTGTAAGAACAAAATTAATTTCCAATACACCCCCACCACAATCCTTAAATAAAATTAAGAAAATTAGAATAAAGTTAAAAAATAACTTCCAGTTGTACCTTATACAATGACTCCAAATTAAAATCCAGGGTTTCTCTTAAAGTTACAACGAAATATAAAAAACTAATAGAAGATTTCTACAATGAGTATTCCAGATCAACGGTCTATATACTATTAACTTGGGGGAAGAAATAATTAAAAGAATTCTATTGAATAACAAAACGAAATCTATAAAGATACAACATGCAATCAATGAAGCATCTTTCATACTAATCAATATGAACCAAGACACACACACACATATATATCTAGAGAATAAAAAATAAAATAAAATTTTAATTTTAATTTTTATTGGAATAAGGAACCTAGTTATGAAATAGATATTTTCTATTGTATCCGATAGGAATCAATTTAGAGAGAGATAAATCAGAAGTTTATATTAGAAAATACATATTGAATTACAGTATAATTAGATAAGAAGAAGGAAAAGAAAAAGAAATGAGAATAAGAATGAAATCTCTTTGAAGTATCTTCTTCCCTAAGATGAGGCCTAACCACCATGATGTCTTCTACTGGAAGATTAATTCCCCAAAATATATTCTTCCCCCTCCACATAGGCTTGTCCCCTTATTTAATAATCTACTGGAAAATTCTAGACTAACCCCTCCAAAAAAAATGACAACCTATTTGATATCAACTAACAACCCCACTAACCACTAAAACCTCCTAAAAACTATAAAATTAATGACTTAGGTTCCCTTGTTAGTTGATGAAATACTTCTACCCTCAACAACCACAACCTACTTAGCCTAGTAGGATCCTTATACAGTGGGTAGCCCAACCTGGGTTCCTTTCTGCATGGCAGCACCCTCACACACAGTAGCATCACCCCAACACCCTTACCCACCACCCCTAGAACTGCTCCATGAGGCCAAAACAGCCCCAACCCCCACAATCCTATCAGTATCAACGTAGAGTTTTTTATACGTTTTTTAAATAAAATATTTTTTAAAATAAACCTAGGTTTAAAATACTAAAAGGCCTTGAAGCCGATACCCCCTTTTCCTTTATCAAGACAAATCAATGACATGAAAATATAGGCAAAAGGCGTTAACCCACAAAACTCCTTTCAACTTAATTTTATAGAAAGATGTTTTTCACCTTAACTCCTTTCATCTAAATTAAGGAGAACGTTGGTTCCATAGATAATGCCTTTTCCCCAAACCCCTATAAAAAGTCACCCATCCCTCATCCTTCTCTTCACTCACTCCACCCTCCCTCTCTCCAATTCCACTCCCTTTCTCTCTACGATTTTGTCCAGTGTTTTCTCTTTTGTGCATGAAATTTTTGATGACTTAAAATAATTGTAGAATTTTCAATGTGTATAATTTATGAAGCATCATTTAGAGGTATTTTTTCTTATTTATTTTAAAGTTAATTATTTATTTAGTTGTTTAGTTTTTAATTAGTTTTAAATATGTTATTTACTTAGTTGTTTAGTGAGTTAGATATAATTTATAAATAATATTTTATATTATTAAGTAAATTAAATAATTTATAATTAATTATAGTAATAGATTTATTATTATAAGAATATTATTATTTAGTATAACTTAATAGTTTTAAATATTAGTGACATAATATAAAATTAATATTAACTAGATGATGAATAAATATTAGTGAAATAATGATTTATTAACAATTAAATCTTAAATAACTAATGATTAACTAATGCCAAAGTAATGATTAAGTATTGATTAACAAATTAATAACAAATAATAACTTAGGATTAATGAATTATTATATAAAATCAGTACAGGGAAGGATTAATGAGTGATTAGATAATGAATAACCTAGGATTATCTTCATACTAACTTAGGATCAAATAATGATTAATTAATGATTAACTAATGATTAACTAATGTTTAACTAATAATTAAATAATAATGAACTATTAATTAAAAAACAACTAACTATAAATTAAGTACTTAATAACTATTAATTAAGTAGTGATTAATTAGTGATTAATGAATGAGTAAGGACACATTAACTTAGGATTAACTAATGTTTAAGTAATGATTAACTAATGATTAAAGGATGATTAACCAATAATTACTTAATGATTAACTATTAACTAACTAATAATAAACTATAAAGTAACTACTTAATATCTATTAATTAAGTAATGATTAACGAGTGATTAAGGAATAATTAATGCATTCTTAATTTAGAATTAATTAATTCTTAACAAATGATTACATAATGATTAACTAATGATTAGTGAATTATTGAAAAATGGTAAAATTATGATTAACGATTGATTAAGGAATGATTAATTAATGATTAAAGAGTGATTAACATAGGATTAATAAATTATGAAGTAATCATTAACCAATAATTAATTAATGATTAATTATTAATTAAATATAAATTAACTACTTAAATAATGATTAAATAATAATTAACTGGTAATTAACTTTAAAGTACTAAATAACTATTATTTAAGTAATGATTAATGATTGATTAATGAATTATTAAAGTGTATTTTACTTCAGATCAACTAATGTTTAACGAATGATTAAGTAATGATTAACTAATGATTAACCAATGATTAAAAAAATATTAAATAATGATTAAATAATGATTAAATAATGATTAAATAATGATTAACTAATAATTAAATAATTATTAACTATTAATTAACCCATAACTAACTATAAATTACTTAATAACTATTAATTAAGTAATGATTAATGATTAATTAACATAGGATTAATTAATGACGAATTAATTAATAACCAATAATTAATTAATAAGTAACTGTTAATTAAATTTAAACTAACTACTTAATAACTATTAATTAACAAATGATTAATGCATTATTAATGAGTGATTAACAATTCATTAACAATTTATTAAAGAATGATTAAATTATGAATAAGTAATGCTTAACTTAGGAACAAGTAATGCTTAACTTAGGAATAAGTAATGCTTAAATTGGTATTAATTAATGATTAATTATTATTTAACTTTAAACTAACTATTTAATAACTATTAATTAATGAATGGTTAACTACTAATTTAGTAATGATTAAATTATTATTAAATAATTATTAACTATTGATTAAATTCAGATTAATATAATTAACATAGGATCCAATATGGATAACTGCATGAAAAAGAGACTTAACTGTACACCAGATCTATTACTAATAGAATTTAGATGATTCATACCTTAATGCACACCTAATTTGATACTCTTGATGGATATGTTTTAGATGATTCACATTGTCTTTATAAATCACTGAACATATCTTTAGTAAGATTAAAAATTGTATTACGAAACAATAGTGTCATTTTTAAACCATAAGAATACGTTCTAAAATTTGAGTAATGTATATATTATGTGGTTATCTAAGCAATGAAATTATTTTCTGAATTCTATAAGTGGATGTGTCTCTGGTATAAAGGTACCTAGAAGTAACAACCCTGAGAAGGGTAATTGAGCTGGACTTGATTGACACCTGGTGCACAATAACGGACCTTACTGCACACCTAGTTTGACACTCCCAAGGGATATGCTTTAGATGATTCAAATTCTCTTTATAAACTAGTGAACAAAACTTTATAAAGATTAAAAATTATACTATGAAATAATTGTGTCATATTTTATGATATAAAAATGAGTTCTAAAATTTTAACAAAGTAAAAATTATGTGGTTATCTAAGTAATGAAATATCTATCTGGATACTACAAGTGGATATGACTCTGGAACAAAGGTACCTTGGGGTAACAACCTCAAAAAGGGTGATTGAACTAGAGCCAATTATCACCTAGTGCATGACAACGGGCCTTGATGCACACCGGGTTTGACACTCCTAGAGGATTTGTTTTAGATTATTCACATTCTCTTTATAAACTACTGAACATACCTTTGGGAAGTGTAAAATTTATACTATGAAACATTAGTGTCATCTTTTAGAATATAAGAAGATGTTCTAAAATTTAGATAAAGTAAAGAGTATGTGGTTATCTAATAAATAAAATCTGTGTCTAGATACTATAAGTGGATGTGGCTCTAACACAGAGGTACCTAAAGGTAACAACCCTAAAAAAGGTGATTGATATGGTCTTGATCGTCACCTAGTGCATGACAACAAGGCTTGTTGTATAGCTAGTTTGACACTCTCAAGGTATATACTTTATATTATTAACATTATCTTTATAAACTACTAAACATACCTCTAGGAAGATTAAAAATTGTACTACAAAACATTAATGTCATGTTTTAGGATCTACGAAGATGTTCTAAAATTACAATAAAGAAATGATTGTGTGGTCAACGCTACATAATTATTCCTCATTTTTAATATTATTTACACTATTGGAATTATGATCAAAAAACATTTTTCACATATGCAATGATGTTTTTGTATGTCTACTGCTATGAGGAGGTTACTCAAACCGAATACAGAGCTTATTATAATAAACAACTGATAATAATGGTTAAGACATCTGATTGTGTAACCATAAGAGAACTTCAAGAAAAAATTCATAGTCATTTGAATCTGGGACCTAATCAAGAGATCCAATCTATTATCTATTGAAATTTTCAATTATTGGCCATGCTATGAAATCTATCCTATCTATTGGATTCTAATGAGGAATGGGTCTTAGTGACAACTTTATTTTCACAATGGTCAAATGGTTCCATGATGGAGTTATGTGTTGAGATTTCTAGTGTATAAAAACAACATCCAATTGTATGAAGACATCGATATAAAAGAGAGGTTTAAGAAGGTCCATCCCAAGAAAATGAGGTTATTCCCTATGATGCAGAATAATAAAAACTAATTCATCTCCTAGATATACAAAAATATAATTTTAATGATGAAGAAGTTTCTAATGATATAACAAATGAAGAAAACAATGTTGATGAGGAGGAAGCTAAAAAAGTTTTGGAGGAAGTTTCTAGAAATTCAGTAGTTGTATAACAGCCTTGGAACACAATAAATCATTTACCACTCTTCAAATCTTGGTCGAAAGTAATAACATGTTTTCCTAAATTGAACTAGAATTCTATCATGCCTGCAATTGAGTTTTCTAGAGTTTTAGTGGATAGATTTAGTGATATGGACACAAATTTATACATTGGAAGAGATTTTACAAGAAAATATTCAATGAAAAACATAATAAAAATATTTCATATCGAGAGACATTATAGATATTTAGTTCAGGATTCAATTCGTATGAAAATACATCATACAGTTTGATAAATATGAGGATGATTGTATATTCCTCTTGAGGTAAATTCCCGACATTTCATTTGGAGGTTGGAAAATTTCTAAGATTGAGGCAGCTCATACTTTAATTCATCCAAACCTAACACAAGATAATATGTCATTGGATGATGAATTTGTGTTATTTATTATCATTAAGATGATTAGGACCTGCCAATACGTGTCTATATCCCTTGTGAAAGAGAGGATACAATAAATTTTTGGTTATAAGATTTATTATAATAACTCATGTATGGTGAAACCGAAGGCAATTGTCAAGGTGTACAGTGATTGGGATGACTCATATTAGGTATTTCCACAATTTCCATCCATACTGAGACATAATAACCAAGTTTTACTCCATCTCGATACAAACGAACATGTGTCTCAAGATAACTAACTTGATCTATATCATGTAAATTTTAATCATTTTTATGGCCATTCCTTCCATGTATTTCCATGTTTCTTTTCTAAAAACAATTCATATAAATTGACATGACGTTTATATATAAAAAATAAATGGGTGTATTGTTGATTGTGGCAGCCCAAGATAAAAACTGTTCACCTTTGCTGCTTGAATTTTCCAATGTGGAGAATGAAAATTACGAATCATGGAGTTTTTTTAGAATGTATCAAAAACCATTTCACCTAAATTTAGAGTATCTATTTGATATCTTCTCATCAATAGACAATAAATGAGTCAATCAATGTAAATTCCACTATATAGAGACCCCCAAATTCACATCATCGGTACTGAATCAGACACATTGCTATGTGTGAAAAAAATTCCATGATGAACCTATGAAGAAGGAAATCATGAGGCCTAGTATATAATCTCATTCTTATTTTTTACTATTTCTATACAATGATAAAATTAATTTATGAGAAATATGATCACTTTCATGTAGCATATGAGCTAGATCAATGAAGTTTTAAACAATGATTTGAAGAAATCTGTAGGGCTAATCAAGGAGTGTGTGATTATATGATGTGGATTCCAAAAATAAAAATGGACATTGGCATACGATGGGGGAAGAGGTAAATACACATGACCATAAACACTGTGGAGTTCATCAATGTAATCTTTAAGGGGCTTTGTAAGTTACTTATAACTAACCTAGTTTAAGAGAAATTTTATTATTGTATCAATTACTTTTTTGAAATAGGAAAATAGACTATGGATGCGATTTATCAAGGGTTAAGGTACAAATGAAACTTTTAATGAGATATTGAAAAGAACATTGATGAAGCTTATTTTTATTGAGTGCACCTTTTCCACCGAGAAGACTATTTATTTGAAGTGAAAGAATGTCAAGACCCCATCACAAGTAGCATCAGTCAAGTACTGGTGGTATTAATAGAATCAAGTCATTTTCAACGTGGAAACTTCCATGCATTGCAGTTTCCATGAGCACACACCATTGCAGCATATGCCTATGTAAATATATCATGGGAAACATATGTTGATCTAGTGTACTAGTTGGACACCATTTATAACTTCTATAATACACCATGAATTCCTATTGGGGAGTTTCAACATTTCCAAATGCCCTAAGACCAGCCAATATTGATACCTGACATCAACATGTTGCGACCGCAAGGGAGACCAAAGTCCAGCAGGATATATAATGATATGGACTAGCCTTAAGAACAAGGGAAACATTTGAGATGCAACATATGTCATTGGAAATTTCATAATAGGAAACAATTATCTAACATTACTGGATCAAGTTCACACTCATCCACAATTATGTATTGACTCCAACGTGAACTTTTCATATTATCAATTACATGGTGTTAATATAAAATCCCTCATTTTTTAGAATTCTGTGACATTTACGAATACTTTTACCATCAAATAATAAATATTTGATAAATTATACAACCATTTACATAAACATAGTTTAAGCATTCCTAAATTTTACATCATTTCAATATATAAAAAAACTTTCTTCTACATAATGTCCTTACCTTTAAATTTTGTTTTTCGAATGATAAAGCCATCATGTAATTCATACTATGGTTTTCATAATAAGACTTTCATATTCACATTATAATGAATATGACAAGTACATGTGTGATTACATGAAAGCATAATCAAACTATCCATGGATACAACATAAAGAAATAATATGATCAAGTAACCATGAAATATACCATCATGTGAAAAATAATACATAGATGAAAAGGAAAACCATTTGGGATCTAACCTATTGGTATATGTTATAGACATGAAATAAAGACCCAATCAATTAGGTAGATTCAACTGATATAACCTATGTGTTCACATTCTAAGGAATATAAAGATTACATGTGATTTGACATGAAATCATAGTCATACTATCCATGGATACACCATAAATAAATCATGTGAGAAAATAACCATGAAATATACCATCATGTGAGAAATCATACATAAATGAAAAGGCACACCATTTGAGATATAACTTATTAGTATACATGCTATACATGAAAGAAAGTCTCAATCCATAAGGTGGATCCAACCGATATAAACTATGTGTTCACATTATAAGGAATATGACAAGTACATGTGAGATGACATGAAAGTATAATCAAACTATCCATGGATACACCATAAAGAAAACATGTGATCAAATAATCATGAAATATACAATCATGTGAGAAATTATACATAAATGACAAGACAAACCATTTGGTATATAACTTACTCATATACATTCCAGACATGAAAGAAAGACTCAATCCATAAGGTGGATCTTACCGATATAACCTATGTGTACACAAATCTATTTTTAAATTAAACCCCCTTTAAAAACATGAATCTATTCCAAAAAGAATAGAGGAAAATCCAATCACCTTCAAAAATGAATATTTAGAAATATGATAATCATCAATGGATATTGACATAGATAAAAAATAATTTTCTAAAAGCATTAGAAATATGCTTTGATAAACATGAATACATGCCCTTTTCTTTTGGTAAGAAAAATTTCATAAAAAATGGGAATAGACATGTTATATCTTATATTCTACGAGGCATAACATTATGTAGACCATAACATTATATTTACATTTTAAACTTAATATTTATTTCATTTTTATACATAGATATGGAGGATACTAGTCTACTCACCGAGCAGTATAGGCATGTTTCACATGACATGCTAGCGGGTCGTAATGCTTGATGGATCAGGGTGAGTAGATCCCACCATTATCATCACATTCCGCCTCCAAATATAATTATACCATACCGACATCGTGATGGATTATATGGTGTTGATATATTTAATTATACATTCATTGATCATCATCTCATTGCTACCCTCACTGAGAGATGAGACCTGAGACTCACACATTTCACTTGCCTAAGAAAGATATGACCATTACCCTTGAGGATGTAGCAGTTCTACTCAGTCTTCCTCTATGGAGATTGGCCTGAGTTTGAAAAAAATTTTCTAGGGATCGACATTGTGGGGGATGATGATGCTACAGTTTCAGGGTCGATATCTATGAGCTGGCTGAACATGCACTTCACACAGTTACCCATTAACATTGATGAGAAGACTCTCATGCATCACGCCCATGCATATATCTTGCAGCTCATTAGAGGGGCATTGTGAACTGATCACTCTGGCATGCATGTCGACATGGTGTATCTGAGGCTACTTGATGAATTTGATTAGGTTGGGAGATACTGCTGGGGATCTACATGCTTAATATACACATACAAATCATTATGCATGACATGCCGATCCAATCATAGTGATCTTGTGGGAGGTTTCATTCTTATTCAGATGTGGGGATGGGAACTCATCCCTCCCATCACCCTATTGTTTCTTTTCTAGAGCTTCATATAGATGTGTTGCATGATTATCCACATGGACGTTGGTATGATCACTCAGTTTTATTGTTTTTTATGATAATTTGAGTTATTATAATCTATTTCCTATTATTTATCACTTTCAATGTTTTATGTTATAGGTGGAGCCAGGCACACCACTTCATCAAGATTCTGAAACAAAATTTGGGTGTATACCATCTCATGTTGGATGTTTATTACCCACTGATTTATGTATATACATTATTTTGTTGACTAATCAATTTCATAATATTATCATTTTTAGAAATTAGTAACAAAATATTTTTAATAAATATCACATGTCATTTCAGATATCATGACTTCCATGCATGGCTATATTAGATTAGCTTCATATATACTGCACCAATGAGATTCATGATTCCACAAATATAGTACATCTTATTCACTTTCATATTATTGAGTGGCACCAGTCAAAGAGAGTCACACACTAGTTTGGATTTTTACAGTGTATTCCAGTTCCACCTAGACAGTCAAAAATAATTAATTCCATGAAGTTGATGGAGAGGTAGGATGTTGATTGGCACTGATGAAATACTGAGTATCTCGAACTCTAGGAAAAATATGCATCTATTCAATCTATCATAGCAGGTCGAGTATGATCCATGGTATAAAATGAAGTATATATTGTTTCTTACTCCACATGATAGAGGGATTCAGGATCTGGTAAGTCAGTAACTTTGCATTAGTTTGTCATACTTTTTTTAATTCATTTTTAATCTTTTTAAAACATCCTATACTACAACATATTATCTGCATGTTTGATCTGGAGGAGGGTGAGGTTTTTATCCAGGCAAGGTACCATATTGCAATAGAGTAGATGATTTCATCATATCTTATTCTACACAATAGTATATATGATTCTCCACCTTAAGTATATGATGTTACCACCCAGGGAGAGGAGGTTCCCACTAAGGAACCCCCTCTAGTAGCTGCTGATGTTGAGGATCACACCAATGACAACATATACTGCATCATGATTCATGTGAGACCTCACATATTCCACAAGTAGAGGTCGCACCTCTAGCAATCCAGCCTCAGTTGATTTTGAGTATTCACCAGGAGGCATGGGATTTGTTTATATTGCTAGGATATCTATAATTTTCCCCAGGTATATCTGATCCAAGCTCATATCAGAGGTCATTTCACATGACTCCACCTTTTATGACCAAGCCTTTATCGACCCTCATGGTTCCCACAATAAATGATGGAAGGTCCTTCCATTTACACATAGTGAGATGGATCTGATGCACACGACAATATCCATATTCCACCTCCTCCCAATGAGTCATAGATAGAGCATCAGACATTTGAGGTTCCAGTGCCTGAGTAAGATTCCTCTCTTGATCATCATACTTCACCCCAGTATAGAGGTCAGCGATCTCGATACAACATCCCATTCACACACCATATTGTGGTATGAGGCCTCATGACAGACAAGGATTATACTCATTCATTTATATGATTTCTATTGAATTAAATTATTTTAAAGAACAATGTATTATATCCTTTATATTATTTTCCCTCTATTAAATCGATGAAATTCTTTTTGCTGTCAACCATTTTTACATGTTTATCTAGTGTTTTAATTTTCATTTATATTTTACTTATAATTTAAATTTTATAATCTTTCAAAGTCGACCACTTAAAACATAGAAAATAATATTAAAGTTCAAGTAGGTAAATTTAAAATATTATAAAAAAGAAACTATACAAATAATATAATTAGAACTTAAAACATATCCTAAACATCTAAAAATTTGTTGAAAATAAAAATAATTTCATCAATATAATAAACCTAAATTATTTACATGATACAATATTATTGATTAAAAACATAATATTTACACATTAAAAAATAAATGCACATAAATTATAGTAAAACTAAAATGTAAATTTAATTTAGAACATTGAATAAACATATAAAAATCAATTGAAAATAAAAGGAATGTAAAAAAAAAATATAAATACAAATGTAATATTTTAAAACAACAATATATCATGTCATTAAAATTACTTTTCATTAATTGTTTTTATTGAATTATTTTTATTTTGATTTATTTTTTATATGTTCAGTAAGTGTGTCAAATTTCATTTAGATTGTATTTATACTTTATTATTTATAGAATTTCAAAGTCACTTACTTGAAACATTATTATATTTCATGTAGGTGATTTTGAAAGCGTATAAATTATAAATTTTAAATACAATATAAATGAAATTTGACAAACTAAATCAATATATAAAACATAATTGAAAATAAAAAATCATAAATATAATAAACAAAATTTAATATACTTGTCACATACTTAATTTCTTAAAAATATAACATTTACACTTTAAGATATTAATGGACATAAATCTTATTAAGTAATATATTATTAATTTCATTACTATGAAGTATTATTAATTATGTTATTATAATTAAATGTTAGTAATTACATTATTAATAATGATTAATTATATTATTAAATATTTAAAATAATTAAAATAAAAAATATTAATAATGATGTAAATTTTAAAATTATTAACATAACTATTAAAGTAGTTAAAAATATAATTTTAAAATAAATCTTAAGTAAAATAGTAATATAAAAAAATTAATTATTAATAATAATGGTATTAATAAAAATTATTTGTATATATATGTATCTAAACAAAAAAATATGTATATAAAAAAACTTGGAATACAGATAAAAAACACTAAAAAATTACTAAAAAAAGAGTACACAACCACACGACATTAAAATAATAAAAATAAAAAAATTAAACTAAAATTAAAGATAAATCCTAAGGATTGCATTAATAATAAAAAAACCAAACAAAAATAAAAAGGAGAAAGGAGATAGGGGTCTTAATTCCTTTTTCTTTTAGCCCAAGAGAAATATGTTAAGTCCCTTAATGCCTTTTGTCTCCAACCAAAAACACGAAAGGCGTTAATGTATTTAACACCATTATGTATTAGTTTTAAAAATATTTTAACCCTAGGATAATTTAAATAAGTATTTTATTTAAAATATATATAAAAAAACTCTATCCAAGTCATAGTTGTTGATAGTAATGGTTTTCAAATTCATTAGGGCACAAACAAGGCCACAATCCCAAGCATTAGTGCACCAAAAGGGAAGATAAGCTATGAGAAAGCAATTGAAATTTTCCTAAAAAAAAACTCTATCAAAATAGATAATAATTTGAAATAATAATGAACATGATATACACAAAACTAAAGAAAACACATACTAGTAATATCGATTCAAGAAAGGTGGGGTGAGATAAAATTAGTTCATCACATTTTATAGTGCTTGAAAGCCACCAAAATAATTATGACCCATAAACGAACACTAATGGAAATTTTAGCTTTACCAATAGTTTAAAACCATCGGTAAAGGCTGGACAACCGTTGGTATAAACTATACCAACGGTTGTCCAAACTATTGGGTCTTAAGCCGTAGGGAAAGAAATATCCCAACGGTTCTCATAGAACCATTAAGATATGTCTGAAAAATTCAGTATATACCAAAAGTTTCAGTAAACCGTTGGTATAAATGTTTCCCAACAGTTTTAAACCACAGGTAATCAGAATAATTCTCTATATACCAATGGTTTAGAAAACCATTGGGATGGACTTTCACCAACAGTTTCCCAAAAACCATTGGTAAATATAAAGTAAAATTATCTATCCCAACGGTTTACAAACCGTTGGCATACACTTATACCAACAGTTTACATAAAACCGTTGGTATAGGCTCTGCTTTTACACATATGCCAACAGTTGTAAACCATTTTCATATCCTTTGTACCTGCAGCAAGCCGAATTGCTGGCCTCCCCCTGTGCAGGTGCAACAACCCCTGTATAGCTGTAGCAATTCCACAAAAATTCATACACAACAGACCTGCATAATACATACACACACAATAAGTAACACAATAAAACATTAACAAGTATGCCTCCATAATACATATATAATTCTGTATTAATTCATACAGAATTCATCCAACACATAATTCATACATAAATCTGAATATCTCCAATTCTGTATTTAATTACCCTCTACACACATATCTAATTAACACATAATTCATAAGGTAATTACAACAAGTATACACATACAACAAGTACACCCATACACCATTAACACATAATTCATAAGTTAATTAAATACATAAAGAATTCAATTCAGAATTCAGGGGGTTGGGGGGATGTTCAGGGGTTTGGGGTGGCTTTCCAAGGGGGGTAGGGGTGTCTAGGGGTGGGTGTGTCCGGGGGATGGGGGTGTCCAGGAGGGGTGTGGGGGGGGGGGGGTGTCCAGGGTGGTGGTGGTAGTGGGGGGGTGTCTATGGGGGTGGGGTAGTGTTCAGGGGGTAGGGTGGTGTCGGGGGGGGGGGGGGGGGTTTCCAAGGGTGGGGTGGTGTCTAGGGGGGTGGGGTTGTGTCCATGGGTTGGGGGGGGGGGCTTTCCAGGGGGTGGGGGTGTCCAGGGGGTGGGGTGGGGTGGGGGGTGTCCTGTAAAGACCCTAAGCCTGACGTACATGGACATTACATTACTTTTGCGGAATACTTAGTACATAACAAAAACACACACACAAGGACCGTAATAGTTTAGTGTCTTTGGAAACTCGGAATATAATCTTCTAATCATGGTGAAAGATCTTCAACATCTCCCGTAAAGATCTTATTTTTTTTAAACCTAAATCCTTTCTTTATGTCCTGGGGAAAATAAAACATAAAAGGGTGAGCTCAAATGCTCAGTAAGGGTAAACAAAAGAAATATCAATCACGTCATATTCACAAGAACATATCTTTTGGAAATCTTAACCTGCAAAAGAGATTATAATTTCATAACATGGGATAAATCATAGTAGTGAAATGTAATCCCAATAATCATAACTTAAAACATGAAACTTTGTGTAATACACACATAATCATAGATAATAATTTCTTATTAGTCAAGACTCATTTCCAAGACTATCTTAGTGGACAAAGTCCCTTTCTGAACCGAGTTCACTCCTCGTTTCAGTCCTGTTTCACTGAACCAGTATAACCTATCATTCCCGCCATGTCTATCTCATGAGATATAAAATCTTTACCCAATTCATTGGAGGGAGATATAGGTCCCACCCATCTCAAAATGATACCATTATTATGTGTGCCACAAAATCATAAACCATACATCATAGCATAACCCATGTAATAAAAATGGGAATCTTAAACATCGTGACATCATAAAACAATTCATATAAGATAAAGGAATTCATAAAAATATTTCCATCACAACATAATCAAAACAATGTAATAATAGGGATAGAAACAGAACCCTATATTATCTTAGATGGAAAATAATTTTGATAAAACATTTGAGCTCCATTCTTGAGGAAAATATACTTTCTACTTCAATTTTTTTTTACTTTCTTAACATGTCATACAATTTTAAACTAAAAGAAGTTGATTAAAAATAAACTTGAAAACTTTTAAAGTAATCTTCTTGGAAATAATGTTTTAAAAATCCATTCATGCTGTATAAGTCAAAAAAAACATTCTTTTCGTACTTTTGTCGGAAAAGTCAAAAAGTACCTCGTATGAAAAACGACAAAAGATTCCTTTCATATCTTTTACTAAAAACTCACCGAAGGGTAAAATTGGATTTAAAAAATTGTAGGTGGATGGAAATAATATTATATATTGAGGAAACATGGATGTGGATGATAAAATACACCCCAGTAAATACCAAAGTATAAACAATCTCGGATAAAAATGAGATTGTGATATTTCCCTTACCTTAGGTCCGATTTGCTTCGTAAGTGTCCGAAAATCCTGTATAATGTTTTAAATAATGTCATTGACTTATTCCAGAATCATACTAATTATTATGATATCATATATGGTTCACTTATGACTTTATATTACCCGTTCTTTTGTAAATTCCATGTTAAAGAGCGTTTTGGGTAAAATTGTTTCATTTGTCATCTGTGTTTTGACTTGTAATTATTAATATGATTACTTAGATCATGATTACTTAATTCCAGAATATAAAACATGATTTATATATAATATATATTCAGAATATACATATATATAATAAATCAGTAAATGGAAAGAAATACACCGTTCATGGAGACGGTAATCCTTACGTACGCATGAATGCTGTTTTCATTTCCTTATTGAGTTGAATAGAATTAATTAGATGACATACATATATATACACATAAATCCAGTATCATTATTATGTCATATATTTCATGATTACTTATTATATATACTTTATAATCATTCATGAATGGTTAAAGTGGAGAATGAATCTCATCACGTCGTGGAGACGGTAGTCCGTACGTACGCACGAGCGATGATATCATTCTCATGATCATGGGATTGTATTGGAGTGTATGTATACTATTTCAGAATCAATACCACTTTACAATAATCATATATAGTTATTATGTACACCATTATACCCATCCAAGTAATGTGGTGGTGGAAAATAGATTACACCACGGCGTGGAGACGGTATTCCGTACGTACGCACGCGCGGTGATTTCATTTTCCGTAGGATGGATAGATGGTGAAATAATGTTGTTTCATAATTATAATAACATATCAGTATATAAGTGATACTGATGTTATTACTTCATAATGAAACAACCTAAGAAGAAGAAGTGGAAGAAGAAATAAAGATGAAAGAATCGGCAACGGACATTACCTCTTCTTTTAAGCGCCTCTTTGAGATCTCCTTTTAGGGCACTAAAATTGGTCGTTGATGAAAAACAGGACCTCTAGGATGTTTCTAGGGAAGTGGAGAAGAGAATTGTTCATGGGTTAGCCGATCTTGAAGGCTCAATGTGGTGTGAGGAAGAGAGGGAGGAGGTGCCCTTTTATAAGGGAGGAGAGGGACACCTTTGGAATAACTAAAACTATTATTTTATTATAAAGTCAAATTCGGTTTTAAATAGCTCCAAATTGATTCATTTCAAATATAAGGTGGGGATGGGTCGAAATCCTCTCATAAAATAGAATTTATACAAGTTTAGGTTCCTATTTTAACCTTATCATTTAGATTTAACATTAAGTAAAATAATTTTACTTTTACCGTGTCTTCTTGTGTTCTTATACTATAAGGTTAATAAACTTACTATAAGAAGACAAACGAACCCCAAGTTGTTTATTATTAATATATATAACCTTATCTAAGTCATTTGGACGAACCTTAGATTTTTAGGGACAAAATAACAATTAATAATATAATATTTGTTTTAAAAACTATTTTATGTCAATTTTGACACTATTTTGTACTTGATTTTTGTGAAAATCATAACAGAATGATTAGTTCTAGAAAAGTAAATTAAATCAATAATAATATGTCATGTTAACCTAGAAAATTATTTTATTTCATAAGAAGTCTGAAATTACATTTATTTGGGTATTTATAACATCAATTATGTCAATATTTCATTAATAAGATAATTACTGCATCATCTTTGTGTCATAAATAAATTAAATTATTTAATATCTAAAAATTACAAATAAAATACCATTATGTAGGAAATATTTATATCTTTCTAATGACTATTTATAGTCGAATTTATCTTATGTATAACCCTATATTAAAAATTATTTACTTATTAAACTTTGATTTCAACTATTTTAACCCTTCTTTAAATAAATTAATAATAAATTTCCTAATCTAATCCAAGTGGGCCTAAATGGTCATATTTTATTACTAAGGTTGTTTTTGGTAGAATTACACTTATACAATAGAATTAGGACATGTGTTAGGGTAATAATAATATCATTTTTACCCTTAATTACCCTATTTACTTTTAACCGTGATAAAAAAAAGTAAAAAGTTACTATTCACCAAAAATTATTTTCATCTCATTGAACCACATTTTACTTACTGACATCAACCGTGTCTCTCGGATTTTTGAAATTCCACTCATAGAAGTGGTAAAATTAAGTTTTATGAAAAATTCATTTTTCTTAACTACCACTTAGTGGTTTCACTATTCATCAAAAAATGAAAGTTTCCAGAAAAATACCAAAAATTAGGCATAAGATATATTTGATATTATGAACTCAAAAATGATGTCTATTTTACCAAATTCAAAACATATTAGTTGCATTAATTAATTTAAAAATTAATTCCCATCGTCAAAACAAATAGCGTGTTCTTAAGAGATAATAACTATGAAAAGATTGACACTTGTTTATGTCTGGTTTAAATGTGAAATTACATCCAATGAAAAACATTGTATTAAATTGTAAAAATATATTATAAATATACTTTAAAACCACTCAAATTAATAATTTATCACTATTAATTATTTCGATTAAAAAGGTTGTTTTTAATTAAAATTTAGTAATTTTCACTCTTCATCAGAAAATGAAAGTTATCTGAAAAGTACCAAAATTTCACCCTAAGATAATTTCGATATTACGAATCCAAAAATGAATTCCATTTTGAAAAATATAATTTACAAAATTTCAAAAAGTTGTTATTACTATTCATAATGGCTAGTTTTAATAATATTTTAATAGCATATTGTTGTTTAGTGAACCTCGTTATTGCGTACTACACACGCTATCGAGGAAGGTCGCGATTGCGTGTAATGCAAGGAAAGTAAAAGATGCGTGTTGTGCAAGCTCCTTTTGGTGTAGCGTACAATACAAGACATTAATTAAAAAGAATATTTTTCATAAAATCTCGAGCTGTTACATTATACCCCCCTTAAAATGAATTTCGCCCTCGAAATTCGTCGGGGTTATAAATGGTTTACTACTTGAAAGTTTCTTTAATAGAAACCCACATCGTAAAAAGGAATACCAAAACCAATCTTTAAAAACAAAAGTATGAAACATAACGGTTACACAAATAAACTAATCAATGGGTTTCCACATAGGTGAAAATATGGATATGGAAGAGAAATCTAACCATCATGTTCTGATGGAGAGTGGTAGAGAACATGGCTATGGAAAAGCCAGCAATCACAAAGCCATAAATTTGTGAAGATATAAGGTACCATCTGATTCATCAGATATAAGAGCACTAGGAAAACATTTTTGGTTTTCAAGATCAGTTCCCTAAAGTTGATGAAATTGGAATTAGAGGAAATACTTTCGTGATTTTGGTATAGGCTCACCGTTTTTCGTTCTTTGGACAATTTCCACTTCATTTCTTAAAGAAATGAAGTTGAATTTGTCACTCGTGATGTGTTAGTAGATCATGCGATAGAATGATGGGTCATTCCATCTGTCTCAAACAAAAGGTTAGAAAAGTTTTTAAAAAAATACATAAGTCCATCTATAGTGAGATTAATCATATATGGTTCCTAAAATGGACTTATACTTCATATATCATACTGCTTAATATAATAAAACTAGTTTCTACTAAACAGGGACTTCCTGTAGGCCAGTGGTAGGCGATAAAGGCCAGTCACACTTTGGTTGTAGGTTTGATTCCCACATCCTTGTCCGACGCGATGGGCTGTCTCCCGTCCTGCAGGTTGTCCTTTTTCTAAAACTACATTATTATAACATCCCACAAATAATATTCAAAAAAAACTTCTATCCTTAAACAATACTAACTTATGTCCAATATAATCCATTCCAATCTTTAGGCTTATCCATAATACTGCAGTCTACTCTCATATTATAGTGAAAAAGATTACCAGAGATTTCATATAATAGGCATGTTAATTCCATCGTTGATCCCCATATATCATAAGATATGTCTTGTTGGTCACATTCCAAACATTCGAAGGCCTTAATCATGTATTCTCTTGAAAAATGAATACCCATTGAATCTTAGTGAAAACATGAATGCTGTCAAAAGTTAACTCTTTCCACATACCAAAATCCAAAAATTCTATATACTCAACCCATGATATAACCTTCTCCTTATATCAGTCATGACCTCATGAATACTATTAAACATTTAATTTTCTCCTTATCCCTTCATTATGCGCATATCATCTACTTTCCAAAAATATCTGAATAACCTTTCATGGTTACTAGTACCATTAATCATACACTTTCAAAACATAGGAAAGACAACAGTGTAACAATCCTCAGATGTCTCTTTATTCCATAGTACCATGAGATTACTTATACAACATTACACTTGATAAACATGTAATCATTCCACTACCTTCTTTAACCATTGACCGAGCTTCAACAATTCTTTCATCTCACATATCATTTGTAGTATCTTCATCATCATCAACATAAATACTACCCATACGACTGTACTGATTCTCTTCATGAGACTTTCCCTTAGGGCATTGGTTTGCATAATTCCCATACATTCCACATTTAAAACATTTAACCATTGATGATGTCGTAGCAATACCATTATCCTCATCCATGGTGTTAACTGAACCTTTTCCTTTGAACTTACTGGCTTTGTGTCCTTCTTTTCCACACCCAAAGCATATTCCAGTTCCTTTGAAACAATATCCTCGATTCCTCTTCCCACATGATTTACATGAGGGACATTGAACTTTCTTTCCTCTATGATCATCATGAAACTCCATCTTTCTCTTATTATCTGAGTCAGGAAACTTACCAAAGTTGAGATTATTGATCATATTATGAGATTGCTGATTAGGCATAATAACGATGTTTGGACTTCCAAATCCCATTTCATTTAGTTTCTCATGAAGAATATCATTTCATTTTCCATCATATCCTCCATTATCATGAATCTTCCTGTTTCCAGCCATTTTCTAAAACCCAAAAATAATAGTGTGAGAATCAAAAATCATGCTAGGAAAAACAACATAGTAAAGGGGGAGCACCCTCCATATCTAACATCTTAGGTTAAATTCTAAGATCGTTACCGTAGTTCTAGGACTATATCCTATACGTATACTTATCCTTAGGGACATCCCTAGACATACCTTAGAAATATCTCTAGGGATCTCACTAACATTTTTCGCATCCTAGTTTCCAAAGGTTGACTAAACCTTTCCTCTGATACCAACTATAAAGACCCGAAGCCTGACGTACATGGACATTACATTACTTTTGCGGAATACTTAGTACATAACAAAAAAACACACACAAGGACCGTAATAGTTTAGTGTCTTTGGAAAATCGGAATATAATCTTCTAATCGTGGTGAAAGATCTTCAACATCTCCCATAAAGATATTCTTTTTTTTAAACCTAAATCCTTTCTTTATGTCCTGGGGAAAAGAAAACATAAAAGGGTGAGCTCAAATTCTCAGTAAGGGTAAACAAAATAAATATCAATCACGTCATATTCATAAGAACATATCTTTTGGAAATCTTAACCTGCAAAAGAGATCATAATTTCATAACATGGGATAAATCATAGTAGTGAAATGTAATCCCAATAATCATAACTTAAAACATGAAACTTTGTGTCATACACACATAATCATAGAGAATCATTTCTTATTAGTCAAGACTCATTGCCAAGACTATCTTAGTGGACAAAGTCCCTTTCTGAACCGAGTTCACTCCTCGTTTCAGTCCTATTTCACTGAACCGGTATAACCTACCGTTCCAGCCATGTCTATCTCATGAGATATAAAATCTTTACCCAATGCATTGGAGGGAGATATAGGTCCCACCCATCTCATAATGATACCATTATTATGTGTGCCACAAAATCATAAACCATACATCATAGCATAACCCATGTAACAAAAATGGGAATCTTAAACATCGTGACATCATAAAACAATTAATATAAGATAAAGGAATTCATAAAAATATTTCCATCACAACATAATCAAAACAATGTAATAATAGGGATATAAACAGAACCCTATATTATCTTATATGGAAAATAATTTTGATAAAACACTTGAACTCCATTCTTGAGGAAAATATACTTTCTACTTCAAAAACACTTTTACTTTCTTAACATATCATACAATTTTAAAATATAAGAAGTTGATTAAAAATAAACTTGAAAACTTGTAAAGGAAGCTTCTTGGAAATAATGTTTTAAAAATCCATTCATGCCGTATAAGTTAAAAAAAACATTCTTTTCGTACTTTTGTCGGAAAAGTAAAAAAGTACCTCGTATGAAAAACGACAAAAGATTCCTTTCATATCTTTTACTAAAAACTCACAGAAGGTTAAAATTGGATTTAAACAATTGTAGGTGGATGGAAATAATATTACATATTGAGTAAACATGGATGTGGATGATAAAATACACCCCAGTAAATACCAAAGTATAAACAATCTCAGATAAAAATGAGATTGTGATATTTCCCTTACCTTAGGTCCGATTTGCTTCATAAGTGTCCGAACATCCTGTATAATGTTTTAAATAATGTCATTGACTTATTCCAGAATCATACTCATTGTTATTATATCATATATGGTTCACTTATGACTTTATATTACCCGTTCTTTTGTAAATTCCATGTTAAAGAGCGTTTTGGGTAAAATTGTTTCATTTGTCATCCGTGTTTTGATTTGTAATTATTCATATGATTACTTAGATCATGATTACTTAATTACATAATATAAAACATTATTTATATATAATATATATTCATAATATACATATATATAATAAATCAGTAAATGGAAAGAAATACACCATTCATGGAGACGGTAGGCCATACGTACGCATGAACGCTATTTTCGTTTCCTTATTGAGTTGAATAGAATTAAGTAGATGACATACATATATATACACATAAATCCAGTATCATTATTATGAAATATATTTCATGATTACTTATTATATATAATTTATAATCATTCATGAATGGTTAAAGTGGAGAATGAATCTCATCGCGTCGTGGAGACGGTAGTCCGTACGTACACACGAGCGATGATATCGTTCTCATGATCGTGGGATTGTATTGGAGTGTATGTATACTATTTCAGAATCAATATCACTTTAAAATAATCATATATAGTTATTATGTACACCATTATACCCATACAAGTAAGGTGGTGGTGGAAAATAGATTGCACCACGGCGTGGAGACGGTATTCCGTACGTACGCACGCGCGGTGATTTCATTTTCCGTAGGATGGATAGATGGTGAAATAATGTTGTTTCATAATTATAATAACATATAAGTATATAAGTGATAATGATGTTATTACTTCATAATGAAACAACCTAATAAGAAGAAGTGGAAGAAGAAATAAAGATGAAAGAATCGGTAACAGACATTACCTCTTCTTTGAAGTGCCTCTTTGAGATCTCCTTTTAGGGCACTAAAATTTGTCTTTGATGAAGACCAAAACCTATAGGATGTTTTTAGGGAAGTGTATAAGATAATTTGGCAGGGGTTGGTCGAGCATTAAGGCTCAATGTGGTGTGAGGAAGAGAGGGAGGAGGTGCCCTTTTATAAGGGAGGAGAGGGGGACCTTTGGAATAACTAAAACTATTATTTTATTATAAAGTTAAATTCGGTTTTAAATAGATCCAAATTGATTAATTTCTAATATAAGGTGGGGATGGGTCGAAATAATCTCATCCAATAGAATTTAGACAAGTTTAGGTTCCTATTTTAACCTTATCATTTAGATTTAGCATTAAGTAAAATAATTTTACTTTTACCGTGTCTTCTTGTGTTCTTATACTATAAGGTTAATAAACTTACTATAAGAAGCCAAAAGAACCCCAAGTTGTTTATTATTAATATATATAACCTTATCTAAGTTATTTGGCCGAAACTTAGATTTTTAGGGATAAAATAACAATTAATAATATAATATTTGTTTTAAAAACTATTTTATGTCAATTTTGACACTATTTTGTACTTGATTTTTGTGAAAATAATAACAAAATTATTAGTTCGAAAAAAGTAAATTAAATCAATAATAATATGTCATGTTAACCTAGAAAATTAGTTTATTTCATAAAAAGTCTGAAATTACATTTATTTGGGTATTTATAACATCAATTATGTCAATATTTCATTAATAAGATAATTACTGCATCATCATTGTGTCATAAATAAATTAAATTATTTAATGTCTAAAAATTACAAATAAAATACCATTATGTAGGAAATATTTTTATCTTTCTAATTACTATTTATAGTTGAATTTATATTATGTATAACCCTATATTAAAAATGATTTACTTATTAAACTTTGATTTTAACTATTTTAACCCTTCTTTAAATAAATTAATAATAAATGTCCTAATCTAATCCAAGTGGGCCTAAATAGTCATATTTTATTCCTAATGTTGTTTTTTGTTGAATTACACTTATCAAATAGAATTATTACATGTTTTAGGGTAATAATAATATCATTTTTACCCTTAATTACCCTATTTACTTTTAACCGTGGTAAAAAAAAGTAAAAAGTTACTATTCACCAAAAATTATTTTCATCTCATTGAACCATATTTTACTTACTGACATCAACCGTGTCTCTCGGATTTTTGAAATTCCACTCACAGAAGCGGTAAAATTAAGTTTTATGAAAAATTCATTTTTCTTAACTACCACTTAGTGGTTTCACTATTCATCAAAAAATGAAAGTTTCCAGAAAAATACCAAAAATTAGGCATAAGATATATTTGATATTATGAACTCAAATATGATGTCTATTTTACCAAATTCAAAACATATCAGTTTCATTAATTAATTTAAAAATTAATTCCCATCGTCAAAACAAATAGCGTGTTCTTAAGAGATAATAACTATCAAAAGATTGACACTTGTTTATGTCTGGTTTAAATGTGAAATTACATCCAATGAAAAAAATTGTATTAAATTGTAAAAATATATTCTAAATATAATTTTAAACCACTCAAATTAATAATTTATCACTATTAATTATTTTGATTAAAAAGGTTGTTTTTAATTAAAATTTAGTAATTTTCACTATTCATCAGAAAATGAAAGTTATCCAAAAAGTACCAAATTTTCACCCTAAGCTAATTTCGATTTTAGAATCCAAAAATGAATTCCATTTTGAAAAATAAAATTTACAAAATTTCAAAAAGTGGTTATTACTATTCATAACGGCTAGTTTTAATAATATTTTAATAGCATATTGTTGTTTAGGGAAACTCGTTATTGCGTACTACACACGCTATCGAGGAAGGTCGCGATTGCGTGTAATGAAAGGCAAGTCAAGGATTCATGTTGTGCAAGCTCCTTTTGGTGTAGCGTACAACACAAGACATTAATTAAAAAGAATATTTTTCATAAAATCTCGGGCTGTTACATGTCCAGGGGGTGGGGTGGTGTCCAGGGGGTGGGGGTGGGGGGGTGTCCAGGGGGTTGGGGGCTATCCAAGGGTGGTGGGGTGGTGTCCGGGGGGGGGGGGGTGGGTGTGGCTGTCCATAGGGGTGGGGGGGGGGAGGTGTCCAGGGTGGTGTCCGGGGGGGGGGGGGGGGGTCCAGGGGGTGGGGGGCAGGGGTGTCGTCTGGGGGGTGTCCACGGGGGGTAGGGGGGCTGTCCAAGGTGGTGGTGGTGGTGGTGGTGGGGGGGTGTCTATGGGGGCGTCTAGGGGGAGTGGGGTGGTGTCTAGGGGGTTGGGGGGCTTTCTAGGGGGTGGGGGTGTCCAGGTGGTGGTGGTGGTGGGGGGGGGGGGGGGTGTCCAGGTGGTGGGGGGGTGTCTATGGGGTGGGGTGGTATCCAAGGGGGGTGGGGGTGGTCCAGGGGGTTGGGGGACTGTCTAAGGGGGGTGGGGTGATGTCCAGGTGGTGGGGGTGGCTATCCATTGGGGTGGGGGTGTTCAGTGGGTGGGGGGTGTCCAGGTGGTGGGGGGTGTCCATGTGGTGGGGGTGTTTAGGTGGTGGGGTGGTGTCCAGGGGGTGGGGGGCCATCCAGGGGGTTGGGGGTGTCCAGGGGGTGGGGGGGGGGGGCTGTCTAGGGTAGTGGTGGGGGGGGGGGGTGATGTCCATGGGGGTGTCCAGGGGGGGTGGGGTGGTGTCCAGGGAGTTGGGGGGGCTTTCCAGGGGTGGGGGTGTCCTAGGGGGGTGGGGAGGGGGGTGTCTAGGGGCTGGGGTGCTGTCCAGGGGGTGGGGTGGTGTCCAGGGGGTGGGGGTGGTCCAGGGGGTTGGGGGCAGTCCAAGGGGGGTGGGGTGATGTCCAGGGGGTGGGGGTGGCTGTCCATGGGGGTGGGGGGTGTCCAGGGGGGTGGGGGGGGGGTCCAGATGGTGGGGTGGTGTCTAGAAGGGGTGGGAGGGCGTCCAGGGGGTTGGGGGGCTGTCGAGGGGGTGGGGGGGGGAGGGTTGTCCAGGGTGGTGGGGGGGGGGCTGTCCATGGGGGTGTCCAGGGTGTAGGGTGGTGTCCAGGGGGTAGGGGGAGGTTTTAATGGTTTTAATGGAATGAATTTCATGGATTTTTTTTATCATTGGTATTTTTAAAATGGTTTTGGAATAGTGTTTATTTAAATAGTATGTGTTTCTTTAGAAAAAAATGAATGCTTTTGGTGTGTATGGTTGGAAGGGGATTTGATTATTAGGAAATGAATTACATTTTTATTGTGGGACAAAAATACTATATGATTTTTGAAATGGAACCTTAAATGAGATTTTTATAAACCATTGGGGAGTTTTAAATAGAAAGAAGTCTATATTTTGTGATTTTGAAATGGTTTTATGAAAAATTATTTATGATGTATCTTTATGGGGTTTATGATTTTGTGTCCCTTGTTTTAGAACATCTGATTATTGTACTAAAGGTTTTGTTTTTGATAATTCTTTATAATTTTACCACTATAAATGAATCAAAAAGTCCATAAGGGGATATCTCAGGTAGTCATTCTTGTGATCCATCTATTATCTTCCTAGTCTTGGTCTCTACTCAAACTCATGTGGAAGTGGAATAACCATGTTCTTCTCGGATCATTTATTATGCATGGGAGTTTCTAAAATACTATCCACTATTTTTTATTAGTGATCAAGTATCCCAGGAGGCAACGAAATGGGTATCTATGATTAATGGGATCTTCGAGTTGTTAGAAACCCTATAATCCATGGGAGTGGGGGCTGTACAGGGGGTGGCGGGGTTGTCTACGGGGGTGTGATCATATCAAAATATTCTTGGGTCAGAATACTTTCTTTTTCATGATGATAAATAAATGGAAACTGGTCATATAATAAATTCTCCAATATAGTCCTCTCATTTGGATCATCAGCAATTTGAGATGTCATTTTCTCTCCATTGTGATACCACACAGAGTAGTTTGCTTGAAAACCATATTTATTTATGTGGTAGCTGACTTCTTCACGACTCAACCAAGGTCTTCCAACACAATTGTAACATGGGCAGTGTATGTGACCACTATCTGAAGCATTGTAAAATGAAAAATCTAAAAATATTTCCAAATTATTTTGGAAATCGCTTGATATCTGATCGGTTTCATACATCCAACTTCTATCCATTCTGTAAAAAAATTGTTATAAGTAATTTTGTCAAAATCAATTCAATAGGATTGAAGTTTCATCGAAAATATATTTAAGTAAATGAAAATTTTTCACTTTATATGAAACCATAACTGACACACTACTCTATATGCGAATCATAATATAAAAGACAACAAAATACTATATTTATAAAAAAATATCTTTGAAGAACTATACATGAGTGTACAAGATCATGTACACTTGTGGAGGAGAATTATCTAGGGAGTACGGGTGTCCAGGGGGGTGGGTGGGCTGTCCATAGGGGGTGCTTGGGGGGATGGGGGGTGTCCGAGGGGGTGGTGGGTAGGTGTCCAAGGGGGGGGGGGGTAGGCTATCCATGGGGGTGAGGGGCTCTCCAGGGGGTACGAGGTGTCCAGGGGGGTGTGCGGGCTGCCCATGGGGGTGGCGGGGCTATTCAGGGGGTTGGGGGTGTCCAGGGGGTGGAGGGGGGGGGGTTTCTAGAGGTGGGGGGGGGGTGTCCAAGGGGTATGAGGTGGCCAAGGGGGTGGGAAGGCTGTCCAGGGGGGTGGCGGGGCTGTCCTGGGGGGTACGGGGTGGGTGGGCGGGATATCTACAGGGGTGGAAGGGCTGTCCAAGGGGGTACAGGGTGTCCAGGGGGTGGGCGGGCTGTCCACAGGGGTGGGGGGGGGGGGCTGTCCAAGGGGTACGGGGTGTCGAGGGGGCGGGCGGGATGTCCACAGGGGTGGCAGGGTTGTCCAGGGTGGTTGGGGGGTCCGGGGGGGGGGGGGGGGTGTCCATGGGGGTGGCAGGGCTGTCCAGGGGGTCGGGGTGTCCACGGGGGTGGTGGGACTGTCTAGGGGGTATGGGGTGTTCAGGGGGTGGGCGGGCTGTCCATGGGGGGTGGGAGGGTTGTCCACGGGGGTGGTAAGGCTATCCATGGGGGTGGTAGGACTATCCACGGGGGTGGCATGGCTGTCCAGGGGGTGGGGGTGTCCGGGGGGGGGGGGGGGGTTGTCCAAGGGGGTGGGGGTGTCCACCCCCAAACAAGGGTCATAAAATCCAATCTTTATCCAATTGTAGCATGATTTCAAGCCTATTATGATGACCAATAAGACTATTGGTGTAAAACATGAATATCATACATATAAATCACAACACACCCAATTGTAAACACACCACCAAATATTATACGTGGATCGGATTTTATGATCCATGTTTCGATGGGACACTACTCATAGGAGTATGAGCCTTGTTATATCATTAGGTGATATGGAGTTGTACGAATGTTAAATTTGTATTAGATCAATATGGATAGTGGATAAGAACTTGAGTGAGATTTCTTTGCAGAGATCACTTCTTATTAGAAGGGTAAGAGTGAGTGTTGGTATGGAACTTCAAGAAAATCCTTAACATGTGAAAGAAACTATACATTGGTTATATTTGATTCCTATTTTTTTTGTAGAGTATCAGAGTGGACAATTAACCCCCTCCATGGACAGCCCACACCCCCAACACCCCTGCAACCCCCTACCCCCTTGCACCCCCACCCGAATAGACCTCCACCTCACCTGGACACCCTCCACTACACATAGACAGCCCACCACCTCCTCCCTGGACAACCAACACCCCCTCCCCCACCTGGACAACCCACCCCTACCCCCCTTGGATAGCCCACCCCCCTTGACAGCCCACACCCCCTCCCCCACCTGGATAGCCCACCCACCACCACCCTTGGACATCCCACCCCCTCCCTGGACAACCCAAACCCCCTCCCCTGTAGCCCCTACCCCCCGACAGCCCCTGGATATCCCACCCCTACCCTCACCTGGATAGCCCACGCCCCCACCCCCCACTGGATAGCTCCCCTGGACAGCCCACCCTCTCCTTGGATAGCCCACACACCCCTCTCCCAATTGGACACCCCACCCTGACCCCCCTGGACAGCCCACACCCCTCCTTGGGAAGCCCATACCCCCACCCCCACACCCCCATATCCCCTACCCCCTGGACAACCCACCCCCACCTAGACAGCCCCCACACCTGGACAACCCCCCCTACCCCTCCTACACCCCCCCTTAGGGTAATTTTATTTAAAATCATTTTATTCATTAATAAAGGCAAACCATCATGCATTATCCATTTCATTCCAAACAACCCATTCAATTTATCAAAACATGTAAAATTCAATTGATCAAAACATGAAAAATTAAATTTATTAAAACATGAAAAATTCAATTTATAAGGATCTATGGGTCACTTAGAAAATTTGATTGGGGAAAGGGTAAATCAACTACATTGTTAATTCCAATTTAAAAATTGGGCCAAGCACTTAGGAGGTGTGGTGGTGTCTCGAAGGTGTGGTGGTGTCTAGGGGGGCTGTCTAAGGGGGTGGGTGGGGGGGGGGCTGCCCAAGGGGTGGATGGTGTCTAGGGGGAGGGGGTGGGGGTGTCTAGGGGTGGTGGGGTGGTGGTGGTGGTGGGGGGTGTCCAAGGGGGTGGGGGGGTATCCATGGGGGGTGAGGGGTGTCCAGGAGGGTGGGGGTGGGGGGGGAGGGGGCTGTCCAAAGGGTAGGGGGGTGTCCAAGGGGTTGGTGGGGTGTCTAGGGGGTGGGGGGAGGGGGATGTCCAAAGGGTGGGGGTGTCCAAGGGGGTGGGGGGGGGGGATGTCCAGGGTATGGGCTGTCCGTGGGAGGTGAGGGGTGTCCAGGGAGGGTGGGGGTGGGGGTGTCCAGGGGGGTGGGGGGGAGGGAGCTGTCCAAGGGGCGGGGGTGTCCATGGGGGTTGGGGGCTATCCAATGGGGGGGTGTCTAGGGGGGATGTCCAGGCGGGTGGGAGGTGTCCAGGGGGGTGGGGTGGGGGTGTTCACAATTCTAATCCATCACCCAACCAACACCAATTCATCCTTAATATCAATACCTATAAATACAAAATCCAAATCCAATTTTAAACTAATCTAAAGTCCACATAAAATAACATATCACCCCACTAAACAAACCATTTACTATGTTTGAAGTGTAAAACAAAAAACAAAAAAGAAATCAAAGGGTTCTGTACTTCACAGACAAAACAAACTCTAATTTATCCAAAATCAAAATACAAAACTGAAAATAATATAGGGAGAACATTAAAAATAATGTAAAACTTACTAATTTGAAGTGTAGATTTTTTTGTTTGATTAAATATGGTTTTGAGGCCGAGAAAACTTCCGAAGGAGCTCTCGATTAGGTTCTGCAATCAGGCGACTGGGAGCTGGGGTTCTGGGTATTTGGAGGAAAACTTTCCCAACAGTTTTTAAAAATTGTTGGGAAAGCCTCTCTTTACCAATGGTTTATTAAAACTGTTGGTATATATTAGAGAAAATAAATATTTCCCAATGGTTTTTTCAAACTATTGGGAAATATTAAGTATGTTTACACATTGCCAATGGTTTGAACAAACCTTTGGAAAATGTGTCCATTTTTTATAGTATAACAACAGTTTGAAGAAACCGTTGGTATATATCCGTTGGGAAAACATTAGATTCCAGTAGTGGGAAAAATGACTTCAACTAAGACATTGATCTATTCACCTCCTATTTTATAAAACTTTCTAGAGAGGAGATAAAATGGACACATAAATGAAGGTACTAGGGAACTCTGAGGAAGCCAGTGGGTCGAGGATTTTAAAAATTTTCAATTTTAGGATGAAGAAGCTTATCGCCTCCAATGATCCAAGCCTCAGTATGGTCCGAGGATCTCATGTGAAATAAATTCAGTACAAAAACTAAATAAAATACATACCTTTTCAGATCTAAAGTCATGCTAGAAATATAATTGTCTCTAGTGATCATTGATTAAAGGATCCAATTAGGATCCCTCTATATCATCCACATGCACTTCAAAAATTTGTAGAAGCATCGGTAGTCGAATTTCAGGTGATAATGCGGAGATTCGATGATGTCTTCGACATCCCAATGATCACTATGATACAAGGCATTAGATGCTTGAAGGAATTCTTGGATTGTCACTCGGAGAGAGAGACTCTCTCTCTAGGAAGTATGAGGAGAGAGAGGTTCTCAGTAAAAATGAAGGAATAGTCACTTGTGTGAGAGTCTCTCTCTATATTTATAGTGGATGTTATAAAATACCTGGTAGGGTTCCCCGAGCCCTGTTTATGTAACATCCACTAAATAAATAATTATGATGAAATAAACTATATCAATATTATTTTTTATTTTACAATATACCTGTAATATATATAAATATATTACATGATAAAATTGATCCATTTAACTTGACTCGTAATTCCCACTTAATATTAAACGAACCTGGAATACTAAAATAATATTCATTCGATTAATATTATTCATCATAGTTAATTAACATGTAAATACATTAAATAAATTCAATACCTATTATTAATAACCTTAATAATATGAAATTATTTATTTATCAGTGATCGATAACTTGGACAACACTCAGACCCTGTGGTGGGACCCACCATATTCAATATACCTATTCAACTGAATATAGTAGATTATTGAATATGCTATTGCATGTAACCCTATAGGACCTTATCTCAATAGAAGTAGATAAATTCCATAGACTAAGAGTAGAGTCTAGAAACCCATTAAGGACCCTAAAGAGATAAGGAAAGTCATAGCAACGACAACCAACCTACGAACATGTACTGTATACTATAATCTCTTTGTCTTTAGATATCTCATAAAGAAGGATGCGCACTTGTGTACTTTACCTTTTATTTCTTTATTATTTGTTCATATAATCGAATGGATTTACCTTTCAACTACCCTGGACAAGGATTTATAAAGGCAATACCATACTGATTAATAAGGCTCGCGATATATTTCATCCTCAAACTGAAAGTGACAAATCCTTTATTGACCATTCAACCAATTCCATACCACCAATGACACACCTAACACAAGCTACCTCACCATGATTTCAATATCAAGGGTTTTGACTGGCATAAAAGTATATGATCAAATGGAACACATTAATAACGATATCAAGTCAGGAGACCAGTACACATGTCCATAGATAGAAACAACCAATGAAACCTAAAACATGTGGCGTTCCTATTTTTAGGTCTATCCTTATGATATCACTACTAGAGATCACCAAGTGTGAACTTCATGAGAATAAGTATCACTGCTTATGTGCCCCCAACACTTGATAGTCAAACATCTACTGTGTCCAGTCAGTAAGATGTATCTAGACCATATGACCTTTTTATAAGATTAATGTCATAGTATCTAGAAGTTCTCATTATAACATGGGATATGATATAACCTTTTGATATAACAATTAATCTACGGTCATTACCATTAAATAGTGGACGTGGAAATATATACACTATAATGGTAAGAATACATCATGTATATATAACTTTATACACAATATGGAAATACAAAGTACTATTCAGGTTGGGTTTAGGGAAACCACTATTACAACACTCCCACTTGCACTATATCCAACTAGCTAACCAACCTCATTAGCTCTCATATGATAAAGATCATGTTTTTTCTAATTCATGGATTTAGTTGCTGGGTCTACCATGTTTCTGCCATGTGGCTATTTTTCTATATGAAACCTCACCTACTTGAGTAAAAATTCTCTTGATATGGATACCCTGAGTATATCCCTTTTGAACACTATCAATATTTGACATCCTGGCTAGTACCTATAACTGAATTATCATTATGAAAAAACATTACTTATTAGGTGAGATTCTACAAACTGAAACAAATCGTTGCATTTAATAATTGCTTCTTAGCTTCCTTAGAATCTACAACATACTCAGTATTTGTAGGTATGGATACCATCGGATTTTATGATCTTTTCTCACTCAACACCTTAGCATAATTGTGATATTAGATCAAATTGATCCAAAGGAAGACTAGTCTATGTGACACAAAAACTAGTATATTTTCCTCTCCACTTACTAAGTACATATCTTTTATACTTGTTGAAGTACAATAATATAGTTCTAACTGATTTGATTATAATTTTCCTCGACATAAATGATATATTTTTTCTACCATAAGTATATGTTGGAAATATCATATATTGTACATATCAAGGAATTAGTGATTGATCCATCACTGAAGCATATATAACTCAAATCACCATCTAATATCCTTATATGCATTTTCATATCTACTAGGAGAGATTTATACCATGTGAAACTGGAATAAATTCTTCTCTTGAATTGTTACCAACTTTTATTTTTCAATACTATGTAAATATATGTACAATTGACTAGGTCTAAGAAACCATTAGATCTACCTCAACAGATCTTGTTCCCTAGAACTTAGGTTGCTACTTTAGACAATCACTGTAGACTTATTTTATTATAGTCATAACTAACTTTTAGATGAATATCTATTTTCCATATGTTGATGAACATATTTTACCTAGGAAAAAAGGTGATCCCACTAACCTCTGATAGACACATGTAAAAGATTAATTCTAAATGAATATTCTATGATCTTGTTGCTTACTTGAATCCTAAACTAGATTTTAGTAACTTGTAACATTTATTAGCATTGTGTGAAATGATCATTCCTTTCTGGTTGTATTATATAGGAACCTTTCCATGATTGGTGGTCATGACATTCAATTCTCAATATAATGATCATAAAAAATAGTTATTATAAGTAAAATTCTAATGGATTTAGGAAAAATGACTTGGTATAACCAATCGAGCCTTATTAGTACCACACTTGTACCATCTATGTATCATCACACTTGAATACCCACCATAGTATTCAAAATAATAACCCCCTTTTCATTTTTAAACATGAAATCCATTATTGAATTTTAATTGATCTTTTAAATCTCATCTAATTTCCATATAATGATTACTTGTAGGAATTATTATTCTCAATGAACAATGGATCACCAACTGTGGTGAATATAAAGCCATCACTAACCTTACAATAGAATATGTGTCTCTAGAACATACTTGTTCCACATGAACTTGTGGAACTAGTTCCTATACCAACTACATGTAAATCTCTAGAATTGACTAAATCTAAGTAAATATTTCTCCCACTATCTCAAGTAGAGATGTGCACCCTTATATATAAATATAGTCTATTACTTGACAACCACTTTTCTATCTTATGAATTTATGTAATATTCTAAGTAACTATTAGGATAATTATTTGGATGCACAATGTGTTTATCTTGATGAAATTTTATTTATATCCTAACAAAATCTTTGCATCTAAACACATGTTCTTATAACACCATGGATTTCCATCATATTATGACTTATATAATATCCATTTTTCATGATAGTTGGCATATGGTTATGGGATTTCTCTATAATTTAAAAAGAACATTATGAAATATAATGGAATTTTATAAAAATTTTAATATTGATACTAATTAAATCATGAATATGATGTATAAAATGTTCATTTAGGAATTACTCCATGATATATTATATTGATCGATGAATGCTTGTTCAAGATACTCTTTGACATTCCATCTTGAAGAAACTCATATATTATATCCATGAATATATAATACATCACCTTACAATTAATTAATTACTTAAAGGAATATTATGAAGTATATTTACAACTAGATTAAACTTGTAATAGTTCACGTTCACTACCTGAACTAATTCCAAAATCTTTACGGAACAACTTTATTTATAAAGGTTTCTTTGTACAAACTAAATACGTCGATAATACCAAAGGTGTTTTTCTCTACCAATCTGGGTATATCCTTGACATCAACTTTTAGTTTTATTTTACAAAGAATTATCTTTCCACAACATGGAAAATAAGTCTTACATTTTGTATTCATCATGTATTGCCTATGATTGATGTACCACTGAACTATTTATTGAGTATGAGGCACCATAAAAAAAATTAATTCCTGAACTTGGAATAATGTCTCATTATGTCTATAGGACACGTGAGATTAATGTTTTGATAATAATCAATGAAATTTATACTAGAATAATTATATTGGAAATCATAATTTATGTAATTCTCACCACTGACATAGGAATCAACCTTTCTCAGACACTTGGAGAATGTACCTCACTTCTTTTAATTCTTCTTTTACTTTCTTGGTTACTGTATTTCAGTAAATATATGTGAAAGAAATATTGTATTTAATACCCATGTAGTATGTCAAAAACATTATATTGATGAATATACTTAAAGAAGAATTAGGTACTTTCTTATTTAATTCAGTTCATTGATTTTAACTTCCATATAATTTATTTCAAGTTATACAATGAAAATAACCACGTGCTTAATAACCAACCTATATATTTGAAGGAAATTGTAAATGTTCCTTTGGAATTGATCTTTCAATTGTAATTTTCTCACTGTGTTTCAAATTATTCACAATAATAATTAAAGATTAACCTTTCTTTAATACACTTATTTCTTGGAGAACCTTACCTAAAATTTAATGAAGCCTTTACTCCATCTTTTTTGTTATGTAACTTTAAACAAAACTAGAGTAATCGGGTGTAAATGAGAATTATATGTTTTTAAATATCGTCATATGCTTTACATGTAACACCCCAGGTAAATAAAGAATATGTCATCTTTATATTTATCCATATTTGTGAATAAAATATTAATATGACTTTAAAGGGGACGCTATGCTCGATGGCGTACCCAACACGCAACAACGAGTTTCTTGGGAATCTTACGTTGCACTCTAATAATAAAATAATATTATTTCAAATGGTAGTTAACATATAGCCATTGTATTGGCGGGAATGGATAGAAATAACTAAAATATGATTATATATGTTTTTTAATGTTTTTACATTTATCCAATAAAAGCTAAAGTCTTAAAATACAGAAAGAATTAAATTTTAGGGCATATATACCCTAGTTTTCACTAAAGGTTCACTTATCACCTTTTAATGGAGAACTGTCATTAAATATAGTTTTGATCACTCTTATACATTCTTTTGGACCAAATAAAACTCTTATTAAAAATCGGGACATCAAATTTTACTTTGTGTAATTTTTTGGTATTTTTCCGATAAAGTTCATTTTTTAATGAATAGTGTAGAATGTTGTGTTTTAATTCAAAACCTCTTTTTAATCTAATTTATTTATATGATTAGATAATATTTTTAATTGGTTTTAAAGTGAAATTAGAAAATATTTTTACCATTAAATCCAATAGTGGTCGTTGGAATTAATTTCACTTTGAAATCAGACTTAAACTAGTGTCAATCTTTTGATACTTATTGTTTTATAAAAACACGCTATTTGCTCTGACAGCGGGAATTAATTATTAAATTAATTAATGTGACTAATATGTTTTGAATTTTTTAAAACTGACTTCATTTTTGAATTCGGAATATCAAATATAGCTTAGGGTGAATTTTTGGGATTTTTCTGAAAAACGTCAATTTTTGATGAATAGTGAAACCACTAAGTGGTACTTATAAAAGCTGATTTTTTGTTTAAATGAAATTTTACCACTTATATGTTTTGAATTTCAAAAATCCAACATACATGGTTGTCATTAAGAATTAAAATGTGGTTCAATGGGATAAAAATAATTTTTTGGTGAATAGTAACTTATTAAGTTTTTAATCGCGATTAGTGGTAATTAGTGTAGTTTAAGGTAAAAATAATGCTTTAATAAATTGAAATGAACTTTACACATGTCCTAAACTCATTGGATGTGTAATGGCCGACCAAGACAAGCCATGGGTCAAATTGGGGACCCGATGGATCCACTTTGGTTGGGAAATGACATAAATAACTTTTTATTTAATGTAAAAGTAAAAATGCACAAACATGATATGTTTTACTAAAACAATTTTTAAGTGGGGTTATACAAGTAATATTTTTGATTATAAATAGTCATTGGAAAGATAAAAAGATTTCCTACATCATAGTATTTTTTTTATAATTTTTAGACATTAAATAAATTAAATTATTTATGACATAATAATGATGCAGTGATGACATCATTATTTGACGATTTAAATAAAATGGAAAGATAATGTAAAATCTATGAACTACACATGTCCAAAACCAATTGGATGAGTGGATTTCGAACCCTTATCATCTTATCCACGAATTAGATCAATGTGGGACCATTTAAAACCGAAACACATTTTCAAATAAAGTAATATTTCTTTACTTTCCAAAAGTTCCCCTCCTCTCCTCTTATAAAAGGCCCCCACCTCTACCTCATTTCACACACTTCTAAAGCCTTTGGCTCGGCCAACCCCTTCCCAATTACTCTCTGCACATCCCTCTCCTCATCCTAGAGGTTTCCCTCTGTGAATAATCCTTTCAAAGGAAGCCTTTAGGCTCAAATCAAAAGGGAGTTACACTTTTAAAGGTAATTCATTCTCTCTTGTTCATTTGTTTTATTTTGCTTCTCCAACCCTCTAAACTCTTTTTATTTACTTCTTTTGTAACAACACCAGTATCTTCAATATACTAGGATGTTGTTATAATATTTATTTGAGCTACACTCTCACACAACTACATCAAATGGTTAAAGAACATACGGTTTCCGTGGATGGCGAAATTCTGCCTCCCGAAACGATGATTGTTCAATACTCATTTAACACCTTCAAGGGTGGCCATTATGATGTCACTATTTTTATATATGATATATAATATGTTTATGTTTTACTTATGCTTCTGTATTTTTCATTTGTGTCTTACCTTTATGGCTTCCATTATGGGTATACGCGATAACTTCATTTAAGGAAGTGCGGACTACCGCCCCCTCAAAGTGATTTGATTCGTTAAATACAATATGTGGGACGTATAAAGGATGTAAATATGATATTATATATGATATTATACTGTAATTATAATATACCTTTATATCATTATGATTCCATTCTATAAAATACGAAAAAGAAATGAAAGTAGCGTTCATGCGTACGTACGGCTTACCGTCTCCATGAACGGTGCATTTCATTTCTTACCTCTAAATGATTATGTAATGTTATAAATGCATGCATGTACTGGATATATATGACATATATGATATATAAATCATGAATAAAATTCTGGATATAATAAACTTTTGGCCACACGAACAACATGTAATTATAAGAAGTCCACTTTTGACTTAAGAACCAAATATCGGAAAAACAAATATTATTAACTTAAGTGATTACATAATGTTTATGACATGGTAATAAGTGATATAAAAGGAATAATTAACTTGAAAAAGGTTCTTAAGGAAGTAGAAATTAACTCAAGTTTATTATTCAAGATGTTAAAGAACGATCGAGTCAAGTCGGACCCGAGGTAAGGGATCCTACAACTCTCTTTCTTTTTAAGTACACTCTTTTATGTCATTTCTTTTAAGCTCATATTTCTTATGATTGGGATGTTCTTTTATATTACTCCTACTGTAATTTTTATTTTCATGTGATGAGAGACCCTATTCTCTCTCATCAATCCATTTTGGAAGTTTTGAGTGGCGCCGTTAGGCTGCCGAACTTTCGTAAGAGATCTAACCTCTCTCTTTATTTTTAAGTACTCTCCTTTATGTCACTTCTTTTAAAATCCTCCTTGAAATGTTGGGGGATTTTCTTGTATATTACACTTGCTGTAAATTCTATTGTAATATGATGGGATACTCTATTTGATCTCATCAATCCATATTCGGAAGTTTTATGTGGCGCCGTTAGGCTGCCGAGTTTTCGTAAGGGATTTTTCATCTCACTTTTATTCCCGTGAGATTTATGCTACATTTGCCACAAATTCCCTTGAGTGGTGTATTTACTGCCCATTATTCTACTCTTTGTGTAATATACTTTCGTTTATGAGTATTTACATCAATTATCTTTTGTCCTTCTTTCATGGGGTGTATGTTTTGAAAGATACCCAAGTCGGTAAGGGAACTTTTCACCCTCCTCTTTTTTAAAAGACTTATTTTGTTGGGTCTTTTAATTTACATATTGTTATGTTGGGATATGTTCTCATATATCCTTATTGATCTAAATTTTATGTCCAAGTGATGATATACTCTTTTTATCTCTCATCAAATCATTTTGATGTGATGCCATTAGGCTGTCAAGGGAACTTTTTAACCCAATTTCGATTTCTTTGGGTTCAACATGTAGTCATTGAATATGTCATCCATTGAATATGTGTGAATGACCTTTTATTGTTTTACACTTAATATCCACTTATATTGGGTGTACTTATATTTGTCACACATATTTTTGAGATTGATTTGTCCTTAATTTAAGGATACCTTCTCTATAAGGGATTTCATCACATTTGACATTTCTATTGAGGGTTCATTGTTGTTATGCACCAATTCACTCTTATATGGTGTATATACTGTCATTTGGAGTATTATATCATGAATCCATTTATTCTCATGATATTATAAAGTTCTGACTAAATGTTATTCCCCAATTATTGTATTCAAGTGTCTCTAATTTTGGTAAAACCCCTTTAACCAAAATGTCGTTTTAAATGTTTTAATTATTTTTTCTTATTAATATCCATGTTTTCAAAATGGTTTAAAGGATTTATTTATATGGATATTAATGGTTTAAAATTTTAAGCTTCAAGGTGGTATGGGACACTTTGATTCAAAAATCTCTTTATTAAATGTTTTAAATGGTTTTGAAAATGGTTTTGATAAAGGATTCTATTATGTCAATATATTTATGATATATTGTGATTGAAATGTGGAAATGTTATCTTTCCTTTATATTAGTTTTATGTTTTATGATTTTATACTGGTACTTGGACATTTTAACGGGTGGTTACGTTATAAACCATATGACGGGTGGTGCCGTGAATACCAGGACGAGTGGTTACGTTATAACCTCCAATGCATTGGGTATGGAAGTCGGCTGTATGGCTATTCCATTAAGTATGTATGGAAATTGGATGTATGGCTATTTCATTAAGTGATATGTGTGGAAGTCGACCGTATGGTTATTCCACTTAAGTATGTTTATGTCCCAAGTTACCTTTATATATGTTATGTGTTCTTTATATGGGTTTTATGGTAATCCTTTGGTTACAGAAAGGTAAGTAATGATACTTTTTTTTTCAGTGAAGAGTTTTTACTACTTCATGAAGGTGAAAAGTATTACATTGATAAAGTATCCATGGTTTACTTGTTTTTTTGAAAAACTAACAGTTTTTATTCTTTGTGTACCCCTTACTGAGTTTTTATGCTCATCCCAAGTTTTTGAAATGTTTTTCACAGGACTTAGCATGGAATAGGGTCAAGGATGGGATCAAGGGAAAGTCATGCTACCTAAAACATGAAACTAGACATGTTTCTTTTTAAGAATTTTTATTTTATGGAAATTTAGTAGAAGAGACTACTTTGTAATCTTTTGAGATGTAATAGTTATGTCCTAATTCTCTAAAACTCTAAACCTGAAAAGATCCTCAATGTGAATTATTCATTTAATTCAATATTAAGTAAGGTTTAAGGCTGGGGCCTTATAGTTGGTATCAAAGGTCGGTTTAGATAACTTTAGAGGTTAGGGTATTCTTTAAAGCATAAGTGACATTACCATAATGGTTAGGATTTCAGAAAGAGTCCTAGTTTTAGATAAAGTGAATGAGTAAGTGTATATTAGTGTTTACCTTACTCATTAGTACATGATGGTTTTGTTGATATACTCACACTGACCTTTTTGGTTTTAGTTAATGGCTGGATCTAGCAGGCACCAAAGTGACAATGGGTTTGAAGGAAACTGTGGTGGTTCTATGATTAAGATACTAGATAAAATGGAGGATTCAATGAGGAAACTCGTGGTTGTTCTAAACCAAATATCAAGGAGTCATGATCAACCACTTGAACCTTGGTATGTTCTGTAATGCATCATGTACGAGATGACTAATCCATGTGGAAGTTCAGGTAATAATTATAAAGATAACCATTAGAGTTTATATGATCCTTACTTTTGAGGTAATTATGGGTTATTATATGTTATGATGGAAAATGAAAGGCATGAGATATACTTGAGGTTAAAATATTTTATGATCATTTTTGATGATTTTATCTCTTTTTGGGGAATTATTTAAGAATTATATAGTTTTGGAAAAAGGACAACACGCAGACCGTGTGACAACCCGTCGCGTCGGACAAAGCTGCGGGAATCGAACCCACAACCAAAGTGCGACTGGTATTTATCGCCTACCGCTGGACTACGTGAAGTACCTGGTTAGTTTGACTGATTCTTTCTAGTTATATGATTTTATGAATTAAGAGTAAGTTGATTTTGGGTTATTTATGAAAATGATTAACTTATCATGGAGGATATGTGATTAGGTTAATTACTTTTCAATACGGGACTTTAGGAGCAACTGATGTTGTTTGGAGATAAATGTTACGATTTAACTTGGAAGACTATGTGAGTAAATCCTTAAAATGTTTGGGTTTAAATCTTAGATTGGTTTACTTTGAGGAATTTTTATGGACAAATTTGTTTATCGGATGGTCCTCGTTGAACTTTGGATTTTGTTGGACAAATTTTAGAGATTAAGAATAGATTTTATTTTTATAAAGGGTTATCCTTTTCTGGATTATCTGACCTTGTACTAACCTTTTTGGTTTTGGTTATGGTTAAGGTCTAAAGATATGGGAAGTATATAGTTCTCTTTTGTGGATTAAGTGATTCTCTAGAAGTTTATTATTGTACTCTTAATGCGAACAAGTCTCCCTAAATACTCATCTTTTAGAAAAAAATATGAGTTTGATTAAGGAATCTAGTAAAAGTGGAAAGTAAACATGATAAGTGATTATATTTCCTTATGAATAATTTCCTCAATAAAAAGTAACTTAAAACAAAAATGTTGTCTATTAACTTTTCCTACTGGGGAATCGAATACCGTTTAACCCATCACAAGTTTGTGATTTTCTCATTGTTAACTTTCTCCTAGACATGTTTACCATCACTCTCCCTCAAGAACATGACCCTTTGCTTTATCTTCCATGTCCATGTTTTTCTACATGGAATCCTAGTATGGGTTAACTCGGGTGACTTCTGTACTTATCTTCCTTTATTTTAAAGTTATTGTTTTACCGATCCTTGTTCCGATGTGGGACATTCAAGGATGTTTCCAAGCCCAATTTTTAAAATTGCGAGGACGCAATTCCCAAAAGGGGGGAAGGATGTAACACCCCAGGTAAATAAAGAATATGTCATCTTTATATTTATCCATATTTGTGAATAAAATATTAATATGACTTTAAAGGGGACGCTATGCTCGATGGCGTACCCAACACGCAACAACGAGTTTCTTGGGAATCTTACGTTGCACTCTAATAATAAAATAATATTATTTCAAATGGTAGTTAACATGTAGCCATTTTATTGGCGGGAATGGATAGAAATAACTAAAATATGATTATATATGTTTTTTAATGTTTTTACATTTATCCAATAAAAGCTAAAGGCTTAAAATACGGAAAGAATTAAATTTTAGGGCATATATACCCTAGTTTTCACTAAAGGTTCACTTATCACCTTTTAATGGAGAAATGTCATTAAATATAGTTTTGATCACTCTTATACATTCTTTTGGACCAAATAAAACTCTTATTAAGAATCGGGACATCAAATTTTACTTTGTGTAATTTTTTGGTATTTTTCCGATAAAGTTCATTTTTTAATGAATAGTGTAGAATGTTGTGTTTTAATTCGAAACCTCTTTTTAATCTAATTTATTTATATGATTAGATAATATTTTTAATTGGTTTTAAAGTGAAATTATAAAATATTTTTACCATTAAATCCAATAGTGGTCGTTGGAATTAATTTCACTTTGAAATCAGACTTAAACTAGTGTCAATCTTTTGATACTTATTGTTTTATAAAAACATGCTATTTGCTCTGACAGCGGGAATTAATTATTAAATTAATTAATGTGACTAATATGTTTTGAATTTTGTAAAACGGACTTCATTTTTGAATTCGGAATATCAAATATAGCTTAGGGTGAATTTTTGGGATTTTTCTGAAAAACTTCAATTTTTGATGAATAGTGAAACCACTAAGTGGTACTTATAAAAGCTGATTTTTTGTTTAAATGAAATTTTACCACTTATATGTTTTGAATTTCAAAAATCCAACATACATGGTTGTCATTAAGAAGTAAAATGTGGTTCAATGGGATAAAAATAATTTTTTGGTGAATAGTAACTTATTAAGTTTTTAATCGCGATTAGTGGTAATTAGTGTAGTTTAAGGTAAAAATAATGCTTTAATAAAATGAAATGAGCTTGACACATGTCCTAAACTCATTGGATGTGTAATGGCCGACCAAGACAAGCCATGGGTCAAATTGGGGACCCCATGGATCCACTTTGATTGGGAAATGACATAAATAACTTTTTATTTAATGTAAAAGTAAAAATGACACAAACATAATATGTTTTACTAAAACAATTTTTCAGTGGGGTTATACAAGTCATATTTTTGATTATAAATAGTCATTGGAAAGCTAAAAATATTTCCTACATCATAGTATTTTTTTTATAATTTTTAGACATTAAATAAATTAAATTATTTATGACATAATAATGATGCAGCGATGACATCATTATTTGACGATTTAAATAAAATGGAAAGATAATGTAAAATCTATGAACTAAACATGTCCAAAACCAATTGGATGAGTGTATTTCGAACCCTTATCATCTTATCCACGAATTATATCAATTTGGGACCATTTAAAACCGAAACACATTTTCAAATAAAGTAATATTTCTTTACTTTCCAAAAGTGACCCTCCTCTCCTCTTATAAAAGGCCCCCACCTCTACCTCATTTCACACACTTATAAAGCCTTTGGCTCGGAAAACCCCTGACCAATTACTCTCTACAAATCCCTCTCCTCATCCTATAGGATTCCCTTTGGGAAGAATCCTTTCAAAGGAATCCTTTAGGCTCAAATCAAAAGGGAGTTACACTTTTAAAGGTAATTCATTCTCTCTTGTTCATTTGTTTTATTTTGCTTCTCCAACCCTCTAAACTCTTTTTATTTACTTATTTTTTAACAACACCAGTATCTTAAATATACTAGGATGTTGTTATAATATTTATTTGAGCTACACTCTCACACAACTACATCAAATGGTTAAAGAACATACGGTTTCCGTGGATGGCGAAATTCTGCCTCCCGAAACGATGATTGTTCAATACTCATTTAACACCTTCAAGGGTGGCCATTATGATGTAACTATTTTTATATATGATATATAATATGTTTATGTTTTACTTATGCTTATGTATTTTTCATTTTTGTCTTACCTTTATGGCTTCCATTATGGGTATACGCGATATCTTCATTTAAGGAAGTGCGGACTACCGCCCCCTCAAAGTGATTTGATTCGTTAAATACAATATGTGGGACGTATAAAGGATAGAAATATGATATTATATATGATATTATACTGTAATTATAATATAACTTTATATCATTATGATTCCATTCTATAAAATACGAAAAATAAATGAAAGTAGCATTCATGCGTACGTACGGCTTACCGTCTCCATGAACGGTGCATTTCATTTCTTACCTCTAAATGATTATGTAATGTTATAAATGCATTAATGTACTGGATATATATTACATATATGATATCTACATCATGAATACAATTCTTGATATAATAAACTTTTGGCCACACGAACAACATGTAATTGTAAGAAGTCCACTTTTGACTTAAGAACAAAATATCGGAAAAACAAATATTATTAACTTAAGTGATTACATAATGTTTATGACATGGTAATAAGTGATATAGAAGGAATAATGAACTTGAAAAAGGTTCTTAAGGAAGTAGAAATTAACTCAAGTTTATTATTCAGGACGTTAAAGAACGATCGAGTCAAGTCGGACCCGAGGTAAGGGATCCTACAACTCTCTTTCTTTTTAAGTACACTCTTTTATGTCATTTATTTTAAGCTCATCTTTATTATGATTGGGATATTCTTTTATATTACTCCTACTGTAATTTTTATGTTCATGTGATGAGAGACCCTATTCTCTCTCATCAATCCATTTTGGAAGTTTTGAGTGGCGCCGTTAGGCTGCCGAACTTTCGTAAGAGATCTAACCTCTCTCTTTCTTTTTAAGTACTCTCCTTTATGTCACTTCTTTTAAACTCCTCCTTGCAATGTTGGGGGATTTTCTTGTATATTCCACTTGCTGTAAATTCTATTGTAATATGATGGGATACTCTATTTGATCTAATCAATCCATATTCGGAAGTTTTATGTGGCGCCGTTAGGCTGCCGAGTTTTCGTAAGGGATTTTTCATCTCACTTTTATTCCCGTGAGATTTATGCTACATTTGCCACAAATTCCCTTGAGTGGTGTATGTACTGCCCATTATTCTACTCTTTGTGTAATATAATTTCGTTTATGAGTATTTACATCAATTATCTTTTGTCCTTCTTTCATGGGGTGTATGTTTTGAAAGATACCCAAGTCGGTAAGGGAACTTTTCACCCTCCTTTTTTTTAAAAGACTTATTTTGTTGGGTCTTTTAATTTAAATATTGTTATGTTGGGATATGTTCTCATATATCCTTATTGATCTAAATTTTATGTCCAAGTGATGATATACTCTTTTTATCTCTCATCAAATCATTTTGATGTGATGCCATTAGGCTGTCAAGGGAACTTTTTAACCCAATTTCGATTTCTTTGGGTTCAACATGTAGTCATTGAATATGTCATCCATTGAATATGTGTTAATGACCTTTTATTGTTTTACACTTAATATCCACTTATATTGGGTGTACTTATATTTGTCACACATATTTTTGAGATTGATTTGTCCTTAATTTAAGGATACCTTCTCTATAAGGGATTTCATCACATTTGACAGTTCTATTGAGGGTTCATTGTTATTATGCACCAATTCACTCTTATATGGTTTATATACTGTCATTTGGAGTATTATATCATGAATCCATTTATTCTCATGATATTATAAAGTTCTGACTAAATGTTATTCCCCAATTATTGTATTCAAGTGTCTCTAATTTTGGTAAAACCCCTTTAACCAAAATGTCATTTTAAATGTTTTAATTATTTTTTCTTATTAATATCCATGTTTTCAAAATGGTTTAAAGGATTTATTTATATGGATATTAATGGTTTAAAATTTTAAGCTTCAAGGTGGTATGGGACACTTTGATTCAAAAATCTCTTTATTAAATGTTTTAAATGGTTTTGAAAATGGTTTTGATAAAGGATTCTATTATGTCAATATATTTATGATATATTGTGATTGAAATGTGGAAATGTTATCTTTACTTTATATTGGTTTTATGTTTTATGATTTTATACTGGTACTTGGACATTTTAACGGGTGGTTACGTTATAAACCATATGACGGGTGGTGCCGTGAATACCAGGACGGGTGGTTACGTTATAACCTCCAATGCATTGGGTATGGAAGTCGGCCGTATGGCTATTCCATTAAGTATGTATGGAAATTGGCTGTATGGCTATTCCATTAAGTGATATGTGTGGAAGTCGACCGTATGGTTATTCCACTTAAGTATGTTTATGTCCCAAGTTACCTTTATATATGTTATGTGTTCTTTATATGGGTTTTATGGTAATCCTTTGGTTACAGAAAGGTAAGTAATGATACTTTTTTTTTCAGTGAAGAGTTTTTACTACTTCATGAAGGTGAAAAGTATTACATTGATAAAGTATCCATGGTTTACTTGTTGTTTTGAAAAACTAACAGTTTTTATTCTTTGTGTACCCCTTACTGAATTTTTATGCTCATCCCAAGTTTTTGAAATGTTTTTCACAGGACTTAGCATGGAATAGGGTCAAGGATGGGATCAAGGGAAAGTCATGCTACCTAAAACATGAAACTAGACATGTTTCTTTTTAAGAATTTTTATTTCATGGAAATTTAGTAGAAGAGACTACTTTGTAATCTTTTGAGATGTAATAGTTATGTCCTAATTCTCTAAAACTCTAAACCTGAAAAGATCCTCAATGTGAATTATTCATTTAATTCAATATTAAGTAAGGTTTAAGGCTGGGGCCTTATATTACAATTTACAAATAACCAGTGTAAACATCACATTCATATCTTTCTTCACTTTATCTTCGTAAACTTCTTGGATATTAGACTACATGTATAATAATCCATGTCTTGATGTAGTGACCGCAACTAGAATCATATGTTGATGATAACATTATGAAATAACCATAATATGTGTCCAACATGTATATCATATAAGAAATGTTATACCCTCTCTTCTTGAAGTAATTTTTAACAAGTTTTGGGACACTAGCACCTTGAATTTTTGATATAGTAGTATTATGCATAAGCAGTTATACTACACATTGGAATTCATGTTGGATAGGACATTGAATTTTTACAATTATAATCATAGTGGTTTTATGGTATTAATTTCCATTTTCTACAAGAATCAAAACTATAAGATTAGTAATTTTATTTTAATTACCTAATTAGACACTATTTATTAATTTACATCATTAAATATCTCCCACTATTTTATTAAATTCTAGGAGCCCTCTATACTAGAATTGGATTACTCTATCACTTGAGTATTGTTGTGGAAAGAATACTTGAGCCTCCCCTTAGAGTCTACAAGATATGGCTATGACACTACTCATAGAGTTCAATGCAGGCCTTTGACTGGACAACTACATCAACTCACAAATCCTTGATCTGTTGAGTGATGTCCCAACTTCTTGGAATCATAACCCTAATTCTATCAATGCTAGACTCTAAAATGATAGAAAGTTATCTATAGATAATACTTACTACAACTTTAGGTAATTCATCTCATCATTATCATAAGAACTCCCTAGTAGTTATAGGAACCCTCAACTATAGAATGACCGACACCCCAAACACCCAGTTTGTACAAATTTGAATGATGGAAGGCAGTTAACAATTTAATATTCCTGTGAGGGTGTTTTTATTTTTTTCTCAATGAATGTAATTCATTTCTATTAATCTTTTTCATTCTATGTTGTCTCTCTCAAAACTAAAAATTAATAGAAATATATATGTTCCTTATTTATGGATTTTATTATTTATTATTTTATGTATTTTCCCCCTATTATAAAATGCATAAAATAATAAATAAATGCATAAAATCTACTACCAATCTGTTCTTGATCATCTGATATTGGTTAATCCATTTAAATTCAATGAACCAACCTTGACTTATGGGAATCATAATTGATTTAGCACTTGACTCCTGATGCAGCTCTACCCCATCTAGTATGTCCTCTACTCATCTAGAGTACCGCCTCAACTTGGTGGGGTCCACGCCGTTCACCATCTCTGTCAATCGTACACAAATACTCACACACAGGCGAGGGGAACAAGGGGTGAAATGTACATTAGATGAATTTGGATGCACCGTTCCTTATAAAAATTGACCAAAAATAAAAGGCGATGTGTAGACCATCTTAATTAATTAATTACAATCATCTCATGAAGTTAAAATAAATAATTAAATAAATGCAGTTATACACTGGTCAGGTCAGTGCCAAAGATCGTTCAAGGGTAAAATTTAAGCACTATAAAAATTAAATTGTAATAATTTAAGTATGAGGGTTATTAAATAAATTAAATGAATTAAAAATTCAAATAATTTATTTAATTAATATTTAGTATAATTATGAATTTAATTTTAATACTAAAAATTAAATTAATTCATCAATTAAATTTAATACCAAGATTGAATTAATTTTATTTTAAGGTATTATAAAATATATTTTGAAACCATAAGTTATTATAATTAATTTAATTTACTTCCAAAATTAAATTAATTAATTAAATTAATTAAAGATAACCCAGGCCCCGAAACTTGGCACAACTCCTGTACGGGTCAGGCCGAACCTGTGCATGCCTATTATAGTCTGTGAAAATCCCACGAGAGACTATTCTGGTCTAGGACGGTATGCCCAAATCTGTTCTGAGTTTAACAGACCCACCCATGCCATTTTCAGGGTGAATCTGGCCTGGGAAAAAGGGTATGAGGTACCTCCCAGTAGGATCTCACAATGGATTAGCGGGCAGTGGTCCAGTGGCATCCTAGTGTTTGGAAGAGTGTAGATCAGGCCGTTGGGTTGCACCTGGTCCATGATGGTAGGAAGGAGGCACGCATCAGGATGGTGGGAGGCTTGCTGAATGTCTATATCTGGTAATAGAAAGTCTCATGGTCGATGACTTCTCGATGGAGGGTGTCTCCTGGTGTGGTGAATCGATGGAGGGGCTCGACGGTCTGGTGCAGCGGCATGGACGATAGGTGAGGTGGTGGCTTGTCGGTACCGTTGCAGTGGAGGAGGGCCATAAGGAGTCTCCGGTGAGGGATAACAGGTGCATGAGGATTGGTGGAGACATACTTCTCCTATATTTGGGGAGAGAGAATTTGTGGGTGGTTAGAGGTGATTGGTTGGAGCCAGTTGGGATTTCAAGGTAGCGGTGGCAACCTCACTGCTAGGTCATGATAGAAATTACTAGATGACAGAGGGGAATAAAGAGTGATCAACCATTGGGTAGAGGTGTGTCGGTTGATTTGGGGAAGTATATATCTTGTCCGGAGAGGCTGGTGACGAGCTACTCAACAGGATGGGTACCACAATGCGACTAGGTATGGCAGGTTGCTAGAGAGGTGGGATGATGGGGCTCTGTTGAGGGAGAAGGGATGTCAGTTTTTGGGGAGAGAGGAGTGCCATGAACCAGGTAGTGAGGTAGACACGGAGGGTTGGCTGATAGGGTGGGTACCGTTCCCCCATTTTCATACTTCCTTTTTTGTTTCTTATGCATGGAATTCCACATGCCAAATGAATCAAAAACTAACTCCCCATTTTGTTTTTTAAAGGGCTAATTAATTAGCCTAAAATAATAATAAAAAATTATTATTATAAAATAATAATAATAATAATAAATATATTAATATATTTATTTTATTCCATAATCATTTGGAAATCATCTTCACCTGTGGAAGAGTTTCGACATTTGGATTTTGTCTGATACCTGGCCGGAATCACTTAGGGTCATCAAAATTCACTAAAAATGAATAACATAAAATTATAAGTGTGAAATTTATTCATTTTTAATATCCAAAATACCATAAATGATTTGTATAAAAAAATTTATATGGCACTAACTTGGCCATCCGAAATCAGATCGATGCGCGGTCTGTGCCGTTGGGAACAAAATTAAATAATCTACTTAAATTTAAAGCAACATAATTTTTACAGGCTCTGAAAATTTATGTGATCGATCTGATACCAATTGAAGGTAACATGGTTCTCAGAAGAATCCAGTGGGCTAGGTATTTTAAAAATTTTCATCATTAGGATGATGAAACTTGTTATATCTGATGATCTGAGCCCCGGTACAGTCCAAGGATCTCACGTAAAATAAACTGAGCACAAAACATAAACAGAAAACATACATTTTCAGATCTGAATCTATGATCTACATCTACTTATCTTTGATTATTTCTACTTGAATGATCCAAAGTATTATCCCTCTAGATCACCCACACATGCTTCAAAATATGGAGGGGCGTCAATCATCAAATTCTGGGTGCTAGCACGATGATATGATGATGTATTCAACATCCCGATGATCACCGCGATCCTCTTACTTCCATGCTTGAAGGAATTCTTGAATCATCACTTAGAGAGAGATACTCTCTCTTTAGGAATTGGGATAAGATAGCGACTCATTAAAAATGAATGAATATTCACTTGTGTGAGAGACTCTCTCTATATTTATAGTGGATGTTATAAAATACCCAGTAGGGTTCCCCATCCCCCATTTATGTAACATCAACTAAATAACTAATTATGATGAACTAAAATAAATCAATATTATTTATTATTTTATCACATACCTATAATATATATTAAATATATTACATGATAAAACTGAGTCATTTAATATGAATTGTAATTCCCACTTAATATTAAACGAACCCGGAATATTAAAATAATATTTATTTGATTAATATTATTCCTCATATTTACTTAACTTGTAAATACATTAAATAAATTTAATACCAATTATTTATAAATTGAATAATATGAATTTATTTATTTATTGGTGATCGATAACTTAGAAAACACTCAGACCCCATGGTGGGCCCCACCATGTTCGATATATATATTCAACTGAAAAGGGTGGATTCTTGAATACAATATTATGTATGACCCTCTAGGCCCTTATCTTGATAGTAGTGAATAAAATACATAAGCCAAGAGAGTATTCTAGATACCCATCAAGGCGACTAAAGAGATAAGGAAAGTCATAGAAATGGAAACCAACCTACGAACACGTACCGTGTACTATAATCTCTCAGTATTTTGATATCTCATAAAGTAGGACACACACTTATGCCATCACCCTTTTCTTATTTTCTTATTTTTTGATATAACCATATAAATTTACGTTTCAAATACCTTGGACATAGATTCATAAAGGTACTACCATCCTGACCAACAAGGCTCGATATATATATTACTTCCTTAATACAGAAGTGATAAATCATTTCTTGACCATTAAACCAATGCCATACCACAAATGACACACCCAACACAAGCTACCTCACCACGATTTCAATATCTTGGTTTTTTCCTTGTATCAAAGTATGAGATCAAATAGAACACATGGATAATGATCTCAAGTTAGGAGACCAATACACATGTACATAGACAGAAGCAACCAATGACACTAAAAACATGTAGTGTTCCTATTGTCGAGTTTGTTCTCATGATCTCACTACTAGAGATCACCAAGTGAAAACTTCACGAGAATCAGTCTCAATGATTATGAGCTCCCAAAACCTGATAGTCACACAACTATTATGTTTATTTAGTAAGATGTATCTAGACCATATAACTTTTATTTAAGATTAATGTCATAGTATCTCAAGGTTCTCATTATAGCCTAAGATCTGTTATAACCTTTTGATATGACAATTAATCTATGGATATTACCATTAAACAGTGGACACTGAAATATCTATACTATAATGGTTAGGACACTATAATAGTAAGAATAAATCATGTATATCTAACTATATACATGATATGGTAATAAAAATTATTTTTCAAGTTGGATATAGGGAACTCACTATTACAATAATAACTGATAAAAAACAGCATACTCATCTCATAGAAAAACTTTTGGTAAGCGTAGTCATCCTTGTTTTACTATTTCCTAAAAATGCATCAAGGTTATAATTACTCTCAATCAGTAGTAGTCCCTTTGTATAGAAAACAAATAACACTACTATATTAAGAAAGGAAGGAACTGACAATATAGAATCATATGTTCAATTGAAACCATTCATATTTACTGCAACTAGGATTGATGCAAAAAAAGAGAAAAAATATCATTATCAGAAAAAGAAAACCAAATGGATTTATGAAAACTTGTCCATCAGATTATGACAGGCTCCTAAAATTAACCCATGCCTGAAACTTGAGTCAAAGATGGATTATTATACAGACTTTTTCCCACTGGTACTGTCATGATTTTTATCATTCATATGGAATGATCAAAGGTTTCAAATGATAAATAATGATTCCATAAATTAATTAAACTGATGAAATTAATTAGACCAGAATGACTTAGTTCTAAAAAACTCAATATATGAAAAGTTGAGAGAGTAGCTCAAACATGAAAATTCAGTATTGGCATCAACATCAGTATTGAAGCATGGAAGAAAACACATAACCTATGAAAAATACATAATGAACGTCTCTCAAAAGGATAGAATTAAATGATAGAAGTGATCCAGAATACAAATTACAATAGAATTAAATTAAATTAAAGCATGTAAAGTGATGGATTAGATGGTAAAAATGAGAATTCCCAAATAAATAAGATTTAATAACGATCCATCTGAATGTTAAAATAAATGAATAAATTAAATGTGAAAACATAATGCCTCAGGAATCTACTAGTATGAATCATGCAGAGAAAAATATAATGGGCCTGATAGGAAGAAATAATGTTGAATCAATGTGAAAAGAACACACTCTCTTATTTGGGGATTCTCCTCCTCTCTCTTTCTTCCTCAATTATTTTTCTAAACTGGTTGTTTGAACCAAAAGAAACCTATTTATGGTCAAACAATCTGTTGTGTAGCATAATTTGGGGAACAACTCATTAGTAATGGTCGTGTGGTCGGGAAGATTTCAAGTTTGAGTATTATTGATTATTTCAATTCTCATATAAATTTATTATTCATTATGTAATAATTTTTTGATGAGGTTTATCCACTAACACGATGAAATCCTTATCATCACAACCCTAACTACTTTTCACTTTATTTTATTTCTCAATTTTAGAGAACATTATCAATATGAGTTATGTGTAGTTATAAATGTCAGTTTAATCTAGTAAATTCTAATTTTCATGGGAAATTTTATTTAAATTTATTTTATCCCTCTCAATACCAAGGGAAAAAATTATATTTTGTGTATTTTTGATGTTGAAAAGAAATTACATGTTGATTGTATTGGCGAGACTATCATTTTCTTTACATTGAGACTTAGGATGATGGTGTTTCCATCACAATCATCAATATTACATATTTACTTCATGACCACAACTTTATTATTTTGTTTTGTTTTTAGGTGATAAAATCATGAATTATCTCTGCCAAAACAAAGTTTGTTTTTCTATGAATAAGTTAGATAGATTTTTTTGTAAAGGATTTTACCATGAAAATTTATTTTAAAAATATTTCAAAATGGGTATTACATATCATGATTTATAATAATTTTTGAATCATATTTTTAAAATATATAAAATAATTTAATCATTCATGAAGGAAAACATACATGAATAAGAATGATTTAACATGTGGATAATATTATTCCCTAAATTTCTTGATAATTTTGAATTAAGTGTTGACATTACTATCCTTGAAGACACTTGAATTCTTGATCAAATAATATAATTCAATTATCTGGCCTGAAGTGAATGAAAATATTTATTTCATTTTTTAAATTAAATTAAAATATACATGATTTTTTTAAATCATGGTTGGATTGAATATGATATTTTATGATGATAAATTTATAAAAAAAATAAATAATAATAGTAACATGACACAAAAAGAAGTGGTTTTATGTTGATCAATATTAAATGAGTACAATGAATTTTAGAATAAACATCAATGAAATTATACTAGTTTATTCCAATCATATACCAAAATATATTTAATAAAATATTTATCAAATATTGAATTCCCAAATAAAGATAATTATGAAATATGTTTTATTTATATTTATGAAATATCGTGTCCTTGAATTATGATATAAAAATAATATCTTTTGATATTATAATGAACAATACTTATATTTATAAAATTCAGTCATATAATAACAATATTGTAAAATAGAAAAATTACTAAATATTGTGTCCTTATCAATTATCAATTCCAACACCCCATGTTTTTATTCCTTGAATATGTTAAGTAGTCTATATTACACACAACACCAAACTAAAAAGAAAAAATGCTATATTTTATAGTAATAAAATACTATAATACATTATAAATATTAATATATTATGATAAAACAATATGAAATATTATTATGAAAATTACAAGAGGAATACAACAAGTAAATAAAAGGACCATGAACATGAAATCTTCATTATCGTAGTTTTACTTGAAGACCATATCACTAAATTATAATTATGGAAAGATGAAAAAGAATTAAAATATATTATACATTTTAAAAGAGATATAGACTAATAGAATGAATTAATTTTAGTAAATCATGTAAGGTCATATATAAGAATATAATATGGTCATTGAATATAAGGTAGTTTGATATATGACTGTTAGATATATAGTCCTTGGGTATATATGTATCCAATAAGTCTGTCGATTATTTTTTATTTATAAGTAAATAACGTGTTACACATAAAATATTTGAAATAAAATTAATATAAAATAAATATTATTGGAATAAAATAAAAAGATAATAATTCATTTTAAAAAATATATATTATTTTACAGATTTTTTTGGGCACCTAATGTATTTTAAATTAAATTCATAGCTATTAAAAACCATTTTAATAAAATAAATTTTCAACATTAAAGTAGTTATTTTTAAAATAAATAAATAACATCTAATAAATAAATAAGTAGTTATAATTATTAAGAATTTAATAATTCATGGTCAACAGGGGATGTTTTTTTAAAACATTATTTTTATTATATATTTTATGTTTTTTTAAAAGATAGATTTCAAATACCTGGAGTATAAAATTCAATGAAATCTATCATTTATATATACAAACAAATAATTTAACATTCATCTAATTATTATTACTTATTAAGAAATAAAAATAGTCATTTTTATGCTTAAAATATAGTTTTCTAAAAAAAATAAATTTATTTTCCATTTTTATTTAAAATTAATTTTAATCACTTTGAGAAATTGAATTTCATAAAATATATTTCATTTTTGGAATCAGGACATTAAAATTATGTAAGAGGGTAAATTTCATTTTTGAGAAAAAAATAAGTTACCGAGGTAAAAATTAAGTTAGTACAGTAAGGGTAAAATGAGGTAAAAGGGGTTAAATTTAGTGAAAAATGCCTAAAATATCTCTAAAATTATCTATAAACTAGAATAATTATGGGAAACAAAAATTATATCTATTATTTTTTCACTTTTTATCCACTTTATTTGTAAAATTACATTCCTTCCACATTGAGGAACAAGTATTTGAAAAAATGCGACTCAAAATCACCTATAAAGAATACCTCATGTACCCACGTTAAACCACACTTTAAATTTAGATTTATCTTATGTGAGGGGGAAGGTAAATAGTGATCTAAAGTCTTCCATGTCATGGTCTTCACCGTGGTAGGTCAAAACAGTAATGGAAATTTCCCTATATCGTGGTTGGTGGATGTGGTAGCTACTTGGGGGGGGGTTGAAATAATTTTTTCCACATTATGGTGAAAGGAATGGAGGTGTTCATATATATTTAATGTGGTTTTAAAAATGTGTGAGGTTTTAGGGTTCAAACCATTTAATTCAGTGTTAAAATCAGATCTCCTTTAACCAAAGAGCACCACTTGCATAGTGGGGGTCACCACAGAGTGGTGGAGGCTATTAGAGATTCCTCTATAAACAGAGGGTAAAAAATTCCTTTGTTCAATTTTTATCTCTTCATTCAAACCCCATCCATCCATTAGGCCCTCTTATCCCCCTCTATCCATTTCTCTTGAGAGATTAACCTCTTGGTTCATTGGGATTAAGTTCTCTTGGATCAAGGTACACACTTTTCCTTCTTCTCTTCCACTTTCTTGTTTATTTTTGGGAGGTTTATTTAAGTGATTTTCCTCTTATTTTGGGTTGATATTTGAGCATGGATTGATTTTGGTTTTTTGTGGTTAGGTTTTATAGTGGTTTCGTTCGAGTTTAGTGTTTGTTGTGTTGGAATGGTGTAGCCTGATCCATTTGGATGAAAATAGGTCAAATGCTAGCGCCCCAGACTGCACACCAGACCACAATGCCGACTCACTATAGTAAAGCTAAATAGTGACATCGATAGGGTACTATAGTAGTTTGGATTTACTATAGTAGTATGTGATAGTGGTATCGTAGCTCCACAAACTTCTTTACATCGATGAAATAGAATCTTAAACATGGGTGGTTATGACATTATAACACAATGGACTTACTGTGTGGTTGGTGGCATAATTTCATCATCTTATTTATGAGATCATTTGATCTAGGGTTTCTATATGCCTAAAACTCTAATTATACCTTGTAATTTTTCTCCCAATCATAGTGAAATTTTTACCTCTTTGTATATGTATGAATCATTTCCTGAACCACATAAATTGTTGTATCCTATGATTATTTTCTCATTCTTTTGTTCTTTATTTTATTCACTGCAAAGCATTCTATCATGGTGATTCCTAACATTTCCATAAGAGGTTGATCCATGTTCTTCTATTTTTTCTCAGAAAATGTTGAAATCCTTGAATTGAGGGAGGGTATTCATTACTTCTCTTTTTTATGTGTCGATGTGAAAGTGTAATGATTTATTTTTTTGGGTAATAATGGAATTAACCTAAATAAAGGTAATAAAAGGAATTAATAATGAACTAGAAGTGTGTTGGGATCACATGTGGATATGATTTTTTATTGATGCCTCTTGATACTTTCTAGATTTTGTGCCATCTATTTACCGTGTTTATTGTTATTTTTATAATGATTGATATGATTGAAATTGGATAAAAAATATAAATATGGTAAAAATAAAATAACTAATGAAAGAGGTATATAAATTTAATTACTATCCTTCATGAAAATTTCTAAGCATGAAAGTATTAATCGAAGCATGCATATGATCGATAACTACTGATGTTAGATTGATTTTTATTGTAACCTATGCATATATGCATAATGAATTATTTAATTCAAGATAGTAATAAAAAATGTTTTTTGAGGGAAATAAATTATTGGGGATGAGTGACCCCATCCTTATTTGTTAAAGGATTGAATGACTTGGAGTCATGGCCTTAGTTTTCCATTGATTTTGTTGTGCTGAAAATAATTTGTTACCATGCATTCCCTAAGATGGTAGAGCCTTAATTTGATTTGATGTGTGGGGTTTGGTATATCTAGGATTGATGGAACAATTTGAGAGTTGCACTTGTTTGTTGCCTATTGTTGGGATGAGGTTGATGTTGGATGATGTAGGTTAAGAGTTTCCCTTGTATGTTTACCAGATTATTGGGATGGGTTATTATGTTATCTGTTTTGTTCAATTTGAGAGATGGGATTACCTGAAATACTTAATGATTAATTTTGATGGTTGTTTTTCCTAATGGTTTTTGTTTTTATTCCTAAATTCTTGTTATTGTTGGATTATACACCGTGAGTGCATATTTTCTTATGGTAATTCTGGTCAAATACTATAATAATCTAATATGGAATGGTACATAAAATAATAATGAACTCATGGGATGAGTGAAAATGTTGATAATGTTGGATAATAGTAACCATGGTATGGTTAGAATGAATGCTCTGAGAACATGGAAATGGAATTTGAAAATTATAATGTGAATTGTAAATTATTCTTGGATTATAATGAAATTAATTGATTAATCTTAGATTTTTAATGCATTTAAAGATTACTAAATGAGTATTATTAACGATTTTTAATCTTTTTTTTGTTTTATTACATGGAAATTGGTTCCCTAGACCTTAGTAGTAGTAGCTGGGTGTCAAGAGTGATGATAGCTGTAGTTGATTCCAAGGATAGGTAGTTGCCTATAGTGTGGTTGTGTGTGATATATTATTCTATTTTCTAATTTCATATTCCCACAACATGAGTCGAGAAAAATTATAGAGACCTAGTTTTTTCCTTGTAAGGCTTTGAAATATTTCTAAATATATTTTCAAAGCCATGTGCTGAGATGGAATGTAATTTCGAGACCTGGTGTGTCAATAATTAATTTTATAAAAATATTAAATGTATTTTATATTACATGCATGTAGTTTCTTAAAGAAAATATGATATCTTTTAAGCATGATCTTAGATTAGACAACTAATACCATGGTTGAATCTAGAACGTGATGTTTACCCAAGGTGCAACCTAAAATAGGTTGGCATGGGGCATTTAGATAAATGCAGCCATTGGCGGTGAATTCAATGATTTAATTAAATAATTAATTTAATTAATAAATTAATTAAATTAAAAGTATTTTTCTATAAGACCACCATTATGGAAAAGCCTCTTGGTTTATCCATATAAAACCTAAGAGGATTGAGAACCGTTCTTCCTCCTCCATTGATGAATCGACGTCTAATGACAACAAGTCTCCATATCCAATCAGATCAGAGCATAGTGAACACAAAAACTTATTCCATTTGTTGGAGAGTGTGTTCTTCAACAAAAAATGATCCAAAATTTAGGTAGGACTCGTCAATTCAGGGTTTACTCCCTTTATATTAAATATATTGAGTATAATTAATTCTTCTCCATTGATCCATGCTAATTGAACATTGACATGCACATATATACCAGCTAAATTTGATTATTTAGTTTTCTCACCTTGGATATCCACAATTGTGTTTGTTGTAAAAGAATTATTGACTAATGATTGTCAAAACTTTGTTTTTTTACCTTTATCCCTTGATTCTTCAAGTTATTCACCATTGGGATATGAGGCTATGACTCAATGTTACTTGGTGATACCGAGCCTGATTGGACCCCCTGATTCACGACAGAATTACATATGAAAAATGGAACACAGAATTAGGGATGAGATCAGAGTATTCATAAGTTATGGGTGAATGATTTGTTGAATCAGGTTCCAAATCAACCATGGTAATGACAGGAGGCCTGCAGGATGATGGTGGTTTGTGCATCCTTCAAGTGAATCAAAAAAATCAATTTTCCATCCACTAGATGGATTGAAATAGTGAGAGAGCATGAGATCCACTGATTTTAGGTGGTCAAACAATAGATCTGAAGTCAAGATTCCATATCAGGAGTGCAGATACCAGATCTAACTTTCTGAAAAAACTATGACTACATTCTGTGTAGTTCAAAGAACACATGATGTGTAGGGTCCTGACTACTATGACCAGGGTTTCAGGTGAGATAAGTATCACACACCATGTGGGACCCCCACATTCTAGGTGACCTTGTTCCATCAACTTATTATGTACTTTGGGAGTACATGGGAAAAAGTAATACTAGGTACATGCAGTGTTTCAAAGTATGTGGACATGGGAAAAGTAAACAGACACGGCTAGAGAGCATGGGTATGACCCTTTAATAGATCAAACATGTTGTGTAGACCCTCTACATTCCATGTATAGTTACATGGGTAGTGAGACATTTACCTTTAAGGACATGACCAAGTGATGGACTATGACCACATGCCGTATGGGTCCCTTCACATGCTGTTTACCTCGTCTTTCCTTTTGATGAAACTTCAATATCTCATATCTCATTCGTTTGGACATGGATTTTGGTTCGCGAGTAGCATAATCAGAGTGTTTTTTCACATAGAATGTGATGATAACATCCATAGTGGTTTTTTGGATATGATGAGAGATTTTTTGAGTGAGAATATTCTTTAGGCGATGCTCGATGATAGTAGTGATCAACCATGATCACTAGGGGATTTAGAGTGGCACCCTATAGATGGATCGAGAATGGGTCCTCTAGCTATCTATAGAGTAGAACCCTCCTATGGGAACTAGTGTAGAAAACATTTTTTACGGCGGTTATTTTTTATTTTTTATGTCGTATTTTAGCCGAAATTATTATCAGAGATGTTATAAATATTGTTTTTTATGTCAGTTATTTTAAAACTGACATAAAAAACAAAAATCCGAAACGTTTTTCATGTCGGTTCCTCAAAAATCTGACATGGAAAACACTTTAGAGTCATGATTTATTATGTCAGTTTTTAAATAACAGATGTGGTATATACTTTTTCACATTGGTTATTATATAACCGACGTTATAAATCATGAATATGAAGCGTTTATCACGTCGGTTATGAAAATAACTGACGTGATAAACCAGTCTTCCAAGAGTTTTTCATGCCAGTTAAATAATAACTGACGTGAAAACATATATACTAAATCAGTTATTTTATAACTGGTGTAAAAAACTATACAGTTCCATTTATTACATCGGTTATTAAATAACTGACGTAAAAAACCATTCCCATTCATTTGTTACGGTGGTTTTTAAATAACCGATGTTAAAACCAATCCCATGCATTTTTTAGGTCGGTTATAAAATAACCGACGTAAAAACCAATTTTTTTTAATAAAACCATTGAAACACAACTATGTACTGACAAAAGAAGACATGAAACAGACCAAAAACGGACCAAAACCAGACCAAAACCCCCACCCCACTGGACAACCCTCCCACACCCCTGGAACCCCCCACCCCACAGGACACACCCACACCCCTGTACTTCCCCCACCCTCTCGGACAGCCCCCTCCCCTGGAACCCCCCCCCCCCCCAACACCCTTGGACAGACCTCCCACACCCCTAGAAACCACCCACCCCACTGGAAAACCCTCCCACACCCCTGGAAACCCCCACCCCACTCCCCCACACCCCTAGACACCCCCTGGATAGCCCCCACCCTCCTGGATAGCCCCCAACCCCTGGACAGTCCTCCCATCCTCCTGGACACCCCCACCCCCATGGACACCCTGGACACTCCCCATGCCCCTGGACTACCCTCCCACACCCCTAGAAACCCACACTCCCCAGGACACCCCCACACCCCTGGACACCCCTGGATAGCCCCCCACTTCCCTGGACAACCCTCCCACCCTCCTAGACACCCTCCCACCCCTGGAATGACCCACCCTCATGGACACCATGGACACCCCCACCCCATTGGACATCCCTCCCACACTCCTAGAAACCCCCACACCCTGGACATCCCCACACCCCTAGACACCCCCTAGACAGCCTACCACTCCCTTGGATAACCCTCCCACCCTCCTAAGCACCCTCCCACCCCCATGGACACCTTGGACACCCCCATACCATTGGATAACCCTCCCATGCACCTAGAAACCCCCTACCCCACTAGATATTCCCCACACCCTTGGAAACCCCACCCTCTTGGACAGCTCCCACCCCTTGGACAACCCTCCCACCCTCCAGGACACCCCCACCCCCATAGACACCCTGGACACCCCCACACCCATGGACAACCCTCCCTCACCCCTCGAAACCCCCCACCCCCTGGACACCCCCACACCCCTGGACACCCCCTGGATTGCCCCCCTCCCCTAGACAGCCCTCCCACCCTCTTGGACACTCTCCCACCCCATAGACTGCCCCCATACTCATGGACACCCCACCCCACTAAAAATCCCTCCCACACCCCTGGAAACCCCCCTCACCCCTCATGGACACCATAGACACCCCCGCCCCATTGGACAACCCTCCCACACCCCTGAAACCCCCCTCACCCCACATGACACCCCCTGTACAGCCCCTAACCTCCTGGAAGTCCCACCCCCCTAGACAGCCCTCCCACCCTCCTGGACACCCTCCCACCCCATGGACACCCTGAACACCCCACCTCACTGGACATCCCTCCCACACCCCTGGAACCCCCAACCCACTAGACACCCCCACCCCTAGACACCCCTTGGACAGCCCCCACCCCCTGGATAGCCCTCCCACCCTCCTGGACACCCCACCCCACTGGACACCCCCCACACCCCTGGACACACCCTGGACTGCCCCCACCCTCCTGGACAGCCCCACCCTCATGGACACCCTCCCACCCCCATGGACACCCTGGACACCCCCACTGGATAGACCTCCCACACCCCTGGACCCCCCCCCCCCCCACTGGACACCCCCACACCCTTGGAAACCCCCTGGATAGCCCTCACTCCCCTGGACAGCCCTACCACCCTCTTGGACACCCTCCCACCCCCTAGACCGCCCCCACCATCATCGACACCCTAGACACCCCCACCCCACATGAAAACCCTCCCACATCCCTGAAAACCCCCCTCACCCCACTAGACAACCCCAAACCCCTGGACACCCTTGGATACCCCCACCCTCCTGGACAGCCCCCACCCCCTGGATAGCCCTCCCACCCTCCTGGACACCCTCCCACCCCCATGGACACCCTGGACACCCCCACCCCACTAGACAACCCTCCCACAACCCTCAAAACCCCCACCCCACTGGACCTCCCACACCCTTGGAAACCCCCCAGACCAGAATCCATACCAGAAAAACCATCAGAACTATACCAAAACAAGAAGTAGACAAAAATTAAAAATTCACATATATAATATTCAAAACTTACAATGTCAACTAAAGAAAACCTAAATCAACCTAAATGACTACCAAATACACAACTACAATGAAAATATTCAAAATTACTTTTTATACTACAAATAAACTAAAATCTAATCAAACCTGTAAAATAATTTGACCATTCCACTTGTAAGTGTTTGACCTCTTGAGCGCTATAGGGTTGAGGGTCATCAAATAGCTACAAATTAAAAGGATAGTAGTAAACATGTAAAATGAATAAATCAAATAAAATATTATGGAAAAGTTTAAAAGGAAATCATATTAGGTCAAAGTTCACAAGTGTTCTAGTTTTAATTATTTCATATATAAATCTTAACATATAATATCCGCATTCGATGATTCCTTGTTTTTCATGAAAATTCTGTTTTAATGAGTGTAAATTCAAAATATTATTTTTATGTAACACATCAAAAATTACAAATTATAAATGGATATTTACCTTTACTTTTACATATTTGATCTTGGCACTCCTTTTATTTGTGTTTTTTTCGAAAGTAGACCCATCCCCTATTAGAAAATAATATGAATGGGATAAATTTAAAATTCATTATAATATATACAAATATTAATAAATTTAAACTTACTTTTCCAACATATTCTTAAAACTTTCCCGCACATCACCATAGACAGAGCATGTCCAATAAATTGTTTTCTTCCTTGAAAAAGAAAACACCTAACATCTAATGATCACTGATAAAATAAAATTTAAGGTTAGTGGTTTTTTATATTAAAATATAATGAACTATTTTCTAGAGATCTATTTCATACCTCTCACAAAAATGCATCATCCAACACTACGTGATTATATTCTATTCAAATCTTTCAGCAATATAAAGAATTCTTTGTTCCTCATCCAATGCATGTGCTTCAAGGGAAATCAAATGCGGGTCCATGAATCCATATACATATATCCACTCCTTCTTCTCCCACATTTTATAAATATAACTAATAAAAAATAGGCATAAGTATACATTTTTAATAAATATAACGAAGGGAAAAGGTGTTAAAACTTACATAGAAATTGTTTTCACCATGTTGATGCCCAACTTATCTCAAGTAACAAGCTCCATGATATCAGTTTTTACAATCCCCACATTTATTGCACGTCCAAAAACATGAGATTCCATTGGAAACTCTTAATGATCTGCCAACAAATGTGAATATCTTGAAAATCTATCAAGACTACTATAATCTGTATCTGATGTCATAGCCATTTGTCTTCATTGTTGTCTATACAGTATTTATTTACCTTTATGTATTCATATAAAAATAAATAGAAAAATATATTAGTTTTCAAATGTTAAAACAATATTAATAAAAAAATAAAATAGAAGATATAACATACATACCTCTATGGTAATGAGTCACAGAAGTCTGGATAGCCAAATTAAAAAATGGCCGATACTATGTCCAACCGTCATCACCTAATCTATAGGTAATGGTACTCAAGATGATCTATCTATCCTCCTCCAATGTCCTGAAGGACTTAATTTTTTTATTGATTTATAATCCACCTTTCAAGGGATGATGTGGAACCCTATTACATGCCCGTAGGCCATATAGGAACCAATGCCCGTAGGCACAAACATACCATACAACCCAGACTAACAACTTGGAACTGCTCCTCCCCAACATCTTTATCTTGAAATCAGCTCTTCACCTCCGCATGGCTATTCGGCTATCAATATGATCTATCTATAATATCTTGTATAATGACCCTATGATGCTCTACCTCTAACCGTTGACGATGAACTGTATCTCCTATGCAATATACCATCCCATATACAACTATATGATGTTGAGGATCATCAACATACAACTCGCAATAAGTAGAAAGCTGTGGCGAAAGAGTAGGATAAAAAATGGGGTCTGCGGGCTGAGGTGGGGGAGTGGGAGCTACTGGCGGAGGTGGAGGATAAATAATGGGGTCTTCAGGGGGAGGTGGAGGAGTGGGAGCTGCATTTTGAAATTGTCTTTGCATGTCTGAAAACATAGACTATACCAACACTCTAATATTTTCCTCCACTATTGCATTAATATTATGAAATTCATCCTCCAAGAATTCAATTTTTTTATAAACACCCTCAATCTATTAAGTTGAAGAATGTGGAAAAACTTTTCTTACTGATACACACATCAGATATCCTCATACACGAACAAGATGTTCGGGCTTTCCTAATGATACAGATAAAATATCTTACCTCCTAGCAGCTGTAAATACCCCCTATGAGCTCTACTCCTTAAGAAAATCCTGTATTAATTAATTGAACATTTCTGTAATGATTCAAATTATATGAATAATATAGTTAACTTAAATAAATAAAATAAATATCTTACAATCCTCTCAGCTATGATTCTCGAATATTCTGAAATATATTGCCCCTTTTTACCCATCCGATCTCTCTTCCATTTTTCATTTCTAAATGGAGGGGATGGAGGGGTAACCTCTCCAGAGCTTGAAGGTGCAGCTCTTAGTTTTTGTAAATTTTTCACCATCATTTGTTCTTCCAATATTGTATACCCTACTTGAGATAAACTATAAGGGTATACATTTTTATATTGGATATCCTAATGATATTTCCTTGTTTTCTGTAAATTAATAATAAGAAATCATTAACAAAACATTAATAAGATCATTTATATAAAAAATATTATCAAAGTTTACATTTCCCTTACCAAAAATGAATCTTTTCTTCTACTTTAAACAAACTGTCTCCATGTGTCTTCATCTATGAAAGGATATATATGACATGGATTGTCATGACTCTTATGACCAAAAATGAAATCAGATGTGAGGGTTGATTTTAAATCCCTCCATCTCCTAGAAGCCATCGATAATCATTTCTTCCCGACTCCTCCATTTTCAGGAATATCAAATGTCATCTGATAAAGAAGAGGTAAAACATATTATACTAGAAACATTTAATGAATAGGAAAATAATAGAAAAATATTTTACCAAAATTTTCTCCCACAACTGATATATTATCAATTTTTCCACACTTCTCCATTCATCATAAAAAATTATTAATTTTCTCCTACACTGAGTTGATACGAAACTCTTAAAATATTTTGCATTTGGACCTCTAGGAATATCATTATCATAAAACTCAATGATTATCCTATGGTCCTGTTTATGGGAAAATGATAATTTTGGTTAACGTGTGCACCCACGTTTAACAACTCTTGAACTCTTTGTCATTATAGGATCACATGAGGAAGATTGGGGAACATCAAGAGGAGAATGTGAATGTTCCTCTCTAAAGGTATGATCATTATGCTCATCTACAGAATCATGTGGTTGATCAACTGATTGATCTGTCATTATCCTTCAAAAAAAAAAACAAACAAACATTAGTTAACAAATATAAAAATTAAAATATTATAATACTAATGTAAACAGAAAATGAAAAATTGAACTAAGTTACATAATAATAAACATGGTTAATATGGCAAGCATGTTAAACAATGGTAAAGATGGTAAACATGGTAGTGTAATTTTCATTCAACAAAATCAATAAATATATAATTTACGTAAAGGTAAACTATGGTAAACAATGGTAAACTATGGTAAACATGGTAAACAAGGTAAACATGGTAAACATGGTAAAGTAATTTTCATTCAACAAAAATAATAGATATATAATTATCGTAATGGTAAAGGTGATAAACTAAACTAAACAAAATTAAAATAAAAAAAAACTTATACTTATTTGTTTTAATATTCATTTTAATAAAGAAAAAAATTACAATATCTAATATTTTATGAAAATAATAAATATAAAAAATAAATAATCAAATGTTACCTGTAATATTAGGAATGTACAAATGGATTTTTTCCCAAATTCCTTCATCATGATCATTCCTTATGGCACAAACCATGTCTTCAACATGCTCATCATTATGTTCTGCTAATATTTCCATGGAAGTAGAGATCTCAAATAAATCATCATCTTCATCAAGTTGATCCTCACCAACATATTATTTTTCCCTTATAAAACAATAGACCATTGCATATCTGATTGATTAACTACATAGAAAATCTGTTTTGCATGTGTTACCATTATAAAAGAATCAGTCGTGTCTTCCAATCTATTCAGATTAACAACTGTCATTCCAAATTCATTGTGTCTGACACTATTATTACCAATAAACCATTTATAGTTAAAAACAAGAACTTTAATTTTAAAGTAATCAACCTCCCATATTTCTTCAATGACTCCATAATATGCACTTGATGCAGAAATTGGGTTTTTGTCTTTAGAACTCGAAAAATGAATTGCTTCTGCAAACACCAATACACCACTATTATGAATTGCACTTCTTTTTTCCTGAGATTTCATATGAACTATATAGTCATTAATGTCATAATCATACCATGTTATCACATTTAAACATGGACCACCCACTATCCATCTTAATGTCTCTGATACATCTAATCTACCAAGAATGGTCTTTTTAAACCATGAAAAAAATGTTTTGTTGTGCTCATTCAAAATCCACATTTATTTCTTCTTTGGATGACATTGTTTCAACTCATTAATATGAAATGTGATATACAGTTGATCATCAACTATGTTATTCAAGATGTATAATTCTAACTTCTTCATATGTTCAGATGACAACAATTTGACTTTCAATCCACGAATCCCCTTTACCTCATTATTAACTCATTCATGCCGAGATAGAGGAAAACCTATGTGCTCCTCCATAGCCAAGTAACTAGTAAAAAACTCCATAACCTCCTTAGAAATATACTTTCCAATAATGGAGGCTTCAGGTCGATATGGATTCTTAAAATACCCCTTAAATATTTTCATATACCTTTCAAAAGGATACATCAAAAAAAGATATACAGGTCCACAAAGCTTCATTTCTCGAACCTGATGAATCATTAAATGAACCATTATATCAAAAAAAGATGGAGGAAAATACATTTCCAATTGACAAAGTATATAGATTTCAAAATTTTTCAAAACTTTCAATGCATTCACATCAATCACCTTATTACAAATTAAATTGAAAAAATAACACAAATTCATTATAGTCTTTCTGACACAGATGGACAATATTCCACTCAATGCAACTGGTAGAAGTTTTTGCATCATGACGTGAAAATCATGAGATTTCATACCTATCAACTTCAAATCCTTTAAAGAGATTTTTTTTTACATTTGAAGAGTAAACTTGAGGCACTTTGATATCATAAGGACACTGACAAAAGATAATTTTCTCCCTCTTGGATAATGTATCACAAGCTAGGGGAAGAAATGTTCATCTTCCATTAGGAGTGAGAGCTAACTCCTAACGTATTCGCATTGATAGTAAGTCTAATCTTGCATTCAACCCATCTTTTTTTATTTCCTTTAATATCTAAAAATGTTCCAATAAAACTATTTCATATATTCTTATCCACATGCATGACATCAATATTATGTTTAACTTCATGATATCTCCAATATGGTAGCTCAAAAAATATTAATCTTTTCCTCCAAATATGCCTATCATTACCAGATTTATGTGTGTTTCCCAATGTCAAGCTTTTCCACCCTCTCAAAATACATGTAATGGGATAAAGGTTTTGTATCAATATCAAATTCTTGTGATCCATTGAATTCCTTTTTAGTCTTATATAAGAGTAATCCATAGGCAAAAACTTTCAATGACCCATGTACACTGTTTTCCTCCCATGATGAAATTGACAATATGTAGTCTATTGTTCGAAAATTGGACATGATTTATGCCCCTTAACACTGTATCCAGAAAAATTTACATATGTTGGGAAGTAATTTATAGTGAACATAAACAGTGCATGCAGTTGAAAATATTCCATTTTATAAGAATCATACACCCTAATACCATCCTATCATAAAAGTTTCAAATCATCAATAAATTGTGATAAGAAAATATCAATATAATTTTTGGGTTGCTTTGGATGAGAGATCATTATACTCAACATGAAATATTTGTGCTTCATACAAACTTTAGGAGAGAGGTTGTAAATTACCAATAAAACAGGCCATGAACTATGTGTGATACTGAGGGTTCGGTATGGATTCATTCCATCTGTGAACAACCCTAGTATGAGATTTATAATTTCATTTCAAAATGTAGGATACTGCTCATAAATTTTCTTCCATTGTGGACAATCAGATGGATGAAATATTTTTCCATCACATATCCGCTCATCATCATGACATCTTAACCTTTTTTTCATCATGTGAATTAGAAAATAAATGTTTCAAATGATGAATTATAGGAAGATACTAAAATACAATGGAAGGGATCTTTGTAATCTCTACATCAACCTGTGATTTTTCTTTCAAATTATACAGTGATGTCCCACATTTAGGACAATATGATAGAAATTCATATTCCTTCCTATATATCATATAGTCATTCAGACATGCATGTATTTTCTTGTATCTCAATCCCATCAGGCATAATATTTTCTTGGCCTTATAATGTGAATATGGAAGATCTTTATCTTTTGGAAGAATTTCTTTCATCAATTGTAGTAGCTCTATAAAAATTCTGTCACTCCATCCATATTTTTCCTTCAGGTTAATCAATCTTAAAACCACCGATAAAACCTTAAAATCCATAAAACCAGGATACAATGGTTTTTCATCATCACCATATAGACGCGCAACTATCGGTTCTATCTCAATTTGTTCTGCTGCAATATCATGAATCATTTCTTTAATTCCATCAGAGTTACCATCTTGCGAATCATCATCATCAGTAGATCTAACATTCTGTCTAATTTCACCATGCCAAATCCAAGGGCAGTAACTCAGATTAAAACCATGACATATCAGATTATCTTTGATCTCTATACTTTTCAACTTCTTCATATTCAAACATTTCAGGCTTGGACATAAAAAATGTCATTTCTTGGAACATTTCATTTAGAAAATTCCAAAAAGGCATCAACACCTTTCCATAATCCAACTTCTACTCATTATTACCTATAAAAAATATCAAAATTATACATCTTGTTAAGATAAGAAAAATATATATTTATATGAAAAATATCATAATTTTAATGTAATTTTTTTGAAATATAAAACAAATATATAAGTATTTGAAATAATATGCCTGGAAATAATTTTAAAAATAAAATATAGTTAGATATAACAGTTTTAAATTTATCTTGAATCCTTTCTTCTTAAGGTACACAAAGAATACATCCTAGTGAAACTGGATACCAAATTCAGCCTTACGTAAAAAAGAAATATGAAGTATAAATATTAAAATATTTATGCATTAACTACTGAAAATTACACAGATCCCAATGATTTGGAACCATTGGGATATATATATATATATATATATATATATCAAGGGGGTGACCAGGGGGGTAGGAGGCTGTCCAAGGGGGTGGGGTTGGGGGGTGTCCAAGGGGGTAGGGGCTGTCCACGGGGGTAGGGGCTGTCCAGGGTGTCCTAGGGGGTAGGGGTGTCTAGGGGGTGGGGCCCTATCCAGGGGGTGTCCATGGGGATGGGGGTGTCTAGGGGGGGGGGGTGGGGGAATGGTTCCAGGGGGGAAAGGGGGCTGTCCAACCCCCTACCACATTGAACCCCACCCCACCCCCTTAGACACCCCCTAAACACCACCACCCCTATACATCCCCCACCCCCTAAACAGAACCCCCAACCCTCTGGAAAGCCCCCCACCTCCTGGACACCCCCACCTCTGGAAACCACCCACACCCCCTGGACACCATCCCCACCCCTACCCCCTTGGACACCCCCACACCCCCTGGACACCCCCACCCCTGGACAACCCTCTCACCCCCTGGACACCACTCCCCCACCCTGTGGACACCCCTACCCCATTAGAAATCCCTATCACCCCTGAACACCACCCCACACCCTTGGCCTCCCCCAGACACCACCACCCCGTTGGACAACCCCCACCCCTTTGGAAACCACCACCCCCTAGAAAACTCACAACCCTATATATATCCCCCACCCCTCTGGACAACCCCCACCCCTTGGACAACCCCCCATCCCTCTGATTAGCCCCCACCCCCTAGACAACCCCCACCCCCTGGACACCCCTACTCCATTAGAAATCCCCCTCACCCCCTGGACACCACCCCTGCCCCCTTGGACACCCCCTAGACACCACCACCACCTTGGATATCCCCCCACCCCTCTGAAAATCCCCCACCCCCTAGACATCCCCCAACCCTCTAAACAGTCCCCACCCCTCTGGACACCCCCACCCCTAGACATCCCCCAACCCTTTGGACAACCCCCACCCCCTAGACAGCCCAACCCCTCTCGATAGCCCCCAACCCTAGACAACCCCCACCCCTCTAGACAACCACCGCCCCCTAGACACCCCCACCCCCTGGACACCCCCACCCCTGGACACCCCATACCCCCTTGGATATCCCACTCAGCCCCTAAACACCACCCCCACCCCCTGTACACCCCACCCCTCGTAAACACCACCCCACCCCTACCCCTTGGACACAAACTAGACACCCCCACCCCCTGGACCACCCCCTCACCCCCTCGACACCACCCCACACCCATGGACACCCCTACCCCATTGGAAATCCCCCTCACCCCCTGCACACCATCCCCACCCCCTTGGAAACCCCCTGGACACCACCCCCCTTAGAAATACCCCACCCCTTTGGACAACCCCCACCCCCTAGATAGCCCCCAACCCTCTGGATAGCCCCCACCCCCAAGACAACCCCCCAAACCCTCTGGACAACCCCCACCCCCTAGACAGCCCCCACCCACTGGATACCCCACCCCATTGGAAATCCCCCTCACCCCCTGGACACCACCCCCACCCTCTTGGACAACCCTGGACACCCCCAACTCCTTGGATAGCCCCCACCCCTATGGACAACCCCCACCCCTGGACATCCCCCCCAACCCTCTGGATAGCCCCCACCCCTCTGGATATCCCCCACCCCTGGACAACCCCCAACCCTCTGGACAAACTCCCCACCCCATGGCCAGCCCCTCCACCCCTCTGGACAACCCCCACCCCCTGGACAACCCTAACCCCTTGGATATCCCCCTCACCCCCACCCCCTTGGACACCCCAACCCCCTTGGAAATCCCCCACACCCCCTGGACACCACCCCCTAACCACTTTGACACCTTATGGACTACCCCACCCCTTGGACAGCCCCCCCACCCCCTATACACCCCCACCGACTTGGACAGCCCCCTACCCCCTTGGACACCCCCTGTACGCGCACACACACATGATAGAACACAAAAAAATCATAAACTTGCATGATATCACTTCCATGGTTTATTTTACCAAAAAAGAATTTAGTATGGTATAAATGAACACTATGAAACTTACCATGATAGCATGAAAAAAGATAGAAAAATAACATCTCAAAAAATTAGTTTAGGGCATCATGAAAAATAAAAACTGAAACCGAGCTGTGTGAGGATTACTTGAGTGTTACGAGTCGACCTGATAGATCTGGTGACAATAAAGATGATTAATGATGTTGAAAAAACGAGGCTGGAGGGCATGACTTCAAAGAATCCTTTCTAGTTTTTTCATGTGGGAGAGACGAGTCACAGATATCTCGATTGAAGAAAATAGAATGACTGAATACGAGGCACGATAAATCATTTAAAAGATTTATCATGTTGGTTATTTAATAACCGACATGATAAACTATTTTTTTATGTTTATAACGTCGGTTATTTAATAACCGAAATAGAAAATAATTTATCAAGTCAGTTATAAAATAACCAATGTGATAAATGGAGCTTTAACACCTCGGTTCTTTTGATAATCGACGTGATAAATTGATGAGATTTCCTTTATCACGTCGGTTATTTTATAACCGAGGTGATAAAGTGCCCATATTATATTTTCACGTCGGTTATTTTATAACCGATGTGATAAAGGAAATCTCAGTATTTTTTACATCAGTTATTTTATAACTGACATAAAAAATGGATTCTCATCGATTTTTCACGTCGGTTATACAATAAAAAATGTGAAAAATCAATTTTTACAGCTTTTCACATTGGTTATATAGAACCGACATGAAAAATGTCGATGTATTAAACGTTTTTCCACTAGTGGGTACATGGAATGAGTCTTATATCTATTCATATAGTGGAAGCCTCCTACTGTGATATGGAATGCGTCTTCTACCTATCCACTAAGTGGAGCCCTACTATGATATTAGGGTATGGTTCCTCAATGATTAGAGTGAAACCCTCCAACTGGGATGGACATGGGTCCTTAACTATGAGAGTGGAACCCTCCTACTGGGTAGGGAATGGGCCCTCTATCTACTATTTGAGTGGAACCATCCTATAGTACCAGGGTATGGGTCCTCAACGATTAGAGTGGCACCCTCCAGCTGAACTAGTCATGACTCCTTGGCTATTAGAGTGAAACCCTCTAGCTGGGATGGGCATGGGTCCTCAACTATTGGAGTGGTACCCTCTATCTAGGTTTGGAATGATTCAAATATCGATTACCTAAGTGGAACCCTTCTATTGTACCAGGGAACGAGTCCTCTACCTAGATATTGTGACCCTCAACTATGTGGCATAGTGTAAATGTGTGGCTTGACTTGGATGTTTTCTACTGGGTAGATGCACAAGATGTTGGGCATCGTTGATGGACTTCTGGAACCGTTGGAACTCTTTCATGGGTTGGGTTATGAGATAAATATCTCCTTCTCTCTCATTTGGGTTTCTTTGGTTTGAGGAAACACACACACACACACACACATCTGTATCCTTGTTTTTGGAATCTATTTAATCTCTTGCTTGGGTTGAAATGTCTATTTACTATCTATTTGTATCATGTCTCTCACTAATCCCCCTTCATATTTTAGAGCATCCTACTTGGTATGTATATACTCAACCATGCACGAGATTTTCCTATATGTGTTATGTCTTATGTGGACAATTAATAGGTCAACGGTGACTACAAAGGAGCTTAGGGATACTTGGTGAATTAGACTTTGTATGGTGGTCGAATCTTGGAGATTAAGATTTGGGATCTCTCAATACTTTTACTTTTCTAGTTTTATCAGGTTGGGATATCTTCTGGTTGGGCATGTATTTTCCCCTTTTCTTTTCAGTTTTCACTATCGTTCTCTTGTACAACATAGAGGTTTTTCATGTTTGGTTTAAATTCTAGTTATTATGTATTTTTATTATTATCCCTCTGCACTTATGCATTGAGATGGTCAGGTGTGTGAATATAGGTACATTAGTCAAATTACTTTAATGTTATATATGCTTTTCAGTGCTGATCGATAGCCCCTGGCCTTTGGAGGTAGGCTTGGGTTAGTTGCGGTTCGAGCCCCATTAAGTCGGGTCATGAGAAATTGGTATCAGAGGTGGTTTGATACTTTGGATGGTGTTTGGAGTTGTCCCCTTATGAGGATTTGTTTGGGAGTTAGTGAAACAATGTCAAAGTTTCTTGAGTGAGGCTCTCAGGCTAGGGAACCCAGTGATGGTATGGGAGACCGACATATCCATTCACCAGGACCTTGACTACCTACTTGTCAACTCAGTATACTGAGAAATTGGTTTCAGGGATCAGTTGTACATGCATCATATAGGATTGAGACTTTGACTGTCCTTCTTGATTTATTTATCCATTGTGTGTGTGTGCATATATATATATATATATTCTCATCTGACCATGGTACGTCTTGATTAAATTTTCAGGATTCCTCTATGATTCCAGGCATCCGGGCCGCCAATTTTGGATTGTGACGGAGATTATATGAGTGACGAGGCCTCAGTTCAGGGTCCATCCCACGAGATCCTTCTTCCTGGTAGATAGGTAGAATCACCACCAACTATCAAATAACAGATCATACCAACAGGGTATACTGAGGATGCACACAAACTTATCACACTCTATGAGTTATGGTGCTAGAGGCTGCTAATTTTCTATGATAAACTATATCCCTAGGTAGTGGAGGATTGGATAGATTCTTTGGTCCACATTTTCAGGATTATCCAGACACTGATGGATCAGATGGTTACTCTAGTAGTTATCCTTTTTCATGGAGTAACTAGGAACTAGTGGAATCTTGTTACTTAGATGCACAATGAGTTGACACTCTCTTGAGATGAATTCCAGTCGTTTTTCCACGATGAGTATTACCCATACTACTTGTGTTCATTTCAGATTCAAGAGCTTATAGAGCTACAATAGGGAGGGATGATGGTGGCTGAGTATGCTACGAGGTTCACTGACCATATACGATACTCCCTTGACATGATTTGGCTTGGATACTTCTGAGAATGGAATTTTTATCAGGTACACCATAGAGATATCTGTGCTAGTGTGGAACCCTTGTGAATTCCCACATATGATGGTGTGTTGGAGTGGGTGCTGGTGATAGATAGATTTCTATCAGAGGGATGCAAGGCAGGTGGAGCTGGCACTGAGCTTTACAGGGACTAGTCATTTGTAGCAGCTAGCAGATGCTAGTTGATAGGACCTCAATGTAGAAGAAATTCCCATAACTGGGCTCATGAACATGGTTAGAGGAATCATAGAGGATCAAGGAATACCAGAGAGGCATGGTGTTATGATTGTGATGGGTGAGGTCACATGGCACATGACTTCCTGGCCAAACGGGATGAGGAGCATAGGCAAATAGCTGACCAACCACAATAGTAAAGAAAACACCATGATTAGGGATCTTTTAAGAGAGGATTGGGTGGCCCCCTGTTAGGCAGAGCTGGAAGAGGAGTAGGTGGAGCTCCAGGAGGAGCTATGGGTGGTGGATGATTCCATGAGATCCTTCCACCACCACCAATTAACAGCCCACATTAGGCTTAAGGAGCTAGCAGTGGGGGATACAGATAGATATAGGCTATGGAGATGTACAATCCAGTAGTACAAGATATGATTAAAGGTGTGATCTAAATTTATTATACTCTTTCCTTAGTATTAGTTTTCATAGGTGTGAGTCATTATTTCATATATTTACACCTGATGTGTGATCTTGAGCTCCTAGCTAAGGCACTATCCCATCATATTTTTCTTTAGGTTTCTATAAGGAACATTTCTTCTATATCGTTTATCTTTTGGAAATACGAGATATCACTTGGTGGAGATAGGTTCATGTGGTGACTTTTAGTCATCATTATGGAACCCTATGACACAATCTTAGGTATGGATTGGTTGTCCATGTTTCAAGCTCAGATTTACTATCACTAAAGAAAATTTAGATGCCTTTACATTTATGGGATGAGATTATCATTTTTGGGTGAAAGAGATCTCATGGCGGGAAGAGTGGGTTTTGTGATAAGGAGGCTTCATACCATCACCCATCAGTTGGAGAGTGTAGCCATTGGTGCAATAGGTTCTTTAGGCATCTGAATTCCTTTAGTCATGGAGAATTTTATGAATGTATTTCCCAAGGAAATTCCAAGACTACCTCTGAGTAAAGAGATGTAGTTTTGTATCGACTTACATCCCAGGACCACTTCGATATCTTCTACGGCATATCGAATGTCCCCTACCAAGATCTGAGATTTGTGGTTGCAGTTGGGGGACCTTTGAGAGAAGGGTTTCATCAGGCCCAGTGTGTCCCCTTAGGTAGCTTCAGTGTTTTTTCATGAAAAAGGTGGACATGAGCATGAATATTTATGTGGATCATCATTGCCTAAACCAATCAATGATAAAGAAAAAGTTCCCATTACCAAGAATTGAAGACCTCCTTGACCAGTTGCGAGGTGCGAGATGGTTCTCGAAGATCAATCTCTGGTCTGGTTACCACCAGTTGAGGGTTCATGAGGCTAATATTCCAAATATAGTATTCCAATATTTCTACAGACACTATGATCTCCTAGTGACTCCCTTTGGTGTGACAAATTCCCCGACATGTTTATGGATTTGATGAACTGGATCTTATAATCGTACTTGGACCAGTTTGTGGTTGTATCCATTTAAAACATACTCATATATTCTGTGTTAGAGGAGGAGCATGTAGAGAACTTGAGTATGGTCCTATATTTATTTTGGGGGCACTGGTTTTATGGTAATCTCTTAAAGTGCCAGTTCTGGATTCAAGATGTTCACTTTCTTGGACATGTTATTTCTGAGTATGGTTTAGATGTGGATTGGAAAAGATCGATGAAATGATTTATTGGAATCCACCCAAGAGTGTGTTAGTGGTGTAGGCTTGGAAGTTTACTAAAGGAGGTTTTGGAAGACTTCTACAGGGTTACATCCCCTTTAACTACCCTGATACGGAAAGGGTATCCATTTAATTTTACTGATTAGTGCCATAGATTCTTTGAGGAGTTGAGGTTTAGGCTGACAAGTGCTCTTATTTTGAGACTACTAGATGAGGGAGTGGAGTACATAGTCTATTGCAATGCCTCATGGGATGGGTTCAACTGCATGTTGATGCAATGATAGGTATTCATCACATAATGGTCAAGGTAGTTGAAACCCCATGATAAGAACTACGTGACTCATGACCTAGAGTTGGCAGTGGTATTATTTTCCCTAAAGATGTGGAGGTACTATCTTTTGGGAGAGAACATTGTGGTTTTCTCAGGACATTAGAGTCTTAGGTATATATTCACGTAGAGAGAATTTAACCTATGATAGTGGAGTTGGTTGGAGTTTCTACAGGACCATGACTTTGAGATAGTATATACTCTAATGAAGGGAAAGGTGGTAGCATATTACCTTACCAAGAAGTCCTAGGATTTCTTGGTCCAGGAGGCTTCTGAGTAGTTGTCTTACTTGGAGCTGACCATAGTAGAGAGGGAGGGGACACCTTTTCTTTAGCCCATGGTGTTGAATCATTCTCTTATCAATCATATGAGGGAGTCACAACTGGGAGACATTGACTATGAGGTCTTAAATGACCAGATATCCACATGGGATTCACAAAATTGACATTCTGAAGGAAGTAATCACATCTTCCTTTTCCATGGATGGATGGTGGTCCCAGTCATGATACACGAGGAGGTGATGTGAGAGTTACAAAAATCTCATTTAGCTATACATCCCGGTGTAGGGAATATTTAAAAAGAACTTCAGTGGAAGTTTTGGTGGTCGGACATGAGATGGAGCATGGCTGAGTTCATCTCTTGGTGCCTCAATTGTTAGCAGGTGAAGGTTAAGAACCAGGTTCTAGTAGGTTTGTTGTATTACCTTGAGATCCTAGAGTGTAAGTGGGATAAAATATACATGGAATTCATGATAGTGATTCTATGGACATCAAAGGGCCATGAAACCATATGGGTGATAGCTTAACAACTTATGAAGTTAGCATAATTCCTTGCTATTAGGGAGCAGAGTTTGGTGGAGAGTTTGAGGTAGGTGTACATACATGATATTTTTATCCTTCGTGAGGTGCCCTTGACTATTGTACTTGACCGTGATGTGTGGTTCACATCATGGTTATGGATAGGCCTACATGAGGAATTCAGGACCTAGGTGAGAATGAGTACAACCTTTCACCCCTAGACTGATGGGAATACCAAGCGCACTATCCAGGTGTTAGAGGATATGCTAAGGGATTGTGTGTTGGACTTTGAATGGAGTTGGGAGGATCACTTTCCCTTGGTATAGTTTGTATAAAATAAGAGATACCACTCTACTATCAGCATGAAACCTTTTGAGTCCCTATATGGGAGACCCTGTAGGTCAACCTTGTGCTAGAAACGTATTAGAGAGACATTTTGTTTGGGCCTAGAGTTGTTACATGCAACATTGGAGAATGTTCAAGTCATCTCTGAGTGGATGAGGAAAACTCATAGCAGGAATAAATCTTATGTAGATCACTATCTTAGGACCTTGGAGTTCAAGTAGGGAAAATAAGTTTTCTTGAGAGTCTCCCTATGATAAATATGTTAGATATTTAGTTAGGGAGGAAATCTATCCCTAATGTTCATCAGGTTGTTCGAGATATTATAGAGTGTTGTGAAGGATTCTTAATGCCTCACCCTACCCCTATAGTTGGAGCAAGTGCACACCGTCTTCCACATATCGTAGCTGAGGAGATACTTTCATAACCCCACATACATTATTGACTGGGTTGATCTAGACATCAAGTATAGAGCCACATTTTCAGAGTACTTAGTGGAGATTGAGGATTGATAGGAGAGGACCCTGCGTGGATGGACCATCCCCTTGGTTTGTGTGTTGTAGTAGCACATGAATGAGAAAGAGAGTTCCTTGGAGTGGGATAGATAGATGCAGGATCACTATCCTAAGATTTTTATGTAGTTTTTATTTTTGGGGATGAAATACTTGAATGAGGGAATGATGTAGAGACCCAATTTTTTCCTTGTAATACTTTGAAATATTTTTACATATATTTTTAGATCCAGGAGCTAAGATGGATTGTGATTATGAGTCCTGGTGTGCCTGAAATTAATTTTATAAAAATATTAATGTATTTTATATTATGTGTGTGTAGTTTCTTAAAGAAAATGAGATAACTCTTAAATAGAAACTCACATTAGAAAACTGAGACTATGGTTGAATTTGGAACATGATGCTTACCCAAGGCATGAAATAAAATTTGTTATCATGGGGAATTCAGATAAAAGAAGCTGTTGGAGGTGAATTCAATGGGTTAATTAAATAATAAATTTAAATAATAAATTAATTAACCTAAATGTATTTACCTATAAAACACCCATCATCGAAAATAATACACGTTTAGTCATATAAACTATGGGAGTATTGAGAGTTGTTCTTCCTCCTCTGTTGAATAATTGATGCCTGATGATGATGAGACTTCAGATCCAAGAAGACCAAAGCACAAAGAATGAAACGAATTATTTAATTCATTGGTGAGAAAGTTATTAGAGGAATAATGATTTAAAATACAAGTAATAATAATAAATTTGTGGTTTAATCACTTTTTTATTAAATTGATTGAGTATGATCAAATTTTTTCTATTGATCTACACTAATTGAATATGTACCGATTGAATTTGATTATTCAATTTTCTCACCCTGTATATCCCTAATTGTGTTCATTGGAAAATAACACTTGGATAATGATTATTAATCCTTTTTTGGTGACTTTATACCTTGATTATTCATGTTATTCTCCATTGAGCTATCAGGCCATGGATTGACATTATTGGGTGGTACTAATCCTGATCAGACCCTTGGATTCGAGGAAGAATCAGGTACGACAAAAAAACACTGAATCAAGGATAAGATAGGATTCAAAAGTTATGGTTGGATGATTTGTTGAACTAGATTCCAAATAAACCGTGGTAATAGAGGGAGGCATGTGGGAGGATGGTGGTTCATGAATCCTTTGATCAAATCAACAAAATCAGTTTTATGGTCACTTGATAGTTAAAAATGGAGAGAGAGCATGAGATATACTGACTTAGGGTGGACAAAAAATGGATATGAAGGTGGAGATACTAAATCTGGATCATGGAGATGAGATCTAAATTTCTATAAAAATCATGACTACATTCCATGTAGTCTAAAGAACACACGACGTATAGGGCCCTGGCTACGGTGACTAGGGTATCAGGTGAGATATGTATCACATGTTGTGTGGGACCTCCACACACTATGTGAACATATTCCGGTGACTCTGAATGTACCTTGGGAGTACAGATGAAAAGGTATAGAGAGGAGCATGCTATGTGCAAAAGTACATAAACATGGAAAAAATACACAAACACGGCTAGAGAGCATGGGTAGGACCCCAGATGACTTGGACACATCGTGTAGACTCTATTCACACTATGTATGATTACATGGGTAGAAGTCCATGTACCTGTAGGGACACTACCATGTGATAGAGTGGGACCAAATTTCGTGAACCTCTTCTTTCCTTTTAAGGAAACTTCTACCTCTCATATATCCTTATTCAGACTCATATTTTTGGTCTGAGAGTAACCTATCTTGAGTGTCTTTCCTTTTAGAATGTTATGGTAAAATCCTTAGTGTATTTTGAGATATTATTAGGATTCTTCTTTAGGTGATTCTAAATGAAGACAATGATCAAGAAGGATCACTAGAGGCTTTAGAGTGGGACCCTCTAGCTGGCCTGGGCATGGGTCCTCTAGCTATCTATAGAGTGGAACCCTCTTATGGGGCATGGAATTGGTCCTATAACTATTATTAGAGTAGAAACCTCCTACTGGGATAAGTCATGGGTCCTCTACCCATCCATCGAGTGTCACCCTTCTATGATATTAGGGTACGAGTCCTCGATGATTAGAGTGGCACCCTCTAGCTGGGATGGGCATGGGTCCTCGACTGTGAGAGTTACACCCTCTTACCAAGTAGGTAATGGGGCCTCAAACTATTTTTAGAGTGGAACCCTACCGTGATATCAGGATATGGTTGCTCTATAATTAGAGTGGGTCCCTACAACTGGGATGTGAATGAGTCCTTGACTATTGGAGTGACACCACCGGCTGGGATGGGCATGATTACTCAACTATTGGAGTAGTGCCCTCCAGCTAAGCTGAGAATGAATCCTCTACTAATTACCTATGTGGAACACTCCTATTGTACCAGGGAATGGGTCCTCTGCCTAAAGATTGTGAACCTAGACTATGCATCATAGTGGTGAGGTGTGGCTTGACTTGGATGTTTTTTGCTGGGAAGACGTGCGAGATGATGAGCATAGTTTATGGAATTCTAGAACTATTAGCACTCTTTCATGGGATAAGATGTGAGAGAATATCCCCTTCTCTCTCATTTGGGTTTATTTGGATTATATATATATATATATATATCTGTATCCATGTTATTGGATTATGTTTACTATCTTTGTTTGGGTTGCACTATCTGTTTACTATCTATTCCCATAATGTATCTTACTACTCTCCCTTAAACTTTCAGGGAATCCTACTGGGTATTTATATACTCACCCATGCATGGGATTTACCTGCACATGTCATTTCTTATGAAGTTGACAGTTAGGTCTGTGGTGACTACAAATGTTCTTAGGAATACTTAGTGCATTGGATTGCATATGATGGTCAGATCTTAGAGACTAGGAGCTAGGTTCTTTCAACACTTTTACTTTTCCAGTTTTTTCAGGTTAGGACATATTCTAGTTGGGAACATATTTTAACCCTTTTCTTTTTAGTTTTCAATGTCTTACTCTTGTACACCCTAGAGGGTTTTCATGATTGGTTTACATTATACATGTTGCATATTTTTATTATTAGTCCTCTACATTTATGCATTGATATGGTCAGGTGTGTGCATACATGTAAATTAGGTGAATTCCTACCATGTTAGATATGCCTTTTGATGTTGGTCACCAACCCCTGGTCTATGGAGGTGGGCATGGGACAATTTCTGCTCAATCCCCATTGGGTAGGGTCATGACGCAACTGATTTCCAAATATTTTGGGTATGGGTGTTTTCCTCAACATCCAAGATGGAAATGGAATGAATGCATAAATTCTCCCTCTTACCCGCTCTCCCTTTAGAATAGTATTATGTGTAGGCATATCATGTTTGTAATGGATTAAGATATAAGGTACATTCCTACATGGGATTTGATGGATCAAAATTTTACAGTACATGCATTTTCATATTTAAATGACTTGATATTATAACACATACTTGTATTCAGTTGTGTTGACTACAATATCCCATGGGTATACATGCATGAGCTATAACGTATTGAGGTATAATACATGATATATGGGTTGTAGTGGCTTCTAAAATTTCTACTTGGTTATGGATGTGATGAGGTATGTGTTCAAGATGTATAGAATGAGATGTGGTTGTGATGCTTATGTATGGGGTATACAATTATTAAAGGGATGAGAGCACATGAAATTTGGCATTTAGAATTGGGGTGTGAAAGCTAGTGGGGAAATGAAAGATGGATAATTTTATTATGTATATGTTTTTTATTTTTATATTCTTACTTTTATCTGTTACTTGGTGATCAAGACATAATGAGGATGTGATATAATTTCACCTGATTAGGTAACAAGTTAGTTTCATCTGTTTATTCATCAAGATTTATATTATTCTTTCACATTTTCATGAGATGTTTTTAGGAGTATCTCACTGAGTATATCTATATGCTCACCTTATGTATATAAAAATTATTTTTCTAGGTCTTCTGGTGCTATTTGATGATGGATATGGACATTACTATATTAGATTGGTTATTTAAGATCTTTCATAGTTTTTGGTCAATGCCTAAGTTTTTTTGGAATCTCTAGTTGTTTCATATTTGTATGAAATTACATATCATGTATTAGTATTTCTTATTTATTTAGGTTTTGGAGTTGAATAATGGATCAAATCTTGTTACTTATCCTTAAATCCATATAAAGAGGGAAATTCCTCTCATTGTATATATTATATAATCTTGGTGATATTCACTAACCTGTGGCCTATTAGAGGTAGGATTTAGGGGTCATCCATTCCTTCACTATTGGACCAAGATGGGTACTAGTTGAGGTGTGTGTGTGGGGGGGGGGGTCGTGATAGAGTGGTATTAGAGTTGATGGATAAGGAATAAGATGGGGTTCAAAGATATAAATTGGTTAGGATTTCATGAGTTGGCCGGGAGAAAATATCAGCTAGACTTATGATGTGATGCAAATAAGGGAGGCTAGTTGGGCATGGGAATTTAGGGGCCCCTGTGATCCAACACAAGGACCTTCAAGTTTACTGAGCCTGCTAATTGAAGTAATGATGCATATGGGGGTAGAGTCCTAGGTAAGGATCATGAATCCTGATTTTTTGTTCCTATGTTTGAATTGGAAATACAATGGGAATTGTGTTGAAGTTTAATTAATTAATTAATATTAAATATTCCATATTTTGGGTTTAAGAGTCCCTAACATTTATTATCTTGTATCTATGGATCCAAGTTGATATTATTGTTAGGTTCATTCCAAATAAATTTAATAAGATACATTACTATATTTCTATAGAGTAGAGGTTGATGATGACGATTCTTGGATAAGGACACTCTATGAGTTTCAATGCTAGGGTCTATAAAAGTATGAGGGTTTCATTTCAGATCAAAAGATCGAGGATGGGTTAGAGGAGGTGTAGATTATATTTTGTTCAATTTTTACCTATAGAGATAACTTTATTTCATTGGATGTGATGATGATATGTGCGGTAGATCAATAGTGGTGGTTCGTGTTCCTATGGGATCATGAAAAGGAAATCATTTCATGGGAGAAGTTCTATGATTAGTTTAAGGATAAGTTTCTTTCTTTAATTATGAATGTGGATTTTAAATAGGATATTCTTACTCTCTAGTAGGGGAATTACAATGTATGAGATTTTAGTATCTATAATTATACTTTGGACCTTCCTCCAGATGATGAGGCTATAAAGAGTCATTTCGAGATGGATTTTTACCCATAGATCTTACGCTAGGTCGCCCTATTCATGTTGTTGACATATCTCGAGGTGTTGGTGACAGAAGAGGCTATTGAAAAGGTTCTAGATAAGAACATATCTCTATTGGAGTGGAGTATCTTCGATTATATTTGAATTAGAGTTATGGATATAAGTTCTCAGTTTCCTGGTCAATAGAATATTCAAATGGTAAGGATTTGGTTCCATCCTTCTTCATCTCATTTCACTGGGGATAATAGATTTCTAACCCATTTTATCAAACCAGACATGGGTTTTAAATGTGGTGTTCATGGTCATAAAAATGTTTAGTGCTCAACCATACTCAATAGTCAACACAGAGCTTGTGGCCCTCTTTAGGATCAATCAATATAATAGTATCCTCTATGAAAACAACATCATCAAGGTTCTATAGATTTTGATTAACATAGGGGAATGAGGTTTGAAGAGGAAAAACCTATGATTACCCTCATCCTTTGGGACAACAAGTAAGCAAGATTGTGTATACATTCCCTACTAGGGTTAGAGAGGTCATAGAGTGGATCATGGTCTGATTCATACCTTGTAGTTCCTAGTGATCAGATAGCTAGATGTCATGCAAGGTATTATTTGCTTATATTCTACTTGGGTTGTATGCTATGTTTGATATAGGAGCTACACACTCCTTAATTTCACCCACCCTATTCCATGATTTGGGACTTGAGGTGGAAAGAATTCTAGTTCCCTTGGCATTGACCAAGCCATTTGGAGGCCAAGATAGATTGTATGATGTGTGAAGAGGATGTGAGTTGGTTCTAAGGAAACATCGCTCTTGGGGAGATTTCCTATGTTTTTGGATACAACTATATGACATCATCCTCATTATGGATTAGTTTTATTAAATATATATTATTTTTTATTACTAATAATGGTACGTTATGTTCTATGATGATGAAAGAGATAAAGCTATGTTTGTTGGAGAGAAAGACCCTCAGTTAGGTTAGAGGAATGTCGAGTCCTATCTTCATTGATTGTAGACCTAATGTTGAGTATATTAGAGGTTAAAATAGTAAAGTTTCCTAAGGATATGTAATAGCAACCTAATGTATTTATGAAAGATGTTGTGGTGTTACCCCCTAAACATGAGATCGAGTTTGAGAGAGTGTTTTAATTGAGTGTTAATCTGATATCAATTTAACCATATAGGATGATGCTTTATAAGTTATGGTAGATGTTGATTTGGGTTGATGATCTTCTATAGAGTGGATTCAATCGACCTAGTGTATCACATTAGGTTAATCCAATTATTTTTACAAAGAAGGCATATGGTAGTATGTATTTGTCTATCGATTACCATCATTTAAATCAGGTTACAGTGAAGAACCACTATCCTCTCACATGGATTGATGATTTATCATCTAGTCTAAGGGAGTTATATAGTTATCGAAGATTGATTTGTGGTTAGGTTATCATAAGATGTGAGTGTAGGATGAGGATATCCTAAATATTACTTCTAGATATCATTATGGGAATTATGCATTCATCATGATGTCGTTTAGTGTAATGAATGGTCCATACATGTTCTTGTGATTGATAAAGTTTGTGTTCCATGAATTTATGGACCAATTAATAGTAGTTCTTATTGATGAAATACTTGTGTTTTGGTGTCTGAGGAGGAGCATGTAAAGAATATGATAGATATTTTTGGAGTTCATCATCATCATCATCATCTATTTTGGAAGCCATCGAAGTGTGTTTTAGGATAGTAAGGTCCATTTCTTAGGTCATCCTATGTATAATCTTGGGATGGAGGTGGATCCTTTGACTATTGAGGCAATTTTTTTGTGGGTATCCCATAAGGATTATGTAGAGTGTATAGTTTCCTTGGTTTTTTATCCTATTATAGGAGATCCATACCTAAATTCTCTTGGAATGTGACTCCTATGATAGCTATGTCAACGAATAATCAAGTTTTTGTGTGGAATAACCAATATTAAGATACTTTCAAGTAATTGAATAAGAAGATGGTCAGTTCTCAATTCCTTATTTCCTAGAGGAGGGCATTTCATTATAGGTTTACTATGATGATTTTCCTATTGAATTGGGTTATGTTTAAATGTAGTAAAGAGTGACTATATCTTATAGGTATTGGAAATTACAAACTCATGAATGAAACCATGATACCCGTGATCTGGAGCTTGTTGTAGTTTTGATTTATTTGAAGTTTTTTTAGAATTACCATATTTGGGAGCACTTTGTGGTATTAAAAAATCAAAAGTGTTTAAGGCATGTCTTCTCCCAATATGATTTGAATTTGAAATAGAGATGGTGGATGGAATTCTTAATGGATTATGACTTTGAGATTTACTATTCATCAGGTAAAGGGAATGTGGTGGATAAATCTTTGAGAAGTAATTCACACTATGATGTTGTGCATGAGTTTGGTAATTTTTAGAGGGTTATGGGGGAACTTTTCATAATGCACCTTGATATAGGAGAAATTGATAGTAGAGGGAATCATTATCAGATGAAGATGTAGTTAAATTTTGTGCAATTGAAGGAGGATTCCAACTGGTGGATTTTTAGGTGGAGGTCTGGTGAGATGGATTTTTTTTATGGTGACACTCCTAAGGGATGGTCTAAGGATGGCCTACATCAAGTGTTGTTTCAGGGGAGACACTTCATTCTTTGGTTATGCATGATGTGGTTCCACAATTCTCCTATGGAGATACATACTTTCAAAGATAATATGTATCATTCCATGTGAGTTTAGTGTTGGTGGTTTAGAATCACAAGATCTATCATAGAGTTAATCTCTCAATGATTGGTTTCCCAAAGGTTTAAGGCTATTAAATATGTTCCCAATGGGTTGATTCAATACTCGATGTTCCATAGTGGAAGTTAGAGGAAATCTAGATGGACTTCTTCACCAATTTTCTATGATCCCAAGGAAGATATGATCCTATATGGGTGATCACAGAGTGATTAAAAAGGTTACATCACTCCTTAGTGATTAAGAAGTAAAGATAAATAAAGTTTTTGTCAAGTTAGTTTCTAGAGGAGGTGGTGAGGATTTATGGTACTCCAAATATGATCACCTCTGATCATGATACCCATTTGACCTCTAGGGTTTAGAGGGGTCCTAAGTATACTTTTGGTTCTCAACTATGCTTTAAAACTACTTTTAATCCATATATATATATGGTCATATTGAGTGAAAGATCCATAATTTAGAGGATATATTGTGCACATGCATTCTATATTTTGGGGGTTTATGGGTGAGGCACCTACCTTTGGCGGGGTTTTCTTACAATATTTGTTATCACACCATTATTTTTATGAACCCATTCAAAGTGATGTATAACCGAACTTTTCAATATCTGTTGCATTGGATTAAAATTGGGGAGTCCGTGATTCTTAGATAGAAATTGGTTTAAAACATCTAAGAGAAGGTGAAGGTGATCCATGATCAAATGAAGGTATAACAAGTGTCACAACCCAAAGCTTTATAAGTGAAACTCCCCTTTTGAATGAATAAATGCCTTATCAAGTAATATAGTTATAGAAAACACATGCACTTGCTTTGATTATTTTAGACTGCTATAAGTTAAATATTTTTGGATTTAAAAGGCCGTTAAACATCATTACCATTTTTAACATAGCTGTTATAAAATAATCACATGATTAGTATATATTAAGGGTTATTATAATGTCTAGTTGATTTAGAAAAAGGAAGAAATGTCCTCGACCAGTAGGATCGTACACTATAAATCCTATTTATCCGAGCTTCCAATAGAAATAACATCACTGGGATTTTCCCTTGACCAAAAACAAGATGATATTCAACAATTAAATCACAATGAAAACCATTTATGGGATAAGTTCAAGATCATCAAGATCATGGTCCAAATAATTTTTCTGAATAACCCCACAAAAACCTCACCATCACACACCATGCTCTTAGGGTATTCAATGGTGTAATAAAGGGATATGTATATAGAACCCAACAATGTGGATTATTATATTTTATTTTTATAAAAAATGATTATATTTATCCATTTTTAATATTATTTTTTAAATGATTATAAAATTTGTTTGATAAAAAATATATTTTGATATGATAATAGAAAAATTGTATTTTTAGGAAATATATAGTTTCAATCATGAAAATATTTTTGATTAATTCCATAATTTTCAAAAAAAATTATATTTTAATAAAAAATTATTATTAAATAATTTATATAAAATATAAATTATAATATAATTTTATAAATTCTAATGTAATTTTTATAAGGATCAAAAAACTGTTATTGTAAAAAAACTAATATTTTTCAGTAAATGGGGATTTTAGTTTAAAAGAGTAAATTATTATATTTAGAGAATTATTTTAATAAAATAAATATTATTTTTTAAATTATAATTTTGAAATTATCAAACAATGTTTTTTTAATAATTTTCTGAGACAGTAACAGTTTTGGGTAAAAATCAAATACGGTATAATTATACAGTATGTATTATGAAATCATAAAAGACCAAAAGTGATTAAATAAATACTATAAAGAGTATCCATCACCAAAATATTTTCCCCTTTAATATAAGGCATTTTTGAAGTTATTTTATTAATTTTATTAACCCTTAATTAATCCTCCAAAACCTATATTATATTTTATGATTTTTAAATATATTCTTTATAAACATGACTCATTTCCACATCACCAGGGTAATTATTTTAATGTGTTAAGTTATTTTACTTTTAAAATAATTGAATAAAACCATATTTGGTAGAATCTATGAGTAAAAACCATGATAATGTTTGTGGTGTTGATTACATTGTCATATAGAGTCCAAAACCTAAGTTTGGAAATTAATAAAGAATTGTCTTCTCATTTGATAAATAAACCCACCCAAAATCCAATTTATTTTCACTAAAGACTCTTAAAGAATGAATTTAATCTTCTATTACCTATCTAAATACATCCCAAGGTTCCCAAAGATATTAAAAATCTCTTACCAAAATTTTAGAAGTGCCCTCTCAAGGTAAGGGACCCTCTGCTTCTCCTCTTTATTTAAGCACTTTATTTATGTAATAACTTTTTATTTCCAATTTTTCAAGTTAGGAAATGTTTTAACACATACCTATTAGACTCCTTATGATTCACAATTAATTATAGACCCTTTATCTCTCATTGACCCCTTTTATAAATCATTATATACACCTGTTATGCTGCTGAAATTATCTGGATTTTTTTCATACCAAACAATTGTGTAGTGAACACCCATACCCATTTTCACTCAAGGGTATTCACCTAAAAGTAATTATCATTAATTTAATTGGGATTTATATGTGTGTATCTTATAATATTTAATCTTGGTATTAAATTTGATGAAATACATATTTATGTTTTATGATCTATGTGGCACACTTTTACAAACACATGATATGAATGTGACGTGTGGGACCAGAATTATATAGCCATCCAATGCATTGAGTAATGTTTTTATCTCATGATATTCCATTTATGGTGCACAAGAGGTTATCATAATTACAATATGTTATGTTGTCTTTGTGGTTAGCCTTGAATTATGTTTATGATATCATGTTTTTTATTGTTACCACATTCTTATGTTTCCTTTATGTCATCATGTTATATCATTGTTCAAGATTATTATTCTCAACCTCTAATGCAAAAAAATATTTTAACATCAGTTATTTTTATTTTTTAAAATCATTTTTTGACCAAAATTTACCCATATAATGTTAAAAATAGTATTTATGATGTTGGTTTTCTAAAAACCACATTGAAACTCCCACTAAAAGAAAATTTAACCAATGTTTCAACATCAGGTTTTAAGAAAACATGATTTTGAAAGTTTCATTTAGAATTTTCTACATTAGTTTTTCTAAAAAAAAATAATGTGGAATAATATTTTGATGTTATTTTTTTTTTGTAAAAACCAACATCAAAATTATTTTTATTTGGATTCTTGAATTGATTTTTGACATCAGTTTTTGTTGAAAATCGACATCTAAAGTAACATTCCATTTTTTTTAACAAAAATCAATGTCAAAAATTCTCATTTTTAGATTCAATGACATATTTTGAAAGAAATTACTTACAAAGATGTTTTTTTAAAAACAGATAAAATTATATTTTCCAAAAAACTATGAAACCCTGTAAAAACAGACAAAATACAACAACATAAAGAAAAGAAAAAACTTGTAAAAAAAAACAATATATAAACATAAATCATAAATCCATTTTTAAAATGATCATTTTTAACTTTAATTAAAAGATACTTACCTGAAACATTTGAAATCGTATAAAAAAGTAGAATATACTAAATTAAATTAGAAAATGATTGTCTAAATAGTCAATTTTTAACTTTATTTAAAATAGACATACTTGATAATTTAAAATATAATTATAGTTAACAAATTATTTAAAAAAAATTAAAATATGGGTAAGTTATTCATTCATATAAAATTCGACATCATTGAAAATATATAATAATAATGAATGTTATAAGATTAAAAAACAAATTATTTTTATATAAAAAATTAATCAAAAGTTACATTTTCAGAAAAATAGAACAAAAAAATTTCAATTAAGTGTAATTAAAATAATATGTATGATGTGATTTATAAAAAAAATGGATTCATAAAATGTCATATAATAAAAATGAAACAACATTACTTTCATGGGTTTTCTTGGATTCTAGTGATTCATTATTTAAGACGTGCCTTATCTTAGTCTCGTTGGTTTTGAAATCTTTTCCAATGGTTCATAGGGGATTTATTTTTATCCTTTAAGAATTCATTGGAGATCATTCAGTTGATACACCTTTCAAATGAATAAGGTAGGGCTATCGAATCATTGAGTGAATTTTCAGGTTACACCTAGAACATGATTTCTAGTTTTTTACCAAAATGAATGATAAAAATAACACTTTAGTTTCAGAATTATTAATGGATGGGTTTTAAATATATTTTTTTATATCAATTAAACTAATTTTCAAGAAGTTTTTACATAAAGTATGTAATAGTTTTGATTTATTTTTCCCATATTTAAAAACTTATTATTTATGGTTCTATGAAAATTTACTTTAATAAAATATTTTCAATTCAAATTGATAATTAGTATAAAGTAAGGAATGACTAGAATGATTTTTAGTTTGTTTATATTGATATATTTATAAATTCTTATGTGGTTAACATACAATTTAAATTTGGTAGAGATATGTTTTTATAAGTTTAATTTGTTTAATTTTCTTGTTATGACTAGATTTTTCTATAAATTTGAGTATGAATGTTACATTGATTTGGTTATATAATTACATGGGTTAAAGGATTTTCATGTTTCCTAGAGTAATTGATTTTATTTCACTCATATGAGTGCAAGGTTTGGCTACTCATGTCCTTTGGTATTCCTGATATATATTTATAAATTAACGGATTGTGTAGTGTGGATAATTTTTTTATAAATCCATAACCCTATATACAATAGAGAAAAACACTATAAAAATAAATAGAATATACCAACTTAAAGTATGAAATGATTTTCTAAATACTCATTTTTTTAACTTTAATTAAAAGAATCATACCTAAAACATTTGGAACATAGAAAAAATAGAATATACCAAATTAATACAGAAAAAAATTGTTCAAATTGTCATTTTTAACTTTAATTAAAAGAGTCATACATGATAATTTAAAATATAATCCCACTTAACATATTGTTTGAAAAAAACCTAAAAGACGATTAAGGTATTCATTCATATATAACTTGACATCATTGAAAATCTACAATAAAAATAGGTGTTATAATATTAAAAAAACATATTTTTTCGATATAAAACATGAATCAAAAGTGATATTTTTAGAAAAAAATAACAAAAAAAATTTCAAGTAAGTGAAATTAAAATATGATTTATGATGTGATTTATTAAAATAATAGATTCATAAAAAGTGATTTAATAAATTTACTCAATATTACTTATGTAGTTTTTCTTGGCGTTTAGTGATTCATTAATTATGGTGTGTCTTATCTTGGATTATTTGGTTATGAAATATTTTCTAATGGTTCACGGGGGATGTTTGGTTTTCCTTGAAGAATTATTTGAAGATCATTCAGTTGATACAACTTTACAGTGAATAAGGTAGGGGTATCAAATCACTGAGTGAATTTACAGGTTAAGCCTGGAACATGTCTTCTAGTTATTTACCAAAAATAATGATAAAAATAACACTTTAGTTTCAAAATTATTAATGGATGGTTTTTATATATATTTTGATATATCTAGTAAACTGATTTTCAAGGAGTTTTTATATAAATTATTTAATGGTTTTGATTTATATTTCCCTTATTTAAAAACTTATTATTTATGGTCATATAAAAATTTACGTTAATAAAATCTTTTCAATTCAAATTGATAATTAGTATAAAGTAAGGAATGATTTTATTTATTTTTAGTTTATTTATATTGATAGATTTATACATTTTATATGGATAATATATAATTTAAAGTTGGAAGAGATATGTTTGTGTAAGTTTAATTTGTTTAAATTGGTTGTTATGTCTAGATTTTTCCATAAATTTGAGTATATATGTTACATTGATTTTTTTTCTAGATTTAAATGACTTAAATAATTTTCATGTTTCCTAGAGTCATTGATTTTATCTCACTCATTTGAGTGCATGGTTTAGTTACTCATGTCCTTCGGTATTCATGATTTATCTTTCTAAATTAAAGGCTTGTGTAGAGTGGATATTGATTTATAAATCCATAACCATTTATAAAATAGAGAAAAAAACTATAAAAATAAATAGAATATATAAACTTAAAGTATAAAATAATAGTCTAAATACTCATTTTTTAACTTTAATTAAAATATACTTTCCTAATAATTTAAATTATAATTATAATTTTAAATATTTTTCCAAAAAACAATGAAGATGGGTAAGATATTCATTCATATATGAATTTACATCATTGAAAAGCTACAATAACAATTAATGTTATAAGATTAAAAAATAGAATATTTTGATATAAAATATAAATAATTAATATAACTAACCTTATCAAATTCAGTTGTTGTCCTAGTTGTGATGATCTCTTACATGAATATCAAAACATAATAACCAAATTCCACCTTTACTAATTGAGGATAAAAATACTATTATAAAACATTAACTTGAAAATAAAAACCAACACACACACACACATATAACAAAAAACAAATATTATCTAATATAAAATATATTTACCATTAATTTAACATATTGGTATTTGGATCATGTATCAAAAATTTATCTCTGCTAAAATATTTCCATGACCTGTATTTTTATATATATCAACCAACAAAACATGTATGAACAATAATAATTACCAATAAGAAACTTATAAAAAATAATAAAACTTAATTGTTTAACAATTTTCAAATTTTTTTATGAACACCAACTAATAAAGAGAAAAACTAATATAATGAGAATTCTTATGGTCATAATATGCCTAACATACAATGACCTATATAATATAAAAATTTCACAATTAATGACATTATAATGAATATTTGTTTATAATTATCTTTGTCTTCTCACCCATCAAGGAATAGAAGAAACCATCACCCATATTCACATTTTTATAATCTCTCACATATATATGTAACTCTAGAATCAGTATTTAGATATTGTACATATGTTGAGATGTAGTCTAGATAAATAAGACCATAAAAACCAGTTGTATCATTTTTAATGAGAAACATATATAGATAACTAATTAAATAAGTAATATAATAAGTCATTTGAAATCATCTTTATTTAAATAAAGGAAAACTAAAACATAAATCTACTTAAATGGAAAACAATTACAACAAAATCATGATGAGGTCATAAAAATAAAAAGATCTATGATATATATTTTAATATTATTAATGTATAGTCTCTTCCACATATATCACACATCATCAAAAACTCATAAATATTATCCAAGGAAGAAGAAACCTAGGATAATCTTTTTAGATCATCATATATCACAGAAGTATCTAAAGTTGTTGATTCCTAAATATTTTATTTATTTTATAATAAATATTTTTATTTTAGATACTTCTATATAAATTAAATGTAAGAAAACATTATAAGTAATTTTCAATCAAATGTAAATAAAATTTTAAAAAATGCATACCTCATATGTCAGATGACAAAGAAGGATAGCTGAAAAAAGTAAAAAATGACCTATAGAATATCCAACTTTGGTAACCTCCTTAGTAGGAGATGAAAGTAGATTATTTGGATAAATAATATCATGTATTGATTTTATTACCTGAACCAACTTTATAGGCTGATGATGTAAAAAATCCCCCAAAATATGGACAATTTTGTATGCTACAATATATACATGGGAATATCCAGTATACAACTCACTGTAAGAACCTATTTTTCACTCAGGTATGGGTCATTTTTTTTATAATTATTGATTTTTGACCTAATATGGATGTCTAATGAGTTCACAAAGGTTTTAGTGGTGTATAGTTATTTTTTAGAGCTTAGAACCCCAACCAGTGGAGAAAACACTAGGCTACACAGTTAGAAGAAACCGTGTGACCTAGCCCACATGGTCACTCCTAACCATGTAGGGATGGATAATGAGGTGAAGCAGGGTGCATGGTTTAATTTAACCATGCACTAGTGGCCACACACCTGTGAAAAAACTATAGAAATTGTTTCAGAGGTGTTTTGTGTGGTTGGCACATGGTTTCTATAATCATGCTCCATAACCATGTGGGTGCCCCCTTAGCACAATAAATGGTACACATTTAGAACAAAATTTTTACAACCATGCAACCAAACCATGAAAACCCTATTTTTGGGTGTAATTATGAAATATCCCTTAATGAAATGTTTAAACCAATTTCTTATTATACCTTGATTATTCCAGAGGATAGCCACCTCCATTATCCGTTTTTACAGACCTCTTTAATCCTAAGCTAGTATTTGATCCCATTCATCTTTAGAGAGTCTGATTGAATCATAATTAATCTCATTGGATCCATATTGGTAAGATCTATTTTTTAGCCGTTTTTCATTCTTCTTTCAATCGATGATTCTATTTAGATGCAGGCTCATATACCCTATTTTTAGGGCATTGATTTTATCTTAAAAAATATTCCAATCTAGTACAAACTAGAGGCTAATACTGGATGAAGAGAGTCATATGAGTACAAGGTAAGTGGTTTATATCTCATCCCTCATGTTTTTTCGTTTTATAAATTGTTGTGTGTGCAAGAAGATACCATCATACATTGCCTATTTAATTGACATGCCTTGATTATAGTCATTGGAACTATATTATAAGACTCTTGTTAAATATTTGATCCTTCATTAGAGGTTATGAACTCAATTCTGACCACCCCTAGTATAGTGTATTCCTTAAATATACATTTAGTGGGTTGTTGTTTCTATATGAACCACCGTTTAGGAGTTCCTTGACTTAACCTTGTTAAAGGTGAGTGTTTAATTAAATAAATGAATTGTTAATTTCTTACTCTTGTATGATCATCACCTAAACCTTATAAGGTAAGTTCTTTAACTTTATAAATCAATATCAAATGGAATTGGAAAGTATATTATATATATGACTTGGCCAAATAAAATGTAATTGAAGAACTCGGTTGTACGTTAATAGAACCCCTTTCCATGTATAATGGAAGGTAGCTGAGTGAACGTTATAAAGTAATTTTTACTTAATTAATTAATGATTTCATTCCTAGTTATCCTTGACACACTAATGAAAGGAAATGGGTTGAACCAAACGACTTATTAAATGGAATGATTATTACATGTCATAATCAATTAAATTAATTAAATAAAAGGTGCCTATTGTGTGCATACCTAGATATTATTATAGGAGTGTATAGACTAGATATTTCCTTAGATTCTTGAGGGGATTACTTGAGAACTCATAGACACCATTATAATTCAAGGATGCTAGTTTCCAAGGTTGAGATCCACCTTGGAACCTAATATTTGTCTATCAGTGGATGCCCAGTATGACACCGTAGGATCCCTCTATTATTATTATTATAAGATACCTTGGACACAATCCTTGGATCTAGTGTGATGTTTATAGACATGAGGCACCTTGGACGCACCTTTGGTCTTAGTCACTACTTATCCTATTTTACCTTGGATTATTTTCTTGGACTCAGTTAGAATTACATTATTGTGGAATGACTTGGGTGCTTCCCCCTTGGATTAAAATCTTAACCTATAGTTAGGATATAGTTACTAACTGATTTGGTTTGACCCTTGAGGTTAAGTTTTACTTGGTTGTCGCCATGGAACCTCTTCATTATTAATATATTTACATGATTACTTATTATATCTTGAATCTTTCATTATCATTATCATGTTAGGATGTCATTGTTATTTATACCTCATGTTACTAACTCGAACAAAATTAATTAAGGAAACGGTTACATGTTCAGAAACCGACTAAGGATGATGTAGGTACTTAGGTATTTACTTTACTGTAATACTTATAATTTTATATATGTATACTTGAACACTATTTCAGTTTATAATACATGGACCACATGTTATAGATTCCATTGGTGGCATCCTACTGATATTTATCTCACACCGCATCTAGGATGCCTTTAGTATCCAGAAAGATTACATGTATATAAGTGTTGATAAGGGGAAGCATCCCAATTTATACACTTGATTTCTTGATTGCATTAGGATGATGTTGGGTAGTAGATGATCAAGATGAAGCTTAAAATTTTTAGATAGTTTTTGGTTTCGTTTTCTAAATTTGTATAGAATTTTATACCTATTTTCTTTTATCCATGTTTTCCAATCTTATAGATACATGAAATGTATCATCAGCTTTTTTATATGATTATCAGTTGTTCAATTATTTATTATTCTTAATTTCTTCTACTATGCCATCTATTTACTCTATATTTCTTACAATATTTACATCTTATATTTTTATCTACTGTGCTACAATCTGGTAATGAGGGAATAATCTCCCCACTGACACACCCTACACCCTCATTTCTAGTTGGAAGCCACTTGTGTTTGGGGAGATGTTCTTGAGTCCATGTGGCCAACCAGGCTCAGGGCACCTCTGAGTGACATCTGGGTTCGGGAAGTCACAAAGAGGTTTCAATGGATTTCCTTTCTTACTTTACTATTTGGAGACAATAGAAATAAGACTAGTAATGCTTTGGAACTTGTTTATGAGCCATGATTTGGTGTAGATAACCCATGTTTGGGGTAAATACAAAGTTTCATGAATTGTGATTTTTTTATGCTTTTTCCTATTACAGTTGATATTATTTTACTAGTGGTTGACGCACATGATGTGTGTTGGTTATTATTATTATTATGATTGAGGATTTCATTTCATCCTTGGCCCAATGATATGAGGGAAATGATCATTATTACACGCATCATCGTAGGCATCTATAATTAACATGCCATGCATATTCCATGCCATATAGGTTCATTTCACTATTTTTATTAATTTTTTTCCTATTATTTTTGAGTGATTCTATGGTAGTTATATATTCAAATGTTTTTCTTTGGATGTGATTGAGTGATTTCTAGTTTCAATTCATGAGGTGTATGAGTCCTGAAGGGTTGGAATGAGTGATTTACCAAGTCAATCCATTAAAATGAAATTAAATGGGTATTGATTTCAGTGATAAGGTGTATGGGCCCTGATTCACTGGGAATGGAAATCCATTTTAAATGATCATTGATATAGGAACATAAGAAAATAAAAACTATAAAAGCGATACTTGACAAGTAAAATGGAATGGTTGATATTAAATGATGAGGCAAGGTATATTTAACCATTCATATACCAAAACCCCTGTAATTTATACTCAAGAACTTAACAATACTTATCCTTATAAGTGGGTAGTTAGGGTAGTATAACTTGGGTAGTGAGACCCTTTACTTTTATTTAGTTTCTGATATTACTATCTATCTACTTAAAGCTTATTTTGAGGCATGTGATTGGAATTTGTACACTAATGATTCCATAACATCCTCATATCGTACATCAGGAGGGTGGAGACATCCATGATCTAGATGTGGTGGGCCCTGAGATACCAGAATTAATGCTAGGAGTGGAACTTGAGGAACCACCTACTTTTCCTAATCTGGGAATTGATTCTCATATTTTTGATAGTTTCCAACATCTGATGCAATCTATGAAAGGTTATCTATGAGATGCACCTATAATGGCTGATCTGACATGTGAGTTCTAGAAGTAGAATCCTCCCACCTTCTTAGGGGATGGAGGTTAACAGGATTTAGAGTCATTGTTGGAGGACACTCTTTCTATATTTGAGAATTTGGAGATGCCTCCAGAGAAGAGGGTCAAGCTTTCTATGTACATGTTGTGTGATTCAGCCAAGTGCTGGTGGGATGTGATTACCCAGGTTGGTCACCATTAGGGAATGGTATGAGATGATTTACGGACTACCTTATATGATCAATTCTTTACTTAGATGATAAGATATGATTGATTCAGATAGTTCATCCATATTGAGTAGCATGTTATTTAAGTCATGGAGTATTAAACATGTTTCACTAAGTTGTAGTATTTTTCACCACTTCTAGTCAATGATGAGCTTCTGTATGCTAGATGATTTGGGTATGGGATCCAGTATTCCATCCATACTTAGGTGAATTTATTTCACCTATATAACTTTTCTGATATACCCAATCAAGACCTTATCACTAAGTGCAACCAGAGGGAAGGCGATATTACCAGGTATAGAGGATCAGTGTCGTGGCAGGCTAATAGATCTTCCAGTAGCAGGAAACATTCCCTCAAGGTTTAAATTTAGGGAAGTGGTAGATAGAGTACCTGTACTGGTATCTCTATAGTGTTCCATCAATGTGGAAATTAGAGGAATATTAAACCTTAATGTGATAGATATCCTCTAGAGTATTGGGCTTGTAGTTGTATAGGAATCTTTAGAGATTATATAGGACATTTCCATCTGCTTCTAGTGGAAGAGGATCCTCACAAACTCCACCTTTTGGGGAAGGTTATTTTATGCTATGTCAGGAAGGGAGTTGAAGTAGCACCGGTAGGACTATACGAGGAGGTGGTCATGACCACAATAGCTAGACTTCATATTTTCAGCAGCGCCAACAGAGAGGTCATGATCGGGGTAGTCTAGGTGTAGCACAGGGTCATGAATCAGGCTGGTTTCATGCATTATAACTGATACCCAAGGACCAGAGTACAAGACTATCTATGGTATAAGGTAATATTCTAGTAACCTCCACTATATTATCTTCTTTATTTGATATATGTGATTCACACTCCTTTATCTCCTTATCTATCATAAAAGACCTCAGAATGAAAATACAGTATTACTATGGTATAATAACCCTAGATACACCATTGGGAGTATGGTTATAGGGAATATTCCAATAATGGGACTATCTGCTTGAGGTAGACAGTTTCCCTTTCCTATTGGACCTCTTTGTTATTGAGATTACAATATTATATGTAATTCTTGGGATGGATGGGTTTGTACCATATCATGAATTAATAGACTTCCATCACCACATGGTATCATTTACGTCACCAGAGGGAAGCATCTATCTACACAAGGGTGAGTGGGATGTCCAGACTAGAATAGATAGATAATATCATCATGGGATAGGTGGAGTGACCTACTAGATTTCTAATATTTTTATAGAGGATATAGGGTTTAATTTAGGCAAAATTCCCTATGGTATTAGATCGTTTTAGATACATATTTTTGGATGATTTTTTAGATTGCATCCTAAGAGAGAGATGGATTTTATGATTGATCTCATTCTAGGAGAAACTACAATATCCATTCCTCCATAGAGGGTAGTACCTACTGAGCTACAAGAGGTCAAGCAACAATTGGAGGACTTAGAGGCCAAAGGTTTTATATAGACTAGAACTTCATCTTGGCGTTCACCCATGATTCTCACTAATAAGGTGGATGAGACCCTTCCTCTATGACTGGATTATAGATAGTTTAACCATCTTATGGTCAAGAACCAGTATCCACTACCTCAAATATATGATCTCTTTGACCAGATCCAAGATCCGGGGTGCTTTATAAGACCAACCTGATATCGGGATATCATCAGGTGTGAGTCAGGCCATCAAAAATTCTTATAAAACTTTCTATAGAATATATATTCTGTATGAGTATCTTGTTATGCCATTCGGTCTCACAAAAATACCCACCATTTTCATGGTTTTGATGAATAAGGTGTTATACCCCTATTTTGATTCTTTTTTCGATAGTCTTTTTGGATGACATCTTGGTGTATTCTCACACTCATAGCGACCATGATAATAACCTTGGGATCATTTTGATTACACTAAGAGAGAATAATATTTATGCCAATCTTTCTATGTTACACTTTTGGATAAACAATTTTACTTCTTGGGTCATATTATCTCGGAATCAGGAGTATCTTTTAACCCAGAGAAGGTGAGTGCTGTGGTTTTCTGAGAGTATCCGAAGAAAATGTTTGATATAATTAGTTTCATGGGGATGGTTGGATATTATGGTAATTTCATACTAGACTTGTCACACCTTTCTTCACATATTACTGGTCTTACATAGAAGCTTTTTAGGTTCCTGTGGTCAGAAGAGTGCGAGAAAGCTTTTTAGAATCTGAAAGGGAGGCTTGTCTCGGCACCTATTATGATTTTTACAAAGCTCAGAAGAGTATATATAGTGTTCTTTTATGAATCAGGAATCGACCTAGGATCAATACTGATGTGGTAGGATAAATACATTGTGTACAGATCTCGATAGTTGAGGTGTCATGAGGGAAACTACCTGACACACGACCTCGATCTAGCAGTACTTTTCCATGAACTACATTACTAGAGACATTATCTATTGGGTGAGAAATTTATGGTGTATACTAACCACAAGAGCCACAAATATATGTTTAAAAAGTGTGAATTTAATCTAAAATAATGAATATGGGTCAAATATTTTTAGTCCTTTGATTTTGAGCTTGCCTATATTCCTGGAAAAGGTAATACTGTAGCAGATGCATTGAGTCAGAAAACTTAGGAACATGTTTTATGGAAAGCCAATGATGAACAGAAATTGATGGAACTCTTTTATGAGCTACATATAGAGTTTCATGACAGTCAAAATCAGTCTTATCTCTCAACCTTGAAAATTTCCTCTTATTTCCTTGAGAAGGTGAAGAGCATGCAATTTTCAGATCTAGAAGGATTGGTTCTTCATGAGTGTATTTTAGGACATAAACCACCTCTAAATAGGTTTATGGATAGTGAATAAATCCTACATATTCATGGAAGTTCTCAGAATTCAATAGATATGAGAGAGGAATTGATGTGTGAGTCCCATTCTTCTCAGTGTGTAGTTCATCCAGGAATCTCCAAGATGTATAAAGATATGCGATTCCAGTATTGGTGGCCTGGGATGAAACATCATATAATAGGTTTTATCACTAGGTGTTCCACCTATCATTAGGTGAAGCAAATAACTAGATACCCGTAGTCTTGTTTCAACTAATTCCATCTTAGAAATGGAAATGGGAAGATATTTCTATGGACTTTGTAGTCAGATTATTAAGGTCTCCTAGAGGTAATGATTTTTTATGTGTAGTCATTGAATGAATAATGAAGGTATCCCACTTCTTTCCTATCTGGGATACTTTCTCAGCTGATGAGTTGGGAATATTGTATGTCCATGAGATCATCCAACTACATGGGTTCTCTCATACTATCATTTCATATAGGGATGCTCAATTCTTGTCACGTTTTTAGAAGGGACTGTAAAAGGATATGGGTGTATAGGTGCTTCTGAACATAAACTTTCACCCTCAGATTGATGGAAAATAAAAATGGACAATACAAGTTTTAGAGGATATTCTCCTGGAATGCATCCTCAATTTTGGCAATTCTTGGGAAAAGCATATCCTTATTATTGAGTTCTCCTATAATAATATCTTCTAGGAGATGATTCAAATGGATACTTTTAATTCCTTGTATGGTAGGTCATTCCATTCAACCTTATGCTGGCTAGAGGCTGGAGTGATAGCTCTACTAGGTCCTCGTCTCATATAGGAGACTTCATAGTAGGTTAAATTGACCAGGAAGCACATATATACTTCTTAGTATAGATAGAAATCTTATGTCGATCACCATCGATGACCTCTAGAGTTTGAGGTTGAGGATCGTGTTTTCCAGCGAGTATCACCCAAGAAAGGGAATAGATGGATAAATAGGAAAGGGAAGATGTAACCTCATTATGTAGGGCCATTTGATATTCTGGAGAGATTTGGTACGATAACATATCAGTTGTTAATACCTCAAAGGTACCATTATATTCATGACGTATTTCAAATTTTATAGCTTCACCATTATCATGCCGACCCTTCTCATACTTTTGATCCTAAGAAATTTGGATTAGATGTTGGAGCTTTGTTTGAAGAGTATCTTATACACATTATTGACTGAAACACAAAGGATATCTGAGCCCATTATATCCCTCTAGTATGAGTAGTATGGAAGCATGGCCGTGTACAGAATGAGACATGGGAGTGGGAGGCCAACTCACATTCATAGTGGATGGAGTTTTTCTTATACAATGTTTCACTGCACTTGGAAGCTAAACTCGGGGATGAGTTCCCTTAAATGGGTGAGACTGTAAGAACCCGATTTGTCACTCAGGTATGGATCCTTTTAAATTTGGTCTAATTATTTATTTTGGAGCTAATATGGATGCCTAATGGGCTCACTAAGGTTTCAGTAATGTCCATGGATTGTTCGGAGCTTGGAACCCCAATCGGTGGAGAAAGCACTGGGCTGCACCATAAGAAGAAATTGTGAAACCAAGCCCACACACTATCTCTCATAACCATTTAAGGATGGACAATGAGGTGAAGTGGGGCACGAGGTTTTCTCTAACCATGTTCTATGGGATGCACACTCATGAAAAAACTTCATACATTAATACAGAGGTATTTTTCATAGTTGGAACATAATTTCTCTAACCATGTGAGTTCCCACTTAACACTTTAGATGGTGCATGGTTGGTGCATAGTTTTTCCAAAAATGTGGCCAAACCGTGAAACCCCTATTTTGGGTGAAATTATGAAATTTCACCTAATGAAATGTTTAATCCAATTTTTTCTTCTCCCTTTCTCATTCTAGATGACAACCACATCAATTTTCCCTTTTTGGATACCTCTTCATGCCTAATCTAGAATTTGATTCTGTTTATCCATCTAGAGTCTGATCGAAGCACCATTCATCTCTTTGGATCCATGTCACTAATATCTTAATTCCTTTTTATCCATTTTTATTCTTATTTCTATCAATGATGATATTTAGATATAGGATTATATGACCTATTTTTAGAGAATTTATCTATTGTTCATATCTCTTCCAATCTAGGCCAAACTAGAGGCCGATACTAGATGAGGAGAGTTGTAAGATTATGAGGTTGGTGGTCTACAAATCATACCTCAAGTTTAGATGTTTTATAAATTGTCAGGTGTGCATACCGATTCCATCGAGTGTTACCTTTTTAATTCATTTTCCTTGATTATAGTCATTAAAACCATGTTCTAAGACCCTTGTTAAATATATGATACTTCATTGGAAGTTATTCCCTCAATGTTGACCATACAATGTAGGATGTTTTCCTTAAATAACCCTTTAGTGGTTTGTTGTTTCTATCTGCACCATCATTTGGGTGTGCCTTGATTTGATGTTGTTAATGGTGAGTGATTAATTAAATCAATAAATTTTTAATTTCTAGCACTCATATGATAATAAATTGACCATTATAAGGTAAGTTGTTCAACTTGATAAATCAATCTCAAATGGAATTGGAAATTATATTATATATATGACTTGGAATAATTAAATGTAATTGAAGAACTCAGTTTCCTGTCCATAGAACCCCTTGAAATGTATAATGGAAGGTAGCAGAGTGAACCTTATAAAATGATTATGAATTAATGAACTAAATAGTTTCATGCCTAGTTATCCTTATCACACTAATGAAAGGCAATGACTTGAACCAAATGGAAGATTAAATGGAATGATTATTACTTAGACTAATTAATTAAATTAATTAAATAAAATGTACCTATTTTTTATAGACCTTGAAATTATTATAGGAGTGGTCATACTTGATATCACCTTGGATTCCTGAGGTAATTCCTTTAGTACTCGTGATATCCATACCGATCCAAGGATGACAGTTTCCAAGGGTGAAACCCACCTTAAAACCTGATCTTTGTATATCAGTGGATGCCCGGTATGAAACTGCAGGATCCCTTCATTATTATTGGATGCCTTGGATACACTCCTTGGATCTAGTGCGACATCTACCGATATGAGGTTCCTTGGATAAACCCTTGGGCCTAGTAACTGCTTATCCCGTTTTACCTTGGATGATTTCCTTAGACTCGGTTAGAATTACATTATTGTGGAATTCCTTGGGTGTTTCACCCTTGGATTACACTCTTACTTAATAGCCAGGCTATGGTTACTAATTTAGTTGGCTTGACCCCTAATGTCAAGGTTTTATTGGTTATCACCTTGTAGCCTCTTCATTATTAATATCTTTATATGATTCCTTGTTATATTTTGGATCCTTCATTATCATTATCATATCAGGATGTCAGTGTTGGTCATACCTCATGCGACTTATTATATAATCTGAAACATAATTAATTAATGAAATGGTTACATTTTTAGACACCAACTGAGGATGAAGTAGGTACTTGGGTATTTACATCACTGTAATGATTTAATTTTATATATGTATGCTTACACACTATTTAAGTTTATAATACAATGATTGGATGTTATTATCACTTTTGGTGGTGTCCAAATGAGATTTATCTCACACCCTATCTAGTTCACCATTGGTACACAAGAATATTACATGTATGAAGGTGTTGAAATGGAGAATCATCCCACTTTGGACACTTGATTGATTTCTTACATTAGGATGGAGCTAGGTAGCATATGAATGAGCTGGATCTTGAGGTTCTTGGATAGTTTTTGGTTTCTTTTTGGTATTTTGTATAACATTTTATGCTTTCATCCTTGTACCCATGTTTTCCATTTTTATAGAGTCATTACATATATCATTATCTTTTTTATATGATTATTAGTTGTTTAGTTATTTATTATTTCTGTATTATTTTACTGTGCCATCTAATTATTCTATATTGCTTCTGTAATTTACCTGTTATCTTATTTATCTATTGTGCTACACTTTGGTAATAGGGGAATGGTCTCACCATGGACACACCCTAGACCTTTGCTACTAGTAGGAAACCTCTATCATTTGGGGAGATGCACATGAGTCTATGTGACCAATCGAGCTCAAGGAACCTCTGAGTGGAATTCAAGTTCGGTACGTCACACTCACAGTATAATGTTGGGTCCAAATGAGGTGGTAGAGGATCTGAGTTGGAAATTTGGGAAGGCTTGGTAGGCTATGTAGTTTGCATAAATTGTACAGGTTGTGATTGTCTCACCAATTGTTCAAACATAGCCTGTACAACCAATTCAATTTGATCACCCATGGACTATTTTAGGTCTTTCAGCTCAGATTTTAAGTAATGTATTTATGGGAATCTTGATTTATTACTTTGATGATAAAAATATTTCAAAATATTGATGCCTTCCTCTTATCCTCTTACACGGATGGGGTGTTCTGGATTTCCCAAAGTAGTAGCCCGGAAGTCTATCCCACCCTTAGGGATAAAATTCCCCTGCATCGATTTATCTTAAAGGTTATCCTAAAATGAAAAATTAAAATGGTATCTTAGTGTTGTTAATTTTAAAAAATACAAATATTCATGAAAAATAAAAAATTAATTTCTTATAATTTTTTCACCTACTTTATTAGATTTCTCTGTAAGATAATTTTAATTTTTTTTCTTTCTCAGTCATTTCTATTTTTCATGAAGAGTGGGGGGAGATGGAGGAATGAACTAGACCTATTCTGAAACACAACTAGATTTATATCTTAATGTATCAAAATTTTATGCAATAATTTTATCCTCTAATAAATGATACCCTCTACATGATAAAGTATGAGGGTATACATTCTTCAACTAGATCCACTAATGAGTTCTCATACAGGCCTATTACATAAAAAATGAACTAATAAGTAATCATGAAATATACAAGAAATTTAACAATATAAAATAATTATCATACCCAAAATGCTTCTTCTTGTCAATTGGAAGAAAATTTATTCCATGTATCTGCATCTAAAAACCCATACTTGAGGAATGTGTTTTCATTCTGTAACTTCCCAAAAACATAATTTTTTATCATTTTTTTTAAATCTCTCCATAGAACCGCTGCTAAAGATAGAAATATTTTCTTAATTTATTTTATTTCTTGAAGATTTAATGCCATTTTTAATTGAATATATTAAATATTAGTCAAATAAAATATATAATAATTGAAGAATGAGATAAACATAAATAAATTGAGATATTTTACTATTATTGACCCCCATAACTTCTAATTCACTGTATTGTCGATGGAATTACAATCAGGATATAAAATACTAATCTTTTAATGGATCTAAATGATGATATAACTGGTAAATTTCATTTCATTTAGGCTAGTTAGGTTATTATCATCATCAAAATTAATGTGTATCCTTTTGTATCCATGAGAAAGTGATAGTTTAAGTAAACATGTAATCACACATCTACCAACTAAAGAATTTTTTTTCTCTATAGAAGAAGGGGAATACTCCGCCATAGGAGGTACATCAGTAGTCCCACAATTATTTTTTGTAAATTAAATTTTTTACTTCGTTAAATAATTATATTACTGAATATTTAATAATATGAAAAACGACATATACGTCAGTAACTATTTGGCTACCTCTGTGTCTGTCATTAAAATAGGCTAATGTAATGAAATTTTGTGTACCTATATATTACTATGAAAGTGAATATTTAAAAACAATGATTTCAAAAATATGTAATTAAAAAAATTGTGTCCCAAAATTTTAATTTAAAAAATAATAATGACTTCATGATTCTAAAAAAAAATATGCAAGTTAAACTACTAAATATAAACATTAATTATAAAATGATAGAAACATTTATAAATTTAACTATCATAGTTACAAAAAAGTATTTTTATATGCTCAAATTTAACCAAAATCATAATGATGTACGTCAGTTTTTTTAATAAAAAAATCTTTAACCATAATTATTAAATATAAAGTTTAACAAAAAAATAATATAAATAATCAATATATATATATATATATAATTAAACATCTAATAATTAAAAAAATAGATTTTTTACACATGTAAATTTCAAAAAATAAATAAAAAATAAATATTTATTAGAAATAATTAGAAGATTAATTTAGTTTTTTCCCATATACCTTCAGTATGATCAGTTTGTACAACATGGAATATATCTATATTATAGTAATTTCTATCATCTAAAAAACATGTAATTGATGAAGAAAAATTATATAAATCTATAACATCATCATCATATTTATCACCAAAATGAATTATTTTCCCATGAAAATGATGGACCACTGATCATTAAATGGATCATTGACATAAAATTTTTTATTTGCGTGTGCCACCATGATAAATGGTTCCTATTTGAAACTAAATATTTTCATATCAACCAATCTAAACCCATAATCATCATGTTTTACACCACTATTACTATCAACCCAGCTACACTTAAAAACTTTTACTCAAAATTTAGCATAATCAATTTCCCATATATCTTCAAGAACTCCAAAATATGCCATTGATGAAGAAATTGGGTTTTTATCCTTTTCACTCAAAAAATGCACTACTTCAGTGATGACCATTACCCCACTATTTTGAATGGTACTCTTGTCATCATGATTTTTGTGCATAACATATATACCTATTAATTTCAAAACAAGACCATTTAATCACATTAAGATATGAACCCCCTACCAACCATTTAAATGTTTATGATGCAAATATATCTGTGTTTAATTTCTATTTAAACCATGAAAAAATTTCATTTTATTCTTAATCATCAACTAATTTTCATCTATTTTCAGATATAATACCTTTAATTCAGCAATATGTGATGATATATATGGTTGAAACTCATATGTGTTGTTTTAAAATGGATAAATGTTCTAACATCACTTAATCATGTGGAATGAAATTTACCTTTAAGCCTCAAATCCCTCTAACTTCACTATCCATCCAAATTCAATATTTTTATTTTTAATAATATCAATTTTATGGTTAAGTGAGAACCCTACACTATCCCCAAGAACCAATAACATTCTACACCCAAATCATAAAAAACCCCCCACACCATAAATCAAACTACCCAATACAAATTCAAATTTCAAAAATTCAAATTTTATAAGTGAAGACCTACAATAACTAAGTCACCCAGAGTTCATCCTTTACTTTCACCATAAACTGTCATATTTTGAGATATAGGGAGACCAATATACCCCACTTTATACAAATAATTAGTAAAAAATTGAATCACCAATTCCAATACATATTTTTGAAAAATATAGGCCTCTAGTCGATAAGTATTTTTAAGATATCCCTTAAAAATTTTCATATATCTTTCAAAAGGAAACATCCAATATAAATAAATAGTCCCAAATATTCTTATCTCATGCAAAAAAGGAATCACCAGATGAACCATTATATCAAAAAACATAGGTAGGAAATATATATCTAGTTGACAAAGTATAAGAGTAGTATCGTTATCCAACACATCCAATAAATTTAGATCAATGAATTTTCTACAAATGGATTTGAAAAATTAAAATATCCTCATGATATTATTTTTAATAGGAGTCGACAATATACCATGCAGTGTGACCAATAACAGTTGCTTCATCAATACATGACAATCATGACATTTCATACCTATTAATTTATAATCCTTAAATGACATAAAATTCTTCACATTTTAAAAATACACACTGAGTACCTTAATAACATGTATACAATGATAACAATTCTTCTTCTCACTCCTTCTTAATTCATAAGTTAGAGGTAAATATGTTCTGTTTCCTTTCATAGTGGGATCTAACTCCAAACGTATTCCCATGGATATCAAGTCCAATCTAACATTTAATATATATTTTTATTTAATTTTATGTATAACAAAGTTCCAATAAAACCATAACACATCTTTTTCTCAATATTCCTAACATCAATGTTATGTTTTATTGATAAAAATATCTAATAAGGTATTTTAGAAAAGATATACAATTTCTTCCAGATATGTTTTTGATGACCAAAAATTATTTTCTTCCTAAATGTGAAATCAATATTTTTCACCCTATCATAATATTCTTCAACTAAAAATGGTTATGGGGGAATATTTTATTCTTATAAACCATTAAATTATTTTTTCAATCTATGATAAGGATGATCAATTCAAAAAAATCTTTGATTTCCAATGTAAAATTTCTTTTTTCCATTCTACAATTGATAATATGAAGTCTATACTTAAAAAATTAGACATTATTTATATTCTTTAACACTGTATCCATATAAGTTTCCATATGCAAGAATGTTTTTTATAGTGAACGTTATCATAAGATGCAAAAAAAATATTTTTTTATATATCAAAAACTATAACACCTGTCACCCATAGAAGATTACAATAATAAATAAATGGTTAAAGATAATATCCAAAATCATTTCCAAACTGTTTGTGTCCTAAAATCATCAAGCTCTGCAAAAAATATTTTTTCTTTATAAATATCTATGGGGAGAAGTTTTAAACTACCAAAAAAACAAGACATGAACTATGTTGGCCACTATGGCTTTGATATGGATTCATTCCATTAATGCACAATCCGACTCCGAGATTCCTAACTTTACTTACAAAATTATGAATTTTTTTATCAAATTTATTCTATTGTGGTGAATCACAGAGTGATGTAAGTTGCCAACATAGATAAGATCATCTGTATGCCATCTTAATATTTTTTTGTATCATTTGAATTTTCAAATAGACACTTAAAATGAGGAATTATTAGAAGGTACAAAATTTCTTTAGTAGGATATTTGATTTTGATACATGATAATGAATCAAAGTTCAAATTTATATCCATATTATATTTTGATATCCCACATTTGGGAAATTTGGATAAAAATTCATATTCCTTCCTATACAACACACAATCATTGGGAAAATGATGTATATTTTTTATACCCTAATCTCATTGGAGATAATATTTTATTTGCATCATTGTAACACCCCGAGATTTTATGAGATATATTATTTTTAATTTATTTGATTATAAACTACACCAAGAATAGCTTGTACTATACACAACACCGTGTTAGCTTGCAGTATACGCAACACCATTCTTAGCTCGTGTTACACACAATTTCAAGTTTGTTTTGTGGAAATTATTCTACGCAACATTAAGTATAGATTTTGTTTAATGTATAAATGAAATAAGTTTTGATTATGTTATACACAACACCAAAGGGACCTTTCACTACACATAGCCCTGACTTGGCTTGCATTACATGAAATAACGACCTTCCTCGATAGCATGTGTAGTACGCAATACCGGGTTTCATTAAACAACGATATGTTATTAAAATATTATATAAACTAGCTGTTATGAATAGTAATACCCACTTTTGAAATTTTATATTTAAAAATGGACTTCATTTTTGGATTCAGAATATTGAAATTAGCCTAGGGTGAATTTTTGGTATTTTTCTGAAAACTTTCAATTTTTGATGAATAGTGAAAACACTGAGTTATTGGTTAAAACCGACTTTTTACTTAAATAATAATTTATTTTATTTAAATTTATTTTAGGTCAAAATAGATACATAATATCTATATAAGTTCAATGTAATTCATTGGAGTAATTTTATAATAATTTTAGATATATAAAATTTTTTATTGAACTTTTTACCGTCTTTTACCCTCCTCCTAGGAGAATTTACAAATTTACATAAAACTTAATTTTACCACTTCTGTGAGTGGAATTTCAAAAATCAGAGAGACACGGTTGATATCAGTAAGTAAAATGTGGTTCAATGAGATGAAAATAATTTTTGGTGAATAATAACTTTTAACTTTTATTTACCACGGTTAAAAGTAAATAGGGTAATTAAGGGTAAAAATGCTATTATTATTACCCTAACACATGTCCTAATTCTATTGTATAGGTACAATTCAACGAAAAAAAACCTTGGGAATAAAACATGACCCTTTAGGTTTACTTGGATTAGATTAGGACATTTATTATTATTTAATTCAAAGAAGTGTTAAAAGAGTTAAAATCAAAGTTTAATAAGTAAAACATTTTTAATATAGGGTTATACATAAGATAAATTCGACTATAAATATTAATTAGAAAGATAAAAATATTTCCTACATAATGGTATTTTATTTATAATTTTTATAAATTAAATAATTTAATTTATTTATGACACAATGATGATGCAGTAATTACATTATTACTGAAATGTTAACATAATTGATATTATAAATACCCAAATAAATATAATTTGAGACTTTATATAAATTAAACTAATTTTATGGGTTAATATAATATCTTATTATTGGTTATATGAATTTTTTTTAAAGTAATAATTCTGTTATGAATTTTGAAAAAACAAAATACCAAATAGTGTCAAAATTGACATAAAAGATTTTTTTAAAAAAATATTAAATTATTAATTGATATTATATTCCTAAATATCTAAGGTTAGGCAAAAAGACTTATATAATGATAGGTGTATCATTAATGAACCACTTGGGGTTTTCTTGGATGTATATAGTAAGTTTATTAACCATATAATATAAAAATACAAAGAGACATGGTAAATGCCAAACTACTTAACAAAGAGTTAAATATAAATGATAAGGTTAATATAGTGACCCAAACCTGTATAAAACCTATTGGTTGAGATTATTTATAACCATACACACTTTATTTTCTAAATAAATTAATTTTGAGCCATTATAAACTGAATATTACTTTATTATAAAACAATATTTTAAGTTTTTCCTATGGTGCCCCTCACCTCTCTTATAAAAGGGAACTCCCCCTTCTCTCTAATTCACACCTCCAAAGCCATTTGGATAGTCCAGAACCTGAAAAAATACCCTCTAAACTATCCTAACTTTATCCAAGAGGCATTACCTTAGTCATAAAGCCAACCTAAGGATCCCTTTTGATCAAATCAACCCGAGGAAGAGGTAAATATCTCACCACCTATTTCAAGTTCCTTTCTTCTTACACTTCTTCCTTCTTTGTTGTTTCCATTCTAAAATAATAACTCCAGTATCTTCTATATAATGTGATGTTCTTATAAAAATGGTACAACCTTATTAGTTATTTTATCCATCCTACGAATGAAAAAAATCACCACACGTGCATACGTACGGCTTACCGTCTCCACGTCATGGTGTAGTTTGTTATTCAAACATTTCATCATTTTGATGGGTATAATAATGAGTATAAATGATATAATAAATAAATATAAAATTATTATTATTCTTTATATATGATATGCCATCCAATTATATACTATTTTAATATCAAAAAAATGATATTGTCGCTCGTGCGTACGTACGAACTACCATCTCCACGAACATGATGAGATTAATTATCCATGTGAACCATTCAAGAGTGATTATAAAGTATATATAATAAATAATCATGAATGATATGACACAATAATGATACTATATTCAATAGGGAAACAAAAATAGCGTTCATACGTACGTACGACCAACGGTCTCCTTGAACAGTGTATTTCATTTCCATTTACCGATCTATCATATATATTCATATACTGAATATATATTATATCTAAATCATGTTTTACATTCTAGAATTACGTAAATCTGGATATAAGTAATAATATCAAGAACCAAAATTCAAAACAAGTACGATAAATGAAATTATTTTATCCAAAACGCTGCTTTAACATAGAATTGATAAAAGAAAAGGTAATATAAAGTCATAAGAGAATCATATATGATATCATAAACATTATTAGGGTTCTATTACAAGTTAATAATATGGTTAAACCCACTATACAGGAGTTTCGAACACTTACGGAAGAAATTAGACCTAAGGTAAGGGATAATTATTCCAATCTCGTTCTTATACGAGATTGTTTATTCGTAAGTATTTACTGGGGTTATGTTTATCATCTATGTCCATGTTTTCTCAAAATGTTTTCATAAAATGTTTACTATTCTTCCATGTACGTTTAAAGTCATTTTTACCCTTTTATGACTTTTACAACAAGGTATGGAAGGAATCTTTCTTTTGTTTACCATACGAGTTACTTTTTGAATTTTCCATTAAAAGTACAAGGAGAATGTTTTTTTAACTTATACAGCATGAATAGATTTTTACAGTTTCATAACACCTTATTTTCATGAAGATTACTCTACAATATTTCATGATTATTTTAAAGAAAAATCCTTTTCTTTTAAAATTGAATGACATTTTGTAAAAAGGAAATGATTTTGAAGAAGAAAGGATATTTTCCTCAAGAATTCATTTAAAGTGTTTTATCAAAACTAATTTCCATCTAAAATGAAATTATTTAATATGTTTATGTTTCAAGTATAATGTCTCTTTTATTTACATGGTGTGATTTTTCTTATGATGAAATTATATCCATTTGTTTTATATGGATTATGTTATCATGGGATGATGTTTATGAAACCCATTTTATTCTTTGGGTTGTGATAGATGATTTATGTTTATTTTGTGGCACACATAAGAATGATTTCATTATGAGATGGGTGGGACCTATATCTCCCTCCAATGAATTGGTTAAAGATTTATATCTCATGATATTGATATGGCTGTAATAGAAAGTGAATCTGGTTCAGTAATACAGGGCTGGAACAACAAGTAAACCTGGTTCAGTAATGGACTTTCTCCACTATGATGGTCTTGGAAGCAATGCCTTGGATAATATGGAAATCATAACATGTGCTTAATGGTTTCCACAATTACATGTTTTATTCCCATGCTATTGTATCATGGTTAATGTTCCTTTATGATATATGCCTTATGCACTGCCAAGATTTATGTCATTGCTCAAGATTTTGATGTTTTATGTTCATGTTTTTATGTTCAAATGTTTATGGATTGTTTTTAAGTTCTCCATGTTTACCCTTACTGAGCCTTTGAGCTCAACCTTTTTATGTTTTCTTTTACCCAGGATATAAAGAAAGGATTTAGGTAAGAAAACCAAAGGGAAAGATCTTTATAGGAGATGTTAATGATCTTTCCCCATGATTAGAAGATTATGTTCTGAGTTTCCAAAGACACTAAACTAATACGGTCTTTGGGCATCAGTTTTTGTCATGTATTAAGTATTACACAAAAGTAATGTAATTTCTATGTACGTCAAGCTTTGGGTCTCTACAGTTGGTATCAGAGCGAAGGTTTAGTTAAACTTTGGAAACTAGGATGATAATACTTTAGTGAAATCCCTAGAGATATTTCTAAGGTATGTCTAGGGATGTCTCTATGGTTAAGTATAAGTATAGGTTATAGTACTATAATTACGGTAATGATATTATAATTAAACCTAAGTTGTTATATATTGAAGGTACTCCCCCTTTATTATGTTTTTTCCTAGCATGATTTTTTCCTCTCACACTATTCTTTTTGGTCTTAGAAAATGGATAGAAACCAAAAGATCTATGTTAATTAAGAATATAATGGACAATGGAATGCTATTATTCTTGATCAAGAAAATTAAATGGGATTTGGAAGGCAAACCATCATTATTATGCCTAATCAGCAATCTCGTAATATGATCAATAATCTCAACTTTGGTAAGTTTCCTGACTCAGTTAATAAGAGAAAGAATGAGTTTCATGATGATCATAGAGGAAAGAAAGTTCAATTTTCCTCATGTAAATCATGTGGGAAGATACATCAAGGAGAATGTTTCAAAGGAAATGGAAGATGCTTTGGGTGTGGAAAAGAAGGACACAAAGCCAATAATTGAAAAAGAAAGGGTTCAATTAACACTATGGACAAGAATAATGGTATTGCTAAGACATCAAAAACAGTTAAATGTTTTAAATGTGGAATATACGGGCATTATGAAAAACAATTCCCTAAGGAAAAGTCTCATGAAGAGAATCAATATGGTCTTATGGGTAGTATTTATGTTGATAATGATGAGGATACTACAAATGATATATGATATGAAAGAAGTATTGAGGAATAAAATTATGAAGCTCGGTTGATGGTTTAAGAAGGTATTGGAATGATTTTATATTTATCAAGAGTAATGTTTTATAGGTAATTTAATGGTACTATGGAATAAAGAAACAACTAAGGATTGTCACACTATTGTTTTTCCTTGAGTATTTGAAAGTATACGTTGAATGGTACCAGTAACCATGAAAGGTTATTCATATATTTTTGGAAAGCAGATGATATGCACATAATGAAGGGATAATGAGAAAATAATATGTTGGATATTATTAATGATCTCATGATTGATATAAGGATAAAGTGATATCATGGTTTGAGTATATAGTATTTTTGGGATTTTGGTATGTGGAAATAGTTAACTTTTGACAGTATTCATGTTTTCACTGAGGTTATATGGTAACTCATGTTTCATGAGAATACCTGATTAAGGAATTAAAATGTTTGTAATGTGACCAACACGATATATCTTATGATATATGGGGAATAAATGATGGTATTCATATTCTGGGTAGATGACCTTTCTAGTAGTCGTTTTCTTTATACTATGAGGTTGGACAGAAATATTTCCGATAAGACTAAAGGTTGGAATGCATTAAGTTGGACATCAGATAGTATTGTTTAAGGCTAGAAATTTTTGATATTATTTCTGGAATGTTTGTAATAGTATAGTTTTAGAAAAAAGACAACCCGTAAGATGGGAGACAACCCATCACGTCGGACAAGGATGCGAGAATCGAACCCACAAACAAATGCGATATGCCTTTATCACCTACCACTAGCCTACAAGAAGTCCCTGGTTAGTATAAATTAGTTTTAATTTATTAAGTGGTATGATATATGAAGTATAAGTCCATTTTGGGAACCATATACGATTAATCTCAACATATATGGACTTATGTATATTAAATAACTTTTCTAACCTTTTGTTTGAGACAGATGGAATAACCTATCGCAAGATCTACTAACACTTCAAGAATGACAAATTCAACTTCATTTATTTAAGATATGAAGTGGAAATTGTTCAAGGAATGAACAATGGTGAGATTGTACCAAAATAAATTATGTATTTCTTCTAATTCCAATTTTTTTTCAACTTTAGGGAAATGATCTTGAAAACCAAAAACGTTGTCCTAGATGGTACCTTAGATCATCACAAATTTATGGCTTTGTGAATGTTGGCTTTTTAATAGCCATGTTCTCTACCACTCTCCATTAGAACTTGATGGTTATATTTCTCTTCTATATCCATATTTTCACCTATGTTCTTCTATGTGGAAACCCAGTGATGAGTTAATTTGGGTAACCGTTATGTTTCATACTTAACTTTTTAAAATTAAGTTTTAATATTACTTTTTATGATGTGGTTTTCTATGAATGAAACTTTCAAGTAGTAAACCATTTATGTCCTCGATGAATTTGAGGGAGAAATTCATTTTAAGGGGGGTAGAATGTAACACCCTGAGATTTTATGAGATATATTCTTTTTAGTTTCTTTGATTGTACACTAAACCAAGATTAGCTTGTACTATACGCAACACTGTATTATCTTGCAGTATACACAACACTATTCTTGGCTCGTGTTATAAAAAAATTCAAGTTCGTTTTGTGGAAATTATTCTATGCAACATTAATTATAGATTTTATTTAATGTATGAATGAAATAAGTTTTTATTATGTTATACGCAACACCAAAGGGATCTTTCACTACATGCAGCCCTGACTTGGCTTGCATTACATGCAATCTCGACCTTCCTCGATAGCGTGTGTAGTACGCAATACCAGGTTTCACTAAACAACGATATGTTATTAAAATACTGTATAAACTAGCCTTTATGAATATTAATACCCAATTTTGAAATTTTATAAATTTTATCTTTCAAAATGGACTTCAATTTTGGATTCAAAATATCGAAATTAGCCTAGGGTGAATTATTGGTATTTTTATGAAAACTTTCAATTTTTGATGAATACTGAAAACACTAAGTTATTGGTTAAAACCGAATTTTTATTTAAATAATCATTTATTTTAATTAAATTTATTTTAGGTCAAAATAGATACATAATACCTATATAAGTTCAATGTAATTCATTGGAGTCATTTTATATTAATTTTAGATATATAAAATTTTTTATTGAACTTTTTACCGTCTTTTACCCTCCTCCTAGGAGAATTTGAAAATTTACATAAAACATAATTTTACCACTTCTGTGAGTGGAATTAAAAAAATCCGAGAGACACAGTTGATATCAATAAGTAAAATGTGGTTCAATGAGGTGAAAATAATTTTTGGTGAATAGTAACTTTTAACTATTATTTACAATGGTTAAAAGTAAATAGGGTAATTAAGAGTAAAAATGATATTATTATTACCCTAAAACAAGTCCTAATTCTATTGGATAAGTGTAATTCGATGAAAAACAACCTTAGGAATAAAACATGACCCTTTAAGTCCACTTGGATTAGATTAGGACATTTATTATTATTTAATTCAAAGAAGAGTTAAAAGAGTTAAAATCAAAGTTTAATAAGTAAAACATTTTTAATATAGGGTTATACATAAAATAAATTCGACTATAAATATTAATTAGAAAGATAAAAAGATTTTATACATAATGGTATTTTATTTATATTTTTTATACATTAAATATTTTAATTTATTTATGACATAATGATGATGGAGTAATTACCTTATTAATGAAATGTTAACATAATTGATATTATAAATACCCAAATAAATTTAATTTTAGACTTTATATGAATTAAAATAATTTTATGGGTTAATATAATATATTATGATTGGTTATATAATTTTTTTCAAAGTAATAATACTTTTATGAATTTAGAAAAAACAAAATATCAAATAGTGTCAAAATTGACATAAAAGAGTTTTTAAAAAACATATTAAATTATTAATTGATATTATATTCCTAAAAATCTAAGGTTCGTCCAAAAGACTTATATAATGACAGGTGTATCATTAGTGATCCACTTGGGGTTTTCTTGGATGTATATAGTAAGTTTATTAACCATATAATATAAAAATACAAAGAGACATGGTAAATGCCAAACTACTTAACTAAGAGTTAAATATAAATGATAAGGTTAATATAGTGACCCAAACCTATATAAAACCTATTGGTTGAGAAGATTTAGACCCATAACCTCTTTATATTCTAAATAAATCAATTTTGAGCCATTATAAACCGAATATTACTTTATTATAAAATAATATTTTAAGTTTTTCCTATGGTGCCCCTAACCTCTCTTATAAAAGGGCACTCCCCCTTCTCTCTAATTCACACATCCAAAGCCATTTGGATCGGCCAAACCTTGATAAAATACCCTATCAACTATCCTATTTTTATCCTAGAGGCCTTAACTTAGTCAAAAAGCCAACCTAAGGAGCCCTTTTGATCAAATCAACCCGAGGAAGAGGTAAATATCTCACCACCTATTTCAAGTTCCTTTCTTCTTACACTTCATACTTCTTTGTTGTTTCCATTATAAAATAATAAATACAGTATATTCTATATACTGTGATGTTATTATAAAAATGGTACAACCATATTAGTTATTTTATCCATCCTATGAATGAAAAAATCACCACACGTGCGTACGTACGACTTACCATCTCCACGTTGTGGTGTAGTTTGTTATTCAAACATTTCATAATTTGTATGGGTATAATAATGTGTATAAATGATATAAATAATAAATATAACATTATTATTATTATTTATATATGATATAACATCAAATTATATACGATTTTAATATCAAAAGAATGATATTGTCGCTCGTGCGTACGTACGAACTACCGTCTCCACGAACGCGATGAGATTCATTATCCATGTTAACCATTCAAGAGAGATTATAAAGTATATATAATAAATAATAATGAAATATAAGACATAATAATGATACTGGATTCAATTGGGAAACAAAAACAGAGTTCATGCGTACGTACGACCTACCGTCTCCATGAACGGTGTATTCCATTTCCATTTATCGATCTATCATATATATTTTTATGATGAATATATATTATATCTAAATCATGTTTTACATTCTGGAATTAAGTAAATCAGGATATAAGTAATAATACCAAGAACAAAAAGTCCAAACACATATGATAAATGAAATGATTTTACCCAAAATGTTGCTTTAACATGGAATTGATAAAAGAAAAGGTAATATAAAGTCATAAGTGAATCATATATGATATCATAAACATTATTATGGTTCTGTTACAAGTTAATAATATGTTTAAACCCAATACATAGGAGTTTTAGAAACGTATGGAAGAAATTGGACCTAAGGTAAGGGATAATTATTCCAATCTCATTCTTATCCGAGATTGTTTATTCGTAAGTATTTATCAGGGTTATGTTTATCATCCATGTCGATGTTTTCTCAAAATGTTTTCAAAAAATGTTTACTATTCTTCCATGTACGTTTAAAGTCATTTTTACCCTTTTATGACTTTTACCACAAGGTATGGAAGGAATCTTTCTTTTGTTTACCATACGAGGTACTTTTTGACTTTTCTGTTAAAAGTACAAGGAGAATGTTTTTTAACTTATACGGCATGAACAGTTTTTTACATTTTCATAATGCCTTATTTTCATGAATATTCCTCTAAAAGATTTCATAATTATTTTAAACAAAAATCATTTTCTTTTAAAATTTCATGGAATTTTGTAAAAAGAAAATGATTTTGAAGAAGAACAGATATTTTCCTCAAGAATTCATTTCAAGTGTTTTATCAAAACTATTTTCCATTTAAAATGATAGTATTTAATATGTTTATGTTTCAAGTATAATGTCTATATTATTTACATTGTGTGATTTTTCTTATGATGAAATGATATCCATTTGTTTTATATGGATTATGTTATGATGGGATGATGTTTATGAAACCCGTTTTATTATTTGGGTTGTGATGAATGATTTATGTTTATTTTGTGGCACATGTAAGAATGATTTCATTATGAGATGTGTTGGACCTATATCTCCCTCTAATTAATTGGGTAAAGATTTATATCTCATTATATAGACATTGCTGGAACAGAAAGTGAATCTAGTTCAGTAATACAGGGCTGGAACGCCAAGTAAACCCGATTCAGTAATGGACTTTGTCCACTATGATGGTCTTGGCAGCAATGCCTTGGATAATATAGAAATCATAACATGTACTTAATGGTTTCCACAATTACATGTTTTATTCCTATGCTATTGTATCATGGTTATTGTTCCTTTATGATCTATTCCTTATGAACTGCCAAGATTTATGTCATTGCTCAAGATTTTGATGTTTTATGTTCATGTTTTTACGTTCAGATGTTTATGGATTGTTTTTAAGTTCTCCATGTTTACCCTTACTGATCATTTGAGATCACCCTTTTTATGTTTTCTTTTCCCCAGGATATAAAGAAAGGTTTTTGGTAAGAAAACCAAAGGGGAAGATCTTTATGGGAGATGTTGAAGTTCTTTCACCATGATTTGAAGATTATGTTCCGAGTTTCTAAAGACACTAAACTAATACAGTCTTTGGGCGTCTGTTTTTGTCATGTATTAAGTATTCCAAAAAAGTAATGTAATGTATATGTAAGTAAAGCTTTGGGTATATATAATCATAATTGGAATTTGGAAGCCCATTGACTTATGAAAGTATCTCTTTTAAAATTCCAAACAATTTAGAGAAACTTTTATCACTCCACCCATTTCTTTCTTCCAAGTTAACTGATTTATATAGTACTGGTAACACTATAAATTAATCATTGATTGAGTATAGTGGTTTCTTAAAACCTCCATAAAATCATTCTATAAATATTTTTTTTATGATTTCAATACCTAAACCATGAATTAATTATTCAATATAGTCCTCAGTCTCATGCTGAAAATTTTCATCAAAATTAGATTTTGAACTTTCGGTTATTTCACCATTCTAGATTGAACATGTATAATAGTGGATAATACCATATAAAATGATATGATCCTTGATTTATATGGAATTAAACTTTCTCATATTGAAACACTCCACACATGGATAGAAAATAAAATGTTTTTTTAAAGATTTTGTTAAAAAAATTCCAAGAAATCATAAACTCCATTCTAATATTCATCGGCTGTTCTTCAAAAATTTATCCAATTATGATCCATTAACTACTTAATAATAAAATATAAAATGTGAATATTTTAAAACATATAAACATTTAAAAATATATATAAATATATAAATTTTAAACATTAAAACATATAATCAAAACAATTAATTATTGATAACTATTTGATCATAAAAAAATTATACGTCATGATAAAATCATATTATACAAAATTTTTCTTAAGAAAAAAAAATTATACATAATTTATCATAAAAAAAGTATACATAATTTATCTTAAAAAAATTATACATAATTTATCTTCAAAAATAAAAAAATAACTTGAAAGCACTTATACCTAAAAAAAATTATCATAAAAACAATTATACATAAAAAGAAATTATCACAAAAAAAACTATCATAAAAAAAAAATTATACATAATTTATCTTAAAAAAATTATACATAATTTATCTTAAAAAAATTATCATAAATAACAATTAAATATAAAAAAATAACTTAAAAACAATTATGTAAAATAGATCTTAAATTAAAAAAATTAAAAAAAAATTATACATAAATAAATTGAAAAACTTATCATAACCAAAAATATGAAAAATTATACAAAAAATTATACATATATAATTTAAAAACACTTATACAAAAAATTATGAAAAATATATTACAAAAAATTATCATAACAAATAATTATCATAAAAAATAGTTAAACATAGAAACATATAATAACTTAAAAAAAATTGTCATAAAATAAATTATACATAATTTATTTAAAAAAAATATATATTTTTTACGAATTTTGGATCTATATAATGTAAAATACCTATATAATTTTGATAAACTCAATCTAAGTCAATGAAAATAGTGAGAACGCTGCAAGATTGAAGAAAAAGGAGAGAAAAAACAAAGTAAAAAAAATAATGAAAAAACCCTTAAATTTTGCTTTTGGATCAACTATAATAGATTGAGGATCATGAAATAATAATGAAGTATGTAATATTAAAGTGAAAAAATGTGAAAATTAGATGAAAAGCAACTACAAGAGATAATTTAAGGTCTTCGAGGGTTTTCAAAGCCGTTGAGTTCTATCGGGTGCTGTAATCTGTTGATAGAGAGGGTTTCAAGTGAAATAAAAATAAGTGTTCGAGTTATTGATATATTTTTTAGAGAAATTTTAACATTTATTTTCTTGTGAATTGATGTTATAGAGTTTTTTTAGTGACTTTTTACTTTGGTTTTCTTGATAACCAATGTTAAAAATCTTTTTAATTATTTTTAATGTCAATTTTCTTTAAAAATGACACTAAATATTTTTTTTAATAACTTCTAATTTTCCTTTTTATGAAAAAAAAAGATTAAAAGTATTACCGAAGACATTTTAAGGTCAGTATTGTAAAAAAATAATGTTAAAAGTTTCCCCAATTACTTTTAATGTTGGTTTATAAAAAAATGACATCAAAATATTGACACCAAAGCATATATTTATACTAATGAACCCTCTTATGTTACTGTGATATTCCTCTTGGATCACATGAAATACTTCACCACCTGCTATGTTTTTTCCATTCCATTACTGGTATTTAGAGATCACATATTTATTATTTATATCCTCATGTAATCCCATGTGGTTTTAAAAGATCCAAGAAATATAAGGGAATGTTTTGGTACTTTTAAATAATGTTGTTGTTTTTTGTTACAAGTTGTTAGGTTATGTACCTAATTTACTAATGAAAATAGGCCTTATGATCTTCTAGGGTTGTATTCAGTGTATCATTATGTAATAAATCACGAATTAAGGTGTAATAAAATAGGGTCTTCCATAGTTGGTATTAGAGAAATGTCTAGTTATTTTTGGGGATTAGTATTAGAAAACTCCAGTGAGATCCTTAGGCATAAGACTAAACACAGGAAAAAATCCCTAATTTTTTTGTAAAGTATAGAGTAATTGGTTTCAAATAAAATATATATTTGTTTGAATACTATAAGTGGATGTGTATTTGACACAATTATACATAGGGGTAATAACCCCTAAAGGGACCATTGATCTAGAATTGTTTGTTACCTGGTGCACAAAAATGTGCCTTGATGCACACTAGTCTTGAAACTCCTAGGGGATATTATTTTTTAAATTCATAATCTTCTAAATTCCCAAAAGATTTTATGTTAAGAAATAGATCATGTATAACATTGATTGAAATGTATAAATTCATAGTTTAAAGAATATATGTCATTTATCAGTTATCAATTTATTGTTCATATTTTTTCAATTTATGTATTTAATAGTTAAAAAAATTATAACCCCTAATTTTAACTTTATTTCTAGTCAATGGCTAGAAATATGAGGAACCGAGTCAACAACCAATGTGAGGGGCAATGTGATGACTATCCAAATGAGATAACCAACCCAATAGAATAAGGAATTACGAAATTCATGACAATACTTTCTCAATTGACTTGGGTATTGAATAGAAATAAGAATCATGAGGATTGACCAAATCCCTCTAAGAAAGATAAAGTTTCAATCAAGACCTTTATGTGACAAAGTCCTCTGATTTTAAGTGGATCTTATGATCACTTAATAACGGAGAAATGGATCAAATCTATTGAAAATATATCCTCCATACTTCAAAGATTTTATAAATAGAAGGTTGTGCTCGTTTTTTAGCATATGGATGGAGAACCTGATCATTGGTGGACATTGGTAAAAAATCTGAATCTCTAGGAGAAGATTGAATGATGGAGTTAAAGGAATTATAAAAAGTATTTTTTGAAAAAATATTTTCCTTTCAATCTTTGACTTAAAATAGATATGTATTTTATTAGCCTTAAGATGAATGATGATGAATCCATCATATAATATGATGAAAACTTCAAAAGACTTTTATGATACACCTTTGTATTTATCATCTACCCCGAAAGTAAAGTTTACTGCTTATTTGGTGGGCTAAAGCTGAGTATATGAAAAGTTTTGGTGCTTCGAGAATTTTAAATCTACAAGTAAATTGTTTGATATGACCTAAAATTAAAAATAGATATCAATGAATCTCAAAAGTCTCTTGGTATTGAATATAAAAAGTAGAGAATGGGTTTTAATTTTAGCAGTTCTATTTTTTATACTTTCCAATGGGGCCACCCAGACACACCGTTCTTTCCCCGCATTCCCACTATCCAAAGGTGAACAACCTTTTCTACCATGGTTGGTGATGTTAGTTCCTTGATCAAGAGAATATGATGTGATGTGAGTTAATACTTCTATGTATTCCTCCTTGTAGCTCATCAAGTAGTCCAGGTCTCCCTCAAATATTTGATTCATGTTCATGAAACTCATTCCTGACACCAACTTGAGGTGTACATCAGGTAATTATTCTACTTTTTTCTTGACATGGCAGTAACCTTTAGTCAGAGTATATGGAAACATTGGGAATATATAATAATTTCTAGACATTAAGTGTATTGGGAATTTATAAAGTATTCCTCTTTTAAAGTCAAGGGAATCTAATGTGTGAGACATCTTAGGCACGAAAATAAAGTCATCCCATGTCATCAATGAGGCAGTTGACACTAGAGGCATAAGAATTTTTAGGATTTTTACCAAATTCATACCATGTTTATCAATGCGAAATGGGCAGGGTGGAGTTGGCCAAGCCCACGTGGGCTTGAGCCTATGCGAGAATGACCCACAAAAGCCCACATAAAAAATGGGTGGATTTATCAAGCCCACCCAGCCCCATATCTGATGCGAGAAAGCCTGCGGACAACCCACATTCATTGTTGTTTTTATAATTTTTTACATTTTAATAGGCTTCTAATGAAAAATCAGTGTATTTATGGTTGGAAAATATGAGAATGAGAGATTAAAAATATAAAAAATTAATTTAAAAATTGATTTTAATGAATATTAAAAATTCCACGTCATTATAAAATTCTCCATGATTACCATAAAAGGTATAAATTTTCAAAATCAAGGTTAGAAATATAAAATATACAACACTCAACAAAAAATAAAGGATGAGGCTGATCTATTTCAAATGGTTATCCAATTTTACATGCACCCTTGTCTCCAATTTTATGAAAGAGATCATCCCCATTCTATATTTTTTGTTGAGTGCTGTATATTTTATATTTCTAAACTTGATTTTGAACATTTGGACTTTTTATGTTAATCATGGACAATTTTATGAGGTGGAATTTTGAATATTCATTACAATCAATTTTGAAATTAATTTTTTTATATTTTTAATCTCTCATTCTCATATTTTCCAACCATAAATAAACTCATTTTTCATTAGAGGCCTATTAAAATGTAAAAAATTATAAAAACAATAACGAATGTGGGTTTCCCACAGGCTTACCCGCATCTGCTGCGGGGTGGTGCATGCTTGATAAATCCACCCATTTTTTATGCAGGCTTTTGTGGGTCTAGCCCGCATGGGCTCAAGCCCTTACGGGCTTGGACCGCTACGCCCCGCCCCACCCAATTAACATTACTAATGGAAGTGACGTTTGCGTGAGTGAGAGATGCCTCTTCGACTTTTAGAGATAATTTCCCAAACATGGGAGGGTATTATCTATTTATAGATAAAATTGGAGGATTTTGGAGTGAAACTCTCATTGTGTCACAAAAGGTTGTTGCATGCTATCCATGTCTTTGTCGTCGGGGTATAATCGAGTAAGATAGTGGTTTAACTATTCTTTTCTTGCACAACTATTTTCTGCACCTATGTTTAGTGTTTCACACACGGTTAAAATGCTGTGTACAATAACCTTTTTAGAGTTGGGTAACTTCAAGGGTACTCAAAAAACATTGGCTCTTCAACATCACCTTTAGTATGAAATTTAGTTTCATATCGAAATGGTGAGCCATTCGTGATGGCCAGAAGTTGCACACACTTACTCCCTTGGCTTTGAGATGGTCCCTTTGGTCGGTTCATGTAATTTTTTCACAGAGAACCCTATTTTTAGGGTTGAGAAATTTTTTATATACCAAAAAATTCCCCCATTGTAATTATAGCTATCAGGGGACTAGAAGGTTGAGTTCTAAAGAAAACACCAAAGTGTAGATAAAATTTCCACTATATCGCATAACTTTCACATCGGGTCGCACAACCTAATTGTGTGAACATGAAAACCAAGGGTCCCATGCTTATAAATAGGGAGAGGGGTGGCCTTGTATAACCACCCAAATTTCATGTGTGATAATCCATATATCATTCATGGAACTCAAATATTTTTCACGAACTGTCAAAATTAAGTCGTAACGTATGCACACGTATTTTACATGACATATTTGGTTGTACGCAAAATAAATAACTTTTCATGAATAGTAATTAAGTTTCATGTATCTACTCCATTTGTGCAAGGAATCCATTATTTGTGAAAACTGAACCTTTTGAATTTCTATAATGACTCCAAAATGGCTGACCAAGTTGAGAAAATTTCTACTGCCATCCATAGGGAAAAGATGGTTGAGAACCCAAAAATCCATTGGTCCAGGATAGTTATTTATAACAACATGGAGTAATTGATCATACTGAAATAGGATAATAAATATTATTTACTAATCAATATGATTTCATTGTAAAATTTTTATTTGTTGGATGATGTTTCTAACCCAATCATAAAAATAAACACACCAAGGTTATGGTTTTCTCATTACAATGAGCTCAAACATTGGAATATTATTGCTACTGGTTATTTAGTTAGAGAGGATGAAGATGATTCTATTTACACCTTGAGTGGAAGGATGGGAAAAATAATAGGGGAATATCTATAATATGGATCATTACCTGCCCACTATACAAGCATCATTCAAACTAGTATTCAAAATAAAAATAAGGTCTGGTATGAGTATTGTGACCTGCGAGCTGGGGGGAACTTTACCAATGATTGTGAATGGGAATATTGGGTATTATTCTCTCATTAGGAGTATGGGGTCGAGCTATGACACATCGGGCTATATGAAGTAGTGTGGATGTCCAAATTTTACATATATTATCAGTTGGAGTAGTTGTTAGAGATTCTTAACCAGTGATCCCCAGACACCAACACCTTTTACCTTTATTATTGGGATGTGGGAATCAACCTATGTTATCTTAATTTCATTGGTGGAATCCAACTAAAGGGTTTTTGATATGATGAATTACTCCTAGCACCCAATTCCTGAGGGAATAGGGAGAATACCTTGGTTATAATGAAAATTATTATAGTCTGATTGACCTGGGTATTGAAGCATCACCCTACCTTCCACAAGGACATTAAATTTAAGATGTGGCTGAGATTATTGTAACATCCCAGGTAAATAAAGAATAACAAATTTTCACATTTATTAATATTTTTGAATTAAATATTAATTTTACCTTAAAAGGGATTCTATGTTCGATGGCGTACCTGATACACAATAATGGGTTTCTTTGAAATCTTATGTTGTACACAACATTATATCATACTAAAAAATAATAATATAATATTATTTTAAATGGTAGTTAACGCCTAGCCGTTGTATTGATAGTAATGAACAAAACTTACTACAATATGATTATACATGTTTTTTAAATTTTTTTATATTTATTTAATAAAAGTTAGGGGCTTAAAATGTGAATAAATCCAATTTTAAGCACAAATAGTCTAATATTATTTAAAAGGATGATTTACCACCTTTTGATGGAGAACCATTTTTAAATCCATTTTTTTACACTTTTATATGTTCTATTTTTACAAAATAAAATTATTCTTTAGAATCAGGACATCAAAATTTACTTTGGATAAATTTTTTGGTATTTTTCTGATAAAATTCATTTTTACTGAATAGTGAAAAATATTGTATTTTAATTCAAAATCACCTTTTAATATAATTTATTTATATGGTTAGGTTATCTTTTTAATTGGTTTTAAAGTTTAATTAGATTATATCTTTACCATTTAATCCAATTTTGGTCATTGGAAGTAATTTCACTTTGAAATTGCACATAAACAAGTGTCAATCTTTTGATAGTTATTATTTCTTAAAAACATGCTTTTGTTTTGACAACGAGAATTAATTTTAAATTAATTAATGCAAATTATATGTTTTGAATTTTATGAAATAGACATCATTTTTGAATTTTGAATATCAAATATAGCTTAGTCTGATTTTTTAGCATTTTTCTGAAAAACTTCAATTTTGATGAATAGTAAAAACACTGAGTAGGTGTTAAAAAACTGACTTTTTCATTTAAATGAAATTTTACTTCTTCTGCGAATTGAATTTCAAAAATCCCACATACATGGTTGTTATTATTAAGTAAAATGTGGTTCAATAAGATGAAAATATTTTTTGTTGAACAACAACTTTTGACTTTTATTTACTATGGTTAAAGTAAATAGGATAATTTAAAGAAAAATGAAAATTATAATAATATAAAATTAACTTAACACTTGTTATAACCTTATTTTATCAGTCATGTATGACCATGGGAATCTTTAGGTCTATTTTGGGACCCCATGGAGCCACTTAAGAATGATAATGACACTTTCTATTAATTAAGTTAAAGTAATGACAAAAATGACACAAACCTATATCTTTTAGTAAATCAATTTTAACATGGGATTATATAAGTTATATATTCAACTATAAATATTAATTAGAAAGATAAAAATATTTCCTAAATCATGGTATTTTTTTTATAATTTTTATACATCAAATAAATAAAGTTATTTATGACACAATAATGATGCAGTGTTTACCTCATTAATGAATGATTTAAATAAACAAGATTATAAAGATAAAAAAATATCCAAAACCTATAAAATTCTTATTGGATGATTTCATTTCGAACACGAGTCATCTTATCCTTTACGTTAATAATTTTTTGACCTTTGGAAACCAAAAATCATTATATAATAAAATAATATTTTCAAACTTTCCTAAAGAGTCCCCCCTTATAAAAATCCCTCACTTCTAACCCATTATTCACAATTATCAAGACCCTTGGCTCATCCAAAATCTACCCAATTAATCTCTCTACATTCCTCTCTTCCTTATAGAAGCCTTAACTTAGGTAGAAGTCACTTCAATTAAACCTTTTGGTTCAAACCAATGGGAGATACCCAATTTAAAGGTAACGTCTTCCTTTAAGTTCTTTTCTTTTATTTTAATTCCCCCACCCACTAAACTTTTTTTATTCCTTTATTTTATAAAAAAATAGTATCCTAAATATACTAGGTTTTTTTATGAGAAGTATTCTAACTACACTTACACACACCTCCATCTAATAGGTAAATAACATACAGTTTCTATGGACGTCGAACTACTGAGTCACAAAATGATGATTGTTCAATTATCTCCAACCGCCTCTCATGGTGGACATCAAGATGGGACTGTATTTATATATGATATATATTATATTTATATTGTTTATTTTCTTCTATATTTTTCATTTTTATCACACCTTTTTGGTTTCTATAATGGGTAAATGCGATAATTGCATTTGAGGAAGTGCGGATTACCACCCCCTCAAAGTAATATGACTCGTTCATGCCATACATGGAACATATAATGGATGAAGTTACTGAAATTATATATGATATTATACTGGAATTATAATATAACTATTTATCATTAATTTTTCATTCCATTAAATATTAAATAGAAATTAAAGTAGCGTCCATGCATACGTACGGCTTACCGTCTCCATGAACGGTGCATTTCATTTCTTATCTCCAAATGTTATGTACTATTATAAATACATATACATACATACATACATACATACATACATACATACATACATACATATATATATATATATACTGGATATATATGATATATATGATATCTAAATCATGAATATCATTCTGGAGATAATGAACTTTTGACCACATGGACAACTTGTAAAAATTAGTTCATTTTTGACTCAAGTACCAAATATCGAAAAAATGGCCGTTATTAACTTAAATGATTACATAATGTTTATAAAATGGTAATAAGTGATATAAAAGGAATAATAAACTTGAAAATTTTTCTTAAGCAATTATAAATTAAATTTAGTTTATTATTCAAGAGATTAAAGAATGAACGGTTCAAGTCGGACATGAGGTAAGGGACTTCGTCTCAATTTCCTTTCATTGAGGCATATTTTTTCTTGATACACAAATTTAATTTATACAGTGTATAAAAACCTTTTAATTTTCATTTAATTCAAAGGGAATATTTTTCTACAAGGTGTTTTACTAGATGAAAAAATAATGTTTCTTTTTAACGTACCGGGTGACAATGACCTTTCTACCGCCGCGAGTATTATTTGATCTATGGCTTCCTTAACAAACCATAATGTTTTTTAAAATGAAAATAAATACCATATACTCTTTTATGTATTTTGGTATTGAAAATGGTTTTGATAATGGATTCGTTATGTCAATATATTTAATTGATATATTGTGATTGAAATATGGAAATTTTATCTTTCCTTTATATTTGTTTTATGTGTTATGAATATGTTATGAAACTTGGGAATTATTTACATATATAGGTGGTTTTGTGACAAACCTAGGGTGGGTGATCCTAAGATAGCTCTCTAATGCATTGGCTAACAAGATAGAGGTAAACTTGAATGTTTCTCCTAAGAGATTTAGGGAATATACTGTGATGGTTATTCCAAATATGACTCCCTACGTAACTGTGAAAGATAAAACATAAGTATGTTATTGATGACACAAGTAACCTTTATTATTTGTTATTACTATATGTTATTCATAAATCTTATGATTTCATGAGGTATGTTAAAGAGATTATGTTATGTATGTATTGATGAACTAATGTTTTCTTTCTTTTTTTTGTAACCCTTACTGAGATTTTTATGATCATCCCAAGTTTTGAAATGTTTTTCACAGGACTTAAAGATGAATAGGGTCAAGGATTGGATTAAGGAAAAGTCATGCTATCTAAAATATGGAACTAGACATGTCTCTTTTTTCAAGAGTTTTTATTTTATGAAAAAATAGAAATTGAGTAGAAGTGTCTACTTTGTAATTTTTGAGATGTAATATAATAGTTATGGCCTAATCCTATAAAACTCTGAAATTGAAAAGATTATCAATGTGAATTACCCATTTAATTCAATAATATTTAATGTTTTAAGGTTGGGTCCTTATAGTTGGTATCATAGGTCTGTTTAGACAACTTTAGAAGTTAGTATATTGTTAAATTAATGTCCATAAATTAATTTATGGTCAATTTGAAATGATATAGAATTTATATATTACAATGTTTCTTTGCCTAAGATATTTTTATGTTCAGAATCTTTTTTCATGGAGGAAATAGAGAAGTTGTTCTAGGAAGGCATATAGAGGGAAATGAACTTCTAAATTAGCATCCTGATATGGTCAGAATTAGAATTGAATAGTTTTTTTGTAGTGATGGCTTAGTTAACTCAGGTGATAGTTGGTGGTTGTTTTTATAGATGATATTTTGGTTTATTCTAAAAGTAAATATGAGCATGAAAGTCATTTATGGGTTGTCTTATAAACCTTAAAAGAAAATAAACTGTTTCGTAAATTCAGAAATTGTGAGTTTTGGTTATAATAAATTTCATTCATTGGTCACATTGTTTAAAAAAATGGCATAACTATTAATCCTACTAAAATAAAAGTTGTTAAAGAATGGTTGAGACCCAAAAATATAACCAAGATCTGTAGTTTTCTAGGTTTTGCAGGTTATTACCAGAGGGTTGTTGAAACATTTTCATGGTTATCTAGCCCAATGACTAAGTTAACTTGAAAAGGTGTTAAGTTAATTTGGAAAAAAGAATGTGATGATTATTTTTAGGAATTGAAAAGAAGATTGGTGAATGCTCCAGTTTTGGAACTACCTTCCAGAAATGGTGAGTTTGTTATCTACAGTAATGCTTCGTTGAAAATACTTGGTTGTGTCCTTATGCAGAATGATCAGGTAATTGCTTATGCTTCATGTTAGTTTAAACCTCATGAGTTAAATTACCCTACACTTGATTTGTAATTAGATGTTGTTGTTTTTTCTATAAAAATTTAGAAGCATCATATGTATGGAGTAAAATGTGAAATATATACTGACCAAAAAAGTCTGAAGTATATATTCACTTGGAAATAATTGAACATGAGACAAAGGAGATGGCTGTAATTAATCAAGGATTATGATTGTACAATTCATTACTATCTGGAAAGGAAAATAAAGCGTATGATGCTTTGAGTCGAAAAAGTAATGCCACATTAACTTTGTTACGTTTGGAACAAGACTCTTTGATTAAATATTTGATGAACTTTGGAATAGACGTTTTTGGTGTAGGAAATTCATCTATTTTGTTTCAGGTGTCAATGAAATCATCTCTATCAGATAGAATAAAGCAACCATAGAAATAAGAAAGTGAGTTGCATAAGAAGGTAGAGTTGGTTCAAAAGGGTAAGTTTCCTGATTTTAAAATTGATAATGATTGTTTTTTGAGGTTAGGAAAGAAATTATGTGTGCCTTGTGATTCAAAGTTGAAGATTGAGTTGTAATATGAAGCTTATAGTTCTTTGTTTTTAGTTTATCCTAGAAGTACTAATATGTACATAGATCTTCAGGAGTATTACTGGTGGGATGGAATGAAAAGAGATATTGCTGATTTTAATATGAAGTGTTTGACATTTTAATAGGTTAAAGAAGAGCGGAAGTTACCGAAAGGGATGATTTAGTCTTTACCGGTGCCAGAGTGGAAATGGGAAAATATATCCATGGACTTTGTTGTAGGATTACCAAAGACATCTCAAGGTAATAATGCAATCTGGGCTATTGTTGAACGATTGACTAAATCTTCTAATTTCCTTCCTATTCAAGATACTTTGTCTCTAGATCAAATTTATCAAATTTATGTTAAATAGATAGTGAATTTGCATGGATTTATCCTCTCTATTGTATCTGATAATGATCCCAGGTTTACTTCTAACTTTTGAAAAGGACTTTAGAAGCAGTTGGGTATGGAATTAAATTTTAGTACAACTTTTCATACTCAATCAGATGGGCAGTCAGAACGAACAATTCAGACCTTGAAAGATACATTACATGCTTGTTCAATGGATTACCATGGAATTTGGGACCAATATATTTCTTTGGTTGAGTTTTCTTATAATAATAGTTTTCATTCTAGTACACAGATGACTCCATTTGAGGCATTATATGGGAAGCGGTGTCGAACTCCAGCTTTTTGGGATGAAGTAGGTGAAAGGATGTTGATGGGACCAGAATTGGTAGAAGAGATGATAGAAAAGGTTTAGTTGATTTAGAAGCACATGAGAACAACTCAGAGTAGGCAGAAAAGTTATACAGATAACCGAAGGAAGGATCTTTCATTTGAGGTAGGTGATCATGTCTTTCTCAAAGTTTCTCCACGGAAAAGTGTGATGCGTTTTGGTAAAAAGGGAAAGGTGAGTTCGAAGTTCATTGGACCTTATGAAATTCTAGAGAAAGTTGGATCAGTTTCCTACAGAGTGGCATTACCTCCAAGTTTATCCCATGTACACAATTTTTTTCATGTTTCAATGTTGAAAAATTATATGCCGGATTAATCTCATGTTTTGAGCCCAGAGGTAGTTCAGTTGGAAGAGAATCTCTCTTATGAGGAACAACTAGTCCAGATTCTTGACTGAAGATAGAAAGTGTTGTGGAATATGGTAATTCATTAGGTAAAGGTTTTGTGAAAAAACCATATGGTTGAAGAGGAAATGTGGGAATCTTAAATTGCTATGAGGGATAAATACCCCCACTTATTTGATAAGTGAATAAAAATTATGAGGACACAATTTTAAAAAGGGGGGAAGGATGTAACATCCTAGGTAAATAAAGAATAAAACATTTTTATACTTTTTAATATTTTTGAATTAAATATTATTTTTACTTAAAAGGGGGTGCTATGTTCGATGGCTCACCTGATACACAATAAAGAGTTTCTTTGAAATCTTACGTTGCACACAACATTAGGCCATACTGAAAATTAATAATATAATAATATTTTAAATAATAGTTAACGCCTAGCCATTGTATTAACGAGAATGAACACAACTAACTAAAATATTATTATACATGTTTTTTAAATGTTTTTACATTTATCTAATAAAACTTAGAGGCTTAAAATGTGAATAAATCCAATTTTAAGCACAAATTGTGTAATATTCTTTAAAAGGTTGATTTACCGCCTTTTTATGGTGATCCATTTTTAAATATATTTTTTGAAACTTTTATATGTTCTATTTGACAAAATAAAATTCCTCTTTAGAATCCAGATATCAAAATTTATTTTGGATATATTTTTGGTATTTTTCTGATAAAATTCATTTTTTAATGAATAGTTAAAAATTCTGTATTTTAATTCAAAACTACCTTTTAATATAATTTATTTATATGGTTAGGTTATCTTTTTCAATTGGTTTTAAAGTGTAATTAGATTATATTTTTACCATTTAATACAATTTTGGTAATTGGAAGTAATTTCAATTTGAAATTGGACATAAACAAGTGTCAATCTTTTAATAGTTATTATTTCTTAAAAACACTCTTTTGTTTTGACAACGAGAATTAATTTTAAATTAATTAATGAAAATCTTATGTTTTGAATTTGGAAAAATAGAAATCATTTTTTAATTATTAATATCAAATATATCTTAGGCTGAATTTTTCGTATTTTTCTGAAAAACATCAATTTTTGATGAATAGTGAAAACACTGAGTAGTTGTTAAAAAACTGAGTTTTTCATTTAAATGAAATTTTACTGCTTCTGTGAATTGAATTTCAAAAAATCAAACATACATGGTTGTTATTAGTAAGTAAAATTTGGTTAAATATGATGAAAATAATTTTTTTGAATAGTAACTTTTGACTTTTATTTACCGCGGTTAAAGGTAAATACGGTAATTCAAGGAAAAAAGAATATTATAATAATATAAAATTACCTTTAAACTTGTCCTAACCTTATTTTATGAGTCATTTATGACCATTTTCATTCTTGTGTCGATTTGGGTACCCCATAGAGCCACTTAAGAATGATAATGACACTTTATATTAATTAATTTAAAGTAATGACAAAAATGACATAAACAAATATCTGTTAATAAATTAATTTTTACATGAGGTTATATAAGATATATCTTTGACTATAAATATTAATTATAAATCTAAAAATATTTACTACATCATGGTATTTTTTTTATAATTTTGAGTCATCAAATAAATAAAATTATTTATGGCACAATAATGATGGGGTGTTTACCTCATTAATGAATGATTTAAATAAATAAGATTATAAAGATTAAAGAAATATCCAAAACCTCTTAAATTATTATTTTATTATTTTATTTCGAACATTAGTCATCTTATCTTTGAATTTAATAAGTTTTTGACCTTTAGAAACTGAAAATTATTATATAATAAAATAATATTTTCAAACTTTTCTAAAGAGCCCCTCCTCCCCCTTATTAAAACCCTCACTTCTAACCCATTCCATACACTTTTCAAGCCCCATGGATCATCCAAAATCTACCCAATTAATTTCCTTATATCCCTCTCTTCCTCCTAGAAGCCTTACCTTAGGAAGAAGACACTTCAAGTAAACCTTTTAGTTCAAACCAAAGGGAGATACCCAATTTAAAGGTAATGTCTTCTCATAAGTTCTTTTCTTTTATTTTACTTATCCATCCCCCTAAACTCTTTTTATTACTTTATTTTATAAAATAACCAGTATCCTAAATATACTAGGTTGTTGTTATGAGAATTATTATAACTACACATACACACACTGAAGAACCTTTGTGGTGTTTTGTTTAACATTTTTTTTGTATTTGTTGACAACTAATCTTTTTGTTGAAGAATGTTTTTGAGTTATAGAATGTTGAAGTTGCTAGTTGCTGAAGTTTTTCTTAAAGAAGATTTTGTTGAAGAATGAGAAGTCAGAAGTTAAGAAAGTGTCTCAAACTTTCTTAAACAAATCAGATGATTCTTTTCTGATCATATAGTTCTCACACATCATGAAAAGTTTCATGATAAAAGATGTTGGATAAATGGTGAAGAGGATTGAATTTTTTTTCACTAAGGAAAATTCTGAGGAAATTCGGAACCAATTTTCCTGAACCAGTTTTCCTGAACCAGTTTTCCTAAACCAATTTTCCTGAACCAGTTTTCCTAAACTAGTTTTCCTGAACCAGTTTTCCTGCTGAGCTAGAAGTTCAGAGTCTATTTCCTGAACCAAAATTCGGAGTGGACTTCCTGAACTAGAAATTTGGAATGACAATCATAAGCCAGAAATTTGGAATGACAATCCTGAGCCAGAAATTTGGAATGACAATTCTGAACCAGTTTTCCTAAACCAGTTTTCCTAAACCACTTTTTCTGAACCAGTTTTCCTGAACCAGTTTTCCTGAACCAGTTTTCCTGAACCAGTTTTCCTGAACAAGTTTTCCTAAACCAGTTTTCCTGAACCAGTTTTTCTGAACCAGTTTTCCTGAACCAGTTTTCCTGAACCTAAAATACTAATGAAGATCTAGCCTTATCATTTTGAGGAATATATGAAGAGTTCAAGAAGACCCATACTTCAACTTTGCATAAATCTTGGAGAAATTTAAGGAGATTTGAATAAGTCAAATATTGAAGATTAAATGCGAGAGATTTGCGGAGTTTTTGAGATTTGAGGAAGATGAAAAGTTTTTCAAGATTCCCACCTTTGTTTTATGAGTTTCCTATAAATATGTGCTCAGATAATTCGCTCATTAAAAATTTTTTACACACGTGGAACAGGAAGAGCGCTGGAGAATTCAGAGTGATCTTTTGTGCTGAGTCATCTTTTCTTTGCTGAGAGAACCAGATTCAAGAAATTCGTACTGAGTTTTCGAAGTGAGCATTTCTGCAGAATCATTATTATCTTGCTGAGAAATTCAGATTCAGAAGATCAGATTCGAGGAATTCGTATTGAGTATTCGGAGTGGGTATTTCTGCGAAGTCACAATTTCCTTGCTGAGAAGATTGGTTTCAGATAACCGGATTCAAGAAATCTAGATTGAAGATTCGGAGTGAGATGTTGCGGAGTCACAGTTTACTTGTTGAGAAGACCCATTTCAGATAACCAGATTCAAGAAATCCGGATTGAAGATTCGGAGTGAGCTATTGCTGAGTCATAGTTTTCCTTCTGAGAAGTTCAGTTTTAGAAAATCGGATCTAAGAAATTGGATTGAAGATTCGGAGTGAGCATTTTGTGGAACAGCTTGACAAAGTCATTTTCTTATGTTTGGCTCAATTTTTCTTTAAGGAAACATTATAAACTGATGGGAGTCAGTATAATATTTCCTATCGGTAGATAGAAGGTGTCCAACGGGAGTTGGCACAAGTTGTATTCACTTCTTCATTATAGTGGATTTCCATAGACCCACGGGAGTGGCTATGGCAAGGACGTAGGTTCTCTTATTGAGGATGAACCTTGTAATTATTGTGTAATTTTATTGCTTTACCTTTCTTGCATGCTTGGGTTACTTGATAAAGATTGATAAGGAAGTAAATCTTAACAGGTTGCAAGGGTTAATCTTCATAAAGTTTTGAAACTTATAAGAAGATATTAACTGATTCAACCCCCCTTCTCAGTTGACATTTGATACTTGGAACTTCAAGTGGTATCAGAGCGAGGTTCCCTTGTTCTTTTTTTTCCTTATCATGGAGAATATCAATTATGTAAACAGTAGAGGAATTCCTACATTCGATGGAAAGAATTATTAGGGATGGGAAAATAGGATGATTCCTTATCTCATATCTCTTGGCCTTGAATTTGTTGATGCTGCCACTATTGGCTTTCCACCTATTGAGAAAAATGCTCCTATGAAATTTCCGACAAGAGGAACATAGAATTTGATGGAAAGGCTAGGAATGCTATTCTCATGTCCTTATCAGAAAATGTTTATCAGAAGGTGATGGGTCTCACAATATCAAAAGGCATGTGGGACAAGCTGGGAAGTGTTTTTGAAGGAAACACAAAAGTCAAGGAAGCCAAGCTACAAATATGGCGTAGTAAGTTTGAAGATATCAGGATGAGAGATGACGAAACAATTGATGAATACATCACCAGAGTTAATGAAATTGTTTGCAACATCAGGGGATTCAGAGAAGACTTGAAAGATTCTACAATTGTGAAGAAACTTATGAGAAACTTTCCAGATAGGTTTGATTCTAAAATTTCAGCTTTAGAAGATAAGGATGATTTATCTCTTGATGAAATGCATAGCTTTCTTGTTACTTATTAAATGAGGAAATATCCTATATTTAAGAAGAAGATTAAAAATGAAATGACTTTTGAAGCTATGAGAAAGATGAAAATCCAAGATGATGACGAAGCTGATCCTTGTGAGTCTGTTGATAAAGTAGATGAAGAGTTGAATGAAAAAATAATGTCTCTCATATCCAAGAACTATCGAAGAAGAAGAGGAAAATATGGAAGGAAACTTCCTCTCAAATGTTTTGAGTGCGGTGGAATCGGTCAATTTGCTATGAATTTCCCAAAGAAGAAAGTTTGAGAATATCAAGATGTTTCTAATGAGAATACTCGATGGAAGAAGTATAACAAGAATGAAAAAGAAGAGAAGACTTCTAAAGAACTCAAGAAGAAGTTTTATGGAAAGAAAAGAAGTATGTTGAGCAAGAAGGTTGAATCCGAATCATCTAACAATGATTCCTCAGAAGATGAAAGTAGAGAAAGATTTAGAACCTTCATTGCAAAAGTTGAGAAAACAAATGCTTCCTCAAAAAGTGAAGAAGGTGGTGAAGAATCTTACAGAGAATATCAGCTAAGATCCAAAATTATTGCATGTCTGGAGAAAAAAAAATCCCTCAAGAAAGAAATTTATGTGATGAAGAAAAATCATGAAGAAGTTCATGATGGAATTAAAGTTGTTACCGAGAAGGAAGATGAATACATTCAAGAAATTTTAAGTCACAAACTTAGAATTACTGAACAAGGAAAGATGATAAAAGATCTTAGCAAGAAGCTGGAAATTAAAGAATAAGAGGTCAACAAGTTGCAATCAAAAGTTATTGAGTCTGACAATTCCCTAAGTAAGATGAATGAAAACTTCCACAAATCCACTGAAGTAAAAGTTGAGACTTCCAAGACTACTGGAAAGGATTATCATGAGAATCGGGTGAAATCTTATCCAATCAAAAATAATGTTTTATCTAATTTTTCTAACATTTCATGTTATGGAAAAAGTATCAGTAAAACTTGGGTGGAGAAAGGATGTGAGAAACCTTTCTATCCTACAAAAATTGAAAACTCACTCAAAAGAAGAGATGGCCTACATCCTGAGTTTCCTAGAGATGAAAGAAGTTATAAACCTCAACAAAGTTTCTATAAAGAAAGATCTTTCTTTAATAGAAAATTAAGATTTGAGGGCTATTGCTGGTGTTGTGGAATGTATGGGCATAGAGATTATAATTGCTGACACAATTTATCTCTACCTGGAATAAGGCTTGAGAAAAGTGGAAGAAATAATGAAAGAAGAATGAGTAACCTTCCGTATTCAGATAAAGTTGAAAAGGTGAATTCTCAAGATGTCAGAAACATGCCAACAAAGAATCAATTTGAATGTTTGGATGAATTTTATGGAAGATGTGATCAGTCTGTTCATCATTCCGAACAATGTATGACTCTTCTTCCAAAACAAGTTTCTTATGATATGAAAGAAAAGAAATATGAAGATAAGAAGGTTGATGAGAGAGCTTTTGTTGTTGAGACAGCTTAAAAAGCAAGTAAGAGAAACAAACCATGGATTCTTGATAGTGGTGTTTCTTCACACATGACAGGTGATATAAAAATCTTGGAGCATGTTGAAAGTCATGATGGAGGAGTAGTTACTTTTGGCAATGATAGTTCCTTAAAAATTAAGGGAATCGGAATGGCGGAGATTGAACCAGTGAAACTGAAATCTAAGGAAGTCTTTCTTGTTGATGGGTTAAAACATAACTTACTTAGTGTAAGTAAACTTTGTGATGATGGAAAAGAATTTATTTTCAGAAAATATTCTTGTGTAATCAAAAGTGTGAAAAATGGAAAAGTGATTACAAAAGGAGAAAGAACCAGTGGAAATCTCTTTCAAATTGGAGAATCCAATAACTCTTGTTATTTGAGTTCTGAAGATGAAAACAAGTTGTGGCACCGAAGACTTGGCCACCTGGGGCAGAAGAAAATGAGTAAGCTTTCTAAAGTTGATGTTGTTCGAAATTTTCCAGAACTGAAAAGAAGAGATGAAGATGTTTGTGTTACTTTCCAGAAAGGAAAGATGACTAACAAAAGTCATAAAATAGTTGAGATTCAATCTTACAAACCACTTGAGCTTATTCATTCCGATCTGTGTGGGCTGATGAGACATCAATCAACAAAAGGGGATTTATAATTTATCACTTTTATTGATGATTTCACTCGGATGACAAATGTCATGTTCATGAAGCATAAGTCAGAGGCTATTGAAATGTTTAAATTCTTTAGAAGATATTTTGAGAAAGAATTGGGAGTTTCCATAAAGAAGTTGAGAATAGACAACGGTACCGAATTCACAAGCAATTATTTTGAAACTTATCTAAGGAATCATGGTATCAAACATCAGTATAGTGCTCCCTATACTCCACAACAAAATGGAGTGGCAGAAAGGAAAAATAGAAGCTTGGTGGAAATGGGAAGAAGTATGTTATCAGAATACAAACTTTCAAAATTCTTCTTGAGAGAAGCTATTAGCACTATGGTACATGTTCAAAATAGATGCTTGTTGAGACCGAAAACTAACATGACTCCTTACGATATGTGGTATAACAAAAAGACTTCTTTTAGTTACTTCAAAGTTTTTGGAAGTCTATGCTTTCTCAAAAACAAAAATACTGACTTAGGAAAGTTTGATGAGAAAGCTGAAGAAGGAATATTTATGGGTTATTCACCAAATGGAAGAAGTTAAAAATTCTGGAACAAACGTTTACAGAAGTTGGTGGACTCATATGATGTGAAGGTAATTGAAAATCCAAGTTCCTTCACAATTTTTTTGATAATATTGGGGAAGATAAATCAAAGAATTCCCATGAGAGTGAAAGTGACTCAGATGAGCCACATGGGGAAGAAAGTGATGTTGGGAAGGAAGATGTGAGTTTCCCTACCTTACGAAAACATGTTGAATCCCAAAATATTATTGGGAATCAGAAGGCTCCAGTCCAGACAAGAAGAAAGTTGAGATTAGAAGATCAGACTTCCCTTATCTCAAAAGTTGAACCAGAATTAGTTTCAGAAGCTATTCAACATAAAGAATGGGTGGATTCTATGAATGAATAACTGGATCAGATTGAGAAAAATGAAACATGGGAACTTGTTCCAAGTCTAGCAAATAAGAATGTTATTGGAACTAAGTGGGTTTATAGAAATAAATTTAATGAGCATAGAGAAGTTACAATAAAAAGAGAGAGGCTTGTGTGTAAAGGATATGCTCAGGTGGAAGGTTTGGATTTTGATGAAACCTTTGCCCCTGTTGTAAGGTTGGAAACTATTTGCATGTTTCTTGTAGTGGCTGCTCATCAGAATTACAAGGTCTATCAGATGGATGTAAAGTCAACTTTCTTAAATGGTGAGATTGAGGAAGAAGTTTACATTGAACAACCTTGTGGGTTTTTTCTTGATGAGGATGAAAACAAAGTTTGTAAATTGAAGAAAGCCTTATATGGACTGAAACAAGCTCTACGAGCATGGTATTCAAAGCTTGACAATTCTTTGAGAAAGATGAATTTTTCTAAAGGAAAGGTTGATAGCAACCTGTATATTAAAGATTTCAACTCCGAAACTTTGATTGTAATCATTTATGTGGATGATATAATTTTTGTTGGCGATGAAGAAAAGGTCTATAAACAGTTTTCTGAAGAAATGAAAGAAAATTTTGAAATGTCAATGTTGGGAGAATTAACTTTCTTCCTTGGATTACAAGTTCATCAACAAGAAAACTACATTTTCTTGTCCCAAGAAGAGTATGCCAAGGAATTGTTAAAGAAGTTTGGGATGGAAGAATCAAAGGAAGTTTCAACTCCTATATTAGTGAGCACAAAGTTGAGAAAAGATGAGTAAGGGAATAGTATAAATCAGAAAGACTTTCAAAAGTTGATAGGAAGTATTCTTTATCTTACAAATTCAAGGCCTGATATTACTTATGCTGTGACTCTCTATTCCCGATACCAAAGTAATCCAAAATAATCACACATGTTGGCAGTCAAGAAGATTCTGAGATATGTTAATGGAACAACTTCACATGGGTTGTTATACAAAAGAAACAATGAGATGAAGTTTCATGGTTATACTGATGCTGATTCGGCTGGTGATTGTAATGATAGAAAATCAACATCAGGAGGAACATTTTTCTTAGGGGAATTCTACGTGAGTTGGAAAAGCAAGAAACAAAGTTCAGTAACTTTAAATATAGCTGAATCCGAATATGATGTAGCTACACAGGCTTGTACTCAAATGATGTGGATGAAAGTTTAGCTGGAAGATTTGAAAGCGAATGTTTCTAAACCATTGAAGATACTTTGTGATAATCAAAGTTCCATTAATCATTCCAAGAATCCTGTTCAACATTCAAGATCAAAACACATTGATATAAATTATCATTTCTTAAAAGAGAAAGCTGCTACTGGAGAAATATTACTGGAATATATTTCAACAAAGTATTAGATTGCTGATATTTTCACAAAAGAAATGTCAAAGGAGAGGTTTTTTGAGCTGAGGCTGCAACTCCATGTTCAACCCCCTCCAATGACTTCCTAAAAACTCATAAGGAAGTATCCCCCATCGTACTTTGAATTATGTTGACAATGGGGGAGAGTAAGTTTTCTTTATGAATCTAAAGCAGTGGTTATAATATAATGGGGGAGTGAGAAAGAAAAATTAGAGAGTAAAAGAAAAGTTATAATAAGAAAAATAAATGTTGAGGGGGAGTTTGAGTAAGGTGAAGTTTACCCTTACATGGACGTAATATTTTCTTATCACCGAGGGATGGAAATCATTCAAAAAAATTACTTTTTCTAGTAGTGTGGTGTCAGGATACTCTCTTTTGAGAAAAGCTATGTTTTGGTAAAATTCATATTTGAGAGATGAAAGTCTTATGAGGTGAAAACTTGTTAACCAGGGTTGCCAACAAATCCAAAGGGGGAGATTAAAGAACCTTTGTGGTGTTTTGTTTAACATTTTTTTTGTATTTTTTGACAACTAATCTTTTTGTTGAAGAATGTTTTTGAGTTACAGAAAGTTGAAGTTCCTGGTTGCTGGAGTTTTTCTTAAAGAAGATTTTGTTGAAGAATGAGAAGTCAGAAGTTAAAAAAGTTTCTCAAACATTCTTAAACAAATCAGACGATGATTTTTTGATCTTATAGTTCTCACACATCATGAAAAGTTTCATAGTAAAAGCTATTGAAGAAATGATGAAGAGGATTGGGTTTTTTTTTCACTAAGGAAAATTCTGAGGAAATTCGGAAACAGTTTTTCTGAACCAGTTTTCCTGAACTAGTTTTCCTGAACCAGTTTTTCTAAACCAATTTTCCTGAACCAGTTTTCCTGAACAAGTTTTCCTGATCCAGTTTTCCTGAACCAGTTTTCCTGAACCAGTTTTCCTGCTAATCCAGAAGTTCAGAGTGTATTTCCTGAACCAAAATTCAGAGTGGACTTCCTGAACCAAAAATTCTCAGTGGACCTCCTGAACCAAAAATTTGGAGTGGACTTCCTGAACCAGAAATTATGAATGACAATCATGAGCCAAAAATTTGGAATGATAATCCTGATCCAGAAATTCGGAATGACAATTCTGAACCAGTTTTCCTAAACCAGTTTTCCTGAACCAGTTTTCCTGAACCAGTTTTCCTGAACCAGTTTTCCTGAACCGGTTTTCCTGAACCAGTTTTCCTAAACCAGTTTTTCTGAACCTAAAATCAGAACCAAGATCTAGCCTTATCATTTTGAGGAAGATATGAAGAGTTCAAGAAAACCCATACTTCAACTTTTCATAAATCTCAGATAAATTTAAGGAGATTTGAATAAGTCAAATATTTAAGATTAAATGTGAGATATTTGCGGAGTTTTTGAGATTTGAGGAAGCTGGAAAGTTTTTCAAGATTCCCGCCTTTGTTTTCTGAGTTTCCTGTAAATATGTGCTCAGATCATTCACTCATTAACAAATTTTTACACACGCAGAAAAGGAGGAGCACTGGAGAATTCAGAGTGAGCTTTTGTGATGAGTCATCTTTTCTTTGCTAAGAGAACCAGATTCAAGAAATTCGTAATGAGTTTTTAAAGTGAGCATTTCCGCAGAATCATTATTATCTTGCTGAGAAATTCAGATTCAGAAGATCGGATTTGAGGAATTTGGATTGATTATTCGGAATGGGTATTTCTACGGAGTCATAGTTTCCTTACTGAGAAGACCAGTTTCAGATAACCGGATTCAAGAAATCCAGATTGAAGATTTGGAGTGTGCTTTTGCAGAGTCACAGTTTCCTTGCTGAGAACACCGGTTTCAGATAACTGGATTAAAGAAATCCGTATTGAAGATTCAGAGTGAGCTTTTGTGGAGTCATAGTTTTCTTTCTGAGAAGTTCAGTTTTAGAAAACCTGATCCAAGAAATTGGATTGAAGATTCGGAGTGAGCATTTTGTGGAGAAGCTTGACAGAGTCTTTTTCTTATGTTTGGCTTAATTGTTCTTTAAGTAAACATTGTAAACTGATGGGAGTTAGTATAATCTTTCCTATTAGGAGATAGAAGGTGTCCAATGGGAGTTGGCACAAGTTTTATTCACTTCTTCATTATAGTGGATTTCCATAGACCCACGGGAGTGGCTATGGCAAGGACGTAGGTTCTCTTATTGAGGTCGAACCTTGTTATTCTTGTGTGCTTTTCTTGCTTTACCTTTATTGCATGCTTGGATTAATTGCTAAAGGTTGATAAGGAAGTAAATCTTAATAGGTTGCAAGGGTTAAGTTTCATAAAGTTTTAAAACTTATAAAAAGATATCAACTGATTCAACCCCCTTCTCAGTTGACATTCGATCATTGGAACTTCACACACCTCTATCTAATGGGTAAAGAACATACTATTTCTGTGGACGATGAACTACTGCCTCATGGAACAATGATTGTTCAATTATATCCAACTGCCTCTTATGGTGGCCATTAAGATGGAACTGTATTTATATGTGATATATATTATATTTATATTGTTTATTTTCTTATTTATTTTTTATTTATAGCATACATTTATGGTTTCCATAATGGGTAAACGCGATAATTTCATTTGAGGAAGTGCATACTACCGCCCCCTCAAAGTGATATGAATCATTCATGGCATACATGGAACATATAAAGGATTAAGTTACTGAAATTATATATGATATTACACTAGAATTATAATATACCTATTTATCCTTAATTTTTCATTCCATTAAATATTAAATAGAAATGAAAGTAGCGTTCATGAGTACGTACGACTTACCATCTCTATGAACGGTGCATTTCATTTCTTATCTCCAAATGTTATATACTATTATAAATACATATATATATATATATAATGGATATATATATGATATATATGATATCTAAATCAGGAATATCGTTCTGGAGATAATGAACTTTTGACCACACTGACAACTTGTAAATATTAGAAGTTCATTTTTGACTCAAGTTCCAAATATCAACAAAACAACCATTGTTAACTTAAATTATTACATAATGTTTATAACTTGGTAATAAGTGATATAAAAGTAATAATAAACTTGAAAAAGGTTCTTAATAAAGTATAAATTTACTTTAGTTTATTATTCAAGATATTAAAGATCGAACGGTTCAAGTCGGACACGAGGTAAGGGACTTCGTCTCTATCTCATTTCATTGTGGCATATTTTGCTTTATACATGACTTTAATTTATATGGTGTATAAAAACCTTTTAATTTTTATTTAATTCAAAGGGAATATTTTTCTACAAGGTATTTTACGAAACGACAAAAAGAATGTTTCTTTTTAACGTACGTGGTGACAACGTCCTTTCCGCCACCGTGAGTATTATTTGATCTATGGATTCCTTAACAATATGTAATGTTTTTTAAATGGAAAGTATATACCATATACTCTTTTACATATTTTGGTATTGAAAATGGTTTTGATAATTGATTTTTTATGTCAATATATTTAAATAATATATTGTGATTGAAATGTGGAAGTGTTATATTTCCTTTATATTTGTTTTATGTGTTATGAATATGTTATGAAACTTGGGAAATGTTTATGTATATGAGTAGTTCTGTGATAAATGTAGGGCGGGTGAGCCCGAGATATCTCTCCAATGAATTGGGTAACGTGATAGAGGTAAACGTGAATGTTTATTCTAAGAGATTTAGGGAATATACAGTGATGGGTATTCCAAATGTGACTCCCTATATAGTTGTGAAAGCTACAACATAAGTATGTTATGGATGACACACATTACCTTTATGATTTGTGATTACTATTTGTTATTCATAAATCTTATGATTTCAAGAGGCATGTTAAAGAGATAATGTTATGTACGTATTGATGAAATTATGTTTTGTTTATTTATTTTATAACCCTAAATGATTTTTTTATGCTCATCCAAAGTTTTGAAATGTTTTTCATAGGATTTAAAGATGAATAGGGTCTAGGATGAGATCAAGGAAAAGTCATGCTGTCTAAAACATGGAACTAGATATGACTCTTTTTTTCCAGAGTCTTTATTTTATGAAAAAATGGAAACAGAGTTGAAGTGTCTACTTTGTAATTTTTGAGATGTAATGTAATATTTATGGCCTAATTCTATAAAACTCTAAACCTGAAAAGATCCTCAATGTGAATTATCCATTTAAATCAAGATTATATAATTTTTTAAGGCTGAGTCCTTATAAATTTTCTAGAAATTTTTGGTTGTGGAGATATCGGGGTGACTAAAGTAGTGCTTGGAGGTATGATAGAGTAGAATCCTAGGGTCCTATAGCTGATTTTAGAGGAAGGGTGATATCAAAAATGGTTTTATAACATAAAGTACTGAAATCATAAGGTCCTATATATAGCATTCTTATACACCTTCTTAATTGGTTGGTTTCTACCAGTCAGGGAAAACCTAATGGGCTTACAGCTTGGAATGTTGGTGATGATAGAGATCATAACATCTAAAAACTAGGTGAACATGGGATTCTCAATTTTGGACTGAATCTAGAGTCAACTGGGGTATTTCATGAGAGGAAACATCCCTAGGTTCATCTTTAGTCCATTCTAATTTCTACATGGATTGATCACAATGCACTTCAATAGGTATGAGTTTCCCAATGCCATTACCCCCAAATTATAGTCTGTAGCTTTTGATCCTCTGCTTCACTGGGTTTCAACTAGTGAAACTCAATGAGGCTGGAGTGATGGAGAAAATCAATATCCTTTGGGGTTTTAAATTTCATCCTTTCTTGACCCCTTTTAAAGAGATAGTCGATAATTGGGAGGGGATGATAGAGAATAGGGGATATCTACAAGATTTTTTATGGTGTATTACTAGACATGAGGATTTATGGAAACACATACTATGAGCCATACACTCTATCCTAGTTCACCTGATAATTCAGATGCATCCAACAACTGTCAAAGCAAGTGTTTATAGGGGTTCATTAAGAGAGGCACCCATGTATCCTTTGTATGCTCTAGTGGATGTTAAAAACTAAAGGTATAGAAGATAATATCATGATTCCACCCACCAACCATGACATTAGACTCCCATATAATTATGTTGGTCACTGGGTAACAACTTACCCATGGAAAATCTTGCGCTAGTGGGTGAGGAAGATGGTGCTGACGAACAATCTATATGAGCAGCCATGCAGTAAGTGGGATGCTCTTCGAAGTGAGTTTAGTGTAGTGAGAGATCGAGATGATGTCACGATGGTAGCTCAAGGGTCAGATATTCCTTCACCTTCTGAAGGGGTAGGTCTCCCTCAAAAGTGTCCGTAAGAGTAAATAGAGAGCTCCCATGTAATGATGATCTGGTCTAGGGAGGTCTCAGGGAAGAAGTTGTGCTACTTAGTGTGACTAGCTGATAATGTATACTTTCCGAAAATTTGGAAGAAATGGTGAATGATGTGCTTGTCCCATTCAGAAAAGAAATTATGGATAAGGCCTACCAAGGAGGGGATTAAGATATCATAGGTTAGGATTCAGAGAATCATGACTCAGGTGAGCTTCCATGAGAGGTTTGAGTACCTGATAGACATGGATGCATTTTCATATTAGTGTGGGGTGGGTAAAACCACTACTCCTCGTGTGAACGTGATGTTCAACATAGGGCATAATGAGACGATCTCTATTGAGTCACTAACTCAACATATACCAACCACCGGTGCTAATGCACAAGGATCCAGTTATAAGGAGTCTTGGCTATTTTAAGCTAACTAAGTAAGCTCCTAGAATAGTGGGGAGGCTACTCCTAATGAAGAAGACTTGATTGATCTCATGTTTTGTGAGGCAATTTTTTGAAAATATGAATTTCATCTTAATTTTTCTTTAGAACCTATAACTCATCATCTTGAATCACACGGAACCAGATGAGGAAAGTCAGGGGACCTTAAAAGAGGGTGAATAGAGCACCACTATAGGCACCAAGGAGTCCAGCTCTATGTTTTCTACTAAAACCTCAATGGAATAAGAATCCATGGAGGTGTTTGGAGTGAAAATTCTTGAAAATTCATTCCTAATAGTAATCTACGAGGGGTCATTCCCTAGAATCCTAGTTGCAGCTCCCCATACTGATGGGAAGGTCTCTTGAGAAGGATTATAATCACGATAATTTCACCTTACCAAGGTAAAGTTTTGAATCCTATCTGCCTTGGTCCTTCTATAGCCTTGATAAATGCTCAAATTTTCCATACTAACCTTTTTTTTCCTCACACAGCTTTTAGACATGCGGTGCTGAGGGATCTCAAGGTAGCTACCATGGTACCAACCAACATCGAAGGGTCCCTAGTGGTATAATTACCATTCAAGGCCCTGTACATGGATATCCATTATTCCATTACCTCATGTAATTATCATTTTTTCACAAGTTAAGTTCAAAACGTTTTGTACTATAAGTGGAATTGACTGCACTACCTTTGCTAGAAATAGTGATCGAGATAATGTGTCCTTAGAAATCTTGCATATCTGAGGTAGTTGGGGAATTTTCTCCCATAACCAAACTATCTCTCAGGGATCTATCCATTTAAGGTGAACCAACCTCAATACCAAGAAGAAAACACATTTTAGAAATAGATATGACTATATGGGAGGCTAAGATCAAAGCTTGAAAAGTTTCTACTATTGGTGAAGAGTCAGACTAGGACACCCCTACCCTTGATACAGAGACTAGCCCATTTGATAGGATACCTAAGGAGGACCTTGTTTCTATAGTCCTCATGACTTTTACTAAGTACTATCCTATTCACCCAAGGATCTAGATGATTTTAGGACTGATGTCACTGAAGAGGATCGTGTCATCCATCATAGGTCATGGATAAGTGTGCAGATCTTCATCACCCGCACTATAGAGGTAGATCTAGTGATTTGGATGGGGTTCCTCTGCTAATAGTTTCTAAACATTGGAATTAGAGGGGTGTATGATCATGATCTCCATTCTATATAACGAGACTATCTTTCTGTGAAGGTGCATGTATAGTATTAGAAGTTTGATTTTTCATGGTACAAGAAGAAATGGGAAGGGACCAAGGTTCTCTAGTAATAAAAATACGAGCTTTCATGACTGTAGGAACAAGACTAAAATCATGAGGCTATCATTAGTACTAAACTGGATACCATAATTCAACAAAGGGTGTTGGTGGTGGAGAATGAGGCTCAGTATGTAGGCATAGTATCTCTACTGGATGAGTGCTGAGCTAAGTAGGATTGGGTGTGAGTTTGAGCTGATAAATTTCTCCCCATTGCTGAGGAGGAATCAACTGGACTAGTCAAGTGGTAGCAGAACTTGGAGGCTACCCAATAATGGTTTTAAATGTTATATCAATCATTGGCCCATGTTTAACCTTAAGGGTCTTTCCCTTAGTTGAAATAAAGGAGAGGCTCTAGCATGTGGATGACCCTCAAAATTTTGAAGTTATTTTCTTTAATTATACACATGTTTACATGTGTCTTTCTTTCTAAACATTGATCATATTAATAAGAAAAACCATAATTAATCACTAATCTCATGATAATCATGCTTTGTTTGGGAAACTAGAGACTAAAAAGATATTTTTAACTAATATGAGAGTGACATAAAAGGACTGAGCACTCAGGTTATGAATTTTCCATCGGCCATTGGGAGTGTCCTAACCAGGTTATATTTGGTTGGAGAGTGGGATTTTCTACACAACTGACTGTATTTATCAACATGCATAGGTGCTTGGATAGAGTAACACTAGGGGTGTTGAATTTTACCTAAATAAAGGGGAAGGAATAATGGAATGATTCAATATGCCAAAGATTTGGAAGAAAAGGGGGAGGGGTGATAGGCTGATATAGGATGGCTACTAACCAAATTCGAAATGCATATTTCACTATAATTCCATTAAGGATTGGGAAAAACAATTTAGGTCTAACTGTTGAACATGTTCAAAACATAGGACCTATCAATATATTTTCAAAAGTCTTTTGGAGTGTGTTTCTAAGACGGTAGGTGAGCCAATATGGACAGACACCATTTTCATTAGGATAATCTTGTTTAGATGTGGAGGTTGGTAAGGATCCAAATCAAGGGAGTCATGAAGTGTGGAGTGAAATAAGAAAATGTAGGAGTGTAGTTAAATAATCTTGGGATCAGACCACCATGGTTGTTATCACATCAAGTTTGCATATTGATCTGGATAAGGGTCAGTCTCATCTTCTAAGGGGAGTATTGTATTGGATGCCAAGAAACGATCAAGGAACTCGGATGGTGTGGTAAGTGACCAACACCAAAGGGGTAATAGGTTTATCAATCAAGGGATAAAGGTGCTTTTTGTGTTATAAAATTCCATGAGGACAAATAGAAAATGGTTTAATGAACTGTTTCAAGAATGTTGAGCATTCATTTTAGCATCTTATGGTGAGTAAGATTCCTCATGTAGTTTAATATCATGTAACTAGGATGTTCATAGAATAATTTAGAGTCTTATGACCAATACATGTGAAATTATGTGAATAAATACTTCCTATTTAGGAAAGTGGTATACACAAAAAGCAAATATATTGGGTGGAACCTCATAGAGGAGATCATGATTCAAAGGGATCTAATAATTGGATCTAACTTTTTCCTGACCAATGAGATCGAGCAAACATAACCTGGTTTTTTAGGACTCAACAATGATTCTCGTAGGCTATTAAACTATCTATTTATACCCTCATTTTCCCAAATATCAAGGGAATATTAATGGAAAAAATAATACTCTTAATCATATTTCTCCTATGGGTTTCCAATCTAATAGAAATTTGTGCCTCTTGCCTTAGACACTGTAAGGTAATGCCAGTCAGACCAAGAAGTTCCAAGTAGTTTAAGGTCATAATGTTTGGACTAGTTTGGGATACTCCAGGGAGGTTTGGATTATATGAGGTGGTTTAAAATCATCATACCAAGAACTTTTGAGTATATTTGTTGAAATTAGATTGGGTAGGATAACTATTAATGTAGATGGCCTCAATTGATGGTGCATTTGTGGGTAATCCCAAAGACAATTAGTCAAGGAAACACTATATATTCATCCAAGATGGGATTCAATCCACAAATAGTTATGGAACAAGACATTATTAGAGAAAAAAATAGAAATATAAAACCTATTGAGTGATAATGAGATGAGAGGAGGATGCATTAGTTTTCATAGTCACTAGAGGTGAGGCAAATCAAATGAAAAATGTGGGTCGCAGGTGGCCAATTGAACACTAATTAAGGTCACAATGTTTGGAAAAAGGGTTACAGTAGTTTAAGTTCATGAAAATTTGAATAAGAGGGGAAAGATGTGTCTTGGGTATTTTTATGTGGTAAAGAAGGTAGAGAAGACACGACATGAAGTGAGAGAGACAAGGGGCCCCATGTCACATGAAACACCTTTGAGACAACTTTCACACAGTTTAAGTTCATGATGCTTAGACTTGGGATCCTAGTTTAAGGTCATAGAGCTTAGACCAAAAGGTGAGACACTCCATTTAAGGGATATCCATGTGCTTCAACCTTGCTTAGATAACTCCCTCCCCGACTCCTAAGCCCATGTTATCTATACTTAGTGTGAGAAACAAGAAGAGGCATGGAGTTCTTTTTATTGTAAGGGAGGTAAAAATAAGGGGAAATAGAATCTGACTTGGTAAAGTCCCAATGAGGATGACTTACTTAGTCATTGTACACAAGAAAAAGGGAAATTAACACACAAGGTGTTGAAATTCCTATCAGAGAAAAGGAAGGTGGAAAGAAAGTTGTAAGGGAAGGTAAATTGTGAATTCTAAAATTCGGATCAAATAATAGGGTGACTAGTGGGAAGGGTTCAATCATTGACCATGTTTGAAACACAGGTTCCACAACTACACCAGTTAAGGACCGGGTGAAAAAATACAGGATCAACCATTGACCATGTTCAAAACACAAGGATTGAAAAACATCACCAAATATTCTTCGGGGAATGTTCCGAAGATGGCAGGTGGTGTGGCTAAGCCCCATTGCCACCAAGGGGTCCTATTTAAATCTAAATGATGATGCAGATCCCAATCAAAGGAAGCATTAAAAATTTGAAGTGGTAGATGTTTCAGGGAATATGGCTATAGGGACCAGTCCACCCTATGCTTGAATGCACTGGGTGAGCATATCAGTAGGAAATGATTGACCCAAAACCTAAGGAAGAATACCCCAAAACGAGTTGGCAGTGAGGCTAGACCGAGAATATGATATCTAGAAATAAATACATATTCTATGAGAATGGGAATCAAGCCACATGTAGTTCTAGAATGCAGATTGATAGGTGAATAGTGAAAAAAGTGCAGTATCCTATCTATAAAGGATGATAAACCATCTCATAATTATCATATGAGGAATATAATATCCATAACATAGGGTAAGGATACAGTTTAATATCATTTTATGGGGAAGATGGTTTTGGTTATCTCACATTTTTCATATGAGGCATCTTATGTTCATCAAATAGGTTAAGGATACAATTTAACATCACATACTGGGGATGTTGGTTTTGGTAATCTCAATTTTTTTTATATGAGGCCTTATATGTTCATCACACAGGGTAAGGATAAAATTTAACATCATGTGTTGAGGATGTTGGTTTTTTTATCTCACATTTTTCATATGAGGCATCCTATATTAATCACATAGTTTAAGGATATATTTTAACATCATGTATTGAGGATTTTAGTTTTGTATATCTCATATTTTTTATACAAGGAATCCTAAGTTCATCACATGGGTAAGGAAATAGTTTAATATCATGTGATGATGATTTTGGTGGGGATTATACCTCAAGATACCCATTCTTTCTTCCTCATGTTGGGCCATGAGGGTATCTAGATTTAATGATAGGGTTAAGGGATATGATTGGGGATTACACCTGATGAGGAGTCCCATGGAAGTTTTTCTTTATCTAGGAAAGAGGTCATGATGAGCTCAATTCTAGTGAATATAACCTTGCTTCAGAAAATAAAACTTATGTCTGGGCCTAAAGATAAAAGGTCTAGGCATAACTACATGTCCCACCAAGCTGGGAATCAATCCATACATAGTTCTGGAATGTGACATGGTAGGAGACCATTTACAAGGGGTATAATTACATCCTCTATAGTGAGGACCCATGATATCATTAAATTTTACATTGTACAATGTGGATATGGAAAAATTCTATATTTATCACATGAGGAATCCTATGTTTATCACATAGGGTAAGACTATAATTTAACATCGTGCATTGAGGATTTTGGTTTTGGTCATCTCACATTTGTTATATGAAGCATCATATATTCACTACATAGGGTAAGGAAATAGTTTAACATCATATACTGAGGACCTTAGGCTTTGGTCATCTCACACTTGTCATATGAGGCATCCTATGTTCACCATATAGAGTAAGGCTACAGTTTATCATCATGTGGTGAGGATGTTAGGATTTATATTTTAAATTCATACATCTTATACTATGGATGCTACTAGTTTAAGGTTTTAGATCTTGGATCATAGGAGTAGTTTATAGTTTAAGGTTGTAGATCTTAGACTAATATTGTTACTATTTTAAGGTCATATATCTTAGACTAAGTCTACTCCTATTTTAAGTTCATAGATATTGGGATAAGGATACTGATAGTTTAAGGTCTTAGAGCTCAGACCAAGGATTCTTCTAATTTAAGGTCATAAAGCTTAGGCCAAATGCATATATTTTCAGGTCATGATGCTTGGATCCAAAATCCTAGTTTAAGGTCATAAAGTTTGAAAAGTGGATTACATGAAGTAATGTTGAAGAAACTTGGTGTTTATGGGAGGTTTGATACACACCCAATTCATGGTGATTAACAAGTATGAACTATTTGAGTAGACCTTATGAATAATGTAAGGTATTTCCAACTGGATTTCTAGATTCACGGTTACCCACCTAGTATCATTCACATATTGAGATCCAGTAACTTGTCCCCTTGAATGAATGATCAATAGTGAAACTTCTTTCTGAATGCTCATGCTACCCAGTTCGGGTGGCTCTCAAAGTTATCTAGTGCTTGGATCCTATTTTATTCAAGAGATTCCAACTCATCTAGACGAACTTTGTCTATTTTTTCTGTAATATTATGGCCAAAAATAAATATTCAGAGTGATGAGAAATAAACCTATATAGGTAAAACTGTCTTTGTTCCATAAAAAAGAGAGAATGGGGTTATATGAGTGGAATTTTGAGTTATAATCTAGTAGGTTCAAAATGAATTAGGGAGATAATCAGCCCAAATCTTTTTTATCTAGAACAAAATCCTCTATTTTATGTTATAGAGGGTTTTGTTTAATTCTTTGACCTATAAATCCACCCACACATGATAGTGGGAGGTTTGGTTGGACCATATGTTGTTCTTAGCACACATTTTCTTTAACTAGGCATCCCAAAAGTTAGTTCCATTGTTTGTGAGAATGGTGTGAGGACCCCCAAACCAATGAGTGATGTGGGAGTTCCTAAACTCAATCATGGACTAGGTTTTTAATTCTTTTATGGGAACTACTTCTTACCACTTTAAGAAGAAATCTGCTGTGGTCAAAATGAACCCGCACCTTCGAGTCATCACTAGCGGGTAGGGACCCACAAAATTAAGTCCCCAAACTAAAAATTTTCAGGAATATTTGGCAGTGTGAAGGAACTCTAAAGGTTGGCACACAAAATCACCACATATTTTTTATGCATGAAACCTCTTAGTGAACTCAATGCAGTCACAAACCATGGAAGAACAGAAGTAACCCAACCTCTGAATCTAATTAGAGAGATTAAAACCCAGTTCATGGGATCCATAAGATCCATCATGGATCACTTTCATGGCCTGAGGTATCTCTTTCCCTTATATGAAATAGAGAATAATTCCATTGAAATCATTTCAATAGAGTGTATTCTCAAGCTTAGGGCCACTTCAGAGGGAAAACTATAATGCATACTGGATGATTCTCTCATGACCAGCTTGACCTAGAGGAAGAATACCATGTTATAGATAATCAATGAAGAGAGGAATCCAATCAAGAATTTCATTGACCACAGTGGAATTTTAGGGCCTTGGGGGAGAATAACTAGAGGCCAGCTGATATACCTATTGATTACCATCATCTAAAGTGGTGGAGGTGATGACCCTCCAATGTTCCACATGAATGGCTATGTCATCTTGGTCAAGATTTGAAAAATACGTGTCAAGGATTTATAGAGAATAAACTTGGTTGTTATATGGTTGAGGAACATAATTCACCTTTAGTTGGGAAGGGAATTAAGCCATTGGTGGGTGAGTATGTTCCAGTAGGGGTACATGCACTTGATTTTTGATGACATAACCACTATTGATCTATCTAATGACTGGCTTAGAGTCTCCCTTCACTTGAAAGAGGGTAATTTTAATATTGAGGGATAGATCAAGACCAGTGATAAGGGCCTGATACACTACCTCATTGGTGTTATAGACTTTTGAAAACAAGAATTAGTATGAAAATATGTCCCAAAAAGGAGCGATGAAAATGATCCCTAATCCCACCTTGATAAGTTTGGAGTTGTTAATTTTCCTACCAATCAGACTCTGAGAGGCACCATAAAAATTAATTTTCTAACATGACATGAATTGATCTACTAAGATAATGGATTAATCTAGGAAATAAAAATCTAAGGGTAGTTCTTGAGGGGTCGAATGCACAACCAACAAATCTGTAAAAGGTTGGCCCTTCATAGCTTTCTATGGGACAAACCTGATGTCAAACTACTAGAGGATTAACACCTAGCATGCCAATAACCCTGTTAGTATGGGGATTTTGAGGATGTACTTAAACAATTCAATACGGGACACCAATTATATCTAATGATGCTATAAGAAATTATGTAAATTTTGTACTATAAAGACCAGAATGAGAAAACTCTTCTCGATGAAAGAATATCTAGTGTCTCTATTGAGGAGCATGTGACCAAGATAATATAGTCTATTCTCCATTACCTTTATGTTATTCTAGGATAAGATGGTGAAAATGAACCATTATTGAGTGTTCACATAGAAGACCATAAGATTTCTTATGACAGATGGCATTATAACAAAATTTTGTAATAGATACTACTTAATATCCTCAAAGATAGTCTTGAAATCCTCATCCCACTGGTAAATGGTTCCTTTCTCCATGATCCTAGAGAATGGATTACACATTCCATACAGGTTTGTAATAAATAGGAAAATATAGTCTAAGTTTCCTTGGAGGCCTTGCAACTCCCTATGGTTGTGGGGAGAAGTAATTTGGTTTATTTCCTTGATTTTATTGGGATCGATCTCGATGCCCCTATATTTGACAATGAAGATGTGATATTTTCTAGATGTAACCTTAAAAACACACTTCAAAGGGTTCATATTCATTTTATGGGAGCTGAGAAATCCAACCAATTTCACAAGGTCATTGAGATGGTCCTGACATTGGAAGGACTTGACCACCAAATCATCCACACAATATTCCACTAGTGTCTCAAGGAGAGACTCAAATATTTGGATCATAGATTCCTAGTAGGTGGATCCAACATTCTTCAAACAAAATGGAATTGGTCAATAGAAGAAGGTCCCCTAGGGTACCCTAAAGGTAATGGATTCCTCATCCTCAGAGGCCATCTAGATCTGATTATACCTATAATATCCTTCCATGAAGGAGAAAGCCAGAAAACTAGCTATAACATTAATGACCAGCTCAGTCCCTGGAAGGGGAAAATATTACTTTGGGAAATGGTAGTTAAGGTCTATGAATTCCATGTAGGATCTAATATTACCATTCTTATTCTTTATTGGGAGGATTTTGGCCAGACACTTGGGGTACTGGACCATTTTTATGAAGTTGGTCCTTAATATACTTGTCAACTTTAGCCTTGACCATGAAACTATGGTAGGGGTTCATCTTTCTAGGAGTTTGTTTAAACCTATGGTAACCCATTGAGAGGTCAAGGATATGAACATAAACCTGGGTATTGAGGCTTAGAATCTTTTTATATCTCCAAGTGAACATGTAAAAATGTTATTTTAGGAAGGCCACATACTACTTTTGTTCCTATGATGTTATAGAGGCACTGATTAGTGTTAGATTCAGATCTTATACTATACCAAGGTTTACAAATGACAACACATCAATAGTGGTGGGTAAAACCTCTTCAAATACAAGAGGAGTGTATTCCAAATCCTCTTTATCATATGATGTTGGGGGATTAAAGAGAGGAGACGAATCTTCTAGATCAGTGGACCTAGGGTTAGAACTAGCATCTTCTCTGGTGGATGCGATATCCTCCCATAAGGGTACTTATTCCATGGAAATTATGATGTTAAAAGATAATGAGACTATAATTCATGTTTTATAATAATGAGGCCCACTTTTTATATCAAATAACTAATGATGGGATAACTTCCATTGGGTTAACCCTGCATTTTGAAACATTTGGTGGTTCCATGGATTAGTAGACATGAGGAGGATCCATCGGGACTCCACAAGAGTAAGGTCCTCTGATGTTGTCCATGATTTTCCTATGAAAATGAATTAGGTAATCTATAATCACTATTTATTCTTGAAGACAATGAAACAAATCCCCAAGTATGGGGTCATGGGTTCCAACTAGTGGATTAGGAGGGTGAATCTATCTTTTAATTATGTATAAGGATCTATGTCAACGGCTGTCAGACCATTGGGGGTGTTGATACTCTTGACCCAAATGGTCTATATCTATTTCCCCTCCCTTTTTATTACCCATTCCAAAATCCAAATAATGGGACTAACAAGAGTTTAAGGTGAAGACATCTCCCTGAAGTACCCCTACTCATCCATCAAGGGATTATTTGATGCACTAGTGGTATGAGGAGGGAACTAATGCATGGAAATGAAGCCAGGGCCTCCCTAAAAGTCAATAGTAGGTAGTATTCTAAGAGATTACCATAAATTTAGTGCTTTCTACCAGACCACCAAATTGAGTCTTTAGCTGAATATTTCCCTACGGATTCTTCTCACTCTTACCACACCCCTGAATTTTGATGTTATAGGGAGTTATATCCTCTTATGTAATCCCTAGTTTTTAGAGCATCCGGGTTAGGATGAGATTGATCTTGGAGCCAATATCTACTAGGAAGTGGCAGATTTCCATGCCATTGAACCGAACTGTGATATATAATGGACATATATACTCATGAATAGTATCACCCTCATCTTCCTTAGAGAAGGAAATGAAATCTTGGAATTCATCCTACTCAACTTCCTCTCTATGAAAGGTCTCATCAGAAGCTACCTTACTATAAAACTGAAGGGGAATATTTAAGGATTTGATAAGGTACTCACACATCTCCTTTAATATGTGGAGTGCCTCGACGATCTCAATATTCATTGGTATTCTAAAAAGGTGTTTTAATATGTTTTATTTCTATGTAAGAGTCATATTTTTTCCTACAGAGGGTCTTTATTTAGTAAAGACCATATCAAGAACTATTGACTGAGGCACTATGGCCTAACGAGTGAGGGTGGTACTCTTTTGTCGGTTAATTTATTTCATTGAATGCCTAATTTTTGGGCATCATATGGTTAAGGTTAATCCATGGAACATCATGGATAATCACAATGTAGTTACATATGAGCTACAGAGCCAACTAATAGAGTCATCTTGGGAGGTTTTCCTTATAGAGAAAATTGGGAGGGTTTTATTTTCTAATCCCTAAGGGAGCCATGTTGTTTTTTCTTAGTAGCACGAAGAGTTTGGTTTGAAATAATAGAATAGAAATTTTATCTATAAGAGTGTCTTCTTCATCTCCTTCAATGGAATCAGCTAGATGTACCTGAGGGGTTCATGTGGTGTTCCTTATCATTGAGCCTCATATAATGATCCAACAGTTTGATAGTTTTCCAAGAGGTACACTCTTTCTCCTCTTTAGTGTAATATTCTAGGATAAGATGAATTTTGGGTGCATCTCCTAACCCAAGATGCATAAAAACACTAAGGGTGTGGACTAGTTTCAGTACTAGTGGGGGAATATGATTCCCTTTACACTATCTATGGTATGAGAAATGATTGGTATAGTTGGTAAGTTTGGTCTCTTGGGGTCTCTTTTATTCTGTAAATTCTAGGATACCCTTTTCCAGGGTGAAAATGAAATAACCCAAGATTTGTGCATCCTTTAAGGAGTAGGTCTTATTCTTTATATCCATGAAATAGTCCCTGGGTGCCTAGCCCTGAGGGAGGGGGGAAGGGTAGGCACTCAATTGGCGAGGCTATGATTAATGAGGTTTCACCTGAGGAGGTTGAACTTGGTGAGGCTATGCCTAATGAGGATCATCCAGAAAAGGGGCATAAAGGTGAACCAAATTGGGAGCCTCTGCGTGCACGAAAGTTTTTGATTATTCTTTCTCAAGCCCTCTCATGGGAGTTGGAATGGGTAATGAGCATGATCATATCTTGATCCATTACAATGATTCTTCCAGACACTGATCTTTTTTAGATAACTCTAGAAGTCCACCTGGGAAATTTAGGGAGATGAGGGTGGGGACCAATTCATCTTTGTAATTATCTATAAACATTGTTATTAGTTACTCATGGGAAAGTTGCATATCAAGAGAGTATGTGAGCCCCTTCCATTAGTAAATGAATTCAATAACTCAATCATCAACCCTCAATTTTAACTTAGAGAGATTTACAATACTATAATTTTTCACAGTATAGATAAACTGGTAGAGGAAATACCTATGGAGATCCTCCCATTTGGAAACCAATCCTAGGGGAAATTGGCTACACAAAATGAATGCGGTTTCTTCCAGAGTCTAGATGAAAGATCTGAGTTTGGTGGCTTCCTACTGTTCCGGAGACCCCAACATTGGGTTAAATTGTGAAGAGAAGCGGGCCAGATGTTGTAGTGGATCACCCATAACATTGAATGGGGTGAAGCTTAGATTGAAAAATGATATCATTGTGTGAATCTAGTATACCCATGTAAGATAAAAATTTTCTTATGGTGGAATTGAAACTTATCTCATTCCCAGAGCCTCAATGTGGGAGATAAGAGAAACTATCACATCATCATAGTGAGGATTTGTGGTTACCAGTTCTTTGACTAGATTATTATACTAGGAGGTAAAGTATCCTTAATCCAGAGGTATATCATCATGATACTCAGGTAGAGTGGGTGACTCATATCTTGGTCATTTTATGTATCCCCTAACTTATAACTGAATCAGATGTGTGTGGTCACCTGGTATAAATATGGGTGCTAGATAAGAAGGAATGGATGTCCAATTGGGGGAGAGACATGTTACCGTTTAAAATTTTCAAGACCCAGGCACTACAATGAGATAATATTAATAGTAATACTCTTATAGCCATTATGATCTTTGAGTAAAGAGTCCATCCTCGAGTCTAAACTGGTTTCTTGTGTTACCTAGGATATATTGAAGAGCTCAACAGGTTCCTTTCCTTTTTTGAGATATCAGTGGGAAGATGAAAATTTCTCATTGGGGGGGGGGGGGGGGCTCCCAATGCCCATTTATAGTCTCCACTAATGGATGCAAGTGCATTTCAGGGGATCCACCTGGTACTGTGCTGACCCTTGGGGTTGGTTCTCCTGATCATTCTCTCTTACAGTGGCCTAATTTATCTAATCCTAAGGATATTAAATAGTTACAAAATTCACCATAGTGGTAGTCAAAGAAAAAAAATTCACTACCAGTGGGAAGTCCGTACTGATGATCCCATTTTTTTCATGGGATACGGATGAAGTGGAGGGTAATATAATTCCCTTAAACCTGAATCTACACATATTAATATGAATCATCCATGACTCACCAGAGCATAATGAAGATCTTAACATTGGTTCACTATAAGTTCTAGAGGTATCCATATGATTCAGGGTGTTGAGATACTAAGAGCATTGCGCTGTCAACCCCCTTTCACTTTAGGTGTATGGAATCGATATATCCATGGATTCCTGGATAAATCAAATGATGGACCTAAAGGTGGTTGATAATTTTCTAAATATTCTAGAAGAATCATGGAACCTATTCTTTAGTGAGGGTCTTTGAGATAACAAAATTAATGGTTGTGGGTGGCCAAATCATGACATGTAGAGGGTCTGTGGCTAGGATCCCCCAAAAGTACTCTTTTTTATTAACCTAAGGATGATCATATTCCCAATTGGCCCAAAACCTAGCTTTCAATAGTTGGTAAATTGGTATTGGAACTAATTCTGACCTACTTTGTTGCTGAATTTAGTAGGTGGGGTGCCACACGGGCCCACCATCCACTGAATATTGGGATGTATTTTGGAGGCCATGCCAACTTTAGGATCATGTGAATGTTGGAAGGGGTGTTCACAACCTCCTCATGAGTGAGAGAAACAACATATCTTTGGGGATCAATAGAGTGATCACCGTTATTTGAGGTCATCAATCTGAACCTCTACATCTCTCCCACTTTTAGTGTGGAGGTATAGAAGAGGTAAGATGATAGAGGAAGAGACTATTGCACTACAAGTCCTTGAAATGAGGCCAGAACATCCTCCACCTGTAGGTACCTATGGAATAATTTGGGGATTTTTTGGACATTGGATTCAGTGATCATTAGCCTCAACTGGAAAGATTCTTCCCCCATCCTTGGAAGTGGATGTGAAGGATCCCACATTGAGTTAGCTATCATCTCAAGGTCTATGAGATTAATGCTGACTTGAAATTTCCCATGGTCCCACCTCTGATGGTGTGGGAGTTCCCCAAGTTCATGTTACTGGGAGTAACTTGGGTTTTTTCTCTGACCAATATGACTCTCATTAAAGGCATAGTCCCCGAGGTAGTTTCTTGTTCTCCTAATCGAGATGGGTCCTCAGATCAGGGCATTTTTTCATTATGGGGAGGACCTCTACACTAGCTAGTGGTAGTGTAGGTAGGACCTCCATAGTGAAATCCTTCATCATGCGACAACCCATGATGGTTTCCAATGGAGGAAATGGTTGGGAGATTCAAACAGACCTATATAAGATGAAACTTGGGTCTCGACCCCAAGCGGGAAAATATGGGGCCACACGAAGTGGTTTTAGGGGAAAGGTAAGATTCATCAATGATGATTGGATCTGCTAGAGCCGGAGAAGAGGCCTCATGATGGGAAGGGTTTATGACCTTCCTATAGTGTTGATTCTAGGTGTTCTGGACCAAGGCTGGAGGAGTAAGGGTGAAATAGACCTACTCCTCAACATACTGGGTTTGATTACATCATCAGTGAGGCTGGGTGGGAGCCCTCCTAGTTGGATCCTAGGTGGTGGTCACTGTGGGTGAAACCTGTACGTACCCTACTTCATCATCATTAGGGGGAAGTTGTCAGAGTGTTTTGGAGAGAAGCTCCTAAAATTATTCATCATCATGATTGGGGGGATTTATCTCGGTGTGGTCCTCACGCGCATAAGTGCTAGAATGGTTCCATGGATTTCATGTCCTTTTGGTCCATATCCCTAGTTTGGATGACCCCTTCTTACTTATATTGACGAACAAGGGCACTGATGACCCTCCTTTGGATGATCTTGAAAGGGGATATGAGGCGAGAGAATCCAGTAGTCACGGACGAGGTGGCTGTCATGGAGGGAGTGTAGTAATGTAGGATTGTAACACGATTAGTCTCCCTTAACTCACACCTGTTGGTAGTGGGTCATCATGCATTCATTGTGGCTTGGGTCCTTTGGAAATATACAGAGGCAAATCTTAGTAAATGAATCATAAAAAAATAACCAATGTTCCCAACATTATTCTTCATTCTCTAAGGACGTGGGAGGTTACAAATCAATAATACCTTAGACCAAGGATTCCCAATGACCTTCACTTACCCCTAATTGCATGAGAAGAATTCCACACTAGGCCCACCATCTGTTTTGTAGGGTACTATTGTTGGTTATTTGGATTCAATCATGCTCAAATATGATGATTCCCAACATTACTAATCCACTCACTGTTAAAGGAGAATAAATTCATGTTAGGTTCACCATTTTTATTTCCAACTATTTTCTCCAGGGTCATGAAAATTCATTTTTCTTGCCTCGTATTCTTTCATTCCAAAGGCAGGAAGCCTCTTCCACCATGGTGTATAAATTTTTATCCTTAATCAAAATTGGTTATGGGATGTTTGTTCCTCCTTACATGCTTGGAGATTTTATCCTAGTCAAGGTATCCCTAAAAAATTTGAGATATGTTTGTGAAACTCATTCCTAAAATCATCTTGAGGTGGACACCAGTTAATTACACTAATTCTGTCTTTATAGGGAAGTAACCTAGAGTATATGGTAACCTTGGGAATGTTTGATCATTTCTATACCTTGGGAATACTAGGAATCTATAAACGCTTACTATTTTGAAGTTAGTGGAATCTCATGTGTAAGGTATCTTAGGCATGGAACCCGAGGCATCATGTGTCATCCATGGGGTAGTTGATGCCAGAGGCGTAAGACTTTCGAGGTTTTTTACCCCAGAAATCCCATGTTTATTGTATGATGTAGTGATTCCAGATCAGGTGATATGATTAATTCCGTGTAAAGATAAGCCATTCATAGGTTTAATGTCTTGTGGAGACAAGTAGGTCACGTGTCTAACATCTTGTAGGGATAATTAGGTCACATGTTTAACGTCTTGTGGGGATATGTAGGTCACAAGTTTAACATATTGTAGTGATAAGTAGCCATAGGTTTAATATCTTGTGGGGATAGTTAGGTTACATGTTTAACATTGTATAGGGACAGATAGGTCACATGTTTAACATCTTGTGTGGAATGTTAGGTGGATTTTAGTGTGTCCCCATGGGGAAGATGACCACACTTTGTAGTTTTTGTCTTTTAAGGGGAATATATACAGATTTTTTGGGAATTTTGGGGTGTTAGGATTGAACCATAGGGAGGTATCCTAGTTTTTTTGAGATGTTGGGATTGAACCTCTTGAAGGTATTATACATACCTTATTAATATATAGGGATCAAAAATCACATAGCTTGATGACATGGTTTAAGGTACTTTGATGGTACTAGTCCATGTAGTTTAACATCATATGGTAAGGATGCTCGTGTCATGTAATAATAGATCACATGAGATGGTGTGGGGATTATACATATGAGCTTCCGGGAATAAAAGTCACATCCAATTATGGGGAAGGATAGTGTGGGACTTACATATATAAGCTTCCTAGGATGGGAGAAACATGCAATGGTTGGGGGTGGGTTTCATCCCATACATTACATGCATAGGGAATACTGTGTTTGTTACACTGGGTAAGACTATAGTTTAATGTCAGGTGTTGAGGATGTTTTTGTACAGTTTAACATCGCATGAATAGAATGTTAGGCTAGGAATTTTTACATCTTGTAGATCAGACCTAGGATGGGCCTGCACCTATGGAGACCGTTTCTATATAAAAGAGAAGGATCCAACATTAGGTCTCTATACTAGTAAATGTGGTAATTATCCAAAGATAATTCCACCTTTGGGGATTACACATCTACTTCACATACAGCTCTGGGTGGTGCATGGTGTAAACACTGCCATGGTGAAGTGGAAAACAAGGATCCTAATATTAGAATACATATTCTTAGGAGAAAGAGGTGATAAAACTATCTAGGACATGATTGAGGAAAATAGGATGGACATGAGGGTTGATGATACTAGTCGTGCAGGTGATGAAGGTACAAAGGAAGCTACAAGCTAGTTAGAGTAGGTGCGGAGCACCAAAGCACTCAAATTTCACACAACTATGTTTGGTGGAAGGAATTAAAGGATTAGGGACCAGAGGGTTTTCTACACAACTCTACAATTGTGTGAGAAAATGGGGTTGTTTGAAGCATGGGTTCCAACACAAATCCACTTAATGAACCTCAGAGACATTCATTCATGTAACTTCTAGAGTTTCTCGAAACTTGGGATTATACAAAGGTAGATTCTATTTCATTAAACCTCATTAAATTTATGGGAAGTTTCATGAGGAAATATCAAGCATAATCTATGCTAAGGTCCCATTAAAGGTCATTAGTGAAAGTTATCTACCTTTTGGGGTCTATGGAAGTTTGGAGTTGCGCAATGTCACATTGGTGGGGTTTGTACAAGTGAGATTTGAAACATTGGATTATAGAGATCCATCCCCAAATGGGGGGGGGGGATGCACTATTTATATCGAAAATGGGTGGATCATAGTAGGAAACTCTACCTGTTTCAAGAAAAGTTGTTTCATGCTATCCATGCCTTTTCGATTGGGACATAGTCACATAAGGTAGTGGTTCAACAACACATTTCTCATGAAACTATTTTCAAAAACTATGTTCAGTGTTGCATACAAGGTTTAAATGTTGCACAAAATTTAATTTTTAGAGTTTGGTATATTTTATAATTTCCATGAAACTTTGTCTCTTCGAAGTCACCTTTTTCATGAAATTCAATTATGTACTGAAATAGAGAGTTTCACATGATGACTAGAAGTTGCAGGAACTTACTCCCTTGGATTCAAGATGATCCCTTTGGTCGGGTTGCATCATCCTTTTTAATAAAACCCTCATTTTGGGGTTGAGACATGTTTTTGGTACTAACAGGTGTAATGGAAAAATCTCATAGTGGTATGAAAATCCATCATCCCACTCATCACAAGTATGAGAAGAAGCATCCTGGAAATCAACTGAAAGGGAGAAGGAAATGCTTTATGTTTAAAAAAGAAGGGCACCTAGCCAATGATTGATGACTGTAGAAAACCACCAATGTGATGGAAGAAATGAATTCTCCATTAAACCATAATAATATCATCCAATGTTTCAATTGAAAGGAATAAAGACAATATACAAATTAATACACTAATCCAAGGGTTTTAAAAGATAATCGATGGAAACAATCCCTAAGGTCTAGAGAGCAAGGGAGAGAATATGCAATCAAAACTGCTAAGGATGATTTTGAAAATCAAGTGGTGACAAGTATACTAGTTATTCATTCAAGGATATAGAACATACTATTTTATTCTCGTTCTACGCATTCTTTCATATCACACAAGTTTAATAGAACTATTCAAAAACCACCTCAAAACATGGAAGTTGAGTTATTGGTAAAGATATAAAATGGATTAATTATTGCATCCTAAGCATATAACTCATCCCCTATACAAATTTGTGGGATGAATTTATTATTAACCCTTGTGACACTTCCCTTATAGGAGTCTTATTCCATTTTGGGCATGGATTAGCTTTACTTGTATATAGCCTACATAAATTTCCAAAATAAGGAAATCACCCTACGTATCAAAAATCACTCTTTGATTATATACATGTGTAAGGATGAGGATGAATATTATTTAGTAAAAACATATCAACCATGGATATTATTACCTTGGGGGTAATCATATCTAGTTTAAATGATTGAGACTAAAAAAATATCATTCTTGATGACATGACCATTGTAAGGGAATTAATTGATGTGTTTCCGGAGTAATTTCCTGGTATTTCTCATATTTGTGAGGTTGATTTCTAAATCAAGCTCATAACCAGAGATTTTATAATAAGAATCCATATATAATGAAAATTATCGAACTTGGGGAGAAGAAGAAAAAATTATAGGAGAATATAGAAAAACGGTTTATACGCCAGAGTGATTCACCATGGAGTGAAACATTCTACTTCATCAAGAAGAAGGATGAGTCAATGAATCTATGCATTGATTATTGTGATCTCAATTAGATTATAATAAAGAATAAGTATCCTCTACAATGGATTGTTAAATTTTTTAATTATCTATGTGGATCATAACACTTCTCTAAGGAGGATATTTAGTTGGGATATTATCAAGTAAAGGTAAAGAAGGAGGATATACCCAAGATTGATTTTTATACAAGGTATGAGGACTATAAGTTCATAGTGATTCTATTTGACCCACTAATTCTCCAAAAATATTCATGGAATTAATGAATAGTGTCTCTAGGGATTAACTTGAAATTTTTTTTCTAGTATTTATAGATGATATTCTTATCTACTCCAAAATTATGTAGGAACATAAGGATCACTTAAATACCATAATGAAGACCTCGCAGAAGGAAAATTTATATGAAGATTATAATAAATGTGAGTTTTGTTTAGAGAAAGAAACTTTCTTGGGGCATGTAATCACCAAAAAATGATATATGTGGATCCATAAAAAACAAATGCAATCAAAGGATGGCCTAGACAACCATCGATGATGGAAACTTGCAGTTTCCTTAGATTATCTAGGTACTATCATTGATTTTTGATAAATTTATCATGATTTTAAATCCCATTAACCAATATAACTCAAAAGGGAGTCAAGTTTTCCTAGAATAATGGATGAAAAGAAATATTTACAGATCTGAAGAAGTGAATAATTTATACACCTATGACCACATTACCCACCAATGGGGAAGAATTTGTGATCAGTAGTGATGCATCCAAAAATGGATTGGGTTGTGCACTTAAGAAATTTGAAGAAGTGATAGCTTATACATCCCAAAAATTAACAATAGTTGAGGAGAAATTCCAAATGAATGATCTATAATTGATTGTAGTGGTTTTTGAGTTGAAAATTTGGCGATATTATCTCTATAGAGAAAAGTGTGACATATTTACAAATCCTAAAATCCTCAAGTATATATTCATATAAAAGTTGATTAATATTCACCAATGAAGGTGGTTAGAGATGATCAAGGATTATTATTTTTCAATCCAAAACCATCCTGAGAAAATGAATAGAGTGGTAGATGATTTGAGTAGAAAAGATCCCACAACCCTATCCTTGATGAGGATTATAAGGGATCCAATCTTACTAAACATAAAAAGGATGGAAATGGAAATAATAAAAGGATATTCATCTTACCTTGATCAAATAACAACAAAACCATCTATTCTTGAGTGGATCAAGGAGGTTTAGAAAGATAATGAGTTTTTATAGAAGAAGGTAGTGAATATTTCATAGTTTAACTTTTATGAAGATAGAGTTATAAGGTTTGGAACCTAGATATGTATCTCATCATAAACAAAAGTAAAGATAGAAATTTTAGATGATGCACATATCTCATCCTTCTCTATTCATCATGGAAGCACTAATATGTATAGATATTTTAAGTAAAACTTCTGGTGGGATAACATGAAGAGGTAGATTTAAGAGTTTGTATCTTGATGGTTGGTATGACAACAATTCATGGTGGGAAAAAGGTTTAATGGTATGATGTATATATTGACCATACCAGTATAAAAATGGGAAAAAATATCCATGGATTTCATTATAGTAATCCCTGAGACACCTAAATGTAGTAATTCCATTAGGGTGGTAGTCGATCACCTTAAAAAGGCAACACATTTCATTGATATCAAGAAATATTTATCTATTGACAAAATTACCAAGATATATATAAGGGAATTAGTAAGACTCCATGGAGTTCAACTCTCTATTGTATCTGATCAAGATTTTTGGTTTACCTTTAGGTTTTAGAGTAGCCTTTAGCAAGCACTGGATATATAAATGAGATTCATCAATTCTTATCATCCTTAGATGGATTTTCATTTTAAAAGGTCCATTTAAAGTCTAGAGGATATGATGAGATCATGTTCAATGGATTTACATGGATTTTGGGACCAACACCTCTCCTTAGTGGAGTTCTCATATGACAACAATTTTTATTCTATCATTCAAATGGAACCATATTGGGATCTGTATGGGAATAAGTGTCAGGGTCTAACATGTTGGGATGAAGTTCGAGAGTGGAAGCTGATGAGACCTGATCTTATCCAAGAAATGATAGATAATGTTCAAACTATTCAAAAACATATAAAATCCACAAAAATTCTATAGAAAAGATATACAGATAATCATAAACATAATCTAGATTTTAAGGTAGGAGATAAAGTATTCTTTCATATATGTTGTCCTCCTCTAGTTTTAATGCTCACAATTCATGCTTCATTAAGTTAAATAAAGTTAAATTATTTTTACATATAATAAAAATCTATTCTGTTAGTGTTTTACATCATAAGATAGGTTGGAAATATATGTCTAAGTATGAGTCACCATTAAGGTGGAATCACAGTCACCGTTAATGTTGAGTCATTGTTATGATAGGATCACTGTTAGACATGTCACTAATGATAGAAAATTTGATAAGTATGAGCTAGCATTGATGTAGACTCACTACTATGATATATCACTATCAAATTTCTCACTATAATAACAAATACGAAATTATGAAAAAGGACAAGACAATGTTATTAAACCTACTGATAGTTCAACTCAGAATTTTTGAAATTGATGACACACTATCACATCAAGATACCGAAAGAGTGACTTACCAATATTCAGAATTTTTGCAAAGTATGAGATATCGATAGCATGAGTCACCGTTAAGTGGACCTATCATTATATAAACTCACCATTCCAAGACACCTTTCCAAATACATCATTTCAAGCCACTATTTAGAGACACCGTCACTTCTTACATTGTCATTTAAATTCAAATTTCCTTCTAATGGTCATATTTATGAAATATTGTACTTATAATTATATTAACAATTTCTTATATCTTTTTTAGATAACCTTTAAATCAATTCCGAACTATAGTATGAGGTATGAGGTACCTAGATGTGATCAAGATCATGGTTCTTGTTAGCTATAGTGTATAAAGATAAAACCTGTTCAAAAAGAAAAAGTGTGTGGAGAAGTCATACACCTGAGAAAAACTTAAGAAATGCTAAATGTGGAAACATAAAGATACTACTGAGAACTCATATCTAAGAACTTTTTGCTGCAACATAGAAAGATAGGAGAATAAATCATCAAGAAAATATTATACCTAACTATAAACAAAATACAGAAGCTATCATGACACTCTTTTTTGCTGTCTATTTTTGAAAGTCGACTCGAGTTGCATTTCAACATAACTTGCAAGTGTCACAAGATGCATTACCAATCAAACAGAGCCTTATAAACCTATTCTCTTTATTTTTTCTATAATTTTGTACTAATTTTATATTATGAGAAGTGTGTGCCTATCTGTTTTATGAAAACACATTGACTCCTATAAAAAACTAGAAGATACATAGATATATTCAGAACTATATTTTACACCTTATACTCCCATAGATAATAGTAGAAGCGGCCCTTGCGTGGCTTGTTTGTTTTTTAACTCCCAAAAAAACTATGGAAGAGGTTTAGTTGAACTGAACAGTTGTGTATGCTATTGTTTACCCTAATCTAGGGTGTGGGTCAAAGTTTATTTATATAATATACTTGATGGTAGGTGATCACCAAGTGGATAGGATTATGTATCATCTTGAGAATGAACCTCTTATTTAAATTCTACTGTGTTATTTCAAGTTTAATTTTCTCTGTTTGTGTTTATTTATACTAAAAAACTTCACTTTTCTTTGATAGTTAATCCAATATTGTGTTTATGTTATATTTTTATTTAGTATATCGATTTAAAAAGTTAAAATAATAATTTATATTGTTTAAACTGAGAACTAATCACTCTGTGATAAATCCTTCAAACAATCAATTCTTTTATAAACTGATCCTTTAGTTAACTGGGATGTCTTGTATTCCAAATTGGAAAACATTTAATAAATATTTTTTACATAAGTTTTTATAAGAACTCAATTCACACCCTATTGAGTGTCCTTCTCTGACCAACATTTGGTATCAAATAACTTACTTTTTGGGTTTTAAAGTTTCAAAGTTTTCAAATATTTTCAACTATGATTTTATTTATTCTTTAGATATCTCAAAATTTCTATTAGTTAAAATTTTGTAGTTATTTAATTTTTTTATTATTTAACATGGATAATATATAGAAGGGTGATTCTACCAAAATACTTCCCTATTTCAATGGCATAAATTATGCTTAGTGGAAAATCAAAATAAAAATGCATTTAGAAAACATGGGTTTTGAAATATGGTCTTTTATAGTCGATGAGTATAAGATTTATGCTACTTATAGAAACCCTTGGTATGACCCAAATTTGGAATCCAATAATAATAATTGAAAATATATGAATTTATTATATAGTTCTCTAGGTGATGAAGAATTTAATAGGATTTATTCATGTAAAATAACCTTTGAAATTTGGGATACTTTATATGTTTCACATGAAGAAACCACTAATGTTAAGGAAATGAGGCTTAACACATATAATATTAAATATGATAACTTCAAAATAAAGACTGATGAGACTATATTTGACATGTACCTTAGGTTCAATGAGATTGTAAATACAATTATGTCAGTAGGAAATACAATCACTGCAAAAGAACAGATCAAATGAATCTTGATATGTATTCTAGAAAGGTAGAGAAGGATCTCGATATCAATTAGATAATATTGTGAAATCGATGCACTACCTTTAAAGGAGATGATTGGAAAACTGATGATGTATGATGAAGAGTTGAAGGTTAACATAGAATAATATTATGAACCTAAAAGAAAGTTAGTGGCTTTCAAAACCACTACATCCAAACAAAAATAGAAAATTCAAGTTCCTACTGAAAGTTCTAGAAATGAAGATTCATAAACTGATAGTGATGAGGAAATGGATCAGTTATCCTGAAGATTTAAAAAATTCTATAAAAATAAGAATTTATTTAGAAATCCCAGCTATAGAGGGAAATATGACAATAATGGAAATATGAAAAAGGATTGGAAAAGAAACGAGAATAAAAATGAGACAGTCTGATATGAATGCAAAATAAAAGGACGTGTGAAGGCTAACTTCCCAAGATTGAAGTACAAGAAGAAACATGAGGATAAGGATAGAAAATAAAATAATAATATGAAGGCTACCTAGAGTGATTCTGAGGAAAGGTCCATGAATCTGAATCATCTCATGGTGAAAAGGATGACAAAGACAACATGTGTTTTATGACAAACACATCCGTGGTAACCTTAGTATCTCCTGTACAAAATTCTTATTATTCTAGAGATGAGTCTGAATCTAAAAATTCTAAAAATATGACTAATGAGAAAATTTTTGAATACTACAAAATTATTGAGGATACTTTAAATGAGAAGAAAGATAAATATAAATCTATCAAGAAACAACATACTCTTTCTACAACTATTAAGTCTAAACTCACTGTAGAGAAAGAGAAAATGATCAACTACTCAACGAGAATACTGAACTTAAACTTTCTAATGAGAAATTAAATAAGGATTTAGGGAAATTTAAAAATTATAAAGATACATTAGTTTAAATTAATAGAAAACAAGTTGATCCTAAATATACTATTGGCATTGGTTACCAACCTGGGAAAAAATTTCTGTTAAAAACAATTTTGTATCAAAATCTATAAAATTCAGTTTTATGCCCAGATTTGAAAAATTTTATGCATGTTCCAGCACTGGAAAATCATTTACTATTTCAAACTCCTTTGGACCTAATGAAGTCTATTTTTATCATACTTTACAAACTATATATAGGAAACCCATGAAGAAAATGTGGGTTCCTAAATCATTAACTACTAATATTACTAGACCTATGAAAATATAGGTACCAAAGATTTTTTTTGTTTAAACTATTTTTTGTAGGAAGGCTATTTGAAGAGTTCCTATAAGAAATTGTGGTACTTGGATAGTAGGTGTTCAATACACATGACAGGGGACTACTCTAGATTTAAGAACCACATAAATATTGATGGTGGACATGTCAGCTTTGGTGAAAATTCAAAAGAGAAAATTATTGGCCTTGAAGAAATCAGTAATAATAATTTAGTTTTAATTTCTAAAGTTCTTTTTGTTGATGGTCTAAAGTACAATATTCTTAGCATTTCACAGTTATGTGATGATTGATTCCATGTTATATTTGAAAATGATGCTTGTAACACCCCCAAGTTTTTGCAAATATATTTAATATAGAATGAATGAAACACTGACCCCCTAAGAAACAAACACTTTTTATAGGATATATTTATAACATAGCCACTAAAAATAATTTTTTTCCTTCTATGATTTAAATTTCAAAAAACAGACATACACATTTGCGATCAGTAAGGTATTTAGAGTCTGATAGGATCAACTTATATTTTTAGTGAATAGTGACTTATTTTTATGAATAGTAACACACCCTTATGAATAGTAAGGTTCCCTTATGAATAGAAACCTCACCCATGTATGTATAAATAAAATTTAAGCACCATATAATTGAGAGTGAATATTTTAAAAATTAATAATTAAGTGTTGATATTTTTGTGAGTAATAAGTATTTAATTACAATTTTAAATTAATAAATTTACTTAAAATAAAATTCATTTTCATAAAATGTATTCCTCAAAAAAAGTTTTTATTTTCCTATGATTTTATGATAATTTTATGATACCTCATTTAATTTTTGAAAGTATTATAAAATCAGTTTTAAAGTTAAAATATGTATTTTTCAAGTAAATAATGATTTTATTTAAAAATTAAATTTCACTTATTTAGAAAATTATTTTGATAAAAAGGAGTTAATTTTTTAATTATACACATAAAAAAATGGTTAGGGTGATTTTTTGGATTTTTCTAAAATTCTGGAATTTTTGGTGAATAGTGAAATTCTATAATTTACAGAATATGCTAAAATAAATGAATTTTGGCATCATTCTTGAGTCATAGATTATATAAATGACCATTTTTTAGAGCTCAAATGCACCTATTACTGTTTTTTGTCACAAAAATGAAACACTATTGCTTGTCTTGAGAAAAATAATAAAATAATGAATAAGATATTCAAAAATAACTCCTCCCCTCCACTATAAAAAACACCACTCATTCCCTCTTCTCTTCACTCCAATAAGACTTGAAAATTCTCAAATTTCTACCCAAATACTTTTCCCTATCCTATAATCATGTCTAAGATCTCTTGGTATTTCCAAAACACCAAAAACCATTCCCTTAAGGAGGTTCTCAAGGAGGAGTACTCAAGAGTTAAACTCCTCTTCCTTTTTTCCTTTAAATTTCTTTTATGTTCCTTCTTTTATTATTATCTACTCACCTCCTCTGTCCAAATGATCATGGTACCACTATTATGATCTATATACTGGAATTATATCATGTTAATGAAATATCCATCCTCAATATCCTTCATCTCTCTCTCTTTTATTTAAAAAAAATCATCGTCCGGGAGGTGTCGATTTACAACCTTTATGGACGACAAAGTTTTGTTCTTCAATTTATTCTTCAAGGATGGCCATGAAACCATTTTTATGGTTAACCATATTCTAAAATATTTATTATATATTATTTAATTATTTTGTAACCATAATTTATACATGATATTAAATAATATAACAGAATTATTTCATTGTGATCGAAAAACCGCTGTAAAAATCTAAATGAATATCATTAAATGTTTTATCTAATGACCCATAAACATAATATATAATCAAATGATATGTATAAAAATTTACAATAATATATGTTAATATATATCATATAAATTTAATTTTTGAGAATTATACCCATTCCACATAAACTTCCATTATCATATACAATTATACCAATCATGAAAACCAAGGAAACGAACGCTCACAAGCGATAAATTTGTATCTTATAACTCATCAAAAAGACATAGATGAACTTAATAGAATTATAAAAAATCAAAAACATGTAAATAATTTTTTAATTAAATAATTACTGGATTTAATTTGATTATCCAAGGCATTAATCTTAAGTGAAAAAAACATTTGGACACAAGGTAAGGGGTTTCTACCCAATCCTCTATTTTATTTCAGGTTATTCTTTATCTCACTTAATCCCTATTAAATTTTTAATTATTCTTATTTACTCCTCATAAATTCTGTTTAAATATTCTATATATGTGTACCAATCATAATCCATATTTATTTTTTGGGGAGTTAATTTTATTATAAAAATATTTCTCAATTGTTCCTGATAAACAAGCCCAATTCAAGGGACCTTCTCAAATTCTTACCTATTTTCAAGTGCACTATATAATCTATTTTAAACCAAAATTATTTTTCTAAAACAACTAATTTGATCATGGGAAAACTAAATTATTTCATTTATAGTTTTATACAAATATTTTTACAAATTAACTCCTCCTTTAAAATTAAAAGTGGATTTCTTTAAAAAATTAATCAACGATTTTATTAGAGTATTTTTTCCTATTTCAACACCTCTGTTGAATTTTATGTCTTGTTGAGGTTAATATATTATGTTTATCATATAAAATATTGTATTAAATAATCTATGATCAGTTTTATGGTGGATGTTCTATCTTGATATCATTCACCATACGACTCAGAATGGTTAGAGTTTATGTGTACAGATTGGGGGAAGTTATTTCATATGTTCATGTTGTTTAGGTTTAGACCCTTTCTTATTTGGAATGCATTGGACTTAGAAAGTGAGGGGTGGGGAATTATATATCCTCTTGATACATCATTATTTCTCATGAGAAAAAATAGAATTGGGTTTTGGATGAGGATTTACCCTAGCATTTTCAAACATCATGGCCGAGGCCTTGACAATATGTTTCAGATGTCCGATATTATGCATTACCTTATTATTGTATTATAAATTGATAAAACATGTAATTATTTGAGTAGTTTAATATAAATATTTATGTTTCATTCTCTCATGATCATTTATATGGCCTTATATAATCATCTTTCATTCATACCATATTCTGCTCAAGTATATTTTTAAAGGAATGCGTTTTTAGTTGTTCAACATGCATTGTTTTTATTTTTATGATAACTTCTGCTGTATTACATACCCTTACTAGGAATCTGAGCTAAACCTTTCTTATGATTTATTTTCCCTATTCTGTGAATATGAATATTATGAATGACTTTTAGGGATAATCTAGGAGTCATATGGATTTTCTATTATGTATTTAATTTCAAATTTTAATTTTGAACTTATGTGTTTATCTTGTTTTCCAAAACTATTAAACTATTTGTTCCTTTGGGACAATAATTTCTTATAATCATTTAAATGTAATAAAATAATTCACCAGCTATGGTATATCAGGGTTGAGTTATTACAATTGGTATCTGAGGAAGTTTAGTAGAAAACATGGAAACTATATTTAGGAAATGTAGATTAGGGAACAAAAACCTAAGATAAATTTTGAGGATAAACATACAAGAACATACTAGAATTTTGGTAAGGAATAAATTATGTGGATATTCCTATAAAATAAATCCCTATCTGGATACTGTAAGTGGATGTGGTTTTGGAACAAATGCACCTAGAGGTAACAACTCTGACAAGGTGTTTCTGGCTGGACCTAGGGTAACCTGGTACACAACAACGTGTCTTAATGCGCACCTGGATTGAAACTCCTAGGAGATATGCTTAGGATAATTCACATATCATTTACAATACATTATAAAGGATTTAAAAGTAAAATTTTCCTCAAAGAAACCATGTTTATGATTATGGTATTAGCTATGTATAAGATTTCAATTTAAGTTAAGTATTCTTCTTGTTGAGATTATGAAATATGATTAATAACCTAATCTAGTGTATGCCATAATTTAGAAATGGTTCTTATCAGAAGTAATGAAAACTAGATGAATATATGTATCCCATGTTGGGATTTTCCCCTATGTAAGATAATGATGTTGGTTTTGGAGCTGTGAATAGTGTTGAGAAACTTATAACTATACTAGGACAACTGAATCAGGTTATCAACAATAACCTTACCAGTATAGAGCACCCTGAAACACAATGAGAAGGAGAAATTTTAGACCTATTTATGAGACAAAAACCTCTATTATTTAATTTTACTACAAACCCATTAATAGTAGAGTTGTGGATATGTTCCTTAGAGAAGATATTTCTTTCTTTGGGAAGAAATGAAAGGGAGAAAGTTGTCATATAATTTTATCATTTATCGGGAGATTCTGACCAATGGTGGTCACGAATTTGAAACAAAAATGAGTATTAAGAGATTGAAAATATGGAATGGATGGATTTTATGGAAATATTTTTAGAAAAATACTTTCCTCATGAACAATGAGCATATATGGGAAGATAGTTTCTGAATCTGAGGAAAAAAGAGGATGAGAATGTTGCTAAGTATGAATCTAACTTCACAAGGTTCTCAAGTAATTCTGTGAACTACATACGTAATCCAAGGAATAAGATTGATCAATATTTTGATGGTTTAAAACTATTCCTCCTAAGGGCACTATTTTCCCAAACTTTCTCATCCAATACAGATATAGTCTCATGTGAAATCAAGATAGAGAAAGAATTCTCTAAGTCTTATTACTTTAAAGGAAAGAAATATAGGAATAAGGTGGCATAGGAAAGAATCGAAAAAGGAAATAATAAAAATGGGAGTTTTCTAACATGTGATACTCATGGAAAGAAATACCTCGGAGCTTTCTTAAAAAGAAAATGAGTCTGTTACAAATATGGAGAAAGAGGCCACCAATCTAGAGATTTCAAGGGAAAGAAAGAATACACCAATTTTCAATTCTACAATTGTAAATATATGCTACATTATGCCAATTGTTTTCCTAAGATTCAAGAAAACATTCTTCATAGAAGACCAAGGGAGAAAGGGCAAGCTTATGTGATCAGAACTGCTAAAGTTGGAGTTTCTAATGATGTGGTGGAAGGTACTATAATCATTTCATCAAACATAGAAAATAATTTATTTGATTTTGGATAATCAAATTCCTTTATATGTTCCCATTTTTCTTTAAAAATTAGATATTTTCAATTCTCCTTAATAATGGAGTTGTTAGTCAAAAACCCTAAGGGAAGTCTCATTGCAATAAATATGTGTCAAACAGTCCCCACTATGGAATATAATTATGATTTATCTTCTGATTTTATCATCATACCTATGGTATAATTTGAAATAATCCTTAGCATGGATTGGATTTCAAAATATGATGAAAAAATATATTTCAAGAAAATGGAAATTATGATTTGTGAGGAAGGTATAGAATCCATTATCTTTAGAGTATAAACATAACCATCTAATTCTTACCTAGATCCACCCCCATTAGCTCTACTTAATGCAATTATTGGGGAGGATGAGAACTCAATATCAATGAGTGAGGAAAGAAATATTCAAATTTAGTATGTACCTATTGTGAAAGAATACATCGATGTATTTCCAAAGGATTTACCTGGATATCCTCCAAAGTGGGAAATTGAGTTTTCTATTGATTTAATTCATGGTGCAAGGCATATATCAAAGACTCATTAGAGAATTTCCACTGTGGAGTTATTATAACTGAATAAACAACTATATGAATTGAGTGATAAGGGATTTATCCACTTTAGTGTTTCTACATGGGTATCCCCTGTTCTCTTTGTCAAGAAGAAAGATAGATCCATGAGGTTGTGCATTGACTATAGAGAAATCAATGATATTACAATAAAGAACAAGTATCCCTTGCCTTAGATTGATGATTTATTTGATCAAATTCATGGAGCCCAATATTTTTCTAAGATTTAACTTCGATCTAGATGTCATCAGTTTCATGTGAGGAAGGAATATATTCCAAAGACAACATTTCAAACCAGGTATGGGCATTACGACTTTATAGTAATGTGTTTTGGACTGACTAATAAACCCTGTTTTCTCAGGGATCTAATGAATAGAGTATTCAAGGAATATCTTGATGAATTTTTTTGTGGTATTTATTGACGATATCATGCTATACTCCAAAATATATGAAGATCATGTGAATCACTTTCACATTATTCTGAAGACTCTTAGAAGAAATAAATTATATGGGAAGTTTATCATGTGTGAATTTTTGCTTCATCCATTTTATTTTCTTGGCTATGTTGTCTCTAAAGATGGAATCTTAGTAGATCATGTAAAGAAAAAGGATGTATAGGAATGTCCTACTTCAACGAACATAACTGAGCTACATAGTTTTATTGGTTTAACAGGTTATTATTAGTGTTTTGTTCAGAACTTCACCTGTTTAGCAAAACCGTTAACCAAGATAACTCATAAAAGAGTTAAGTTCATATAGACAAAATAACATGATTTGTTTTTCAATAATTTAATAGGAGATTAGTGAATGATTTGATTCTAACTTTACCATTGGGGAATTATGGATTTATGATTTATAGTGATGCATCAAAGAAAAGACTTGGCTGTGTCCTTATGAAGAATGATAGAGTTATTTCCTAAGCATCACGATAATTAAAAATTCATGAACAAAACTATCCAACTCATTATCTTGAGTTAGCAGCTGTAATATTTTCTTTGAATATATAGAGACACTATCTCTATGGAGAAAGGTGTGAGATATATACAAATCCCAAGAGTTTAAAATATATATTCTCACAGAAATAAATCAACATGAGGTAAAGGTGATGGCTTGATCTACTCAAGGATTACAATTTTTCTATACAATACCACCCAGGAAAGGTAAATAAGGTAGTTGATGCATTGAAAAGGAAGGATCATAGAGTTTTAAACAAAATGATGATTGAAAGGGATCCTGTATTCATGGATCTAGTAAAAATGGATATGAGAATTATCAATGAAGGTAAAACATAATTACTTTTTAAATTGGTTTCCCAACTATATTTATTGGAAATAATTAAAACTTCTTAGTATGATGATGATAATCTTCAAAAGAAAATTAATGGGGTGAATGATGGGAAGTTGGCTGACTTTGTGTGTGAAGATGGAATTTTGAAATTCGGGAAGACGTTATGTGTTCCTTCTATACCCGAGATGAAAAGGGAATTATTGGATGATTCCCATAGATAAAATTTCTCTATAAACCATGATAACTATAACATGTTTATAGATTTTAAGGAACATTTCTAGTGGTACAACATGAAGCGGGAAATTGATGATTATGTATCAAGATGTTTAGTCTGTCAATAAGTAAAGGCTGAATGAAAACATCCTAGAGGAGTCATGAAACCTCTACCTATTACTAAATGGAAATGGGATGAAATAATTATGTATTTTTTTCACTGTATTACCCAAAACTCCAAGAAAGAATTATGCAATATGGGTAATTGTTGATCAACTTGAGAAATATGCACATTTCCTCGCAATAAAAGAGGATTTTCCACTGGAGCGCCTTGCATGAATCTATATCAATGAAGTTATGAGAATTCATGGAGAACCCATATCAATTATGTTTGATTATGATATATGATTCACATTGAAATTATGGAAAATTCTACAAACATATTTGGATACTGAGCTTTGATTGAGTACTGCTTATCACCCTCAAACTGACGAGCAATCAGAAAGGATGATCCAATATTTATAAGACATGTTCAGATCATGATCACTTTATTTTCAAGGTATGTGGGATCATAATGTACCTTTGATGGAGTTTTATTACAATAATAGCTTCCATTAAAGTATTCAAATGGAACCATATGAAGCATTGTATGGAAAGAGATGTCGTACACCATTGTGTTGGGATGAAGTTGGTGAAAGGAAGATTGTGGGACCAGATCTTGTGGAGGAAACAACAGTGAAGGTAAAGACTATTCAAACACATATCAAAGAAGATCAAAGCATAAAAAATAGCTTCATTGATAATCGAAGGAATGATTATGAATTTAAAGTGGGAGATTATTCTTTCTTAAAAGTATCTCCATAGAAGGGTGTTATAAGATTTGGGAAGAAAGGTAAACTGAGTCCCAGGTACATTGACCCTTTTGAAATTTTGGAGAGAATTAGAGCTGTGGATTATCATTTTTCAATACTGCCTAGCCTTTATAAGGTACATGATGTTTTCCATGTCTCATTTTTGAGAAAGTACATTCCATACCCAACACATGTACTAACTTCTGAATGTATAGAATTAGAACATGAATTATCTTACTGTGAAGAACCTATATGTATTCTAGAAACTAAATAACAGGTGTTGAGGAATTAGATGAATCAGATATTAAAGGTAATTTGAAAAAATCATAAAATTGAAGAGGCAAAGTGGGAGCCTTAGGAATTTTTGATGAAGACCTACCCAAATCTTTTCATGAGGCAACATTTTGGTAATTTGGAGGATAAAATATTTGTAAGGGGGGAATAATGTAACACCCTAAGGTTTTACAAATAAATTTAATATAGAATGAATGAAACCCTGATCCCTTAAGAAAAAAACACTTTGTTATAGGATATAGTTATAACCTAGCCGCTAAACATACTTTTGCTGCTTCTATGATTTGAATTTTGAAAAAATGACATATGTAGTTGTGATCATTAAGATATTTAGAGTCTGATATGATCAACTTACATTTTTGGTGAATATTAACTTATCCTTATGAATGGTAATTTACCCTTATTAATAGAAATGTACCTCTATGAATAAAAATCACACCCATGTATGTATAAATAAAATTTAGGCACCATATAAACGAGAGTGAATATTTTAAAATTTAATAATTAAGTGTTGATATTTTTGTGAGTAATAAATATTTAATTACAATTTTAAATTAATAAATTTATTTAAAATAAAATTAATTTTGATAAAATTTATTCCTCAATAAATATTTTGTTTTCCTATTATTTTAGGATAATTTTATGATACCTCAATAAAATTTTGAAAGTATTATAAAATTAATTTTAAATTTAAAATATGTATTTTTCATGTAAATAATGATTTTATTTAAAAATTAATTTTCTCTTATTTATAAAATTATTTTTATAAATAAGAGTTTATTTTTTAATTCTATATTTCAGAAAATTGTTAGGTTAAATTTTTGATATTTTTTTAAAATACTTGAATTTTTGGTGAATAGTGAAATTCAATAATTTATGAAATATGATAATTAAATGAATTTATGCATAATGCTTGATTAATGGATGATATAAATGGTAATTGTTTCAAAATAACATGCACCTATTACTCTTTTTGGTCATAATAATCAAACACTATTTCTTTTCTTGAGAAAAATAATAAAAAAATGAATAAGATATTCAAAAATCACTACTCTCCTCTACATTAAAAAACCCCCGCACTCCCTCTTCTCTTCATTCCTCTATGCCTTGAAGCATATAAATGTTATACCCAAATAATCTTTCCTACTCTATCCCCACGTCCAGGGGATCTTGGCCTTGCCAAAATACCAAAACCCTCCCCTTAAGGAGGTTCTCAAGGAGGGGTACTCAAGAGGTAAAATCCTCTTCCCTTTTCATTTTAATTTATTTTAAGTTCCTTATTTTATTATTATCTATGAAAATACTTTTTCCAAATGATCATGGTAACTATTTTATCATATATATACTAGAATTATATCATGTTAATGAAATATTCATCATCAATATCTTTACTCTCTCTCTTTTATTTTAAAAACAAAATCATCATCTGGGAGTTGCTGATTTACAACCATCATGGATGACGAAGTTTCATTCTTCAATTTCTTCTTTAAGGCAGGTCATGAAACCATTTTTATGGTTGAACCATATTATAATTTTTTATTATATCTTATGTAATTATTCTAAAGCCATCATTTATACATGATATTAAATAATAGAACAAAAATTGTTTGTTGTGATCGAAAAACCGCCGTAAAAATCAAAATGATTATCACTAAATTTTTTATCTAATGATTCTTACTCATACTATATAACAAAATTATATGAATAAACATTTATAGTATTGTATTTTAATCAATATCATATAGATTAAATTATTAATAATTATACCCATTATACATGAACTTCCATTATCATATACAATTATACCGATCAGGAAAACCAAGGAAACAAACACTCCCGAGTGATAAATTTGTATCCTATAACTCATAAAAAGGGAATAAATGAACTTAATAAAATTTTTAATAATCAGAAACATGTAAATAATGTTTTTAATTAAATAATTAATGGATTTAATTTTATTATATAGGACGTTAATCTCAAGTTCCGAACACATTCAGACACGAGGTAAGGGTTTTCTACCGGAACCTATGTTTTCTTTCAGGTTACTCTTTGTCTCACTTAATCCCAATTAAATTTTTAATTATTCTTATTTAATACTCATAATTTATCTATAAATGTTCTATATATTTGTACCAATAATAATCCATCTTTATTTTATGGGGAGTTAAATTTTTTATAATGATATTTCTCAATTCTTCCCGATAGACAAGCCTGATTCAAGGGAACTTCTAAAATTATTACATATTTTAAAGTGAACTATATAATATATTTTAAGACACAATTATTTTTATAAATCTACTCATTTAATAATGTAAAAACTAAATTAGTTTATTTTGGGTTTTATAAAAATATTTTTCCAAAAGGACTCTTCCTTTCAAAGTAAAAGTGTATTTCTCTCAAAAATTATGCAATGAATTTATTAGAGTATTTTTGTCTATTTAAACACATCTGTTTAATTTTATGTCTTATTAAGGTTAATATATTATGTTTATAATCTAATATATTGTATTAAATGGTTTATGACCAGTTTGAATGTGGATGTTCAATCTTGATACCATTCACCATACTGCTCAGAATGGTTAGAGATTATATATACAGATTGGGGAAAGTTATTTAATATGTTCATATTGTTTATGTTTATCCCCTTTCATATGATGAATGAATTGGACTTAGAAAGTGATGGGTGGGACCCACTATATCCCCTCTATGCATCGGTAGGTCTCATGAGACAAAAAATAATTGGGTTTTGGCTGAGGCCTTACCCTAGTATTTTCAGACATCTTGGCCGAGGCCTTGATAATATGTTTTAGATGTCTGGAATTATGAATTCCCTCATTATGGTATTAAAAATTGATAAAAAATGTTATTATTAGACTAGTAGAATATCAATGGTTATGTTTCATTCTCTCATGATCATTTATATAGCCTTATTTAATTATCGTTCATTCCTACCATATTATGATCAAGAATATTTTTAAAGGAATTTTTTTAGTTGTTCATGATGCATAGTGTTTATTATTATGATAAATTCCACCATATTACTTACCCTTAGTGATCATCTAATCTCACCCCTTTCCTATGTTTTATTTTTCCAAGGATGTGATGATGAATACTATTAATGACTTGTAGGGATAATCTTGGGGTCACATGGATTTTCTATTATGAATTTCATTTCAAGTTGTAATGTTGAACTTATGTTTGTATCTTTTTTTTCCAAAACTACTAAACTATTAATTCCTTTGTGATATGAATTTCTTGTAATAATGCTAATGTAATAACATAATACATCAGCTTTGGGCTACTAGGGTAGGGTCCTTACAATGCTTGTAATGATTTCAATTCTAAGAATTATTTATTCTTTACTACCTTTAGAAATTAAATTGTATATTCTATCAATCTGAATTCCTCAGTTTTATAGAAATTTTCTTTGTTAAGTGCCTTCCATAAAGAGAATTGGATCTGGAATAGGATACTATGCCACTGAAACATTCACTCTCTTAGAAAGATTTCTAGAAAAGGATTAGTCAAGGATCTACCCAAACTATAATTTCCTATTGATAAATTCTGTAATACTTTCCAAAAAGGAAAAAAACATAATATATAAATCAAACCAAAAAAATTAGTTTCAACTTATCAAACTCTTTATTTGATTCACATGATTTTTTTGGACCATCTATAGTTTCAAGGTTAACTAGGAAGCACTATATGTATGTTCTAGTAGATGACTTTTCAAGGTATACTTAGACCTTATTTTTAGCTCACAAGAGCGAGGATTGTTCTTATTTCACTAAGTATTCTAGATCAGTAGAAAGATTAAGTGGACTTAGAATCAAAAACTTAAGAAGTGACCATGCTCAGGATTTTGAAAATCAAGAATTTGTATCTTTTTGTTCACAAAATGGATATATTCATAACTTCTCTACTCCTAGGATACCCTAGTAGAATGGAGTTGTAGAAAGAATAAATAGAACCTTACAAGATATATCCTGAACTATGCTTAATGAATATGATCTACCTATTTATTTTGGGGTAGAAGCTGTGAATAAAACTTTCCATATAATCAATAGAGTTTTAATTAGACATATCCTAAAGAAAACCCCTTATGAGATGTGGAAAAATAGGAATCCCAAGGTTAATTACTTCAAATTATTTAGTTCTAAAGTATTTATTCTTAATAAAAAATATAATCTTGACAAATTTTTCTCCAAGTGTGATGAAGGAATTTTCCTCAATTATTTAATCTATAGGAAATCCTATATATTCTTTAATAAGATAACTAAATGTGTGTAAGAATCTGTGTATGTCAAATTTGATGAAACAGATCCACATGAATCCAAAACGCATAAAATATTGAGGAAAATCAGCCAAATATAAACTTAAATCCTAAAACTTGTGATTATGTTGTTAAACATGCAGAAAAATATAGTTCTGGAAAATCATAAGATTATAACCAAAAGGAATCCGAACCTGTAGATGAACCTGAAGTGACCAGACCTTCATTTTATATACATATCAGAACACTTAAAAACCTTCCTTTATATTATGTATTTAGATACTTAGACAAAGTAATATAGACTATATATTATCTAAGAAACCAGGTTCAACATCATGTATTTTTTTCATAACTTGAACCTAAGAACAACAATGATGCAATTAGTGATGAATTATAGATGATTGAAATGAAGGAAGAATTAAATCAGTTTAAAAGAAACAATGTTTGGAAACTTGTTGATAGACCCAAATAAACCATGAAAATAGGCACTAAATGAGTGTTTAGAAAGAAAGTGGATTAATCTAGTATAATAATAAGAAATAAATCTAGACTGGTTGTATAAGGTTATAGTCAAGAAGAAAGCATAGACTATGAAGAAACTTTAACAATAGTATCCCAACTTGAAGCCATCAGAATACTGCTATCTTATGTAGCACATATTATTTTAAAACATTATCAAATGGATTTCAAAAATTCATTCCTGTATGATTATATAGTTGAAGATGCTTTTGATGAACAACCCCATGGTTTAATAAAACCTCATTTTACAAAACATATTTTCAAATTAATAAAAGATTTTTATGGTTTAAAAGAAGCTCCAAGAGCTTGGTATGATAGGATCACCACTTTTCTTATTTCTAAAGGTTTTTCTAATGGTATATCTAATCCCAATAATTTCATAAAAAGAATCTCTAAATGTGTTTTTGTTTTTCAAACATATGTTGATGATATTATATTTCGATCTTTAAAAAATTCCTAATGTATTGAATTTTCATAAATGATACAAAATGAGTTTGAAATGAGTTTAATGGGTGAAATTAAATTATTTCTTGGATTTAAAAATGTTCAAAATAAAAAAGGTATTATTTTAAATAATAGTAAATATACTAATGATATTTTAAAACATTTTAGTTTTGATATCACAAAATGTAGTGATACTCCTATGAGTACCACTTGTAAATTGGATCTTGATGAAGATGGAAAATCAGTGGATTAAACCAATTATAGAGGTATGATTGGAAGTCTTCTCTAATTGATTGCTAGCTGACCTCATATTTTGTTTAGTGTGTGTATGTGTGTTTGTTTTCAAGAAAAACTAAAAGTGTCACACCTTCTTATTGTTAAAATAATATTCAAATAAGTTAAATGTAATACCAACTTAGGAATGTTCTATCCTAGTAGAAAATCATTTGACTTAGTTAGTTATTCTGATGCTAACTTTGGTTGTTGCAAGTTAGATAAAAAAATAACCTCTAAAACATGTCACTTTTTGGGAAAGTCTTTAGTTTCATGATGTAGTAAGAAAAAAAATCTATTTCATTATCTACTACTGAAGCTAAATACATAGCTATTGGTAGTTGTTGTGCTCAAATTTTGTAGATGAACTACACATTACTAGATTATGGATATCAACTTAGAGATGTCCCTATAAACTGTGAAAACACATGTGCTATTAACATTTCTATGAATCTAGTTTCTCATTCAAGAATAAAGCATATTGATTTAAGACATCTCTTTTTGATAGATAATTATAAGAAAAAGTGATATAACTCTTGAATTCATTGGCATTAAACATCAACTTGATGATATTTTTACTAAGACATTAAATTATGAGAGAATGAGTTACATCAGGCTTGAGTTGGGGATGATCAGGCTTGAGTTGGGGAAGATCAATTTTGAGTGAATAACTATTTATGACTCACCATTGGGAAACACCATTATGGTTCATTGTTGATGACTCATCATTGATGACTCACTATTGATGACTCACCATTTATGACTCATTATTGATGACTCACTATTGATGACTCACCATTAACGACTCACCATTGATGACTCATTGTTGACGACTCACCATTGACGACTCACTGTTTATGACTCACCATTGGGACTCACTAATAATGACTCACTGTTAGCACTGACTGTTGTGTCTTATCGATCTTTAGTTTGTTATTTTTCTAGATCAGACTTAAAATTGATGTTTTATTTATTTTATTTTATTTTACACCAAATTATCAATTTACTATTTTAAAATATTTAAATGATAAAAATTGATTCAGTCCAAATAATTTATCACTTACTCAAATCCCTAAATCGAACCTTTCTCTCCCGAACCTCTAATTCCTTCTTCCTTTGAACCAAACCCTTTGCAATGGATAGAGTGAATCGCTTATCTGAGACATCTATGAATGAGTCTATTCATTCAAATAAGAAAAATGGATAATTGAGTGTTACTAAACCCAAACATATTATCCCTAATCTTTCCAGCAGAATGGTCATTACAGATAAATAAGTTCAAGTAGATTGGATCTTTTTAAGTAAGTATCTTGTTTCGAAAGTATTGTAAGAACAAGGTTTGTTAGAGTGGTTCTCTAACAACAATTTACCTCTTTATCTAAGTTTATTTGATGATTTTTAATTTTATTTGGAGTTTGTTCTTTAGAGAACAGATTAATTTTGGATCAAGTCAATAATAGATGGAAAAAGATTGTTTTTTCTTCTATGAAGTGGGATGAATTCTTGAATTCACCTCATGAAGTTATTTTTGAAGATTATCAAGGTAATATTCCTTCTTCAAGTGATATATTTAGTTATAAAATATCCTTTACTGATATGAACAGTGATGTAATCACTATAATACTAATATAAAATGAACTAGATGGTAAATATTGATTTCTATTTAATTTATCCAACACAAAATTTTCCCAACGAAAAGGGAATTTTTCTCTTTGAAATATCAAGATGTTTATCTACTGTATCTAATGAAGAAAGGGAAAAAGATCAATCTTTTAAAATATATTATGGTTCATATGAGTGATATGATTAAACCTCATTCAAAGTCAAACTCCCTATTTTATTCTAATATTATTTCTTCCACGATTAAAGTTAAAGGAGTGTTGAATGAATATGGATAAATTGTGATAGAATGTAGTGGATTTTACATAAAAAAGATGTATAAAAAAAGATGAGGATACGATTTAATCCGTGGAAGAGATAGTGGGTGGAAAATAATGAGAAACTCTATAAATAATTCAATTCATTGCAACACCCTTCAAGACCAAAATATATGGATGACCCTAGTCTAGGACTAGATGAAGTCATGGAGTATTCAGATGAGGAGGAAAATGAATCTGAGGTAGATAAAAGAAAATAATCTCCTGTTGATGACTAGAGTAATCCTAACATTATAGAAAGCCCAAAAAGAATTACTTATGGATCACCTAGCCCTCTAAAAGATCTTATTATAAGAGAATCTTTCCTAAGTGATGATGATGATGAAGAAACTAAAGAATATGAGGATGGTGAATATGCAGGTGGAAGTGGCATTGAAGAGGAAGAATAAGAGAATAATGAAGAGAAAGATAAATAAGAAGAAGAAGAATATAAAATTTAGGAAGATCAATAAGAAGAGGAAGAAGAAATTAGTGAATAAGATGAAGAGAGTGATGTAAATTAAGACGAAGAAAAAGAAGAAAGTGGAAAATCTGGTGGTGAAGCCGGTGGCCTTGATCATCTGGGTAGTGATAAAGGACCTACTATAACCCCTACTAAAATTATTTTAGTGTAAAAGGATATAGTTTTAGAATCTCAAAAGGATATAGAATCAGTATTAATTGAGGAAGAAGTTACAACTATTAAAGTGAAAGAATAAGTTTATATTCAGAAGAAATCACCTATTGAGGGGGATCAACAGTCTCATAGAGTTATAATTTCTAATCTTACCCCTTTTAATATGACAATAGTTTCTTATTGGTATAAATATATTGTATATATCACTCTCATCTTTAACTATTCAGATTATTATGATAAATAAAATTCAAAAAATTCTCCTGTTCCGCCAGTTGTATCTTTACCTACTGACTATGTGAGTCAAAATGGTTTCAAAGTTTTTAAATAAGAATTTTGTTAATTTATCAGAGAAATTATCCAACCTCAACCATCTCCAGTGTGAAGTCTTAGTGAAATTGATGCTGCCATGATCTCAGAGAAATTTATCTCCCAAATTCAATCTCAAATGGTTTTTGAGCTTCATGAAGTGATAATAGAGAATACAATATTGAGGGATGAACTTGATGGTCTAACTCTTATTGTTAAAGTAATTTATTCTGAGTAAAGAGAATATTTGGAATTTGTTGTAAAAATCCTTGGAGATACCTCTTCTAAGGATGATACACCTCATCCTCTACCACTTGACTTAGATTTATTGAGATCTATTATTAGAGTTGAATTAAAAGGTTCCTCAACCTCTGATACTCCTACTTAGTCTTATTACATTGGTATTATCAGAACCATGTTAAGATAAGAGATGTAGACTATCATGGGTAGTTCAGATCATGATAGGTTAAGAAAAATTAAATAGAACAATAATCATGTGCATGACATGGTCTAGTTTTATATGAAAGGGGCCACTGCATCTCAAAAATAGATCACCAAGAAAGTATATTTATACTTTAAAAGGGTTTATACTAAACATAAATTGGATAGTAATTTCAAATACTTGGTTGAGAATCTGAGGCTACCTCCAATCACACAAGCCTTTAGGTAACAAGTTAAACAACTCAAGGAGCTCACTCATTCCCATAAGATGTTCATGGAAAATAAAGATGATTTTACTATGGCTATCTAAAAATGTGGGAAGATAATCAGGGACTTTATCAACCTTTTGAATCCATACCTTTATATTTAGAGTACAATTATTATAGCACAAGAGGCCTTCCCCATTATACCTATAACTGAGAATATTCCTTCCAACTCCATCTACCATTCCACTGATCCTTAGTTCAGAGTTTCTATCCATAAAAACCCTTTTTCTCTTCTTTTGGAAACCCTTCAACCTTTTCCCATGTCTCCAGATCAGGATTCTATTCATCTGAGTCCTATTATTTATCAAGAAATTACAATCCCTCTTTATTCTAATCAAGGTATTACCTCTATTGTTCCTTCTAGAGTTCCCCTTCATTAGCTCCATACATCAGAACATTCTATACCTCCCATTACTCTATCGGATTCTACTGATAAGGGAAAAGAATTCATGGATCCTTCCTTGGAGAAGAATTTATTTTGGATTATTCCTTTATAGGGATATATTTTTAACTTCTTATCACTCAATGTACTATATTTTTATGATGATATAAATTATCTATTTTCCTCTATTATTTTCTCTTTATCTATTGTTATTTGCTATTTTATTGTCTCATATCTATGTTCTATTTTTGATAAACCCAAAAGGGGGAGAATAAATATGGAATTTAATTCGATATTGAGATTAAGTATAGAATTTAGTTTTATTTTATTATGTTTACCTTATAATTTAATCTCTCAAAATATGTATGACATGTTAAGAAGAACAATTGTCTTTTATACTTTGATCATTATGAATGACCTTCTATGTTTTGTACAATGTCATGATTTGTGATCATAAAAAAGAGGGTTATTATTGGAAATCTCAAGTTTTAATTATCACAAATCATGCTTAATTAAGTAAAATCAAGTTAGATTATGTTTACATATAAGAAAAATCTCCTATGTTAGTGTTTTTCATCATAATATAGGTTGGTAATATATATCTAAGTACGAGTCACCGTTAATGTGGACTCACCGTCACCATTAAGGTTGAGTCACTATTAAGACATACTCACTATTAGACATCTCACTGATGGAAAAAAATCATCTTAGTATGAGATACCATTTATATAGACTCACTATTAATATATCTAACTATCGATAGTCTCACCATCAACAAAAATGATGAATTTAAAGAAGGAAGAGACATCGTTATTCAACCTACTTACAGTTCAACTCAGAATTTTTAAAAAGGAGGAGAAACTATCACATCAAGATACCTATAGAGAAACTTACTGATATTCATAATTTTTACAAATTATGAGATATTAATAGAATGAGTCACCATTAATGGTATCTACTATCATTGCAACTCACCATTCCAAGAAACCATTCCTGAGACATAGTTACCATTCTAAGTCACCATTCATAGACATCATCACTTTTTAATTTTTCATTTAAATTCAAATTTTCTTCTAATAGTCATATTTGTGAAACTTAGTACTTCTAATTGTATTAATGACTTTGTCTATCTTTTTCTATACAACCTTTAAATCAATTTCAGACTGTAGTACAAGGTATGAGGTACCTATATGTGATCAATATCAAGCTTCTTATAAGCTTTAGTGTATAAAGCTAATACCTGGTCAATAAGAAAAAGAGTGTGGAGAAGTTGTGTGCCTAAAAAAACTCAAGAACTGGTAAATATAGAAACATGAATATACTAATGAGAACTCAGAATGAAGAAATTTTTATAGAAACACACAAATATAGGAGAATAACTCATCAAGAAAATATTACACCTTACTGGAAATAGAAGTCAAAATCTCAAACGTCACTTTTTTTGCTTTATGTTTCTAAAATTCAACTCTATTTGCATTTTAACATAACTTCCAGGAGTCAAAAGTTGTATTTCCAATCACACCAAGCCTTCTAAAACTATTCCCTTTATTTTTTCTCTGATTGTGCACTACTTTTACATTACAAGTAGTGTGTGTCTCTCTATTTTATGAACAAACACTAACTCCTATGAAAAACTAGAAGATACACAGATATATTTACAAACCATCTTTTATGCCTTATACTACCACAGATAATAGTGGAAGAGGTCCATGTATAGCCTATTTTTTTCACTCCCATGGAAATTGTGGAAGTGGTCTAATTGACCTGGATAGTTGGGTATACTGTTTTTTACCCTGATCCAGGGTGTGGATCAAAGTTTATTTATATAAAATTCTTGGTGACATGTGATTAAAAAGTGGAGAGGATTAAGTCTTAGGTCGATACTCGACCTCTTTTTTAAATTCCACTATGTTCTTTTAAGTTTAGTTTTCTCTATTTTTGTTTATTTATATCAGAAAACTTCACTTTTCTTTGATAGTTAATATTGGATAGTTTTTATATAATAATTTTTTTAGAAGATCAATTTCAAAAGTTAGAATAATAATTCATATTTTTTTAACTGGTAACTAATCACTCTTTAAGAAATCCTTCAAACAATCAAATATTTTATAATTTTCTCCTTTGGTTAATTAGGCCATTTTTTATTTCAAGTTGGTAAACCTTTTAATAAATATTTTTGACAAATTTTTTTTATAGGAACTCGATTTACCCCCTCTTGAGTGTCCTAATATGACCAAAAATATATCACCATGGAAGAAATTCATGAGGTTTAGGAAGAAGGTAAATCTTATTTTTAGATATATCATCCCATTTTAGATCTTTGATCATATCAGAGTGATGGCCTATTGACTAGAATCACCACCTAACCTATCTCAAGTACACGATGTGTTTTATGTATCCCCCTTGAGGAAGTACATACCAAAACCCTTACATGTATTGAATCCAAATGTGGTATCATTGGAGAACGATCTTTCATATGTGGAGAAGTTAGTGAATATCATAGATAATAGAGACAATGTTCCATGAAACAAGGTATCTCACTGGGTCAAATTACTGTGGCATAGCTATAATTTTGAATAAGAGACATGGGAAATAAAAGAAGTGATGAAACATAAGTACCCTCATCTATTTTAGTGTATAAAATGAAAATTTGGAAGGATAAATTTTGGAATGGGGGGAGAATGTAATGACACAATGTTTTATAAATGAAACTCCCTTTTTGAATAAATAAATTCATTATCAAGTAATGTAGCTATATAAAAAACATGTGCTTTATTTGATAATTTTAGACTTTTAAAAGTTACATCATGTTCAATTTAAAATACTATTAAGTATTATAACCATTATTTTGATTATTAAACATTAAGGGTTATGATAAATTCTATTTAAAATAGAAAAAGTAAGTGATTTCATCGACTAGTAGGATCATACCCTATAAAGCCCATTTATCAAAGATTATGAGGGAGATAACATCACCAAGATTTACCCTTGACCAAGATCAATATGAGATTAAATAATAAAAGCATGATTGAAATTTTTTATGGTAGAATTTCAATCTCATTGAGTCTACAAACGAAACTATATTCGTAGAACCACCCCATGAAAATCTCACCACCGCACACCTTACCCTTAGGGAATTCACTGGTATAATAAAGGTATATGTATCTAGACACAAATAGAATGATTTTTTATTTTTTTTAATAAAATAATGATTTTTTCCTTTTTTAATATTAATTTTTAAATGATTAAATAATGGATTTGATAAAAAGTTGATTTGATACGACAAAACACAAATTGTATTTTTGGGATATATATAGTTTTAATCATGACATTCTTTTTGATGAATTCAATATTTTTTGAAATAAATTATATTTTTATAAATAATAATATTTATTAAATATAAATGATAATATAATTTTTTAAAGTCAAATGTAATTTTTATAAGGGTCAGAAAACTATTTTTATAAAAAAACCAGTATTTTTCAACAAATAGGGATTTTTAGTTCATAAGTGTTAATTATAATATTTAAATAATTATTTTGATAAAAAATATTAATTGGGAAATCATTATGTCAAAATTTTGCAATAGTGAATTTTTTATAATTTTATGAGATAGTCAAATTTTCGGGTAAAAACTAAATATGGTATAATTATATGGTATGTATTATGACATCATAAAATACTAAAAGTGTTGTAATAAATACTATAAAGATTATCAATGACCAAAATTATGTTTTTCCTTTAAAATAATGTATTTTTTAAGTTATTTTGTTATTTTATATAAATCCTTGATGAATCCTACAAAATCTATATTATATTTTAGGGTTTTAAAATCAATTATTTATAAACACGACTCACTTCCACATAACTAAGAGAATTTTTTATTGTTTTCAGTTCTTATACTTATAAAATAATTAAGTACACTCCTCTTTGGAAGAAACCATAGGAAAAACCATGGGAAGGTTTTTGGTTTTGATTACTTTATCATATAGAGTCCAAAACCTATGCTTTAAAATTAATAAATAATTATCCTCTCTTTTTCTATATAAAACCATCCAAAATACCATTAATATTCACTGAGAACTCTTGGATCATGAATTCAATATACCATTCCCTCTCTATATCCCTCCCAAGGTGCCCCCGTTCTCTTAAGAAGCTCCTCCCAATCTTTTAGAAGCACCTTCTCATGTTAAGGGATCCTCTCCTCCTCTTTATTCAATAATTTTATTTGTATTATGACCTTTAATTTCTAATTTTTCATTTTAGGATATGTTATTAAATATCCCTATTATTTTCCTCATTATTTTCAAGTGATTATAGTCCCATTTAAATCTCATTAATTACTTCAATAAATCTTTATATACTGCCATTATGATGCCAAATTATCCCGTGTTTTTTCATGGCAAACAATTATATAGTGAATACCCATCCCCAATTCCACTCAAGGGTATTAACCTATATGTACATATCCTTAATTTATTGGGAATCTCCATGTATTTATCTCACACTCCTTAGTCATGGGATTAAAAGTGATGTAAGATATCCTTATTTTGTGTGATCTATGTGGAACACATATGTATGTACATGATATGAATGTGATGTTTGACCCCAAAATTATATAGACCTAAAATGTAATGGGGAATGTTTTTTTATCACGATATTCCATGTATGGTTAATAATACATTATGCTAATAAAATTATGTTATATTTATTGGTATTTATCCCCGAATTATGTTTATGATGTCATGTTTTATGTTATTACTACATTCCTATGTTGCCTTTATGTTATTTTATCATGCCTCATTGTTAAATATTATGATTCTAAACCCTCTTATGTTACCATGTTATGCCTATTGGATCACATTTACTATTATACCTTATGTTTTGTTTTTTATTCCCTTATTAGCATTTATAGCTCACCCATTTCTTATATACATCCCTAGGTAATCCCATGTAGTTTTAAAATATACAAGGAATATAAGGGAATGTTTTGAAGATTTTAAATAATTTTTTTGGATTTATATTTCATGTTGTTATTCTATGTACCTAATTAAACAAAGACACTATGCCTTGTGATCTTATTGGTTTATATTAAGTGTATATCTATGTAATAAATCATGAATTAAGGTGTAATAAAATATATGTTGTCATAAAAATATCATTATAATTACTATGATGAACATAGAAGTATTCCTATAGAGTTTTATGTTAGGTATAATATATTATTAAAGGCATATCATTGTTGTGGGTTGTGAAGGTTCAGTCATGTGATTAAAATTTCTCCCTAATTTTTAGACCTTTAATGATATTGGTGAATATTGGAGCTATGGTATATTGATTAAAAATACTCCCATAGATAAGTTTTATTAGTGGAATCATTCATGTTTCATAGCATCTTTGGTATATTTAAAAATATTCCCATGTCATTGACTATAGAGAGATGAGTTTTGAAGGCGATGTGACCTTTGAGGAGCTACCTATTAAGATTCAGGAATGTCAAGAGAAGGTGTTTCATGGGATTTATATATCATTGGTTTGTATCTTATGGTAACACAGTGTCTTGGAGGAGTATACCTGGGAGTGATACCCATATATACACATGAAATAACCTAATTTTTTTTAATGTTTTACCAATATTATTTTGTTGAGATTCAATAGTTGGCCTTTTTTATTGGTTTATGAGATTATTAAAGTTATTTTATGTTTATTTCTCTTGACTTATATTGTGTTGGTGGTGTCCTATTTTAGCGTGATCCTTAAGAGGTATCTCATAGGGTGGTGGTTTTGTTCCTCTTTCTGTCCCTCATGGATTTTGTTAATTCATAAAGGAAATAATTGTTTGATAGGTATCTCATGTAATGGCTCAGTTTTATGAAATCTATCCCATTGTGTTTTCGTAGGAATTGTAGGTATCAATATAGATCTTGGAGGCATTTTGGTGGTGATAGAGGAGGTTTTTTCTATCCATATAGTTACCACGCCATGTAATTAGGCACGATGCTAGATGTAGTGAGTCCAATTTATGATTTTTCTCGGTGAAATAGTTTTTTTAAATCCTCAGGCTTTCGGAGTCAGTTGCGTGGTTCTTGGTTGACCACGAGGATTGAAATTCCTAGGGTGGAAATTTTGAAAGTTTTTTACTAAGAATTCACCCTATGGGAAATAGGGAAAAGATCTATGCCATAATGGAGGCCGTTGTTCCACTAGAGGTCTTGAGGTATTCTCTTATGGGAAATAAATCCCACTAGGAAACACCCATGTTTGTTGGGAATGGTTCTTGGAGAGTCTCTCTATGGGAAATTAGAAGACCACCGTGGAATGTTGGCGAGAGTGGTGGTTCTTGGCTATATTGTGCTTGAGTTTTGTAAGTGGAAGGGAAATATTGGGTTGGATTCCTCTATCTCATGGTCTTTGACATGGAAGGTCAAAATGATGAATTTTTTACCTATGCCTTGGTGGGTATCCATGGTGGATACTTGAGGGTGGGAGATTAAATGATTTCTTCTACATCATGGTGAAAGGTGTGGTTGCTATCAAAGGTCTTTAATGTAGTTTTCAAAACACATAAGGTTTGGGTGTTAAACTATTTCAAATAGTGGAAAAATAATATCTCTTTTGATCAAGGGTAACCATGAGCATTGTGTTGATCACCACACTATGGTGGATGAAATTTTGGATTCCTATATAAATAGAGTTTCTAATCTTTCTTAGTTATATTTTTCATCTCTTTCTTTAAACCTTATCTAAACCTTAGGAACTCCTAGCCCTATCCAACCATTTCTCTTGAGAGTTTAATATATTTGTTCATTAGGATTAAATTTTCTTTGATTAAGGCACTCCTTTTTTCCTTCTTCTATTCATATTTATAGTTTGTTTCAATGTACTTCTTCTATTTTGGGGTTGATATTCAAGCATGTATTAATGGTGGTTTTTTTGGTTGGGTTCTAAAGTGGTTTCCTTTAGGTTTGGTGGTAGTTGATCCTTGTTATTTCATTATTTCTTAGAGAACATTGAAAGCCTTAAATTAAGGTAGGTAATTCATTAATTCTCCTTTATGTATCAATGTGAAAGTATCATTCTTTAGATTATTTTGGTAATGATGGAATTGTCTTAATGAAATATAATAATTAGAATCAATAATGAATCATAAGGTTATTGTGATCATAGGTGGATATGCATTGTTATTGATTCCTATTGATACTTTCTAGGCGTTATTATATCTATTTTTTTGTGTTTATTTTTTATGTTTAGTGTGATTTATATACCAATAATTATATATAAAAAATAGACCCATTAAATATGAAATGACTAATGAAATATGCATGTTAATTTAACTACCATCATTTATAAAATTTGTTAAGCTTATAAGTATTACTCGAAGCATGTGTATGATTGATATCTTTTGATGTTATGTAACTTGTTATTAGAACCAATGAAAAATGAATCATTTAATTCATTATAGTAATAAAATATATTGTTTTTGGAGATAAATGTTTTGGACTAAGAAAGATAATTCTTGATTGTTAATGTCTTAAATGACTTGGAATTAGGACCTTGGTTTTCCTTCAAGTTTGGTGTGATGAAAATAATTTATTCCTACATGTGCTATAATATATTATATCCTTGTTGTGATTTTATGTGTGGGGTTTGGTATGGATGAGATGAATGGAACAAGTTTAGAGATGAGCTTTTTTTTACCTATCATTGAGATGAGGTTGACATTGGATGGCGTATGTTGAGAGTTGGGCTTGCCTGTTTGCTAGATTGTTGGGATGGGTTATTGTGTTGTTTATTTGGTTCGGGTTGATATCTAGGATTTCTCAATTTACTTGATGGTTTCTTTTGATGGGAAATTTCACTGATGGTTGTTTTTTTATTTACAACTCCTTATTTTAGTTGGGTTATTCATCATGAGTGTATCTTTTCTTATGGTAGTTATGGTCTAGTTATGGAATACTTGTATATAGAATAGTAAATGAAATAGTAATTAAATCATGATATGGGTGATTATTTTGGTAAATTCGGACAATGGTAACCATGGGATGGTTGGAATAAATTTTATGAGGGCATATAAGTAGAATCTAGAAATTATAATGCGAATTGTAAAGAATTAATGGATTATAATAAAGTGAATTGATTAATATGGGATTTGTAATGGGTTTAATTATAAATTAATAAGTAAATTTTAATTACTAAATTAAGACGATTGATGATTTTGAATCTTGGGGCTTGTGTTCTTACATGGAAGCTAGTTCCCTAGACCTTAGTAGTGGCATCTATGTGTCATGAGTGAAAATAGATACATTTGAGTTTGATGATAGATAGTTTCCCTTAGTGTGGTTTCAAATGATATGTTATTATATTTTTTTTGATTTCATATTCTCTACCACCCAAGTTGAGTAGGAATCCAATGCCCAAATATTTTGGGTGTGAGTGTTTTCTTTAACATCTGGGCTGGTGAGGGAACAAATTAATACCTTCTCCCTCTTCCCAACTCTCCCATTGGTTTGGTATGATGTGTAGGAATATTTGGGATTTAATGGATTAAGGTATATGGTATGTTCCTACATAGACTGTGATGGATCAAAATTTTACTATATATATATGTATGAGTTCTAACAACTTGAGGTTATAGAACATACTTATATTTGGTTATGGTGACTACAGTATCCCTTGGGTGTATATGCATGGGATGTAGTGTCTTGAGGTATAATGCATGATACATGGACTGTAGTAAATTCCAAACTTACTAATTGGTTATGGATGGGATGAGGTATGTGTACATGGGGTTTAAGATGAGATTTGGTCATGATGTTTATGTATGGGGTGAAGGATGAATTATAGAAGCAGAGGGAGCATAATATGTTTGGCGTAAGAGAATGAGAGTGACAAACTAGTGGGGATGTTGAAGTGGGGAACCTTTATTATGTATAAGTTTTGATAAGGATATTATTTATTTTATGTATTACTTGGTGAGTGATACATGGATATGATGAGATATAGTTTCAATTGATTAGGTAATGAGTTGGTTTCATTTTTTCATTCAATGAGATTTAGTAAGATTCTCTTACATTTTTCATTTGAGGTTATAGGGAGGATCCTACCAAGTATACTAGTGTGATCGCAATATGTATATATAAACTTAGTTTCAAGTCCAGGGGAGCTAGTTAGTGACCAATATGGGCATCACTAGGCCAAAGTAGTTGTTCAAGAGATTTCAGAGTTCATGGTCACTCCCTAGGATTTTTTTGGTATTTTTAGTGGTTTCATCATTGTATGACATTGTATATCATGTATTGATATTTCCTATTTATTTATTATTTGATATTTATTGTTGGATATTATATTGTATTTTATCCTCATATCTATATAATTAATGTAATGCCTCTAATTTTTAAAAATTGTATACCCTCATTGTTAGTCTCCAACCCATAGTTCATTAGAGGTTGGATTCATGGGTCATCCCTACCTTTACTACCTGCCTCAGAGGGGTTCCAGTAGAGGTGGGGGTGGGAATAAAAGTACACATCTTCTTTTCATTTTCTTTCTCATTGATTACTAGTTAACCTAAAATAAATTTCTTATAGAGAATTTATTTTACCTTTTCATTTTAGTTGTAATTTTCTTCTTTCACATATATATTTTATATTTTGTACCATGGATGTATTATCTATCTTTATATCTACTTTTATGATTTCTTAAGGTCACTTTCTAATGGTTTTGATTATTTTATAGAAAAGTGTGAAAGGAATATTTTTATTAACCCACCATTATGTTAATAACTCATGTAACACACTGATATTTTAAAGAATATGTTTTCCTTTAAACCTAAGGCATTGAATAACTTTATTCACATGAAACAATGAACCAAAAGGAACCTGAAATGTCACACCTTGATTTTTATTTTCATTATTTGTCCCGATTCATCTTTTAGATATCAGTTTTCCTGTCATGTTTTTAGTGTTTCAGATTTAAAATCTGAGTTATTCCTGTGTTTACCTTTTCTCCCATGTTTATTATTTAGTTTTCCAATGAGTTTTTGGTTAAAAATTGAGATTTTTGGCTTGACAGTAGGTGGAACACAGTTGGCACACAATTTGGGGAAACTGTGCACCCTCACTTAGGAAACCATACAACCAATTTCCATTTTAGATAGTTCGGACCACACGATCTGCTTATAGTTTGGAAAATTGTGTGAGATAACCATGTCTCTTATTCCTTTTGGACAGTGAGGGATGCACAATTATATCACAGTTTGGATAACCATGCGGGTAAACCATGAAACCGATCAAGGTTATTAAAATTATGAAATCCCATTCTAACCTCTTTAGGATATAAACCCAAATCACCATATTCCTCTCCCATTTAGTTCGTTCAACCCAAGGAGGCTCTACCCTTCTTACTCACACCTCATATCTCCTTACATGGTTATTTTAATGTGATTTATTCAAGAGTTAAGGCTATATCTTCAAGGTATTCTCCTCCTTTCTTCTTCCTCTTCCTCCTTCCTACTTTTTCGCTTGAGTTCTTGTTCTCCCTTGGTTTTGTGGATCTTGGGTTCATGTTTCCTTGGGTTTTAATTAGGTGTTTTCTTGGTAAAGTTTTCTATTGGTTGTTCTTTCTTTTTAGAACCCTTATGGAGTTGTTTCGGGTTGGTTTTGTTGAAGCTCATGTGATTTGAGCTAGGTTTACCTTTGTACTTGTACTTTAAATTTAAAAATCATTGGTTTCATACTTTTTTCACCTTCCTTAGATATAAGATATCTATATTTTTTTTAAAATAATGTTTTAATAGAAATTACGTGATTTAAATTTCATTTTCAAGTATATAAAATTGTTTTGTTAAAGTGTTACACACAAAGTGTTTGATAAAATTCTCGGTTGGTGTTTGTAAGGGATTTGTGATATTTGAAGTAAGGTTTCAGGTTGGTAAAGGAAATTAGATTATAAAATAATGGTTTGGGTTTTTTAAAAGAGGTTTTTCCAAAATGGGTTTGGATTTTAAAGTGGTTTATATTTGATGGATTAGAAAATGGATTGGCATGTGATGATGGTGTGCGACCCAATTTCAATTTTTATGAAAGTGGATTTAGTTTCAAAATGTGGTGTGAATTATTTAATGTAATTTTATAAAATGGTTCTGAAATTCAAAATGGCGTGTTTTTAACTGTTTGAAAGGTGTGTTTGGTACTTTGGAAATGGGTGTTTTCTCAAAGGGGGTTTGAGGCCCGTTTGGTACTTTTATGAAATTATTTGTCTTGAAAACCCTCCTTGAATAATTTTATTACCTTGGTTATATTTATTTTTGTGGGATACTCATGCTGAGAGGCTTCCTTATGATTCAGTGGTTGAAATAAAAGAGATTTTTCCTTGGGGTGACTTAGGGGTGAATTTTTGTGTGGTTGATTTTATATGATATATGTTTATGGGATTGGATACTTGGTTGGAATTATCAAAACACCCCTACTTTAATATTTACATGGGAACCAGGAATAACTATCGTATTTTTGGTGAATTTGTTTTTCCACTAGAATAGGATTTCACTTAGTCTAGTGGCCCATAAAAGTGTATTTTTTTGTTATGTTTCAATGGGATAATGATCCTTGATCATGATAGTTAGGGTGAAATCAAGTATATGGGTGAGAATTGATGTTATTAGGTGAGGTATGCATTCAGGATGAGTCAATATATATACTTTTTTTTCCAAATTATTCCACTAAGCTACTAGGTTCTTCCATATTCTTCAACACTTAGTTGTATATGAATGATGATTGATATTATTATTGGTTGGTTACTTATTTGTGATATATTCCATTCCCCTTTTATGTGATCATTTTGATCCTCTCTTGTATGGTGTACTGTTTATTAAAAATGAGGTGTTGGTTTTCAATGGTTTATGGAAAATGTTTTGAAAATGATTTTCACTCCTTTACTCCTGGTTTAAATAAAAAAATAATGTTGCTCCTTGAAAATTATAATTTATAATTCTTGGTGAAGAATCTTTATTTTTAGGAAAAAAAGAAATGTACCATGTTTGGTTTTAAAAAAAAGTGTGTTTGAAAAACCTAGTTTTATATATTGTATTTTAAACCGGAATTTGATGTTTCTTTTATTGAAAGGAAATGCATTGGGAATAGGTTTATTCAGGAATGCCCACTAAGTTTTTATACTCATGCCTATATTTATTTGTTGTTTTTAGATTTTGGTGTAGGTTCTAGCTTGGTTTCAATTTCCATGGGTGATGGGTTAATTTATTATTAGAGAGTGAACCTTGGGGTCACATGGAGATGTTGTGGTCATCAAGTTCAGTTTGAGTTTTTTTGTTCAGTTTTTAGTATTTCAGATTATGTATAAATGATATTCCATTTGGATATTTATTTTTATTGGGTTGATCTATTTGTTTCCAATGTTTATTTATTTATATCAGGAGAAATTTTTCACTTGGTTACTTTTTTGATTCCCGACACTTGCTTCCAGCCCAGGAGAATTAGGAAATCCTCTCAGGTCTTTTCTCAGACTAGATCAGGTAACAAAATTAGGGTTGACCCGATTTGGTTCGTGAAAAAATGGAATCAGATCCTAGATTCTTTAGAGGACCTACCTTTTAGAGAACCCTTTATTATTTGGGATGTCAATGTAGATGGAGTAGGAATATCAAATCTTGGGGTGTAGGTATAGGGTTGTTTCTGGACAAAACTTTTTGGACCGAACCTTGTGTTTCCACGAGAATTCGATTTTGTTTTATTTCTATTATTCTTGTTGATTTTTTTGTGTTTGGGATACAAAAAAGGAATTGGTATAAAGGTATTAGAGATATTTAAGAGCCTAAAAATCCATGTGGATATGGGACATGGTCTAAAAATACTCCCTATGATGGTGGCGTGATTTGCATATGGCCTCCAACAATATGGCCAAGTCACCCATAGACATTAGTCTCCCCTTGTAAGTTTATTTGTGTTCCACATGATTTTAAAAATATTTTGAGAATCCTTGTTTTGTAACTATAAAAACTATATTTAAAGTGGTAAAGATTTGGTTTTGGGGAGATAGGAAATGAGTTTTTAGAATTATTTTTATAAAATCTTTAGAAAATGGATTTTTAAAAATGATATTCATGTTTAATGATATTGGATTTATATAATAAAAACCTTTGGTTTATCAAAGTTGTTTGTTTGGGAAGAAATAATTTATTTTAAAAGGGTTTTGGAAATTTGTTTAAGAAGAGAAGAAAGTTTTTATAAAATGTTTTTTTAATCAAATTATTTTTGATGGGATGAGATTTGTTGAGCTACTGAAAATATTTTGAATTGGATAAAATCCATGGGATTTTATTTTGAGTAGGATAAAATGAATTTATATGTGGATTTTGAAAATAGTTTTGATTTAGTTGTTAGTAATATTTTAAAAAAGTTTTGTGAAAACTGAAGTGAGAATTAAATTAAGAATATGAAAATTTGGTTGAATTTTCTTTCAGAAAATAGGAATGTTTTGTTTTGACCTTTAGTATTCTCATGGCTGCTAACATGCTTGGATATGGGTGGTAAAGTGGATGGATAATGATGTGGGTGGATGGTGATCGGTTTGGAATGAGTTGATGAGTGATCGGGGTGGAATGGGAATGTACATGTGTGAGGATCCATGGAATACCATTGGTGAGTGTGCAACCCACCAAATTTATTTTATTTCCAAAGTGTTTTTAAGAGGAAAAATTATGATGTTGATAGCTAGTGTTTATAAAATTCACTTTTTTGTGCTTTGGGAATATTTTTTAAATGGTTTTTTGAATTTTATTTCTTAATGGTGTGTTGTTTTTTTAATGAGTTATTTATTTTCTTATTTCTTAGTGAATTCCACCACAAATATTCGATGGATATTAAAAGTGTAACCATGGGTGGTTCACCTTAAGAATAACCTATAGTTGATCAACCCATAGAATTCATTTTTTAAATTTCTAAATACAAATCCTCCTCTATTTTATAATCAAGAGGATCCTCCCAAAGAAGATTAATAGATGTGGAAAATTGAGAGAAACTTCAGTTTACTTGAGTTTACTGAGTCCTTAAGGGAAACGTTTTCTACCATTATGCTCAGAGGTCTGACTTGGAAGTGGTGGAAATAAGTCTCTCTAACTAAGACATCAAAATATCTTACTTAGGAGTTCTTCAAGGCTTCGTTCATCTAGTGGTATTTCTCTGAGGTAGTGAAAGTGAGGAAGGGGATGTATATGTGTTGTCTATAACAAGGTGATGGATTGAACTTCCAGTTATTTTTTAGATCTAGTTCGTGACATTTAATAATGGGTTGCATATGATTACTTTAAGGCTTGTTGTTCTAATAATGGGATTCATCTTTATATACAGTTGAAGGTATCATTGTTTGGTTTAAATTCCTTTTCCGACGTGGTGGGGTAAGATATTCAGGTTGAAGCTATGTTCATGAGAGAACATGAGGCAAGCAACCATCCTACAATCTCCAAAAGAGGTATAGGAAATTCTAGTAAGGAGATGGGAAATTAGCCTTAATCTCTTAGTGTTAGTAGTGGAATTAAAAGGCCTCTAAATCTTTCATCAACTTCTTATAAGTACATGATCATGATGTGGAATCTATATAGCAAGCTGGATCATAATAGACCACCGTGTTCAAGTGTTCCAAAGACCTACTCTACCTATGGACATATAGGTCATTTGTAGAAGTTTTGTAGGGGTGTTTTTAGGAAGAAACATGGATCCATATCCAACCTTTAAAAAACTCCACATCCCATTTGAAGGAGTAGGGTTCTGTTTTGGTCTTAGTTTAAAGTAACTTTCTATTTAATTCTTCTTTGTTTGTAATGGTTGTTACTAATGCTGTTTATTAGTGTTGTCTTTTAATTAATTTTTGAAGTGGATGTTGGGAATCCCTTGAGAACTTCTATCTTAACAGAAGCATGTTTTTCTTTTCGAATTTATAATTTTTTTTCTATTCTAAGTGGAGTATTATTTTGCATGTCCCTTGTTCCAGTTGTTTCTTGTTAGGGTGAAAGAGGAGGATGCATCTACATATTCTAAATCCCCATCTTGATAAAATTACCTTGTTGGAGAAAAGTGAGTCTCATGGTGTGTTGTTATCTTTTGGTTCTACTTGGGGTGCTATGTAACCACTCATGGAAACAAAAATAATGAGTTCCAATTGGGAATTATCAACTTATAAATATGATGTAATGGATGCTTCAAGACATTAGGGCTCCAGACATAGGCCCCAGAGTGAAGCTTGAGCATAGTTAAGAATCATTGGGGTGTGGAGAACCTTGGCCTGGATTTGGGCTCTAATGTTTGAATGGAGAAAGTTTAAGTTTTTCCATTCTAGTTTCTTCAACTTTTAAGATCCCATTTTATTTTAAAAGGAATAGATGCCTCATTTCCTTCTTTTGATCCTTGTGATTTGAAAGTTTCTCTTTGGTTATAAGGATGTTTGGTGGTCTTGTTTTCTTGTAATTCCATAGGTGGTGCCTTTCCGTCCAAATATATATATATTTTTATTAAGGAAAAAAATTTAGGGAAAAGTGAGAAACCAGTCCTTACAAAAAAGTCAAACATCATGAAAAGAGATAGCGGAATCAATGAATTGCAATTTAAGCCTTCTAGAAACATTCCCTCTGAAAAGATTCCATTGGAGGAAAACATCCTTCTCATCCCAAACATCATCATTGAGGAGGTATTCATAGTTGTTAACCATCTTGTCCCAAGTTTGGATGAGATCTTCCACAGTAATCTTGTGCTCGTTAAAACCACTCCCTAAAATGCCAATTTGTTTATTGGCCCAGACACACTTCTCCTCAGCGAGGTTGGCCCGGAACCGCCTCCTGACCAACCTTTCATACTCCACCTGCGTGGTGATGACCTCCATTCCCTTGTCTGAGAATACTTCGTTGCAATCGAGGATAGCCTTCCACTCGTCACATTCTACCAAAGCTTTCCCACTTTGTTGGGAATAAGGTGCCGATGACTACTTAAGTCCATTCGCCATATCAGTGGCACGTGGATCCCTTACATGTTGTTCAAGATCTATAGGATCTATCCCCACTTGCTTCGGAGCCTTCTGAGGGATTTTTCCTTTGCTGGAGGATCTAGTGACAGGTGGGATAGGAAAGAAGGAGTAGTCCTTTTTCTTCCGAGGCCTCCGCGAGTGATTAATGATCCCTTCTGAGTCAATGATTGTATTCTTCCCTTTCTTTGAGGAGAATCTGATAAACTCCTAAACCAGTTCCATTTCCTTCAGTTCAGTGGGAGAATCAGAGTCCGACTCTCTAACCTCCCCAGGAGTAGTCTCCTCTTCACCCCCTTCCTCAACCACATATTGGTCTGCATCTTCCAATACATCGAACTGATTAAGAGAGTAGGCAACCCTTCCACCAAACTTCACCGTATTAGCATAGGAAGGGATGGACTGTACCACCTACTCGGGAACCTCTGAAACTCTGGGCTGTTCATATCCTCAGCCCATGTAATGAAGATGAATACTTGGTTCCTCCCATCCCTCACTTTGAAAATGCCCAACTTCACCCGGAGCAGACACCTCCAAGCGTACAGCTGCACCCCTGGCTAAAATGGGGTTGTCCAGATGCCTGGCTGGAGTGGCCTCCTGATGGGGGCTCCTCCCCACTACCCCAACCCCGCACTCCTGCAAAAAGACCCCTGTACCTCTAGACACATGGCTAATGCCCAGATCCTGTCTCATCCAGTCATAAACAGCTAAAACTAGGGGACCTAATTCTCTTGGGGAAGCCTTCATCACTGAGCCAGTAGGACCTCCCATCCCTAACACCATAGGGGCCTTCGCATAGGGAATGTAAGTCCGGTGCAACTCCTCACCCAACAAGGATGGAGTCACATGCTCTTGGACATCCCAGACAACCTCAACTGGGGAGGCCTGTGTGGGGGGAAGATCCGAATCAGAGACCTCCCTGCACCCCTGTTCGCACCCACCAGGATCAAAAATAGAAGCTCAGGTAGGAAAAGCTTCATCCAACACAACCAGAACTAGGGGCCCTTCTTCCATTGTAAGAGGTTCAACCAGACCCTCTTTCATTGCCTTTTTACAGCAATCAGTATGGCAGTGTCCCTGTTGAGAGCAGAAGGAACAGAAACGCATCCATGATTCATAAACAATGGGTTGAACATACCTGTATTCTCCCTCAACCACAATTCACACCACCTCTGGAGGGGGCCGGGCAAGGTCCATTTCAACACATATGCGCACCATGATGGGATGCTTAAAAGAAATAGTCCGCCAATCAGCATAGAGTAAACGACCGATGGAATTTCCAATTGACCGAAGAAGACCCGGGTTCTGGAAGGATAGTGGTAAACCAGGTAGTTGAATCCAAATAGTCGAGGAAGACGGATCATGATTCATATACAGGTCAAATGACCTGCGAAGGATATGTAAGTAGAAACCTCAAACAGATCTGCTAGATCTGGACCAGGCCCGTGCCGATTTCGGTTTTGGGTTTGTACTTATCTGGATATGGTTTAATTTCATGATGATGATAAATCATGGTTTGGTTCGTCACTTGGTTTGGAGTTTCATCCATTGGGACCCCCTTTTGGTGTGGTTTGGTCCATTTGGGAAATTCACAAGTTATCCTATTGTGGGTTTCCTATGTCGGTCTGTGCTAGTTGGTTTAAGATTTTTAGTTCTCGATGGTTGGAAGACCCACCATGAATCTTGTTACTGTTTATCTAAAAGTTGGTAGGAACTAGATGGTTTCTAATGGAGGGGAGTCCATCCTGGCCTCATATGCTGGTAATCTGGTTTAGTCTCTAGTGTATCTTGGTAATGGGTAGTTTCTTTTGAGGGTTGTTGGTTCTGAGTTTTTCTTTCAAGTGAGTTTTTTTTATTTTTTGAGAGTATTCTGAATAATCTTGTTTGAGGAAAAGCTGTATAAGTTGTAGCATGAGTTTCCCATTGTTTTTTAAGAAGTTGTTTTGGTTCACTAGTTTGTTTTAGTTAGCAGTGCATGTTTTATTATTGGTAGTGGTTGAGCTGCTTGTGGTTTGAGGAGTTTAATTGTGTGAGTGTGGTAAACTCTATATTTGATCGATCAACTTAAGATTTTGTGAATTTTGGGGGGTAAAAAGTATAATAGGGGGTGGGAGAGTTTTCACACTTAGATTTTTATTTTCTTCCTCTATCCCAGTTCATTTTTTGGATCTTGGTTTTGCTCTTGAGTTTCAGGTGTTCCAGATTTAAATTTTCAGTCATCCCTTTGTTTAATTTTTCTACCATGTTTATTATTTATTTTCCTAGTGAGTTTTTGGTAAAAAGTGTAGATTTTTGGATTGATAATAGGTGGTGAATGATTTGGGGAAACCAAGTTCCCTTGTTAAGGAAACTGTACAAACAAATTCCATTTAGAATAATGCATACCACACGGTTTAGAAAACTGTGCAGCTTATTCCTCTTAAACATCAAGGGATACATGGTTTATGCATGATTTGGAAAACCATGTAGATAAACCATGCGACCTATCCATGTCACTAAAATTGTGAAATTCCCTGTCTACCCTTTTCGTGATTTAACACTAAATCACCCTATTCCCCCCATATTTGTTTCGTTCAATCCTAGGAGTATCTCCCCTTCTTCCTCACACCTCCCACCTCCTTCCATGGTTATTTTAAGGTGATTTATTCAATAGTTAAGGATAGATATTCAAGGTATTCTCCACCTCCTCCTTCCTCTCCCTCCTTACTATTTTTTCTCTTGAGTTCTTTTTCTCCCTTGGTTGTGTGGATATAGGGTTCTTGTTTCCTTGGGTTTTAATTATGGGTTTTTTCTTGGTTAAGGTTTCTATTGTTTTTTCTTGCTTCTTGGAACCTTCATGGAGTTGTTTCGGGTTGGAATTATTGAAGTACATGTGATTTGAGGTAGGTTTCCCTTTTTAATTGTCTTTTAAATTTAATGATCATTGGTTTATTGATTTTTAGACCTTTATTAGATATTAAATAGTGATATATGATTTTGAAAATAATTTTTTGATATGAAATGAGGTTATTTCCATTTAATTTTTAAGTATATAGAATTGTTTTGTTAAAATGTTGCACACCAAGTGTTTGATATAATTAATGGTTGGCTTTTGTAAGTTATTTGTGGTATTTGAAGAAAGGTTTTGGCTTGGAAAAGGTACTTGAATTATAAAATTATGGTTTGGGTTTCTTAAACAAGGTTTTTCTTAAATGTTTTTGGATTTAAAAGTTGTGTATATTTGATGTTATGGAAAATGTATTAGCATGTGATGATGGTATGTGGACCATTTTTAATTTTAATGAAAGTGGTTTTGGTTTGAAAATGTTGTGTGAGTGATTAAATTGAATTTTATAAAATGGTTGTGAAATTGAAAATGGTGTGTTTGCACATTTTTGAAGGGTGGGTTTGTACTTTAAAAATGGGTGATTTATCGAATGGTGTTTGAGTACCATTTGCAACTTTTGTGAAATGAGTGGTCTTGAAAACCCTTATTGGATAATTCTATCTCCTTAGTTATGTTTATTTTTGTGGGAGGCCCATGCTGAGAGGATCCCTTTTGATAAAATAGTTTAAAGGCAAGAGATTATTACTTTGGGTGACTCGAGGTTAACTTGTTTGGTGGTTTATTTTGTATGATATCTGTGAATGTGATTGGATACTTGGTAGGCATTGTTGGATCACCACCACTTTAGTCTTTACATGAGAACCTTCCATAACAAATAGATTTTTGGTGAACGGTTTCTATACTAGCTTATGAGTTTTCTCTAGATAGTGGCCTATAGCATTGGATTTTTTTTTGTTTTGTTGCTATAGGATAGTTCCCCTTAGTCAGACCAGGTAGGCTATGATCGAGTGTGTGGGAGAGAATTGACGTCATCAAGTGAGGAATGCTTTCTGGACGAGTCATGATGTATAATATGTTCTTGATTATTCCACTAATATTCTTGGTTATCCCATGTTCTTCGGAACTTAGTTTTCTATGGAGGATGATTGAGATGCTTTTTGGTTGGTTCCTCATCTGGGATATATTCCATTTCCTTAGTTATGTGGCCATTTTCTTCCCATCTTGTATGTTGTACACTTTTTTAAAAATGAGTTTTTATTTTTTAATGGTTTATGGAAAATTCCTTGAAATTTCTTTGCACTCCTTTACTCCCTTTTTAAATAAAAACATTATCTTGGTCCATGAAAATGCTAATGTTTTCTTCTTGGTAAAGATTATATATTTTGAAGGAAAAAAGTCAATGAACCATGCTTGGTTTTAAAAAGAAATTGTATGTGAAAAAACTAGCTTTATATATTGTATTTCAATCCTGAAGTTGAGGTTTCTTCTTTTTAAAGGAAATGAATTTGGAATAAAGTTTTTTGGGCATTCTAACCGAGTTTTTATACTCATGCATATAGTTATTTATTACTTTTAGATTTTGGTGAAAGTCCCAGCATGGTTTATATTTACATGGGTGATGGTTGGTTTTGGTATTAGAGAGTGACCCTTGGGGTCACATGGAGTCATTGTGGTCATCAAGTTCAGTCTGGGTTTTATTATTTAGTTTTTAATATTTTCAGCCTATGTATAAACAATGTTTGGTTTGGATATTTATTTATATTGAGATGGTTTGTATGTTTACTTTTTTTATTTATTTATTAATATTTGGATAAATTGTTCCCTTGGTTACTCTGTTGATGCCTGACACTAGTTTCAATCTCGAGAGGATTAGGAATGTCACTGAAGCCTTATCTCAGACCGGCTTAGGTAATCAGATCAGGGTTGATCTGAGTTGGTTCAGGACATAAAAACATTATGTAAATATTAAAATATAGTATTAAAATTGGTAGTTTAAAATAGTGGTAACTGGATTATGAAAGAAAAGTGAATGTGATTATTAATACTAAGGCATTGATTAAAATCCAATTAGTATAGCTAAATAACTACTAAGACTGATTTATGATTTAAAATATAATCATTCATTGGGTTTTTATCTTATTTTTATTAAACTAAATATATTTTTGACATTAATGATATATTAAAACCAATTTGACTAGTAATTGATAGTAAATAAGAATTAGAATAATTAATGTTTTTAATGAGGTTATTTTCATATAAAAATAGTCTTCATTATATTTTTATGTTTTTATTTAAAATTTAAAATATAAAATTTTATAATTTTAATTTGAAAAAATAAACTTCATTTTTATATTAAAAATTTAAATATTATCTTAAAATTATTTTTTGGGATTTTTATGAAATAGCTAATTGTAGGTGAATAGTAAAAAATTCAGTTTTTTCCAAAACTATAAATTTTATGATCTTATCATTATATAAGAAATAACTAGAAGTTTATAAAAAATGTTAATTGATCAAATATGTATTTAAGAATTAACATTATGAATTTTTAAATGATTATTATGAATTTATAAAATCTATTTTCAAACTTTTTGGAACTTAAGTAATATTTTCAAATTAAAGAAGCCATTTTTGTCTTTTCTTTTAATTAAATTTTATTTTGGTAAAATTCTGTTTTAGATTGATTTGAAATAAACATAAATATTATTTTTTTTGTAATAAAATAATGTATATCATGAAAATAAAATACCTAGATAATCTTATCATACATATAAATTTTAAGTTTAAAAATACACTTTTATAAAAAAATGAGTTTTTACACGTTAAATATGCTACCATTAAAATTAAAATTTTACCAATTTTAGAAATTAAATAAAAAACGATTTATTTATTTTTAATTTGAATTTTAAAATTATTTAATATAATAAATTTAATTTTTGGGCATAAAATTAAGTTACCAAGGTAAATATTAGTTACTGCGGTAAAATATTTTTTTTTCAAAGAATGATACTTTTCTAAATATTATTTATTTTTAAATTAAAAGTATCTATTATAAATTAAGATTATAATACAGTTTTTATAAATATATATAAACTAACACCCATTTTATTATAAATCAATTTTAAATAAGATTAAGAACAATTAATGATTAAAACGAAATTATTCTACAAAAACAGATTTTCTAAATATCATATGTTTTTATTTAAAAGTAAATTTTCTTATATTTAGAAATTAAATTAGGTTAATTGGATCTAAAATTAATATTCAGAACATAGAAATTTGGTATGAAGGGCCATATTATTTTTTTATCTATGAAATAATTACCATGATTAATATTTAATCAAGATTAATATTTGTTAAAATGAGTAATCTAATGTGGCTCGAATTTTAATAAATCGACTTAACACATAGATATTATAGAATACCTTTTTGGGTTGGAAATTCATACATACATGTCTCACCTAAATTTCCCCACCTAATTCACCTAACTCACCAAAACCAACTAACCCCCATGTGATACCATTTTACCTCTTTCCTAACTTTAGATTCTATAAAAAAGCACCTCCTTTTCACTTATAAAAGGAGCTCGCTCCAACCCATCCTCTCATCCCTACCTACCCTAATGAAATTTAACAAAACTTTCCCCTCCACATCCATCTATAAATCCATACCTAGGTGTTACTATGGTCCTAAGGGGTCTTCCCAAGATTTAAGAAGCTACTTTTCAAGGTAAGGGTTCTCCTCCTCCTCCATTTGATTCAATTTCTTCTTTTGTGATAATACCTTTTGATGGTCATTTTATTATTCTTCAATGTGATTATAATAAATAATTTTATACATAAATGATGAAATATTAATGAGATAATACTATTCTATCTCATTATATCCATTTCATAATCCCCTTTTTATACCCATCATACTGTTGAAATCACTCCTTGATTCCCTCCCACCCCTTTCCAATTGAATAAATTACTTTGTTATAAAATGTTTGGTTTATATTTTATTATACATCCATGTTTTCATAATAAATCCTTTACTATCCAAATTATGTACAATTGATGAGATATTACCCTTAACTATCATTAAATCCATTTCATAATCCTTTTTGTATAGCTATCATGCTGTTGAAATCACTCCTTTAGTTTTCATCTCTATCACCCTTCATTGAGGAATTTTTTGATAATATGCACCAATATTATTTTGTATGGTCCAACTAATTACCCTTGAGTTATAATATATTAAATTATTAATGGTCTTAGAAACTTCACCTTTATTCATGATATTATTTTATTTAGTATAACACCCTATGATTTTTCAGTATGTATCTTCTTAAATAAATTCAAATTTATTCAATAGATTACATTGTCTGATACACCAAGATTAAACGATCCAAGATATACTATTAAATATTAACATGACCATTGAAATAGTAATTTAACCATTAGGAATATTAACCTAGACATTATAATAATAACCTCACTTATGAAAGTTTAAATAAAATTTATGTACCTCATAAATGAAAATATTATTTTTTATATCATGGAATAAGTAAATAAATATTTTAAAAATGATATATTAAGTGTTGGTATTTTGTGAAACTTAAATGTTTATTTACAATTTTATAATTAAAATAATGATTTAAAATAAAATTTATTTTCATAAAATTGATTAATAAATTAATATTTTATGGTATTATAATTATAAGATAATTTTATGAGAACATAATTAATTTTTCAATGTTTCGTAAAATCAGTTATAACATTAAAATCAGCATTTTTTTTGAATAAATGATAATTTTATATAAAAATTAAATTGATAATAATTATAAAATTAATTTAATAAAATTGAGTTCATTTTAGAATCTACACATTGAAAAATGGTTAGGGTGATTTTTTTGGTATTTTTCTGAAATAGTTTAATGAATGTAAGGGAAAGACACACATAAATTATGTTCAATGCTTCAATCGTAAATAAATGGGGCATTATTCAAATCAATTTCAAAAGCACCATGAGAATCTACCATAGAAGAGGACAAGGGGATATAACCAAGCTTATGTAATCACTGCAACTAAGGTAGAAGTACCCAATAATGTGTAACTAGGTACATTAATCCTATATAAAAATTTATCCAATGTTTAATTGATTCTATATTATCAAACTATTTTATATCTACCTAGTTTTACAAGAAAATTAGATATTTCCATTTTGATTCAATTAGGGAGTTTTCAGTCAAAACTCTTAAGGTAAGTATCATTGCAACAAAGATATGTCAAGAAGTCCCCATTATGGAATATAAAAGTTACTTATTTTATGAACTTATCATCATACCCATGGTTTAAATTGATATAATCCTCAATATGTATTGAATTTAAAAATATGATGAAAATTTTTATTTCAAGAAGAAAGAAATTATGATTTATAAGGAAGTTGTAAAAATCCTTATCTTTAAAGTAGAAAATTCTTGATATGATTCTTATCTAGATCAACACCTAGTAGCTCTACTGAATTAAATCCTTGGGGTTAAAGAGAAAAAACAACTAGGGATGAATAAGGAAATATTAAAATTAAGGATATACATATTATATTATAATACATTGATTTATTTTCTACGTAATTACCTAGAACCCCCTAGAAGATGAGGTTGAGTTTACCATTGATTTATGTCATGATGAAAAACCAATATCAAAGAGTCCATATAGAATGGACACAATGTAACTATTGGATTTGAATAAAAAACTAGAAGAGTTTAGTAGTAAGGAATTTATTCACCCTATTGTTTCTCTATATGGATCCCTTTCTCTCTTTATTAAGAAGAAAGATGGATCCATGAGGTTGTGGATTGACTATAGAGAAATAAATGATATTATAATGGACAACAAGTATCCTTTTCCTTGCTATAATGATTTATTTAATCAAATTCATGGATCTAAATTTTTTTCAACGATTTAACTTCATTATGGATATCATAAATTGTTATTAAATTAGGAATAAAATTTAAAGATAGTTTTTTGGATGATGTATGGAAATTACGAGTTTACAGTAATTTCATTTGTATTGACTAATTCACCCTCAATTTTTATGGATATGATGAATAGAATATTCAAGTAATATCTTGATGATTTTTTATGGTATTAATTGATGATATTATGGTACATTATAAAACCTATGAATAGTTTGAGAATCACTTGAAGATTATCCTTGAGACTCTTTAGAGGAAAGAGTTATATGGTAAATTTAGCAAGTGTGAATTTTGGCTTTAGAAAATTTATTTTCTTGGCCATATTGTCTCTAAGGATTGAATGTTAGTTAATATTATATAGATAAATTCAGTCGAAGAATAGACTAAACCAATGAATATAACTAAGGTATGTAGTTTTATTGGTTTAGAATTTTACTATTGGCGTTTCATTCAAATCCTTTCTCAATTGGATAACTTATTAACCAATATCACACGTAAAGGGTTAAGTTTGTATGGACAAAATAATGTGCATAATATTTTGAAGAAATTAAGTGAAGATTAGTAAATGATACAATTTTGAATATACCATTAGTGAATGATAGGTTTGTGATATAGAATTATGCATAGAATAAAGGAATGGGTTGTATCCTTATGAAAAATGATAAAGTTATTGCATATGCATCAAGACAGAGGAAGATTCATGAACAAAATTATCTAACTCATGATCTTGAGTTAGTAGTTATAATATTTTCTATAAGTATATGAATACAATATCTATATGGTGAAATATGTGAGATATATACAGACCACAATAGTTTTAAATACATATTTACATTGAAAAAACTCAATATGAGGAAAAGATGATGACTTGAGTTACTCAAAGATTATTATTTCTCAATACACTACCACCCAAGAAAACAAAATAAGGTAGTTAATGCATTGAGTAGTAAATATTATTGTGTTTTGACCAAGATGAGGATTGATAAAGATCCAATGTTCTTGGATTTAGTAAATACAGATATAGAAATTCTTAAGGAAGAATAAACACCAATCCATTTTTAAATGATTTCTAAACCATATTTAAAAAAGAAGATTTTTTTTAATATTATGATGAGAATATTCAAAATTAAATTAAATTAATTAAGGATAGAAAATTGGAAGACTACATGTATGAGGAATGAATTTTGAAATTTGGAAAGAGGTTATGTGTTCCATCAATACCTCATCTAAAAAAGGAACTATTAGATGATTCTCATAGATTAAATTTCTCTATACAACCTGGTAGTACCAAGATGTATAGAGATCTAAAGAAACATTTTTGGTGGGATAATATGAATTAGGAAATTGCTAACTAAATATCAAGATGCCTAGTTTATCAATAAGTAAAGTATTAGAGATAATATCCTAGAAGAGTCATTCAAACTCTACCTATTCATATGTGGAAGTGGGATAAAATTATGATGGACTTTGTCATAGTACTACCAAGGAAACCTAGAGGGAATGAGATGGGTTATTGTTAATCGTCTTAAAAAATCAGTACATTTTCTTGATATATGATAATATTTACCTCTTGAGAACCAAAAACAACTCTATATTAATGTAGTTTTAATACTTCATGATGCACATATTTCAATTGTGTCTGATCGAGATCCCCATATTACATAAAAATTCTAAAAGATTCTTTATAAGACTCTAAATACTGAGCTTTATTTGAGTACTATTTATCACCCTCAAACAGATGGATAGTCTGAAAGGATTATTCAAACACTGGAAAAAAAATTTAGATCATGCACACTTGACTTTAAAGGTATGTGGGATTTGTATTTACCTTTCTTATATTTTTCCTATAATAATTGATTTCATTCAAATATTCAAATGGTGCCATATGAAGCATTATATGGAAAGATATTTTGTATTCCAACTTGTTGGGATGAAGTTGGTGAGAGAAAAATTATAGTCCCAGAACTTGTTGAAGAGACAAAAATAAAGGTAAAGACTATTTAGGATCATATAAAATCATCTACAAGTAGGAAAAAAGTTATGATGACAACTAGAGAAAGGATTTTAAATTTCAAGTGGGAGATCATTTCTTATTGAAAGTATCTCTTGGAAGGGTGTCATAAGGATCAATAAGAAAGGTAAACTAAGAACTAGGTACATTAGACCATTAAAAATTATAGAATGTATTAGAGTTGAAGATTACTGATTAGAAATGACTCCAAGTCTCTCCAAAGTTAATGATGTGTTCCATATATAATTGTTAGAAAAGTATATTCCAGACCCAATGCATGTACACACCTATGAAGAAATAGAACTAGAACCTGATTTGTCATACTACTAAGAGCCTATCAAGATTCCTTACAATAGAGTTAAATCATTAGAAAATCAGATGACTCAAATGGTAAAATTTATTTGGATAAACCATAAAATGGAATAATTAAAGTGAGAACATGAAGATGTTATGAAGAAAAACCACACTCATCTGTTTAGAAGGAAATATTCATAAAAACTTTCAAGGATGATATTTTCAAAGGAGGGAATAATATAACACCCCAATATTTTTTTGGTATGAATCTTATTAAATAAATTCAATTTTTTTGATATCTTACATTTCATGCAACACTAAACTTAAATGAACCATGATATACTATTAAATATTTACATGACTATTGGAATAGTAATGTGACCGTTAGGAATAATAATCTGTCCATTGGAATAATAACATCACCTTAGAAAGTATAAATAAAATTTAGGTATATCATAAATGAAAATATGATGTATTTATATCATGTAATAAGTAAAAATATGTTTTATAAAGGATAAATTAAGTGTTGGTATTTTTGGGAAACGTAAATGTTTATTTACAATTTTATATTTAATATAATGATTTAGAATACAATTTATTTCCATAAAATAGATTCAGAAATTAATATTTTATTTTATTATAATTATAATATAATTTTATGAGACTATAATTAATTTTTCAATGTGTTGTAAAATCAGTTATAATATTAAAATCAGTATTTTTTTGAATAAATGATGATTTTATTTAAAAATTTAATTTATCATATTTTGAAAATTATTTTCATAAAATGGAGTAAATTTTTTAAATCTACACATCTAAAAACAGATAGGGTGAATTTTTGGGATTTTTCTAAAAGAGTTGATTTTTTTGGTGAATATTGAAATAGGACAATTTATATTATTTAACATTTTATGCCAAATACATGAATTTTTGTGTAATGGATGATGTAATAAACAATTAGTTTTAACTCACATGCACTAGTTACTATAATTATTCAAAAATAATCAACACTATTTATAGTATTGAGCTAAAATAATAAGCAAATGAATAAAATAATCAAAAAAACCCATCTCTTCTCCCTATAAATACCACCCCTCACCACCCCCTCTCCTCGCAAATTATAAGCCTTGAATATTACATAAATTCTACCCAAAACTACTTTCCAATCCTCTTACACATGTCCAAGACCTGATGATATTACCAAATGATCAAATCCAGGTGCCTTAAGGAGGTTCCCAAGGAGATGATATTTGAGAGGTAAAATCCCCCTTCTTTTTCATTTAATTTATTTTCTTTTCTTATCATATCCTCACATATCCTATACAAAGTTTCATGGTAACTATATTATGATATATATACTATAATTTTATTTTTTTAATGAAATATAAAATATCAAATATATTCTACTCTCTTTTTAATTCTAAAAATGAAAACATTATTCGTGAGGTGTCGATTCACCGCCTTCGTGGATGATGAGATTTCATTTTTCATTACTACCTTCAAGGATGGACTTAAAAAACTTTTATGGTTAAAAAATATTATAATATATGTATTATAGCTTATTTAATTTCCTTCAACTGGTATTTAAACATAATATTAAATAAAATTATACTAGTTTGTGACGGTCGTAAAAACAACAAAAATAAACTAATCATTTTTCAATAATGTTTTATCTAATGAATCATCCTCATACCATATAAAAAATGATATATGAGGAAAATTTAAAATATTATAAGAATATTAATACAATTACATTAAAATTCTGGAGTTTTTCTACCATTTTATAAAAACTACCATAATTATACACAAGGAAACTGACCATAAAACCATGAAGCAACTGCTCCCTGAACAAAAAAATGAAACATTATAACTCATCAGAATGGATATAAATAAACTCAATAAAATTATAAAAAATAGAATATATGTTTAATAGGTTATTTATCAAGTAATTAATCAATCTAATTTGATTATCTAGGACATTAAGTACAAGTTTATAACACTTACATACATAAGAATAAGGGATTTCTTGCCTCACTTTTATTTCTATAAGATATGAATTATTCACCACTTATTTCTTATGAGTAGTATTTGTGTACTAACCCTTTGACATATCATATCATGAATCAATTTATCTTAATGTTACTAAATGTTTCACTTGATTATTATTAATTTTATGGGGGCATATGATTCGACTGACCATAAGTGGTAAGGGACTTCGTCTCAATTTCCATTTCATTGAGACTTACTTGGTATTGTGCACCTAATTATTTTCATGTGGTGAATATACTACCCCTTTGAGATCATTTTTCATTTGAATTTATATTTATCTTAAATATATATATTTATTTTATAATGGATTTTATTATTTTCTAATCTGTATACCATTTTTATATACAGTGATTACTTTAAATATTGTCTTAACTGTGGATATATTGATAAATATATTTCCTCTACTAAATATATATATTTCGATAAGGAATATTATTCATAAATTAAATTTATGTATTAATAATTCTTTGGGATTGTAGTTATGGGTGGGTACTAACATTATATATCCCCTCGATGCATCGATAGGTCTCATGAGATAAAATAGTTGGCGATAATCCATTCACATTTGTTTCCAAGAAGAATTAGATGAGTTTCTACACATAGAATTAAACTATATTGTGAATGGTATTAATAGTAGTGGTTCATGTGCTATATATATAAAGTATAAAAGTTAAACATTTCCTTCATTTAGTATTTATTTATTCCTATCCATGAGATTTTCCCTATTACAAAATCCCTAGATTCTTTTTTTATTCTCATTTTATTGATCAAAAGACATGTGTATTTCAGTTATTTACCTTACTATGTTGATTAAAACTTATTTATTATGATTCAATTATTATTTATTCATGTTTCTAATTTATGTAACCCTTACAGAGTATTTGAGATAAATCATTTATTTTTTTCCTTCCCCAAGTTATGAAGATGAAATATTTGAACACATGTCAAGGAATCAGTTTATTTTCCTTTTTCATGTTCTATGTTTAATTACCAATGTAATAATGGAACCATGTATGCATATAGTTCTTTAATACTACTAAACTAATCAATACATGGGGATTTGATCTTCTTTATCTATTCTATTGTAATAAAATAACCACCGACTCTAGGCAACTGGGGTCAAGGTTGTTACATTTAGACTATAATTGACATCATCCTTAAAATATAATGGTTTTTTCATAACTCAATATTATTTATTATGTTCTAATATTTATCCTTATGAATAATCATTCATTTGATATGGAATAACTTATTTTTATCTCAAGATATCACTTTTTGTTCAAATCATCCTAAAGAATTCTCTTCCATATTGAAAATTCCTCTATGTTAAGAATAATTCTCATCCTCTTAAAATGATAGTTTATCACCCATGTCCACGTTTTCATTTTCCCACCAATTTTATACAATAATATTTTGAACCCTATAATTTATTAACTCATATGACTTTCATATTTCCCTTTAACTCTTTCCAAAATCATGTTTTATTATCTCTTTTTATGATGTGGGTTTTCAACCAATGTTTTTTTTTAAATATCAAAGTTTTTTTCTAAAATGATTAAATGTTTTATCTTCAAGAACATATTTTCTTTAGATAACTTTATTTATTTTAAATGATCCATTATTTGAAATTCTCTTAAAATTAAAAGTTTTCAAAGTTTTCACTTTAATATTGTGTAAAGGACTTTCAAAAGTGACCCATAATATCACCTTTTACGATAATATTAAAAATGTTTTCTAAAACTATTTTATGATTTTGATTCTAATTTAATTTTCATTTTAAAAAGGATTTAACTTAATGAGATTCATTTTTCATGATTTATCCACTATATATTATTATCCCTTTGGGGACTAAACTCAAGGTATAAAAGAAATAAAATTCTTGATTCCCTAGAATATGGTACCATTAGAAGATTTGTTTTTCATGGGTGGTTTTCAATCTATATCAACGTACTTATATGTTTCTTTTGTTAACTAGGGATTTATTCTTTTGAAACCATCCACCCTATTTATTTGGATGATTTATGGTCATGTTGTTTGGAAATAATCATGAGACCCATTTCTTTCTTATCTTAATGATGTTTTGATGAATTTACTATATGGAATGGTTATACATGTGTATAATATGATGTAATGGGTGGAACCAGAATTATATAGCCCTACAATACATTAGGTATTGTTTTCACCTCTGAGATACGATGTATGGTACATGGGTGGATAGCCTAAGTACACTATGTTATGTTATGGGGTGGCCCAGAATTCTATATCCCACCAATTCATTGGGTAATGTTTTAATCTCAATATATACCATGTATGTTAAACATGTGGTTATCCTAAATACACTATATAATATCCTGATATATTAAAAAGAAAAATATATTCGATCACATATACAACACACAACACTAATATTAAACTAATCATGAAATATTATCATTTAAATGTTATTGTTATAACATAGACATTAAATTAAAGGGTATGCATAAGATTAACCTCATTTTTAAATACATATAAAGGTATTACTCAATAAAAATGTATTGGTTAATTCTTAGGAAATAAGAACTCAATTTTTAGTAAAGTAATTTTTGTAAGAACACAATTTTTCTATATGGTAAAAATACATAAATTTTAGTTTAATTCTTTATTCTGGACCTAATATGAATTCCTAGTGAGGCTATAGAGAAAAAAGGGTGTACAGGGCTTGTTTAAAGCTAATTACCCTGACCCGTAGAAGAAATCACTGAGCTTCACAATTAGTAGAAAACATGAATCCTAGCCCACATAGTTTCTCTTAATCATGCAGGGATTGTCAGAGGGTAGAGAATGGTTAACAATTTTCCCTAACCGTGTGCCCAGGGCTGCAAAACTAGGCAGAATGTCTGCCTTTTTATCAAATCCAAATGACATGGTCGGTAAATGATTTCTCAAACTATGTATCCAAACCATGTTGGTTCCCTCTATGTACAATGATCTAAGCACGATTGGTGCACAATTTGTCTAACCGTGTAGCCGAACCATGCGAGGCCTCTCTATGGGTAGTGAGTAGCACATGGTTGGCCCAACGTGTGGCCAATCGTGTGGACAAACCATGTGAACCATTTAAATATGAGGTAATTTACCATTTCTCCTAAAAATATTATAACCTAATTTATTTTCCCTCATTTCTCCAAAAAACAAAACTCCCCCTCTTCATTCATGTTTGATCTCACTACCTTCCGTCACCTAAGATCATCGATTTATTCACCTTCCAAGATCAGATCAAGTTCCATTTGTCTTGTTGGATTCCTCTTAATAATTGATTCAATAATTTGTATTAGTTAGTCATTTTCATCCTCTCAGAGATGCTATTTTGATGCAGTCTCATATTCCCTATTTTCATGGAATTGATCCCTTCTTCCTTTTTCTTCCAATCCTATCCAAACTAAGGGATGATATTGGATGAGGATAGTACTATAGGCTCAAGGTAGGTAGTTTGTGAATTTTTTCATAAACGTATTATCATTTATAAATTTCTATCCTTTTGTGCATGCCTGTTTCACTAGGCGTTGCTTCTAAAATTCATCTGCCTTAATTATAGTTGTTATGATCATCTTCTGCAGCCTTATTTAAACATTTTATTCATGTTTTTTGAGGTTGATACCCCAACATGGACCACCCATTTAGGTTTTATTCTATATTTATACGTTAGTGAACTATGTTAGGTCTATCCACGACACCGTTTAGGTGCGTCTGACTTGAGCTTTAATAAGATAGGTGTTCATTCATAATTAACGAAATTTAAAAGCATGTTATGGAAAATATATTTATATATATCACTTTTCCTGGTTAATTATAATTAAATATATATTGTTTTCATGTCTTTAATCACCTTGTCATGCTTTAATGAAAGGTATGGATGAACATAATAAATGAATTTGTAATTGAAATGATAAATGGTTTCATGTCCTTAGTACACCTTGTCATGATTATTAAAGGTAACCAAATGAACCCATAAAATTATTGGATGGAATGAGTTTACATGGACCATAATGAAATATGATATAAATAGAATTATTTTAAAGTGTCTATTTATTTATACCTTTTTTTATCTTTATAGGAATATTATACTTGATCCAGCCTTGGTTTCCCAAGGGAATAACTTGAGCACTCATTAGATTCCATTATGATTCATTAAAATAATTTCTATGGGAGATACCCACAATAAAATCTGGTCATTATCTTATTATGTGAATGAATTATCATAGTACCAATAACTCACCTTACATATCCTCTGGATATTAGAATTACTTGGACATAATCCTTGGATACATATTGATGTACTTAGACAAGTGGAACCATGGATTCACCCCATTGGTCCTAGTCATGATTATCCTAGGATTACTGTGGATGTTATCCATAGGCTCAGGATCATTTACAGTGTAATACCTTGGGTGTTTTCCCTTGTATTACACTCAGACCCCATTTAGAGCCAGACTTCATGTGATACTCCTATGAGTTCTTTGACCCTGGAGGTCAAGGATTCCATGGTTACACCTTGGATCCTATTTTATTATTATTATTATGATCTATTTCAGTACTTTTGACACTTTAACATGATTATCTATATAAACTAAATCATAATTAATTAAATGGTACATGTTTATACAGCAGATGAGGTCACATAAGGTATGAGTTATTTCTTTATATTGCTTTATGTTATTATACACCACACACTGTTCAATTTATATTCATAGACTAGATTTTATAGACTCTGTTGGTGGTGTCCTAATGAGATATATGTCACACCCTATTTGATCCACCATTGGTAGTTGGGTAGAATATATGATCATAGTTATGGACTAGGAGAAGTATCCCACCATGGAAAACTGACTTTCTTTCATTCGTAGAATGGAGTTTTGTAGAAGATGACTGAGCAGGTGATCATGATTGTTGGAGAGTTTTTGGTCTCTTTTTGATTATTTTGTATAGTATTTATTTATTTGTCTCCCTACCACCATGTATACTTGTTTTCCAATTTTTTAGAGTCATTACATGACATAATTATCTTTTGTATCTGGTATAGTTCATCTTTTTACTTAGTTAGTTATTAAATGGATGATTATGCTCACTGTCAGTTTTATTTATTATTACCAATTATACTATTTGTTCATCAGTTATATCTCCACTATGTTCCACTCTGACTAGAGGGTAAAGTATTCACACTATCACACCCTAGGCCATCACTGCTAGTTGGCAACCTCTGTCATATGTTGAGGAACACTTAAGGCCATGTGGCTAACTTGGTTCAGCTACATAAGAGTGAGTTTTGTTCAAGATGTCACAAAGTGGTATCAGAAAAATTTATTTTCTTATCTTATTGTTTGGGAAATTTTATAGGATATTAGGAACATGGTGAAACTTGGTTATAATCCATGCCCAGGAGTAGCTAACGCACATTCGCGGTAAATAACAAGTTTCCTGGGAATGGGAAATTGTTGTTATGTATTTAACTTATTATAGTTGATATAATTTCAATGCTGAGTGATGCACATGAATTATAGAATTTGTTATGATTAATTGATATTTTATCTTGTCATGGTATCATAAGGATCATTGTTAACTTCATCATTATAGGAACATATAAATCACATTCCATGCATTTTCCCTACCATATAGGTGAATTTAATTGCTTTCATTACATGTGTTTTCTATGATTTTTGAGTGATCGATGGTTTTAATATATTCCTGTGCTACTAACATATTTTACAGGGCATATAAATTGGTTGTTTTATTATTATCATCAACTTAAATAATATTTTCCTATATATATTGATGGTGGCATCTTAAATAGATAGTTTCGAACCTTATAAGATATGTATCCCTTGTTACATGAGCTAGGTTTTGGCTATGATTGAGTGACTACCAATTTCAATTTATGAGGTGTATAGACCCTTATGAATCAGAATGGGTAATTAACTAAGTCAATCCATCATATATTACATGTTATATTTTTATAACAAATTGTATGAGAGATGATTTGAATTAAATGGGTGTTGATTTCAACTATAAAGTTTATAGGACTTTATTATCTAGGAATGATAGTCCATTTAATCCAGACTTGTTCTATGAATAAAAAACACATAGAAACCTAAAATGTAAATATTGAATTATAAATTAAATGGTTTACAGTAAATGGAGAGGTTAACTAAAATTTAAAGGGTGTTACTTCCTTGACTTGTAATTGGCCCTCCATAAACTGGAACATTTGTAAATTAAAATTTGAACTCTTACCAATACCCTAGCCTATATGAGGGTAGCTAGGGAAGTATTACTTGGGTAGTGAGCACTTTTACTTATGATCTTCTTCCAATAGTGTTTCTATCTATTTTAAAATTTATTCTAAGGCATGTACTTTGAATTTTTAGATCTATTCCGCCACAACATCCTCTTATCATGTACTAGGAAGGCAGTGATGATCTTGCTCTAGAGGTGGTGGGACTAAAACCACCAATGATCTTTCAAGTAGTGATACCCAAGGAAAAACATTTTATTCCTGATTTGGGAACTGATTCTTAGCTTCATGATAGTTTCCTACATGTTATAATGTTTGTGTATAGTTCTCTATGACTTGATCCTACTATGTATAATCTGAATCACGAGTTATAGAAACATCCTCCCATATTTTCTATGGATTATGGTTCTAAGGATACTAAGTTTTAGCTAGAGGCTATTATTTTTGTGACGCCCCAGGATTTATGAACTTGATTAAGTGAACAATGATATGTTTTATAATGATGTTTCTTGTTTTAAATGGTTTGTTTTTGGTGATAATAAAGGAATCAAAACTAAATAGATGAAGAACAAGGATAATAAAGAGAACTGGAATACATTAAAATGTTACATTACAATAAAGACTCAAAATAACCAAGAACACCATGTTCAAGACTCAACATGGTCACAAAAAGACTACTAAGAATCACAACTCAAGTAATCGGATAGTATTCATCTTCTGGGTCTGTCAGTGTGAAAAACATAATCGCCAGAACCACAACACACGTACTCTACACCAATGGAATGAGGAGAGCCATCCTCCTATGGTCAAGTGTTTTGAAAATGTGAATCACCCTACCCCCTGTTTTTTATAATGGTCCTTTAAGAAATAATGACCGTTATATGACCATTGGGTTTCCATGGATAAAGTGCATCTTTTTATAAAAATTTGGTCTTTACAACTCTATTATAATCTTATGGTATTTCAATATTTTAATATGTACAAAATATTAGAATTATATCTTCGAGTATCTTAATTTTTAAATAAAAGAATATTCTTGAAAATGAATCTATTTGGATAATTCAAAATCCTGATGATATCTATATGGTGGAAAAACATAGTATTTTAAAATGTATCAGATGTCATGTACAAAGGGGTATCTGTAATAATTGAAAAATATATCTTATTGGATCTCTAAAACTATGTATTTTGAATTAGGGAAAAACTATTGGTCTTTTAAAAATGAATTTTGTGAATCAAATAGTGGAGTATGATATAAACTGGATTTTTGATTTTTAAAGATATAAGTTCCTAATAAAAGTTTAGTATGTTAATTATGAAATTTATATCTTTTAAAAGAGTTATATTACCCCATAGTTGGTGGTGGGGTGGTAAGGGCTTGGGGGGGTGAGGGACAGGTCGCGGGGTCAAGTCCCTGGGCTTGCGATTTACTTGTAATTTTTTTACTTGCGTGTGTTCCACTTTCGCGGTTGTACCCATTTTTTTAAAAGAATTATATCAAATGGTAAGGTATTTTACATAATCTAAAATGGGATTTTTAGATTTAGAATCTCTAAGTTAAATGTATTTATTAAATTGTGTAAATTTAATTTTTAATGTTTTATACTATTTTAAAAATATAGTAAATTGTCTATTTTTTTAGTATACTGTTTTTTTTCGGTGAAGAATTGCTGGCCGCACGATCGCCCCATATATCCCTCATTCATCCGATCGAAGTCGAGACTAATCTTAGCTGTTATTGTTTTTTTTGAAATGCTCATCTCATCCCGATTAACACGAGCCGTCCGATCTCTCCAAAGTTAGATCCCCACCGTCATATCATTTTAAAACCGTGTTTTCCGTCGTCTCCTACCTCACGTCGGGGTCCCGCTACCAGCACTGGTTCACCCAAGACGCCATGGTCACCTCCTTCTCCATTGTTTCATTTGACCTTTGCGCACCCTACTTTCCTAGGACTCCGTAGGATCGGACAAACTTCTAGATCGAGTTCCATTAAGTACACTGAATCCTCTATATAAACCCTCTCCCCACGATCTCCCTCTTACTCCCGAACTGCTCTCGGTCTCTCAAGCTAAACCAACAAGTTTCTTTGATCTGAGCGTCCTTCATAGCCAGGTAAGGGTGTCCTGTTTACGTGTTTCTTGCCAAACCTACCCATGCTCCTCGGTACATTTATATATACATGAACATATATATGACTTATAGTTAGAGGTATATATATATATATATATATATTCCATGCAAACCATTCTTTTTAAACAGAGGACTCCAAGGGTGCTTGCCTTCGAGGGGTACTCCTGACTTTTTATAATACAAAACCTAATATAAACCCTCTGTGTGTATTCGGTTACATGCTATGTGTATGTACATATAAATTTTATTTTTTTATAAGAATCGTTTCACTCTTTTTTTCAGAAATTGGGAGTGTAGGTTCGAGAGGGTGTTTCCCTAAATGATTTAAAGGTTTTGTTTCCATTGAGTCTTTATTTTGTAACCAGTATGATACAATATATATATATATATATAATTTTATATATGTTTAGGTATACCCCTTAAAATATCCCAGTTTAAGGGATTCCAAGGAGATTCTTTATTATTATTGTTTAATCAAGTATTTATATAAGAGTGGTTGTGAAGGGTTTTTCTCATAAGCAAAACAATTATATAAATTATATATATGTACTTTCGGGTGTTTAAGTATGCACATATATAGGTAACCAATCCAAATCTATTTCTAAGATTTCCATATAATTTAGATTTTTATATTATTAAATATACATTTGAAAAGGGTATTTTTAAAATCAATTCCTAACATGTATGATCATTATGTAAGGTTTATATATACAAATATGTATATATATATATATTGGGGTTTTGTAATTTAATACAAATCAGTTTTTTTAGAGATGAATACTTATTGATAAATGATATTTTTTTGATGTGAACTAGGTCTTTGGTTTAAGTGAAACTATGTTATAGTTTTAAAACCGTAGTTTTTATATATTTATGTGTTTATGGCTTCATATATAATAAACCCTATTTTCAAATACAATTATCAGGATTTAATTGATGTTTTAACATATGTAAGGTTTTAGTGTTTTCCTAATCCTATATGTGTGATATATATGAGCATACATTGAGGAGCCTATTTAATTGATTAGTCATACTGTCATATACCCTTGATGTAATTTATGTTTTTTTAATAGAGTGTGCCTCGACCTTTTTAAATTTTTTTTAAAGGACTAAGAGTTCATGGGTTTATGTTATCATGTAGTATCCATTTATTACATTATGTTAAACCTGCTGCAGTGTTTATTAGTGGCTAATCTGGTTATGGTTGTATATATATATATATTTATAATTATGTAGTTTATAGAACCCTAATTTAAAGTATTGATCTTTAGAATTAGTGTTTTAAATGCAACCAATACTTGAAGGGTATTTAATAGATGTTTATTTTGGTGTTTGCTAAATTAAATTGTATTTGTTTCAAACATACATTAATTTAAAAAGTTTTAATTATATTAACTTCATATGTTTTGAATTCATTAGATTAGGTTAAAAATGTTTTAAAGTAACATCTCAATATGATCCTTTACCTGAAGAAATGAATGTTGTTGAAAAATCAAGTTATGTTTGAATCTAATTTCATTTTCATTATCATCATAATGAATGACATGTATTTTTAGTAAGTATTCATTTCTATGGATAAGTTTCTTTAATTAAGAATCTATCATTTCATGTGGCAAAACCTAATCATCCGTCATTTTATGTGCTATCTTATGTGCAAAGAACGTTCACTGCACTATGTATGCCTTTGATTAATTATTTCCAAGTTTACAATGTCCTACCAAGTATTTTAAGACTCAATGTATAATGGTTTCCTTATTAATTATTGTACATAATGCATGCATATGACACATCTTGTTAATAAAAAAAGAATTAAATTACCCAAAGTGGTATGGGACACCTTGGGTAATATGAAATAAAAATTAGATATTTAGAGTGGTATGGGGAACCTTGAATATCAGACCTCATTAACATGTGATAAATGTATTGGACTACCGGGATGGGGTCCAGTTAAAGTAAGCACTCTGGGTTGGAGACTAGTAAAAGTAAGCTCCTCGATTCATCGATAGTTCTCAAGATAGTCAGATTGGGGTTATTACCCCTAGGTCATGGCACAAGGCTTGACACAGAGGCCATGGGTCCTTTAGAATACATTTCTTAGTATATGACCAACCAAGTGATTATTCTGACTAGAGGAACATCCTTGGTTATAGAACCATTACCTATGAGTATCAGAATTAAAATACACATGGCATATGATGAGGCAATGTTGATGCATGACCAGTTTTATTTTCCATAATTTTATTACAAATGTTGCATTACATTTATCATTTCATGATGTGCATTTTTATATTTTGTAGATAATGTGCTATTGCGTGACTCTGATGATGGTTACGCCCAATTCTTCTTACACACCTTGCTATTTTATGCCAAATTTACTTAGTAAAACCCATGCCATTTTTATGATAGCATGTTTACCTTTTTTATTAAGTGGCTTTCAGCTAAGTGTTCTAATGCATGATTATTAAGTGCTTTAACTGTATTATATCAACCTTTGATTTGTCTTGATGTTTTTCATTTAGGAAATTATTTTAAGTTTGGAAAGGTATTTTCAAAGGTAGTTTCCAAAAGCTGTATTTAAGTACTTTCAAAACCCATTACTGAGTATTTCAATGCTCACCATATATTTTTGATGAAAATTTTACAGGTTGATAGAGTCTTTCCAAGTTTTGGAGACTTTGATCCTTTCTTTGTAAGGAAGAAGTGAGGCAGTTGACTCTGATTCTCTAGGATCTAAACTAGAAAGTTCCTCCTAATGGGTTAAGATGTGTAAATTGTTTGTTTTATTTGAAATAAATTACACACCATAACCAGAGCACCGGCTCCGGGATACCGGAGGCTGGGGCCTTATAGTTGGTATTAGAGGAATGATTTAGGCAACCCTAGAAAATTAATACAACACAAAGACATTAATAGTGTTTTACTAATTGGGGTTTGTTCTTAAAATTCTCAGATGGCAAGCCAACGATCCACACCTAGACTCTTGACTCACCCTATAGATATCATAGAGACTATTGTAGAAAAATCATGCTCAACAAGTTACCAATTTTTTTTAACTTATAACTCACATGCAAAAACCTCTATGAAATATCGAAAAGCTCGAATGTCCTTCAAATCTTCTGGGGATCATAAGTTGTGTATCACCAAATGAACAATGCACTATTTGAGAATTATAAAAATAAAGGGAATTAATACGAGGGACTCTTCCTGTGTTTCACCATTAATTAGAAATGGTTGGCCTTTACGGCCTTTGGAGAAGCTACAAAGGAGATTGACTTCCGCGCAGTCTTTATGTACCAAATCCTGTGTTTTAGTATGCTTGGGGACCTCTGTGATTTTTGATCTTTCATCGAATCCTTCAAATATGACGTGGTTCGAGAGATCTTTAGGAACCAAATACCAGAGGATGTCACGAAACTTGATGTCACTCATTCCCATCTCTAGAAAACCACCTGTATCAAACGGGAGCTTGGTTTTAACCATGATCCAATTTGCCAAGAATGTATTTTGGAAAATGAGACCCGCGAGCTTTGTTCTTCCCTAGGAGTAGAGTTGAATTGTACCTTCTTCCTTAGGCGGTGGAGGTAGAGGGACGTCACCAAGGGTGTCAGGAAATCCATGTGAATGAGTCAGTTCAAGTACGCCAATCGAATTGTGAGGACGTAGTTCTTTTACGAGGGGGATAATGTGATGCACCAGGATTTATGAACTTTACTAAGTGAACAATGATATGTTTTATAATGATTTTTCTTGTTTTAAATGGTTTGTTTTTGGTGAAAATAAAGGAATAAAAACTAAATAGATAAAGAATGAGGAGAATAAAGAGAACTGGAATACATTAAAATGTTACATTACAACAAAGACTCAAACTAACCAAGAACACCATGTGCAAGACTCAACATGGCCACAAAAAGACTGGTAAGAATCACAACTCTAGTAATCAGATTGTATTCATCTTCTGGGTCCATTAGTGTGAAAAACATAATCGCCAAAACCACAACACACGTACTCAACACCAATGGAATGAGGAGAGCTATCTTCCTAGGGTCAAGTGTTTTGAAAATGTAAAACACCCTACCCCCTATTTTTATAATGGTCTTTTAAGAAATTATGACCATTATATAGTCGATAGGTTTCCATGGATAAAGTGAATCTTTTTATAAAAATTTGGTCTTTATAATGCTCTTATAATCTTATGGAATTCAATATTTTAATATGTACAAAAGATTAGAATTATATCTTCAAGTATCTTAATTTTGAAATAAAAGAATATTCTTGAAAATGAATCTATTTTGATTATTCAAAATCTTGATGATATCTATATGGTGGAAAACTTAGTGTTTTAAAATGTGTCGAACGTCATGTCTAAAGGGGTATCTGTAATAATTGAAAAATATATCTTATTGGATCTCTAAAACTATGTATTTGGAATTAGAGAAAAACTACTTGTCTTTTAAAAAGGAATTTTGTGAATCAAATAGTGGAGTATGATATAAATTGGATTTTTGATTTTTAAAGATATAAGTTCCTAATAAAATTTTAGTATGTTAATTACGAAATTTATATCTTTTAAACGTGTTATATCAAATGGTAAAGTATTTTACATAATATAAAATGGGATTTTTGAGATTTGGAATTTCTAAGTTAAAATTATTTATTAAATGGTGTAAATTTAATTTTTAATGTTTTATACTATTTTAAAAATATAGTAAACTGTCTATTTTTTTAGTATACTGTTTTTTTCGGCGAAGAATTGCTGACCTTGCAATTGCCTCGTATATCCCTCGTCCGTCCGATTGAAGTCGGGACTAATCCTAGCCGTTGTTTTTTTAAATGCTCATCTCATCCCGATTAACCTGAGCCGTCTGATTTCTCCAAAGTTAGATCCCAGCCGTTGTTTCATTTTAAAACCGTGTTTTCTGTCATCTCCTACGTCACGTCGGGGTCCCGCTACCAGCACTGGTTCACCCAAGATTCCACGATCACCTCCTTCTCCACTGTTTCTTTTGACCTTTGCGCACCCCACCTTCCTAGGACTCCGTAGGATCGGCCTAACTTCTGGATCAATTTCCATTAAGTACACCGAATCCTCTATATAAACCCTCTCCCCACAATCTCCCTCTTACTCCCGAACTGCTCTCGGTCTCTCCAGCTAAACCAGCGAGCTCCTCTGATCTGAGCATCCTCCGCAGCCAGGTAAGGGTGTCCTGTTAACATGTTTCTTGCCAAACCTACCCATGCTCCTCAGTACATTTATATATACATGAATATATATATGGATTATAGTTACAGGTATATATATATATTCCATGCAAACCATTATTTTTAAACAGAGTACTCCAAGGGTGCTTGCCTTCGAGGGGTACTCCGAGCTTTTTATAATACAAAACCTAATATAAACCCTCTGTGTGTACTCTGTTACATGCTATGTGTATATATATATATATATATATTTTATTTTTTTATAAGAATCGTTTCACTCTTTGTTTCTGAAATTTGGAGAGTAGGTTCGAGAGGGTGTTTCCCTAAATGATTTAAAGGTTTTGTTTCCTTTGAGTCTTTATTTTGTAATCGGTATGATACAATATGTATATATGTATATAATTTTATATATGTTTAGGTATACCCCTTAAACTCTCCCAGTTTAAGGGATTCCAAGGAGATTGTTTATTATTATTGTTTAATCAAGTATTTTTATAAGAGTGATTGTGAAGGGTTTTCTCTTAAGAAAAACCATTATATAACTTATATATATATATGTACTTTCGGGTGTTTAAGTATGAATATATATAGGTAACCAATCCAAATCTATTTCTAAGATTTCCATATAATTTAGTATTTTATATTAAGAAATATACATTTGAAAAGGGTATTTTTAAAATCAATTCCTAACATGTATGATCTTTATGTAAGATTTATATATACAACTATATATATATATATTTGGGTTATGTAATTCAATACAAATCAGTTTTGTATTTTTAGAGATGAATACTTATTGATGAATGATATTTTTTTTATAAGAACTAGGTCTTTGGTTTAAGTGAAACTATGTTATAGTTTTAAAACCATAGTTTTTATATGTTTATGTGTTTATGGTTTAATATATAATAAAACCTATTTTCAAATACAATTATTAGGATTTAATTGATGTTTTAACACATGTAAGGTTTTAGTGTTTGCCTAATCCTATATGTGTGTTATATATGAGCATACATTAAGGATCCTGTTTAATTGATTTGTCATACTGTCATATACCCTTGATGTAATTTATGTTTTTTAAGAGAGTGTGCCTCAAATTGTTTTTTTAAAATTAAAGGACTAAGAGTTCATGGGTTTATGTTGTCATGTAGTATCCATTTATTACTTGATGTTAAACCTGCTGTAGTGTTTATTAGTGGTTAATCTGGTTATGGTTGTAGATATATATATATATATATATATATATATATATATCTATTTATTTATTTATAATTATGTTGTTTCTATAACCCTAATTTAAAGTATTGATCTTTAGAATTATTTTTTTAAATGAAACCAATAATTGAAGGGTTTTTAATATATGTTAATTTTGGTGTTTGCTAAATTAAATTGTATTTGTGTCAAACATACATTAATTTAAAAAGTTATAATTATATTAACTTCATATGTTTTGAATTCGTGCGATTAGGTTAAAAATGTTTTAAAGTAACATGTACATATGATCCTTTACCTAAAGAAATTAATGTTGTTGACAAATCAAGTTATGTTTGAATCTAATTTCATGTTCATTATCATCATAATGAATGACATGTATTTTTAGTAAGTATTAATTTCCATGGATAGGGTTCTTTAATTAAGAAGCAATCATTTCATGTGGCAAAACCTAATCATCCGTCATTTTATGTGCTATCTTATGTGCAAAGAATGTTCACAACTCTATGTATTCCTTTGATTAATTATTTACAAGTTTACAATGTCCTACCAAGTATTTTTAGACTCAATGTATAATGATTTCATTATTAATTATTGTACATAATTCATGCATATGACATATCTTGTTAATAAAAATAGAATTAAATTACCCAAAGTGGTATGGTACACCTTGCGTAATATGAAATAAAAATTAGATGTTCAGAGTGGTATGAGACACCTTGAATATCAAACCTCATTAACATGTGAGAAATGTATTGGAATACCGGGATAGGGTCTGGTTAAAGTAAGCCCTCCAGGTTGGGGACTGGTTAAAGTAAGCCCTCCGGGTTGGAGACAGGTAAAAGTAAGTTCCTCGATGCATCGATAGTTCTCAAGATATTCAGATTGAGGTTATTACCCCTAGGTCATGAAATAAGGCTTGACACAGAGACCATGAGTCCTTCAGAATAAATTTCTTAGTATATGACCAACCATGTGATTATTACGACTAGAGGAACATCCTTGGTTATAGAACCATTACCTATGAGTATCAGAATTAAAATACACCTGGCATATGATGAGGCAATGTTGATACATGGCCAGTTTTCTTTTCCAGAATATTATTACAAATTTTTCATTACATTTATCATGTTATGATGTGAATTTTTATATGTTGTAGATAATGTGCTATTGCACGACTCTGATGATGGTTACGCCTAATTCTTCTTGCACACCTTGCTTTTTTATGCCCACTTTACTTAGCAAAACCCATGCCATTTTTATGCTAGCATGTTTACCTTTTTTTATTAAGTGGTTTTCAGCTAAGTGTTCTAATGAATGAGTATTAAGTGCTTTAACTGTATTATATCAACCTTTGATTTGTCTTGATGTTTTTCCTTTAAGAAATTATTTTAAGTATGGAAAGGTATTTTCAAAGGTAGTTTCAAAAACCTGGATTTAAGTACTTTCAAAACCCCTTACTGAGTATTTCAATGCTCACCCTATGTTTTTGATGAAATTTTTACAGGTTGATAGAGTCTTTCCAAGTTTTGGGGACTTTGATCCTAGCTTTGTAAGGAATAAGTGAGGCGGTTGACTCTGATTCTCCAGGATCTAAACCAGAAAGTTCCTCCTGATGGGTTAAGATGTGTAAATTGTTTGTTTCCTATGAAATAAATTACACACCATAACCAGGGCACCAGATTTGGGCTACCAGAGGCTGGGGCCTTAAAAATTTTTTCTTCGATCATCAGGATACACCTCTAGATAGGAGGGTCAATCTTAACGCCTATATGTTGTGTGATTCTTCCAGACACTAGTGGGATGTGATTACTCATGCTGGTCATCATCAGAGAACGGTGTGGGTAGAATTTCAGGATTCCTTATATGATTAATTTTTCCATCATACACTAAGAGATGATCGAGTCAGATACTTCATGCACATGGAGCAAGGATATATGACTATCATGGACTATTAAATTCATTTTATTAAGTTAAAGTGCTTTACACCACTTTTGGCCAATGATGAGATATCATGAGCACGAAATTTCAAGGATGGGATCGAGTATAAAATATGATCATAGGTGAATTTATTTCACATATATAACTTTATAAGATCATTAATTAGGATATTATAACTTATCACAACTTGAGAGTATCCAATAGTACCAGGAATAATGGTTTAGTGCCGAGGTAGGGAAGTAGTCCTTCCAGTAGTAGTAAGTGTATCTTTGAGGCTTCTCATCTAAGTAATGGAAGAAAAGTACCCATAGTGGTAGCTCTGTGGTTTTCCATTAGTGTAGAATACTGGGTAATCTAAATCCTTAGTGTTATAGTGACCCTCTTAAGTTTCATTCTTGAAGTTGTATGGGTCATCTTCAAAGGTTCTATCAGACATTTTCATCTGATTCTAGTGGAAGATTATCCACACCAACTCTACATTCCAGGGCATGATCAGTTATGCCATGTTAGGATAGGAGTTGGAGTAACACTATCCAAATTGGCTGAGGTGGAGTTCATGGACATGGTAGCCATACTTCTGATTGTTAGTAACATAAGAGTAGATTTACTCAAGCTAGTTCAGCTATAACACATGACTTTGGATCATGCATATTTTTTCATTATAACCAATAACCAAGGAGTAGAGTGCCAGATTATTGACCGTATGAGGTAATATTATATTAGCCTATAATATTGTATTTTCTTTGTTCAGAGTAGGTGAATATCACTTCTTTATCTATTTATTAACATGTAAATTCTTGGTTTGGAGATTCAGTACTTCTATGGGGTGATGACCCTGGACACACTGTTGGGTGTACGAGTGGAGGGAATATTAAAATGTAGGGAATATACCCTTGAGGTAGGAATTTAAACCTTCTTATGTGATCTCTTTATCATTGAGATGATTATCTTCAATTTAATTTTTAGGATGGAATAGTTTGTTCCCTATCATGCCAATGTGAACCGCTATCACCACAGGGTATTGTTTAAATCACCAGAGGGTGATAGTTATATTCATAAGGGTGAATTGGATGTCTATGATAGTATAGATGGACTAGAGATTCATGGGATAGGTGGAGTGACCACCAAGATTGGTATACTTTATATGGAGTATAAGGGAATACATATAATAGATTTTCCTTTGGTAGTAGATTATTTTAGGGATGTTTTTTCTGATATTTTTTCTAGCTTACCTCCCATGAGAGAGGTAGAGTTTAAATTTGTGTTATGCCAAAAGTAGATCGAATATCTATTCCTTTGTACAATATAAATACTATTGAGACCTAGAAACACAAGAAATAGTTAGAGGATTTAGAATCAAAGGGTTCCATTGAATCTAGCACTTCTTCTTGGGGTTCACCCATGCTTTTCACAAAGAAGGAGGATGGGTCCCTTAGGCTATGCATATATTATTGAAAATTGAACCAGATTAGGATCAAGAATCAGTATCGATTGACTCAAATAGATATTCTATTTGAACATCCCAAAGGATATATATTGTTATCAAAGATTGAATAGAGACTAGGATATCATTAGTCATGATTCATGAATTTAGATATACCACATAAGGCCTTCCAAATTTGGTATGGTTAATATGAGTATCATTTTATGTCGTTTGGTCTTAAAAATTCACCCATAGTTTTCATGGGATTGATGAATAAGGTTTTCCACCCCTACCTTGATTTCATTTTCAGGGTTTTTGTGGACGAAATCTTACTATATTATCATACATGAAGAGACTATGATCACGATCTTGAGATCATTTTGAATAAACTGAGGGAGAATCATAAATATGTTAAACTTTCTAATTGCTACTTCTAGATTAAAAAATTTCACTTCTTGGGTTATATTTTCTCAGAATCAGGAGTATTTATTACCCAGATAAGGCGAGTGTTGTGGTTTCTTAGGGGAATCCTAATAATGTGTTTGATATATGGAGTTTCTTGGGGATGATTGGATATTATATGAGTTTTATATAGGAATTATAATTCCTTTCTACACCTCTTACTTATCTAAATAAGAAGGATGAATAGTTCTTATGGTCTAAAGAATATGAGAAATCCTTTCAGGAGATAAAAGGAAGGCTTACTTCAACACCAATTATGATTCTTCTAGAGCCTATAAGAGTCTATATGGTGTGTTATTATGCATTGGGAATTGGACTGGTCATAGTAATAATATAAGAGGATAGAGTTTTTGTGTATGGGTCTCACCAGTTTAGAACTCATGAGTGTAATTACCCGACACCAAACCTTAGGCTAATATCAATGGTCAATGACCTATGATAATGAATAAACCATCTAATGGAAGAGAATTTTGTGTTTTATATGAACCACATGAGCATAAAATATATCTCTACATATTATAAATTGAATATTAGACAATGAATATGGGTCAAAAATCTTTAGTAATTTGATTTTGGGCATTCCATTATTCTTAGAAAGGTAAAAGCAGTTTCTAATGTGATCATATGGGAAACTCAAGCATAAGTCATGCATGAAAATAGTGAAGAATGGGAATTGATGGAACTTATTTCTTATATGAATCTAGAGTCTCATGATATTCATGATATAACTTTCCATAAAGCCTTAGCAGTCACCTCTTCACTCCTTGATAGGGTGAAGAGAAGACAGTTTTTAGATCATGAGGGGTTGTTTCTCTAAGAGAGTATTTATAGTCAGGACCCAACTCTGTATTGGTCTATTGATGGAGAAAACATCCCATTTATACATAGGAATTTTTGGGTTCCCATTGAAATTAGAGAGGAATTGATTCTAGAGTCCCATTATTCTTAGTGGGAAGTTCATCCAAGAATCTCAATGATGTGTTGTGATATGTGTCACCAGTATTGGTGGTCAGGGATGAAATGTCAGATTACAGGTTTTATCACTAGGTGTTTCACCTGTCAATAGGTTAATGCAGAGAACCATTAGAATACTATATTTTTACAACAATTTATAATCCCAGAATGGAAATAAAAATATGTGGAAATGGTTTTTTTATTTGTCTTAATGATATCACCTTGAGGTAGAGACACAATTTGAGTTGTCATGGATTATCTCATGATGGTAGACCACTTCCTTCTTATTTGGGAGACTTTATCAGTTGATGATATGAGAAGACTATATGTTCATGATATTATATGGTCACATGGGGTCTCTTGTACTATCATTTCATAAAGGGGTGATCATTTCACATCGAGGTTTTGGAAGAGGTTATAAAGAGCTATGGGTACATCGGTGATTCTGAGCATGGAATTTCACACTCACATCGATGGAAAATCGGAACAGATGATACTGGTGTTGGAGGAAATGCTTCGATCATGTGTCCTTGATTTCATTGGTTCATAGGAGAAGCATATCCTTCTCATCATGTTATCCTACAATAATAGATATCAGTGAATGATTCATATGGCTCCATATGAGGTCTTATATTTTATCCAATTCCATTCACCCCTGTTCTGGTTAGAGATAGGAGAGGTAGTGCTGCTAGGTCCCCATATCATGAAGGAAACTTTGGAGCAGGTGAAGTTGATCCAAATTCATATGTCTACTGCCCAGTCTAGGTAGAAATCTGATGCTGATACCCATTGATGACCTATGTAGTTCAAGGTCTAAGATCATATTTTCTTGCAGGTATCACCCAGACTTGGGCATATATGTATACTAAGTCAAGAGAAGATGTCACCACACTTTTTAGGTCCTTTTGAGATCTTGTATAGTGTTGGGATGATAGCCTATCGATTTCTTCAAAATCAAAGGTACCATTCCATGAATGAAATCTTCAAAATTTCACAGCTTTACTAATATCATGCTGATCCATCTCATACTTTTGATCCTGGGGATGTTAAGTTGGACGTTGATGCTTCTTTTGAGGAGTATCCCATAAAAATTATTGACCAGAGCATGAAGGATCTCAAAGGCTGGTTTTTCCTTTTTATGTGGGTGCTATGGTAGTATGGATATATACAAGATAAAACTTGGGAGTGGGAGTCTGACGTACATTCCCAGTGGATGGTGTTGTTCTTAAACAAAATTTTTCCACCCATGGAAGGGTAACTCAAATTTGAGTTCCTTTAGGGGAGGGGGGGGGGGAATATTGTAAGAACTGAGATTTTCTATGATTTAAAGATACTTTAAATTTTGGTATAATTATTTATCTTGAATATAATATTAATTCCTAGTTAGGTTATGAAGAAAATGAGGGAATCTAAGTCTTGTTTAGAACTTGGAACCCCGGACGGTGGAAGAAAGCATTGGGTCACATAGTTAGTTGAAACCGTGAAGCCCAACCCACATGGTTTATCCTAACAGTGCGAGACTTTTCATTGGGTAAAGTAGGGAACATAGTTTTCCATAACCATGAACCCATGGTTGCATGACCATGTAGAATTTGTGTAGTTTTTAGTAGAGCTAAATGGTACAGTTGGTTCATGGTTTCTCAAACTGCGTGGTCAAACCTTGTGGGTTCCTACTCTAGACAGTGTGCTAAGCATAGTTGGTGCACATTTTTTCTAACCATGCTATTGAACTATGTGATTCCTCTATATGGGATGTGTATGTTGCATGGTTGGGGAATGTTTTAGCCACCCTTGTGGCCAAACCACGAGACCCCTTTAATGAGGGGCGAATTTACTATTTTTTCCCTAAAAATATTATATCCTAGTTTCTTTTTCCTCTTTCCTCCAACGGATAGAACTCACCCTCCTCCTTCACATCTGAGATCCCTAATTTCCATCACATAGTTTAATTGTTTTATTTTTCATTCAATCATGGAATCAAGAGAAGCTCATATCATTGGATTCCACTTAGCAAGTACTCCAATCCTTTGGATCAGTTCTCCTTTTGTCTTCCTCTCGATGATACTATTTTAACATAGGCTCAAATGCCCTATTTTTTTGGGTGTTGATCCATTATTCATTTTTTTCTAATCCAGGCCAATATAAGGAATGATACTTGATGAGGAGAGTGATATAGGCTTGAGGTAGGTGTTCTATGACTTTTCCCTAAAATTCATGTCATTTATAAATTTCTGTCGTTGTGTGCATGCCGGTTTCACCGGGTGTTGCTTATAAAATTAATCTCCCTTAATTATCGTTGTTATGATCATGTTTTAAATCCTTATTTATACATTTTATTTATGATTTTGGAGGTTGATAACTCAATGAGGACCACCCATTTTGGATGGTTTCTTCATTTATACATTGGTGACCCATGTTGGGTTTATCTATGAAACCGTTTGGGTGCATCTGAGTTGACCTTTAATAAGGTAAGCATTCCTTCATAATTAATGAACCTTTAAAATCATGTTACGTAAAGTATATTTATTGATATCAATTTGTATATTTAATTATAATTAAATTTATATTGGTTTCATGTCCTTAATCACCTTGTCATGATTTAATAAAAGGTATGGAATGAACCTTATAAATGATTTTGTAATTGAAATGATAAATGGTTGCATTTCCGTGGTACACCTTGTCATACTTATTAAAGGTAACATAATAAAATATAAAATGATTGAATGGAATGATTCTACATAGACTATAATTAAAAATTATATAAATAGAATGATTATAAGGTGCCTATTTATTTATAAATTTTTATCATTATAGGAATGGTCAGACTTGAACAAGCCATGGATTCCTAAGGGAATTCCTTGAACACTCAGATGATGCCATTAAAATCCACTGAGTTGGTTTTTGTGGGAGATACCCACCACAAAATCTGTTCAGTGTATTATTATGTAAATGCCTTAACGTAGTACTGAAAATTCACTGGACATATCTTCTAGATATTGGAATTCCTTGAATACACTCCCTAGATTCAGCTTTAGGTCCTCAGACACACAACACCATAGATTCACCCCGTTGGGCCTAGTCATGAATAGTCTGAGATTACTATGGATGATCTCTATTGACTCAGTTAGTATCATTTATAATGGAATGACTTGGGTGTTTCCCCTTAGATTACACTTAGACCCCCTTTATAGATAGAATGTATGTGATAATACTATGATTTAGATGAGCCCTGAGGTCAAGTATTCCTTGGTCACACCTTGGATACTCTTTCATTATTATTACGATCCATTTTAGTACTATTGAAACTTTTACATGATTATCTATATAAACCGAATCATAATTAATTAAATGGTTACATGTTCAGACACAAACTAAGGTTGGAGAAGGTATGAGTTATTTATTTATACTGTTTTACTTTTTTAAATACCTATAATGTGTTTAATTTTTATTCACAAACCATATTTTATAGACACTGTTGGTTGTGGCCTACTGAGATTTATCTCACACCCTATTCGGGCCTGTGTTGGTAACCGAGAAGATTATATGATCACAGGTATGGAAAAGGGGAAGTATATTTACATGGAAACATAACTTTGTTGCATGATTAGTATTGATCTTGGAATAAGATTATTGAGTGGTATATCATGATTCTTGAATAGTTTTTGGTCAATTTTCTTTTTGTATAGAATGTATTTATTTGTCCTCCTACTTTAATATATACCTCATTTACTATTTTTTTGAAACATGAAATGACATCATAATCTTTTGTATATGATACAGTTCATATTTTGATTTGGTTAGTTATTACATGGATTATTATGCTTACTTTCTGTCCTAGTTTCTTTATTATTACTTCTTTCACTGTTTATTCATCTGTTATATATTTGGTGTGCTCTACTTTGACCAAAGAGAATAATATCACCACTATCACACACTATAACCCTTACTACTATTTGGAAGCCTCTAGTTTATAGGGAGGTTCTCTTTAATCCATTTAGTCTATTGGGATTAACTACTCATGAGTGATCTGGGTTCGTGATGTCATAACTTTATTCTTCAAAAATACGCTTTCTTAAAAAATATTTTATTTCTTTTTATGAGTGAATATTATAAATAATTTATTAAAATATTAGAAAATTTATTTGATAAAATTAAATTCATTTTTAAATAATCATTTTAAAATTATGTTAGGGTGATATTTTTATGATTTTTCTAAAATGATTGATTTTTTATTGAATTGTAAAAATTCAGTTTTTTGTATGTTTTTTGTAAAATTGTCATTTTTTTCATTTAAAAGTACCATTATTCTTTGATATTTAAATTAATTATCATAGGTATAATTTAGTAAGAAATAATATAATTAATTTTATATGAATATTCATTATACCTAATTTTGGTATAATTTCATTTTTGGGCTTAAGAACACATTTTTCTAAAAACAGTTTTTCATTGAATTTTTGTGTTTTAATATTAAATTAATTTATGCCACTAATAGAAATTTAATCTTAAAAAATTTATTCCATATTTTGAATTATTAGATCTATTTTTTTAAATAGGACCCTTTTATTTTTGGTTATTTGGAATAGTAACCACAGTAAATATTAGTCACCTCAAAAAGGGTAAATCAAGCAATTAAGGTTAAAAATAATATGATAAAGACTAAAAATAACACTAACAATTTAATTTTATATATTTTATGAGTGGTTTTATACCATAATAATCTAAGATTACAATTTATGGTAATTTTGTACAATTTTATTTGAAAATTACTTATATATTTTTTAAGTAAATATAATGTAAATAATGTAACTCCCATACTTTTGATATCTATAAAATTTTATGATTGGGATAAAAATATTATGTTAGGTTATAAATGTTTATTTAAAAGATAAATTATTTATTAATTATTGTAATTTATTTTTAGGTTTCAAATTTGAAATAATTATCTTAAATTCTTACTTAACATTGACACAATTCTTGTGAAAAAGTAGATAAATGAAGTAAATAATTTTAAAAACACTAAAACTAATATTGTTTGGATTAATTATAGTATCCCAAGAATTATATATATATATATATATAATATTAATAATATTTGAATGGATTATATTGGAATTTATTTTCTTTCACATTGTATTCAAATTCAAATTAATTGAATAGTTCCCAAAGTGACATTAATGATATTTTATAATAAATAATGTTCTATTAAATGATTTAAAATTCCTAAAATTTTTATATTTAGATAATTTAATGGGATATGGTTGAAAATATGAAACATGTTCCATTTTTTGGTCCCATTTCCTTTTATAGAAACTTTCATGACCCTTAAAAAGTAAAAAACATAAATTTCATTGTAATTGTCAAAAGATTTAATTGGGGAGGGGGGGTTAAACTAAGCGATAAGAGTGAAAAAATAACCAAAACTAATAAAAAAATTATTATATTGGATTATTTAGCATAATAATCATCTTATACTATAAGTATTTTAATTTGAATCCATTTTTTACAGGAAAATTAATTTATATTAATTTACCACTTTATGTAATTCTAAGAGTGCCCCTCCCCTCGCTTAAAAAAGGGAACCTCATATAATCTTTCCTTCACAATTCAAGAACCATTTGGTAAAAGAAATTACTAATAAAATACATTACTAAAATTAATTACCATGATCTATAGGTCTTAGTTTGGTCATAATACCAAACGTATATGTCTTAAGGTGTAAAGAAAAATATGTTGTCTGAAGAAGAGGTATAACTTTTAACCAAATATTTAAGTTTTATTTATTCGTATAACTCATTAAAATATTATCAAACCATGATAATATTATAAAAACAGTATATAAAATATAATAATATATTAATATGTTAATTTCAAAACCTATATTCATATCCTTTTTCTATCAAATGTGAAAAGAAACCTTTATTCATGTGTATGGTGGACTACCGCCTCATGAATCGATATAATTCATTTTCCATCACCACCTCTCAAGAATGGTAATAATGATTAAATTAATATATATATATATATATATTATATTAATTATATAATTATAATTTTATGATGATAATATATCATATATTTTCTTATCTTTCCATTTATTGAAAAATGATAACATAGTTTTTGTGTAGGTGTGGATTTCCACAGCTACAAATCGATGTGAGTCAATTTTCAACATCGAATCACATGGATGGTATATATAAGTAAATTTAAATTAATAATATAGTAATTATGAGCTAATTATTATTATACAATTATAAAATAATACTTCCATTCCTTCTATAATGATCGTTGAAAAATGGAAATGTTGCACATGCATACGTACGACCTACTGTCTCCATGACAGTAACATAGTTCTTTTTTGTGTTACTATATTTAATGGTTGGTTTTAAAACTATAATTAATGTATAAAAATAATAATTATTTAATTAAAATTATTATTTATATGATGGAACAATTAACCCTCTGACCACAATTAAAACACAAAATTCATTTTACAACTATGAACCGAACCTCCTCAAAACACTCAATGTGGATGCAACTGATTAAATAATTAAATATGAAATTAAAATAAATAAAATTAACAGTTTAATAATAAATTATTAAAACTATTAAAGTTAATAATAAATTAAATAATTGATAAAATGTTATTATACAGGTGTTAAAATATATACATGGATATTCTTGACTCAAGGTAAGAGATTTCATCTGAATTTCTCTCCATCATGGAATATTTTAATGATATACACCTAATTTATATTATATAGTGTATATAATAAATATTGAAAAATAATATAATGAATATTTTTATATTTATGATATTTTATCTTTCTTTTTATGTTCCTTCTTTCAAAATGTTTTCAGTTTTAAAAGATCAAAAATAGTATTTCTTTCAAAGGTTTGTTTTAAAGGTTTTAAAAAATTTTAACCAAAATATTCCTCCATGTTAATTATGTTGTTTCAAAAATGTTATTTTATAAACATAAATTATTTCATAAATATATTTTTTCATGATCTTTGAACTTCTTTTAGAAGGTTTTAAGAGGGATTTTCTTAACATTTTACACATGACTCACTTTTTAATCTCTTTTCTATGGTTTAAAAATAATGTTCATTTTTAACATATACGACATGATGGATTTTAACAAATTCATGAACATTTTTTGTTTTTAAGAACCATTTATAAGTTTCAATGGATATTTTAAAAGAAAATATTTTCCTAATATTCTGGAAATTTTTATAATATATTACCAAAGGAAAAGGGTATTTCCCCTATTTTACTAGAAATGTTTTAAATGTTATTTTAAGGTTATTTTCATCTATGTAAACATACTATAATCATTACTCTAATTAGATGGGATTATGATATTATTATACCATCCATATATTTATCTGTATTACACATAATGATTGTTTTAATGATATTATCATGAAACCCATTTCTTTTCAATGGGATAACCAATATATAAAGGAATAATGGTTATTATCAAGGAATTTATGATGAAAAGGTTCAAGATTAAAATTTTTTATTCATGGAATGGTACTTGATAATTATATATGATTATGGGTGATACTAATAAAGTTTATATGCTGAGATATCCTGATATAACTTATACGACTAGTGAGATCCATTATATCTCTCCAATTTAGTGTGTAACATTCCATGTATTCAAAGGAAAGTAGAATGGAGTTAATCAAGGTGGTTTCTTCTATAGATATAACTGGGACCTAGTTTTTTTGGCATAATCTTAACATGGTTTATGAATATAATTCTCTAAGATATATATGATATAAGTTTCTTAAAAGTATTTTAGTTTTCTTGCTTTGGGGTTTTAATGTTTTCTATGATTAATATTGACATCACATGAATCATGATTATTGATTATTATTGATATTTTGTTTTTTAAAGATTTATTCCAAGACATATGTTTAATTATATTGTTTTTGAGGGGTGTGAGTAATTTTTTTATTCTCATGCACTTTGATTTTTTCATCATACCCTTATGATCATCATATGAAAATTAATGACATTCAATTTTTAATGTTTATATTTACCCTTAATGAAAATTTGATCTCACATTTCTTAAGTTTCATTTTCCATAAGTTATAAATAATCATGTTAATTGATTTATTTCAAGAAAGGTTTTATGTGTGGTGAATTTTATGGAAGACTTTATATGGAATATAAAATGCTAGGTGTAGTGGGAAAAATTCTCACTTAATGACATGGGTATTCTTATATAAGATTTTTTATTAATTATTTAAAACTATAAAACATATTGACCCTCAAGAATATAATAAAGTTAAATATTTATTGGAAAATTAAGATTATATAATTTTTTAAGGATGGTTCCTTATAGTTGGTATCATTAGAAGGGTTTAGATAACTTTGTATATTAAGATGTTTTCATGTCAGGTTAAATTATGAGTTATTGATACTATCATGTGTTTATAAGTTTATGGTTGATCATAACTTTAAGGAATATACCCCCATTTTTAGGTTTTAAGTGATGGTATTTTAAGGTTATTAATGATATTTTGGGAGATGTTTTATTGGGATGAGATATATGTAACCCTTAGTTTTAACTTAAAGTATTATTTTGAAAGAATGTTATTACATTTTTGAAGACGTTAGCTGAAATTTATGAGAAAAACATTGAGGTCAAAAAATTATTTAATATTTAGGTTATTGCGTTTATATGGGAAATAGTGTTATTTATATATAGAATTATCTATATTGAACCATTGGTGTTATTTTTTAGGATTTGGAGATTAATGTTGTATTTCATCATATGAAGTTTATTCATTTTGGATATTATCTAACATTGTGTGAACAATTTTGGTTTTTTTTATTTATAAAGACATGATGAATATATTATTACCTTTTTTGGATTATTTGATCCATTATAAGTTTCTTTTAGTTCATAAAGCATGAAAAAATCATCTTGAGTACTCATTAGTTGGAGAAAAATATGAGATTGCAAGTATATTTACTTTTATTCTTAGTTTATATAGTAAATGAATTTATAAATTCTAGTAAAATATCTTGAAACTATTTTTTTCTCTTATTAACTTCATTTTTTAGGAATCTATATCCTTTTTCACATCTCTTTGGTTTACACTTTCGTGGTTAGTAACTTTCTCATAACCATTCATTTTCTTGTGATAAATGATCTCCATTACCCTCCATCATTATTTGGAAATTAATTTTCTTCCATGTCCATATATTCACTTCACACTAATTTTCTCCTATTTGGATACCTATTTATGTTTTTTTTCATATGACCTTAATATTTACCTTTCCATCTTTTCAAGAAGAAGTTTAATTAACCCTAATTATGATGAGGTATTTCAAAAAAGTTATTTTTAAATGTAAACTCTTAATTATTGATCCCAAGTTAAAATTTTTAGGTTTAAATTTATTGAAAGGAGGGGGGGGGGGTGGTATAATTTAATAGCTGTATATTTTAACATAATACTATGTTTGATAGCATATACAACACACAACATCGATCTTAAAAAACAATATATATTATTATTTTAATGTTATAGTTATAACCCAACTATTAAATTGTTAGGTATGAATAATATTAAACATATTATGAAATATATAAAGTTTATACTCCTTAAAAATTCATTGATTAATTTTTTTGGAAATAAGAACTAAATTTTTAGTAGTGACTTTATTCTACAAAAATATGTTTTCTTAAAAGAAAATTTATTGATTTTTATGAGGGAATATTATAAATAATTTCTAAAACGTTTAGAAAAATTATTTAATAAAATGAAATTCATTTTTAAATCATAATATCAAAGTTAACATAGGGTAAAATTTCGGGATTTTTATGACAAGATTGATTTTTCAGTGAATAGTGAAAATACATTTTTTATGTTTTTTTTGAAAAAAATGGCATTTAGTTCCATATTAATTTTCCATTATTATTTTAATTTAATCTTAAATTAACAAAGGTATCCTTTTGTTATAAAAAAACTAATTAACTAAATAGGTATCATCATTATACCTGGTTTTTGTATAATTCATTTTTGGACCTTAAAAATGAATATTTATAAAAACTATTTTCCATTGAGTTTTTCATTTTAATATTAAATTAATTTATGAAACTTATATAAATTTAATATAAAAAAATTAATTCTATATTTGGCATCATGAGGTCAAAATTTGGTAAATATATCCCTTTTATTCTTAGTCATTTTGAATTTTAACCATAGTAAATATTTTCCACCTTGGTAAGGGTAAATTAGGTAAAAAAATTTAAAACTTTAATGATAAAAACTAAATATAACCCTAAAAATCACATTTAAAATATTATATGTGTGAGGTTTTACCATTATCATCCAATATTTTAATTTATGTCAATTTTTTTCCATTTATTTTAGAAAATTACTTATATATCATTTTAAGTAAATATAAAGTCAAAAATGTAACTATCTTGATTTTAGTATCAATAAATTTTTCTGACAAGGATAAAAGAACTTATTTTAGGATATAAAAGTTTATTTTCAATATAAATTATTTCATATCATGTGAATTTATTTTTAATTTTTAGTTTGAAAATAATTATCTTAAATTCTTATGCAACACTGAAAGAGTGTTTATGAAGGCAGTAGAAAAATCATGTAAATAATTTTAAAAACACTAAAAGTAAATAATTTTATTTATATATATAAAATATTAAGTAGTTGTGAATATAGTATATTAAAATTTATTTTTTTTCATGTTTTTTTCAAAGACAAATTAAATGAATAGTTCCAAAATTGAAATTAATGATATTTTATAGTAAATAATGTTTTATTAAGTGTTTTAAAATCACTAAAAATATTTTATTAATCCAAGTGAATGATATATGGTTGAAAATATCAAAAATGGTAATTTTTTTTTGTTTTTTTCCTTTTATTTAAACTTTATTTACCCTTAATGTTTAAAAAACATTGATTTCATGGTAATTGCCAAAAGGGTTAACAAGGGGCTAAAACTAAGATATAAGGGTGAAAAATAACCAAAATTTTCCTAAATTTTATTAGATGACATTATTTATACTAATAATAATGTTATATTATAGTTATATAAATTTATATCCATTTTACAAGATAATTTATTTATATTATTTTAATACTTTATGTAATTTCAAGATTTCCCCTAACCTCACTTATAAAGGGGCACCTCCTCTACTCTTTTATTCACACTTCAAAAAACGCTTTTTTGGATAATAACTACCAAAATAAGTTAATAAAATTACTTCCCATGATCTAGATGTATTATTTTGGGTATAACACCAACCTTATAGGTCTTAAGGTATAAAGAAAAGGAGTAGTTTTGAAGAAAAGGTATAACTTTTAGTCGAATGTTTTAATTTTATATATTCTTCTACAACATTCAAAAATCCTTTATCCATTATTGTTAATAAAATAAAAATATAAGATATAATAAGATGTTATTTTGTTAATTTCATAAACTATATTCATATCCTTCTTCAATCAAATGTGAAATGAAACCATTATTCGTGTGTACAGCGGACTACCGCCACACGAACCAATATACTTCGTTTTCAATGACCACCTATCATAGTTGGTTATAATGATGGATTTAATATATATATTTATATTAATGAAAATATTATAATTAATTAAAGATAATTTGTCATATATTTTATTAGCTTTCCATTTATTTAAAAATGATAGTTTTGTTTATGTGTATGTGTGGATTACCACCTCCATGAAGAGATGTGATGCATTTTTCCAAAACACACCATAAGGATGATATATATAAGAAAAATTGAAGAAATAATATAGTATTTATAATATAATTATAACAATATAAATATAAAATAATACATACCTTCCCATTATCATAACTGTTGAAAAATAAAAATGTTACTCATGCATATATAAGACCTACCATCTCCATGATTGTAACATAATTAATTTTTCATAACCATCATTAATGGTTAGTTTTAAAATTATTATTAATGTTTCAAATTGATATTTATATCATTACTATTATTTTTTAGATGAGAGAACAATGACCCCTTTGACCACATTCAACATACTGAAGTCATTTTGAAACTATGAACCAAACATCCTCAAAACACCCAATGCTGATTTAAAAGATTATGTAATTAAATATTTAATTAAAATAAATGAAATTAATGTTTTAATGATACATTATTAATTTGGGTAATGGTTATTAATAAATTGAATAATTTATAAAAATTTAGTATACAGGTGTTAAAAGATATACATTGAAAGTCTGGACTTGAGGTAAGAGATTTTATCTCAATTTCTCCTCACAAAGGAATATTTCAATGTTATGAACATAATTTCTATTATATAATGTATATAATATATCTTTAAATATAATATACTGTATATTTTTATACTCACGATATTTTATGTTCCATTTAATGTTATTTATTTCAAAATGTTTTCAGTGTTAAAATACCATAAATGGTATTTCTTTAAAAACATTGTTTTAAATGTTTTAAAGACTTTTAACGAAGTTTTCTTCCATGTTATTTATATTATTTAAAGAATTTTATTTTATAAACATAAATTATTTCATAAATATATTTTCCATGATCATTTAAATTATTTTAAAAGTTTTTAAAAGTAAATTTCTTAACATTTTATGCATTGGTCACTTTTGACTCTTTTTTCAAAAGTTTGAACATAATGTGTATTTTTAACATAAACATTAAGAATAGATTTTCTCACATTAATTTCAATTATTTTTTTTAAATAAAACACTCTAAGTTTCCATGTTTTTTTTAAATAAAATATTTTCCCCAAAATTATGGAAATTTTTATAAAATATTTTCAAAGGAAAAGGGTATAATACCTTGTTTTCAAAAAAATGTTTTAAATATTATTTGAATGTGTTTTCATCCATGTAAAAATTATATAATGTTTTATTTAATTTACTTTGACTATGATCTTGTGATACCATCCATATTCTTTCTATGGATAGCTTATCATTATTGTTTTAAAGATATTTTCATAAAACTCATTTCATTTTAGTAGGTTAATCAAATTATAATTGAATAACGATTATTTTAAAAGGATTTATATTGAAAAGGGGAATTATTAATTTTTTTCTTCGTGATATGTTACTTGATCATTATAGATAATGACAGATGATCAATATACAACTTATACTATGGGTAATATTGATATATCTTATATGTTGGGTAAACCCCATTATAGCTCTCCAATGCATCGAGTAATGTTCCTTATATTCAAAGGAAATGTGGGAGTTAACTGGGGTGGTTCCTCATTTAGATATAAATTGTATCCAATTATTTATTTCATGAGTTTATCATGATTTATGAATTTAATTCTCTAATATGAATTTGATATAAGTTTTATAAATGGATTTTTATTTTATTTCTATGAGTTTTAATGTTTCCTATGATGAATATTGACATAAAATGGATCGATATTATTGATTATTATGAATTTATCCTCTGTTAAAGATTTATTCCATGTCATATATTTAATTATCTAGGTTTTATGGGTATGATTTCCTTTTTTATTATGGTCATGCACTTTGATTATGTAATCATACCCTTTTGCACATCTTATTATCACTAGTTACATTTAGTTGTTAATTATTATATTTATCCTTATTGAGAATTTGATATCACCCTTCTTATGTTTAATTTTCCCTAGGTTATGAATAATTACATTAAATGATTTGTGTCTATATTGGTTTCATGTGTTGAGAATTTTATAGAATAATTAATATGGAATATGAGAAATTGGGTGTAGTGGGAAACATTATCACTTAAATAAATGGGTATTTTTATGTAAGAGTTTGTAATAAATCTCTAAAAATCTAAATCATAAAGATACTAAGGAATTTAATAAAGTGAAATCTTGGAAAACAACTCATCATCATGCAATGCTTTAAGGTTAGTCCCTTAAAGACTATGTTATATAATGGATAAGACTAGACTTTTATATCCCTCCAATGCATTGGATAATGTTTTCATATCGTGATATATCATGTATGGTGGATGGGTTGTTATCCAAAGCACACTATGTTATGTGATGAGTGGGCCCAATATTATATAACCATCCAATGCATTGCGTAAAGTGTTATATCTCATGATATTTTATGAATGTGATTAGGGAGTAAAACTAATCCACCATGGAAATTTTTATTAATATGTGATGATGTTCTTGGGAGTAGACCTTGACTTATACTAATGATATCATACACTATGTTGTTGTTACAATATTATTATTCCAAGAAACTTTGATATCAGTTTATTTATACTAAATCTTCATGTTATGATTATTGACTTATGATCAATGTATTATTAGGTATAAATTCTATATATTATGTTCATGCTACTTATTTACATTATCATACCCATATATTTACCTTATACTCACTTATTATCTTGATAGTTATCATTTATGCTTACCCTTACCGAGTGTTTGAGCTCACCCATTTTATGCTTTCGTTTCCCCAAGTAATAAAGGAAAGTAATACATATGGTATGCCAATAATATTATCTAGTATAAAAAATTTATGGGAACTATTGAACAATGATTATGGTTTAACCAGTTCTTATTATAGTGAAAAATTCCCATGGGATAAGAAACACATGATTTTTTGTTAGTTAAAGGTTCTTGTTTTTATTAATTATTCCAAGTATACTAAATCTCTCGATCATTGGTTTATATTTGTTATGGGGTTTTATGTGTAACATAATGTAATATTTTTTATAAGGTTTTGGTCACTATAGTTGGTATCATATGAGGGTTTAATTATTTTTGAGTATTAGTTTGAGATAATATTAGAGAAAACCCTAAGAATAAGTTTAACTATAGGATAACATCATGTTTTTTTGGTAAACTAGAGATTTCATAGTTCTTATGGAAATGAAATCCCTATCTGGATACTATAAGTTGATATAGGTTCTGACATAGATGTACCTAGGGTAAATAACCCTAAAAATGGTGTGTTGGGTATTAACTCAACCATCACCTAGTGCACGATAAAGAGACCAAACTATATACCTAGTTTTACACTCCTAGGTGATATGATTTAGCTAATCACATTCTCTTTGTAAGCTATTACAAAAGATTTATTATGTTAAGTTATTAGGGTAATAATTATGAGAGATAATAAACTAAATAATCCTTGATTTAATCAAGAGTTATTTATGTTTAATTTAAAGCTAATTTGATGGTTTTGAATAAAAATACATTTCAAGATTGAGTTTTCATGAGATAATTTATGATAGTTCTATTATGATGTTAATTATTCATCAAAATGTTAACTTATTTCTATTTTAGTAATGGATGGAAGTATAAATAATTAGGTTAATAATGGGTGTGGTGGATAATACGAAGATTACCACAGTGAACAACCCATTGGAATGAGATATGGTGTGAGAAAATTTGTGACTATGATAAAACAACTATCATGAAATATGATTAATAATGTGAACATAGTCAAAGTCCCCAACACACACAATAAGGGAATGATGAATTCTCAAGGTATTTTATGTGATAAGGATAATAGATAAAAGAATATTTAATTCCAGTCATGTTATAAATGTAACAATAATGATGGGTGAAATTTCCTTAAAAGGGAGGGTTTATGCTACACTTATAGAGATGGAGTCCATCAAAATCAAAAGTGTAAGAGAAAAATATAATCTATAAAAATAAATTGCTTTGATTGTGAGTAAATTAGAAATTATTAAAATAAATACCCAATCCAAGGGATAATGAGTAAAATAGGCACCAATAAACTCATAGACCATCAGAACAAGGAAAAGCCTATGCAATGGCTTCTTTTGAAGTAGAAATTGATTTTTCTCTTTATATTTACATATCTATTATGTTTTGTAAGTTTTCACCTATAAGTGATTGATTTATAAATAAAAAAATTTGGTGGTATAAATATTATATCCTTATTATAATAATATTCTTCAAGGTTTGTGGAAATCTACTTCTTATAGATTTATCTATTTTTCACTTTTTTGGATTCTAAAAGGAATGGACTAGATATTGTTTACAAAGGGATAATATCAAATTTCATATAGGGAAATATCACTTAATATCCTAAATCAATACTTTGGTAGTTGTTTGATCATGTGATCTTGATGAAAAATTACTCCCATTATATTGGGGTATTTGACACAAATGGTCAGAGAAAAACTCAAAGTTAGTTATATTCCTATTACAAGGAAAAAATGAGTTCACTAGTCTAAATTAAGATAGTAAGGATGAAACCTCACTATAAATAAAATTTGGAGTAATTTATATCATTTATAAACCCTTAACTATTCTTATTAGTGAGTTATAATTAAAATTGAGAGGATGCAATTTATTTTATAGTGGGGGGACTATAACAACCTGATATTTTAAATAATATATTTTTCTTTAAAACCTAATGTGTAGAGTAGTTTTATTCACACCCAAAACTGAAACAACACAAACAAAAAAATTATATAAATTTTAAAATGTATCTTTAGAATTTGAAGGTAAAAATATAGGTAACCAGATTATGAAACAAAATTGGGAGTGATTATTAATACTAGGGCATTGATAAAAATTAAATTTGTATAGCTGAATAATTACTAAGGATGATTTATGATTTAAAATATAACCATTAAATATAAAAATAAAAATATTATAAAATATATTTTTGATATGAATGATATAATAACACTAATATGAATAGTAATTGACAGTAAATAATAATATTAATAGTTAATGTTTTTAAAAAGGTTATTTTCTTACGAAAACAATTTTCATTATATTTTTATATTTTTATTTGAAAGTTAAATTCCTAAATTTTAGAATTTTAATTCAAAAAAATAAACTTCATTTCTAGATTTAAAATTTCAATATTAACTTAATATGAATTCTCGATATTTTTCTAAAATAGTTAACTATTGGCTAATAGTGAAAAATATTATTTTTACCAAAATTTTAAATTTTACAGCCTTATCACTATGTAAGAAAGAAATATAAGTTTATAAAACCTTTAAATTGATCAAATATTTATTTAAGGATTAATACTATACATTTTAAAAATGTTATTACAAGTTTATAAAACCTATGTTTAACATTTTATGAACTCAAGTAATATTTTTAAAAATAAACGCTTCTTTATTTTTTATTTTAATTAAATATTATTTTAGAAAAATTATATTTTGGATTTATTTGAAGGCTATATAAAATTTATTTATTCTATAATGAACTAATTTATTTAATTAAAATCAAATACATGGATAATTTTATCACACACATAAATTTTATTCTCAAAAATAAAATTTTTCTATAAATGGTTTTTTACGCATTACATATGCTAATATTAAAATTAATTTTTATCACTTTTAGAAATTGAATAAAATATTTTTTAAATTATATGTTTCAAAATTTTTAATAAGGTAATTTTAATTTTTTGTAATAAAATTATATTACCAAAGTAAATATTAGTAAATATAGTAAGATAATTATTTTTAAAGAACAATACTTTTCTAAATATTTTTTTTAAATTAAATGTAAATATTTTAAATTAATATTATTATAGTATTTTTTGTATATAAAAATAAATTCACACTCATTGAATTGGTAATTAATTTTAAATAGTGTTATGAACACTTAATGATTAAAACAACATTTTTCTATAAAAAACGAGTTTTCTACCCATTATATGTTTTTAAAAGTTAATTTTATCATATTTAGAAATTAAAACAGGTTAAATAGAGCCCAAATATGGATTCATCACATAAAAATTTGGTAAAAAGGTTCATCTTATTTTTTTAGTGATAAAATAATTATCGTGATTAATATTTAAACAAGATTGTTATGTATCAAAATTGGTAATCTAATGTGGCTATAATTTTAATAAATCAATTTTACTCTTAGAATCTCTAATTTTTTTAGGTTTTAAATTCATACTAACATGTATCAAAAAGAATTCCTCACATGATTCACCTAATTCACCATTATCACTTAACCCCCCTTGTGATACAATTCTTATTTTTTACGTAAGTTTACATTCCACTAAAAGCTCCTCCTTTTTCCCTTATAAATGGTGCTAAATCCCAAAAATTTTATCTTCCATATCCACGCTAAAGGAATTGATAATGAATTTAAATTCCATATCCCTCTATAAATCCTTCCTGATGTGTTCCAAAGGTTATAAGGTTTCATCCCAATATTTATGAAGCTAATTAGAAAGGTAAGGGTTCTCCTCCTCCTCCCTTTTGATTCAGGTACTTCTTTTGTAATAATCCATTTTTATTTCCATGTTATTATGATTTAATTTATTAAAAAAATAAGTTTACATCTAAATGATAGAATCTTGGTGAGATACCACCCTTAAATCTCATTAAACCCATTTCATAATCCCTTTTGTATACCCGTCATGCTGTCAAAATCACTCCTTGATTCTCTCCCTCCCTGTTCAAACTCACAAGCACTTACTTTTTTATAATACTTTTTGTTTACATATGACTATACTTACATGTGTTCATAATCATTATTTTATTATCCAAATTATTCACTATTTATGAGATATTACCCTTCTCTCTAATTAAACCCATTTCAAAATTATTTTTTTTATAGCTGTCGTGCAGTTGAAATTGCTCATTGTGTTTTCATCACTATCACCCTTCGTTGAGTCATTCTTTGATATTATGCACCAATATTATTTTGTATGGTTTAACTAAATACCATTTAATTCTAATATCTTAAATTATTATTGATCTTGGAAACTTCACTTTTATTAGTTATCTTTCTTACTTTGTTCTATGAGACATATCTTCCCTAAAATATAATGTTTTTTCATAACTCAATCTACTTTCTTGAGTTATAATGTTTCTTCTTAATATGTTCTTTTAATTTCATACATTATACCCTATTTCTATCTTGGGAGATTAATTTTTATTTAGATCATATTTATTGATGAATTATCTTTCTTATTTTAAATGGAACTTGTTATACCCCTCACTCGCATGGTGTTTTCAAGATCACAAATACTTTCTTTCATATCTATGGTTTTTATTTAAGTGAATTTTAGTCTCATATTTTTGTATTTATGTTATGTCATTGATAGAATTGATGAAGTTACTAAAGTATATTCAAATAATTACCGATTATCTTGTTTAATTATTATACCAGTCTTAATTAATCTTTAAGTATCTTTGAATGAAGTTGGAAGAACAATTAAATACAATGCAAGGAATTCAAGGTGCCACCATTTGAAGATAGATGAAACATGCAACATTGGCTTACTGGTGTAGATACACCAAATAGTTGGTGGTATGGAGATTAAATTTTACATAGATAAAGAGTCTATATTCTAGATGATAAAGGAGCACTAGATAGACATTGGACGTAGGTAATGCCAGTCAGCCTTCAGCAAGTGCACCATCTATATAGTGGCATCATCCATCCAGCTGGTGGTTCCATTCTAGATTCTTTTGAGGAGTATTTAATGATGGTAAAAAATGATTTGATTGGAACATTAAATCCTTGAATCAACTCTAAGAGACCCCATATCATATTAATATTCTAAATAAATACATTAGGAGGCTAGGATCTCATCTAATAATGATGGTGGATTAGACGATAAAATAAAGTGATTCTTCAATAACAGATATTGATATTTTCATCTTTAATTTCAAGTTACACTTTAAAGATACATTTATCAATTTTCAATATCTTAAGGCGCTCACTATATTCCCTTTTCTCTCTCTCTATCTCTCATATTATTCTATCCTTTGAGTGATATGATACAAAATTTGTAATGGGTTTGTTCCAATAAATGTTTTCTCCTCTCTTCCAACCTTATACAATGGGTTTCTTACTAAAAATAGAGAAAAAATAAGGAAGATATGTTCTTAAAACCATTGAAGTAAGGGAGTCCTCGTTTTTTGATACTTCCATAAAACATTATGGTTGGATTGGTTTCTTGATCTCCATTAAAATTAGGTAAATAAGACAAATATCTAAACCTGAAGGGATGATACGTAGGGGCTCACACTAAGCTATTCCCAAACTTATTTATCAAACTATGTTTTCTCTATATTTCAACATATGCATTGTATCATCCAATATTGATATGTATAAATTTTTAGATTTGATTTGTTCATATAGCACTGTGGTTACTCACTTAATTAAATTTGATGTTATATTTATAATATAGATCAAATTTATCTCTTTATCAATTAATTATATCAAAATTATTTTTTTTAAATTTTCTATTCTATTTTATCATTTTAATTTTTAAAATTAAATTCACCCTTATTTCTACTCCACTCTAACCAACATTTTGTGTTATATGAGATCTTTGTGTTTCCCCCAAAAATAATTGTTTAAAAAAAATTAAAATCTTAATTGATTTAAAAGTTTGACCTTTTTATGTAATATAACTATTATATTCATGCTCTTTTTTTATGAGAAAAATAATCTTATTAGAAAAATCACATGTCATTGTTTGGAATTATTGGATATACTTTTTGGAAAATAGTTATACATGGTTATACCTAAAAAAATAATTGGAAGATAAATGGACACCTTATGATATAATTACTATTGAATTATATGGGAAATCTATGAATTATATCCATTGATGGCCTTAACAAAATGAATTTAACCAAATATCTACTTGAAAATAACCCATAAAATTTAGAAATTGTTATAAATTACTCATGAAGGAATTAAAAAGTCAAAGATACTATGCTTGATTTTTATAAACAAGACTTTTAAATTTTTAGCATTTAATAAAATGAATATATTTTTGACATGTTTAATCACTTTACAAACATTTTAAATGTCCATAAGTCTCTTGGTGATTATTTTCCCATAAAAACCTTATTATATAAAATTATCTAGGACTTACTAGGATATTGGGAACCAGAAGTGACAACTATACAAGAATAAAAAGATATAAAAAATATGCTTCTCAAATAACTAATTGGACCCCTCATGTCATATGAAATCACCTTGAAGCATATATCCTAAAAAGAAGAAAAATAAGAAAAGGAGGCCAAAAAATCCAAAATAACAATTGCTTTTAAAGCTATTGATGATGAATATTTATCCAATAATGAATCCAAGATTTAATGATTGACCAAAATACTGATAAAATTGAACAAAATATAGAAAATTTTATACCATACTAAAATGAAAGATCAAATTGATGCTCCCCAAGTAACATTCTATGAATAAAATATGAAGGGTCAAATTAGACTAGTACATCACATCTAAAAAAATAATTTTAATGAAAATAATAAAGGTAAAAAATCTCTTAAAGTCTCAACCTCGAGTGTAAGTGATGACTCTATGGACTCAACCTCCTCAATCAACGTAATTCCTAAATTTATCATGGTATAACTATAGGTTGGTGATGAGGTTTGTTATCCTATTTATCACCCTCCTTATCATTCCTCTTCTTCCTCTCATCTTTTTCCTTCTATTCTTTTCAATACAATGATCATGCGATTTTTTTACAATGAACTCCTTTCTAAATAGAATGATATCAACACAAAATATAAAAAAGTTCTTAATGAAAAAAACATACTTTATAAAAAAAGGATATAATTTATAATGAAAAAGAATATTTGGTTTTGGAATTATAAGAGCAACCAAATATTGTGAATTTGTAATCTAAAATTTAGGATCTTAAAAATATCTTTATTAGATCACAAATGGTGAAAAATATATTAATATGATTTTGGTTTCTCAACATCATATAAAATATCATCATGGTTTTCATTTTTCAAATAATGATAGTTATTCCAAAAATTATACTTTTTTAAATGGAATTTTTCAAAAAATGTATCGTAATTATTTTCATAAAACCACACATTTAATTTATGAGAGTGATTACACAAATAATAGATATTAGAGGCCTAAATATATCCATATTTCATCTCATATAACTCAAATAAAATATCATACTAAAAAAGTTTAGGTTACTAAATCTTTATTATACAATCTACATGGAACCAATACTGTTTCAAAATCACATTATTTATTAACTAATATGGGTGGACTGAAATCCAAAAGGGAAACAAAAGGAAATTTATTTTGAGTTTTTATAGGTATCTTTTACTAGACCTTATTGACATATTATATGACGGATTCTCAACAAAAACGATCTTTAAACTCATCAAATTATTGATATATTATTTCCTCTAGAGCTATTTGTTAAATTCTCTAATTTATGGGGATACTATATTTTAACTTTCTGGTAAATTTTGGACATTAAATTTCATCTCATTGAGGTCATGTTTATTTTTATATTTTATTTCCCTCTTAAAATTCATTTAAAGATATAATATCTCTCTTTATCTCTCATGTATATGATTTATTATTCTTAAAAGAGGCTTGGTTATATTTTTAAATTTGTTCTATATTTATTTTTCCTTTATTTATTTCATTTTTTATATTTTTCAAAATTATTTTTATTATATTTTTCAAATTTTATTTTCTTATATTTTTATTTTTTTCTTATATTTATAAAATTTATTTTTCATGTCATTCTCAAATTATTTTTCATATCTTCTTCAATTTACATTTCAAAATATTATCTTTTTAAAACCTTGAAGATTCAATATTATCTTTTTGTCTTGAAATTTCTTATCATATCGAATATTCTATGAATTTACTTATAATTTAAAATTCTGTGTGTTTTATCTATAAAAAATATCAGGTGATTTACTTCTTTCTATATTATAAATTGTTAACACTTCACATGCATTATTGATTAATATTGTTTTTAAAGTTTATAATAATTATTAAGGGGGACAAAGTATTTTATGTCACTATAATTTTATATTATGTACAATTTTTATTCTTGATATAAATATCTTTTTTCTCTTCTCATTTTATTCTTGATAATCATAAAGTTGGAGATGTGATTTTGTTATTCACGAGGAGAAGTTTTTTTATCATTGGGGAGATGTGTTTTTTAATTTAAAGAGGGAGAAGTTGGTTTAAGTTATATTATGTTTATCTCTTATTCATGTTAAATATATTAATCTAAAATACATTGTATTTATTTTAATACATGTATGACTATAGATTTAAACTTGATTTATCTGTTTATGTTAAGGGTTTCTGATCATCAAAAGGGGGAATTGTTGTACCTATATCTATATCAGTTTGTTTTCATAATAAAAACACTATCTTGTCTATATAATATTTTTATTTGAGTGGATTTTTTTATTCAGTTTTTAGTATTTAAGGGATTTCATTGATAGGCTTGATGAAAGTATTAAATTCTATTTAAAGGATTCTTGATGATCTTATTAAAATCCTGTACCGGTATTAATTCATGTTTAAAGATATTTGAATGAAGCTGGATTAAAAATAGAATACCATGAAAGGAATTTAAGGTGACACTATTTTAATTTGCATGTAGTAGAAAAAGCTGGCCAAAAATTAGTATGGGAAATAATATCCCCATGGACCAGAAGTCCACCTTCCAGCTAGTGGAGAAGCACCGACTAGCTGGTGGAAGTAGATTGTTCCAGAAAACCTTCAACAAGTGAACTTGAGATCTAATGGAATTAGGTAGATAGGTATTTTCGTCATTCATGAATCATTCAATGAATATTTACTAATGGTCAAATTGGATTGGCTATGGCTATTTAGTCCTTATATCGACCCTAAACATCCCCAACTCCTATAAAGACTATAAACAGAGACCTTTGGAGGCTTGGATATCATCTTGAAATGATGGTGGATTAGACTATAAAATCATACGGTGCTTAAATGAAATATCTCTAGAATCTTATCTTTAATTTCATGATCATATTTCATGATTAATTTTTCAATTTTTGAATCTCTTTAGGCTTTCACAATCTACCTTTGTCTCTATTTATCTGTCTATCATCTTGTTATATCCATTTAGATATATGAGACTATATTTGTATTGGGTTTTCACCATCAAAATATTTCTATTCTCATCCTACCTTCTACAATGGGTTTCTTGCTACAACTAATGAAAATATATGGAGATGGTTTCTTACTACAATTTATGTAATTAAGGATTTATTTCTTTATACTTTCATAAAAAAAGAAAAGGAGGTTGGGTTTCTTTATCTCTATTAAAATCATAAGAATTATAAATACCTTCCAACTTGAGGGGGATGGGGATACATTGGGGATTACACCAAGATATTGTCAAACACCTTCAACAAATAGTATTTTCTCTTTATTTAAATTTAGAAATTACATTATCAAATCTCAATACACATAAATTTCATAAATTTGATTCATCAAATTTCCATTTTGCTTACTCATTGAATTAAAATTGATATCATCTTTATAATATATATCAAATTTTTTCTTAATCAATTCATCATATAAAAAACCTTTTGTTTTGAGTTATAATTTTATTTTTTTGTTTTAAATTTAAAATGGAAATTCACCATCTATATTTACATTCCACCCCAAACAACACAACTATGTTAAGAAAAATTCCCACCTTCTTAAATGAAAGGTTTTAAACCATGTCCATGTTTTCCACTTCTTTCCAGTATTATCCTATGGTATTTTAAAGGTGTATTATGTATTAACTGTAGTGAGTACTATATTTCCCTATACCTATTTCCTAAATAATGTATTATTTCCTCCTATTATGATATAGGTTTTCAAAAAATGTATTTTTAAAAATAACAAATGGTTTTTCTTATCATGATTAAATGGTTTATATTCCAAAAAACATTTAATTTGGATACCTTTATATATTTTTAAATTATCAATTATTGGATATTATTTTAAAATTGATTTGTTTAACATTTTGTAGATGAATTTAAAAAGTAAACCACAATATCATATTTTATAATAATGTTAATTTTTTTTCTAAAACTATTTTATGATTTTATTCCAATTTAATTTTAATTTTCAAAAGGATTTAAATTATTTGGATTCATGTTTCATGATTTACCCACTGTTTATAATTATTTTTTGGAATATTTAACTCATGGTATCGAACAACCCAATTCTTGGCCCCTTCTTATATCGTATTTTTTGAGGATTCATTTTGTAAGGGTGTTTTTACATCCATGTCAATATCCTTGTAAGTTTATATTGTTAACTGATGATATGTTCTTTTAAAACCATATACATTATCTCACTCGATTGATTATGTTTATGTTTTTTGAGAATAATAAGAAAACCCATTTCTTTCTTAGGTTAATGATACTTTGATTAATTTTATATGTGGAACACTTATACATTTACATAATATGATGTGAAGGGTGGGACAAAAAATTATATATCCCTTCAATATATTGGGAAATGTTTTCATCTCATGATATACCATGTATGGTTCATGGGCGGTTAGCCTAAGAACACTATTTTATATGATGGATGGGCCCAAAAGTATATAATCCTCAAATGAATTGAATAATATTTTCATCTCATGATATACCATGAAAGGTTCATAGGTTTTTAACATAATAAAATATGTTATGTGTAATGCTCCGACCCTAGTTACCCAGAGTCGGTGCATTATTACATAACATTGGCATGATATAAGGAATCATGTCCCAAAAGACTGATCAGTTTAGTAGCCTTAGAAGTACTAGATACCTTCATAAGTTTTACATTAAATTATGAAATAAAAAAATCAACAACATTTTTTCCTCTTTTGAACACACTTATATCCTTAGCCTATCCACAAAGGCCAACCATAAAATAATTCTTCACATACTGGGAAAAATAAAACATAGAAATGGGTGAGATCAGATGCTCAATAAAGATAAAAATATAGCAGACAATTTCATAAATAAGAATAAACATTTAAAGAAATGTATTAGACTAAAAAAAACCTTTTAAACATAAACTTCAACATATTATAGAAAAGATAAAATAAAATAATTCCCTTTGCTTATTCACATGGATATTCTACTTGACAGATAATCACATGCAATATCAATAACCACTTTCATAATGATGGAATGCATAATGTCAGACTTTATAACCACATAGTCAAGGCCTTGTACCAATACAAAAAATAATATTTTTTCAAGGCCTTGTGCCAAGACACTAGTTTGTCTCATGTAACCTACCGATGCACCGAGGACCTATAGAGGGATCCACCAATCACTTACTATGTCCAATGCATTCCTCATATGAAAAGGTTTAAACATAATATAAACATTCGTATTAAAACTAATATACAAAATGTAAATACTTATCCATAAACCTGGAATGGTGTAAAAATAAAACATCCATAGTTAAAAATATTACAAAAACTTCAATACAATATAGAAGATATGTATCATAATAAATCAACTTCAAACAAGCTTAAAATCCATTAAAAGGATGTTGACATAGATGAAATCAAAACTTTTTTTAAGGAAATATCTCTTTCTATTTTGAAATAATTTAAAATTCAAATAATTATAAAATAAAAAATTTATTTTGAAAATATTTTTATAAGATTGTAAGGGAATATTCGACGATGTTATAACAGCATAAAAATACCCACACCCACCATATAAGTGAAAAAACATTCTTACCTTAATTTTGTACAAAGGGCCATAAAGTACCTTGTTTAGAAAATGACGAAAAGATTCCTTTAAAAACATATAAGGTAAAATAAGGGTACAAATTAATTTTACCCATAGTCTAGTAAATATTAAAAAATTTTTGAAATAAATTTTTAAGAAAACACGGATGTGTATGATAAAGAGGTCCCAATAGTTACTTACGTAAAAACAACCTCAGATAATAAAGAGATTGTGAAAATAACCCTTACCTTGTAATTTTACTTAGTAGATGGTATGTTAACCTCCTGTATAATAGTTAAAAAATTGTTATTAAATTATAAAAGAACTATATATATAAATATGATCATATATGATCTTATAATATTGCTTTGTTAATAATATTTTAGTAGTATCATAGTTTCGGGTGTTAACTGATTCATTTTCCTTTATATGATTGGTTACGTAAGCCATGTTTGTTATGGATAGTATGTATTTTATTCACATAAATAATTATATTATGTTCATAAAAATTATTTTTAATCATAAAATGAAAATTATTCTTTAATGATTATGATGAGGAATGAATATCATCGCGTTCGTGAAGACAGTAATCCGTACGTACGCACGAGAAACAATATCATAATATTGATGGTGAAATAAAATGTAATTTGATGGTATATCATATATAAAGAATTATTATCATGTTATATTTATTATTTACATCAGTTATACTCATTATTATACCCATCCAAATAATGAAGTGTTTGAATAACAAACTACACCATGACGTGGAGACGGTAATCCGTACGTATGCACGTATGGTGACTTTGTCATTTATAGGATGGATAGAATAATTAATATAGTTGTACCATTTTTATAATAACATAAAATTATATATAATATACTGGATTTATTATTTTATAATATAAACAACAAATAAAGAGGAAGTGGAAGAAGAAAAGAACTTGAAAGAGGTGATGAAATATTTACCTCTTCTTCAGGTTCTTCCTTTTGATTTGATCAAAAGGGCTCCTTAGGTTGGATTTTTGACCAAAACATTCCTCTTGGATTAAATAAGGATATTTGGTAGGATATTTGGGTAGGGTTTGGCCGAGACAAAAGGCTTTGTAGGTGTGAAATTAAGATAAGGGGAAGTGCCCTTTTATAAGAGAGGTTAGGGTCACTTTAGGAAAAGCTTGAAATATTATTTTATAATAAAATAATTTCAGGTTTCTAATGGCTCAAAAATGAATTATTTAAAGGATAAGGAGGATATGGGTCGAAAAACTTTCAATTAATAGGTTTTAGATAAGTTTATGTCATCATATTAACCTTATCATTTATATTTAACTCTTATTTAAATAGTTTGTCATTTACCATGTCTCTTTGTATTTTTATATTGTATGGTTAATAAACTTACTATAACATGCCAATAGAACCCCAAATTCTTAATTATTAATATATATAACCTTATATAAGTTTTTTGGATGAGCCTTAGTTTTTTAGAAATATTATATCAATTAATAATATAATATGTTTTTTAAAAACTCGATTAAGTCAATTTAGACACTATTTAGTATTTTATTTTTTTGAAAGCCATAAAAAATTTATCACTTCGAATAATATTTTTTAACCAACCCTAACAAGTCATATTAACCTTTAAAATTATTTTAATTCATCATAAGTCTCAATTTACATTTATTTTGATGTTTATAATATCAATTTGTTTAATATTTCATTAATAAGGTAATTACTGCATCATCATTATGTCATAAATAAATTAAATATTTAGTGTCTAAAAATTATAAATAAAATAACATTATGTGGGAAATGTTCTTATATTTCTAGTGAATATTTATTGACGAATTTATATTATGTATAACACTATATTAAAAGTGGTTTAGTTATTAAACTTTGAATTTAACTCTTTTAATATTTCTTTAAATAAAATAATAATAAATCTTCTAATCTAATCCAAGTGGACTAGATAGGATCATATTTTATTCATAAGGTTGTTTTTTATCTAATTATACTTATCCAATAGAATTCGGACATTTGTTAGGGTAATTATGTTATCATTTTTACCCTTAATTACCCTATTTACTTTTAACAATGGTAAATAAAAGTCAAAAGTTACTATTCACCAAAAATTATTTTCATCTTATTAAACCAAATTTTACTTACTGATATTAACCATGTCTCTAGAAGTTTTAAAATTCAACTCATAGAAGCGGAAAATTATGTTTTATGAAAATTTGAAAATGCTCCTAGGAGGTGGGTAAAAGACGATAAAATGTTCGATAAAATTTTATATATCTAAACTTATTATAAAATGCCTCCAATGAATTAAATTGAAAATATATAGGAATTATGTATCTATTTTTGATTAAAATAAATTAAAATTAAAAAACTAATTATTTAAAAAAAGTCAGTTTTAACCAATAATGCAGTGTTTTTCATTATTCATCAAAAATTGAAAGTTTTCATAAAAATACCAAAAATTCACCCTAAGATAATTTCAATATTCCGAATTAAAAAATTAAGTCCATTTTGAAAAATAAAATTTATAAAATTTCAAAAAGTTGGTATTAATATTCATAACATTTAGTTTGATTGGTCACGATGTGTTAGAATCTCGAAGTAGCGTACAATGCAAGCTATTGCATTATTCAAAGGGAAACGTGCCATGGAAGCTTGGGGTGTTACATTATTCACTCCATAAAATAATTTCAACCTCAAAATTTCTAGAATATTAATACATAAAAATATTTAGGTGGTTCTTCACCATAACTTCCTAGGGTTCCCACGTTGCCTCTTCCATCTTATGGTTTCTCCATTGAACTTTTACCAGATGAGTCGTCTAGTTTTTCAGCACTTGTTCTCTTGTGTCAATAATTTTGACATGCTCTTCACAATAAGACATATAGAGTTCTAGTTCAATTTACTCATAGGTGAGTACACTCGTTGGGCCAAGCATGCATTTTCTCAACAGTGATACGTGGAACACATCATGAACTTTGGAGAGAATTGGAGGCATTGCCAAACGATAAGTTAAAACTCCAATTCATTGAAGAATTTCGAGCAGTCCGATGTTCCTGGGACTTAATTTACCCTTCTTACCGAAACATATAACACCCTTCCATGGAGATACCTTCAAGAAAACATGATCTCATACTTGAAATTCGAAATCCTTACTTTGGTTATCAGCATAGCTCTTTTGCCTACTTTGAGCTGTTTTGATGTGGGTTTGGATATCCATCACCTTTTCCATTGTTTCCTCAGAAAGTTCTGGGCCTATGTGTTTTTTTCCACCAACATCATTCCAAGAAGTTGGTGTGCAAAATCTCTTTCGATATAACGCTTCATATGGTGCCATCTGAATACTTTAATGGAAGCTACTGTTATAGGAAAATTATACTAGAGGTAAATATTGATCCCACATACCTTGAAATTCAAGTGAGAAAGATCTCAACATGTCTTCTAAAGTTTGAATAGTCTGTTCTAATTTTCCATCAGTTTGAGGGTGGTAGGAAGTGCTAAAACGAAGTTCAGTATCCAGGGCCTTCTGAAGACTTTTCCAAAATCTTGATGTAAAATGGGGATCACGATCAGAAACGATCGATAGGGGTACTCTATGAAGTCTTATAACTTCGTTAATATATAGTCTTGCCATACATTCAAGTGGAAAATATTCTATTATAGAATGAAAATGTGCTGACTTGGTAAGATGATCAACAATGAACCATATTGCATCATTCCTTCTAGGAGTCTCTGGTAGATCCATGACAAATTCCATTGTAATATTATCCCATTTCCACTCAAGTATGGGAAGAGGTTGCATGACTCCTCCAGGTTATTTCCTTCCAGCTTTAACTTATTGACAAACCATACATCTCGACACACAATTAGCAGTCTGCCTCTTCATGTTGTCCCACCAAAAATGTTCTTTCAAATCTCTAGACATATTAGTGCTACCGGGGTGTATAGATAAATTGGAGCTATGAGCATCATCCAACAATTCCCTTTTTAGATAAGGTACATCCAGAATACAACGTCTCTTCCCAAATTTCAAAATCTGGTCTTCATATATGAAGTCGATCAATCTCCCATCATTCACAGCATTAATTTTCTTTTGAAACTCTTCATCATCAACCTGAGAACTATTTATTCTTTCTATTAAAGATGGTTTGTCAACCATTTTTAAAAAAAATTTATGTTTCACCTTTCATGGTTATTCCCATATCTATCTTTACTAGATCCTTGAAAATAGGATCATTTTCAACTATCATATTGTTCAAAACTCCATGATCCTTTCTACTCAAAGCATCTTCCAGCTTATTTTCCTTCTCTGGGTGGTAGTGTATAGTGCAATCATAATCCTTGAGTAGTTCAAGCCATCTCCTTTTCCTCATGTTGAGTTCTTTTTGTTTGATAATATACTTCAAAATCTTGTGATTAGTATAAATATATCATTTTCACTATAGAGACAGTGTATTCATATCTTCAAAGCAAAGATTAAAACTGATAACTCATGACCATGAGTGGGATAGTTTTACTCATGAATTTTTAGCTATCGTGATGCATAGGAAATAACTCAATCATTCTTCATAAGGACACAACTAAGTCCTTTCTTTAAAGCATCACTATAAATAACAAACTCATCATTCCCCGATGGTAGAGTCAAGATAGGATCATTAACTAATATTTTCTACAGTTCTTCAAATCATTCTTCACACTCTTTTTTCCAAACAAATTTAACCCCTTTACATGTGATCTTGGTTAACGGGTTATCCAATCGGGGAAAAATCTGGACAAAACACCGATAATAACCTGCTAAACCAATAAAACTGCATACCTCAGTTATACTCATTGGTGCTGGAAATTCTTGGATTTCCTTTGTCTTAGAAGGATCAAGATATATTCTATCCTTAACGAAAATATGTCCAAGAAAAGAAATATCCTGAAGCAAGAATTCACACTTGCTAAAGTTACCATATAATTCATTTCTTCTAAGAGTCTTTAAGATAATACACAAGTGATTTTCGTGATCTTTGTATATTTTTGAGTATACCAAGATATCATCAATAAATAACACTAAAAATTCATCAAGATATTCCTTGAAAAATCTCTTCATCAGATCCATGAAAACAGAGGGTGCATTATTCATCCCAAAAGGAATTACTGTAAACTCATAATGACCATACATGGTTTAAAATACTGTTATTAGAATGTCTTCCTTCTTCACACACAATTGATTATATCCATATAGAAGGTCAATCTTTGAAAAATATTGAGCTTTATGAAGTCATTCAAATAAATCATCAATGCGAGGTAGGGGATACTTGTTCTTTATTGTTATAGCATTGATATCCATGTAGTCAATGCACAACCTCATAGATCCGTCTTTCTTATTAACAAAAAGGTAAAGGGATCCCCATAGAGAAATACTAGAGAAAATAAATACCTTATTACTCAATTCATCTTGTTGTTTATTTAGTACCACTAATTCCCCAGTGGCCATTCTATAAGGGGTCTTGAATATAGGCCTAGAACCAAGAATTAAGTCAATGAAAAACTCAATTTCTCATTCTGGAGGATGTCTCGGTAAATCCTCTAAAAACATATCAACATATTCTTACACAATAGGTAAGTTCTCTTTTAGAACATTCTTTTCCTCACCCATAGTTATTTCATTCCCTTATTCCCCAATAATTGAATTTAGTTGAGTTACTGGGGGTAGATCTAGATAAGAATTAGGTGGCGACGTTTCTTCTCTAAAGATAAGGTACTCATCATCATAAAAAATTGTAACCTCCTTCTTCTAACAATAAATTTTCACATCAGGGTCTGAAAGAAAATCTATTCCAAGGATTATATCAAATTCAATCATGGGTTTTACGATGAGATCCGTATATAAAGAACACTTATATTACCTAATGAGAATTGATTCACAAAACTTTGTTGTGATGATACTTTCCTTAGGTGTTTTGATTGAGAAATCCCTTATTATGTCAAATTAAAAATATCTAATTTTCTTAGAAAACTGGGAAGATATGAAACAATGAGATGATCTAGAGTTAAATAAAGTATTGGATAAACTTGAGGAAACCATTAAATTACTTGACACCGCATCTTTCGGAGCTTCAACCTCATCAGTAGTGGTCGCATAATCTTGGCCTTGCTACCTTGGCCTTTTCTGAGGTAATTTCCCCTGGCGCTTAGAAAATTCATTTTCATAATGCCCCTTTTCTATACAATTGTAGCATTCAACATTGATAGCCTCTTTCTTCCCCTTACAATCATGAACTTTTTGGCCTTTTTCACCACACTTGTAACAGACTCCCATTCCCGTCAGGCAAGCACCGGGGTGTTTCTTTACACATTTAACACAAGATGGATATCCAAATTTTACCTTCTTTCCCCTTATTTTCATTTCTAGAGTGTTTAGTAGATCTCTTGTTATCCTGATTTGATTTAAAGTCATAAGACTTAGCGAATTCCTTTTCTGTCTTGATAGCGCATGAGACAATATCTTCGTATGATGATAAGGATTGTGATACTAATGACCGACATAGAAATGGTTTTAACCCATCAAATAATCGATCAATCTTACTCCTTGGGTTACGTATATAATCTCCAACATGCCTTTATAACCTTGTAATGTTAGCCTCATATTTTTTGACATTCTCATACTTTTTTTCCTTAGACTCCGAAATTGCATTTCCATATCCTCTTTTTGGTCATGAGGAAAGTATTTTTCTTAGAAAATCTCTTTAAACTACCTCCATTCCACATTTTATACTTCTTCATCCACCTTTGTGTTTTGAATTAATAACCACCATTGATCTGCATCTCCTGTGAGGCGATAAAATACCCTGACAACTTTTTCCCTTTCACTACCCCAAATCATGAAATATTTTCTCTAAGGAATTTATCTATTTCTTAGATACTAATGGATTTGTACTCCCATTGAATGTTGGTAGTTTTTTCCTCATGAAGCGGTCTAACATTGATCATCCGTGTTGTGGACCAGGGTGCTCAATACGAGTAAAGTTATTATTCATAACCGAAGTGAGTTGTCCCAGTATGGTGATAAGTTGGTCAACACCAGTTTCATCACTAGGTCCACTATAATTATCTTGAGTAGGAGGGAAATCCAAACATGGATTATGTTCATTGATACGGTTTCCATTCCTTCCACTAGGAGCCATTTCTAAACAATGGCATGTACTAGATTAGTTTATGAATCGCAATACATAATTATAAACTTATAAAACATTTAACATAAATTGAACAGTTTATGGATATAATCCATAATCATAAAAAAATTTCTTTGAGGATTTATATATTCATAAACCCTTCATAATGGTTTGTAACGAAAATGAGAATTATTCTACGCATATCCCCCAGGAGTTTCGATACCAAGAGTGCAACAAGACCCGTTGTCGTGCACCAGTTCCCGTTTGAGTCTAGCTCAAAGCGGTGTTTTCGGGTTTTACCCCTAGATACATCTCTTCCAAAGCCGCCTCTACCTGCTCATATCCAGATAGGGATGCATTTCTTGGAAAACTCACAAAATATGTATTGTACCAAATTTCTAGGAAATTCTTCTATACTAATCCACAATGTCTATCTTAGGGTAGTGTTCTCTAATCAGAGTTTTTAAGAATATTGTTTCCAAGGTTTGTACTAAACTTCCTCTGATACTAACTGTAATACTCCTAACCCAGTTATCCAGAGTCAATGCATTATTACATAACATTGGCATGATATAAGGAATCGTGTCCCGAAATACCGATCATTTTAGTAGCCTTGGAATTACTAGATACATTCATAATTTTTACATTACATCATGAAATACAAACATCAAAAACATTTCCCCCCCCTTTTAAAAAAATTATATCCTTATAATATCCCTATAGGTCAACCATAAAATACTTCTTCACATTCGGGAAAAAATAAAACATAGAAAGGGGTGAGCTCATACGCTCAGTAAGGATAACAATATAACGAAAACTTTCATAAATAAGAATAAAAATTTAAGGCAATGTATTTGACTAAAACGAAAGCCTTTTAAACATAAACTTCTATATAATATGGAAAATATAAAATCAAATAATTATATTTACTTATTTGGATGGGTATTATACTAGACAAATAACTACATTCAATATCAATAGCCACTTTCATAATGATGGAATGCATTATGCCAGACTTCATAACCACATAGTCAAGGCCTTGTGCCAATACTACAAATAAGATTTAGTCAAGGCCTTGTTCCAAGAAACTAGTTTGTCTCATGAGACCTACTGATTCATCGAGGACCTATAGAGGGCTCCAACCTCCACTTACTAAGTCCAATTCATTCCTCATATGAAAAGGTTTAAACATAACATAAACATTCTTATTAAAACTACCATACCAAATGTCAATACTTTATATATAAACCATGAATGGTGTAAAAATAACACATACAGAGTAAAAAATATCACAAAACCTTCAATAAAATATAGAACATTTGTATCATAATAAATCAACTTCAAACAAGCTTAAAATCCATCAAAAGGGTGTTAATATAGATGAAATCAAAACTTATTTTAGAGAAATATCTATTTCTATTTTGAAATCATTTAAAAGTCATATAATTATAAAATAAAACATATATTTTGAAAATATTTTTATAATCTTGTATGGGAAGATTCTAAGATGTTATAACGGTGGAAAATAGCCTCACCCACCGTATAAGTGAAAAAACATTCTTACCTGAATTTTTGACGAAAATGTTATAAAATACATTGTTTGGAAAACAATGGAATGATTCTTTTCAAAAAATATAAGGTAAAATAAGGGTTTAAATGACTTTAACCCATAGTCTATTAAATATTAAAATTGTTTTGAAATACAAATTTAAGAAAACACGGATGTGGATGATAATGAGGTCCCAGTAGATACTTATGTAAAAACAACCTCAGATAATAAAGAGACTATAAAATTAACCCTTACCTTGTACTTTTCCTTTGTATATGGTATGTTAAACTCCTATTTAATAGTTAAAACATTTTTATTAAATTATAAAAGAACTATATACATAAATATGATATCATATATGATCTTATAATATTGCTTTCTTAATAATATTTTAGTAGTATCATCGTTTCAGGTGTTAACTGATTTGTTTTCCTTTATCTGCTTGGTTACGTAATCCATGTTTGTTATAGATAGTATGTATTTGATTCATTTACATAATTATATTATTTTCATAAAAATTATTTTTAATCATAAAATGAAAATTATTCTTTAATGATTATGATGAGGAATGAATCGCATCGCGTTCGTGGAGACGGTAATCCGTACATACGCACGAGCGATAATATAATTATATTGATGGAGAAATCATAGGTAAATGGATGGTATATAATATATAAAGAATAACTAACATGTTATATTTATTGTTTACATCAGTTATACTCATTATTATAACCATCCAAATAATGATGTGTTTGAATAACTAACTACACCACAACGTGGAGACGGTAATCCGTACGCACGCACGTATGGTGACTTTGTCATTTATAGGATGGATAGAATAATGAATATGGTGGTAAAATTTTTATAATAAAATCAAATTATATTTAATATACTGGAGTTATTATTTTATAATGGAAACAACAAAGAAAGAGGAAGTGGAAGAAGAAAAGAACTTGAAAGAGGTGATGAAATATTTACCTCTTCTTCGGGTTCTTCCTTTTGATTTGATCAAAAGGGATCCTTAGGTTGGATTTATGACCAAATTAAGGCCTCTATAATTAAGTAAGGAAAGTTTGGAGGATATTTCGATAGGTTTTGGCCGATACAAAAGGCTTTTGAGGTGTGAAATTAAGAGAAGGAGAAGTGCCCTTTTATTAGAGAGGTGAGGGTCACTTTAGGAAAAGATTGAAATATTATTTTATAATAAAATAAGTATCGGTTTATAATTGCAGAAAAATGAATTATTTAAAGGATAAGGTGGAGATGGGTCTAAAACATCTCAACCAATAGGTTTTATATAGGTTTAGGTCATCATATTAACCTTATCGTCTAGATTTAACTCTTAAATAAATAGTTTGTCATTTACCACGTCTCTTTGTATTTTTATATTATATGGTTAATAAAATTACTATAACATGAAAATCGAACCCCATGTGGTTAATTATTAATATATATAACCTTCTATAAGTCCTTTGGATGAACCTTATATTTTTAATAATATTATATGAATTAATAATATAATATTTGTTTTAAAAACTCGATTTTTTCAATTCTGACACTATTTAGTATTTGATTATTTTGAGAGCCATAAAAACTTAATCACTTAGAATAAAATTTATTTAACCAACCCTAAAATGTCATATTAACCTCTAAAATTATTTTAATTCATCATAAGTCTCAATTTACATTTATTTGAATATTTATAATATCAATTATTTTCATATTTCATTAATTAGATAATTATTGCATCGTCATTGTGTCATAAATAAATTAAATTATTTAATGTATAAAAATTATAAATAAAATACCACTATGTATTAAATATTTTTATCTTTCTAATGAATATTTATAGTTGAATTTATATTGTGTACAACACTATATTAAAAATGGTTTAGTTATTAAACATTGAATTTAACTCTTTTAATTCTTCTTTAAATAAAATAATATAAATGTCCTAATCTAATCCAGGTGGACCAAAGAGGATCATATTTTATTCCTAAGGTTGTTTTTTTTCGAATTATACTTATCCAATATAATTAGGAAATGTGTTAGGGTAATTATGTTATCAATTTTACCTTTAATTACCCTATTTACTTTTAACCATGGTAAATAAAATTCAAATGTCACTATTCACCAAAAATTATTGTCATCTTATTGAACCAAATTTTAGTTATTGATATTAACCATGTGTGTAGGAGTTTATAAATTCAACTCATAGAAGCAGTAAAATTAAGTTTTATGCAAATTTGCAAATACTCCTAGGAGGTGGGTAAAAGATGGTAAAAAGTTCAATAAAATTTTATATATCTAAACTTATTATAAAATGACTCCAATGAATTACATTGAACATATATAGGTATTATGTATCTATTTTGACCTAAAATAATTTAAAATAAAATAACTAATTATTTATATAAAAAGTTGGTTTTAACCAATAACGTAGTGTTTTTCACTATTCATCAAAAATTGAAAGTTTCCAGAAAAATACTAAAAATTAACCCTAAGCTAATTTAAATATTACAAATTAATAAATAAAGTCCATTTTGAAAAATAAAATTTATAAAATTTTAAAAAGTGGGTATTACTATTCATAACAGCTAGTTTGATTGGTCAAGATGTGTTAGAATCTTGAATTTGTGTACAATGCAAGCTATTGCATTATTCAAAGGGAAACGTACCATGGAAACATGGGGTGTTACATTATTCACTCCATAAAATAATTTCATCCACAAAATTTCTAGAATATTACTGCATAAAAAGATTCGGGTGGTTCTTCATCATAACTTCCTAGGTTTCCCATGCTGACTCTTCCATCTTATGGTTTCTCCATTGAACTTTTACCAGACGAGTCATCTAGTTTTTCAGCACTTGTTCTCTTGTATCAAGAATTTTGACATGATCTTCACAATAAGACATATCAGGTTCCAGTTCAATTTCCTCATAGGTGAGTTCACTCATTGGGTCAGGCGTGTATTTTCTCAATAGTGATACGTGGAACACATCATGAACCTTGGAGAGAATTTGAGGCATTGCCAAACGATAAGCTAAAACTGTAACTAATTCTAGAATTTCGAGAGGTCCGATGTACCTGGGACTCAATTTACCCTTATTACCGAAACATATAACACCCTTCGATGGAGATACCTTCAAGAAAACATGATCTCATACCTAAAATTACAAATCCCTCTTTTGGTTATCGGCATAACTCTTTTGCCTACTTTGAGCTGATTTGATGTGGGTTTGGATAACCATCACCTTTTCCATTGTTTCCTTAGCAAGTTTTGGGCCCACAAGTTTTCTTTCACCAACATCATCCCAACAAGTTGGTGTGTGATGTCTCTTTCCATATAATTCTTCATATGATTCAATCTGAATACTTGAATGGAAGCTATTTTTATTGGAAAATTCTACCAAAGGTAAATATTGATCCCACATACCTTTAAAGTCAAGTGAGCTGGATATCAACATGTCTTCTAAGGTTTGAATAGTCCGTTATGATTGTCCATCAGTTTGATGGCAGTTAGAAGTGCTCAAATGAAGTTCAGTATCCAGGGCCTTCTAAAGACTTTTCCAGAATCTTGATGTAAAATTGGGATCATGATCAGAAACAATCGATAGGGGTACTCCATGAAGTATTATAACTTCATTAATATATAGTCTTGCCATACGTTCAAGTGGTAAATCTTCTCTTATAGAAATAAAATGTCCTGACTTGGTAATACAATCAACAATAACCCATTTTGAATCATTACTTATAGGATGATTTGTTATCCCCATGACAAAGTCCATCGTAATATTATCCCATTTCCACTCAGGTATGAGAAGAGGTTGCATGACTCCTCCGGGTAGTTGCCTTCCTGCTTCCACTTTTTGAAAAACTATACATCTCAACACAAAATATGAAATTTCCCTCTTAATGTTGTCCCACCAAAAATGTTCTTTCAAATATTTATACATCTTAGTGCTACCAGGGGGTATAAATATATTAGATCTATGAGCCTCAATTAACAATTCCCTTTTTAGATCAGGTATACCGGGAACACAAAGTCTCTTACCAACTTTCAAAATCCCATCTTCATATATGAAGTTGATTAATCTCCCATCGTTCACAGCTTTAATTAATTTTTGAAACTCTTCATCATCATCCTGAGAAAATTTCATCCTTTATAGTAAAGATGGTTTGGAAAACATTTGAAAAAGTATTTATGTTTTACCTTCCATGGTTATTCTCATATCTATCATTACTAGATCCATAAAAATAGGATTTTTTTGACTCTCATATTGTTTAAAACTCCATGATCCTTTCTGCTCAAAGCATCTACCAGCTTATTATCCTTCCCTGGGTGGTAGTGTATAGTTCAATCATAATCCTTGAGTAGTTCAATCCATCTCTTTTTCTTCATGTTGAGTTCTTTTTGTGAGAAAACATACTTAAAAGTATTGTGATTAGTATAGATATAAAATTTTCACTATAGAGATAGTGTATCCATATCTTCAAAGCATAGATTGCAACTTATAACTCAAGATCATGAGTGGGATTGTTTTACTCATGAATTTTTAGCTGCTGTGATGCATAGGTAATAACTCTATCATTCTGTATAAGGACACAACCAAGTCCTTTCTATGAAGCATCACTATAAATAACAAACCCATAGTTCGTCAATTTTAGAGTCAAGATAAGATAATTAACTAATATTCTCTTTAGTTCTTCAAAACATTATTCACACTCTTTCTTCCAAACAAATTTAACCCCTTTATGCGTGAGCTTGGTTAATGGTTTAGCTAATTGGGAAAATTTCTAGAGAAAACGCAGATAATAACCTGCTAAACCAATAAAACTTCGTACCTCAGTTATACACATTGGTGCTGGTCATTCTTGGATTGAATTTGTCTTCGAAGGATCAACAGAGATTCCATCCTTAGAGATAATATGGCCAAGAAAAGAAATCTCCTGAAGCCAGAATACACACTTACTAAACTTCCCATATAATTCATTTCTTCTAAGAGTATTTAGGATAATGCAAAAGTGATTTTTGTGATCTTCATAGCTTTTTGAGTATACCAAGATATCATCAATAAATACCACTATAAATTCATCAAGATATTCCTTGAAAACTCTGTTTATTAGAACCATGAAAACATAGGGTGCATTAGTTAGCCCAAAAGGCATTACTGTAAACTCTTAATTCCCGTACCTGGTTCGAAATACTATTTTTATAATTTCTTCCTTCTTCACACAAAAATCATGATATCTATATTGAAGGTCAATATTTGAATAATATTTAGCTCCATGAAGTTGGTTGAATAAATCATTAATGTGAGGTAGGGTATACTTGTTCTTTATTGTTATAGCATTGATCTCCCTGTTGTTAATGCACAACCTCATAGATCTGCCTTTCTTCTTAACAAAAAGGATAGGGGATCTCCATGAAAAAACACTAGTGTGAATAAATCCCTTATTACTCAATTCCTCTTGTTGTTTATTTGGTTCCACTAATTCCATAGTGACCATTCTATAAGGGGTCTTCGATATGGGCCTTAAACCAGGAATTAAGTCAATGGAAAACTCAATTTCTCATTCTAGAGGATTTCCAGGTAAATACTCTGGAAACACATCAACATATTCTTGTACAATAGGTATATCCTCTATTTGATCATTCATTTCCTCACCCATAGTTATTTCATTCTATACTTCCCCAATAATTCAATTTAGTTGAGCTACTGGGGGTAGATCTAGATAAGAATCAGGTGGTGATGTTTCTGATCTAAATATACGTACTCTTTATCATCACCAAAAATTATAAACTCCTTCTTCTTATAATAAATTTTTCCATCATGGTCTGAAATTCAATCCATTATGAGGATTATATTAAATTAAATCATGGGTATGATGATGAGATCAGAAGACAAAGAACACTTATATGCCCAAATGGGAACTGATTCACAAAACTTTGTTGTGATGATACTTCCCTTAGGTGTTTTGATTGAAAAATCCCTTGTTAAGTCAAATTGAAAATATCTATTTTTCTTAGAAAACTGGGAAGATATGAAACAATGTGATGATCTAGAGTTAAATAAATTATTGGACAAACTTGAGGAAACCATTAAATTACCTCACACCACGTCCTTCAGTGCTTCAACCTCAGCAGTAGTGATCGCATAAGCTTGGCCTTACTCCCGTGTCCTTTTATGAGGTAAGTTCTATTGGAGATTCGGAAGTTTATTTGCCTAATGCCCCTTTTATCTACAATTTTAGCATTCAACATTGACAACCTCTTTCTTCCCCTTACAATCACGATCTTGGTGTCTTTTTTCACCACACTTGTAACAGACTCCCATTCTCTTCAGGCAAGTACCATGGTGTTTCTTACCAAATTTACCGCAAGATGGATATTAAAATTTTCCCATCTTCCCCTTATTTCCATTTCCAGAGTGTTCAGCAGATCTCTTCTTCTCATGCTTTGATTTAAAGTCGTAAGACTTAGAGACTGCCTTTTCTGTCTTGATAGCTCATTAGAAAATATATTTATATGATGAGAATGATTGTGATACTAATTCTCGATGGAGAAATGATTTTAACCCATAAAATAATCGATCAATCTTACTCCTTGGGTTACATATATAATTTTCAGCATGTCTTGCTATCCTTGTAAAGTTAGCCTCATATTTTGCGACATTCTCATCCTCTTTTTGCCTCAGACTCAGAACTTTCCTTTCTATATCCTATCAATGGTCATGAGGAAATTATTTTTCTAATAAAAGATCTTTAAACTCCCTCCATTACATACTTGATATTTCTTTATCCTAATTTTTCTTTTGAATTAATGAGAACCATTGATCTGCATCTCCCATGAGGCGATAAACTTCCATGACAACTATTTCCCTTTTGATACTCCCCAAAGCTTGAAATATTTTCTCTAAAAAATTTATCCATTACTCATCTACTAATGGATTTGTACTCACATTGAATGTTGGTGGTTGTTTCCTCATGAAGCGGTCTAACATTGATCCTCTGTGTTGTGTACCCGGGTGCTCCATATGGGTAAGGTTATTATTCATAACCTGAGTGATTTTCCCCAACATGGTGATAAGATGATCAGAACTAGTTGCATCACCAACTCCACTATAATTATCTTGATTATGAGGGAAATACCTACACTTATTGTGTGCCTTGATGTGGTTTCCATTCCTTCCAATAGGTTCCATTTCTAAACAATGGAATACACTAGATTAGTTTATGAATCACAATACAACATTACAAACTTATAAAACACTTAACATAAATTGTACAGTTTATGGATATAACACATAATCATAAAATTTTTTCTTTAATAATGTTTATACTCATAAACCCTTAATAATTGTTTTTAAATAAAATGAGAATTATCCTAAGCATATCTCTCGAGAGTGTCATAACCAAGAGTGAAACAAGGCCCATTATCATGTACTAGTTCCCATTTGAGTCTAGCTCAATGCTGTGTTTTTAGGTTTTACCCCTAGGTACATCTATGCTAGAGCCACCTCTACTTGATCGTATCCAGACAGGGATGCATTTCTTGGAGAACTCATAAAATCTATACAGTACCAAAATTCTAGGAAGTTATTCTATACTAATCCTCAAAGTCTATCTTAGGGTAGTGTTCTATAATCAGAGTTTTTCCAAATATAGTTTCCATGTTTTGTACTAAAATTCCTCTGATACCAACTGTAATGTCCCTACCCCAGTTACCCATAGTCTAAGAATTATTACATAACATTGTCATGATATAAGGAATCATGTCCCAAATGACTGTTTAGTTTAGTAGCCTTGGAAGTACTAGATACATTCATAAGTTTTATATTACATCGTGAAATAAAAACATCAAAAATATTTTGTCCCATTTTAAACACACTTATATCCTTATCCTATCCCTATAGGTCAACCATAAAATACTTCTTCACATTCTGGGAAAAATAAAACATAGAAAGGGGTGATCTCAGATGCATAATAAGGATAACAATATAGTAGAAACTTTCTCAAATAAGCATAAACATTTAAGGAAATGTATTAGACTAAAAAAATCTTTTTAAACTTAAACTTAAGAATAATATGGAAAATATAAAATCAAATAATTACATTTACTTATTCTCATGGATATTCTACTAGATGAATAATCAAATGAAATATCAATAGACACTTTCATAATGATGGAATGCATAATGCCAGACTTCATAACAACATAGTCAAGGCCTTGTGCCAAGACTACAAATAGGATTTTATCAAGGCCTTGTGCCAAGATTCTAGTTTGTATCATGATACCTACTGATTCATCAAGGAGCTATAACGGGATCCACCCATCACTAAGTCCAATGCATTCCCCATATGAAAATGTTTAAACATAACATAAATATTCGTATTAAAACTAGCATATGAAATGTCAATACTTTATCCATAAACCATGAATGGTGTAAAAATAACACATCCACAGTCAAACATATCACAAAACCTTGAATAAAATATGGAATATTTTTATCATAATAAATCAAATTCAAACAAGATTAAAATCCATCAAAAGGATGTTGACATTGATGAAATCAAAACTTTTTTTAGAAAAATTTCTCTTTCTAATTTGAAATTATTTAAAAGTCATATAATTATAAAAGATAACATTTAATTTTAAAATTTCTTGATAATCTTGTAAGTGAATCTTTGATGATGTTATAACGACAAAAAGTAGCCGCACCCACCGTTTAAGTTAAAAAAAAATTCTTACATTAATTTTGTTGAAATGGTCATAAAGTAACTTATTTGGAAAACGACAGAAAGATTCATTTCAAAACATATAAGGTCAAATAAGGGTATAAATGAATTTAAACCATAGTCTAGTAAATATTAAAAATGTTTTGAAATACATCTTTAAGAAAATACAGATGTGGATGATAAAGAGGTCCTAGTAGATACGTAAAAATAACCTCAGATAATAAAGAGATTGTGAAATTAACCCTTACCTTGGACTTTTCCTTAGTTGATGGTATGTTATCCTCCTATATAATAGTTTAAACATTTTTATTAAATTATACAAGAACTATATACATAAATGTTATATCATATATGATCTCATCATATTGCTTTGTTAATAATATTTTAGTAGTATTATTGTTTCTGGTGTTAACTGATTCATTTTCCTTTATATGCTTGGTTATGTAAGACATGTTTTTTATGGATATAATGTATTTGATTAATATAAAGAATGATATTATGTTCATAAACATTATTTTTATTCATAAAATGAAAAGTATTCTTGAATGATTATGATGGAGAATGAATCTCATCACGTTCGTGGAGAGGGTAATCCGTACATACGCACGAGCGACAATATCATTATATTGATGGAGAAATAGTATGTAATTGGATGGTATATCATATATAAATAATAATTAACATGTTATATTTATTATTTACATCAGTTATACTCATTATTATACCCATCCAAATAATGAAGTGTTTGAATAAAAAACTACACCACGACGTGGGGACGGTAATCTGTACGTACGCACGTATGGTGACTTTGTCATATATAGGATGGATAGAATAATGAATATGGTGGTAAAATTTTTATAATAACATCAATGTATATATAAAATAATGGAGTTATTATTTTATAATGGAAGCAACAAATAAAGAGGAAGTGGAAGAAGAAAAGAACTTGAAAGAGATGATGAAATATTTACTTCTTCTTCAAATTATTTCTTTTGATTTGATCAAAATGGATCCTTAGGTTGGATTTCTGACCAAAGGAATGCATCTATGATGAAAGAAAAAAATTTGGGAGGATATATGGGCTAGGTTTTACCGATCCAAAAGGCTTTGGAGGAGTGAAATTAAGAGAATTGGAAGTACCCTTTCATAAGAAAGGTGTGGGTCACTTTAGGAAAAGCTTGAAATATTATTTTATAATAAAATAATTTTAGGTTTATAATGGATAAAAAATGAATTATGTCAATTATAAGTTGGATATTTTTCGAAAAATTATCAACTGATAGGTTTTATATAGATTTATTTCATCATATTCACCTTATCTTTTATATTAAACTATTAGTTAAATAGTTTTTCATTTACCATGTCTCTTTGTTTTTTTATATTATATGGTCAATAAACTTACTATAACATGACAATATAACTCCATGTGTTTAATTATTAATATATATAACCTTATATAAGTCATTTGGATGAACCTTATATTTTTAGTTATATTATATCAATCAATAATATAATATTTGTTTTAAAAACTCAATTATGTCAATTTTCACACTATTTAGTATTTGATTTTTTTGAAAGCAATAAAAACTTTATCACTTCGAATAAAATTTATTTAACCAACCCTAAAATGTCATATTAACCTATAAAATTAGTTTAATTCATCATAAGTCTCAATTTTCATTTATTTGTATATTTACAATATCAATTATTTTAATATTTCAATAATAAGGTAATTACTATATCATCATTGTGTCATAAATAAATTAAATTATTTAATGTTTAAAAATTATAAATAAAATACCATTATGGAGGAAATTGGTTTATATTTCTAATTAATATTTATAGTAGAATTTATATTGTGTATAACCATATATTAAAAATGGTTTAGTTATTAAACTTTGAATTTAACTCTTTTTAACTCTTCTTTAAATAAAATAATAATAAATGCCCTAATATAATACAAGTGTAACAAATAGGATCATATTTTATTCCTAAGGTTATTTTTGGTCAAATTATATTTATACAATAGAATTAAGACATGTTTTAGGGTAATTATGTTATCATTTTTATGCTTAATTACCATATTTACTTTTAACCATGGTAAATAAAAGTCAAAAGTTACTATGCACCCAAAATTATTTTCTTCTCATTGAACCACATTTTACTTACTAATATTAACTGTGTCTCTCATATTTTTTAAATTCAACTCCCAGAAGTGGTAAAATTATGTTTTATACAAATTTGCAAATGCTCGTAGGAGGTGGGTAAAAGACGATAAAAAGTTCGATAAAATTTTATATATCTAAACTTCTTATAAAATGACTCCAATGAATTAAGTTGAACATATATTGGTATTATGTATATATTTTGACATAAAATAAATTAAATTAAAATAACTAATTATTTAAATAAAAATTTGGTTTTAACTAATAACGCAATGTTTTTTACTATTCATCAAAAATTGAAAGTTTTCAGAAAAATACCAAAAATTTCTCTTAAGCTAATTTTGATATTAAGAATTAAAAAATAAAATCCATATTGAAAAATAAAATTTATAAAATTTCAAAAAGTGGGTATTACTATTCATAACGGCTAGTTTGATTGGTCGTGATGTGTTATAATCTCAAAGTTGCGTACACTGCAAGCTATTGCATTATTCAAAGGGAAACATACCATGGAAGATTGGGGTGTTACATTATGTGTTGAGTGGGATTGAAATTATATAACCCTCCAATGCATTGGGTAATTCTTTCATCTTATGAGATATCATGTATGGTGCCCGAGTGTTTAACCTAAGGACACTATGTTATGTGATGGGTGGGACCATAATTGTATTGCCCTATAATGTATGTGGTAATGATTTATATCTCATGATATGTTATGAATGGTATTAAGGAGTGATCCTAATCCACAATGGTACTTTTTCAACTAAGTGATGATGGTCTTGGGAGTGAACCTTTACTTATGAAAATGATGTCATGCATTATGTTGTGGTCACAATCTTATGATGCCATTATCATTTTATATTAGTTTATTTATACTAATGTCTCATTATATGACTCTTATCTTATGATACATGTTTTATTGGGTATTATTTATATATATTATGTTTTTGTTCCCTGTTTAAATTATTATACCCATATGTTCATATTATTCTCACTTATGATCTTGATTGCTATTAGTTATTCTTACCCTTACAAAGAAATTGTATTCACCCTTCTTATATTTCAATTTACATAGGTAATGAAGGAATGTAATATGTATGGTATGTCTAGATGATTAAATTATGCTGAAAATTTATTGGAGATATTGAAGACTTATTATGGTTTAACTAGTTCTTAGTATAGTGAAAAAATTTCCATGGGATAAGAAAGACATGTGATTCTGTTTGTTAAAGGTTCTTATTTTTTTAATTATTCTAAATACACTAGACCTTTTGATCATTTATTTGTATTAATTAAAAAATATTATGTGTAAAATAATGTAATATTATGTTTATGAGGCTTGGGTCATTATATATTGGTCGTTTTCTCCCATCATTTCCTTTGGTTTTCTTTAGAAATCTTCCTTTTCATGTTTTTATGATTCTTCAAAATAATTTTTATTCACCCTATAATTATTTTTAAAACCATTTATTTATAATTTTTTTATAAAATTAATAATAATTTAAAAGAAACATATTATTATCATCTACATAATTTTATAATATCATTATAATTTTTTTCATCTATTTAAATATCATTTAATGTTTCACATGTTAATCATGTTTCAATGGGGATATATTTTAATAAAATCATCAAATTTATTTATCTAGATTATTTATTAAAGCCTTATATAAATTTTCATGAAACCCATTTCTTTATCATGGGTTTTTATGTTATGTTTGATTTATTATTGAGATCATGTGACACACATATATATGGTTTATCATAATGTGATGGTGATGCATGGAATTATATATCCCTCCAAAGCATTGGGTAGTGATTTATATCTAATGTGATATTATGTGATCAAATATGGGTGGTTGTAATAGTTCACTATATTATGAAACATGTGTTCCCAATATGTGATGGTGGTCATAGTAGTGATCCTTGACACGAGATATGGTTTTCTATTCTTATGCATGTGCCACATTTTCCATGTCATGATACACACCCATGATATTTCTCTTCTTTATGTTAATATTCATGTTATAATCCATGTTTATAACTTCATTGGGAATGATATTGTTATTATGTTCTCATAACTTAATTTTCATCTTATAATAACAGATGATCCTATTTATGATCGTCTATTTTTATTCATTTGATATGCCTTTTTTCCAATCCATTATTGAGCATTTCAGCTCACCATTTTCTTATGTTTCCATTCTCTGGGTAATGAAGGAGAGTATTATGTATGGTATGTATATAATGGAATCATGTGTGGATATTTTTTTGGGAGATGATGAAGAATTATTGAAAAATAATATGTTCATGTATCTAATCACAAAATAAACTAAACTTATAGGTTACGAGGTTGTGATTTATTATGATATGTAATGGATATTCATGTATAATGATGTAATATGTATGTATGTTTTTGTTGGGTCATATTAGTTGGTATTAGAGTGGATATTAATTAATTTTAGGAATTAGGTTATAAATAATAAGTGGTAAAAACATAAAAAAACATATATTGAGCTAAAAGTGATATATGTTGAAGATTAAGTGTCTTTCGTTAAAATGAATGTGAATTAGGTTAAGATATATTAGGATTTATTTTCATTATAATATGATTTCTTACTCATGTTATCATTGTATAATACTAACACAAACCTTATATGGTTTTATATGATAGATAGAATGAGGATAAATTGAGTGAATAATGATTGAGATAAATAATGAAATGATTATTCCAATGAGAAACCAAACATGATTAGAGTTAGTGTGTGAAATATTTTTCCAATGATCCCAAAAATATATCAAATTATGAATAATAATACAAAACCTATTAAAGTACTAAACATTCCAAGGGAAAAAATCTCCATTAATTCCTTTATGCAATAATGACCATATTCTTTTAGTGGGTCTTCTGATCCACTAATTGTCAAGAAATGTATTGAAAAATAGAAATGATATTTTTTTATTTAGTGTTGGAAGAATGAAAAGGTTTTTTTGGATGTTTATCATTTGTAAGTTAAAGTGAATCAATGGTATAATATCTTTAAGAATATGAGGTAAAATAAATAGATTGACTCGATGGAATTAGAGGAGTTTAATAAAGTATATTTTAATAAATATTTTCCTTAAACTCTTTATATTAAAATATAGGGAGAATTTCGTGAGATTAAGTGAAAGGTGTTTGGTTTCAAAGGATATAATAAAACCCATTTAACACAAAAAAATAATAAACAAACCTAAACCAAGATCGACCATGTTAGAATACCTGAAACTTTAGCATTGTAAAATGAAGAACTGTGAACCTTTCATCAAAGATAGTTCCTACTTCTATCTTTATCCCATGTGCATGATGAAGATAACATCAGAGGTAGTTGAATGAAATCCATCCTCTATAATTATTTATATGTCAATAACAAATACCTCATTGCATGATCATGGCTCATCCACAACCATGAAATTCTAGTGTATCAATGGTAAAGGGTGGATGAGATGAGAGCTTCAAGAAATTGAATATAATTAGTGAGGTTTCATTATAGAGTCTCATACCCAAAAAATGAGCACTCCATCTTTATATCGGTCATGAGATGCTACCAAAATCCATTTAACATATACCCATTCATTATAAAATTCCTGGGTAATTATTGATTAATTCCTTGAATTCATCTTATATACACATCATTAATCTCCATCAGTTATATATATTAAGGATATCTGTTGTAGAAAATGATCAAACATTTAACCATTAAACATTCGACTACCATGTAATAATAGTGGCTTGAACATATCATAGCCAATGATAAGCATTAAATCATACCATATAATTTTAAGCGGAATATACCTTTAGATATTATCATATAAAATATCGCAATAAAATATATTATTATATAAGATAATATATACCATATATATATATATATATGAGGCATTAGGGAATATCTCCATCAATCTACCACTTTCACAAAATCCACATTGACTTTGTTCCATTTAACCTTATATTATATTATATACTATAACTTATTAACCCATATTAAAAACTAATTTTGGATATCTTCAAAATACAATTTTGGAATTCTATCATTAACTTTACCATCTATCATATAACTTGTGAATACTCATCAAAAACTTCTTTTGGATAAACTCTAAAAGAATTTTAGAGGATCTCCATTAGTCTTACTAAATACTCATTCATTCAACCAAAAATTATGACCCTATAGTAATTTGTATAATTGATAAAAAGTATAAATCATCAGATCCATAAATGAAATAAAATAGCGTCCTCTAGAAAAACATCAATGATACATACCCTAAAAATGGATCTAATGCGATATACATCAAACACACATATCTTTATATCTATTTCCACTGGATACATCATATGAAAGAATTAATTTTCATATTATCCATTTTTATAATACACCGAGGGAACATGGGACATGGAGTATATCAATCCCATATATCCACTCATATATTCTTGATTTGATGAGTTTATACTGACCAGTTCGATGAATATATCACACGTCATTCACCTTTATGGATAATCAAATCACATTCCTCTCACCAGAATAGATAATAACATCATATATACTATGTAGGAATGGTTTCACACTTACCTAGTCTATCTCAATTGGGGGTCCATCTGCCATTCTTTTTATATGATAGAACAAATACCATTTTGGTTAAGATCCAACTAATGACATGATCAACAATATACACAAACACCACACGATTAACTAAAACTCAAGGATTTTATAAAAATTTTATCAAAGTATAAAGGGACTTAGATAATCCGTATCTCCAAAATTTGTTAGTGAGGACTCTAAATATGATCTTTTCACCCTTAGTATACCAATGAAATAGTGTATGACACTCTATGTGGTAAAATTCATGGACCATCTGGTGAAAAAAACACACTTTGTGTCTCATGGTAATATTTTGTTTATTGATATAAGAATCATAATCAAACAAACTTAAAATATCATCATAAAATATAATGATACATGATGAAAATTTATTACGGATAAATCAAAGATGCACTTTAAGATTTCAATTATTATTTCACTCCCTGAGATGTAATTTCCCAACTTTTTATTGCAGGTATGTTCTTTAGTTTACCTTGTTTTATTTTGATCTTTAATTTGGTTGTTTTTTGGTTTCATAAGTATTAGAGGTTCTTGGTGTCTTAAAATAGGTTTTTTTTTTACTTTTTATTGTGAAAAATGGGTTAGACCATTCCTTGATCTAATCCATTTTCACCTGGGTGTTCCCTGTGTGAAATTTCTAGGCTAAAACACACAAAGTTTGGACTTTCCCTAACCATGGAATGGTGGGTGTCACCCTATCCACATTGAACAATAAAGCTCCAATAAGGTGTGGTATAAACCATGTAAAGGCCAAAATTTCCTGGACTTTGTTACCAAGTAATTTACTAGGGTGTGTTGATGGGGGTTTCATTTTTGAGATGCCCGGATAGCCACTTGATCACCTGAGATAGGTTATCTAGCTATGTGAAAACTAAAATGAAGTTTTTAATGATCTTGTTAACCAAATTTTATTCTTTTAAATTGGTTATTATCGATCATTTTAGTTGAATTTTATATTGGGGGTGTTATTTAATGATGTTTTGGGTGTTCCAGTAGTAATAGAAGGGGATCTAGTTTCTTTAGCATGGTAATTGTTCTTCCTCATTGGGAGATCCGTGAAAGGAAATTAGGGGATGATTTTCTTGATATTTGTATGGGAGTAATTTTCAATCTATTCTTTATTCTAGTGGGTTAATATTTCACATCAGTTGTGGATCCATTATTGGTTGTTTGGAGACATATTATTTGAGGTTTGCACTTCTATAATGATATTCCTATAAATTGAAACCATTGCTTATTTATTGATTTTAAATGGATCTCTAATTTATTTTAAAAGAATATTATTTTTATTTTGATAAATTTTTGAGAAATTGAATGTAATGTGTAATGAAATCCATTTGAAACTTGTTTTTGAAATAAAGTGTTTATTTTTAAAAAATGATCTTAAATTAAAATGAAATATTTTAAGAACTATTTTGATGACAATTATTGTGAAATGAAGGAAATAAATGTTTTATGATTTTGAAATGAAATGAATTATTTTTAAAGTAATGAGTTTTTTATAAAAATCATTTTATGTTGTTTTTTGAAATTAAAATCCATTTTTTGAAACTTTAAATTTAGGCTAATTGAAATAAATGACATCCCTTGTATGATTAATTACCACGAATCACATGAGAGCATCATTAGTTAGAAGGATGATATGAAAAATTGGTTTAAATGATTACCTATAAATATATTTATTATGATAATGATACTAATCTATCATGAGGGTAGGGAGTTCATTATTTAGGATGGATTCCTATTTCCCCTCAGTTTGATATCTAGGGAAATGTGTGCACACTATGAGCCGTAATTCATCGAGATTGTGCATAACCTCATGAGTCGATCTAACTAATCCTTGAGGATTATAGACATGGTGATATTATTGAAAATGATTATTACATTCCAATGTATATGAAATGAGTTATTCATGCATGTTTTGATGAAAAGATTTATTCAGTTTTTTTGACAAATACTCTTATATACCTATTTTTAGGAAAATTATCCTTTTTAACTATTTTATACTTACCATTTAAATTATTTGGAATTTTTATATATTTAATTATAAAAACATTACCATGACATATTTTATGTAAAAAGTGAGAATATTTGGTTTATATGATTTAGACTACTTATGGAATACTTAGTGGGATCCTACTGAGATAGTGTTTCTCACACCCTGCACTTTTCCATCATGACTTTGTATAATTTCTTATTCAAATTCTTGGAAAATGAAAGCATATCTTGGAGGTGGTGGGTGTTCTTGATATCAGGACCTTGTAAGTTAGAAGGAAAAGGTATATTATATGTTCTAACTATTGGAATAAGATATTGTGATAATGTTTTCAATAGTTTTGAGATGTTTGGTTTAATGATTCTGTACCTTGTAGAGTTTTTACTAATTTTTACTGTATTGGATGGCAAACTATTTTTGTATTCTTTTTATTGATTTGGCTTGTTGAGTTATTATTATTGTGAAATCATCCTCTATTATTTTGTTTTTGGATGCCTAGGAACTATTCGTCTTCCTAGGGGATCAATAATGACCTTTAGGTCATGTAATTATTTATTCAGGTACTATTTTAGTGATTTATCTAGGTTGGTTCAATAAATATTGGTACCAAAGGATGGTTTTTTTGCTTCTTGGATATTAATATATAGTTTGGAATGTATTACTAGTCAAGAGATAAGATTTTAAGAACTTAATTGGTAGGTTATGATCGATTATATAGCTATTTATCATTGTAGAAAGTCTTAAGTTACAATGGTTTATTGGTAAAAAGTGTGTTTAAGGAATTTTATTGATCTGGTTCTAGACATTTCTCAAACATTGATATGATATTTATAAACCCAAGCCAAGTTTTGATGGATATAGTTGATGTTCCTATGTCTCTAAAATGATGTTTCCTTATTATCTGTTGATATTATATAGTATCATTCCCATAAGAAGACACTAAAATGAACTTCAGGAGGAAGATATTGACGAACCACAATAAAAAAACCCTCCAGTTGACCAAAACGTTGTAGAGATGGTAGTGTGTCTAGTCCAAGTTAGGGGGAAAAGGGGTTTCATCTTCTCTTTATAGGAACCAAATGTGGTACTTTAGAGGGATAATAGAAGAGAACATGCATAATAATTTCTTTATCATAAAAAAATATAATCTTAGGGAACTAATGACCCTTAGGTGGAAGAGGATTGGTTGAAAAATATTAAGAAACTCTTTGAGTTCTTGGATATTAAAATTTATATTAAGGTGAAGTGTTCCATTTTAATGCTTTAAGGGACTAGCAGGAGATGGTGGGATGCTATCATTTTGTAAAATAACAATGAGATCTTGGATTCTAAAGACTCCAAGACCATTTTTATAGAGAAATTATATCTATAACCAATGATGTTGACTAAGTACTTAGAGTTCCTTGATCGTCATCAAGGTGATGAGACAACGACTCAATATTCTAATAATTTTAATGAATCTACATATTTTTCACTTGAGGTAGCATCGAATGAGATTATAAAGGGCCAAAGGTTTCAGATGGATCTTCGATCAAATATCCAATCTCAATTTGTTATGCTAAACCTTACCACTTATGCAGATATTCTAGATTGGGTTCTGATTTCTAAAGTTGAACTAACCAGTAAGTGAGGGTTAATGGGTGTAATATCCAAATAATTCTTGCATAATTTTATTTTTATTTAAATATCTTTTTTTACAATTAAAAAAATAACAATACATATTTCAACATAAATATTCATTTACAAAATTAAATGCATTTTTATAAACAATATAAATTCTAATGCAATGTTAAATATAGAAAATATATTAATAATTAGTGGAATATAATAATTATGATAATTTATATAATTTGAATTATATAGAATAAGATTAAATTTATAAAGGTAAATATTAATCTATTTTGAAGTTATTTTTGAAATTATAAGTTATTCTTAAAAAAGTGATTTTGAAGTAAAATTGACTACTAATACATTTATTTTGAAGCAAATTTTTATATTTTTATTAAAATAAAAAACGTTATGTTTTTAATACTATTAATTTTGAATATATTGTTAATTTTTAAATAAATAATGTATATAAATGATTATTAAAATATTTCATTATGAAATTTATAATTTAATTAAGGCGATGTTTATAAATCATGTTGGGTAATATCCTCATAAAATAAAGTAATGATTTGAATAATTAATTAACATAAATAAAGTATTTATTTGAAATAAATATACTCTCGAAATAGAAATGATTAATTTGTACATATATGTATAATGTAATTATAGAGAAATTATATTATTATATTAATTAATTTAAAGGATTAAATGAGTTTTAAAATTATAATTATAAAATTAAATAGTTAAAACCATTTTCTCTAAAAAATGAATCTATATAAGGGTAAAAGGTGTTTCCTTAGTGTTGCATAATGATCAGTGATGTTTTACTTGAGTTTCCTAAATGTAAAATTCCATTATCACATCTTGAATAAGGGTAAAATATGTTTTTCAAACCCTATTTAAAGGTAAGGTAAGACCATAATCCCTACGTAAAGGTAACTATATCATTTAAATAATGGTTATTCTGTTCATATAAGTGCAAGAAATGCTTGGGTAAAGGTCAACCCAACACTATGTAAGGGTCACAACCACTGGGTAAGGGTAGCCAACACCTTGTATAAAGGTAAGATTATACACCATGCAAGGGTACATCCACTTGCATGAAGGTAAGACATAAGACATATAAAGGTAATTTCACCCCCATGTAAGGGTAGAAATCTTTGTCAAAAAGTTATGTATGAGTAAACTAATCCTCTTATAAGGGTAGATAAAATTCACAAAAGGGTAATATACTACTTACATATGGATACACTCCCTTAATCTGATGGTAGAAAACACTTGTGTAAGGGTAAGAAACAACTCACATAAGGGTAAAAGGGAACTCAAAGTTTCAAAATTCATGTAAAGGTCATAATATCACTATATAAGGGTAACATAGATGTTTTAAAGCCTATATAAGGCTACAAAAACTTGAGTAAGGGTAAATAAACTCCACATAAATGTGAGATTAAATCCACATAAAGGCAAGTGTACACTTCCAATTTTAAAACCTACCACATCATCTTATTCAATGTGTAAACTTTTTAGATAGAATCAAAGAATATAAATATATTTAATTTCATTTTACATGCCGAGTTTTTTGATAAATAAGGCCAAATAAATGAGACAAAAACTAATAAGATAATTTGTATTTATAAAACCCTATAGTTATCTCTACATTCTCAGTATTAGATCCCAGATTGTTTAGTAAGCTATAAAAACCTTTCCACCATGAAAGCTTCATGTTTGGAGGCTTAAAAAATAATAAATTTTTATAATGATAAGGAATATGGGTAGGATAATAATATAATAAATATTTTATATAAACATCACTGTAAATGAGATTATATCAAATCATCTTAATTAAGTGAATGAGAGGTTCTTGAACTTTAATACCTAATATTTAAATATAAATAAATAGTAAATGGATGATTTTTTAAGGGGAAATTTCATTTAGGGGTAAGATACTATCTAAATAAAAACACTAGAAATATCCATTTTTTAGTGTAAAAAGGATAATGAGAAGGAAATAGAGTCTCTTCATGGAACCTTATAGGAGAAGACCTAAAGTTTAGCTAAATTGATCCTTAAGAAATAATTCAAGTTAGAAACCTACTGCAGGTTAAGGGAAATGTTTTATCAAAATTCAATTTCTTTTAAAAAAAATATAAATGTAAGCGAAATGTTTTTTTGTTAAAGTTTTATTTTCATTCCAAAACCCTAATTTGAAAGGGAAAAATGATTTTATTCTCTAAAACCCTCTCGTGTAAGGGGATATGATTTTAAAACCCTAGTTATAATATTTCAAGGAAAACCTTAATTAAGGGAACATTATTTTTAAGGTTTAAAAATCATTTTATTATAAAAGAAATATTTTTTTAAAAAATTATTTATTTTTAAAATCTTATTTAAAAAGTAATTTTTAATGAATTGAACTATAAAGGTATTCAATTTTATAAAATAGTTTTATATAATATGGTTATTATTATTTTATCTGTGAAATGTTATTTAATATTCAAGTATTTCATTAATTATTACATGTATTTCATGAAAATACACTATATTTATCATTAACATTCCATATGTGTTATGAAAATAATTCTTTTTTATATTTAATAATTATTTATAAGTGTTTTATTTGAATATTTATATTAACTATAATCTCTATAAATGAATGAATATTATTCATTAAGGGAAACATTGGTAAAGTCTATTAGTTGTGAAATTATTTTACTATTTGTAAATAAATTACATATATGTGATGTTTTTGAAAGTTTTTTAATGGATTCGTAATGAGACAGATAATATTTACAAAAAATGTTTTTATATTAAATTGTGCACTTGGGTATCGAATATAATGATGAGTAATGGAGAGTGAACCCATGGCCTAAAAAGAGAATTTATCCAAAAAGTGATATTTAGACCTTAAATAATACCAGTGGCTATAAGTTTTCCTTAAAAATTTCAAAGTAATATAATATTCTTTAAGAAAATATTTTTTTAAAAGAAAAGTTTTTAAATTTTCAAAGGATAAATATAAATTTATTTCAAAAGATTATATGTTTTCAGAGGATATTATGTTTTCAAAATAATCTATCTTTTTAATGAAAGTTTTGAAAATCATATCTTATGTATTCTAAAATCTCAAAATTAATATTTGAGGAAAATTTATTTATTATATCAAATCTTTTAAATTTGATAAAAAAATAAATGTTTTTGAAATATTTTTTTTATAATTTTTAAAGAGAAATTATTTCACCTCTTGTTTGAAAACCCATTACTAAGTAAATTTATGATCATTCCATGGTTTCAAAAGATTTTCATAGTTTTAGTGATGAGTAGAAGATCAATGGTGAATAATCTCGATTAAGATTTGAGCTCAAGTGAATCTAGATAAGAGTTTAAATAATTATTTATAAACTTTGATATATATTAAGGTTTCCTAATACTCTAAAGATCTAGACCAAAAAGATCCCCAAACTATATATTTTTATGTAAAATATTTTATTAAAAAATATACAACATGTTTTAGCACTAGATCTAAGAGTGAGGGTCTCAGATGGTAATATTTGGCAAGAGAGGAATGTTTTAGATAACTATTAAGATTAGCATATTTTTGGTTAACAATAGTTTCTTGGAATTTTAGAGACAATTATTTAAGTGACTAATGATATTTTTATTTAATGAGATATCTAGTGGTCTTAGTTTTCATAATTTTAGGATTCCTTTATGGTAATTTAAACCTCAGATTTTGTATACATGGTTGTGAAAATTTTATTTGAGGAATTATTATTTTTATGGACATAAGCTTAGAGTTAGTAATGACATTTTGGGTTTATATGATCTTTGATGATGAGGTTATTAAGGTTAATTAGAAAATTAAAAATTTAATTGTGAAATTAAAATCATGAGGATGAAATTTCTTTAATAGGGTAGAATATAAAATCTCAAGAATTCTAGCCTAATTTTATTTTAAATTAAATGGATTATTTCATAATTAAAACAAACATAGATATATTTTAACATAAATATTGTTTTAGAAAATTAAATTAATTTCTATGAATAATATAAATTTTATTGTATTGTTTAATATGGAAAATATATTAATAATTAGTGGAATATAATAATTATAATATTTTATATATTAGAATTAGATTTTGTATGATTAAATTTATAAAGGTAAATAATAATATATTTTGAATTTATTTCATAAATATTATGTTATTCTTGATAAAAGTGATTTTTAAGTGAATGTGATTACAAGTAATATTATTTGTAATTAAAATTTATAGTTTTAATTAAAATGAAAAACCTTATGTTTTCAATACTGCTAATTTTAAATATATTATTATATTCTGAAGAAATAAGGTATATGTAAAATTTTATTAAAACATATCAATATAAAATTTATAATTTAATTAAGAAGTTATTTATAAATAATACTGGATAATATCCTAACAAAATTAATTAATGTATTAGAATCATTAATAAGTATAAATAAATCATTTATTTGAAATAATAATGATGAATTTTTACATATTTTTGAGAATAATTATAGAGAATTTGTATTATTATATTAATAAATTAATGGATCAAATTTATTTGAGAATTATAATTAAAAAATTTAATTTTAAAAAATTTTTTCTCCAGAAAAAACAATCTATGTTAGGGTAAAATGTGTTTTCTAAGTGTTGCGTAAGGGTAGGTGTATTTTACCTTGAGTTGCGTAAAGGTAAAATTCCAACATCTCATCTTGCGTAAGGGTAAAATATGGTTTTCAAACCCTATATAAAGGTAAGTTAAGACTATAAGGGCTATGTAAAGGTAAGTATATCACTTATGTAAGGGTTAGTTTGTTCATGTAAGGGTAGGATGGGCTTCGGTAAAGGTCAAACCAGTGCTACGTAAGGGTCCCACCCACTATGTAAGGTTTTATAACAACTTGTGTAAAGCTAATTTTATGCACTACGTAACGGTACATGAACATGAATACAACTAAGATAGTGCACATATAAGAGTAGTTTTATCCCCACAGAAGGGTTATTCGCTCTATCAATGAGTTATGTAAGAGAAACATAATACTCACATAAGGTTAAAGCAACCCCATGTAAGGGTAATATACTAATTTCATAAAGTTACCATCACTTAATTTAATGGTAGAAAAAACTTGCATAAGGGTAATAAAAACTCACATAAGGGTACAAGTACCCTTATAGTTTCAAAACTCATATAAAGGTTACAATACCACTAGTTATGGGTAACATAATATTTTTTAATCCTATGTAAGGGTACCTAAAACTTGTATAATGGTAAAATAACACCATGTAAATATGATATTAAATCCACGTAAAGGTAACTGTACACTTAATAGTTTTAAACCCTTCTGCATATTATTCTTTCTCACATATAACTTTTATATATAATAATGAAATATAAATATACTTAATATCATTTTATGTACTATTTTTTTTTTGAAAAAATAGAAAAAATAAACGAAACATGACTTATATATGATCATTAGAATTTATAAAACCCTATTGTTATCTCTACATGCTCTGTATCAGTTCCTGTCACGAACCAACCTGGGTCAACCCTGAACCGGTCACCCGAGCCGGTCCGCGACATGGCCCGAGAGGCGTTCCCGATCCTCCCGGGCTGGCGACAAGCGCCAGGGCATCATTAGAGACTGTGGGAACGATTTCGCCCAATATAAATAAATAAGAATGCAAAGAATAAACAGAGCAGTGCAGAAAAAGGTAAACTAAACAAAGTGACTAAACAGAAACAAACAGGAAACAAACTAACCAAACACGACGTGCGAACAAACTCCGTGCGACCTCGCGGGTCGCTCTCCGACTCAACGATCAAGCGTCACCCTAGGCGAGCGTACTCAAACTATAGCCTGCACAAACACTAAAAACAGAAAAGAACTATAGGCGTGAGTATTAAAACTCAGTAGGCTAGCCCGATTATCTCTTCCCAATGCACTACCTTTAAAATAAAAGAAACATCATTTCAAGTTTGAACTACAATCTATAAAAGTATGTTTTTAATAATATTCTACTTAAAAACAAAGTACGAACCATTGCCCTTAGCCATTTTCCAAATTCGTGTTCATTTCATTAGTGCCAATGACATTTCAGGAAAAGGGGAAAGTGATGTTTGAATTTTCAAATTTGTACAAAAGGGATTAAACACTTTCATTTGAAAACAATTTTTAGAAACCTAATCAAAAGCACTTTACCATTTTCCAAAGAAAACAATACACCAGAATGCACAAAGTAAAACATACAGCAAGGGCAATGTAAGTATACACGTGAGCATCATAATCATTACTGCAAGCTACAAAAGCTGAAAAGACATGGGCGAACCTAGGAGATCGAGAATAAACCAGAAGACACCAATACATGAGAAATCATCCTTATTGACATGTCACGATGAAATCAAAACGCACAAAACGCTCGACCATCCACTCACAGGCAGGTCGAGGGCAAATCCCATAGTAATAAACCCAATATATCCACCTACTATGGGCCACTGGTCAGTACCATAACCTACCAGTGCAGCAATCGTTCTTAGAATATTCTCTCAATATGCCAGATTCCCATGTCTCAAGTGTTTAATAAAAAGGGGGTGAGCCAACCGATGCCAACCGAGCATCCAATCAGATATATCTATATATAAAGAACAACAGGCATTCCCCGAGCCACTCCATGGGACAACCTCATGCCTTTTTCCACTCAAGTACCCGGGAGCCTCTAAGCGCGGCCTCCCAAACAATCAATCGCAACCAAGGCATGAGAGTCGTCCTAAGAGGGTTTTTTTTTTATAAAAACATTTCCATCGCTTTCCATAAAGTGCCAAGCGGGCATTTAATACAGTTCACAATTACTACCAAAACAAGTTTAAAACTATTTGAAGAATCCACAAAACACTACTTCACAGGTTGCCAGTGTTTTTATAAACCAAACCAAACCATTTTCTTTTCCAAATAAACTTTAAGAGCCAACCGGGAAATTTCTCAAACGAACCAAAGTATTTGTCCATGCTTCAAAAGAAATCATTTCTCATTAAACCAGAACTCTGTTTTACATTCCGTGAATTATGTTTTAAAGCCAAACGGGCATTCTTTCATTATTGGGTGTCCGCTCGTCAAAAGGATGTTTCATGTGTCGTGTATAAAATAAACGACTCCTTTTGACATTAAATAACCATTTAAAAATTAACCATCTTATATTAAAATTAATTATCGTATATTTTCTCATATTTATTACAATTAATAAAATGTTGATTTTGAACAATTAGGGTGCGCAAACAGCATGAAATAATATAACTTAAATTTTAAAAGCAGTGCAAAGGGGACCTACCTCAAAAATCAAAGCGCGACAAAGCAATCTCAGATCCAAGGCGCGATGACACGACGTGTGTCCGAAACCACGTGACAAAGACCGACACTCTGCATAAACAAAACCAAGGACTCAGACACATCCAAAAACTCACCAGAGCATTCAAAACCAAGCGGCGGGAGTAAGCGCTCACCTTGAAACCAAAGCGCGGTGATGACGGAACCTCGGAAATAAGGCGCAGCGGTGGCGCACACTTGGAAACGCCCTGCGCGGGCCCTCAAATAATAATCCTATCAAAATAAACATAAAAATATAAAAATCCCCTAACGAAGCAAAGACGAACCAAGAATAATAATAATCGCGATACTAATAGTAATAATTATAATAATAACAATAATAATAGTCAAAAATGATAAAAATAATAATAATAGTAATAATAATAATAACAACAAAATAATAATAATAATAATAATAACAAAAATAATAAAAATAATATTAATAGTAGTAACAACAACAACAACAACAACAACAACAATAATAATAATAATAATAATAAAATTAATAATAATAATATTCATAATAATTATGATAATAATAATAATAATAGTAATAAAATTAATAATAATAATAATAATAATAATAATAGCATAATAATAATAATAATAATATGATAATAATAATAATGAAAAAATTAATAATAATAATAATAATAATGAAAATAATAAAAATAATAATGATAGTAATAATAATAATAGTAATAAAATTAATAATAATAATAAAAAAAAAATTAATAATAATAATAATAATAAGATTAATAATAATAATAATAATAATAGTAAGAATAATAATAATAAATATAATAACAGCAATATTAATAATAATCATAAAAGTAAAAAAAAAACAAATAAAATAAAGAGACCTGGATGGGGGGGTTGGCCGGAAGGCCGACAGCCGTGAGGGAGGAGGAGGCCGGGACGACGCCGGCTAGGATGGCCGGTGGGGAGGGGTTCGGCAGCGGACAGGGGAAAAAGAAAACGGGCGTCGGGCTGCTGCGCGCTGGACAGGGGAGGAGAGGAGGAAGAAAAAGAAGAAGAAGAAGAAGAGGAAGAAGGAAGAGGAGAGGAAGAAGAAGAGAAAAAAAAGAAGGTCGAGCGCTGGCTGTTGGTGGCTGGGACGACGGGGCGAGGCCGGGAGTTGCGGAGCGGAGCGGCGACGGAAGGTGGAAGAAGGCGGCGGGGCTGGCCGAGGGCGAGCAGGGGGTCCGGGCTGGCCGAGGGCGAGCAGGGGGTCGGAAGCCGGTGGGATGCGCCGGAGATGGAGGCCGGCAGAGGAGCTGCAGAGCGAGAGGAGAAGGAAGAAAAGAAGAAAGAAAAAAAAAAGAAAACAAGGGAGAGAGAGAGAGCAGGGGCGGGGGTTGCGGCCGGGAGCGGGTCGGCCGAGAGCTGCGGCACCGGTGGAGAACCGGCCGGAGGAGGGAGGTCGCGCGGATGGTCGAGGCTGGCAGGAGGTGGCTGGGCGCGCTGCTGCAAGGAGGTGCGGGGCAGGCGGGGTACTGGGCTGAATGCGGCGGCGGACAGAGAGGAGAGCAGCGGGGCTCGGGAGAAGAGGGTGGCGAGGGGGGTGGCGGCTCCCGCTGGGGAGGAAAAAAAAAGTATATATATGAAAGGGAGGCTAGGGTTAGAGAGTAGGAAAGAAAAATAAAGAAAAGATAAAAAAATGGAAAAGAAAAATAAAATAAAATAAAATCAAATCATAATCATAATAATAATAAATCACAATAATAATAATAACCATAATAAAGATTAATATCAAATCATATTTAATAACGATTGCACTATTTTCCGCAACATTAAAAATTACATTAATTATTTATCTATAACATAATGATAAACATAATAATGATAATGATAATCATAGTGATAAAATAATAAAATAAAATAAAATAAAAACAATAACGGTGTTCATATCATTTTAATGATAATTAATTCTTAACGCACTAAAAATTTTAACGACGCAACAATTAACGCGCGATTTAAAAATAGACTCTATTTAAAATATTTCAAAGACAACGGGATGCGCAAAAACACCGGCAGGGACGAGCGGGGTTTCCAGAACAGGCTTCGCTCACGCGCCCGACGACGTCGCGTCAAAAAGCGCACTTTTTAGCGAAAACTCAAAAGCCTGGTCCGATACTGAACACGAACCGCAGCAATATAATTTAAAGTCAAAGAAAACATAAAATAAAAATAATCGCACGGTCGGGGTGTGACAATTCTCCCCACCATAACGCTTTCCGCCCCCGGAAAGCCACCACACCAACCAGTCTATCGATCAACACCTAAGGATTTCCCAGAACACGATCCAACCTCTTATCTCAAGGATGTCACAACGACTACCAGCGGGACTGAACCTCATTGCCCAAAGTAGATCACCAACATAGGGAAGGCCCGAACGGGCTCCCCACCATAAGAACTCCACTAGAATTCAATAACTATTTAAGAGAAAACCCAACGAGACTCATGGTGGGTCTCCCCACCATAAAGAACCGACCAACTAACGACCAAACGGGAAACCGGCTTAGACATGCACGAGACCTTACTCCAGCTAGAAAGAGCACAGCAAGGACCTTTAAACCACTTACTCACGTCCAAAAGGGATAGAAGCTTAAATGGATACTTTGCGCAACTAAAACCCTAACCCCATGGGCGGGGAGGGTGGGCCCAAGGATCAAATCACTAAAACTACGATGTACGACTACTCACGACCCATCACTTCGGGATGGACACAAACCAGGGCCGCAACTGATTTACATCATTGGCCCACGCAAGGTCACTGGTCAGAAACTTACATCCAATAGGCACAATTCCCGACGTTACACGAGGGATAAGTCCGTCGCGCACTTTGCGACAAGAGGAAAACTACAACGACAAAGAAACCAGAGCAACAACACCAAAACTATCTCACCATGACGATAGAGGCGCGACTTTAACCGGACTCTTTAAAATATTTCAAAGACAACGGGATGCGCAAAAACACCGGCAGGGACGAGCGGGGTTTCCAGAACAGGCTTCGCTCACGCGCCTGACGACGTCGCGTCAAAAAGCGCACTTTTTAGCGAAAACTCAAAAGCCTGGTCCGATACTGAACACGAACCGCAGCAATATAATTTAAAGTCAAAGAAAACATAAAATAAAAATAACCACACGGTCGGGGTGTGACAGTTCCCATCTTGTTCAGATAGCTAACAATACTCGTCCATCATGAAGGTTTCATGTTTAATGTCTTATGGAATATTAAATGATGAGAATGATATAGAATATTGGTAGGATAATAATAGAATATATATTTTATATTAACATATTTATAAATTATAGTTTAGAAAATATCTTCAATTAAGAAGTTAATAGGTACTAGAACCTTCATACCTAAAATCTAAATATAAATAAATAGTGTAAGGTAAGGTATTTAAGGATCACTTTCCTTCAGTGGTTAGATACTATCTAAATAAAAACCCAGTAATATCACTTTTTTGAGTGTAATATGAAACATGAGAAAGAAGGAGAGTTTGTTCATGGAAGCCTATAGGAGAGGATATAGGGTTCTAAAAAAGTGATACTTAAGAATTAATTTAAGTTATTATCTTACTCTAAGGTAATCTAAATACTTTTACAAAACTTCCATTTCTTCTAAAAATCCCCTAATTCAAGGGAAAATGTTATTTTTTCCCAAAAACCTAATTTGGAAGGGAGAAATAATTTTATTCTACAAATCCCATTCTTATAAAGGGATAATAGTATTAACATATGTTTCTATATTTCAATGAAAACCCATATTAAGGGAAAATAATGTTTATGGTTCAAAAATTCCTTTCTTGTAAAGGAAATATGTTTTGAAAAATTATTTATTTTTAAACTCTTTTTTTCAAATGGATTTGTTTTATGAACCCTATTTTAATTGTTTTATATTTTCAATAAATGGTTTTATAAAATTTATAAATTATTATTTCATGCATAAAACATTATTTAAAACTCATGGATTTCAATTTTTATCACATGTATTTTCTGCCAACGCATTATATTTATCATCAATATTCCATATATGTATTGAAAATAATTAGTTTAATTTCTAAGAATTACTTATAAGTTTTTCATTTAATTGTTTATACTATCTCTAATTTTTATGAAACCATATATTTTATACTTTAAAAGAATCTTTGTTAAAGTATATTATTTATTTAATTATTTTACTATTTTAAAATAAATTATATATATGTGTTGTTTTTGAAAGTTTTTAATAGATTTAAAATGAGAAATGAAATATTTAAAAAACAATTTATATAAAATTTGGCACTTAGGTATTAAATATAACGAGGATGAATCGGGAGTGAACCCATAACCTAAAAGGGGAATTTTTCCTAAAAGTGATGCTTAAAACATTAATACTATTAGTGTCCACATGGGGTTCTTATTGTTTTACAAGAAATATTCTTTTCCAAAAATAAATAATATTTTCAAAGAAAGGTTTTGACGTTTTTAAAGGAGAAATATGTATTTATTAAAAATATTTTATATTTTCAATGGATATTATATATTCAAAAAAAAAACATATTATTTTAATGAAATTCTTAAAAAGCATCGCTTATGAATTTTGAAAACCCAAAATTGTTATTTATTGAAAAATTATTTTTTTTATGTTCTATATTTGATATAAAATGGTTTTTTTGAAAGATTTTTTATATAATTTTTAAAGATAAATAATTTCATCTTTTGTTTGAAAACCACTAATTGAGAAATTTTATGCTTATCCCTAGTTTTCAAATGAATTTCACAGGTTTTATGATGAGTATAAAATCAATGGTGAATGATCTTGATTAAGAGTACAACTTGAGTAAAGATGGAAAATATTTTATCGATTTATTATAAACATTTATAGGTATTAAGGACTTCGAATCCACCAATTATTTAGACAAAAAATATCCTGAGATTGTATACTTTTCAGTTAAATAATTTGTAGAAAAAATATACCGCATGATTTATCATTGGATCTGGGAGTACGGGTCTCAGGCTATAACATTTGGCATTAGAGGAAAGGTTTATATAAATTTTGATATTATTATGTATTTAGTTAAAGATAGTTTCTTATAATTTTGAAAAACGTATTTAAGTAACTAATGATATTTTTGGTTAATTAGAGACTTAATGATCTTAGTTTTCATAATTTTCGGAGACATTTATTGTAATAAAACCCTTATATTTAGTATGTTGTATTGAGAAAAGTTTATTTGGGGAGTAATTCATTTTATAGACATAAGATTAGAGTAATTAAAAACCATTAGGGTTTATATTATTTTTGATTTTGAGGTTAATTATGAAATTAAAAATTTATTTAGCTAATAAAAATTGGGGGGAAATAATTTTATTAAGGGGTGGAATGTAATATCCCAAGATTTCTAGAATAATTTTATTTTAAATTAAATGGATTTTTTTACAATTAAAAAAAGATATATTTTAACATAATTATTATTTTATAAAATTAAATTCATTTCTATAAACAATATGAATTTTAATGTAATATTTAATATGAAAAATATATTAATGATTAATATAATATAATAATTATAATAATTTAAATAATTTAAATTATAGTATATAATAATAAGATTATAAGGGTAAATAATAATCTATTCTAAAGCTATTTTATAAATTTCAATGTCATTTTTAATAAAAGTGTTTTTCAAGTGTAAGTGATTACTAATAGTTTTATTTTGAAGTAAAATTTACAGTTTTGATTTAAATTTAAAAATTTATGTTTTTAATGCCATAAAATTTGAATGTATTTTTTATCAAGAAATAAGATATATGTAAAATTTATTAAAACATATCACTATGAAATTTATAATTTAATTAAGAATATAGTTATAACTCATGCTGGGTAATATCCTAATAAAATTAAGTAATGGATTAGAACCTTTAATAAATATAAAGAAAGTGTTTGTTTGATATAAACATATTTTTGAAATAAAAATGATGAATTTGTACATATATGTATAACATAATTATATATAAATCATATTATTATATTAATAAAACTAATGTATTAAGTTTTTTAGATATAGAATTATAGAATTTAATAGTTAAAACATTTTTCTTTATAAAAAAAGATTCAATGTTAGGGAAAAATGTTTTTTTTGAGTAGCACATAAGTGTAGGTGAATATTTACAAGAGTTGTGTGAAAGCAAAATTCTAATCTAACATCTTGCATAAGGGAAAAATATTATTTTCAAACCCACATAAAGGTAAGTTAAGACCATAATCACTATGTAAAGGTAACTAGATGAGTCATGTAAGGGTTATTCTATTCATTTTAGTGTAGGTTGGTATTTGTAAAGTTAAAATCTATGCTATGTAGTGGTCACACATGAAACTTAATGGTATCCAACACCTTTCTTAAAGCTAAGCTTATTCACTGCACAAGAGTACATACACTTGTGTAAAGGTATTCTAGAGCACACACAATGGTAGTTGGATCCCATTGTATGGGTATACAACTTTGTCCCCTGGTTATATAAGGTTAACCTTCTCCTCACATAAGGTTATATAAACACTACATAAGGGTAATATTATACTTATTTAAGGGTAGAATCACTTTATGTAAGGGTAGAAAACAATTTCATAAGGGTAAGAAACTACTCACATAACAGTATAGGACCCTCAAAGTTTCAAAACTCATGTAATAGTCACAATATCACTATACAAGGGTAAAATAGCGGTTTTGAATACTACGTAAGGGTAAACAAAACTTGCAAAAGGGTAAAAAAAATCCATGTATAGGTTATATTAAAGACATGTAAAGCTAAGTGTGCAACTCCAGTTTTAACACTACTACATCATCTTCTTCCTCGAATGGAATTTTTAGATAAAATCATGGAATATAAATATATTTAATATCATTTAAAATACAATTTTTATTAAAAACAATACCAAATAAATTAAACACAACACAAATAAGATCATAAATATTTATAAAACCCTATTGTTCTCTCCGAATACTCAGTATCATTTTTTAGTATGTTTAGTAAGCCAAAATAACTTTTCCACCAAGAAAGATTCATGATTCGAGGCTTATGGAATATTAAATGGTTATAATTATCTTGAATTAGGGTAGGATAATAAAAAATATATATTTTATATAAACAAAGATGTAAGTTATATTTTATAAAACCTCTTCAATTAGGTGGATGAGAGGTATTTGGACCTTCATACCTAATATTTAAATATAAATAAATAGTAAAAGGATGTCTCTTTAAGGATAAAATTACATCAGGGGTTACATACTATCTAAAAAACCCTAGTTATATTACTTTTTTGAGTGTAATAAGGGAAGTGGTAAATAAGTATATTTTGTTCCTAAAATCCCATAGGATAAGAATTAGGGCTCTAACAAAGTGATTCTTATGAAAAAATTTCAGTTAGCAGCATACTATAAGGTAATGGAAATATTATTATAAAACTTCTATATTTTTTCAAAATCCCTAAATTTAATGGAATTTTTTTTAATTATTTTTTAAAACACTAATTTGAAATTGAAAAATGATTTTATTCTCCAAAACCCTTTCTTTTAAGGGGATATTATTTTAAAACTTAAGCTTCAAGATTTCCAGGCAAAATCTTAGTAAGGGAAAATATTTTTTATGGTTTAAAATTAATTTCTTATAAATTAAATATGTTTTAGAAAATTATTTGTTTTTGAACTCTTATTTGTAAAGGAATTTTTTTACGAATCCTATTTTAATGGTTTTTTATTTTCAATAAATTGTTTTATAAAATATATAAATTATTATTTTATGTGTGGAATTTTATTTAAAATAAATGGATTTCATTAATTATTACATGTATTGTATGGTTGTGCACTATATTTATCATTAAAATTCTACATTTTTTATAAAAATAATTTGTTTAATTTCTAATAATTTTTTTTAATTATTTCCTATTAATGTTTATATTATCTCTAATATTCATGAAATAATGGATTTTATCCTTTAAAGAAAAAATTCGTAAACTATATTAGTTGTGAAATTATTTGATCTTTGAAAATAAACTACATATATGTGATGTTTTTAAAAGGTTTTTAATGGATTTATAATGATAAAGGAAAGATTTATAAAAAATGTTTTAATGTAAAATTTGGTACTAGGGTAATGAATATAATGATAATGAAGGAGGAGTGAACCCATGACCTTAAAGGGGAATTTTTAAAAAAATTGATGTTGAGACCTTCAATAATGCTAGTAGACATAAGGTTTTCTTAAAGTTTTCCATGTAACATTATATTCTATAAATAAAAATTATTTTTTTTAAATTTTTTTTTAAAGTTTTTAAAGGATAAATCAGGATTTATTCCAAAAATATTTTATGTTTTCAATGGATATTATGTTTTCAAAATAATATGTTTTTTAACTTTTTTTTGAAAAGCACCTCTTATGGACTTTGAAAACCAAAAATTTTTATTTAGGAAAAAATATTTATTATATAAAATATTTTAGATTTTATATAAGGGGAATTTTTGAAATAGTTTTTTATTGAATTTTAAAAGAGAAAGGATTTGAAATCTTGTTAAGAAACACCTTATTGAGAAATTTTGTGATCAGCCTAAGTTTTCTAATTATTTTCATAGGGTTAGTGATGAATAGATGATCAATGGTCAGTGGTCTCAATTATGAGTCTAGCTCGAGTAAATTTATATAATAGTTCATAATATTTTGTATAAACTCTAATATGTACTGAGGTTCCTAAAACTCCAAATATCTAGACAAAAAATATCCTCATACTATATATTTTTCAATTAAATAATTTATAAAAAAATATACATAATTTTTTATCCCTAGATCAGGGAGTGCAGGTCTCAATATATCAGAATGGGATTTCCACTTACTCTTAGTGCCAGTTTCAGTGGTTCCTTTTAAGGAATGATAATGATAGATGATTATCATGGTGTAAAACATAATGGTGGATCTCAATAACATAACTTTTACAAATATTCTACAGAGTATATAAAAGGAAAACCAACTTTTTTGTAGTGTTTTTTTATTCTTTTAATAAAAATTACAATTTTTGTGTGTGTGATAGGTTAGGAACTAAAAGTGTGTTTACTCAGATACATTGAATATAAGTAGTTATTTTGGATTCTTAAGTCTCTTTTAGAGGTTTTCCATAATTATACCACTTTGTGTAGTGGTATAGACTCATTAGTACCAATAGGATATGAAACATAGTCAAATTCTTCAAGAAAAACGGGGTTCTATCTATAGGCATAAGGAATTAAGCTTCTTCATGTAGTGGGTGAGTCTCCAACGAGAACTGATGTAAGTCTTGAGACATTTCATGTTACCATTACTATTTATTCATCTTTAGTGGCTACCTTATTTGATATGATTTCCTCAAATTCCTTTATATATACTCACAATGTGAACTTTCTGAATATCCCAATGGATTTTATTCTTTATGTGATGGAAATTGAAAGGCATCTCAAGTTTGGTTATCACCGACTTAGGATCAGGGAGCCTGATATCCCTATAACCGATTTCAAAAGTAAGTATAGCCATTATGAGTACATTTTTCCCTTTTTTTAGACAAATGTTCCATTTATGGTTATGGTGTTGATGAGAAATATTTTCCACGAATACCTTTAATATTTTATTTTTATAAACATGGATGATATCTTGGTTTAATCCAAAAACCAAGGAGGATCATGTGATTCATTTAAAAGAAGTTCTAGACATATTTAGGAATCAATAAATTATACTAAACTATCTAATTTCCATTTCTGTATTTGATAGGTCATGTTCTTGGGGAGAATGGTCTTAATACATAGTACCTTAGTTGATGCTGAAACAATGAAATATTTTATGCCTTTGAAATAATAGCAAAATGTATTTGAGAGTCAGAGCTTCCTTGGCTTAACAAGGTATTACCCTAAGTTAATTAAATATTTCTCAAATTTTTCTTCTCTACTGACCGATCTCATTAAAAATGGAGTTATGTTTATATGGGATTTGAAATTTTAGGCTTCCTCTAATGATTTAAAGTTCTATTTGACCTCAAATCCAATGATGACTCTTTTAGAGGTTGATCAAGGCTATTTTTTCTTTTATGATGTGTTAGGTTCAAATTTAGGATATGTTCTCATAAAATGTGATCATGTGGTGGATTATGTTTCTTTTTTACCTTTGAACTCAAGAGAAGAAGCAACCCACACTTGATCTTGAAGTTACAAATACGATGCATGATCTTAAGAGTTGGATTCTTTACCATTTTGGTCAGAGGTTTTCCATTTTATTTTATCATAAAATATTGAGTTATATATTCTAACAAAAATATTTGAATCTCTGATAGAGGTTATGGGTGGAGTAACTAAAATATTTTGAATTTGACTTTATACACACCCTTGGAAAGATAATCATTATTGTTGATTCTTTGAGTAGGAAACTATAATCCTTAGACGTAATGGAATCATCATAATAAAGGAAACTCATGGATATATTTGATCATATGAATTTGGGAGTCTAACAGGATTTGGTTGAGTTTTTTTACTAGATTTTAGTTGAAATCCCCTCTTCTCAATATGATCCTCCAGGAATAGTAGCTTAGTGATGAGTTTTAAGGCGTTATTGATTCTTTATATGTTGGGGACACCATTAGTGAATGGTGTATATATTAAGAGGGTATCATTTTCTTCAAGAACTGTTTTATCATTCCACCACCTATTAGGAAAGTCATGTTTAGGTATTTCCATTATTCCCAATGGGTGGTACACCCAATAATGGAAATAATGTTTTATGATACGAGGCCTTGATTCTAGTAGCCAATTATAAAAGGGTACATCGCTTATTTTCTTTACATTGTAATACCTATAAATAGGTCAAGGATGAGCACCAGAGGACTTAAAGTTTTCTTTAGAACCTTCTTATGCAGACATATAAGTGAGATGAGATATTGGTGTAATTTTTGGTTGGATTCTACATATTCCTAATGGAATGAATGAAATTTGGGTAGTGACTAAATGATTAACTAAATTATATTACTTTATTCCCATTCATGATACAACCAAAGTTGATGACTTGAGAAATTTTAATATATACGACATTTATAGATTTCATAGTATTCTATATACCATTGTTTCTGATACAAATCCTCAATCCACATACCATTTTTAGAGAGGCATACAAGAGGTGATAAAATCCTAGGTTTTTTTGATCATGAAAAACCATCCTCAGATAGATGGTTAGATGAAACAAGCGACACATAATCTAAAGGACATGATTCATGCTTGATTTCTTGAAATTAGAGTATGAGATTTAAATTTGGGCCTTTTTTAGTTTTACTATAATAATAGTTTCCAATCAGAAATTAAAATGGAACCCTTTTAGGTCTTGTACGTATATCCTTATAAATATCATTTTTGTAGTGATTGGTGAATATTATCTAGTGGGTCCTAGTTTGGTCCAAGAGACTAAGATGAAGATCCAGTTGATTCAATATAGTATTGTAATGATATAGAGCCTATATAAGTCTTATCTAGATAAATTGTGACATTATTTGGAATTATCTTTTGGAGTACAGGTGGTTTTTAGAGTCACACTATTAATCAGTCACTGATGACTTAGAAAACATGGGAAGTTGGAACTAAGATATGTATGACCATTTGAGGTTGTTGAAAGAATTGTGAAGGTGTCTTAATATTTGAATTTTATAACTCTAATGACATATATCCATGATGTGTTTAATGTTTCATATATCCTAAAATATCTTTTTGACCCATATCTTGTTTTGAGTTGAAAAGATCTTGATGTGGAACCTAATATGATAGTTTTTGAGTAGTTAGTTTGAATCATTAATTCTCAAGTGAAAGTTATTCATGGGAAGTCCTTACCTCTCATTAAAGTTTTCTAGTAACATGGTTATCTTTCTCAAGAGATGTGGGAGTTTGAGAAATTGATGTGAGATTAGTATCCTTAAATATTTATGGACCAATATTCTTGATAGGATTTCTAGGGTTTCAGAACATTTATAATGGGGAGAATTAAAACATCTTACTTTTATTTTTGCTATGTTATTTGTTTTACCTTGTTTTTTGATCCTTTAGTTGTTTGTTTTATGTTTTGGAAGTTTTATAGGTTCTTGGTGTCTTAAAAAAAGGCTTTTTAGCTTGTTATTGTGAAAAATGGGTTGGAGCACACCCTTTTTTGAGCTGTTTTTTACCTGGGTGTTTCCTATGTGAAATGACTAGGCCAAAACACTCCGACCCAGGCATTTTATTGACCATCGACTATTGGGTATTTACCTATCCACCATGGAAAACAAGGATCCACCGGTATATAGGGAAGGATATGTTCAGGCCAAAACAACCTTAAAATTTTCTTAAGGGCATGGCCAAGGTCATTGTGATGAGGCTTTCAATTCTGAAATTTCTGAATGACCATTTGACCTCCGAGGATGTTTACTCAAGCTCTGTGAAAACATAATATGCAACACCATATGTTTTTTGGATTTTTTTAATAAATGAAATTTATTGAGGGATTTTATTACATTCTATAATAATCTAATCATTAATTACATGTAACCTTGGGTTATCTGTCACTACATTCAATACTCAAATAGCTTGCACATGACACAGAGTTTTAACAAAACAATGATATATTATTAATATAGTTACTTAAAACCCAAAAACTATAACCTTGACATTAAAATTAGTAATATAAATAGTAATAACTAATTTTTAAATATTATTTGAAATGGATTTATATAAATAAATTATATTTATAATTAAATATATAAATTATGGTAATGTATTTATATGTTTTGAAAGTACTATTTTTTTAAAAAGAACTGCTTTTTATGTCCTTTTGTGAATAATAATTTTTTTTGTAAAAAATTTTAGTTGTTTAATTTTATAAAATAAAATTCATTTTTAATTCACAATTTCATAATTATCTTAGTGTTATTTTTTTTGGATTTTTCTGAAATATTTCAATTTTGGATGAATAGTGAGAAATATTGAATTTAAATTGAAAACTTCCACTTCGTATAATTTATTTATAAAGTTAAATTATATTTTTAATTTTTTTAAAGTATAATAAGTTCAATTATACATAAAAAAAATCTTATTTTGGTCGTTATAATAAATTTCACATTGATATTCGATATAAAAACATTTTGAACTTTTGATCATTTTCACTTTAAAAACTTGTTGTCTCATCCCGTCTGTGGTATTAATGTAAAATTAATTTCTTCATATTATGTGAAATTAATTTGTAAAAATGGATTCCATATTTGAAATAATAATTTTTTATAATTTATAATATGTTCAACTTAATTTTTTACCAAACTCATTAGAAAAAGCAGTTAAAATTAATCACGATGATTAAAAGAGAAACAAAATTACCATGGGAATAAACTTTAAAATTAAGAGAAAATGACCAAGAAACTTTTAAAAAACCCATTTTATAGAAATATTTTTACCTTATCTATGATATTATAAATATTTATCCATTATTTTATCCACTTTAAATGGAAAAAAATATGGGTGCAAATCTTTCTTTCAAAAATTTATAAGTTTTATACTCACCTCCATTATTAAAATCCACCACTCCCACTATATTAAACCATATGAATCCATTTTTATAAGAAAAAAACTATAAAAATATCTTCCCATGTTCCCTCACTTAATCCTAGAAGCCTTACTTTGGGCATAAATACAATAAAGGAATTCCTTTGGTTCAATCCAATAAGAGATACCCAAAGAAGATGTAACGTTCATCAATAAACATTATTGTTTTATTTATTCCTAAAACCCCATAAATTATTTTCATATTATTATTATATAGTAAATAAATTATATTAAATATTTTAGATATTTTTATTTTAAGGATACATCCCATAACTTTACACATGTGATACAAAATCATCGTTCATACGGTGAACTACCATCATGTGAAGCGATGACATTCATTATTCCATTACTTCATTTTAAGGATGAAAATAATGTTGGTAATAATATTTTTATATGGAATTTATGATATTATTATTATTATGTAATTTTTATATAACACATGGATTCATGCTTCCCATTTTGTGGGAATACGATAACGTCGTTCATGTATAGGGCAGACTACGACCTCACAAAGTGATGTGATTCATTCATGATTTACATGGAATTTATTAAAGTTGTTTTCAATAATAATATTTGATATATATAACATAAAAATTATTTTTTAATGATAATATATCATATAATATTCTTTCTTTCAATATGACAAGAAAATGGAAACATCATTCATGCGTACGTATGACCTAACATCTCTATGAATAGTGTTTTTCATTTCATATTATTATCACACATAGATTATTTTAAATACATATATACTGAATATATATGATATTAAAATAATATTTATCACTATAGAGATTATTAAATCATGAACTAAGTAATAGGACCAAGAATATCAAGTTAAAACATGTACGAAAAACAAAATAGTTATTACCCAAAACAAAACCCTCACATGAAATTATTAATAAATAGGTAATAAAGGGTCATAAGAAAATAATAAATGGTATGATATAAATTAATACTGTTTTTTAATATATTTTTAATAAAAATATATTTTTTATACATGAGGATTGAACAAGTACCATAGAATTCAATACTTAACGTAAGAAATTTCCATCTCAATATTATTTTCTGTGAGACACAAGCCATGTTCACCACCTATTTATTATAAGTGGTGTGTATAATTACCATGGATTTATATTATTATTATAATACTAAGAATTATATGGATTTACACATCCATTTTAGGATCTCTCTTTCATAGGGTTATGGTTTCAAATTTGCCAAAATTATAAGGGAATTTTTGTCTCAATTTGACTTTTTTGAGACACATGTTATGTTATGCAGCTATATTATTTCACAATATGTATATACTACCCATTTTATATGTTATATAATAAATATCATTATTTTCATGATATATTAATCTTCATTTAATGTTATTTTTTCATGGATATTAAAATTAAAAGTTACCAAAGTGGTAAGAGTTTATTGCGAAAATCACATCATTTATCAGAATTATTTATGCCTTTTCTTCTTTTGATTAAATATATCTATAATTATCATAAATTTTCTTATACTATGATTATTCATGATCTATTCAATTAATGGTACCATTTTACACTCTTTTTTATTTAAAATTATTAAGAAAATGTTTTTAGGAAAATCTAACTTTATCTCTCTATTTGATTAGAAATCTATTTTCCTTCAAAACCATGTTTTCTAAAAATGTTCTAATTTTTTTATTAGTCTATTATAATTTTCAAAAGACACATTTACACATTTTTTAATTTTTAGAAAATGTTTTTAAAGGAATCTTCATGTATTTTTCCAAAACAATTCCTATTTTACTTTTATGAAAAATGTGAAATGAACCTTAGTTTTTATTTCTATGACATAAAAGAAATATTCTAACATTATAATGATTAATTTACTCTATGATTTCATGGTAAATTTTAAAAATTATTTGAAAACATTTTTTTTCAAAACATTTTATGTATTAATTTTTTTTTCAAACAAGAAATGATATTTTTTTTAATAATTTTTTAAATAATATTTCAAAATTAATTTCCATATAAATGAAATCTGTGGTGTTAATCTTGAAATACTAGGGATATGATCCAAGGGTACCATTCATATTATTTCTCAAAATGGTTTCTGTTTTTATAAAGCGATATTGATGAAACCTATTTCTCTTCCAAGGTTTATATTCTTATGAAACCTATTTATATTCCTTGGGTTACAGGCTTATGAAATTTTTTGATTTCATGGGTTATGCTATCATGAATGATTATGAAACCAGTCTCTGTTTTAGAGGTTATGATATGATGAAATGTTTATGATACCCATTTCAATTCATGGGTTATGATATTATGAATGTTTATGATCTTGTGGAACACATATGTATGGTTTCATTATGTTATAGGTGGGACCTGTATTTTTCTACAATGCATTGGGTAAATATTTAAATTGTATGAGATAGAAATAGATAGAATGAGAAGTGAAATCGTTTTAGTAAATGAATTTTTCCTCTATGATTATGCTGGGAGTAAACCTTGACTAATAATATTGTTTGAGGAGGGAATCCATTCCACTAATATATCCTTGGAAGTGATCCTTTACTACTATGTAAATCATTTTATATATTTATGTTTATTCCACAATTCCATGACTTATTCCAATGTTATGTTCTCATGGATCATGTTCTTTGTTTCCATTATGATTCTTGTATTATTAACTACCAATATTTAGGCCATTACTCATGATTATGATCTTTGATATGTGAGGTATGGCTTTCAAATGTTATTCTCATGTTCCCAAACACTTATGTTCATTATTATGCTTACATATCTCCCTTATTTACCCTTACTGAACATTTGAGCTCACTTTTTCTTATATTTCCTTTCCCTATGTTATGAAGATATGTATTGTGTATGATATTTATAAGAAGGGTTATAGTTATGAATAAATATTGGGAGATGACGTAACTCACCTATGAACTATTGTTTATGTTTCCAAGTTTCCAAATACACTAAACTATTATGATCCTCAGGTGTGTGTTTCTGTAATGTAATAAATATTCCATAGAAATTATGTAATGTTTTTTATAAGTAGATCCTGGGTCGTTATAGTTGGTATTAGAGGAAATTTTTAGTTAACCTTTGGAAACTAGGATGAGAACACCTTAGTGATATCACAAAGGAAATTTCCAAGGATATGTCTACGGATGAGTCAAATTATAGGAAAATTTCCTAGAATTTCAGTGAAGAATAGATTGAGTGTTTTCTAAGAAATTACATATCTATCTGGATACAAAAATTGGATGTGGCTTTGAATGATATGTACACTGGGGTAAAAACCCTGAAAACAACATATTGATATAGACTAGATTGGGAACTGGTGCATTACAATGGGACTTGGTGCACAACTTATTTGACTCTCCCTGGGGATATGCTTTGGGACTTGAAAGAATATTTATGAACCATCATAGAGTATTTAAAAAAAATATAGATATGAATGAACTATGATAAACCTAATGTGTCATAGATTAAATAAGGTTTCATAATTTAGACATCCTATAAGTGATTTTCAGGATTATGTGGTTTCCCACTAGGATTATTGTTTCTCCACCATGATTTTTAGTTTTATTCAATGGATGGAACCTAAAAAACCATGATAATACTGACTATTATGGAAAATGGAAAGAGATTCCTACTCCATAACTAAATTATATGGGATATAGAATGAAAAATAATTTTTCTATTCACATATAGCTTTCTCAATCTCTGAATCATAATGGCCTTCCAAATGAACAAATGAGGGAACGCGATTCTATTGATTCCTTTATGAGTCAACATCCACCTTATTTTAAATTTTATTTTCATATATAATTTTTTTAATAGTGGATTTGTATTGCTGAAAAGATATTTTCCATTCCATAATGTTTGGAACATGATAAATTCATTTTGGATGTATATCATTTGGAAGGTGAAGTGGATCAATGGTGGAATCCTATCAAGAATATGAGGCAAAAATATGAAATTGAACCCATGTATTGGGACAAGTTCAAGAACTTATTTTTCCATTTGTAATTTCCTCATTTTATTTTTAAGAAGATGTATAAATAGTTTCTTGAGTTAAATCGACGGGATGATGAATCTGTTGGTACCTATGAGGCTAAATTTAGAAGACTTGTGAGGCATTCTTTTGGAATTATCGTCTAACATGAAATTAAGGTTAATCTATTATTCAATGACTTAAAGAAAAGTATCCAAATGGAGTTATACATAGGAGAATTTAGTATCTATGAAGAAATTTTCTTATTTTATTTTAATGTTCAAATGGTGGTCATAATTACACATCAGTCTCATGGGTTGGTAAGAAGAGAAAGATGAAATTTAAAGGGGAATATAAGAGCCATTTAGAGAAGAATATTTTATTTCCTTTATGATCATAGTGTGGGAAGAATCAATAGAGGAAATTGAATTAAGGGGTCTTGAAAATGTTTTATGTGTGGGAAGGATATCCATGAAACATTTAAATATGTAAGTGATTGGATTATATTAGTTAATAATGAAAATAGAGATAAATCTTCAAAAAATTCAGCTCTTCGTTGCTTCAAGTGTAAGGAGAACGTGTATTATGATAAAAAAAGACTAAAACAAATGGTTAATGATGATGATTAATGTTATAAACCTATTAAGAAGAGTGAAAAGGAGAAATCTCATGAAATAACTGGTTTTAATAATGGGTATGATAATGATGTGGTGATAAGTACAATTACTATTCACTCTAGAATTTTTAATGTATTATTTGAGTCTAGATCTTCCCATTATTTTATATCTAAGGAATTTTATATGGGCATCAGGATTACACCCAAATGATTTCATGTATAATTAGTAGTGCAAACCTATAATAGTACGATGATCACTTCTCAAGTCTATGATCCCTCTCTGATTGATGTTGGTGGGAATGTGGTTACTTTAAATATTATCATTATTTCTCTTGTTGAATTTTATTTTATCCTAAGAATAGATTGGATTTATCTACATAAACCCCAGATAATGTTTTTAGGGAGGGATGTTAAAGTTTATATTCCAAAACAACTAATGATCATCTATCAATTTGATGATAATTATAATCATCTGATGGAGATCACATCCATTGTATGGGTCTTAATTCCCATTCAAAATGGGTGTTTATCTCAAATGGTTGGGGAGAAACTCGACATCAATGAATATTAATTTTTTTTGGGAATTTATTTATGTATTTCTAGTAGAGTTTCCTTATCTTACACTAAATCATGAAATTGAGTTCTCAAGAGAACTCATACATGGTGTCTCACCTATTTCGAGGAATCCCTATAGAATGGCCTCGATTGAGTTATAGGAATTAAAGAAGAAAATCTTCGAGAATCTTGAAAAAGGACTCATTCGGACAAGGGTGTTACCTTGGGGTTCACCTATTAAATTTGTTAAGAAGAAATATGTGACAATGTTCATTTTTATTGATTATTGAGAATTGAACAAGATCACGATCAAGAACAAGTGTCCTTTACCCCATATTGATGACTTGTTCAATCAACTACACAAGGTTCAATATTTTTCCATGATTGAAATTCTCTATGGATATCATAAATTGAGGGTTAATATGAAGGATATAACCAAGATGAAATTCAAGGCAAGGTATGGACACTATGAATATATATTGATTCCTTTCAATATTAATAATTCCCCTTCTATCTTCAAGGATTTAATTAATATAGTATTTAGAGACTACCTTGCTCAGTTTGTGGTAGTCTTTATAGTTGATATTATTATCTATTAAAATGGAAATGAAGAACATGAATATTAGTTAATAAATTTTCTAAAGACCCTTTGTAAATAGAAACTATATACAAAATTTATAAAGTGTGAATTTTGGCTGCAAAAGGTTTTATTTTTGGGTTACATAATCTCATGAGAGGGTATATCAGTAGATCAATCAAAGACGAAGGCTACTGAAAAATGGCATCGACCAAAAATAGTGAATAAGATTATATTTTTCCTTGATTTAGATTGATATTATAGATTATTTATGGATAATTTTCCATGACTGTATAATGCACTCACTTAGTTAAATTAGAATTGTGAAATTATTATTTGGACATATGAATGTGGGAAAAGTATAATGGAATTGAAGATAAGGTAAGTCAATAAACCTTTCATTACACTACCCTATAGTGTATAAGAGTTTATAATATATAGTGATGCATCCAAGATGGTATTATGATATGTTCTTATGTAGAATAACATAGTTATAACCTATGCCTCATGAGAATTGATGGTTCATGAAAAAAATTACCTAACTCATGATTTGGACTTTGGTGTGGTATTTTTTTCATTAAATATATAAAGTAATTATCTTTATGGATAAATGCATAACATATATACCTATCAAAAAAGATTAAAATACATATTCAGATAGAAGGAGTTGAACATTTTCCAAAGAAGATGGTTAGAGATGATTAAAGATTATGACTGCTCAATACATTACCACTTGGGTAATGAGAACATGGTGGATGATGATTTGTGTCAATATAATCATTATAGATTATCCGTGATGAGGACCAAAAAAGATCAAATATTTATGGATTTAAAAAGGATGGATTTGGAAATCTAGAAGTAAGGAAAAAAATCTAGTATTATCAATTTAATGGTGAATCATATATACTAGTTAAGATTAAAAGAAGCATATAAGTAATATATAGAGCTTCAAAAAAAAGTGTTCCTGAGTTTAACATTGACCATAACAGAATGATAAGGTCCAGTAACCATGTATTTATTCCATCTATACCATATTTTAAGAAGGAGATATTAGATTAAGCACATATATATTCATTCTCTCTTCATCATGGAAGTAAAAATATGTATAAAGTTATAAAATAATACTTATGGTGGGATGAAATGAATAGAGATATCACAGAGTTTGTATCTCAGGGCTTAGTATGAGAACAAGTTAAGGTTGAAAGGAAAAAATATAAGGGGATGTTTCATCCACTAACCAAACCAGAATGGAAATGGGAGAACATCACCATGTATTTTTTAATTGAAATACCGAGAATGTATAAAGGGGATAATTCTATATGAGTTGTAGTCGATCACATTATCAAGTTAGAACACTTCATCACTATTATAGAAGACTAAAAATACCATCTTTCTAGGATATACATTATGGAATTGATAAGTTTAATGGAGTACCACATTACATTGTATCTGATCATGATATAAGACTTACCTCAAAGTTCATGAGAAGTATTCAAAAATATCTTAATACTATTTGGATTTTCCCCAATACATATCAACCTCAGTTAGATGGTCAGTCTAAAATAATAATTAAAACTCTAGAGGTTATGTTGAGATCATGTTCATTGGATTTCGAAGGTAGTTGGGATCAAAAATTCCTCTAGTTGAGTTTTATTACAATAATATATTTTACTCAATCATGAAAATGGATCCTTATGAATCCATCTATATAAATAAATGTAGATCTCCAATGTTTTGGAATGACGTTGGAGAAATAAAGCTTTTGGGATCAAAGATAAATGAAGAAATTGATAAGAAGGTTAGATTCATTCAGCATCATATCAAGGTAGCTTAGATCAGTAGAAAAGTTATGATGATAACCAATATCATGATCTAGAATTTTAATTTAGTGATAATGTGTTTTTAATAATTTCTCCCTGGAAGAAGGTTATGAGATTCATGAAAAAATGGAAAATAATCCAAAGTTATACTAGTACCTTTGAAATTATTGATCATATAAAGATGGTATCATGTCACTTGGTGCTTCCATTGAACCTCTGTAAAGTCCATGATGTGTTCTATGAATATATACTAAAGAATTTCATACCTAACCCTTCACATGTAATTACAATAGAGGTCATACTGTTAAAGAATAATCTTTCTAATGAGAAACGACTGATGAAGATTTTGGATCGTATAGAGAAAGTTATATGAAATAAGACCACTCGCCTAAAAAATGTTTTATAAAAAAACCAAAAGTTATAATAAGTTACATGAGAAATTTAGGATATGATGAGTCAGACATATCCACATTTTTATGTATGAGTGTAATGAATTTTGATGGTGAAATTTAGTTTAAAGGGGGTAAAATGTAAGACCTTGATTTTTTATGAACTTTTTTTCCAGAAAAAATGAAATTTCATTGATGGATTTCATTACACACTACACCAAGTAAATATTTAATTACATTAAACCTTGGGTTACATTTCAATACATGAAACACTTGGTTAACTTGCACACAAAATAATGTTTTAACAAAACAATGATATATTATTAATATAATTATTTAAAACCCAAGAGTTATAACCTATCCATTAAACTTAGTAATATAAATAGTAATAAATAATTTTTAAATATTATCTATAATGATTTTATTTAGTGAAAACATATTTATAATGAAATATATAATTTTCAATAGTCTTATATGTTTTAAAAATACTATTTTCTTAAAAGCACTTCTTTTTTATGTGCTTTTGTGAACAATAATAAAAATATTATTATTTTTTAAATTTTAAAAATTTAATTTTATAAAATAAAATTAATTTTTGAATTAATATGTTAAAAATTATCTTAGGGTGTTATTTCGGGATTTTTTTGAAATATTTCATTTTTGGACGAATAGTGAAAAATACTGAAGATTAATTGAAAACTGCCTCTTTTTCTAATTTTTTTATATACCTAATTTATATTATAAGTTGGTTTTAAATTATAAATAGTTATATTACACATCAAATAATCCAATTTATGTCATTGTAATTAATTTCACATTGATATTGGAAATAAAAACAATTCACACTTTTGAACATTTTCCCTTTAAAAACCTCTTGTGTCGTCCCGTCTGCGAGATTAATTTTAAATTAATATATTTAAACTATATAAATTATATCTAGAAAATGGATTAAATATTTTTAATATTAATAATTTATAATATCTATAAATTCTTACATAATTCTTGACCAATATGATTAGTAAAAATAATTAAGATTAATCACGATGATTAAGAGAAAAAGAAGTTTACTAAGGGAATACAATTTAAAGTTAAGGAGAAAAATAACATAGAAAATTATTAAACACCCAATATATGAACATATTTTGACCTTATTATTTCTATTATGTATATTTATACATTATTAGAGATACTTTACATGGAAAAAACATGGGTGGAATTATCTCTTTCAAAAATTTACAAGTTTTCCACTCACCTCCCTTATAAAAGCCACCCCTCCTCCCCTATCTTCACAAATATAAAGACCTTTGCCTCAAAAAATACCTATAAATATATCTTACAAAATTCACTCCCTCAATCCTATAATCATTCCTTTGTGCATAAATCCAATCAAGGAAGTCCTTTGGTGCAAACCCAAAGGAGATACCCAAAGAAGAGGTAGTGTATATCAACAAATATTTTTTGTTTTATTTCTTCTTAAACCCACTTAAATTGTTTTTATATAATGATTATATAATAAAATAATTATCTTAAATATAATTATATTTTTTTATGTTAAGGTTAATACCTAAAACTTCACACACTTCCATCAAATTGCATACACAATCATCATTCATATGGCATACTACCACCTCATGAACTAATGTTGTTCATTATTCCATTACCACTTTTAAAGGCTGAGAATAATGATGGACAACATATTTTTATATTATATTTATAATATTTATTATTTTATTATGATTATATAATTTTTATATCACACATACCTTTATTTGTTACATTTTTTGGGAATATGATAATGTCGTTCATGTGTATGACATACTCCCGCCATGCAAATCGATGTGATTCATTCACACTTTACATGGAATATATTAAGGATTGGTTTTAAAAAATATGTGATATATATGAAATTAAATTTACTCTATAATTAAAATATTTATATAATTTTATTTATTCCAATACAATAAGAAAATGGAAACAATGTTTATGCGTACGTATGACCTACTATCTCCATAAATAGTATATTTTATTTTGTATTTCTATCTCTTATAGATTAATATAAATATATATACTAAATATATATTATATTAAAATAATATTTATCATTATTAATATTATTAAACAATAATCTATGTAATACCACCATAAATAACAAGTCCAAACTTGTACGAAAAAACAAAGCGGTTATTACCCAAAACATAACTTTAACATGAAATTGGGAAATAAAAGGGTAATAAAAGGCCACAAAAAAAAATCATATATGGCATGATATAAATGAATTTGGTTCTATAATATATTTATTATATAATATTATTGAATGATTATAATGGAATTCAAGACTTAAGGTAAGATATTTTCATCTCACTTTTATTTTTCATGAGACACAAGCCATGTTCACCACCTATTTCTTATATCTAGTGTGTATAATTACCATGAATATATTTTATTATTATTATAACTAAAATTATTGGGATATAATTATCTATTTTAGGATATCCCTTTCATGGGGCTACAGTTTCAAATTCACCAAAGTGATATTGAATTTTGTCTCAATTTTCCTTCTTTGAGACACATGTTATGTTATACACCAATATAATTTTACAAGGTGTATATAATACCCCTTTTATTTTTTTTCATGAATCTAATTATTATCATGATATTTTAAGTTTCATGTAATTTAACTCTTTCATGGGTATTATGATTCAAAGTTATCAAAGTGGTAAGAGTTTATTGATACAATATCATTGTTTATCTGGATTGTCTATGATTATAATTAAATTGCTGAAATACATCAAGAATTATCATAAAATTTATTAGCTTATGATTATTCATGATTTATTCAAGTAATATTCCCAATTTACACTTTTTGGTAATTATTCAAAAAATTATTTTTAATGAAAATCCAACTTCATCTCTCTATTCAGTCGGAAATCTATTTTCCTTCAAAACCATGTTTTCTAAATTTTTTATTACTATATTATAATTATTAAAAGAAACTTTTACCCAGGTTTAAATTTTTATATTTTTTTAAATGAATCTTCATGTTGTTTTAAAAAAAATCCCATTTGGATTTTACCAAAAATATAAAAGTAACCTTTATTTTTATGTGCCCGACATGAACGGACTATTCTAATGTCATGATCGATGATTTCACCAATTATTCCTTAGTAAATTTTTCAAATTATTTTTAAAGAAAAAGGTATTCAAAATTTTTTATGTATTAAAAAGGTTTTTTAAAATAAAAAAGGAAAAATTCCTTAAGAAATGTTTTAAATGATATTTCAAAATTATTTTCCATATAAGTTGACATATATTGGTGTTATTAATTCCTTACTGGGGATATAATCCAAAGGTACCATTCATATTATTTCACTAAATAGTTTTTTTGTTTTGATGTCATGATGTTTATGAAAACCATTTCTCTTACATGAGTTATATGCTTACGAAATCCATTTCTCTTCCACATATTATATGCTTTTGAAACTTTTTTCTTTTCACGGGTTATGATATGATGAAATGATTTTGAAACCCATCTATTTTTCATAGGTTATTATTTGATGAAATGTTTATGATACCCATTTCATTTAATGGGTTATGATATGATTAATGTTTATGATATTGTGGAACACATTTGTATGATATCATTATGTGATGTGTGGGACTTATATATCCTTCTAATGCATTGAGTAACGGTTTATATCTCATGAGATATACAAGGAAAGAATGGAGAGTGAAATTAGTTTAGTAAAGGATTTTATCTACTAAGATAGTATTTAGTGTGAACCTTGACAACTAAGATGGTTTAGGGAGTGAACCCATTTTACTAATATAGACTTAGAAGTGATCCTTGAATACTATGGATATCATTTTATATGTTTATGTGTATACCATAATTCAATGTCTTATCCCAATGTTATTTCCTTATGGATCATGTTATTTTTTCCTTAATGATTAATATCTTATAAACTACCAATATTTATGCAATGACTCATGATTATGAAATTTTATATGAAGGATATGGTTTTAAAATGTTATACTCATGTTATTACATGCTTATGCTCATGCTTATGCTTAAATATCTACCCTGATTACCATTATGGAGAATTTGAGTCACCCTTTATTACATTTCCTTTTCGAATGTTATGAGGATATGTATTATGCATGATATGTATAATAAGGGTTATATTAATGAATAACATATTGGGATATGATTTAGAACACCTACAAACCCATGTTTATGTTCTCATGTTTCAAAATACACTAATATATTATAGTTCATAGGCATTTGTTTGTGTAATGTAATAGATATTCTGAGTAAATGATGTTAGATATATTTATGAAGAGTCGGGGTTGTTAAATAATATACAGTTTTAAGGAGTTTATTAACTTGTTTCCTTATTTTATACCAGCCTTTATCCATCCTTTAAATCTAATTTCAGATTGTGTGTGTTCTTGATGGGAGTTTTTAGCATTATAGCTGTTTTTGAAAGAGATCTAGTTACCTTTTCCCGAATCTTGTTATTCATAGTTGTGAGATTTGTGAAAGGGAGTTAGAGGTTGATTTTCCCTAGTCTCTTTGAAAGAATAATTGTGGGCCTCTTATTTCTATTTTTGGGATCTTATTTATCATAAGTTGTAGATCCCTCATTAGGGTTTTGGGGATATATTATTTGATGTAGGTTGTTCTATAATATGATTCCTATCAATTGAAACCATTTTTTCTTTCTTGATTTGAAATGGATTTCAAATTTATTTCTAAAGCATGATTTGAGTCTTTTGATAAATTGTTTCATAATGGTATGGTGTGTGATGAAATTCCTTTGACATTTTTTTAAATAATGAATTTATTTCCAAAAAATGATCTTCAATTAAAAGAAAATATTTGAAGAATTATTTTGATGATGATTTATATGAAATAAGGGCATGAACTATTTATTATTTTGAAATGAAATTAATTGTTTTTAAATGAATGAGTTTTTATGAAAAAAATTTGGTGTTGGTTTTCTAAATGAAATGGCATGTTTTGAAACATGAAATTTGGTCTGATTGAAATGATTTATGATTGATCAAAATTAATGACCTACCTTGTATGATTGAATACATAGAAGCACATGAAAGGATAGTTAGTTTGGAGGAGGATATGCATGCTAGGTAAAATTTATTACCTTTAAATGGATTAAAAATTAAAATAATAATAAACTATAATGAGGGATGGGGGTTCATTATTTTGGATAAATTTCTTTTTTTTCCTATAGGCTAGCAATATAGGGATGTGTGTCCACAGTAGGATTCATAATTCATCAAGATTATTCAGAACCTCATGACTCGATATAACTTATCCCTAAGTCTTATAAACATAGTGATATGATTGAAAATTATTATTACATGATATTGTTTATGAAATGAGTTATTCTTAAATGTTTTAATGAAATGATTTATTCACTGATTTTTTACAAATATTATTATATATGAATATTTTGATAGAAATTTACTTTTGAAACTATTTTATTCTTTCTGTTGAAATTATTTGAAAAGAATACTTTATATTGAACTGTGAAAATATAACCTTTACATGTTTTAACTAAAAATTGATCCAATTTGGTTTATTTTATATGGAATACTTATGGAACTCACAGTGGGATCCTACTGGGCTAGAGTTGCTTACAACCAACTTTTGCCTTTTAGAATTTGTGGACTTTCTTATGCTAGGTCGAGGAAAAGGGTAAACATCACTTGGATGTGGTGGGTGTTATTAATAGTGGGACCTTTGATGTGGAGGGTGATATGGAGATTATGTTTTCCACATATAGGGAGGTGATATTTTGATGATGTTGTAATTGGTTTTGAGATGTTTGGTTTAATTTTTTTCAACCTTGGGATGTTTTTTTACTCATATTGACTGTATTAGAACTCTGAATTTTATTTTTTTCTTTTTGATTATATATCTTTTTGAGATAATATTGTTGTAATTTCATTCCTTATTTATTTTTTCTGGATTCCCAAGTTCTATTCTCCAGCCCATGGGGAACAAGAACACACTTTGGGCTATTTCAGGATTGATTCAGATATCGTTTTAGCAGGTTATTCGGGTTGGTTCATGACACGATATATATATAAATATATACAGATATGAAATTATGTGAAAGAATGATAAAGTATATATTGTTTTTTATATTACACTATACATTTTATATTATTAAAATCATTTAAGAATACACAACATAACCATACATAAGAACCTTTCTAACATATCATATATAATAGAAAAATAGATTAGTATTTTTTATGCAATTTCAGGAGTTTTTTGATCTTTATAAAATCTCTATATAATTACCTTCACATATATATGTGACCACATTATTAAACCCACCCACTAAACTCTTTAGTAAGTTACATATATGAAAAAATATAGTTTGAAAAAGGTAAGGAATTAGGTATCACATTCCTAATGTTTGAATCCTTGATCACATTAAAACTCCGTAAATCCATAACATCCAATGTTAAGATGTTATATTTTATTGTCTAATTAAGAATATTTTTATGTAGTCACCATCATCAGATTTGGAACCATTTACATCAGAATTTATCCTTGAAATAGTTTTGTAACTATTTACCAACAAATCCTAAACTTCTTTTGGATAAAGTGACGTCCACTTTTTATTTTGAGTGGAATAATCATTTATTTCATAATATTGAACTTATCTAAGTATAAACATACTCAAAATATCATATTAGACACTATATTCTCTTCAAAATACCATGTTGAAGTTGTTGGGCATATATTTTATTTACAATACTCTATAAATATTATTTATTTTGATGTTCACAAATACACTTGTTTGTTTTACTGATGAAATTACTTTAATTGAATTTTATGAAATTAATACTTATTGAAATATTCATTTTGGAATTATATTCAAAGATGATGATCCCATGGGAAAAATTTTATAATGTTTCGGAACATTTTCTTATCATATTTTAGAAACACTGTTCACACCCTACATTGGTAAGCATAATATAAGGAATCAACCCAACATTTGGAACAACACATATGGATCATATAACCTATTTTTTAGGAAATTATATTTCAGGAACCTTAGTTTGGATTTAACCATATGTTTGAAAATAAGGAACGTATGGATAAGTAACCCTATATTTGGAAGAAACCCTAGGTTTGAGGGAGAAAATGTATGGTACATCAACCCTACTTCTGTGATCAACCCTATTTTGTTAACCCTAAGTTTGGTGTTTTGTCATTACTTAAAGGAACCCATCATTTGACTATTTAATGATGATGTTTTTAAATCTACGATATTATCCAAGATTTATTTAATGGTCTTGATGAAAATAATGATCAATTAAAAGATGTTTTATGAACGATTCAAAGACTCATTATGATTATTTTAAATACTGTATTCAATGAATAAAATCATTCCTATTTATTTGGAAAGTTATAACTCTCTTGAATGATTTTAAATTTTAAATATTTCTATATTTCAGGTGTTTATTGTGGATCTAATCAACTGAAAGTCAGCTGTGTGTTATATATATATATACACAGTTTTTTTCATAATATAGATGATATAAAACTACATATTTTTGTGAATATATTTTAAATATAGAACTAATATGAAGATAGAGATAACCTTTTAATACTGAAGGGGATACACTTTGAAGATATATATATTTCAACCACAAACTATCGAGTAACTGCTATTCCTCATTTGTTTCTATTCATATTGAAGGTCATTCACAAACAGGATCTTTTCAATTCTATACTTACTTTAAGACATTCATATTTAAAGAATAATATCCATATTATATTCGTCTCTACTACACTTGTGATCAAGAAACTATCAATTCAGAAAATCAAACTCTTTTGATTTATTCGAGTGTCGACTACTCGAACTCAATTGTGGAAGAGTATCAGTTTCTCAGACTATGTTGTGGAGAAATAGGTTCCCTATATAAGATCCAAAAGCCTCTATTTAGTTTTATTGTAAAGGTTTTAACTACCTATTCTCAGCTATGAAAGTATTATGATAAGAGGACCTTATCTAGTGAAAATCACCAAGCTCATAGAGAGAGTCTTGGTGGCATGGACTAGGGGATCTTTATGACCCAAACCATTATAATAATTTCCGATTTATTATTTTTTTTATAATATACTAAAATCACTTACAAAAGAGAATAATTCACATCTTCATAAATCTAAAGGAAAGTGAAAAGAGAGAATATGACAAGATTATCAAAATAAATTCACCCCTGTTATGTATCTTTTTATTATTATGACCTATCAATTAGTATCAGATATTAGATTTTGTGATAAAGATCTTGAAATATCAAAAGTATACGATTTATACAGAGAAGATATCAATGAATGATCTTATAGATGGTATTTCGGTGATTTATGCTCCATATTTCAATGATGATAACTATGGATGCTAGAAATATTGAATGATCATCTATCTAAAGAATCTTGGATTTGGAGTTTATATGAAGATTATAACTCCTTATGTAATTTATGAGAATCCAAATACATGGGATGCTGCCAATGAAGATGATTTTGACATAGGATCAAAATAAATGAATGATATTATATGTGAACTTAGTCCTGATGAATTAAATCAAGTATCACAATGCCCCGTTGCATATGGAAAGTGGCAGAAAATTGTTGTTTCATATGAAGGAACTAATAATATCAGAAAAATGAGGTATGCTACTAAAAATATAAATTTTAACACCGTTATAATGTATGATGGTGGAAGAATCACCCAAATGAATGGATTATTGATAATAATAGTCAACAATATTACTACCTTGGGAGATCTAATTACTCAATCTGATCATGATTTGAAGGTACTGAGAGTGCTGACCTCAAAATGGAATAACATATGTGCAACTATTCGACAATCAGATTCAGTCAAAAACTGGACTATGAAAGAATTAACTAGAATAGTAATGATGTATGATATATATGTAAGCTAAAGTTAATTATCATAATATAGTAAAAGGTAAAAAATACTTCCCTTAAAGTTACATATCCAAAGAATGAAAAGATATCGAGAGATGATTCCAGAATCTCAAAAGATTCAGACTAGTCAAACTATAAAATAGATCTCGCTCAGTTATCTATGAAGTTTTTCAAATTATATAAGAATAAGGGAGGCTTCAAGATGTCCTTAAAGGATTATGTTAAAATAACTAAAGAATTATGTTTCTATGAATGTAATTAAATGGGTCATATCATACCTGATTGACCCCAGCTAATGAAAGAAATAATAAATATAGAAAAGAAATATCATATGAAAACTGATTATACTAAAAAAAGAAAAAGAGACACAAAATCTATGTGGAGTGTGTCTGAAAAATCCAATTTCCCCTCTAAATATGATTAAAATAAATCACTACAAAATCTAAAAGAAAATATGTTATTTATGGATTAGGAATAAAATTAGGTACAAACCTATTACTTTTATACTTCTGACTCTAATAGCTGTTCAAACATAAAATTGGATGATTAATGCTCAATTCTTGAAGAAAAATATTATTATTTAATAAATAATCACAAGTCACTAAAAAATATTCACAATGCTGTTTAAAATGAAAAAGAATCAATGTTAAAAAAACATCAATAACTTAAAGAAAAATTTAATAAATCTACAACAAAATTGTACGATTCATGAAATAAAAATAAAATAAATACAAGATGAAGTATAATCTTCTAAAAGTGATGATATTATTTTAATTAAAGGAGAAAGATCTATAAATAAGATTCTTTATAAAAATTTCATTAAAAGTGAAAAATATGGAATAATAAGTAAGGGGAAAATCAAAATTATACAAAAAATATTTTGTATATAGATCAAAAAGTTCTACGAGCTTATTCTGTGGAACAAGGGGACATAATTATAATAATTGTTACTTAAATAAGTCATAGATAAGTGGAATAAAATATTCTTAAATTTCTAAAAATAAGTTTGAATCTAGAAATATAAATTTTGGAAAAATATGGAAAATCAGGATTCCCATATTTTTCTAGCTGACATAGCTGGATGCAAGAAAATATGGGTACCAAAACAAACTTGTGTTCAATGTTTTTTGCAGAAAAATACCACCGAAAAAATAAACTACATAAATATAAAGAACCTAAAACTGAAAATCTTTATAATTTGGATCTAAATTTATTTTATGAATGAAAAGTAAATTTTTCAAATACTGAGAAAAATGATTCATTGATTTGAATATAATATGAGGACACTATAATATATTTTATTTTCATAAATTATCTATGAAAAATTTATATTTGGATTTTCCCTGTCTTAAATTTGACAATGATAGATTTTGTAATGCATTCTAAATTAGAAAACAAAACAAATATTTTTTCAAATAAATTAACAAAGTTTCTAAATCTAAAATAGTATCACTTATCTATATATATCTTTTGGACTATCAGGAGTAAAAAGTATATCTAAAGAATTATATTTTTATGTTTCAGTTGATGATTTCTCAAGATTTACTTAGGTTTATTTTCTAAAATTCCAAAGTGAAGTTTTCACTATTTTTTAAAGTTTTTGAAAAAATATTCAAAATGAAAATATTTTTAAAATAATTTCATTGAGAAGTGTTCATGTTGGAGAAATTTAGAATCAATAATTTAATTCTTTTTCCATAAATATACATACTAAACACAACTTATTTTTACCAAGAATACCTTAATAGATTGGGATTGTTGAAAGAAGAAATAGAATTATTCTATAAATGGTTAGTACAATGTTGAATGAATACAGTCTTACTACTTATTTTTGGAAGGAATATATAAGTACAACTTACTATAAGATGAATACAGTTTTAATAAGACCAATTATTAAAAATACACCCTATGAACATTAGAATAATAGAAAACCTGAAGTAAAGTACTTTAAATTATTTGGATACAAGGTGTATATATTGAAAACTAATTAAAAATTTGGTAAATTCGATCCCAAGGCCTATGGAAGAATATTTATAGGATATTATACTATTTATAAATCCTATAGAGTTTATAATAAAAATTCAGGGATTACTAAAGAATTAGTTCATGTGATGTTTGATAAAACTGACCCTTTTGATAAAATTAAAAAACAAACAGATGAAATTGTTGACTCTTTTTACAACATGAGGCTTGATTCCCCTAAAATTTATTTTGATTATAAATTAGATAAAATTTAGTATAGTCCAAAAGAATATGTGATAGGATAACCTAAAATTTTCGTACCTATAAATTCTAAAACCATAAAGGATCATCCATTATAAACTGTTATAGGAAACATTCATATAGGTGTAAGAACTAGAAAAAATGTTGTAAATTTAGTATAATTTTCTATCAATCCATATCAATTAGAATCTATGTTTATTGAATAATCCTTAAATGATAAAAATTGGTTAGTATATAAGCAAGAAGAGCTAAATCAATTCATTAGAAATAAAGTTTGGGAGTTAGTGAATAGAGCAACCAATTTTCCAGTAATAGGAACCAAATGAGTTTTTAGAAATAATATGATGATTAAGGGATCATTACCAAAAAAATGATATATTATTAGGAATATTTTATAACCATGAAGAAGGGCTATATTATGATGAAACCTTTTCACCTGTTGTTAGTTTTGAGGCAATTAGAATCCTTCTACATTATAAATATCATATAAATTTTAAATTATATCATATGGATATAAAATCATCATTTATAAATGGATATTTAATGGAGTAAGTATATATTAAAAAACCACATGGTTTTTAAAATCCTCATAAACCAGAATCAGTTTTTAAACTTATCAAAGAACTTTATGACCTTAAACTGGCACCTAGAGCTTAATACATATGAAATATTACGATATTTTTTTTGAAAAAAGGAATTTCAATGGGATTGAAATATCCTAATCTTTTTAAGAAAAATATTTTCTCTAATATATTATTAGTAAAAATTTATGTTGATGATGTTATCTTCAGATAAAAAAATATTTTTTATGATTTTTCAAATCTCATGTAAAATGAATTTGAAATCAGTATGATGGGAGAATTGAATTTATTTTTCAGATTTAAAATTTATCAAAAATAAAATGGAAATGTTTTAAATAAAATTAAATATATTATTGATTTGTGGAAATAGTTTAGTCTTGAAAATAGTAGTACTTACACAACTCCCATGCGTACTAATGTAAAACATGATTTTGATGAAGTTGGAAAACTAGTTGACAACAAGTTATAAAAAGGTATGATTGGTTGTTTACTATATATTTCTACTAGAAGATCTGATATAACGTTTTATGTATGTCTATATGCTATATTTGTGTCAAACCCATAAGAATATCATCTTACTACTGATAAAAGGATTTTTAGATGTTTAAGAGGAACAATTTTTTCAATGCCTTCTTTACCCAAAAACATCTAATTTTAATTTAATTTTATATTTAAATTCCATATTTGGAGGATGTATATTATATAGAAAAATCACACCAGAAACCAATCACTTTTTAGGAAAATATTTAGTATAAGGGTCGAGTAAGAAAAAAAATACATTTCTCTTTCAGAAGTCGGGACAAAAAATATATCTGCTGGAAGTTGTTGTGAACAAGTGTTGTAGATGAAACACACCATACTATATTTTGGACTTAATTTTAATAATATACCTATTTTATTTAATAATATGAGTGAGATTAATATTTCCAAAAATCTTATAATTCATTATAGAACAAAAAATATTGATATAAGACATCATTTTCTAAGAGATCTTGTTCATAAAAAGGATATATATTTAGAATTTGTAAATAAATAATATCAACTTGATGATATTTTTACTAAACCACTTACAACTTCAAGTTTTTAGTGTATTATGGGAGAGTTAGGAATATTTAATTTTAAATAAATGTGTAATTAAATCATTTTGATCAATTTATATTTTATTGTTTTTATTTGGTAGTTTATTTATTCATGAAAAAAATCATGTCATTTTTTAATAGTGACTATTAAAAGAAACTAATATTGATTACAATAATTAATTGGATTAAAAAATAAGAACCACGTCACCCAAAAATTTCCAAAAACCCATAATCTATCTCTTTCTCTTACTACACTTTGATTTCAAAAAATTTCAACTTTCATAGATCTAATATTCCTTCAAAACCCTATAATCAGAAACCCTTGTAACTTCATATTCTTGGAAATTTTAAAGCATAAAATATGGATGAATATGCAGCAAGTGAACCGAAGTATTTGTGAGTCCCCTTCAAAAAATATGTTTCAAGGAAATTTTTTTAGTTTTTATTGGTTGTATTAGAAAAATATTTTTCTAGATCAAGATCATTCCTTTAAAGGTTTGGATTTTTGGTTCAATGAAGAAAATAAAGATATTTATTTGTGAATTAGAATTGAAGATGCTTTATAAGAATGTTTAGTTTAGTTTTAGGGAAACAAAGGATATCATTACCTCTCAAGTAGATGATAATAAATTTTCAATCTAATTGGAATAAATAACACATAACTTAAAATACCCTCATGAAGGAGTATTAAATTTAGATCTTTAATCAATTGGAAATCAAGATCATAAGTTATAAGATATAATTTTATTTATTTCTGGTTCAACCCAAATTTGGAAAATGATAGTTGATGATCTTGAGGATGACCAAAAGGCTCTGGTTAAGTTCATTGAGTTTGAAATACTCCATAGAGTTCCAAAATTAAAAAAATATTCTATATCCTCACATGTATTTCATGTTATTTTTCATCACTGATATTAAGTTTAATTTCTTAGATATATACTTAGATATCTGAGTCACTTTTTTCAATCAGAGGAATTGACACCCTTCTATTTGTATAGACAAATTATTTATTTTGTTCTATATAGAAAAAATAATATTATCTATATATATGTTCATATAAAGTTTAATAAAAAAAATTAAATGCAGGTACTATAAAAAATTTTGGTTTCTTTTGGAGTATAGTAAAGGATAAACTACTATTTTTTCGTGCATATAACCAAAAAGAATATGATCCCATTGCTCAGGTGAAGAATGTAAAATATATGGGATAAGTTCCTCTGAATCAAGAAGAAGTTAGAGAATAATTTATAGATATTTATGTTCAATCAACAAAAAGGAGACCGAGATATGATATCGCAGATCAAGATATGGAAGAAACTAAAAAAATAGTTGCAGATGTACTTGTCACATGGCCTAAGAACAGAGAAGAACTTCCATATGAGAACATAGAATATGAAACTACTAATCCTGGAGAAGAAACTCCATAACTATTTTTAGGATTAATAGTTAACAATGTGGAAAAAAAATCTAAAATTCAACCATAAGATAATAAAAGTGCACCGGGAATAGATCAACTCAATGAAACTTTTCATGGATTTGAGCAAGTTTAAACCCGAGTGACTGAAACAACTAATGTTTTTGAAAATAAAAATATCTCTACAATTTCACAATCTTTGAATAGAACTTATTCTATATCTAGATAAAGAATATAAGTTATTTATAATATTTATTTTTCCAGTGAAAAGACTATAGATAATTCTTTAGCTACAATGGAAAATATTCTTAATCAATAAATCAAGAATAAGGCACATTTGATTCTCTGACCAATTAAATTGAAGATATCATAATCAAATTTAACAAAATAAAGGAGAATAACTCTAATCTTCAAAAAAAACTAGAATCTATAAGAAAATATTTTGAATATTGGAGACATTCAACTATTCCAAACCATGAATTAGAAATCACTTTTAGAAATAAGATCTACACCAATGATTTTGGGAAAACCATTGGTATAGTTCACATATATATACCTATACCAACAGTTTGGAAAAATCCATTGGTATAGGTCACTAATTTGGACATATACCAATGGTTTTCCCAAAACCGTTGGTATAGGGGGGAACTATACCAACGTTTTGGAGAAACCGTTGGCATAGGTCCATAATAGAGACCCTATACCAATTGGTTTGGACAAACCATTGGTATATGGTCTCTATTATGGACCTATGACAAAGGTTTTGGCCAAGCCGTTGGTATAAGTCCTTAATAGAGACCCTATAACAACAGTTTTGGACAAACAGTTGGCATAGGTCCCCCCTATACCAATGTTTTGTCTAAAACCATTGGTATAGGTCAAAAAATAAAAGAATCTATACCAACAGTTTTGAGAACCGTTGGTATAGTTACATGTATTTTTTATGGAATCTTCTTACAGATAAAATTAAATAAATCAAAATTTAAAATATTTATGATAATACATATATATATATATATTCATATATATATATATATGAAATTATTTTCAAAAAAGTGAAGTTAGGTTAGTGGTTGGGTCGTTCAATCATAAATCGGAGGTACTGCGATCAAAACCAACAGAATGCATCTTTTTTGAAATACATATACCAATGATTTTATAGAACCGTTGGTATAGATTTTTCACATTTCTTATACCAATGGTTTTGAAAACCATTGGTATAGGGTATTTTTCTAGTAGTGAATTGTTTATAAATAATTACATAATCTAAAAGAAAATTTAGTTTCTTGAAAATATTTTGATGCTTTTCATAGAGAAATCGTAGATCAGTTTGGAAAAATAAAATCAGAATTTGTCTCAAAGAATGATTTTAGTTATTTGAAATAGTATTTGGGAAGTTTTTTTGAAACCATAAAACGAATTGTTAGTCAATCCAGATCATCTATTTCTTCACAACCAAATTCTACATATTTTGTTAGAAGATTTCAAGTGATTTCTTCAGTGATTGCTAATATTAATGACATACTTCATACTCTTCAATGTAACAATGCACCATTTAATGTGCTATTAGATAATAAATAAGATCTTATTGAAAGTTTGAACTTTAGTGATCCAGGAATTAGAATGACTCTCAATAATTTAAGTTATATTCTTAAGTTGTTTCTACATACATAGGAAAATCTACATGAATATACAAAAGTAAATCTGATTGAAACATCAAAAGTGGGTCAGGACTCAAGAATTTCAATAATATAGCTGGAAAAAAGTATTTTAGAAAAATTTCAAGGATATATAGATGAATTAAAGGATGTTTTTCAAACTGATCGAGATTCTTTAGAAACTTACACCTTTACCGAACCCATCCTTTCACCTTCAACTAACCCTTATTTTTCAAACTATTTATCATCCAAAATCAATATTTTAATCATTAATAATTTTATTAATAAAAATTATTCTGTTTATTTTACTCTTTATTATTATTTCTATTCAATTCTACTCATAGAACACAAGTTTAATTTTTCTATACAGTAGAAATATAACATTTCATTTAGAGATATGTGATATATTGAATGCGTTTTAATCCATTTTCAAATAAGTTTTTTTTGATATCACAAAAATTTGGAGAATATTGGCTAAACAAAATATTCATGATTCTTTTTCTGAACTAATCAAAAAAATATTGTGGAAAATTAATTTTAAAAAAACTATAATATTTTTTTTTAAAAGGGGAGGGAAAATTATTTTTGTTTATAATTTATATATTTTTTGTATTTATGTCATGAATTTTGTGATCATCAGGGGGGGGGATTATTGGAAATTTATTGACTCAATAATACTATATAAATCTTATTTATTGCGATTCTCACAAATAAACTTGTTTTTTTATTGATGAAATTAATTTAAATGAATTTAATGAAATTAATATTCATTGAAATATTTATTTTGAAATTACATTAAAAGACATTGATCCATGGGAAATATCTGATAAAGTGTTAGAAAACGTTTTTAGTATATTTTAGAAACATGTTTTATATCCTAAATTGGTATGCATAGTATAAGGAATCCACCATACATTTGAGAAAACACATATGGATCATATACCCTATATTTCCTGGAAAGCATGGTTCACGAACCCTATCTTTGGATGAAACATTACGTTTGAAAATAAGGAAAGTATGGATAAGGAACACTAAGTTCAGAAGAAACCCTACATTTTTGGGAACTAATATATGGTAAATAAACCCTACTTTTGTGATCATCCCTATGATGTCAACCCTAAATTTTTTATTTTTTTATTACTTAAAGGAACCCTACATTGGTCTATTCAAAGAAAGAGTTTTAAATCCATGATATTATCTGAGATTTATTCAATGATCTAAATAGAATTAAAGATCCATTAAAATATGTTTTATGACTGATTAAAAGGCTCATTATTACTATTTTAAATACTCTATTCTAGAGAGTAAGTCATTCCTATTTCTAACGAAAGTTAAGACTCTCTTGAATGATTTTAAATTTAAAATATTGTGATCTGTCAAAAGTTTATTGTGGATATACTCAAACATAAGTAAGTTGTTTATTCTATATATTTATCCAGTGTATTTTTACATAATATTGATAATATACAACAGAATATTTTTTTAAACATATTTTGAATGATTTTTTTGAAAAGATAGAGCTACCCATTTACTACTGAAGTGGATACACTTTGAAAATATACATTTTTCAACCTGATACTGCTGTGTAACTACAATTTTTCATTTATTGCTATTACTATTGTAGATCATTCATAACCAGTATATCATCAAGACAATACTTAATTGAAGATATTCATGTTTTAATAAGAAGATCTGTATTCTGTCAGTTTCTACTATAACTGTGATCAAGAACCTATCAATTCAACAAATCAAACATCTTGACTTATTAGAGTTTTGACTGCTCAAAATCAGTTATGGAAGAGTAAAAATTTCTCTGACTAGGATTTTGAGAAACTGGTTCCCTATAAAAGAACCAGAAGGGTCCGTTTATCCTTATTATAAAGGAGTCAAAAACCTACACTCAGTGGTGAAGGTCTTATGATAAGAGGAGTCTTGTGAAAATCATTGAGCTCACTAAGAGAGAATTGATGGAGTGGACTAGGGGATATTTGTGCCCTGAACCACTATAAAAAATTTATGATTTATTATTTTTGTCTATAAACTTCTCAAATAACATATAGAAGAGAACTTTGCACATATTCATAGAATTAAAGGAAAGATAAAAGAGAGAATTTTTCAATATTATCAAAAAACACAATTCTCCACCTCTCTTATGTATATTTTTCTTATTCTGACCTAAAAGAAGAACCTATGAATGAATTGATCTACTAAGAGGGTGGAGGTATGAATCAATATATACCTAATTTTACAATATCTTTCACTTTAACATCAACATCTATAACTTATTAGGATCAAATTCACTCAAATATAAAGTAATAAAAACAGTCACACATGCAGTGAAACAAAGAACATTGAAAAAAATAATTTTTAAAAGGTCCATATCCTTCCCAGAATTACTACTCATAAACATGATTGGTCATTCTACCCAATCAAGGATTCATCACTCTAAGTAAAAGTGATTAAAAATATTCTCTCATGTGAATAATATTAAACTATTCATATCCAGTTCATTATTAGATTTTATAAATAATTATTTTATATATAATGGTATGAAATAGAATGAAAAATAAATATTCAGTATCTCAGTTTCTTCAGCAGTAGTTAGTGTAAATATTTAAAAAAAATCCTTCTAGATAATTAAATACAAATTGATCACTTTACTAAGAATCTAGTGTTGATCGAAAACTCAATCTTCTTATCAATATCAATTTACTGAGTGATCATGTTCAATCAGATTTTATAATATTATCTATATTAATATTCATGATATATTTTCTCTCTATATTTGGATACACACATTTATAACACATTACATTAGACTCACACTTTCTAATTCTCCCCATAGTTAGACATACTCAAAATCCTATAGTTAAAAATAATTCAAGAATATAAGTTCCAAATTATTTTATAGAGACTTCATTCATGAGAATCATATATTATAATCCTCTCTTATTTTACTCATTCTATTAATATCAAATCCATACACCATGATCACTAAATATTCCTTCTCTAAATTAACTACATGTCTCTAGTGAATTTCTATAAATGACCATTTTCTTTATTTTCTCTCTTTTTAGATGGTAAAAATATATCACTTAATAAATACACTAAATCTTTAATCACCATCTAGAATAATTCAAAGATGAAAGTATTTTGTGAATTCCAAAAATACCCAACTTATATTTCTTCTTGACATCCCACTAGATTGACTTCAAATCACTTTATCTTCAATATGATTTCATCCTGAAGAACACTATTGCAGCCTAACATCTCATGATAAATCAGATTAAAATTACTAATAGGATCAGTAAACAACTAATTTTAAGTGATTATTTTGAATTCAAGTTAATGAAGAATCATCATACTAAAATTATAGAAGTAAGTTTTGGAGAATATCCTTTAAAATATTTAACTACAATAACTATTTAATTTTTTTAAATATAGACAAACCAAAACAAAAAATGACACAAAAAATGATCATCCATTTTTTATTTTACACTTGAACAAGCTTGGATAATATTTTAATTGTGATATTTAAATCATTTAATAATATAACAATCATCATATTGTTTATCCTTTTTATAATATTAAATTATGAAACACTCTATTTATCATCATATTTTTCTCTAATATTCCTTCTATATTTATATATTGAAATTATTGAATATTTCTCATTCTATAAGGTTCCTTAGAAATGTACCGTTTGATGTCTCCCAAGGAAGCCTATAAATATATCTTATTCATATTTCACTATTTTTCAGGTAGAATACATTCAAAAAAGTTTATAATTATGTGTAGGAACTTTGTTAAACTCATTCAAATTTTTATAATATTTAAATTAATGAAAGTATAATGAATCCCATAACCATAAATACCCTTAAAGGATATCTCTATTGTTATGTATTCAATAACATACTCAATCAAATCGAGTATATGAGAAGAGACTAAAGTTACTTAGTTATTTTTTAATATAATTCCTTGAAACCTCAAGGGCACCATTATATAATTCTCATAATAATCTAGATTTATTTTTTTGAATAATTTTTTTTTAAAAAAATAAATAAGGTGTTTATGTAACACATATTCTTTATTTTACTTAAAATTTTTCCTAAGTTACCAATATTATGAGTTTCTTACAGTAATCTTATTCTTTCTATTTTATTAACACCAAAGTTAAGTTTGAGGATGATGATGATGATTCTGTTATCTATAATATAAGGTTTTATCAAAGAAGTATCATATTTTAAATTCTTTTTATAATGATTTTTATTAAATGCACTTCCAATAAAATGTTAACCCCATTTGAATTTATCATATCCAATAGTGGTCATAGACCTATATTTCACCAATAAAATTTCTCACTTGAGTATTCATCTCACTATATACTTTATTAGGTAGGTCATTATGCCAATTATATTATATATGAATCTCAGATAGATAAGTGGATAACCCTTTTCATAAATCCATCATATAGATAAAAGATCAACTCTATTCCTTTGGTATATTATCTATTAGATTCTCCCATATAAGTATAACCTAAAAATCACACTGATATTTGGTTACCTAAATGTTCAGATTTTAATATCCACCATTCTTTAAACAAGATAATCTATTAGAACCCAAATTTAGTATGAACCTACCTGGTTGGATGATTGAGGTCTTGATACATGTTTAATTTAAATGAATTTTATAATTAGTATTTTTTTAAAGGGGATTTAATCTCACTATATTATCTCTTTTTATTATTATTTAAATATAATCATGCTTCTAAGGATTTAATTTGGAATCTTATTCATTTCTACAAAACAATATTTTTAAACCATATTAATGTGTAACTCTATACAAAACTCATATCATGTATTACTAACCAAAAAATAAAAGTCAACTATTTTCTTAAATATTCAAAAGAATCCTATGTATATGATTCATGAAACTATTTCATGTAAAGTCATAAAATTATATAGAATAGTAACTTCAATATTAAATTTAATATTTATTGGATATTTAACAAATGTTTCAATTATATCCTTAATTTTAATAATTAAAATTATCTAATTATGAACGATGAATAATTAAAAATATCCTCTTATATATTTGTTTGCATTATTTTTTTAGACTATAAAAACTTTATAAATCAGAATTTTAGTTTCAAAATAGGAACTTTATTTTGAAATTATAAGTAAATACATATAATTAGAAAAAATTATTTTAATATAATCAATTTAAATTATGAGGTATTTAATAAATTTTTAAATAAAATTTAAATAATAAATAACAAATATTTTATAATTAATTAATTTATAAAAAAAATATAAATAAATAAATATCCGATTATACATTTTCACATAATTTATAAAAAATTTATGAATTATTCAATTCAATTCATAATTGAATTTTTAAGAAAAAAAATTCCCCAATTTTCCAACCCTATATAGGATTAAGCCAATTTATTGTAGAGGATTAAGTCAAGTTCCCATGTAGGTATTAAATCAGAGTGATAGTGTGTGTAAGAATAAAACCTGATTTTATGTGATATTAACTTATTGGATCAATGGAATGAATAAGGTGAAACCATTTCTTACATCATGTAAGAATAACTCTCATGAGATTAAAAAACTTTTCATAACATTAATTCATTCATTGTGTGACATTAAATCAACAGATGTGTAGGATTCTCTTTATGTGTCAAAAAAACAATGTGTAAGATTAAATAAGATTAATCTCACATAGGGTGTCTTTATAAAGAGTGTGGAAACACACAATGATCTATATAGGGTTACACAATCACTCATGTATGAATAATACAAGCACTGCATGTCACACATCGATCTTGTTTTTCTTTTTTCTTTTATTTAATTCCTAGTGTTTGATTATTTAGTTAATGTTTGGATTGAATTTTGTGTGATAATTTTGAGTTTTGGTTTTTCTGATATGTTTTTGGAATTTTTCAGGGTTGGTGTGCATGTTTTGGAGGGAAACCATATGACATGTTGACAAGAGGGCCATTTTCGGTTCATTTTTTTATTTCACGATTTTTCTATCATGGGTAGTATGTAGTTTAGACCAAACAATGCAAGTATAAGGAGTAATTTTGTGGCCTTATTGGGGTTTCTGAGACCAAGTTCATGACTTGCATATAGTTAGAGGAGACTATGCCGTAAGTGTGAGAGGGTGTCTGCAATCATGGTAGAGGCATTTTTTACAGATGGTGTATGGTTTCTCAGTCATATGGACAAACCATTCTAGGGTTTATTTTCATTATTAATGGGAAATAATGGTTGGAACGTGGTTTTTAGAGGTGTGTCTTAACCGTGTGAGGGTAGTTGTCTTTCAAGTAGGGTGTGCATGGTTGGCACATAATTTGGTAAATTGTATGGCATACCCATGCAACTTTCATAGATTCTTAAATAGTTGAATTTCCTATTATAACATTCTAATACTAAAAACACAATCTAAACATATAATCCCCCATTAATATTTGGTGTGTGAAGTGGATCCAAAACCCCTCCCTTGGTTCCTCTTCAAGCCTTGAATCTCCTCCTTTGATTCATGGTACATTTTCTTTGAATTTTAACCTTTTTTCCATCACCTATTCTATTACCCTCTTGTCCTATCTTATTTTCTTAGAATGTTTATCTATTATAAAAATCCTATAGGATGTTGAATTATGTTATCTTATTTTTATTTTTATCTAGGGTTTTCAGTTCAGTTCTTAGGTTCCCCTTGTCCAGCTCTTGAAGTTTCATCACATTTGTACATGATTTAGGTAGGTGTTTCTGTCCATTTCCTTACCAAAACAATCCATGTTATTCTTGATATTTTATAAATGAATTTTATTATGTTAGTCATGATTTTAGTTTTATAGAATGTATTTTTTTGGATTTATATGTTAGTGGTTTGGTTGAAAATCGGTTTTCAAAGGGTTTATATGGTAATGTCTATATGTAACTAACGTATATGTATTATAAGTATTTTATAAAATTATAAGTGGAATTTCAAATGAATTTGGGTTTTTTAAAAATTAGGGTTGTCCCTGTTAGAGTTTTGATAAAGTGAGTGACAAGTGTAATTATGTTTTTAATGGTTTTATTCCACTTTATGAATATGGTGCTTATGCAAGAACACTCTTGATTTAATGAGATGACTCTTGTGTTTCTTTAATTGAACCTTGGATATTCTTATGGTTTTCCAAATATATACTGGTATGATATGTGCATATCCATTTGTGTATGAGGTGAAAATATATATGTGTGAATTCATATAAATAGAAATTTCATTGAATTTCCTCATTCTAAAACATTACTTTTCTTAATGATTTTCTTGGTTTTCTAAATGTTTTTTAACAAAGTTTCAAGAGGTGATTTCTGAATGTGTATAATCCCGATTGGAACTTTTGAAATTTTTTCTACATGATGGGAACCCCTATGTCTATCCTTCTATTAGATAAGGTCTTCACATGGTTGGGTTTGAGGAGTGGGAAAGGAATTCATATTGGAATATATGGGTTATGGTTAATGTAATGTCAGTGATGACCACCTCAATCCTCTTTTTATGATTTTCATGGGATCATAAATTTCATATAGAGGGTCTAGTGATAGTTTCTATCTAGTTCCCAATGAGATAGACTAGATCCCTATGGTAGGAAAATGGCACTGGTGGGTTGTGCCACTAGTGAGGCTAGTTGAGAACATATAGGTTAGTGATAGACTATAGGCCACATCATATGCCGATAGATGGATCTGTACTAAGTAAATATTGGGTCACCTATAGAGATTTTTGGGAAATTCCCATGAATATATACATTTTTTGTTTTAATATTGTTTGTGGAACTTTATATTCTCGTTTTATTTAATTTTAGAATATCTACATTTATTTTGTTTCCTCTTCTTTTGGTATAGTTTTTCTGATATAACTTTCTACTATGTTTGTTTTCTGATCCAAACTATTTATACAGTTACCTAGGTTTTGATTTCCTTCATAAAATTGGTTTTTAAAATGGGGTTTTGAAAATAGAAATCTATTTTAAAGGGAATCCGTAAATGTTTTTTTTTGAAGATAGATTTTGGGGAATATGTGTTTGATTATTTAAATGATAGAAACCTATTTTACAAAAATATTTACAAAAATAGTATTTATGGGGTATTTCAAAAAATAACATATATGGATTATGTGGTGCTTACCTACTGAGATATTGTATTCCCACACCCTACTTGTTATACTAAACATCAGTAAACCTTGGATATTTTTCAAGTTTTGGTACTCATTTAGTTTCACTCATAGAGAAAGTCAGTTGTGTGGATCAGTGGTGACCAAGAGATCATAGAGAGATTGTGTCTTGTTCTAGTTGGGTTTTAGTTTCTTTTTTGTATCTAGTATCTGGATCCTTTTTTGGTTATGATTCAATTATTATATATAAATATAGATATATATGTTTTCTAGTTTTGGTACATGGTCTTTTACTTTTTATATTATGGTTATTAGTCTAAATTGTCCCCCTATATTTATCTTATGATTCCATGATGCTTTTAATTAACCCATGGGGATCGTGGACACCCTTTAGGCCTTATTACAAACCGATTCGGGTGCCTATTTCGGGGATGACCTAGGTTGGTCTATCAAAAAATGGTATTATAGTACCCATTTTTTATTTTTGGGTTTAAGTATATTGGAGATAGAAATGTCAGAACTTTATAGGTAGGAACATGAAGAGTTTCACAAGTTCTTACTCTTATCGAGCCTTGAGTTTCCAAGGGTTGTTGGGACTTGGATCTTTCAATTTGATATTTGGGTTTATCTTTTTGGTGATTTTTTTGGTTTTTTGGGGCTTATACATATTTGTGAATGAAAATGGAAGTGATATGGTGTCACATGGCTAGCTCACATGGTGTTGCGAACCACGTGGAACCCAAATGTATAACTCAATACACTTCAAGTTTTTGGTGCACACTTGGTGCATGGTTTGATAAACCATCAGAGAAAGTAATGCATAACCACTAGTTCCCTTTTTGAAGAGGATTTTATGTGAGTGATTTTATTTATTGGTCTTTTGGTTGGCATGAGTAGGTCTTGAATGAAAATGATTTTTGTAAAATTTTGAACTGATAAAAAGGGGGATTCTTTTATAATAAAATTTTGGTTTTCAAATAAAAAAGTGTAATTTTTGGTCTAGATTTTAAAATGGGTAAACTAAATATTTTTTTTTGGGTTTAAAAGAGGTTTAATTTATATAATATAGAAATTTTTTAGTCCAAGAGTAATAGAAATGATAAATTGGATTCAAAAGTGCGTATATTTGAGATGGTTTTGATGTGAAATGGTTACAAAATTCGGATTGGGAATGGTGGATTTTAAAAGAATTTGTTTTGTTTTGTTTTGAGATGATTTATTTTATAAAAATATTATTTTTGAGTTACGAATTGTCTTGTCGGAGTTTTTATTGATATTTGGTTTGATATGTATTTGGTTATGCGTTTTTCAATTTATTTAGAGTATTTCACCCAGAATGGTCCCAATGGTTTCCAGGGAGTCTATGCCAGTTTTTAACCCTACCCAGACTCCTAGTAGAGTGGTGTAGATTAGTTATTCTAATATATTTCTTGTTTTATATGGTGATAAATTTATGATAGATATTTCAGAGTGGCTTGAAAAAATTGAAAGTGCCTTCAGGTCCTTGGTAACTCCAGAGTCATTGAGAGTGAGTGTTGTCTAAGGTATGTTTAAGGAACTGGATTTGACTAGTTTAAGGTAATCGCTCCATCCTAATTACAAGTAGGTATAACCACATCAAAGATATTTTTTCCTTTTCTTTAGAAATGGAATCGAGTGATCTATGGAAATACCGTCTCTTTGTTTGGTTTATTTTCATAGAGATTAGTGATCTAGTTATTTCCTCTAAGAATGTTTTATTCAAGAAACGAGTGGATGATGAATTTTTATTTGAGTTGGTTTTAAAGAGGAAACTCATGTATATTTGTATCAAAATATCTCTTAGTTCTCATTAAGGTTACCCATCCAGTTGGGAGTGTGAAATAGAGAAACCTGTTCCATAGGACTCTTATTTTTCAGTTCATATTTCAAATCGAAATCATTAGATGACTGTGTGCTTTCAATGTGGTCAATTTAAGAATTCTAGGATATCTTTCAACAGAACTATGAAGAAGTGACATTAGTTTGGTTAGATGGGACATCTTCATAAATTATTAGGGTTGGGACCTTGATATTAAAAAATTGGTCTAGGCTAGTTCCATATTCTAGAAATTTTCCTCTCTAAGTATTTAAGATAAAACTTGTTATAACTTTCCCTATTTTCCATTATCCCCTCATTTTTTGTTTTTCAATTTCATATTTAGTTTTTTTTACTTTACATGTGTATTTATTTTTATTATCCATTATCTCATTCTAATTTGAAGATGAATTTTTCCTATATAATTATGAACAATGGTTTTGTTCGGTGTTCTATTAGAGTTTCTTTCATTGGGTATTTCTCGTGTCGGAGGGTATTGCCATATAGTTGGTTCCAAAATTGTGTGGAGACCCATAATGGGACTCTTTTTTATTATATTTAGAGATAGTATGGTGTGATATATGGGGTTGGGAGGTCACTCCAGATTTAGTAGTTACATTTAATTTTTATTGCACTTTGAAGGTATCATTTTGGGATTCCTCTCTTTGGAATTGATATTTTTGGTTTTGTTTCTTGAGTTGAGTTGGGTGAAATTAAGGGGGAATAATGTTTTATGGTAGGGATAATTGTCACATCCTAACATTGGTTTCCATTTTTTTTATTTTATTATATTGTTGGTGTTTGATTCTTCTATTGATGCTTAGGTTTAATTTCTAGTGATAATTTTGAGTTTTAGAGTTTTTGACCTATTTTTGAAATTCTGCATGGTTAGTATGAACAGTTTAGAGGGATACCATTTAGACACATGATCAGAAGTTTATTTTCAGTCCATTTCTTCTGGCATGGGAAACCAAATGTTTCCCAGATTGTGTGGGTCTCAAGAGATAATGTGTGGACTTCCTGGAGTCTATAAGAGATGACACATGACTTGAACATAGTTAGAGGATACCATGAAATTAGAGTTTTAGGGCACTTGAAATATTGGTAGAATCATTTTTCATGTATGGCATATAGTTTTTGGAATTTTTGGCCAAACCATGTGGGGGTGGATTTTCCTTCAAGAGGGGGAAACATGGTTGGTGCACACTTTCTAGATGGTGCAGCCTAACCACATGAGGGTGGTTGTCTTTCTAGAAGGGTGTGCACATATGTTTCATTATTTGGTAAACCATTAATCCTAACCATTTGAATTTTCCATACTCTTTAAAATATTAATTTCATATTATACCCTTTTAAAATTAAAATCCCATTTAAAAAATATCCTCCCCATTCGTATTTGGTGTGTGACAGGGCTCTAAAACCCCTCTCTCTTGGTTTCTTTGTGATGCCTTGAAGATCCTACTTTTATTCTTACTAAGTTTTATTTGGATTTTATACCTATTTCCTTATATTTTTCTCTTATAATCTTGTTTAATATTATTTTCTTTTCATGGTTATCTCTTAGTATAACCCTTGATGATGGGTAATGATGCAAACTTATGTTTTCATTTGATATAGGGTGTGCAATTTTTTTATTAGGTTTACCTTGTCTAGTAATTGAAGCTTCATCATGTTGGTATATCATTGAAGTAGGTTTTTTATCCATTTCCTTTACAAAACATGTAATTTGATGCTTATTCATCATGATTATGGTTTTCTAAAATGTTTTATAGATTTTTATATTGGTGGCTTGGTCAAAAAATGGGTATTCAAAGGGTTTATATGTTTAGGTCTATTTGTAACTAATGTATATGTGTTTTAGGTGTTTGATAAAATTAAAAGATGTATTTAAAATGGATTTTGGTTTTTTGACAATATTTTTTTCTTTGTTCGAGTTTTGACAGTATTCACTGATAAGTGGAATTGTGGTTTGAATGGACTTTTGGCCTCTTTGTGAATCTTGTACTTATGTGATAACTCTGATTATTTGATGATATACTCTTTATTTTTGTTTAATTAAACATTAAACATTATTATGGTTTTCCAAATATATAATGGTAAGATATGTCCATATCATTTTTACACGAGGTGTACATAAAGATGTGTACATGCATATAAATGGAAAATCCACAGAATGCACTCTTTCTAAATCTTAATTTTCCTTAAAGGATTTCTTAGTTTTATAAATTTTTCCAAATGAGGCTTTAAGAGGTGTTATTCTAAAGTTTTACCCAAAGTACCATTTCAAACCTTGGAAATGTATTTGGATAAAAAACTTGGTTTTGGAAATGGTTTTAGATGACAATTATTTTTTTGGGAAAATTATTTTGTATTTCAATTTCTAAGCCCTGTTTACAACTTTTATATTTTTTATTGGAAATTGATTCTATGTTATTAATATGTTATGTCCTGATTGGTACATTTAAGTGATTTTTTTTGGAAAAAGGATTTGTACTCCCATGATGTGTAGGCCTTGTTGGCACTTGTGAAATGTTTTTCATATAAAGGGAACAACTATGATGGTACTCTAGTTAGAGGGGGTCTTCGCATGGATGATGTCAGGGAGTGGTCAAGGAAATCACATTGGAATTTGTGGGTTATGGTTAATGTCAAGTGTGTGATGACCTCATCACTACACCATTTTACTATTTTCATGGGATAATAGACTTTATTTAGAGGGTCGTGAGACTATCACTATCTAGTTCCTGATGTGATGGAATAGATCCCCATGGTAAGTGAATGGATATGGTGGAATGTGACACTAGAGAAGCTAGTTGAGAGCTACCTAGTTGGTGATAAACTATAGACTGCATTATATGCTGAAAAATGGATTCAAAGTGATTACGTCTAGGGTCACATATAAGGATGTTTGGGACATTCCAATGAATTTGTACCTTATGTGTATTAATTTTATTTGTAGAACTCTGGGATATATTTCTATTTACTTTTTTCATAGCTATATTTTATGGCTTACACTACATTTAGTACTATTTTTCTAATATACCTTGTTCTTGTATTTCGTTTTTGATCAAACCTATTTTTTTACTTACATAGTTTGTGGATTTATTCTTGAAATTGAATTTCAAAATTGGGATTTGGTAGTAGAAACCTATTTTAAAATAAATCCATAAATGTTTTTTTCCAAAATGGATTTTGGGAAAGATGTGTTTGGCTATTCAAATGATAAAAACATATTTTATAACTATATTTATAGATTGTTTTTATGGAATATTTTAGGAATTTATATGCATGGATTCAACGGTGTTTCCCAATTGAGATATTGTATGCTCACACCCTACTTAACCAATCAGTATCTTTACACCCAAGATGTTTTTAGGTTCAGGTTTTTTATTAGGTTCTCTAATGGAGAAGGTTGGTTTTTTTGGATGGGTGGTGACCAATATGTCACACATAAATAATGACTAGTTCTGGTTTGGATACAGTTTGTTTTTGGTATCCTGTATCTGGATCTTGTTTTGGTTATGATTTAGTTTTTTATTTATTCTAGTTATGTAAGGACCTGACCACAATTTCTTGAATCCAGTGCCTTATTTTATTACATTAGCATATAAATAAGGAATATGCATCCTGAAGGACAATGTATTTTAGTAGCTTTGGAAACAAGATACATATATAACTTCATCATTACAACTTGGAGTAAAAAAAACCCATAAGTTTTATTGGGAATGTCCACCATTATAAGTTTATCCATTCAAACAATTTATAATAAACTTATTCATGTCCTAATAAAATTAATCTTAAGAAAGGGGTGAGCTAAAATGCTCAGTAAGGGCATGTGATACAAGGTAAGATATCATAAACATAAACATGAAGAACGGTGAATAACTAAAAACTCATGCCTTTTAAAAAAGAAGCATGAACATAGTATGTAATGATTAAGAGATGAATAAATATTGCCATAATAAAATATAATCATTGGTATTCTACTAGTCAAATAACCACATTAACTATCAATACTGGTTTCTTAATTATGGAATACATAATGTGGGACATCAAAACCATACCGTGTAGGCCTTGTGCCAAGACCATAAATATCCATTTTGTCAAGGCCTCATTCCAAGATCATAGTTTGTCTCATGAGACCTACCAATGCACTAAGGGGATATAGCGGACCCAACTATACACTTACTAAGTTAATTTCATTCCTCATATAAATGAGGATAATCATAAATAACATATATATTCATATTGAAACTAACATAAGAAATGTAATTAAATTTCACCGAACATTAAGCACAAACAATAACCATTCAGAGTAAATTGGTGAATGGATTTAAGATAGAACATCCATATTCAAAACATTGTGGATGATATCAAAAAAATTAACCCCATTTAAACATATGAATCAACAAGTGTGTTGGAATGGGTGAAAATACTCGTTCAAAATCATTGAGTAATTCTTGTTATAAAAACCCTTTTACTTGCAAAAAAAGAGTTCTTTTGAAAAAATATCTGTATAAAACGAGAAGTGTTTTGAGGTAGAATTATCATAATAAAAAGTGTGATTTTATGAGAATAATTTTTGTTAAAAACAGATTATATAGTGCTATTTAAAATAGGTAATATTGAGAAATTCTTTTGAATCGGGCTTGTATTTTGGGAAGCATTTTTGAAAGTTCCTTTTAAAATGTGCAACTACCCATAAAATAAAGAAAGATTCTGGTTAGTAAACATATATATAACACTCATAAATAATTTATAAGGGTTAAAAAATAGTACATAATAATTTCATTGAGGTAAGTAGACAATAAAAGTAACCCAAATGAAATGGAGGTTCGGGTGGAAAACCCTTCCCTTAAGTCTGAAGGTGTTTCTCACTCGATCTTAATGACCTTAATAATTAAACTTAGGTTCATATATTAATGATCCCAAAACCTCCTAAAAATTTAATTGATTTTTTATAACCTTATTAGGTTCATTCATGTCCTTTTGATGGGTTAAGAGATTCAATTTCATTGTTTTGGGAGCATTTTCTTTTTTGGTATTCATGACCAGTTTACTAATATACATGTAAGATGAAAATGGTTTTCCAAAATATAATTTTTATGTTATTTTTAACATACATAATATTACATTGTTATAAATATCATTTTTTTATTGGGAGTGAAGATGAATCATTATATAAAACTTTAATGTTAATTGTTTGGGTTAATTGGTGGGTTTTGATCCCAATGAACTAATTTTTATTTATAGATTAATATAACATGAAAGAAAGATTCCATAAACTTAAATAAGTTTATATATATATATATATATAATATTTTAGTTCAACCATTAAAATGGTTTCATGACCAGAATTGAAGATGAAAGTAGAAATTGAAAACCCGTCGTCTTTGAATGTGATAAATTAACACATCTCAGATGATGTTTTTATTTTTAGTATAAAAAAATGGGAAAGGATAGATGATGATGAATTTTTAAATTATCATAAAAAAATTATAGAACATTTAAGGTACTAGAGTTATCATAACACATGGATGGATGGAGGCGAGGAAAGAAAAAAATAAAATAAAAGAACCCGAAATAAAAGAAAAGTTGAGAAATCCCTTACGAATATTTGGCAGCCTAACAACGTCGCTTAAAAATTCATAAAATATTTTGATAAGATAAAATATTTATATCATAATTATTACATAATATGAAAATTAAGGGGGTATGTAATGATATATCCCAACACAATCCAATTGAAAATAAAAGAGAATAACATAAAAAGTGTGCTTGAAAAAGAGAAGGGTGATAGATTCCCTTACCTTGTATAGTAACTACTAAAAAATAAAGGTTGGGACCTTGGGGAATTGAAGAAACCTTTGGATAACTTATAGGGAGATAAAACTACCAGATATTTGAGGATGATGAATTTTTAATGAATAAAAACAAAGTAATGGGTGTGTATTTATAGTAAATGAGGGGGAGTTTTTATTAGTTTCAAAGGACACGTCATTAGTGGTTTTTGAAAAACCATGAAATTGACCACGATATTATCCACTTGGGAAACCTCATATAATATTTTAATGTACAAAAGTATAACATTATTTTATATTAATTATTACATTATTTTTATGTCATTAAACATACTGAAAACTCAAAACTGCATTTTTTCAATTCACAAAAAATTCAAGTATTTTAGAAAAATAACCAAAATTCTCCCGAAACATTCTTTGAAAAGTAGAATTAAAAAATGAAATCCATTTTCTGAAAAAAAAATTCTAAATAATTTTAATTGAATTTTTGTATAAAATCATAAATTATTTCAAAAAAACAACTTTAAAACTATAAGTCATTTTATAACACCTTGAGAAATTAATAAAAGTGTAATAAAATTATCTTATAACATTAAGACATTAAAGAAACAATTTATTATTACATTTTATGAAAATACATTTCCATTTAAAAATTTTAATTTAATAGTAAAGTTGTAATTAAAATATTTATGACATACCAAAATACCAATACTTATACTCTAATCATTTTTCACTTATAAGATGTCTAAATTGTATTTATACATTCATGGATGAAGTTTATTTTTTTTCTGTCCAACTTACTATTAATTACTATTCATAATATTAACATTACTATTCATAAGAGTATGTTACTATTCATAAGGGTATTTTACTTTTCATCAAAAATTAAGTCTGTCTTATCAGACTCTAAATATCCTACTGAATGAAACCGTGTATCTCAGTTTCCCAAAATTCAATTAATAGAGGTAGTAAAATTATGTTTACTGGTTGAGTTATAACAAAGTGGTATTTTTCAGAGACTTAGTGTTTCATGCATTCAATATTAAATTTATGTGCATAATCTTGGGGTGTTACATTATAACCTCCATACAAAAATTCCATCCTCAAAATTACCAAAATTTTACCTCACAAAGATATTTGGGTAGTTCTTAATCATAATATCCTAATTCTCCCATGTTGCCTCTTCGATTTTATAATTTTTCCTAATTATCTTTACCAGACGAGCCATCTGATTCCTCAACACTTGTTCTTTATTGTCTAGAATCTAGATAGGATCTTCACAGTAAAATATTCTAGGTTCCAATTCTATACCTTTATAAGTGAGGACATGCATTGGATCTGGCATTTACTTTCTCAGTAATGAGACATGGAACACATTGTGCACTTTAGACAGGCTAGGCGGTATAGCCAAATGATATGAAAAAACTCCAATTATATCTAGATTTTCAAAAGGGCTTATGTACCTAGGTCCCAATTTCCCTTTCTTCCTAAATATTATAACACCCTTCCATGGAGATACTTTTAAGAAAACATGATCTCACACAAAAAATTCAAAATCCTTCCTTTGATTATTATCATTGCTATTTTGTCTACTTTGAGCTACTTTGATATGGGTTTGAATAGTCCTTACCTTCACTATTATTTCCTCCACAATCTCTAGACCGCCAAGCTTCCTTTCACCGAATTCATCCCAACAAGTTGGTGTAAGACATCTCTTTCCATACAATGCTTCATATGGTGTCATTTGAATACTTTAATAGAAACTATTGTTATAGGAAAACTACAGTAAAGATAAATATTGATCACACATACCTTGAAAGTCAAGTGAACATGATCTCAACATATCCTTTAAGGTTTGGACTGTTCTTTCTTATTTCCTTTCAGTGTGTGGGTGATAAGCAGTAGTCAATTAAATATCAGTATCCAAAGCTTTTAGAATACTTTTCTAGAATTTATTTGTTAATCGTGGATCACGATCAGAAACAATTGAGAGAGGTTCTCCATTATGTCTCACAACTTCGTTGATATAGAGTTGTGCTAGACTCTCTAGTGGAAAATCCTCCTTATATTGAGAAAATGTGCAGATTTTGTAAGTAGATCAACAATTACCCATATTGAATCATTCTTTCCTAGAGTATTGGGAAATCTAGTGGAAAAATACATGGTGATGTCATCCCATTTCCATGTTAGAATAGGTATAGGTTTCATGAATCCTCTTGGATGTTGTCTTTTATCCAATACTTACTGATAGACTAGGCATCTTGATACATAATGATCAATTTCCTGCTTCAGGCTGTCCCACCAGAAATTTTCCTTCAAATATACATACATTTTAGTACTACCAAGGTGTATAGAGAAATTCAAGAAATGGTCATCATCCATTGAATCCCTTTTTAGCTCAAGTATAGAAGGGAAAAAATCCTCTTTCTAAATTTATGAATTCCATCTTCACACACAATGTCAGCCAACTAACCATATTTCACAACATTAATTTTATTTTGACGATTCTCTTAATCAGAATATGAAGCTTTAGTTATTTCCAATAAATTTGTTTGGGCGACCATTTGAAAAATTACTGATGTTTCACCTTCATTGATAATTACGGTATCCATATTTACTAGATCCATAAAAACATTATCCCTTTCTATGTTCATTTGGTTTAGGACTCCACGATCCATCCTGATCAATGCATAAACTACCTTATTTGACTTTTCTGGGTGATAGTTTATGGAAAAATCATAATCCTTGAGTAGTTCAAGCCATCTCATTTTCCTCGTGTTGAGTTCTTTCTATGGGAAGATATACTTTAGACTCTTGTGATCTATATACGTCTTAAGACTTTCACCATAGAGATAGTGTCTCCATATTTTTGGAGAAAATATCACAACATCTAACTGAAGATCATCAGTAGGATATTTTTGTTCCTGAATTTTTATCTTCCATAATACATAGGAAATAACTCTATCATTATTCACAAGGACACAGCCAAGTCCTTTCTTTTATGCATCACTATAGATCATAAACCCATGATAGCTCAATGGTAGAGTTAAGATCGAAGCATTAACCAATATCCTCTTTAATTCCCCAAAACATTCCTCACATTATTTTTTCCATATGAACTTGACCCCTTTACATGTAATCTTGGTCAATGGGTTCGATAAACGGGCGAAGATCAGAACAAAACACCCATAATAATCTGCTAAACCAATAAAACTACATACGTCAGTTATGTTCGTTGGAGTAGAAAATTATTGAACAACCTTTTTCTTTACAAGATAAAAATATATTCCATCCTTAGAGACAATGTGGAAAAGAAAGGAAACTGAATGAATACAAAATTTACATTTTCTAAACATCCCATATAATTAATTTCTTCTAAGAGTATTCAAAATAGCACATAAGTGATTTTCATGATCATTGTAGATTTATAAGTATACCAAGATATCATAAATAAATACCACCACAAAGTCATCAATATATTCTTTGAAAAATCTATTCATTAGATCCATGAAAATAGAGGGTGCAATATTCAATCCAAAAGGAATTACTATAAAATTGTAATTCCCATACATGGTTTGAAATTCTATCTTTGGAATATATTCCTTCCACAAACATAGGTGATGATATCCAAATATAAGATCAATCTTCAAAAAATATTATTCTCCTTGAATTTGATCAAATAAACCATCAATACGAGGTAGAGGATACGTGTTCTTTATTATTATAGCATTGATCTCTTTATAGTCATTGCACAACCTCAAAGATCCATATTTCTTATTAACTAAAATAATAGGGGATCCCTATGAAGATACACTGGGGTGAATAAATCCTTTATAACCTAATTCATCTAGTTGATTTTTCAGTTATACTAATCATGCAGTGGATATTCTATAAGGATTCTTCAATATAATCCTTGAACCAGATATTAAATCAATAGAAAAATTAATTTCCTGCTTTGGAGGATGTCCAGGTAAATCCTCTCAAAACACATAAAAATATTCTTGCATAATAGGTACATCATCTATTTGATCATTTCTTTTATCACTCATAGATATTGCATTCCATTCCTCTCTAATAATTGAATTCAGTAGAGCTACTGGGGGTGGATCTAGATAAGAATGAACATCAAAGGTTTCTTCTCTAACGATAAGGGGTTCAACACTATAATAAATAATTATAACTTCCCACTTATTGAAATATATTTTTGCATCATAATGTGAAATCCAAATCATACCAATTATGTATCAAAGTCAATCATAGGTATGATGACAAAGTTAGAAGCTAAAGCATGTTTATGTGTCATGAGGGGGATTAATTAACACATATTTGTTTCAATGATACATCCCTTAAGAGTTTTTACTGACAAATCCTTTATCAAATCAAATTGGACATGTATAATTTTCTCAAAAAACTAGGAAGATATAAAAGAATTCAATGATCTAGAATCAAATAAATTATTGGCTAAGTTTTAGGAAATTATTAAAGCACCTTCCACTACATTGTTAGGAACTTCAACCTCAGCAGTTGTGACTACGTAAGCTTGACCTTTCTCCCGTGGCCGTGTTTAGGGAATGATTCCCTCATGCTTAGTAAATTAATGTGCATAATGTCCCATATCTTGAAATCTGTAACACTAAACATTGATTGTTTCTTTCTTCCCCTTGCAATCACAAGATTGGTGACCTTTTTATTTTCACTTTTAATAGATTCTCATTCCCTTCAGGAAAGTGCTGGGGTGTTTCTTTCCACAATTACTATAGGTTGGAAGGTAAATTATTCTTTTATTTACCATTTCTTTATTTTCTTTTCCAGATTTTTCTGTATCCCTCTTCTTCTTTTTCTTTCTTTTAAATTTATTAGACTTATAAAATTCTTTTTCTGTTTTGATAGCACAAGAGACTACATCTTCATATGATAAGAAATTCTAAGAAACTAGTTCCCTTTAGAAGAATGGTTTTAAACCATCAAATAATTGATCAATATTTATTTTTATATTATGTATATTGTATGTATCATGTCTTTCTAACCTTGTGAATTTATCTTTATACTTTTCAACATTCTCATCCTCTTTTTTATTCAGATTTAGGAACTGCCTTTCTATATCTACTCTATGTTCCAGAGGGAAGTATTTTTCAAGGAAAATTTCCTTGAAATTCCTCCATTCCATGTCCCCTATTTATTCCTCCTCCTTTGTGTTTTGGATTAACGACCACCACTTATCCATATCTCCCAGTAGATGATAAACTGAAATGGAAACCTTCTCTATTTTATTACGTCCCAAGGTGAGAAATATCATCTCTAGAGAACTTATCCACTACTCAACTAGGAATTGGTTTGTAGTACCATTAAATGATGGAGGCTATTGTCATATAAATGGTTCTAACATAGCTCCTCCATGTTTTGGATGGAGATGCTCCACACTGGTAATTTTATTGTTCATAACTTGAGTAAGTTGTCCCAATATAGTTATAAGTTTCGCCGTAGAAGTCGCAGCTCCAGAGCCAACATCATTATCTTATATTAGAGGGAAATCTCTACATGGGACATGCATGCTCATGCAGTTTTCGTTCTTTACACTAGGCTCCATTTCTAAATAATGGCATACACTAGATTAGGTTATGAATAATAATGTATAATATCAATGCAGAAAAATACTTAGTATGAATAACTAATCTCATAATCATAAAAATTATTTATTTATGAAAAAATTTACATTTAAATCCTTTATAATGGCTTATAAAGAAAATTTGAATTATCCTAATCATATCCCCATAGAGTGTTAAACCAAGTGGGCAGTAAGGCCCATTTTTATGTACCAAGATACCACGGGTCAAGCCTGAAACTCTTTTCAGAGTAGTTACTCCTAGGTACATTTTTTTAAGAACCACATCCACCTGTATTATCTAAACATGGATTTATTTTATAGAAAGATCCATGTAATCCATTCCTTACCAAAAAATTCTAGGATTTTTATATATGTTTTATCCTCAAAGACTATCTTAGGGATTTTCCCCAAATCTACATTTTCTAAATCTAGTTTATATGTTTTCTACTAAACTTCCTTTCATACCAACAGTAAGGACCTGACCCCAGTTTCTCGGAGTCGATGCCTTATTTTATTACATTGAAATATAAACACGGAATATGAATCGAGAAGGAACAATTAGTTTAGTATCTTTGGAAACAAGATACATACATAAATTCATCATTACAGCTTGGAATGAAAAACAACACATAAGTTTTATTGGGAATGCCAACCACTATATGTTTATCCATGTAGACCATTCATAATAAACATATTCATATCATGAGAAAATGAAACATAATAAATGGGTGATCTCAAATTCTTAGTAAGGGCAAGAAATATAGTATAAGAGATCATAAACATAAACATGAGGCATGGGGAATAACTAAAAACACATGCCTTTTAAAAAATAAGAATGAACATAGTATGGATAGATTAACAGATGAATAAATAATGCCATAATAAAACATAATAATTGGTATTATACTAGTCAAATAACCACATGAACTATCAATAATAGTTTCATAATAATGGAATGAATAATGTAGGACATCATAACTATACCGTTAAGGCCTCGTCCCAAGACTATAAATATCTATTTTGTCAAGGCCTCGTTCCAAGACCATAGCTTGTATTATGAGGCCTACTAATGCACTGAGGGAATATAGGGTGCCCCAACCGACACTTACTAAGTCCAATGAATTTTTCATATGAATGGGGATAAACATAAATAATATATACATTCATATTGACACTAACATATTAAATGCAAATAAATTTCCCCGAACATTAAGAACAAACACTAACCATTCAGAGTAAATTGATGAATGGTTTTAAGATAGAACATGAAAATTAAAAACATAGTTGATGATTTCATAAAATATTAACCCCATTTAAACATAAGAATCAACAAGAGTGTTGGAATGGGTGAAAAATACTCTTTTAAAATCATCGAGTAATTCTTGTTATAAAAACCCTTTTACTTGGAAAAGAAGAGTTATTTTGGAAAAATATTTGTATAAAAAAAAATTTATTTGTGGTAGATTTCTCAAAATAAAAATAGTGATTTTACCAGAATATTTGTTTGTTAAAGATAGATTATATATTTCTCTTGAAAATAGGTAATAATTGAGAAATTCCCTTGAATTGGGCTTGTATTTCGGTAGAAATTTATGAAAACTCATTTTAAAATGTGTAACACACCATAAAATAAATAACGATTCTTGTTGGTAAACTTATATAGAAAATTCATATATAATTTATTATGGGTACATAAAAATACATAATAATTTCATTGAGGTAAGTAGACAATAAAATAACCCGAATGAATGTGATAAATTAACACATCTCAAATGGTGTTTTGATTTTCAGTATAAAAGAATGGGAAAGGAGAGATGATGATGAATTATTCCATTATCACAACAGCATTATATTATATTTATGTTAATAAAGTTATAATAACATTTGGTTGACAATATGTGAGGCAATAATAAGAAAATAAAAGAAAGGAAGTCGAAATAAAAAAAAGTTGAGAAATATCTTAAGAAAATTCAGCATCCCAAGGACGTCACTTAAATATTAATAAAATATTTTGATGAGAGAAAAGGGGTATCTCATAATTAATAAATCATATGGACAGTAAGGGGAATATTGAATGACATATCCCAATATAATCCAATTGAAAATAAAATAGAATAACATAAAAAGAGTGCTTGAAAAAGAGAAGGGTGATAGATTCCCCTACCTTCTAGACTGACTCCAAAGACCAGATGGTTGGGACCTTGGGGGATTACAGAAACTTTGGGATTACTCATAGGGAGGTAAAATTACTGGAGATTCTGGGTTGATGAATTTTTAATGAATGAAATCAAATTAATGGGTGGGTATTTATAGTAAATGAGATGGTGTTTTGTTTAATTTCAAAGGACACCTCAATAGTTGATTTTGAAAACCCATGGGCTTTACTATGGTATTTTCCCATGGTATTATCCAATTGGGACAAAAATATCATATTTTAATGTACCGAAGTCTACCAGAATTTTATATTAACTATTATATTATTATGATGTCATTAAACATACAGAAAACTCAAAATGGTATTTTTACTATTCATGAAAAAAGTCAAGTATTTTAGAAAAATCCCCAAAATTCACCCCAACCATTTTTATACATGTATAATTAAAAAATGAATTCCATTTTTTAAAAACAAATTTTAAATATTTTTAATTTAATTTTCAAATAAAATCATAATTTATTCTAAAAAAACAATATTTAAACTATAACTCATTTTATAACACCTTGAGAAATTAATCAAGGTCTCATAAAATTAACTTTTAACCATAAGAAAATTAAATAAAAATTTATGATTAAACTTTTTGAAAATAAATTTACCTTTTAAATTATTAAATTAATCATAAAATTGTAATTAAAATATTAATGACATACAAAAATACCAATAGTTATACTGTGGTCATTTTTTCACTTACAAGATGTCCAAATTGTATTTATAATTTCATGGGTGAAGTTTCATTTTTTCGGCAAATTTACTATTTATTACTATTCATAAGAGTAACATTACTATTCATAAGTGCATGTTACTATTCATAAGGGTATTTTACTATTCATAAAAAATTAAGTTTGTCTTATCAGACTCTAAATATCCTACTGAATGCAACTGTGTATGCTAGTTTTTTGAATTTCAAATCAGAGAGGTGGTAAAATTATGTTTACTGGATAGGCTATAACAAACTGTTGTTTTGTAGAGACTTAGTGTTTCATGCATTCAATATTAAATTTATGTGTAGAATATTGGGGTGTTACAGGTTATGTAATGCACTTTGTTTATTTTTAGGTGATGGTTGTTGGGAAAAATAAACCCTATCAATTTATCTTGCAATTATCTGATGATTATCACCATCTAGTAGGGATTGGGGATACCCTTTAGGCCATATAAAAATTGGTTCAAGTATCCAGTTCAAGGATGGACAAGTTTGGTGTATGACATTACTTGTGATTAATCAAGAAAATAACATGTCTCCATACTATTAAATCCTTTAGGATTAACTTTTCACTAGCCCATATCATATTAAACATGATGTAGAATGTTTCATATATGTTTAAACTAGAGTTCCCATGAGATTAAATCCAATGATATGTAAGATTAGTCCATGTAAGTTTATAACTGATCGATGTAACATTAAATCCACAATTCTTGGGAAAATGTTTGAATAAACCCACAATATCCTAATATGTCACTTATATCGTAGTAGTGTTGTGATACTTTTTTTAATAGAAACATTTGATTCTTTACTTCAAGTTTGATTTTGAGAATACGAAGGCATAGAAACGCTCTCATACCATTGATGGGTTTTATATGATCTAATGACACTCATTAAAAACAATATAATTAAAAAATGAACCCAAATAAAGACCGAACATGTGCGAATGCCTAAAAAATGTTTTATAAATGATCAAAATGTGATGCGTATCTTACAACATTGATCATAGTAACAAAAGTATTCATCAGTGTTCGTTGAAGATAATAATAGAGGAAACCGTAATACATCCCTTCTACTTGGTGTATCTATGTGCCAAAAAACCACATGAACAGTTCGATCAGGACTCTACTTCCATCAGGGAATGCTAGTGCCTATCATGATAAATAAATAAGAAAAATATGTCTATGGGAAGGGTTTAATCATAAAAGGCTTAGGAGAGATTTCATAATCAGTATTTCATGGTGATATCCATTTTATATATTCATCAAGAAAATTCCTCGAGGCTTCAAGAATTTACTCATGCATTAAAAATGAATGAGTAATTCATTGAGCACACACATGGTTGATGAGGATCACTAAAGAGGTAACTAAAAAATGTCCCTTATACATGGTGTATCTATTGGAAAAAAATCAGTAGATTTTTAGGTTGGATTCCCTTTTGCACTACCACATTCTAGAACCTCATAGATCAAATGTAGAAGAAGAAAGAGAGTTTCAAGGGAGAGGTAGATTAAACTAGTATTAATAAAGAAGTATATCGTCAAAACATTCCAGTACACATCCTTTATATAAACACTTGGGGTACTTCCCATGTCCATGAACTTATTATTCTATTACAACACATGAATTAATGGTATTTTCTATTTATGAATTCAACTCATTAATTCATCCCCCATTCATTTCATCTAATAAAACTACTTACTTAATGATATCCAATAAGAGTTATTCAAATGTTTAACCATTAAAAACTATATTTCCATTATATAAAACAATATGATAGGAATTGATAAAGATATATCATATATATATGTAAATTATATTCCATGATTTTATGCCTGTTGAACTATAAGACATGCTCATAACTTACAAATCAATATGACCTACCAACATCATATATATGAGGGTTTATATAACAAAACCATAACTTAATAAACCCATAATTATTATTTTAATATAAAGTATTTAATTTTATTACATTTTTATGATATTTTTGTTTAAGAGTTTTAGATAATTATGAAAAAATATTACTTATCAAACCCTTATAATACAATATGTACACTTCCACTCAATGCCCATTTTTTCTAAAAAAATAGTATTCTTAAATTTAAACTCATATTTTATTTAAAACATTTTCACTTATTTTAAGGTAAATACCCATAGAGAAAATTTATACCTTTATATAATTCCCACTCATCCTTAATCCCTATGATAAACATTTTTAAAAAACATGGGATGAGTACAAAAATGTCAGTAAGGGATAAAAAAGGAAAAAACTCGTCAGTCAATTTTAAAAATAATGAAATCCCCTAGAAAAATTTCCATTTATATAGTTAATATTGAACTCAAAAATAATAATTTACTTACTAATAAATCAAGGTCACTTCCTTAATCTTTTTCATAAAACATCTCATAAGAAATCTTAAATGCAAAACCATTATCATGAGGGTTTCGTGTAAAACATGGGTAATTATGAAAAAAATTTCATGAAAAAAATATTTTCACCCATAAAAGGGGAAAATAATTTATTTAAAACATAACATCATTATATTACCTTCTGAAATAATATGAAATCCATGAATACTCATTTGAAAGTATAGAAAATTCAGGTTGGTACCTCGGGACATCATCTTCACATCAGTCCTAAAATCAGTCTTACAAGATCTCTTAAAAATGGAATAACATACTCAGTTAATTACAAATTCACAAGAAAGAAAGGCTATATTAATGGTTTGGAAACATTGGTATAATTGTTTTTAAAAAAAAGTGAGTTTATTTCCCACCATACCCTAGTTATACTTCCACAACTAAACCACTAAGCTAAAATTAGTTTTATAAACATAATTATATATATATATGTATGTATTTAAAAGTAATGTAAATTTTAAAGTATTTATGTAATTTTAAAAAATAATTTATTTAATATTTGGTTATATATACTAAGTGTTCTCTAAAACCATTAGTATAGGTCTATGCTAATAGTTTTAGAGAACCATTAGAATAAGTACCACAATTTTTTAGAACCTATATTAATGGTTCTCTAAAACCATTAGTATTGGGTAATGATAGAGTACCTATAATAAAGTTTCTCCAAAACTACTGGCATAGGTGATACCTATACCAATTTTTTTTGGAGAAATATTTGCGTAGGTTCACTGATATAGGTACATTGGTATATGCCAAATTTTTAATAGTGCAAAATAATTACCTAGAAAACAAAACCATTATCCAATGTATTGGAATGCCATATTGGGATAAATCTTCATCAAGAACAATATAAAAAGACAAAAAAATTACATAAATACATATAAGTTTCATTTACATCATAAAAACTCATAAAATAACCTTTTAAACACATATACAGAAGCACTTTTAGGCTTTATGTAAAAATAATGATAAAAATAGTTTATTCCTTTGAAAAATATTAAAACAAAAAATTATCGAAGAATATAAAATATGATATTTTTTAATAAATGATTAAATATTTTAGGGTAATATTTATAAAAAATTAATCTAATGATGGTGGAAAATTCCATTCATGTTGCATAAGTTACAAATGACTCCTTTTATACTTTTTAAAAAATAATACATATAGAAAAAATTACAACGGTAACGTTTAAACCACTATATGTAAAGTCAAAGATATTTTTAAAATGAATTTAAACAAATTTTTTAGTATAATTATAAAATTCATAAAACCATTTAATAAATATAGATATGGAGGAAAAAGTTTCATAAAGAAAAACTTAAAAAACTTAAAACAATTTTTATAAAGAAAAATATCTTACCATGAGTCCAAATCATCACATACAATCTTTAAATAGTTTATAATAAATTTATATTAATTATTTACTTGTTTAAAAACCTTTTTAGGTTTATAATATTATCAAAATACCTTTTATTTCATTTATTACTATGTCTTACACTATTACTAAACCGATTAAGTTCATATCATATGTTTTAAAGTCGTTTGGTCTATAATAGATAAAACATTGGTAGGTTGACAATGGTCAAAGGGTTCTTGGTTCAATAATATTCAGAATATAAATCATTATATAATTTTTATATTTATAAATTAAATATGATTTTATAAATAGATATAAACATAAGAAATGAAAAATGAATCACATCGCTTCATGGAGGTGGTAGTATACATGTACACATGAGTGATGTTATCATTTTACAACATATTGAATGGTAAGAAGGTATGTAATATATTATCTTTAAAAAACCACAATTATTTCAAAATATAATATATATTTATTTAATACATCATATATAACCATCCATGTGAGGAAATAATGATAAATTAAATACATCTCTTAATGGAGGTAGTAGTCCACGCGTATGTACGAGTGATGTTTTCATTTTCCATTGGATGAAAAAAGAGATAAAAACGGGGTTTAACATAAGAATAATAACATTTTATTATATTTTGGATACTGATGTCATGATTATGATTGATTTGAAGGAACAATAATAAGTAATAAACTTAAAAGAAATTGGTTAAGACCTATACCTTCTCTTTTGATATCCTCTTTAAGATTGTGATTAAGGCCTTTTAAGGAGGGGTATATGGTCAATATATGGGATTGGGGAATTTGGAAGAAAAATTTATAAATTTATTTGTTCATATTTTTATGAGAAGACATAAGTTTTCTTCTTAAAAAAGGTCTAATTGATTCCATTTTTAGAATAAAAAATTAATGGTATTTATGAAATTTCTCATTCTTTAAGGATGATAAAAATAATTTCAAGAATTATAAGTTTAAAATAAATTGAATATGAATTATATGATCTATAATTTCCCATTAATATGAGTTAAGATATCATTTCTACGAATTTATAATGATTTAAAAATTATTTTTAATCATTAAATTTCATTTAAGGTCATTTTTGGGACTTTTCACAACATTTAACTTTAAACATATCAATAAAATAATGTAATTCAAATTAAAACAAATAAGTCATAAGTTATAATTCATAATTATTTATAAAATACATGTAGTACCCTTAAAAATATAAGAATTATCATTTTTAATTTCTTTAAAATCAATTACTTTATTTTTCTCTTATCTTTATAAACATTACGATAATATGACATAAGTGTTTTAGACAATTATTCTATTTTAAAAAAATAAAAAATAAAATATAAACATGATTATTATTTATTTATAATAAATATAGTAATATAAGATCAATAATAATTTATATTTACTCTCATAATTACTGTAATAACATATTTAATATATTAAATAAGAGAATGTGACGTTTTTGTAAATATATTTTTATTAATATAAAAAGGTGAAGTCATAATCATGTAAAGAGAATTAAAAATAGATATAAATTTATCATTAACAAGGGAGTTTATATGAAAGAATAATCTACCCATTTGGAGATAATAGTTTGTGATCTTATCACACAGTTTTGACCATAACTAATCTATTTTACCCTTTACCACGGTGATAAAAATTTACCTTGATTACTATCCATGATGACCGAAAATGAAGTTAAAATCATTAATAAATTTAATCTCGTTGAATATAAAATAAGAATCATTTTTTCACGATTAAATACGTATAAGTGGTAGAAAATAAATTTAACATAATAACGAAAAATTCAATGAAAATAGTTTTTAGAAAAAAATACCTTTTAGCATAAAAATGATTTTATGAAAAAATAATGAATAATGTTGATTAACATGGAATTAAGTGAATTATTTTTATTAAAATCATACATATATGACTTTAAATAAAATAAAAAACCAAATAGAACTTTATAATTACTTGATTTAATGAAATGATAGCATTTGAAGAATTGTTTTTTTCACTAGTCACCAAAAAATCGACCTTTTTAGAAAAATCACAAAACTTTACTCTAAGATAATTTTTTTTGTGATGAATTAAAAAATTATTAAATTTTATTATATTAATTTTCTAAAATTTTTAGAAAATAATTCAAATATCCATGCCCAAAGCATGAGAAAACCATTTTTAGAAAAAATGTATTTATAATGAATTTTTTCTCAGTCCATACCATGTAATAATGATTATATTTTTTTATTTTATTTTATTTAATATATTATAAATATATTTTATCAAAATAATTTATAAATAATGATTAATTTAATTTAATAATATAAAAATTTGTTGTTTACTTAAAAAATAGTTTCATATAAAATATCTGTTTTATATTAAATTAAATTTTATATACATTTATGACATATTGACAATCAATGTTTGAATTATTATTCATTTTATTAAGGAATAAATTCATATATATTTAATAATTGTTTTACTCGTATTAATACCAATCAATTCAATAACTATATTATAATGGTCATATTTAAATAATAATGTTGCAGTTCCTTAGGATCACTGTTTCACCTGGTACATGCTATCTAACATAGTATTCATTTAATGGAATACAAAATAAAATCTTGGGGTGTTACATTCTCACCCCTTAATGAAATTTCAACCTCATAATTTTAATTTTATTCTTTTAAAATTAATTTATCATAACATGATAATAAAATGAGATATAAATTTTATCATGAATTTTAATTTATAAATAAAGAATATGAAGCTTATTATATCATAATTTCTTGTACTTATATAAGGATTATACTTGTAGATGAATTTCTAAAAGCGTACCTTTATAGTTGAGTGATGTTTTCCACATAATACAATATATTTTTCTTCCTCTTACGTTATTTGGATGAATTATTTTACCATTGATAAAGAGAATATGTGAAGATATACCTACTTGATACATGATTTAATCCTTATACAGTGTTTCAATAAATCTATAACTCTAATTCATATCACATTCAAATCATGAATGACTAAGATTAATTATTCATGTCTGAAGCACTAAAATAAAAATATAATAGATCATAAGATATAAAAAAGAATGATAAGAAATTCCTTATGTTTTTGGTTATATACTAAAAACAAAATATTTGGAAAAAGTATAAATAAACCATTATATGAATAAATACTTTATTAATATCCAAATACTCAATAATAAAACCCAATGTTTAACTTAAACCATTCCATAAATAACTAACCTAAAAACTGTTCAAAATATGTCAGATCAAATTTGAAACTCAATGATCTGAAGGATTTTATCACATATTCTTCCAAAAAAATTATCTCCAAACAAAACCAATCACTCATAATGTTACACACAAAAATTTCTATGTTATAATAATATATTTTCCAAAATAAGTTATTCCTTTCGATAAGGATAAAAATCCATTTTTTCCTTGGAAAACTATTAAAATAAAAAATTAAAAGAAGAAGTAAAAATATTAAATTCCATAAAAAAATGAAAAATTATAGAGGAATATTATAAAAAAATATTGGTCACGGAAATAAGAAATTTATTTTATTCCACATACATTAAAAATAAATTATTTTCACACTTTTTAAAAAATAACCTATATAAAAAACCTTACAAATACTATTTTTTAAACCACTATATGGAAAGAAAAAGATATTGTTAAAATTAATTTAAAAAATGAATTGATTAAAAAAATAAAATTCTTGAAATATTGAAATAAAATATATATGGAGGAAAAAGCGTCGGAAATAAAATGTTAAAACATTTTTAAAAGGTTTTAAAGAAAAATCCCTTACCCCGAGCCTTACTCACCACATATGTTCTTTAACTCTTATATAATAAACTCATATTGATTATTTAATTGTTTAAGAACATATTTAGGTTTGTTAACTTATAATAATTACTTTTATTTCACTTATTAACATGTATTATATAGTTATTAAATATATTAAGTTCATATCATACACTTTAAGGATGTTCAGTCCATAATCCCAAAACAAATTCATTCAGTTGGCCATGGTGAAAGGGGTTGTGGTTTTATTATATATATAAAATTAATAATGAAATATTTATATATTTTAAATTTTAAATTCAATTTTATAACCATCCATTAATGTTGGACATGGAAAGGAATGACATCTCTTCGTGGAGGTGGCAGTCCACACATACGCACATACATCATTATCATTTTCCATCAGATGGAAGGGAGAGAAGGTTTGTAATATATAATATCCATATGGAAATAATTATGTCATTAAAACCAAATATATTAATTAAATATATCATTAAAACCAAACATGTGATGTGGGGATGAAAAACGAAACACATCACTTTCTGGACGTTGTAGTACACACAAATGTACAAGTGACGTTTTTATTTCCCATATGATTAAAAAGTAGATGAAAAAGGGTGTTACCAAAAAATATTAAAATTTAATTATATTGGATATAATTATGTTATTATATCAGTATGTTTGTGACATATTTTATTGGATATAGAATAATAAATAAATAAAAAAATAAATCGGTTAATACTCATACCTTCTCATTTGATATCCTCCTTTTAATTGAGATTAATGCATTTGAAAGAGGGGTTTATGGTCACTCTTGAGGCATTGATACATGATAATTTAATTTTAGAGAGATATTTGAAAAAAATTTAGGATAAAAAAATATTCGAGTTGTTCTTTTTAAGGGATAAAGTGAGTCTCATTTTATAATCAATGGTATTTTCATAATTTTTCACAATTTAAGGGCCATGAATGTAATTTTAAAAATTCCAAGTGGAAAATACATGGAACATGCATAATATAATAGAAAATTTCTAATACAATTATGTTAATATATATTTTTATTTTATAATTTTTTAAAAATAATATTTAAACATCAAATACCATTTAACATCATTTTTAGGACTATTAACAAAATTTGACTTTAAATATATCAATAAAATATTTTAATTTTAATTAAAACACATAAATTATCAGATATAATTTATAATTATCTATAAAATTCATGGAATAACCCAAATGATCTAAATATTATCCTTTTTAATGTCTTTAAAATCAATAAATTGTTTTTTATCTTATTTTAATAAATGCTATGTTAACTCAGTGGAATCATTTTAAATAATTATACGATTTTTAAAAATTAAAAATAAATTATAAAAATGAATATAATTTATTAAACATAATTATAGTAATATATTTTTTTAAATAATGTGTATTTACTCTTACCTTACCAGGAAAACATATTTAATAAATTAAATTAGAGAAAGAGACATTTTTGTAAATATAATTTTATTAATATACTAAATGGGATTCATAATCAAATCAAGTGGATCAAAAATGGATTCAAACTGACTTAAAATAACGGATTGTTCTATTTGAATCATAAAATAATTTGGGTATAATATTTTGTGACTTTACCAGATAGGTTTAACCTTAATTAATCTGTTTTAACATTTACTGTGGTGACAAAAATTTACCATGATTACTATTCTTTAAGATAAAAAAATGAAATTGGCCTCATTAATAATTTTTATCCTAATAATTAATATTATGAAATAATTTTTTCAAGATTTAATAAATATAAGTTGAAATAATTAATTTTAATATGAAAACATAGAACATAACAAAATTTTTTTTTCTGAAAAAACAATTTTGCTGCATAAAAATATATCAATGCCAAAATAAAGCATTATATTGATTACCATAACATAATTTTATTGTGTTTAATAAAATGTGACTTATGTGAATTTAAATCTAATATAAAACTTAATGGAACATTGAAATTACTTGATTAAATGAAAATAAATGAGAATATTTGAAAAATCAGTATTCCCCACTATTTATAAAAAAATATATTTTTTAGAAAAATCTCAAAAAATTAACCATAATATAATTTTAACAAAATTAATCAAAAAATAATGAAAATTTCATAATATAAAAATCCTGAAATTTGAAAAAAATATTACATCCTTGCATAAGAAACATAAAATCCATTTTTATAAAAATGTATTTTCGAAGCATAAGATGAATTTATTCTTATTTATTAAATAATAACAACCATTGGATGATTATTAATTTATTTTATTGAATATATTATCAATAAATTTTATAAAAAACTTTATAAAGATTTATTAATTTAATTTATTTAGATAAAAATACCCCTTTCACTTAAAAATAAATTTTATAAAAATGTCGCTTTTACCTTCAAATGATTTTTATCTTCATTTATAACATATTAATTATCAATATGTGAACTATTATTCATTTTATTAATGAAGAAATTTATACATATGTTTCATAATTTGGTTACTCCTATTCAAACCTTCCAATTCAACGATTAGGTTATAATGGTCATATTTAAATAATAATTTTTTGGTTTGGTTGAGATCAATGTTGCGTATGGTACATGTTATAAAAATAGTATTCATTTAAAGAGAAGTAAACTAAAATATTGTGGTGTTATAGTTCATGAAATATATTTTATAGTATCCCACTTACACAAAATCCTTATATAATTTTTGCCAATTAAACTTAAAAGGCATAATATAGAATAACTTCAGAAACCATATCCAAAAATCATTTTAGATATCTTCCAAAATGATTTTGGAAAGATATCATCAAAATCAATGATTATTACATCATATGTAATAACTTTTGAATATCCAATCTCAATAACTTTTGAATAATCTTTGAACCACTTTTAGAGAATCTCTCAGATTCAAACTCTATCTCCATTTAGTTAACAAAAAAGTGAATAAATCCAAGCTAAGAGAAATCTATAACAAAGAATCAGTGCTACTCAAGCTATAAAAGGATCTAATGTGATCCCCATCAAACACATGTATCTATATACCCTTGTTTACAAACTATATCATATACATTAATTTATTATCAAATGATTGGTTTTTCTAAAACATCAAATAAAAATGGTCCACAATGTATGTTAATCCCATATAGCCTACTCATATGTTCTTTATTCCTTCAGTATAGAATAATTGGATCTATGAATACATCACATTTCATTCAACTTTATGTATGATCACATCACCTACCACTCATCCAAATAGATAAGTACAACAAATGTATTATCTCATTATGGATCTGAACTACCTCAATCTATCTTAATAGAGGTCCTAGATGTCATAATCACTATACAATAAAAAAATACCCTCTTAGTTAAGCTCAAAATAACGACACGATCTAAAATATTTCCAGAAATCCCCTGATTAACTAATCCTTAAGGCTTGGTAAGAAAGGAATTAGAGTTTAAATGTTATCATGCATGAAATATCTCTAACCTCATGCAGTTGGGATGCTAAATATGATCCATAAAACCCTAATATTCCAAATACATAGTGTGACGCACCATGTGGTATACTTCATGGGAAATCCAGTGCACAAAACCTAGTTTGTACCTTATTAATATGTTTTGTATCCCAATATAGGGATCATAATCACATTAATATTAACATTTCATTATAACCAATAATACTCCATGATGAACCTTGGTTAAGGATAACTCAAAGTCATACTTTGAGAGGTCCATTATCATTTCACTATAAGAAATGTATATCAATATATACATATATGAAACCAATATGAAAGAATTATAATGTATATATTTTATTTTATATAACATGAAACATTTTTATATTGTTAAAATCCTTTAATAATAACAAACAAAACCATACACAATCACACATATAACATATTGAAGATCATTGGGAATGTGATAACCATTGAGATGGGTGGGTGTGAATTAGGGGTGATATTTTACAATTTATTTTCTCTTAGAAATTAACCTAATTTTTTACAGTTATTATCCTTATCAAATCTATATGAAAAATTTAAAATCATGAAATTATAAGAAAATAAATCATGTAACACACGATTTACAATGTTCACCCCCATTGTGGGTGACTACATCATTTCTATAGAAACTATTTTTAGTCCAAGGAAATTCACAATAATAAAAAAGTGAATATAATGAGTCAAATCCCATTATACTCCTTATATCCTCCAAAATGTAGGATTATAATGTCTTAAAAATGTTTTTATTATATTCTCAAGAAAAAAAATATGGAAATATTTTCTATTCAGCTCACTAAAATTTTATCTAAAATTTCTCCATCTGATGTGTCTGTTTGGTATCTCCACCCGTGCACCTCAAAATCCGTGCTTCTAATCTGTGTTCTATCCATTGAAAAAACCACTACACCTCAAAAACTTCTCATAAAATATATATGATACTAGCTCTTTTTGGTGTATTTAAACTAAAGACTATCTAATTTTTTTGATCGAACTCTCTATCCAGTAGATTCTCACTATATCACAATTTGGTATTCATCAAATTTAATAAAAATATAATTTGGTTGGAAACTGACATTTCTTAAAAGAAATTATTATACCTGATTTTTGTACTCGTGAACAATTTTAGTTTATGTATTAAATACCCCCTTTATATAGATATGACTCTAGATGGAAATCATAAGAACCATGAATATTTTCTAACTCATCTAAATTTCTATGGACTCCTCTAAACATTCTAATATGTTCTTGAAGCACCATGGAATTTCCAAAATCCACTCATTTATTCAAACTTACTTAAACTAAATTTTAAGGAACTTCTTCAAATTTCTTCTTACTAGATAGAAAAACCAATTAAAAAGATCATTTCATCATCATAATCATCATGCTTATGGGATTTATAAAGTTATGTAATTCATATCAAAAATTCCATTTGGAAACTGTTGGTTTGATGGAATGATAAAAACTTCTATATCTGACTCTTCTTATCCATATTATATCTATCTAGTCATCATTGGATGATTAACTCTGTCAGATAGAATCAATATCCCAGTTTCCTGCACCATATCTCATTAATGTTTTTATGATCACTTCACATGGACAATATTTCTTATAACCTTCAACATTTCTCTACCTCATATATTTTTCATTACCTCAGGTCTTCATAAAAAAATGGAAATTAGGTCTTTGATCGATACAAATTCATGAAATCATTCATCTAATGACATCATAGTGTTTGTATGATGTTCTTCTATCTCATGAAACTTTTTAATATCTAGTTTTAGATTGCCTTTGGATTTGGTTACATTTACACAGGTCATGGAATGAACTTTATGTAATCATTGAGAACACTCTACTACCCTTATGTAGGATATGAAATCTCTTAGCTACCATTGTGAAATATCATATAGTCTTTCTGATGGTTCTTAGTCTCATGGACTCAAACTGATGCTTTCATACCACAAAACCCTTTAAGAATAAATACTTCAAACATCTTATAACAAAAATCCATCTTCTTGAAATTAAAACAAATTATCCATCCAGAAACATCAGTTTACACTTTCTAGTGATATTAACATTATTGGAACTTCAAAATACTTTTTTTTCACATCCAAAATTGAATCTTCCACACTGTATTGGATCTTCGTCTGATCACATCTATTCAGTGATTTGTGTTCATTATCCCTAGCCTTGACTGTAACAATGTGAAACTATAATTTGGTTGAAAATAGATTGGATCATGAAAATATTTATGTTGTTAGGAACTTTTATGAACAAAATAGCATCATCTAACTATAGGAATGCATAATTAACATAATTAAATAAACTTCCTTCAACCATTTTAGATCTTCATAAGAAAAACACTCAATAATTATATTTTCTCTTTCTAAACTGTTTAATAAAAAACTCATAACATGATATATTGAAAAAAATACAAATTGTTTAATAAAAAACCTAAATAAACTTCAATATAAACCTTTTTATTTGTTTAAACACTCAAAAATAATCTTAACAACTAAAAATTTTCATAATTAATTTTTTTATAAAAAATTATTCAGATCACAAAAATTCTCATATATAATTCCCTAAAACTAAAATACTAGATAAGTAATGGTTTTAGGGGAATTCTATCCCTTGGTGCTAAAATTTGTTGTAGCCATGATAAGATAAACTTCCCTCCATTTTTCTTTCTCTCCCACATTTTATGATGAAACTAGATTTGGATTGATTTTTTTGTTAATAGTTGTAAATTATTTCACCTCATTTGGAAAAAAATTAAAAAGCTCATGGGGGGAATTCCTTAATAACTTTAGGAAGCCATTGGTGGAGACTGAACATGCTGTTTCAGTCTCAGTTCCTCAAATATTTCCCTTAGTATAGCTTTGCTAAAAACATTAGCAATTTGATACCTTTTTGAAATTTATTTAAGAATAAAATCTCAAATAAAAATATTTTCTTTAATGAAATGATACTTAATATCATTTTTTATCTTTAATTCTTTATAGGATTTTTAGAAATATAAATTGAACTTTTATTATCACAATATATTTTTAGTGGTTTATAAATATTCATTCTCAAAACATTCATCTAAACTTGCATCCATAATATTTAAAGAAATATTGGGTGGAGGAAATATATTATTCTTCTATCATGATCAAGGTTATTAAACTTTGTTTTTTTACTATTCTAGATCACACAAAAATTTTCCATTGAAAAAAATATTCCCCATAATGTTGAATTTATATCATTATAGTCTCCATACCATTTATCATTTGTCTATCTAAGAAAATACATTTCACAACCTATTTTATATACAAATACATAAGATGATGTTCATTTAACATAAATGAGAATTATATTTTCTTCGAAAATATGTGATTTCTTTGAATCACTATAATATTTTTCCCATAATGTTAAAACTTACACAATATATAAACTTGAAGCTATGAATATAGAAAGATTCCTATCAACTTCTAGAAATATTTCTAATTCATAATTTTCCCAATTTCATATTTAATCAATTTTATTCCAATATATGTAAGAGTAGAAAATTCTTTAGAATATTATATTCAAAAATTATATAACATCTCTTCATCATAATGTTCTTATGATAGGAAGATATATATTCCCTTATATTGAACTTGTAAGCCCTGAAATAAATTTCATTTTCTAAGAATTAAAATTTCAAATCCTTCACTATTTTTTTTAACAAAAACAACACATTATTTATTCCTTTATCCTAAAAAAATTATGTCATCCACATAGATAATGAAAATACGGGTACCCGAGCTCATCTCCTTCACATATAAGTTTTTAAAAAAAATTCGTTTAAAAAATTTCATATTCTTTAGACAACAATCAAGTTCAGAGTATCATACACATGGATCCTACTTCAACCCATACACATATTTCATCAAACTACACACCATGATTCCATCGTTGTTAATAATGAACCCAATAGTTTTCTCAATATAAACATCTTCCTCAATATCACCATTTAATAAAGTTGACTTAAAATCCATATAATAAATTTTTTATTAATGATGTGAAAAAACTAACTTGAAAATTATTATAGTTTCTAATCTTGAAAAATGGGCGAAAGTTTCTTCAAAATATAAACCTTCCACTAGTGAGTAACCTATGAAAGAAATTTGATATTTGTTTCATTAAATTTCTCCATGTTCACTCATCTTTTTTTGTGCACCCACTTTATTCCTATAACATTTTTTTCCTACTGGTCATGGAATAAAATACCATGTTTCATTCTTCTAAATATAATCTAACTATTAATTCATCTTGTTTAACTACTATATATATTCAACTACCTATGAAACAAATTATGGTTCCACTTATGAGATGAGAATTTTATGATTCTCTATCATAAACTTTCTTCTAGTCCGAACTAGAAATTTTTTATTTCCAATGATTTTATCAGCTTCAACATATTTTTCTAAAGTTTAAAATTCTAAATATTTTATTCTAGTATTACTTTGAATATCACAAGATTGATATGATTCACTTTGTATAGTGGAAGGAGTTCAATCATATTCTCTATCAACTTCTTTAGATTTTAGAATTTTAAATTTCACAATATCTTCCTTTTCATTTTCAAAAAAACTTGTTGATAAAGTTGTATTATCAATAAATTTCACATCATAAGAGTCCAATAACTCTTATAAATTTTTGTTCCAAATTTTTTGAATTATTTAATTTGATGAATATCCCATGAAAATTACCTGTTATATTTTTTCATCAAACATTCCATGATATCTATTTTTTATTTCCAGAATATAGAATCTTGAAAACCCATAAATAATTCATTGATTTTTTTATTATAAATATTCTCATAGGGTGTAATTTTAGAACCTTTTCAATGAATTTTTTTAAATGAACAATTTTAATTATAGCTTCTCTCTTGAAAAATTTAGAATTTTTTTATTTTGAAATCACGCTTCATCCCATTTTAACTAAACTTATTTTTTCTTTTTTTCTAAAACTCCATTTTTTTATAGAATGTTGGGAAATATTTATTGGTGTCTGATTCTACTCAGAAGGACTAAGATCATGTAAAGATCACTCCTAAAAAAATTTATTAAAAAAGGAAAAGACAGTCAACATTACAAGGGAGGTTTACATAAACTAGTAAAAAACATGCCACTCGCATCTGCCTCAACAATATACATGCAATAATCAGAAATATGAAAAGACCAATCCGAAGAAGATTCCACAATAGCTTTATTTGACATGGAATCAACAACCTGATTAGCCTCCCTGTAAACATGTGTCACATGAAGAATGAGACCACCAACAAGTTGAAAACACTAAATCCAAGAAGGTAACATCACCCATGGAACATCCCTGGACCAGCATATAAGAAGATCAATAACCACTATTGAGTCTGATTCCAGCCAAAGAAAACACAAACCATGATGCACTACATAAGTAATCTCCTTGATCACCACCCATAACTCCGCTTAAATGGCATTGGCCTGTCTAAAATAGTGATAAAAACAGCCCTTAACGAAGCCTCGATAGGTGCGGAAGACACCACCACAACCCAAAGTCCCAGGTGTTACAAAGGCTACCCCATAAACATTGAATTTCACCAAGATGGAATGGGAGGAATCCATCTCACTGATGCCAGAACTAAGGGCTTTTTAATCCGGCTAGAAACACCAAAATTCCTTAAGATAACAAGATCATCAAAGTTATTATTCATGTATCCAGTCTTCACTTTGGTGTTTGATTCTATGTTTCTTTATAAATGATTCGAAATCATTTATATTTATTTATTTCCATTTTCAGTTCGATACTTTAGTACATATACACCCATATCTCTTTCAAATTCCACTCTAAAAAATATAAAAATATTAGGAGCCTCTGATTTATATTTAATAAAAAATATGTTGGTCATCAAATTTAATTAATCAATGATACTAATAAAGTAAAAATAAAATTTTATTGATTGATGCATCATTGGTCCACAATGATTAGAGTAAATAAGCTCAAGAGGTCTGATGGATTGGATTTATACTTTATTATGTTTTCCACTAACCTCCTTCCCTATATAACAAGTTTAAAAACAATTATTTCCTTTTCAATAGTGGTATGTTTCATAGAACCTATTATTTATAAAAATTATTCATAGTTTTATTCCCAATATTAATAAGTCTTTAGTTCCATAATTTATTTTTATATTAGGTTCTCAAGTAACAAAAGTTAGAAATATCTCTATTATAGAAGAGATTTTTACTGATTATTTATACCTTTGTAAAAAATTTCCATATTTCAAACTTTTGATGATATAATAATTTTTTCTAGAGATAAATTCCTTACTATTATCACAATGTTATATAACACTCACTAAGTTGTATTTTTTTCCATTAAAAAAACTTCCTTTGAAATTAGTTTGTGGGATTCAATTTTAGATATTCCAATTCCACTAATTTTGAAGGTACTATCATTATTGAAGGTAACTACTCCACCTTTATGTTTTTAATTTTTTTTCAAGACTTTCATATCACGTATCATGTGTGAGGAACAACCACTGTCAATAATTGGGGATTTTTTTTTCATTTTTTATCTTTTCGAATAGTGTCAACAATAAGGATATTTGTTTTATTTTTTTATTTCCATATTTATTTATTTCTAGAATATATAACTTATTAAAAAATAATTTTAATTGATTCTTGTACATAGTGACTCAGATGACCATACCATCTAAGAACTTCTTGTAGGAAACCTAAATGATTTTTATTTGTGAAATTTCTATCTTCTAAATATTTTTCTTTTATTTCTACCCATAACATAGGAAATTTACTCCCTTTTATTCTACCATCAGCTCTCTCAATTCATGCCTACTTCCATGGATAGAAATTTTGATACAACAATTATAAGATTTGTATTCATATATTCCACAACATAGAAAATATCCATTGTATATTGATCATATGTACAAAAATGATCTTTCCCTATAAATAGTTTATTGAGTTTCAACATGAATTTGTATTTAAGAATCTACCTAGCATGGGGAATATTTATTACATAGGTTCAATTTATGTTTTGTTTGTTGTGGTATAGTTTCCATATTATTTCTCAAACCAAGTGTTATAAAATGTTTTTCTAACACTTGCATAGTTATAATAATCAGACAAACTTTTATGTTTAGTGGATATTGATTTCACCTAATTTTTGGTATGTTTTTTCTCAAAAACTTTGAATGATTCCTCCTTTATGTATAAATACTTGTTGAATTTATTTATTGAATTCTTCAAGGTACTTTAAACATTGATTAATATTGATTGGATTTTAGAAAGTCTATATTCCTTAATAGAATGTTTTTTTACTAAGATCTTCCACCATCTTTCCTTATTCAAAAACTTTCAGCTTAAGGAATTTAATCTCCTAAATATACTAATATTCATGTAAAAGGAAATTTATTTCCCATAATTTTTATTTACACATTATTTATTAAATATTCTGTTCACTTTCTTGAGTTTTTCGATCGAGATTTTTTTTTTAATTTTAGTTGATACTCCCTTTAGGTTTCTTCACCTTATTCTTATTCTTCACAATTAAAGTAATCTTTAAAATTTTTAAAATATGTGAAGAATGATTTTAACTTTTCTAGTTCTTCATTTTATAATGAACTTTAATTATAAGAATCATACACCACTTTATTATTTAACATATTTCTTTTTTTTTCAAGTGAACTTTTTATTATGATTGTTGGATTGCTTATCTTCCTTGTAAGTCCTGTTTGTCTTCTTACACCAAGGGTTTTCTTAGAAATCATTATCTTATTTTATGAATTTATTCCCAGTAAAATTCGTAGAAAAATTCATAATTCAAACATACATAAAACATTTAAGTGGGGGTATTACTTTGAACTTACCCTACCTTTTGGTAATTTTTAAATATAAGAGACCTAATTATTTCATTTCCCCCAAAATAAACTTCATAATTTTTTGATTCATTGAGTTACACTTTATGATGTTCATATTCATGAATCTTCAGCTTCATTATTTCTAAAAAGGGAATATATTCATTAATCTTATTTTTTAATTCTTTAATTATCCTCATCTCTTATGCAACATGTAAGTTATAAAATTCATCAAGAGAAAAATATTTTATCTTCTAAAGTACATATTTTAAAATCAAACATGTATGAATAGTTTCTAATGATTTTATTAACAAATTTATAATCTTACCTGAAATACCTTAATCCTTTTATATTGAAAACAAATTCATCAACATTGGTGAAATAGTGTTCAATATTTTCATCCTATGCTATTATGATATCTTCAAACTTTCTTTTATAGATGTGTAGTTGTTCTTCATTTATTTTGGTATTTCACTCAAAGATACTTTTGAGTTTGTCCCATGTTTCTCTAGTTTTCCTGAGACCCATCACCTTTATAAAAATATTTTCTAATATCGACAGAAGAATAAAATTTCTAGCTTTCCCATCAACCTAAATATTTTTTTATTGAATGTCATTGGAAAAATTTTATCAATGAATGGAAACCCAACTATGACTGAATCAATTAACTTTAATTCAAGGGATTTATGATATGATATCATTGCATTTTTCAAACCATGATATTTTTTCTATCAAAAGTATGAATAACTTTTTTATTTAATAAGTTGAGATTTTCCATGATACTAATATAATAGGGGGAAACATCCCTCTAATACCCCTTGAAGTTCCTTAGGATCATGAGAACTACTGATAATGGGGGGAGGGAGGTTTTGAATTAGTGATGATACTTTTCATTTTTTTACTTATAACTAACCCTTTAAACTTGTTAGGGTAATTATCCTTATCAAAATTATTTGAAATGTTTGCAAGAATGAAATAAAAAGAAAATAAAGCAAGGAACACAAGATTCACAAGGTTCTACTATATTGTGGGTGACTACATCTTTACTATGGGAAATCCCATTGGTCTATGGAAATTCACTATAATAGAAAAGTGAATACAATTGTTGAACTCCCGTTAGATACCTTATATCTCTTGATAGGTATGATTATACTAACACCCATCAGTCCCCAAAAATTTTATTATGTTCTATATCCAAAATAATATGGAATTTTTTATTATTATTCAGTAAATATGTTTCAAGAATTAATATTTTTTATGATTCTATTTGGTATCTCTATTTGATGTGTCTCACGATCTTTACTTCTGATCTGCATCTTTTCCATTAAACAAAACCACTACACCTAACAAGCTTCTCAAAAAAACTATCGGGTAGTGCCTCTATCTAGTATACTCTAACTAAAAAATCTATCTAATTTCTCTGATAAAAATATCTATCTGGTTACTTCTCACCATAACACTATCTAGTATGCTTCAAATTCAACTAAAATTTAATCTTGTTGGAAACTCACACTGCATGAAAAACTCCAACTTTTAATATTTTTGGTACATTGGAATAGTATTATTTAATAAAATATGAAGTCCCATTTATATACTTGTTCCTATGGTTAAAAATCATATGAACCTGAAATATATTCATTCTCATATGAAATTCCCTACACCCATCTAAAATATTTTAGAATTTTCATGAATATTTAGAAAATATTTAGAATCTGATCAATTATTCAACATTCCTTAACCTATGTGTTAAGGAAAATTTCCCCACATATTTATCATCCACATAAACTAATTGAAAATTTTATCTCAACATCATCATGTTCTGGTTCTTTACAAAGTTATGTAAATCAACTCCAGAACTCTGTTTGGAAACTATTTTCCCAATATAATCATAAGAAATTCTCCATCCAGATATTCTTTTCCAACTTCTATCTATATGATCTACAACAACCAATTAACTTTCTACAATAGTCTCAACATTTAAATTTCCAATACCACTTATTGTAATTTATTGTTCGATAACATCATAGGTAAATTCTTTTTATGAGCTTTCAATTCGGTATATTTGGCTTTATCATAAAACATCATACACCAATTGGAACATAAATCTCAGACTGATAGAACTCCATGAAATCATCTGTCTGATGAAAATATAATGTTTATCTAACATTAATCCATGCGATGGAACTTTGTCAGGTCTTCAAAGAAAATTCCTTCAATTGAGGCGACCTTTATGCAGTTATTGGCATGAACTTTATGTAAGAATTGAAATGTCCTAAATAACCTTACATAATATTAGAAATATCCTGGTTACCCTTACACAATACTATATAGTCCATTATATGATTCGTAGTCCAATGGAATCACATGAATACATTCATACCACAATGCCCTTAAGTACAAAAAAATTTAAATAGAATGTAACAAAAACTACATCTTCTTGAACATTAAATAAAATATATATCTAGAAACATCAACTAACTTTTCCTGATGATCTTAATATTTTTGTAAAGTCAAAATACATATTTCATGCCTATAATTACAACTTCAACATTGTAATATATCCCTATACAATCACATTTATCTAGTGATTTGAATCCATTACCCTCATCCTTGGCCAGAAATAATGTAAAGAAATATTTTATATGAAGATATCTTAGATAATGAATATATTATTAATCTTAGTAACTTTTATAAACATCATTACATGATCTGAAAATATGAATGTTTCCTAATATAGTAAAAGAAATTTCCTTCACCTCTTTCATCTTTTCATAAGAAAAACATTATCAAAAATTCCAACACATCTTTCTCACCTATTTAACAAAAAACATTCACAACATGATATACTAAAAAAAATAAAAAAATTACTATAAAAACATCCCAAAGGAACTTCAAAAATCATATATGATATAATAATATATCCAACTTATGTTTGCTTTACATTTATTGTATTTTTATTCATTATATCATTATTAAATTATTTCCACATTTCTATATGACCACTTGATAAAATCCTCCCACTAAAATCTTTAGTTAGTAACATATATGAAGAAACTTAGTTTGAATAATAGTGAGACTTAGTAATCTTATTCCCAATGTTTAAATGCTTGGGCTCATTCAAACTCCTTTACTCAATAATATACAATTTTATGATGTTATTAACTCATTTTGTCTATTTATAACTATTTATAATAACAAAATCATTATTATTGGAACTTATTCCATCAATTTTTATTTTAAATACTTTGTTAATTAATGTTACTATTTAAATTATTTATTTAACTACTCATCATAAAATCATTTAGGATATAAAGTAAAATAACTTTGAATTTTGACTAGTATAATATTTTGTTACTTAACTTTTAAATTTTATAAGTCCAATCTACTTCCAATAACCTCTTAGATACTATATTCTCCTCAGAATATCTTTCTAAGACACAAAAAAATACATTGTGTTTACGAAATAAATATTATTTCTTATAGTGAGAAAATTTAAAAAACACACTATTTTATACATATCATATATAGTATTCTATGTATTTGAATTTTTTTCTTGAAAAAAAATCTTAAGTTATCATATAATAGAAATGATATGTAGGTACACATACTTTACTTAGATCCATTTGAGTATTATATATTACATTTTATTAAAATATTTTATTTAACAACACTTTTCTTTATTACTTAAATTAAAAATACATGTTTATCAATTCTTAACTTGATATTGAATTCCTATATATTTTAAAAAAAGTTTGTAAAAATTTTGTATCACATACCCTTAAAAACTAAATAATTAATTTCTATAAAATTAATACCTGATATGAAAATTCCATGGAGTTTAATATTCCCATTCAGGTATCCCAAAAAAATTTATCCTTTAGAAACACTTCTTCTCCTTCACAATAATACCTTTAGATTTAAATGACCTTGACTAAAAACTTGAAGAGACATTATTTGACTTTATGACTAACTTTTCTTATTTTGGATTAAAACTTTACCCACTTGTACTATCCAAAAAACAAAAGAACCTAGAAATATTATTCCCAATTAATATATGACATGAATTAATCTGGGAAACACCTAATATGGGCACTTAATCTGGTCTACGTAAAGGTTTGAAGGGTAGTTTTTTCCCCACATGATAGAAACTTGTGTTTAGGAATCAAACATACACATACGTCAATAATTTCACCAAATAAAATAAGAATAACATGGATCTTCCACATGAAAGTCTATCATGACCATGGCCATGTATACTAAATAATTTTTTTCAAAATTTATAACTAACCAAAAATCATAAACCCAAAGAAATCCAAAAATTATAACTAAAAAATGATGGTATAAAAAACAAAAAATTTAATATAGAATTTGATGTAACCTATAGGAACTAAAAAGATATATCCAATATGGAATTATACACCAGGAGAACTGAATACCAAAAAGAAAAACAAAAATATGATCACCTATCTCTAAGTGTTAATAAAATACTCTCATTATGAGTACCACCATCACCAAAATCAAACTTTGAACCGAAGACTAACTATTCCAAAAAAAAAGAAACATAGAATAAAACTAAAATAATAATAGTAATGAGAAATAATCCTAGTAGGTATCCTTCCCACACCCCATGTATACTCTTTGAAGATAAATCCCTTTTATGCTATTTTTTAAATAAAAAAATAATGTAATCTATACATTTTAATTAAAACAATTCATATGGAACTGTCACTTTAATTTATTTTACCCCAAGTAAACAATTTATCTTTTTAAACATAACAAAGACATTAAAATTTTTAATAAGGGATATAATTTAATAGAAATAATTATTTTAAAAACCATTCCTTTAAAAATATCCACCTTTTAGATGTAATGGAAAACAAAACAAATATCAATACACCCTTTTAATGTAAATTCAACAAAGAAGGAAATAATTAGATAAATTTATACATTTAAAATAAAGTAAATTCCTAATGGATGAAAAATAATAACACACTAGCTATAAAAATACTAGCACTAAGGAAAATATAATGGTAGGGGTAAAATAATATATCAAGATGATACTAAACAGTAATGTAATCCACTCAAATATTTTTGTCCTGATGCAGTTTTCTACTTTATATGAGCTTAGGGCCAGTTAGCCTCTGGGCCTTAGGCATGCCTCCTTGTATTCCAAAGACTACCAACTAGTAGCCAGGGTCTGATGAGATGATAGTGGGGAGACTATATATCTAATGATGATAATAATAATGTTTCATATGTATATTACACAGTGTAATAAGGTCCATAAATAAGAGAATAATGAATAAAAATCAGCAGAGAAATAAAAAAATAGTAATAAATAATCACAAAGGCATAATACCATATGAAATTGATAAAAACATACCATGAAAGGTCATACAAGACAGATAAACATGGTCTCCCATGGACAACCATATAGGTACATATATATAAAACCCCAAACTAAGGTTTATTATAATGTATAGGAACCATCTGTTCCACTTCGATCCATCCCATGCTAATGCAGTAAGACTCAATCCTCGTGGTCCAACTCCTAAGCCTAATCCTTTAACTGATCTTAAAAAATTAAAGTCTACACACATCTCGAGGTGCCTATCTATGGTGTGAGTATGAACTTAGTAGTCCACCACCAATGTGTTCATATCTTACATACATAATTATATAGTGCATGAAAAATATAAATAAAAAGACATAAACACACACATTTAATATTTAACCCACTCAGCTTGTTCTCAACAAGCACAAGTGATCATATTCCTATTTCATCGAATTCCAGAATATCTATTAATATGTTCCCCTAAATATATATTAAGAATACTATAAAATTATAAAAATATATATTTTTAGTGGCGAGGACCCATTTCTTTGTGCCCTTTGTGTCCCATGAAGAATATCATACCTAGAGATCCCTCATAACCTCTTATAAATATATAAATGGAACCTCATTCCATTTGATACCTCACATGCCACCAATAAAGTATCTAGCATTCTAACGACATTCCTAGAATAAGCCCCATGTCCCCCATACATCTGTTTAGAAATTACTTATCATATCAACAACCTGATGTCCTGAGGCATGAATAAATCTATCCTCCAATAAATAAATCACCATCGGTTTAATATCTCAATGTCCTGAGGAATGGTGATATCTATCCTCCAAAATCCTAGCCCATCAGGATCAAGTATAATGGTGAGACTCATTCCCCAATCAATGGTCTCAACACTATATCCCGATGGTTCATTACCATCCACCTTGGATTTCAATTATGAGCACCTCCAACATAACTAACGAAAAACACCATCCCCTAAGATGAAATATCTATGGGGGACTCAACCCACAACAAGTGGTCAACAACCCATCAACTGAGTCCTACCTATGTTTACACAAATACAATAGAACATTGGCCAATAGCAATGAGCGGAAATAACTAACATATCCTAAGACACATCATCCAACACATCATGACCCTATGACAACATCACTATGTACTGATGTTCAACACCATATCAGGTCCTACGGGCCATGTCCTCATCCTGATGACCTCATCACCTCAATCCCGATGACTAAGTCACATTAACCTGATAATCATCATGACCCCAAGTATATCGGGCCACACCCAGCCTAAGGACCATGTCACCTCGGTCCTGACAATCATACCATTATCAATGCCTTGGGCTATGCCCATTACGCTCCCAAGTAACCATAATAGTCATATTTTATTTAATTAATTTAAAAAAATAAAATCAGCCAAACCTCCCTAGTTAGTCAAAATAACTTTACCTGGATTAACATATATACTCATTGGATAGGGAATACTCAAATACATACCCTAATATCCATAAATAAATTTAAAATAAACAATTTAATTATTAGAGGTATCACTTGGTTACACACCCCATGTGTATTTTAGAATGAACCCATAACAACCATAAAAGTAAGGATAAATCTAGGAACCACCAAACTTATACTCATATGTTCTTTATCAACTAATATAAAATTCAAAATAGATATTAAATGAGAGAAATGAGTGCATTATATAAACACCCTAAAAATGGGAAAAAAGATCACATAGATTTAATATACAGTATGGTGAGATAAAAATGGAAGAGAAACAAGTTGATTTAAGGCCTTGACAATATGTTTCCAACTCCCAATATGACATTGATTATTGAGTTTGATTATAGGAGGAGTATCAAATACTAGGGAAGGGAGGAGGAGAGATAAATTACCTATTAGAGGTGATGCACACAAGGGAGGAGAAATGAGGGAGAAGGGATCTTAAAAGAGGAAGGGGAAAAAACTCATTTTGTCCTTTTTTAAAAGCCACATAGTTACCACATGGTTAGTAAGACTGTGTTCCAACTGTGTGGGGGAATCTAAAAACCTAGGCACCCATTTACGATTTAATTAGAAGGTATTCATGATTAAAACCAACCATGAACCTTAGAAAATAGGCCTTAAGGTTAAAAAACCATGAACCAACCATGTGCCTTGGTCTTCGTCTTCCTAAAACTGGGGTTTTAGAGCATGACGATCCGAAAATCCAATAAAACCCTAGATTCAATCATTGAGAATTAAAACCCAAATAAAAAAATGAATTAGATAATTAAAACTCTCAAAATTAAGTTCCAAATTCCAAAAAAGAATTTTAGTTTTCCCATCAAACTCAAAAATTCAAGAAGGTTGATGAAATTTGACCTACTAAAAAAAACCCAGGACCTTGAAATATCCTTACATTATAAAATATCATCCCTGATCTATCAAGTTTTACCTTGAAATGGTAACAAACATACCTATATTATAAATATTAACCTGGTCTACCCTGTTCATTAAGTCACATGCCAATTCCCCTTGTTGTTCTCCCCACCATAGGAATTACCTACCTGGGTTCTTCATGACCCAAAATTTAATTATCTGATGGTTCAAGCAACCATACATAGGAATATAAGTCCTACCATGATTCATCATCATTAATGTACCTCATAAGGTTCTTAATTCATTATTGTATCATACCTAACACCCATCAATTCTCACATCCCATCAGATGTCCATTGTTCCTATATCAAAATCGATGCTCAAAAAAAAATCTCACAACATATATATATATATATATATATATATATAAGTGAATTAAAATCATTGACCCAATACCTATTCACCACATAAAAGAAACAAATCCTACCTGATTCCAACAATAAAGCCCATTTCCTATTCACCTCATACATATATATATATATCATGTATCATAACCGATGCCAACATACTAACCAACACCTGGTTTGTCCAAAAAACCACACATGCACCTCCTACACCAGAACTATACATGAAAACAAATAAATTTTGTTTCAAGAGTAAGGTGTAATTCTTACTTATATTGGATTATTTACTAGATCCGAACCTAGATGCTCAATAGCGTACACCTAGCTTGAACCCCGACTACTTAAGGCCTCGACTCCCAGTGGAGCTGCAATAGCTACCAGCCACTGATCCCAATGTTGGGTATCTCTATCTATTAAATGACCTCAAAGTACACCTATATCCCAACTACCAGCCCTGGTAATATTCTCGGTCCTATCTCAAATCCCCAAGTCTGACTCAGTAGCAAACTCCCAGCTATCTATGAAGGATTCCCTCAGAACCTCCCCAATTTCCTCATTTAACCATATGCTCTACACTCATTTAGAACCCAATCACACTGAGTCTAGACAATAGATAGATACCCAAACTATAATAATACCATAGATGAACCACTCATTGGTGGCCTACCTGAGTCTTTGGCTGAAATTACCGACTAAAAATTCTCATGGTCTTGCTTCTAGCTACCTTAATCATCACTACTACGCTCACCCAACGTCATCACTTAGATCAAATAAGAGCATTCCATCAAATTTACCTCATTAATAAGTTCATGATTGACCACATATAAGAATGATGTCATCCTAAATATATTCACCTTCACCCTAATGGCATCCCACAATCTATCCTCAAATCACCTCACTCGAGCGATGTCATCACCCACCATAGTTAGTGAAAATCATCAATTATATGTGAAATTGGTTGCATAATCCATGAAGGATGTTCCCCCTACATGATATTCATGAACATGTGTGGTATTTCTGATATAAAACTCTTATAGAATAAATTCTCAAATAACCTAGCTTCAAAACCCTTCTAAGACATTCCATCATGTCTTCCTGACTGAACTTGTACACCCCACCAACACTTTGCCGGTCCTCTCGGCATATACATCACTAGCTTCACCCTCCAACCTAGCGGCATCTCAATATGATAAAAGATAGTATACACCAACTAAATATATTTATATACTACCTAAAATATATCTTCAACTTGAAATAACTGTGGGTGATGAGACTAGAAATCAGGAGTCAGATACACCACGGACAAAATAGATCCCCGAGATCACTAATCAATTCTCTATAAGAACAGAACTAAGGTCACCCTAAAATAATAATCAATCCATGACCCAAAATAAACCATCCTCTATGGTTGAAATAACTTCATTGGATTCTATTCCCATAGCTCATGATCACCTTAACCCTTAAGGGACCATCGCATGTACGCTCATGTGGCACTATATCTCCACCCTCCTAAAGCTCCACCAGAATCCATCTAGGTGGAATCACATTGAAGACCAAACATGATGGTCAAACAACCATTATAATAACATATAAATCACAGATAATGGATTTTATAACATCAAAAACATCTCACCACCCTTACACTCCCCTACCGTACCCATGTCACATGACAACCAAACTCGTGGCCACATACCTACCCATATTAGGGTCAGGTAACACATACAATACAACATCATGTCCTTCTTCCAACCTATAACAGAGTCATGAACACAAATTATCCTGCATCATGGCCACTTTCCTACCCATAATAGAGCCAGAAATCATATATCACACATATCAATTTGGCGCAGCTGATAGAGTTGTACCAAAAAGGCTATACAAGAAAATGTTGATTAGATTATTTATTGACACTTTAAAAAACTCACCCCCTTTTACCATCCCCTCCTACTCATAATAGATTGAGGTATATATATATACTATATATACATAAGATCACATAAAAATCTAATTAATAAGCACATACCTTGGATGGATTAGTAAAATTACCCAAAAAAGGCTATGTAGGAAAACACTGTTTAGCTTATTTGTTTACACTTTTAATAGCCTAACTCATCTTAGTGAATTCTAGGTTCCCAATGAAAATAACAAGAAAAAATACATCATATGAGCCTATGTTCCTATCATTACTCATAAAAAATTCCCCCTTTCTATATCGGGCAAGGGGCCTTACCACATAATAAAATAAAATCACACCCAAGTGAGCCACTCGAGGTGAAAATCAATCAACTATAAAATCACACAATAGACAATAAATTTTACACCCATTTAAACTTAGTAAATCCCCTATGCATGAGACTAAAAGTACTCAAACATTAGATTTATACCTAGTTTTGACCACATCCTAGTTTCTAGTCTATCATAGCATAAAACCTAAGATCAAAAAGGAAAGGAAACTCCTATGATACCATTTTTAGTTCCTCAACCCAATTTTATAATTTATATATGCATCAGGATTGTTGTAAACTGGTCCATAGGTGTGCCTCCCCATATGCCAAAGGATACCGACTAGTAGTGATGGTCTGATGAGGTGATAATGGGGAGACTATACCCTTAGGTGATGATAAGAATAAAAATCCCTTTATATATAACACAGTAGAAGAAGTACCATAAACAAAAAAAGCATCAATAAAACTCAAAAAAAAAGATAATAAAGAGTAGCAGTAATAAATAATCCCCAAGGAATAATACCACACACTAATGATAAAAAAATACCATGACAAGTTATATAAGGAAAACAACCAATGTAACATATGGTTGAAATTATTAGTACATATATATAAAAACCCAAAATAAGGTACCACTTGATGTAGAGGAACCACCTGGTCCACTACCCTACATTTGATGATAAGGAAGTAAGACTCAATGACCAACATACAACTCACAAGCCTGATTCCTTACCTGATCTCAAAGACATAAAGTCTACACATATCATGAGGGGCCCATTAAGGGTGGGAGTATGAAATCTATAAGCCACTACCAACATGTTCCTATCTATCATACTTAATTATATAGTGTATGAAAAATACAAATAAAAAGGAAACAAACAAAAATTTAATATTTAACCCACTACACTTGTGCTCAAAAACAATAATTGATCATTTACCTACTTCATCCATCACAGAAATATCTATGAATACATGACCTCAAATATATATATATTTTTCTTACTATATAGGTCTAAAAATATATATTTTTAGTGGAATGGACCCATGTATTAGTGACCAGAAATCACTTGAAGAATATCATACTAGGATATCCCTCAGGAACCTCCCTTAAATATATAACTAGCACCTTGTTCCATCTGACACCCCACATTACACTAATCATGTATATGGTGTAATAAAAACATTCCCAATAATATCTCCCAAGTACCTTATAACTCTACTCAAAAATTCCCCATCGACTCAACAAACTGATGTCCCATGTCATGACGATATCCATCCTCCAATTAATAAATCACATTCATCTAAATAGACTGGAGTCCCAAGGCATGGGGATATCCACCCCCAACAATCCCATCTCATCAGCCTTTTGTATAACATCAATCCTCAACCCCAATTGATGTTCTCAACATCATCTCTCGATGGTCTATTACCATCCAAAATGTCTTTATATGATGATCACCTCCAATATAACTGATATTCAACACCATCCCCAAGGCCGCAATATCTAAAGATTCCTCCACCTAAAATGAGTGCTCAACACAACCTCATCTGGGTCCTATATGTTTTTACAAGAATCCATTGGCACACCAACCAAAAATGGTGAGTGTCAATCACAAACATATCCTAATACACATCATTTGGAACCCTGTTTCCCTATTAAAATTTCTCTAGGTCCCAATAGACAACACCATCTCATGTCTCATGGGTCATGCCCTCATACTGATGAACTCGTCACCTCAATCTTGACAACCATGTCTCCTCAACCTAGTGATCATTATCACCCCATGTATCTCAGTCCATTCCCAACACGATGACCATGTCATGCCAGTCTTGATGGTCATCATCACCTGAATGCCTTAGCCCATGTTTTTTACATTTACAAGGAACCATTATAGTCATATACCTTTTAATTAATTAAAAATAAGACAATCATCCAAACCTAACCAGTTGGTCAAAATTTCCTTACCCGACATATCATATATTATCACATGATAGGGTACACCCAATGACATTCCACAATATCCATTTATCAATTTAAAAACAATAATTTTATTATTAGGGGTCTCACTCAGTCACAGAATCCAAGTATATTTAAGAACACAACCACAATTACTAGAAAATTATGAGACATATTTTCACCACATAAATTATACTCTCATGTAGTATCTTTTCAAATATCATCCTCTAACTCAATCCAAAACAAGAGAAATTAGAGTTTTAGACAAACAACTTGAAAATAAGGAAAAAATAATCACATGAATTTAATATATCATATGGTGATATAAAAAAGGAAGATAATAAATATGATTTAAGGCCTTACCAATAAGCTTCCAACACATGACATAATTTTCAATTTGAATTTTGATAAGAGGAGGTGGCAGGAATTATAGAGAAGAGAGGAGGGGATATCTATGGCCTGTTGGATATGCTACATGCATGGGAGGAGAAATGGGAGAGAAGGGATCTTAAAGGAGGAATGGAAAAATGTTAATTTTTTCCTATTCAAAAATCCTCATCGTGACCACACATTTTTACAAACCATACACCAATGATGTGGTGATAACTATCTAAAGGATAAGCACCTAGCATAGTTTGGCTGAATGGTTTGAAAGACTGTACAACCAATGTGTGGGTGAATATGAACACTTTCATAACCACACACACTTGAATGAGAGGGAAAAAATGGTTAAATCCAACCATGAACCATAGAAAAAAGGCCGCATGGTTAAACAATTGGTGAAAAAACGATGCGCCTTGGTCTGCTTCTCCCTGAAACTAGATTTTCAAATCCTGATGCTCTGAAACACATTAAATCCATAGAGGATCTCACTGAGCCTTAAAAACCATAAAAATGTATTATAGTATTAAAAATCTCATAATTAGGTTCCAAATTCCATAGAAGTTGTTTTTCTCACCAAAATCAAAAATTTAAAAAGGATAAGGAATTTCAACCCACAAAAAAATAAAACATTTAAAATATATATGAAATTATCAAATTGAATATAAATAGAAATAAAATCACTCAGAAAGTATTAAATAAATGTGAAAAAATAAACAATAATGAAATCAATCAGATAAAGGGAAAATGAAATGAATGAAATCATGTGAGTGAACCTAAGGAAACTAAGGTAATGGAAGCCAAGGATAATTATACCATATCATTGATCAAACCAATCATATCCAACAATATGAAATATACTAGGGATAGAGTTTTCAATGAGCAGTGGAAAGGGGACACCTGAGAATGTTTCACCCTATCCATATCATTGTAACTATTAGTTAGTTTTTTTAGTGAAATCCAAAGGATAAAGAGAGCATAATCAATGCATAATGGTACTTGTTGTAGGTCCCTACCAAAGTACCAGAGTTTCCCATTATCAACTAGATGGTGGTGAGTAATATCAATCATGAAATCAATCAAATAAAATCTAAAATACATATATAAAACATACAGAAACCAAGAATCATATAACTCCCACACCTCCAAACACCCTTCATAGAAGTAGACCCATTTAGTCAGGAATAAAAAAGTAGGAAACACATACCCTATCTAAGATAATGCCATAAACTCACATAATATCAACACATCAATTTAGATTTTACACAATAACATAAATGGGATAAATTACTTAATTTACATAAACAAAGTTATACTTTTTTATAGTGGTATATCTAGACCTTTGGAATCAAATTTAGGAAATCCAATTTATGATTTCGTTTTTTTAAAACAAAACCATAAAAGAGTACATTAAATTACTTTTAAAAACCCATTTTACTTTTTTAAATTCCACCAAACCATACTAAAATCCAAATATTAAATAAATATCAAACGCATCTCAAAAACCATTAAAAGATAAGACAACTTTATAAAAAACCAAACCCATCAAAATATTTAAATACTTTTTTATAAAAAATTAGTTTACTCCTTTATTAAAATAATTATTAATAGAGAAATGATTTTCAACACAAGAAACCATTAAAATGAACCTCTAAGATGTTTGAATAAATACTTTTAAAATGAAAATTTTATATGAAAAAATAGTTTAGAGCATGAGGAACCCATAATTACATCCTATAAAAACATAAAAATATACTAATACACTTAGGCAAGGATATATATTGCATAAATTTGATGAAATTTAAAGTATAATTTAAATTAAAACAAGTAATCAACGTTTTTATATTTAAAGAGTTATAAATGAGGTTACATACCTATATCTCATTGAAATCATAACCTAGGTGTTATTTCAACACTCAAAGGTGATTCAAACCAAATATTTAATTTTAAGAATTATCACATCATAAAATTCAAAGAAATTATTTAATTAATTAATTTGAAATATAATTCAACTCCTATGAAAATAAACTCAGGAATTCCCTTAAACTTGATTAGATAATTCAACACCACTAAAATCAAATCATTCTGACCAATATAGATGTGGATACTGAATAAAGAATACTTAATAGGGGAGAGAATATAGGATAGAGTGTGATATGGGAGAAAGGTAATATGGGGTATGTTCCATCCTGTTTTTTGCAAGCAGATATCCCCCATCCCAAATTGATTCTTTTTTTTTTGTGTTTTTTACTTGTTTTCACTTTTTGTGTCATTTAATTAACCCATTTCCCTCCCTCATATGCATTATGTGATAAACATTCTTTACTATCCAATTCCCCATTTTGATCCTCTTTCCCCCACACTGCACTCCTATACATTTATTTCTTATCATTTTAAATGTTTTATTCTTTTTAACACAACCAATTAAATTAAAATAATAGTAATAATAATAGTGGAAGTGATACTAATTACAATATCATCACATTATTTTTATTATTACATAATTAATAATAATTATTGAAACCACATGTATATAAATATTACTATATATATATATTTATATAAATTAATTATGTTTTTATTATTTATTAATTTTATCAAAAATAAAAATAATAACATTATCATTATTATTTTAAACTAACCCACTATTCAAGCACAACAATACCTCAATTATCAATTTAAATAATCTTAAAATATTATTTATGTTTAAAATCAATCATATTTTCCTATAATTTAACCAACCCATAACGATTTATTTTGTTACACAATATGTATCATAAAAACATTCTGTCCATTGAAAGACTTACAGACATACTATTAAATAAACCACTTATAAAAAAGAATAATTTCACATACTAAAAAATTCACGATAAACACCATAAAAAATAATTAAACATTCATCCACAGGTGAGGTTATCCCCATAATAAAATACCTTATATTGGATCCCTAGTCTTTCACACATATTATTACATGATTTTAAGCATATTTTTCCATCAAATGTAACTAAGGATAAAAAATTCTAGTGTCTTTGTATTATTAGAAACACAAGTTAAAAACATAAAAACCAAAAAATAATATTGTATTTAATACCTATAATGATATCCTAAAATCAATTGAGCTCTTACACATTCATATGATAACCAGAGGAATACATGAAAAAAGGGATGAGCTAAAAATCCCAGTAAGGGAATAAGCAAAGGAATAAATCACAACACATGGGTTAGAATGAATAACATGATGACAGAAAGGGATGAAACATTAATAAACATAATGAATAATAACATTTATATCATAGTAACAAATAAAAATGACATCATAGAAATGTGTAAACATTATATAACATGAAATAAACATGATTCAAGGATAATTTCCAAGACTATATCACATGGTGGTAAAATCTCCATAATGGAATCAGGTTCACTCCCTATCTGAAAATGAAATATCATGAGAATAAAAATTACCTAATTAATTGGATAAATATCTAGGTGCATCCATCATAACATGTTCATGACTATGTGTTCCACATAAATAATCATATATAAGGAATTAAACATAAACATATGGGTCACCCATGGAAAGAATTAGGTATCATAATCATGGAAGAAGGCATATCAAAAGGGAATAACATAATGGTGTACATAAAATAATGTATTTAAATCATAAATGGGAATTAATAAGGGAAAATAGACATATATTATGATAAATTATGTCTAATTGAAGTGGAAATGTGTAAAAAAAGTCTTTAAGAAACATTAGAAATGAAAAATTTTAATGCGATTTAAGGAAAATATTGCAGAACATTTAATGCCAAAAAAGAATATTGGTTTTTATAAAACCATAAATTAAAAAATTAGTTTTCTATGATAAAATTATTTATTTTATAAAGTTATTTGGGGCTTAAAACAGATTATATATGGTACTTGAAAATGGGTAAGAAATTGGGAAGTACACTTTAATCAGGCTTGCTTATTGGGAAGAAGTGAGAAGGGAACCTTATAAAAACTTGTATATCCCAGAAAAAGAAGGATGAAATGATATGGATATATGATTTTTCAACATATAAATAGAATTTAGAATAATTATATAAAAATAAAAAGTATTTACATTATGATAAAGAGAGATAAAGCATAACCTGAAAGAAAAATGGATGTTTGGGAAGAAACCCTTACCTTATGCTCGAAAGTGTTCTGCACTTGATATTAATGTACTGGATAATAAAATAATATCGATTAATTAATTTATTTAGAAACTTATATACATTTATTTTATTTATTATAATTTTATTAAGTTCATTTAGGGTCTTTTTGATAAGTTATAAGCTACAATTTCATCATTTGGTAGAATTCATTTCCTTGGTTTTCATGCATGATTACTTGTATACATGTATAGAAAATCATGTAAAATGAATATGGTTGTATATAATTAAAGTTATATTTTATTAATGAACATAAATAATATTAAATTATTATATAATTAATTTTTTAATTTTGGGTGAGGATGAATCATTAGATAAGACATTAGTGATAATCATTTATATTTTTTTGGAGTTTTTTCGACCATGAAAAACTAGTTATGTTTTATTAATTAATATTATGTATATAAAAAGGTTATAGAAATTTACATAGGATATAATACATATATTATAATTTATTAACCAAAAAATGGTTTTATAAAGAGTCTTGAAGGAGGTAATGGAAATGGAAAAATTTGTCTTCCATGAAAGTGATAAATTAACACATCAGAGACAATATTTACATTTTTAGTATAAAATGATAGGGGAATGAAATGATGAGGGATTATTATATTAGAAGAATAAGATAATAGTATATTTAAGGTACTACAATTATCATACCATTTGTATTAGGGGATGTGAGGAGATAATTAGAAATTAAAAGAACATGAAAATAAGTTTTTTAAAAAAAGAAAAAGGATTTTACCTCTTGAGTCCTTCTTCTTGAGAACCTCTGTAGGGAGATCAGTTTTGGTATTCTGTTGAGCCCAAAGGCTCCTCAACATAGAGGAGGGTCTTGAGAAGATATTTGGGTAGAATTCAGAAAATGTTAAAAGATTAAGATGTGTGAGGGGAAGAGGTGATTATGGGTGGAATTTATAGGGGAGGAGAGGGATGTTTTCTCATTATATTATTAATTAGTTTATTATTTTACATCAAGACTAAGAGTAGTTTGAGAATGATATTCATGAAAAAACTAGGATTAGAGGAATCTATAAATGGTATTTTAGGGAGATGTGAAACCATCTCTCTCTAAAACCATCGAGTAATTAGGGATTCTTTTCCTGATTCATATGATCTTCACCCTCAAGGAAGATTTCCTCACACCTAAGAGATTTAAATCCCACAAATTCATGAATCCTATAATAAAAAAAACACCTCATGTGCAATAACCTATTGAAGAAAATCTTAAAGATGATGCTCCTGATGAAAAATATCACACTCTCTATTTCTTTGATAGATCTCAGGGGACGTCGTTCCAAGCTACCTTGTAGAGTACAGATCTAGGAAAAGACAACATGAAGAAACCTCCCCAGGTCAAGAGGCTTGATGGCGGTGGATTTGTGGTGGAAGCAGACCCGAATGCACTTCAAAAAAACATGCAAATGTGAAAATTTTATATCATGGTCTGCATATCCTACCTCAAAGGTGATGACCCATGTCCTTTACCTAATTTACAATCACGTATTTCACACTCCTGAATTACTTAGAACTAGAAATTGATTCTAATAGGTAAAGGATATTTTCACATTTTTTTGAAATAAAAGGATGATCTAGAGAAGGATTGGAAGACAAAAAAAATAATCTAAAATGATATTTCCTTATAATATCTTACTGGGACTCTTCCTTCAACCCACAACCATATATGAATACCATGGAACAAGTCGGGGTCAAAATATATAGATTTATTGGTTCTTTTGTCACCCAAAAATACTGAATGATATTGTTTCTTGTATTATATCTCCTCTCAAAATTGACCAAATGACCTGAAATTCCATCTTAGGACTCTTTTCTAGAGTTATGGTGGAAATAAACTTATATTCAAAGTTTCCCAATACAATCAATTTCAATGATAATGACTACAAAACTAAAATTAGAATAGAATATAAGAGGAAACCTCCCTTTTTTGACCTTTGTAAGATCATTGGACATATAATCTCAAATTGTAGGGTGGTTATAAAATAAGTAACTCAGCCAATTGAAAATAATTGGAAGGAAATAAGGAGAAATAGAAATGATAAAGATCCCATGATGGATATACCTGACCCCTGCAACATAAAATATGGGAAAAATAATTTCATAGTTTGGCACAAATTGGAGATAACTTGGGTATAACTTGGGAAGATGTTTTTGAAGAGGAATAAAAATCCCTAAAGTATAAAAATCCTCATAAAATAAATAAAAAAATGGTTTTAGAGACCATTGGGTTATCCAACCATGAACATGGGATATAAGAACTTAATACTGGTAAACTTGAACAGGTATCAAGCCTTAATCTCATCCAAAATGATGAACATACACTGGGTAGGAGGGATGAAAATTCCCCACCCGAACAATTGAAGTGCAATTCATGTGACACATGCAATGCAGATTTTCAAAATGATTATTTCCTTGGGTCAACTTCTATACAAACTATGGATGAACACACCTTCTCAAATTTGGGTATTGGACAAATCCAGGAACCCTCCCTATTGAATTACACTAGTAAATTAGTGATAAAGAATGACACCAACAATAAATAAAATGACTTAAATTCTTTTCCCCATTCTCACAACACATCTATTAATATCTCTAAAACTCTATATCTCATTGAAAATACTATAAAATATGGTAAACTTATTACTAACCTGAAGTCTATTCAAGAAAATGAACAATCCAAGATTATTGTGGTTAATGTAACTATTTCCAATTACTTAGAACCTATTAATCCTTTAAAGGGATATACACTCTTGGTACAATATCCTATGAAAATATAGGAAAAAAGTTCCCCACTAAGTAGACACAATGTATTTCATCTTTTATAAGCACTGCCAAAGTCTAGTCCCCCTTTTCTATGGATAATTCTGGTGTGGAGAAGAAAAAGGATCCAGGTACACTTACTCCCACTTCTACAAATTTCTCTTTTGATGGTTCTCAAACTATAGATAGTGTTGATGGTCCCGATTCTTTGATGTTGTGTAATAAGAACACTATAGAATCAACCCTTAATTATTCAATAAATCAAACTACTAAGAGAAATATTAAGGTAAAGAACAACCCTTGTCATATCTAACTATGACACTGCTCTAAAATGAGGAATGAAACCAAAAATAAGGATAATGAATTAGGTTCTCCTCCCTCTTCTCTCAATAATTCTATTAATATCTATAATACTCTAGATACAATCAGAATACCTCTATAATCTGGGAAACTAACCAATAACCCTAAGGGTGTTTAAGAAAAGGCACATACCATTATCTCTAAGCCTAATAAAAATATTTTCATGACCTTGGAATATTCTAAACATTTAAATACACTCTTGGTACCGAACCCTAAGAATATAAAGGTAAATAATGACTCCTTGGAGTAGATGCAGTGTCATCCATCTGATATGGGCACTGTCAGACAGCAGGACACAACTTCTTAAAAAGTTATAGGTACACTGATTCCTCTCTCCAAAAATTTCCATTTTGATGGTAATAAATCTATAGATAGTGAGGGCTATTATAAGAAGACTAGAAATTTGATATCTAACTAAAATGACAATTCTTTGTTGTTGTGTCCTAAGAATTCTACAGATTTCACAAAGAATGATCTAATAAAAGATCCCACTAAGAGGAACCCTGTCATATCTAACAATGAACAGGAAAATACCACTAATAGTACTCAAAATATTATAAGGTAATCTAGAAATAAAGGATCCAAAATAAAGAAAAAGGGGTGTTCTAACTCTAAATTTAGGATTAAATGAAGATCTTATTTTATAATAATTAGAGTATTGCTAACTCTGACACATTCATTATTCTAGAAGGGATGGTTAACACTCACAATCCTATGTTATTTTATATTTCTAAGCCAAAAATACATTTTCTTCCAAATGCTCTCATTTATGTCAGTATAATTATGTGTTTACTGTTGGAATTAATAATACCTTCAATGCTAAATCTTTAGGGATTTTTTTCACTCTTATTTACATAATGTTAGTGTTTTCAATATCTCTAACCATATTTTTACTTGAAACTTTAATATTGATGGCACACATCTTTTATTCTATTTTGTTTATGCTAAGAATAGTTACAAAGAAAGGAGAAATCTGTGGAATTACCTTTTATATATTGGCACTAATATTAATGATCCATAGTTTCTCATTAGAGACATTAATTCCATTCTCAACTCAAGTGAGAAAATTGGACCATCTCATTCTTCTATTTCCACGAGAGAATTTAAATCCTCGATCGAAGACAACAATCCCATTGAAATTAATCTCACTGGTGAAAAATAAACATGGTATAGAAGGCATTATAATAAATTTGTTTCCTCCAAACTAGATAGAGCCTTCACGAATTTCCCTACTTTTGAGAAATGGGACACTATATCTAGAACTACTCTACACATGATAAACTCTGTCCATCACCCTATCCTGGTCAATGTCTCCAGCAAAGACATGAAACCCCGACTGCCTTTCCGATTTAACAATGTGTGGTTCTATGAAGATGAGTTCACTAATATCATCCAAAAATATTGGTCTTCTATATCACATAACAAGGATGCCTTTTCCTATAATGTAAAATTAAAACACTAAAAATAAATCTCAAATCCTGGAGAAAATCCAAAGCCAAACAAATTAAAATTGAAATCATGCTTCTTGAGGAGGATCTCAATGATCTACAAAACAAAAACACTAATTCTGACTTCAACACTGATCCAACTCAAGAAATAAATATTACGGTTAAACTCAATTCTTTTCTCATGTTTAAATGAAATATTTGAAAACAAGTATTAAAAGTTAAATTGTTAACAGATGGTGACAAAAAAACTAAATTCTATAACTCTATTCAATGAATCAAGAAGACCTGCAGGCCATTAAACTTTCTAAAGGGTTGGTAAAATCTTCTTGAAAATGGAGATGACATTTCTCATCATATAGTCTCCTACTATGAATCCATTTTCAATGGTAATAATAACAACAAATACCTCTTTCCTAAGGTTTTTCCATTAGTAATTATTGATGAGGAAAACACCTTCCTTCTCAACACTCTAATGGATCATGAAATCAAGTCTGAATCCCGATAGCGCTTTGGGTCCTAATGGATTCAACAATGGTTTCTTCCAAAATTATTGGAATGTGATTCATGTCAATGTTTGTAAACTTGTAAAATACTTTTTTCCAATGGCGTGCTTCCTCATGCTCTTAATGCCCAGTTTCTCACCCTGATCCTAAAAGTGGAGAATTCATCTAAGATTCACCTGTTTAGACCCATTTATATTATTAATACTCTCTATAAAATCATCACCAAAATAATTGCTAACATATATTCAACTATAATAGACAAAAGTTTCTCCTAGAACCAATTTGGTTTTATTAAGGGCAGATCCATTCAAGAATGCATCTATCTTGCCTCAGAGTGTGTCAATAACTTGAATAAAGCTAACAGATGAGGTAACATTTCTATTAAACTTAACATTAGGAAGGTGTTTGGGACCATGGATTATATATTTATCTTCAAAGTTCTCCATGGTTGGGTTTTAGTGCCATTTTTTTCACTTCAATCAGATCTCTTTTCAAATCGGCGTCTATCTCCATTTTGATCAATGGATCTCACAAGGGCTATTTTAAAATCAAAAAAGGTGTTAGGAAAGGTGACCCCTCTCTTCCATTCTCTTCAAGATAATGGAATCCAACTTTAGTCATTTGATCAATCATCTGGTGGTCCAAAATAAGCTAAATATCATCAATGTCTCTAGGAACGTGAATGCTCCTACCCACCTTTTTTATGCTGATGAAATTATCCTTTTCCTTCAAGGTGGAAAAAGTAACATTCTTAATCCCAAAACTACGCTTCACACTATGAAGAGGTATTTAGTCAAACCATTAGTTGGACAAAATCCTGCATCTTATTTGGGAATAACTTTCCTCCTAGACAAAAATGTAACATTATCGGTGACTTAGGTCTGAAAGAAGGTATGCTCCCTTTCACTTATCTTGGTGTTCCCATATTTTGGGGTAGGACCAAGTCTTTCCACTTTACGACTATAGTTGACCACGTTATTAACCAGATCTCTTCTTGGAAAGGTAAATCTCTCTTTATGGCTAGCAGGACTTGCCTTGCAAAGTCTCCAAGATGGTTTAATCCATGATGATCTATAAATGGCATGTTGGTATTATTAAAATAATGAACTCTTTTATAAATAATTTCATCTGGACTGGTAGTATTCTAGAATGAAAACTTGTGACTATTCCCTGTTCAAATTGTTGTAATCTCATTGAGAATGGTGGTTTCGGTATAAAAAATATAAATTAATTTAATGAAGCCCTTCAAAATAGATGCACTTGGAACCTTTTTCATAATACCTCTAAAGCCATTACCTTCCTCAAAAATAAATTTCTTGAAAAACATAATCTATGAAATTAAAATTTCGTTAATTCTTCCATTTGGCCATCCATAAAACAACACTTCACCAATATTATGAATAATTCCAGATGGATGGTCTCTAGAGACTCCTCTATAAAATTCGGGTTGGATAACTAGACTGGGACACCTTTAATTTCTATGACATCTCTCGATAAAACCCCTAAGAGTACCAACTTCTCTATCAGAGAAATTCTAAACTCTCAACATGATCACATCCCTAATACTATTCTGAATGTCATTGAAAACTTATCTTTCACTAACACTAGTGATTTCTTAATTTGGGAACCTACTCACAATGGTATGCTTAACTCAACAAATTTCTACAATCATCATTTATGTAACTCTAAAATTGAATACAGTTGGATAAAAAATTTCCAAAAAACATGGATAAAACCTTCAAGATTCAATATCATATAGAATATTTCTCACAACAGAGTTCCCACCGAGATTTGACTCTAATCATTTGGAATCCATCTCTCCTCAAAGTGAATAATATATAATCAACACAGAGAAGATGCTAACCCCTATTCGTTTCTAGTGCTACTGCTTCTACTCTTTGGAACTATATTTTTTATATTGTTGAATGTAGATGACTGATTCTTGACTCCTTAAAAACTCAACAAAAGAAATGTGTAGAAATAGAAGGCTCTCAGAAAATCAAGAACCTTTTCCTTGATGTAGTTTCTAAGCTCCACCATGTGATATGGTATGATCAGAATGATATTATTCATATCAATTAATCACTCGAATGAAATACAAGTCAAATGTAGATCCTTATTTCCATACACGAAGCTAATTTGTTGCATAAGGGACATTGCCACAACACTATGAATTAATTTGGAATACTGAGATGTCTACAGATTCATGAAAATTTTTGTCAACCTCGTCACACTCTAGAGGTGTTCTGGAGAGAACCTCTTCTTGGATGGATCAAAATAAACATTGGTGGTGCCTCCAAAGGAAATTCGGGCCCTGCAGGGAATGGTATTTTCTTCAAGAATCACCTCGGTCATATCCTTGAATGTTTCATGGGTAGATGTGGAATTTACAACTCCATTGAAGCTGAGAAGATGAGTTTGATACATGCTATTGCATTTTACAGACTCTTTGGATGGAATAACCTCTAGATTTAAAGTAACTCGATGACCATAATCCTAAAATTTGGAATGGCATAACACATCTTGCTTGGCCAGTTACAACCCCTTTGATGGAATGAACCCGTTCACTTTTCGATCTTAACTATATCAGCATACATATTTATCAAGTGGAAAACATAGTTGCAGATGGCCTGGCCAATATGGGAGTTTATCAAGACATTACTTGGTTTGAAGACCTCCCCACTACTCTTATTTCCTTACATGAAAAATATTGTAATATGATCCAATTTTTTATACTCTTGTAAAATTTCTTTTTATAATAATTGTGCTTTGGTCATTTTGGGCCAAGGCATCACCTTTTTAAAAAAAAAATAGTGTTTGATAACTATCACGAAATATATAAAAATAATGAATGTTAGTTCAATATTATGATTCTTACATCATCTAAGACTCAAGTAATAGTGTACGTAACTTATAATGTACATATACCGTAAAATACCATATTTCACTATTCAAAAAAAACTATTTTATTAAAAACAAAAAATTCAAACTTACAATTTTTTCAACTTGTAGAATTTAAAAATGGAATCCATTTTATGAAAATAGTTTTCTAAATAATAAAATTTAATTTTTATTTAAAATAATCATTTACCTGAAAATACCAATTTTAAAATTATAACTGAATTTATAAAACATTAAAAATTTAATTAAGGACTCGTTAAATTATTATATAATCATAATACAAAAAATAATAATTTATGAATAAATTTAATGGAAATAAATTTTCTTTTAAAACATTATATTAATTAAAAAATTAAAATTAAAAACTTATGCTTTATAAAAATATCAACACTTAATTAATAATTTCTAAAAAAATTATATTTTTATACTATGATATAATTATGTCATATTTTCATTTATAAGATGGATAAATTTAATTTATATTTTTATAGGAGAGGTTACTATTCTATTATATGGTTTATTATTCATATGGGTCACATTACTATTCCAAAGATCAAGTTACTATTCCATTTGTATAGGTTTCTTATCTTACAGAAATACCTCTTATTTCATTCATTCTTCATATATAAAGTTTTTATTGTGTTTTCTATGTGATGTTTATTTTATTATACTATATAAAATAATTATAAGAAGGGAATTATCATTGATAAAAATTTAGGTCATTACATTTCTCCCCCTTATGAAATTTCTCCCTTGAAAATTCATTTTACAAACTATGATGAAAAAAGTGAGGGTACTTCTACTTCATCAATTCCTCTAGTTCTCATGTAACCTCTTCATACCTATGGTTACACCGTAGTTCTTTAACTAGGTGAACAATATTATTTAATAGAATTTTATCTCTATTATCCAAGATCTTCACCGAATTATCCTCATATAGAGATCATTATCAAACTATACCACCTATGAATTCAGTACATGTGAGGGATTTGACATGTAATTACTCAAGAGGGATATGTAGAATACATCATGTACTTGAGACATGGTAGGTGTAAGTTCCAGTTGATAGGCCATAGCTCCAACAGGATCAAGAATCTCAAAGGGGATGATGTACCTGGGACTTAGCTTTTCTTTATTCCCAAATATCATAATACTATTCCATAGAGATATGTATAGTAATACCTTGTTTCCAACCTTAAACTATAGGTCTCATTGAGGATTTCCTGCATAAATCTTCTATAGAATTTTGGCTGCTTAGAAATTCCACTACATGGTTTTCACCCTTTCTACCATTTCTTTTACTATTTATGGTCCTAAAAGATTACATTCACTGAACTCATCCCAAAATTATGGTGTTCTGCATCTTTTTCCATAAAGGTATTCATAGGGATCCATTTGGATGATCGAGTAGAAACAATTTTTATAGGAGAATTTGAATAGTGGTAGATGTTGGTATCATCCTTCTTTAAAGTCTATATAACATTCTCTTAATATGTCTTCTAGTTTATTAATAGTTCACTTAGATTGGATATCAGTTTGAAGATGATAGTACATACTGAAGTTCAACATCGTATTTATAGTATATTATAGACTTTTCTAGAATTATGAGGTAAATCTAGGATCCAAATAATATACCTTTTTTATTGGTACTCCATACATCCTTACCAATTATTTTATGTATATCTATGCAAGTAATCTAGTGATAAGTCCTTTGGAATTGTGATAAAGTGAGATATCTTTGTAAGATGATCCGTAATAACTCATATAACATCGTTTCCTCTGGATGACTTGAGAAGTCTGGTAAAAAAGTCTATTTTTATGTTCTCCCAATTACATGTTGATATGGGTAATGTTTTTATCCTCCCCTTATACATTTTCCTTTCATCCATGACTTTATAATATAACATAAACTTTTATGTATATTCAACGATCAATTTCTTTATAATGTCCCACCAAAAGTTCTCTCAGAGATCTTGATACATATTTGTGATCCTTGGGTGAATAGAGAAGGTTGAGATATGTGAGTCATTCAGAATCTCCTTCTTTATTTTTTTATTAGATGTTACACCTATTCATGACCCATATCCCACGACTCTTTCCTCATCCATTTTGAACTCATAGGATTTTCTATTTCTGATAGCTTCCACCTTTTTATGAATTTTCGTATCATTTCCTTAAGAATCCATTATTTTATATATGAGGGATGGTTGAGAAATAATTTGAGAAAGGATTAGGGATGTTCCTTCCTTAACTATTCTCATGTATATCCTTTTAAAGTCTAAGAATATTTAATCCTGATCAATTTTCATTATTGATAAAAATGACTGCTACTTTATTTTCTTTACTCATATGGAAGTGGATTGAGTATTCATAATCTTTGATGTGTTATAACCATCTTCTATGGATCATATTAATCTCCCTTTGTGTGAATATATATTTTAGGCTCTTATGATCAATACATATTTCAGACTTACCCCAATAGAGATAATTGTGTCAGATTTTCAACGCGAATATCACATCTTCTAAGTCCAGATCATGTGTGGGATATTGTTTCTCATGAATTTTCAAATTCCATGAGGCTTAGGCTATCAATTTATCATTTTCCATTAGTATACATCCTAATATCTTATTTTAAGCATTTCTATACACCACAAAGAGTTCCCCACATGTTGGTAGTGTGGAACTAGTGCAGTGATAAGCCTCTTTTTCAACTCTTTAAAGTAGTATTCTCATTCACTGGTCTATAAAAACTTTTCTCCCTTATAATTCATCTTAATTATTGGGTTTAAAAATCATTATAATTTCATCAAAAATTACCAATAATACCCAACTAGATGAAGGAAGCTATAGATCTTCGTCGTAGATGTTGGTATGGGCCACTCCTTAATTACCATTGTCTTGGAAGGGTCCACAAATATTTCTTTAATGGTGATAAGATTCACCAATAATGATAATTACTCCATCCAGAACTCACATTTACTATAATTTTGATATAAATTATCCCTTGAAAAAGTCTTTAGCATAGTATTTTAATGCTTTTCATGTTCCTTGTTGCTCTTAGAGAAAATCAGGATATCACCAATAAATACCATGAAAAATTAATTAAGGTATTATATAAAGTAGCTATTCATTAATTCCATGAATATTTCTAAATTATAATCATTGAGCCTGAAGGGAATCACCATGAACTCATAGTTTCTATACCTCATTTGAAAGTCAATCTTTGGAATATCTTCCTTCACCACCTTTAATTGGTGATATCCAAACCGAAGGTCCACCTTTGAGAAATAAGAGTCCCCAAATAGTTAATCAAACAAGTCATCTATCTGTGGAAGGGGAAACTTTTTCTTTATTGTTTTTTATGGTGCTCACGATAATCAATTCATAGGCACATTGATCTATCATTATTATTGATGAATAGGACCAGTACACCCCATGGTGAAGAACTTGGGCCTATAAAACCCTTGTCCATGTTATCCTGTAACTGCTTCTTTAGTTCTTCCATCTCAAAGGTATCCATTATATAAGGTGTCTTTGATATAGGCAGAGATCTAGGAATAAGTTAAATTTACAAATTCACTTCTTGGTCATGAGGAAAACTGGGTAATTGTTTGGGGAATACATCAATTTAATCCCTCATGAATGGAATGGATTCGAGCATGATTATCTCATTTGTCTCAATCATTTGAGATAGACATGATTTATCATAAGGAAAAATATACACAATTGAGATGATTATTATGATAGATATTTAACATCTTCCTTAGAATTATATAGAATTGGAAGATACTTTGTAATGTGAAGTGTGATATCCCTTTTCTGATAGTTGATGTTGGATTTATATAATGATAGCCAATCCATTCCCAATATTAAATCAAACTCTACCAAAGGGAGTATGAAAAGATTTATTGGGAGGTTTTGTCCACAAGTATTAATCCGGGAGGAGTTATATAAATTTTATTCTATAATTTACCCATTTTCTATTATCACAAACAACCCAAACTCTAATTTTTTAGGTGGTGATTGAATAGTTATACTAAACATGCATGGTATGAAAGAATGCATAAAACCAGAATCAAATAGTATGTTTGATACTAATGAATGAATAACCAACATACCTATCACTACATCATTATCACATTCCACCTCAGTAGTAGTGATATCATATTCCCTTATTACCTTGTATTTTATTGTTGTTGATTGCCTCCAAACCCACTTATCTTGGGGAAATGGCTCAAGTAATTCCCATGTTCCTTGTAGTCAAAACACTACACTATAGAATGAGCATTGATCTGAACCATAATTTCTTCTTATACATTAGTGGAATTCTTCATATCATTTCTATAATTATTTTCCATATTCCATTATCTTCCACATTTTAAGAATCTATTGGTTCCCTTTAAGTAGTTACTAGGATTCATCTTCTCACACTTTTATTACATGGGATGTTGTGTCTTCATACCATCATGATAGTTATCTATTGATCCACCCATATTAAACTCTATTTTATACCTTTTTTACTATGCCTATTATACCACTAAGAGTCTTCAAACTACATTTTAACCTTAATGGAACAATTAACAATCTATTCATAAATGTCAAAGTCTCAAATCAATATCACTTTAAGTAGACTCAGATTTATTACACTAAAGAAGAAATTCACCATACTATTGTTTTTTATCATAAATATAGAAATGTATTCTACAGGCCTTGTGATGTTTCCCTTATACGAACCAATAGTATCATCTTAATTTTGGTTTAGCTTGAGAAAATCCCTTTACAAATTTAGATGGAGGGTTAAAGGAAAATATTATTTGAAAAATATTTTCTTTAAATCTTAAAATTCAATATAATCAATTTCCATCTTGGACTTAGTGTTATTGATCAGTGTCCACCACTAATCAGTTTTCCCATAAAAATAATAAAATTCTATCACAACTATATATTCTTCTGAGAATTTAAGGACATAGAATATATTTTTAATGTATTTAATCCATTTTTTTTGTGAGGAGGGGATCCAAATATCCACTAAAAATGGGACTCCTTTTCCACAAAAATATTTTAATGTAACTTGATCTTTATTAGGAGAAGGAGGGTGTTCCACATGATTCTAGTTATTATTCATTACTTAAACCAGTTGAGAAAGTACTATCATGAAGTTTTGAGCACCCATTCCCATCATATTTGGCACATCATTAGGAAAATCTTCACATTTCCTATCACATTTATTATGGGCATGAGTGATTCTATTTGTAGTCATTATCTAAGAAAAATAATTTAAAATTAGGGGGATTGAATACTTATCTAATAATAATATATAAGTAATACATTGAAAATCAAAGAATAAAATTGTAAATTAAAAGTATGTCCTAACTTGTGATACCCAAAGTTTCAATCTAGGTTATCAATGGTGATAGAATTATCTCAAGGGTCATTTTAGAAAAGTTATAGTCATAATCTTTAAAAATAATTAGTCCTTGATCTAATAAAAACTATAGATATCCATTATCATTTTATACATATTTTTACTTAATTTTAAGAATAATTTAGCAAAAAATATGACCAATGATGTAAAATTATAGTATATTTGTAATATTAGGAACATAATATGAAAATATGAAAACCAAACTGAAAAAATATTTTATTTATCTCCATAATGAGATCCTGACTTCCATTAAAATCTTATATCTAAAATGGATAACCTGGGGGATAAATGAAAAAAATGGATGACCTAAAAAGCCTAATGAGGGAATAATCATAGGAATAAAAAAACACATTGGTTAAAATGGATTGAATGATGACATAAAGGAATTGAACATGAATAAACATAAGTAAGAATACCATGTATAACATGGGAACAATAACCATGACATCATACTATTGTGGAAACATCATATAACATGGAATAAACATGAGTCAATTATAACTTCCAAAACTATATAAAATGATGGAAAAATTCACATAAAGGAACTGAGTTCACTCTCTATCCCAATATGACATCTCATGAGACTAATCATTACCCAATTCATTAGAACACCATCTAGGTGCACCCATCATAACATTTTCATTAATATTTGTTTCACATAAAGTATAACACCAAGAGATTTTATGAGATATATTTTTTTAAATAAATTGATGTATATTGGTTGTACATTACACTAATATTAACTTTCACTATACACAACACCATATTAGCTTGCGGTATACGTAACACTATTCTTGGCTTGTGTTACACACAATTTCAAGTTGTTTTGTTAGAATTAATTTCACACAACACTGAATATAGATTTAGTTAAATGTATAATATAACTATGTTTTTATTATTTTATATGCAACACCAAATGAATCTTTCACTACAAGCAACACTAACTTGGCTCACAATACATGTAAGAGCGACCTTCCTTGACAGCTTACACAATACCGAGTTTCACTGAACAATGTTATATTATTAAAATATTATTATTAAATGGTATATAAAATAGCTATTATAAATATTATTAACCAAAATTTTAATTCTATATAACATTAAAATTCATCTTATGTATTTTATAGGCATTATATAAGAAAAATTCAATTTTTTCGAATAAAGGAAGTATTTTTCAAAAAATACACTTTTTCGGCCTTTTGATGGCACACCCATTTTAAATATAGTTTTAAACTTTTAATATATTATATTTGACAAAAAATCTTATTATTTGGAATCATGAAATCAAAATTTAATATTTTTTTATTTGTTAGTAATTTTATGATAAAAATTATATTTTAATGAATAGTGAAAAATACTGCATTTTAATTCAAAACTCCATTTTAATCTAATTAATTTATATAGATTGATTATATTTTTAATTGGTTTTAAAGTATAATTGGATTATGTTTTTATCATTTAATCCAATTTTGTTAATTATAAGTAATTTCACATTTAAATTGGATATAAACATGTGTCAATCTTTTGATAGTTTTTACTTCTTACAAACCCACTTTTTGGTTTTGACAACAAGTATTAATTTTAAATTAAATTATGACAATTTTATGTTTTGAATTTAGAAAAATGGATTCCATATTTGGAATCATAATGTCCAAATTTTATAAATAGGAACCTTTCATTTTTGGAAATTATGAATAGTAACATCAGTAATTATTTTTAGATACCAGAGTTAAAGGGTAAATTTGGTAAATAAGGGTAAAAAATAATATTATAATAATATAAAACTACCATAAAACATGTCCTAATCCTATTGGATAAGATATGTCCGACGATGAGAATTCTCGGGTCTATTTTAAGATCCCATGGAGGCACTTGGGTGTGATAATGACCTTTTATAATTTTTAATTTAAACTAAAGAAAAGTATAAAATAAACATATATATTTTACTAAAAAACTTTAATATAGGGTTATATAATTTATTTATTTGACCATAAATTGTCATTATAAATCTAAAAATATTTTCTACATCATGGTATTTTATTTATAATTTTTAGACATTCAATAAATAAATTTAATTATGACACAATAATGATGTAGTGATTACATTATTAATTAAATATCAAAATAAATGATATTATAAATATTAATATAAATGTAATTTGTAAATTTTTATGCCATAAACGATTTTTTTATTTAATTTACATGTGAGGGATGATGTAATTTATTTTTTGGGATTGAATCAAGTTTTTATGACTTTAAAAAAATCAATTACTAAATAGTTTCAAAATTGATATAAATAAGTTTTTAAGTCAAATTTTTTTTTGAAGGTGGGTTCTGGCCAAAAGACCAGAACCAGGAATTTTATTCAAAAGAGAAAGTCACAAACAAGTTACAACTGACGGAAAGAGGGAAATTTTCTAGAATCTTTAATGAAAGCAGAAATAAACTCTGGCGGGAGTTCATTCATCCAAGTGATCTCATGAGAGACACCCATGTTGGCAAGCCCATCCGCGACCATATTAGCCTCCCGATAGGTATGTGTGGCAATAACATTGAGGTCACTGAGCGTAGCGAGGCAATCCATCCATCTGGGGATGATAGGCCATGCCAAATGTACATCACCCTTCCATATGTCATTAATGATCCATTTTTTGTTCTCATGGAATTTTATAGTAACTATAGTAACCATATATTATGAAAATGCAAGACGACATGGTAAGGGTTGATGTTTTTAACTAAAGGTTAATGATAAAAGATAAGGTTACTTTTATGACCTAAAAGTGTATAAAACATATTATTTGAGATTATTGTGATCCATACTAATATTATATTTGAAAAAATTAGTTTGGGACCATTAGAAACCGAAAATCATTTTATAATAAATTAGTATTTAAAGGCTCCCCTAAAGTGCTGCTCACCTGTCCTATAAAAGGGAACGTCTCCTTGTCTTTTAATAACACCTCTAAACCCTTTGTCTCGGCCAAAACCATACCAAATTTTTTCCAAAACTCCCTAAATTAATTATAGAGGCCATAATTTGGGAATAAAGGCATCCTATGTATACCTTTTGTGAAAATCAAGAGGAGATACTTGAAAAAGAGGTAATTGTTTTATCACCTATTTCAAAATTCTTTCATTCTTATACTTCCTATTCTTATGTTGTTTCCATATTAAAGTAATAAATCCAGTATATTAAAAATTATGATATGTTATTATAATTATTTTACAACTTTATACCTCCTTTTATCCATCCTATGAATAATAATATCACCATGCTTGCATATGTCCGGCTTACCGTCTCCACATCGTGGTGTAATTTGTTATTAGAATATATTTAATTTGGATGGGTATAATGATGAGTATAATGATTGTAAATAATGAATATAACTAGATAATTATTATTTATAATTAATATATCATCCAATTTTATACCATTTAACCATTAAGTGAATGATATCGCTGCTTGTGCATATGTACGACTTACCGACTCGACGACGCGATGAAATTCATTCTCCACATTAACCATTCAAGAATGATTATAAAGAATACATAATAAATAATAATGAAATATATGAAATAATAATTCTAATTAATATATATATATATATATTTCATTTACTTTCTTCAATTCAATTCAACAAGGAAACATAAATAATGTTCATGCGTATGTACGACCTACCGTCTTCATGAACAATATAGTCTATTTCATTTATCTATCTTATATATATATCTATATACTAACTATATATGATATATAAATCATATTAAACATTTTTGAAGAAATTAAATCACAATCTATAGAATAATATCAAGAATAAGAAGTCAAAACATGTATGATAAATAAACTGATTATTACTCAAAACGATTCTTTAACATGGAATTGATAAATGAACGGATAATATAAAGTCATAAGTGAATCATATATGGTATAATAAATATTATTATGGTTATTTTATAAGTTAATAATATGTTTAAACACACTATACAAGATGTTAAAATACATATGAAGCATATCAGACATAAGTCGAAGGATAATTTCATAATCTCATTATTATTCGAGATTGTTTATACGTAATTATTTACTGGGGTATATTTATCAAGAAAATCCTTGTTTCCTAGTTATGTAATATTATTTCTATTATTCTATAATTTTTTAAAAGTTAATTTTACCCTTTGGTTAATTTTTATTAAACAGCATGAAATGAATCTTTTTTCATTATTCGATTTGAGGTACTTTTTGACTTTTCAGACAAAAGTACAAGGATATTGTTTTTTAACTTATACAACATGAATGGGTTTCTATAGATTCATAAAACCTTATTTCCATGAATATTCCTCTATATTATTTCAAGATTATTTTCAACTAAATTATTTTCTTTTAAAATTTCCTGGCATTTTGTGGAAATAAAACATTTTTGAAAAAGAACGAATATTTTCTTTAGGAATTAAGTTCAAGTGTTTTATCAAAATTATTTTTCATCTAAGATGATGATATTTAAATATAGTTATGTTTATATCAATATTATTAATATTATTTTATTATGTTAATAATTTAATTATATTTTATATCGATTATGTTATGATGGAATGATGTTTACGAAACCAACTTTATTTCATAGGTTATGCTATAATAGATTATTTATGTATTTGTGGCACCTGTATAAATGATTTAATTATGTGATGGGTGGGAAATATATCTACCTCGAATTAATTGGATAATTATTTATATCTAATGATATAGACATTTCAGGAATGGAAAGTAAATATAGTTCAATAATACAGGGATGGAACGACCAGTAAATTTGGTTCAGTAATACATGGTTGGAACAACAAGCAAACATCTTTCAGTAATTTACATTTTTCACTATGATGGTATTGGAAGAAATACCTTGGATACTGTGGAAATAATATTATATTCTTATTTGATTTAAAAAATTCTATGTTTTATGACAATTCTATTTTATCATGGTTGATGTTCCTTTATGATCTATGCCTTACATACTGAGATGATTTATTTCCCGACTCAAAATTTTGATATTTTAACTTTACTTTCATGTTTTTAAATTCTTTTGATTATGGTTTGTCTTATGTTCCCCATGTTTACCCTTAATAAGAATTAGAGCTCCCTATTTTTGTGTTTTATTTTCCCCAAGTTATAAAGAAAAGTTTTAGGTTGGAAAACAATAGGGGAAGATATTTATGGGATATGTTGTAGATCTTTCACCAAGTTAGAAGATTATGTTCCAAGTTTCCAATGGAACTAAACTGATACAATATTTGAGTGCATATTTGAGTAATTTATTTATCATTCTGAAAAGTAAATGTAATATCCATGTACTTCAAGAATGGGTCTCTATAGTTGGTGTCAAAGTGAAGGTTCAATTAACCTTTGGAAACTAGGATGGGAAAACTTTAGTGAGATCCCTAGAGATATTTCTAACGTATATCTACAGATGTCCCTATGGATAAGTCTAACTATATGTTACAATCATATAATTATGTTAATGATCATGAATAACCTAGGATTTAACCGAATATGTTAAGGATTTAAAGTACTCCTCCTTGATTATATTGTTTTCCTAGTATTAGTTTTTCCTATCATACTAATATTTTTGGGTTTTAGATAATGGTTAGAACCGAAAGGAACTATATTTATGATGTATGGGATGGGAAATGAAATTATTGTCCTCCTAAACAACCAAATGTTTTGGGAGCTCGAATAAAGAATCTTGTTTCAATGACCACAAATCATGCTAGGCTTCTAAATGACCAAAGTTGGGAATAACATTCTCTTGAATATTTCTTAAGGAAGCATCCACATAATTTTAGTGGAACGACCAATCCACTAGTTGTAGGGAAATGGATTTGTACTATAGAAAAGATATTTTTAATTCTCTATTTTTTATAATGTGGAAAGGTTAATTTGGGAACTTATTTCTTGAAAGGTAAATGGAATCTGTGGTGGAACATTATCAAGAATACAAGGCAATAAGATAAAATTGACACCATTGATTGGGATGAGTTCAAGAACTTATTTTTCAGTATGTAACTTCCTTGTATTTTTCTTACAAAAATGGAGATTGAATTTTCTCATCTATCTCATAGTTATGATAAGAAAATAAGGATAAAATTATAAGGAAACTATAAAAATTACATAGAAAAGAAGATTATATTTTCTATATGCTCATAGTGTGGAAGTAAACAGGGAGGAAATTGTCTTAAGGGGATTGATAAATTATTTATGTGTGGGAAAGAATTCCATTGAAAATTTTACTTCTAAAGTAATTGGAATAAATATAAATATACAAAGAGTGTACCTCCCAAAAATTAGGGTAATAAGTGAAAGGAAATTGGCCATTATGCTAACCAATGCTCTAATCCAACGGTTATGGATGATTATTGATTCCAAAAACCAATTAAGCACAAAGACAATGGAAAATCACATGTGATCACTATTGGTGATGTTGATTATGACAAAAAATTGGTGGAATGATTATGTGTTTATGTAATGGGATTCCTAAATAGTGTTATAGAATCTCTTTTATAGTATTATAGAATACTGGAATATCTATGTATTGTTCTATTGCGGTTTTCCATAAATATATGGTACCATTAAATATGAAAAGTGATTGAAATATTTTTGAAAAGCGTATGATATGTGAATAAGTAATAGATAAAGTTATAATGAGATGTTTTATAGTATTAATGACCTCATGAATGATACAAGGATAAAGTGATATCATGGTTTGAGTATATAGGATTTTTAGTATTTTTAGTGTGTGAAAAGAGATAATTTGTGTAGAATGCAAGTTTCCACTAAAGTTCTATTGTAATTAAAGTTATTATGAAATTTCAAAATAATACATGATTAATGTATTCACGTGTTTGGAATGTAAAAACCAATTAATACCCTATGAGTTATGCAAGAAAAATGTTAAGTCGATTTAGTTCACCTCTTTTTAAAGTTTTATGTACTCAATTTTTGAAAGGATTGTAAGGTTATCAATTTATGGATAGTATAATTTATATTCTAGTTGATGTTTTTTAGATAAATGTATTATCTCAGTATAGATGGACTTTTTCATATTTTATTTCATATGATAACCATTTTTTGATACTGATGGAATATCCTATCATTCTATCACATGATCTTCTAACACATCAATAATGAAAAATTCTTCTTCATTTCTTTAAATAATAGATGATGTGGAAATTGTTCAAGGCATAAACAATGATGAGATTGTACCAAAATAAAATAAGTATTTATTCACATGCACAATTCTTAAAATTTAGGGATATAATATTGAAAACCAAAAATGTTATCCTAGTACCTTTTCATCTGATGAATAATATGGTTCCATAAATCAACCCATATTTAAGGATTTCTGGTTGTTAACTTTTCCAAATATTATTCTCAATCACTATCCATCAGAACTTTATGGTTAGATTTTTCTTTTATATACATGTTTTTACTTCCCATATATGTTCTCCTATGTGCCAAACCAATGATGAGTTAATTTGGGTAACCGTTATGTATCTAAATTTACTTTTTTAAAATGAATTTTTAGTATTCCTTTTTTTGATGTGGGTTTCTATGAAAGAAACATTCATGTAGTAAAACTTTTATAACCTTGATGAATTTCAAAGTAAAAATTCATTTTAAGGGGGGTATAATGTAACACCTAGATATTTTATGAGACATATTAACTTTAATTTCATTGATGTCTTTTGTTTTATACAACACCAAGATTAGCATGCACCAAACACAAAACTGTATTATCTTGTAGTATATGTAACATTATTCTTGTCTTGTGTTACACACAATTTCATGTTTTTTTAGAATTCATTTCATGCAACACTGAATATATATTTTGTTCAATGTATAAAATAACTATTTTTGTATTATGTTATTCAAAAAACCAAATTATGATTTCAATATAATCAATACTAATTTGGATTTCTTTACATACAAGAGTGAACTTCCTCGATAACTTACGTAATACTGAGTTTCATTAAACAATGATATATTATTAAAATATTATTATTTAATGGGATATAAACTAGACATTATTAATAGTATTACCTACATTTTGAATTTTATTTGACATTAACATTCATCTTATGTATTTTCTAGGCATTATATAAGTACAAATTCATTTTTTTGATAAGATAAATATTTTTCTCGAAAATGCAGTTTTTCCTCCTTTTAATGGTGCACCTATTTTTAATCTAGTTTTAAAACTTTTATATATTGTATTTTAAAAAAAATTATTTTATTGTAGTGGGAAATAAAAATTTACTTTTGTTTCATTTTTAGTATTTTTTGATAAAATTCATATTTTAATGAATAGTGAAAAATACTACATGTTAATTCAAAACTGCCTTTGTATCTAATTTATTTATATAGATATATTATTTTTTTAATTAGTTTTAAATTGTAATTATATTTTGTTTTTATAATTTAATACAATTTTGGTATTTGGAACTAATTTCACATTTAAATTTGACATAAACATATGTCAATGTTTTTATTTTTTTTACTTCTTAAAAACCTGCTTTCTGGTTTTGACAACGGGAATTAATTTTAAATAAATTTCTGCTAATTATGTGTTTTAATTTTGAAAAATAGATTAAATATTTGGAATAATAAGTTCAAAAGTTTTTAAATAGGTACCTTTCAGCTTTGGGAATCACGAATAATAACATCATTAATTTTTTTTAGTTACTATGGTTAAAGGGTGAATTTGGTAAATAAGGGTAAAAAATAATATTATAATAATATAAAACTACCCTAAAACATGTACTAATAATATTATATGAGATATTTTGGACCATAATAATCCTCGGGTCAATTTTAAGACCCCATGGAGTGGCTTGGGTTTGATAATGATCTTTTAGGATTTTTAATTTAAAGTAATGAAAAGTATAACATAAACATGTATCTTTTAATAAATTTTTTTAATATAAGGTCATATAAATTGTTTCTATGACAATAAATTGTAATTATAATGATAAAAATATTTAATATATCATGGTAATTTATTTATAATATTGAGACATCAAATAAATAAATTCAATTATGACATAATGATGATGTAGTGATTATCCTATGAATGAAATATTCAAATAAATGATATTATAAATATTAAAAAATGTAATGTTAGAATTTTGATTCCATAGAAGAATTTCTGGGATGAAATTTACATGTTAGGTATGCCTTAATTACTTTGTTTTTAATGAATCATGTCTTTATGACTTTAACAAAAAATAATTATTAAATAGTGTCAAAATTTACATAAATGAGTTTTTAAAACAAATACTATTTTATTAAATGATATAATAGTCATAAAAATCAAATATTAGGATATATAACTTATATAATGTTTAAAATTTTATTAATGATCCACTTTTGTTTCTCTCTTAATTTTATTGCAACTGTAGTAATGATATATTATGAAAATACAAGAAGACATGGTAAGAGTTAATGTTTTTATCTAAGGGTTAATGCAAAAAGATAAGGTTAATTTTGCGATGTAAACTTCTCTAAATACTATTGGTTGAGAGTATTTAAAACCATAATCATTTTATATTATAAATAAATGAGTTTAAGACCATTAAAAACCGAAAATCAATTTATAATAAATTAATATTTAATAACTTTCCTAAAGTGCCCCTCACCTCTCTTATAAAATGGAACTTCTAATTATTTTTTAATCACACCTCTAAATCCAGATTTCTCTAAACAAACTGACCAAATATCCTCCCAGAATACCAAAATTCTTCCTAGAGTCCATAAATTGGGAATAAGTAAATCTTAGGGAGACCTTTTGTGCAAATCAAAAGAAGATACTAAAAAAAGAGGTAATTGTTTTATCACCTCTTTCTGAATTCATTTCTTATTATACCTACTCTTATTATGTTGTTTTCATAATAAAGTAATAAATACAGTATGTTATACATGTTTAGATGAAATAATAAGTATTGTATAACCTTATAACTCCTTTTATCCGTCCTACGAAAAACAATATCACCATGTTGCATACGTACGACTTACTGTCTCCACGCCATGGTTTAATTTGTTATTAAAAAATACTTAATTTGGATGGGTATAATGATTAGTATAAATAATTTAAATAATTAATATAACATGATAATTATTATTTATAATTAATATACCATCCAACTATATACCATTTAACCATTATGTGAATGATATTGTCTCTCTTGCGTATGTAATGCTTACCGTATCCATGACGCGATGTGATTCAATCTCCATGTTAACCATTCAAGAATTATTATAAGGTATATATAATAAATATGAATGAAATGTATGATATAATAATTCTATTGGATTTATGTATATATATATATATCATTTACTAGATTCCATTTAATTCAATAAGGAAACAAAAACAACATTAATGCTTACGTACGACCTACCGTCTCCATGAACGGTGTATTCCATTTCATTTATATATCTATTATATATTTTTATATACTTGAATATATATGATATATAAATAATTAGTTACATTCTTTAAGTAATTAAATCACGATCTATTTAATAATATCAATAAAAACAATTCATAACACGTACGATAAATAAAAATATTATTACTCAAAACGTTTCTTTAACATGGAATTGATAAATTAACGGGTAATATTAAGTCAAAAGTGAATCATATATGATATCATAAATATTATTATGGTTCCATTAAAAGTTAGTAATATATTTTAACCCACTATACAAGAGGTTTTAATACATACGAAGCGTATCAGACATAAGGTAAGGGATAATTTCATAATTTCATTGTTATTAGAGATTGTTTATACATAAGTATTTACTAGGGTATATTTATCATCCACATCCATGTTTATTAATTATGAAATATTATTTATATTCTTCTAAAATTGTTTAAAGTTAATTATTCCCTTTGTTTAATTTTTATTAAATGGTATAAAATGAATCTTTTTTCGTTATTCAATTTGAGGTACTTTTGTACTTTTCTAGAAAAAGTACATGGATAATGTTTTTTAACTTATACGACATGAATGGATTTTTATGGTTTCAGGATGTAATGACCCAAAAATTTATTAATAAAAATTCCCCATGAACTAATTTAATGTCTTATTATGTGAGATGGTTATATAACATATGAAATTCCTTGGTTTTATGTTTTTGGATTTTAAAATACCATTAAGAATTGTGTCCTTTTCTAATATAACTGTTAAATAGTGATCACATTATTAGTATAAATATTGGGCTATAACAAATCTAATTTACTCAGAAAAAGGAAACAATGGCCTCATCCCGTAGAATAGCTCCATACAAATCCCATTTGTCTAAGCTCAGAAAGGAGGTGGCATCATTGGGATTCACTCTTGATGAATCCCAAGCTGAGCTTCAACACATTAAACTCGAACGAAACTACCTATGTGAGAAGTTGAAGTTGATAGAGATTACCACCCGAGTGATGTTATCCAAGCCACCCCAAGAGTCTTTTATCATCTCAAACCTTACCCTTAGGCCTTATTCTGGTGTTATAAGGGGTTATGTAACAATACCATAACACTATGATTATGTGCATTATTTTTGTATATAATAATGAATATACATTCATTTTATTATGGTTACTTTGTAAATAATTTTTAATGAAGAAATATTATTTTTAGTTAATATTTAATCAAGAAATATATTTTAGTGAATTAATGGATTTTTTGAATTAAATAAAATTTTAATAAAATATTATTACTAAATTAATTTTTATTAAATATAAATTATCATATAATTTTTAGGAATAAAATTGTAATGTTTATTAATGTTTGAAAGCAAATTTTTTCAAAACCCATGAATTTTCGATAAATGTGGTTTTTTATTTTAAAAGTAAAAATTCACATATTTAGAAAATTATTTAGATAAAATTAATATTATTTTTGTAATCAGGAAATTAAAATTATCCAATGGTGAATTTTTCATAATTTTCTAGGACAATCAAATTTTTGGGAAAAATTAAATACTGTTTAAATATATAACGTGTTTTATGATATCATAATGACCCAATAATGATATAATAAAATAATATAAAAGGGTATTTATGCCAATATATGTTTTACCATTAAAATAATTTTATTTTAGGTTGGTTTTACTTATTTTACAAAGCTTTAGTGGACCCACTAAGACTTATTAAACATTTAAAATTTTTAAATTGATTTCCTTGAGAGTGTGACTAAAATCCACATAATAAAGGCTAATAATTTAATAATTTCGGCCATTGGGATTCTAAAATAATGTTTTCCACTCACTTTTTTCAAAAAAGGGAAAAAACTATGGGTTGGATTGTGGTTTTGTTTAGTTTAATGTGTGGTGTCCAAAACCTAAATAATAAAGAATTCCCTCCATTTTCCTATATAAACCCACCCAATATCCCAATTCCTATTCAATAAAAGCCTTTGGATATGGACCAAAATATTACATCCTCTCTCTATAATCCTCCCAAGGCTCTTAAATATCTCAATAAGCCTCTTTCAAGCCCCTCTCATGCCTTTGGGATCACACTTCCAAGTAAGGGATCCTCACTTTCCTTACTTATTTATGTCCAATTTTCCATATATTGTTATGACTATTTATTTTCAATTAAAAATTTTGCGGTATGATTTATCACCTCCCCTATAATTCCCTCATTATGTTTAAATAATGAGATACCACTTTCTCTCTCATTAATTCCTCCCATGCACACCTGTTACCATGCCTAATATTTGCAAGGGATTTCTTCCTTTATAATTTTTTCCAAATTTATTTTTGTTGTTATTCCCTTTAAATTTAAATTGTAAATGTTGTGGTATGATTTTCATCTCAAAAATACTAACATATTTATGTTTTAATGATGAGATACCCCTTTATATCTCATTAATTCCTCCCATGTTCACTCGTTAACATGTCGAAATTCCTTAAGGAATTTCTCTCTCCTCATTTACATTCAACAAATTATTTTTTATTATGAATATAAATTCCATTAAACATGTTGGTACATGTATCTATATAAACCCATTAATATAAATTTCATGAAAATATGATGACACACAACTTTATCTATCATCAACCATTTTTAGTAATTCTTATGTCACACTGTTATGCTGCCAAAATTGCACCATGATTTTCCAAGAAAAAGTCATTGTGTTGTGAATACCATGACCATTTATCTATCATGGGTATTCACATTTTTTAAAATTTACTTATTGATTAAATATTTTCATGTATTAATTCCTCATTCGTTTATTGTGTAATAAATTATGATGTTTAATGATTCCATGTTGTATGATCTTATGGAAAACCTATGCATGAAATAAAATGGTTAAGAAGGGTGCGCCCTGATAGTCCTTCAATGCATTGGGTAAAGATTAGTATCCTGATATGTCAAGTGGAATGAGGGATTAGTCATGTTAATTCATGTGAAATAAGGTTTTACTCATGATCCATGTGAAATAAACCTTGTATCATGCTAATATCATGTTAAATGTTATTGCCACATTTCCATGTTATGATAATCATGCTATATCATGCCTTTATGTTCATATTTATCTTATGCTCCATTGATATGACTATTGCCTATAATGTACTATATTATTCATTTTATTAATTTTTACTTCATTTCTGGGATTTATAGGTCACCCTTTTCTTATGCATGTCCTTAGGTTATCCCATGGAATGCTAAGTACAAAGGAATGTCATGGTCATGTAAAGTAAGTTTTCAATAAAGATGTTGTGTTTGATTTTTTAAGTTTTTATGTAATGTTCCTAATCCCCAAAGACACTAGACCTATCAATATTCTATGTTTTATCAAGTGAATATTTTATGTAATAAGTCATGTTTAATTGTGTCATAAAAAGATGGGTTGTCATAGTTGGTATCAAAGGATAGTTCTAGTTATTTTTGGGATTAGGATTTAAAAACCCTAGTGAATCCTTAGAGATAAGAATAAGTATAATAAAAACATAAAAAAAATTGGGGAGTTTTGAGTAAGTGGTTTATCAAGAAAATACATCCCTGTCTGGATACGAGTAGGTAGAGGTGGCTCTGGCACATATGTAACTAGGAGTAAAAACTCTAACAAGGAGTTTCAGGCTTGACCCAGGGTATCCTAGTACACGACAACGAGACTTGATGCAATCTTAGTTGTGACACTCCCGAGGGAAATTATTTGGTAAATTCACAAGCTTAGTATGAACCATTGTTAAGGGAATAAAAAATTACTCTAAGAATAAATGTTTTGATGTAGATCATGGATAACATAGATTGAAGCCTATAGATTCATAAGTTAAGGAAATAAATGTTATTTATAAGTCATCAATTTTTTTCTTTGGATTACCTTTTATGTGTTACCACTAAGTTCCCTTTTATTCCAGCCAATGGCCGGTAATATAAGATCTCGTGCTACCAACTAATGCGAAGATCAATGTGATGATTTTTCTAATGAGATTCCCAATCCAATGGGAGCGGGAATCATGAACTTTTTGACGATACTCTCTCAGTTAACTCAAGCTTCAAATAGAAACAAGGTTCAAGAGAAATGTTCACCCCCCTCCCCCCCCCAAAAGAAAGAACAAGTTTAAATTGAAAGTTTCATGAGACAAAGGACTCTTAATTTTAATGGATCATCTGATCCCTAAATTTCCGAACAATGGATCAAATCCCTAGGAAAGATTTTCTCCATCCTTCAATGTTCCGAAAAAGAGAAGGATCTTCTTGATGTTTATCGTATGGAGGGTGAAGCCAATCAATGGTGGATATTGATAAAAAAATATGATGTGTGAGTAGGAACTCTCTATTCAACTCTCGGCACATTGTTCACTTATTTAACTACAAAGAACAAGGGAACCTTGCAAATCACTGCCCTATGAACGGTTTTTGGGGGCAACCAACAACCTCCAAGGCAGCAAGGGCAAGATTTTTCTATCACTACCACTAAAGTGAACCCTAAAAATGAAGTGGTGACTGGTACTCAAGTTATTTATTCAAGAATAGAGAATGCACGTTTTGATTTTAGTTCTATGCATTCTTTTGTATCCAGAAAATTTAGTATAACAATCCTAACACCACCACAAATCATGGAAGTAAAGATGTTAGTGAGTATAGTAATAGGGAAATCATTGCAACCCGTGAGTATAACTGCTCCATTGTTATAATTTGTTGATTGAACTTCCCGATGAACCTTTTCATACTCCCTCTGGTGAAATTTGATGCAATTCTTGGCATGGATTAGCTTTCCTTATATAGAGCCAATATAAATTGTCATGAGAGGAAAATCACTCTCCATATGGAGAATCAACCCCTGATTCTGTACAAGTGAAAGGAGGAGGATGAATCTTCCTTAGCACCATCATCTCAAACATGGATATTACTACCCTATTAACATGAATATCTGGCTTAGATGATTGATTCCTAGGAAAAAATCATCATTAATGACATGGCTATTGTGATGGAATTTGCTGATGTGTTTCCTTAAGAATTTCCTGGTTTTCCTCATATAAGAGATATGGAATTCTAAATTGATGTTATACATGTGACATTCCCATTATCCAAGACTTCATATAGAATGGTTGTTCTAGAGCTTAAGGATCTGAAGAAACAACTAAAGGATATTCTAGATAAAGGGTTTATATGTCCATGTTCTTCACCATGGGATGCACCAGTCTTCTTCGTCAAGAAGAAGGATGGGTCAATGCACCTTTTCATTGATTATCATGAGCTAAAAAATCACGATAAAGAAAAAGTATCCTCTTGCACGAATTGATGAATTTTTGATCAACTACGTGAAGCACAATACTTTTCCAAGGTGGATTTGTGGTTAGGATATTACCAAGTAAGGGTGAATAAGGAGGATATTCCCAAGACTGCTTTTCGTACAAGGTACAAGCACTTTGAATTCTTAGTAATGCATTTAGGAATCACTAATTATCTAGAAATATTCATAGACTAGATGTATAGAATCATTGTATATTACCTTGAAAAATTTGTGGTAGTTTTTATATATGATATTCTAATATACTCTAAAAGCAAGGAGGAGCATGAGGAGCATCTAAGAACTGTATTAGAGACCTTGAAAAAGGAGAATATCTATGAAAAGTAAAACTAGTGTGAGATATGGTTGATGGAGGACACGTTCTTAGGTCATATCATCACAATAAATGAAATATCTATCGATCCATCCAAGATAGCTGCAATTGAGGGATGACAGATTCCAACATTGGTAACAGATATCCATAGCTTCCTGGGGTTAGCTAGATATTATCACTGATTTGCGAGAAATTTCTCATGATTTTCCAACCCTCTTACCAAGATAACACAGAAGGGAGTCAAGTTATATTGAAGTAATGAATGTGAATATAGCTTCAAGGAGTTGAAAAGGAGGATTATCACTGCGCCCATTCTCACACTACCCACAAGTGGAGAAAATTTTGTGGTATTTAGTGATTCTTCAAAGAAGGGCCTAGGTTTTGTGTTGATGAAAAATGAAAAATTCATTTCATATACTTCAAGGAAATTTAAATTTCATGAGCCATACTATCTAACACATGATCTGGAGTTTGTTGTAGTGATCTTCAGTTTAAAAATTTGGTGGAATTATCTCTTTGGGGAGAAGTGTGAAATATATAAGGACCAAAAAATCCTCAAGTATATATTTACATAGAAAGAGTTTGACATGTTATAATAAATATGGTTAGATATGATCAAATACTTTTACTACTCAGTCCAATACCACCCTAGGAAAGCGAACAATGTGGCATATGCTCTATGTAGAAAGGACCCAATGATTCTATCATTGATGAGAATTGAAAAGGATCCAATATTCATTGATTTGATAAAGACATAAATGGGAATCATAATGAAGGGAACATCATCAATACTTTCAAAAATTATTTCTCAACCATCTCTTTTGGAAATAATAAAGGATTCTCAAAAGGATGATGTGGGAATTCAACATAATGTGGAAACTGTCAGAGAAGGGAAATCCTTGGAGTTCAATGTCAATGAAGAAGGAATTGTGAGATTTGGGTCAATACTATGTGTTCAATTTACTACATAGTTAAATAAAGAACTTGGATGATGCACATAGTTTAAATTTATCCATTCACCCAGGAAACACAAATATGTATCGAGATCTATGATAGCATTATTCGTGGGATAACATGGAGAAGGAGATCGCTGAGTATACATCAATGTGCCTAGTATGTCAGCAAGTGAAGGATGAGAGGTAGAAGTATAAGGGTATGATGCAACCATTACCCACACTAGCATGGAAATGGGAGAACATTACCAAGGAATTTTTCATAGGACTTCCGAAGATATCCAAAGAAAACAATGATATCTAGGTTGTTGTGGATCATCTTACAAAGACTGCACACTTCATTGTAATTCAGTAGGATTTCTCACTAGATCAACTGGCACATATATACATCAGATATGTGGTAAGGCTATATAGAGTACCTATATCAATTTTATGAATTCGATATCCAAGATTAACCACTATGTTTTGGAAGTCATCAACATGCTCTGGATACTGAATTGAACTTCAGTATGGCTTATCATCCTCAAAAGGATGGCCAATCTAAGAGGACTATCTAAACACTTGAGTAAATATTGAAAGCATATCAATGGACTTCAAAGGAGGATGGGATCAACATCTTCCTATATTTGAGTTATCTTACAGCAATAGTTTCCACTAGAGCATCCAAATGGATCCTTTTGAAGCCCTGTATAGGAAGAGGTGAAGAACACCGACATGTTGGGATGAAGATAGGGAGTGAAAACTCCTAGGTCAAGAAATGGTCAAATAAATGGGGGATAAGGTTAATACCATTCAGAAACACATTAAAGCTACTAAAATTTGAAAAAAGAGCTATGGTGATAATCGTCGATGAGACCTAGAGTTTGATGTCAAAGACATGATATTCCTCCATATATCGCCATGGAATAGAGTTATGAGATTTGGTATGAAGGGAAATATTATTCAAAGGTACATAGACCCTTTTGAGATTGTTGATCACATTGAAGTAGTGGAATATCAACTAGAACTCCCACCGAACCTATATCATATACATGATTTATTCCATATATCACTCTTGAGGAAGTACATACATGACCCATTGCATGAACTCAATCCTAAGGTGGTACCACTGGAGAATGACCTCTCCTATGAAGAGAAGTTGGTGAAGATATTTGATCATAGAGAAAAAGTTCTATGAAATAATACAATGCCCCTCATCAAGGTGTTGTGCCAAAACCACATGTCTAAAGAAGAAACTTGGGAATCAGAGGAAGTAACGAAGAAGAGTTACCCGCATCTTTTTTAGTGTGGGAAAATGAAATTTCAAGGGTGAAATTTCTTAAAGGGGGGAAGATTTTAATGACCCAAACTTTTATTAATAAAAATTCATCCTGATCTAATTAAATTCATTATTATATAAGATTGTTATATAACATATGCACTTCCTTGGTTTTATGTTTTTGGATTTTAAAATACCATTATGAAATGTGACCTTTTCTAATATAGTCGTTAAACAATGATCACATGATTAGTACAAATATATGGCTTTAACAGATCCAATTTATTCAGAAAAAGGAAGTGATGGCCTTGTCCAGTAGAATTAATCCATATGAAGCCCACTTATCGGAGCTCAGAAAAGAGGTGGCATCATTGGTCTTCATTCTTGACCAAGCCCATTTTTAGATTCAACACTTTATTCTCAAACGGAACTGCTTACATGAGAAGTGGATGTTGATAGAGATTACCACTCGAGTGATGTTATCCGAGCCACCCCAAGAGTCTGTCACCATCACAAAACTTACACTTAGGTCTTATGAGGGTGTTTTAAGGGTAATGTAAATAGACCTTAGAACTATGATATGTGCATTATTTTTGTATATAATAAATAAAATACATTAACTTTATTAATGTTACTTTGTAAATAATTTTTAAAGAACCAACAATATTTTTAGTTAATATTCAATTAAGAAATCTATTTTGGTGAATTAATAGATTTTTTAATTAATTAATATTTTTTAAAAATACTATTACCAAATTATTTTTTATTTAATAAAAATGATCATATGATTTTTAGGAATACAATTGTAATTTTTTAGGGTTTGAAATCCGTTTTTTGTCAAAACCTATGAATTTTTTATAAATGTTGGTTTTTATTTTAAAATTAGAAATTCAAATATTTAGAAAATTATTTAGATAAAATAAAAATTATTTTTGGAATCATGATTTCTAAATTATCCAATGGGGAATTTTCATAATTTTTAAAGATAATCAAATTTTTTGGTAAAAATTAAAAACCATTTAAATATATAATGTGTTTTATGAAATCAAAATTACCCAATAGTGATGTAGTAAAATACTATAAATGGTATTTTTAGTCACTATATGTTTTAACAGTAAAATAATGTGATTTTAGGTTTGTTTAATTTATTTTACAAAGCTTTAGTGGACCCTCCAAGAATTTTAAAACATATTAAATTTTTAAATTGATTTCCTTGAGAATGCGACTCACCTTCACATAAGAAAACCTCATATTTTAAGAGGTCCAGAAATTGGAATTATAAAATAATTTTTTCTAATCCCCTTTGAAAAAAAACATCGTCAAAAACCATTGGTTGGTTTGTGATTTTTTTAGTTTAATGTGTGGTGGCCAAAACCTAAATAATAAATAATTCCCTCCCTTTACATATATAATCCCACCCAAGATCCAACTTCCTCTTTAATAAAATCCTTTGGATCTCGACCAACCTCTTCCCTCATATCTCTATAATCCTCCCAATATTTCCTAGGCTCTCAAAAAGCCTCTCTCAATCCCCTACCAAGCCTTTGGGATCACACTTCCAAGTATGAGATCCTCACCTTCCTACCTTATTTATGTCCATGTTTCCTTATATTTTTATGCCCTTTTATTTTCCATTAAAAATGTTGGGGTATGATTTATTACCTCCCATATACTTACCTCCTTATTTTTGAATAATTATAGACCCCTTTATCTCTCATTAATGCCTCCCATGCATACCCGTTACCATGCTGAATTTCTATAAGGGATTTCTTCTTTACTATTTTTGTCCAAAGTTATTTATGTTTTTATGCCCTTTAAATTTTAATTTTAAATTTTTGGGTATGATTTCAAATATCCCACATACTGCCCTATTTATTTTTTAATTATGAGATACCCCTTTCTCTTTCATTAATGCCTCCCATGTAAACTCGTTATCATGCCGAAATTTCGTAAGGAATTTCTCTCTAATCATTCACATTCAAGAAATTATTTTGTATTATGAATCTAAATTATATTACATATATTGGGAAATGTATCTATACGACCCTCTTACTGTCCATTTAATGTTCATATGATGATACTCCACTTTCTCTCTCGTAAACCATTTTTATGAATTATTATGTCACGCCGCTATGCTGTCGAAATTGCACCGCAATTTTCTAAGACAAAGTCATTGTGTAGTGAATCTCATGCCCATTTCTCTATCAAGTGTATTGAAATTTATGATAATTAATTATTGATTTAAGTTTTTCATGTATTAATTCCACATTCCTTTATTGTGTAACAAATTATGATGTTTAATGAATCCATGTTGTATGATCTTGTGGCAAACATATGCATGAAATGAAATGATTAAGAAGGGTGCACCCTGATAGCACTACAATGCATTGATAAAAGATTAGTTTCATGATACATCAAGTGAAATGAGGGTTTAATCATGATAATTCAAGTTTAATGATGGTTTAATCATGATCCATGTTCAGTATGACATGGATCATGCTAATATCATGTTAAATGTTGTTTCAACATTTCTATGTTATGATAATCATGCTATATCACACCTTTATGTTCATGTTTCACTTATTCAACATTGATATGACTATTTTCTGACATGTATTGTATTATTCATGTTATTACTTGTTTTCTCCCTTACTAGGCTTTATAGATCACCCTTTTTTATTCATATCCTCAGGTTATCCCATGCAATGCAAATTACGAAGGAATGTTGTTGTCATGTAAAGTAAGTTTTCAATAAATACATCGTGTTTCATGTTTTAAGTTATCATGTAATGTTCCTAATCCCCAAATACACTAGACCTATCAATATTCTATGTTGTATCAAGTGAATATTTTATGTTATAAGTCAAGTTTAAGTTTGTAAAAAAAATAAGGGTTGTCATACATGACACCTTAATTCTATGAAGATACCTATAAATGATTTAAAGATTATTCCAACTCAATTATTTGATTTTTATATTTAGTGTAATTTTAATAAAAGAAAATATTTTTGAAAAATAAAAGATATTTTTCTCAAGAATTTAGTTCAAGTGTTTTATCAAAATTATTTTTCATCCAAGATGATGCTCTTTACATAGGTTGGTGTTTCTATCCCTATTATTACAATTTTTTATTGTGTTAATGGTGTAATGATATTTTATATGTATTATGTTATGATGGAATGATTTTTAAAAACCCATTTTATTTCATAGGGTTTTCTATGATAAATGATTTATGTTTTTCTGGAGCATGTAAGAATGATTTCATTATGAGATGAGAGAGACATATATCTCCCCCAAATGCATTGGGTAATTATTTATATCTCATGGTATATAAATGATAGGAATTAAAAGTAAATCTAGTTCAGTAATACAGGGCGGGAATGACAAGTAAATCTGGTTCAGCAATACATGGCTGGAATATCAAGTAAACCCAATTCAGTACTAGACTTTTTCCACTATGATGGTCTTGGAAGTAATACCTTGGGTACTATGGAAATTATATAATGTGGGTATTTGTTTTCCAAAATTGAAATTTTTATTCCAATTATATTTTATCATGGTTAATGTTATTTTATCATCTATATCTTACGTACTACCAAGATTTATTTCATGACACAATATTTTGATATTTAAACATTTTGTTCATGTTTTTAAATTATTATAATTATGGTTTGTCTTATGTTCTCCATGATTACCCTTAATAAGAATTTGAGCTCCCCATTTTTGTGTTTTCTTTTCCCCATTATATAAAGAAAAGTTTTAGGTAGGATTACAAAAGGGGAATATATTTGTGGGATATGTTGAATATCTTTCACCAAGTTAGAAGACTATGTCCCATGTTTCTAAAGGCACTAAAATAATATGATATTTGGGTGTATATTTGTGTAATGTATTTAGTATTCCGTAAAATAAATGTAATTTCCATGTAGGTCAAGCATGAGTCTCTATAGTTTGTATTAGAGTGAAGGTTCAGTTAACCTTTGGAAACTAGGATGAGAAAACATTAGTGAGATCCCTAGATATATTTATAAGGTATGTCTAGGGATGTCCCTTTGGATAATTCTAACTATTGTTTACAATCCCAGAATTATGGTAATGATCATTAATAACCTAGGATTAAAACTAATATGTTAGAGATTTAAAGTAGTCCTCCTTGATTATATTGATTTACTAGTATTATTTTTTCCTCTCATACTAATATTTTGGGGGTTTAGACCATGGCCGGAACCCAATGGAACAAAATTAATGCTGGATGGGATGGGAAATGCCATGATTTTCCTCCTAAACAACCAAATGTTGTGGGAGCTCGAATAAAGAATCTTGTTTCTATAACCACAAATCCTGCTAGGCTTCCAAATGACCAAAGGTGATAATAACGATCTCTTGAATATTTCTTAAGGAAACATCCACCTTATTTTAGTGGAACGACCAATCCACTAGTTGCATAGAAATGGATTTGTATAGTGGAAAAGATATTTTTCATTCTCTGTTGTTAGAATGTGAAAAGGTTAAGTTGGGAACTTATTGCTTGGAAGGTAAAGGGAATATGTGGTAGAACGTTATCAAGAATATGATGCAACAAGATAAAATTGACTCCATGTATTGGGGTGAGTTTAAGAACATATTTTTCAGTATGTACCTTCCTCGTATTCTTCTTTAAAAAGGGATATTGTAGTTTCTCATCTATCCCTTAGTTATGATAATAAAAAAAGGATAAAATTCCAAGGAAACTATAAAAATTAAAGAGAAAAGAATATTATATTTTTTTATGCTCAAAGTGTGGAAGTACTCATGGAGGATATTGTATTAAGGGGATTGATAATTTTTTTAAGTGTGAGAATGAAGGCCATTGATCATTTTACAGATTAATTAATGGGAATAAATAGAAATATCTAGAGAGTGTGCCTCCAAAAAATTAGGATTATTAGTGCGAATACTGGAATATCTATGTATTGGTCCGTTGTGGTTTTCTATAAGTATATAGTACCGTTTATCATGAAAAGTGATTGAAATATTTTTGGGAAGCACATGATATGTGCATAATGAATGGATAAGGAGATAATGATATGTTTGGTAGTATTAATGACCTCATGACTGATACGAGGACAAAGTGATATCATGGGTTGAGTATATAGAATTTTTAGTATTTTTGGTTTGCAAAAAGTGTTAATTTTTACAGAATGCATGTTTTCAGTGAGGTTCTATGGTAATTCATGTTAATATTAGTTTTGAAAAGAATACATGGTTATGGTATTAACATTATTGGAATGTGACAACCAAGAACTACCCTATGAGATATGAGAGATAAATGTAAATTCAATTTAGTTAATCTCTTTCTAAAGTTTTATATTTTCACTTTTTGAAAGGATTGTAGGGTTATCCATTTATGGATAGTATAAGTTATATTCTGGTTGAAGTTTTTCAAATTAATGTATTATCTCACTAGAAGTGGACTAATTCATATTTGATTTTCTATGCTAACATTTTTGTTGAGACCGATGAAATATCCAATCATTCTATTGCATGATCTGCTAACTCTTCAATAATGAAAAATTATTCTTCATTTCTTTAAACAAGATATGAAGTGGAAATTGTTCAAGGAAAAAAACAATGAGATTGTACCAAATTCTAGTAAGTATTTATTCTCATGAAACATTCATCAAAATTAGGTAAAGGATCTTGAAAACCAAAAATTTTATCTTAGTACCATGTTATATGATGAATCAAATGGTTCTATAAATCATCCCATATTTATGGATTTTTGATTGTTAACTTTCTCCAAATATCGTTCTCTATCACTATCCATCAGAACATGATGGTTAAAATATTGTTCCATATCCATGTTTTTACTTTACACCTATGTTATCCTATATAGAAACCTAGTGATGAGTTACCTTGGATAACTATTATGTATCTAAATTTCCTTTTTGAAATGATTTTTTTATTCCTTTTTTCGAGGTGCATTTCCATAAAAGAAACTTTCAAGTAGAAAACCTTTTATAACCCTGATGAATTTGAAAGAAAAAATTCATTTTAAGGAGGGGGGGGGGTATAATGTTAAACCTTGAGATTTTTTGAGATAGATTCATTTTAATTTCTTTGATGTCTTGTGTTTTATACAACACCAATATTATCTTGCGCCATACACAACACTGTATTAGCTTGTATTGTGTGTAAAATTATTCTTGTATTATGTTACACACAATTTAATGTTCTTTTGTTAGAATTCATTTCATGCAACACTGAATATAGATTTTGCTCAATGTATAAAATAACGATGTTTGGATTATGTTATATGAAACAACAAAGTAATATTTCACTATATGCAACACTAAAATGTCTTGCGTTACATGTTAGAACGACCTTCCTCGATAACTTAAGTAATACCGAGTTTCCCAAAACAATGATATATTATTAAAATATTATTATTTAATGGGATATAAAATAGCCATTATGAATAGTATTAACTAATATTTTAATTTTATTTAAAATTAACAATCATCTTATGTATTTTCTAGGAATTATATAAAAAAATTAAATTTTTTTATAAAAGAAATATTTTTAAAAAAATAAATTTTTTCCGCCTTTTGATGGCACACATATTTTTAATCTCTTTTTAACACTTTTATATATTATATTTTAAAAAATAAAATTCTTCTCTAGAATCGGGACATCAAAATTTACTTTGGATTAATTTTTAGTATTTTTCTGATAAAATTCATATTTTAATGAATATTGAAAAATACTACTTTTTAATTCAAAACTACGTTTTCATATCATTTATTTATATAGATATATTATCTTTTTAATTTGTTTTAAAGTGTAATTGGATTAATTTTTTATAATTTAATCCAATTTTGGTAATTGTAAAAAATTTTACATTTAAATTGGACATAGAGATATTTTAATATTTTGATAGTTTTATTTCTTAAAAATGCGCTTTTTGGTTTTGAAAATGGGAATTACTATTAAATTAATTTCTGCTAATTATGTGTTTTTAATTTTAAAAAATAGATTCCATATTTTTAATCATATGTTCCAATGTTTTTAAATGGGTACCTTTTAACTTTGGAAATTATGAATAGTAACATCAGTAATTCTCCTCATTGCCCCTAGAGAGATGGGTGGCAGCAGTGCTTCTTCATCTCTGCCTTCTTCTTCGTCTTTGCCATCTTCTTCATCTCTCCCGGTGGCTGGTGGTGGTACTTCTGGTAATGGGGGTGGAGTGGTTTCGAATCCTTCCGCTAATTGTGTTACCGGCCCGGCTGGAGGTGGGGGTGGTGTTCTGGTGAAGGTCTCCTTTAAAGAGGCCTTGTGTGGTGGCGTTTCCAAGGTTGGTGCTGGTTCGTCCTCTTCCTTGGTGGGCTCCTTTCCGGTCATCCCTCCTGTTGTGGCGGAGAGTCGTCCAGTTAGGAATGTGGCCGGAGTTCCGGTTGTGTCTCTTTTGGCTCAGAATCTTAAAGAGGTGGCGACCTTCCATGATCTGACTTTGGTGGCTTGTTTTGGCCGCAACAAACCTTCCTGGGCGGTTTTCCGAAGTTTTGTGGACTCTTGGGGTCTTTCTCAACCGGCAGTGGTTTCAGATTTTTCCCGGGTGGCTTTCTGTATTCATTTTGCTTCCAGGGAGGATTTCGTAAGGGCTTGGTCCAGAGATGTTAGACGATGTGGTTTCTGGCGGTTTTCTCTCTCGAGGTGGTCTTGGGACTGCCACTTTGGTCGGGAATCGTCTATGGATGCTGTTTGGATCTCTCTTCCTGGGTTACCCCTTCCTTTTCATAACCCGGCGATTCTCAGGGATGTTGGCAATGTGGTCGGGTCCTTTCTCTATGCTGATGATAAAACCTACTCTTTTCAGGCTGCTGCGAATCCACGCATTTGTGTGGAGTTAGATCTTTCTGTTCCTCGTCCTTCCTTTGTGGTTTTGGAATCTAATGATGTTTTTTTTCTGGAAACAAAGGTTGTTTTACCTTCAGGGTCCGCGGTTTTGCGTCTTCTGCGAATTGCATGGACACCTTGAGGCTTCTTGCCGGCGGCGGGCTGGCCATCCTCGTCAGAGATCGGAGTTGAATACGGGTCTTGACCCGCCTTCCTTGGGCGGGGAGAGAAACGTCGAAGTTACCGTTGCTCCCATCCCAGGTTCAAATTCAAATTTTTCTGGGGAACATAGTACGCCGATTTTGGTGTGTGAGGACTCCTCGGCTGACACGGTTCCCTTGCGGTCGACCCCTTCTCTGGTATGTAAGGATCTTCTTTCCTGGTCTCCGCTGTCGGATGCTCAGGTTGAGGTCGGCTCCTGGGAAGAGAGGTGCAATCCTCAGAAGGCCCCAGAGGATAGTTTTGTGGTTTCCTTGGGGAGTGCATTGCGGGTCCTAGCATCCCCTTCGTCTCCTTTGTTGGTTTCTTCTCAACTATCGCCGGATTTTCTTCATAAGTCTTTGGTGAGTAAGCTGTCATTCTATTCTGTAGAGGAAAAGTCTCCAAACAGAATGGCCCCTGGTGTGAATAAAGAGTTGGAGAGGTCTCATCTCTCTCCCCAAAGGATGTTTTTGCTGTCGTTAGTTCATGGAGACGTGGACTCAGAGGCTTCGGGCTTCCGGGCTGCTGGAAGACCGTCGCTCCTGGAGGATGACGATGCGGCTTTTAAGAAAGTGATTCTTTCTCCTAAAAGGAATTTTAAATTTTTGGATGAGTCGGGGCCTCTTACCTGCTCCAAGTCCAAGGGGAAGGGTATGCTGACCCTTACTTCCTCTCAGTCTTCCCATTCATCTACTTCAAAGGCCCGCAATGGCAGGTTTTAATGTTATCAGTTATTATTTGGAACGCGCGCAGTTTTTGTGCTTAGGCCAAACGTGCGTTTTTGGTTTCGGAAAGTAGGAAAGCCAATGTTTATGTGGTGGTCGTGTTGGAACCAAAGCTCTCTGAAAACAAGTTGCCTGGAGTTTCTTGGAAGTTGGGGTCTCCTAACTCAGTACATGGGGGTGATACTAACACTCAAATTTGGATTGGATGGAAGGATAACATTTCTCTTGAAGTGGTGAATATCTTACCTCAATGTATCGATACGAAGATTACTATTAGTGGTGTTCAGATACTTTTCTCGTCTGTGTATGCGAGTACTATGGCTATTGGGAGAAGAGACTTATGGTCCCACTTAAAGGGCACCCACACTGGCTCCCTTCCATGGTTTGTGGGAGGAGACTTCAACACCATTGCTGATCCTTCAGAAAAGAAAGAAGGCTCGAGGGTTCTGCGGGATAATATATTGGAGTTCCTGGAGTGCACGACCCATGCAGGACTAATGGATTTGGGGTTCACGGGTGCTAAATTTACGTGGTTTAATAATCGTAGAGGTCCGGAAAGCATTTGGAGTAGATTGGACCGCTGCCTTATCAACATGCTGGGTCTTGATTTATTTTCAAAATCTTCGGTCACACATCTCTCCCGTATACTTTCAGATCATGCCCCTATTCTTGTAGACATAAGACATGAAGTGGTGGTGAGCAGAACCTTAAGCTATTCTAGGGAGTGGCACCATGACCCGGGTTTTTTATCAGTTCTGTAAACGTCATGTCTCAAGGACGAGGGAGAGTGTTCATGGGCTGGGTTGGTGAATCACCTCAAGCGTTTGAAACTGGACATCAGGAATTGGTTGAACAACCAGTAAGTCTATTCTAACCAGGTTATCAGTATGCAGGCGAATATGAAGAGGTTGGAAGATGTTCTCCAGGTGGCATGGGATGATAACATCTTTATTGATCTTTGTGACAAGAAGGTAGCTCTTGCGGAAAAGCTTCTCGAGTTGGAAAGAATTTCCAAGGAAAGGTCTCGTGTGAGATGGCTTAGAGAAGGAGATCGTAATACTTCTTTCTTTCAAGCTTTTATTAAGGAAAAGAGAAGCAAGAAGATTAATATTAAAATGGAGAACAGTTCTTTCACGTCCTATGTGAACGTGGCTGGTGAGTTAGCATTGAAGCATTTCGAGGGCCTTATGGTGGGAGATCCTTCGTCCGGTTTTGTGAGAGATGATGCAGATGTCTCTGGGTTCATAGGTGGACTTCCCATTTTGTTGGATGAGAATGATAATGAATGTCTATCATCTCTTCCTCAGGAAAAGGAGATTAGAGAGGCCCTGATGAGCATGCCCACTAGAAGTGCTCCTGGTCCAGACGGGTTTCCGGCGTCCTTTTCTATGTTTGCATGGAATATTATAGGTACTGTCATGGTGCATGCTATTCAATAATTTTTCAGGGGGGTTCATTAAATAAGGGTGTAATGACATCAAGGGTGGTTCTTGTTCCCAAGGTTAAAGATCCCCATCTTATCAGTCAATTCCGCCGCATTTGCCTCTGTAATGTGTCTTATAAGATCTTATCCACGGTGATTGGGAGGAGACTCGCAAAACTCTTACCCAAAGTGGTGTCGGCTGAGCAACACGGGTTTATTCAGGGCCGCAATATACAGGGGGTGGTGGGTATTGTAAGTGAACTGGTTCAGGACGTCAACAGGCGTACAATTGGTTCTAATATCATCATTCAAGTCGACATGAACAAAGCTTATGATCAATTGGAATGAAGCTTCATTATCAGGGTAATGAGGGGTTTCGGGTTCCAGGAACGTTTCTGTGATTTATGTTTCAGGTGCTACTCCTCACCATGGCTCTCGGTGGTAATGATGGGGAGGAGTTTTGGTTTCTTCAAAACTGTACGGGGCGTGAGACAAGGTGAACCTTTATCCCCATCCTTGTTTGTCATTGCACAGGATGCTCTTTCGAGGAATCTAAAGAAGAGTCTATTAGAAGGAAAACTAAAGCCGTACGTGGGGAAGGGGAACTCAGGGAATATCACTCATTTTATGTTTGCTGATGATATTCTGTTTTTCATGAATGGTCGGAGCAGTTCCTTAAATCATTTTAGAGGCTTAATGGCTAGTTATAATCATCTAAGTGGACAATCTATCAATTTGCGAAGAGTAATGTGTTTATCTCTTCGAAGTGCTCGAGACCACGCTATAGAGTTATTCAGAGTATTACTGGGTGCAATCAGAAGCAATTTCCTATTCTCTACCTTGGGGTTCCACTGTCATATGGACGGGTTAGGAAGCAACTCTTTTCTGGAATTATGGATCGTTTATTGGGAAGGATCATGAAATGGAAGAACCAACTCCTTTCGTTTGGAGGTCGGATCATGCTGATCAATAGTGTGCTCCTCTCTATACCCATGCATGTGTTTTCTGTTGTGAAGACACCGAAGGGAACAATTCAGAAAATGGAAAGTATACTGACTACGTTTCATTGGGATGCCAGGACAGAAGGGCGTTGTCATTGGGCCTCATGGAGAAGGATGGAACATCCAGTTGATGAAGGAGGTGTTGGTCTGCATGATATTCGAGATACTATTCTCGGGCTACAATCACGGCTTGCATGGGAGGTTATTGCGGGAGAGTCACTTTGGGAAACTTTTTTCAAGGGGAGATACGGCTGGGGTGAGGAATGCAACATGCAGGGGGAGACGAGGCTGGCCAAATGTATGTTCGATCATATGGGGGTACTTCGGGGCTGTTCCAGGTGGATAATAGGTAACGGTGATATTAGTTTCTGGCATGATAATTGGGCGGGTGAGATTCTGGCCTTTGAAGGTTGTCCATTTCCTGAAGTGTCCTTCAGGGAAGCTTGTAATCAGTATGATGTTATACATGTAGCGTTGAGCCCCACTCAGTTGGAAATGTTTACAGATATCGTCTTGAGTATAGAACCGGATACATGCTGCTTTACAGAGGCTGTTTCGGGCAGATTCAACACCCACGACTACAGGAAGATACTCCAGATAGAGATATCCTCAGTGGAAGGGGGACAATTCTTTTGGTGTAAGCAAATTCCGACGAGGATGAATTTCTTGGTGTTGAGAGTTATCAACATTGCATTACCAACAGAGGAGAATATACAGAGGAAGGGAATATGTTTGGCATCACTGTGTTTCTGCTGTGATTTTCCAAGGACTGAATCGGCGGTACATCTTTTCTTCCAGGGACACTGGGCCTCTATTCTTTGGTCTTGTTTCTCCAACTCACCAGTCAACGATGGAATGCTTGGGACCTGTTCAGAGTTTTTGGCTGCATGGTTCTTGGGAACTCAAGACAGGACTATGGAAAGGTCCATCAGGGCCGTTGTCTTGGTGGCTGTTTGTTGGGTCCTATGGGAGGCACACAATCAGGTTAGATTGGGATCTAAAAATTCTATCTTATCCCTATTGATCAGACTAAGAACTCTCGTTGCGGAGTTGGCGTCCTTGATTAAAGGGGGGAGGGAGTCTATGGAGGTTTGTAACTTCCTTGGGAAACCTTGCAGACCTCAAAAGAAGCTTGGTTCTTGGATAAAATGGAAGCCACCTAAACTTGGGTTGAAACTCAATATTGATGGTTCTTGCATGGAGGGAGTAATGAGGGGTGGAGGATTGCTGCGAGACTGTTGGGGATCGGTGTACGTTGCCTTTAGTGCTTTTTATGGACCGGGAAATTCCTTGAGGGCAGAGGCTCGAGCCCTTATCTCAGGCCTTTTGATCTGCAAGGAGAAGGGATTGGCAGTTTCAGAAATTGAATCTGATTCAGAGGTCCTGGTTAAGGCGGTACAAGGAAGTTTTGGGATTCCTTGGGACTTGACTTACATTATTCGAAGGTGCAAGGCAGAATCCAATCATGGAAGGATTACCCATTATAGCTGGAGAGAAGCTAACTTCGCAACCGATTTGCTGGCCCGCCAGGGCTGTCAGGAGGATCCTCTTGTGGTTTTTGATAGCCTCCTTTCTCTTCCCCTAGAATGCCAGTGTGTGGTTAGAGGGGATGCCCTGGGTCTGCACCATTTTCGTCCCCCTTGAAGGGTTTTCTTATTTGTTTCTCGTTTTTGTTAAATATAAATAAAAAATAACTTTCAGTCAACATCACTAATTATTTTTAGTTAACATGTTAAAAGGGTAAATTTGGTAAATAAGGGTAAAAAATAATATTATAATAATATAAAACTACCCTAAAACATATACTAATACTATTGGATGAGATATGTACGACCATGATCATCCTTGGGTCGATTTTAAGTACCCATATATCTAGTTGGGTGTGATAATGATCTTTTAGAATTTTTAATTTAAAGTATTGAAAAATATAAAATAAACATGTAATTTTTACTAAAACATTTTTGATATAAGGTCATATAACTGATTTATTTGACTATAAATAGTAATTATAAATATAAAAAGATTTAATACATCATGGTATTATGTTTTTAATATTGATACATTAAATAAATAATCTTAATTATGACACAATGATGATGTAGTGATTATCTTATTAATGAAATATTCAAATAAATGATATTATAAATATTAAAATAAATTTAATTTGAGAATTTTGATGCCATAAATGAATGTTTTGGAATACAATAACATGTGGGGGATGCCTTAATTAATTTTTTTCTATGGAATCAAGTTTTTATGAATTTAACAAAAATCAATTAATAAATAGTGTCAAAATTGACATACAAGAATTTTTAAAACAAATACTATTTTATTAAATGATATAATATCTCTAATATTAAAATATTCTGAAAACTGACTTATATAATGTTTAAAATATCATTAATGATCCAATTTTGGTTCTCTTAGTATTTTATAGTAACTATAGTAACCATATATTTTGAAAATACAAGAAGACATGGTAAGAGTTAATGTTTTAATCTAAGGGTTAATGCAAAAAGATATGATTACTTTTTTGACATAAAATTGTCTAAAACCTATTTTTTGAGATTATTTAGAACCATAATCATCTTATATTTGAAATAAATGAATTTAGGACAATTATAAACTGAAAATAAATTTATAAAAAATTAATATTTAATGAATTTCTTAAAGTGCCCCTCACATCTCCTATAAAAGGGAACTTGTACTTCTCTTTTAACCAAACTTCTAAATCCATATTTCTTAGATACAACCTGCCCAAATATCCTCCCAAATTACCTAAATTCATCTTAGAGGCAATAAATTGTGAAGAAAGAAATACCATGGAGACATTTTGTGCAAATCAAAAAGAGATACTCGAAAAATAGGTAATTGTTTTATCACCTCTTTAAAAATTCATTTCTTATTATACATACTCTTCTTATGTTTTTTTCATACTAAAGTAATAAATACAGTATATTATACATGTTTATATGAAATTATAAGTATGTTATAGCCTTATAACCCCTTTTTTACATCCTAATAAAAACAATATCACCATGTATGCGTACGTACGACTTACCGTCTCCACATCGTGGTTTAATTTGTTAGTAAACAATACTTAATTTGGATTGGTATAATGATGAGAATAAATATTGTAAATAAATAATATATCATGATAATTTTTTGTATAATTAATATACTACAAAATTCTATATCATTTAATCATTAAGTGAATGATATCGTCGCTCGTGCGTATGTACAGCTTACCGTCTTCACGACATGATGAGATTCATTCTCCACATTAACCCTTAAAGACTGGTTATAAGGTATATATAATAAATGAGAATGAATTATATGATATAATAATTCTACTTGATTTATGTATATATATATTTTTCATTTACTTTCTTCCATTCAATTCAATAAGGAAGCAGAAACAAAGTTAATGCGTACGTACGACCTACCATCTCCATGAATGGTGTATTACATTTCATTTATCTATCCATTATATATTTTTATATACGGAATATATATGATATATAAATCATTTTATTACTTTCTTTAAGTAATTAAATCACGATCTATGTAATTATATCAATAATAACAATTCAAAACATGTACGATAAATGAAATGATTATTTTACTCAAAACATTTCTTTAACATGGAATTGATTAATTAACGGGTAATATTAAGTCATAAGTGCATCATATATGATATCATAAATATTATTTTGGTTCCATTAAAAGTTAATAATATATTTTAACCCACTACACAGAAGGTTTGAATACATACGACACATATCAGACATAAGGTAAGGGATAATTTGATAATCTCATTGTTATTCGAGATTGTTTATATATAAGTATTTACTAGGGTATATTTATCATCCACATCCATGTTTCTTAATTATGAAATATTATTTCTATTCTTCTAAAAAAATTTAAAGTTAATTTTACCCTTTAGTTAATTTTTATTAAATGATATGAAATAAATCTTTTTTCATTGTAACACCCCAAGATTTTATAGTGTGTTATTTCTTCAAAATAATTCAATAACTTTAATTACACGCAACACCGATTTCAATTACACCATGACTTACCAAAAAAGCCATTCAAAAGAGGTTATGAATAGTATTAGATAAATTTTAAAGTTTATGTAATCCTTATAATTTTAGAATCCATATTATGAGTTTCTTAGATATAATGCAAGAACAAATTCATTTTCAGTATTGCACTTTTATCAACTTTTAATAGTGAACCATTTTTAAATACTATATTTTAAACTTTTTGACTAAATGGGGACATCAAAAATTTAAAATGAAACATCCCAAGCTTCCACGGTACGCTTTCCTTTGAATAAAATAGTAGCGTGTGTTGTACGTAACCTTGAGTTTTAACACACGCCACAACCAATCAAACTAGCCATTATGAATAGTAATACCTAAATTTTGAAATTATATATATTTTATATTTGAAAATGGACTTCATTTTTGGATTTGGAATATCGAATTTAGCCTAAGGTGAAATTTTGGTACATTTCGGATAACTTTCATATTTTGATGAATAATGAAAATTACTAAGTTTTAATTAAAAACAACTTTTTTAATCAAAATAATTAATAGTGATAAATTATGAATTTGAGGGGTTTTAAAGTATATTTAGAATATATTTTTACCATTTAATATAATTTTGGTCATTGGACATAATTTTACAATTAAACCAAACATAAACAAGTGTCAATCTTTTGATAGTTATTATCTCTTAAAAACACGCTTTTTGTTTTGACAGCGGGAATTAATTTTAAATTAATTTCTGCCACTTCTGTGTTTTGAATTTAGAAAAATGGATTCCATATTTGGAATCAGGATGTTCAAATTGTGTAAATAGGTAACTTTTATTTTTAGACATTTTGAATAATTACTGCGGTAAATATTTTATTTACCATGGTTAAAGGGTAAATCCGGTAAATAAGGGTTAAAAAATAATATTATAATAATACAAAATTACCCTAAAACGTGTCCTAACCTTATTGGTGGACACATACCCGACCATGGGAATCCTTGGGTCAATTTGGGGACCCCTTGGAGCCACTTGTATGTGGTAGGGACACATTATATTAATAAAGTTAAAATAAAAATAAAAATGGCATAAGCTTACATCTTTTAGAAGAACAATTTTTACATAGGGTTATACATGTTGGATTTTCGATTATAAATATTCATTAGAAAGATAAAACGATTTCCTACATAATGATGTTTTATTTATAATTTTTAGACATTAAATAATATATTTTATTTATGACACAATGATGATGCAGTAATTACTAAAATAGTAAACAATTAACATAATTGATATTATAAATACCCAAATAAATATAATATGAAACTTTTAATGAATTACACTAATTTTCTAGGATAATATGATATATTAGGAGTGATTTAATTGACTTTTTTTGAAGTAATCAATCTGTTATGAGTTTCACAAAAATCAACTATTGAATAGTGTCAAAATTGACATAAAAGAGTTCTTAAAATAAATATTATATTATTAATTGATATTAAATTCCTAAAAATATAAGGTTCGGCCAAGAGACTTATATTATGATAGGTTAATCATTAATGGACCACTTGGGGGTCTCTTGGATGTATATAGTAAGTTTATTAACCATATTATATAAAAATACAAAGAGACATTGTAAAAGTGAAACTAATTAACTTAGAGTTAATACTTAAAGATAAGGTTAATATAAGTACCCAAACCTGTCTAAATTCTATTGGATGAGTTGTTTTCGACCTATCCCCACCTCATCCTTTGAATAGTCAACTTTGGAGCCTTTGGAAACCGAATATGAATTTATTATAAATTAATATTTCTAGCTTTTCCAAAAGTGCCCCTCACCCCTCTTATAAAAGGGCACTCCTCCTTCTCTTTTCCTCACACCTCTCAAGCCACTTGGCTCGTCCAAACTCTGCCCAAATAAGCTCCCCAAATCCCTCTCCTCCTCCTTGAAGCTTCCCCTTAGGCAGAAAGCATTTCAAGAAGTCCTTTGGTTCCAACCAAAGTGAGTTACCTAGATTAAAGGTAACGATTTCTCTTAAATTATTTTCATTTATTTTGCTTCTCCAACCCCCAAACTCTTTTTATTTCCTTTCTTTTGTAACAACACCAGTATCCAAAATATACTAGGATGTTGTTATAATAAGGATTCAAACTACACATACACACAACTCCATCTAATGGATGATGAACATAATGTTTCTGTGGATGGCAAACTAACGCCTCACGAAACGATGATTGTTCAAATACATCTTACCGCCTCTCATGGTGGACATTATGATGGCACTGTAATTAAATATGATATTAATGATATATATTTTATATATAAGCTTCTGTAATTCCATTTTATTTCATACCATTATTCGTTTCATGTTGTATATACATACGATAATTTCATTTGAGGAAGTGCGGACTACCGCCCCCTTAAAATGATATGACTCGTTCATACCACACATAGAACGTATAAAGGATGGTGTTAATGAACTTAAGTAACATATATAAAATATTATATTATACTGGAATAGTAATATACCTATGTATCATTTGTATTCGATTCTTTTAAAATAAAAATTAAATGGAAGTAGCGTTCGTGCGTACATACGGACTACCGTCTCCACGAACGCGGTGAGATTCATTCTCCATCGTATCCATTCAAGTATAATTATCATTTGATGATTTAAAAATGATGTTTAAGGACTTGATACCATTCTGGATTTGAATAATATACAACTTATCCTTTACAAACATGTCTTACGTAACAAAACATACAAAAGCAAACAAGTAAGTTCACACCCAAAACAGCGATAATACTAAGATATTATTATCAAATCAATATTAAAAGATCATATATGATATCATATTAATGTATATGATTCTTGTATAATTTAATAACAATTATTTCACCATTATACAGGAGGTTAACCTACCCCAACCAAGGAAAAGTACAAGGTAAGGGTTTATTTCACAATCTCTTCATTATCCAAGGTTGTTTATACGTAATAATCTACTGGGATATCTTTATCATCCACATCCATGTTTCTTAAAAATGTATTTCAAAACATTTTTACTATTTACAAGAATATGGGTTAAAGTCATTTATACCCTTGTTTGACTTTTTATAAGAGGTTTATAAAGGAATCTTTCCGTCGTTTTCAAAACAAGGTCCTTTTTAACCTTTTCGACAGAATTGAGGTAAGAATGTTTTTTTAACTTATACGGTGGGTGAGGTTATTTTACGCCGTTATAAAATCTTCAAATCTTTCCTTACAAGCTTATAAGAATATTTTCAAAGAAAATGTTTTATTTTATATGGATCTTAAATGATTTCAAAATAAAAGGAGATATTTCTTTAAAAAGAATTTTGATTTCATCTACGTCAACATCCTTTGATGGATTTTAAGATTATTTGAAGTTGATTTATTATGATACAAAACTTCTATATTGTATTGAAGGTTTTGTGATATGTTTGACTATGGATGTGCTATTTTTATACCATTCATAGTTTATGGTGAAATTATTGACATTTCTTATGCTAGTTTTAATACGAATGTTTATGTTATGTTTAAACCTTTTCATATGGGAATGCATTGGACTTAATAAGTGACGGGTGGAGCCCGCTATAGCTCCTCGATGCATCGGTAGGTCTCATGAGACAAACTAGTGTCTTGGCACAAGGCCTTGAAAAAATCTTATTTGTAGTCTTGGCACGAGGCCTTGGCTATGTGGTTATGATAGTCTGGCATTATGCATTCCAACATTATGAAAGTGGTTATTGATATTGCATGTGATTATTCGATTAGTAGAATATCCATGTGAACAAGTAAATGGCATTATTTCATTTTACTTTTTCCATACTATGTTGAAGTTCAATTTTAAAAGGCTTTTGTTTTAGTAATTCATTGCCTTAAATGTTTATGCTTATTTTGAATGTTCCGCTATATTGTTATCCTTACTGGGCATTTGAGCTCACCCCTTTTCTATGTTTTATTTTTCCCAGGTAGTGAAGAAGTAATTTATGAATGACTTGCAGGGATATTATGAGGGGTTAATAGTGTGGATATGAAGACTTTGTTGTTGTAGTAGTTTTTCACTTTGAAATGTAATGTAAAACTTTATGATTATATCTAGTGTTTCCAAGGCTACTAAACCAATCGGTCTTTCGGGATTTGATCTTTCTTGTGATCATGCCAATGTTATGTAATTAATGCACCGACTCTGGGTAGCTGGGGTCGGGGCGTTACAGTTGGTATCAAAGGAAGTTTAGTACAAACCTTGGAAGCTTGATTTAGATAAACTCTGATTAGAGCACGTAGACCTAAGATGAACTTTGAGGATTAGTATAGAAGAACTTCCTAGAATTTTGGTATTGTGGAGATTTTGTGAGTTTTCTGAGCAATACATCCCTGTCTGGATACGAGCAGGTAGAGGCGGCTCTGGCACAGATGTACCTAGGGGTAAAACCCGAAAACACCGCTTTGAGCTAGACTCGAACGGGAACTGGTGCACAACAACGGGTCTTGCTGCACTCTTGGTTACGACACTCCCAGGGGATATGCTTAGGATAATTCTCATTTTCTTTACAAACCATTATGAAGGGTTTATGATTATATACATCCTCAAAGGAGACATTTTTATATGGATTATATCCATAAATAGTTCAATTTATGTTAAGTGTTTTATAAGTATGGGATTATGTATTTTGATTCATAAACTGATCTAGTGTATTCCATTGTTTAGAAATGGCGCCCAATAGAAGGAATGAGAACTCCAGAAATGCACATGATCCAAAGAGAAGGAAGGATCATATCTTTCATGGTCTTAAGCTAGAATTTATAAGAGAAATAGTCTCCCATGTATTATCATCATATGAAGAAATAATATCATGTTTTGATAAGATAAGTAAAGAGTTTACTGAGTCCTATGGCTTTAAAGGGAATCAAGAGAAGAAAAGGATGGAAGAGAGAAAGATGGATAAAGGGAAGAGGGAAAAGAATAATTTTCCCATATGTGGTAACTGTGGAAAGAAACACCCTGGAACTTTCCTGAAAGGAATGGGAGTTTGTTATAAGTGTAGAGGAAAAGGGCACAAAGTACGTGACTGCAAGGGTAAGAAAATGGTTTCAAATGTACAATGCTTCATTTGCAAGGAGTTTGGACACTATGAGAACCTATGTCCCAGTCATCAGAATATGTCGCAAATGATGTTATTGGATAATAATCAAGTTATGATACTACCACAGATGAAGTGGAATGATTAGAGTTCTTATGTTGATTATGTCAATTGAGTGTTGTATCAACAATGTACTTGTTATAATAATTATGGAGTATATAAGGATTGTACTGCAGTACTATTTCATTAAGGACTTGAGATTGTGTGGAACAAAGAAAGGTGACTCAATAGCAGGATAAATTTTTTTGGAAAATATATGGTTGAGAGAATGATAAACCATAATATAGTTCTGATACCGAGTTAGTGATTTTGGAATAATACATGATTGTTTTGGATAAATTATATTGGATATTCTTGACTACCTTGGAACTGATTAATGATCTTTATATTCCATTATTGTTGGGGTTTAAAACATTTTTGGATTGATGAGGTATATCCAGCATTCTATATGGAATAAGGGAGCATGAATGTAATCAATAAAGGATATAGTAATTCAGGATGTTTCAGTGTATTAAAAGAATACATGATGAAGGTATTCATATGCTATTACGTGGTAAAAAGGATCTACATTATGTTTACCTTCCTTATAAATGTTGGACTGTGAGTTTGGACATAAGTATTTTGGATAGTTCTAGTTTGGATTATTTTGGATTGCCATAAAAGGACAACCCGGAAGTCGGGCGGCAACCCGTCGCGTCCGGCAAGGCTGTGAGACTTGAACCCGCAACCGAAGGGCGACAAGGGTGTATCACCTACCACTGGCCCACGAGATGTCCTGGATTAAATAATGTAGTTTTTATTAAAGGATCTTGTAGATGAATTATAAATTCGTTTATTTTGGAACCCTATACGAATAGTGTAAATAGATTTTTTTTACATTCTATTATCTTTTAGAGTGAAAGATGAGTTTGTGGTAGAAATTTATTAATGGATAAAACTCTAATTATAAAGTAATTATATCTCCTTATGATCTTATCCAATCTCATAAATAAATTCCACAACATTAAGAAAAGGAACTTAGAACAAAAATGTTGTCCTAGATGGTACCTTAAATCATCACTAATTTATGGCTTTGGGATTGTTGGCCTTTTCATAGCCATGTTCTCTACCACTCTCCATCAGATAATTGATGGTTAGATTTCTCCACCATATCCATATTTTCCTACATGGAATCCTAGTATGTGTTATTTTCGGTAATCTTCATACTTTCCACTCTTTATTTTAAATAGAGGCCTCATTAATTCATTTTTCGATGTGGGATTTCAACTAAGATATTTTGAAACGTCAAAAATGTGTTATCCCAATACCCTATATTTTGTTGAACCGATGGTACTTCAAATCATCATAGATTGATGAGTTTAAGGACCTCAATTTTATACTTGTTTGTGATTGATGACCTCAATCACTACCTATAAATATTTACATTTTTCCTCCAATTATATGTCTCTAATTTCCACCAATGTTCTCCTAATCGAGATCATAATTTGGTGGTGACCCTTTCATTTCTCTTTTCCTCATTTTAAGACTAAATTTTAGTAACCCAATTTCCGATGTGGGTTTTCCCACAAAGATATTTTCTTTTTTCAACCTTTTATTTTCGAAGAACAATTTCAAATTGCGAGGACGCAATTTATTGAAGGAGGGGAGAATGTAACACCCCAAGATTTTATAGTGTGTTATTTCTTCAAAATAATTCAATAACTTTAATTACACGCAACACCGATTTCAATTACACCATGACTTACCAAACAAGCCATTCAAAAGAGGTTATGAATAGTATTAGATAAATTTTAAAGTTTATGTAATCCTTATAATTTTAGAATCCATATTATGAGTTTCTTAGATATAATGCAAGAACAAATTCATTTTCAGTATTGCACTTTTATTAACTTTTAATAGTGAAACATTTTTAAATACTATATTTTAAACTTTTTGACTAAATGGGGACATCAAAAATTTAAAATGAAACATCCCAAGCTTCCACGATACGCTTTCCTTTGAATAAAATAGTAGCGTGTGTTGTACGCAACCTTGAGTTTTAACACACGCCACAACCAATCAAACTAGCCATTATGAATAGTAATACCTAAATTTTGAAATTATATATATTTTATATTTGAAAATGGACTTCCTTTTTGGATTCGGAATATCGAATTTAGCCTAAGGTGAAATTTTGGTACATTTCGGATAACTTTCATATTTTGATGAATAGTGAAAATTACTAAGTTTTAATTAAAAACAACTTTTTTAATCAAAATAATTAATAGTGATAAATTATGAATTTGAGGGGTTTAAAAGTATATTTAGAATATATTTTTACCATTTAATATAATTTTGGTCATTGGACATAATTTTACAATTAAACCAAACATAAACAAGTGTCAATCTTTTGATAGTTATTATCTCTTAAAAACACGCTTTTTGTTTTGACAGCGGGAATTAATTTTAAATTAATTTCTGCCACTTCTGTGTTTTGAATTTAGAAAAATTGATTCCATATTTGGAATCAGGATGTTCAAATTGTGTAAATAGGTAACTTTTATTTTTAGACATTTTGAATAATTACTGCGGTAAATATTTTATTTACCATGGTTAAAGGGTAAATCCGGTAAATAAGGGTTAAAAATTAATATTATAATAATACAAAATTACCCTAAAACGTGTCCTAACCTTATTGGTGAACACATACCCGACCATGGGCATCCTTGGGTCAATTTGGGGACCCCTTGGAGCCACTTGTATGTGGTAGGGACACATTATATTAATAAAGTTAAAATAAAAATAAAAATGGCATAAGCTTACATCTTTTAGAAGAACAATTTTTACATAGGGTTATACATGTTGGATTTTTGATTATAAATATTCATTAGAAAGATAAAAAGATTTCCTACATAATTATGTTTTATTTATAATTTTTAGACATTAAATAATTTATTTTATTTATGACACAAGGATGATGCAGTAATTACTAAAATAGTAAAAAATTAACATAATTGATATTATAAATACCCAAATAAATATAATATGAAACTTTTAATGAATTACACTAATTTTCTAGAATAATATGATATATTAGGATTGATTTAATTGAATTTTTTAGAAGTAATCAATCTGTTATGAGTTTCACAAAAATCAACTATTGAATAGTGTCAAAATTAACATAAAAGAGTTCTTAAAACAAATATTATATTATTAATTGATATTAAATTCCTAAAAATATAAGGTTCGGCCAAGAGACTTATATTATGATATTTTAATCATTAATGGACCACTTGGGGGTCGCTTGGATGTATATAGTAAGTTTATTAACCATATTATATAAAAATACAAAGAGACATTGTAAAAGTGAAACTAATTAACTTAGAGTTAATACTTAAAGATAAGGTTAATATAAGTACCCAAACCTGTCTAAATTCTATTGGATGAGTTTTTTTCGACCTATACCCACCTCATCCTTTGAATAGTCAACTTTGGAGCCTTTGGAAACCGAATATGAATTTATTATAAATTAATATTTCTAGCTTTTCCAAAAGTGCCCCTCACCCCTCTTATAAAAGGGCACTCCTCCTTCTCTTTTCCTCACACCTCTCAAGCCACTTGGCTCGTCCAAACTCTGCCCAACTAATCTCCCCAAATCCCTCTCCTCCTCCTTGAAGATTCCCCTTAGGCAGAAAGCATTTCAAGAAGTCCTTTGGTTCCAACCAAAGTGGGTTACCTAGATTAAAGGTAACGATTTCTCTTAAATTATTTTCATTTATTTTGCTTCTCCAACCCCCAAACTCTTTTTATTTCCTTTCTTTTGTAACAACACCAGTATCCACAATATAATAGGATGTTGTTATAAGAAGGATTCAAACTACACATACACACAACTCCATCTAATGGATGATGAACATAATGTTTCTGTGGATGGCAAACTAACGCCTCACGAAACGATGATTGTTCAAATACATCTTACCGCCTCTCATGGTGGCCATTATGATGGCACTGTAATTAAATATTATATTAATGATATATATTTTATATATAAGCTTCTGTAATTCCATTTTATTTCATACCATTATTCGTTTCATGTTCTATATACATACGATAATTTCATTTGAGGAAGTGCGGACTACCGCCCCCTTAAAATGATATGACTCGTTCATACCACACATAGAACGTATAAAGGATGGTGTTAATGAACTTATGTAACATATATAAAATATTATATTATACTGGAATAGTAATATACCTATGTATCATTTGTATTCGATTCTTTTAAAATAAAAATTAAATGGAAGTAGCGTTCGTGCGTACGTACGGACTACCGTCTCCACGAACGCGGTGAGATTCATTCTCCATCGTATCCATTCAAGTATAATTATCATTTGATGATTTAAAAATGATGTTTAAGGACTTGACACCATTCTGGATTTGAATAATATACAACTTATCCTTTACAAACATGTCTTACGTAACAAAACATACAAAAGCAAACAAGTAAGTTCACACCCGAAACAGCGATAATACTAAGATATTATTATCAAATCAATATTAAAAGATCATATATGATATCATATTAATGTATATGATTCTTGTATAATTTAATAACAATTATTTCACCATTATACAGGAGGTTAACCTACCCCAACCAAGGAAAAGTACAAGGTAAGGGTTTATTTCACAATCTCTTCATTATCCGAGGTTGTTTATACGTAATAATCTACTGGGATATCTTTATCATCCACATCCATGTTTCTTAAAAATGTATTTCAAAACATTTTTACTATTTACAAGAATATGGGTTAAAGTCATTTATACCCTTGTTTGACTTTTTATAAGAGGTTTATAAAGGAATCTTTCCGTCGTTTTCAAAACAAGGTCCTTTTTAACCTTTTCGACAGAATTGAGGTAAGAATGTTTTTTTAACTTATACGGCGGGTGCGGTTATTTTACGCCGTTATAAAATATTCAAATCTTTCCTTACAAGCTTATAAGAATATTTTCAAAGAAAATGTTTTATTTTATATGGATCTTAAATGATTTCAAAATAAAAGGAGATATTTCTTTAAAAAGAATTTTGATTTCATCTACGTCAAAATCCTTTGATGGATTTTAAGATTATTTGAAGTTGATTTATTATGATACAAAACTTCTATATTGTATTGAAGGTTTTGTGATATGTTTGACTATGGATTTGCTATTTTTATACCATTCATAGTTTATGGTGAAATTATTGACATTTCGTATGCTAGTTTTAATACGAATGTTTATGTTATGTTTAAACCTTTTCATATGGGAATGCATTGGACTTAATAAGTGACGGGTGGAGCCCGCTATAGCTCCTCGATGCATCGGTAGGTCTCATGAGACAAACTAGTGTCTTGGAACAAGGCCTTGACAAAATCTTATTTGTAGTCTTGGCACCAGGCCTTGGCTATGTGGTTATGATAGTCTGGCATTATGCATTCCAACATTATGAAAGTGGTTATTGATATTGAATGTGATTATTCGATTAGTAGAATATCCATGTGAACAAGTAAATGGCATTATTTCATTTTACTTTTTCCATACTATGTTGAAGTTCAATTTTAAAAGGCTTTTGTTTTAGTAATTCATTGCCTTAAATGTTTATGCTTATTTTGAATGTTCCGCTATATTGTTATCCTTACTGGGCATTTGAGCTCACCCCTTTTCTATGTTTTATTTTTCCCAGGTAGTGAAGAAGTAATTTATGAATGACTTGCAGGGATATTATGAGGGGTTAATAGTGTGGATATGAAGACTTTGTTGTTGTAGTAGTTTTTCACTTTGAAATGTAATGTAAAACATTATGATTATATCTAGTGTTTCCAAGGCTACTAAACCAATCGGTCTTTCGGGATTTGATCTTTCTTGTGATCATGCCAACGTTATTTAATTAATGCACCGACTCTGGGTAGCTGGGGTCGGGGCGTTACATTCATTATTCAATTTGATGTAATTTTTTACTTTTCCGGTAAAAGTACGAGGATAATGATTTTTTAACGTATATGAAATCAATGTATTTTTACGGTTTCATGATGTAACGACCAAAATTTTTATTAATAAATATTCCCCTTGATCTAATTAAATTTATTGTTATGTAAGATGGTAATATAACACATGAACTTCCTTGGTTTTATGTTTTTGGATTTCAAAATACCATTAAGAATTGTGACCTTTGATAATATAATCATTAAATAGTGATCACATGATTAGTATAAATATAAAGTTCTAAAAAATCTAATTTACTCAGAAAAAGGAAGTGATGACCTCATCTAGTAGAATTGATCCATACGAATCCCATTTTTTGGAGCTTGGAAAGGAGGTGGAATCATTGGGATTATCTCTTGACCAAGCCCAATTTGAGCTTCTACACGTTAAGCACAAACAGAACCTTCTATGTGAGAAGTGGAAGTTTATAAAGATTACCACCAGAGCAATGTTATCCAAGCCACCCCAAGATTCTGTCACCATCGCACACCTTACTCATAGGTCTTATGGAAGTGTTATAAGGGGCTATGTAACAAGAGATTATCACTATGATTATGTCCATTATTTTAGTATATAATAAAGAATTTACATTCATTTTATTATTGTTACTTTATAAATAATTTTTGAAGAACAAATATAATTTTTAGTTAATATTTAATTAATAAATCTATTTTGGTGAATTAATTATTTTTTTAATTTAATAACGTTTTAATAAAATATTATTACTAAATTAATTTTTTATTAAATATAAATGATGGTATTATTTTTAGGAATACAATTATAATTTTTATTAAGGTTTGAAAGCCGTTTTTTGTCAACACACATGAATTTTTGATAAATATCAGTTTTTATGTTAAAAATAAAAATTCACATATTTAGAAAAATATTTAGATAAAATTAATATTATTTTTGGAATCAGGATATCAAAATTATCCAATGGTGAACTTTTCATAATTTTCTGAGATAGTCGAATATTTCGGTAAAAATTAAATATCGTTTAAATATATAATGTGTTTTATGACATCATAATGACCCAATAGTGATACAAAAAAAATACTATAAATTTTATGTTCAGCCAATATTTGTTTTAAAATTAAAATACTGTGATTTTAGTATTGCTTGATTTATTTTACAAATATTTAGTGGAGCCTCCAAGAATTATAAAACATTTTATCTTTTTTAAATTGATTTCCTTGAGAGTGTGACTCACCTCTACAAAATAAAACCAAATATTTTAAGAGGATCAGCCATTGGAATTATAAAATAATTATTTCCACTCCACTTTGATAAAATACATGGGCAAAAACCATGGTATGGTTTGTGGTTTTGTTTAGTTTAATGTGTGGTGGCCAAAATCAAAATAATAAATAATTCCCTCCCTTTTACTATAAAATCCCACCCATGATCCCACTTTCTCTTCACTAAAATCTTTTATAGGTCCAAAACAAATTTCCATAATCTTTCTATAATCCTCCCAAGGAGACCCAATCTCTCAAAAAGCCTCTTTTAGGCCCCTCCTAAGGCTTTGGGATTACACATCCATGGGATCCTCGCCTTCCTTCCTTATTTTTGTCCATGTTTTCTTATATTTTTAGGCCCTTTTATTTTCCATTAAAAATGTTGGGGTATGATTTATCACCTCCCATATACATAAATACTTATGTTTAAATAATTAAATACCCTTTTATCTCTCATTAATGCCTCCCATGCACACCCGTTACCATGCCGAATTTACATAAGGGATTTCATCCTTTCTCATTTTTGTCCAAATTTCTTTATGTTGTTACACCCTTTCAATTTATATTTTAAATGTTGGGGTATGATTTCAAAACTCCAACATACTTCCCTATTTATGTTTGAATGGTGAGATAACCCTTTATCTCTCATTAATTCCTCCCATGTACCCCAATTATCATGCCGAAATTCAGTAAGGAGTTTCTCCCTCCTCATTTACATTCAAGCAATTATTTTGTATTATGAATATAAATTCCATTACATATGTTGGGACATGTATCTATATGAAAACCTGACTGTTCATTTCATGTACATATTATGAGACACCACTTTCTCTCTCATAAAACATTTTTATGAATTCTTATGTCATGCCGCTATGCTATCGAAATTGCACCGCAATTTTCCAAGCCAAAGTCATTGTGTAGTGAATACCATGACCATTTCTCTATTAAGGGTATTCAAATTTATTTAAATTTACTTATTTATTGAAGTGTTTCATGCATTAATTCCAAATTCCTTTATTTCGTAAAGAATTATGATGTTTAATGAATCCATCTGGTATGATCTTGTGGAAAACTTATGCATGAAATGAAATGATTAAAAAGGGTGAACCCTGATAGCACCCTAATGCATTGGGTAAAGATTAATATCATAATACATGATAGAGTGTTGTCATGGGTTCCCTCAAATGATTAGTGTAATTTGGGGTACTTAGATGCAGCAGAGTGGCTGACCAAGGTTGTCTCTCAAAGGAGGAAGTGAATTTAACAACTTATTAGAGGTATTCTAAAAATAAAATAAAAGGAAATAAAATAAAAAAAATACTTTAAAGGATTGGGGTTTTTTGTAGTTTATGAATCTAGAAGAAGTTTTCTGGAAGAAGATTGGATAATTTTTTTTCGTTTTTAGTTTTGAAATGAATTTCGATTAAAAAGACACAACAAAAAGATGTTTTTTTAGAAATCTATTTTAAAAGGCTTAATCGATCTAACTCTACCTCTTCATTCACTTATTAATCATTATAATTTAAATCAATATCCACTCAATTATTATCCCCTAATTTTTTATCCCTCGAACCCTACGATATTTAACTTAACCACAGAGATGAAATTATTTAAACCCTTGGCTAGCTTCAGAACACGCAATCACAGAACCCTGCTTTGATTGTTGTTCTAAAGATAGCTTATGGTCAGTGGTTAATTAGAGCACATATTCATTCTGGAAATGAGGATGAATTGTGTTTAGGGATTATATCTTAACTCTACAAATTTATCCCATGTGGTCTTGTATTACCGATTAAGATTACGCTCTCACAATTTACACAAAATCCCGACCTCACGTGTTTTTGTGTTAATTGTTCAATTTCTTGCTTAGTTTCTTGTAATTTAAAAACACAATTCATGGATCATATTATGTGAATTACAGTAGCTCATTGATTCAAAATAATTAAATGAAGAAGGTAGAAGATAGATCGATTACTAAAAGACTACTCTTCCATGGGTGGCGTAATCATCGTAGAAGCGTTTTGCATGTGAAAAGGTTTATAATAGGTATAACCCAATAACACTTCTACTCAAGAATTCCAGACCAAAGAGGAATATTAAGAGAAGAATAAATTTAAACAAAATAGAAGGAAAGATAATAAATAAAATAAGAACAATGAAATTTATTACACAAATGAAAACATTACAAAATGAAGAAGAGAAGGAGGCTTCGATGAGGGGATCGTTGCTTCAAGAGCTACCCCTCTTACAATGGTTAAAGAATTTGGGTGAAACAAATTATCCTCTTCCTCCAATCTCCTAATGCACGTCCCAACCCCTCCAAATGAGAAAAACTCCAATTTATAGTGGGGAGGGGAGGAGAGGTTACAAGTGGTTTCAAGTGTGAATGTAGAAATTAGGCCAAATATTTTAATGCAAATTTCACCGCCCATTTGACCACAAAACGCATGAATTGTCCAGCCTTCCAGAAGGATAATATGTGCGGATATGGGTCCTCTATCTGCTCTAAATATTTGGGCTTAATCCAGGTCAACATGAAGGAGTTATGGACGAAATACAGAAGCTTCTCCATTCTGGAGAGTCCAGCCCAACTTTGACTTCATGGACCATTTTCAACAATCTAATGAACTCTTTAGCTTTAGTGTCCTGAATTAAAGTTGTAGATAATTATGTTAGGAAAACATTTACAAAATTTTAAATTCAAATAAAAAATAAAAAAATATTTAGCTTCGAAATACTACAGTGAACTATAAAGGGTAAAACTGGAATTTTCATCAAATATTCAAATGAATGATCTAATTCCAAATAATTTCTAATTAAACATATTTAACATAATTTGAGGAAATTATATCATTTATTATCAATAAAATATTCAATAAAATAGTGTTTTATCAACTCCCCCACACTTACCCTTTTGCACTCCTAGGCAAAATCTCATATCAAGTAAATGTCAATATCAAATCAAAACCAATTTTAAAACACATATCCTTGAGATCAATCAATTTCCCACCAAGAATCAAAAGATATCATGCCTCATAAAAAAACCTTATTTCAAGTTCTCCATTTATATCATTCAATATATTTCCACTTCAGTTATCCTCCCATGCACAAAACACTTACCTCGCTTGAATTTTCTCTCATCACTCAAATATCAATTGTTTTGCAATGTCTTTCTCATCCAAACTCATACAAGGGTCACCATAGGCTTGATAGATTCCTACATCGCTACCCGATGTGAGTCAAGGACATATGTTTATCATGAGGGCTTTTTAGGTTCGTTCTGTGGCTTTCGGTTGGTAGGATTAAGATGTGAAAAACTCTGAGGCTGAATGAGGAGGACTTGACTCTTTTGAAGCAAAATTGCATTAATCTAATTTTCACTTAAATATGGTCTTCTCCTCAATCCCCATAGTATAAATTCAACTCAATCATCATGAAAAGTCATGAAAGGTTTACACCATTCATCATTTTAGCATCAAAAATTTCAGTCATCTCAAACATGATTTTCTTGAAAGCTCCAGATGGGAACAGTTTTCCACCTCCATTAGAAGCTCCAGAAAAGGCACAACTTCACTTGTCATGAAAGCTCCAGAAAAGGCACAACTTTCAATATAATGAATTTCTTCAGTAGCAAACACATATATTCAGAATTTAATTTTCCACCCAAAGTATCACATAATGTGGTGGCAAAAAACAAGACAACTCCCCCCACACTTATGCTCAACTAGATTATGCAATTTCACTTCAAGAGTTGGTTGGATAGGGAAAATTGGCTTCTAATGTGGATAACCTAACAGGATGTGCATGGCTTCTAAGGGCTACAAGGATTAAATATTCAAGGTAGGCCATTATAAAAAAAGGATTCTTTGAAATAGGGGCTTTAATACCAAACAAATTCCTCAATCATTTAAACATAATTACCTCAAACCCTCAAGTTTTGACAGTAATAGATCAAATTCTGGTTAAATCAAGTATGGTTTGGTTCTCTCAAGAAGTGAGGTGAATGTAAAGAATATGAAAATAATGGTTTAGAAGCCTCATAGGAAAGTGATTTCAAATATAAAGACAGTGAGATTGGCATGGGATTCAAAATTCAGCGTACTTTTCATGAAATTACTAAATATTTGAACTTGAAACAAAGTCATTTCAGCATTCATTTAAGCTTAGTTTCAAGGGGTAAATTGTTTCACTCATTGATATGCATTTCAAAATGGCGATGAGAATCATTTTAGCTCAAAAATTTCAAAAACACAATGAAAATTGAAAAATAAACACACAAAATTTGAAAAACACACAATTTTTTTGTTTTGGTTTTTTTTAAAACAGGAAAACAATTGAAATTACTAAACTAAAAGGTTCCCTCCCCCACACTTAAAATATTGCATTGTACTCAATGAGAACCCATGAGATGATATATGCACATTAAATGTAGAATTTTTAAATAGGACAAATAATATAAAAGTGAAAGGGTTAGGAACAGCCTGATGTTCTCAAGTGATGATGGGGTCATGCAGTGTGATAAAATCCACTACATCAGTAGGATGTCCCTCAATTTATCTCTTTAAACGTTTCCCATTGACTGTAAAGCTCCTTCCAGTGTCCTCTTGTGTGATCTCCACTGCACCATAAGGAAAAACATTAGATACAATATAAGGACCTAACCATCTGGAACGCAACTTACCGGGAAACAGCTTGAGTCGTGAACTATAGAGAAGGACTTTCTCTCCAACATGAAACTCTCTTTGTTGGATAATTTTGTCATGAGATGCTTTTGATCTTTCCTTGTAGAGCCTTGAGTTCTCATATGATGATAGTTGAATCTCCTCAAGCTCTTGAATTTGCAACTTTCTTTGAATTCCAGCTTGGGCCAAATCCATGTTGCATTTCTTTATAGCCCAATATGCCCGATGCTCGACTTCCACTGGGAGATGACATGCTTTCCCAAAAACAATCCTAAATGGGGACATACCAATGGGTGTCTTGTATTCTGTCCTATAAGCCCACAATTCATCATCCAAGCGCTTTCTCCAATCCTTCCTATTTGGCTGCACGATTTTCTCCAAGATTTGTTTCAACTCACGATTTGAAACCTCAGCCTGGCCATTTGTTTGGGGGTGGTATGGTGTTGATGTTTTGTGTGTCACCCCATACTTTCGAAGGAGGGAAGCAAAATTCCTATTGCAAAAGTGTGTCCCTTGTTCACTGATGATGGCCTTTCGTACTCCAAACCTGCAGAAAAATTGAGCCTTGACAAAATCCACTACAACATGAGAATCGTCAGTCCTGGCGGCCTTGGCCTCCACCCATTTACTCACATAATCAACAGAAACCAAAATATAAAAACATCCAAATGAACTAGGAAAAGAACCCATAAAATCAATTCCCCATACATCAAAAATATCACAGAATAGTATGGGTTGTTGGGGTATCTCATGTCTCTTAGAAATGTTCCCAGTGTGTTGGAAACGAGAGCATGACTTACAAAACACATGGGCATCATGGAATAATCTAGGCCAATATAATCCAGAGTCCAAAACCTTCCTAGCTGTCTGTTGGGGTCCAAAGTGTCCACCATAAGCAAGTGTATGATAGAAATGAAAAGCAGACTCAAACTCATGATCGGGAACACACCTCCTAATGACTTGGTCACTACACATGCGCCATAAGTATGGATCATCCCAAACATAAAATCTTGACTCACTCTTTAATTTTTGGACTTGATGTTTCTTTAAATTTGCAGGGATTTCAGAAGCAACAAGGTAGTTAACTAAATCAGCATACCAAGGATACGTACCTGAGATGGTATAGAGATGATCATCAGGGAAAGTGTCCCGAAGTGGTACCTGATCCAAGGTGTCATCCTCTAGTGTGTGAGTAAGACTACTCATGTGGTCTGGCACCAAGTTTTATGACCCCTTTTTGTCCTTTATCTCGATGTCAAACTCTTGAACAAGGAGCATCCAACGGATAAGTCGTGGCTTTGCATCTGGCTTCTTCAGGAGGTACCTCAAAGCTGCATGGTCAGAAAACACAACTACTTTAGAGCCCAATAAATATGAACGGAATTTATCTAAATCAAATATGACAGCAAGAAACTCCTTTTCCGTGGTTGTGTAGTTTGATTGGGCTGAATCCAATGTCCTTGATGCATAGGAAATCATATGTGAACGACCTTCCACCCTCTGAGATAAGACATCTCCAACCGCGAAGTTGTAGGCGTCACACATAAGCTCAAATGGAAGGTCCCACCGTGGGGGTTGTATGATAGGTGGAGTGGTCAGACACTTCTTTAGCTCATCAAAGGAAGTTCTACAAGAATCATCAAACACAAAATCATAATCTTTTTGAAGTAATCGTGACATAGGAAGAGCAATCTTACTAAAATCTTTGATGAAGCGCCGATAAAATACTGCATGCTCTAGGAAAGATCTAACATCACGCACACATGAAGTATAGTGTAAGGATGAAATAATGTCTACCTTAGATCTATCAACCTCTATCCCATGTTTTGACACCACATTCCCTAAGACAATGCCATGATCTACCATAAAATGACACTTTTCAAAGTTCAGGACCATATTCTTCTCAATACAATGATTCAACACCATTCCCAAACTACTTAGACATTCATCAAATGAAGACCCATACACTTTAAAATCATCCATAAATACCTCCATGCAGGTCTCAATAAAATCAGAAAAAATACTCACCATACATCTCTGGAAGGTACCTGGGGCGTTGCAAAGTCCAAATGGCATCCTCCGGTAGGCAAATGTGCCAAAAGGATAGGTGAATGTAGTCTTCTCCTGATCCTCTAGAGCTATAAGAACCTGAAAATATCCATAAAATCCATCCAAGAAACAATTGTCTGTTTTCCCATCTAGTCTCTCGAGCATTTGATCAATAAATGGGAGGGGGAAATGGTCCTTGCGAGTGGTCTGATTTAGTTTCCTATAATCAATACACAAACGCCAACTGTTTTGCACCCTCATTGGAACTAAATCATCTTTCTCATTTGTAACAACAGTAAAACCAGTTTTCTTAGGCACAACCTGAATTGGACTTACCCACTAAGAATTTGAAATGGGAAAGATTATACCTGCCTCGAGCAATTTCTCAACTTCTTTTTTAACAACTTCCAGGAGGGTGGGATTGAGTCTCCTTTGTGGCTGTCTCACCGGTTTAGCCCCATCCCCCAAGAGAATCCTATTCATGCAAATGGAGGGGCTAATAAGTGATATGTCAGCCAAGGTCCACCCAATCGCCCTGATGTTCTCCCTCAAAATATTCAAAATCTTTTCTTCATGTTCAAAAGGGAGATTGTTAGCAATGATAACAGGTAATCTCTCACCATTAAACAAGTATGAGTATTTCAGATTTGGTGGAAATGGTTTGAGTTATAATGAAGGAGGGTGTAGCATGGATGGAGAAATTGATGCAACAAACATATCTGCACAATGAACATCAGTATCAGAATAAAAATCATCACAATTCGAGAATAAAGAACCAAATCCATAAGCATACTCAATAGCCATGTCATAATCAGAGTTCACATGATCAAAATCAGAATATTATTCCATTTCAAAATCAAATCTTAGAGAGTCTTGTTCCTTCAAAACAGGTGTAGAAGTACTCTTAGACATCAAACTAGAACCAATACTCATAATCTCCCTAAGCATAGGACAATCCAATTCCATGATGTTTTTACTTGGTGGTTCAAAATGGGAGATAACAAAAGCAGAATGGTCCTCTGAGGGGTACTTCATGGAATCCATAACATTAAATATCACAACTTCATCTCCAAACTCCATGGAAAGTGTACCCTCATTGACATTTATGATAGTTTTTGCAGTTTTGAGGAATGGTCTACCTAAGATAATGGGGGAATGAGAACATACCTGATCATCCTCCATGTTAAGCACATAGAAGTCTGCTGGAAAGATCATGTATCTTACCCGAACAATTACATCCTCAAGAACTCCCGCTGGATATGCCGTAGCTCTATTTTCCAATTTCACCACTACTCTTGTTGGCTTCAACTCACCAACCTGGAAGGAAGAGAATACAGAGTGAGGCATCACATTTATTGAAGCTCCTAAATCACAAAGAGCATCAGAGAAGTGCAACTCCCCTATGGTACATGGGATGGTGAATGTCCAGGGATCCTTGCACTTTGTTGGCATTGCTAGAGTTGGTGTAATGAGTGCTGAGACATTCCTTCCAAGGTTGATCCTCTCATTTCCCTTGATCCCTCTTCGATTGGTACAAAGTTCTTTTAAGAATTTCGCATACCTTGGAATTTTCTTAATGGATTCAAGTAGAGGAATGTTGATCTCCACATGCTTGAATGTGTCCAAAACCTCCTTTTGAATTGCTTCTTCAGCCATCTTCTTGGTTTGAACAACCCATGTTTGGAAAAGGAAGGGGTTTAGGAGGTACATCATCAATCTTTTTATTACCTTTATCTTTCTCCATGGATTGCTCATCAGTTGGTATGGAATGCAGATTCTCTAGAGTAGAGGTGAATCCTGGTGGAATGGTAGGTCCAGATGTATCATTCATTTGCTTCCCACTTCTCAATGTGATGGCACTAACATTCCCCTTTGGATTTGGAGTGGGTTGGGAAGGTAGATTTCCAGAATTCTTACTCACAAGTTCATGGAGGGCGGTGGAAATCTGACTCATTTGAGTCTTCAACTCTCTCAGCTCCGAACCTTGACTCTTCAGCTCATTCTGTTGATTAAGAACAATTTGTTTCAAAAGATCATCAGTGTTAGACAATACCTTGTGTTGTATATTCCCTTGTTGCTGACTCGTTGATGTTTGAGCTTCGAATCTCCTTTGGGGTTGTTGGAAACCTTGTTGGTAAGGTGGAGGCTGCTGGAAGATTGTTTGAAAAGGGGGCATTTGTTGTTGTCCAGAGCCATACCTCATGTCTGACTGATCTTTCCACCCTTGGTTGTATACTGTATCAAACTTCTTTTGGGGATATGGTTGTTGTTGTTGCTTCTGAAATGGTCTCATAGGGAACACTGCTGCACAATCTTCTGTCTCTTGTAGTTGTGGGAAACAGTCAGGTGGGTGGCTTGTCTCAGTGCAAATGCCACATGGCCTTGAAGGAGGGGGTTGGGATGTCTTTTGAGCCAATGCAATCTGCCTCACCGTAGTTGTCAATTCTTCTAACTTAGTATCAATCAAATGAATTTCATGAAAAGAGACTTACTTGATGTACTCCTCGAACATGTGGTGTACCTCTATCACCGAATTGTTGAGAGTTTTGGGCTATTTTGTCGATCAATGCTCGTGCAGCTACGACTGTCTTGTCCACCAATGCTCCTCCAGCTGCAGCATCCACCATGCTCCTCTCCATGGGTGTGCGTCCTTCATAGAAGTACTGGATGAGTATTTGCTCACTGATTTGGTGATGTGGGAAGCTTGCACACAACTTCTTGAATCGCTCCCAGTACTCATACATTGACTCCCCTTGTGCTTGTTTGATCCCCGATATCTCCTTTCGAATGGATGTGGTCCTTGATGCTGGAAAAAATCTTTGCAAGAAAAGACGTTTCAAATCATTCCAACATGTTACATCTTCAGGTTGCAAATAATACATCCAATCATTTGCAGCTCCATCAAGTGAGAATGGGAATGATCATAATTTGATTTGATATTCAGAAACATTTCTTGGTTTTAACGTTGAGAAAACCACATTAAATTCTTTAAGGTGTTTGTTGGGATCCTCTCTAGAGAGGCCATGAAACTTTGAAAGTAAGTGAATTAACACATATTTCAGTTCAATGTCTGATTCGAGATTTGGGTATGGAATACAATTTGGTTGATAGTTAACATCAGGTGCAGCCAATTCTCGAATGGTTCTATTAAGTTCATTTCCATTGTTTCCAGCCATTGGTTCCTCTTTTATGTTTGAATTTGAATTGCTTCCAATTTCAATGTTTCCAAAAGATAGGAATTCACCAACTGGTTGAATATTGAAACTTCCCGTAGACTGAGAATTTCTGATTCGAGCCCTAAGGCTACGTTCAATCTCAGGGTCAAGATCTAATAGATCTTCGGGATTAGTTCGTGTCATAGATCAAATAAAAATGAAAATAAAGAAAGTGGACCATAGTAAAATAAAAATGAGATGTTTGAGTTGATGGTCCAAAAATAAGTCGAAGAAAATAAAAGAAGAAGGAAAAAAATCTGATTGGGTAAAGATAGAAGAAATAAGAGAGGAAGAGAATAAAATGTAAAACAAAATAAATACCTCTAATTAGTTGAAATAATTATTTTCCTCCCCGGCAACGACGACAATTTGATAGAGCGCTGTCGTGGGCGCCCTCAAATGATTAGTGTAATTTGGGGTACTTAGATGCAGCAGAGTGGCTGACCAAGGTCGTCTCTCAAAGGAGGAAGTGAATTTAACAACTTATTAGAGGTATTCTAAAAATAAAATAAAAGAGAATAAAATTAAAACACTACTTTAAAGGATTAGGGTTTTTTTAGTTTATGAATCTAGAAGAAGTTTGCTGGAAGAAGATTGTATATTTTTTTTTTAGTTTTGAAATGAATTTCAGTTAAAAAGACACAACAAGAAGATGTTTTTTTAGAAATCTATTTTAAAAGGCGTAATCGATCTAACTCTACCTATTCATTAACTTATTAATCAATATCATTTAAATCAATATCCACTCAATTATGATCCCCTAATTTGTTATCCCTCGAACCCTACGAGAGTTAACTTAACCACAAAGATGAAATTATTTAAACCCTAGGCTAGCTTCAGAACACGCAATCGCAGCACCCTGCTTTGATTGTTGTTCTAAAGATAGATTATGGTCAGTGGTTAATTAGAGCACATATCCATTCTGGAAATGAGGATGAATTGTGTTTAGGGATTATATTTGAACTCTACAAATTTATCCCGTGTGGTCTTGTATTACCGATTAAGATTACGCTCTCACAATTTACACAAAATCCTGACCTCGCGTGTTTTTGTGTTAATTTTTCAATTGTTTGCTTAGTTTCTTGTAATTTAAAAAAAATTCATGGATCATATTATGTGAATTACAGTATATCATTGATTCAAAATAATTAAATGAAAAAGGTAGAAGATAGATCGATTACTAAAAGACTACTCTTCCATGGGTGTCGTAATCATCATAGAAGCGTTTTGCATGTGCAAAGGTTTATAATGGGTATAACCTAATAACGCTTCTACTCAAGAATTCCAGCCCAAAGAGGAAGATTAAGAGAAGAAGAAATTTAAACAAAACAGAAGGAAACAGAAGAAATAAAATAATAACAATTAATTTTATTACACAAAAGAAAACATTACAAAATGAAGAAGAGAAGGAGGCTTCGATGAGGGGATCCTTGCTTCAAGAGCTACCCCTCTTACAATGGTTGGAGAATTTGGGTGAAACAAATTCTCCTCTGCCTCAAATCTCCTAATTCACGTACCAACCCATCCAAATTAGAAAAACTCCAATTTATAGAGGGGAGGGGAGGAGAGGTTACAAGTGGTTTCAAGTGTGAATGTGGAAATTCGGCCAAATATTTTAATGAAACTTTCACCGCCCATTTGACCCCCAAAACGCGTGAATTCTCTGGAATTTCAGAAGGATAATATGTGCGGATATGGGTCCTCTATCTCCTCTAAAATTTGGGCTTAATCCAGGCCTAGATGAAGGAGTTATGGACGAAATACAGAAGCTTCTCCATTCTGGCAAGTCCAGCCCAACTTTGAATTCATGGCCCATTTTAAAAAAACTAATGCACTCTTTAGCTTTAGTCTCCTGAATAAAAAGTGTAGATAATTATGTTAGGAAAACATTTACAAAATTTCATATTCAAATAATAAATATAAAAATATTTAGCTTCGAAATACTACAGTGAACTATAAAGGGTAAAAATGGAATTTTCATCAAATATTCAAATGAATGATCTAATTCCAAATACTTTCTAATTAAACATATTTAACACAATGTGAGGAAATTATATCATTTATTATCAATAAAAGATTCAATAAAATAGTGTTTTATCAACTCCCCCACACTTACCCTTTTGCACTCCTGGGAAAAATCTCATATCAAGTAAACATCAATATCAAATCAAAACCAATTTTAAAACACATATCTTTGAGATCAATAAATTTCCCACCAAGAATCAAAAGATATCATGACTCATAAAAAAAACCGTATTTCAAGTTCTCCATTTATATCATTCAATATACTTCCACTTCATTTGTCCTCCCATGCACAAAACACTTACCTCTCTTGAATTTTCTCTCATCACTCAAATATCAATTTTTTTGCAATGTCTTTCTCATCCAAACTCATACAAGGGTCACCATAGGCTTGATAGATTCCTACATCGCTAACCGATGTGAGTAAAGGACATATGTTTATCATGACGACTTTTTAGGGTTGTTCTGTGGCTTTTGGTTGGTAGGATTAAGATGTGAAAAACTCTGAGGCTGAATGAGGAGGGCTTGACTCTTTTGAAGCAAAATTGCATTAATCTAATTTTCACTTAAATATGGTCTTCTCCTCAATCCCCATAGTATAAATTCAACTCCATCATCATGAAAAGTCATGAAAGGTTTACACCATTCATCATTTCAGCATCAAAAATTTTAGTCATCTCAAACATGATTTTCTTGAAAGCTCTAGATGGGCATAACTTTCCACCTCAATAAGAAGCTCCAGAAAAGGCACAGCTTCACTTGTCATGAAAGCTCCAGAAAAGGCACAACTTTCAATATAATGACTTTCTTTAGCAGCAAACACATCTCTTCAGAATTTAATTTTCCACCCAAAGTATCACAGAATGTGGTGGCAAAACACAAGACAACTCCCCCCACACTTAAGATCACCTAGATTATGCAATTTCACTTCAAGAGTTAGTTGGATAGGGAAAATTGGCTTGTAATGTGGCTAACCTAACAGGATGTGCATGGATTATAAGGTCTACAAGGATTAAATATTCAAGGTAGGCCATTATAAAAAAGGATTCTTTGAAATAGGGGCTTTAAAACCAAACAAATGCCTCAATCATTTAAACATAATTACCTCAAACCCTCAAGTTTTGACAGGAATAGATCAAATTCTGGTTAAATCAAGTATGGTTTGGTTCTCTCAAGAAGTGAGGTGAATGTAAAGAATATGAAAATAATGGTTCAGAAGCCTCACAAGAAAGTTATTTCAAATATAAAGACAATGAGATTGGCATGGGATTCAAAATTCAGCGTACTTTTCATGAAATTACTAAATATTTGAACTTGAAACAAAGTCATTTCAACATTCATTTAAGCTTAGTTTCAAGGGGTAAATTGTTTCACTCATTGATATGAATTTCAAAATGGTGATGAGAATCATTTTAGCTCAAAAATTTCAAAAACACAAAGAAAATTGAAAAATAAAAACACAAAATTTGAAAAACACACTATTTTTTTGTTTTGTTTTTTTTAAACAGGAAAACAATTGAAATTACTAAACTAAAAGGTTCCCTCCCCCACACTTAAAATATTGAATTTTCCTCAATGTGAACCCCTGAGTTGATATATGCACATGAAATGTAGAATTTTTGAATAGGACAAATAATATAAACGTGAAAGGGTTAGGAACAACCTAATGTGTTCAAGTGATGATGGGGTCATGCAGTGTGATAAAATCCACTGCATCAGTAGGATGTCCCTCATTGTATCTCTTTAAACATTTCCCATTGACTGTAAAGCTCCTTCCAGTGTCCTCTTGTGTGATCTCCACTGCACCATAAGGAAAAACATTAGATAAGATATAAGGACGTAACCATCTGGAATGCAACTTACCAGGCATCAGCTTGAGTCGTGAACTATAGAGAAGGACTTTCTCTCCAACATGAAACTCTCTTTGTTGGATCATTTTGTCATGAGATGCTTTTGATCTTTCCTTGTAGAGCCTTGAGTTCTCATATGATGATAGTCGAATCTCCTCAAGCTCTTGAATTTGAAACTTTCTTTGAATTCCAGCTTGGGCCAAATCCATGTTGCATTTCTTTATATCCCAATATGCCCGATGCTCGAATTCCACTGGGAGATGACATTCTTTCCCAAAAAAAATCCTAAATGGGGACATACCAATGGGTGTCTTGTATGTTGTCCTATAAGCCCACAATGCATCATCCAAGCGCTTGCTCCAATCCTTCCTATTTGGCTGCACGGTTTTCTCCAAGATTTGTTTCAACTCACGATTTTAAACCTCAGCCTGGACATTTGTTTGGGGGTGGTTTGGTGTTGATGTTTTGTGTGTCACCCCATACTTTTGAAGGAGGGAAGAAAAATTCCTATTGCAAAAGTGTGTCCCTTGGTCACTGATGATGACCTTTGGTACTCCAAACCTGCAGAAAATTTGAGCCTTGACAAAATCCACTACAACATGAGAATCGTCATTCCTGGTGGCATTGGCCTCCACCCATTTACTCACATAATAAACAGTAACCAAAATATACAAAAATCCAAATGAACTAGGAAAAGGACCCATAAAATCAATTCCCCATACATCAAAAATCTCACAGAATAGTATGGGTTGTTGGGGCATCTCATGTCTCTTAGAAATGTTCCCAGTGTGTTGGCAACGAGAGAATGACTTACAAAACACATGGGCATCATGGAATAATCTAGGCCAATATAATCCAGAGTCCAAAACCTTCCTAGCTGTCCGTTGGGGTCCAAAGTGTCCACCAAAAGAAAGTGTATGACAGAAATGAAAAACAGACTCAAACTCATGATCAGGAACACACCTCCTAATGACTTGGTCACTACACATGCGCCATAAGTATGGATCATCCCAAACATAAAATCTTTACTCACTCTTTAATTTTTGGACTTGATGTTTCTTTAAATTTACAGGGATTTCAGAAGAAACAAGGTAGTTAACTAAATCATCATACCAAGGATGCGTACCTAAGATGGTATAGAGATGCTCATCAGGGAAAGTGTCCCGAAGTGGTACCTGATCCAAGGTGTCATCCTCTAGTGTGTGAGTAAGCCTACTCATGTGGTCTGCCACCAAGTTTTCTGACCCCTTTTTGTCCTTTTTCTCGATGTCAAACTCTTGAAGAAGGAGCATCCAACGGATAAGTCGTGGCTTTGCATCTGGCTTCTTCAGGAGGTACCTCAAAGCTGCATGGTTAGAAAAAACAACTACTTTAGAGCCCAATAAATATTAACGGAATTTATCTAAAGCAAATATGACAGTAAGACACTCCTTTTCCGTGGTTGTGTAGTTTGATTGGGCTGAATCCAATGTCCTTGATGCATAGGCAATCATATGTGAACGTCCTTCCACCCTATGAGATAAGACAGCTCCAACCACGAAGTTGGAGACGTCACACATAAGCTCAAATGGAAGGTCCCACCGTGGGGGCTGTATGATAGGTGGAGTGGTCAGACACTTCTTTAGCTCATCAAAAGAAGTCCTACAAGAATCATCAAACACAAAATCAGAATCTTTTTGAAGTAATCGTGACATAGGAAGAGCGATCTTACTAAAATCTTTGATGAAGCGCCGATAAAATCCTGCATGCCCTAGGAATGATCTAACATCACGCACACATGAAGGATATGGTAAGGATGAAATAATGTCTACCTTAGATCTATCAACCTCTATCCCATGCTTTGACACCACATGCCCTAAGACAATGCCATGATCTACTAAAAAATGACACTTTTAAAAGTTCAGGACCAGATTCTTCTCAATACAACGATTTAACACCTTTCCCAAACTACATAGACATTCATCAAATGAAGACCCATACACTTTAAAATCATCCATAAATACCTCCATGCAGGTCTCAATAAAATCAGAAAAAATACTCACCATACATCTCTGGAAGGTACCTGGGGCGTTGCAAAGTCCAAATGGCATCCTCCAGTAGGCAAATGTGCCAAAGGGACAGGTGAATGTAGTCTTCTCCTGATCCGCTGGAGCTATAGGAACCTGAAAATATCCAGAAAATTCATCCAAGAAACAATAGTGTGTTTTCCCAGCTAGTCTCTCGGGCATTTGATCAATAAATGGGAGGGGGAAATGGTCCTTGCGAGTGGTCTGATTTAGTTTCCTATAATCAATACACACACGCCAACTGTTTTTCACGCTCATTGGAACTAAATCATATTTCTCATTTTTAACAACAGTAAAACCAGTTTTCTTAGGCACAACCTGAATTGGACTTACCCACTGAGAATCTGAAATGGGAAAGATTATACCTGCCTCGAGCAATTTCTCAACTTCTTTTTTAACAACTTCCAGGAGGGTGGGATTGAGTCTCCTTTGTGGTTGTCTCACCGGTTTGTACCCATCCTCCGAGAGAATCCTATGCATGAAAATGGAGGGGCTAATACCTGATATGTCAGCCAAGGTCCACTCAATCGCCCTGATGTTCTCCCTCAAAATATTCAAAAGCTTTTCTTCATGTTCAAAAGGGAGATTGTTAGAAATGATAACAGGTAATCTCTCACCATTCAACAAGTATGAGTATTTCAGATTTGGTGGAAATGGTTTGAGTTATAATGAAGGAGGGTGAAGCATGGATGGAGAAATTGATGCAACAAACATATCTTCACAATAAACATCAGTATCAGAATAAAAATCATCACAATCAGAGAATAAAGCACCAAATCCATCAGCATACTCAATAGACATGTCATAATCAGAGTTCACATGATCAAAATCAGAATATGATTCCATTTCAAAATCAAATCTTAGAGAGTCTTGTTCCTTAAAAATGGGTGTAGAAGTACTCTTAGACATCAAACTAGAACCAATAATCATAATCTCCCTAAGCATAGGACAATCCAATTCCATGATGTTTTTACTTGGTGGTTCAAAATGGGAGATAACAAAAGCAGAATGGTCCTCTAAGGGGTACTTCATGGAATCCATAATATTAAATATCACAACTTCATCTCCAAACTCCATGGAAAGTGTACCCTCATTGACATTTATGATAGTTTTTGCAGTTTTTAGGAATGGTATACCTAAGATAATGGGGGCATGAGAACTTACCTGATCATCCTCCATGTTAAGAACATAGAAGTCTGCTAGAAAGATCATGTCTCTTACGCGAACAAGTACATCCTCAAGAACTCCCGCTGGATATGCCGTAGGTCTATTCACCAATTGCACCACTACTCTTGTTGGCTTCAACTCACCAACCTGCAAGGAAGAGAATACAGAGTGAGGCATCACATTTATTGAAGCTCCTAAATCACAAAGGGCATCAGAGAAGTGCAACTCCCCTATGGTACATGGGATGGTGAATGTCCCGGGATCCTTGCACTTTGTTGGTATTGCTAGAGTTGGTGTAATGAGTGCCGAGACATTCCTTCCAAGGTTTATCCTCTCATTTCCCTTGAGCCCTCTTCGATTGGTAAAAAGTTCTTTTAAGAATTTCGCATACCTTGGATTTTTCTTAATGGCTTCAAGTAGAGGAATGTTGATCTCCACACGCTTGAATGTGTCCAAAACCTCCTTTTGAATTACTTCTTCAGCCATCATCTTGGTTTGAACAACCCATGTTTGGAAAAGGAAGGGGTTTAGGAGGTACATCATCAATCTTTTTCTTACCTTTATCTTTCTCCATGGATTGCTCATCAGTTGGTATGGAATGCGGATTCTCTAGAGTAGAGGTGCATCCTGGTGGAATGGTAGGTCCAGATGTATCATTCATTTTCTTCCCACTTCTCAATTTGATGGAACTAACATTCCCCTTTGGATTTGGAGTGGGTTGGGAAGGTAGATTTCCAGAATTCTTACTCACAAGTTCATGGAGGGCGGTGGCAATCTGACTCATTTGAGTCTTCAACTCTCTCAGCTCCGAACCTTGACTCTTCAGCTCATTCTGTTGATTACGAACAAAATGATTCAAAAGATCATTAGTGTTAGAGTCTACCTTGTGTTGGATATTTCCTTTTTGCTGACTCGTTGATGTTTGAGCTTCGAATCTCCTTTGGGGTTGTTGGAAACCCTGTTGGTAAGGTGGAGGCTGCTGGAAGTTTGGTTGAAAAGGGGGCATTTGTTGTTTTCAAGAGCCATAACTCATTTCTGACTGATCTTTCCACCCTTGGTTGTATACTGTATCAAACTTCTTTTGGGGATATGGTTGTTTTTGTTGCTGCTGAAATGGTCTCCCAGGGATCACTACTGCACAATCTTCTGTCTCTTGTAGTTGTGGGCAACAGTCAGTTGGGTGGCTTGTCTCAGTGCAAATGCCACATGGCCTTGAAGGAGGGGGTTGGGATGTCTTTTGAGCCAATGCAATCTTCATCACCATAGTTGTCAATTCTTCTAACATAGTATCAATCAAATGACTTTCAAGAGAAGAAGGACTTACTTGATGTACTCCTCGAACATGTGGTGTACCTCTATCACCGAATTGTTGAGAGTTTTGGGCCATTTTGTCGATCAATGCTCGTGCAGCTACTGGTGTCTTGTCCACCAATGCTCCTCCAGTTGCAGCATCCACCATGCTCCTCTCCATGGGTGTGAGTCCTTCATAGAAGTACTGGATGAGTAGTTGCTCACTGATTTGGTGATGTGGGCAGCTTGCACACAACTTCTTGAATCGCTCCCAGTACTCATACATTGACTCCCCTTGTGCTTGTTTGATCCCCGATATATCCTTTTGAATGGATGTGGTCCTTGATTCTGGAAAAAATCTTTGCAAGAAAAGACGTTTCAAATCATTCCAACATGTTACATCTTCAGGTTGCAAATAATACATCCAATCTTTTGCAGCTCCATCAAGTGGGAATGGGAATGCTCTTAATTTGATTTGATCTTCAAAAAAATTTCTTGGTTTTAACGTTGAGAAAACCACATTAAATTATTTAAGGTATTTGTTGGGATCCTCACCAGAGAGGCCATGAAACTTTGGAAGTAAGTGAATTAACACAGATTTCAGTTCAAAGTCCGATTCGAGATTTGGGTATGCAATACAATTTGGTTGATAGTTAACTTCTGGTGCAGCCAATTCTCGAATGGTTCTATTAAGTTCATTTCCATTGTTTCCAGCCATTGGTTCCTCTTTTATGTTTTAATTTGAATTGCTTCCAATTTCAATGTTTCCAAAATAGAGGAATTCACAAACTGGTTGAATATTGAATCTTTCCATAGAGTGAGAATTTCTGATTCGAGCCCTAAGGCTACGTTCAATCTCAGGGTCAAGATCTAAGAGATCTTTGGGATTAGTTCGTGTCATAGATAAAATAAAAATTAAAATAAAGAAAGTGGACCATAGTAAAATAAAAATGAGAAGTTTGAGTTGATGGTCCAAAAAGAAGTAGAAGAAAATAAAAGAAGAAGGAAAAAAATCAGATTGGGTAAAGATAGAAGAAAGAAGAGAGGAAGAGAATAAAATGTAAAACAAAATAAATACCTTTAATTAGTTGAAATAATTACTTGCCTCCCCGACAACGGTGCCAATTTGATAGAGCGCTGTCATGGGCGCCCTCAAATGATTAGTGTAATTTGGGGTACTTAGATGCAGCAGAGTGGCTGACCAAGGTCGTCTCTCAAAAGAGGAAGTGAATTTAACAACTTATTAGAGGTATTCTAAAAATAAAATAAAAGAGAATAAAATGAAAAAACTACTTTAAAGGATTGGGGTTTGTTGTAGTTTATGAACCTAGAATAAGTTTGCTGGAAGAAGATTGTATAATTTTTTTTTGTTTTTAGTTTTGAAATGAATTTCGATTAAAAAGACACAACGAGAAGATGTTTTTTTAGATATCTATTTTAAAAGGAGTAATCGATATAACTCTACTTCTTCATTAACTTATTAATAATTATCATTTAAATCAATATCCACTCAATTATGATCCACTAATTTGTTATCCCTCGAACCCTACGAGAGTTAACTTAACCATAAAGATGAAATTATTTAAACCCCATGCTAGCTTCAGAACACGCAATCGCAGCACCCTGCTTTGATTGTTGTTCTAAAGATAGCTTATGGTCAGTGGTTAATTATAACACATATACATTCTGGAAATTAGGTTGAATTGTGTTTAGGGATTATATTTGAACTCTACAAATTTATCATGTGTGGTCTTGTATTACCGATTAAGATTACGCTCTCACAATTTACACAAAATCCTGACCTCGCGTGTTTTTGTGTTAATTGTTCTATTGCTTGCTTAGTTTCTTGTAATTTAAAAACCCAATTCATGTATCATATTATGTGAATTACAGTATCTCGTTGATTCAAAATAATTAAATGAAGAAGGTTGAAGATAGATCGATTACTAAAAGACTACTCTTCCATGGGTGGCGTAATCATCGTAGAAGCGTTTTGCATGTGCAAAGGTTTATAATGGGTATAACCCAATAACGATTCTACTCAAGTATTCCAGCCCAAAGAGGAAGATTAAGATAAGAATAAATTTAAACAAAACAAAAATAAAGAGAATAAATAAAAGAATAACAATGAAGTTTATTACACAAATGAAAACATTACAAAATGAAGAAGAGAAGGAGGATTCAATGAGGAGATCCTTGCTTCAAGAGGTACCCCTCTTACAATGGTTGGAGAATTTGGGTGAAACAAATTCTCCTCTGCCTCCAATCTTCTAATTCACGTCCCAACCCCTCCAAATGAGAAAAAAATCCAATTTATAGAGGGTAGGGGAGGAGAGGTTACAAGTGGTTTCACGTGTGAATGTGGAAATTCGGCCAAATATTTTAATTCAAATTTCACCGCCCATTTGACCACCAAAATGCGTGAATTGGCCGCCCTTCCAGAAGGATATTATTTGAGGATATTGGTTCTCTATCTCCTCTAAAAATGTGGGCTTAATCTAGGCCCATATGAAGGTGTTATGGACGCAATACAGAAGCTTCTCCATTCTGGCGATTCCAGCCCAACTTTGACTTCATGGCCCATTATCAACAATATAATGCACTCTTTAGCTTTAGTGTCCTGAATAAAAGTTGTATATATTTATGTTAGGAAAACTGTTACAAAATTTGAAATTCAAATAATAAATATAAAAATATTTAGCGTCGAAATACTACAGTGAACTATAAAGGGTAAAACTGGAATTTTCATCGAATATTCAAATGAATGATCTAATTCCAAATACTTTCTAATTAAACATATTTAACACAATGTGAGGAAATTATATCATTGATTATCAATAAAATATTCAATAAAATAGTGTTTTATCAATACATCAAGTGAAATGTGGGTTTACTGATTCTAATTCAAGTTAAATTAGGGTTTACTCATTCCCCATGTTCATTGATCCTTGTATCATGCTAATATCATGTTAATTTTTTTTTCACATTTACATGTTATGATAATCATGCTATATAATGACTTTATGTTCATGTTTCTATAATTCTACATTGATATGAATATTTCCTGACATTTACTATATTCTTCACGTTATTCCTTATTTAATATTTTAATCATCTTTATATCCAACCTTTTTTATGTATATCCGCAGGTTATCCCATGCAATGCTAAGTATAAAGGAATGTTGTGGTCATGTAAAGGAATTTTTCAAAAAATATTTCGTGTTTCAGTTTTTAAGTCATTATATAATGTTCCTAATCCCCAAAGACACTATACCTCTTGATCTTCTATGTTGTATGAAGTGAATATTTTATATAATAAGTCATGTATAAGTGTTTAATAAAAATAAGGGTTATCATACATGACACCTTATTTCCATGAAGCTACCTCTACATGATTTCAATATTATTTCAACTCAATTATTTTCTTTTTAAATTGTGTGGAATTTTGATAAAAGAAATTTTTTCTAAAAAATAAAAGATATTTCCTCAGGAATTATGTTCAAGTGTTTTATCAAAATTATTTTTCATCTAAGATGATGCTCTTTAAATAAGGTGGTGTTTCTATCCCTATTATTACTATTTTTTATTGTGTTAATTATTTAATGATATTTTATATGGATTATGTTATGATGGAATGATTTTTAAGAAACCCATTTTATTTCATAGGGTATTCTATGAGAAATGATTAATGTTTTTGTGGAACATGTAAGAATTATTTCATTATGAGATGGGTGAAAACTATATCTCCCTCCAATGCATTGGGTAATGATTTATATCTCATTAGATAGTAATGTTAGGAAGGATAAGTAAACACGGTTCAGTAATATAGGGATGTAACGACAAGTAAATCTGGTTTAGTAATACATGGAAGGAACATCAAGTAAACTCGGTTCAGTAATGGAATTTTTCTACTATGATGGTCTCGGAATAAATGAATTTGTTACTATGGAAATAATATTATGTTGTTCTTTGTTTTCCAAAATTACATGTTTTATACCAATTCTATTTTATCATGGTTAATGTTCTTTTATGATCTATGCCTTACGTACTGTGAAGATTTATTTCATGACTCAAGATTTTGATATTTAAACTTTATGTTTATGTTTTTAAATTCTTATGATTATGGTTTGTCTTATGTTCTCCATGTTTACCCTTACTAAGAATTTAAGCTCTCAATTTTTGTTTTTTCTTTTCCTTGGGATATAAACAAATGTTTTAGGTAGGAAAATAAAAGGAGAATACATTTATGGGATATGTTAAAGATATTTTACCAAGTTATAATATTATGTTCCATGTTTCCAAATACACTAAACTAATATGATATTTGGGTGTATATTTGTGTAATGTATTTCGAATTTCGTAAAATAAATGTAATGTTCATGTAGGTCAAGCATGGGTCTCTATAGTTGGTATTATAGTGAAGGTTAAATTAACCTTTGGAAACTAGTATACAAAAACATTAGTGAGATCCCTAGAGATATTTCTATGTTATGTCTAGGGTTTTCCTGATAGATAAGTATAACTATATGTTATAATCCTAGAATTATGGGAACAATCATGAATAACCTAGGAAGAAAACCTAAAATGTTAGAGATTGAAAGTAGTCATCCTTGATTATATTGTATTCCTAGTATTTTTTTGGCCTCTCATACTAATCATTTTGGGGTTTAGACAATGGATGGAACCCAAAGGAACCATATTAATACTGGATGGGATGGCAAATTCAATGATTTTCCTCATAAACAACCAAATGTTGTGGGATCTCGAATAAATAATCTTATTTCCATGACCACAAATCTTTCTAGGATTCCAAATTATCAAAGGTGGGAATAAATTTCACTTGAATCTTTCTTAAGGAAACATCCTCCTTATTTTAGTGGAATGACCAATCCACAAGTTGCAAATAAATGGATTTGTAATGTAGAAAAGATATTTTTCATTCTCTGTTTTTAGAATGTGAAAAGGTTATGTTGGGAACTTATTTCTTTAATGGTAAAGGTAATATGTGGTGTAACTTTATAAACAATTAGAGGCAACAAGATAAAATTGAATCCATAGATTGGGATGAGTTCAAGAACTTATTTTTCAGTATGTACCTTCCTCGTATTTTTCGTACAAAAAGGGATAATGCGGTTTCTCATCTATCTCATTGTTATGATAACAAGAGAAGGATAAAATTACAAGGAAATTATAAAAATTAAAGAGAAAATAATATTAGATTTGCTTTATGATCAAAGTGTGGAAAGAAACATGGAGGAAATTGTCTTAAGGGGATTGATAAATTTTTTATGTGTGGGAAAGAAGGCCATTGATCATTTTACTTCTGAAGTAATGGGAATAAACAGAAATCTCCAAAGAGTGTACCTCCCAAAAATTGGGGTAATAAGTGCAAGGAAATGGGGCATTATGCTAACCAATTCCCTAATCCAAGGGTTCACTACTAAAAAAACGATCAAGGGAAGCGCTACCCCTTTATCAGCGCTTCTTTTAGTAGCGCTGATTAAGTGAGGATTTATCAGTGTTGATACAATTTATATTTCAAAAAAAATCATGAAAAATAAATTATTTTTATATAAGTATATTTATTCATATATAAATATAATATATATATTTTAAATATGTTTTAGATACATATAAATAGACTATTACATTTAATATATAAGACATTTAGAGAAAATGGATTTAAAATATTTTAAAAAATATTATTAATTAATAATTTTATAATTATTATTGATTTTAAATCATTTAATAACAATTTGAAGACACAAAAAATCAAAACAATTAATAAAAGATCTAAAATAAGTTAAAAATATAACTCAAACTTTAAACAGCCATAAATTTTGATCCGGGTGTCCGTTTGAGCTCTACAACACATCAAATCGAAGCCTGCGATGAGCTCTACATGATAGTGACCAAATATGAGCTTTTTTCACATTTAGTTAGGCCAAAAATACCCATAAGTCCTCTAAAACTGAGTTTTTAGTTAGGATAGAACGATTTGTTAACATTCAAATAGGTATAACTTCTGTTCTGGATGTCCGTTAGCCCTGTACCACATATCATATTGAATATTATTTCATTTTATTTGACATGACTGGTTTTGGGGTTGAAATGGGCTTCTAGATTATAAGTTATTATCATTTTAACATTCTATGGATTTTCAAATACACACACATATTTATTTATTCGTGAATATATATGTGTCTCTGTGAGTGTGTGTGTTTGTGTGTGTGTGTTTTATATATGTATGTATGTATTTATTTATTTAATTATAAACACACATACAAAACATATTTCTTAAATGTATTTAAAAATAATATTATAAGTATATATTAATATAAAAATAAATATACAGATAAAAAATTATAACTAAAAATATATAAATAAATAAATAATAATATATATTAATATAAAAATTATTATATGTTTAATAATATGCAAATAAGTATATTTATATTAATATTAATCTATATCAATATAAGAATAAATATAATTATATATATATATAAATAAATAGATATATCATTAAATAGAGAAAAAACGAAGTAGCTTAGTGGTAAAGGTGCAGTCGCAAAAGGGTGAGGTTGCGGGTTCGAGTTTGGGTGGAAGCAAAGGGGTGCGTGCCTGTGAGGATGCTTACGAAGGGAAGCACGTGGGAGACCTCCTAACACTGATAAAGGTGGGGTGGGGGTCAAGCACTGTTAAAAGCTCTCCCCACATTATTTAATTATTTTTTACTTTTTATTTAATTTTTTTTGACTTTTATCAGCGCTTTTTAAAAGCGCGGATCCAGATGTTCGTTAATCCTGTAGCATATATCATATCGAATATTATTTCATTTTCTTCGATTTCACTGGTTGTGGAGTTGAAACGGGCTTCTAGATTATAAGTTATGGTTGTTTTAACATTCTATGGATTTTCAAATACACATATATGTATTTATTCAGAAATATATATGTGTGAGTGTGTGTGTGTGTGTGTGTGTTTTATATATATATATATGTATTTATTTATTTATAAACACACATAAAAAACATATTTTTTCATAAATTTATTTAAAACTAATCTTACAAGTATATATTAATATACAAATAAATGTAAAAATAAAAAATTATAACTAAAAAATATATATAAATAAATATAAATAAATATTAATATATGAATGAATATATATACTAATATATGAATAAATATATTTATATTAATATGAATCTCTATCAATATACGAATAAATATAACTACATATAACTATATATATATATATATAAGTAGATATATCCTTAAATAGAGAACAAAATGAAATGGCTTAGTGATACTGGTGTAGCTGTGAAAGGGGGCAGGTAGTAGGTTCGTGTTCAGGTGGAAGAAAAGGGGTGAGCACGTGTGAGGATGCATGGGAAGGGCAGCGCACCACCTAGTGCTAATAGGGGGTCATGCGCTGTTAAAAGCTCTCCCACCGCATTTATAATTCTTTTTTATTTTATTATTTTTTTGACTTTTATCAATGCTTTTTAAAAGCGCTGATAAAGGTCCCTTTTATCAGCACTAAAAAAAGGCACTGATAAAGTGGTCTTTTATCCGCGCATTTTTTTAGCACTGATAAAAGGGTCCTTTATCAGAACTTTTTGGAGTGCTGATAAAAGGGACCCCCCTATATTAGCGCTGAGCTTTACATCACTTTTTTAGCGCTGTTAATGCCCGTTTTGAGTGCTGATAAAGGCTGTTTTTGTAGTAGTGGTTATGAATGATTATCGATTCCAACAACCACTTATGTACAATGAAAAAGGAAAATCACAAGCGATCACTATTAGTTATGTTGAGTATGAAAACAAAGTGGTGGAATGATTATGTGTTTATGAAATGGGATTCCAAAATAGTGTTATAGAATCTCTTTTATAGTATTATGGAATACTGGAATATCTATTTATTGGTCCATTGTGGTTTTCTATAATTATATGACACCGTTAAACATGAAAAGTGATTGAAATATTTTTTGAATGAACATGATATGCACATAATGAATGGATAATGAGATAATGAGATGATTTGTAGTATTAATGACCTCATGACGGATACAAGGAAAAAAGCGATATAATGGTTTGAGTATATAGAATTTTAAGTATTTTTGGTGTGTGGAATGAGTTAATTTTGACAAAATGCATGTTTTCACTAAGGTTCTACGGTTATTCATGTTATTATCAGGTTTCAAAAGAATACAAGATTAATTTATTCGCATGTTTGGAATGTAACAACCAAGAACTACCCTATGAGATATGAGAGATAAATTTTAAGTCGATTTAGTTCACCTCTTTATATAGTTTTATATTTTAACATTCTGAAATTATTATAAGTTTATCCTTTTATGGATAGTATAAGTTATATTTTGGTTGAAGTTTGTCAGATTAATTTATTATCTCACTATAGGTGGAATAATTCATATTTGATTTCCTGTGATAACATTTTTGTTGAGACTGATGGAATATCCTATAATTCTATTGCATGATCTTTTAACCCTTCAATAATGAAAAATTCTTCTTCATTTATTTAAATAAGAGATGAAATGGAAATTGTTTAAGGCATGAACAACAATGAGATTGTACCCAAATCAAGTAAGTATTTATCCTCATGAAAAATTATTCAACTTTCAGGAAAGGATCTTGAAAACCAAAAATGTTATCTTAGTACCTTCTTATCTGATGAATCATATAGTTCCATAAATCATAATAGATTTATGGATTTTTTGTTTTTAAGTTTCCCAAAATATTGTTCTCTATCACTATCCATTATAACTTTATGGGTAGATTTTTCTACCATATCCATGTTCTTACTTCCCACTTATATTCTCCTATGTGGAAACCTAGTGATGAGTTACTTTGGGTAACCGTTACATATCTCAATTTCCTTTTTAAAATGAAGTTTTAGTTTTCCTCTTTTCAATGGGAGTTTCTATGAAAGAAACTTTCAAGTAGCAAATATTTTCTAACCCTGACGAATTTCGAAGACGAAATTCATTTTAAGGGGGTTATAATGTTACACCTCGAGATTTTATGATATAGATTCATTTTAATATCTTCTATAACTTTTGTTTTATACTACACCAAGATTATCTAGTTCCATACACAACACTGTATTATCTTGTAGTATACGTACCAGTATTCTTCTCTTGTGTTACACACAATTTCAAGTTCTTTTTCTAGAATTCATTTCACGCAACACTGAATATAGATTTCGTTCAATGTATAAAATATTTATGTTTGGATTGTGTTATATGAAATTCCAATGTAATATTTCAATACACGCAACAATATCTTGGCTTGCGTTGCATGCAAGATTGACCTTCCTTGATAACTTACGCAATACCGAGCTTTAATAATCAACGATATATTATTAAAATATTATTATTTAATGGGATATAAACTAGCAATTATGAATATTATTAACCATATTTGGAATTTTATTTAACATTAAAAATCATCTTATATATTTTCTAGGCATTATGTAAGAACAAAATATATTTTTGGATAAAAGAAATATTTTTCAAAAAATACAGTTTTTCCGCCTTTTGATGGAAAACCTATTTTAAATCTATCTTTTAACACTTTTATATATTACATTCGAAAAAATAATCGTACTATCTGGAAGAAGAAAATCAAAATTTACTTTGGTTTATTTTTTAGTATATTTCTGATAAAATTCATATTTTAATGAATAATGAAAAATACAACATTTTAATTCAAAACTACCTTTTCATATAATTTATTTATAAAGATATATGATATTTTTAATTGGTTTTAAATTTTAATTGGATTATGTTTTAATAATTTAATCCAATTTTGGTAGTTGGAACTAATTTTATATTAAAATTGGATATAAACATATGTCAATCTTTTGATATTTTTATTTCTTAAAAACCCGCCTTTTGGTTTTGACAACGAGAATTGATTTTAAATTAATTTCTGCTAATTTTGTGTTTTGAATTTTGTAAAATAGATTCCATATTTGTAATAAAAAGGTCCAAAGTTTATAAATAGGTACCTTTCAGATTTGGAAATTATGAATAGTAACATCAGTAATTATTTTTAGTTACCATGGTTAATGGGTAAATTTGGTAAAAAAAGGTAAAAAATAATATTATAATAATATAAAACTACCCTAAAACATGTACCAATCCTATTGGATGAGATATGTGTGACCATGATCATCCTTGGGTCGATTTTATGTTCCCCTATATCTACTTGGGTGGGATAATGATCTTTTAGAATTTTTAATTTAATGTAATGAAAAATATAATATAAACATGTATATTTTACTAAAACATTTTTAATATAGGGTTATATAACTGATTAATTTGACTATAAATAGTAATTATAAAGATAAAAATATTTAATACATCATGGTATATTATTTATAATATCGAGACCTTAAATAAATAATCTTAATTATGACACAATGATGATGTATCACTTATCTTATTAATTAAATATTCAAATAAATGATATTATAAATATTAAAATAAATGTAATTTGAGACTTTTTATGCCATCCACAAATGTTTTGGATGAAATTAGAATGTGAATAATGCCTTAATTACTCTGGTTATAAGGAATCAAGTTTTTACAACTTTAACAAAAATCAATTAACAAATAGTGTCAAAATTGACTTAAATGAGTTTTTGAACCAAATACTACTTTATTAAATGATATGATAGTTCAAAAAACGAAATATTCTGACAAATGAATTATATAATGCTTAAAATATCATTAATGATCCAATTTTATTTCTCTTATAATTTTATAGTGACTGTAGTAACCATATATTCTGAAAATACAAGAAGACGTGGTAAGAGTTAATGTTTTTATCTGAGGGTTAATGCAAAAAGATATGGTTACATTGGTGACTTAAAATTTTCTAAAACCTATTAGTTGAGATTATTTATAAACTTAATCATATTATATTATAAAAAATGAGTTTAGGACTATTATAAAATGAAAATAAATTTATGATAAATTAATATTTAATGACTTTCCTAAACTGCCCCCCACGTCTCCTATAAAAGGGAACTTCTACTTATCTTTTAATCACACTTATAAATCCATATTTATTGGACAAAAACTTCCCAAATATCCTCCCAACTTACCTAACATCATCATAGAGTCCATAAATTGGGAAATGATCTTGAAATGAAAATCTTTATTTTAGTACCTTCTTATCTGAAGAATTATATGGTCACATAAATCGTCAGAGATTTATGGCTTTTTTGTTGTTAAATTTCGCAAAAAAAATTCTCTATCACTATATATCAGAACTTTATGGTTAAATGTTTCTTCCATATCCATGTTTCCACTTCCAACCTATGTTCTCTTATGTGGAAACCTAGTGGAGATTTACTTTTCTTAACCTTTATGTTTCTAATTTTTTTTAAATGAAGTTCTATTATTCATTTTTTTCATGTGGATTTCCATGAAAGAAACTTTCAAGTAGCAAACCTTTTATAAGACCAATAAATTTTGAGGGAAAAATTCATTTTAACGGGGTATAATTTAAAACACCAAGATTTTATGAGATAGATTCTTTTTTATTTCTTTAATTTCTTGTGTTGTAAACTACACCATGATTATCTTGAATTATGCCCAACACCATATTAGATTGTAGTATACGTAACACTATTCTTGGCTGGTGTTGCACACAATTTCAAGTTCTTTTGTTAGAATTCATTTCATGAAACAATAATTATAGATTTTGTTCAATGTATAAAAGAACTATGTTTGGATTATGTTATATGAAACACCAAAGGAATATTTCACTACACACAACACTAACTTGTCTTGAGTTACATGCAAGATTGATCTTCCTTGATAGCTTACGCAATACCGAGTTTCACTAAGAAAATATATATTAATAAAATATTATTATTTAATTTAATATAAACTAGCCTTTATTAATATTATTAACAATAATTTTAATTTTATATAACGTAAAAATTCATATTATGTATTTTTCTATTAATTATATAATAACAAATTCAATTTTTTTGATAAAATAAGTATTTTTAAAAAAATACTGTCTTGCCGCCTTTTGATGGTGAATCCATTTTAAATATAGTTTTTAAATAATTTATATATTATATTTGAAAAAATAAACATCTTATTTGGAAGAGGGAAATAAAAAATTTACTTTTTTTTAAGTTTTTTACTTTTTATGATAAAAATCATATTTTAATGAACAGTGAAAAATAATACATTTTAATTCAAAACTACCTTTTCACCTAATTTATTTTTGTAGATAGATTATCTTTTTAATTGGTTTTAATGTGTAATTGTAATATTTTGTTTCAATTTAATACAATTTTTTTCATTTGAAGTAATTTTACATTTAAATTGGACATAAACACATGCCAATCTTTTGATAGTTTTTACTTCATAAAAACCAACTTTCTGGTTTTGACAACGAGAATTAATTTTAAATTAATTTCTTCCAATTATGTGTTTTTAATTTTGAAAAATTGATTCCATATTTTTAATAATCTGTTCTAAATTTTCTAAATAGGGACCTTTGATTTTTGGAAATTATGAATATTAATATCTGTAATTATTTTTAGTTTCCATGGTTAAAGGTTAGATTTTGTAAATAAGGGTAAAATATAATATAATAATAATATATAACTACCGTAAAACTTGTAATAATCATATTTTATGAGATATGTATGACCAAAAGCATCTTTTATTTATTTGAAGACCCCAATGATCCACATGGGTGTGATAATGCCCTTTTAGATTTTTTAAATTTAAAGTAATGAAAAATATAACATAAACATGTATCTTTTACTAAAACATTTTTAATATAGTGTCATATAACTGATTTATTTAACTATAAATATTAATTATAAAAATAAAACTATTTCTTACATCATAGTAGTTTATTTACAATTTTTAGACATTAAATAAATAAATTTAACTATGACACAATGATGATGTAGTGATTACCTTAATAATGGAATATTCAAATAAATGATATTATAAATAATAAATTTAATTTAATTTGAGAATTTGGATGACATATAATAATTTATTTGATTAATTTTACATGTTTAGGGATGTGTTAATTCCTTTGGTTTTAAGGAATCAAGATTTTATGACTTTAATAAGAATCAATAACTAAATAGTGTCAAAATTGACAGAAATGAGTTTTTAAAACAAAATTTATTTTATTAAATGATATAATAGTCCTAAAAATACAATATTCAGAAAAATGACTTATATGATGTTAAAAATGTCATTAATTATCCACTTATGGTTCTATTGGAATTTTATAGTAACTATATTGACCATATATTATGAAAATACAAGCAGACATGTTAAGAGTTAATGTTTTTTAACTAAGGGTTAATGCTAAAAGATAAGATTAATTTTGTGACCTATACTTGTATAAAACCTATTATTTGAGAGTATTTAGACCCATAATCATCTTATATTTAAAATAAATGAGTTTGGGACTATTATAAACTTAAAATCAATTTATAATAAATTAATATTTATAGACCTTCCTAAAGTGCCCCTCACCTCTCATATAAAAGAAAACTTCTCCTTCTCTTTTAATAACACCCCTAAATCCCTTTGGATCAGAAAACACCTGACCAAATCTCCTTCTAAATTCCATCACTTCATCTTTCAGGCCATAAATTTGGAAGAAAGAAATCTTAGGGAGTCATTTTGTGCAAATAAAAAAGAAAATACTTGAAAAATAAGTAATTGTTTTATCACCTCTTTCAAAATTAATTTCTTCTACCACTACCTATTATTATATTGTTAACAAAATATAGTAATAAATACAGTATCTAATACATTATAAGATGTTATTATAATTATGGTACAACCTTATACCTCTTTTTATTCATCCTACGAATAATAATATCATCATGCACATGTGTACGTATGGCTTTCCCTCTCCACAACATAATGAGATTCATTCTCCACATTAACCATTCAAGAATGATTATTATGTATATATAATACATAACAATAAATTATATGAAACAATAATTCTACTATATTTATGTATATATATATATTTCATTTACCTGCTTCCATTCAATTTAATAAGGAAATAGAAACAACGTCCATGTATACGTACGACCTACTGTCTCCATGAACGATGTATTTCATTTCATTTATATATATAATATATATTTATATACTGAATATATATGACATATAAATTATTTTTTTACATTCTACAAGTAATTAAATCATGATATATGTAATAATATCGAGAATAAGAAGTCAAAACACTTATGATAAATAAAATAATTATTACTCAAAATGTTTCTTTAACATAGAATTGAAAAATGAACATTTAATATAAATTAATAAGTGAATCCTATATGATATGATAAATATTATTATGGTTCTATTTCAAGTTAAAAATATGTTTATATCCACTATAAAAGAGGTTCAGATACATACAAATCATATCAGACCTAAGGTAAGGGATATTTCATAATCTCATTATTATCCGAGATTGTTTTTACGTAAGTATTTACATGGGTATATTTATCATCCACATACATGTTTTATAATTATATAATTTTATATATATTATTATAAAATTTTTAAATCTAATTTTACCCTTTGGTTAATTATTATTAAATTGTATTAAAGGAATATTTTTTCGTTACTTGATTTGAGGTTGTTTTTGAATTTTACGGAAAAAGTACGAGGAGAATGTTTTTTTAACTTATACTACATGAATGGATTATTATTATTTCATGACACCTTATTTCCATGAAGATTATTTCACATGATTTTGAGATTACTCTTGACTAAATTATTCTATTTTAAAATGGCGTGGCATTTTGAGAAAAGAAAACATTTTTGAATAAGAAAGTTTATTTTCCTCAGGAATTAAGTTCTAGTGTTTTATCAAAATTATTTTTCATCTAAAATGATGCTATTTATATAGGGTTATACTTATATCCCTATTATTACTATGAATTTGTTGTGTTAATGATGGAATGATATTTTATATGGATTATTTTATGATGAAATGATGTTTAATAAACCCATTTTATTTAATGGGTTATGCTATGATAAATTAGTTATATTTTTGTGGAACATATAAGAATGATTTCATTATGATATGGGTGTGACCTATATCTCCCTCCAATGGATTGGGTAAAGATGTATATATCATGAGATAGTAATGGATAGAACATCATGTAATTCCGGTTTAGTAATACATGGTTGTAACGACAAATAAATATGGTTGGAATGATAAGTAAACCCGGTTCAGTAATGGAATTTTTCCACTACGATGGTATTGGAAGCATTGCCTTGGATACTATGAAAATAATATTATGTTCTAATTTTTTTTCATAATTAGATGTTTTATTACAATACTATTTTATGATGGTTAATTTTTCTTTATGGTCTATGTCTTACATACTACCAAGATTTATTCCATGACTCAAGATTTTGATATTTAATCTCTATGTTCATGTTTTTACATTATTATGATTATGGTTTGTTTTATGTTCAACATGTTTACCCTTACTGATCATTTGAGATCATCCTTTTTATGTTTTATTTTCCCTAGGATATAAATTAAGGATTTAGGTAGGAAAACAACATGGGAAGATCTTTATGGGAGATGTTGAAGATCTTTCACCAAGTTAGAATATTATTTTCCAAGTTTACAAAGACACTAAACTGATATGGTGTTTGGGTGTATATTTGTTTAATGTATTAAGTTTTCTGAAAAAGAAATGTAATGTCCATGTACATCAATAATGGGTCGCTATAGTTGGTATTAGAGACTAGATTTAGTTAACCTTCAGAAACAAGGATGTGAAAACTTTAGTGGGATCCCTTGAGATATATCTAAGGTATGTTTAGGGATGTCTCTATGTATAAGTATAACTATAGGTTATAGTCCATGAATTATAGTAAAGACCATGAATAACATAGTATTAAACCTAATATGTTAGAAATTGAAAGCACTCCCCTTTGTTTATGTTGTTTTCCTAGAATGATTTTTGCCTCTCATACTATTCTTTTTGGGTTTTAGACAATGGATGGAACTTAAAGAAACTACATTAATGCTGGATGTGTTGGGAAATGAAATGATAGTACTCCTAAACAACAAAATGTTATTGTAGATTGAATAAAGAATATGTTTTCAATGACCAAAAATCCTACTAGGCTTATAAATGACCAAAGGTGGGAACAAAATTATCTTGAATATTTCTTAAGGAAATGTACACCTTATTTTAGAGGAATGGTCGATCCAATATTTTTAGTGAAATGTATTTGTACTATTAAAAACATATTTTTCATTCTCCATTGTTCAGAACGTGAATAGGATAAGAAGGTCACTTATTTCTTGGAATTTAAAGAGAATATAAGGTTGAACTTTATCAATTATATGAGGAAACAAAATAAAATTGACACCATATATTGGGATGAGTTAAAGAAATTATTTTTTATATGTACCTTACTCATACTCTTCTTACAAAAAGGTAGATTTTAGTTTATCACCTATTTTCATGGTTATGATAAGAAAATAAGGATAAAATTCCAAATAAACTATAAAAATTACTGATAAAAGAATATTATATTTTCTTTATGCTCAATGTGTAGAAGGAAACATAGAGGAAATTATCTTAAGGGGAATGATAAATGTTATAAGTGTGGGAAACAAGGTCATTGATCATTTTACTGTTTAAGTAATGGGAATAAATATAATTCTTTTAAGAGTTCACCACCCGCAAATCAGGGTTACAAGTGCAAGGAAATGGGTACTTATGCTAACCAATACCCTAATCAAAGGTTTATGGATGATTATCGATTCCAAAAACCTATTAAGGGAAAATAAAAAGAAAAATCGCATGTGATCACTATTGGTGTTGTTGATTATGATAATGAAGAAATGGAATGATTATGTGTTTATTTAATGGGATTCAAAAATAGTGTTGTAGAATCTATTTTATAGTATATGGTATTCTGGAATATCTATGTATTTGTCCATTGTTGTTTTCTATAAGTACATGGTACCAGTAACCAAGAAAAGAGATTGAAATATTTTCAGAAAAAATAAGATATGCATATAGTGAAGGGAGAAGGAGATAATGAGATGTTTGATAGTATTAATGACCTCATGAATGATGCAAGGACAAAGTGATATCATGGTTTGAGTATATATATTTTTTAGTATATTTGGTGTGTGGATAGAGTTAATTTTGATATAAATCATGTTTTCACTAAGGTTCTATTGTAATTCAATTTATTATCATTTTTCAAGAGAATACATGATTATGGTATTCACATGTTTGGAATATGACAACCAAGAACTACCCTATGAGATATGTAAGATAAATGTTAAGTCAGTTTATTTAACCTCTTTCTAAAGTTTTATATTTCTATATTTTGAAAGGATTGTAAGGTTATCCATTTATGTATAGTATAAGTTATATTCCAGTTTAAATTTGTTATATTAATTGATTATCACACTATAGGTGGACTTATACGTATTTTATTTCCTATGCTAATCTTTTTTTTGAGACATATGTAATGAACTATAATTCTTTCAGATGATCTTATAACACTTCAATAATGAAACTTTTGACTTCATTTATTTAAATAGAGATAAAGTGCAAAACTTTCAAGGCACGAACAACGATGATATTATACCAAAATCAAGTTAGTATTTATTATTTTGAAACATTCTTCAATGTTAGGGAAAGGATCTTGAAAACCAAAAATTCAATATGAGTACCTTCTTATCTGATGAATTATATGGCCCCATAAATCATCACATATTTATGGATTTCTAGTTGTTAACTTTCTCCAAAAATTGTTCTCTATCACTATCCATCAGATACGATGGTTTGATTTTTTTTTCATATCCATGTTTTCACTTCCCACCAATGTTCTATTATGTGAAAGACCAAGTATGAGTTACTTTGTATAACCATTATGTTTCTAAATTTACTTTTAAAATGAAGTTTTAGTATTTATTTTTTCGATGTGGGTTTCCATGAAAGAAAATTTCAAGTAGCAAACCTTTTATAACCCCGAAGAATTTTGAGGGTGAAATTCATTTTAAGGGGTGTATAATGTAACACCCTGAGATTTTATGACATAGATTATTTTTAATTTATTTGATGTATTTTATTTGTATAATACTCTAAGAGTATCTTTTCCCATACACACTGTCATATTATCTTGCAGTATACATAACAATATTCTTGGCTTGTATTACACACAATTTCAAGTTCTTTTGTAAGACTACATTTTACGCAACACTAAATATAGATTTTGTTCAATGTATAAAATAACTATGTTTGGATTATGTTATATGAAACACCAAAAGAATATTTCACTACATGAAACAATAATTTGTGGTGTGTTAAATGCAAGATCAACCTTCCTCGATAGCTTATAGAATATTGAGTTTCACCAAACAATGATATATTATTAAAATATTTTTATTTAATGGGATATAAACTATCCCTTATGAATATTATTAACCAAAATTTAAATTTTTTATAACATTGAAATTCATATTAAGTATTTTCTAGTAACTATATAAGAAAAAAATCAATTTTTCTGATAAAGGAAATATTTTTCAAAAAATACATTTTTTCCACCGTTTGATGGAACACCAATTTTAAATCTAGTTTTAAAAACTTTTATATATTATATTTTACAAAATAAACATATTATTTGAAATAGGGACATAAAAATTTACTTTGGTTTAATTTTTATAATTTTTCTGATAAAATTCATATTTTAATGATTAATGAAAAACACTGCATTTTCATTCAAAACTAAATTATTATCTAATTTATTTATATAGATATATTATCTTTTTAATTGGGTTTAAAGTGTAATTGAATTATATTTTTAACATTTAATTTATTTTTTTTCATTGAAAGTAATTTCACTTTTAAATTGGACATAAACACTTGTCAATCTTTTTATAGTTTTAAATTCTTAAAAACCCAATTTCTGATTCTGAAAATGGGAATTAAAATTAAATTAATTTATGCCAATTTTAGGATTTGAATTTATAAAATTGTATTCCGTATTTGGAATCAGAAGGTCCAAATTTAGTAAATAGTTACCTTTCATTTTAGGAAATTATGAATGTAAAGACCCAAAAATTCTGTGGATTTTTTTAATTCATGGGATTTTTACGAGTCTGTGAAAAATTACAGCACTTGATTCCAAGGACCGGTGTTCCCAGAATCAATTTCTGAAGTTTTGTTTGGGTAAATTCAGTAAATGTGCGAGCATGATTTTAAAACTTCTGAACCAGTGCTTGGAATTGAAATCCGAGGGCACCGCTGAACTCACATCGTCGATATTCTCTTAAGAAGACTTTCACCTCGATGACAGTTGTTTGGGAGTGGAAGTTAGTTTTTGGGATTTTTAAATATATTAAATAAAAATAAGGTCATAAATTATTTTTATTTTGTGGTGGTTAAAACCTCCATGAGGAGGTTAGAGGTGGGGGGCACCACACCATAACCTCCCATGAGAGGTTATGGTGGTGGGGCCCACCTGCACATAACCTCCCTTGGGAGGATATCCTTGGTGGGGTCCACATGGGCTTTAAACCCTCTTTAACCCCCAATTTAAGTGGGATGAAACTCTCCACCTACCCCACTAAATAATTTTTCCAACCCTCTCAATTAATTAATTGAATTTATTCACTTAATTTAAAACCCATTTGAATTCATTTGAATTCATGGGCCAACAAATTAAATAATGGGTTAACATAACCCATTATTTTTGGTTGTAAATACTTTTGGTGGAGCTTGAGAGAGGGATTGGAAGATCTTCGAGAACCCTTGGTAAAATATCCCTCAATGAAGAATGCAAAGAATGCCTCTTCATCGTCCACCGAAGAACGACGAACTCTTTCTTCGATCTTCGACCAGGCCAAAATAGAAGGAGCCAACCATGAAGAACGTCGATGATGCTTCTTCCTAGGTCTCCTACCCCGAAAAATTCCCGACATCAATGAATCAACGTCCTCTATTCCTATCCTTCCACCGTCAACGATCGACAAGCGAGGTAGGGGTTGTTCAATATATGAGTTCTACCCTCTGTTCATCGTCGTTCAAATTATGGATTGTGAAATCCCGATTGATATCACCATAACGAGGAGGGATTGGACCGCATGAACACAGCCTGACCCTCCCAATTTGTTCTATCTTGATTGTTGATGATGGCGGTGGCGCAACGGCACTGCCAGAGGAGAGGACCGCAGCAGAGCAATGGCGGCCGATGTCGGGCCGACCACGAAGAAATCCGGTCATGAAGGAAACCAGCGGCACAAAGGATGTTGGGTCGCCGGAGGGGCGCGACGCTGTCGTGCCACGCGGAGAACTGGGCCACAGCTAGCACAGGATGCGGTGGAGCATGGCAGCCTGCCGGGCCACCGGAGGGGTGCGGCGCCATTGCGCCACATGGGTGGAAGGGCCGCGGCCAGGCGGGCCGTGACGGTCGGACGAAGTAGTGCAGCGCCATCGCGTCGCACGGAGTAATGGAGCTGCGACCAGGGTGAACCATGGTGGAGGAGCAGGGGAGAGACATCGTTGCACCGCGTGGGTGGTACGAAACTAGCTAGACGCTTGGCCAGCCAAACAAGGCGGGACCCCTTGGATCCCACAGGTTACTGAATTGGTGCATAGTGACGGTTCTGATCGGACGGCAGGGGGCACAATACCCCCCCCCCCCCCCCCCTATAGCGTGGCCAACTGGGCCACGTGGGCCAGCCAGTATGGCCACATGGGCTGCCTGCCAGTCGGGCCACGCCGGCCGCCGGCCAGACGGGCCACCCGGGCTGCCATCCCGCCAGGCCACGCAGGCCACCCACCCGATGGGCCGCACTCGGGACGGGCTGCGCCCTCGGGCCGGGCTGCCCCCTCCGGCCGGACCGCACCCTCAGGATAGGCTGCACCCTTGGGTCGGGCTGCGCCCTAAGGCCGAGCCACCCCCTTGGACTCGGTCGGACTCCGGTCTGGACCCAGGTCAGTCTGGGTCAATCCGACTAGGTCAGACCGGACCTGGACCCACTTGGGCCTCTTTTTACCTTTTCGCCCATATCATGGGATACGGATGTCCGATCAACGAACCATCTATAGTGACAGAAATCTTCGAGCAGGAGGGTTCCTTTGGTATACCCCAATTGAGGTTTGGAGATAGTTGGGATACTCTCAGGTTGGTTTGATCCTAGAATCCAACCATGTCCCTCGAACGGAAATGATAATAATTCACAGACAGGGCATCCGATTGACGCGCCGTCTTTTGCGTTGAGACCCCTATGACGAGGTGAATCTTTGAAATACTTCTACATGGGAATTCATGACAGTTTGAGTAACAACCAGAAACTCGTGGTTTGGATCCTACCAGAGACGAGCGAGCGGAGTACAGAGATCTAGTAGCTGGCTGATACCTGATGGTTGCTGACCTTTTGACTCGGAGTGTTTCGACTAGCATATGGGAAGAATCTATGTGTGACATGATATAACCACAATGGGGAGTGCCTCTGTGTGACGTGGCACACCCATGGTAATCGACAGGAGGAGTACCTCAGCAGGCTACGAGGGAGAGCGCCTCTGTGGGACGTGACATACCCACAGTGGGGAGCACCTCTATGTGTCACAACAGACCCACGATACATGACATGAGTATTACCACAACAGTCCAGGATAATGGAAAGCCCCTCTGTGTGAGGTGGAAGGCTCACAATACTCTATAGAGGAAGAGTACACCAGCAACCGAGGTTTCGACAGTTTGACTGGGAGTGTTACATGTTACCACCCCTAGAATAAAATCATTGTTTTGAGATGAGTCAATGCATTAGTGATTTCCTTATGATTGAGATGGGTTACTAGATAAATTATTTATATTTATAGGAATATACCTAAGTAAAGGTTTCGTTGATTTCATACTTTGTGGTTTATCCTTGTTGGATTTTGTGAGACCTTGAGGGTCTCGGGGTCCCTACTGAGTATCATTATACTCACCCCTGCACGGGCTATGCCCGCACCATTTTGTGTTGGTTATAGATGGTAGACAGCACTAACTGAGGTAGAGATTAGCATGACCGGATGGTACTTTGAGGTGGACCACTCAGAGTGACGATCTACGTGGCAGACAGATAGACGTGGAGTGCAGATGAGGCCATTTGTACCTACCTTTCAGGTAGGATCCCCGGAGGACGACCCAATAGCTGCGTTACTTGCTTTCAGTTGTACTTACTTTCAGTTGTAATTTCTTTAAGTTGTACCTGTACTTTACTGTTGGGATTGTATTTCTGGCCCCTTTTACTTTCCATCACTTCTTCTGTATACAGTATTTCTTAGTGTTTTTCTTCTAGTTGTGTACTCTGATTGTGTGTGTTTAATTTTTATAAAGTCAATGCCTTTCGATCTTAAGAATTTTTGCCTTTGGTGTTAGTCTCTAGCCCCTGGAATATGGAATATGGGATTGGGGTAGTCACGGAACGAGTCCCGAAGATGGGTCGTGACAAATTGGTATCAGAGGGAGGTTTTACCGTAGAACTCAGAACTTTGATCATTCTTTTCTATGAAGAAATAGTGTTAAGGGTACTATATGTGTTTTTCAGGTCAGGGAGTCCAGTGTTGGTGCAGGTGGCTAATGTATCCATACACTAAGACCATGACTACTAATTTCTGACTTTGTGAACAAAAACACTGATTGAGTGTGTGTTTTCAAAAGTTTTCTTAAGTCATTTCGACCAGGTCAACTCACCAGGTATATTCTTCTAACTCTGTTGAAACTTTTTCTTTCAGGATGCCTCCCTGCAGAGCCCCGAGAGTCGTACGCTCTGACAGCCCACCGAGCGACAAGGCCTCGGTGTAGGGTCCTTTACCAGCATATGCACCAGCTGTACCACTTCCCATTGGGCCACCGATGCCACCATCCCCAACAGACGATGAACGCCACTTGAGCGTGTTGCATTAGTTCCCGCACCAGAGGCCACCCATGTTCCGAGGAGAGACAGACCCACAGGCGGCTGAGGATTGGATGGAGGATGTGGTGAGATTCTTTAGGCTGGTAGGGACACCATCAGACCTTATGGTGATCCTTTCTATGAGTCTCCTTTAGGGAGCAATAGGCGTATGGTGGAGCCTGATGCTTCAGGTCGACGAAGAGGTGACGTTACTTTGGACAGACTTCGAGATCCTGTTCCAGACAGAGTTTGTTCCAAACACCCTTCGAGCGGTGCAAATATAGGAGCTACTTCATCTACAGCAGGGCAGCATGATAGTAGCACAGTACTCAGGGAGGTTCAATGAACTCTCGCGCTACTCCACATATATGGTGTGGGGATCATTCTTTAGGGCCCAGACCTTTGATCAGGGGCTCAGGCGAGATATTATGGAATCGATGATCTCCCTCAGCATCCTGACGCATGCATGGGTGTTAGAGAGAGCCATCCTAGGGAAGAGTTTCCTTACTGACCACTCACCAGCAGCAAGACCCACCACTAGTCGACTTGCAGTGGTGTCTTTTGAAGCTGGCAGTAAATAGATGATGCAGAGGTCCAAGTGGATCAGACCCATGGGTGGACGACCGAATGACTCAAGATCAGTTGTTCGGGGCACCTAGGGTAGTGAATTATATGCCAGGAGCAGATAGTGCATCTCATGCAGTGGGCTGGGTCACATGGATCATGACTGTCCGACCCGCCGTTCAGATGATCAGCAGATAGTTGAGGGACCTCCAAGGCAGAGGTAGAGGTTCGATCGAGGCTGTCCGTAAGGCGCAGGTGGACGTGGTTGAGGATATGGTCATGCAGCTGGCGGTGAATGACATTACGTGGTGTTACCACCACCACCACCACCAGGAGGTCAACCCTGACCACAGGGAGCTGGTGGATATGGGATAGCTTAGCTTCTGGAAGATGAGGCATATGACCACAGTGCTTCGGAGATAATTCACGGTATGAGCTGTGTCTACTCCACCTTACCTGCAGTTCTTATAGACACAGGTGCCAATCACTCTTTCATTTCCACTGTCCTCATTCAGAGCTCAGAGATTCTGACCAAGCCGTCGGCTCGATCCTTACTGCTAGAGACTCCTACAAGAGCAGACTCGATGATTACGCATTGGTGCCAGCAGTGTGAGAATACTCTAGGAGGTGAGATCTTTGGATGGGATCTCCTCATAGCGGCGTCGAGACCTTAAGACATCATCTTGGGTAAGGATTGGTTACCTACAGTCCATGCTCAGATCTACTGTATTCGGCAAAAAGTTCGGTGCGTCTACCTGGACAGGACTAGGTTCACCTTCACCGGAGAGAAGGAAACATTTGAAACATAGGACCGAATTACTCGGAGGAGGGTGCATCCAATCATTCACTAGTTGTCTTTCCTTACCCTTGGAGCAGTAGATGTGGAGAGTCTGACTAATCCTGTAGTGTTGGACCAGTACACGGATGTTTTCTCTGACGATGTCCTAGGAATACCTCTTCGTAGAGAGGTGGATTTCTACATTGACTTGTACCCCGAAATGGCCCCGATATCAACTCCAGCATATCGGATGGCTCCTGCTGAGCTTCGTGAGCTACGGGTACAGCTGGAAGACTTTCAGGGGAAGGGATTCATCCAGCCTAGTGTTTCTCCCTAGGCAGCCCTGATTCTGTTCTCCAAAAAGGAGGATGGGAGTTTGAGGGTCTATGTTGACTATCGTCGCCTGAACTAGGTGACCATAAAGAACAAGTACCCACTCCCTATGATTGACGACCTCTTTGACTAGCTGAAGGGAGTACGGTGGTTCTCAAAGATAGACCTCATATCAGTCTATCACTAGCTCAGAGTTTGAGATGAGGATGTGCATAAGATGGCCTTAAGGTGTCAATACGGCCACTATGAGTTATTGGTTATTCCCTTTGGCATAACCAATGCACCAGAAGTGTTCATGTGTCTCATAAACAGGATCTTCCAGCCATACCTTGATCACTTTGTCACATTCTTTATCGAAGACATTTTGATCTACTCGACTACTGAGGAGGAGCATGCCTACTATTTTCAGGTAGTGCTGGACACACTCCAAGAGAACCATATTTATGGTAAGCTCTCGAAGTGCCAGTTCTAGATTCGAGAGGTTCACTTCTTGAGACACGTCTTCTTGGAGACTGGAGTTGCAGTAGATCCAGCGATGATTGAGGTGGTACTTTTTTGGGAGCCACCCAGGAGTGTGGCGGAGGTATAATGTTTCTTGAGCTTGGCTGGATACTACCGAAGATTCGTTCCAGACTTCTCCAAAGTTGCAGCACCACTATCAACCATGATGATGAAAGGGAAACCCTTCGTGTGGTCATAGAGATGCCGGTAGAGCTTTCAAGAGCTGAGGTAGAGGCTGAATAGTGCCCCATCTTGAGTCTTCCAGTAGAGGGTGTAAGGTACGTAGATTACTACGATGCATCAGGGACCAGACTTGGGTGTGTCCTAATGTAGGAGTGAGTATTGATCACATATGGGTCTCGACAGCTGAGACATCACGAGCAAAACTACACTACCCATGACCTGGAGTTAGTAGCAGAGGTCTTCGCCTTGAAGATGTGGAGACACTATCTGATGGGAAAGAGTTTTAGAGTCTAATCTGATAACAAGAGTCTTAGGTATATCTTCCATCAGAATGACCTGAACATGAGACATTGGTGATGGCTTGAGTTCCTCTAGGACTATGACTTTGAGATAGTCTATACTCCTGGGAAGGGGATCGTTGTTGTAGATGCGCTTAGCAGGAGATTTGGTAAAGAGCTGCTAGGAGAGGCGACATAAGAGCTGGCTTCCTTGCATATATTCTTTGTAGATAGGTATGGAGTAGCCTATCTATAGTCACTCCTCCACTTTTTCAGCGAGTCAAGGAGGCTCAGCGTGGATAGACTGACTGTGAGACACGATGTGTTCAGTTATCCCCAAGACAAAAAACTAATGGATTTTCTGAAGGTGGGGAGAATTTCATCCTCTTCAAAGGACGTACTATGGTGCCAATGTCACTTCAGGAGGAAGTGCTGGGGGAGTTTCACATGTCCCCTATAGAGGTACATCCAGGATTAGCGAATATGTACTAGGACCTTCGACGACAACACTGGTGGTCAGGTATGAAGAATGCAATAGCAAAGTTTGTCTCTTGATGCCTCACTTGTCAGCAAGTGAAGATGGAGCACCAGGTACCAGCAGGTTTGTTCAAAGCTTAGAGGACCAAGAGTAGAAGTGGGTTGAGATATCCATGGACTTTGGGACGGGTCTTCCATGTACATCCAGAAGTCATGATTCATTATGGGTGATCGTTGAACGACTCACCATGTCGGACCACTTCCTACAGCTCAGAGATAAGGACTCAGTAGAAAGATTTGGACGCCTCAATATGCAGGAGATTGTGCATTTTCATGGAGTACCTTCTTCTATTGTCTATGACGGTGACACACTGTTTACTACCCGTCTATAGAAGGGGTTTCAAGAGGCTTTAGAGACACATCTACATCTAAGAACCGCCTTCCATCCTCAGATATATGGCCAGACTAATCGAACCATTCAGACCCTCGAGGACATGCTCCATGCATGTGTCCCCGACATCCATCGCAGCTGGAAGGATCACTTGACTTTGGTGGAGTTTTCATACAATAACACCTATCACTCCACTATCGGTATGACACCTTTTGAGGACATGTATGGTCGACCTTATAGATCGCCACTGTGTTGGACAGACCCAGGGGATTCAGCACTAGTGGGACCAGAGATGGTATGGGCTACCACGAAGAGGTGTAGATCATCCATGAGCGAATGAAGACAACACAGAGCATGCATAAGTTGTATGCTGACTAGAGACAGAGACCTCTGGGTTTTGAGGATGGCGGCCACATCTTTCTACGAGTCTCACCTCGACCAGGTCTACAGAGATTTGGCCGAGGCGGCAAGTTATCTCCGTGATTCATCGGACCTTTTCATGTCCTCAGTAGAGTAGGAGAGCTGGTTTACCACTTAGATCTTCCACCTCAGTTGCACCGAGTGCACAACGTCTTCCAAGTATCTCAGCTGATGAGATACGTGCACGACCCTTCCCACATTATCGACCATGGAGAGCTGGACATCGATGACGGGGCAACTTTCACGGAGGTTCGAGTAGAGATTGAGGATCTAAAGGAGCGGGTCCTACATGAATGGTTGATACCTCTGGTTCTCATTTGCTGGTATCACAGGAACCTCCAAGAGAGAGCATGGGAGTGTGAGGCTCAGATGCGTGCTCAGTACCCCCTTTTTTCCCTTAGTTCGAGTTTTAGCTTACGGGGACATAAATCTTCGATGTGGGGATAACGTAAAGTACCAGAAATTCTGTGGATTTTTTTTTAAATTTATGGGGTTTTTATGAGTCTGTGAAAATTTATGGCGCTTAATTCTGAGGCCCGGTGTGCCCGGAATCAATTTCTGAAGTTTTGTTCAGGTACGTTCAGTAAACGTGTGAGCGAGATTTTATAACTTTTGAACCAGTGCTCGGAATTTAAATCTAAGGGCACTGTTTAACATGTAGTGCTGATATTCACTTAATAATACTTTCACCTCAATGGCAGTTGGTCGGGAATTGATGTTAGTTTTTGGGGTTTTTAAATAAATTAAATAAAAATAAGGTGATAACTTATTTTTATTTTGTGGTGGTTAAAACCTCCAAGAGGAGGTTAGAGGTTGGAGCCACCACACCATAACCTCCCATGAGAGGTTATGGTGGTCGGGCCCACCCACACATAACCTCCCTTGGGAGGATATACTTGGTGGGGCCCACACAGGATTTAAACCCCGTTTAACCCGCAATTTATGTGGGATGAAACTCTCCACCTACCCCACTAATTAATTTTTCCAACCCTCTCAATTAATTAATTTAATTTATTAACTTAATTAATTTAAAACCCATTTTAATTCTTTTGAATTCTTGGTCCAAAAAATTAAATAATGGGTTAACATAACCCATTATTTTTGGTTGGAAATACTTTTGGTGGAGTTTGAGAGAGGGATTGGAAGATCTTGGAGAACCATCGGAGAAATATCTCTCAACGAAGAATGAGAAGAATTCCACTTCATCATCCACCGAAGAACGGTGAACTCTTTCTTCGATCTTCGACTGAGCCAATAGAGAAGGAGCCGACTGCGAAGAATGCTGACGATGCTTCTTCCTCAGTCTCCTACCACGTACGCATCCCGACGTCAACAAATCGACATCCTCCATTCCTCTCCTTCCACCGTCAAAGATCGACAAGTGACATAGGGGTTGTTCTATGTATGAGTTTTACCCACCATTCATCGTCATTCAAATTATGAATTGTGAACTCCCGATTGATATCACCATAACGAGGAGGGCTCGGATCGAATGAACACAGCCCAACCCTCCCCATTTGTTCTATCACGCTTGTTGATGATGGTGGCGGTGCAACGGCACCACCGGAGTAGAAGGCCGCAACAGAGCAACGACCACCGACGTCGGGCTGACCGTGAAGAAATCCGGCCGTGAAAGAAACCGGCAGCACAAAGGCTGCCAGGTCATCGCAGGGGCACGACGTCGTCGTGCCGCATGGAGAACCGGGACGCGGCCAGCGCGGGTTGCAGCAGAGCAAGGCGGCCTACTGGGACGTAGGAGGGGCGCAGTGCCGTCGCGCCCCACAGGTGCAAGGGCCATGACCAGGCGGGCCGCGACGATCAGACAAAGCAGCGCGACCCCATTGCGCCACGCAGAGCAAGGGAGCTGCGGCCAGGGCGGGCCACAACGGAGGAGCAGGGCCGCAGCGCCGTCGCACCGTTCCAGTGGTGTGGAACCGGCTGGCCACTCAGCCATCCAGACAAGGCAGGATCCCTAGGGTCCCATGGGTTACTGAACCGACGCCTAGCGCCGCTTCTGATCAGAAGGCAGGGGGCGCGACACCCCCCCCGGCCACGGCGTGGCCAATCCGGCCACACGGGCCAGCCAACCAGGCTACACGGGTTAGAAATCCTGGCCACACGGGCCCGCCAGCTAGGCAACACGGGCCTGCCCACTGGGCCACGAGGGTTGCCGGTCAGCTGGGCCACGCCGACCGCCAGCCAGCCGGGCCACGCGGGCCGCTAGCCCGCCGGGCCGCACTCGGTCTGGACTACGCTCTTGGGTCGGGCCGCCCCCTCATGTAGGGCCATGCTTTCGGGAAGGACTTCCCCCTTGGACCGGTTCAGACCGGTTTGGACTCCGGTCCGGACCCAAGTCGGGCCGGGTCATTCCGACAGGGTCGGACCGGACCCGGACCCGCTTGGGCCTGTTTTCACATTTTTCACCCATATCTTGTGCTATGGGTGTCCGATCGACGAACCGTCTATGGCGACATGAATCTTAGAGCGAGACGAATCTTTTGGAATACCCCAATTGATGTTTGGAAATAGTTGGGATATGTTAGGGTTGGTTTGAACCTAAATCAAACCGCGACCCTGGAACAGAAATGTCAATAACTCACAGACCGGGCATCCGATTGACGCACCGTCTGTTACGTTGAGACCCCTAAGAAAAGGTGGACGTTTGTGATACTTCTGCTTGGGACTTCATGACAGTTGGAGTGTTGACCAGTAGCTCGTGGAATGGATCCTCCCGGAGATGAGAAATCGGAGTACAGAGACCTAGTAGCTAGCTGATACCTAATGATTGCTGACCTTTCGACTCTGAGTGTTTCGACTAGCCCAATGGGAAGTTCCTCTGTGTGACATGGCAGACCCATAGTGGGGATTGCCTCTATGTGACATGGTATACCCACGGTACTCGACAGGAGTACCTCAGCAGGCTATGAGGGGGAGCACCTCTGTGTGATGCAGCAGACCCACAGTGGGGAGTGCCTCTGTTTGACACAGTAGACCCACGTTACTCGACCGGAGGAGTACCACAGTAGTCCAGGATAGTGGGAAGCGCCTCTGTGTGATGAGGAAGGCCCACAGTACTCTATAGAGGAATAATACACCAGCAGTCGAGGTTTCAACAGTTTGACTGGGAGTGTTACATGTTACCACCCCTAGAATAAAATCCTAGTTTTGATATGAGTCAATGACATTAGGGATTTACTAATGATTGATATGGGTTACTAGATAACTTAGGTATATGTATGGGCATATACCTAAATAAAGGTTCCATTGATTTCATACTTTGTGGTTTATCCATGTTGGATTCTGTGAGACCTTGAGGGTCTCGGGGTCCCTACTGAGTATCATTATACTCACCCTTGAACAGGCTATGCCCACACCTCATTGTGTTGGTTGCAGATGACAGATAACACTGACTGAGGTAGAGAGTAGGAAGATCGGATGGTACTCGGAGGTGGACCACTTGGAGTGATGGTGCACGGGGCGGACAGACGAACGTGGAGTGGTGAGGAGGCCATCAGTACCTACCCTTCAGGCAAGAACCCCGTAGGATGACCTAGTCGCTACATTGCATTCTTTAAGTTGTACTTATACTTTACTATTGGGATTGTATTTCCGACACCTTTTACACTCCATCACTTCTTTTGTATACAGTATTCCTTAGTGTTTTGCTTCAAGTTGTGTACTCTGATTGTGTGTGTTTACTTTTTATAAAGTCAATGCCTTCCCAGTTTTGGGATTTACACCTTTGGTGCTAGTCTCCATCCCCTGGCCTATGGAAGGTGGTCTTGGGGTAGTCACGGCATGGGTCCCGAGGACGGGTCATGATAATGAATAGTAAAATTGTTAATTATTTTTAGTTACCATGTTTAAATGGTAAATTTGGTAATTAAGGGTAAAAAATAATATTGTAATAATAGAAAACTACCATAAAACGTGTCCTAATCCTATTGGATAAGATATTTCCAACCATGATCATCCTTTGGTCAATTTTAAGACCCCATTGATCCACTTGGGTGTGACAATGACCTTTTAGAATTTTTAATTTAAAGTAAATAAAAATATAGCATAAACATGTATGTTTTCCTAAAACATTTCTAATATAGGGTTATATAACTGATTTATTTGACTATATATAGTAATTATAAAGATAAAAATATTTCCTAAATTATGGTATTTTGTTTTATAATTTGGGACATTAAATAAATAATTTTAATTATGACCCAATGATGATGTAGTGATTACCTTATTAACGAAATATTCAAATTAATAATATTATAAATATTAAAATAAATATAATTTGAGAATTTTGGTTCGATACATGAATTTTTAAGATTAAATTTAATTGTTAGGGATGAGTTAATTCATTTTTTAGAAGGAATAATGTATTCTTGTCTTTAACAAAAATCAATTACTAAATAGTGTCAAAATTGACATAAACGAGTTTTTAAAACAAATAGTATTTTATTAAATGATATAAAATTCTTAAAAATATAATATATTGATAAATTAATTATATAATGTTAAAAATGTAATTAATTATGCACTTTTGGATCTCTTTTAAATTTATAGTAACTATAGTAACCATATATTATGACAATACTAGAAGACTATGTAAGAGTTAATGTTTTTAACTGAGGTTTAATATTAACATATAAGGATATTTTTGTGACATAAACTTATCTAAAACATATTGGTTGAAAATATTCATACCCATAATCATATTACATTAAAAATAAATTAGTATTGAACCATTATAAAATGAAAAAATATATATAATAAATTAATATTTAAAGACTTTCCTAAAGTGCCTCTCACCTCTCCTATAAAAGGGAACATCTCATTCTATTTTAATCACACATCTGAATCCCTTTTTATCAAAACAACCCCAAAAAAATGTCCTCAAAACATCCTTAAATTCATCCTAGAGGCAATTATTTTGGAATAAATCAATCTCAGGGAGACATTTTGTTCAAATCAAATAGAGATACTCGAAAAACAGGTTATTACTTTATCACCTCTTTCAAAAATATTTTATTCTTCTAATTCCTATTATTATGTTTTTTTCATAACAATGTAATAAATAAAATATATTATAAATTAGGATATGTTATTATAAATATGGGACAACCCTATACCTCCTTTTATCCATTCTATAAATAACAATATCACCATGTGTGTGTACGTATGACTTACCATCTCCATGCCGTGGTGTAATTTGTTATTCAACAATACTTAATTTGGATGGGTATAATGATGTGTATAATGAATTTAATTAATAAATACAACATGATAATTATTTTTTATAATTAATATACCATACAATTATATACCATTTAACCATTAAGTGATTGATATCATTGCTCGTGCGTATGTACAGATTACCATCTCCAGGATGCGATGAGATTCATTATCCATGTTAAACACTCAAGAATAATTATAAGTTATATATAATAAATAAGAATGAAATATATTTCATAATAATTATACTGGATTTATGTATATATATATATATATATATATCATTTATGTTCTTCCATTGAATTCAATAAGGGAATAGAAACAACATTCATGCGTACATATGGCCCACCATCTCCATGAACGGTGTATTCCATTTTGTTTATCTACCTATTATATATATTTATATACTAAATATATATGACATATAAATATATTTTTTAGATTATATAAGTAATTAAATCATGATCTATGTAATAATATCAATAATAAAAAGTAAAAACACGTACAATAAATAAAATTATTATTACTCAAAATGTTTCTTTAACATGGAATTGATAATTGAACGGGTAATATAAAGCCATAAGTGAATCATATATTACATAAAAAATATTATTATGGTTATGTTACAAGTTAATAATATGTTTAAACCCACTATAAAGGGAGTTCAGATATATACAAAGCATATCAAACATGAGGTGAGGAATAATTTCATAATCTAATAATTATCTGACATTTTTTATACGTAAGTATTTACTGCAGTACATTTATCATCCAAATCCATGTTTCCTAATTATATAATATTATTTTTATTCTTATAAAACGTTTAAAAGTAAATTTTACCCTTTGGTTAATTTTTATTAAATGGTATGAAATGAATCTTATTTTTGGTATTCGAATTGAGGTACTTTTTTACCTTTCTGATAAAAGTACGAGGATAATGTTTTTTTAACTTATACGGTATGAAATTTTTTTTAGACTTTCATGACACATTATTTATATAAAGATTTATATACTATATTTCAAGATTATTTTCAAATAAATTCTTTTCTTTTAGAATTGTGTGTCATTTTGTGTAAAGAAATTTTTTTTTGAAAAAGAAAGGATATTTTCCTCACGAATTAAGTTCAAGTATTTTAACAAAATTATTTTTCATATAAGATGATGCTCTTTAAATAGAGTTGTGTTTATATCCCTATTATTATTATGATTTAATTGTCTTAATGATAGAATGATATTTTATATGGATTATGTTATGATGGAATGATGTTTAAGATACTCACTTTATTTCATGGGTTATGTTATGATAAATGATTTATCTTTTTGTGACACATGTAAGAATGATTTCAGTCTGATATAGGTGGGATCTATATCTACCTCCTTGGGTAAATATTTATATCTCATGAGATTGACATGACTGGAACAACAAGTAAATCCAGTTCATTAATATTGGCCTCGAACGACATGTAAACCTGATTCAGTAATAAATTGTTAGAAATGACAAGTAAATCCGGTTTAGTAATAGACTTTGTTCAATATGATGGTCTTGAAAGCAATTCATTGGATACTGTGAAAATAATATTATGTGCTTATTTTTTTTTTCAAAATTCTATGTTTTATTCCAATTATATTTTATCATGGTTAATTTTCTTTTAGGATCTATTCCTTATGTGTTGCAAAGATTTATTTCACGACTCAATATTTTGATATTTAAACTTTATGTTCATATTTTTTATATTCTAATGATTATGGTTTTTTTATATTCTACATGTTGAACATTACTAATAATTTGAGGTCACCCTTTTTATGTTTTCTTTTCCCCAAGATATATAGAATGTTTTTAGGTAGAACAACAAAAGGGGATGATATAAATGGGAGATGTTGAAGATCTTTCACCAAGTTAGAAGATTTTGTTCCAAGTTTCTAGAGACACTAAAATAATATGGTCTTTCGGAATATATATGTGTAATGTATTAAGTATTCCCAAAATTAAATATAATGTCTATGTATTTCAAGCATGGGTCTCTATAGTTGGAATTACAATGAAGTTTTAATTATCCTTTAGAAAATTTGATGTTAAAACTATAGTGAGATCCCAAGAGATATTTCTAAGGAATGTCTAGGTATGTCTCTATGGATAAGTTTAAAATTATGGTAGTGATCATGAATAACCTAGGATTTAACCGAAGATGTTAGAGATTAAAAGTACTCCCCCATGATTATGTTTTTTTTTCAAGTATGATTTTTTCCTCTCGTACTATTCTTTCTGGGTTTTAGATCATGGATGGAATTGAAAAGAACCACGTTAATTCTAGATACAATGGGAAATGAAAGGATTTTTCTCTCAAAAAACCAAATGTTAGAAGATCTTGAATAACGAATCATGTTTCTATGACCACAAATCCTTATTGGATTCCGAATGACGAATGGTTGGGACAGAATTCTCTTGAATCTTTTTGAAGGCAACATATACCTTATTTTAGTGGAAGGACTAATACAGTAGTTGTAGATAAATGGATTTATATTATTTGAAAATATATTTTTCTTTATCCGTTCTTCATAATGTGAAAAGGTTAAGTTGGGAACTTATTTCTTGGAAGGTAAAGAGAATCTGTAGGGGAACTTTATCAAGAATACAAGGCAATAAGATAAAATTGATTCCATGGATTTGGATGAGTTCAAGAAAATATTTTTAAGTATGTACCTTCATAATATTCTTCTTACAAACATAAGATTTAAGTTTATCATATATCTCATAGTTATGATAACAAAATACGGATAAAATTTAAAGGAAACTATAAAAATAATGAAGAAAAGAAGATTAGATTTTATTTATGATCAAATTGAGGAAGGACACATAGAGGAAATTTTCTTAAAGGGACTGGTAAATGTTTTAAGTGTGAGAAAGAAGTTCATCAATCATTTTACTTCCAATGTAATGAGAATAAATAGAAAGCTCCAAAGAGTGAACCTCACACAAATTAGGGTTACTAGTGCAAAGAAATGGGGCATTATGATAACCAATGCCCTAATCATAGGGTTATGTATGATTATCGATTCCAACAACCACTTAAGGACAAAGAAAAAGGAAAATCACATGTGATCACCGTTGGTTATGTTGAGTATGAAAACGAAGTGGTGGAACAATTATGTGTTTATGTAATGGTATTCAAAAATAGTGTTGTTTAATCTCTTTAATAGTATTATAGAATACCGGAATATCTATGTATTGGTTCATTTTGGTTTTCAATAAGTATATGGTACTGGTAACCATGATAAGTGATAGAAATGTTTTTGGAAGGCACATGATATGAACATAATGATGGGAAAAGGAGATAATGAAATGTTAGATAGTATTAATGAAATCATGACTGATATAAGGAGAAAGTGATATCATCATTTGATTATATATAATTTTTGGTATTTGTGGTGGGTGGAAAGAGTTAATTTTGACAGAATTCATGTTTTCACTAAGGTTCTATGGTAATTCATGTTATTATCATGTTTCAAGAAAATACATGATTAAGGTATTCACATATTTCTAACGTGACAACCAAGAACTACCCTATGAGATTTGGTAGATAAATGTTAAGTCGATTTAGTTCAAATATTTCTAAAGTTTTATATTTATAGTTTTTAAATGAATTTTAAAGTTATCTATTTTTGCACTGTATAAGTTTTATTCCGGTTCAGGTTTTTTAAATTAATGTATTATCACACTATAGGTGTAATTATGGATATTTGATTTCCTTTGATAACCTTTTTTTTGAGACAGATGTAATTACTTATCATTATATCTCATGATCTTCTAACACTTCACGAATGAAAAATTTGACTTCATTTCTTTAAATAAGAGATTATATAGAAATTGTTCAAGTTACAAATAATGATGAGATTATACCAAAATCATGTAAGTATTTATTCTCATTAAATATTATTCAATGTTAGGGAAAGGATCCAAAAAAGAAAAAATTGTTATCTTAGGTTCATCTTATATAATGATTCAGATGGTCCCAGAAATTATCACAGATTTACAGGTTTCTTATTTTTAACATTCTCTAATCATTATTCTCTATCACTATTTGTCATAACTTGATGGTAAGATTTTTCTTCCAAATCCATGTTTTCTTTTCCCACCTATGTTATCCTATGCGAGAAACCTAGGGATGAGTTACTTTGGGTAACAATTATGTTTTTAAATTTCTTTTTTAAAATTATGTTTTAGAATTACTTTTTTCGATGTGGGTTTCCATGAATGAAATTTCCAAGTAGAAAACCTTTTATAACCCGAACAAATTTCATGTTTGAAATTCATTTTAAGGGGGTATAATGTAATACCCTGAGATTTTATGAGATATATTGTTTTTAATTTCCTTCATATATTGTGTTTTACACTAAAAAAATTATATTTCACCATATGAAACACCATATTAACTTAAAATATATGTAACACTATTCCTGGCTTGTGTTACACACAATTTCATGTTCGTTTGTTAGAATTACTTTCACGCAACAATGAATATATAATTTTTTCAACATAAAAAGGAACTATGTTTAGATTATGTTATAAAAAACACCAAAGGAATCTTCCACTACATGAAACACTAAATTGGATTGCATTACATTATAGAGTTTCCTTCCTCGATAGCTTACACAATACCAAGTTTCACCAAACAATGATATATTATTAAAATATTATTATTTAATGGGATATAAACTAGAAATTATGAATACTATTCACAAAATTTTGAATTTTATATAACATTAAATTCATCTTATGTATTTTCTAGTCTATATATAAGAACAAATTCAATTTTTTGGATAAAAGAAGTATTTTTTATAAAATACGGATTTTTCCACCTATTAATGGCACACACATTTTAAATCGAGTTTTTAACACTTTTATATATTATATTTGAAAAAATAAACTTCTTATTTTGAAGAAGGACATAAAATTTTACTTTGGTTTTATTTTTTAATATTTTTCTGATAAAATTCATATTTTAATGAATAGTGAAAAATATTGCATTTTATTTCAAAACAACCTTTTTCTCTAACTTATTTATATAGATAGATTATAATTTTAATTAGTTTTAAAGTGTAATTAGATTATGTTATTAAAATTTAATCCAGTTTTGTTAATTATAGGTGATTTCACATTTAAATTGGACATAAACACATATCAATCTTTTGATAGTTTTTTCTTCTTAAAACCCCTCTTTCAAGTTTTGAAAATAGGAATTAATTTTAAATAAATTTTTGCAAATTATATGTTTTAAATCTAGAAAAATTTATTACAAATTTGGAATCAGAAGGTCAAAATTGTGAAAATATTTACCTTTCATTTTTGTAAATTATGAATAGTAACATCAATAATTATATTTAGTTACCCTGGTTAAAGGGTAAATTTGGTAAATAATAGAAAAAATAATATTATAATAATATAAAACTACCCTAAAATGCGTCCTAATTATATTGGATGAGATATGTCTGACCATGAGAATATTTGGGTCTATTTTAAGACCCCATGGAGCCAATTTGGTGTGATAACGACCTTTTAGAATTTTTAATTTAAAGTAAAAATAAATATAACATAAACATGTATCTTTTACTAAAAAATTGTTAATATTGGGTTATATAACTGATTTATTTGAATATAAATAATAATTATAAGGATAAAAATATTTCCTAAATCATTGTATTTTATTTTTAATTTCTATACATTGAATATATAAATTTAATTACGACACAATGATGATGTAGTGATTACCTTATTAATGAAATTTTTAAATAAATTATATTATAAATTTTAAAATAAATGTAATTTGAGAATTTTGATGCCATAAATGATTTTTTAGATTAAATATTTATGTTAGGGATGTGTTAATTCCATTTTTTTGAAGTAATAAAGTTTATATGACTTAAAAAATAAATTACTAAATATTGTCAAAATTGACAAAAATGATTTATAAACAAAACACTATTTTATTAAATGATATAGTCATCCAAAAAATATAATATTTGGCCAAATGACTTATATAATTTTAAATATATAATTAATGATCCACTTGTGGTTCTATTTTAATTTTATAGTAACTATAGTAACCATATATTATGAAAATACAAGAAGACATGGTAAGAGTTAATGTTTTTAACTAAGGGTTAATGCTAAAAGATAAGGTTACTTTTGTGACCTAAACTTTTCTAAAGCATATTTATTGAGAGTATTTATACCCCTAATCATATTATATTCTAAATAAATTAGTTTGGGACCATTAGAAACTTAAAATCAATTTATATTAAATCAATACTTAAAAGGATTTCCTAAAGTTCCTCTCACCTCTCCTATAAAAGGGAACCTTTCCTTATCTTTTAAACACACATATAAAGCCCTTTTCCTTGGTTAAAACCCCCCAAAATATCATCAACAATTCCCTAAATTAATCCTATAGGACATAATTTTGTAATAAATCCATCATAGGTTGACCTTTTGGGCAAATCAAAAAGAGATACTCGAAAAAGAGGTAAATGTTTTATCACCTCTTTCAAAATTCTTTTCTTCTTTTACTTTTTCTTTATATGTTATATCTATAATAATGTAATAAATCAAGTATCTTATATATTATTATATGTTATTTTAATTATGTTACAACCTTATACCTCATTTTATCCATCCTACAAATAACAATATCACTTTGCATAAGTACGTACAACTTACCATCTCCACACTTTGGTGTAATTTTTTATTAAACGATACGTAATTTGGATGGGTATAATGATGATTATAATGAATATAACATGATAATGATTCTTTTTAATTATTATAACACCCAATTCCAAACCATTTAACTATTAAGTGAATGATATTGTTGCTCTTGATTACGTATGGCTTACCGACTCCATGACGTGATGAAATTCATTCTCCGCGTTAACCATTCAAAAATGATTATAAGGTATATATAATAAATAATAATGAAATATATGACATAATAATGGTACTGGATTTATTTATATAAATATATAATTCATTTTCTTTCTTTCATTAAATTAAATAAGGAAACAAAAACAACGTTCATGCATATGTACGACCTACCGTCTCCATGAACGGTGTATTTCATTACATTTATCAATCTATTATATATATTTATATAGTGAATATATTTGATATATAAATCTTTTTTTTGATTATGGAAATATTTAAATCATGATCTAAGTAATAATATCAAGAATAAAAAGTCAAAATATGTACGATAAATAAAATGATTATTACTCAAAACATTTATTTAACATGGAATTGAAAAATGAACGGGTAATATAATGTCATAAGTGAATCTTATATGATACCATAAATATTATTATGGTTCTATTACAAGTTAATAATATTTTTAAAACCACTACACAAGAGGTTAATATATGTACACATCAAATCATACATAAGGTAAGGGATAAATTCATAATCACATTATTATCTGAGAGTGTTTATACTTAAGTATTTACTAGAGTATATTTATCATCCAAAAACATGTTTCATAATTAGGTAATATTGTATCTATTTGTATAAAAAAATTTAAAGTTAATTTTATGCTTCGGAAAATTTTTATTAAATTGTATGAAATTAATCTTTTTTCATTATTCGATTTGAGGTACTTTGTGACTTTTCTAGTACGAGGAGAATATTTTTTAACATATACGACATTAATGGATTTTTAAAGTTTTATGACACTTTATTTCCATAGAGCTTCATCTACATGATTTCAAGATTATTTTAAAATAAATTCTCTTCTTTTAAAATTGTGTGGAATTTTGAGAAACGAAAACATTTTTTGAAAAAGCAAGGATATTTTTCTCAGGATTTATGATCAAGTGTTTGATCAAAATTATTTTTCATCTAATATTATTCTATTTAAATATAATAATGTTTCTATCCATATTATTATTATGATTTGATTGTGTTAATGATGGAATGATATGTTTTATGGATTATGTTATGATTGAATAAGGTTTAAGAAACACATTTTTTTTCGTGGGTTATTCTATTATTAATGATTTATATTTTTATGGAACATTTAAGAATTATTTCATTATGATATGGGTGGGACCTATATATTTCTCTAATGAATTGGGTAAAGAATTATATCCCATGAGATAGAAATGACTGGAACAATAAGTAAATATGGTTCAGTAATACAGGGATAAAATGACATGTAAATCCAGTTCAGTAATACATTGATGGAATTAAAAGAAACCCCGGTTTAATAATAGAATTTTTTGATTATGAGGGTCATGTAATCTATTCCTTGGATACAATGGAAATAATATTATGTTCTTATTTGTTTGACACAATTCCAAGTTTTATTCCAATGATATTTTATCATGGTTAATTTTCCTTTATGATCTATGCCTTACGTACTACCAATATTTATTTCATGACTTGAGATTTTTATATTTAAACTTTATACTCATGTTTTTACATTCTTATGATTATGGTTTGTTTTATGTTTTCCATGTTTACCATTACGGAGCATTTGAACCCACCCTTTTTATGTTTTATTTTATCCAAGTTATAAAGAATGTTTTTAGGTGGGAAAACTAAAGTTGAATATCTTAATGGGAGTTGTAGAAGAACTTTCACCATGTTAGAAGATTTTGTTCCAAGTTTATAAATACACAAAACTAATATGGTCTCTGGGTGTATATTTTTGTAATTTATTAAGTATTGTGAAAAATAAATGAAATTTCCAAGTACATAAAGCATGGGTTGCTATATAATGAATCATACATAAGTAATTAATCATAACTATAAGGTTTACCCATTAAAATAATTAGATATCACAATCATGTTTGAATGCATATCAAAATGGAATATAATAATGGTTCCCATGAAATAATATCTTAAAATAATACATAGAAATTAATAAGGGAGAATATTCATATATCATGATAAATTATATCTATCTTAATAAGAAAAATTTAGAAAAAATGTTTAAGAAACTTTAGAAATGAAACATAATAGTGCGATTTAAGGAAAATATTAAAGAACATTTAAATAAAAAAAATAATATTTGTTTTCACAAAACCTTAAATGAAAAAAGTTATTTTTCCATGATAAAATGAATAATTTTATAAATATAATAGTGTATTAAAATATATTATGTATTTTACTTTAAAATGTGTTAGAAATTGAGTAAATCCCTTTAATCAGGCTTTCTTATCAGGATGAATTGAGAGGGGAACATTTTTAAAACATGTATATCCCCAAAAAATAATTTTGAAATGAACTAGATACATGATTTTGGAATATATGAATATAATTTATAAGAAATATATAAAAATAATTTATAGTTAAATTGGGGTAATGAAGGAGAAATCATAACTCAAAGAAAAAATGGAGGTTTGGGAAGAAACCCTTACCTAATGTCTGAAAGTATTCTACAGTTGATCTTAATGTCAAGTATAATAAAATTAAGTCCATTAATTAATTAATTAAGAACCTTATATACATGTATTTTATTTATTATAATTTTATTAAGTTCATTAATGAACCATTTCATGAGGTATAAGATACATTTTCATCAATTGGGTGTGTTCATTTCCTTAGTATTCATGATCAGTTACTTGTATACATGTTTGGAAAATCATATAAAATGAGAAACGTTTTATAAAATTTAAGTTATATGTTTTTAACGAACACTGATAATATTAAATTTTAATTTAATTCATTTGGTAGTTTTGGGTGAGGATGAATCATTAGATAATATGTTAGTGATAATCATTTAGATTATTTTTTTGTAGTTTTTCAATCATCACAAATTAGTTTTATTTCATTAATTAATATTATTTATATAAAATGGATATAGAACATTAAATAGGATGTAATATAGAAATTATAATATGGTTTATTCATAAAAATGTTTTTATGAGTAGTCTTCAATGAGGTAATAAAAGTTTAAAACTTTTTCATTCTTGAATGTGATAAATTAACACATCACGTTTGATGTTTTATTTTTTTTTTGTATAAAAGAAGAGGGGAAGGAAATGATGAAGTATTATTCCATTAGCATAATAAAATTAAATTATATATATGGTGATGAAATTATCATGATATTTGGATGAGGGGAGGTGATGAGAGAATAATAAAAGAATAGAACATGAAAATAAATTAATAGAAAAGAAAGAGGATTGTACCTCTTGAATCCTTCTTCTTGAGAACCTCCTTAGGGAGATTTGTTTTGGATTTTTTTTGGGAACAAAGGATCTTGGACGTGGAGGAGGGGATTGGGAAGATATTTGAGTAGAATTTTGATAAGACCCAATTCTTAAGAGGTGCGAGGAGAAGAGGTGGTGAGTGTTGATATTTATAGGGGAGGAGAGGGGTGTTTTTCTCATTATTTTATCCATGAATATTTTTTTCTTCTTCAAGACTATGAATTGATTGAGAAAAATCACTAAATATATTAAAATAATCAATTATATTTAAATATTATGGTGATTATAGTAGTAATTAGGCAAGTAATTGTGTAGTTAACTTACAATGTATATATACTGTAAATTACCATATTTCACTATTCACCAAAATTTTAACTATTATATAAAAAACCATATAATTTAACCTAACAATTTTTCAATGTTTAAAATTAAAAAATGGAATCCAATTTATGAAAATATTTTTATAAATAAGAGAAAATTATTATTTAATTAAAATCATCATTTACATGGAAAATACCAATTTTAAAATTATAATTCATTTTATAACACATTGAAAAAATAATTAAGGTCTCATAAAATTATCTTATAATCATAAGACAAGAAAATATTACTTTATGAATACAATTTATGGAAATAAATTTTATTTTAAAACATTATATTAATTGAAAAATTTAAAATAAGCACTTATGTTTTATAAAAATATCAATACTTAATTAATAATTTCAAAAACATTTATTTACTTATAAAATGATATAATTATATAAAATTTTTATTTATAAGATGGATGAATTTTTTTATACTTTCATAGGTTTGGTCACTATTCGATTTTCTGTTTTAGTATTCATAAGGGTCACATTACTATTTCAAAGTTCAAGTTACCATCCCATTGATATAGGTTACTTAACTTATATAAATACCTCTTATTTCATTGATTCATCATTTATAAAGTTGTATTGTGTTATCTATGTGATGTTTATGTATTTGTTACTATATAACATAATTATAATAATAGAATTTTCATTGATAATATTTTGGGTCATTACACTTCCCCTTACTCCAAAACCAAATATCATCAAAATAAGAACCAACCCCAATATATCAATAGAGAACTCCTCAAAATGATAACCAATCAAATGAAAACCGAACCAATCATAAAATTTTCAATTGAAACAAACCATATAATCTTAAGAATAATATATATTATTAAACAATATATTATTGTAATAAAACAATCATTAACATGTAAAATATTGTCAAATCAAATGAAAACAAGAGGACTATGAAATGGAAATTACATCCCTTAAATTGAAAAAAAATCACTCATTTTAATATTAGACGTGGAAAATGTACACAAACTCAATCAAAACTAAAAAAATTACCCAAAACCCTTTCAACATTGAAAATTAATTTTATTGAAAAGGAAAAATAAAATCATGGTTTCCAAGTCACGTAATCATTAATTACCAACTTATCCAAAATAATTTATCAAAAAATGTTACTTCATTAAATTTTAAATCTATAATAAAATAGGTGGGTATATTTTTCTAATCAAGGATAACATACAGAGGAAACAAAAAGGAATAAAATGCGGTCATCACACCTATAAGTCATAATCAAAAGGAAACCATGATTTTAAAACACATAAATCCATAAATTGAATCAGTAACTCTAGGAATATTTGGTAGACAATAAAATAAGTCATATATAATGAATATAAAACTTATTTAGTGATAGTTAAATGGACATAAGTACTATTTAATTTTATATCCTTCCACCATAAATCAATAATTTCAAGTTTAAAAATCCTATAAAAAAGAAAATTCATATGAACTAATAGTGTTTTCAAGTCCTAAACCATTTATCTAAAAAAACATGTCAAAGTACCTCAATAGTATCTTAGTTAGAGATTACCTTGGGGGGTGAAACATGGTTTAAAATGTATTATTTAATTAAAAAACATTATTCCTTTAAATATATTACTTTCCCTAAAAGATCATGACCTCTCAAACTTGAGGGTAAATTTTTATTCTCATTTATACGATATACATAAGGATTCTTGATTTGTTTTAGTGATCATGAAAATAATAAATAGGGACACATGAATTTAATTGGTTCAAAATCAATGGGATATGTCCAAGGATAATTCATTGGAATTGTACCATATATGAAATCAGTTAAAATATAACTACTCTTCACATGGTCCACTCCCCTTACAATGGTTTAGGAACAAATCAATGTTTCCCAAAGTTAATTCTCTCAATGTTTTCTTATAACACTCACTAGTGATGGAAATGAATACCAAAAAGCATTTTATGGACTTCTAGGTAACTTAATGATAATTATTATCTTGTATTTAATATTCAAGAATAGATAGATTCTCTATTGTAGTCCCACTGGGATTCCCCTTCACAAACTATGAATATCTTTTTGCAACACTTTGTCTTTCTAGTAAAAGTCCATAATTTATAATTCATAGCATAGTAGTGAAACATTTTTATCCTAATAAAGATATGTAGTTATTGGAAAATTATTATTATTATTCTTAATTATATATTCTAAAAAACAATTATTTTAGAAAAATATTCATTTATACAATGTTTCTTAGGTCTCTCTCTCTCTTCTTTATTCAGCTCAACAATGTGTGCACAAATATTCTCTCCAAAATTTCTTATGAAATATCTGGTCTCCCTTATAATAAGTGGGACCATGATCTAGTAAATAACCACTTTTCAAAGCCTTAATGGGACCTTGAAACCACCCACTAATTTCTTCCAAACCCTCATCCACAATCTCTATCAATTTTTGTTAGCACAATCACTACTTCATTGAGAAATATTTCAATTTTATTTACAGTACAAAATAATTAAATTTTTAATTCACATATTAAATTTATAAAATCACCTTTGATTTAAGCTATAATTATGGTCTAAAACAAAGAAACATGATAATTTAAGCATTCAAGATTTGTCTAAGAATCACCATAATGAATTATGCCAAATTCTATATGTCACCCATCGACACACCCTTCACCAAGACATGGTGAAAAATATTTTCCCATTTTATCTCCTAAACATAAGTCACTTTGGAATAGTCTCATTATATTGAATGTCTTGGATTTCAGCTCCACCTATCAACCATGGGAACTATTCTACATCATAGAATTTTTTTGGATATTTTTCACCAAAAAAACTTCCACTACAACATGGTATATCTCATGTTTTCCATCTTTGGACCACAACCTAAAATATGTGCTCCACGTGCCTGTTCTTCTTAGGGAAACCTCTATCAAACAATGACCAACCTGAAAAAATAGACCTTGACCATTTTTAACAGGTGATGTAAAATTCAAGCATGGGTACCACCAAGGTGTGGTCCCTTTCTAGTTTCCTATGTTAGGAATTTCCTTCTACCCAATATCCTATTCTATGGTGCAGTTCACCTAATAATCTTCTTTACAATATGCACCATGGCCACCACCATGATTTTTTATTCTTTGGTTGTCCATGTTAAAATATTTGGAAAATATCTTCACAGTTAGATTGATTTTTGATGTATTGGATCCAGAATTCATTCCTTCCTTTGTGGAGATAATTTATCCAAAAAACAACCTTCAAGATGCCTTATCCAAAAATCCAATCATTAAGAAATAAATATCATTTTTTAAAATCTCTCAGAATCGCCTTGATATTATTATTTTTCATTAAGGATGTCATTATTATTGCAAAAATCCTTATTCTCAAAAAAACCTATATAATCCATTGAAATTACAAAAAAAAATTCATACATAAATTTTCCCAAATAAATTAAAACTTTATACACTACTTTAGTATAATTCAACTTCAAAAACACAACCACCAAACCAATTAAAATTCCAAAATGTTCCCATATTTAATTTTTATATTAAAACCCCATTAAAACCATTATTACATTGTAAAATATTTTTTAAAATGTAAATAATTAATTTTAAAACCCACAAATATTATAGAGGACACTATTTATCTTATTAAAATCATCTAAAATTTTCAAAAGTCATTTCCAAGAAGTTCAAATTTGAAAAGCCACACTAGTGGTCATAACATTGAAAAATGAGACGTAACATAAATGAAAAAAATAATAACTCAATTAATCTTATATTTTCCTCAAATATCAAATATATTATCGTAAAATAACTCTAAATCAAATAAATATCAACAATATCTACCAATTCAATCTTTAAGATCAATATAAAACATTAAGAAATCACTAAAAAAGTAAAATCACTAAATAAAAAACCCTTCCAAGATACAAGGACGTTGTAAAAATTCTACAACCTATGAACCCTATATATATATATACCTCATAGATTCCACTTATAACTTTTTTCAAATTTAGAATCCCTCCCATACAGAAATATGATTCAAACCCAAGACTAGAATCACATTTTTCCTACTTACTTTTAAAACTTAAGGTTTGATAAGAAATGTGGCGATTAGGAACCTACTCCTGACCTACATCCCAATATTTTATATTAATATCTCTTATCTACCAAAAATCACTAAATAACATAAAAAATGAGTTTTTTTTAAAATTTCCTCATGACAAACCTGGGCCACCCCAAATCCGAGCATTCGAGCTGAAACACCACAAGGTCTGAAGATCGATCCTGATCCCCATGGGTTAGAATCTAGTTCAGGGGAATTAAATATACATAAGTGGGAATTATTTTTCATGACAAAAAACAAGGATCTTCTACCTAGAAGTTTTAGATAACCAGTTAGTATGCTAGGAGATCATTCATACTAAATGAAATTTTTCAAAATTTGAAACAAACCAAATATGTAATAACTCATAAGCCCAAAATAAAATCGAAAAAATATAACTAAAACATTTTGGTATCATAAATAAAAAATTTCATACAAAATCAAAAAAAACTAGAGTAGCTGAAAAGATATATTAAATATAGAATAATTTACTCGAATAACCAAATAATTAAATAAATAATAACTATGATCACCCACCTCTATATGTCAAGAAAATGATCCATTTTTTGGTACCACCAACAGCAAACTCAAACCGAGAACAAAATACCTACCATTACCACCAAAAGGAACATAAAAAAACCTGAAATATATATAGGAATGAAAAAAAATCCCAATGGGTATGCTACCAGTACCCCATGGATATTCTTTAAAGATAAATACCTTTCTTTCCAGTTTCAAAATAAAATAATAAAGTAATATTCCAATTTTAATTAAAAAAAATTCACAAGGAATTGTAAATTTAATTCATTTTATCCCAATTAAACAATTTATCAATTTACACATAACCAAGCCTTTAAATTTTTTAAAAAGATATGAGATTTAAGGAAAATAATTAGTTTCAAAACCATGATTTTGAAAATAAACACATTTTATAATTAAAGTAATATAAACTAATTTTAATACATATTTTTAAAATAAATAGCACAAAGAAAGAATTAGAGATAATAATTTATAATTTTAAAATAAATTTAATTCCCAATGGATGAAAAATAATAACATAATATCTATAAAATAATTAACACCAAGGAAAATTTATTGATGGGGGTAAAACACTATATGAAAAAGAAATTGAAAAATGATTAAATGAAATAAAATAAATGAAAATGACTAACTAAATATTAAAAAATAAAATCATTCAAGGAAGAAATACATAAATTTTTAAATATAAAAAATAATAGAATCACTTAGATAAAGTAAAATAGAAATGAATTTTTGATCTCCTAGACCTGGTTCATTTATAAGTAAATAAACCTAATTAGCCACATAATCTCAAGAAAACCTACCCATACAACATAGGTTTACAAATAACAATAATTGTCTAAGGTGGTATATTGGTAATACTATACCCTCATCATTAGAGTGGAACATAATGGTAAATAATAAATAATAAGTGAAAACATAATACTAAAAATTATGGAAGTAAATTATCCATATATATTAATAATCAGCAGGACAATAGACAATTTCATATACAAAATTATGATGTCATGATTCTATACAAAATGTTAAGAATGTGAATTGGATAGGAAACATACAACACTATATGCTATAAAAAAAGGTAAAAAATACCAAAAGATAAAATTTACTAGCATCATGAATACTAGATTGTTTATCTACCCATGTACTCCATACTAGTACAAAAAATCAAGAATTTATTTGTGGGGGCTTTCCTTTGTCCCTAAATGCATCCATGATTCCCATCTGGGTACTAAATGATGGCACGAACAAGGTGTGTATGAAATTCAGTGGGCCACCACTAACGAATTCTAGTATGATCCAGTGAGTGAATATAAAATAAATAATTTTCAGACCTAATAAATGTATGACTGTTAAACACACATAATACCTATAAATATCAAACTCCTCATAGGATCACTAGCCGACCATACCTTCTTTGGTCTAATCCATAATGTCTTTGAACATAATACATTATATATGTATATATACAAATTCATATAATTTCTATAGAGGAACCAAGGCATATAACCAATGTGTACCTATAAAATATCATAATAGAATCACATTACTTTAAATAATAGGCATCATTCCATGCATTCATGTATGGAATAAAGAACATCATTTCCAAAAAATCTCAATCAATGAGGTGAAGCATCATGTACAACATTATATATCAAGGGTGTCTTAAGTACCATTTATAAAAATCCCCTTTAAATTATTAAGAAGACCATCTCCAACATCCTATATCTTGGGTGTGTGAAGTGTTATATCCAACAATTACCTTAATATTTTCATAACAACGAATTATGAGGTCGAATAATGTAATCAATCATTAAATGTAATAATTTAACATAAGATAAAATAACTAATTATGTCATTTAAACTTTCATTTAATTCCATTTGTTTATGTTCATAATTCACAATTTCACAAGGACCAGGTGACATAGCCTTTCTATTCATGTTTTCCATATTTCTATTAAAATAATAATTAATTCAATTTACTCATTTAAATCATACCTAACAAGCCAAACCGACCTTGAAGGTGGATTTTTCACAAAGGTATTCATAAAAGTGTCAAGGTAGATGAACTCTAATAATGTCAAGGGTCTAAGGGAGTATCTCTAATAAGGGCTAATAATTTAAATTTAAAAATTTAAAATTTTCATTGAGAAAAGTGGAAGGTTAAGATTATAGAACAATAAAACACATTATATACTTCAAATCATTGAGAGAAAATTAATATACCACCTACCTTATATCAATATTTGACTACTCATCCAGTATCAACCTCTGATTCGGGTTGGAATGAGAGAAATTAGAGAAACTAGACAAAACCATGAAAATAGGGTATATGATTTTACATAAAGATAACACCAATGATGATGTTATAAACTAGGAAAAAATGAATAGGAATCATATACCTAATGAGAGTGATCAAACATGGCTGAAAAAATTTGAATCTAAGATCAAATAAAGGAGGGAGCTCAATTCCTAGAGGAGATTCAAGGGGGAGATTGAGTGGATATTGTGCATGGGAAATGAGGGATAATTATAGAGGAAATAAACTTAAAAGATGGAGGGGAAAAATAATAAAATCATAAATTTTAAAGGGTCTCACAGTTTTGATGCATGGTTATCCAAACCATGCACCAACCATGTAGCTTACAGTACCCATGAACCACACCTCACATAGTTCATGCATATGGTTAGACAAACCTTGTACAAATAGTTTGTTTTTCATTGTCTCACAACCCATATCCCACACAACCTAGTTGCATGGTTAGAAAAAATCCTGAACACACAACATGACTTCTATTTTCAATTTATTATTGGTTTTTCATGGCCATGAGCCTCCTCTCGGACATTTTAAAAAACTATGTACCAACCATTTGCGTCTACCTAATACCCTAAAAACTAAAACCTTATGATCCAAATGGGCTCAAATTTTCCCGAATCCACCATTAATCCCTTAGAAACACTAATTTCTAAAAAACTACGTTGAAATTTTTATTAAGGAATTCATGCCTCCAAGAAAAACCTGGATCTTACAACCTCTCATCCTTAAAACAGCTCATCCCTAAGTAGCCTCGACAGTGGTTGATTTTCATTGAAGAATAAATCCATTCACTAAGATGTTATTTCAGACTCCTACTCCTAGGTCTCATCTTGTACATGGTTGTGCTTACATAACACCAAAACTAGAGGAACTGATCCACCTTAAAGATCCATCATGACAGGATATACAATATTAATAGAATACTGTTTAAAAGAAGCATATATGCCTAAGTCAACACCCTTAGGAACTAAATATTTAGTTGGGTTAGAGTGAAAATTTAGAAGCTAAGAGGCATGAAATACATTGTGCATGTCTTGGTAGATACGAGGAAGATCTTTCCAATAGGCTGCCAACTCAACTCTCTCCAAAATCTCAAATGGTCAAATAAACCTATACACCAACTTCTATTGTCTTTGAATTTGTCAATGATCTGGTCTAGGCTAAACCCATATGAAGACCTGATCTTCCACCTCAAACTCAAGAATATTGTAATGATAATAAATAAAAGAATTATTCCTATATTAAGCTACATCGATACATTTTCTAATCAACTATACCTATTTTGATATCTACTAAATTAGAGGGGGTCCTAATATCATTACTTTGCAAGATTCTAACTAGCAAAAAGGTGAACGATATAGCCTACTATATAAGTAATCATTAAGAGGAATCTATATAGTCTCTTGAAAACTATTATTTTAAGTGAATTCAAGTAGAAATAAATTTCTCTCCCAAGAACCACCAAAATAATGGAAGGATGCTCTATGCATTTTCTCTAGCTCCTATAATGTGCGATCGAATGGACCATGGGTCTGAGGGTGATTGGATATACCTAGAAGTATCTATGAACCTAGATGCTTCTATAAACCTTTTGAAAAACATGAAGTTAATTGAGCATCCCTATATATAAGATAATATAAGGTAACCCATGAAATTATGTAATCTCTCAAATGTAAATCCTCCCAAGCTCATCCACTGAGATGGTATCCAAAATGGGTAAGATGTTTAAAACCTTGGTCATCTTATCCGCAAAAACCCACACTGTGTCACTTCCATGAGGGGATTTTGATAATCCCATCACAAAACCTATAGTGAGATCATCCCATTTTCACTCTGAAATAGGTAATGACTATGAAAGACTTGTAGGCCACTGGTGTTCCACCTTTAACTACTACCATATAGAACACCGAGTAAATAAACCTAATATCTACCTCTTCATTTATGGACACCAATACTGGTTGAATAAATCATGATACATATTTGTATGTATGGGATGTAAGTCTCATGTCGAAGAATGATATTTTAGCATCAAATCCCCTCAAATTTCTATAGGAACTAAAAAAGTTCCATGAATATATAGGACCTCATCCTCATCAATGACCAAACCAAGAAGTGGGTCCTTACCTAAAAAACTTTCCCTTAGGATCAATCCATTAGGATCAGAACGCTGCTTCATCTTCAATCAATCCAAAAGTGATGTGGTCACTGCTGAGGTTGTAAGAATAGGATGGTTCTAACACTCTCAAATCTCAAGATGCATCAATAAAATATGCATGATGTTTTTTTTGAGATTGTTTGATTCTGAAAATATAAGAAAGAAACTAAATAATGTAAAGAAATTAAGTTAATGTTTTATGAAAAATTGAAAAATGATATGATTTAAATCGGTGATATAAAATGGTGATATGGTTAGGTTAGGTTTTCAAATTTTAATTATATCAGAGTTCAACTTAATAAATTCTCTTCTGCTAAGTCGTTATGAGTGGGAATCCACAATCATTTCTTCTCACTCCCTTGGTCAAATAATAATGTGAGAATAAACATTACTAAAAATTCATATTGGTATACTCTCCTACCAATGCGTAATAGAGCTGTATCAAATACCCCAAATTATCTTAGGCAATTCCCAATAGGGTCTTTTTTATCCCAATCAATAATGAACATTCACTACTCCTCACACATTTACAGGTGATCACCGATTACTTCACCACCAAGTCCTGGTATATTCTGTTGTATATAAATTTTTACCTAGTGGAGGTAGATATTTATCACTGACCAAATAAAAATGAACCAGAGAATCTAAAATCAGATACAATCACACATGATAATAAAAACTATTATAAGAAATTGAAACTGATTCCCAGAAGATTAAAGAGGATATTAAAACCTTTAATTGCAAGAACTCAAGAATTAAAAATGGAAAACCTACCCCTCCCTAATCACTCATAAGATAAAATCCACCATGTTAAGCTTAACCATGATTAAGGGGGAATAATAAGTCATTAAAATGATAATCAGAATACAAGAATGAAAAGAAAGAACATAAATTTTTATCCTCAATAATCTGTCCTCTAGAGGTTTTCCTCTATTATGTCCACCAGACATACAAACCAAGCCAATATCCCTTCATATAAGACATGGGAAATTGAGTTTCTTGTCGATACTCAAAATATCAATTCCTTTGGATAGGTGGAAAATAATATATGTCTTTATAAGTAAGTTTAACTTCCTCTGGACGCCAAACACTGTTTTACCCACTCCAATTGGACGTGCCCAAAAGATTCCTTGATGAGATTATTATTTTATGAAATTTAATTTCAACCATTAATTGAATGTTATCTATCGGAAACAGCTATAACCACATCATTTTAAGGTATATTGAATGAGATATTTCAAATTTAATGTAGTGGGGTCCCTTATACCAGCCAGATAGATTTCTCCATTTGATTGATTTTTCTGTACCATTGGGTGTTGAATTGGGTATTGGTCCAGATGACAAAATTGAAGCCCACAAGCATATGATAACATACAAAAGGATTCAAAATAATTTAATTAATAATGTATATGTTATTCTAGAAAAACATAAGATCCCAAAAACTGTGAATTTTACTGAATTACCCCATTTCCCATTTAATCCCAACATCCACAAAAAACACATAACTGATGAAAATATATTCAAATAGAATAATTGGGAGGGATTAGGAAATTAAAAAACATATTAATAATAATGAATACATTAACTATATCAATTTCCCCACACTCATCACTTGGAATCCTAGACAACTCAGAATCATAATGAAATCAAAGAAAATTCAAAACACATATCCATTACATCCACAAATTTGACAACAATAAACTAAATATATCATTCCTCTTCAATAACAATTATCTCAAGTTCTTAATTTCAGATTATTCAATTTATTTCCTCTTAATTTCTCCCCCTATTCACAAAAAACACCTACCAGACATGAATTTTCTCTCAACTCAGAAATGACAATTTTTCAGCATTGTATTTCTCATCCAAACTCATGAAAGGTTCACCATATGCTTGATAAATTCCAAAATCTTCACCTGATGTGAGTCAAGGACATTTTTTTTATCATGAGGAATTTACATGGTTGTTATGTGGCTTTTAGTTGGTTGGATTTATATGTGAAAAATTCTAAGGCAGAATAAGGAGGGTTTGGCTCTTTTTGAAGCAAAATTGCATTATTCCAAATTTCACTCAAATATGGTATCCTCCTCAATCCACTTAGTAGAAAATAACCTCCATCATCATGAAAACTCAAATAAATTTCAAACCATTAATAATTTCAATAGAAAACATTTTATTCTTCTTAAACATGATTTTTATTGAAATATCCAGATAGGCACAACATTCATCCTCCATTATAAGCTCCAGAAAGCCACAATTTCTTTTTTTATTTAATGTTACAAAGAAAGCACAACTTTCAACAGAAAGATCTTATATTCATAATTTGATTTCAATATAACGTTTCACCCAATTAAGTAGCACTACATAAGATAACTCCCCCCACAATTATGTTCAAATAGATCATTACATTTCACTTCAAGAGCAGGTTGGATTGGGAATATTGGCTTTTAATGTGGCTAACCTAACAATATGTTCATGTATTCTAAGGGCTACAATGATTAAATGTGAAAATTAATCCATAATGAAAATGATTTTATTAAAAAGGAGTTTTAGAACCAAATATATGCCTCAATCATTTAAAAAACAGGTACCTCAAACCCTTAGTTTTTGACAGGAATAAATCCAATTCTAGTTAAATAAATCATGATTTGGTTCTCTCAACAAATGAGGTAAATGAAAAGAAGATGAAAATAAAGGTTCAGAATCCACAACAACAATGCATAGTTTTTACATGTGCCTATCATGGGGTGTGGAAACAAAATATAACCTAAGTTAAAATGTATTATAGTGGGTCACCTATGTTGTCTCAAGAGAGGAGTTCCCAACAATAGTTTTTTTCACTAAAATTATTGGAAGATGTGATGTTGTTTTTGAGATTGTTTAATTTTGAAAATACAAGAAAGAAACTAAATAAAGTAAATAAATTAAGTGAATGTTTTAAGACAAATTGAGAAATGATGTGATTTAAATCAGTGATATGAAATGGTGATCGGGTTAGCATCGATAATCAAATTGTAATTCTATCACAGCTCAAATCACCCAATTCCCTTATTTTAAATTTTTAAGAGTGAGAATACACAATCATTTCTTCTCACTCCCTTAGTCAAATAATAATGTGGTAACAAACCTTACTAAAACCTAAGATTGGTCTACTCTCCATACAATGTGTAATAGAGTTGTAAAAATATCCCCAATTATATTAGGAAATTACCAATTGAGTCTTATTTATCCAAAGAAATCAAGAACATTCACTACTCCTCACACATATACTGGTGATCACTAAGTACTTCACCACTAAGTACTGGTTGATTCCATCATATATAAACCAAAAACTAGTAGAGAGATATTGATCATTGAGAAAGTAAAAATAAACTACAGAATCTAAAATCAGATACAATCGCACATGATAATAAAAACTACTATAAGAAATTGAAACTGATTCGTAGAAGAGAAAAGAGGATGTCAAAAAAGTTAAGTGCAAGAACTCAAGAATTAAAAAAGGGTAAACCAACCCCTACCTAATAACTCCAAAGATATACCCCACCATAGTAAGGGTAACCAAGTTGAAGGGGGAATAATAAGTCATTATAATGTAAATAAGAACAAATCAAAGAAAAACAAGAACAAAATTTTTGATCCTCTAGAATATGTCCTCTAGAAGGTTGGCTCTATTATTCTCACCCGACCTCTGAACAAAGACAAGATCCCTTATTATAAGATGTGGGAAATTTAATTTCCTTTCGATACTAAAAATATAAAATACTTTGGATTGGGGGAAAGTAAGATATGCCTTGATTAGTGAGTTTGACTTCTTCTGGTTTCCAAACACTATTTCACTCACTCCACTTAGACGTGCCCAAAAGATGCATTGTTGAGCTTATTATTTTATGAAATTTAATTTGAACCATTCCATTAATATTATATTTCAAAAGCATCTTAAATCCCCTCATTTAAAGGTCAATTGAATGATATATTCCAAATTTAATGTGGTGTGGGATCCATTATTCCAGCCAAATTGATTTCTCCATTTGATTGATTTTTTTGTACCTTCGGGTTTCGAATTGGTTCTTGGTTTAGAATAAAAAAAATGAACCCCATGAGAATATTAAGCCTTTAAAAAAGGATTCATGTCAATTATATCAATAATGTAATTGTAATTCCCTAAAAATAGAGGCTCCAAAAAATTGTCAATTTTACAGAATTACCCCATTTTTACATTTAAGCCCAGAAAACACCAAAAACACCAAAATGATGAAAATATAATAAAATTGAATAATTAGGAGGGATTAAGTAATTATAAAAAATATTAATAATAATGAAAATATTAAATCTATAAATTCCCCCACACTTATCACTTGGACTCTAGGACAAGTCTGAATCATAATAAAATAAATGAAAATTCAAAACACATATCTTGAGATCCACCAATTTGACAAAAAGAAAAAAAATATCCTAACACTTAAAAAATTATTATTTCAAGTTCTTATTTTCATTTTAATCAATATATTTCCTCTTCATTTCTCCTCAAACTCACCCAAAACATCTACCACACAAGAAGTTTCTCTCAACTCACAAATGTCAGTTTTTAGCAATGTATTTCTTATAAAAACTCAAGAAAGGGTCACCATTGGATTGATAAATTCATATATCTATACCTAATGTTAGTCAAGGATATGTTTTTATCATGAGGACTTTATAGGGTTGTCCTATGGATTTCAGTTGGTAGGATTTATATGTGAAAAATTCTGAGGTAGAATAAGGAGGGTTTGGCTCTTTTTGATGAAAAATTGCATTATACCAATTTTCACTCAAATATAGTCTCATCCTCAATCACCTTACTAGAAAATAACCTTCATCATCATGATAACGCAAGGAATGATTACACCATTAATAATTTTAGTAGAAAACATTTTATTCTTCTCAAACATAATTTTTCATGAAAGATCCAGATAGGCATAACATTCTTCCTCCATTATAAGCTCCAAAAGGCACAACTTCTTATTTTTCTTGAAAGCTCCAGAAAAGGCACAACGTTAAAAAAATGATTTTTTTCTCAGAAAAAGATCATCTCATCATAATTTTATTTCAACCCAAAGTTCCACCCAATGAAGTGTCACAACACAAGATATCATCCCCCACACTTAAGTTCAAATAGATCATTAAATTTCACTTCAAGAGTTGGTTGGATATGGAATATTGGCTTGTAATATGGCTAACCTAACATTATATTAATGTATTTTAAGGGATACAATGATTAAATGTGAATGGTATTCCATAATGAAAAGGATTTTATTGAAAATGTTATTTTAAAACCAATGAAATGCATCAATCATTTAAAAAATAGGTACCGCAAACCCTCAGGTTTTGACAGGAATAAATCAAATTCTAGTTAAATCAAGCATGATTTGGTTCTCTCAAAAAATGATTTAAATGAAAAGAATATAAAAATAATGGTTTCGAATCCTCACAGGAAAGTGATTTCAAAGATATAGACAGTGAGATGTGTCATGGGATTCAAAAATTAGAGTACTTCTCATGAAATTCCATAATATTTTAACTTAAAAGAAAGTCATTTTTAGCATTAATTTAAGATCAGTTTCATGGAATAAATAATTTATCCCAAGGACAATACCTATCTCAAACATAAAATGAAACTTTTCAAAATTCAAAACAAGGTTATTTTGAATGCAAGTTTTAAAAACATTTTCCCAATTTTTCAAACAATGGTCAAAAGAATTTCCAAAAAACCTATGAAATCATCCAAGAAAAACTCAGAAAAAATAATCAATGTGATTAGAAAATATACTTAACATAGACCTATGAAATGTACTTAGAGCATTAAAAATTCCAAATGGCATGTTTTTGTATGAAAAGGCTCAGAAAGGAAAGGTAAAGGTAATCTTATCTTGATCCTTGAGAGTAATGGGTACCTGAAAATAACTTGAAAATCCATCCAAAAGCACTAATGAGTTTTCCATGCCAATATTTCTAACATCTGTTCAATGAAAGGGATAGGGAAATGATCTTTTCTAGTGACCTGATTCTACTACCTAAAATCTATGCAAACTATCCAACAATTATGAATTCTCACCGCGATTAATTCATTCTTTTCATTCCTCACAATGGTTAGGCCAGTTTTATTTGAGACTACAAGGATGGGGATAACCAATTGTGATTCTTCTATGAGATAGATGATCCCGGCTTCTAATAGCTTCTCAATCTCTTTTTTCACAACCTCTATCAGGGTGGGGTTTTTCCTGCTTTCGGGTTGTTTGATAGGTTTGGAATCTCCCTCAAGAAAAATTCTATATGAGAAATTTTTTGGGATTATTCTAGGGATATCACCTAAGATTCACCCTATTTCGTGGAAATTCTCCATCAAAATATCAATAAATGATTTTTCTTGAGTATTAGATAGATTATTAGAAATTATTACTTGTAATTTCTCTCCCTCCATAATATAAACATATTTTAAATCAGTGGGGTGGGGGGAGGGGGGTTATAATTCTATATCAGGGGGATGCTCAAGGGATGAAACTAAATTGAGGTTCCCCACCACAAAGGTTCCCTCCCCAACACATAAATTATTCACTATCTGCAATGCATTCAAATATATTTAACATGTAAGAATATCTAAAATTGAATCACAACAATCAAGAAAATATATATGAGATGTACGACCTGATAGATTTTATTGATAAATAGGTTGGAAAAGTTTGATCTCCTCTATTATCTCTAATGGCATTGTCCCAAAAAATTTCTTCAGCCTGTTCCCATTAAAAGTGAATTGATCCCTCTCTCCATCCTTCGTAATATGCACAACACCAAAAGGATATACATGAGTAACTATAAATGGAACTTCCTATCTAGAATGAAGTTTACCTAGAAACAACTTGAGTCTTGAATTAATGTAACACCCCAAAATTTTATGAAAAATATTCTTTTTAATTTCATTAATGTCTTGTGTTGTACGCTACACCAAAAGGATCTTGCACAACACGCACCCCTGACTTGGCTTGCATAACACACAATCAAGACCTTCCTTGAAAGCATGTGGAGTACGCAATACTGAGTTTCACTAAACAACGATATGCTATTAAAATATTATTAAAACTAGTTGTTATGAATAGTAATACCCACTTTTTGAAATTTTGTAAATTTTTAAATGGACTTCTTTTTTGGATTTGGAATATCGAAATTAGCCTAGGGTGAAATTTTGGTATTTTTCTGAAAACTTTCAATTTTTAATGAATAGTGAAAACACTGAGTTACTATTTAAAAACCGACTTTTTATTTAAATAATTATTTATTTTATTTAAATTTATTTTTGGTAAAAATTGATTCATAATACTTATATAAGTTCAATGAAATTCATTAGAGTCATTTTATAATAATTTTAGATATATAAAAATTTTATTGAACTTTTGACCGTCTTTTACCCACCTCCTAAGAGAATTTGCAAATTTACATAAAACATTATTTTACATCTTTTGTGAATGGAATTTCAAAAATACAAGAGAAACGATTGATGTCAGTAAGTAAAATGTGGTTCAATGAGATGAAAATAATTTTTGGTAAATAGTAACATTTTACCTTTTTTTCACGGTTAAAAGTAAATAGGGTAATTAAGGGTAAAAATGATATTATTATTACCCTAACACATGTACTAATTCTATTGGATATGTGTAATTCAACGAAAAACAACCTTAGGAATAAAATATGACCATTTAGGCCCACTTGGATTAGATTAGGACATTTAATATTATTTTATTTAAAGAATAGTTAAAATAGTTAAAATCAAATTTTAAAAACTAAAACATTTTTAATATAGGGTTATACAAAATATAAATTAGATTATAAATACTCATTATAAAGATAAAAATATTTCCTACATAATGGTATTTTATTTATAATATTTAGACATTAAATAATGTAATTTATTTATGACACAATGATGATGCAGTAATTATCTTATTAATGAAATATTGACATAATTGATGTTATAAAGACCCAAATAAATGTAATTTGAGAATTTTTATGAATTACACTAATTTTCTAGGTTAATATGACATGTTATTATTTATTTAATTAACTTTTTTGTAACTAATCATTCTGTTATGAGTTTCACAAAAATCAATTACCAAATAGTGTCAAAATTGACATAAAATAGTTTGTCTAAACAAATATTATATTATTAATTTTTATTTTATTCCTAAAAATCTAAGGTTCGTCCAAATGACTTAGATAAGGTTAAATAGATTAATAATAAACAACTAGGGGTTCTTCTATCTTGTTATACTAAGATTATTAACCTTATAGTGTAAGAAAACAAGAAGACACGGTAAAAGTAAAATTATTTAACTTAAAGTTAAATCTAAATGATAAGGTTAAAATAGAAACCTAAACTTGTATAAATTATATTGGATGAGAGGATTTAGACCCATCCCCACCTTAGATTTTAAATAAATCAATTTGGAGCTATTAAAAACCGAATATGACTTTATAATAAAATAATATTTTTAGTTTTTCCAAAGGTGCCCCTCTCCTCCCTTATAAAAGGGCACTCCTTCCCTCTTCTATTCACACCATTTTGAGCCTTTATGATCGGTCAACCCCTAAAAATTTCTCTTCTACACTTCCCTAGAAACATCCTAGAGGTTCTTGTCTTCTTAAAAGAGCATCTTTAGTGCCCTAAGAGGAGGTTAAGAAGAGGAACTTCAAAGAAGAGGTAATGTCCGTTACCGATTCTTTCAACTTTATTTCTTCTTCTACTTATTATTATTTTGTTGCTTCATTGTGAAGTAATAAAATCAGTATCACTCATATACTGATATGTTATTATAATTATGAAACAACCCTATTTCACCATCTATCTATCATATGGAAAACAAAATCACCGCGCGTGCGTACGTACGAAATACTGTCTCCACGCCGTGGTGTAATCTGTTTTCGAGCACCACCTTACTTGGATGGTTATAATGGTATAAATAAATAACTATATATGATTATTTCAAAGTTATATTTATTCATAAATATTATACATACACTTAAATACAATTTCACGATCATGGTAATGATATCATCACTCGTGCGTACATACGGACTACCGTCTCCACGACGCGATTAGATTCATTCTGCATGTTAACCATTCATGAATGATTATGAAGTATATATAATAAGTAATCATGAAATAAATGACATAATAATGATACTAGATTTATTTATATATATATATGTATGTCATCTACTTAATTCCATTCAATTCAATAAGGAAACGAAAACAGCGTTCATGCGTACGTACGGCCTACCGTCTCCATAAACTGTGTATTTCATTCCATTTATCGATATATCATATATATATATGTATATTCTGAAGATATATTACATATAAATCATGTTTTACATTCTAGAATTAAGTAAATCAGGATATAAGTAATAATATCAAGAACAACAAGTCCAAACATGTACGATAAATAAAACGATATTACCCAAAACGCTGCTTTAACATGGAACTTACAAAAGAACGGGTAATATAAAGTCATAAGTGAACCATATATGATATCATAACAATGAATATGATTCTGTAATAAGTCAATGAAATTATTTAAATCATTATACAGGAGTTTTGGATATGTACAAAGCATATCATACCTAAGGTAAGGGATAATTATTTCGATCTCATTCTTATCCGAGATTGTTTATTTGTAAGTATTTACTGGGGTTATGATTATTATCCATGTCCATATGTTCTAAAAATGTTTTCATAATTTTTTTAATTTTCTTCCATGTATGTTTAAATTAATTTTTACCCTTTTCTATTTTTACCACATCGTATGGAAGGAATCATTCTTTTGTTTACCATACGAGGTACTTTTTGACTTTTCCGACAAAAGTATGAGGATAATTTTATTTTTAACTTATACGGCGTGAACAGATTTTTACGGTATCATAACGCCTCATTTTCATGATGCTTACTATACAATATTGCATGATTATTTTCAACAAAACCCTTTTCTTTTAAAATTGCATGGCATTTTGTGAAAAGAAAATGATTTTGAACAAGAAAGGATATTTTCCTCAAGAATTCATTTCAAGTGTTTTATCAAAACCATTTTCCATCTAAGATGACATTATTTCATATGTGTATGTTTCAAGTATAATGTCTCTATGATTTACATGGTTTTACTTCTCTTATGATGAAATTATATCCATTTGTTTTATATGTATTATATTATGATGTGATGATGTTTAGGAAACCCATTTTATTATTTGGGTTATGATGAATGTTTTAAGTTTATTTTGTGGTACAAGTAAGAATTATTTCATTATGAGATGGGTGGGACCTATATCTCCCTCCAATGCATTGGGTAAAGATTTATATCTCATGAGATAGACATGGCTGGAATGGTATGTTAATCCGGTTCAGTAATACAGGACTGGAAGGAGGAGTGAACTCGATTCAGAAAGGGACTTTGTCTACTAAGATGGTCTTGGCAGCAATGCATTGGATACTATGGAAATCATATCATGTGCTTAATGTTTTTCCACAATTACAAGTTTTATTTACAAGTTATTTTATCATGATTGATGTGCTATTTTGATCTATGCCTTACATACTTCCATGTTTTATGTCATTGCTCAAGATTTCAATGTTTAAACATTATGTTCATGTTTTTATGTTCAAATGCATATGGTTTGTTTTATTTTATCCATGCTTACACTTACTGAGAATTTGAGCTCACCCTTTTTTTGTTTTCTTTTCCCCAGGATATAAAGAAAGGTTTTAGGTAAGAAAAAAATGGGAAGATCTTTATGGAAGATGTTGAAGATCTTTCACCACGATTAGAATATTGCGTTCCAAGTTTCCAACGACACTAAAGTATTATAGTCCTTGTGTGTCTGTTTTTTGTTATGTATTAAGTATTCCGCAAAAGTAATCTAATGTCTATGTACGTCAAGCTTCGAGTCTCTATAGTTGGTATCAGAGGAAAGGTTTAGTCAACCCTTAGAAACTAGGATGCGAAAACTTTAGTGAGATCCCTAGAGATATTTATAAGGTATGTCTAGGGATTCCCCTAAGGTTAAGTATAAGTATAGGTTATAGTCATAGAATTACGGCAACGATCGCAGAATTAAATCTAAGATATTAGATATTGAAGGTACTCCCCCTCTATTATGCAGTTTTCCTAGCAGGGTTTTTTCCACTCACACTATTATTTTTGGGTTTTAGAAAATGGATGGAAATAGGAAGATTCATGATAATAGAGGATATGATGGACAATGGAATGATATTATTCATGAGCTACCAAATGAAATGGAATTTGGAAGGCTAAACATCGTTATTATGCCTAATCAGCAATCTCCTAATATGATCAATAATCTCAACTTTGGTAAGAATCCTGAATCAGCTAATAAGAGAAAGATGGAGTTTCATGATGATCATAGAGTAAAGAAAGTTCAATTTCCCTCATGTAAGTAATGTAGGAAGAGGCATCAGGGGGAATGTTTCAAAGGAACTGGAAGATGCTTTGGGTGTGGAAAAGAAGGAAACAAAGCCAGTAATTGCAAAGGAAAAGGATCAGTTAACACAATGGACAAGGATAATGGTATTTATAATACATCGACCATGGTTAAATGCTTTAAATGTGGAATGTACGAGCATTATGCAAATCGATTCCCTAAGGGAAAATATCATGAAGTGAATCAGCATGGTTGTATGGGTAGTATTTATGTTTTTGATGATGAAGAGACTAGAAATGATATGTGAGATGAAAGAAGTGTGGAGGAATAAAATGATGAAGCTCAGTCAATGTTTTATGAAGGTATTAGAATGATTGTATGTTTATCAAGAGTTATGTTGTATAGGTAATTTAATGGTACTATGGAATAATGAATCATCTAAGGATTGTTACACTATTTTTTTCCTAAAGTATTTGAAAGTATGTGTTGAATGGTACTGGAAACCATGAAAGGTTAATCAGATGTTTTTGGAAAGAAGAAGATATGCTTATGATGAAAGGATAAGGAGAAAATAATATGATAGTAATCATGATCTCATGACTAAAATAAGGACAAAGTGATATCATGGTTTGACTATATATAAATTTTCGGATTTTGGTATGTGGAGAGAGTTAACTTTTGACAGCATTCATGTTTTCACTAAGGTTAAATGGGTATTCATTTTTTTTCAAGAGAATACATGATTAAGGTATTCACATTACTGGAATGTGATCAAAAAGATATATCGGGGATAAATGATGGTATTCACATGCTTGGTAGACGACATTTCTAGTAATTGTTTTCTTTATACTATGAGCTTGGACCGAAGTATTTTAGACAAGCCTAAAGACTAGAATTGATTATTTTGGACATAAGTTAGTATTGTTTAAGGATAGAAATGTTTTCGGTATTATTGATGGGATGTTATAGTAATGTAGTTTTAGAAAAAGGACAACTTGTAGGATGGGCGACAACCCATCATGTCGGACAAGGATGTGGGAATCGAACCCACAACTGAAGTGCGACTGGCCTTTATCACCTACCACTGGCCTACAGGAAGTCCCTGGTTAGTAGAAACTAGTTTTATTTTTTTAAGCGGTATGATATATGAGGTATATGTTCATTTTTTGAATCGTATATGATTAACCACACCATAGATGGACTTATGTATATTTGATAACTTTTTCTAACCTTTTGTTTGAAACAGATGGAATGACCCATCATTATATCACATGATCTGTTATCACTTCATTAATAACAAATTCAACTTCATTTATTTAAGAGATTAAGTGGAAATTTTTCAAAGCAGAAACAACATTGATATTGTACCAAAATCAAGCAAGTATTTATTTTAATTCAAAATTTTCAACTTTAGGGAAATGATATTGAAAACCAAAAATGTTGTCCTAGTGCTCTTATATCCGACGGATCAGATGGTACCTTAGATCATCACAAATCTATGGCTTTGGGATTGTTGGCCTTTTCATAGCCATGTTCTCTACCACTCTATCAGAACATGATGGTTAGATTTCTCTTCCATATCCATATTTTCACCTATGTTCTCCTATGTGGAAACCCAGTGATTTGTTTATTTGGGAAACCGTTACATTTCATACTTTAGTTTTTAATGACAAGTTTTGGTATTCCTTTTTACGATGTGGGTTTTTATTAAAGAAACTTTCGAGTTGTAAAACATTTATAACCCCGACAAATTTCGAGGGAGAAATTCATTTTAAGGGGGGTAGAATGTAGCACCGCAAGATTTTATGAAAAATATTCTTTTTAATTTCATTAATTTCTTGTGTTGTACGCTACAACAAAAGGAGCTTGCACAACACGCATCCCTGACTTTGCTTGCATAACACACAATCAAGACCTTCTTCGAAAGCGTGTGTAGTACGCAATACCGAGTTTCACTAAACAATGATATACTATTAAAATATTATTAAAACTAACAGTTATAAATAGTAATACCCACTTTTTAAATTTTTTAAATTTTAAAATGGACTTCATTTCTGGATTCGGAATATCGAAATTAGCCTAGGGTGAAATTTTGGTATTTTTCTGAAAACATTCAATTTTTAATGAATAGTGAAAACACTGGGTTACTATTTAAAAACCGACTTTTTATTTAAATAATTATTTATTTTATTTAAATTTTTTTAGGTCAAAATTTATACATAATACCTATATAATTTCAATGCAATTCATTGGAGTCATTTTATAATAATAGTAGATATATAAAAATTTTATTGAACTTTTGACCCTCTTTTACCCACCTCCTAGGAGAATTTGCAAATTTACATAAAACATAGTTTTACCGATTTTGTGAATGGAATTTCAAAAATATAAGAGACACAGTTGATGTTAGTAAGTAAAATGTGGTTCAATGAGATGAAAATAATTTTTGGTGAATAGTAACTTTCTACCTTTTTTTACCATGGTTAAAAGTAAATAGGGTAATTAAGGGTAAAAATGGTATTATTATTACCATAACACATGTCATAATTCTTTTGGATAAGTGTAATTCGACCAAAAAAAACCTCAGGAATAAAATATGACCATTTAGGCCCACTTGGATTAGATTAGGACATTTAATATTATTTAATTTAAAGAATAGTTAAAATAGTTAAAATCAAAGTTTAATAACTAAAACATTTTTAATATAGGGTTATACAAAATATAAATTCAACTATAAATACTCATTATAAATATAAAAATATTTCCTACATAATGGTATTTTATTTATAATCTTTAGACATTAAATAATTTAATTTATTTATGACACAATGATGATACAATAATTATCTTATTAATGAAATATTGACATAATTGATGATATAAATACCCAAATAAATGTAATTTGAGACTTTTTATTAATTAAACAAATTTTATAGGTTAATATGACATGTTATTATTGATTTAATTAACTTTTTTTGAACTAATCATTCTGTTATAATTTTCACAAAAATCAATGACCAAATAGTGTCAAAATTGACATAAAATAGTTTTTAAAACAAATATTAAATTATTAATTGTTATTTTATTCCTAAAAATATAAGGTTTGACCAAATGACTTATATAAGGTTATGTATATTAATAATAAACAACTTGGGGTTCGTTTGTCTTGTTATAGTAAGTTTATTAACCTTATAATATAAGAAAACAAGAAGACATGGTAAAAGTAAAATTATTTAACTTAAAGTTAAATCTAAATGATAAGGTTATAATAGAAACATAAACTTGTCTAAATTCTATTGTATGAGAGGATTTAGACCCATCCCCACCTTATCTTTTAAATAAATCAATTTGGAGATATTAGAACCCGAATATGACTTTATAATAAAATAATATTTTTTGTTTTTCCAAAAAGTGCCCCTCTCCTCCCTTATTAAAGGGCACTCCTTCCCTCTTCTCTTCACACCATTTTGAGCCTTTATGCTCGTCCAACCCCTGAAAATTTCTCTTCTACACTTCCATAGAAACATCTTAGAGGTTCTAGTATTCTTAAAAGACCATCTTCAGTGCCCTAAGAGGAGGTTAAGAAGAGGCGCTTCAAAGAAGAGGTAACGTCCGTTACCGATTCTTTCAACTTTATTTCTTCTTCTTCTTCTTATTTAGTTGATTCATCATGAAGTAATAACATAAGTATCACTAATATACTGATATGTTATTATAAGTATGAAACAACCCTATTTCACCATCTATCCATCCAACGAAAAACGAAATCACCAAGCATGCGTACGTACGGAATACCGTCTCCACGCCGTGGTGTAATCTGTTTTTGACCACCACCTTACTTGGATGGGGTATAATGGTGTAAATAAATAACTATATATGATTATTTAAAAGTGATATTGATTCTGAAATATTATACATAAACTTAAATACAATTCCATGATCATGGGAATGATATCATCGCTCGTGCGTACGTACGGACTACCGTCTCCATGGCGCGATTAGATTCATTCTCCATGTTAACCATTCATGAATGATTATAAAGAATATATAATAAGTAATCATGAAATAAATTACATAATAATGATACTGGATTTATGTATATATATATGTATGTCATCTACTTAATTCCATTCAATTCAATAAGGAAACGAAAACAGCATTCATGCGTACGTACGACCTACCATCTCCATGAATGGTGTATTTCATTCCATTTATCGATCTATCATATATATATATATATATATGTATATGCTGAATATATATTACATATAAATAATGTTTTACATTCTAGAATTAATTAAATCAGGATATAAGTAATAATATCAAGAACAACAAGTCCAATGATGTACGATAAATAAAACGATTTTACCCAAAATGATGCTTTAACATGGAACTTACAAAAGAACGGGTAATGTAAAGTCATAAGTGAACCATATATGATATCATAACAATGAATATGATTCTTTAATAAGTCAATGACAGTATTTAAATCATTATAAAGGAGGTTTGGATACGTACGAAGCATATCAGTCATAAGGTAAGGGATAATTATTCCAATCTCATTCTTATCCAAGATTGTTTATTTGTAAGTATTTACTGGGGTTATGATTATTATCCCTGTACATATGTTCTCAAAATGTTTTTATAAAATGTTTACTTTTTTTTCCATGTATTTTTAAATTCATTTTTACCCTTTTCTACTTTTACCACATCGTATTGAAGGAATCTTTCTTTTGTTTACCATACGAGGTACTTTTTTACTTTTCCGACAAAAGTACAAGGAGAATGTTATTTTTAACTTATACGGAGTGAATAGATTTTTACGGTTTCATAATGCCTCATTTTCATGAAGCTTCCCATACAATATTGATTTATTATTTTCAAAAAACCCTTTTATTTTAAAATTTTATTGCATTTTGTGAAAAGAAAATGATTTTGAAGAAGAAAGGATATTTTCCTCAAGAATTCATTTCAAGTGTTTTATCAAAACCATTTTCCATCTAAGATGAAATTATTTAATATGTGTATGTTTCAAGTTTAATGTCCCTATGATTTACATGGTTTTACTTCTCTTATGATGAAATTATATCCATTTGTTTTATATGGATTATGTTATGATGGGATGATGTTTATGAACCCCATTTTATTCTTTGGGTTATGATGAATGTTTTTTGTTTATTTTGTGGCACAAGTAAGAGTGATTTCATTATGAGATGGTTGGGACCTATATCTCCCTCCAATGCATTGGGTGAAGATTTATATCTCATGAGATAGACATGGATGGAATGGTAAGTTAATCCGGTTCAGTATTACAGGACTGGAACGAGGAGTGAACTCGATTCTGAAAGGGACTTTGTCCACTAAGATGGTCTTGGCAGCAATGCCTTGGCTACTATGGAAATCATATCATGTGATTAATGTTTTTCCATAATTACAAGTTTTATTTACAAGCAATTTTATCATTATTGAGGTTCTATTTTGATCTTTGCCTTACGTACTGCAATGTTTTATGTCATTGGTCAAGATTTCGATGTTTAAACATTACATTCATGTTTTTATGTTCAAATGTATATGGTTTGTTTTATTTTATCCATGCTTACCCTTACTGAGAATTTGAGCTCACCCTTTTTATGTTTTCTTTTCCCCAGGATATAACGAAAGGTTTTAGGTAAGAAAAAAGGGGAAGATCTTTATGGGAGATGTTGAAGATCTTTCACCACGATTAGAAGATTACGTTTCAAGTTTCCAAAGACACTAAACTATTACAGTCCTTATGTGTCTGTTTTTGTTATGTATTAATTATTATGCAAAAGTAATGTAATGTATATATACTTCAAGATTCGTGTCTCTACAATTAAATACTAACACTTTGTCTCTAGTATAGAAGTCTTTTGGTTGGATCAGTTTGTCATGAGCCACTCTTGTTCTCTATTTCTATATTACGGGATTTTTAAATACTTCCCTTATAATTTCTTATATCTTCTGTAAATAAAATCATCTCTCTTTCCCATCACTTTCAATATCTAGATTCATCTTCCTTACACCCCATTATTCCTTGTGTTTCAATGCCATAGGTAGGTGAAAACGTTTCCCATAAATCATCCTATATGGACTCATTCCAATTGGGGTATTGTAGGTTGTCCCATAAGCCCATAATGTGTCTTCAAACCTTTGGCTCCAATACTTACTATTTGTATTAAAAGTAATTTCAAAAATTCATTTTATTTTCCTATTGCACACTTTATCTTTCCCATTAGTTTGTGGCTGACAGGGAGTTGATGTTTTATGATGAACCCCATAATTTTTTAACAAAGCCTATGTTCTACTATTTAAAAAGTTAGTCACTTGATCACTATTGATGGCTCTGGGAACTCTAATCCTAAAAAATATGTTATCCCTAAAAAAATCACAAAAAAAACTTTAGCATCATTAGTCCTCATGGATTTTTTTACACCGATTCGGAAAAATAATCAACAACAAGTAGAATATAAAAATTTACAAATGAAATTGGAAAAGGGCCCATAAAATATATCCACCAAGATTCAAAAATTTCACAAAAATTTAGTGGATTTTCGGTAATTTCTTGTCTCTTTTAAATATTTCATATAAACTAACATTTTTCACACCGTTTTCAAAAATTCATGAGAATCTTTGAAAAGTGTTGGCCAATACAGTCTAGATTCTAAAACCTTTCTTGTTGTCCTTTGACTTTAAAAGTGTCCTCCAAAAGCTAATGTGTGGAAAAACAAAAATACAAAATCAATTTCATTTTTAGTCAAATATATTTTTATCATTTGGTCATTTCAAATCATTCATATAAATGGATAATCCCAAATGCAATATCTTGATTCAGATTTTATCTTTTGAATTTTGTGGGAATTTAAATGAGGTGGGATTTGATATGTTACCTAATAATTTCCCATGACATCATACCAAGGTACTTATCCTTTAATCAAGTACAACTAATCTCTTGTAATGTGATCATTTAGTGTTTCCATGTCTAGAATTTCAACTTCATCAGTGTTGGATAGTATACTTAAGTGATCACCCACGTAGTTCTTAGATCAATTCTTATCTTTGATTTCTATGTTTAACTCCTGTAGTAATGGCTTCCAACTCACAAGACTTGGGTTTTCTTCAGCATTCTTCATCAAGTACCTAATACCTGAATGGTCAGAAAACACAATGACTTTAGTTCCAATAATATACTATCTAACTCTTTCTAAAGAAAAAAAATCCTAAAAACTCTTCTTCTATTGTTGTGATGTTGAATTGGGCTGCATCTATGGTTTTCGAGGCATATTCAATGACTTATGTCCTACCCACAATTATCTGAGAAAGTAATTCCCTAACTTCTTGGTTTGAAGAATCATTATGTAGCTTGAATGGTTCATCCCAATTGGGTGGATGCATTACTGGTGGTGTAATCAATCTCATTTTCAACTCCTCAAAGGCTTCCATACCAATAACATTTTCAAAACCAACCACCATTCCGGAATCAATTCTAGAAGCCACAACCATTTCAAAAAAACTAGTCTTATAACCAAAATTCTTATAAATAATGAACAACTTTCCAGAGAACCTATGATAATCCATCCACCAGTGCACAAAGTCCAATTTAAAACCAACAGAAAAAATATGAGTTTGAGGGGTTGAAGGAAACCGTTAAAGATTTTTCCAACAATTTTGAAAGTCTCATAGACCTACTTACCAAAAATATAGGTAAACATCCTTCCCAAACAATTCCAAACCCGAAGGAGAATGTTATTATGACAACTTCAAGAAGTGGAATAGAACTCCCACCACCATCCACCATTAAAACTAAAACAAGAATAACTGATCTTGGAGATAATAAAGTTGGAAATGATGAAAATTCTATGAAAATGCATCGAGAATAAGATAAAAAAGAGGAGGAGGATAAGGATAGGCCAAGGTAGAAGAAACAAGAAACACCATTTCAAAGGAAACAAAGGGATAAGAAAAATATACCCCCACCATTTATATCAATTATAGTTTAATCAAAGAGGCTACAAGAAGAATCACTCGAAAAAGAAATTCTGGACACCTTCCAGAAAGTGGAAATCTACACACCTCTTCTTGAGGCACTCAAAAAATTTCCAAAATATGCTAAATTTTTAAGGATATTTTCCCCAAGAAGAGGATACATCAAGGGAATGAGAAGATAAATGTGGAAAGAAGTGTCTCAGCCCTTAACACCCCAGAATTACCAACCAAATGTCAAGATCTAGGGATGTTTTCTATCCCATGCACCATTGGTTCATTAAATTTCTCTAATGATTTGTGAGATTTAGGTTCATCAATTAATTTATTACCTCACTCAGTATATACTTCTTTGTTGATGGGAGACTTCAAGCCCACAAGAGTGGTGGTCCAGCTTGCAAACAGATCCATAGTTTTTCCAGCAGAAGTTCTGAAGGATGTCCTAGAAAAAGTCAAAGATCTTTTATTCCCTGCTGACTTTTATGTTTTGAATATGAAAGATGATAGGATCTCACTAAAATCACCCATAATATTGAGGATACCATTGTTTAAGATGACCAAAACCATCATCAATGTCCATGAAGGGAAACTTACCATGGATTTTGGGGACATCACTGTCCAATTTAATATTTTTGAATCCATGAGAAACCCATCAGATGATCATTCACTTTTTGCACTCCCCCATGAAGATGGTAAAGATCCAACTGAATAATTTTGCATGTTTCATGAATTTTTATCAGTATTAGATAAAATTTCCACTAAAAATATCACTAAACATATGGATTATCAAAGCACTAGAGATTATGATTTCCCATGGGAAGAAGAGGTAAAATATGATTTCATTATTAATTTTTTTAATGATGATATAGATGATATAGATTATTATGTGTAGGATGTCAAACCTTTGGAAGTGGTGAACCTCAATTTGGTTTCATCCCTTGAGCATCCCCATGATCTAGAATTAAAACCACTCCCCATTGATTCAAAATATGTTTATCTTATGGAGGGAGAGAAATTACCAGTAATAATTATAATAATATATCGAAATGTCATGAAAAATAATTATTTGAGTTTTAGATACTTTATTAGAAATTATTACTGGTAATTTCTCTCCCTCCATAAGATAAACATATTTTAAATTAATGGGAAGTGGTTTTAATTCTAGATTTGGGGTATGCTCAAGGGATAAAACTAAATTAAGGTTCCCCACTTCCAAATGTTTGACATCCTGTACATTAAAATTTATATCTTCTTCTTCATCATTTAACAAATTATCAATGAAATTATATTTTACCTCTTCTTCCCATAAGAAATAAGAATCTCCAGTGCTTTGAGAATTCACATGTTCAGTGATTTTTTTAATGAAAAAAATCTCTCCTAATGTTAATAATTCATAAAACATAGATGATTCTTCAATAAGTTATATACCATATTCATGGGTGAGTGAGAAGAGTAAATTATCATTTGATGGGTGCCTCATGGATTCAAAATATTAAAGTGGACAGCGTGGTCTCCAAACTCCTTGGTAAGTGTCCCTTTATAGATATTGATGATTGTTTTGGTCATATTAAACAATGGTATCCCCAAAAAGATCGGTTAGTGTGATGATATCCTATAATATTCCATATTAAACACATAGAAATCATCAGGGAATAAAAGATCTTTGACTTTTACTAGAACATCCTCTAGAACTCCTACTTGGAAAACTGTGGATCTGTTTTCAAGATGGACCACCACACTTGTGGGATTAAAGTCTCCAATATGCAAAGGTGTATATATTGAGTGAGAAAATACATTAATTTATTCCCCGAAATAGCACAAATCAATAGATAAATTTAATGAACCAATGGTGCATGGAATTGAAAATATCCCCGGATCTTGACATTTGGTTGGTAATTATGGTGTGATAAGGGATAAGACACTTTTTCCCAAATTTATCCTCTCTTTACCTTTAAGACTCCTATTCTTAGTGTAAATATCCTTCAATAATTTATCATACTTTGGAATTTTTTGAGTGTTTCAAGAATAGGTATATTGATTTCCACTTTCTGGAAGGTGTCTAATTTTTTTTATTATGCTTCTTCTTAAAACCTCTTTGAAGAATTTTCTTCAGTTTAAAAACCCCCTTTTCAATAAAACCCTTTTCACTATATCCTACCTTTCAAATTTAATCATTGGATCCATTAGAATCCATGAATAGCTTGTTAGGTTAGCCAAATTACAACCCAATATTCCCTATCCAACATGTTATTGAAGTAAAATTGCATGATCTAATTAATCTTAAGTGTGGGGGGAAGCTATCTTATGTTGTGCTACATCAATAGGTGAAACTTTGGGTTGAAGTCAAATCCTACAGAGATGATCTTACTACTGAGAAAAAACCATTCTGTTGAATGTTATGCCTTTTCTAGAGCATTCAAGAAAAAAAAAGAAGTTGTGACTTTTTGGAGCTTATAATGGAGGAAGAAAGTTGTGCCTATGCACATGAGCCTCAGCCCGATTGGTGAGGAATCCTTAAGTGCATCTAGGTAGAATGAGATCAAATCTAGGTAGAGGAATAATTTCTGGGTACTGTAGCAGAATTGTGGTGGAAACTATAGCAAGTACTATTCAATACTGTAGCATCCAGGACTATTCCCTAGTTTGGGCCTTCGTGCCACTGATTTGTTCCCTAAGTCCTTTATGGCCTTCGGACCACCAATACCATCGGAGCAGTAAGGAATTCAGGCCACCTCATGTTCTTTGGGCTTTCTTAAGGCCTTCGGGCCTCCATTAGTGCAAATAAAAACCAGACAACCTAGAGGGAACAAGCTATAGAAGAAGGATGAGGAATGAGCTTTCACCATAACGAAGCTAAACGGATTGTACGAATGAGAGGGTATGGACCCTGCCATCAGGAAAAGCCAGTGCATGCATGAGAAATCCTAGTTGAACAAGCATGCAACGTTAGAGAGCTTATATCACGATAAAGATGCTGGGGAAGGAGTATTTCCAAGTATTTAGTCTATGTTGTATGTAATGTTTGAAGCCTACGGGCAATGGATTCTTCTAAGGCCTACGGGCCATGTAATACTTACCCCTAAGAGCCTGGTAAGGGTTCCACCTCACCCCTTGAAAGGTGGATTATAAAAAATCAATAAAAAATGAAGGCCTTTAGTCCATTAGAAGAAGTTATGCCTATATGGAGCTTTCAAGAAAAATTTAGTTTGAGAATACTAAAATGTTTGCTACTGAAATTTTTAATGGTGTGAACTTTCCTTGAGTTCTCATGATTATGGAGGTTATTTTTTACTAAGTGGATGGAGGATGAGACCATATTTGAGTGGAAATTGGAATAATGCAATTTTGCTTAAAAAAGCCAAACCCTCCTTATTCTACCTTAGAATTTTTCACATATAAATTCTACCAACTGAAAGTCACAGAACAACACTGTAAAGTACTGATGATAAACACATGTCATTGACTCCAATTAGGTGGAGATGTATGAATTAATCATGCCTATGGTGACCCTTACAACAATTTGGATAAAAAAGGCATTGCTGAAAAATTGAAATTCATGAGTTTAGAGAAAATTCATGCAAGGTAGGTGTTTTGTGTGAGTAAGAGGAGAAATGAAGAGGAAATATATTGAGTAATATAAAATTAAGAAATTGAAATAATATTTTTGGAGGAGGTGCGATATATCTTGTTTCTTGTTTTCAAATTGGTAGATCTCAGGGACATGTGTTTTGAATTTTCTTTGATTTTATTGTGCTTCTGACTTATCCAGGAGTCCATGTGAAAAGTTTGGGGGAATTGATAGAGTTAATATTTTCATTATTATCAATATGTTTCTTAATGACTCAATCCCCCCAAAATTATTCAATTTTAGCATATTTGCATCATTTATGTGTCTTTGGTGTATGTTTGGCTTAAATGTGAAAATGAGGTAATTCTGTAATATTGATAGTTTTTTGGAGCTTCTGTTTTTCAGGCATAGATTTTAAATTATTGATCCAATTGACATGAATCCTTTATATATATATATATATTTAATTTTTTTGTTTTATTTTTATATATATGTTTTAAATTTATTTTTTTTAATTTATTTTTTCATATTTAATTTTTTTCATTTATTTTTTTAAATTAATTTTTTTTTAAATTTTTTTACTAATTTTATTTTAATTTTATTTATTTTTTTCTATTTTGAAAGTAGTTATTATTTTTCTTTTTCAGTTTTTTATCATTATTTTTTTATTTTTTTTCTATTTGTTCTTTTTATATTTAATTATTTTTTCTTTTCTTTTTTTTACCCCCAAATATTTTTGATAATTGTTTTCTTTTTTTCTTAATCATTATTTTTTTTAAAATTCTACGTATTGATTTTTTATTATTATTTTTTCATATGTTTTCATTTTATAATGATTTTATTTTGTTTAAATTTAATTATTTTATATTATTTAATTTCCAATTATTTATTTCTTTTTATTATATTTCTGATTTATTAATTTATTTTATTTTATTTAAGAGATTTAATTTTTTATTTTTTTCTTTCTTTTTTTCATTTTTTTATATTTTTTATGATCTAATTTTTTATTTTTATTATTTTTTGTTCTTTTTTTATTAATTTTATATTTATATTTCTATTTTTTTTAAAATCAAATTTTAAATTTTTTTCAAATTCTTTTTTTTATTCAAATTTTCCATTATATTTTATCTTTTTTTATTTTTTTATTAATTATCTTTGTGTTAAATTCATTAAATATTTATTTTTATTTTTTTATTTTTAATTTTATAATATAAATTTATTTTTTTTATTTAATATTTTTTCTTTATCTCTTTTGATATTTTGAATTTTTTATGTTATTTTTTTATTCTTTGATTTTAATTATTTATGATCTTTTATTGTTTATTTTCTATTTATTTGTATAATGTTTATCTTTTTTTCATAATGATTTTTTCTTTATTTTTTATTTTTAATATTATTAGATAATTTCTAATTATATTCATTATTTTTGAGTTCTGAGTTATCAATTTTATATATGTTTGATTTTATCAATTATATTCTTTATGATCTCATTTCCCTTCTTTTGTATATAATTTTTTCACTATTATTTTTTAATCTAGTTTATTATTATTCTATCTTTGATCTATTTTTAACTTTTTTCAATTTCGTTATATATTTTATTTAGTTTTATTTTTTTGTTCATTTTTTTATTCTCAATCTTGCCAATAAATTTATTTGTTTTTAATTTATTCATGTTTATTTTTTCTTTTTTTATATCTAATCCAACATTTTTTTATTTTTTTCTTTTTATCAATTCTCTTTTTTTATTATGTTCTGATAATTTTATCTTTTTTTAGAATGATTTATTTTTTATTTTAATTTACTACTATTTTTCTTGTATTTTGTGTTTTTTATCTATTAAGTATTATATTTTTATTTTGATTCTCAGTTTTTTATTATATTTTTTATTAATCAGATTTATATATTATTTTATTAAATTTTTATCTTCATTATTTTTTAATATTTTTTTCTTATTTGTTCTTATTTGAATATACCATTCGATTTTTATTTATCCATTATTTTTTCATTGTTTTTTATGTGCAATTTTTTTTAGAATCATTTTTTTCAATTTTTATTTAAAATTATTTTCTTCATTGTAATATTTATTTATATCTTATATTTGAATTTTTTCTATTATTCATTTATATTTTTTAAATTGATTTTTCATTTTTTATTCATTTTTTTTTGATATTATTAATTAATTTATTTTATTTTTTCATAGTTTGGTTTTTTTTCATTTCTTTGTCAATTGTTTTCCTATTTTTATCTTTGTATTGTTTTTATAATATTTTTTAGATGTCAATTAGTTTTATTAATTCATTCTTATTAACATCTTTTTGATGACTTAATCCCTCCCAGTTATTCAATTTGAGTATATTTGCATCATTTATGTGTTTTTTGGTGTATTTTGGGCTTAAATATAAAAATGGGGTAATTTTGTAAAATTGAATGTTTTGGGGAGCATCTATTTTTTAGGAATATCTTTTAATTTATTGATCCAATTAAGGTGAATCCTTTTTTAGGCTTCATATTCTTGAGGGATTCAATTTTTTCTTCTAGACCAAGACCCAATTCAAAACCCAATGATATAGAAAAAATAATCAAATGACGAAATCACTCTAGTTGGCAGAATGGACCCACTATATTAAATCTGAAATATATCATTCAAACGACCTTCAAATGTGTTTATTCTAGATGGTTTCGACAGAGAACATTCAAGGGACAATTTACATTAAATTTCCTAAAATAACAAGCTTATCAATGAACCTTTTGGGCACGTCCAATTAGAGTGGGTGAAATAGTATTTGGCCGCCAGAAGAAGATAAACTAATTAATAAAGCCATATCGTCTATTACACTTGTCCAAAGGATTTGATATTTTTAGGATCGATTGGAAACTAAATTTTCCACATCTTATAAGAAGGGATATTGTCTTGGTTTGGAGGTATGGTGGGCATAATAGGGGAAAAATTATTGAATACATATTTTGGAGGATCAATAATTCTATTCTAGATTTTCCTTCTTTTTTTTTTCTTTTTAGCTTTGTAATAACTTCTTTTCCCCACTTCAACATGGTTACCCTTACAACGGTGGGGTAGATATTCTGATTGATTGGGGTGGGGTAGGTTTACCCTTTTGTAATTATTTATTTCTAGCACCTAAATATTTTAATATCCTATTTTCTCTTCTACGAATTAGTTTCAATTTCTTATAATGGTTTTTCTTATCATGTGATATTGTATCTAATTTAAGACTCTGTTGTTTATTATTATTTGGTAAATGATCAATATCTACCTTCACTTGGTTCTAGTTTATATACGATGGAATATACAAGTACTTAGTTGTGATGTAATCTATGATCACGAGTACGTGTGTGAGGAGTAGTGAATGTTCTTGATTTCTTGGGGGTAAACAAGACCCGATTGGGAATTGCCTAAGATAATGGGGGTTATTTTCTATAACTTTATTACACATTGGAAGGATAATATACCAATTTTAGTTTTAATTGAGGTTTATTCTCGCATTATTATTTGACCAAGGGAGTGATAAGAAATGATTGTGGATTCTCACTCTTAACGACTTAGAAGAAGAGAATTGGGTAAGTTGAATTGTGATAAAATTACAATTAGAAAAATGACCCTAACCTAATCACCATTTAATAACACTGATTTAAATCACATCATTTATTAATTTTCCTTAAAACTTTCACTTAATTTCTTTATTTTATTTAGTGTCTTTCTTGTATTTTCAAAATCAAACAATCTAAAAAACAACATCACTTCTTCCTATAATTTTTAGTGGCAAACACTATTGTGGAGCACTCCTCTCTATAGATAACCTCACTAACCCACTATAATACATTTTAACTGAGGTTCTATTTTTTTTTTCAGACCTCATGATAGGAACATGTCAAAACATGGTGCCATTTCTGGGGAGGAAGTGCCAACGTTTATTTTCTTTTCATCTCTTCTCTTCCAAATTGCATGACTAGAACCTCAAAAACTGAACCTTTACCCATAGATACTGATATGGAAAGAACCGTGTTGAATAAAATTATAAACCTCAATTTGAAATATGAATTTGAGGAAATTACCCTTGTAAACTCAAGTGAAACTTCAAGTTTTCACTCTAAGCCTATCATCATGGCTAAAAATCAAAACCCACCTCCTAAAGACCTTTTTGCACCACAATTTCTTAATAAAAACACTCAAATTGATATTCTAGTTTTAAAAAATTATTTTGAAATGAATACTAACATGATTCTTCTACTTGTAATGTTTCATGGTTTTGTAGGTGAGGATCTAAACAAACACATTAAAGAGTTCACACATGTTTACTCAACTTTCAGACACCGTGGAGTTGCTGAGGAGGAGGTAAAGTGGAAGAAATTTCTGTTTTCATTGGATGAGGCTGCAAAAGAATTCTTTTATGACCTACAAAAAGGAGACATGCATGACTGGAATGACCTGGTATGATATTTTATGCAACGATTATTCCCCACCTTTAGAAGCACATCCATTCGAAAAGAAATCTACTCCATATGAAAATCATCTAGAGAAACACATTATGAATATTGAGAGAGATTTCAAAATCTATGTTCCATCTGAACACATCCATCCATTGAGTAAAATCTCTTTATTGTCTTATTATATCAATGAAAACTGTAAAATGAGAGAAACCTTCAAGATTCATCATCTAGAGGTTCATTGATTGACAAGTCACTAGAAGAATCCTAGGGCTTGATTTGGATGATTTCCCAGAACATGCAGCATATTGGAACAATAGGTATTGGAACTAGAGGTTTTCATAAGGTACTCACTTCTCATCCATTACCCTTACTGGAAACTAGGATTGAAGAGATAACTAGTTTGGTGAGACAGATGTCCTTGAAGCACGTTAGTGACCCACAAGAACCAATTAAGGTAGGTGGTTTATGCTCATCACCTGATCATTTCATGAACCAATGTTATGAAATATAGGGAATGCAAACATGTACAAAAACCTTTCATCCAAGTTAGTTCTAAAAAAATCAAGGATTTAAAGATCCTAAACAAGTCCAATATGGGTTTGGAAATCAGCAAAATCAAGGTAGACTCTCATACCAAACCCATTTTCCAAACCAACCACCATTGTAGAATCAATTCCAAAACCCACCCCCATTTCAAAAAAAGAAGTTTTATAACCAGCCTTCTTACCATGAAACACCCACTTTCCAAAGAACATATGAGCAAACATCCACTAGTGCACAACTTCCAATTCAATACCAACAATAGGAATCCGAGTTTGAGGGGTTGAAGGACACCGTTAAAGATTTTTCTAACAAGTTTGAAAGTCTCATGGACCTTGTTACCAAAAATACAGGTCAAATCCCTGAAAAAACAATACCAAATGCAAAGGATAATTTTATTATGATAACTATAATAAGTGGAAAATAACTCTCACCACTATCCACCATTGAACTTAAACAAGAATACCTGATCTAGGAGAGAATAAAGTTGGAAGTGATGAAAATTATATGAAAATACATCGATAAGAAGATAAGATAAAGGGGGAGGATAAGTATAGCCTAAGGAATAAGAAATAAGAAACACTATTTAAATGGAAATAAAGGGAGAAGAAAGATATACCCCACCATTTCCATCAAGTATGATTGAATCAAAGCGGTTTCAAGAAGTAGCACTACAAAAAGAAATTCTGGACACCTTCCAAAAAGTGGAAACCAATATACCTCTTCCTGAAGCACTCAAAAAATTCCAAAGTATGCTGAATTTTTGAAGGATATTTCACCAATAATATTAGACTTCAAGGGAATGAGAGGATAAATTTTGGAAGAAGTGTCTCAGCCCTTATCACACCAAAATTTCCAACTAAATGTCAAGATCGAGGGAATTTTTCTATTCCATGAACCATTGGTTCATTAAATTTTTCTAATGATTTGTGCAATTTAGGTAAATCAATTAATGCATTGCCTCACTTAGTATATAATTCTTTTTATATGGGAGACTTGAATCCCACAAGAGTGGTGGTCCAACTTGCAAATAGATCCACAGTTTTCCTAGTAGGAATTTTAGAGGATGTCTGAGTAAAAGTCAAAGATATTTTATTCCATGATGACTTTTATGTGTAGAATATGGAGGATGACAGGATCCCATCACACTCACCCATCATTTTGGGGAGACCATTCTTGAATACATCCAAAACCATCATCAATTTCCATGAAGGGACACTTACCACGGAGTTTGGAGACAACACTATCCAATTCAATATTTTTGAATAAATGATGAACCCATCAGATGAACATTAAATCTTCACACTCTCCCATGAATATGGTATAGAACCAATTGAAAAATCAGGTATGATTGATTAATTTTTATCAATAGGAGATAATTTTTCCCTTAAAAATATAACTAAACATATAGATTCCCAAAGCATTATAGATTCTGATTTCCTGTAGGAAGAAGAGGTAAAATATGATTTCTTTAATAATTTTTTAAATTATAATGAAGATGATATAAATTCTAATGTGAAGGATGTAAAAACATTGGATGATAGGAACCTTAATTTAGTTTCATCCCTTGAGCTTCCCTCTGATCTATAATTAAAACCACTCCCCTCTGATTGAAAATATGTTTATCTTATGGAGGGAGATAAATTACCAGTAATAATTGCTATTAATCTATCTAAAATTCAATAAAAATACATGATTGAGATTTTGGGAGAGAATTTACAAGAAATAGCATGGGTTTTAGGTGATATTACTCGAATAAACCCAATAATTTTCTCACATATAATTTTTCTTGAGGGAGATTCCAAACCTATCAGACAACCCCAAAGGAGGCTGAACCCCACACTACTGGAAAATAGGTCTATACCCACAGTTTTGCAAAAAAATGTGGGTATAGGGATAGTATGTGAACCTATACCCATGTTTGTGCCAAAACCTGTGGGTATAGTTTTATTTTAAGACCTATACCCATGGTGTTGGAGAAAACCGTGGGTATAGGGTATTTTCTGAAACCCATACCGACGGTTCTTCAAAACTGTAGGTATTGCAGTTTTTTAAAAGACCTATACCCATGGTTCTTCAGAACCATGGGTACAGATTTCCCGCATTATGGAGGGGAAAGAAAATTAGGCGGGACACAAAAAAAATTGGTGGGAAGGAATATTTTCATGGTTTAGATTAATTTATTTATATACATATAAATATAAAATTTTAAAAGTTATTTAGCTTGGTTGGTAAACCCTTCTCCGCGGGTGTTTTAGGTCACCAGTTCAAATCCCCCTCGCCGCGTTTTTTGAATTTAAATACCCCACATGGATCATATTAATATATATATGCAGATGTATGTATATATAAGAAATATAAATCACATCTTGGTTGGTCTATTGGTGGGGTACGACTGCGAGGCTGAGCGCGAGGCGCGAGTTCAAAACCCCTCGGACGTGTTTTTTGAATTTAAATACCCCATATTAATATATATACGAAGATATATGTATATATAACAAATAAAAATCACAGCTCGGTTGATCGGGGTGCGTCCGCGAGGCTCAACGTGAGGTGTGGGTTCGAAACCCCCCAGGCCTATTTTTTGAATTTAGATACCCCACTGTTTGAAAATTGTGGGGTCTGTTGTGTGCCACGCTGGAACAGCGGTGTGCCACATTTGACTCCCCTATACCCACGGTTCATCGAAACATGGGTATAAGCTGGGACCCCTATACCGACTCCATTCCATCCCACGGTTCCTAAAACCGTGGGTATAGGCTATACCCACGGTTTTGAACCATGGGTAAAGGTCATTTTTTCAGTAGTGCCAACATGATAGAGGTTGTGAAAAAAGAGATTGAGAAGCTGTTAGAAGCTGGGATCATCTATCCCATATCATATTCATAGTGGGTTAGCCTCATCCATGTAGTTCCAAAGAAAACAAGCCTAACCTTTGTGAGGAATGAAAATAATGAATTAATCCCTATTAAAATTCAAAATAGCTGAAGAGTGTGCATAGATTTTAGGATGTTAAATCGAGTCACTAGAAAAGATCATTTCCCTATCCCATTCATTGTCCATATGTTAGATATATTGTAAAGAAGAACTCATTAATTCTTTTTGGATAGATTTTCAGGTTATTTTCTTATACACATTGCTCCCAAGGATCAAGAAAAGACTACCATTACTTGTCCTTTCAACAATTTTTCATACAAAAGGATTCTATTTGGATTATGTAATTATCCATGTACATAACATAGGTGTATGGTAAGTAAATTTTCTTATCACATTGAATATTTCTTGGAGGTTTTCTTGGATGATTTCAGAGTTTTTAGAAATTCTTTTTACCAATGTTTGAAAAATCTAGAATTTTTTTTAAATCTTCAATTGAAAAGAAATTTGTTTTGAATTTTGAAAAATTTCATTTTATGGTTTAGAGATGTATTGTCCTTGGGCATGTCATTTCAAAGAAAGGCATTGAATTTGATAAATCAAAAATTAAATTGTTAAATTTTTTTCCTTACCCAACATGTGGGAAATATGTTAGACCATTTTTAGGACATTTAGGATTCTATTGGTGGTTTTTCAAAGATTAAAGTAAGATTTTTCTCCCTTTCTCTAGATGACTTTTTAAAGATGCTGATTTCAATTTCATTGGTCTATGTAGGGTAGACTTTAATGAGTTGAAAAATAAATTGATTACACCACCAATAATATAGCCACCCAATTGGGTAGAACCATTCAAGGTACATTGTGATGCTTCAAACTAAGCAGTTACAACAGTCCTTTCTCAGAGAATTGAAGCAGGCCAAAATTCATTTCATATGCCTCAAAAACCTAAGATGTCCCCTAATTCAACTACACAATAATATAAAGTGAGTTTTTAGGAATTGTTTTTTCTTTTGAAAGATTTATATCATATCTGCTTGGAACTAAAGTAATTATGTTTTCTGATCATGTAGCTCTTAGGTGCTTGATGAATAAGGATGAAGAAAAACCAAGGCTTGTGAGATGGATTCTATTACTACAGGAGTTAAAAATAGAAATAAAAGATAATAAGGGATCTAAAAACCAAGTGGCTAATCACTTAAGTATACTACCCACCACTGCTGAAGTTGAAATTTCATACATAGAACCACTAAATGATCTCCTTCCATAAGAGAAATTGTACTTTATTGAAGGATAAGTACAGTTTTATGTTGACATGGTCAATTATCTGGTAACATCTCAAATCCAAACTCATTTAAATTCCCACTAAATTCAAAAGATGAAATTTGAATCAAGATATTACATTTGGGATTATCCATTTCTATGGAATATTTTCAATGAACGAATGATAAGAATATTTTTGAATAAAAATGAAATTTATTCTTTCTTTAAGTTTTTCCACACATTAGCTAGTGGAGGAAACTTTGGACCTCAAAGGACAACATGAAGGTTTTATAATTTGGACTTTATTGGCCAACTCTTTTTGAAGATTCTCATGAATTTTACAAACAGTGTGAAAAATGTCAGTTTATAGGAAATGTTTCAAAGAGATAAGAAATTCCCCAAAATCCACTTAATTTTTGTGAAATTTTTGAAGTTTATAGGATATATTTTATGGGGCCTTTTCTATTTTCATTTGGAAATTCTTATATTCTTCTCATTATTGAATATGTTTTCAAATGGGTGGATGCAAAATCTAACAGGACTAACGATGCTAATGTTGTTTGTGATTTTGTTAGGGATAACATATTTTGTAGGTTTGGAGTTCCCAAAGCAATCGTTAGTGATCAACAGGATAATAGAGTATTTGTTGAAAAAGTATGGGGTTGATCATAAAACATCAACTCCCTATCATCCATAGACTAATGGGAAAGCATAAGTGTCCAATAGAGAAATCAAAGGAATTTTTTGCAAAGATTGTTAATAAAAATAAGAAGGATTTAAGACAAAGGTTATAAGATAAATTATGGGTTTACAGGACAGCCTAAAAAACCTCAATTGGAATGAGTCCTTATAGGCTGATTTATGGGAAAATCTGTCACCTACCTATTGAATTGGAAAACAAGGAATACCGAGCAGTGAGGAAGATGAATTTGGATCATTAAGGTGTTGGGAAAGAGAGAAGATTTCATTTATAAGAGATGGATGAAATTATAAGGAAAAAATTTAAAAATTCTAGGATTTACAAAGAGAGAACAAGAGTGGGTCATGACAAACTAATCCAACAAAAATACTTTCATACTGGAGTCAAAGTGTCGTAATTCAATTCAGGACTCAATATGATGCCAGATAAACTTCATTCCATATGGGAAGGTCCATTTATAGTTACTCATGTATATCCTTTTAGTGTTGTGAATATTGTGAATGATGTAGAGAAGGATACATTCACTGTTAATGGGCATTGGATGAATAATTTTTTGGGGACTATGCCATCAGAGCCAATGGGGGAGATCACACTCCTCCAACCTGTTTATCAATGAACTCTATTAGGTCACACCTCTCCATTAAATTTTCTTGATTTCTATGATTAAATTTCTAATATTATTACTTGTTAAATCCATTTTAATGCATTGAGAACATTTTATCATTTATGTGTGGCAGATGGAACCTTTGTAATTTAAGATTTTTATTTGTTGTTTGTTTTTTTAAAAATGTGCATGTTTCAAATTTTGTTTGTTTCTGTTTTAAATTTTTTTGTATTTTTGAATCATTTGAGCTGAAATTATTATCTTTGAAATTTTTGAAACCCATTTATATGGGAGAAATAATTTATTCCATGAAAATGAACTAAATTGAATACTGAAAATGACTTTGTTTTAAGTTTAAATATTTAATAATTTCATGAGAAGTACTCTAATTGTTTAATCCCATGAAACATATCACTATATATATCTTTGAAATCACTTTCTTGTGAGGATTCTGAACCATTATTTTCATTATTTTCATTTACCTAATTTCATTAGAGAACCAAATCATGCTTGATTTATCCATCATTTGATTTATTCATGTCAAAACCAGAGGGTTTGAGGTACCTATGTTTTAAAACATTGAGAAATTTAGTTTGTTTTAAAACCCCCTTTTCAATAAAATACTTTTCATTATGTCCTTCCTCTTACATTTAATCACTGTATCCTTTAGAATCCATGAACACCATTTATGTTATCTACATTACAATCCAATATTCCATATCAAATATGCTCTTGAAGTGAAATTACATGATCTATTTGAACTTAAGTGGTGGGGGAGATATCTTTTGTTGTGCTACTTCATTGGGTGAAACATTGGGATGAAATCAAATTATGAAGAGATGATCTTACTGCTAAGAAAAAAAAACCATTTTGTGGAATGTTGTGCCCTTTTTAGATATTTCAAGAAAAAAAGATGTTGTGCCTTTTTGGAGCTTATAACGGAGGAAGAAATTTGTGCCTATCTAGAGATTTCAAGAAAAAATATGTTTGAGAAGACTAAAATGTTTTCAACTAAAATTATTAATGGGGTTAACTTTCCTTGAGTCCTCATGATGATGGAGGTTATTTTCTGCTAAGGGGATTGTGAAGGAGACCATATTTGAGTGAAAATTGGAATAATGCAATTTTGTTTCAAAAAGAACCAAACACACCTTATTATTCCTTATAATTATTCACATATAAATCCTACCAAAAAAAAAGCCATAAAACAACCCTATAAAGTCCCCATGATAAACACATGCCCTTGAGTCACATCAGGTGGATATTTAGGAATTTTTCAAGCATATGGTGACCCTTACATGAGTTTGGATGAGAAAGACATTGGTGAAAAATTGACATTTGTGAGTTGAGTGAAAATTCATGTCAGGTAGGTGTTTTATGTGAATAGGAGGAGAAATAAAGAAGAAATATATTGAATAATATGAAATTAATAACTTTTAAAAAATAGCTTTTTAGAGGAATGATATATTTTGTTTCCTGTTGTCAAATTGGTGGATCTCATGAATATGTGCTTTGAATTTTCATTGATTTTATTATGATTCTGACTTGTCCCGTAGTCCAAGGGATAAGTGTGAGGGAATTGACAGAGTTAATATTTTCCTTATTATTAATATGTTTTTAATGACTTAATCCCTACCAATTATTCAATTTGAGTATATTTTCATCATTTATGTGTTTTTAGTGTATTTTTTGCTTAAATGAGAAAATAGGGTAATTCTGTAAAATTGACTGTTTTTTAGAGATTCTATGTTTTGGGAATAACTTTTACATTATTTATATAATTGAACTGAATCCTTTTTTAGGATTTTTATTATCATGGGATTAAATTTTTTATTTTGGACCAAGACCCAATTTGAAACCCAATGGTACAGAAAAATCAATCAAATGGAGAAACTAGTCTGGCTGGTAGAATGGAACCTAATACATTAAATATGAAATATCTCATTAAAAAGACATTTAAATGATATGATTACAATTGGTTTAAATATATACAATTCAGGGGATGGTTAAAATTAAATTTCATAAAATTATAATCTCATCAAGGCATCTTTTGGGCTCATCCATGTGGAGTGGGTGATACTATGTCTGGCAATGATAAGAAGTTAAACTCACTAATCAAGACATATCTTCCTTTCCACATGTACAAAGGTTTTGATTTTTTGAGGATAGAAAAGAAATTCAAGTTCCCATATCTTATAAGATGGGATCTTGGCTTGGTTTGGAGGGTCAGTGGGCATAACAGAGGCAAACTTCTAGAGGAAAAATTCAGGAGGATCAAAATTTATGTTCATGCTTTTCTTTCTTTTGTTCTTATTAGCTTTTTAATGACTTCTTATTCCCCATTAAACTTCATTTCCCTTACCATGTTGGGGTACATATTATGAGTGATTGTGGAGGGCTATGTTAACCCTTTTTTATTTATTGATTTCTTGCACTGAAATATTTTAATATCCTCTTTTCTCTTCTATGAATCAGTTTTGATTTCTTGTAACAATTTTTATGATCATTTGTGATTTCTACGTATTTTAGATTTTGTTGTTTATTTTTATTTTATCAATGATAATTATATATCTCCAGTAGGTTTTGGTTTATATACGATGGAATAGAACAAGACTTAGTGGTGAAGTACTCAGTGATCACCAGTACATGTGTTGGGAGTAGTGAATGTTCTTGATTTTTTTGGATAAACAAGACAAGATTGGGAATGGACAAAGATAATTGGGGGTATTCACTACAACTATATTACACGTTGTAAGGATATTAGACCAATCTGAGGTTTTGTTAAGGTTTATTCTAAAATTATTATTTGACCAAGAGAGTGAGAATAAACGATTGTGGATTCTCACTCTTAACGACATAGCAGAAGAGAATTGGCTAAGTTGATGTGTTTGAATTACAACCAAAAAACTAACCCTAACCTGATCACCATTTCATATCACCGATTTAAATCACATCATTTGTCAATTTTTCATAAAAATTTCACTTTATTTCATTACTTTATTTAGTTTCTTTATTATATTTTCAAAATCAAAAATCTCAAAGACAACATCACTTCTTCCTCTAATTTTAAGTGACAAACACTATTGTTGAGAACTCCTATTTGGAGAAAACCTTGGTAACCCACTATAATACATTTTAACTTAGGTTATATTTGTTTTTTCCACAACCCAGGACATGCACGTTTCAATTAAAAACCATTCTATCAACTAATAGTATCCCCAAAAACATAACACATGAAGAAACACTACTAACTTGAGATAATGAATCAGATAATTATACATGTATGGCCTCATATTATAAGATAAATATGCCAAAAATCATTCATATTTCATCAACACTAATCCAATATCAATAAAAAATACATCAAAATAAATTTTATAGCCTCTTCTAGGCTCAAGAAAAATCAGGATCAATGTTGAAACAATCATTTCTTTTATCTCATGAAATAAAATTTTAAAATATTTGGGCCATGTAAACATAACACCTTTCCATTCAATACCATAATTGGTTCTAAAATGTGTGATAAATCCTATATAAATTTATTATAGTAAAAATATATCCCCAATAAACACTTTATATTAAATATGTTCTTATTATTATCCTAGGAAACTACAGATGCAACCTTATTTGGATCCATAGATTCCCTAGATTCTGATTTAATTTGACCTAGGAAGTGAACTTTATAAATCCAAAATTTAAATTTCATGTTATTATAATATTGGTAGTGCTCCCTTTGTGAATTCAATATTACATCAAGGTGTTTAGTATAATAATAAAATTTTTTATAATACACTAATATATTTTCCATAAAAATACTATAAAAGAATCCAGGTATAGATGGAAAACCCAATTCAGTAAGGACAAAAAGATAGTTCGTGCATTCTTATTTTCAAACAAAATTAGAAAATACTCATAAAGGCCACATCTACTTCGAAAATCTATACATTGCATATATAAATTCATTACTTGTACCAGATGATAGGCTGACCTAAAATCAATATTTAAGAAGACACGAGCTCTTTATAATTGGTTAAGGAGATCTTCAATATGAGGAAATGGATACCGGTTCTTCAAGGTGATCTAATTCAACCATCGATAATCCAAACACATCTTTAGGGTCCCATATACCTTCTTGAAAAAAAAGAACAAGTGGATCCCAAGGAATATTTCTGTTTTGTATAAACCCTTTGGATTTTAGGTCCTATAACTACCTCTTGAGTTCCATATGCTTAGTAGGATCTGTCTTGTAATGAGGAATAGATTACAGTTCCACTGTTGCAACAAGATCTAAGGTAAAATCTACCACTCTCTTAGGAGGTAGTCTAGAAAAATCATCAGTGAAGTCATCCCTAAAATGATCCACCACTAGTGGGAAATATATCTAATGTGTTCCCTGATGATTTAGAAAAATAATTTCAATTTGGTATGACACTCCACCTAGTCCATAATGAATAGTTACATCTCAACCTGCCAATACATCCCATTATCCTTTTTAAACAAATCAACCCTCCTTGAGTGATGATAAAGAAAACCCATCGATGATAACAGTCGATATGTGAAAAATAGAGACTAAAAAGTCCATCCAAAGAATGATTTAAAAACCCATTATCCCAAGGATGAAAAGAATCCACATTAAATTATGAACACCTATCTCAAATGTACACTCCTTATATAGTCACACACTATAAAATTGGACTCCTAACAGAGTATCCAGACTTATTACTCCACAAAATAATTCAATCTAAAAACAAATTCTTCCCACTAAAATAATAGATATGAATAAATGCAATTTTCTAGTATAAAATAAATTTGAAAATGAAATCTAGACTATGAAAATCATAATTTGACCTTTAGATGGACCAATATTCTTCTCCTCAAGTGTATGATGTATTGAATATATATAGATTTATCTATGACCCTAATCTATATCCTAAATACCACGAGAAGGTTCATTTTATTGGCGCAACATATAATAAGTCTAAATTCCATGACTGAATCCACATCCTCAAAAAGAAAATCCTATAGCACTCCATCTCACTTACTAGTGTGGATCTACTGATCCCGCTCTAGAAGGTGGAGCTAGTTTGGACCATCCCTCATAGACCACTAGAGAAAAGGTCCTATAAAACCACATAACATGACCCATATTTTATCAATCCTGACACTCAATTTGGTCTCTATCACACTAAGGCTTCATGTGACATGTATTCCCACACTGATGGAATAACACATGGCCACCTGGATGGACACTATGACTACTAATTATCCCATCAAAATGCTCAAAGAGAAACTCTCTAACACTGGAAGAACTACAAATCTGTCTAGGTAATGATCTACTGTGTATCATACCATTAAAGTTCCATTAATTTACACTCAAAGATGAGGGCCCACATCATTATCTAATAATTTTTTTTAACTTGAAGATGTTTACTTGAGATCAGACATAGTATACTATCCAATCCAAAAACCATCATTATCTCAACATCTCATCACCCATAAGAGTATGTGTGAAGTACTAGAGCTCATGGAAGTGACATTAATAGTCCACGACAGACATATCACTTTTATACAAGTTCATTCGCTCCCTATCTCATTTAGCAGTCAAAATTTTCAGATAAAATTAATCATTGAATGTAGTCTGAAATTCCTAAAAGACCATGTTCAAATGATTATTTACCAGGGTAATAATTTCCAAGCAACACTTTGAATAATTACAAAGTATGTATTCTATGATATTGACCCTCCTTTCTGGAGACATATCTAGATTCTAAAAAATAGATAGAATAGCCTCTAGCCATGAATTTGTTGGATGTGTTTGACCTTCCCCTTAGAAAGTTGGTATATAATGATCTTGAAATTCTTATGGCAACTATGCCATATTATGGGCATGTCATGATGCTCCCTAAATGTTCTATATGAATCTTAGGAAACCCACTCAAAACTAAGTGTCAGTTCCTATATTTGGATTAATAGGAGGTTCCATAGGTGGCACTAAAGGTGGTAATGCTGGTGGTTCTATTCCCACCACCTTTAGAGCATGGTCATCGCCACCTTCATGGAATTCAACCCAAGGCCACTACTCAAGGAAAACCTCAAAATTAGTTTTGATAATAGAAAATATGTATTATGAAAGAATAGGATTGGTATAAATCCTTCCTATACAACAGTCAATACCAATATACCTACTCCAAAATCTAGGTCTAGGTAACATAGAAGATTATAAAATAACATAATATTCACTTATAACTTCCCACTAATAAGTCGGGTTTGGATTAAGGTTTAAAGGTCCATATCTCACAAAATAGAATCTATTATATGGAGTGTCAACTAAAATTTATAGAGGAAAATACCCTTTAAGTTGAAATTATAATCCTTATTTAATGGTAACCAATTCATTTTTGATTAATAATTTAATATGTTCCACAATTGAAAAATGATTTAGTTAGATGAGTTACTATTCCCAAGTTATAAAGGCATAATATTTTTAAGTTACAGTTGGCACCTCATGTAATTTCAACCAGACTTGTTACATCTGATATCAAGATGTAAGAAGCCATATATGATAATTTGATTATATGGATCACCGTTCCAAATTTATAGAGGGATGCAGCTTATAAATAACAATTTATATCCATTTAATCACAATAAACTAATGTTTCAGCTTGTATAACCGTAGTTACATATCTCAAACATGTAGTAATTGGAAACCTAAGGTTAGAATGTCAATTTATGTAGAAAGATCCATTTAGGTTGATGAAAAAAATTTAGTTACCAATTATTTATCCTTTTACATCCAAGAGAAGTTAGTATATTTAACAGTATAATTGTAAATATATCCATAATATGTAACAGGAAGTACACGGAACAAAATAGATATGGCATGACATATGCATGATAAATAAATAATTAGGTTCCTACAATAATTCATGAGACAATAATTAATTTCCATACTTTTCCAAGGGAAAAATTAAATGCATAAAGATAATAAATTCCACAAGTCATGGGAATTACCAAATGGTGAAATGATACAACAATAATAGAATAAATATAGAAGATTAGGTCCCTTCCTTGAAAACATAACCTTTTTCTCTGTTCATGGGTTATGTACTCCAAATAAGAGGCCCATTACCAAACTCTGACACTTATTGATATCATGTATAACCATACCAAATATAAATACAAGGAGAAGAACCTCTAATACCACATTGTGACATCCTAAACCTGGTTCACTCATAAGTAACTGAACCTAGTTAGCCACATAAACTCAATCATGCCTCCACTTATTCTAGAGACTATCGAATAACAGTGAGGTTATAAAGTTTTATGGTGGGGATACTATACCCTCATTATCAAAGTGGAACATAATGGAAAATAATAAATAATAAGCACAAAAATAATATTGAAAATTGTGGAAGTAAATAATCGAGATATAATAATAAACAATACAGTAAACAATGTCTTATACAAAATGATGATATCATGATTCTATACAAAAATGGAGTAAGGGTACCATGGTACTAGTCGTACAATAGTAAATGCTATAAAAAAGGTACAAATAACCAAAATCTAAACTCCTCTAACATCATGAACTCTAACTCTATCCTATACTCCCATACATTATCTTAGTATAGAAAATCAGGCATCTATAGTTGGGTGCTTTACTATGTCCCTATATATATCAATGAATTATCTTTGGGTAAGAAATAGAAACCCAAATTGGGTGTGAGTAAGACTTAGTTGGACACCAGAAAAGATGTATAATACAATTCATCTAGTGAACATAAAATTAATTATGTATAGACATAATTATTACAAGGATACAAAATAAACATAAACTATGTCAAGATCAAGCTTCTCATAGGGTCCCTAGATCGCCATACCTACTTCACCCGAATCCAGATTGTTTGTGAGAATGAAACACAATATATATATATATACACACATCAAATTAATGGAGATAAACCAATACACATGTCCAGGGAATCACTATAAAATTTCATAAGGGAATCACATTATGTTTAATAAGGGAATCAACCCAAGTATTCAAGTTAGGAATACAAAATGTCATGTTTGGAAAATATCAATCAATAATGTGAAGCTTCATGTAAAACATTATGTAACATGGGTTCATGAAGTTTCATGTCCAACTATCCCTTTTAAATGATGAGTAACTCTATGGCTAGTATCCTTTTTCAAGGGAGCGTGAAGCGCTATGTCCAAAACTTCCATGAACCCTATCACAATAACTAATTTCAAGTTATAATAATATACTTTATCATTGTATTTAATAATTTAATGTATTTAAAAATGACAATTTATGAAATTTCAACATTTATTTAATCCCATTTTCCCATGGGAATAATTCACAATTTAACAAGGACCAAGTGACATGGCCTTCCTATTAATGGTTATTTTATTAACTTTAACATTTCAATTAATTTTATCAACTCATTTATATCATAAATAAGATGCCAAACCGATGTAGAAGGTGAATTGTTCACATAGGTTTTTATTAAAGTGTCGAGTTATATAACCTCCAACAACCTCAAGGGTCTAAGGTAGTTTCCCTAAGAAGGTATAATCAATGTAATTTCGGAATTTAATACTCCTTTGGAAACATGTGGATGATTTAGTGTGAAGTAAATAGTGAACTTTATTGATATCAAAACATTAAGGGAAAAGTAATAGAAAAAATACTTTATACCATCAACAAACTCTTCATCTAGTATCAGACTCTAATTTAGGCTAGAACAAGAGAAATAATAGAAACTGAAGAAATACTCTGGAAATACGGTATATGAGCTTACATGAAGATAAAATTAATTATTGTGATATAAACTTATAAAATAATAAATAAGACTCATAGAATTACTAAGAGTGATGAAATGTGACTGAAAACCTCTAAAATTGATCTCATATGGAGGAGGGAGCTCAAATTCAGGAGGAGATCCTAGGGGAGCTTGAGTGGCTATTGTGTTTGGGAAATGAGGGTGAAAGAGGGTTGAAATAAACTTAAATAATGGATAGTAAAACATTAAAATCACTACTTTTAAAAGGGGTGTATAGTTTTTCATCATGGTTTAACAAAACGAGCGCCGACCTTGTGGCTCATACTACCCATGAGCTACACCTTGCACATTTTATAAACATGGTTATAAAAACATTGTAAAAACAATGCACTTAGCACTGTCCCACACCCCACACCCCATATGGACTAGTTTTATAGGTAAAAAACTCATGTTCATGATGCGTGACTTCCCTATAAAATTTATTATAGGTTCCACATGGCCATGTGGATCCTATTTCATGGTTTAACAAACCTTTCCCCTTATATTTTGGCCTACGCAATAAATATGAATAGTTATAACTAACCATGTTCTAACCATGCACCTCTACCTTCTCCTCAAAAAAATAAAACCTTGGGTTCTATATGAGACCAAATTCTCTAGAAACCTTCCTTAATAACTTAGGCACATTTATTTTGATAAAAAAGTGGTTTACATATAATTTTAAGGAATATAAACATCCATGTAAAACTAAGATCTTATAAAATGACTTCAAGAGAGTATCCCTAGAGAAATTAAGGTCTGTGAAATATAGTATCCTCATTCTATCTTAGGGACTGAACCAATCATATCCAACTATTATCAAGCCACTTGGGAGATAATTTACACTACCTAGTATAAAGGGGAACCCTATAAAGTGTCATCCTATCCATATCACTATAATATTTTGTTACTGTTTTAAGGAAATAAAAAGGATAGAGAGTTCATAATCAATGCCGAGTGGTACTTGTCCCAAGTTCTTACCCAATTACCCAAGGTTCCAATGATCAACTAGATGGAGATGAGTAATATCAGTTTTGAAATGAAGCACATAAAATCTGAAATACATATATAAAATACAAAAGAACTAAGAATTATAACCCACCCCACCTCTAAAAATAGTTTATCGAAGAAACCCCTTTTCATGAATAATAAAAATATAGGAAAAACATAACCTATTCTAGATAATCCTATAAACTCACATAATATCAACACCTCACTTTGGATTTTAAATAATAAAATTAGGGGTCTCACTTATTAAGTTAACTTAAATAAATAGAACTCTTTTTTAATCAAGAGATATGTGAGACTTTGTACCTTTATAAAAAAAATTATGATTCTATTTATGAAAAAACCAAACCATGAAACAACACTTCAAAATTCTCTAAGAAAATAATTCTACTTTTTAAATTCCACCCAACCACACTCAAATCAAATATCAAAAGCATCAAAGTTGTTAAAACCCAATAAAACATTATAGAAACCTGAAATCATTATAATTTTCTCAATCCACTTTCTAAAATATGATTTCCACCTACTTAATATCATTAATAACCAAACAACCCTTTTCAACATTAAAACCATTAAAATAACCTCTAATGAATTTTAATAAATACTTGTAAAATAAAAAAGGCATATAAAATAAATTTAATGTTTAGACCATGAAAGAACTCTTTTTTACATCCAATAAAAACTAAAAATGATATCAAAACAATTAGGTAATGTAACACCATGATATATTATGAAATATAGTTTTTCAAATAAATTTAGTTTATTTGATAGCTTGCATTACTCAAAACTCCAATTTTTAACAAACCATGGAAACATATTAATATTATCATTTAAAATAACAGTTTTTACATAGATGTTAAAATTATTAGAATAAATTGGAATAACCAAATTTATAAACTATGTATAATGGTTTTATATAAAGAAGTTATTTTGATAAAAAAAATTATTTTTTGTAAAGTCTTCATATACTTCAAAAAATACTTTTCTTTGAAAAAAATGATATGTTTTGATTTTTTGAAAAAAATAATAAAAATAATTTTTGAAAATTTTAGAAATTTTATTTTAAAAGATGAAATTATTTTTTTAATCAAAATTTAAAAAATATATTAGGTTTAATTTTAGATATTTGTTTTGAAAATATTAGTTTTTTAATGAATAGTGAAAGTACCAATATTTATTGAATACTGCATTTTCATTTAATAAATTTATAGGTTTAGTTTTTAAAAAAATATATTAAAACGTAATATTAGATCAATTATATTATAAATAAACCAATATAGGTCATTGGAATAAATTTCATATTTAATTTTGATATAAAACAATTTTATTTTTTTGAATGTTTCTCTTTGGAAAACTGCATTTCGTTGTGTCTGTAGGTTTAATTTTAAATTTATATTTTCCAATTATTTGAATGGAATTTTGAAAAAATGAATCAATATTTGGAATTATAATAATTAATACTATATAATAAGGTCAAATTAATCTTCTGTCAAAATAAATAGAAAAAATAGAAAAAATTAATTACCGCATTTATATTTAGAATTAGTTTACTAAAGTATTAAAATAAAACGATAAGGGGTAAATGACCTATAGACTTGTAAAAACACATATATGGAATTATTTATACCTTATAACGTTTATTATTAAATTATAATCCATATCTAATCCTTTTTTCATGTTAAGAACATGGGTACACTTTATTCTTTTAAAAACATCCATGTATGTCCTCTCCCCCCTCGTATAAAAGGCAACCCCCTCTCCTCTCCTGTTCACACTACCAAAACAATTAAATTATAATAATACATAAAACATATATTATGTAATTCCATATATACATTTTATAGTCTTTTTGTTATTAAACCATCCTAACAAGGCTTTGGGTATAAACCTAAGGAGGTTCTGCAAAGAAGAGGTAAAATTCGTAACTATTGATTTCATTTTAATTATTTATCCACTTTATTTAACTACTATTCAATTATAATGATATAATAATTCCATTTTATCTTATATTATTATATATTATTATGTTAATTTTATAATCTATATCTATTTCCTCTAACATAAAATGGGAAACAAAACTGTTGATCATGTGTACGGCAGACTACAGCCTCGCGAACTATTGCTATTTGTTTTCCATCACCACATCTCACATATGGATATCACAATGGAATTAATGTTTATATATATATATATATTATTTATGATATTTTAATACCTATTTAGTTATAATATGACATAGAACTTCTTACCCCTATCATATTGGAAATCAATAATGTTGATCGAGTGTACGGGGAACTACCACCTCACAAACAGATGTGATGTGTTTTTCATTTATATTTTACTTGGATGGTAATAAGGATATATTAAATTATTATATATGATATTTTTAACATAATTATACTTCTATAATTATAATATCAAAAATACCTTCTTAATATCTATTCCATGAGGGATTTGATATCATCATTCATGTGTACGATAGACTACCACCTCACAGAGAGAAGTGATTTTTTTAACAAAATCATGGAAAGGATGTTAATTATCGTAAATATAATTAATATATGGGATATATATTACATAAAAATTATTTTTAAAGTTAATATTTTATTTAACTTTCCTTCATTTTATCCATCAAGAAAATGGAAACTGCGTTCATGCGTACGTATGACCTACCGTTTCCATGAAATGCGTAATTCATTTTATATCTATAAAATTAATATATTAAAATAAATACATATATAATTAATATATATTATATTAATATCATGTTTAATATTCTGGAGGTTATTTAACCATTATCCAAATGAAATTACGAAAGATACCAAATAAAATCATACATGAAAAATGAAGCAGTTATTACCTGAAACAAGATTTTAATAGAGAATTCTTAATAAATAGATAATTAAGGGTCATAAATTAATCATATATTTTATTATAAATATGTTTATGGTTATTTAATAGATGTAAAATATACCAATACATATTTTATAGGAGGTTCAAATCAGTACTTATGAGGTTGATACTTAAGGGAAGGGTTTTTTGTCTAAATTTTCTTTAGTTGAGACATATCTTATATTATGAAAATATATTATTTTATAAGAAGTATATAATAAATATTTGAAAAATTATTTCATGAATCTACATATATTCTTGAAATTTATTGTTTTATTTTATTTACTTATTTAATTGGTTTTATGATTAAAAAGTTATCAAAGTGGTAAAGGTTCGATGTTAAAATCTCTTTGTTTATCTGGATTATTTATGACTATGATTTTGATGATAAAAAATTGTGATTTATTTATCAATAACTCCATTAATTTTATTATCTAGTGGTAATTGGTTTATAATACTTGTTTTCCTTCATTTTACTCTCCTTATGTACTCAAAATTCTAAAATAATGTTTTTAATGAAAAGTAATTTATTCCACTATTTGGTTAAAAACCCTTTATCTTATATATCCATTTTTTCAAAAAAAAATTCAAAAAACTTTTAATGTTATTATATGATTTTTTAGATTTATTTTACATTTTTTTGAATTTATTGCAATTTTTTTAAAGGAATCTTCACATCATCTTCCCAACAAGGTCCATTTAGATTTCACCAAAAATATGAAAGGAATATTTGTTTTAACGTGTATGACATGGAAATAATTTCCCAACATAATGGTAACTAAATGATTTAAATCTTCATTTATAAATTTAAAAGGTTATTTACAATGAATTTTTTTACAATATTTTGTGAACTTTTAGTTTTAAAAGGTTATCTTTATAGTAAAAGTGTTATTTTCCTCAGTAAATGTTCCTTGTGATATTTCGAAATCATTTTCCAACTAAGATAAATTATTTTGATGTTACATAATCATTACTGGGGATATGATCCATTAATAATAACCTTATTCTGTCTCATTATGGTTTATTATTGTGATGATAAGTTGTCCATAAAACCCATTCCCTTTCGATAAGATTTTCTAGAATGAAATGATGACATGTTTATAAAACTCATTTTTGTTGATGAGTTTTGATATGATGATTTTTTAGGATATTTTAGTGAATTTAAGTATGGTTCTCATTATGTTAACATGGATACATTATAACAAAGTATAGTACTTATGTTATAACCAAGGATGTTGGTTAGGTTATAACTAAGGATGGTTGTCATGTTATAACCAAGGATGGGTGGGACCTATATATATTTCCAATGCATTGGGTAATGAAATGTTATGTGTGAACCTGATTTCATTTTCATAAGTTAATTATTGGACCTTATTTGATGTCTATAGAATTATACGAGGTTTTTAATTCACTTCTTTATAGAAATGAGTTAATTGGTTTCTATTTATATGTGTTCACAATGTTATAAATTTATGTGTATGGTAAAAATATTTGATTTATTCCAAGGTTATGCTCTCATAGGTTATGCACTTTGATTACTCTATGATTTATCACTTATGAAAATACAATATTTATTGCATGACTCATGTTTATGATCTTTGATATATAGGGAATGGTTTTCAAATGTTAATCTCATGTTCCCATTAAATTATGCTCATTCGATTATTATGTTACCATTTATATCTCCATTGTTAATCCTTACTAAGAATATGAGCTCCCCATTTTTATGTTTTCTTCCCCAGGTTATAATGAAATGTTTTATGTATGATAGTTCAAATAACAGAGCTAGATATGAAGAACTCAGAGGGATAATATGTAGTTGACCTATGAACCAGTTCTTTATGTTTCCATGTTTCTAAAGGCACTAGACCTAAACAATTCTTGTGTGGATCATTGTGTTATTTAATAAATATTCATTTATTAATATGTAATATTTATGTATGAGGAGTTTGAGTCTTTACAATTAATGATGCATATTTCATAGATTTTATAAAATTTAAATCATGTTTTAAATTTATAAAATAAGTCATGATTTTTCTATTTAATATTTTATAAATGGGCCAACCTACCTCGATCTCACTGAAATTACAACTTGGGTGTTATTCCACAACTAAGAGGGGATTCAAATCAAGTCCTAAATAATAAAAATATCCATCACTGAAAATTAAAACAACAAATAATATTAGATTTATTATGGAAAAACTAATTTGACACTGATGAAAAAAACTTAGGTTTTACCTTATATTCACTGATATGAATCCAATGCCATCAATGACACATTTTTATGATCAATATTGATGAAGATACTATAGAACTATGATTGAACATGGGATTAAAATATTATATAGTAAGATATATGTTCTAGAGGCGGTACATGCATGCCTTTTTATTGCAAGAAGGTATCCCCTTCACAATAAATCGATTCATGTTTTTTTATTTTTAACCACTTTCTTTTCCTATTCACATTAACCATTTTTTCTTCATGTGCATCATGAACTACAGATAACTCACTATCCCAATCCTTTTTTTGATTCTATTCCTCCCACACTTAACTCCTATGCATTTATTTATTTTTAAACTTTTTTTATTTTTAACATGATAAATGAAATAATAATAATAATATCATCCCATTATTATTATTAATATCAATTAATTGATAATAATTATTAAAAAAAATGTGTGTGTATATATATGCCTAAATAAATATATATTTTTGTACAAATGAATAATGTTTTGATTTTTTAGCACAAATAAAAATAATAACATCATCATCATTATTATATATAAAACTTCTATTCAATTAGAAAAATAATTCAATTATCATTCTATGAAATTTAAAAATATTCTTTAAGTTTCAATTCAATCACATTTTCCCAGATTTTTACCAACCCTTAATGATGTGGTTTAATACAATACATTCTAAAACATTTGAAAAATATATGGTGCACACTTCTTGAACATATTCACATTTTCATAAAATTTACATCAATGAAAATATAATGAATTTATTAACTAGAACAATCCTTAGAGTATACCTTCAGTCTCTCATAGTTATTATAAAACTCAATTATATTGAGGATATGTGAAAATACTAAAGTTCCTTAAGTTCATTTTTCTTTTAATGTCCTTAAACTAATAGGTAAAACATTCCATTATTTCCAAAAGTATCTATATTCACATGTTGAAAAAATTCAACACTTGATTACTTAGGAAGGTATTTCTCAAACACATAGGTTTCTATACTTAAGTTATTTTCATAAATTTCCTTTCTTAGGATTTGTTTACAATAAGATTCTATTTTAATGGATAATTCTTAAAGTAATATTTTATGATTAAGATTATTCTATATATAATTTATGATTTTATAAGATGATTATCATATTTTATAAACACTTAATAAAGAATTTTATTAAATGTTCCCCCACTAAAATTATGACCACTTTTAAATTCATCATATCCATTAGTGAGATGAGAAACATATTTCAATAATCAATGATTCCACTTTGGGTTTTCTCTAAAAACATAATTATTTATTTTGGGAATCATCCCAATGATATCATATATGACTATTATATAGATGATAAGATAACTCTTTATATAATATATCATATGGATAAACTCAATTTTATCCCTCTAATAACTTAGTAATATTAGAGACTCTCTGTTTCCTCTGGAATTGGGGATGACCTCATTGATTGAAGGTTCAAACATTCTAATCGGTTTCTAACGGGTTTTTTCATAGAACCAGAAACATCCAATGATTCCATATCCATTTGAACCAATTTTCCAAAGGTAGGTTCTCATTAGTTGTGGACTGATGAGCCTTAGGAATTTACATTGGTTGAGAGGATGGGAGGTCGGACTCATCACACCTTTTTTAGGGGAATTATTGTCTACTTCAGGACTCTCTTTATAGATTTCAGTTATGTTCGTGAATCCTTATTACATTACCAAGTATAAAATGAGATTTTCTTTAGATCTGACAATCAATGATTAAATATGTAGGAAATTTAGAGAATCATTTATATGTATTCGAGGTTATTCATCGATAGAGAATCATCTGTATTTGTTAGAGATTCTTAGTCAATGGTATCCTTCAATACATAAAAGTCTCTTGGTCATTATGATGACCATACTAGTTTTAAAGACACTCAGTGGGGCACTTCAAGTTTATTGTCATTTAGAAGGACATATATAATTTCAGAGTTGGGATCGTACCTGCAGATGGGCTACCTACATATCCTTTGTTTAGACAAGGAATCAGAACCCACGTAGTTCGAGTAAGGGAGTGTGATGTTTATGTATGGTTGATGGCTCAAATAAAGATTTCATAATTACTTTTACACTCTAATCTCACGTGGGTCATGCTCGGTGTGAGAAACAAGAGTTATTGGTAAAGACAATTGTGCCATGAGAGATGTAATTATAAGAAATGATGTGGGGCTTATGTATGTATGACTGCCCAAATAGATGAAGATTAAGATTTACTTTAGGGAAGAAATCCGGTAACATGGTCCATAAAGGTATACGTGCTTTATAGAGATTTGGATACTCAAATATTGGGGCTTACTCCTAAGGAAAATTCCCAAGTTAGGAAGGGAATTATGATTGGGCTTTACTCCTGATAAGGAAACCCAGATCAAAAGTAAATTAGGACTGGTTAAGAGAAATTAAGACTGGGACTTACATTTGAGAAGGAGGCCTAGGTTAAGGGACTTGAAAAATTAGGGGACTTGGGGCTTACTTCAAAGGAGGATGCCCATATTTGAGACTGGGGCTTACTTATGAAGAGTAAGCCCAGGTTAAGAGAATTTGGTTAGGGATTACTCCTGAGGAGGATGCCCATATTTGGGAACTTGGATACTGGGGCTTGCTCTTGAAAAGGAAGCCCAGGTTAAGGAAATTATTACTGGGTCTTACTCCTAAGGAGGATTCCCATATTAATGAGGCCTTGGGGCTTACTCCTAAGGAGGATTCCCAAATTAATTAGAATTTGGACTAGGTCTTACTACTGAAAAGGATGCATAGGTTAAGGATTCTCTCATATTAAAGGATGAGGTTGAAAGAATGGAATATCTAACTTTAGTGATATAAAAAATGTGAAAATCACCAGGTTTTAAGAGATGTTCCACAGAATTCCATTCAGATAAGGAAGCCAACAAGGAAATAATGCCATAAATGGATTTGGAGAGAGTTCTAAAGGCTTAATTTTGAATAGGAGAGGTGGATAGGCATAAGAGTGGTGAAATAGGTAAGAGGGGCACCCAAAAAGGAAGGGTCACACAAGTATTGTGTGGGCGCGCAAGTATTACGTGGGCGCTCAAGTACTGGTCGCACAGATGTACCTTCGCGACACATGGGTACTTGCACGCCGGTAAATCCATAGAGTAGAACATGGGCGAGGTTTTGCTCAAGCCCTTAGTACTACCCCTAGAGACTTCCAGAATAGAGGCGCGCAAGTTATATGGAAGGGGTAAGGTAGCACACAAGTGTGGCCATCTCCCTTAAGGGATGGCCACCTAGGCGTGCAAGTGTAAATGAGTTCTAACACTTAGGCCTTATTCACACTCATTAGATCTTCCGTTCTAGGTAATAAATTACCTTTGAAGTGTTCATAAGCCTTGAGAAAAGACTAGGGCGTTAGGAGCTCAAATATATGGTTTTGGAATTTTTTGTTGTATCTAAATGGGGGGGCCCACAGGGGTATTTATAGGCTAGAGATACCTAGGGAGAAATTTCAAAGAGGGCGTGCAAGTCACCTGCACGACCACTGGGTGTCATGCAAGTATACTTGTGCGACCTTGGTGGAACTTGCGTGACCCAAGTGCAAATGAATCCTTGTTCATTCCATTATCGATTTTTGATGTTTTCATCAAAGGATTAATCACTTTATGCTAAGGCATTTCCCTATCCATTAATTTAGACTCTGTGACAAAAAGGAGCATCAACAAAAGTCCCCCCTCAGAGTTGGATCCGAAAGAAATGAGGATGTTACTCTAAGGAAAAGTAGAAAACCAAGGGACATGCGGTGTGCAAGTGTTGAGCACGCAGAGGTTGGCGCGCAGGTGTTGAGCGCGCTAGCTTTAGGCGTGCTGGTTGTAGGCGCGCAGGGTTGTTACATGGCCTATATATAGGTTTCCATTCTCGCACAAAGTACCCGGATTTTGAATCTTCGAGCTCCCGAAGAGAAAGTTACCTTCGCCACGCAAGTTGCTCTGTTTTCCGCTGATTCACTATTGTCACGCTACTGTTGATGTAATAGGACTTTCTCGGTGATACTTTCGCGCCAAAAACTTGCGCAACACATCCATACTTGCATAACAAAATTATAATTGCGCGCCATAATACCTTTTACATTTGTTTTCAAATTCCATCACAAATTTTATGAAAAATCAACTTACTTAAGAGTTAATTTATTCAACTTTTGTGCAGATTCAATGGATCCCAAGAGAATCGGAATTACTGATGAACTGGCAAGAAAACCACTTGATGATATGATGAGCATCATTGGCCATGATTACTAAACCATCTGTGATAGCACTCTCCTAGATTTGGGTAAGTATTTAAAGAAGTATCATCGTGACTTCCCCCAGAGCATTTTTCTGCCTTTGTATGGAAATGGTCATCTGCGAGAAGTTACTATTCCAGAGGCAAAGAAATATCTTCCAATTTCTTGGTTTCAGAACTACACAAACTTTAATGCAGCAAATAACTCATGTGGAGGAGTATTTCAAAGTGCTGGAACAGTGGAGAAGGCCCATATGATGCATCATAGCCCTTGTATTCCTGATCTGAAACCTCATAAGCCTGAGCTGTACCACATCATTATCCATCAATTTTCTGAAACTCTCAGATGGATCAATCCAAAGGCTGGAAGAGAAGTTGGGACTTCCGTCCTGGAAGAGGTTTGAAGCCAACCTGGATGTGGGAATACTGGTTGCGACAAATCTGTGTAGAGTTTGTTGAGGATTTGAAAGGAGTTGTGATATACGAAGTCATCTGGGTTGGTCGAACATATGTTTATAGGCACGATAAATTTGTGCCGGAGATACTCTGCCATTGGAGCCCAGAAACCAATTCTTTCCATCTGAATCATGGAGAAGTAGGAATCAGTCTGTGGGATGTCCACAAAATCTTAGGGGCTCCAATTTTGGGTGATATTTATAATGAATTCATCCCTCCTAAGGTGACTTGGAATGTTTCAGAGAAGACTCCGACTTTAGCTCAGGAATTATTTAAAATATTCCATATGATCAAGAGTTTAGAGACCTTATTAACTCATTATAGAAAGGATATTGATCCAGAGGAGTGGATGAATATGTTTCTTATCGAGAAGCAGGATAAGGAGTCGAAGGAGAAGTGATCGAAGGAGAAGGGATCCAAGAAGAAAAAGAATCCCACTCATCCCACCACCTTCCCCAAAATAGAGAAGAGGGGTGCTCCTAGCACATTCTGGCCGACTCTGGAAGCAGGAGAATTTGAGAAGTGGGGATATGAGGTGAATCAGAGAATCCCAAAGAAGACTCATCTGGCAGGATTTTTGGCCTTGTGGCTCAGCGTTTATCTTTTTCCAGTCAGGGACTCGAAGGGAGGCGTCAGGCCAAGGACCTTTGTTATTGCGGTAAAGTTGGATGAGGAAAAAATGGTTTGGTTGGCTACCCCCATTTTAGCAAAGATTCACAGGAGCTTACTCCATGTCTTCATGGGTATGTATCCTTTAAGAATAGTGGGAACATTTCATGTTTTTTTGGGGATGGATCGCCACTCACTTCAGGACGTATAATGTACATAATGGAGTATATATTCCTGAAAGTTCTTTCATTCCATCAGTACAGGAATTCTCTGGAATTCTCCATTAGTTCTCAATGATTATGACATGAAGGTGAGGCTGAGCATGTATAAGGAATTAAACATCTTTCCTTATAGAAATCCTCAAACCGGGATGTTTTTTGATGATGGAACAACCAGTCTGGATTTAAGGGCATACATGCTGGCCTGTAGAGATGGTGTGCTAGTCGCCAGGATTGATGGAGAGATTATATGTGAGTCCTATGATCCATATATATTTTCATGAAAATTCAATTGTTTTCAGAAGACTATTGTATCTCCCCTTGTGCATGTCAGGTTAGAGCAACATCCGATGGTTGCCCGACAACTATGGTTGCTGAAATCTAGGGAGAAGACCGGGGTAGTGTCTGATTTACCGGTTTAAAAAGCAGCATATAACTTGACTACATGGTATTCTGAGCACTGGATAGTAGCATACCCCTGAGGGGTGCTGAATCACCCAGTTTATCAGGTGGGGAAAGGAAGAAGACTGTAGAGAAAGAGACCCTTCCTCATGAAGGTGATGATTCCCCACCTGAAGCTAATTTGTCAGATTCCTCATCTAGGACTGACACACCAGATTCCCAAGATGGGGATGATGCGGCACAACAAGTGGGAAAGCGGCCTCATACCCGATATAATCCTCCAGTCAGAATAAAAACACCTCCTCCATCAACTCTTGGTAATTTAATTAACTGTGAGAATTTAATCACCATTAATTTATAAAGAAACAAGTCTTATTTTCTTATTATATATCAGTAGTTCTAGGAGCTAGGAAGAAACTGAAGTCCAATATTGTAGGACCTTCTTTACAGCCTTCTGGTACACATACTGAATATCTACGACCAGAGGTTATCCAGACTTGGAAGAGTCTAAACTGTGGTGCTGAAACTGCCTAGCTGGATTTGTGCGAGGGGATACACCTCCCTGGAATAGGGAATCTTGTGGCTTCTATAGATATCCATTACAAGGATAACCCTGAAAAAATGTGGGCTTATATCAGAGAGCTGGAAATGATCATATATGCCACTGATGATTCCATTCCTGTCACCAAGAGGGTGAAGGAAATGACTGATCGTGGTGCCACTGAGGAGACTGATGCCTCCAGAGATGAGGAGTGGCACGATTACATAGATCCGGAAGATATAAGTTTTATTTCCTTATTTTCTTTGAAACATGATTTTAGTCGAAGCTTTATTAATCAAGGAAATTATTTTCTTCATCCTGCAGGTTTCAAAGAAAGGAACTATTGAGGTTCCTTCACCACAATATAGCCCTGGTGGTACTGCCATCGGGGCTGCTGCTAATCTCTTTGCGAGTCGGGCGAGATATATCTAGGCCACCAGGCCATGGATGAGGAGTTGGACATGGCCTTCCATTCTTCAATTCAGGTACCTATAAGGGAGACTATTGACACTCCTAAAAATCCAAAGAAGAAAAAGCAATGAAGGAGGAATTCCAAAGATAAATGCTTCATTAGTAGTGGTAAGTCCTTTGGGTAATCATGAGTCTTAAACCATGAAAAAGATTGACCATTTTCCTTGGGATTGCAGGGTAATGTTCAATTTACCCTCTGAGGGAGAGGACTGATCCTCCTTTGAGGACCACAGAGGGTGTTGTGGAACAATCACAAATTCAGGCTAACTTGGCTGCTCCTGGGGAAGATCCAACATCTGTTCCCAGTATCCCTCCTGCTACTGTTGCAAAAAGAGAAGAACCTGTTTCTAGTAAGTTTACAATTCTTCATAAAATGTTGAATGAAACATCAAATGACTTCCATTCTTTGATACGGCAGGTTCAACCCCTGCATTAGAGCTTTTGGAGGATATTGCAACTGATGTCGCGATTTTATCTGAAGATATTGTCCAAGGTCAGGGACTACAGGATGAAGGTTTCCAAGAAGACACATCAAATTCTCCCACTGGTGAGATTAACTAGGATTCTGAGATGATATTAGATGAAATGATGGAACTTGGCGCATCTTTCGAAGATTTTTTAAATCATGTTAAATTACCAGGTAATTTAGAAGATTATAGATGTGAGTTTTATCCTTCATCCTATTAAAAATAACTTTTTATTACATGTCTAATCATGATTGGTTGAAATGTGCAGCTTTATCTGAGAAAGCTTCTGAACTAACAATTCCTGAAGGGGGTACAGAAAACCCTACTATTGTAGAGACATTAGCACAAGTGGAGTTGAACCCCATAGAGATTCCTCAAACTCATCCTGAAAATCCTGTCGAAGCTAGGAAAGATGGGGAGGAGCCTTCTCAGGTTATTGATCTATTGTTGGGTAAGGGATAACAATATTTGAGAGTGTAATTAATTTTCAAGAAAATCAATTAACTTTTGTTATCCTTTGAAACTAACAAAAGCTTTCAATTGATTATGCAGGGCCATCAATTTCAGTGGCTAGATCTGGAGGTGAGGTCTCAGCCTCCACCCCAACAGGAATTGAAAGTGAAGAAGATTAGGTCAGGGGATAAGGAGTATAATAGGGCACTTCCTTAAGTGCATTAATCCCAGATTACTTTCCCCCCTGTGATGGTGATGCTGAGTCGGATCCAGAAATACAGATGGCATTCCAATTTTCATGACTCAAGGAATGGAAAAACATATGGAAGATCATATCCAAAGTGCCTTTAGAAGAGCTATCATCGAAGATACCTCGACTATCATCCCTATTTGTCATATTGGGACTTGGCAGTTTTGGATATCAAAATATCCATACCACGGTAAAACAAGTCTTCTTAAAGAGGGAGTAGGAGGAAAAGTGTCGTGAAGATCTGACCCGCACGAAGCAGTCAGCAAAAATTAGAGAATTTGAGGCTATATTATCCCAAGTTGAGGCTGACTATGTTTCCAAGATGAAGGAACTGAAGCATAAGATCAAAGATAAAATTTTCTAGTAGATTCACCTTCAACAACAGTTAGATTTTGTAACTAGAGAACTTGACCAACTCAATAATTCATTGGAGGGAGCTCAAACGAGTGGTATGAAAGCCATCACAGATGCCAAGAAATAACTCCATTAGGCTAAAAAGAGTGATGTTAGTCTAGTGAATGAGCTTCAAGTGGCTGCTGATGAAGCTCAGGATGTTGTACATCAAGTGAATACTTATGTTGACAGTATTTTGTAATTTCTTGGAAAAGAGAAGAGACTCCAATCTGTGGACGTCCTTCTAATTCTTGTGCATCAAATGAAAAACACTCTCATCTTCAATCATTTGTGCATGCATTTTCCTTTGCTACCTTCTTTAGATTTTTACCTAAGCCAATGGCCCTAGTAAGCATAGTTTGATTTTTTTACTTGGATTATTATAAATAACCCCACAAACTTTGAATCTTTTAATTGCTCAATATTACCTAAATCATACAAAATGTATGTTTAGTGAGGTGGAACTTGAATTTTGTTTAGAGTTCCCTTGTATTTTGTGGGAAGTTTAAAGTCATGCACGTCAGACATAAAAAGGCTAATGTTTAAGGTTGAAATAGATTTGACCAAATGGATTAAAATTGACTCAATTTCTTGACAATTTATCTGAAAACATATTACCACACTCAAGTATGAATGAAAACATGTAAACTATGACTTAAGAAATTTTGAATACGAGGAATGATAGGAAAAGGGGCTAAAAAGGCATTAGAAGAAGTAGTTCCCAAGAATAAAGTTACCATTATTTAACAAACCCATTAGGGGGTTGAATTATGCAGGGCCGCCTAAGGTCATTGGATACATAGTCAAAAAATAGTATCTTTTGGCTGAAAAGTCTGTTATTTAGACTGTTTATGCAAGGCCGCCTAAGGGAACGTGCTGCATAGTCAGGAAAAAGAACTCTCAAAAATTTTCTTTTCCACTGGAAAAAAGCCAGTGGATGTTTATGGAGATTCAAATTTTCCAAAACATAGAGTTTTCTATATGGAGAGAGGTACTTGAATATGGAGAAGATATTTCCAAGCAAGATCGTCTAAGAACATGATTTATGTCACTCCTACGAAGGTCTGACCCAAACATAGAGAAGAGAAATATAAACCATAGACTTGAATACTTTCAGATCATGAAAAAGAACATGGTCAAAATATGTTAAGGATGGATATATATATTTTTTGCGGATCCTTTAAATATTGTTGATAAGACCAATAAGGAAAAAAGTGGCTTTCTTCCCAATAATGACGTTAACATTATTTAACAAACCCTTTAGGGGGTTCAATTATGCAGGGTTTCCTAAAGTCATTGGATTCATAGTAAAAAAATAGTATCTTTTGGATGAAAAGTTTGTTTTGTATACTATTTATGCAAGGCCACCTAAGGGGATGTGCTCCATAGTCAGGCAAAAGAACTCTCAGAAATTGGACATTTTTTGACCGGAAGTCACGAAAAGGGTTATAAAGATATGGAAGTATTTAAGACTAGGTTTATGACCCATAAAAAATGGGCATTTGATAATTTCATGTAGAGATACACAGACCAATGCTATCCACAATCATGTTGTGGCTGGGTCATGAATTTAGATACTAGACTTCACTATGTATCCCATAAGGATGGGAATAAAGCCATACGTAGTTCTTGAAATATAGTTTAACATCATGTTGTACGAATGTATGGAAAATATCAGTTTAGGGTCATACAAACTAGACCATTATAATTAATACAGAGTGTGTGTTTTCATAGGGAATTTTCAGCTAATGGATTAAAAGTAAAATTAGGGGTTAGGCCCAAAGACTTTGGGCTGGATTTGAGGGATGCTCAAACATTCCTACGTGTCCCATAATGATGGGAATCAAGCCGCATGTAGTTCTAGAAATACCCTTTGTACAAATATGGTTCATACAAGTGAAGGGTGAAAAAGGGGACTTTATTGCAATGATGGTTTGACCCATGATAAAAGGTTTAGGTATTACCATGTATGCACATAGTATTTGAAATATAACATGATTGGATATCAATGTAAATAATGATTTCCTCTCAGGTGAGGGTATCAAAGAATGTTTTAGTTTACTGTCATACATGACAAAAGTGTTGTATAGTTTAACGTCGTATAGACAGGACGAAGGTGAACCAATGTGAATAGATTGGTATTGGGTTTGAAACTTGGGAGGTTGCCAATGTACCCAACCTGGAAGGTAAGGATCAATGTACGCATAGTTCAATTAAAGAATGAATTAGTGTTCAAGTTGTTCTTGGGGAAAACGACAAAAAAAGGTGTTGGGACTTACGCGTGGTTAGCTGCCCAGAGAGGGTGTTATGGTTGAAATTTTCTCTAAGCTCACGTGAGTCATACTCGGTGTGAGAAACAAGAGGTAACAACAACCTTAACGATGCACAGTTTAATGTCATGTAGGACATATAAAGGGACTATTCAGTTTAAAGTCTTTCAGTTAGGACTATTGGTGCTACACAGTTTAGTGTCATGTAGCAGGGATAAAATATAGTTTATTGTCATGTTGGACAAAAAAGGGGACTTTTCAGTTTAATGTCATGCAAAAAAGACAAAAGAGGGCATAGTTTAACATCATGTTGGATGTATTAGGGACTTTTTCACAGTTTAACATCATGTTGGACGAAAAATGGACGATACAATTTAGCATCATGTTGGACAACAGTGCAAATAGTTTAAGGTCATATGCATGGACCCTAGATGTATAGTTTAACATAGTATAGGATGATGAAAGGGACATAGTTTAATGTCATGTTGGATAAAATTTCGAATAGTTTACGGTCATATGCATGGACTGTAGATGAAGCAGTTTAACATCTTGTGGGATGAAAGTAATACAAATAATTTAAGGTCATATGCATGGACCATTGGTTATGCAGTTTAACATCTTTCTGGATGTAAGGGACTTCTGTACAGTTTAGCGTCATGTAGTTAGGACGTCAAAGTTTAACGTCATGTTGGATGTCACAGTTTAATGTCACGTTGAACGTAAGTGCCAATAGTTTAAAGTCATATGCATGGACCCTTGGTTATGAAGTTTAACGTCTTGATGGACGTAAGGGACTTCTATACAGTTTAGCGTCATGTGGTTAGGACGTCACAATTTAATGTCATTTTGGACATCACAGTTTAACAACATGTTGGATGTAAGTGCCAATAGTTTAAATTCATATGCATGGACCCTTGGTTATGCAGTTTAACGTCTTGCTGGATGTAAGGATATAAAATAGTTTAAGGTCATATTCATGGACCGTAGATGTATTTTGTGTTTATAAAAAATATTTCTTCAGAAATCTGGCATTGGTTAGAGTAGTGATGAGTTCTCCATCCATTGAGATTAAAGAATAATCTCCATTGGAATAGAGCTTATGTATTGAATAAGGTCCTTCCCATTTTCGATCAAGCTTGGGAGGTTTCATTCCTGGTATCATTGGAGTTCTGAGAACTAATACCAATTCTCCCTGAATGAATAAACGAAGACGAACTTTTTGGTTGAAATATCGTGCTATTCGATTCTGATAGACTTCCAAGTGATGCATGGTGCACAATATTTTCTCATCTAAACATTCCAATTCTTCCAATCACTTTTGAGATTGTTCATCTGTAGATGACTGATAAAAAATTGATACTCTGAGCGAAGGTAATTGAACCTCAATTGGAAAGACTTCTTCTGTTCCATATACCCATGAATATGGAGTTGACCGCGTTGCAGTGCGAGTGGTGGTTCAATAATCCCATAAAGCATGAAAGAGTTTATCAGGCCCTGACTTCTTATCTTTATCCACCATCTTTTTTAGTATATTTGACAGAGTCTTATTGAAAGATTCTATCTGTCCATTGGCCGCTGCATGATACCGAGATGAATGATTGGATTTGATGTTGTATTCTTGATACAACTTACTTACCTCAGATGAAGAGAAGTTGGTGCCATTTTCCGTCAATATGGAATGAGTACACCAAATCTGGTAATGATGTTAGACTTGATGAAGCTAAAAATTCATTTAGAACTAACTTCTTTAAGAGGTATTGCCTCTGCACATTTGGAAAAGGAGTCATTATCAGTAAAAATATACTTAAACTGCTTGGTTGTAGCTGAAGGGTAAGGTCCCACCACTTCCATTCCCCATGTGTCAAATGGCCATGATTATTTAGTTGTATGAAGAAACTCTGGGGGCTGATGAATGATGTTTTCATGTACTTGGCATGAATGAAACTTCTTTGTGAAATCATCACAATCTTGTATCATTGAAGGCCAAAAATATCCAAGCCTTCGAATTTAATCAGATAGTCTATGTCCAGACTGGTGGCCACCACACACTCCTTTATGTACTTCTTTCATGATAGCCATTGTCTCTTCACCATAAATGCATCTGAAGAGAACTCCATCAAAACAACAGTTGTACAGAATTTTCTCTAGGTGATATGGGCCATCACAAAGAGTAAAATTGACCACACGTTTCAAGATTTGTTCTTTCCCAGCTCTATCAGGAGGAAGTGTTCCATTTTGAAGTTATTCCCTGATAGGTGTTATCCATCCTATAGTATGACCATATAGTTCATAGATGGGACTAATTTCACTGATTTCCACTATTATGATTTGAACATAAGGTGAAATTGTATGACGGTGGGCAATACTGATGGTTGTCTCGTCCCGATTTGGATCTGCCAGAGCTGTGGCTATATTAGCCAGTGCATCAGATTGGGAATTTTGTGACCGTGGGACATAAGAAAATGTTGGTTTCGAAGGAAACTCCACCATTAATTCTCTAACATAATCATACAAAGGGATTAGTTCTTATTTTCTGATTGTGTAATCACCATTGACTTGTTTGATTACCAGGTATGAATCACCTTTCACCTTTAAGTGACTCATTTGTTCTTGAAGTGCCAACTCCAATCCTGAAATAAGAGCTTGGTATTCTGCTTCATTATTTGTACCACCTCCCAATAATGAAAAGGAATAAGGTAGTAATTCCTTTTTTGGGGAAATGAGTACAACTCCTAACCCAACTTTGTTAAACTTAGGATCTTCCATTTTCCACCCTATTGGACTTTTGGAAGCACCATCAAAGTACATTTCTCATGTTTGATGACTTTTTTGAATAGAGAAGACTTCCACATCAGGGAGTTCAATATCTGAAGATGTGTCTTCCACTAAAGGGTGTTCAGCAAGAAAATCAGCCAGAGCTTGGCCCTTTATTCCCTTTTGAGACATATATTGAATATCAAATTGTTGTAAAATAACTTCCAACCTTTCTAGACATCCTGTAAGCATTGGATGACTAAGGATGAATTTTATCAGGTTATTCTGAGATACCAATTGGACCTCATGATGTTTCAGGTAGTGTCTCAACTTTTGAACTGCAAAGATTAATGTTAGGCAGCACTTCTTAATACTTGAGTATCGGGTTTTGCTTCAAGCATAGTCCGACTGAGATAGTAGAGGCTGTTTTCATTCCCAACATCATTCTTCTGAGTAAGAAGGTCTCCCAAAGACCACTCTAGAGTTGTCACATAGAGGACAAGTGGTATTCTTTCAATAGGTGGAGTTAATACCAGTGGGCTCAACAGATACTTCTTGAGAATATCGAATGCTTCTTGAAATTCTTCAGTCCACTAGTAAGTAACTCCCTTCATCATCCAATTGGTAAAGGGTAAACTTTTTCCTACCAAATTGGTGATGAAATGCCGAATATAGGCTATGTGTCCTTGAATTCCTCTCAATTATTTCAAATTTTGAGGAGGTGACATACCAAGGATTGACATTGTCTTCTCAGGATCGTCTTCGATACCATGATGGCGTACATCAAAGCTGAGAAATTTTCTTGAGGTTACCCCAAAAGAATATTTTCAGGGATTTATCTTCAAATTATGTTGCCGAATATTGTGGAATATTATTTCCAAATCAGCCAAGTGATTAGAACATTTTTTGGATTTAACCACCAAATCTTCCACATAACATTCAACAAAATTCCCTAAAAAGGGTTTGAAGATACAATGCATGGCAGGCTGATATGTTGAACCTACATTTTTTAGGCCAAAGGGCATTACCTGATAACAAAACACACCCTGATGGGCTCTGAAGGCTGTAGATTCTTCATCTTCTGGATCCATTCAGATTTGATTATATCTGGAGTATCCATCCATGAAGGAAAGTGCTTCATAGCCAGTTGTTGCATCAATTAAGAGTTCTGTAGTTGGTACTGGAAAATCATCCTTAGGACAATACTGATTAAGATCTTTGAAATCAATTCAAACTCTAATTTTCCCATTCTTCTTTTTCACTGGTACAATATTAGCCAACCACTTGGGATATTGAACTTCTCTGACAAAGTTATCTTTGATAAGCTTATCAACTTCAACCTCAATTTTGGAAGCATAGGTTGGGTGTGTTCTTCTAGAAATTTGTTCGAATCCTCAATTTTCTTATGGGAAACCCAAACAATGAGTGGAAACATCAGGATCAAGCCCTAGAATCTCTGTATAGTTCTAATAAAACATATCATGATTTTTCTTTTGAAAGGAAATATATATCTCTTGCTCTTCAAGAGTCATAACCGCAATAATTAAAGTGGGGCGTGGATCCTCTTTTGTACCTAGATTTATTTCTATGAGTTCATATATGGTGGTAGAGATACCCTATTCAAATGCTGGAGGAGAATCCCTAAGATCTACCTCTTCTTCTTCAACATGTGTTATCTCTTCTATTTCTACTTGTATAGTAGATGATGAAGCAGAATTTTCATGATCAGAAGAGATGCTAAAATTTTCACATCTTGAAGAAGAAGCTTCCATTTCCGAACCAATTGATGATGAAGGGTCTTCCTTGGGTAATAAAGAGGAGATGATGGATTGAGAATTGACATCATCATTCACCTCTAACATTGTTATAACTTCTTCTGGCCTTGTTGGCGAAGTATAGACTTGCTGGATTTCAGCAGATGAAATAAAGACATCTCCATTTGAGCATTCATCATTGCTTGGTGAATCACAACTTTCTCCCATGCTGTCTAGATTGATTGTCGTGATTGAAATTATGGAGGTTTCCATAAGAGTATTTTGATTTGGATCTATCCTGTTAATTTGACTGATAGACAATACATAATCTGTACTCACATGTGCTAATGGGTTTACTAGAATCTTTTCCAAAGCATATGGAGCATTAACTTTGGTAATATCCTTTGTTGGGGATTCCTCCTTTCCCTTCATGTGGTAGGATTCAGCCTCAATGTATTGAGATTCACATGTCTTGAACGGGGCCTCCTCACCATACAATGTCCCAACATGACCATAAAAACAATATTTGAGACATTGATGGTATGATGAAGGGATAGCCACATGTTGATGTAGCCAGGGTCTTCCAATCAATATGTTGAAGGCTGAGTCTTGATCAACAACCATGAAATCTTAATTGGATACAAGATATCCAAACTGAGTTCGGAGTGTAATCTCACCCAGTGGTTCTTGTTCATTTTTTTCATATCCTTGTAACATCATAGTTGAAGGAGATAAATCAGATTCTGTGAGGCCCAATCGACGAAGTGTACGAATGGGCATGAGGTTGACTCCTGAACTATTATCAATGAAAGCTCTTCGCATGTATACACCATTGACCTTGACCGATAAGTACAAAGGTCTAATATGTCCATGCATGACATCATCTTCATCTTCATCAGTAGAAGATATCACCGCATGGAATTCTATAGGATTATTATCTACATGGTAGACTTCAGCTGCAGCAATTTCAGTTTCAATCTCTTGAGGACTCGATAAAGCCTCGATGAGTGCCACACGAAGATCCTTTGCTAACTTCAAACCATCCAGAATTGATAACTTGGCCTGTATTTGGGCCAAGTGTTTCAATACATCAAAATTTTGATCCAAAGGTCTGTGTTTACCAATAGGAACATGTGGTTTATCATGTGCCTTGGAAGTTGATGCTTTGGAAGTTAATGCATCTTGTACCGGGATAGAAGTTGTTAATAATCATGGATTTGGAAGATTAGACCAATTAGGTAAATTTAATTGCTGAGAAGAAGAAGGTGGAACCTCCAGCCTATCTTCCAGAATAACTGTCCCAGGACTGAATCTGCCTTGTGTAGAAGAACTTTCTTGTTCTCGTTGAGCTCACTGAAGGGTTCTACTAGGAGTTTCTGCCGCATACACAGTTCTGGTAGGGGTAGAATTGGAATAGTGGCATATGAAAGATCCATGCATTCCCCCTGTATCCTGAGCCTCTGGAACTTCCTCTGATTCCTCTGTTTGATACGGAGAACCCAAGTTCACCGAATTCAAAATTGTGACTGGAATAAGGATCTGTTAAGTGAATCATATTAACATAACCAAATATTAACACTTCATCTGATGAAGACTCTACCTATTATCAAATTTAGGCTGTAACGTTTAGTGGGGTGGTGCCCGTGGCTTTGAAGTAGATGGAATGAAATCTTCCAGAGTCAAAGACAACTTAGGCTTTGACACATACACATCTTCTTCTGATTCTTCTTCCTTCTTTGAATTATGCTGTTTCTTTGAGGATTTTCCCTCTGATGAAGAGGGTTTTTCTGCGGCATTCATGGAAGAAGGCACAATTGGTTTCTTCAATTGTGATCTCAAAATAGAATGAGTTCGGTTGTTCATTTTTCTGATCATCCAATCATCACATTTTTGTGCATTTTTGTTCATGACTTCCTGCCACTCGCCCTCCTCCTCTGGATCTGTAGTAGTAACACATGCTACCTGAGGTGAAGATCCTTTTAGTTTGACTTGTCCCAAGTCGACCATTTTTTGCATGAGGTCCTTGAAAACAACACACTCCTGAATGGGATGCCCCAACATTTGATAAAATGGGCAATAGTTGGGATGATCTTCATATCCTTCCTTTTTTGGCCTCTAGGGCCTTGTCAATTGAACCAAATTATTTTCCAGAGCCGAAATGAAGTAACCAGGAACTTGTTCATTTCAAAAAGAGTAAAGTTTGCTATTTAAATCCTCAAATTGTTTTCATCATTGATCTCTTTGATCATCTTAACGAAACGGCCTCTGTTTCTGACACTCAAGAGGTGGAGCCCTTCAAGAAGATGAAGGTTTTGAAGGAAAAGTAGGTACAAGTGCTTGTTTAAGCATAATTGTAGCAGTCTATTCTTTACCCATTATCCTTCCTGGAGCTGATGGAATTACACGAGCTTTATCCTTAATATTTATAAGAGAATCTTCAATCTGTTGAGCGATTGAAGTAAGGTCTTGAAACCCTCATGTGTATTTCACAGGGATCAGCGGTGTGCGCAACTCATCATGTAAATTTGCCACACAGATTGGCAAAAATTCCTCTTGAGGGAGTACTAAGCTTAGGGAATATGTTAATCCCTTCCAGCAAGCAATGAAATCTAAGAACCTTTCATTCTCCCTTTGCTTACAGTTTGTAATATCAAAAATTGTTGTCTTTGGCAACGTTGAGCTTAATTGAAGAAGAAATTGTTGACGAAGATCATCCCACCCGGTAATTGACCGAGTTTGCAAGCTTGTGTACCAGACAAAAGCAGGTCCTTGTAATGACTGTATAAAACACCTGAGATTAACTGCTTCTTGTTGCTGAAGGGTTCCCATCAGAGGATCGCAACGAGAAACAAAATGTGTTAAGTGTTTCACTAGGTCTCCCGAACCATTAAATATTGGTAATGTGGTACTTGTGAAATTTGATGGGGGAGGAATTGCATCAACCCATTCAGGGTAAGCTCTCTTCTCTGGTTGAACCGGAGCACGCTTTCCCTCCATAGCTTCCAACCAAGCTGTTAATGACTCAATAGTAGTTATTAACTTTTGAGAAACATCTTGTTGAGCTTGGACCTAAACAGGTGTAATGACTGGAGCTGGTATAGATGTGGTCGCTGGTACTGCAACCAATGGCAGCACTGCCGATTATTGTTGGACTTGACCCATAGGTTTAGACCTGTGAGGGTGTACTGATAAAGGAGGAGAATCTTGATCCATCTCAGTAGCTGCAGAAAATTCCCTTGGATGACTGACTCCAGCACGCTTAGGAGGAATACTACCTTGAAGTAGTTCTGCGTTCAACCTCCTCAATTCCTTCATTTCTTCCTCTTGTTGTGCAAATCTTTTCTCTAGTGAGAGAAATTGGCCTTCTCCAGAGGAAGGGTATGTAACTTGATTCTTTCCTTTACCTTTATTAGAAACCTTTCGGAGAGGGGGAAGTGGGTTACTTGAAGGATTACCTAGGTTCTGGGTAATCTTTTGATTTCGTGTACGCACACCTTCTTCATTTGTGTCTGTCCATACAACTTCTTGAGCAGTAACCTCTTTATCTGATCCCTCTTAGTGAACCTCATCTGGTGGATCAAAAACAATGGAATTTATGACATTGATTGATGCATAATGCATTGTATCACTTCTATCGGCATTTTTGTGATATTTTCTTCTTCAATGTCCTTGATGAGACATTGCCTTTTGTTGATTTGATTCCTTAGGAAATTCTTGATGAACCATAATTTGGAGGGAATCTCCTGATAATTTGGCTCCTAGTTCCTCTTGAGGCTTCTTTCCCAATCGATAGAAGACTGAATTTCTCTGAGGGAGGGATTGATGATTTGAAAAGAGCCTAGTCCGGTAGACTGGGGTTGTTCCTGCTCAACTCCTCGAATCCTATTTGTTGATTCTGACGGTTGAGTTAAAAGAGTTCCCAGTCTGGAAAGCTGGGGTGGTTCTTGAGATTCTATATCTGAGACCTTCTTTAAATCTCTCCTTATCTTATGAACTTTAGTCCAAAAATTAGCTAGATGCATCAACCTGCATCCACTTTTATCACCCGGCTCAAAAGACTGTTGGATGATTTCTCACACTTCTGTCACTTGGTGATGTTCTTTCTCCAAACGAGAGGCCTGTTCAATATTCTCGTTTCCTTGATGCAGGATTAATTCAACAACTTGTTCTCTGTATGCTTTATTTTGAGATGAACTAGTTGAGTCATGTTCTTGGGCAAGCTTTTGATTACAAACAAAACCCATTGACTGTGGCTGGTCATGGGAAATAACATTGCATGAGACCATTTTGGGCGGGCTTTGCTAACTAGAGAGTACAGTGAAATGTATCACTCCATGAACACCCCATCCCCTGATATAAATACCAGATGGGGAATTGGTAATTAACTAGCGCAATATTCTTAGTGCGCCAAGGCATGAACACTGAAGGGCTCTCTGCTACTTTTCAGCCTTCAGATATTGAGAAACTAAGAGAGATGCCCAGTCAATTTGGCATTGTAACCCTTCTATTATCTTGGTATGATTTTCATATTCATCATAAGATAATGTTTTCTTTTTCAACTAACACCGAGTTTTCCATATGTTGAGACGAATATCATTAATTCCATCTTCCGTCAACATATCTCGAATATCATACTGAGAGTTGGACGAAGGCCAAAACATGACTGGTACTTCACCTTTTTCTAGTTTTTTTCTCATATTCAGTACTTCCACTTTATCATTCAATGAAGATTCTTATACCTGATTAGACCAGAGCTGGTGCTTCCATGCTGCTTCATCAGATTCAACAAGATTGGTAGAGAATTCATTGATTAAACTAGAAGATGAACGACCCAGGGGTGGTTCAGAGAATGACCTACACCCCAGGCTATCTTCTGATTGATAAAGTGTTTCACCTGATAATGGTAAATCATCAGACATGACTGGCTTCACATTTTCAAGTGCCTCAAGATAAGAGGGCTTTCTCATCACTACAATGTCTGTTGGAGAATTTTCCAAGCAATGTGAATCACTACTGCAGAGAGGACTTTTGCAGATAAATTCATCATCATGGGGAGGACCACCATGGTTGGTTACAGAAAAAGATGAAACATTTTTCTCCTTGGTCTTCTGGCCACACAGAGGGTTCTTGTGGCTCTCATCTAAAGATGAAACTTCGAGATTGACCGAATCATCATGAAGAAAGTCTTCCTGAGGAAGTATCTGATGCGGACCTTCAGAATTAATATTCCCACTATTGGAAACTGAGAGATCTGAATCTTGAGTTGCAACAGATAGTTGTCTGAGCGTATCATGAAATCCAGCATCGAGTAAGGCCTTGTCACAGATGGGCCTTTGATTTCTTGACTGTGCTGGGCAGGTCTTCTTCTTAGATGCCTTCTTACACAATTTGGCAGGTGTATGTTCCTGCTTAAGAGAAATGATCCGGTTAGGCTGATTATCTCCACTCAAACCAAGGGTATATGTCTGACTTGGTTGTCCATATGATATGGGGGAGTAGACCCCACAACCCTCTTGGACTGGAACATAGGTGTGTGTCTGTTCCGGAGTGAACTGTTGATGTGTCACTCCACTGGTAGGGATAGATTTATGTGTCTTACCCTAAGATGCTGCTGAAGAAGTTATAATATCCTGGAAGGCATCCAGAATATGAGCAGGGATTTGTTTCTCCTCTATCACCATTGACAGAATGGGATTGGTGACTTTAGCATCCAGAACGAGGATGTACATCCATTTCATGATTGGAGTAGGCGTGTGTTCATGCTCTAGTCCTCCTTTTCCTATCAGTGAATTTTGACAGTACTCATGTGTGGGGGCAGAGTGTTGAGTTTGCCTTCTGTTTTTCACCGGAGCTTTCCGACTGACTTCCCCAAATGCTACCAAATGAGACTTTTGGTAGGCTTGATAAATACTAGCAGGTGTATGTGCCTGTTGATTGAACTCCGTCGAATGTGGTTGACGAGCCTCCTTCAACACTGACGGATGAGGCTACTGGCATGATTGATGAGTGTAAGTAGGTGTATGTGCTTGTTTATCAGTTTTCAACACATTGGGTTGGAGGGCTCCATCGCATGTAGTCAGACGAGCCTTCTGAATAGATGATGATTTATAAAGAGGTTTATGTCCCTGTCTATAGTACTCCACCAGAATTTCCAGGTGGGATTGGCATGCTGCTGCCAGGGGAGTCTGCTGGACAGTGGGATTAAAACGAACGGGTGTATGTGCCCGCTCATTTCGTTCCACCAAGTTAGGTTGGTGGACTTCTCCGAAAATGGCAGAGATAAGAACCTGCTCACTGTTAACTAGTTTTCACCTTTGGTGATTCGTCTTGCCTGCTCGGGTTAGAGCCGAACGCCTGGAGATAACACCCTTATCATCTTTAGGGCGCACTGCCGCACGAATCTGGCGGCGATTATTGGTGGGATCCCTCAGGAAGGACTCTTGTTTCCTTGAATTAAGGCCCTGAGAGGGATTCTCATTCACCTCTTCAGAATATGGGAAGGAATGGTTGTTGCGTTCTGGGGATAACGACCCGAAACGGTTGGAGACGGTGGTTAGCACCGCCTACTTCTTGATCACTGGCCATAGCTGTCTGGACAAACAGGGTGAATTGTTCACATGAAGGGCTTGTCGAGCAGCCTCCAGAGTTGGAATGGTACCATGTTGACGGTACTACTTAACCAGTGCATTTAATACCCAGTGTTTAAGACACTGATTAGGTGATATCGTCCTCAGAGCGGATGATGATCCAGTAGGAGCAGCAGCAGATGCATTCTTAGTAGAGGTTTTCACAAATGTGGACTTAAGAAAAGACACTCTTGTAATGTATATGATCTTGGAAAAGAGTGCCTATTTGATATAAAAAACATAATCAAGATAAGTTCGACTGCTATATATTTTGGATGAGCACATATGTTATTGATTGTCTTGTTGGCCCTCTCATTGAGATTAAATAGGGGCCTAAAAAATAGGTAAATCGTCACATTAACATGGTTAATGATTAACGTCGGGTTCACCGTTTTTTGTTTCCTCTGGAATTGGGGATGACCTCATTGATTGAAGGTTCAAAAATTCCAATCGGTTTCTAACGGGTTTGTTCGTAGAATCGGAAACATCCAATGATTCCATATCCATTTGGACTAACTTTCTAAAGGTAGGAACTCATTAGTTGTGGACTGATGACGCTTAGGAATTTGTATTGGTTGAGATGATCGGAGGTCTGACACATCACACCTTTTTTAGGGGAATTATTTTCTACTCTGGGACTCTCTTTATAGATTTAAGTTATGTTCGTGAATCCTTATTACATTACCAAGTATAAAATGAGCTTTTCTTTAGATTTGACAATCAATGATTAAATATGTAGGAAATTTAGAGAATATTTTATATGTATTTGAGGTTATTCATCGATAGAGAATCATATGTATTTGTTATAGATTCATAGTCAATGGTATCCTTCAATACATAAAAGTCTCTTGGTCATTATGATGACTATACAGGTTTTAAAGCCACTCAGTGGGGCAGTTGAAGTTTAGTGTCATTCAGAAGTACATGGATTATTTCATAGTTGGGATCGTACCAGCAGATGGTCTAACTACGTATCCTTTGTTTAGAAAAGGAATCATAACCCACGTAGTTCGAGTAAGGGAGTGTGATGTTTATGAATGATTGATGGCTCAAATAAAGATGTCATGATTACTTTTACACTCTAAGCTCATGTGTGTCATGCTCGGTGTGAGATACAGAAGATATTGGTTAGGACAATTGTTCCATGAAATATGAAATTATAAGAAATGATGTGGGGATTATGTATATATGACTTCCCAAATAGATGAATATTAATATTTACTTCATGGATGAAATCCAGGAATAGGGTCCATAAAGGTATATTTTCTTTATAGAGATTTGGAAACTCTAATCTTGGGGCTTACTCCTATGGAAAATTCCCAAGTTCGTAAGGGAATTATGATTGGGTTTTACTCCTTAGAAGGAAACCCATATCAAAAGTAAATTAGGACTAGTTAAGAGAAATTAAGACTGGGGATTACTCCTGAGAAGGAGGCCCAGGTTAAGGGACTTGAGAAATTAAGGGACTTGGGGATTTCTCCTAAAGAGGATGCCCATATTTGAGACTGGGGTTTACTCATGAAATGGAATCCCAGGTTAAGAGAATTTGGTTAGGGCTTACTCCTGAGGAGGATGCCCATATTTGGGAACTTGGAGACTCGGGCTTGCTCTTGAAAAGGAATCCCAGGTTAAGGGAATTATGACTGGGGCTTACTCCTAAGGAAGATGCCTAGATTAATGAGGCCTTGGGGCTTACTCCTAAAGAGGATTCCCAAATTAATGAGAATTTGGACTGGGGCTTACTCCTTAAAAGGAGGCCCAGGTTAAGGATTATCTCATATTATAGGATGAGGTTTTATGAATGTAATCTCTAACTTTAGTGTTATAAAAATGTGTAAATCACCAGGTTTTAAGAGATGTTCCACAGAATTCCTTTCAGATAAGGAATCCAACATGGAAATCATGCCATAAATGGATTTGGAGAGAGTTCTGAAGGCATAATTTTGAAGAGGAGAGGTGGATAGGCATAAGATAGGTGAAATAGGTAGGAGGGTAACCCAAAAAGGAAGGTCCACACATGTATTGCGTGGGTGCACATGTACTATGTGGGCGCACAAGTACTGGTCACTCAGGTGTACCTGCGCGACACATGGGTACTTGTGCGCCGGTCAATCCTTAAAGTAGAACTTGGGCAAGGTTTGTCTCAAGCCCTTAGTACTAACCCTAGAGACTTCCAGAAGAGAGGCACACAAGTTATATGGAAGGGGCAAGGTGTTTCACAAGTGTGCCAATTTACCTTAAGGGCTGGCCTCCTAAGCGCACAAGTGTAAATGAGTTTTAACACTTAGGACTTTCTCCCCATCTTTAGATCTTTTGTTCTGGGTATGAAATTACCTTAGAAGTGTTCAGAAGCCTTGATAAGATACTAGGGCACCGAGAGCTCAAATCTGAGGTTTTGGAATTTTTCATTGTGTCTAAATGGGGGGGCCCATAGGGGTATTTATAGGCTAGAGAGACCATGGGAGAAATTTCAAAGAGGGCACGCAAGTCACCTGTGCGACCACTGGGCGTCACGCAAGTATACTTGTGCGACCTTAGTAGAACTTGCGCGACCCAAGTGTAAATGACTCCATGTTCATGCCTTTGTCAATTTTTGATGTTTTCTTCAAAGGATGGATCACTTTATGCTAAGGCATTTCCCTTTCCATTCATTTGGACTCTGTGATGAAAAGGAGTGTCAACACTCTCCAATAAGTGTAATGTAAATAAAAATTAAAATGAAATTAATGAAACTACTTATATTAGGCTCACCCATTTCTTGATTTCCTGACATAAGATAATCTAAAGTCACCTAGATTTGGCATGACATACCCGATTAGATGATCAAGGTATTGACAAGTTCTGTTTTGGAAGGAATCTAACACATATTATGTTGAAGGAATTTTTGTCTTACCGTCTTATATCTTGTTATTACCTTCACATTAATGAATGATTATAATGATATAGTTTGTAATTATATTCCTCCCATTAAATCAATATTTTTAAACCATATATATGTATAACACTTTATATAACTCATTGCTTGAGTTACTAACGCAAATTAAAAACTACCTATATTCATATATATTTAAATTATTCCCATGAATAAGGTTCATAAACCCCATTTATGTAAATAATTAAAATTATATGAAATCAATAATCCCAATAAGAAAAATCTAGGATCCACAAAGAGACAACCCTCACCTTTCTAGATATGGAATATGCCTCAAAACTAGTGAGTAGTCTGACTCAAAGTCCCTTTACCCAAGGATTATTTACTCAAGAGAGGTATCAATTCCATCATAATTATAACACCTAATATAATGAAATAATAATTAACTACTTAATTCATGCTCATAACCCAATACAAGTCAAATTAGATAAAGAGGAAAACAAAATCCATTATCATTCCTTGCATGAAACTCCACAGATATATGTATGATAATTTATAGAAGTAGTTTAAACACCTTTAAACTAAATCATACATCATAATTAAATTTATAAAAAATATATCTTTAAATAAATTATAGAATAATATTTATATAAATTAAAAGGACTCATTTTTAAATATGAGATCAAAATTTATAAACAATTCATGAAGTTAATATAATTATAAATATTTTAAAATTTTAGAAAAATTTATTGAAATTCCATAATTTTGAAAATAAATAATCAATATTCATTTAAAAAAATGAACTTTTTATTATTATTAATTATATGAAATTTACTTTAAATATATATATATAATATTATGTGAATATAATCAATAGCACATCAATTATATTATGTAAACATTTTACATAATCTAAATTTCAAATATCTAAAGTTTATTGAATCCTTGACCAAATAAACCTTTGATACTCAATTTTATATGGTTTAAATAAATAACAATTTTAAATTAAACATTTGAAATAAAATATTATAAAAAATTCATAATATTAAATGTAAACTCTTTTATATTGAATACTTATTTTTAAATTTATAATCATTTTATAAATTACCCATATAATTTTTAAATAATAACTTTTATTTATAAATTACAATGCATGAAATATAATTTATAAAAAATCATTTCAAAATTTAATTTTTATATTTATAGGATATTTAATAAATATTTTAAAAAATTAAATAATTAACTGTAAACATTTTATAAAAAATTAAAATTTTAAAATTTTTTAAAATAAGAACATCTTATTTTACCTTTTTTTATAATTGATAAAAAATTTGTAATTTATTTAATTCAAATTATAATTGGAATAAAATGAAAGAATATTGTTATCTTCACAAACATATTCAATGATATACCATAGATCATAGGCTATGATTGATAATCCACAATGTTCTATAGATATATCAATCATCTAATGTAATTGATATAACGTGTCATGTGATATTAAAAAACTATACTGTAACATTATATGAGTGTCGAGTGGCCTTATGTTAGATTAAATCATATGATATTAACCCAGACTTGCAATAGCCTATGGAAGGTGAGTCTCAATACTTGTATATGATTAAATTTACATGGGTATACCTCGTGTATCATTAATCAAGCATTGCATAAGAATATTGGATTATAATATGGGGTTATAAGTAAGATTAATCATTGTATACTGAGGGTTGTGTGATTTTAAAACTTGAATTCATAAGATTAATCCAAATTCTATGTCATATTAATCAAGCTGTTCTTTGTGATAATAATATCTGATGATATAGTCTCTTATGTAGGATTAACTTCATGTGGTATACGCCTTGCAGGATATTAACCCTTAGATAATATTACAAGTGACAGTTCCTACATAAGAATGAACCTACCCATACCTAAACTCTATTAATCACCAAAAAAATCTTTTCATATTAAATTACATGGATGATATTATATAAAATGATATAGTTCATTGATTTCACAGTAAATATGAACTAATCATTTTACACATGAATCTGAGTTTCAAATGGAATGTCAAGTCTTTGATACTAATGATTGGTTTTTAAGGATAGGTTATTGATAAAAATAATTAGAAAAATGATTTGAAACCCAAAACAAAATCAACCATTAAATAATACTCTAAACCAAGAAAACTATAAAAGAAGATAAGAACCATGAACTTTACACCGCAGATGTCCTTGTAACAGTATTTATCCATGCTGTTAGAAATCAAACAAGTTGTATCCAAAATAAATCCCTTTTCCATGATGTTTCCATGAGAATAAATAGTCACTCAAAATTTGTAAAATATTTATCTCTCACCATGTAATTCTATAACCTTTTAATGAAAATTTGGAATAATAAAGAGAGATTCTAGGGAGATCGAGTTTTGAAAAGTAGCAAAAAAATTAGTGTATCATCAAACCCTAGCCTTATAACTACCTTATATAAATAATTACGAACACTCCCTAGATTATTTTATTTTATCTAAAATTTTAATGCATGAATAAATGATATAAATTTTTAATTATTCATCATATGAAAGCATCCACCATGTAATTACTTAGTTCCAAAAAACATTTCCTTTATGTTTTACTTAGGCTTGAAGGTTCCAATGGGTTGTATGTGATCTTAATTTCTAGGAAAAATTAATTTTTATACTCATAGAAATTGGTGTGTCTCATGGTCACATATGAATCAAATGGTCTCTGGTGTGTCTCATCATTATAGGGGTGCCCCATGGTCACATGTGTATCTCATAGTTATAGGTGTGTATCACAGTCACAGATGTGTACAAAGATCATAATTTGGACTGACCATAATAGGTGTGTATCGTGGTCACATTTTGGACTAATGTTTATAGTTTGGACTCAAGATCATATGATTCCTTCTCACAGTTGTAAGTTTCCTTCTCACAATCATAGGTTTTCTTTTCACATTTTCTATTTTATTCATGGTCTCTCAATTCCTTTAAGTGGTCAGTCCAAGGAATTACTTAAATTAGGATATTTTAAAATTTCCTAGAATATCAAAAAATTTGTGAATATTAATTTGTGACAAAAATATTATTTTTAAAATTTAATTAAGGGAATTTAAATTCCCCTTTAAAATAGGATAATTATACCCTATAATTATAATAACACTACTAGAAATTTAGGCTATAACCACGGTTCTAAACCGTGGCTATAGGCTCAAAAACCGTGGCTATAGGTTATAGCCATGGTTTCATGAACTGTGGCTGGTATTGGTGTGGCTATAGGTCGAAGCCTATATCCATGGTTTGAAACTGTGGTTATATCCCTATATCCACAGTTCGAACCATGGCTATATACCTAAATCCACGACTCCAACCGTATATATAGCTCTATAGCCATGCCAATAAAGGCCACAGTTCATAGAGAAGTGGATAAAGCTCTATAGCCACGGTTTTAAAAACCATGGCTATAGGGATTTATCCACGGTTATAAACCATGGCTATAGGACTTTCCACTGTATAAAAAAACCATCACGGTTCATCGTGCTGGCTGTTGAGAGGACACTACCAACTCCCCACCTCCCCCACCCACAACTCCCCCACCCTGCACCAAAACCCCCCACCCCCTGCTCCTGCACACCTCCCCTACTCCACCCCCTGCCCCCTCCTCACTGCACACCCCCTCCCCCTATACAGCCCCCCTCCCCACCCTACACTAGCACCCCCACCCCTGCTCCTGCACACCTTCCCTACCCCACCCCCTGCACCTTACACCCACCCCCTGCACCTTACACCCCACCCCCTGCACCTTGCACCCCCTTCCCCTACTCACTGCACACCCCTCCCCCCCAACCCTGCACCAGCACCCCCAACCCCCTGCTCCTGCACACCTCCCCTGCCCCACCCCCTGCACCTTGCACCCCACCCCCTGCCCCCTTCTCACTGTATGCCCCCACTCCTCCATTCCAACACACCCCCTCTTCAACAGACCCTCTCGATATCCCCAACCCTAGACCCCCACCCCCCAACCTGCCCAACACACCAGTCAATTGAATTCCGAAAACCAAAAATATTCTAATATGGCTATGATACAAAAATTTCCAGTCAAAAGAACTACACTAATAAAAAACATGCTAATACTATTAGAACTAAATCAAACTTCATCATGACAAATAGAGTAGAGTGGAACCAAACCAAATGGTTTTGAAAAAGATGAAATTGAACTAAACTGAAAATAATGTAACCAAACTGACTAAAAACAATCAAAACTAACTTCAATAAAGCTTAATTGAGAAAGAAAAAATGAAACTAATGAGACAAACTTGGTTGAATCTAAAATTAATTTAATTGAACTGAATAGCCCCAAATAAAACAAACTGAACCTGTTACAATAGACATAAACCAAAAAAATGAACCCAATAAAAAATAACCTCGCAAACCTAACCTGACCCAAACTGAACCAAGGAGTTGGGACTTGTGGTGAAATTTTAAAAGGCTTTATCCCCGCAGTTTGAGAGGATATCCCAGTCATGTGGTGCTTCACTTTCCTCAACAAGATCCAAAATGCACTAAAAAAAATATAGGGAACCCAAAAACCACAAAAACCCTAATTAAAATTGAGTCAAAAAATAAAAAAGGAAGAAAACTTACCTGAATCCGATAATGAACTGCACAGCTTGTACCCTGTACTCCACGACACCCTGAACCTGGTTAATCATACATGAGTGCCCATCATCCATATGTTAAGAGACCAACACCTCATCCATAAGTTAATCATTCTCAAAGTAGATGATATTATGCACCTCATAGTGGGAACACATGAACATAAGCAAATAAATGAATGAAAACTAAATCATGCAATGTCCAACACCCTACAAAACACCTCGCACAACACCCTGCACTTCACCCTGCACTGCCTGCACTGCACCCTGCACTGCCTGCACTCCACTTCCTTCACTTCACCCTCCACTGCATGCACCCTGCACCCCCTGTCAGTCCCCCCTTCCCATTTACCCTTCCTCTGCCTCCCCCACCCTCTCCCAGCCCCCCCCACCCCACCCCTGCCCATTCCCCCCTCCAGTCCCCCAATGCCAGCCCCCCTGTCAGTCCCCCATGCATATTACTGATTATTTATTTATTTATATTGGATTTATTTAAATGTATATTCTTAGAAAATAGTAATAAAAGGATGAATTAGAACCATAATTAACCAAGTTAATATGCAGTCATGAAACTTTTATCCTTCATGGTTATCCTCATGAGTGACTGGGCTACAATGTATGCATAGTCTGACAAGGAAAAATGGGATTTAGAGAATAATACTAACGATTGTACTCTTCTTTGACTTTGAAATGGATCTCTTTCCTAGGAGTGCACACATTGATAGGACCTATAAACTTTATTAGAAAGAAACCTACAGTCTAAATGAAGAAATGTAATTGATAACACATGAGCATCCCCATCCAAGCACATTAGTATTCCAAAGAAGTGGGAAAAGTATAGAAATTAGAAAAATAAATGGTACTAGTAAGGGAAATTTGGAAAAAGAATAGACCCAAAATTAGTGCCTTGAGAATTTACAGGGAGAAATGAATCTCCCACACCATCGGCCATGATACATTTTTTTTTGTACAGTTTTTCATCAAGATAAAATAAAGTAAAAGCATGATGTATTTAAAGATTAAAACACTGAAATAATATATCACTTAAGTAACATAAATTTGGGTGGAGACACCCCTTCTATCAAATTGAGGCCTACAACAGAACTAATCGATTATTAATTAGAATAAAACGGACAAGATAAATCAGAATAGAAGGTTTAAAGCATATTAGTTAAGGAATTCCAACCTTATCAGCTAAAGAAGAATACAAGGCATTATTATCAAGAAGAGACCCTATTAAAGAGCGAAGCCTTTTGATTGTAGAGCCAAGAGAAATAGCACGCTGAAAAAGAGCCTTTTCCTCGATGGATTCCTTTGAAATAAATGATGCAGCCAAATCCTCTAATTACTTCACTTGTTCCAATACCTTATATAATTCTTCCTATACATGTATTTGTGATTCCACTAATGTTGTGTTATCACCCATTGAACTATGTAAAATTCAGTGCACACACACAAAACACTACTGATGCTTCCTCCCTGTGACCAAGTAAACATAACAAGTTCTAGTAAACTTTAGATGAGACTTGTGCTTGGACAAATATAAATAAGTTAAAAGATTATATCTTGGTCACTCTGAAAATCTAGTGTTTTCATAGAACACATGAATATATGATGCAATAGTTTTATACCCCTAGGGATGAAAATTTCATCAACCACCAACCCCCCCCCCCCACCACACACACCCCCTGAAACAGCTCCCCCACACCCCTGCACCAGCTCCCCCCACCCCCTACACCAGTACACCCCCCACACCCTGCATTAGCCTCCCCCCCCTCCGCGCACCATCCCCCCAACTTTAACTGTAGGAAAAATCAAAAACCAAAAGCACATCCCTGAACAACACTAAGAAAATTGAATTTTCCATTAATATACATATATACCTATAAGGTTAACAGATGAATAGACATTACAAGTAGTTAAGAAGAAGAAAAAGGGGATGGTTATAAAAAATAGATTCTAAGAGATTTTTATATTTCTTAATTTGACCATAATTACGTATATTACAAGAAATGAAAACTATTGTAAAAGAATAAAATAAGTGTAAATGTGAAGTAGAATGATCTCATTGAAGAGATAAAAATGTCCATGATGAAATGTGTATAATAAGATAGGATACCATAATCTCTTAATAAAAAAATGTTTTCTAAATAAAAGGAACTTCATGTGGAACAATCTAGGTATCTTAAATCTAGAAACGCCTTAAAGAATATGATATAAGTCTTTGAAAATGTAGTGGATATTCAAGCTGAACCATCCAAGGATGATGAGAAAACTAGCCCCATAAAAAAGGTACAACATTTTTCTAAATTCTCATGTGATACTCTATATGTTTCCTTTCATTATAAAGATTATGAAACATAATTTGAATATTTTTAGGATGATGAATGGTGTAAAAATATTCCTCCTATGGATGACCAGAGAATGGGAAAACCCCAAGGAAATGGGAAAATAAAGGCTGGAGGATGCCTGGAAAACAAGAAGAATTTTATAAACAAACTCATCGTATAAAGGAAGATCAAGTTTCATGGGATATTAATATTGTTGTAGATGTTTTTGGTATAAATCTTTTGAGTAATGGTACAACATGTCATTTCAATGGAACTAGGATGAAAAAATGGGGAGTAGGCATGTGAAGAATAGAAGTTGTTGTAATAGAAGTAGGAATACCCTTAGTAAAAAAAATTACCAGCCTGAAAAAACTACTTGAAAGGTATCACCTCTTTATTCCCATTCATTTTATGTATAATTTCTTATAGTAAATTAAATAAAAAAATTAGGGAGATGGATGACTGTTGTATTATTTAGGTATAACAAGAATGAAGTATCCTTCCTAGAATACCATTGAAGTTTGATTTTTCATGATGAAGAAAGTGAGACCATCCCTTAAGGGGTGAAAAGCATAAATTAACATTTTCAATAATGAAAAACTATATGGAATCTCAAAATCTGGACAACCTAATTCTAATTAGTCATTGAGTTTATGTTGAACAACCCCAATATTAATTTTTATATTGACATCACATACTCAATGATTTATGCACTGCATTGATTACTTGTTTATAAACTCTTGTTTCTATAAAGGTTTTTGCCTCATAGACTTATAGTTGAATATCTCAAGTCTGTTTTCCAAGAATATCATGTGATTATATCCTTATCTCACAAGTGTATAAGTTTGAAACTTTAAATATATGGAGGAGAAAAAGATTTCATGATGGGAGTGCTTGGCATCCAGGACCACTATCAGTGAGTTCTAAAAATCCATTCCCACTAACCCTATAGCCATTTTGTAACTCTAAACTAGAGGGTGCACTAATTCAGATCACCCTTTAGCTCCCTATGACCTATCTAACACAACAACCAGGCCAATAAAAGAAAACATCATATCAATCTCAAGGTCAAATCCATATCCTGTAATATCCCAAAGTTATCATCCTATTTCTAGTACCTAAGAAAGAAACTACCTCAACCTTCTTTGGTATAAGGTATAAAACACTATTCATTCAAATTCATGAAAAAAATATTATAAAATAGCCACAATAGGCTCACATTTCCAAACTCTAAGTTCTAAGGTAACACCCAAAGACAACAATGATTAAATCAGCACTGACCCTCTTAGGGATAATAAAACATGGGGTACTCATGGTCCCCTAGATCACATCTATCAAATCATGATCCAATCTAGATAGGGAAACCTCATCTAGAGACCTTGAAAACTAACCCATCCATGATCATCACCTCACCCACAAGGGAATAATAAAGAAACACCACACACATATGAAATTCCTCAAGGTTTCCTTAGACCCATATCATTTCTTGTTCGCACTGCATCCTACTAGACAGTAGCCCCCCCTGCTGGACCCCCTGGACATCAATCCCCCTGGATAGAAACCCGTAACCCCCCCTGGACAACTACCCCAGGATAGCAGACCCCCTGGATAGAACCCCCCCTGCTGGAGAGCAACCCCCTGGATAGCAGCCCCCCTGGATAGCAGCCCCCTAGAAAGAACCCCCCTCCTGGATAGTAGCCCCCTTGACCCCCCTGGACAGCAGCCCCCCCGGACAAAACCCCCCTGTTGGACCCCCTAAATAGCTACTTCCCTACTGGACCCCCTTAATAGTTTCCCCCCCTTAGACAGAACCCCCCCCCCCCCTGCTGGACAACAGCCCCCCTGGACCCTCTGGACAGAACCCCCCTACTGGATAGTAACTACCCTGGACAGCAACCCCCCCTAATGAACTCTCAAGTTAGAGGTTGGAGATCATGTTTTCTTTAGATACTCAACTAGGTTGTTCTATAGAAATATTCAGAGGTAGGATAAGCTGTTACTGAGGTTATTTGGACCCTTGGATGTTCTGAAATAGATCAGACTAGTGGACTACAAGTTAGAACTCCCTCAAAAGTACCAGTCAAAGCATGATGTACTTCAAGTGTCTTGGATGCACTAATAATCTCTAGACACAAAAGATGTATTTTTTCCTGATGAGGATTAGTAGTATGTAGATGGTTCACTAGAAGAGTATCTCATTTATATTGTAGATTAGAGCGTGAAGACACTCCAAGTTAAATCAGTTCCCCTGGTACAGGTGCTATAAAAACATAGTCGAGTACAAGAAGAGACCTAGGAAAGGGAAGATGATATATGGGTGACGATCCCTCATTGATATACACACCCTTGGTCGAGATATTAGTAGTTGTATATTTATTGTACTGTTGAAACCATTAGATTGTAAGGTAATACTTTATCTTCAGGATGAGCACATCATTCAGGATCATATGACCATATAGTGGAAGATAATAACTCTTAGGATATTCATGGTGGTGTTTCATTAAATGGTTTTCCAAGTACAAGAGTGTTCTATCAAATACTTCATAATAATCCAGCTGAATCCTTTTAATAATTTATACAAAATGGGAAGAATATTTTTCATTAAAAAAACTGACCTTCTAGGTATCCATTGCAAATCTGCAATATTATATCAAGATTTTCATAGGAGATAAAATCTTGTTTTTTTGAAAAAATTTATAAATTCAAAAATTTGGCATAGGTGTGATGTGGTGCAGATCACTCACCAATACAACCTCACACTGGTCTCTCACCCACCCAAGGGACCCCACACAACCCATTCACCCAATTGACCTCATGTAGGTCACTGACCCAAATGACCTCACACAGGTCACGCCAACTAGGTACATGTGTCATGAATATAAGGGAATACCATGTGTATGTGAGAAAATCATTATCAGGAACCTTTCACAGAAAACTAGCATGATGAAACATATGTGTAGAAGAAAAGAACTTGGATAGATGGAGGGTGGCTAAAACTATGATAAGGTGATAAGAAGAGACTTCAAGCCATCGATGCTATTTATAAATGTACGAACACCTACACTGGTGGCATGTGCACCTAACCTTCATAGACTAACTGCATAAACCACCAATGAAAGACACCAGCGCGACATAATTTTGAGGCCCATACTTCCCCATTCATCCCTTATATGGTACTCAAGATGTTATGTTCTTTAAGACCAATCAAAAATGTAAATGGGAATACAGAGACCAAAAAACAAAGAATATTTCAACATCTATATTTCATTACTTAAAGATTCGACCCTCTTCTTCCAATCAGATCAAATCATGAGGGTTTTGTTTTACACTCCCATTTCCATATGAGGATGGATACTTTTAAAAAAGAGTAACTCAAGTAATTGGGAAGTTAAGAAGAAAAAATATTAAAATAGATTACCCAATAAATCCCAAAAAATACCCAAACAACGCCATCATGCAGGGCCAAGTTGTGCAACCTGAGACTTGTGCAAGTCATCATAGAAAGGGAGATCTGTGCCAACACCCAGTGAAATAACCTATGATAGAACCATGTACAAGACATATCCTTCTCCCTTGGTCCCAAAATTTCTTATAAATAGGACCTTGGGTGTTGTATTTATTAAATATGGAATATCAGAATAAGTCATAAAGCACTACTTGCCCTATTCCATTTCCTGGTCCATCAAAACCATAAAGGTATCTCTCCAAAACCTGATCTAAGAGGTAATTAAGGGTAATAGTTATTTTATTGTTCCTAAAGCGTTTGAAGAATCATTCACCCTTGTGAGTAACCACTCACCCTCAACCCATAAGTATTATCTTTAAGGTATCCTCCCGAACTAAGGACCTGCACAAAACCCTTCCATAGACACCTGAGGTAACCATAATATCCTATAGAAAGGCCTCACCTTAGTGTTATTTACATGGATTTATATTTTCTAAATTCAACTCTAGATCACATAGGTAAATACTGCAAAAGTCAATCTCATGTCATCAAGGTCTATCCTGCAGGAGACATTCCAGTCCATCCAGTTCAATCTTGTGTGTGCCTTCCAGTCCACCCATGTCTACCCTACATGAGACCCTTATATCCACCTATGACCCACCTAGGTGTACCATCATTTGGGATGCATTTTCATTTCACCAATGGAAGGTCACCTCTTCCCTTAGACACCTCACCTAAAGGAGATGAAGACGAGGCCTTCCCTGAATCCTCCAGATATGTGTAGTCAGGCCATAAGGAACACTAGAATTTCCTCTATATTATACATTATAATAGTAATTAAGGTCACAAATTTTTAATATCTAATCACTTGGATCCTTGGAGTGTTTTTAATTATAAAATATTTTGGAAATAAGAACCAAAACCTTATTGGAAATGCTAGAAACCTCCCCATTTTAGATAGTGAGGGGATAAATTCTTTTATCCTTTGATGATGTATAGCGCCTTAACCTTCTCTCATATTCTATGAAATAAGGACAAGGGAGTCCCTCCCATATTCATCACCTAGTATTTCTTTCATAGTGCACTTATACAGTGCATAAGTACTAAATTCTTGCATAGTGCACTTATACGCGGCGTGTCATCCTTGAGCAGGGCCAAATCATGGCATTAATGCGGTGTGACCGCGGCGTGACCGTGGCGTGACCGTGGCATGACCACAGCGTGACTGCAGCGTGACCATGGAGTGACCATAGCGTGACCGGGGCGTGACCGCGGCGTGTTGGCCCAGTCCAAGGAAATCTGTGGGGCAGCCTCTTCCATCTAGGAGAGAAAGGAGTAGGAGGAGGAGAGGCAACATTACGGTCATTGCCCCGCTGGCAGAAATTGGGATTATTTAGTCCCAACTTTGATCACACGACTCATGGAATACTATCACTATGAACCGCCGTGAGGTGTCATCTTAGAGCAGGGCCAAATCACGGCGTGGCTGCGGCGTGACCTCAGCGTGATTGTGGCATGAACGTGCTTATGATTAAATGAATTTTTTATACAATACTTTTGAAGCATACTAAAAGGGAATCATTCACTTAATTAGAGTCGTTTGGAGATATTAAAGTATTTTTTTATACCTTCTGGAGGTTTTTGTAAGTGTACATCATTCTGGTTGAGAATAATTCAGAATGTTTTGTGAATAAAATCATATTTTTATGGTTGTTTCTGCTTTTGAACAAGCACGCAGAGACCCACCGGTGAGTGTCCTTATGATTAAAGATTCCAAAATTTGGTATGAAGAGAAAAATATTGATTCTCAGCATATTTTTTTGGTACAATAGGAGCTGTTTTATGTTCTTATTTGGGGGAATAAAGCTCTATTATTTAAACCGGGATTTACATGTGTTTGGTTTATTTGTTATGGGATACTAAAATGGGCCAAAAAAGTATGGTCAGTGAGATTTAGAAGAATTATGCTCTAAGGAAAAGACTGAAAAAAGTTACATTAACAATTAGGCTTCCCCCAAAGCCGCCTCTAGGGGTTTCTATTACATTTCTTGAGAATAGGTTGTCATTCCAGTACTTAAGAAATCGAGAAAATCTATTTGTAGTCCACCTAGAAGATAATCTGAGTTTTTAATGGGTACAAAATATTAGTAATATATGGGGTTTGATTTTTGTGGGGTTTTCTGGGGCGTGTATGGGAAGTAGTGAAAAAATAGGGGAAATGTTTTCTTTCTCGATACTTTTATATTTTGGCTAGCTATAGTAGTTAGGGAGTTGTTGGATGGGATGTTAGCATTTGTTTCAGATATTGAATAGGGGAGAGAATAGCAGCAAGGGAGTATAAATTAATTGTCTTGGTTCAGCTAGTTGATGTTGAGAGGTAGTGGCCTTGGGAGGTGTCGACCTTATCTCTCGGAGAGGTGGCCTTCTTCCTTGAGATTCTTATCCTCCCTCCTTATGTATATCCATTTCTTCTCATCCTAGAAATATCAATTGAGCCATGTCTATTTGTTCAATGCTTTTCTACCTATTTTTAACTAATCTCATTATTGTTAGGTTTGTTACCTAACTTTTGAATACTCCAATGGGGAAATCACTCAAGGAGGGAAGATGATCCAAGATTTTCTATAGATGAAGAGAGAGTAAGGATTTGGGAAATACAACACAGGTGGGGAAAATTGAAGATGCATCTCACACTGAGGAAATGGTTTATGTGACCAGTATATGTTAGGCTTGATTGTGATCGGAAGGTATGCATGACTCTTTCATGGAGGAATTTTTCATTGAAAAAAAGATGAAATAAATTAATTACTTGTAGTTTATTTCTCTCTCTAATAGCTGTTTTTATTTTGGACACAACCTTTGGGAAAATTTATGATAAAAACTCATCTCTGATGGAGGCACGAACATTGGGAAGTTGGGACCATTTCTGAAGACACACTGCAGAAGCTGGAGGATGTTCACGAGCTCTGTTATCTTGATTGTTGTTTATCATGGAATTCAAATTTTCTACAGAGGTGTGACTTATTCAAACTCATATTATCGTGATTCAATAACTAACAAAAACTATAAAAAAATCTTCTATTCTTACGAGCAGAAGCATGAGAGTTGGAGATGCAAGAGTCTTGTTTCTTAGATTCTATAAATTGAGGTGACAAAGTCGATGCATGTACATTTAGTAGACGCAATGACAAGGAGCAGTAGCTTGAAACCAAACCAGAATGTCTTGAAGACTTAATATCTTATTTGTATTTTTTTCATGGAAGTGGATGAAATGGAATTGAATTGAGAGGTTGAAAGCTTGTGGACTTTCTAGTCCAGACTGAATGGGATAAACAATGAAGAGATTGAGGAGTAGTTTGAATCCTGTCTTGAATGGCCTGACATGGTACATTATGATCTGATTTCTTTATAGGATAAGCATGAAAGGAATATTGAGTAGGGGAAACATGTTCATGTTCTAATGGAACCACTAACTAAGGGAATAAGTGTTTGAATGTTCTATCAGAACTAATCACGATAAAGTACAAATTAGTGAAAATAGATGAGTATTTTGATTTTTTTGAAGTAGAACCCATAGAACCAGAAGTTATTGATGTTGGAACTACCATGGAAATTGTAATGGAGGCTGGTAGAGTTTCTATGAGACAAAAATGTATTCCCTCTACAGATACTCGGATTGGCTGTGAGCATTGTTTTTCTGCCAGTGGTAGAAAGATTCAAGCTAGTCCAGTGAAAACTGTAGAAACCAATGTGAACGATTCTTACACACTGGTTAAAAGATTCCTAAAGGAGAAAAAGGCCATCGAAGAAATTTCGGGTCCTCATCCTCAAGCTAAGAGGGTTCTGGATGGGAATTCATTATTTACTGCAAAGGATTCAGAAGGCTACTGTAAGGGATACTTTTCACAAGGATTTTCAAAGTAGTATAGATTACCTATTGGATTATTTTTCAACATGCACAACCACTGTAATAATTTTATAAACATGGAATAATATTCCCCAAGATCTAATTCTTGGCCTAGGAGGTCATTGTTTTCCAGTAAGGGGGCTGATGTGGGCTGGATGTTGTTGGAGAAGGGCCAAATCATGACATTACTATGGCGTGACCGCAGCGTAACCGCGACATGACTACGGCGTAACCACGGTGTAACTACGGCATATTGGCCCGGTCTAGTGACATCTGCAGGGCAACATCATCTGGCCAGAAGAGAAGGGAGCGGGAGGATGCGGGGAAACATTCCGGCCATCACCCCGCCAACAGAAATTGTGATTAGTTAGTCTCAACATTGATAACAAGACTCATGGAATACTATCACGGCGAACTACTGTAGGGTGTCATCTGGGAGCAGGGCCAAATCACAGAATTACCACGGCGTGACCACGGTGTGGCCGTGGCGTGTCTGAGGTGTGACCGCGGCATGACCGCAGCGTGTTGGCCCGGTCCAGCGACATCCACAGGGCATCATCTTCTAGCCAGGAGTGAAGGGAGCGGGAGGAGGTAGGGAAACATTCCAATCATCACCTTGTTGACAGAAATTATGATTTCCCAGTCTCAACATTGATCACAAGACTCATGGAATACTATCATTACGAACCGTCGTGGAGCATCGTCCTAGAGCAGGGCCAAATCACGGCATTACCGCGGCGTGATCAGGGCATGATCGTGGGGTGACAACGGCGTGACCGCGGCTTGACCGCGACGTGACCACGGCGTGACCGCGGTGTTTTGGCCCGGTCCAGCGACATCCGCGGGGAAACATCTTCTGGCCAAGAGCGAAGGGACCGAGAGGAGGCAGAGCAACATTCTGATTGTTGCCCCGCCGAAAGATGATAAAACATATCAACTATTTAATATGCTATAACAAGGGATCGCTAGAGAAAATTTTAGTGACGTAACATCTAAAGGGAAACAAAATGACGGAAAATAATTCTACACCCTACAAAAGTCATTTTCAAATTCATTCACTTTGCCTAAACATGGAAATTTTATTTATAATATTCAAATCATGAAAAGGAAAGTGTCATGGTCAAGGAATATGCCTACTCAGGCAGTGTCATTTTAGTTAAACGAGTATGATAAGCCAATTTATATTATTTAAAGAAAACCAAAACTAACTAGCCACAAAAAAAAACACCAACAAGAGGCATATGAAAGACTCAAACCAAATCTAAACATGAAAAAATATCTATCACTACTCTTTGGTTTAGAAGATAGCGCACCTCTGCTGGAGGGGTTTTATTATAAAATTATGGAATTGATTTATTTCAACACAAATCAACCATATAGATAAATTATGAGGGGTTAATTTTATCATTTATTTCAACACAAATCAATGATATACTTAAAAATTAAATTTTCCATGTTTAGGAATGTTGGTGCACCCCATGGGTGGCCCTGAAATGGTAAAACAATCCTCAACGCATCACATAGAATTTATTAGGGGTTAATTTTATCATTTATCCAACCAATTTACCAAACCCTAAAAAGAAATAAAATTCCCAATAAGGGATAAATAAGAACACAACCTCACATTCAAAAATCAATAATAAAACAATTGTATATAACTTATAAACCACATTCCTCTATTCTAAAGAATACTTCTTGCTCAACCATTCCCCTTAACTCGGAATCAAACACCATTTAAAAACACAACATACAACCTGAAAATAAAAAATGTTGTTAGGTAATTGGAAGAACATGAGAAACTACACATTCCATAATATGAAAAAGTGAAGAAATATAAGGATTAAACTCACCCTGAGATTTGATTCGAAACCAACGGTGCTTCAAATGGAATAGAATAAAAGGAGATTAACCCATGTAGAGATATGAGAATTTTGGATCATCTCTATGGCTTCAAGGTGAATAAATGATGAGAAAATTGAGTGAGATTTGATAAATACAAGGGGAAAATTGGAAAATTTCACTTTTAAAGGGGCACACAGTTGGCTACATGGTTTTCCAAAACCTAGCCAAACCGTGCACTAATATCTAGCCAAGAGGGGTCTAAGTCACACTGTGAACCGGGGATCCCACACAGTTTATATAAATATGTTCCATCAGTCTGAAATTAATCTTTCCAAGTTCATGTGGTTTACTCTAACTATGTTCCAACCATGTAACATGCACATAATGGCCACTTTTCTCCATTCATTCATGTTTTCAACCCCATTAACACCCTACACAAACCAGAGGTTTCTTAAATGTAGCATGGGTATGTGGAATCATGTGGGGATTCTAAAACCTCTTTACCGGTGTAAGGAATAATAGATACCATGTGAATTAAATGAAATAATAAACAATAACTGGACACATGAATTACAAACTGTTTACCCAAGAACGTATGGACTATAATCAAACAATAATACATCATGTCAAGATAACATTGTCAATTAAGAAAGAATCCCAATAATTAATTAAAACCTTGGAATCCCCAAAATGGTTCCAGACTCCAATTCTTGATCCCCATTCATGCTCTTCCCAAAGACAACTAAACTCCCCAAAAGAGGGCATTTTTCCATTGTTCAGACATACAATGATGAAATAATATCAGGTACCCAATGATGTTCTGGACAAGGTGTTGGTAATACTCAGTAGGACATCACCAATGATGTCTATAAATTATCCAGTCTAAACATATAGTGTATGTAGGTTCAATGTAAATAAGATAGAAAACAAAAGAAAAGTCAGGTATTATCAGTTAACTATATACACGTTAACCATTTCCTTAGTTATTTCAATTTTTATCACTTATACCATTTTAATAACTTATTTCATTTTCATCCCATGTTCAAATAGTTTAGGCATTTATATCTTTTAAACAATGGTCTAATATGGTAAAATACTATGCATAAGTGAATAAGTCATGTTCCCCATATCGCTAGGTATAAACATATCATAACAAAATAATTACACTTACCATGGAGCCTCAGCCCATGTAGTCATATCCAACAAACTATTATGGTAATATATCATCAGTACAACTCCCTAACACATGTATTAAACAGGTGGGGTTTAGAGCCTCTATCCAACCTGACCCATGTGTATTGAAACTGAAGTCAATTCCCCAGTACCACTAGACCATGATCACATTCTTATGTATTGATTAACCACGTATAACATATCACATCCATAAATATTCCATACACAAAAACATCAAAATTCATATTTATTTTCATATGACAAAATATCCATACATAACCCATTAACACATTTTCCATTTATATCGCTTAGCACATTTGACCCATTTCCCTTTTCATACCTTAAACCATTTAAAATATTAATCAAAACCAATAACTCAACCCATATAAACTTTTACTCAATTTAGGTGCATTATCCCATTTATCACATTCCTATATTCCTAGGAATTAACCTATTTACGCGTGTACATCACAATTTCATAATCCATTGCCCAGATTCACATTAATCTATCGAAATTTTTTCACATCATTCCAAATAATACCATTTTCCATTTTCAATAACTTGAAAAAACAACCATAGGTGACTATTATATTTTATCTAAAATTTTAACATATTTATCATGGTCTTTACTTCAACACAAATCAACCCTATTCTTAATATTTCAATTTTCTATGTTGGGAAATGTTGAAGCACCCCATGGGTGGCACTAAACATGTGAAATAATCCTCCAGTACCAGGATAACAATATTAATTCACCTCCCTATGTCCAGTTGGTCCACTATCAAAAAGGTTGTAACTCTGACTCTGGTGTTGGATTCATACACTAGTAATAGAAAACAATTATGAAACATTACTAAAAAGTCCACATTTTGAACCAATCAGTTGACATCTAGAGAAAAAATCTATCCCAAATAACTCAATTGTTTTTATTCGAGTGTTGTAAAGTAAGCATGAATTCATCCCTAGTTTGAATGTATAGGAAAAATCCTAGGCCTACCCACATAAGGATTGTGATAATTTGGTGTGGAAACATACTGAATCCATTTAGAAAAAATACATCTTTCTTGGGGAGGGCTTCACCTCTTGAAGATTCTCTGATATCTTGAGAAATCCCCTCAAAGTGGAGAAGTTCATTTAGGTTCATCTCAAATTAAGGGATAAACATGTGAAGGGATGTCATAGCTCTTGTTTTGAAAAACGCAAGGGAACAAGAGAAATCAAATAAATTTCAAAACCTGTTATCAATGCCCAGAACGAATTAATCAAGATGAGTCGGCTCAGCCGGGGAACTCCTGTTCAAAATTTTCCCTAAAATCTGAAGCTCGGCATTGAAATCCCTTTCAAATTTCCTACAAATTTCACATATTCATGAGAAACCAAGCATGTGGTCAAGGAAAAAACTAAAATTCTAGTCAACTTACAGGATTGAATCCATGACCATTTGGCCTCTGGAGGAACGGAGAGGGAGGAGTAAAGACGAGGGAGAAGGAGTATTCGTCAGGGGAGAGGGTCAATGGTGGGAGGAGAAAGTTGAGCGCGAGGGTGGGGAGGCCACCGTGAAACACCGATGGCCGGGAATTATAGCAGCGACATTGGGGAGGAGTGTGCAGGGAGCAGGTCCAGGTCGAGGGTTCGAGGAGTCATGGACAGTGGGGAGGCGGAGCTCACGGATCAGGGGAGGAGAGGAGGAGAGCATCGCGGAGAGCGTTGCTAAGAGCATCATGGACTGGGGAGGAGGAGATCATGGATTGGGGGAAGAGTGGAAGAGAGCATCGCGGAGAGTTTCACCGAGAGCATCACGGACTGGGGAGGAGGAGCTCGCGGATTGCTCGCGGAATGGGGAGGATGAGCCCGATTGATAGTCAAAAAAAACATTGATGTAGATTTTTTTAATATCTGGCTATAAATTATGATATATAAACCGTTTTAATAGAACTATGGGTATAAACTAAGATATATCCATGGTCTTATAAACCCATGGCTATAGGTCCGTGGCTATATCCCTGTTTTCTAGTAGTGTAAGTCCGAGTCTTTCTGCATGAATTAAACAGGATCCACATTTGAGGTAACTAAATACAGTTGACCTTTGATCTATTAATATTTGGGAAAAATATATATCTCCCATATTAAAAGTATACAACATTTTACTTTAAGTATTTCCTTTTTTTATTCATGTTCGGATGAACCAACACCTTGTTAGTGAACATTGAATAGTCTCCTGCATCCACCAGTTCAGGATACAGGGTGTGTTGAATATATTGGCTTTCACTCTATTTTCTGTAGAGGTATGTTGTGTTCGAGTTAGGATATTACTTATCATTTATAACCCAATTTCTATGAAAAATTTTAAATATTTATTAATCTTTCATCTTAAGGATATATATGTGGATACATCATCTTCTTTTCCCATATTTTCAATGAAATGTGTGTGGAAAATTCCTTTGCACATAGGGGATTTGTTTCTTCTACATTTTCATTAAAATTTAAATCATAAATTTATCATTATTAATGTCTTTGGGTTATAAAATAAGTAACTTTAATGAATATTAAACAAATGTTAATAAAAAAATTTTGGTTATAGAGAATGCGTATACATTATACTTTGTTAATATTTTTTCACTTGTTTTGATAGATAATGTAATATATATGTTTATTCTTTGGTTTAACATGTTTTTTTGTTTTAAAATTGGTTAAATAATGTAAATATTATAATTATTTTTTGATAAATAATAAACAGTATTGTTTAATTAGAAACCGTTCTTCCTTATAATTTGATGGAAATGAAAGTGAAGCTTCTATAATGTTTAATTAAAAATGTCATTCCCTATAGTTTGATGAAACTAGAAATTATGATTGAAATACTATATAAATATTTTATAGTTGTTGATAGATCATGCCTTAGTATTTATATAGTTGTAACCTATTATAAAATGAATTAGTTAATTCAAATAGCAATGAACTAGATTTTCGATAAAGATAATTTCTTGGGGTTGAGCATTCATGTTTTCTTGTGAAGGATAGATGCCTTGGTTCTATGTCTTAGCTTCCTTATTTCCTTTATTTTATAAATTCTTCTTTGTGTTATTTATCTATATAGGGATCCTTACAATGCGATGTGATGTGAGACTATGATTTGTCATGGTTTGAAAAGAAAGTGCAGGGAGATTTCAGTTTATAGTAACAGTTGGTGCTCGTGATGATAGGATCGATGGTTACGTGTATAGTGGTGTCAGGAATGAAACCTGGACTGATAGAATGGGTTGAATCTAGGATTTCATGTAATTTTTTATGATGAAATATGGGATGATTACTTGATAATGAATACATAATATAGGCTATATTACTGGGTTACTTGTTTCTACTTTCCTGTCCCCACTTCTCAAGAAAGTTTGTTGTCCTTGGTTTATGGTTATTTTTATGGTAGCTTAATATGCTTCCTAGGGTACCTACAACTATATAATGACACTTAATATTCAATAATTTAACCCGTAAAGTTGGTTTTTCAATAGAATGATAAATGATTATAATTCTTGAGGAACCCTAGTAGAGGTTGGATTATATCTGGAGGTCATGAAAAATTGGATGGTAATTAATGATTTATGAAATTCTTAACTAAATTAATTAAATTAAATAATCTTGAAAAGTTTTTGTGCTTATATTGTATCTAGTCATTAGCATTGGCGGGTAGGTTTATAAGATAAGATATCCATATTTGAGTCCAAGTCTAGGTATTTTACTATAGGATGGTTGTAAGCTATATATATATATATATATTCCTATGTTATGTGATTTCAGACTCTACCCTAACCATGCAAGTAGTGTAATGACCCAAAGTATGTCAATGGAAAATTCCCTTCTTATATTTATAAAAACACAAAATAATGAACTACTATGTGATAAGTGACCTTTAAACATAATTTTGTCACCCCTATGTTTGGAATTTTAAAAATCCAACATACACGGTTGTGTTCAAGATAGTTTTTGGAGTCTAATGAAAGAAAAATAATTTTTTGGAGAATAGTAACCTACCTTTATGAATAGTAACCTACCCTTATGAATAGAAATATGACCCTTATGAATAGTAAGTAATAGTAACATTACCTATGAATAATAACATAAAATTTGGACATCTTAGAAAGTAACAATTTGACCTTAGTAAAAGTTTTTGGTATTTTATAAGTCATAAATAATTAATAATAATTAATTAATTTAAAAGAATATTTATTTTCCTGTAATGTATTCATAAATTATTGGATCAATTTCTAATATTTTTTATATAATTTTATAAGACCCTACATAATTTTTGAAAGAACTATAAAATCAGTTTTAATCTTAAAAACTGTTTTTAAGTAAATTATGATTTTATTTAAATATTAAATTAAGAATATTTAGAAAATTATTTTTGAAAAATGGACTTCATTTTTGGATTCTACACGTTGAAAAATGGTTGGGGTAAATTTTGGGATTTTTCTGAGATACTTGAATTTTTTGTGAATAGTAGAATACATTAATTTACCATATAAATACATTTTAATTAAAACCCACTATTCCTGACATCAAAAGTGATGTAAGCACCCAAATCCTGAACTCACATTCCTTTTTTACTATTCTTGGTCATCCAAGACTCACTATTCCTTGTATTAGGTGAAATTAATAAACTAATCAATTTTATATTAAGGAAACCCCTCTCCCCTCCACTATAAAAGCCATGCTTCACTCCCTCTTTTCCTCACACCTCTCAAGCTCCAAGACTTCTCTAAACTCTTCCCAAACACCTTACCTAGCTCATCACCCACGTCTAGAAGCTTCTGGTCTCATCAAAAGACCAAGCCTAGCTTCCTTAATGAGGATCTCAAGAGGAGAATTCTAGAGGTAATTTCTCTCCCTCTTCTCCTTTAATTTCCTTTCAAGTTCAAGTTCCTTTCTTGATCTATCCCTACCTATATTCATCCAAATTGTTCTGTAAATCCAGTATTATATATATAATGTAATATTATGATTCTAATGTTATATTATATCACCCCACACCCTTTCCCTCTTCCATTTATTTTATTAAAGAGAACGTTGTTCATGAGGTGTAAAATTTATCACCTTCAAAAACGACATGTTCTCTTCTTCCATTTCTACCATCAATCTGGTCATGAAACCATTTTATGGTTGAATCAGAATATTTTATATGTATTATTTTCTATTTTAAGTTCTAGAAATTACCTATGGCCTTATTACTAAGTTAAATGTTAAAACAAGAACGTTGTGATCCAAAAACCGCCCAAATTAACCCAAATAACCATCATTAAATTTATATCTAATGATTCGTCCACTTGGATCTAATATAATTCACTATAAAATTATTAAATCTACTATAATATCATTAATAACATGTATTATAATTTCTGGATGTTTTCCCATGATCTACCCAAAACATCAATTTAAGAATACAAGTGGACCGCTCAAGAAAACCATAAAAACGAACATCCCCGAACAATGTTTTCAAACTCTATAAGTCATCCAAAGGAACATAATATGAAATAATGAAACCAGATTGAACCCTATTAATGTATAAAAGTTTCTGGAATTTCTAATTAATGAATATAATGTCATTATACAGGACATTAAAGAGAAGGAGGCATTCAAGTACAAGGTAAGGGGAAATCTCGAACCCATTTTTCTTCCTTCAGGTTCTCCCCCTTTCACTCCATTTTTGATATGGTTACTCCTCAAAGATCATTTGTTCATAATTTACTTTACTTATTTGGGATATACATTTTTGTCACTGGTTTTTATGTCCATAAAAATGTTTTCCAAAATAACTCTTCTTTCAAGATCTCACCTTTTACCTCTCATTCAAGGTTGATGGTTCTTGTATCAAGTATGTTGTTCCCTCTTTATTTTGGGAACCCAAAGCTTATGAATGTGTTATTATGAGATGAAACACATTACTTTCCATGGTTTTTTATGTACATGTTTGATATGTGTTCTATGTGGCAATCATGATAATGATAATGTTATGATGTGACGGGTGCGCCCAGAATTATATAGCACAATATGAATGTTTAAATGTGACGGGTGCGCCCAGAATTATACAGCACTCCAACGCATTGGGTAAAGTGATGAATCTCATGAGTAAATGTGAAATGATGTGTTAAAATTATTCTAGCTTTGTTCACAAGTATGTGTGGTAGTTAACCACTAATACATGATGTTTCATTTTTATGCATTGCCACATTTCAAGTCTTTTACTTATGCTCCTCTCATGTTCATGATCTTTTGCCTATGTTATGATTATTCTCACCCCATGATGTATTATTCTCATATATCCTCTTACTGGGCTTTTAGCTCACCCCTTTTTATGTATATCCTCAGGTGGCTATATGTACTAAGGAGAGGACAAGTGCTACTAAGAATCTATAGAAGAAGAAATTAAATAAATGTTTATGGTTGATGTTGTATTTGTTATGTATGGTCCTAGTTTTCCCAAGATACTAAACCTCTGGATCCTCCATGTGTAATACTATTGTGTTGTTTATCCTTAAAATGATGTAATAGTAATGTAAGAAAAGGCCGATTTTCTATAGTTGGTATCAGAGGGAGGTTTAGTTAATTTGGGAATTAGGATTAGTGAACCCTAAAGAAAACCTCTAGCTTAAGACTAAGTAAAAATATGCACACAAGGATATTTAGCTAGGGATCCCATATGTTATGTTTTTGGTATAATTGTTTAAATGAAGAAGTTATTCATGATTTGTTTACTTATGTTTTTTTCTAACCTTTTCTATTTTAGAAAATGGTGGGAACCAGGAGAAATAAGGCCAACAACTCTTGCGAGGGCCAATGCAATGATTGCCCAAACGACATCCCCAATGATTTTGGAGGTGGAGTTCAAAACATCATGGAAATGCTTACCCAATTATCTCAGGTTATGAATAATGACCATAATAATGGGGAATGTCCTCATTTACCAAATAAGGAGCAACTAGAAATCGAATGTTTTATGCGGCAACGACCACCGACGTTTTGTGGATCTTCTGATTCACTAGTTGCGGAACAATGGGTCAACTCCATGGAGAAGATATTTTCTGTTCTTCACTCTTCCGAGATGGAGAAAGTGACTCTAGCCGTTTATCATCTAGATGGAGAAGCTGATCAATGGTGGGATTTGATTAAGAACACCAAGCCAAAGGAGGAAATTTAAGAGATAGAATGGTAAGACTTTATGACAGTGTTTCTTAATAAGTACTTCCCAAGAACTCTTCGCATGAATATTGAGAGAGAATTCATAGAGCTCAAGAAAAAAGAAGGAGAATCTGTCACAACCTATGAAGAAAATTTTACAAGGCTCGCAAGGTATGCTTCGGGTTTTGTTATCAACAGTGATAGAAAAATTGATAGACTCTTTAGTGGATTAAAACCACATCTTCGAAAGGCTCTTGAAATTCGAGACTTTGGGAGTTGTGAAGAAGTTGTTTGGTGTGCTCTAAAAGTGGATATGGAGTTTGAAGAATGGTCCCATGGCTATGGTGATAAGAAAAGAAATATGGAGTTTCAAGATGGTGGATCTAGTGATAAATATGGGAAGAAAACACAACAACCCACATGCCAAAAATGTGGGATGTTGCACCATGGGAACTGCCTCAAAGGTACGACGAAATGATTTAAGTGTGGGAAGGAAGGACACCAAGATCACGTGTAACACCCCAGGTAAATAAAGAATATTTAATATTTATATTTATCCATATTTTTTAATCAAATATTAATATTACTTTAAAGGGGATGCTATGATCGATGGCGTACCCAACACGCAACAACGAGTTTCTTGGGAATCTTACGTTCCACTCTAATAATAAAATAATATTATTTTAAATGGTAGTTAACATGTAGCCGTTGTATTGGAGGGAATGGATATAAATGACTAAAATATGATTATATATGTTTTTAAATGTTTTTACATTTATCCAATAAAAGATAAAGGCTTAAAATACAGAAAGAATTCAATTTTAGGCGTATATGCCCTAGTTTTCACTAAAGGTTCACTTATCGCCTTTTGATGGCGTACTGTCATTAAATATAGTTTTGATCACTCTTATACATTCTTTTGGACCAAATAAAACTCTTCTTTAGAATCGGGACATCAAAATTTACTTTGTGTAAATTTTTGGTACCTTTCTGATAAAGTTCATTTTTTTAATGAATAGTGTAAAATGTTGTATTTTAATTCAAAACCTCTTTTTAATTTAATTTATTTATATGATTAGATTATCTTTTGAATTGGTTTTAAAGTGAAATTAGAAAATATTTTTACCATTAAATCCAATAGTGGTCGTTGGAATTAATTTCACTTTGAAATCAGACTTAAACTAGTGTCAATCTTTTGATACTTATTGTTTTATAAAAAAACGCTATTTGCTCTGACAGCGGGAATTAATTATTAAATTAATTAATGTGATTAATATGATTTGAATTTTGTAAAACAGACTTCATTTTTGAATTCGGAATATCAAATATAGCTTATGGTGAATTTTTGGTAATTTTCTGAAAAACTTCAATTTTTGATGAATAGTGAAACCACTAAGTGGTACTTATAAAGACTGATTTTCCGTTTAAATGAAAATTTGCCATCATTGTGATTTGAATTTCAAAAATCCGACATACATGGTTGTCATTAAGAAGTAAAATGTGGTTCAATGAGATTATAATAATTTTTTGGTGAATAGTAACTTATTAAGTTTTTAATCGCGATTAGTGGTAATTAGTGTAGTTTAAGGTATAAATAATGCTTTAATAATATGAAATGACCTAGAAAAATGTCCCAACCTTATTGGTTGTGTCATGGCCGACCAAGACAAGCCATGGGTCAACTTGGAGACCCCATGGAGACACTTTGGTTGGGAAATGACATAAATAATTTTTTATTTAATGTTAAAATTAAATTGACACAAACATGAGTAGTTTTACTAAAACAATTTTTAAGTAGTGTTACATAGGTCCAAATTTTGATTATAAATAGTCATTGGAAATATAAAAATATTTCCTACATCATAGTATTTTTTTTATAATTTTTAGACATTAAATAAATTAAATTATTTATGACATAATAATGATGCAGCGATGACATCATTATTTGACGATTTAAATAAAATGGAAAGATAATGTAAAATCTATAAACTAAACATGTCCAAAACCAATTGTATGAGTGGATTTCTAACCCTTATCACCTTATCCACGAATTATATCAATGTGGGACCTTTTAAAACCGAAACACATTTTCAAATAAAGTAATATTTCCTTACTTTCCAAAAGTTCCCCTCCTCTCCTCTTATAAAAGGCCCCACATCTACCTCATTTCACACACTCCTCAAGCCTTTGGCTCGGCCAACCCCTTCCCATTTACTCTCTCCACATCCCTCTCCTCATCATAGAGGATTCCCTTTGGGCATAATCCTTTCAAATGAAGCCTTTAGGCTCAAATCAAAAGGATTTACACTTTTAAAGGTAATTCATTCTCTCTTGTTCATTTGTTTTATTTTGTTTCTCCAACCCTCTAAGCTCTTTTTATTTAATTCTTTTGTAACAACACCAGTATCTTAAATATACTAGGATGTTTTTATAAGATTTATTCGAGCTACACTCCCACACAACTACATCAAATGGTTAAAGAACATACGGTTTCCGTGGATGGCGAAATTCTGCCTCCCGAAACGATGATTGTTCAATACTCATTTAACACCTTCAAAGGTGGCCATTATGATGTCACTATTTTTATATATGATATATAATATGTTTATTTTTGTCTTTAGGCTTCTGTATTTTTCATTTTGGGCGTACCTTTATGGTTTCCATTGTGGGTAAACACGATATCTTCATTTAAGGAAGTGCAGACTACCGCCCCCTCAAAGTGATGTGATTCGTTAATGCCATATGTGGGACGTGTAAAGGATGTATTTAAAGTTATTATATATGATTTTATACTGGAATTATAATATACCTCTATATCATTATTATTTCTTTCCATTAAAGTATGAGATAGAAATGAAAGTAGCGTTCATGCGTACGTACGGCTTACCGTCTCCATGAACGGTGCATTTCATTTCTTATCCCCAAATGTAATGTACTATTAAAAGTATATGTATATAATTGATATATATAATGAATGATACATCTAAATTATGAATATAATTCTGGAATTAAAATATACATACCTCTCATTTAATTTTAATTCCATTAATATGAGAATGAAATGAAAGTAGCGTTCATGCGTATGTACGGCCTACTGTCTCCATGAACGGTGCATTTAATGTCTTACCTCTAAATGATTATGTAATATTATAAATACATGTATATTCTGGATATATATGATATATATGATATCCAAATCAGGAATGTCATTCTGGATATAAAGAACCTTTGACCACACGAACAACATGTAATTGTAAGAAGTCCACTTTCGACTTAAGAACCAAATATCGACAAAACAAACATAATTAACATAACTGGTTACATAATGTTTATAACATGGAAATAAGTGATATAAAATGAATAATGAACTCTAAAAGGTTCTTAATCAAGTAGAAATTAACTCAACTTTATTATTCAGGACGTTAAAGAACGATCGAGTCAAGTCGGACCCGAGGTAAGGGACTTCGTCTCAATCTCCTTTCATTGAGGCATATTTCGTTTTATACACAACTTTCTTTCATACGATGTATAAACCCATTTGACTTTTACTTTTATACAAAAGGAATCTTTTTCTACGAAGCGTTTTACAAAACGACAAAAAGGAATGTTTCTTTTAACATACGCGGCGACAACGACCTTTTCCGCCGCCGCGAGTATTATTTGGTCTTTGGCTTCCTCAACAAGCCGTAATGTTTTTAGAATAAAATAAATACCATATACTCTTTTATGTATTTTGGTATTGAAAATGGTTTTGAAAAAGGATTCTATTATGTCAATATATTTATGATATATTGTGATTGAAATGTGGAAATGTTATCATTCCTTTATATTGGTTTTATGTTTTATGATTTTATATTGGTACTTGGACATTTTAACAGGTGGTTACGTTATAAACCATATGACAGGTGGTGCCATGAATACCAGGACGGGTGGTTACGTTATAACCTCCAATGCATTGGGTATGGAAGTCGGTCGTATGGCTATTCCATTAAGTATGTATGGAAATTGGCCGTATGGCTATTCCATTAAGTGATATGTGTGGAAGTCGACCGTATGGTTATTCCACTTAAGTATGTTTATGTCCCAAGTTACCTTTATATATGTTATGTGTTCTTTATATGGGTTTTATGGTAATACTTTGGTTACAAAAAGGTATGTAATGATATTTTATTCAGTGAAGAGTTTTTAGTACTTCATAAAGGTGAAAAGTATTACCTTGATAAAGTATACATGGTTTACTATTTGTTTTGATAAACTAATAGTTTTTATTCTTTGTGTATCCCTTACTGAGTTTTTGTAACGACCCAAAATTTCATTAATGGAAAATCCCTCTTGATCCAGTTAAATGTTTCTTTATGTTTTTATATGATGTCAACTTCTTTAGTTTAACGTTAAGATTTGTGACCGTTACTTTTATAGCCGTTGAACAGTGATCATCTGGGTAGTTTAAATATAAGGCTTTAACGAACCAATTTTCTACTCAGACAAAGGAAGCGATGGCCTCATCCAGTAGAATTGCCCCTTACGAAGCCCATTTGTCGGAGCTTGGTAAAGAGGTGGCGTCTTTGGGCTTTTCCCTTGACCAAGCCCAAGCTGAGCTTCATCAAGTCAAGCTCGAACGTGATCGTCTACGGGAAAAATGGAAGTTGATAGAGATTACCACTCGAGCGATGTTATCCGAGTAGCCCCAAGAGTCTGTCACCATCGCGCACCTTACCCTTAGGTCTTATGCGGCTATTTTAAGGGGTTATGTAACAAATAAGTAGAACCATGTTCATGTACATTATTTTTTTTTTATATATAATAATGAATATAATTTCTAGTCATTTTTGATACTTTGTAATTAGTTTTTAAAGTACAAATGGTGTTTTTAGTTATTATTTAATTAAGAATTATATTTTATTAAATTAAAGGATTTTTGAATTAAATAATATTTTAATAAAATATTATTATTAATATTAAATTTATTAAATATAAATGATCTTATAATTTTATGAATGCAATTAAAATTTTTATTAAGGTTTGAAAGCCATTTCTGTCAAAACCCGTGAATTTTTTTATAAATGTCGGTTTTTATTTTAAAAGTGAAAATTCACATATTTAGAAAATTATTTAGATAAAATAAGTATTATTTTTGGAATCAGGACGTCGAAATTATCCAACGGTGAATTTTTCATAATTTTCTGAGACAGTCAAATTTTTGGGTAAAAATTAAATACCATTTAAATATATAATGTGTTTTATGACATCATAATGACCCAATGGTGATGTAATAAAATACCATAATCCTTAGTTTCGGCCAATATATGTTTTATCATTAAAATAATGAGGTTTTGGGTTTGTTTGACTCACTTTTCAAAGCATTAATGGAGCCCTCAAGACTTATTCAACACTTTGCCTTTTTAAATTAATTTCCATGGGAGTGTGACTCACCTCCACATAAGCAACCCTAATTTTTTTATAAGTTCGGACCTTGGCCTTATAAAATATTATTTTCCTCTCTCCTTTTCCAGAAACCATGGGCAAATACCATGGGATGGTTTGTGGTTTGGATTATTTTAATATAAGGGGTCCCAAACCTAAATAATAAAGAATTCTCTCACCTTTCCTATATAAACCCACCCAAGCTCCCACTTCCTCCTCACTCAAAGCCCTTTAAGTTCGTCCAACCTCTGCCCTACTCTCTCTAGAATCCTCTCAAGGTGCCCCAAGCTCCCAAGAAGCCTCTCACAAGCCTCTCTCTAGCCTTTGGAAGCACACTTCCAAGTAAGGGTTTTTCTTCCTTTCTCATTTTTGTCAATTTTCTTTAAGTTGTATTGCCTTTTTAATTTCAATTATGAATGTTGGGGTATGGTTTCGCACCTCCCCCATACTGCCCTCTTATTGTTTGAATGATGGGAGACCCCTTTCTCTCTCATTAAATGCCTCCCATGTACACCTGTTACTATGCCGAAATTCCGAAAGGAGCTTCTCTCTCTTCTTTTATATTCAAGCAATACTTTTGTATCATGAATCTAAATTCCATTTCTATTGTTGGGACATGTATATATATGATCTCCTTACTGTCCATTACATGTAAATATGATGAGGAACCCCTTTCTCTCTCATCAACCTTTTTATGAATTCTTATGTCACGCCGTTACGCCGCCGAAATCGCACCGATTTTCTAAGCCAATGTCTTTGTGTAGTGAATACCATGCCCATTTCTCCATCAAGGGTATTCACCTTTATGCACATTTACTTATTGATTGTAAAGCTTCATGTATGAATTCCACATTCCTTTATCGTGGAATAAATGATTATGTTTTATGAATCCATGTTTTATGATCCATGTGGCACACTTATGCATGAAATGAAATGTTTAAGAAGGGTGCGCCCTGATAGCGCTCCAATGCATTGGGTAAAGTATAGTATCATGATACGTCATGTGCAATGAGTGTTGACTCATGCTAATTCAAGTGCAACGAGGGTTTACTCGTGCTTCAAGTGCAATGAGGGTTTAGTCATGCTCCATGTGCAATGAGCCTTGGCTCATGCTAATTCAATGTTAAGTGTTGTTGCCACATTTCCATGTTATGATTATCATGCTTTATCATGCCTTTATGTTCATGTCTCTCTTATGCTCTATTGATATGCCTATTGCCTAACATGTATTGTACTCCTCATGTTATTCATTATGTACTCCCTTACTGGGCTTTATAGCTCACCCTTTTCTTATGCATGTCCTCAGGTTATCCCATGCAATGCTAAGTACGAAGGAATGTAGTGGTCATGTAAAGGAAGTTTTCAATAAGGATGTTGTATTTCAAGTTTAAAGTTTTTATGTAATGATCCTAAGCCCCAAAGACACTAAACCTCTCGATCTTCTTTGTTGTATCAAGTGAAGTTTTATGTAATAAAGCATGTTTAATTTGTAATAAAAAGCAGGGTTGTCATAGTTGGTATCAGAGGATAGGTTTAGTTATTTTTGGGATTAGGAAACCCTAGTAAAGCCTTAGATACAAGACTAATCATAATAAAAACATCCCTAAGTTTTGGTAAATACTAAGTAAGTGGTTTATCAAACAAATACATCCCTGTCTGGATACGAGCAGGTAGAGGCGGCTCTGGCACAGATGTATCCTAGGGGTAAAACCCGAAAACACCGCTTTGAGCTAGACTCGAACGGGAACTGGTGCACGACAACGGGCCTTGCTGCACTCTTGGTTACGACACTCCCGGGGGATATGTTTTGATAAATTCGCAATCTTAGTATGAACCCTTATTAAGGGAAAAATGCCCCTAAGAATATATGTTAGAAGGAAGATCATGAAAAGCCTGGATTGAATCCTATAGACTCATGAGTTAAAGAGATTAAAGTTTATTTATAAGTCATCAACTTTTGTCTTTGGATTACCCTTTATGTGTTACCCCTAACTTTCCTTTTATTCCAGCCAATGGCCGGTAATAGGAGAACTCGGGCTAACAACCGTTGTGAAGATCAGTGTGAGGATTGTACTAATGAGATGCCCAATCCGATGGGAGCGGGAATCGCGAACTTTGTCACGCTTCTCTCTCAGCTAACTCAAGTTTTGAATAGAAACACTGGTCAAGAGGAACGTTCAACCCCCCCTAAGAAAGAACAAGTCGCTATTGAAAGCTTCATGAGACAAAGGCCTCCTACTTTTAGTGGATCATCTGATCCCACGATCGCTGAACATTGGATCAACTCCATTGAGAAGATATTCTCCATCCTCCAATGCTCTGAAAAAGAGAAGGTTCTCCTGGCGGCTTATCGTATGGAGGGTGAAGCTGATCAATGGTGGACATTGATCAAAAATACGAAGCCTGAGGAGGAGATCGAGGCTTTGGAATGGAAGGTTTTTCGGAAGATGTTTTTCGATAAATATTTTCCACGCACCCTCCGTCTTAAGATGGAAAGGGACTTCCTTTCCCTCAAGCAGAAAGATGAAGAATCTGTGGGAGCGTACGAGGCAAACTTCACAAGGCTTGCACGATACGCTTCTGGCTTTGTCGTTACCCCCGAATGCAAAGTTGACCGCTTCTTTGGTGGGCTGAAGCCTAGCTTGCGGAAAGCATTAGCGATCCGTGACTTTGACAGCTATGAGGAGATTGTCCGATGTGCCCTTAAGGTTGAAATGGAGATCGGAGAATCACAGGGGTATCATGGGGACAAGAAGCGGAAGGTGGACTTCAATGCTGGTGGTCCGATGGATAAATCCAACGGCGCTAAGAAATTACAGCACCCCACTTGCCAAAAGTGTGGAAAGAAGCACCCTGGGAATTGCCTTAGGGGGACAAGAAAATGCTTCAAGTGTGGAAGAGAAGGGCACCTGGCTATTAACTGTCAGCAAGAAGGACCCGCGGCTGCGACGGAGGGGAGGAACGCTCCGTTCGAACCTCAACGCGTTGTTCAATGCTTCAAATGCAAAGAACCGGGTCATTTTGCGAATCAGTGCCCTAATCCAAGGGTTATCGGAGGCAATCAACAACCTCCAAGACAGCAAGGAAGAGCTTTTGCCATCACTTCTGCCGAAGTGAACCCCGACAACGAAGTGGTGACAGGTACGCTAGTTATTCATTCAAGAATAGAGAACGTACTTTTTGATTCAGGTTCTACGCATTCTTTTATATCTAAAAAGTTTAGTAGAACAATCCCTGCACCACCACAAATCATGGAAGTAAAGATGTCGGTGAGTACGGAAAATGGGGCAATCATTGCATCCCATGAGTATAAGTCCTCCCCTGTTATATTATGTGGATTGAATTTCCCGGCGAACCTCGTCATACTTCCTTTGGTGGAATTTGATGCAATTCTTGGCATGGATTGGCTTTCCTTATATAGAGCCAACATAAATTGTCGGGAGAGGGAAATCACACTCCATATGGAGAATCGACCCCCGATTCTTTACAAGTGTCAGGAGGAAGATGAATCTCCTTTAGCTCCATCATCTCAAGCATGGATATTACTGCCTTATGAGCACGCATATCTGGCTCAGATGATTGAGTCCAAGGAAGAAACCACCCTTGAAGAAATGCCTATTGTGAGGGAATTCGCTGAAGTATTTCCCGAGGAACTTCCTGGTCTTCCTCCAAGAAGAGATGTTGAGTTCTCAATTGAACTTATACCTGGGGCGCTACCAATATCCAAGACTCCATATAGAATGGCTGTGGTTGAGCTTGAAGAACTGAAGAAACAACTACAGGAGAATCTGGATAAAGGGTTTATACGCCCAAGTGCATCACCATGGGGTGCACCAGTCCTCTTCGTCAAGAAGAAGGATGGGTCAATGCGGCTTTGCATCGATTATCGTGAACTTAACAAAATCACGATAAAGAACAAGTATCCTCTCCCAAGAATCGATGACTTGTTTGATCAGCTGCGTGGAGCACAATACTTCTCCAAGGTCGACTTGCGGTCGGGATATTATCAAGTAAGGGTGAAGAAGGAAGATATCCCCAAGACTGCTTTTCGTACAAGGTACGGACACTATGAATTCATAGTAATGCCTTTTGGACTCACCAATGCTCCAGCAATATTCATGGACTTGATGAATAGAGTCTTTAGAGATTACCTAGATAAATTTGTGGTAGTCTTTATAGATGATATTCTAATATACTCCAAAACCAAGGAGGACCATGAGGAGCATTTAATAACTGTACTGGAGACTTTGCGCAAGGAGAAGCTCTATGCCAAGTACAGCAAGTGTGAGTTCTGGTTGAAGGAGGTCTCATTCTTGGGCCATATCATCACAAGCAATGGGATATCTGTGGACCCCTCCAAAACAGATGCAATTGAGGGATGGCCGAGGCCAACATCGGTAACTGATATCCGTAGCTTCTTGGGGTTAGCTGGATATTATCGACGATTTGTGAGAAACTTCTCACGATTGTCCAACCCTCTTACCAAGCTAACTCGAAAGGGAGTAAAGTTTGCTTGGAGTGATGAATGCGAAGAAAGCTTCAAGGAGTTGAAAAGGAGGCTTATCACTGCACCTGTGCTCACTTTACCCACAAGTGGGGAGCTTTTTGTGGTATTCAGTGATGCTTCGAAGAAGGGCTTAGGATGTGTGCTGATGCAGAATGATAAAGTGATATCCTATGCCTCAAGACAGTTGAAAATCCATGAGCGAAACTATCCAACGCATGATCTGGAGTTGGCGGCGGTGATCTTTGCCTTGAAAATCTGGCGGCATTATCTCTATGGGGAGAAATGTGAGATATATACTGACCACAAGAGTCTTAAATATATATTCACACAGAAAGAGCTTAATATGCGCCAGAGAAGATGGATAGAGCTCATAAAGGATTATGACTGTTCAATACATTACCACCCTGGGAAGGCGAACAAGGTGGCGGATGCCCTAAGTAGAAAGGATCCAGCAATTCTATCAATGATGAGAATTGAGAAGGATCCAATCTTCTTAGACTTGATGAAGATGGACGTGGGAATCATAAAGAAGGGAACATCATCAATCCTTTCACAAATGATTGCTCAACCATCTCTTTTGGAAAGGTTAAAGGATGCTCAAAGGGATGATGCGAGAATCCAAGAAAAAGTGGAAGCTATCAAAAAGGGAAAATCCTCAGAGTTTAATGTTAATGAAGAAGGAATTGTGCGGTTTGGGAAAAGACTATGTGTCCCATCATGTTCGGAGCTGAAGAAGGAACTTTTGGATGATGCACATAGTTCAAATTTCTCTATTCACCCAGGGAGCACAAAGATGTATCGAGATCTCCGAGAAAACTTTTGGTGGGATAATATGAAGAAGGAGATCGCCGAATATACATCAAAGTGCCTGGTGTGTCAGCAAGTGAAGGCAGAGAGGCAGAAGTCTAAGGGGATGATGCAACCATTGCCCATACTAGAATGGAAATGGGAGAACATCACCATGGACTTCGTCACTGGACTTCCAAGGACATCCAAAAGCAACAATGCAATCTGGGTTATTGTGGATCGTCTTACAAAGACTGCACACTTCATTGCTATTCAAGAGGATTTCTCTTTGGATCAACTGGCACGGATATATATCAGGGAAGTGGTACGGTTGCATGGAGTACCACTATCTATTGTGTCGGACCGAGATCCAAGATTTACCTCTAAGTTTTGGAAGAGTCTTCAACATGCTCTGAATACTGAACTGAACTTCAGTACGGCCTATCATCCTCAAACTGATGGCCAATCCGAGCGGACTATCCAAACACTTGAGGATATGTTGAGAGCATGCTCAATGGACTTTAAAGGAGGATGGGATCAACATCTTCCCCTAGTTGAGTTCTCTTATAATAATAGTTTCCACTCGAGCATCCAAATGGCACCATATGAAGCCCTGTATGGGAAAAGGTGTAGAACACCGGCATGTTGGGATGAGGTCGGTGAACGTAAGCTGCTTGGACCAGAAATGGTCGAAGAAATGGTGGAGAAGGTGAAAACCATTCAGCAGCATATCAAGGCAGCCCAAAGTCGACAGAAGAGTTATGCAGATAATCGTCGACGAGACCTTGAGTTTAAAGTCGGAGACATTGTGTTTTTACGCATATCTCCGTGGAAGAAGGTCATGAGGTTTGGAAAGAAAGGGAAGTTAAGTCCAAGGTACATCGGCCCATTCGAAATTCTTGATCGTGTTGGGGCTGTGGCCTATCGACTAGCACTTCCACCTACTATGGCCAAGGTGCATGATGTCTTCCATGTATCCCTCTTAAGGAAGTACATACCAGACCCTTCACATGTACTCTCTTCCGAGGTGGTACAATTAGAAGACGATCTTTCTTATGAGGAGCAACCAGTGAAGATCTTAGATCGTAGAGAAAAAGTTCTACGAAATAAGACAATGCCCCTCGTCAAGGTGTTGTGGAGAAACCACAAGTTTGAAGAAGCAACTTGGGAGTCGGAGGATATGATGAAGCTAAGTTACCCACATTTGTTTTAGTGTGGGAAAAGGAAAATTTCGAGGGCGAAATTTCTTAAGGGGGGAATGTTGTAACGACCCAAAATTTCATTAATGGAAAATCCCTCTTGATCCAGTTAAATGTTTCTTTATGTTTTTATATGATGTCAACTTCTTTAGTTTAACGTTAAGATTTGTGACCGTTACTTTTATAGCCGTTGAACAGTGATCATCTGGGTAGTTTAAATATAAGGCTTTAACGAACCAATTTTCTACTCAGACAAAGGAAGCGATGGCCTCATCCAGTAGAATTGCCCCTTACGAAGCCCATTTGTCGGAGCTCGGTAAAGAGGTGGCGTCTTTGGGCTTTGCCCTTGACCAAGCCCAAGCTGAGCTTCATCAAGTCAAGCTCGAACGTGATCGTCTACGGGAAAAATGGAAGTTGATAGAGATTACCACTCGAGCGATGTTATCCGAGCAGCCCCAAGAGTCTGTCACCATCGCGCACCTTACCCTTAGGTCTTATGCGGCTATTTTAAGGGGTTATGTAACAAATAAGTAGAACCATGTTCATGTACATTATTTTTTTTTATATATAATAATGAATATAATTTCTAGTCATATTTGATACTTTGTAATTAGTTTTTAAAGTACAAATGGTGTTTTTAGTTATTATTTAATTAAGAATTATATTTTATTAAATTAAAGGATTTTTGAATTAAATAATATTTTAATAAAATATTATTATTAATATTAAATTAATTAAATATAAATGATCTTATAATTTTATGAATGCAATTAAAATTTTTATTAAGGTTTGAAAGCCATTTCTGTCAAAACCCGTGAATTTTTTTATAAATGTCGGTTTTTATTTTAAAAGTGAAAATTCACATATTTAGAAAATTATTTAGATAAAATAAGTATTATTTTTGGAATCAGGACGTCGAAATTATCCAACGGTGAATTTTTCATAATTTTCTGAGACAGTCAAATTTTTGGGTAAAAATTAAATACCATTTAAATATATAATGTGTTTTATGACATCATAATGACCCAATGGTGATGTAATAAAATACCATAATCCTTAGTTTCGGCCAATATATGTTTTATCATTAAAATAATGAGGTTTTGGGTTTGTTTGACTCACTTTTCAAAGCATTAATGGAGCCCTCAAGACTTATTCAACACTTTGCCTTTTTAAATTAATTTCCATGGGAGTGTGACTCACCTCCACATAAGCAACCCTAATTTTTTTATAAGTTCGGACCTTGGCCTTATAAAATATTATTTTCCTCTCTCCTTTTCCAGAAACCATGGGCAAATACCATGGGATGGTTTGTGGTTTGGATTATTTTAATATAAGGGGTCCCAAACCTAAATAATAAAGAATTCTCTCACCTTTCCTATATAAACCCACCCAAGCTCCCACTTCCTCCTCACTCAAAGCCCTTGAAGTTCGACCAACCTCTGCCCTACTCTCTCTAGAATCCTCTCAAGGTGCCCCAAGCTCCCAAGAAGCCTCTCACAAGCCTCTCTCTAGCCTTTGGAAGCACACTTCCAAGTAAGGGTTTTTCTTCCTTTCTCATTTTTGTCAATTTTCTTTAAGTTGTATTGCCTTTTTAATTTCAATTATGAATGTTGGGGTATGGTTTCGCACCTCCCCCATACTGCCCTCTTATTGTTTGAATGATGGGAGACCCCTTTCTCTCTCATTAAATGCCTCCCATGTACACCCGTTACTATGCCGAAATTCCGAAAGGAGCTTCTCTCTCTTCTTTTATATTCAAGCAATACTTTTGTATCATGAATCTAAATTCAATTTCTATTGTTGGGACATGTATATATATGATCTCCTTACTGTCCATTACATGTAAATATGATGAGGAACCCCTTTCTCTCTCATCAACCTTTTTATGAATTCTTATGTCACGCCGTTACGCCGCCGAAATCGCACCGATTTTCTAAGCCAATGTCTTTGTGTAGTGAATACCATGCCCATTTCTCCATCAAGGGTATTCACCTTTATGCACATTTACTTATTGATTGTAAAGCTTCATGTATGAATTCCACATTCCTTTATCGTGGAATAAATGATTATGTTTTATGAATCCATGTTTTATGATCCATGTGGCACACTTATGCATGAAATGAAATGTTTAAGAAGGGTGCGCCCTGATAGCGCTCCAATGCATTGGGTAAAGTATAGTATCATGATACGTCATGTGCAATGAGTGTTGACTCATGCTAATTCAAGTGCAACGAGGGTTTACTCGTGCTTCAAGTGCAATGAGGGTTTACTCATGCTCCATGTGCAATGAGCCTTGGCTCATGCTAATTCAATGTTAAGTGTTGTTGCCACATTTCCATGTTATGATTATCATGCTTTATCATGCCTTTATGTTCATGTCTCTCTTATGCTCTATTGATAAGCCTATTGCCTAACATGTATTGTACTCCTCATGTTATTCATTATGTACTCCCTTACTGGGCTTTATAGCTCACCCTTTTCTTATGCATGTCCTCAGGTTATCCCATGCAATGCTAAGTACGAAGGAATGTAGTGGTCATGTAAAGGAAGTTTTCAATAAGGATGTTGTATTTCAAGTTTAAAGTTTTTATGTAATGATCCTAAGCCCCAAAGACACTAAACCTCTCGATCTTCTTTGTTGTATCAAGTGAAGTTTTATGTAATAAAGCATGTTTAATTTGTAATAAAAAGCAGGGTTGTCATAGTTTTTATGCTCATCCCATGTTTTTGAAATGTTTTTCACAGGACTTAGCATGGAATAGGGTCAAGGATGGGATCTAGGGAAAGTCATGCTACCTAAAACATGAAACTAGACATGTTTCTTTTTAAGAATTTTTATTTTATGGAAATTTAGTAGAAGAGACTACTTTGTAATCTTTTGAGATGTAATAGTTATGTCCTAATTCTCTAAAACTCTAAACCCGAAAAGATCCTTAATGTGAATTATTCATTTAATTCAATTTTAAGTAAGGTTTAAGGCTGGGGAATTATAGTTGGTGTCAAAGGTCGGTTTAGATAACTTTAGAGGTTAGGGTATTCTTTAAGCATAAGTGACATTACCATAATGGTTAGGATTTCAGACAGAGTACTAGTTTTAGATAAAGTTAATGAGTAAGAATATCTTAGTGTTTATCTTCGTCATTAGTACATGATGGTTTCGTTGATATACTCACACTGCCCCTTTTTGGTTTTAGTAAATGGCTGGATCTAGCAGGCACCAAGGTAACGGTGGATGTGAAGGAAACTGTGACAGTTTTCTAAGCGAGAAACTAAATGATATGGGAGCTGTAATGAGAACTCTTGTGTTTATCCTCAACCAACTATCTGGAGTTATGATTGGCCACCTAAACCTTGGTGATTTCTATAAGGCATCATGTATGCGACAAACAAATCCCTACGTAACTACAAGTAATAATCACAGAGGTAAGTGTGTTCAAAAACCTATGTGTCAAAGATGTGGAAAGAAACACCTAGGAAAATGTTTCAAAGGGACAGAAATATGCTATAGATGTGGAAATGAAGGTCATAAAGGAAGAACCTGCCATGGAAAAAGGAAGCATCCAGTTGACTCGAGGAAAGGGAAAGAAGTTCTTTCTGAGGGATCAATTGAATGTTTTAAATGTGGTGTGCATGGTCATTATGCAAACACATGTCCTATGAAGAAGTTTCGGGAATGGGGTCACCAAGAGCGTACAAATGTTTGTTTACCACTACCTAATGTCATTCCGATTGAGGATGAAGAAACAGACAATGAACAATCAAAGGTATGTAGTATTTCATGACTATTGTTTTCCTATTTTGGAATCTTAGGATTTGATTCATGATTTTGCTTGTAGGAAAGAGGTATTTCGGAATAAGTTGGAAAGGAATGGTTAATGGATCATGAAGAATTTTGAATAAGTAAGATCTCAACATATAAGGGCTTCAAGAGTTATGGTGAAATTATTAAGAGTATTCAGTCTCTTTTGGTGATGGGGTTACATTAGAGGACTTTTTATATTATGTGTAACCCTGATGTTTAATATATGAAATTTTATTCAAGGAATAGTTATCTCTTCTTCTGTGGACATAGTTATAAAGAACCATTTGGGTTTATATGATCCTAACTTTTGAGGTAATTATGGGTTAATATATGTTATGATTGAAGTGAATGGCATGAGATAAAATTGAGGATAAATTATGTTATGGTTATTTTTGATGATTTTACCCCTTTTTGGGGAATGATTTAAGAATTATATAGTTTTGAAAAAAGGACAACACGCAGACCGTGTGACATCCCGTCTCGTCGGACAAAGCTGCGGGAATCGAACCCACAACCAAAGTGCGACTGGTATTTATCGCCTACCACTGGACTACGTGAAGTCCCTGGTTAGTTTGACCGATTATTTCTAGTTATATGATTTTATGAATTAAGAGTAAGTTGATTTTGGGTTATTTATGAAAATGATTAACCTATCATGGAGGATATGTGATTAGGTTAATTACTTTTCAATACGAGACCTTAGGAGCAACTGATGTTGTTTGGAGATAAATGTTACGATTTAACTTGGAAGACTATGTGACTAAATCCTTCAAATATTTGGGTTTCAATCTTATATTGGTTTACTTTGAAGACTTTTATGAAAAAATTGTTTATCGGATGGTCCTCGTTGAACTTTGGGTTTTGTTGGACAGATTTTGGAGATTAAGCATGGATTTTCTTTTTAATGGGTTATCCTTTTCTAGATTATCTGACCTTGTACTAACCTTTTTGGTTTTGGTTATGGTTAAGGTCTAAAGATATGGGAAGTATATAGTTCTCTTTTGTGGATTAGGTGATTCTCTAGAAGTTGATTATAGTACTCTTAATTTGAACAAGTCTTCCTAAATACTCGCCTTTTGGAGAAAAATATGAGTTTGTGTAAGGAATCTAATAAAAGTTGAGAGTCAACATGATAAGTGATTATGTTTCCTTATGAATAAATTCCTCCATAAAAAGTAACTTAAAACAAAAATGTTTTCTATTAACTTTTCCTACTAGGGAATCGAATACCGTTTAACCCATCACATGTTTGTGATTCTCTCATGGTTAACTTTCTCCTAAACATGTTTTCTATCACTCTCCATCAGAACATGACCCTATGTTTTCTCCTCCATGTCCATGTTTTCATACTTGAAATCCTAGTATGGGTTAACTTGGGTGACCATTGTACTTATCTTTCTTTATTTTAAAGTGATTGTTTTACCGATCCTTGTTCTGGTGTGGGACTTTCAAGGATGTTTCCAAGGCCAATTTTAAAATTGCGAGGACGCAATTCCCAAAACGGGGGAAGGATGTAACACCCCAGGTAAATAAAGAATATGTCATCTTTATATTTATCCATATTTGTGAATCAAATATTAATATTACTTTAAAGGGGATGCTATGCTCGATGGCGTACCCAACACGCAACAACGAGTTTCTTGGTAATCTTACGTTGCACTCTAATAATAAAATAATATTATTTTAAATGGTAGTTAACATGTAGCCGTTGTATTGGCGGGAATGGATATAAATAACTAAAATATGATTATATATGTTTTTAAATGTTTTTACATTTATCCAATAAAAGATAAAGGCTTAAAATACAGAAAGAATTCAATTTTAGGCGTATATTCCCTAGTTTTCACTAAAGGTTCACTTATCGCCTTTTGATGGCGTACTGTCATTAAATATAGTTTTTATCACTCTTATAAATTCTTTTGGACCAAATAAAACTCTTCTTTAGAATTGGGACATCAAAATTTACTTTGTGTAAATTTTTGGTACCTTTCTGATAATGTTCATTTTTTAATGAATAGTGTAAAATGTTGTATTTTAATTCAAAAACTATTTGTAATTTAATTTATTTATATGATTAGATTATCTTTTGAATTGGTTTTAAAGTGAAATTAGAAAATATTTTTACCATTAAATCCAATAGTGGTCATTGGAATTAATTTCACTTTGAAATCAGACTTAAACTAGTGTCAATCTTTTGATACTTATTGTTTTATAAAAACATGTTATTTTCTCTGACAGCGGGAATTAATTATTAAATTAATTAATGTGATTAATATGTTTTGAATTTTTTAAAACAGACTTCATTTTTGAATTCGGAATATCAAATATAGCTTATGGTGAATTTTTGGTAATTTTCTGAAAAACTTCAATTTTTGATGAATAGTGAAACCACTAAGTGGTACTTATAAAGACTGATTTTCCGTTTAAATGAAATTTTGCCATCATTGTGTTTTGAATTTCAAAAATCCGACATACATGGTTGTCATTAAGAAGTAAAATGTGGTTCAATGAGATTGTAATAATTTTTTTGGTGAATAGTAACTTATTAAGTTCTTAATCGCGATTAGTGGTAATTAGTGTAGTTTAAGGTATAAATAATGCTTTAATAATATGAAATGACCTAGACACATGTCCCAACCTTATTGGTTGTGTCATGGCCGACCAAGAAAAGCCATGGGTCAACTTGGGGACCCCATGGAGACACTTTGGTTGGGAAATGACATAAATAACTTTTTATTTAATGTTCAAATTAAATTGACACAAACATGAGTTGTTTTACTAAAACAATTTTTAAGTAGGGTTACACAAGTCCAAATTTTGATTATAAATAATAATTGGAAAGATAAAAATATTTCCTACATCATTGTATTTTTTTATAATTTTTAGACATTAAATAAATTAAATTATTTATGACATAATAATGATGCAGTGATGACATCATTATTTGATGATTTAAATAAAATGGAAAGATAATGTAAAATCTATGAACTACACATGTCCAAAACCAATTGGATGAGTGGATTTCGAACCCTTATCACCTTATCCACGAATTATATCAATGTGGGACCTTTTAAAACCGAAACACATTTTCAAATAAAGTAATAATTCCTTACTTTCCCAAAGTGCCCCTCCTCTCCTCTTATAAAAGGCCCCCACCTCTACCTCATTTCACACACTCCTCAAGCCTTTGGCTCGGCCAAACCCTGACCATTTACTCTATCCACATCCCTATACTCATCCTAGAGGATTCCCTTTGGGCAGAATCCTTTCAAAGGAAGCCTTTAGGCTCAAATCAAAAGGATTTACACTTTTAAAGGTAATTCATTCTCTCTTGTTCATTTGTTTTATTTTTCTTCTCCAACCCTCTAAACTCTTTTTATTTACTTATTTTGTAACAACACAAGTATATTCAATATAATAGGATGTTGTTATAATATTTATTCGAGCTACACTCTCACACAACTACATCAAATGGTTAAAGAACATACGGTTTCCGTGGATGGTGAAATTCTGCCTCCCGAAACGATGATTGTTCAATACTCATTTAACACCTTCAAAGGTGGCCATTATGATGTCACTATTTTTATATATGATATATAATATGTTTATTTTTTTCTTTAAGCTTCTGTATTTTTCATTTTGGGCATACCTTTATGGTTTCCATTGTGGGTAAACACGATATCTTCATTTAAGGAAGTGCGGACTACCGCCCCCTCAAAGTGATGTGATTCGTTAATGCCATATGTGGGATGTGTAAAGGATGGATTTAAAGTTATTATATATGATGTTATACTGGAATTATAATATACCTCTATATCATTATTATTTCTTTCCATTGAAGTATGAGATAGAAATGAAAGTAGTGTTCATGCGTACGTACGGCTTATCGTCTCCATGAACGGTGCATTTCATTTCTTATCCACAAATGTAATGTACTATTAAAAGTATATGTATCTAATGGATATATATAATGAATGATACATCTAAATGATGAATATAATTCTGGAATTAAAATATACATACCTCTCATTTAATTTTATTTCCATTAATATGAGAAAGAAATGAAAGTAGCGTTCATGCGTACGTACGGCCTACCGTCTCCATGAACGGTGCATTTCATTTCTTACCTCTAAATGATTATATAATATTATAAATACATGTATATTCTGGATATATATGATATATATGATATCCAAATCAGGAATCTAATTCTGGATATAAAGAACCTTTGACCACACGAACAACATGTAATTGTAAGAAGTCCACTTTCGACTTAAGAACCAAATATCGACAAAACAAACATTATTAACTTAACTGGTTACATAATGTTTATAACATGGAAATAAGTGATATAAAAGGAATAATGAACTCTAAAAAGGTTCTTAATCAAGTAGAAATTAACTCAAGTTTATTATTCAGGACGTTAAAGAACGATCGAGTCAAGTCGGACCCGAGGTAAGGGACTTCGTCTCAATCTCATTTCATTGAGGCATATTTCGTTTTATACACAACTTTATTTTATATGGTGTATAAACCCCTTTGACCTTTAATTTTATACAAAAGGAATCTTTTTCTACGAAGCGTTTTACAAAACAAAAAAAAGGAATGTTTCTTTTAACGTACGCGGCGACAACGACCTTTTCCGCCGCCGCGAGTATTATTTGTTCTTTGGCTTCTTCAATAAGACGTAATGTTTTTAGAATAAAATAAATACCATATACTCTTTTATGTATTTTGGTATTGAAAATGGTTTTGAAAAAGGATTCTATTATGTCAATATATTTATGATATATTGTGATTGAAATGTGGAAGTGTTATCGTTCCTTTATATTGGTTTTATGTTTTATGATTTTATATTGGTACTTGGACATTTTAACGGTTGGTTACGTTATAAACCATATGACGGGTGGTGCCGTGAATACCAGGACGGGTGGTTACGTTATAACCTCCAATGCATTGGGTATGGAAGTCGGCCGTATGGCTATTCCATTAAGTATGTATGGAAATTGGCCGTATGGCTATTCCATTAAGTGATATGTGTGGAAGTCGACCGTATGGTTATTCCACATAAGTATGTTTATGTCCCAAGTTACCTTTATATATGTTATGTGTTCTTTATATGGGTTCTATGGTAATACTTTGGTTACAAAAAGTTAAGTAATGATATTTTATTCAGTGAAGAGTTTTTACTACTTCATAAAGGTGAAAAGTATTACCTTGATAAAGTATACATGGTTTACTATTTGTTTTGATAAACTAACAGTTTTGATTCTTTGTGTATCCCTTACTGAGTTTTTATGCTCATCCCAAGTTTTTGAAATGTTTTTCACAGGACTTAGCATGGAATAGGGTCAAGGATGGGATCAAGGGAAAGTCATGCTACCTAAAACATGAAACTAGACATGTTTCTTTTTAAGAATTTTTATTTTATGGAAATTTAGTAGAAGAGACTACTTTGTAATCTTTTGAGATGTAATAGTTATGTCCTAATTCTCTAAAACTCTAAACCTGGAAAGATCCTCAATGTGAATTATTCATTTAATTAAATTTTAAGTAAGGTTTAAGGCTGGGGCCTTATATCACGAGTGTCAAAAAGTCATGAAAAGGAAGGATAATGTAGCCGATGAAAGGAGAGAAGCACTCGTGGTTCAATGCTACAACTGTAGGGATCTTGGGATCTATTCAAACCAGTGCACTAAACCTCGAGCTCTCAAGGGTAATCAGCGCCAACAACCACCAAAGCCAAAGGAACAAGGGAAGGCTTATGCCATCACTACTGTGGAGGTGGAACATGATAATGAAGTCATACAAGGTACACTTCCTATTCACTCAATAATGGAAAAATTATTATTTGATTCTGGTTCTACGCATTCCTTTATGTCTTGCAAGTTTGCTAGAACTATAGAATCGATGCCCCAAAACCTTGAAGTAGAGATATCTGTAAAAACACCAAGGGGTGCAATCATTTCATCCCAAGTGTTTGACTCTTCTCCTGTTGATGTATGTGGGGAGATTCTTCTGGAAAATCTCACAACACTTCCCTTGGTGGAATTTGATGCTATAATGGGAATGGATTGGCTCTCGTTATATAGAGCACATATCAACTATCAGGAAAAGGAAATATATTTTCATATTCCGAACCATCCCATGATCCTCTACCAATGCAAGGAAGATCATGAATCTCCTTTGAGAAATCCTTCAATGGTTTGGGTGTTGATTCCCTATGAAGAAGCATACCTCGCCCAAATGATTGAGTCGAAGGAAAGTTCCACCCTTGAGGAAATGCCCATCATAAGGGAATACGGTGATGTATTTCCCAAAGAGTTACCCGGAATTCCCCCGGATTTTGAGGTAGAGTTCTCAATTGAACTCATACCTGGCGCTACTCCTATCCCGAAGTGCCCCTATAGGATGGATCCTATCGAACTAGAGGAGTTAAAGAAGAAGATGCACGAGAATCTAGACAAAGGGTTCATATTCCCTAGTGCATCACCTTGGGGTGCGTCAGTGCTCTTTGTAAAGAAGAAGGATGGAACCATGCGGCTGTGTATCGATTATCGGGAACTCAAACAGATCACTATAAAGAACAAGTATCCTCTCCCAAGGATTGACGACTTGTTCGACCAGTTAAGAGGAGCTCAATACTTCTCAAAGGTGGGTCTTCATTCTGGATATCATCAAGTAAATGTGAAGAAGGAAGATATTCATAAGACTGCCTTCCGTACAAGGTATGAGCACTATGAGTTTTTGGTGATGCCCTTCGAACATACTAATGCCCCTGAAATCTTCATGGATTTGATGAATAGAGTCTTTAGACATTACCTCGACAAATTTGTGGTAGTGTTTATTGATGATATTCTCATCTACTCCAAGAGCAAGGAGGAACATGAAGAACATCTAAGACTTGTGTTGGCGACATTGAGAAAGTAGAAGTTGTACGCCAAGTTCATCAAGTGTGACTTTTGGATGAATCAAGTCACGTTCTTGGGACATGTGATCACAAGAGAGGGAATTTCTGTGGACCCTTCAAAGACAAAGGTGATTGAGGAATGGCCCAGGACCTCTAGTGTCACAGAAATCCGTAGTTTTCTTGGATTAGCTGGGTACTATCGACGTTTTGTGAGAACCTTCTCACGATTTTCAAGCCCGCTAACTAAGTTAACAAGGAAAGGGGTGAAGTATGTATGGATGGAAGAATGTGAGGGAAGCTTCAAGGAGATAAAGAGAAGGCTGATCACTGCACCTGTACTCACACTACCAAAAAGTGGAGAAAGTTTTGTGATATACAGTGATGCTTCAAAGAATGGATTGGGTTGTGTAATCATGAAAAATGATAATTTGATTGCCTACGCCTCACGACAGTTGAAGATCCATGAGCAGAACTACCCGATGCATGATCTAGAGCTGGCAGCCGTGATTTTTTCCTTGAAAATCTGGCGGCACTACCTTTATGGTGAGAAGTGTTACATATACACCGACCACAAGAGCCTAAAGTATATATTCACACAAAAGGAGATCAACATGAGTCAAAGGAGATGGTTAGAGATAATCAAGGATTACGATTGCTCTATTCACTATCATCATGGAAAGGCGAATAGGGTAGCTGATGCTCTAAGCAGGAAAGAACCTGCTACTCTATCCATGTTGAGGATTGAGAAAGACCCTATCTTCTTGGATATGCAAAGGATGGATTTGGGAATCGTAAGGGCAGGGGATACATACTACCTTGACCAAATTATTGCACAAGCATTCATCCAACAGAAGATTAAGGAAGCACAAAGGGATGATGTGGAGATACAAAAGAGGGTGAATGCAGTAAAGGAAGGGAAGCTGCAAGAGTTCCATATCGACGATGATGGTGTGATTCGGTTTGGAACACGAATTTTTGTGCCTTAATCACCCGGAATAAAGAAGGAGATATTGGATAATGCACATAGATCAACTTTCTCTATTCATCCTGGAAGTACCAAGATGTATCGTGATCTCCGAGAACACTTCTGGGGGGATATCATGAAGAAGGAGATTGTGGAATATATATCAAGGTGCTTGGTATGTCAGCAAGTTAAATCTGAGTGGAAAAAGTCCAAAGGTATGATGCATCCATTGCCTATACCCATGTGGAAATGGGAAAATGTTACTATGGACTTTGTCATGGGTCTCCCGAAAACGTCAAGAGGAAATAATGCGATATGGGTTGTGTTTGATCGACTCACCAAGACTGCTCATTTTATCGCTATTCGGGAAGACCTCTCACTTGAACAGCTTGCAAGGATATATGCGAAAGAAGTAGTGAGATTGCACAGTGTTCCACTCTCGATTGTCTCTGACCGTGATCCATGGTTCACTTCTAAATTCTGGAGGAGCCTTCAACATGCTTTGAGTACTGAATTAAATTTCAGCACGACCTATCACCCCCAAACTGATGGCCAGTCTGAAAGGACTATTCATACACTCGAAGATATGCTAAGAGAATGCTCTCTAGAATTCAAAGGTGGATGGGATCAGCACCTTCCATTGGTTGAGTTCTCATACAACAATAGCTTCCACTCGAGTATTCAGATGGCTCTGTATGAAGATCTTTATGGGAGGCGATGTAGAACTCCAACCTGTTGGGATGAAGTTGGAGAAAGAAAGCTACTTGGACCCGATCTTGTGCAGGAGATGACCGAGAAGGTTCAATTCTTCCAGAAACACATCAAAGCTGCTCAAAGTCGGCAAAAGAGCTATGCTGACAACCATCGAAGGGACTTGGAGTTCGACGTTGGAGATAAAGTCTTCCTTCGAATATCTCCATGGAAGAGAGTCATGAGATTTGGGAAGAAAGGGAAGCTAAACCCAAGGTACATTGGCCCCTTTGATATCCTTGATCGTATAGGAGTCGTGGCCTATCGTCTGACACTTCCACCGAATATGGATCAAGTTCATGATGTGTTTCACGTATCACTACTGAGGAAGTACATTCCAGACCCCTCACATGTACTAAACTCAGAGGTGGTACAGTTGGAAGATTATCTCTCCTATGAGGAGCAGTTGGTAAAAATTTTGGACTAAAGTGATAAGGTTCTACGCAACAAGACAACCCGCCTTGTCAATGTGTTGTGGAGGAACCAAAAGTTTGAGGAAGCAACTTGGGAACCGGAAGAGGCAATGAAGGAGAAGTACCCTCACCTATTTGTGTAAAGTGAAATTTCAGGGGCGAAATTTCTTAAGGGGGGAAGAATGTAACGACCCAAAGTATGTCAATGGAAAATTCCATTCTTATATTTATAAAAACACAAAATAATGAACTACTAAGTGATAAGTGACCTTTAAACATAATTTTTTCACCCCTATGTTTGGAATTTTAAAAATCTGACATACACTGTTGTGTTCAAGATAGTTTTTGGAGTCTAATGAAACAAAAATATTTTTTGGTGAATAGTATCCTACCTTTATGAATAGTAACCTACCCTTATGAATAGTAATATGACCCTTATGAATAGTAAATAAGAGTAACATTACCTATGAATAATAAAATAAAATTTAGACATCTTAGAAAGTGACAATTTGACCTTATTAAACGTTTTTGGTATTTTATAAGTCATAAATAAATAATTATAATTAATTAATTTAAAAGAATATTTATTTTCTTGTAATGTATTCATAAATTATTGAATCAATGTCTAATAGTTTTTAGATAATTTTATAAGACCCTACATAATTTTTGAAAGAACTATTAAATCAGTTTTAATCTTAAAAACTGTTTTTTAAGTAAATTATGATTTTATTTAAATATTAAATTAAGAATATTTAGAAAATTATTTTTGAAAAATGGACTTCATTTTTGGATTCTACACGTCGAAAAATAGTTGGGATTTTTATGAGAAACATGAATTTTTTGTAAATAGTAGAATACATTATTTTACCATATAAATACATTTTAATTAAAACCCACTATTCCTGACATCACAAGTGATGTAAGCACCCAAATCCCAAACTCACATGACATTTTTACTATTCTTTGTCATCCAAGAATCACTATTCCTTGTCTTATGTGAAATTAATAAACTAATCAATTTTATATTAAGGAAACCCCTCTCCCCTCCACTATAAAAGCCACCCTTCACTCCCTCTTTTCCTCACACCTCTCAAGCTCCAAGCCTTCTCTAAACTCTGCCCAAAAAACTTCCCTAGCTCATCCCTCACGTTCAAAATCTGCTGGTCTCATCAAAAGACCAAGCCTAGCTTCCTTAAAGAGGATCTCAAGAGGAGAATTCTAGAGGTAATTTCTCTCCCTCTTCTCTTTTAATTTCCTTTCAAGTTCAAGTTCCTTTCTTGATCTCTCCCTACCTATCTTCATCCAAATTGTTCTGTAAATCCAGTATTATATATATATTGTAATATTATGATTCTAATGTTATATTATATCACCCCACACCCTTTCCATCTTCCATTTATTTTATTAAAGAGAACGTTGTTCACGAGGTGTTAAATTTATCACCTTCAAAAACGACATGTTCTATTCTTCCATTTCTACCATCAATCTGGTCATGAAACCATTTTATTGTTGAACCAGAATATTTTATATGTATTATGTTCTATTTTAAGTTCTAGAAATAACCTATGGCCTTATTACTAAGTTAAACGTTAAAACAAGATCGTTGTGATCCAAAAACCGCCCAAATTAACCCAAATAACCATCATTAAATTTTTATCTAATGATTCGTCCACTTGGATATAATATAATCCACTATAAAATTATTAAAGCTACTGTAATATCATTAATAACATGTAGTTTCAGTTCTAGATGTTTACCCATGATCTACCCAAACATCAATTTAAGAATACAAGTGGACCGCTCAAGAAAACCATAAAAACGAACATCCCCGAACAATGTTTTTAAACTCTATAAGTCATCCAAGGGAACATAATATGAAATAATGAAACCAGAATGAACCCTATTAATGTATATAAGGTTATGTAATTTCTAATTAAGTAATATAATGTCATTATACAAGACATTAAAGAGAAGGAGGAATTCGAGTACAAGGTAAGGGGAAATCTCGAACCCATTTTTCTTCCTGCGGGTTCTCCCTCTTTCACTCCATTTTTGATATGGTTACTCCTAAAAGATCATTTTTTCATCATTTACTTTACTTCTGGGATATACATGTTTGTCACTGGTTTTTATTTCCATAAAAATGTTTTCCAAAAGAACTCTTCTTTCAAGATCTCACCTTTTACCTCTCATTTAAGGTTGATGGTTCTTGTATCAAGTATGTTGTTCCCTCTTTCTTTTGGGAACCCAAATCTTATGAATGTGTTATTATGAGATGAAACCCATTACTTTCCATGGGTTATTTATGTACATGTTTGATATGTGTTCTATGTGGCAATCATGATAATGATAATGTTATGATGTGACGGGTGCGCCTGAAATTATATAGCGCAATATGAATGTTGAAATGTGACGGGTGCGCCCAGAATTATACAGCGCCCCAATGCATTGGATAAAGTGATGAATCTCATGAGTAAATGTGAAATGATGTGTGAACATGATTCTAGATTTGTTAACAAGTATGTGTGGTAGTTAACCACTAAGACATGATGTTTCATTTTTATACATTGCCACATTTCAAGTCTTTTACTTATGCTCCTCTCATGTTCATGATCTTTTGCCTATGTTATGATTATGCTCACCCCATGATGTATTGTTCTTATCTATCCTCTTACTGGGATTTTAGCTCACCCCTTTTGATGTATATCCTCAGGTGGCTACATGTACTAAGGAGAGGACAAGTGCTACTAAGAAGCTATAGAAGAAGAAATTAAATAAATGTTTATGGTTGATGTTTTATTTGTTATGTATGGTCCTAGTTTTCCCAAGACACTAAACATTTGCATCCTCCATGTGTAATAATATTGTGTTGTTTATCTTTAAAATGATGTAATAGTAATGTAAGAAAAGGCTGGGTTGCTATAAGTAGGGTGATCGAGACCAGTGTACATTGGAGGGGTTTCCCTCAACATCCATGATAGTAAGGAACAAATGGTTGACAAACCCTATTTTCCTCTTCTCATGGTAGTATTATGTGCTGGAATTCATGGAGGTTACAATTCATATATACATGTTTATATAGGGCTATAATAGATTATGGTTATTTCACACAAATCATCTCTGGATACAATATCCTAATGATTATTTTAGATATGTTTTGTGAGGGTTGTGATGGATTGAGGTATAATACCCTATGTACAAGTTGTGATGTATCCCAAAAACTACCTTATGATTATATAGAGATATGGAAGATTATTATGATATGATTTGATACATGAGGTTCATGATATGTTATAGTTACCCAGGTGTCTTCCGGAAGGATTTTATATATTTAGAGGGAGATGGATCTAGACATGTGATATTTGGGTAGAGGAAAAATCAATGTAGAAGTTTTCACAAGGTAACTTATTTTATATATGTTTAATATTATCTTATGTAACACCTCAATATTTCATAGTACGTTATTTCTTCAAAGTAATGCAATAACTTGCACTACATGCAACACTGAGTTCAAGCGCATCACGACTTACCAAACTAGCCATTCAAAAGTGGTTATGAATAGTATTAACTGAATTTTGAACATTATATAATCCTTATAATTTTAGATTCTATATTATGAGTTTCTTAGACATAATGTAAGAACAAATTCATTTTTTTTCAGATAAAATATTTTTTTTCAAAAAATCCAATTTTACGGATTTTTAATGGAGAACCCTTTTTAAATAAAATATTTGAAACTTTTATATATTAAATTTATCAAAATAAACTTCTTCTTTAGAATCGGGACATAATAATTTAGTTTCAATAAATTGTTTGTGTTTTTCTGATAACTTTCATATTTGGGAGAATAGTGAAAAATACTATATTTTAACTGAAAACATGTTTTTTAATAAAAATAATTTATAGTGTTGAATTATACATTTTAATGTTTTGGAAGTATAATTAGATTATATTTTTACCCTTTAATCCAATTTTTTTCATTGGAATTAATTTTACATTGAAATTATACATCAACAAGTGTCAATGTTTTGATAGTTATTGTTTCTTAAAAACACGCTATTTGTTTTAAGAACGAGAATTAATTTGAAATTAATTAATGCCACTTATATGTTTTCAATTTAGAAAAATAGACATAATTTTCTAATTTTTAATATAAAATATAGATTAGGCTGAATATTTGGCATTTTTCTGAAAAACTTCAATTTTTGATGAATAGTGAAACCACTTAGTAGTAGTTAAAAAAACTGAATTTTTCATTAAAATGAATTTTACAACTTCTGTGAGCTGAATTTATAGAATCAAAAATAAATGGTTGTTATTTTTAAGTAAAATTTGGTTCAATAATATGAAAGTAATTTTTGGTGAATAGTTTCTTTTGAATTTTATTTACCGTGGTTAAAGGTAAATAGGGTAATTCAAGGAAAAAAGAATATTATAATAATTCAAAGTTACCTTAACACTTGTCCAAACCTTATTGGTAGAGTAATTAATGACCATGGGCATCTGTGAATCGATTTTGGGACCCCTTTGAGCCACTTGGAAGTGATAATGATAATTTAGATTAATTAAATTAAAGTAAAGGCAAAAATGTCAAAAACAAATATCTTTTAGTAATTAATTATTACAAAGAGTTATATAAATTATATTTTCGACTATAAATATTAATTGTAAATTTAAAAAGATTTAGTATATAATTGATTTTTATATATAATTTTTAGAGATTAAATAAATAAATTTATTAATGACACAATGATGATGCAGTAATTACCTTATTAATTAAAGAATCAAATAAATGGAATTATAAATACTAAAATAATTATAATTTCAATGTTTTTATGAAATAAAATAATTTTCAAGGTGAATAAGACATGTTAGGGATGATTCAATGTATATTTTTAGAAGTATTCATGTTATGATGACTTTCAAAAAAAAACAAAATACCAAATAGTGTCAAAATTGACATAAATTAATATTTAAATCAAATACTATATTATTGGTGATATAATATTCCTAAAAATGTAAGTTTTGTACAAAGAGCTTAAATTATACTATATATTTCATTAATGATCCACTTTTGGTTCTCTTGGAAGTTTATAGTATGTTTATTAACCATATAGAGTAAGAATACAAGAAGACGAGGTAAAAGTTTAACTATTTTACTAAGAGTTAAATCTAAAAGATATGGTTAAAATGGTAACCTAAACTTATCTAAAACATATTTTTTTGAGATTATTTAGACCCATAATCACATAGGGCTCTAAATAAATTCATTTGGAACCATTATAAAGCGAATATGATTGTATAATAAATAAATACTCTAATATTTTCTTAAAGTGACTCTCACCACTCTTATAAAAGGGCACTTCCCCTTATCTCTAAATCACAACTCCAAAGCCATTTGGATTGGCCAAACCCTGCCCAAATATCCTCCCAACTATCCTACCTTCATCCTAGAGGACTTCCTATTTTCAAAAATCAAACTTAAGGATCCCTTTTGATCAAATCAAATGGAAGAACCCGAAGAAGAGGTAATGATTTCACCACCCTCTTTCAAGTTCTCTAATTCTTCCACTTACTCATTATTTGTTTTTTACATTTTAAAATAATAATTATAGTATATTATATATTCTGTGATGTTATTATAAATATGGAATAACTATATTCAATATTCTATCCATCGTATGAATGATAAAGTCACCATGCGTGCGTACGTACGGCTTACCGTCTCCACGTTGTGGTGTAATTTGTTATTCAACACTATGTTATTTGGATGGATATAATGATGAGTAATATGTATATAAATAATTAAAATAACATGCTAATGTCTCTGTAAAATTAATATACCATCCAATTCCACACATTTAAGGAAATTGTATTATTGCTCGTGCGTACGTACGGATTACCATCTCCACGACGCGATGAGATTCATTTCCACGTTCACCATTCATCGATGATTATAAAAATATATATTACTAATAAGTATATAATATATGAAATAATAATGATACTGGATATATATATATATATGTGTACTTACATATATCTTATTCACTTAGTTTCATTCAAAATGATATGAAAACAGAAACAACGTTTATGCATACGTACGGACTACCGTCTCCATAAACGGTGTTTTTCATTTCATATATATGTCTATTATACATATTTATATTATAAATATATATGATATATAAATAATGATTTATATTATGGATTTATTTAAATATTTATCAAAGTGATACAATCAAGAGTAACAAGTTAAAACACTTACAATAAAGAAAGCGATTATTACCCGAAATGTTAATTTAACATGGAAATTATTATTAAATGGGTAGTATAAAGTCATAAATGAATCATTTATGATATCATAAATATTAATATGGTTCTGTTATAATTTAATAACATACTAATATCTTCATACATGAGGTTAAATTTACCCTCGACTAAAGGAATGTACAAGGTAAGGGTTAATTCCTCAATCTTGTTATTATTTGAGATTGTTTATGTGTAAGTATTTACTGGGACATTTTTATCATCCATGTCCATTTTTCATAAAATTGATTTAAAAATTAATATTTTAAGGATTTGTGAAAGTTACTCTTTATCAAGATCAGAATTTTAAATGTTTTAATTATTTATCTTTCTAAATCATTTTAACTAATGTCCATGATTTCAAAATGATTTTAAGGATTTATTTATATGGACATGAATGTTTTGAAATGATAATTATTTTGACAAGTTTCAAAGTGGTGTGGGTCACTTTGATTTAAAAATCTCTTTTAAATTAATTCCCTTATAAATGTGTGAATTTTAAATGATTTTACAAAAAGGATATTTCTTTCAAAATTTTTTACTCATCATTTTCAACTATGCCAGCATCATTTACTGGATATTATTTTTGATTGAGGGTGATTTATTATAATACAATATTCCATGTTGTATTGAATGAGTTATGATATGTTTTACTGTGGATGTTCTATTTTTATACCATTCATGGTTTATGGTTAATGTAATTCCATTTCGTATGCTAGTTTTAATACAAATGTTTATTTTATGTTTCAACTTTTTCATATGAGGAATGCAGTGGACTTAGTAAGTGATGGGTGATGCCCGCTATAGCTCCTCGATGCATCGGTAGGTCTCATGAGACAAACTAGTGTCTTAGCACAAGGCCTTGAAAAAAATTATTTGTAGTCTTGGCACGAGGCCTTGACTATGTGTTAATGATGTCTGGCGTTTGGAATTCCCTCATTATGAAATTAGTTATTACATGTGATTATTCGACTAGTAGAATATCCATGTGCATGTTTATATGGTAATGTTTGATTCATTTTTTCCATATTATGTTCAAGTTTATTATTTAAAAGGTTGTTTTTTTATAACACATCTTGCCTTAAAAGCTTATAGCTTTCACTAAATTATTTACCCTTACTGGGCATCTAAGCTCACCCCTTTCTTATGTTTTATTTTCCCCAAAATTCCAAGAATTGTATTATGATTGATATGGAGGGTTAATCTAAAGGGAATAATGGAGTTCTCAAAGAACTATCTATGCTGTGTTTTATGTTTGAAATTGTAATGTAAAGTTAATGCATGTAATGTATTGTACAAGAATGCTAAACTGATCTGTCCTTCGGGACATTATTCCTTGTAATCATTCCAATGTATTAAAATAATGCACTGACTCTAGGTAACTAGATTCGGGGCATTACAGTTGGTATTAGAGGAATTTTATCAATAACCTTGGAAGCTATATTTAGATAAAATCTGATTAGAGAACATAGACCTATGATAGACTTCGAGGATTAGTATAGAAGGACTTCCTAGAATTTTGGTAATGTAGAGATTTTGTGATTTTTCTAGGAAAATACATCCCTGTCTAGATATGACCAGGTAGAGGCGGCTCTAGCACAGATGTACCTAGGGGTAAAACCCCAAAACACCACTTTGAGCTAGACTCAAATGGGAATCAGTGCACGATAACGAGCCTTGCTTCACTCTTGGTTACGACACTCCTAGGAGATATGATTAGGATAAATCCCATTTTATTTACAAATAATTATGAAGGGTTTATGAGTATATACCTACTAAAAGAAAACATTTTTGTGATTATGGATTATATCCATAAACTGTTCAATTTACGTTAGGTATTTTACATGTTTGGAATTATGAATTGCGATTCATAAACTTACCTAGTGTATGCCATTGTTTAGAAATGGCGCCCAGTAGAAGGAATGAGAACTCCAGCAATACGTATGATCCAAAGAGTAAGAAGGGTCATATCATTCATGGTATTAAGAAAACATTTAGAAAGGAAATAGTCTCCCATGTATTATCATCATATGAATAAATAGTATCATGTGTTAATAAGATCAGTAAATAATTCTCTGAATCCTATGGATTTTAAGGGAATCTCGAGAAGAAAAGGATGTTACTAATAAAGATGGATAAAGGGAATAAGGTAAAGATGTATTTTCCAATATTTGATAAATGTGGATTGAATCGCCTTGGTAACTGCTTGAAGGGAATGTGAGTTTGTTATAAGTTTGGAGAAAAAGGACACCAAGTACGTGATTTCAATGGTAAGAAAAAGTTTTCAAATGTAAAATACTTCATCTTCAAGGCATTGAAACACTACGAGAATCAATGTTCCATTCAACAGAGTATACCGTAAATGATGTTATTGGATAATAATAAAGTTATGATACTACCACAGATGAAGAAGAATGACTAGTGTTCTTATGTTTTTATTATAGAATTATTTCATTTGAGTGTTGTATCAACAGTATACTGGTTACATGAATTATTGAGATAAATAACGATTATAGGGAAGTACTATTTTATGGAGGATTCAAGATTATATGGTTCTAAGAAAAGTGACTTAATAGTAAGCTATGGTTTTTAGAAAATAAATGGTTGAAGGAAAGGTAATCCTTAATATGGTCCTGATAATGAAGTAGTGATTTTGGAATAAGAGATGGTTTATTTTGGTAATTCAGGATGTTGTGGTGTCATAAAATAATACACGATGAAGGCGTTCGCATGTTATTACCTGGAAAAAAGGATCCTCATTATGTTTAACTTACATATAAACTTTGGACTGAGAGTTTGGATATAAGTATTTTGGATAATTCTAAAGGTTGGAATGGATTAAGTTTTAAATTGGATACTATCATTAAGTTTATTTTTGGATTTCCATAAAAAGGACAACCCGAAGGTCAGGCGGCAACCTGTCACGTCCGACAAGGCCGTGAGACTTGAACCCGCAACTGAAGGGAGGCAAGGGTGTATCACCTATCACTGACTCACATGATGTCCTCGATTGAATAATTTAGTTTTTTAAAGGGTTTGATATATGAATTCTAAATTCTTTATTTTTGGAACCATATACGATTAGGATAAATAGAATATATATATATATATTAAAATCCTTTAGAGTGAAAGATGAATTTTTGGTAGGAATTAGTTAAAAGATGAAACTATACTTGTCAAGTATATATACATACATATATATATATATTCACTATTATTTTATGGAAAAATTAACTATCATACTTTTTGGAAGGGATCTTAATACCAAAAATGTGTTATCCTAATACCTTACATTTTTTTGAACTGATGGTATTTTAAATCATCATAGATTGGTGGCTTTAAGGCCCACAATTCTACAATTTTTTGTGATTGATGACCTTAATCACTCCTTATAAATATTTACATTTTTCATCCAATTATGTGTCTTGAATTTCCACCAATGTTTTTCTAATCGAGATCATAATGTGGTGGTTAATTTTTCATTCCCATTTTCCTCTTATTAAGACTAAATTTTATTAACCCAATTTTCGATGTGGGTTTTCCCACAAAGATATTTTCTATTTTCCACCTTTTATTTTCTAAAAACAATTTCAAATTGTGAGGATGCAATTTATTGAAGGAGGGAATAATGTAACACCCCAGTATTTCATAGTACGTTATTTCCTCAAAGTAATGCAATAACTTACACTACACGCAACACTAAGTTTAAGCCCATCACGACTTACCAAACATGTCGTTCAAAAGAAGTTTTGAATAGTATTATCTGAATTTTGAACATTATATTATCCTTATAATTTTAGGATCCATATTATGAGTTTCTTAGACATAATGTAAGAACAAATTGTTTTTTCATATTAAAGGTTTTAAAAAAATGCAATTTTACCGCCTTTTAATGGAGAACCCTTTTTAAATCCAATATTTGAAACATTTATATATTAAATTTTACAAAATAAACTTCTTCTTTAGAATTGAGACATAATAATTTAGTTTCAATAAAGTTTTGGTGTTTTTCTGATAACTTTCATATTTTGGTGAATAGGTAAAAATACTATATTTTAACTGAAAACAAATTTTTTAATCAAAATAATTTATAGTGTTGAGTTATAAATTTTAATATTTTGGATGAATAATTAGATTATATTTTTACCCTTTAATCCAATTTTGTTCATTAGAATTAATTTCACATTGACATTATACATAAACAAGTGTCAATCTTTTGATAGTTATTGTTTCTTAAAAACACACTATTTGTTTTAAGAATGAAGATTAATTTGAAATTAATTAATGAAACTAATATGTTTTGAATTTAGAAGAATAGACATCATTTTTGAATTTGGAATATCAAATATATCTTAGGTTTAATATTTGGTATTTTTCTGAAAAACATCAATTTATGATGAATAGTGAAACCACTTAGTAGTAGTTAAAAAACTGAATTTTTCATTAAAATGAATTTTACCACTTATGTGAGATGAATTTATAAATTCATACAAACATGGTTGATATTAGTAAGTAAAATTTGGTTCAATAAGATGAAAATAAGTTTTTTTGAATAGTATCTTTTGACTTTTATTTACTGCGGTTAAAGGTAAATAGGGTAATTCAAGGTAAAAAGAGTATTATAATAATTCAAAGTTACCTTAACACTTGTCCAAACCTTATTGGTGGAGTCAGTAACTACCATGTGCATCTTTAAACCGATTTTGGGACCCCTTTTATCCACTTGGAAGTGATAATGACAATTTAGATTAATTAACTTAAAGTAAAGGCAAAAATGAAAAAAATGAATATCTTTTTGTAAATTAATTTTTACAAAGGGTTATATAAATTATATTTTTGACTATAAATATTCATTGGAAAGATAAAACGATTTCCTATATAATGGTATTTAATTTATAAATTTTAGAGAGAAATAATTAAATTTATTAATGACACAATGATGATGCAGTAATTACCTTATTAATGAAAGAATCAAATAAATGGTATTATAAATATTAAAATAAATATAATTTCAATTTTTTTTGAAATACACTAATTTTAAAGGTGAATATGACATGATAGGGATGATTCAATGTATCGTTTTTGAAGTAATAAAGTTGTGATGACTTTCACAAAAACAAAATACCAAATAGTGTCAAAATTGACATAAATTAATATTTAAATCAAATACTATATTATTGGTGATATAATATTCCTAAAAATGTAAGGTTCGTCCAAAGAGCTTAAATGATACTATATATGTCATTATTGAGCCACTTTTGGTTCTCTTGGAAGTTTAGAGTATGTTTATTAACCATATAGTGTAAGAATACAAGAAGACACGGTAAAAGTTAAATTATTTAACAAAGAGTTAAATCTAAAAGATAAAGTTAAAATGGTAACCCAAATTTGTATAAAACCTATTTTTTAGAGGATTTCTACCCATAACCACCTAATTATAGAAATATATTCATTTTGAATCATTATAATCCAATTATTATTGTATAATAAATTAATACTTTAATCTTTTCCTAAAGTGACCCTCACCCCTCTTATAAAAGGGCACTTCCCCTTCTCTCAAAATCACACCTCCAAAGCCATTTGGATCGGCCAAAACCTGCCCAAATATCCTCCAAACTATCATAACATTGTCCTAGAGGCCTTCATTTGGTCATAAATACAACTTAACGATCCATTTTCATCAAATCAAAAGGAATAACCTGAAGAGGAGGTAATGATTTCACCACCCTCTTTCAAGTTCTCTTATTCTTCCACTTACCCATTCTTTGTTGTTTCCATTTTAAAATAATAAATACATTATCTTATATATATTTTGATGTTATTATAATTATGTAATAACTATATTCATTATTCTATCCATCTTATGAATGATAATGTCACCATGTGTGCGTACGTATGGCTTACCATCTCCACGCTGTGGTGTAATTTTTTATTCAACACTATATTATTTGGATGGATATAATGATGAGTAATATGTATATAAATAATTAAAATAACATTATAATGTCTCTGTAATATTAATATACCATCCAATTCCACACCTTTAAGGGAATTATATTGTCGCTCATGTGTACGTGCGGATTACCGTCTCCACGATGTGATGAGATTCATTTCCACGTTCACCATTAATCGACGATTATAAAAATATTTTTTACTAATAAGAATGTAATATATGACATAATAATGATACTGGATATATATATATATATTTATTTATATATATATTTACTTACATATATCTTATTCACTTAGTTTCGTTCAATACGATATGAAAACAGAAACAACGTTTATACGTACGTACGGACTACCGTCTCCATAAACGGTGTTTTTCATTCCATATATATGTCTATTATAAATATTTATATTCTAAATATATATGATATATAAATCATTATTTATATTATGGATGTATTTAAATCTTGATATAAGTGATACAATCAAGATTAACAAGTTAAAACGCGTACGATAAAGAAAGAGATTATTAATCGAAATGTTAATTTAACATGGAAATTATTATTAAATGGGTAGTATAAAGTCATAAATGAATCATGTATGATATAATAAATATTAATATTGTTATGGTATAATTTAATAACATACTACTATCTTCATAAAAGAGGTTAAATGTACCCCCGACTAAAGGAATGTTCAAGGTAAGGGTTAATTCCTCAATCTCATTATTATCCGAGATTGTTTATGTGTAAGTATTTACTGGGAAATTTTTATCATCCATGTCCATTTTTCATAAAAATGATTTCAAAATGAATATTTTAAGGATTTTTGAAAGTTACTCTTTATCAATATCATAATTTTAAATGGTTTAATGATTTATCTTTCTAATCTTTTTAATTAATGTCCATGTTTTCAAAATGATTTTCCGGATTTATTTATATGGACATAAATCTTTTAAAATGATAATTATTTTCAAAAGTTTCAAAGTGGTATGGGACACTTTTATTAAAAAATCTCTTTTAAATTAATTCCCTTATAAATTTGTGAATTTTAAATGATTTTACAAAGAGGATATTTCTCTCCAAAAGTTTTACTCATCATTTTCAACTATGTCAGCATCCTTTACTGGATATTATTTTTGATTGAGGTTGATTTATTATAATACAATCTTCCATGTTGTATTGAATGATTTATGATATGTTTGACTGTGGGTGTTATATTTTTATACCATTCATGGTTTATGGTTTATGTAATGACATTTCGTATTCTAGTTTTAATATGAATGTTTATGTTATGTTTCAGATTTTTCATATAAGGAATGCAGTGGACTTAGTAAGTGACAGGTGGAACCAGCTATATCTCCTCGATGCATCGGTAGGTCTCATGAGACAAAATAGTGACTTGTAAGAAGGCCTTGACAAAAATTTTATTTGTAGTCTTGGCACGATGCCTTGACTATGTGGTAATGATGTCCGACGTTAGGCATTCCCTCATTATAAAATTAGTTATTAAATGCGATTATTCGACTAGTAGAATATCCATGTGCATGTTTATATGGTAATGTTTGATTCATTTTTTCCATATCATGTTCATGTTTATGTTTAAAAAGGATGTTGTTTTTATCACACATCTTGCCTTAAAATTTTACAGTTTCCGCTAAATTATTTACCCTTACTGGGCATCTGAGATCACCCCTTTCTTATGTTTTATTTTCCCCAGGATTCAAAGAACTGTATTATGATTGATATGCAGGGTTAAGATAAAGGGAATAATAGAGTTCTCAAAGAACTATCTATGCTTTGTTTTATGTTTTAAATTGTAATGTAAAGTTAATGTATGTAATCTATTTTCCAAGACTGCTATACTGATCAGTCCTTCGGGACAGGATTCCTTGTTTTTTTAAAGGTTGGGGTCGAAGCCTCAATTTATTATTTAAATCAAAGACTTATTTAGAGGGTATAGGGAGACCCAATACATAGCCCGAAGGCCCAAGGCCAAGTGGCCTGAATACAAGGCTTAAAAGCCCATTTTTTCCCAAAGGACCCTCTGTGAATAGTACTGCTACAGTACCCTGCACAGCTACAGTACCTGCTACAGTACCCGCCACCGCTACAGTACCCTGCAACAGTTCCTTCGCCGCTACAATGCTGCCACCGCAATAGTTCCCCCACTGCTACAGTTTCTGCTACAGTGCCCCACTACAGTGCCCTACTACAGTACCCTACTACAGTACCGTAAATTCATCCCTACCCGGATTTGAACCCGGGTCTTTTGGATGCCAAGCAGGAGCCTGTACCACTTGGGTACATGCTCGTTGGCACGTGACATGATTCCTTGTAATCATGCCAATGTATTAAAATAATGCACCGACACTGGGTAACTATGGTCAGGGTATTACATCTTATATCTTCTATGTAATAATTATTTACAGATCCATGGTGAGCCTGTGAACTTGGTATACCATTTTAGGTGATAATTTAACTTCACTTGTTTATTCATTGGGCTTTAGTATAGTATCAATATATTTTTCATGAGGGGATCTGGAAAGGATCCTACTAAGTATACTTATTATGATCACCCTATGTATATATAAACTATTTTTAGGACCAATGGAGTTGGTTGGAGATTAGTCTAGGCCTTACTTGAACATGCTGTTTTTAAGTGCTATAAAGATCCAGATCCCAGTTTCCCATAGTTGGTGACTTACTTTATTACATTTGAGTAAGATTCAAGTAATCACATACAAAATGACCAAATATTTTAGTATGATTAGTAATTTAGATACATATTTTAAATTCACATTACATTTTAAAGATAAAATAAAAAAGTGTTTTATGTGGGAACAACATTATCCCTATAGTAGAACCCAGTGTAATCAATCACAAAACACTTCATGGTATCCTAGGGAAAATAAAACTTAATAAAGGGGTGAGATAAAATTCTTAGTAGGGGTAATTGTATAGTGAAATCAATTATTAAATAAGTTATAAAAAATATGTAAAGGTAAACAACTAAAACACATACCATTTAAAGAATAATTTGAGCATAATATGACATTAATAAAATATGACCAAATAATTCCATATAAATAATCACATGAAAATGAAACTTAACTGTGGACATTATATCAAATCAAATAATCACATGGAATATCAATAAATGAATTCATAAGGATGGAATTCATATTTATTAATACGTGAAACATAACATTGAGGATTCTTACCAAGAATTCAATATTGTTAAGGCTTCATGCCAAGAATATAACATTATCAAGGATTTGTACCAAGAATCTAATAAATTGGTAAGTCTTGGGATAAAACCTAGTATAGTTTGTCTCATGAGACCTACTGATGCATTTAGGGTATATAGAGGTTCCCAACCATCACTTACTAACTCCAATTCATTCCTCATGTGAAATGAGTGGAACAAAAATAACATAAACATTCATGTTAAAAACAAGCATAAGAAACATGAATACTTTAACCCTAAATCATGAATAGTATAAAAATAGCACATCCACTGTCAAAATAAACATAAAACATTTAATAAAATACGGTAAATGATATCATAAGAGATCAAACTAAATTAAGAATAAGACTCAGTAGAGTTTGTTGATTTAGATGAAAATAATCAAATTAAATTATTGAAAAAACTATTGATGAAAATACCACGTTTCACATTGGAAATAACTTATGTTTAAAATGATACACAATTATAAAAGAAAAAAAATTATTTGAAAATAATTAAGAAAATATTTAAAGGATGTTATAAAGAATTAAGGCTTCATGAAAATGGTAAAATCTACTGATTTTATATAATTTAAAAAAAATTCCTTCCATGTTTTATCAAAAAGTCTCAAAGTACAATTTTTATAAACTGAAAAAATATACCGTTTAAATATATATTTTTTAAATTAAAAAAGGAATAAAATGATATTAAAAATAATTATATAAAATTAATAAATTTTTAGAAAAAAATTGACATGGATGAGGAATATTTCCTAGTGGATACTTAAACAAAAACAACCTGGAATAATGATGATATTGTGAAATAAAAACCTACCACTTTAGAATCGATTGAATCGTATGCCCAATAAATTCAAATTAAAATTTAAATACCATGAATATAGAGAGATTCATGATATTTTATTAAATGGGTAGTATATACACCATGAAAAAGAAATATGTGGTGAATAAGACATATATCCTATAGATATAAAAGTGAGATGAAAATACCTTACCTCACACTTCCTTTTTGTTGTTCATTATTGAAGATACTATATAATAGTTTAAATCATGTTATTATATTATTACATAAACATTTTCATAATTATTATATCTTATATTATCCTCGTATATAATTTTATAACCTTCTTGTTAATAATATTTCATTATTACCCTTGTTTTGGGTGGTAATTACTTTATTTTCCTATGCATGTTTTTTCATGTAATACCACGTTCATGTGAATAGGACATAGTTCCAAAATTTAAAGAATGATATTAAGGTCATAGTTATCATATTTATTCATTATATAAATTTTTATAATCATTCATTAATTGTGATCATGTAAAATTAATCATATCACGTCGTGGAGACAGTAGGGCATACTTATGCATAAGTGATGATATCATTCTCATATTAGTGAAAGGGTAAGGAAGTGGATGCTATATTAATTTTTATATAATAAATATCATATCTCAATTATAATATATATATATATATATTTATATATATATTATTTCCATCATTATACCCATCTAAATAAAGTGTTTATAAAAAAAACAAATTACACAAGGGCGTGGAGATAGTAAGTCGTACGTATGCACGCGCGATGAATTAATTTTTCATAAGATGATTATATGGTGTAATATGGTTTTATAATAATAATAATAAAATGTAAAAATATATATGGAACTAGTATTATTACTTTTTCCTGGAAACAATATATGTATAGGAAGTGGAAGAAAAAACAAACATGAAAGAGTCGATAAAGGCGATTATATCTTCTTTAGAAAACTACCCTTAATCTCTTCTTATGTGATCTAGGGTAGGTATTTTGGAAGGATAAGAACATATAGAACATAAATAAAAAAATTTATAAGAGAAATGGGTAGGGTTTGGTTGATATATAAGGATCAAATTGTTTGAGGAAGTGAGGGAGGATGTGCTCGTTTATAATTGAGATAAGGGGTACTATTGAAAATTTCTAGAAATTAAAATATAATAATGTGATTCTAGATCCAAAGACTTCCAAATGACATTTAAATTAATATGGTAAAAACATTAAGACCATATATTTCCCCCTTTGTGATTATTTAACATTTTTTTGTTTTTTAAATATTTTAATAATATAGTAACTCAATAAAATATCATTATTGTAAAATTTGATACCATTCATTTAATTTTACTTCTCATACATCAAGAAAAAGTGGTAATTCGAATATATTGATTTTTCACATCTCTATTATATCATATAAATCAATAAAAGTCTTTAAAATTATTAAACCATCCATAATATATCAAAATTAATAATTTTAAAATCTATTAAGTTATTTTATGTTAATTAAATAAATAATATTTTTGAATTAAAGATGAATTTAAGGTATATATATAATTTATTAAAATTAAAAATAAAATTATATAACGATATTATTTCATTAGTATTAAAATATAAATTTAGTTTCGTTCATAACTTGAGTTTTTCCCTATCTATAGACATAAAATGTATTAAATACAAAGACAGTGAAATTTTGTAATAATTTTTGATTAAAATAATATATCAGTTATTTTCATAGAAAAGTTTTCATTAAACAACTCCAATTTCGTATTAATATGATAAGGGTAAAATAATATTCATCCAATGTTTTTCAGAAAATTTTATGTCACATTATTACCATTATATGTTATTCTTAACCCTTATTTAGTCCCTTTAACTCTTACCATGAAAACATGGATTTTTACTATTTAAGGCTCAATATTGTCAAGAAAAAATGACAAAAGAACCATAAATGAATCATAGATTATATCTTAAGAATTATCTCAACCATTTGGAATAATTTCAGTTTATTTATAAAGTTTATGTAATTTGATAAAATACTATTAATTTTAATATAACAGTAATGTAAATTTTGACATTATTCATTACTTTAACTTTTACAAAAACAAATAAAATAAGATAAATTTTAACCAAATATTTTAATAAAAACTAAAATTTAAAAAGTCAAAGAAATGAATAATGTCAAAATTTACATTACTATTATATTAAAATAAATAATATTTTATCAAATTACATAAAATTTATAAAAAACTGAAATTATTCCAAATGATTGAGATAATGTTTAAGATAGAATCAATGATTCATTTATGGTTGTTTTTTCATTAAAAACTAAAATGTAAAAATTATCTATTTTTTGGAATACATTAATTATCTCAAATAATATTTATTTTAATATTTTTAATATCCTTTATTTGATATTTCCCTTAATTAAATAATTACCCCATCATCATTATGTAAGACTTTAAGGTAATTATTTATTTCATAAAAATTAAAAATAAATTAACAATATTAAGATAAACATCTTATACTTCAAAATACTACTTACAGTTGAGTATATACCATAGGTAACCCCAAATTATAATATTTTACTTGTTGAAAAAATGATATATTTGAGTTTTATTTAAATTAAAATACTATAAATGGATTAAAGTCATCCACGCGACAGCAAGATCTCATAAAATTATATCAAGAATGATTTTGGTCGATAATAACTCATCAAATAAATTTAGGACAAGTTTTTGTATAATTTTATAATATTTATAATGTTTCTTTTACCCTTAATTACCTGCTTTACCCTTATTCGTGGTAAAAAGAATACAAAAGTTACTATTCATATTATCCAAGAATAAAAGGCACATATTTACAAATTTTTTATCTTATGATTTCAAATATTGAATCAATTATCTAAAAATTCAAAACACATAAGTGGATAAAATTAATTTAAAATCAATCTTTTAGATGGGGTATGAAAGGGGGGTTTTAAAGTGTAAATGTTCAAAGGATTAAAAAGTTTGTATATCCAAACTAAACATAAAAAAGTCTCTAATAAACCTAATTGAATTAATAGATGTATTATTAATTAAATGTTTCATTAAAACCAATTTAAAATATAATTTATCATCATAAACCATTTAGATGAAACATGGGTTTGAAATTAAAATGCATTATTTTTTACTATTCATCAAAAAAATGAAACATATCATAAAAATACCAAAAATTAAACTAAAGAGAGTTTTGATATTCTGATTTAAAAAATGAATTTTATTTTTTCCAACAGTATTTAATAGTTTCAAATTTTATTTTTAAAATAAGTGCACCATTAAAATGTGAAAAAACTCTCTTAGAAAAACACAATTATTTATGAGTAAAAGTGGACTTATTTTTAAATCATGTCTTGAAAATAGATAAAATAAATGTTAGAAATTATATTTAATATATAATTTATTAATTTCATAATTGTGTTAATACTATTAATTCCAACCAATTTAATGGCTAGGTTATAATAATATTTAATTATTCTTTTAGGCTGAGTGTTTCATAAAATGTAAGCCATCGAAGAGATTAACATTAAAGAGAGACATACCATAAAATATTAGGGTGATTCAGGAGATGTTTTGTAATATCTCAACCCTGGAGCCACTAACGATGCCTTGATCTGGTGGGTCACAATGCCTCAAGCGTGCCTCCCCATATGATAGAGGATTCCGACTAGTAATGATGGTCTAAGGTGGTTTTGTAGAGAGGCTATACCCTTATGACTAGGGTAACACAGCGGTATCACAAGTGAATAAAAAATCCAAATCATAATATATATCAAGACCAAAGATAAACATCAAGAAGACTGCAATAATAATAATGTTTAACGTAGTGTCAAATACAATATGATGATCATGTAATGCCTCTATATAAAATGGTAGGTAGAACATAGAAACCTGAATTAAGTACAATACATTTATCCAAAGTACAAAGGACAAAAATGGACTATCTTTATCTAACATCATGGGAATAGCTTGGGATTGTTCTCCTCTACTCCTAAGCAAAGAAGAAGTAAAGTATCACAAACTGGGCACTTTCCCTGGTCTCTACCAGCATCCATAAGGTCTATCTGGGTACCCAATGATGACTTAATTAGGGTATGAGATAACATTTAGTAGGCCACCACCAATGGTGTCTATAACTTTTTCAGTCTGTGTATAAATAAGGAAGTAGTGTGTAGTATATCACATGTATAACAATAATGAATGTAAAGGGTAGAAAAAAGAGATCATATCCAACCAAACATGGATCTTTATGGATAGTTATCAGATACCCATAATCATGGGATAATTGTATAGCATAAATAAACAGGTGTGATACTATCATGTCTCACAATTGAAATAAAATTCCCAAACCAGGGGTATCTGTAAGAATAGAAAACAAATCCACAAGTTCATTTCATGTAATAAAGTGTCAAAACCCACAATGAACTAGGATGTGAAATCTAGTGTCAGAACATGAAAGGATGGATGCACAATATAGAAGACCAAGGAATCCTCATCGAGTCCATGGATCATCTGAATGGAAACTAACATGGGAGAAGTCCAAGGAGCATTCCCACAAAGCATTTACAATTATATTCTAGGAAAAATAGGTCCAAGGGGTAGTAATTACCTAAGCATCCTTTCCATCCATCCAATGGCCCAAAGGCCTTCACCTTTTATTTATATTGATAATCCACCTTTTAAGGGGTGAGGTGGAACCCTTACAAGGCCCGTAGGCATTGTATTACACGGTCCATAGACCTTAGAGGAATTCATTCCCCTTATGATTCAAACATTACATACAACCAAGTATAACTACTTGTAATTCTCCTCCCCAGCATCTTCATCGTGAAATCTTCTCTCCACCTTTACATGGATGTTTCTCTAGGCTATCCCGTGCGTGCACAGTCTTGTCCCAATGGCAGGTTCCATACCCTCTCATTCTTGCAATCCGTGTAGATTCTACTATGGTGAAAGCTCATTGCTCATCCTTTTTATATAGCTTGTTCCTTGTATGTTGTTTGGATTGCATCTGCAGTTCATGGTGGCCCGAAGGCCTTGAGGAGGATCGAGGGCCTTACTGGCCTGAAGGCTTGGGTGGCCTAAAGGCCTTAAAAGACTCGGGGACCAAATCAGTGGCCCAAAGGCCCAAACGGGGGAAATTTTTTGGCTGCTATAGTGTCAAACAGTTCCTGCTACAGTTCCCACTACAGTACCTTCTACAGTACGACACAGTTCTCAATACAGTACCTACTACAATACTGCTATAGTACTTCCTACAGTACCTGCTACAGTACCCCCCCTAAAATTATGCCTCTGCCTGGATTTGATCCCGGGTCGCCTGGATGCACTTAAGATTCATCACCAACCGGGATGAGGCTCATGTTCCCCGAAGAATCTTTTGGATTCAAGATATTGGGAGTAGAACTATCCCAAGAATCTTCTACCATAGTCAATATGGATCCACAATGGATAAATGTCTATGGAATCCAATGGAATTAGAATTCAAGGAGATCATCCAAGGAATCCACTACCATTATCAATACAGATCCATGGATTAGAAATATCCGTGGCATCTAATGGAATCAGGATCCAAGGATCTCATCCAAGGAATCTACTACCATTATCAGTTCCCTAAATAATTCATTTATAATTTCATAACCATTTATAATCCATGATTCCACCCAACCCATTTCCACATCTTACATTAAAATAATATAATCAATTCACATAATCTAATCACATGGTAATGAGACATAACCTTATCTTAATAATTCGTTCAATTATCATTCAATTAAATGGGGCTCCCAAAACTTGTATCAAGCTATCTCTCACCTTGTGGGTTTGTATAAAATAGGGAATATACAAAAAAAACACCCCATTGGTGACCTATGTTGGGGATAAAAACCTTAAATGGTCACAAATGTACTAGGGGGAAACCTAAATAGGTCCCAAATTACTATTTCAAGACATTCAAATAATTTTAGGGGAATCATCAGAAATTACGGCATGAAACACAATGATGACAATGAATATAAAACACCAAAACATGAGGGAAAGGTATAGACCACATACCATATACCCATGGTAGAACACTCATCCAATATCTACTCCTAACTCAACTCAAATCAGAAGAAAGAAGGCAAATATTAGAACACCCTAGAAATTGGGCATAAGTGGCTACACCAAAATAACTCCATTGAGGAGAAACAAACATCAAATGAAGAAACTGGAATATGGAAATCAATATTTGATATCCAATAAGAATGATAGTGGAAGAAATAGAGTTAGAAAGATAAAGAATGGAGGGACCCTAGATTAGGATCAAAGGGGAATATCCTTTAGTGGTTCTCCCATGTGTGAGGGAAAAATAAATGAGGGAGGAACATCTGCTGAAAATAGAGGTTCTTCTTCATATTTTAAAAAGGTGAAATCATACATTTACATGATGTTTAAATGTTTTACATGTCGTGTAAATATTATAGTCTTCCCCATAGAAAAACCCATTTACATTTTATTAATTCTCCTGCCCAGGACACTAACTACTGTGTATTGAATACAAGTGGTATAAACCAAATACATATATTATAATTAGCCTTCATCCATCCTACAGACCCTTTCATCTTTCATTACAGAAAAAACACAACCAGAACACACCCAGACTTTTGGGACTGATCTAAAAAGATAACTTAACATGATTTTAACAAAAAAAATATGTACCACATTTAAAAACCTGATATCTTAAAATATTTCCCACATAAATCAATTCATACATAAATTTACCATCCAAGTGTGGTCAAGAATTTTTTAAGAATAAATTTAGCCACTAATCATGTATGTGAGCCTCTGACTCCCAAGTCTCTTCCTATAAATTTTCATGGTACCATTATAATGACCCATATGTTACATATAGATTTTACCGAAATGTTGAAAAATATTTATTACATAACATAACAAAAACCAAACCAGGACCATATAGGTTTAGTGTATTCAAATAGTGGGAAACAAAAATAACTGGTTCATGAAACATCCACATTGTCTTACTCTCATTTCTTTATAACTAGACTCCTTTTTGACATATCTTACTCAATAACCTTATTCATGATCTGGGGAAAAGAAACATACGAAAGGGTGATCTCAAATTCTCATTAAGGGTAAAAAGGGAAATATAAATCAAATAATAATTATATGAACTTAACATTTGAAAATCTTGTCATGCATATAAAAGATCATAATATCATGTCATGGGATAAATCATAAAAGTGAAATGTAATACCAATAGTCATAACATAAGACATGAAATATCATGGAATACACACATAAGTATAGAAAACCATTTCATATTAGTGAAGGCTCATTGTCAAGACAATCATAGTGGAAAAATTCCATTACTAAACCAAGTTCACTCTTCATTCAAGCCCTGTATTACATAACTAGATTTACTTGACGTTTCAGTCATGTCTACCTCATGAGATATAAATATTTACCCAATGAATTGAAGGGAGATATAGGTACCATCCATCTCATAATGAAACCATTCTCAAGTGTTCCACAAAAACATAAACCATTCATCATAGCATAACACAAGGAACAAAAAAAAAGGTTTTATTAAACATAATTCCACCATAATCCCTATAAAATAAATTGATTTCATAAAAATTATTCCATCATAAAAACAATAAAATCAATGTAATAATATGTTTTTATAGATAAACCTATGTCATATTAGATGGAAAATAAATTTTATAAAACACTTGAACTTAATTCCTGAGTAAAATATCCATTTCTTTTCAAAAATGTTTATTTTTCTCAAAATGCTACGAAATTTTAAAAAAATAGAAATTATTTGAAAAAAATTTTGAAATTTTTTTGAGGAATATTTATTTAAATAAGGTTTCATGAAACTGTAAAAAATCCATTCATTCCTTATAAGTTAAAAAACATTCTTCTCGTACTTTTGTAGAAAAAATAAAAAAGTTTCTTAAATCAAATAATGACAAAAGATTAATTTCATATCGTTTAGTAAAAATTAACCAAGTAGTAAATTTTAATTTAAAAAATTACTGAAGAATAATTTTACATAATTAAGAAACATGTATGTGGATGATAAATATACCCCATTAAATACTTATGTATAAATAATCTCAGATAAAAAATAGATTGAAAAATTGTCTCTTACCTTAAGTCTAATATGCTTCATATGTATCCAAACCTCCTGTATATTGATTTAAATAATGTTACTGATTTATTACAGAATAATAATAATTTTTATGATAACATTTATGATCATAGTTTCATACTTTTGTTAGTATCATTTCATTGTTACTCATTATTCGGGTATTAACAGCATTATGTTCTAATGTATGTTTTGTCGGATAAACTCTTATTCCTCTTTTTAAGTTATAGTTATATCATATGAATCATTTTATTCGTAATATATATATATGTATATGTATATATATCATATTTATTCATTAAATTTATTTATATAATCATGGTTTAATTAATATCATGTAGAATGAATCACATCGCATCATGGAGACGGTAGGTCATACGTACGCTTGAGTGGTGATATCATTCCGAATTTTTTTGATTGGAGTTGAAGTGGATGGTGTATGATATTTTAGAATTTTAATCATATAATAATAACCATATATAGTTATTATTTCTATCATTATACACATTCAAGTAAGGTGGTGGTGAAAAATTGATTACAACATGATGTGGAGACGGTGAGTCGTACGTATGCACACGTGGTGATTTTGTTTTTCATAGGGTGTATAAAAGGTGAAATATGGTTTTTTCATATTTATAATTAAATATCAGTATATGAGTGATAATTATGTCATTAATTTAAAATGAAACAAAAAATGAAGATGAATTAGAAGAAGAAAGATGTTTTAAACAATCGGTAGAAGAGATCACCTGTTCCTTGACGCGCTTCCTCTAAATATCTTCTCAGAGCACTAGCGTTGGTCTTATAAGGTTACCATAACTACTAGAATGATGATATGGAAGTTTAAAAGGAAAGATTTTAGGGGATGTCTGATCTTTAAGTCTAAAAATGAAGTGAAGAGGTGAGGGAGGAGGTTCCCTTTTATAATTGAGTTGAGCCGCACTTTTGAAACTCCATAAATAATAATTTATAATATAATAAAAATCTGTAAAAAACCATAAAAATGTCCAAAGGTTGAATATGAGATGATATAGGCTTTTAATCTCATCAACCAATAAATTTTGGACAATTTATTGTTTCAGTTTAAACCATATATTTTTAATTGACTCTTAGTTATTCCATTTAATTTTAATTGTGGTAATAAAATTCTAAATATTTAATGGTTATAAATAATTACTTATATGGTGTTAATTGATAATAAATAAATATTTTAATAAATTTTAGATCTTATAATTATATCTTTGTAATTTTTAAATATTTTTATGAATTTTAAATAATTTAATAAAATTTAATTTTCATAAAATATCAATAGTGTCAATTTTGACACTTTTCATTTTTTTTGACTTTAAAAAAATCCACACAGGAAATAAATTCGAAAAAAAATAAATACACTCTTAACATGTCATATTCACCTATAAAATTCTTGGATCACATTTATTTGTTAATATTATATTTATTTTAATATTTTTAAAATCATTTCTTTGATATTTCTATTAATAAAATAATCTTTACATCACTATTGTGTCTTCAGTAATGGTAATTATTTAATCACTAAAAATTATAAATAAATTTATATGATTTCGGTAGTTAATTTAGATTTCAAGAGACTTTATATAGTCAATATTGTCTCCTATTTTTCCAAATATTAAATTTAATATACTTATATAAAATGAGAATGTGACATTTTTCCACATTCATTTGTTTTTATTACATAATTTCATATTCATTGTTAAGTTTCCATAAAGTGATTCCATTTCAAAAAATAGAAGATAAGGTTCTAATTTAGTCATAAAATAGGTTTTTTTAGGTTTTATGGTAATTTTATAACATTATGTTTACCTTTAATTACCTGATTTACCTTTAACGATGGTAATAAAAATAATTACCAAAGTTACGATTCATAATGTCCAAAAATAAAAGTTTCATATTAAAATATTTTTGACCTAATTACTAAAAATATAGATTCAATTTTTAATAATTCAAAACCTAGAAGTTTCAGTAATTAATTTCAAATCAATCTCATTGTCGGAATAAGAGAATAATTTTTTAAAAGGTAAAACATTGAAAAAGGTTGAAATGTTTTTACTTATGAATTTAATGTAAAATTTGTTCCAATAACCAACATTATATTATGTAGTAAAAATATAATCTATTTATACATTGAAACCATTATATAATATAATTTAACCATACAAACCGTTGCAATGAAAAGTTTATTTTCAATTATAATTTAGTTTATTTATACTATTCATCAAAACATGAAAGTTATTAAAAAATATCATAAATTCATCCTAAGTAAATTTTTATATCCCAATTAAAAATAAACTTTTATGTTGTCTTACAAAAATTATTAATGTTTCAAAATGTTAATTTAAAAGTGGTTCTCTATTCAAAGGTGTAAATTTAATCATAGAAAAGGGTTTTATACATCAAATAGGGTTTTACTAAAAGCCTATGACTAAAATATCCATTAGCTGAATATAAAAAATATCTTATTATGTATAGAACACAAACAAACACAAATATATATATATATATATATCATTAATTTCATCACCAAAAGTAATTCAATCAAACATACAAATAACTATTTTATATTTTTCATATGTAATTGATAGCTAAATAATTCACAATGCATCTTTATAAGTTAGTTATAATTTTTCCTGATAACCTAACAGCTAGGTTATAATGGTAATTTTATACTAAGGATGTATCTCAGTTAGTTTAAACTCACAATTTCAGGCAACACAAGAAACTAAAGAATAAAAAATATTTAGAGAAAATATTTCATAAAAAACATCTGGGTGTTACATTCTACCCCCATTAAACTGAATTTCTCCCTTGAAATACATCACTTGGAAAAACAAAGACGAGGATAGCTCTCCATCATCATAAAAAAATTTCTCATATTTCTTTTTCAAATTGGTGGTTCCTCTATAAAACTTTAACCAAGCGAGTGGTCTTGTTTCATAGAACTTTTTCACTACATTCCAGAATCTCTATCGGGTGTTCTTCATAAGAAAGATCATACTCCAGCGGTACGAATTATGAGTTTAGCACATGTGAAGTATTTGTTATATAATTTCTCTTGAGATCTACATTGAACACATCATGAACTTGAGAGAGATTTGGTGGAAGTTCCAATTGGTAAGATACCTTCCCAAAACGATCCATAATTTCAAAAGGACTGATATAACTAGGGCTTAGCTTTCCCTTATTTACAAATCTCATCACTCCTTCTAGGGATATATTTGTAGAAACACCTTATCACCCACTTCAGAATCTATGTATTTTCATCAGTTCTCAATATAACCTTTTCTTCAACTCTGTGCTGCTCTTATGTGTTATTGAATTGATTTTCCATTTTCTTCCATTTCATTAACAAGATCGGGTCCTAAGAGCTTTCTTTCCCTAACTTCATCCCAAAAAGTTAGAGTTATACACTTCTTTCCAAAGACGGCTTCATAAAGAGCCATTTGAATACTGGATTGAAAGATATTATTGTATGAAAATTCTACCAATGGTAGGTTTTTATCCCTACCACCTTTGAAATCCATATAGAAAACTCTCAACATGTATTTCGGAGTTTGAATTGTCCTATTAGATTGACCATCTATTTGACAATGATAAGTAGTATGGAAAAATAACCCTCTATCAAGAGATTGCGGAAGACTTCGCCAGAACTTCGAGATAAACATTATATTCCAATCAGATATAATGGAAAGTGGTACTCTATGCAATCTTACAACTTATTTTACATATATCCTAGCAAGATAATCAAAATATAAATCATATCTAATAGAAATAAAGTGTACCTACTTCGTAAGGTGATCAACTATAACCCATATAGCATTATGGACATTAGATATTTTGGGAAGTTTGAAAACAGAGCCTATAGTGATGTCTTTCCATTTCAATTTTGGTATGGGTAATGGTTGTAACATCCCCTTATACTTTTATCTCCTAGCTTTAAATTTCTGAAAAACCATGCACCGAGAGACAAATTTTGCAACATCACTTTTCATTCCATCCCACATGAAATACTCTTTCAGGTCCTTGTACATATTTATGCTTCCAGGATGAATATAGAATGACGAAATATGTGACTCATCCAATAGATCATTCTTTAATTCTTGTATGGGAGGAAAAAAATGTGGTTCTTGAACCTTATTATTACTTCACAATCAAGGTTGAATTCATGAAAATTTATCACAATATTTTGTGACTCCACATCTTTGTTTTGTGCCTCCTCAATATTCACCTGTATAGATGGTTGAAAATTCATTTGAGAAAGATAATATTTCTCCCCTTCCATTAAAATTCACAGATCCATCCTTTGAAAATCCATAATATTGGAGCTTTCGTGATCCTCATCATGTATAGCTAGCATAGTCATTTCAAGTCAAAGCATCTGCCACCTTGTTCACTTTCCAAGGGTATTAATGTATTGAGCAGTAAAAATCTTTAATCAAATCCAACCATCTTCTTTAGAATATATTCAGATCTATTTGAGTGAAAATATACTTTAAACTTTTTTGATCTGTATAAATATCACTCAATTTACCATAAAGAAAGTGCTTGTATATCTTTAATGCAAATATTACCACAGCTAACTCCAAATCATGAGTTGGGGAATTTTGATCATTAATTTTCAACTACCATGAGGTATAAGCTATCATCATATTAGTTTTCATAAGAACACATTCTGAATCCTTCTTGGATGCATCACTATAGATCACAAACCTTTTCCCTACTACAAGGTAGTGTGAGTAAAGGTGTAGTGGATAACCATATTTTTAGCTCATTGAAATTCTCTTCACATTCGTCCATCCAAACGAACTTAACTCATATTCGAGTCAACTTGGTGAGTGGATTTGATAATCCTGGAAAATCATTCGCAAAACGTCGATAATATCCAGCCAAACCAAGAAACATTTGGATCTCAGTTACCATTTTTGTCCTTGAACATCTATCAATATCCCTTCTTTTTTATGGATCCATATATATCACCTATCTTGAGATTATGGGACCCAAAAATGAAACATTCTGAAGCCAAAGTTCACACTTGGTAATTTTGTCATAAAATTTCTCCTTTTATAGGGTATTTGGAACAATTATTATGTGATCTTCATGTTCTTCCTTGGTCTCTGAATATACAAGAATATCATCTATAAAGACTCCCACAAATTGATAAATATATTTTCTAAAGACTCTATTTAATATATCCATGAAGATAGTGAGGTCATTAGTAAGACCAAAAGGTATAACTCTAAATTCATAGTGTCCATACCTTGTATGGAATTCTATATTTAGTATATAATCTTTTTTTAACCTTAATTGATGATATCCTTAACAAAGATCAATCCTGGAAAAGTATTGAGCTCTGCATAGTTGGTCAAACAAGTCATCAATTCAGGGAAGATGATATTTGTTCTTGATAGTGATCTTGTTAAGTTCTCAATAATTAATGCAGAGTCTCATTGATCAATATTTATTCATAAAAAATAGGACATGTGTTTCTTAATGTGATTCAATAGAGTGTATGAATCCCTTATCAAGATTCTCCTGTATTTGCTTCCTCAATTCCAACAACTCTGTTGGGGCCATTCTATAAGGTATCTTTGAAATAGGCATGGCACCCGGTATGAGTTCTATTGATAACTCAACTACACGATTTGGTGTAAGACCTAGAAATTCCTTTATAAATACATCATCAAACTCCCATACAATGGGTGTATTATTAATTGTGAGTTTCTCCAAACCATTTGAGATAAATAACCTTCATTTATAGGAATGAAGACACATAAGATGGATGAATTTTCTATTGGATGGTTATATTCATCCATTCATCGATAGATGATCATAGATTGATCTGGAATATAAAATGTGACTTCCCATCCTTGGAAATTTATATGAGATACATATAGAGAAATCCAATCCATACCAATAAAAACATCAAATTCCACTATAGGAAGGATCACAAGATTTTATAGAAGTACTCTCCCACAAACATCAACCAGAGAAGAATTATAAACTTTCGATGCAACTATTGTGTGCCATTAAGTGTTGTCACAGCTAGATCAACATCTAATTATTGAGGTAATATGATGATACCCTTGGAAAATTCTTCAGAAATAAAAGATTGGGTGGATCCAGAATCAAATAAAACATTTTCACCTTTAGAGTGGATGGTTAGTGTACCTTTCACTACTTCATTATTGTACTCCATGTTACCAATAATGATTGCATGTGAATTTACTTTGTATTTGGCCTTAATAGTTTTTTGACATTGATCATCATCAATAACCCTTAGATTCGGGCATTGATTGGAATAATTACCAATTTCCTTGAACTTTTAACATTGAAGTGTATGAGGTACATTATGTGTAGTCTTTTCTCTGTTCTCATCATTAGATATATTTTTCTCATCACTTCAGTATTCAACTACCTGATGACCTTATTTTCCACACTTAAAACATTTAATATTAAATTTAAGACAATTCCCTCTATGTTTCTCTCCACACTATGAGAATAAGGGAAAACTCATCTTCTTTTCAATGTGGCCTTTATATTTTCCTTTGAAATCCATTTTTATCTTCTTATAAAACCAGTATGACTGATGAGTTACTCCAATATTTATCTCAACCATGAGAGCACATCGAACTATTTACTCTTAGATATTGATGTCCCTTATGGCTAATTCCCTTAAAAGACATGGTTTTAAGTCACTACAGAATCAATCAATTTTACTCTCATATTGTATAATAATTCCAAAATCACACCTTGAAAGTATTATAAAATTTACTTCATAGGTATCAACGGATTCCTCATAATTTTTCTTAAGTTCATGGAACCCCTTATCCATCATTTTGCAAAGAATACAAGTAATGTACTTGTTAAAGAATAAGTTTATGAACTCATCCCATTCCATGGACTCAATTTCATCTCCATTCCTTGTATTTTTGATAAGATTCCACCATTGATCAGATTGAAATTTCAAATGTCATATTGTTAAAATGACATTATCATGTTCAAAACATTTTTGAGTTGAAAATATATTTTTAGTTGTACTAATCCATGGTTCATCCCCTAATGGATTAGAAAACCCATTGAATTAAGGTGGCTGCTGCCTCATGAATGATTAAACAGAATGTTACTCTCTCCTTTTCTTGTTTGGAAGACCTACATGATTTATAGCTTGAGAATGTTGTGTGAGCATGGCTACAAGATTTTTCATTCCAACTCCCATAACATTTGGTTTCTGAGGGGGACAATCATTGCATTTACTGTCACATTTAGTATTAACGTGGTTCCTTTAGGTTCCATCAATTGACTACAACCTAGAAGAATATTGTGAGAAACACTAATAATAATGGGAAAACACATAATTTAAAAATAAAATTTCAATTTGGTACACTTTAGGTTCTATCCTAGGTTATTCATGAACATCTCTAAAACACTAGGATAGGATTGTAACCTATACTTAGACATATCCTTTGGGTTTTTACTGAGGTTCTATCATCCTAGTTTCCAAAGGATATCTATAACCTTTTTTCTGATACCAAATATAATGACCCATAGTTTATATATAGATTTTAATTCAACATTGAAGAATAAATATTACATAACATAAGAAAAACAATGCCATGACCTTATAGGTTTACTGTCTTTAGAAATGAGGAAACATAAAAAACTATTTCAAAAAATATCCACATTGTCTCACACTTATTTGTTCATAACTAGAATCCTTTTTGAATTTTATTACTTAATAACCTTATTTATAGCCTGGGGAAAAGAAACATATGAAAGGGTGAGCTTAATATTATCATTAAGGGTAAACAAGGGAAATATCAATCATATCATAATCACAAGAACATAACATGTGAAAATATTATCCTGCATATAAAAGATCATAATATCATGTCATGGGATAAATTATAAATGTGAAATATAATACCAATAGTCATAACATAAGACAAGAAATTTTGTGGCATACACACATAAGCATAGAAAATCATTTAATTCTAGTCAAGGCTCATTGTCGAGACCATCATAATGGAAAAAGTCCATTACTGAACCGAGTTCACTCCTCCTTCCAACCCTGTATTACTGAACCATATTTTATTTCCATTATAGTCATGTCTATCTCATGAGATATAAATATTTAATCAATTCATTGGATAGAGATACAGATCCCACCCATGTCATAATGAAACCATTCTTATGTGTCCCACAAAGAAAACCATTCATCATAGCATAAACCAAGTAACAAAAAAAATGTTTCTTAAAAATCATTCTATCATAATACATATAAAATAAATGTATTTCATAAAGAAAATTCCATCCAAAACACAATCAAATCAATGTAATAATAGGGATATAAAAATAACTCTATGTCATCTTATATGGAAAATAATTTTGATAAAACACTTGAACTTAATTTCTGAGGAAAATATCATATATTTTACAAAAAAAATTCTCAAAATGACACAAAATTGTAAAAGAAAATAATTTACTTTAAAATAATTGTTTCCCACACTTTCGCTGGGGCGCGTGTGTCTGTCTACCTAGGCGTGACAGGCGCGACTTTTTTGTTTCCCTGCATTCCTGCATTTCAAGGCAGGCGGCATTCGCTCCTTTTTCAGGGATGTCTTCTCCTTTATTGAAATTAGGATGATGTGATTTCAGTTCTTCCTTCCGTGGATTCCTCCTTGGAACTCATCACCTACTCTGGGTCTCCCTCATAGATTTAATACGTTGTTCAAGAAACTCTTCCCAGTGCCATGTTTCCATGGACGCTGGTTAATTACACTACTTCTGTCAGGACATTCCGAAGGGTCTGGTCAGGGCAGCAACCTTTAGTTGTGGGAGTAGTCACGTTGAGACATCATTGGCATGTCTGGACGCTGGGGAATTGGCGTGTCTGTCTTTTGTCTCTTAATATAGGGCTTATCGAGAGCACGGAAGCCCGAGGTGTCCCACATCGAGAGTGGGGAATCATATTCCATTGGAATGTATATGAGGTTTTCCTCACCTTCATGTGTCTAACATAGGGTATGCCGTGAGTTTAACATCCAACGGAGACGGATCAGACTGATCAGAACACTAGCTAGAGTGGATTATATTGAAGAACTCCCTTGAGTGATCGCTGATATTGGGGCCACACTTGGGCGTCTTCCCGAATAGTGTGGGTGGGGAAATGATGTGGCATGATCTCACTGGAATGTGGCAGACCAGGTAGGAATCAGGATGGATGATGGAAAATTGAATGAAGTGGAGGGGGAATGAAATGGGACCATATGAAGGGAAATAATGAAGTTGGGATTGAGCCTCTAAGAGACCTCTTACGTATCCCCGTGGGAGGGAATCAAAGTCTGTGTAGTTTGGTTGGTGAGAACTGACGTGAAGGGGGGGGGGTCGGAGCGACCAATGGGTGGTGAGATTGAATCTCAGGGAGGCTTCCTACGTACCACACCATGAAATGGATCAAAGACTCTGTAGTTCATAATGGAGTCTAGTGAACTGATGTGAAGAAGGACCTTGGTCCCATGGAAATTGGGCTTGAACCTCATGGAGGCTTCCTACATACTATTCCTTGACATGGATCAATGTCCTCGTAGTTCGGGTGGGTGTTTCGTCAGTGAAATGACGAGAAAGTGAACCCGAGGGTCCACTTGTGGTGGGATTGAACCTCGTGGAGGATACCTACATACCATGCCTTGACATGGATCAAAGTCCTCGTATTTCGGATTGAGAAGGGGTTGTTGAACTGACATGAAGGGATGTCAGAACAACAGGGTGGCAGGGTCACAACGGCTTACTGCTGGATTGGGATACTGTTTAATGTCATGCAGGATGAGGGCTTGTTGGAGAACCAACATTAAGGATGACCTTGGTCCAGGTGGATGATGGGATTGAACCTCAGGGAGGCTTCCTACGTACCATGCTTTGACATGGATCAAAGACCACGTATACCAGGATGGTGTCTTCAGTGAACCGACGTGATGATAGACCAGGGTCTGGGTGGATGATGGGCTTGAACCTCATGGAGGCTTCATACGTACCATGCCTTGACATGGATCAAAGTCTTCAAAGTTCAGGTAGGGTGTGGAATAAAGTTTAACGTCATGCAGGATGGGGGTGAACCGACGTGAAGGAGGTCGGAACAACTGATTGGTGGGCTTGAACCCCATGGAGGCTTCCTACGTACCATGTCATGACATGGATCAAAGCCCTTGTAGTTCGGATGTGCAGTTTAATGTCATGCGAGAAGGGGGAATTTGGGGCTTATGCTCTGAGGCGGCCCAGGGCGTGTCATGGTCGGTGCTCACTCTAAGCCCACAGGAGTCATGCTCAGTGTGTGAAACAAGAGGTTGTAGGGACCTGACGATCACATCATGAATGGTTCGTCCGTGGGAAACACAGAGGGGCTTATGCATTAGGCGGCCCATGGTGTTCAGACTTACTCTAGGATAGAGGCCCAAGGGTGATAAGGCGTGGAGGGAGAGGGATTTGGGACCGAAGAAAGGAGGTGCCTCTTTCCCTATCCCTCCCTCCGCTGGCCCTGGAGGTGGGGAAGTATGGAGGTGCATGGATGATACCTTCCGTAGGAAGATCTAGGGGCTTATTCCAAGATTTCTTCCCTCCCCACAGACAAACTCCACTCTAAGAAGGATGATATCACCCCATGTGGGGGGTGATTCCATCCCCATGGAGACGAGCGGCGTAAAGAATGTTCGAGCCAGAGGGACCCTGTGTGCGCGGCAAGGGGAAAGATCACAGTTTAACATCATGTGTTGATGATGAAATGCTTGGCAGTTTAACATCCCGTAGCTCGGATGGGGTGGGTTTACTCCGCAACCCTAGGACTTACATAACTTTTACCCTCTACTCCTTTTGGGAGGGAAGTTACCGGTAATGTCGTGGTGATGGGGGGTCGCAGAGCGAACCATCGAGGGGCTCACGTTAGCGTGGCTATGCAAAGAAGTAATATCCATTAGCGTGCCTATGAGAAGAAGTATTAGGCAAAGAAATTCCATGGGTGGTAACATCCAGGGGATTTTGAAGTCACATCATGCATACTTGGAGGGTTGTGCGGGAAAAGGAATTTCCAAGCAAAGGGGTCCATAGGCAGAGGCCTTGTAGAGCTCAGTGGATCTGCATGGTGAAGGGAACTTGCGAATGGGTGTGCTTCAAGAAGTGGGGTGCCTTAGCCTCAGTATAGGGCAGAGGTGAAAGAGGGATGTGCTTCACAAAGTGGAAGGGTGTACGCGGATCACTACCTCACGACGAAGCAAAGTGTCGTGAAGCAGTGTGCTTCATGAAGTACAGTGACCCTGCCTTGGCATGTGGATCAAGTGTACAAGAGGGGTGTTTCGCGAAGCATAAATGCTCCGTGACTGCCCGGGTCCCCTTGGGGACCCCCTTCCTTCAAGAAATCCCTTAGCCTTCGTGAAAGGCATCCCTCTCGGATGAGGGGATCAAAACGAGACAATGTAGAGGCACCTCATAAAGAAAAAATACCTCACGGATCTCATGATCCGTAGAGAAAAGGGTGCTTCATGATTTGGGAGCTAGGAAGGTGAAAGGTCAGATTGACCATCACATGGACTTAGGGGGAGCTCAGTATTTATAGGCAAGGGGCGCTGCGAATCCGAGCTCGCGCAGCGTGAAGGGGGCGTCGTTGGCTTCGCGGAGGGTCGCGAACGTCAACAGGTTTCACGGAGAGGTACCACCTCGTTGGCTTCGCGGTGGGTTCGCAAACGTCAGGGGCGTTCATGGGGATTTTTTCCTCTATCACATCATAGCAGGTTCATGAACGTCAAGGCCATTCGTGGGGCTTCCCATCTCTGTTACTTCATGGTGGCCGTGTTGCTTTGGAGGGATCCGCGTCGGGGTTTCGCGAGGTAGGTTTTCGGGCCTTCTTTTCTTTGTTCTTTTTGCCCAATATTTTGGCACAAAAAAATGCTCCCCCTCAGACTTCGATCCACAGAGGTTCAAGGGTCGAAGTCTGACGGAAATCACCAAAATTGTTGGTAGTTCGCGGTGCGGATCCGAGAAGCGGGCGCGCGAGGCAGACAAGGGCAGTGCGGTACAGACGCGTCATTAAGCTCCATGCGGGTTGGACGTGCCGGGAAACCGGGGTCAAATTTCTGCCTATCCATCATGAATGCTACCGGGGGCTTCCTAGTAACACTAACTGTACTGATGGTGCTAAACTAGTTGTGGAATGCGGACGAGTTTAACTTCCATCTGTTTCCATTGCCAACAAGGGTACTCACCGATGACGGTCAGGTAACATAAGAGCACCGGGCCTATCTCTTGGCCTTTTGAGGTGGAGTCTTGGTGGAAATGGTGGATCGTGAGCCTCTCTGAGAGACGTACGCCCCACACCGGTTGGCGAGGAAATTCTGGTGCCTCCATCAACTGCCGCCTTTGGACTGGTGAAGAATTATGCCATCAGCTGGGAGGCAGTGTATCTGAGGGAAATGTTGAAGCATCCAACCGTCCGGGATGGTGACGATGGGCCTCCCCTATCCTGAGGTCAGGGTCGGAGGGCAGAAAGCGATTCTCGCGGTGGTGGGGCTATCATGGCGTTGAGACCTGCACCGACTAAGGTTGAGGCAGTGGCAGCGGATCCAATAGTGGTAGTGGACCCGGTGGTCCTGGAAGATCAGAGTCATCCAGAGGGGTGGCCACCGAGGGGATTCCACAGGATATCCACTCAGGCTCCGGGGAAGCGGCTGCGCCATATCGACATGCCAGAGAATGATGTTTTCTCGAAGGACTGGGATGTTTGGGATGTCAATCGACAACACCTTAGTCTTCCCGAGATGTGGGAACACCTGAACTACCTCGGAATGTATTTACCTGGTATAGGCCCTGTCCGGGCCAGTTTTGCAGTGTCTCCAACGGAGGTGAAGTGATATCTAGATGAGCTGGAGGTCTACGTACATTCCAGCAGTGCCCCACGTCCAATGACAGACCGGTGAGGGTACTGCTAGATCGGACGGTCCCCCCAAAACAATCATCCACCGAGTTTTGGGAGCGCTTCCCACTATCGGAAGACTCAGACGATTCCGCTCGGGGAAACGAGGCTAATGAAGAGAGCCTGTTGAAGGAAGGTGAATTCGGCGATCGAGAATTGGATCTCGATGATTTCGCAGAGTCTCTTGAGGTAACATTCCAATTTTCTTTCCTCGGGGTCTTCTCCCAGGACATTATGGACTTCTTACCAATATCTAAACCATGCAGGAGGACCTGGTACATAGACCTCACTCTCACCCCTCGGTGGGTGATGATGCAGGACCTTCAGAACCAGTGCATGTGGCTGTGTCCAGTTCGGTGTCTGACGGGGCTAGGGCACCTGAGGTGGCACATCTAGAATCTCCAGACCTTCCGACAATATACGGAGGGTCACGCTTTGGGGTTCCGTCAACATCGACTCTGGAGAAGTACCAGGAGTTCAATCTCTATAAGTACTCTCTACTGAACTCATTACTGTTACGTGTCGATCATGCCAACTAGAATTCATTCCCTTCTCTATCACGTACAGTTCATTAGCTGGAATGGGCTGATGCAGTGAGGCTGCTCGGGCATTCTGGCAGCGCCCCTCCCAGAGGCATTCTGGTGATCATGGAGATCATTACTCTGCCCACCTGAGCTTCAGTGCCCCCTATCATTGGCAGTACCACTAGTGGGTTCGTGCCAGAGGTCATCGAGGTGGGGTCTGACGATGAGGATTCGTCGGTCAACCCATGTCCGGCAGCATCTGATCCAATGCCAGATGTCGCGCCTGATCCCAAGCTAGATGTAGATCCCACTAAAGACTTCCTGTAGGCGTACCCCGTGTACGAGCCTTTTAATCGCGTAGACTGGGATGAGACTGCCTTCGATGAAGAGGACAAGAAAATAGTCTGCCACCGATCATGGAAGATGATCACACACTTCATCAATGACACCCCCAAGCGCTGTGGCTGGAAGCAATGGACAGACTACACTCGCGATTGCATGAAATTTGTGCTGGGGGAGTGGATGCCTAGAGCCCTCATGTGTTCATCTGATATCTTATGGAAGAGAAGATCCGGGAGTATGATCGTGGGCTTGGGGTGGGCTGGCAGTGGAGGAAGGCGACAAATGTCAAGAATATCCAGGAGGCTGAAAACGAATTCCAACACTTACAGATCTTGGTAGATGAGCACTCATCCTCTCTCAAATCACAATCTGAGTCGATCTTGCGATTGAAGGCCTAGATGGCGGAGGCGGAAGAGCATATGAGTCAGGCTTCCGAAGAGATGGCCATCATTCAGGATGACGTAGAGCAGGCCTGAGCTGAGGCTGATGAACTGCACCCCATCCCTGCTGAAGAGGACCGGGAGATGAGTCGACGATAGCAATTCCTGGACGCCACAAGTGGAAGAGTGGCGGAGTTGCAACACTCTTTTTATGTGGTCAATCCGTCCATGGGGGAAGTTGAACCACGGGTACTGTAATGATTACAAACCATCAATCTTAATTTCGTGCTTTGATTTTTTTTTTGAGTGTCGTAATATGCACGAGTTCCATTGTTCATCACACTGTGGGGTTGGCGTGACAATGGAAGATAGCTTTTGACTGTGGAAAAAACGCAACATCCACATCGCATCATCCTGAAATAAGGATGAAAAATGAGGGCTGACCGCTAACCATGTTCACAACACGGGTCCTGACTCAAATATCGTCGATCAGCCTTCCGGGATGTTGGACCGGGACAACAGGCGGACTATAGGTCGAGCATCCATACTGTTAGGGGGTCCTTCCAAACATGACCAGTCTTCCGGAATGTTGGCCCAGGATAGCATCCGGACCATAGGTCGAGCATCCATACCGTTAGCGGGTTCCTCCAGACATGAAAGGGGAGAAGAGTCTGAATATGGGGCACATGAAGCGTGGGATGTGGAGTGGTGATTTGTTCAAATAGAATCCAACACTCATGAAATTACGCCATCGTAGTGGGAGTACACTAGATGGGTGCATCGATTTGACGATGGATCATTCCTTCTTTTAGACAAGGCCCCTCTGGAAAGGGGGTCTGTGGCTTTCCAATGTCATCTTGGGGCATCCTGAACTTGTTTAGGTCAGAGTTATAGTTGTACGATCTTCTACGAGGGGTCCGAACAGGGGTTCGGAAAGGGGAATAATAGGATTTATGATTCATGTGGGTTGGACCCTAGGAAAAATACAGGGGTGTCCCTACGTATCCCATGGGGATGGGAATCAATCCACATGTAGTTCTAGAAGCACATTTTAACGTCGTGTAGGATGGGGGTCTGGTTGCACCGGTATGAATCATACCAAAACTAATAATCCCACGTGAATCAGGCTCGATGGGGGAAACAAGCAGTAATGGGACTTTCCCAACACAGTAAGGGGTAGGTTAGGGCGAAGGGGCGCTCGTTGAATACCTGCCCAATGATGCTAACACATCCATGTGGTGAACCTTGATGCGCGAAGAGATAAATCCAAATATGTCAAAATTTCACTTGAACATGAAGAATTGGAAATGTGTGAATCATGAAGCTCTAGACTTGGATCACAATGATGGAGGCATGCCGATAGATGATAACTGTTGATCGTGGCAGAAACACAGCACCCATATCACGTTAACCTGGAATGGGGACAGACAAATGAGGGTCGACCGTTGACCATGTTCGAAACATGGGACCATGTCACAAATGTCATCAGAGATCTGTAGGGACGTTGGCCCGAAACGATTAGTGGGACCTTAGGGCCAGCATCCATGGAGAGCCCTTAATCCTAGAATCCATGTCGTCCGAGGGTTCTTTTGGATGTGGGAGAGGATGAGGATCCAAATGGAGAGCTCACGAAGCTTGGTCATGGAACGAGAGGAATGTATCCATGAAAATCCCACACGTCGGGCTTTTTTTCAAAACATGTCTAAATACATTAATGAGATGCATTGGATAGGGGGATTCGTGTCCCTTCCCATAGGGAGATCTTAGTTTAGGGTCGTAGAATTCAGATCATGGGTGGGAAGAATCATAGGAGACACATGGTGGGGTAACTCAGATACCTGATGTGAATGGGAACCGGGGGTTTCGACTGCCACGTGCTTCTCGGAATGTTTTAGGTCGACGGAACAAAAACATGAGTTGAGTTGGGCCTGAAGCAAGGTGTGAGGGCGTTCCTACGTACCCCATGAGGATGGGGATCAAGTTGCATGTAGTTCTTGAGAGGGTCTTAGTTTAAGGTCTTAGAAATTGGACCATGAATGGGAAAGGAGATCAGGGGACACATGGTAAGGTGGTTAGAAAACACGATGTGAATGAGTACATAAGCCCTAATTACCATGTGTTCTCTGAGGAGGTGATCGAGTCGGGGGACTGAACACGAAAGTTGGGATGGGCCCGCGGTGAAGTGATCGGGCGCTTCTACGTATCTCATAAGGATTATAATCAAGCCATACATAGTTCTAGAAGGTAGAACGGTAAGGCACCAGTGCTAGGGAAAAAAGGGGAGTACGGGCATGTCCCTTGAACCAAAAGAATAGGAATTTGATAAATCTTGTTTTTCCTTTAAAGGTGAGTGGTTTTTTTTGTGAAGCGACAGAACTAGGGTAGCAAGCGCTGGTGTCGCCACAAGAATGAAGCCATGGTAGGTGTTGACAAATGGCATGGTGTATAACCAATACCCAACGTGAATTCCTCTATGATGAGGTTCTGAAAATGCGGTGTCGTTTTTCATCGTGCAGCTAGGACAATAATATCACAGTTTAGGGTCATGTGATAGGACCAAGCCTGCATTTTAATGTCATTCAGCGCAGACGTAGTAGAGACGATGCTTGGCAGGGAATGGGTATGGTGCCATGAAACATAACTGACGTGGGCGGGGACATGATCCCTCATCACGCCATACACAATTCCAAGATAGGAACCTAAGGCCAAGGGGCCGAAATAGGGGTGAGAGTGAAAGGGGCTTGAGGAACTAGCTTCCAGCTGAGCTGGATTCGGAAACAAAACATATGGGTGACCCATCGCATCCCACGGTGATAAAGATCGAACCACACATATACCTTAATGAATATCTTAGTTTATGGTCTTAGAGCTCGGACCGTGGGAGCCCCGAAGGAAACCGTATTGTAGCTTTGTCCCCCGGACGTGCAGAGGTGTACTGAGGGATAGTGCCAAGAGTGTCGAGATTCCTCATGAAAATAGTGGGGTGGAACATAATGTGAATCATGCAACCAACATTCAAGGTTTGAAAGGGCCAGTGTGATGATAGAGGAGTACTGCTGACCATGTTCGTAACACAGCATCCTATCGTGTTATCCTAAAATGGGGACAAAAAAATGAGCATCAACCACTGACCAATTTCGCAACATGGTTTTTGTATCAATTTATTGTCCAAAACGCTCGGGGCATTGGCCTGTAATGGTAGGAGAGCCCTTAGGCGTGGTATCTAGGCCATTCTTGGGGCTCCCTCCGGGCATGAAAGATGATGGAAGCCCAAATAAAGGGAACACAAAGCTTGACAAGTTGAAGGAACTTGTCTAAGTTGAATCTGACACCCTTGGTCCTAGACCAGAGTACTCTTAACACACGGGCGAACCACGGAAAGGGGTCGAGGGACTCAACCTGAGGGCGGCCAAGAGTTGGAGGATTCTCGGGAGAAGGGGGGAATGGTTCCAAGAACCCTATACCACACCTATATATCCCTCTCATGGAGAGAAACAGGCCAAGGGTCCTAGGTGACTGGAAGATCATGAGATCTCTAAGAGGTAGGGCTGGACCCGATGTCTAAACATTTGGGTGGTCATACGTATCCCATAGGGCTGAGAATCAAGCCAAACATAGTTCTAGAGGGTGACTTTTAATGTCATGCGGGAAAAGAAATAGGAGGGATAATTATTAGATAGGGGTGAGTGTGGTGCGGCTATCGCAAAACCGACGTGAATGAGAACATAACCCCATACCATGCCATGTTGTCTCGTAATCAAAGTCCCAAAGACAGGACAGATAAGATGAATTAGCAGAACTCAAGTTGTACCCAAAGACAGAAGGTCTGGGCATTCCTACGTATCCTATGAGGATGGGAATCGATCCAAATGTAGTTCTGCGATGATCTTAGTTTAGAGTCTTAGAGCTCAGACCATGGGTGGTTGGCGGCCATCCATGTAAGCACAGACCTCGACCCGATCCCTAATCCCATGTGAGTCAATCTCAATGTGGGAAACAAGGGAGGAAGATCCTTATTGAAATACATGGAACGTCCATCAAAGGGAAATCGGTGCAGAGCCCCGAAGGATGCCCTTACCATGGCCTTGTTCCCCCGACATGCAGATGCGCACTGAGGAATAGAATCAATAGTATTGAAGATCTACTTGTTCATGAGAAGGTGGAGAAGTATGTGAATTATGTAACCGACATTGTGGGCCTAATGGGGTTGGCGTGGCGATGGAGGATAACTGTTAACCGTGTCGGAAAAAATAGTATCTATATCATGTTAGCCTGAAGTGGGAACAACAAACGAGCATCTACCGCTGACCATATTCGCAACACGGGATTTGTATCAATTTTTTGTCCAAAAACCATCGAGGAATTTGGCCAGTAATGGTAGGAGAACCCTTAGGCATTGTATCCATGTCGTTCGGGGCTCGTAATGGTAGGAGAGCCCTTAGGCGTAGCATCCATGTCACTTGAGGGACCATTCGGGTGTGAAAGGTGATGTAAGCCCTAATGATGAGAAAAAAAGCCTGAAAATCGGGTGGAAACATGTCCGAGTAGAGTTTGATGCTCCAGGTAATAAACCAGAGTACCCTCAGGCACATTGGTGGACCACCGAAAAGGGTCGACGAAGTGGCTCGGAAGAGGTAGGCCAAGGGGCTAGGGTGGGATAGAGATATCCAGGAGATGGGGTTGGACCCGAAGCATAGTCCTTCGGGTGGTCCTACGTATCCCATAAGGATGGGAATGAAGCCACGCGTAGTTATAGAATACTTCTAGGGTCAGGATACCCTAACGAGGACGTGTACGGGGTAGCGAGTAACCCGGCGTGAATGAGGACATAATCCCATACCGCACCACATAGTCCTATAAGATAGAACCTAGTGGAGGGCCCCGAAAAGGCCAAGGGGCCTGATATCTGGGTTTTGGTCAGGGAGGCCTGGAATATTCACCATTTAACGTCTTGTAGTGAGGATGAAGGTCGGGGAATAGGATTCCCTTGACAGAGGAGGTGTACAATACAACGGGTAACCCGACGTGAATGAGTATGTAATCCCACACCACATTGTACACTCTGGGTATGAACTTGGGATAAGGGGCCCGAGGAGGCCAAGGGGCTGGAGGCTAGGCCTCGGTCAGGAAGGCCTGACCAGCTTGCAGTTTATCGTCATGCAGTGAGGATGAGGGTCGGGGGCCCGAGATGGCCAAGGGGCCTGAGGCTGGGCCTCGGTCAGGAAGGCCTGACCAGCTTGCAGTTTATCATCTTGCAGTGAGAAAGAGGGTCGGGTAATAGGAATCCCTGGACAGGGGAGGTGTACAGTATAGTGGGTAACCTGATGTTAATGAGGACTTAATCCCACACCACATCGTACACTCTAGGTATGAACTTGGGATAAGGGGCCCGACAAGGCCAAGGGGCCAGAGGCTGGGCCTCAGTCAGGAAGCCCTGACCATCTTGCAGTTTATCATCATGCAGAGAGGACGAGGGCCTGGGGGCCAAGAAGGCCACGGGGCCTAAGGCTGTGCCTCAGTCAGGAAGGCCTAACTAGCTTACAGTTAAACTTCTTGTAATGAGGACGAGGGCTGGGGGCCTAAGAAGGCCGAGGGACCTGAGGCTGGGCCTTGGTCAGAAAGGCCTGACCAGCTTGCAGTTTATCGTCATGCAGTGAGGACTAGTGCTTGGGCCCGAGAAGGCTATGGGGCCTGAGGCTAGGCCTCGGTCAGGAAGGCTTGACCAGCTTGCAGTTTAACCTCTTGCAGTGAGGACGAGGGCCGGATCGAGACTAGGCTGACGTGAATTGGGGAAAAAGTATGCACCCTTCCATATGTCTTGACCCAAGGGGAAGATTATGGATTTTGGGATGGGCCAACGGATGCAGTTTCCAGGCGTTCCTACATATCTCATTAGGATAAGAATCAATCCATACGTAGTTCTTGAAGGACATTAAGTTTAACATCGCGTGGTGAAGACATGGGAGGATAGAAGAACGAGAGTGGGAACATGGTGCGACCATTACAATCCTCGTATGAGTGGGGCTAAGGAAGACCACTATATATCATGTGAGGACCCTCCGAGGAAGCTATACCCAGCGGGGATAGTCAAAGAGAAGTGTTTGGGGATGGGCTCAAAATGGAGGGTCTGAGCATTCCTACGTATCCCATGAGGATTGTAATCAAGCCATACGTAGTTCTAGAAGCACAGTTTAATGTCATGTAGGACGATGAAGCGCATATCATCTGGGTATGTGTATAGTATGGTGGGTAACCTGATGAGAATGAGGACATAATACCATACCACACCATACAATCCCACAAGAGAGCCTGGATCGAGGAAAGGCCATGAGGACTGAGGCTGGGCCTCGGTTAGGAAGGCTTGACCAGCTCACAGTTTATCGTCTTGTAGTGAGGACGAAGGAGATCATAGTTTAGGGTCACAGAGCTCAGAAAATCTTCCAGTTTATTGTCATGCGGGGGGATAATGAGTAGTTTAACGTCATGGCTGACGAAGATGAACAGTTTAATTTCATGAAATACGATGATGTAGTTTAACGTCGTGCATGAAAATGTTGGAGTTAAAAGTCATGCATGACTGGACAGTTTAAGGTCCTGTAGGACCACCATGCAATTTAGGGTCATATGGGACCATGCATATTAAGGTCATGTAGGAACAGGGTGTAGTTTAGGGTCATGCAGGACCCAGAGGCTCAGGAAAAGTATTTCTTGAGGAACATGGCATTGGTGGGAGGAGTTATGCACTCACCATCCATGGTTACCAAGGAGTACGCTCCATTGGGGTAGACCTTATGGATGGTGTAAGGTCTTTCCCATTTGGGCTCCAGCTTGGGTGGTTTCTTTCCGGGGATCATTGGCACTCAGAGAGATAATACCAGGTCGCCTTGCAGAAATGAGAAAAGGCAAATCTTCTTGTTGAAGGCTCTGGCTATCTTATTCTGATGCCTTTCTAGATTTTGCAGGGCACGAAACCTGTTCTCATCCAGTTCTTCCAATTTAGCTAAACATATTTTTGCCACCTTATCTGGTGCCTGATGGTCATAGATTGCAGTGCGTAACGATGGAAGCTGGATCTCGATGGGCACGACAGCCTCAGCCCCATACACCAGGGAATATGGAGTCACCTTGGTGGAATTGTCAGTCATCGTCCGATATGCCCAGAGGGCATTGGGGAGCTTGTCCGGCCAACTTTTCTTGTTCCGACCAACCATTTTTTTGCAAAATGTTAGAAAGGGGTTTGTTTAATGCCTCAATCTATCCATTTTCCAACACGTGATGGTGAGAGGTATGATTCGAACAAATATTGTACTTGGTGTACACTTTCATCATCTCGATTTCTCGGAAGTTGGTGCCATTATCGGTGAGGACAGTGTGAGGGACTCCAAACTGGTGGATGATATTGGAGCTCATGAAATCAACGATGGAATGAGCCTTTACTTCTTTGAGTGGAACTGCCTCTGCCCACTTGGAGAAGAAATCGATAGCGGCCAGGATGAACTTAAACTGGCAAGATGTTACCAGTGGATATGGTCCCACAACATCAAGTCCTCACACCGCAAATGGCTAGGAGTACTTGGTTGAGTGGAGAGGCTCTGGAGGCTGATGCAGGAAGTTAGCATGAACTTGGAACGCGTGGTATCTCTTGGCATACTCAATATAATCATGGATTATACAGGGCCATAAGTAACCTAGTCTCCAAATCTGATGGGACAGCTTTGGTCCATCCTGGTGGGCACCGCAGGAACCAACATGAACCTCTTGCATGACCCGAGAGATCTCGACTCCTTTAATGAAACAGAGGAGAATACCATCGTAACCCCTCTTATAGAGTATCCACTCAAGACTAGGACCACTGTGGAGGGTAAACTATAGTGTACGGCATAGGATTCGCTCATGCTCGGCCCGATCATATGGGAGGCGACCATTTTAGATATACTCGACAAAACGTTCCCTCTAGTCGGGAGTTCCCTCTACCATTGCATCTGAAGGACCTGGGGCCCCCTGCGTGGAGGATCCGGCGGTGAGATGGCTCACCCGCTGGCCGTCATCATCTTCTGGGGTGACGAGGGCAATGAATCTTCGGTGTGCCACATGTATAACAATATCGTCCTTCTCGGGTTCTGCAAGTGATGCAGATAGACTGGCCAAAGCGTCTGGTCGACCTTTTTTTGACCGAGGGACATGAGTAACCTCTGGTCGAGATGGGAACTGGGCCATTAGATGAAGGGTGCACTCAAACAATGGAATGAGATCTAGATTCCTGACGATATAGTAGCCATTGACCTACTTGATGACTAGTTTGGAATCCCCTTTCACATGTAAATGGGGCACATCGATCTCAATGGCCAGCTCAAGGCCAGTGATGAGAGCCTGATCCTCTGCCTCGTTGTTGGGGCAGAATTCTGACAACATGAACGAGTATGGCAGAATGGCTTGTGTCGGGGTGATGAAGACGATACCCAGAACCACTCTGTTGATCCTAGGATCATTGATCCTCCTACCGGTAGGGCTCCGGGAGGCACCATCGAAGTGCATTTTCCAACATGAGATGACTTGATCGACTGAGAGGATTTCCTCATCAAAAAAATCCAGGTCGAGGGACTGATCCACAGGGGTTGGATGGGTAACTAAGAAGTCTGCCAATCCCTGGCCCTTGATGGAATTTTGAGGCATGAACCTGATGTCGAACTGCTTGATAATTACTGCGCAACTTGCTAGTCGTCCAGTCAATATTGGGCGGTTCAGAATGTACTTTAGTGGGTCCACCTGAGAGACCAATTGTACCTCCTGGTGTTGCTGGTAGTGTCGCAATTTTTGTATGGAAAACACGAGCACAAGGAAGCTCTTTTCGATGGGGGAGTATCTGGTCTCCATATCGAGTAGCATGCAGCTGAGGTAGTAGAGGCTATTCCCTGTCCCCTTATTGTTCTTTTGGGTGAGCAGGGCGCTGAGAGACCATTCCAGAGTGGTCACATAAAGAACCAGTGGCTTTCCGGCAATGGATGACATCAGGACCGGAGGCTGGAGTAGATACTGCTTGATTTCCTTGAAGGTGGTCGGACACTCTTCATCCCGTTCATAGGCGGAGCCTTTCTTCTTGAGCCTGGAAAAGGGATTACACTTTCCAGCCAGATTCACAATGAATCGACGTATATAGGCTAAGTGGCCTTGAAGACCTTGAAGATTTTGAATATTACTCGGGGGAGTCATCTGGATGATGTCTTTGATCTTCTCTAGGTCGATCTCGGTGCCTTGATATCTAACAACAAAGACAAGAAACTTCCCAGAGGTGACCCAAAAGGCACACTTCAACGGGTTCATCTTCATGTGGTGGAAATGGAGGAAACTGAATACTTTCTGAAGGTCTTTGAGATGGTCATGGTGCTGGCAGGATTTGACCACCAAATCGTCCACATAGAATTCCACCAATGTTCCCATGATTTTCTTGAATATGCGATGCATGGACCGATGATAGGTGGCACCTGCATTTTTCAGGACGAAGGGCATAACCTGGTAACAAAAAATACCTTGGGAGTATTTGAGGCATTGGAGATACGACGAAGGGACCGCTGCATGCAGGTGGAGCCATAGCCTACCCATCAATGCATTGTACATAGTGTCTTTGGAGACAACCATGAATTCAGTACTAGAAATTAGGCCACCGAACCGGGAGTATTTGAGGCATTGGTGATACGACGAAGGGACCGCTGCATGCAGGTGGAGCCATGGCCTACCCATCAATGCATTGTACGCAGTGTCCTGAGAGACAAACATGAATTCAGTACTGGAAATTAGGCCATCAAACTGGGTATTCAAATGGATCTTGTTGACCGGGGTCTTTTCGGTCCTATCATATCCTTGGATTCTAAGGTTAGAGGGAGTTAGATCATCCTCAGACAACCCTAGATTCCGCATTGTCCGGGTCGGGATTAGGTTGATCCCAGAACCCATGTTAACAGGACAGCGGAAGACTTCCACACCATTGAACTGGCCAAGGATGTATAGTGGATGAATGTTCCCCTGTATAGGACGGTCTCCGTCTTCACCAGAGAATTACATAACATCCTGGAATTAGACATTATCAATTGCATCGGCGTGGAAAGCTTCTGCACCTGCTACCTCCGTCTCGAACTGGAGGGGGTTCCTTAGGGCCTCGGCAAGCGCCTCATGCATTTCAGACGACATGAAAAGAGACTTAAGGATAGAAAGCATTGCTGTAATGCCAGCAAAGTGCTTCAGAACATCATACATCCACGCCAAACGTGAGCCTCTACTTATAGGACGCTGTTCTTCAATCGGTGGCACGACAGGTCCTGTCGGATGGACCAATGGCTAGCTACTGCTAGGTACGTCTCGTTTCTCACTAGTTGAGGCCTGAAGAGTAGCTTCCAAATGAGGATCAGACAGCTATGGTTGGGCTAAGGTAGGGCGAGACTGGACGCGGTACGGACGAAGAAGCTCTGCCTAATCTAGTAGCACAAACGGTGGTGGAGGTAGATCTGAAGGTACTAGATGAGGAGGTTGTGCATGCTGAGCTCTGCGCTGGGCCTTCTGTCTGGTTTCAGTAGCGTGCACAGCCTGGCTGGAGGTGCCAACTAATAAACCCTGACAACCCATGTAGTCACGGATCCACCGACGTTGATGTCGAACGGGGACATTGGGGAGGTTCTCCTAGCGTTCCCCCTCATCAGGAGTCATATAGGGATTTACTAACTCCATGTTATTAACCAAAGTGTACCCCTGACTGTCGCTTGATGAATCATCCACCACTGGGCGGATTCTGAGAGGGATAACCATATTAGGGGGCATGAAGTCACCAAGAGTGCAGGATGATGACAGTAGTGGTGGGTCATGTTGCTTCTTCTTGCGTTGTCGCTGCTTGCTCTTCTGGGAAGAGGCCGACTGCGATGATGACGTAGAGAAGCTAGTCGCAGCTTATGAAGTCTCCAGCTGATTCATTCATTCCTGAATAATAACATGGGAATGGACGACTATTTTACGAGCCATCCAGTCATCGTACTTCTGGGATCTGTGGCTGGGAACCTACTTCCACTCGCCTTTGTCGTCGCTACTGATTTTTGACTTTACAAAGACACCTGCCACATGTGTCGGGGCTGGGCCCAACCTGACTATATTTTTATCGACCTAGTCTTGGAGCCAGTCTTTAAACACATAGCACTGCTTGACGCTGTGTCCCAAGATCTAATGATAAGGGCAGTAGTCGGGGCGATCAGTGAGATTCGCCTTTGTCGGCCTTCTGCACTCGGGTAAGCTCACAATCTCCTACTCTAGGGAACTACGAAAGTAGTCGGGAACCTAATTCTCATTGAATGAGTAAGTCTGGTGCCTTCTTTCCAGATAGGGGGCTCTAGGATCCTAGACCTGACAAGGTGTCGTATGGGTCTGTCGAGGAGGTGGAGCCTGATTGTCCTGCCTAGGCGGTGGTGGCGCATTGCGCGGGGGACCTGCTGATTCTGAGGCGGTCGCTGCTGGGCAGGAGGCTGTGCATGAGGTGGCGGTCCTCTGCAGGGTTGTGGAGCTGGTGCCACTAGTAGTAACTCTAGATGATTGGGGGATTCTATTTGGGCCACCGCAGTGGGCTCGGCTCTAGTAGCCCTCCTTGTGGGGATCATAGGGGGCAGCAGACGCGCCTGACTAGCCTGTTGCAGAGTATCTTCAAGGCGCTGAGCCTTATTTGAGAAATATCGTAACCCTCCAGGGTAGTTCTGAGTGATCAGAAAAGGAACCAGTTCTACTTTGACATTCCCTACGCACATCTTCAGTAGTTTCTCCTGAGTCTGTGGCATATCGAGGGAGTATTTGAGCCCCTTCCACTGGGCGATGAAGTCTGCGACTATCTCATCATGCCTTTGTTTGAACTTTAAGAGGTCTTCAGTACTGGTCTTTCATGTGGTGGAGCTGAACTGGTATAGGAATTTCCGGGGGAGATCCTCCTAGCCGGTCACTGACCCAATAGGGAGCTAGTTGTACTAGACGAACGCAGGGCCCTCTAACGTCTGCACAAAAAATTGGAGTTTGGAAACTTCCTGTTGTGTTGGTGTCCCTAACATGGGGCCACACCTGGAGGAAAAATGGTCCAGGTGCTGCGGTGGGTCCCCTATTCCGTTAAAGGGTGAGAAAGTGGGGTTTCCAAAACCCGGAGGTGCAGGAATATCATCCACCCAAGCGGGATATGGCTTTCCATCTGGTGGGACTGCCACCTATTGCGTTTCCAACGCCTTGAGGTGGGCGATGAGTACCTCTATAGTATCATCTAGGTGGGGGTCCTTGTCTTGACAGAGATATCTTACCATGAGTGCATTGTCGGGCTCTTCGACATGGTAGACGGCTTCAACGGCTCATGGAGCGACTGGCGGAACGGCCCGCGGGGTAGCTGGGGGAACCCGGGTTGGATTCCTCAGATTGCTTCGCCGTTTGGGAGGGTTTGGTGAGATATATTGTGTCCTCTTTCCATGGGTTCTGGCTTATGCCCTGTCTATGGGAGTAGCATGATTAGGGTTGCCTGGAGGCATCTCTCTGGGGGGAATTGTTCCTGACCCTGCTGCCCTGACTTAGGATTACCATAGTCGGGTCGTCGCTCTATATATCGCTCGACTAGGAGTTCGTCGACCAGCCTCTTCTTCTCAGAAAGTTGCTGGCGTAATGCAGCCCTCTTAGGGTCTTCCTTCTCCTTCTGTACTGAGGAAGATGGGTCGGAGTGCTTGACAGCTTCGATATGCTCTTTACCCTTACTGGGATTCCGGCTGAGTACCAATGACTCGGTGGGTGCAGGGAGACCTAGGAGGTTCCTCTATTAATGGGTAATCCTCCCTAATGGGTCCAACAATGGTGGCACATCCTCAAGGGGTAAGTCTCCATCAAGAAATTCTCGGTTTTCCTCTTTGTCCACTATGTCAGCCATGTGGACTGTGACCCTCCCAGGGGTCATGTCCTTACTATCGCATACCGAGTCAGGTTGCCATCGAATAGGGCTAAAGAGGAGGGCATCATACTTCCCCCAGCCAGGGACAGGCATGTGGGGGTTAGCCTCCCTGATGATTTTGCGGAGTACCTTGAAACTATGAATTAATTTTTTTTGGAGGGTCGTTTGACGACCTGGTGACTTAGGGCGTTGTACCACGGGGAGTGCAACCAAATCGATCAGACGACATTGATCGCCGATTTCCTCGAAGTGCACTTGGATCTTGGGGTACACCACCCGATAATAACGGATATGGAAGTGTGTCGCCCATAGGGTTTGGCGGTAGTACTCAACTTCCTCTGGGGTGCGGGATTCCGGTGCACAAAAGTGTGATGCTGCCGCATGCCAAAACTTCTCCGGGAAATGATCTGCCGCGAGAATGTTCCAGAAGCTCCTAGGTTTGGATTCAGGGTCTGGCCCCAAATTGCCCCACTCGTCAACCAGAGGTGGCTGAAGAAATGGTAGCGGTACCGAGGCTGTAAAGACCCGTAAATTTCAGGGGAAATTTTTTCTTAATTTTATTTTGGATTTTACGAGTACACAGTTTCTGACGGAACATGATTCTGAGGCCTGGTGTGCTCGGAATCAATTTCCAAAGTTTAGCTCGGGTACGTTCAGTGAACGAACGAGCGGGTTTTCCTAACTTTTGAACCGATTCTTGGAATCGAAATCTGAGGGCACCGATGTAATCGTCGTGCCGGTAATTGCTTAGGAAGACCTTTCCTGGAGTTGCATTTTCTCTGGAGGAAATTTAAAAAAATGTGTGAGGAATAAAAATAAAATTGTTTTACAATTTATTTTCATTTCTTTACCGGTTGGTTAAGTGTGTGGAAATGGAAGATGCAAGGAAGTTGGGTTGGGGCCTGCACCAGCCCCTACCTCCTTCTATTTCCTCAACACCTCTTTGAACCCTCCCTCTAGCAATTAATTTTCAATTCCTCCACGTTTAATTACATGCCATTTAAACGCCTCATTAATTGGACAACACATGTTAATTAATTCGTGAATTCATTATGAGTTTTCAAATTTAATGTTGGCATGCGTGTATGTTAATAAAATAAGAGAATGTCTTACTTTATTGGGGGTTGATTCGTTGTTCGGAAACAAGGAGAGGAATATTGCGCTCTGAAGAACATCTTCTTCCTCGTCGAAGAATGCAAAGAACGCCGAGTCTACAACGAAGAACTCCATCACTGCAAGGGAATCGTCGTGCCATCTCCTCTCCTCTCTACAGCTAGTAAGAGATGCCTTCTTCGGATAATGACGACGCACTGCATTCTTCTTCGGGTGAACACTGACGATGTATATAGCGCCGTCTTCCACGACGTCGTCTTCCGCGACGCCGTCTTCCGCGACGCCTTCTTCCGCGACGTCATTTATCCGTGACGAACCTCATTCGATGACTTCATCAAGGTAGGGGTTTGAGTTCAAATTTAATGTATTAAATTTGTGCTTTCTTTATCGAAGTTATTTTATTTTGGGCCGCCTGTTATCGTTATAATGGGAGGAGGTTGGACCACACAAACATGGCCGACCTCCTCCCCCTTTGATGTTGTACTTGTTGCGGCACGAACAAAGGCAGCGCGGTGCAACGGCACCGTGCGGAAACTAAGAGGAACATGGCGAAGAAGCGTGGAACTGTCACGCCGCGTCGTTGAGGCCGAAAGAAGCCACGACTAGAGTCGGTCCGCGGTGAAGGGGTGCGGCACCGTCATGCCATGCCAGTCGAACCACGGCCGCGACGGAGCAAGGGAGGGCGGCCAGAGTTGCAGGCCACTGGTGCTCCGGAGGGTGGGACCAACCGGTCCCACGTGGTGCGCTGGCCAGACGTTATGGCTAGCCAGATCTGGAAAGACTTGGGCTGTGACCCCCGGTCAGCGCAGCTGGGCGGACCCCCCCACGGGTTCGCCGTTTCATCGAAGGGGGTGGCGGTTCCCCCCCTTCCGTGCTCATGCGGCGCGCGGCGCCGTGCCGGCCCGGCCCGGCCGTGCCGGATGGACCGGCCGCGCCGGGCCGGGCCGTGCCACTCCCTGATGGGCTGTCCTCGGACCTGGGTCGGGTCGACCCGGTTCGAGCCGACCCAGTGGGTCTCGGGCTGGGTCGGTCCGGGCCCAAAACCCCCTAAAACCGGACAGGTTCGTTTAAATGTTGTAACATGGGCTACGAACCACCTATTGACTCACCGTCAGTTGCGATACGATCCTTGGATCGAGACAGACATTTTAGTATATTACCCTAAAGGTTTCGAAGAACTTTGGGTACAACCAGGTTGGTTCGAACATGAAACCAACCGGGCCCTCGAAGCCGAAACAGCTATAACTTGAGCTCCGGACGTCCGATTGACGTGCCGTTGACTTTGTTGGATCCATCATAGTGAAAAAGACCTTTTTGATTATTCCGCTCGAGGTTTGGACATAGTTTGAGTATGGTCGGGTTGGTTTTGACTTAAAACCCAATCAGGCCCTTGGGACGAAAAAGCCAAAAACTCTCAGACCGGGCGTCTGATTGACACGCCGTCTGTTGCATTGAGTTACTTTTATCGAGACAGAACTTTGGGATACATCAAATCCGGACTACGTGTCAATTGATGTATCAACCCCCTTGGCTCTTGGAGAGGACCCTCATGGAAATGAGCATGCTATGTGCGGGAACCCTAGAGTTGGCTGCGACTGCGACGATGATGACGACTGCACTGAAATCCTCCATGGGTTCGGCAGCGACGACGACTGCACTGAAATCCTCCATGGGATCGACAACGATGACGACCGTACTGAAATCCTTTATTGGTTCAATGGCGATGACTACTGTTCTTGTATGCTACGTGGGTCCGGCAGTACTACTATTCTTGTATCCTACATGGGTCCGACTGTATTTGACTATATACTTGTATCCTACGTGGTTCCGGTAGAGTAGCTGGTCTTGTATCCTACGTGGGTCTGATAGCTTAGCTAGTCTAGTATCATACGTGGGTCTAAGCTTAGATGAATCAATGTTGACATCTGATCATCTTTATCACCTTATAAAGAAGTATACATGTTTGAGCTGAGTCTTGACTAATCAATCAATATCTTCGATATGATTGACTTGCTTACCTATGTGGATTGGGTTGTGTTATCCTCTATGGGTTGGTTGTGCTATCCTGTGTGGACTAGATCGAACTTGGGCTCAGATGTTGGATCTAAACTGGAATTGATGACTTAGGTATATGTATGGGCATATACCTAAGTGGTGTTGGTTGTTACTTCATGATTGTATCTTTCCTTTGTGGATTATCCTTTGTGGATTCTGGGAGACCTTCGGAGGCTCAGGGTCCCTACTGAGTAGCGTATACTTACCCCTGCATGGTCTATGCCCGCACTACGTTGTGTTGGATGTAGATGACAGAAAACGCAGATCGTGGTTGAGGCTCGTGGAGCAAGTTGGTACCTAGAGGCGGACCACTGGGTGGGACATACACGGAGTGGACGGCTGGACCCAAGGAGCCGAGGAGGCTATCTGTACCCATCGTTCAGGTGGGATTCAGAAAGGATGGATCAGCGTTGCTGCTTTACTTTTTCAATTGTTGTACTTTCTTTTCAATTGTACTTTACTTCAGTTGGGTTTGTACTCTGGCCCATTTACTTTCAAGCACTTACAGTTGTACCCAGTTTACTTAGTGTTTACTTCATCTTGCTTACTATGTGGTGTTTTTTTACTTTATAAAGGCAATGCCTTCCCTTTTTATCAGAATTTACGCCTTTTGTGCTAGTGTCCAGCCCCCGACCTATGGAAGGTGGGCTTGGGGTAGTCACGGCACAGGTCCCGAGGAAGGGTTATGACAAATTGGTATCAGAGGAGTTCAGTTCTACCGCATAACTCAAGACTCTGATCTTTTTTTATGTGATGAAATAGTGTTAAGGGTATTGCGTGTTGTTATCAGTCCAGGGATTCCAGTGTTGGTGCGGCGGCCGACATATCTGTACACCAGGACCCTGACTTCTGATTTCCGACTCAGTGCACGAAAACATTGATTGCATGTGTGTTTCAAAGTTTTATTTGTGATTACTTTGTGTCAGCTCACCAAGTAAACTTTATTGACTGTGGCGCACCTGTTTCTTTTCATTATGGCCCCACGACAACAGCTAGCTAGGTTTCTGAGGTTTGTTCGAGACGATAGCCCACCGAGAGACGATGCCTCGGTTCAGGGCCCTTTTATAGCGGAGGCACCGACAGTACCACTACCCGCCGAGCCACCGATGCCACTAGCCCCAGCCACTGAGAGTGCTTGTCACCTTAGTGCACTGAACGAGTTCCATCATCAGAGACCTCCCAGGTTCCGCGGGGAGATGGACCCTTAGGCAGCCGAGGATTGGCTGGAGGATGTAGTTCGAGTTTTTAGGTTAGTGGGGACACCAGCTGACCTCATTGTGATCCTTGCAGCGAGCCTCCTGCACGCGGTAGTAGGCAGATGGTGGAGATTGATGCTCCAGCTGCATGATGAGGCATCTCTTCTCTAGATGGACTTTGAGAGCCTCTTCCACTCAGAGCTCGTTCCAGCCACCCTCCGTTCAGTGCATATCCAGGAGCTACTATAGTTGCAGTAGGGTAGCATGACGGTAGCCCAGTACTCAGTGAGATTTACCAATCACTCATGATATTCGACGGACATGGTATGAGACCCATTCTTTCAAGCCCAGACCTTTGATTAGGGGATCAGGCATGAGATCTGGGCATCGATGGTCTCCCTCAACCTTCCGATGCAGGCAGGAGTACTGGAGCGAGCCCTTATCATAGAGATATTTCTTGCTAAGCCTACTCCAGCTGCGAGACCTACCGCAGGGTGGCACGTAGCTGAGTCTTCTGCAGCTAGTAGTCGACGGACGTCACAGGGGTCTAGGAGGACCAGAACAGCAGGCAGATGACCTCCGGACACTGACTTAGAGGTGCAGGGCACACGGCGCCGAGCCAGCCTTCCGAGGAGCAAACAGTGCTACGCATGCGGTGGGTAGGGCCACATGGCTCGTGACTGCCCGACCCGCTGTACAGAGGAGCATCAGATGGTTTTGGGGCCACCCAGGCAGAGGCAGAGGGTCGACTGTGGCGGTCCGCAGAGAGCAGGAAGACGAGGAAGATGAGCTAGCCGAGAAACAGGTGGTGGGCGACTCTTTGAGGCTTTACCACCACTACGACCAGGAGGCCCACCCTGACCACAGGGAGATGGCGAGCAGAGATAGGAAAAGCTTCAGGCAGTGGAGTCCCATGACCATGGCGCACCAGAGATGATTTGAAGTACTATCTGTCTCTACTCAACCCTTTTTGCAGTTTTTATAGACACATGAGTGTGTCATTCTTTTATTGCTGGTTCCCTTGTTCGGAGCTCAGAGATTCTGATGGAGCCGTTGGCTCGATCCTTATGGCTAGAGACTCCTACGGGAGAAGACTCGATGATTACGCACTAGTGCCGATAGTGTGAGCTTACTCTAGGAGGCCAGAGAATTAGATGGGATCTTCTTGTAGCAGCTTCTAGGCCCTACGACATCATCTTGGGCATGGATTGGTTATCTACAGTCCATGCTTAGATTGACTGTATTAGGTGCAAGGTGTTGTGTGTCTGCACTGACGGGAGAAGGTTCACCTTCACCGGTGAGAAGGGATCCTTTGCAGTGCAGGATGGACTCACGCAGAGGAGAGGACAGCCGATCACTCATCTGTTCGCTAGCCTCATCCTAGGAGAAGATGACATGTGGAGTCCGAGTTTTCCTGTAGTAGTGGATCAGTATGCGGACGTTTTTCCTGACGACATTCCAGGACTACCTCCTCATAGAGAGATAGAATTTTATATTAACCTGTGCCCTGAAAAAACCCCGATATCCACACTAGCATATCGAATGGCTCCCGCTGAGCTTTGAGAGCTACGGGTACAGTTGGAGGACTTGCAGGGCAAGGGATTCATCTGACCTAGTGTTTCACCATGGGCTTCCCCGATTTTGTTCTCCAAGAAGATGGATGGGAGCTTGCGACTGTGTGTCGATTATCGTCGCCTAAATTAGGTGACCGTGAGGAACAAGTATCCGATACCGAGGATTGAGGACCTATTCGATCTGCTCAAGGGAGCACGGTGGTTCTCGAAATAGACCTCTGGTCAGGCTATCATCAGCTCAGATTTCAGGATGAGGACGTGTAGAAGACGACCTTCATATGTCTGTATGGCCACTATGAGTTCTTGGTTATGCCTTTCAATGTAATCAATGCTCCAACAGTGTTCATGAGTCTCATGAACATGACCTTTTAGCCTTACCTCGATCGATTTGTAGTGGTCTTCATCGAAGACATTTTGATATACTTGACCACCGTGGAGGAGCACCCCTACCGCTTTCGGGTTGTAGTGGACACACTCTGAGAGAACCACCTTTCTGGTAATCTATCAATGTGTTAGTTCTAGTTGTGTGAGGTCCACTTCTCTAGACACGTCATCTCTGAGGCGGGATTTGCAGTGGATCCTGTGAAGATCGAGGAAGTTATAGCTTGGGAGCCACCCAGGAGTGTGACGGAGGTGCGGAGTTTCTTGGGGATAGCTAGATACTATCGGAGGTTTGTGCCAAACTTATCCAGAGTTACGGCACCACTTTCAGCTTTTAAGAAGAAGGGGAAACCCTTCCTGTGGTCAGATAGATGTCAGCAGAGCTTCCTGGAGCTAAGACAGAGATTGACCAGTGCACCTATCTTGAGGCTACCAGAGGAGGGAGTAGGGTATGTAGTCTACTGCGATGCATCAGGGACCAGACTCGGATGTTTCCTGATGCAAGAGCGGGCAGTGATCACCTATGGATCATGACAGTTGAGGCAGCATGAGCAGAACTACGCTACCCATGACCTGGGGTTAGCATTAGTGGTCTCCGCTATGAAGATGTGGCAACACTATCTAATGGGCGAGCGCTTTATAGTCTATTCTGACCACCAGAGTCTCAGGTACATCTTCTCAAAGAAGGACCTGAACCTAAGACAGTGGCTATGGCTCGAGTTCCTCCAGGACTATGAATTTAAGATAGTCTATACTCCTTAAAATGGGAACGTAGTAGTCGATACTCTCAACAAGAGGACGAGCATTCAACTACTTGGAGAGGTGACAGAGTAGCTAGACGCTTTACAGATATCCTTCGTGGATAGAGATGGAGCATCCTTTCTTCAGTCACTCACAGTCACTCCTCCACTTCTTCAGCAGGTCAGAGACGCACAGCATGGGGATGTTGACTGTGAGACGTGGCGTGCACAAATATCCTTAGGACAGGCACCCGACGAATTCTCTATTAGAAGAGAGCACGACATCCTTTTCAGAGGATGTACCATGGTACCAGCTGCTTTTCAGGAGGAGGTGTAGAGGGAGTTTCACACTTCCCCTTTAGTGGTACATCCAGGAGTGGTGAAGATGTACCAGGATCTCAGACGACAGCACTGGTGGCCAGGTATGAAGAAGGTTGTAGTAGAGTTTGTTTCTTGATGCCTCACCTGCCAGCTGGTGAAGGCAGAGAACCAGGTACCAGCAGGATTGGTACAACCCTTGGAGGTCCTGGAGTGGAAGTGGTACAAGTAATATGTGGATTTCGTGACTGGACTAACACGTACTTCTAGAGGTCAGGACTCCATTTGAGTGATTGTCGACCGACTCACCATGTCTGCCCTCTCCTTACCCATCAGAAAGCAGGGATCAGTAGAACAATTGGAACGCCTCTACATTCAGGAGATCGTTCGGCTTCATGGTGTTCCATCATCTACCGTCTCTGATCGAGATGCTCACTTTACTTCTCGGATTTGGAAGGGGTTGCAAGAGGCATTCGGGACGCAGCTACGTCTTAGCACTGCCTTTCACCCTCAGACATAAGGTCAGATGGAGAGGACCATTCAAACTCTCTAGGACATGCTCCGTGCATGTGTCTTCGACTTTGGTCGCAGCTGGGAGGACCACCTACCCTTGGTGGAGTTTTCATACAACAATAGCTACCACTCCACCATCGGGATGGCACCATATGAGGCATTGTATGACCGACCTTGCATATTACCTCTGTACTGGATAGTCCCTGGGGAGTCAGCACTTGTGGGACCAAAGATGGTCCAAGCCATGACAAAGAAGGTCCAGGTCATCCAGGAGTGGATGAGAACAGCTCAGAGCCGACAGAAGTCTTATGCTGACAGGAGATGGAGACCACTGAAGTTCGAGGATGGCAACCACGTTTTCTTATGGGTCTCACCTCGACGTGGATTACGGAGATTTGTCCAGGGCAGCAAGTTATCTCTGTGCTTCATCGGACCATTCCAGGTTTTTAGCAGGATAGTCGAGGTGGCTTATCTCCTGGCTCTACCACCTCAGTTGCACCGGGTGCACGAAGTCTTCCACATATCTCAGCTGAGGAGGTACGTGCATGAACCAACGCATATCATCGACCATGGAGAGCTGGACATTGACGATGGGGTGACTTTTGAGGAGGTCCCAGTGGAGATCGAGGATCGAGAGGAGCGAGTCCAACGTGGGCGTTCGATTCCTCTAGTGCGCATCAGGTGGCATCATGAGAACCTACAGGAGAGCACTTGGGAGTGGGAGGCTCAGATGCGTGCTCAGTACTCTCATTTGTTCCTCTAGTTTGTGATGTATCTTTACAGGGACACAAAGCCCTGAGGTGGGAGTAATTTAAAGACTTTTAAATTTCAATGGAGATTTTTTCTTAATTTTCTTTTGGATTTTACGAGTACATAGTTTTTGACGGCTCCTGATTCCGAGGCCCGGTGTGCCCGGAATCAATTTCTAAAGTTTAGCTCGGGTACGTTTAATGAACGAACGAGCAGGTTTTCCTAACTTTTGAACAGGTGCTCGAAATCGAAATCCGAGGGCACCGTTGGAATCAAAACGCCGGTAATTTCTTAGGAAGATCTTTCCTAGAGTTGCATTTTCTCAGGAGGAAATGTTAAAAAAAATGTGTGAGGAATAAAAATAAAATTGTCTTACTATTTATTTTTATTTCTTTACCGGTGGGTTAAGTGTGTGGAAATGGAAGATTCATGGAAGTTGGGGTGGGGCCTACACGAGCTCCCACCTCCTTCAATTTCCTCAAAACCCCTTTGAACCCCCCCTCTAGCAATTAATTTGCAACTCCTCCACGTTTAATTACATGCCATTTAAACGCCTCATTAATTGGACAACACACGTTAATTAATTCGTGAATTCAATTTGAGTTTTCAAATTTAATGTTGGCATGAGTGTATGTTAATAAAATAAGATAATGTATTATTTTATTAGGGGTTGATTCGTTGTGCGGAAACAAGGATAGGACTCTTGCGCTATGAAGAACTTCTTCTTCCTCGTCGAAGAACGTGAAGAACGTCGAGTCTACGAAGAAGAACTCCATCACCACAAGGGAATCGACGTGTCATCTCCTCTCCTCTCCACATCCGATAAGAGACGCCTTCTTCGGAGAACGACGACGTGCCACATTCTTCTTCAGGCGAACACTGACGACGTATACGACACCATCTTCCGTGACGCCGTCTTCCATGACGCCGTCTATTGCGACGTCCTTTTTCCGCGATGAACCTCGTTCGACGAATTCATCAAGGTAGGGGTTTGAGTTCAAATTTAATGGATTAAATTTGTTCTTTCTTTGTCAAAGTTATTTTATTTTGGGTCGCCTCTTAACAATATAACGGGAGGAGGTTGGACCGCATGAACACGGCCGACCCTCCTACCCCTTTGATGTTGTACTTGTTGTGGCACGAACAAAGGCAGCGTGGTGCAACGACACTGTGAGGAAACAAAGAGGAATGCGGCGAAGAAGCGTGGTGGCGTCGCGTCGCGCTGTTGAGGCCAAAAGAAGCTGTGGCGGAGCAAGGGAGGGAGGCCGGAGCCGCCGACCACCGGTGCTCTGGAGGGCGGGACCAACCGGCCCCGCGTGGTGCGCTCGCCGGCCGTTACGGCCGGCCAGATCCGGAAAGACCGGGGGTTTGACCCCCTGTCAACGCAGCTGGGCAGATTCCCCGTGGGTCTGCCATTTCGTCGAAGGGTGTGGCGGTTCCCCCCTTCTGTGCTCCCACGGCGCCGTGCCGGCCGGGACCGGCCGCGTCGGGCCGGGCTTCACGCGCCGGGCCGGGCCACCCGCGTCGGGCCATGCTGTTCCAGCCAGGCTGGGCCGCGCCCTAATAAGCCGGACCCGGAACCGGGTCGGGTCATTCCGGTTCGGGCCGACCCAGGGGGTCTCGGGCTGGGTCGGTCCGAGCCCAAAACCCCCTAAAACCGCACAGGTTCGTTTAATTGCCCGCAACATGGGCTACGAACCTCCGATTGATGCAACGTCAGTTGCGATGCGATCCTTGGATCGAGATGGTCGTTTCAGTATATTACATTCAAGGTTTCATAGATCTTTGGGTATGAACAGGTTGGTTCGAACATGAAACCAACCGGGCCCTCGGAGCAGAAACACCTATAACTTGTGCTCCGGACGTCCGACAGACGTGACATCGACTTTGTTAGATCCCTCTTAGTGAGATTGACCTTTTGGATTACTCTTATTGAGGTTTGGACATAGTTAGAGTATGGTCGGGTTGGTTTTGACTTAAAAATCAACCAGGCCCCTGGGACGAAAAAGCCAATAACTCTCAGACCGGGCGTCCGATTGACGCGCCGTCTGTCGCGTTGAGTTCCTTTTATCGAGAAGAAACATTGGGATACATAAACTCCAGACTAATTGTATGTTGATGTATCTACCCCCTTGGATTGTGGAGCTGACCCTCCCGGAAATGATCATGCTGTGTGCGGGAACCCTAGAGCTGGCTGCGGCTGCGACAACGATGACGACTGCACGGAAATCCTCCGTGGGTTTGGCAGCGACGACGAATGCACTGAAATCCTCCGTGGGTTCGGTAGCGATGACGACCGTACTGAAATCCTCCATGGGTTCGACAGCGATGACTACTGTTCTTGTATCCTACGTGGGTCCGACAGTACTACTGTTCTTGTATCCTACGTGGGCCCGGTAGTATTTGACTCTGTACTTGTATCCTGCGTGGGTCCGGCAGAGTAGCTGGTATTGTATCTTACGTGGGTCTGAAATCTTACCTGGTCTAGTATTCTATGTGGGTCCTAGCTTAGATGAATCAGTGGCTACATCTGATCATCTCTATTACCTTACAAAGAAGTATACCTGTGTGAGCTGAGTCTTGACTAATCATTCAATATCTTCAATATGATTGACTTACTTTCCTATGTGTATTGGGTTGTGTTATCCTGTGTGGGTTGGTTGTGCTATCCTGGGTGGACTAGATTGAACATGGGCTAGGATGTTGGAGCCAAACTGGAATTTATGAATTTGGTATATGTATGGACATATACCTAAGTGGTTTGGGTTGTTATTTTGTGATTGTATCTTTCCTTTTTGGATTATCCTTTGTGTATTCTGGGAGACCTTCGGGGGTCTCGGGGTCCCTAATGAGTAGCGTATACTCACCCCTGCACGGTCTATGCCCGCACTACATTGTGTTGGATGCAGACGACAGATAACGCTGATCGTGGTTGAGGCTCGTGGGGAAAGTCGGTACCTGGAGGCAAACCACTGGGTGGGACATAAATGGAGTGGACGACTGGACCCGAGGAGCTGAGGAGGCTATCTGTACCCAACCTTTAGGTGGTATTTCCAGAGGATGGCTCAACATTGCTGCTTTACTTTTTTAGTTGTTGTACTTTCTTTTTAGTTGTACTTTACTTCAGTTGGGTTTGTATTCTGGCCCATTTACATTCCAACACTTATAGTTGTACCAAGTTTACTTAGTGTTTACTTCATCTTGCTTACTCTGTGGTGTTTGTTTACATTATAAAGGCAATGTATTCCTTTTTTATCAGAATTTACGCCATTGGTTTTAGTCGACATCCCCTGACCTATTTAAGGCAGTCTTGGGGTAGTCACGACATGGGTCCCGAGGATAGGTCGTGAGAGAGGCGGACTGCTGGGACAGTATACTGGGCAACGGAGAATACGGCGAACGAACCGACTGGCCGCCGAACTCCGGGCCATCGTCTGAAGAGTGCAATGAACTGACCACAACTTCATGATATGAAGGGATTAAATCCACAGCTTCTGTGTAAATACCCATAAATTTTAAAATAATTTTTTTTTCTTAATTTCCTTTTGGATTTTACGAGTACGCAGTTTCTGACGGCACCTGATTCTGAGGCCCGGTGTGCCCGGAATCATTTTCCCATGTTTAGATTGGGTACATTTAGTGAACGAATGGGCGGGTTTTCCTAACTTTTGAACCAGTGCTCGGAATCGAAATCCGAGGGCACCGATGGAATCGCAGCACCGGTAATTGCTTAGGAAGACCTTTCCTGGATTTGCATTTACTCGGGAGGAGATGTTAAAAAATGTGTGAGGAATAAAAATATTTTTTTTTACAATTTATTTTTATTTCTTTACCGGTGGGTTAAGTGTGTGGAAATGGAAGATGCAAGGAAGATGGGGTGGGGCCCGCACGAGCTCCCACCTCCTTCAATTTCCTCAACACCCCTTTGAACCCCCCTCTAGAAATTAATTTTCAACTCCTCCACGTTTAATTACATTCCATTTAAACGCCTCATTAATTGGAAAACGCATGTTAATTAATTCGTGAATTCAATTTGAGTTTTCAAATTTAATGTTGGCATGCATGTATGTTAATAAAATAAGAGAATTTATTATTTTATTGGGGGTTGATTCGTTGGACGGAAACAAGGGGAGGACTCTTGCGCTCTGAAGAACATCTTCTTCCTTGTCGAAGAATGCGAAGAACGTTGAGTCTACGACGAAGAACTCCATTACCACAAGGTAATCGACATGCCGTCTCCTCTCGTCTCCGCAGACAGTAAGAGATGCCTTCTTCGGAGAATGACGATGCACCACATTCTTCTTCGGGCGAACACTGACAACATATATGTCGTCGTCTTCCGCGACGCCCTCTTCCGCGACTCCGTCTTCTACGATGTCCTTTCTCCACGACGAACCTTGTTCGACGACGTCTTTGATGTAGGGGTTTGAGTTCAAATTTAATGGATTAAATTTGTGCTTTCCATGTTGAAGTTATTTTATTTTGGTCCTCCTGTTATCGTTATAACGGGAGGAGGTCGGACCGCATGAACATGACCGACCCTCCTCCCCCTTTGATGTTGTACTTGTTGCAGCACGAACAAAGGCAGTGTGGTGCAACGGAACAGTGTGGAAACAAAGAGGAACGTGGAGAAGAAGCGCAGTGCCGTTGTGGCCGAAAGAAGCCGCGACCGGAGTCGGGACGCTGCGAAGGGGCGGGGCGCCCTCGTGCTACGCCGGAGAACCTCGAGGAGGCCACGGCCAGAGCGGGGCCACAGCGGAGGGTCGTGGTGCCGTCCCGCCGCGCCGGTCAAACAAAGGCAGCAGCATTGGGCTGCGGCGGAGGAAGGGAGGGTGGTCGGGGCCGCCGGTGCTCTGGAGGGCGGGACCAACTGGTCTCGCGTGGTGCACTGGCTGGCCGTTACGGTCGGCCAGATCCGGAAAGACTGGGGGTTTGACCCCCAGTCAGCGCTGCTGGGCGGACCCCCCGCGGGTCCACCGTTTCGTTGAAGGGGGTGGCAGTTCCCCCCCTTCCGCACTCCCACAGCACGCGGCGCCGTGCCGGCCTGGACCGGTCGTGCCGGCTGGACCAGCCGCACCGGGTCAGGTTGCCCGTGCCAGCCGGGCCAGGTCACGCCGGCTGGGCCGGGCCACACCCTTGTGGGCCGGACCCAGACCCAGGTCGGGTAGACCCGGTTTGGGCTGACCCTGGGGGTCTCGGGTCGGGTCGGTCCGGGCCCAAAACCCCCTAAAAACGTACAGGTTCGTCAAAACGCCTGTAACTTGGGCTACGGACCTCCGATTGACGCACCGTCAGTTGCGATGCGATCCTTGGATAAAGCATGTAGTTGCGGAATATTACACTCAAGGATTTGGAGAACTTGTGTACGGCTGGGTTGGTTCGAACATGAAACCCACCGGGTCCTCGGAGAGGAAGCACCTATAACTTGAGCTCCAGACGTCCGATTGACGTGCCGTCGACTTTGTTGGATCTATCTTAGTGAGACGAACCTTTTTTTCTTACTCTAATAGAGTTTTGGATGCAGTTGGAGTATGGTTAGGCTGGTTTTAACTTAAAAACCAACCGGGCCCCTGGAACGAAAAGGCCAATAACTCTCAAACCGGGCGTCCGATTGACGCGTCGTCTATCACGTTGAGTTCCTTTTATCGAGACGGAACTTTGGGATACATAAACTCCGGACTACGTGCCAGTTTATGTATCGACCCCTTTGGATCATGGAGCAGACCCTCCCGGAAATGAGAATGCTGTGTGCGAGAACCCTAGAGCTGGCTGCGACTGCAACGACGATGATGGCTGCACTGAAATACTCCGAGGGTTCGGCAGCGACGACGACTACACTGAAATCCTCCGTGGGTTCGGCAACGATGATGACCATACTGAAATCCTTCGTGGGTTCGATGATGATGACTAATGTTCTTGTATCCCACGTGGGTCTGGCAGTATTTGACTCTGTACTTGTATCCTACGTGGGTCTGGCAGAGTAGTTAGTCTTGTATCGTACGTGGGTCTGACAGCTTAGCCGATCTAGTATACTACATGGGTCCCAGGTTAGATGAATCAGTGGCTACATCTGATCATCTCTATACCTTACAAATAAGTATACCTATGTGAGCTGAGTCTTGACTATTCAATCAATATCTTCGATATGATTGACATGCTTTCCTATGTGGATTGGGTTGTGTTATCCTGTGTGGGTTGGTTGTTCTATCCTGTGTGGACTAGATCAAACTTGGGCTCGGATGTTGGAGACGAATTGGAATCGGTGACTTAGGTATATGTATGGGAATATACCTAAGTAGTGTTGGTTGTTACTTCGTGATTTTATCTTTCCTTCGTGGATTATGGGAGACCTTTGGGGTCTCAGGGTCCCTACTGAGTAGCGTATACTCATCCCTGCATGGGATATGCCTGCACTATGTTGTGTTGGATACAGACGATGGACATCGCTGATCGTGGTTGAGGCTTGTGGATCAAGACGGTACCTGGAGGGGGACCACTGGGCGGGACATACACGGAGCGGAAAGTTGGACCCGAGGAGCTGAGGAGACTATTTGTACCCACCCTTCAGGTGGGATTTCTAGTGGAAAGCTCGACGTTTCTGCTTTACTCTCAGTTGTTTTACTTTCTTTCCAGTTGTACTTTACTTTCACTTTGGGTTTGTATTCTGGCACACTTACTTTTCTGTACTTACTTTTGTGCCCATTTTTACTTAGTGTTTACTTCTGCTGGCTTACTCTGTGGTGTTGGTTTACTTTATAAAGGAAATTCCTTCCCTTTTTATTCAGATTTACGCCTTTGGTGCTAGTCGCTAGCCCCTGTCCTATGAGAGGCGGGCTTGGGGTAGTCACGGCACGGGTCCCGAGGACGGGTCATGATAAATTGGTATCAGAGGAGTTCCGTTCTACCGCAGAACTCAGGACTCTGATCTTTCTTCTACGTGAAAAAATAATATTAAGGGTATTGAGTGTGGTTATCAGTCCAGGGAGTCCGGTGTTGGTGCAGTGGCCGAAGAATCCGTACACTAGGACCCTAACATCTGATTTCCGACTCAATGCATGAAAACAATGATTGCATGCGTGTTTCAATGTTTTCTTTGTGATTACTTTGTGTCAGCTCACCCGGTATGTTGTATTGACCGTGGCGCACCTATTTCTTTTCAGGATGGCCCCACGACGACAGCCATCTAGGGTTTCGAGTTTCATGCGAGACGAAAACCCACCGAGCGACGAGGCCTCGGTGCAGGTCCCTTTTACAGAAGAAGCACCGACAGTAACACTACCCGCCGAGCCAGTGATGCCACCATCCCCAGCCAATGAGAGTGCACATCACCTTAGTGCACTGCACGAGTTCCGGTGTCAGTGACCGCCCAGGTTCCGCAGGGAGACGGACCCTCAGGAAGCCAAGGATTGGCTGGAGGCTTTTGTTTGAGTTTTCAGGTTAGTGGGGACACCAGCTGACCTCATGGTGATCCTTGCAGCGAGCCTCCTGCACGCAGCAGCAGGCAGATGGTGGAGCTTGATGCTCCAGGTGAACGAAGAGGAATATCTTCTCTGGATGGACTTTGAGAGCCTCTTCCGCTCAGAGTTTTTCCCAGCCACCCTTCGTGTGGTGCGTATCCTGGAGATACTACAACTGCGGCAGGGCAGCATGTCAGTAGCCCAGTACTCGGCTAGATTTTCCGATCTCTCGGGCTATTCTACGGACATGGTATGGGACCCATTCTTCTATGCCCGGACCTTCGAGAAGGGGATGCGGCATGAGATCAGGGCATTAATGGTCTCCCTCAGCATTCTGATGCAGGAAGTAGTACTGGAGCGAGCCCTTCTTATAGAGAGATTTCTTGCTGAGCCTACTCCAGCAGCGAGACCTACCGCAAGGCGGCACGTAGTTGAGTCTTTTGCAACTGGAGGTCGGAGAATGTCACAGGGGTCTAGGTGGACCAGACCAGTAGGAAGACGACCTCAGGACACTAGCTTGGAGGTGAGGGGAACACGGCGTAGAGACAGCCTTCCGAGGAGCAGACAGTGCTACACATGCGGCGGGCAGGGCCACATGGCTCGTGACTGCCCGAACCGCTGTGCAGAGGATCAAGAGACGGTTGAGGGGCCACCCAGGCAGAGGCAGAGGGTCGACCGTGGCGGTTCGTAGAGAGCAGGCGGATGAGGCAGAGGAGTTGGCCGAGCAGCAGGTGGTGGGCGACGCTTTGAGGCTTTACCACCACGACCACCAGGAGGCCCACCCCGACCACAGGGAGCTGGTGGGAAGAGACAGACTTAGCTTCAGGCAGCGGAGGCCTACGACCACGGAACACCAGAGATGATTCAAGGTACTATCTGTGTCTACTACACCCACGATGTAGTTCTTATAGACACAGGAAAGAGTCATTATTTCATTTTCGTTGCCCTTGTTCAGAGCTCAGAGATTCCGGCAGAGCCGTTGGCTCGATCCTTACAGCTAGAGACTCCTACGAGAGAAGAATCGACGATTACGCACTTGTGCCGGCAGTGTGAGCTTAATATATGAGGAGATAGCTTCAACTGAGATCTTATTGTAGTATATTCGGGGCCTTACGACTTCATCTTGGGCATGGATTGGTTATCTACAGTCCATACTCAGATCGACTATATTAGGCGCAAGGTGCGGTGTGTCCGCACTGACGGGAGCAGGTTCACCTTCACTGGCGAGAAGGGAGCCTTTGCAGCGCAGGATGGACTCACGCAGAGGAGAGGATAGCCGATCAATAATCAGTTGGATAGCCTCATCCTAGGAGTAGTTGACGTACGAAGTCCAAGTTTTCCTATAGTGGTGGATCAGTATGCAGACGTTTTTCCTGAGGATGTTCCAAAACTACCTCCTCGCAGAGAGGTAGACTTTTATGTTGACCTATACCCCGGGACAACCCCGATATCCACACCAGCATATCATATGGCTCCCGCTAAGATTAGAGAGCTACGAGTACAGCTGGAGGACCTGTAGGGAAAGAGATTCGTCCGAACCAGTGTTTCACCCTGGGCTTCCCCGATTTTGTTCGCCAAGAAGGCAGATGGTAGCTTGAGACTGTGTGTCAATTATCGTCGCCTAAATCAGGTGACCATGATGAACGAGTATCTGCTACCAAGGATTGATGACCTCTTTGATCAGCTCACGGGATCACGGTGGTTCTCGAAGATAGACCTCAGGTTAGGCTATCATCAGCTCAGTGTTCGGGACGAGGACGTGGAGCAGACGACCTTCAGATGTCGGTATGACCATTATGAGTTCTTGGTTATGCTTTTCCATGTAAAAAATTCTCCAACAGTGTTTATGAGTCTCATGGATAGGATCTTTCAACCTTACCACGATCGATTTGTCATGGTCTTCATCGACGACATTTTGATATACTTGACCACTGAGGAGGAGCACACCTACCACTTGTGGGTTGTACTGGACACACTCCGAGAGCACCAGCTTTTCGGTAAGATCTTGAAGTTTCAGTTCTGGTTGTTAGAGGTCCACTTATTTGGACACATCATCTATGAGGCGGGAGTTGCGGTGGATCCTGCAAAGATCGTGGCAGTGCTAGCTTGGGAGCCACCGAGGAGTGTGACAGAGGTGCAGAGTTTCTTGGGGCTAGCTGGATACTACTGGATTCTTTTTCTAGACTTCTCCAGAGTTGTGGCACTACTTTCATCTTTGAAGAATAAGGGGAAAAACATCGTGTGGTCAGATAGATGTTAGCAGAGCTTCCAAGAGATGAGACAGAGATTGACCAGCGCACCCATCTTGAGGCTACCGGAGGAGGGAGTAGGGTATGTAGTCTACTGCGATACATCAAGGACCGGACTCAGATGTGTCCTGATGCAAGAGCGGGTAGTGATTGCTTATAGATCAGGACATTTAAAGAAGTATGAGTAGAACTACACTACCCATGACCTGGAGTTAGCTGCAGTGTTCTTCACTCTGAAGATGTGACGAAACTATCTGATGGGCGAGTGCTTTACAGTCTATTCTGACCACCAAAGTCTCAGGTACATCTTCTCGTAGAAGGACCTGAACCTGAGACAATGGTGATGGCTCGAGTTCCTCCATGACTATGACTTTGAGATAGTCTATACTCTTGGAAAGGAGAACATAGTAGCTGATGCTCTCAGTAGGAGGACGCGCATTCAGCTACTTGGAGAGGCGACAGAGCAGCTAGCCGCTTTACAGATATCCTTCGTGGATAGAGATAGAGCGGCCATTCTTCAGTCACTCACAGTAACTCCTCCACTTATTCACCGGGTCAGAGACGCACAGTGTTGGGACGTTTACTGTGAGACGCGGCATGCACATATATCTTTAGGACATGCACCTGACAGATTCTCTATTGGTGGAGAGCACGACGTCCTTTTCAGAGGACGTACCATGGTACCAGCTGCTTTGCAGGAGGAGGTGCTGAGGGAGTTTACACTTCCCCTTTAGCGGTACATCCAGTGGTGGTGAAGATATACCTGGATATCAGACGACAGCACTGGTGGCTGAGTATAAAGAAGGTTGTAGCAGAGTTCATTTCTCGATGCCTCACCTGCCAGCAGGTGAAGGTGGAGCACTAGGTACCAGAAGGCTTGGTACAGCCCTTGGAGGTCCCGGAGTGGAAGTGGGACTGGATATCTATGGATTTCGTGACTGGACTACCACGTACTTCCAGAGGTCAAGACTCCATTTGGGTGATTGTCGACCGACTCACCAAGTCGGCCCACTTCTTACCCATCAGAGAGCAGGGATCAGTGGAGATCTTGGGATGCCTCTACATTCAGGAGATTGTGTGGCTTCATGGTGTGCCATTATCTATAATCTCCAATCTATATTCTCGCTTTACGTCCCGTATTTAGAAGGGGTTGAAGGAGGAATTCGGGACGCAGCTACGCCTGAGCAACGCCTTTCACCCTCAGACAGATGGTCAGACGGAGAGGACTATTCAGACTCTCAAGGACATGCTCCGTGCATGTGTCCTTGACTTTGGTCGTAGCTGGGAGGACCACCAACCATTGGTGGAGTTTGCGTACAACAATAGCTACCACTCCACCATCGGGATGGCACCATACGAGGCATTGTACGACCGACCTTGCAGATCACCTCTATGTTGGACAGACCCTGGGGAGTCATCACTTGTGGGACCAAAGATGGTCCAGGCCATGATAGAGAAGGTCCAGGTCATCCAGGAGCGGATGAGGACATCTCAGAGCTGACAAAAGTCTTATGATGATAGGAGGTGGAGACCGCTGGAGTTCTAGGATGGCAACCACGTTTTCTTATGGGTCTCACCTCGACGTGGATTACGAAGATTTGGCCGGGGTGGAAAGTTATCTCTATGCTTCATCGGACCATTCCAGGTTCTCAGCAGGATAGGTGAGGTGGCTTATCGCCTGGCTCTACCACCTCAGTTGCACCGGGTGCACGACGTCTTCCACGTATCTCATCTGAGGATGTATGTGCACGACCCGACGCATATCATCGACCATGGGGAGATAGACCTTGACGATGGGGAAACTTTTGTGGAGGTCCCGGTGGAGATCGAGGATCGACAGGAGCGGGTCCTACATGGGCGGTCGATTCCACTAGTGCGCATTAGGTGGCAGCACGAGAACCTCTAGGAGAGCACTTGGGAGCAGGAGGCTCAGATGCATGCTTAGTACCCTCATTTTTTTCCTATAGTTTGTGATGTATCTTTACGGGAACGTAAAGCCCTGAGGTGAGAGTAATTTAAAGACCTGAAAATTTTAAAGGGAAATATTTTTTCATAATTTTCTCTTGGATTTTACGATTACGCAGTTTCTGACGGCACCTTATTCTGAGGCCCGACGTAGCCGGAATCATTTTACGATGTTTACCTCGGGTACGTTCAGTGAACGAATGAGCGAGTGTTCCTAAATCTTGAACCGGTGCTCGGAATCGAAATCTGAGGGCACCGATGGAATCGCAGCACTGGTAATTGCATAGGAAGACCTTTCCTAGAGTTTCATTTTCTCAGGAGGAGATGTTAAAAAAATGTGTGAGGAATAAAAATAAAATTATTTTACAATTTATTTTTATTTCTTTATCGGTGGGTTACGTGTGTGGAAATAGAAGATACAAGGAAGTTGGGGTGGGGGCCGCACGAGGCCCCACCTCCTTCAATTTCCTCAACACCCCTTTGAACCACCCTCTAGCAATTAATTTGAAACTCCTCCACGTTTAATTACATGCCATTTAAATGCCTCATTAATTGGACAACACATATTAATTAATTCATGAATTCAATTTGACTTTTCAAATTTAATGTTGGCATGCGTGTATGTTAATAAAATAAGAGAATGTATTATTTTATTGGGGGTTGATTCATTGTGCAGAAACAAGTAGAGGAATCTTTTTCTCTGAAGAACATCTCATTCCTCGTCGAAGAACGCGAAGAATGCCAAGTCTACGATGAAGAACTCCATCACCGCAAGGGAATCATCGTGCCGTCGCCTCTCCTCTCCGCATCCGGTAAGAGACGCGTTCTTTAGAGAAAGACGATGCGACCCATTCTTCTTTGGGTGAACAACGATGACGTATACGGTGCCGTATTCCACGATTCCATCTTCCGCGACGCCGTCTTCCGTGACGCCGTCTTCCGTGACGTCCTTTTTCCGCGATGAACTTCGTTTGACGACTTCTTCGATGTAGGGGTTTGATTTCAAATTTAATGGATTAAATTTGTGATTTCCTAGTTGAAGTTATTTTATTTTGGGCCACCTGTTATCATTATAACGGGAGGAGGTCGGATCGCACGAACACAACCGACCCTCCTCCCCCTTTGATGTTGTACTCGTTGTGGCACGAACAAAGGCAGTGCGGTGCAACGACACCGCGCGGAAACAAATAGGAACACGACGAAGAAGCGCAGCGCTGTCGCGCGGCGCCAGAGAACCTCGAGGAGGTCGTGACCAGAGTTGGGCCGTGGCGGAGGGGTGAAACGCCGTTGCGCCACGCCGGTCGAACCAGGGTCGCGACCTTGGGCCGCGACAGAGCAAGGGAGGGCGGCCAGAGCCACCGGCCGCCGATGCTCTGGTGGGCGGGACCAACCGGTCCTGCGTGGTGCGCTGGCTAGTCGTTACGGCCGCCCAGATCCGGAAAGACCAGGGGTTTGACCCCTGATCATTGCAACTGGGCGGACCCCCGCAGTTCCGCCATTTCGTCGAAGGGGGTGGCGGTTCCCCCCCTTCCGCTCTCACGCGGCGCGCAGCACCGTGCCGGCCGGGACCGGCCGCGCTGGCCGCACCAGCCGCACCTGTCGAGCGACCCGCGCTGGCTGGGTCGGGCCACGCCCGGTGGGCTGGACCCAGACTCGGGTCGGGTCAACCCGGTTCGGGCCGACCCAGGGGGTCTCGAGCTGGGTCGGTCCCGGCCCCAAACCCTCTAAAAACGGACAGGTTCGTTAAAACGCCCGTAACATGGGCTACGGACCTCCGATTGACGCAACGTAATTTGAGATGCGATCCTCGGATCGAGATGGTCATTTCGGTATATTACATGTAAGGTTTTGGAAAACTTTGGGTATGGCCGGGTTGGTTCGAACACGAAACCAAACGGGCCCTCCGAGCGGAAACACCTATAACTTGAGCTCCGAACGTCCGATTGACGTACCGTCAACTTTTTTGGATCCCTCTTAGTGGGACGGACCTTTTGGATTACTTCGATCAATATTTGGACATAGTTGGAGTATGGTTGGGTTGGATTTGACTTAAAAACCAACCGGGCCCCTAGGACGAAAAAGCCAATAACTCTCAGACCGAGCATCCGATTGACGCGTCGTCTGTCGCATTGAGTTCCTTTTATCGAGACATAAATTTGGGATACATCAACTCCGGACTAAGTGCTAGTTGATGTATAGACCCCCTTGGCTCGTGGAGCGGACCCTCCCGGAAACGAGCATGCTGTGTGTGAGAACCCTAGAGCAGGATGCGACTGCGACGACGATGACGACTGCACTGAAATCCTCCGTGGGTTCGACAGCGACGATGACTGCACTGAAATCCTTCATGGGTTCGGCAACGATGATGACCGTACTGAAATCCTCCGTGGGTTCGACGACGATGACTACTATTTTTTCATCCTATGTGGGTCCGGTAGTACTACTGTTCTTGTATCCTATGTGGGTCCGGCAGTATTTGACTCTGTACTTGTATCCTATGTGGGTTCGGTAGAGTAGCTGGTCATGTATCTTACATGGGTCCGACAGCTTAACTGGTCTAGTATCCTATGTGGGTCCCAGCTTAGATGAATTAGTGGCTACATCTGATCATTCTATCATCTTACAAAGAAGTATACCTCTGTGAGCCGAGTCTTGACTATTCAATCAATATCTTCGATATGATTGACTTTCTTTCCTATGTGGATAGGGTTGTGTTATTCTTTGTGGGTTGGTTGTGCTATCCTGTGTGGACTAGATCAAACTTGGGCTCGGATGTTGGGGCCGAACTGGAATTGGTGACTTAGGTATATGTATGGGAATATACCTAAGTAGTGTTGGTTGTTACTTCGTGATTATATCTTTCCTTTGTGGATTCTGGGAGACCTTCCGGGTCTCGGTGTCCCTACTGAGTATCGTATACTCACCCCTGCATGGGCTATGCCCGCACTATGTTGTGTTGGATGTAGACGACAGACAACGCTGATCGTGGTTGAGGCTTGTGGAGCAAGATGGTACCTGGAGGTGAACCACTAGACGGGACGTACACGGAGCAGACAGTTGGACCCGAGGAGCTGAGGAGACTATCTATACCCACCATTCAGGTGGGATTTCTTGTGGACGGCTCGGCGTTGCTTCTTTACTTTCAGTTGTTGTACTTTATTTTCATTTGTACTTTACTTTCAGTTTGGGTTTGTATTCTGGCCCACTTACTTTTCCACACTTACTTTTGTACCCAGTTTTAGTTAGTTTTTACTTTTACTGGATTACTCTGTGGTGTTAGTTTACATTATAAAGGCAAGGCCTTCCCTTTGTATCCGGATTTATGCCTTTCGTGCTAGTCGCCAGCCCCGGGCCTATGGGAGGCGGGCTTGGGGTAGTCACGACACGGGTCCCGAGGATGGGTCGTGACATTCTGGTGCAGGGATCGCACTTACCAGCGATGGGTCACGCTGTTCCCAACCACCATCATTCCCCAAAATAGCTCTCTATGATCTCTGGTCGAGGTAGATGGCGCTTCTGGTGACGACGGTGGTGACTGCACAGTTGAAACCTGTGGGATTCACAAAATTTACTCCTCATGGACATACCTACGAAGAGTGGCGGGAATCCGGTGGACATCACATTCTGGGAGGATGAGGCTAACACACCTTGTTCCTACCTCGGTCCTTGACATGGAGGACCGAGGGGGGGGGGGGGGGGTCCGCTGTCGAATCGTATTCTACTTCAGAATCCGAGAAGCGGGCCGGTTTGGTCTCCATTCGGGTCTCCCCAAGATTCTTCTTGTGGCGGCAACGACCCACCTTCCTACCCCTAAGCGGCTCCTCAGGAAAAGGCTAATTCTTGATATGCAGTCTTGGGGCCGCACTGGTGTTAGGGCAGAGAGGACATCCACTTGAGATATCCGGGGTGCGAGGAGAACCGGGACAAATGTCGAAGGGGACATGGGGAGGACCTCCCTGAACATCACCCGAGTGGGCGAAACCTCCGTCAGAATTGGCGTGAGCATGGGGAGGAGCTTAATGCTTGGTGCTGGCAGAGTAAGGTTAACCTTCACCCCTTTGGTTTCCAGGGCGAGGATGACCTTTTCTCACCCTGGAGAGAACGTAGGGAGGATCCCCACATTGGAGAGGAACTCTATGGGCAATGCCTTCACATCGACAGTCAGGGTAAGGAGGCTTAATTCCATAACCAGTGTGGTGGGCACGGGAGAGGCTCCCGTACAAAGTGTCACCGCCGCGAGGCATGCCTTCATTCGGGTTGGGGGGTAGCATAGGGCATACCTCCATGATGAGCTTCAGAGTGGGGAAGGCCCATTCTTTATGGAACAATGGTACGGGGAGGACCTCCGTACGGGGTGATATCACTGCAGGCTAGTTTGCGGTGATCATTACTCATGACTGCGACCCGGGGAGTCGACCCTGCCTGCCCGTGGGGCGGTTGGGGCCTCGATCCAGGTTGGTCATAGGAGCACCCCTTCTCTGTGTGGGTAGGGACTTCATGATATACGTCGGTGGTGGCTCGGACCACAATAATTGTCGATGTTAACGCCCCTTGGTGGGCGTCCTCATCTCGGGCCCTACGCTGGCGTCAGGTCAGGCGAGCTACTGCAGGTGGTGTAGGTGCAAAACCTACATGCTCCTCTAGAATGGTCAGGCGGCGGCGCTGACGCGGCTGAGTGGGGGCCCTTTCTTGGAGCCCTTGAATCGGGACTCTGACCGGGCTGAGTCGGACGTCACCCACCTCATCAGCATAAGGCAGGGAGTCGTCGAGGCATTCCAGGGACAAGCTCCCGAAACGATTGAATTTTGGGGTGGGGAGCAAGGGATCCCTGCATGGCCCTCGAAGGCGGCGTTGATGGTGAGGCCTGGATTCCTCCAAGTCCAGGCGTGCTATATCCCGGGGTGGGATTATTTTCTCATCCTCATAACAATGTTTGAGGTCGTTAATCACCCTTTGTTGGATGACTTCTGACGGGGAGTGGAGGCGTGGGCACACCACGTTCGTGGATGCAGGCGTCGTTATGGAAGCAGTGGATCCACACAGAGCAACTGTGCTAGTGTTTCCCCTGCCCTTGCGTAGGCGGGTGGGCAGTGATTGTGTCCCTGTAGTAGCAACCTAAATCTTGAGAAGCAGGGATATTAACTCATCAGCCCTGTGAGGAAAATAAATCAACAACCAGTGCCCCAGAACCATCCCGTCTTCCACGATCGGTAAGAGGGGTCCATGCCGATAATGTTGCAAAACAGAATTCCCAAAGTTCTACTACCCCAACTTTTGGTGAGTTTCATGCCAGGCCCACTATTTTCTTGGCGGGACTTGGCATCGGATAGCTGGATCCGGTGACACATCAATCTACTGATGTCTTGACCGCTACAAATATTCATATTGAGGAGAAGAAATTCACATCAGGTTCACCATTTCTATTTCTGACGCTTTCGCCAGGGCCTGCGCGTCCGTCTTCCTGGGAGCGACAGGCACATATTTTTTGTTTCCCCGCATTCCCGTTTTCTAAAGGTGGGCGGCATTCGCTTATTTTTCAGGGACGTTTTCTCCTTGATGGAAACCGGGATGATGGGATGTTGGTTCTTCCTTCCTTGGATTCCTCCTTGGAACTCATCACCTAGTCCGGGTCTCCCTCATAGATTTAATATGTTGTTTGTGAAACTCTTCACAGTGCCATGTTTCCATGGACGCCGGTTAATTACACTGCTTCTATCAGGACATTCCAAAGGGTCCGGTTAGGGCAGCAACCTTCAGTTGGGGGAGTAGTCACATTGAGACATCCCTGGCGTGTCTGGACACTGGGGAATTGGCGTGTTTGTCTTTTGTCCCTTATTATAGGGATTTTCGAGGGCGCGGAAGCATGAGGTAGCCCACATCGAGCGTGGGGAATCATATGACATTGTCATGTATCTGAGGTTTTCCTCACCTTCCTGTGTCTAACATAGGGTATTCCACGAGTTTAACGTCCAATAGAGATGGATCAGACTGATTAGAACACTAGCTCGAGTGGATCAGAATGAAGAACCCCCTTGAGGGATCGCCGGTATTGGGGCCAACACTTGGGCGGCATCCCGAATAGTGTGGGAGGGGAAATGAGGTGGCATGATCTCACCAGAATGTGAAGGCCCGGGTAGGAATCGTGATGGATGATGGAAAATTGAATGAAGTGGAGGGGGAATGAAATGGGACCATCGCAAGGGCAACAATGAAGTTGGGCTTGAGCCTCAAAGAGACATCCTATGTATCCCCATGGTAGGGAATCAAATTCCGCATAGTTTGGTTGGTGATAACCGATGTGAAGGGGGAGGGGTCGGAGTGACCAATCGGTGGTGAGCTTGAACCTCAGGGAGGTTTCCTACATACCACACATTGACATGGATCAAAGACTCCGTGGTTCATAATGGACGTCGGTGAACCGACGTGAAGAAGGACCTTGGTCCCATGGAAGTTGGGATTGAACCTCATGGAGGCTTCCTACGTACCATGCCTTGACATGGATCAAAGTCCTCATAGTTCAGGTGGATGTTTCGTTAGTGAATCGACGTGAAAGTGAACTCGGGGGGTCCACTAGTAGTGGGCTTGAACCTCATGGAGGCTTCCGACGTACCATGCCTTAACATGGATCAAAGTCCTCATAGTTCGGATTGAGAAGGGGATGTTGAACTGACATGAAGGGATGTCAGAACAACTGGGTGGCGGGGTCACAACGGCTTACTGCTG